>JAQPPZ010016946.1:15862584-18793876 GCA_028583015.1 Wollemia nobilis | reverse complement strand
AATTGCTACACTTTTGAGTTTTGCATTTTTGACTTGTAGCGAAATCGCTACACCTATGTGTCTTGCAGTTTCGACTTGTAGCGAAATCGCTACAACTTTTCACTTAACACTTTCTCCCTGCTTCGGCCAGCGAAAATTCAACATGTAGCGAAATCGCTATAACTTTTCAACTTAACGCTTTCTTCTTTCTTTGGCCAGTGAAATTTCAACATGTAGCGAAATCGCTACAGTTTCTCGACTTAGCTTCTTGGCCTCCAACATGTCGCGAAATCATGATATTTTGTCTTGAGCCTTCTCTCTCCTCATTTTTGTCGTGAAATCATGACATTTTCGACTGTGCCTTCTCTCCTCATTTTTGTCGCAAAATCACGACATTTTCGGATGTGCTTTCTCTCTCCTCCGACCTGTCGCGATATCGCGACTGTTTTCTAACTTGTCTTTTTCTTCGAATTTTTGAAACTGGGTCACTTTTGTTTTCTTGGAATTGCACTTTACATAATCTGACTATCCTTTGAATTTCTGTCCTCTGCATCTGAATGGATCCTGAACTGTCTATCCACTGCATCATTGGATCTAACTTCCTGTGTTGACAACAATGACAAACTTCTTGCAACACCTTGCTCAACACTTTCCAATCTCTTCTAATACCTTTCGTAGCCATAGAGCTTGAGTACTAGCATGAGTTACTGCTATATACTCAGCTTCTATTGAAGATAGCACTAATACTGTCTGCTTCTTGGAACTCCAAGTTATTAGTCCCTAACCAAGATTAAAATAGTTACCCGATGTGGATTTTCTATCATCAACATTGCTTCCCCAATCACTATCACTGAAGCCTTCAAGCTTGATAGTATCACTTCTGTAGTACTAGATTCCAAAATCCAAAGTACCCTTCACATATATCAAAATTATTTTAGCTGCCTGTAAATACAGCTCAGATGGATTAGAAATAAATCTAGAAACAAGAGATACAAAATACTGAATGTCTGGTCTGGTGTTGGCAAGAAATATCAAACTCCCAACAATGCTTCTGAAAGTGGTCACATCAAATTTTGGTTCTCCATCATCATTGCTTAATTGGATCCCATGTCCAATTGGAGTTGCAACTGATTTGCATTGCTCCATAGTAAACTTCTTAATCATATCTCAAGCATACTTAAGTTGACAGATGAAGATCCCTGAATCTGTCTGATGGACTTCCATTCCAAGAAAGTATTTCATTAAGCCAAGATCCTTCATCTCAAATTCCTACATCATGGAGTGCTTGAACTCCATATTGAATTTTTCATTACTACCTATAAAAATGAGATCATCCACGTACAAAAAAACTATGAGGATGTCATTACCTTGATTTAGGTAGTAGAGCGTGGGTTCATTTTTGCTTCTGATGAACCCAAAATCTTTAAAGTACCCATCAATGCTTGAGTACCAAGCTCTCGGTGCCTACTTGAGGCCATAAAGTGCCTTCTTCAGTTTGTAAACAATATGTTCCTTGTATTTCTCTTCAAATCCCTGTGGTTGCTCAACATACACTTCTTCTGTCAAGTAACCATTAAGAAATGCACTCTTTACATCCATGTGTTGGACTTTCCATCCCTTATGTGCAGCTAAGGCAAGAACTGTTATGATAGTCTCCTATCTGGATACAGGAGCAAAAGTCTCTTCATAATCAATTCCATATTTTTGAATGAATCCATTTGCAACTAATCTCGCCTTGTGCCTCTCGATGCTACCATCAACATTAAACTTGGTCTTGAAGACCCACTTACATCCAACACATTTCTTTCATTTAGGAAGCTTCACCAACTCCCAAATGTCATTATTTTTTATAGAGTTTATCTCCTTTTTCATGGTATCTTGCCAAATATTTTGAGTACAAGCCTTCTCATAACTAGAAGGTTCAAGATGTGAACTAGTTAACAAAGCATAATTAACTAGATCTCCCCTAGGTTCCTGCTGGGAGACATCATCACCATACAAGTGCATATTTTCTAATCTTTGTAGAACAGAATTCATTTCACTAGCTTGACTCCTAGTGTATATTTTTGAATTTTTTTTATCCATCTGATATGATGGATGATTCTATAGAGTTCTCTTACCTCTAGATGGAGAATCAATGTCTATTGGTGAGGAACTTACTGATCTCTGTGGAGAAGGACTTGGTGAAGAAGTTGAATCAGAAGATGAACTTGGGTTTGTGGGAGGAGATTTCTTACCTTTTTGTGGTGTCTGCTATTGCACCTGCTTAGAAACTACATCATTGGATTCATCATCACTAAATATTTGGGGCTTACCCCATTCTCCCCCTTCATCAAAAATCACATCCCTAGAAAGCACAAAATTTCTAGTCCTGGGATTGTAGAGTCTGTAAGCTTTTGTATTCTCATAGTACCCTACAAAGATGCATGCCTGACTCTTTGGATCAAGCTTCTTTCTCAGCTCATCAGGAATGTGAGAGTATGCCAGAGAGCCAAACACTCTAAAATACTTAACATTTGGCTTTTTACCATACCAAGCTTAGTAAGGTGTTTACCCTTCCAAACTTGAAGTAGGACTTCTGTTCAAGATATGTACGCTGGTCTTGGCTGCATCTGCCCAATATGAATTAGTCAAATGCTTCGTATGAAGCATAGACCTTGCCATCTCCACAATGGTTCGATTCTTCCTCTCTGCGACACCATTCTACTATGGAGTGTAGGCAGCTATGAACTACCTCTTAATGCCATGTTGCTTACAAAAATTCAAAGACTCATTAGAGGAGTATTCTCCTCCCCTATCTGATCTAAGACATTTTATAAAATATCTACTTGTTGAGTGGTATTTTCACCCGGTTGTGAAAGTACACTCTCCTTTAGGATTTGGGTTCCAAATCCCCTCTTGCAAAGAAGTTAAACAAACAACTTCTCCAAGGTCTCCGCTATATTAGCATTTGCATATGTGTATTAGTAATCTCAAATAAAGATATTCACTTTAAATGCTTGGAACACCTTAGTGATTGCAAGTAATTCGTAAACAAGGGGCAATGTTGGTTTATTTTACCATGAAACTTTAGTGATTGTTCATTGAACCAAAATAAAGCAAATGTGAGTTGGCCCTCATATGACCTTCAATGTGGTGCTCAAATTACCCCTCTTTCGTAAAATTAGAATTTTTATGAAGAGAGGGTAATTTTAGGCTCAAAAAATGGAAATTTGTGAAAATGCCATAAAACATAACTCCTTCAATGAAATTGGAATTTTCATGAAGGGAATGTCATCATAGGCTCATGAGTGCAAAACAAAACTGAAAAAATGAAATTTGACCTTAAAATGGAAATTTTCTATTTTCGGATTTTTAAAATCTGTAGTAAAACAACAACTTCGATGAATTTTTAAAAATACTAAACAACTCCGAAAATGAAATTTCAAAGTGCGTATTGGAAGTCTGAAGTATAACCTACGCAATGGTGAAATTATTTTTGGATTTTGACATTTTTTAAATGTTTATTTTAATGCCTGAAAATTAAAAAAAGTTAAAATTTCTGGAAAAATAAAATGCAGAAAATGAAAATGAAATGCAGAAAACTGAAAATAAAATGCATTCAATATGATGCTATCCTATTTCGACAAAACCGAAGATGTGAGGTTTTCATGCATGCAACCTAACCTATTGGACTTGCAAAACAAGCACAATCCGGATAAGCTAAGTGCTGGCTCCTAGGGTTTTAAATGAGGTTTTCAGATTTAAACATTCGCATGAAGCAACCAAGAAACTTGCATAAACTCCATTTACAAGCCTAAAATCTGAAAAGGGGAAAAATAGACATTTAATCTTGCATGCAAAAAATGACTCCTCCTTTCTTGCCCATAAGATGCAACTTTCTGAAATTTTTTGTATTAAAAATTTGTCATTTTACAATAACAAAATTTTTTGGTTTTCCCAAACCAGTCTATGGAAGAAAAACAGCCCAAACAGGTCCAGAATGGCCCTCTTGCCTTCAAATCTGCAACTCTGCTTGCAGCAGTTTCCAACCCTTTCTGGCCTCTTTGAATGGCGTATTTAAACTTCTGAAAAAAAATTGTTTCTCCTTCCATGACTGTTCGTTTCATTTTCCAATGGCTGTTCGTTTCACCTTCCCTGACTGTTCGTTTCATTTTCCAATGGTTGTTCGTTTCACCTTCCCTTGTGCATGCATGTGTTTTGGTTTCCAAAAAGTTTTTGTTTCCATTTTGTGGCCCTTCGCCGTGAAAATGTAACATGTCGCGATATCGTGACACTTTTGCCTCCTTGCTCTCTTTTGTTGCTTTTAGCTATGAAAATGCAACATGTCGTGATATCGCGACACTTTTCTTTCTTCTCTTTTGGCCGTGAAAATGCAACATGTCGCGATATCGCGACACTTTTCTCTTTTGGCCGTGAAAATGCAACATGTCGCGATATCGCGACACTTTTCTTCTTTTGGCCGCGACAATGCAACATGTCGTGATATTGCGACACTTTTCTTCTTTTGGCCGCGAAAATGCAACATGTCGCGATATCATGACACTTTTTCTTTCTTTTGTTCTGGCCGCGACAATGCAACATGTCGCGATATCGCGACACTTTTTCTTTCTTGTTCTTTCTCTTCTCTTTTGGCCGCGAATATGCAACATGTCACGATATCGCGACACTTTTTCTTTTTGGCGTGATAATGCAACATGTTGCGATATTGTGACACTTTTTCTCTTTTGGTCGTGAAAATGCAACATGTCGCGATATCGTGACACTTTTTCTCTTTGAAATGCAACATGTCGTGATATTGTGATACTTTTTCTCTTTTGGCCGCGATAATGCAACATGTCATGATATCTTGACACTTTTTCTCTTTTGGCAGTGACAATGCAACATGTCGCGATATCGCGACACTTTTTCTCTTTTGGCCGTGACAATGCAACATGTCGCGATATCGCGACACTTTTTCCTCCTTTTTCTCTTTGCTTTGGACCGCGAAAATGCAACATGTCGCGATATCGCGACACTTTTTCCTCCTTGCGGTGTTTTGCTTTTTCTTTGATCTTTAGCATATGGGCCACTTCGGTCTTCTTGGAAAACATGCAAAAATGGTGGGTCCCCAATTTTGGGGTACGTTGTGGAGCAGCCACAACAAATGGTGACTCTTCTGGGAAATGCTCCTGAGCATTTCGGTGAGAACTCAACCTTGAAAACACACAGACTCAAATACAAGCGTCAACAAATATCCCAAGAATGAAACTAGACGAGAAATACATGAAGCATTAGAATTATTAAGCATCAGCTCGGTGTGTGCAATGTGCTTCATTCCCTATCGTTTGAAACTCGTTCAACTTTCCATTGTCAGTTTCACTTATGATTCGTATGCAAGGCTATGAATGATTTGTGCAGGATTTGATGTATGACAACTATGCTAGAGATATAACAACCTACTTTGCAAAGGCTCAAACTTTCTAGTATCATGAACAAACATATTAAAACTGTCAAACCCTCTTAGGACCAAATATGTGCATATTGAATTAATTTACTAGATCCCAAAGTTGGTTATGTGTCACTACCATCTTGAACCCATGTGCAAGTGTAAGTGAAATCAGAGCTTTGGGGAATCGGATTCCCAACCTAAGCGAGATGGGAATTTAACCCTATCCTTGCTACTCTGATCTGGAGTTCATTACCTCATCTTGAACAAAATGATTTAACCTATTATGGATGAAATTTTCAGGCTAGCCTATCCGTTTGAGCAGTCAGTGGTCTTGCTTTTAGACAAGACATGTTGCCACGCATGAGCATACTCCACTGCCAATCAAGCGTCTATAGCCCCGATGGAGATCAACCCCATAATCCAGGATTTGACTTTACTTTTGATTTCTTGAACCTTGGGGATGACTACCCATCCTTGCAAGGGACATGTAGTACGATCCTTCCAATCCAATATCAATGATGCAACAAAAGTAGAATGAAACATATTCGCTTTGGAATTTCAAGCTCTTGATTGGGCAAAATAGAAGCTTTGGGGAATCGGATTCTCAACCTAAGCGAGATGAGAATTAGACCCTATCCTTACTACTCCATGAAGGTCAAATCAGAGCTTTGGGGAATTGGATCCTCAACCTAAGTTCGATGAGGATTTAACCCTATCCTTACTACTCCGATTTTAGGCTTTAAGCATTATGGGAGTGGTAAAAACCACTGTTTTAAGGATTATGTTGCATGATAGGAGAGACACGAAATACTCCTTTCGCCTCACCTTTTCTTCCAAGTATGGTTTTGACCATTTTGCTCAAGATCCTCTTTAATATGTGTAGAACGTGCTTGGTTCAAGATAGTTTGGGCAACATTTCCCAACCTTAGGATCTTTTTTAATATATGTTATATAATAACCCTAAGAGGATTCGACACCTTCTCAATGATTGTACTTGAAATGTAGATGCAACTGAGATGAAACGTATGTGCAATGTGGAATGTAACATGAGATATGGATGAATGCATTGCTCTTTTTGAAATGCGGATGGAGTATATCACCTACTTTGCCATAATTTATAAAACTGACAACTTCATGCATCACAAGTTCCAAACGATATTCTTTAATGTGTTTGCGATACTCGTGGAGCTTTCTGCAATACAATTCCGATGTTTCATATTCTCCTAGTCTTAGTCAACATTCATAAGGATATAAGTTGACATCTCGCTTTTCTTTTTTTTTTTTAAGACAAACCAAAAATGTCCAAAGGACCAACACACAAAACTTAAAACCAAATCCAAAAAGCAATCCCAAAAATGAAACTTGAAAACACAAACCAAAACCAAAAACCAAAATCTATATACAAATGTACAATATAATACAAGATGGTGCAAAGTTTGGATTATCATTTTCCCGGATCCCAAACCTGATTAGAATTCTTTAAAAGACATATGACGTGATATGCATACCAAGTTTTGTAGGCATCCAACAAAAACAAGATCAAACCAAACAAAGAAACAAACTTCAACTTGCCCCTCTCACCATACCAATTTGGTTTAGTTTCATTAATAATCCTATGGTGGAGTTTCAAGTTTTCAAATTGATTAGACAATGATTGATATTCAATTCTTTTATGTCTATTCTTTAAGATGTCCATTCCGCACTTTGATTCATGGTGTAGAAATAAGCTTTCATTTTCATTCAATAAAGCCATAACATTAATAATATTTGAATCAAACCATTCATTAGGCAAACCTTCATTCGAATTTTGCATGGTGAAACCAAAAAGGTGAGATTTTACCTTTGGCATGTTTTCATTTGACCTTACTTGAAGAGGATTTGAAAATTCCTCTTTTCTCTCATGACATTCATCATCATGTAGCACTTGTTCTTTCTCCATGACTTGTTTATCAAAGGCACCAAACTTAGGTACCCAATTGAACATATGTCCATCCCTTTCAAACCATAAGTCTTGTCTATCTAGGGGTGGGTTAACTAACACATTTCCATGATCAATCACTTGGGTTGTTTTGGGTAACGTGAGATTTTCAATTGGATCATCAATGATATCAAACCCAAATGATTTAGGTTTTGTAATTTTCTCATTTTGAAATGGCATAATCATTGTAGCACAAGTAAGTGGATCAAGATTTTCAATTTCTTTTCCTTCAAAGGAATCTAAAGCAAGTGACTCTCTTTCTTGATTCATGGTTGTAGAATCCTTATCATGTTCCAAAATTTGATGAGATTCGAATTCCTCTTCCAAAACTTTCTCAAATTGTACAGGATTTATAGTATCCTCATGTGAGGAAGCAATTGAGTTATCCTGCATATTAATTGACACAACAAGTTTGTTAGAAGATTTAGATTGATAATATTCTTCCCATTTCTTCCATGAATCATAGTAATCATCTTCCAAGTTCAAGTTGTGACGCTCAAGTACTTCTTCTTCATCTTCTCGATTCATCAACATGTTCCTCATCCAATTCATCTTCACCTTCCTTAGATGGTTCGAGTTATTTCCAAAAGTGGGTTATCTCTTGAATTCAAATTGGTAAAGCTATCATAATCCAAATTTGTAACCCATGATTCAATTTTATCACAATTTGGAAGGTGTGGATCCTCTTGGTCATCACTTTCGAGAACATCATCCAAAGTGTCTTTCGAGAACAAGTGGTGAAATTCGATTATGTCTTCAACTTCATTTGTTGATTTTCTTTCAAATTCATTTTCAGCCACTTGTGATGACTTAGGAGCTTCTATAATGGGATCAATTTTTGAATTCCGTGTCATATAGTTGCTCCAATCCTTTGCAAGTACATCTGACCAAATCATGTCCACATAAGTTTGTTCATCCAAATCCTCCTTTTTGGGTAATGATTCTGGATATTTCTTTTCCAAAACAAGATGGTGATCATTTGATTCCAACTTCTTGTTACCCATCCATAGAATTTCTTCTCCAAAATCTTCATGCTCTTCAAGACATTTCGAATGGGTATTTACTTCAACGTGAGTCACCTCAAAATATCTTGTATCACTTGAAGAAGCATAACATGAAACATCATTAAGATCGACATTATGAATTTTCTTCCTAGGATGATTTGGATGCATACATTGATGTGCTCATTTTTGTGGTGGAACATGCCTACATACCTTCTTAACCACTTTCTTTTGCTCTTTTACTTTCGATGCGAACTCTTTGGGTTGAGTGGTAGAAGTAGTAGGATTAGTTGGATTGATATCCACGGACAAAGCTTGAACATTTGTTGCAATGGTTCCATGGGTGACCACATGATTCTCTAATTGAGGCATAGTTGGATGGATGGAAGTACTTGTATAAGCACATGTGGGAGCATAAGTTGGTATGGTAGGATAAAGTTGATTGTAGGGAAAAACATTTGATATCAAATTTTGTTGTGCCCATGCTTGATTTACCATCGAGGTTTGATTGCAAGCCCCTAGTTGTCCTACCATAGTTGATTGCTCCATTCCATAACCTTGTGGCCTCAATTGTTGATCTACAATCATAGCTTCTGTGTAGGCCGATGCAAGATCAGTAACCAAGGGATTCATCCTAACAAATATGGCAAACAATGGATCCAATGCTCAAAAGTATATTTGAAGAGCACCACTTTCCTCAATAGTATAGGGAGAAATTAATCTCGCATAAAGCTTTCGAAACCTCAAGTTGAAACTTCTCACTGGCTCATTAGGTTCTCTTTTGCAAGAAGTAAATTGTTGATATATCGTGAGAGGATCAATGAGCAACCTAAATTGATTGATAAAATCATCTTTCAATTGAGTCCAAGATGTAATAGAACCAGTGGGTAAATTGATGTACCAATCATATGCCACCTCATCTAGGGTTCCAGGAAACATTCTACATGCCACATCCTCATGTTCGACATTCCATCTAACTAGGATATCCACATAGGCTTGAATATGTTCCTCGGCTAATGTTGGACCATTGTGTTTAAATTTGGGCAAACATTTTTCTACGTTCTTGGGTAAATCATGAGAATCTCCACTAATGTTCAAAGGACTAGCATGTATCCCATACCACGTTCCTGCAGTTGTAGCCATTAATGAAACTCAAAGAATAACTTCAAAACCAATTTGTTAGTCATGAATAAAAGAAGGAACCATGACAAAGCAATATTCTAAAAATGTAAATTAGTTTTCGATTCACCAGATCGCATATGCGCAAGTGAAGAGCATACTCCTAGTGTTGTAGGCTTTCCGATTCACAAGATCGCATTACACGCAAGTGAAGAGCATAATACCGACAACAAATACATTTTAGACAAAATAATTCCTTACAAATAAGCATGAAATGACTAGCAAATATCAAACATGTAACGTATGAATAATCATGTTAGCATCAACCAAGAGATGTATCCATTAAAATCAAATGAAAGTAATTGCATGGAGACAACCTCGTTAGTCAAGACCAAAATTTTTCAAAATCAAATCAAAACACATTATTCCTGTATGAACAATCAAAAGCGTTAGAACAATGCATAGCAATTCATGTCCTCCTTTTAACACTACAAGGTTGTATTGTTAAAAGAGGGCTAAAGATAATAATCAATAGGGCATGAAATATTCAAAATTTAAATCCCTATAGCATTTAAATCACACTGAAATAAACCAACTCAGGCCCTCCTTCTAGCGCCAAAATGTTGAGTGGTATTTTCACCCGGTTGTGAAAGTACACTCTCCTTTAGGATTTGGGTTCCAAATCCCCTCTTGCAAAGAAGTTAAACAAACAACTTCTCCAAGGTCTCCGCTATATTAGCATTTGCATATGTGTATTAGTAATCTCAAATAAAGATATTCACTTTAAATGCTTGGAACACCTTAGTGATTGCAAGTAACTGTAAACAAGGGGCAATGTTGGTTTATTTTACCATGAAACTTTAGTGATTGTTCATTGAACCAAAATAAAGCAAATGTGAGTTGGCCCTCATATGACCTTCAATGTGGTGCTCAAATTACCCCTCTTTCGTAAAATCAGAATTTTTATGAAGAGAGGGTAATTTTAGGCTCAAAAAATGGAAATTTGTGAAAATGCCATAAAACATAACTCCTTCAATGAAATTGGAATTTTCATGAAGGGAATGTCATCATAGGCTCATGAGTGCAAAACAGAAACTGAAAAAATGAAATTTGACCTTAAAATGGAAATTTTCTATTTTCGGATTTTTAAAATCTGTAATAAAACAACAACTTCGATGAATTTTTAAAAATACTAAACAACTCCGAAAATGAAATTTCAAAGTGCGTATTGGAAGTCCGAAGTATAACCTACGCAATGGTGAAATTATTTTTGGATTTTGAAATTTTTTAAATGTTTATTTTAATGCCTGAAAATTAAAAAAAGTTAAAATTTCTGGAAAATAAAATGCAGAAAATGAAAATGAAATGCAAAAAACTGAAAATAAAATGCATTCAGTATGATGCTATCCTATTCCGACAAAACCGAAGATGTGAGGTTTTCATGCATGCAACCTAACCTATTGGACTTGCAAAACAAGCACAATCCGGATAAGCTAAGTGCTGGCTCCTAGGGTTTTAAATGAGGTTTTCAGATTTAAACATTCGCATGAAGCAACCAAGAAACTTGCATAAACTCCATTTACAAGCCTAAAATCTGAAAAGGGGAAAAATAAACATTTAATCTTGCATGCAGAAAATGACTCCTCCTTTCTTGTCCATAAGATGCAACTTTCTGAAATTTTTTGTATTAAAAATTTGTCATTTTACAATAACAAAAATTTCTGGTTTTCCCAAACCAGTCTATGGAAGAAAAACAGCCCAAACAGGTCCAGAATGGCCCTCTTGCCTTCAAACCTGCAACTCTGCTTGCGGCAGTTTCCAACCCTTTCTGGCCTCTTTGAATGGCGTATTTAAACTTCTAAAAAAAAATTGTTTCTCCTTCCATGACTGTTCGTTTCATTTTCCAATGGTTGTTCGTTTCACCTTCCCTGACTGTTCGTTTCATTTTCCAATGGTTGTTCGTTTCACCTTCCCTTGTGCATGCATGTGTTTTGGTTTCCGAAAAAAAAAGCTTTTCGTTTCCATTTTGTGGCCCTTCGCCGCGAAAATGTAACATGTCGCGATATCGCGACACTTTTGCCTCCTTGCTCTCTTTTGTTGCTTTTAGCCGCGAAAATGTAACATGTCGCGATATCGCGACACTTTTCCTCCTTGCTCTCTTTTGTTGCTTTTGGCCGCGAAAATGCAACATGTCGCGATATCGCGACACTTTTCTTTCTTCTCTTTTGGCCGCGAAAATGCAACATGTCGCGATATCGCGACACTTTTCTCTTTTGGTTTGGCCGCGAAAATGCAACATGTCGCGATATCGCGACACTTTTCTTCTTTTGGCCGCGACAATGCAACATGTCGCGATATCGCGACACTTTTCTTTCTTCTCTTTTGGCCGCGAAAATGCAACATGTCGCGATATCGCGACACTTTTCTTTCTTGTTCTTTCTCTTCTCTTTTGGCCCCGAAAATGCAACATGTCGCGATATCGCGACACTTTTTCTTTCTTGTTCTTCCTCTTCTTTTTTGCCGCGACAATGCAACATGTCGCGATATCGCGACACTTTTTCTCTTTTGGCCGCGACAATGCAACATGTCGCGATATCGCGACACTTTTTCTCTTTTGGCCGCGACAATGCAACATGTCGCGATATCGCGACACTTTTTCTCTTTTGGCCGTGACAATGCAACATGTCGCGATATCGCGACACTTTTTCTCTTTTGGCCGCGACAATGCAACATGTCGCGATATCGTGACACTTTTTCTCTTTTGGCCGTGACAATGCAACATGTCGCGATATCGCGACACTTTTTCCTCCTTTTTCTCTTTGCTTTGGACCATAAATATGCAACATGTCGCGATATCGCGACACTTTTTCCTCCTTGCGGTGTTTTGCTTTTTCTTTGATCTTTAGCATATGGGCCACTTCGGTCTTCTTGGAAAACATGCAAAAAAGGTGGGTCCCCAATTTTGGGGTACGTTGTGGAGCAGCCACAACACTACTATCACTTTCAACTCTTGTTTTGAAATCGACAAAGAATTCAAATGCTTCATCCTTATGTTTCAAAAAATATATCCAACACATTCTAGTAAAATCATCAATGAAGAGTAGGAAGTAAGAGTTGTTACCAAGACTCTTGGTCTGCATCGGACCATAGATGTCTGTATGCACTAGCTAGAGTGGATAGTTGGCCCGCCATGCTTGTCCATGAGGAAATTTTGATCTGGCATGCTTCCCCAGAGCACACCCTTCATAAACTTCCTTACTATCCTGAACTTTAGGAAGTCCGGTTACCATCGCTTGTGAAGTTAGCATTTTCAAACTAGCTAAATTAAAATGACCATATCTCAAGTGCCATAGGACACTTGGATTGGAAATAGCAACATTTGCTAACTTATCTCCCCCTGGATGGCCAAAATTTAAAGGAAACAATCTATTCTTTGACATTGGCACTTGTGTAATGATTCTATTACTATTATTTTTATCAAAAATAGTGCATTTACCCTCATCAAAAAGCAACTTGTAGTTATTTTCTAACATTTGACCAACACTTAAAATATTGTGTTGGAGATGAGGTGTGTAATAGATATCACTTACTTGTTTGACGCCTTCTTTAGTTGGAACTGCCATAGCTCCAATGCCTTCAACTGTCAATGATTTATCATCTCCCAATTTGATGCTAGATTTGTATGAGGAGTTTAGAGTAGCAAAGCGTTCTTCTTTGCCACTCATATGGTTTGAACACCCAGTGTCAAAAATCCATGTATCATTCATGTTCTGATCTGCCTGACCATATGAGAGAAAGAGATTTCTGGCCTCTTCCTCTTCTCCAAAATTTCCAAACTGACTGCTCTGGATGTTGTTGCTTCCTTGTGAAGGCTTTGTCCAACAGTCACGAGAATAATGGCTAGGTTTGCCACAATTGTAGCAAGATTGTTTTGATTTATATCCTCCTTTGCCTCTGCCTGATTGTTTCCCTCTGTTTTACTGTCCTCCTCTATTCTGTTGTTCACCTTTGTTTGAGAATCCTCCTCGGTTCTGATTTCCTCCTCTGTTAGGAGTTCCACCTCTCTGATTATTTTTGCCTCTACCTCTATACTATCTTCTACCACGACATCTACCTCTGCCTTCATGAGAAGCAAAGGCTTTATCATCTCCTCCGTAACTTATGGAAGGATTTTGTTGTAACCTCTCTTCATGTGAGAGAAGTGAGCCAATGAGGGCTTCAAAAGACAGAGAAGTTAGGTCTTTGGATTCTTCTATAATTATGGCAACTGAATTCCACTTAGGAAGAAGTGTCCTTAACACTTTCTTCACTATAACTTCAAGCTTTACATCTTCTCCTAAAGTGACCATCTTATCTACTATAGCTTTCACACGCACGCAGTAATCACCAAACTTTTCACTCTCTTGCATTTTAAGAGTTTCAAACTCTCTTTTCAAGGTTTGTAGTTTAACTTGTTTGACTTGATCACTACCCTTATAACTTTTTTTAAAATCATTCCAAGCAGATTCAACAGTTATAAAAGAAGCTATTCTAGGGAAAATACTTTTGTCAAGGGCGGCTTGGATGTGATAAAGGGCGAAAAAATTATTCTTCTGAGCTTCCTTTTTAGCCCTTTTATCAGCAACATTCAAAGCTGCCCAATCAATAGCAGTAGGTTCAATATATCCCTCTTCAATCACATCCCAAAGACCTTTGCCTATCAAAAGAGTTTTCATTTTAATTGACCAGTACTCGTAATCACCACCATTGAACTCAGGGATTGGTAGACTAGTATTGGATGCCATTTCAAAAAGTAAACTTTATTTCAACTTCAAACAGGTAGTACAAAAAAGTACAAAATAGATCACTGATTTAAATCAAATCTAGCCTTTTTAACATGCTCACTGATTTGGCATTCTTCTTCTTGAGGATCACCCAAAACTGGAAAGGTGAAGTTGTCTGCTTCGTCGTCACTAATTACAATGACTTCTGGTGCTGCTGCTAGCTTATAACATCTGTTGAGAACATCTCATTCTTTAGTTTTCGATTTCACCTCCACTGGTTCGTCTTCCTCTTCTTCTTCTTCTTATTATTATGGTTCTGAATCAGGAGAGCATGGTGTATAGCTCTCACTTGTTTCTACTTTAGGCACTACGGGTGTATAACTTTCATTTGATTGTCCATCAGGTACTATTCCAACCATCTTAGACTCATCTATCCTTTTCTCGAAGATATTATCTTCAGAATCCGCCTCGTATCCAGAGTCCAGTTTCCTCAGATGAGCAATCACTTGGTTTTCTAATTGGCAAAACACTGTATGAAGTTTGTACCGCTAGAATTTCTCGTCAAAGGAATCATGTGTCTCTCTTCTCAACAGAGAGTAATGCATTATAGCATCCAACTGACTGGATCATCTACTCATAATCACACCGCATGAACTGGGTTACAACTTAATGATGCCAAAAAACTTTTACCTCAAAATATCTTTTCACTTTTAATTTTTTTTTCAAAATTTGTTTTAATAAAGGTTTTAAAAAAAAAAAAATTTAACAACTTCCTATATATTTTTTAATTATTCTTTTTAAATAAATATATATTTAAAAAACATAATAAAAAAAATAAATAGAAATTATTAAATTGATTTCTAAAACCTTAAAAAAAAACTAAATAATAAAAAATTTATAAAATAAACATTTTTTTTGTTTTATTCTCCGATGTGATTCGAACCACTGACCTCCGTCGTCTACCCGAAAGGCTTAGCCGCTGTACCACACGACTACTGTGGTAAACTTACTTATAAACCCTGCTTTTCGGTGATTACATAAAAAAATAAAAACCTTTGTATTTTGACCCCGACGGGATTCGACCCCGGGTCTCTTCTCTGCAAGCGGGAGCCTTGACCGCTAGACCAAGCTAGCCGGACGGGAGGAAGGAGGAATCACTCATATATAAATTGAGCGGCTAAACATTTTTTTTTTAAATTTAGTCCCACATGCAGTGGGAGGTGGGCGTGTTTAGGCTTTATCAAAGCCTGTGAACACTATCAAAGTCGATTGCCTTCGGGCAATCGACCAACCGATCCTTTTGCCCAACATCGACCAGTTAATCTTCGCCACATGGATATGCCATGTCAGAACTCTACACTCTACCAAAATCAATCCACGTGCTACCCAATCAACACTTTTCCAGCTTGATCCAACCACGTCACCGCCTGCCACATCAGCTGTTGCCTTACCGACTCAACCTGCCAAGTCAACGTCTACCATGTTAGCTGTCGCCTAGCTTTGCTGCCAGTTCGTCACCGCCACGTCAGCATGCCACCTCAGCTGCTTCGTCAGCTCCTCGAGATACGCACCTCAATGTCAACCTGATGTCTGCTCTTAGTCAGATCCTTGAGATCCATGCATCCTCGAGATCCATGTGCTCCTCGAGATCCATGCCCTAGTTGCTCCTCGAGATTTGTGCACTTCTCAAGATTCATGCCCTAGTCAATGTTCTTGACTAGTCTGCTGCGCTCAAATTTCGTGCCTCACCTTGGTCCTTGACTTTCATGCCCCCTAGAGCTCTGATACCAGTGTAAGTCTTAGATTAATGTGGGTCCGAGATTAAATTGACACAACAAAAAATAACCAAGGAAATATTAAATTAGATAAAAAATAACCAGCGCATAACCTTACAATAATTAAACCTTTATATAGGCTTAATACATGCGGAAGAGTAGGGAAGGGAGGTTGGAGGAAGATCGGGAGGATGAGAGAACGAAGGAGTAGGAAGTGGAGAGGGAGGTGGCAGCGGGCATGGGGAAAGGAAGGAAGTGGAGTGATAAGGGAAAATGGACGATAGGGAAGGAGGAAGGACATTGGAGGGATAAGGAGAAGAATAAGGCGAAGAATTTAAAACATAATAAAATATCATGTCGACCATCAATATAGCATAGCCGACAATAGGAAAGAGAATTCACACTTGCTTAGAAAAATCCACTTTGTTCTAAGCCTTTTGAAGATAATCTCTGTTCACAGTTGCTACAAATACTTAATCTAAATCTCATAGAAAAATAATCACAAGATCAAATATAATAAAGTTGCAATATAATGAACTCAATAAAGATAACTTATAATATAATATCAAATAGAACAACTCAAGAATAACTCAAAAATACTGACAGAATAATCACATGGACATGCTCACAATATTGCTCATAAAAATATTGAAAATGTTATTGAATAAAGGTATATTGATGCATGCAAGAAGCTATGCATTTTTATACAAATTACAATACTTTGTCCCACATATATAATTGAATGCGACTTCTCATATGCTATACTCTTGACCTTCACTATTCTTTGAATCTCTTCACTTTTCTATTCTAAGGATATATGATGCACTCTTGACCTTCAGTCTTCTTTGAAACTCTTCACTTTCCTATTATAAGGACACATGTGCACTCTTATATAATAAACACTTGTTCATATTTACACTCACAACACTTGCACACATATGTACATGACACTTGTGCATTTCTTACACATTATTATATTACGTAAAATATTAACTCACTCACTTATCTAATACATGACCCTAATATAATATTGACAATGATATATCCAAGGTGGTACATTGGCATATACAAAGTAATGTAATATTATCTAACACCCCCTGTATTACATTATTTGGTTTTTGAAGACTTTAGTATTCAATATGGATCTTCCTCTTGATCGTGAATCCTATGTTGTTCTTTCTTGCTTTCTTCAATCTATTGCATTTATATATTTTGATCAAATGAGTGATTAGCATCTTTCAAAAACTCTTATTCATGTATTACTAATTTTGTTGAAAGAGCCTTGACTTCATTTTCTTCTGTAGTTTCTTCTAGTTATTGAATTTCTTGAGCTAGATGACCCTTTTGATTTCCTTTTTGTTGGCATTTTTGCCACATTGTTTTTGTTGTTGCTGTTCATGCAAAAGAATGCTTAGATTGTAAATTTACTCACTCCTCTGTTTGTAAGTGAAAAAGCAAAGGTGTCACGATTTCGCGACATGTCGCGAAATCGTGACCTGTCGCGTTTTCGCGACGTTCATACCATAAAAAAGCTAAGCCCAAAAGTTGTAGCGATATCACGACATGTCGCATTTTCATGACCTGTCGCATTTTCGTGGGTCCAAAACCAAAAGGTGCAAGCATGGAAATTTGTCGCGATATCGCGATGTGTTGCAGTTTCGCGACGTCAGATGCAAAAAACAACTAAGTACAAAAAATGTCACGATATCGCGACATGTCGCATTTTCATTACTTGTCACGTTTTCGCGGTCAACACAGTCAAAGGCAGCAAGGAGGTCAAACTGTCGCGATATCATGACATGTTGGAGTTTCATGAATTATTGCGGTAAGAGAGCATCAAAATGAAAAGTTGTCGCGATATCACGACATGTCTCATTTTCACGACTTGTGGTGGCCATGGAGCAGAGTGATAGAAAGTGTCACGATATCGCGACATAAATCAGCAAAGGGCAATGTCAATGAAAAATGTCACGATATTATGACAAAAAAGCAAGCAAGGAGAAAATGGTATGGAATGTCGCGATATCGCGACATGTTGTTTGATAAAATGGTAGGGAATGTCGTGATTTCGCGAAATATTCAAAGATGAAGCTAAGCAAGAGGAAGATGTCGTGATATCACGACAGGAAGCGACAATGAAGAGAAGTGCCAAGTGCGGAGAATTGTCACGATTTTGTGACATGTCACGTTTTCACGAGGAGGAAGCGAGGAAGTAGCTAGATTGTATGAAATGTCACGATTTCGCGACATGTCAAAGTTTCGTGGCCTAAAAGCATCAAAGTGAAAGAAGACAAAAAATGTCACGATTTCGTGACATATTTTGGAGATCAAGCCAAATGAAGAAACCTGTCGCGATTTCGTGACTTGTTGCATATGAAAGAGCCAAACGAAAAACACGTCACGATTTCGTGACATGTCGCATTTTTGCGACCTGTCGCATTTTCACGGAATGAAAGCTGACAAGTACAAGGCAAATAGAAATTGTCGCGATTGCACGACATGTCGTGTTTTCGTGATACAGGAGCCAGAAGGACAATGCCAAGTACAGAATGTCGTGATTTCGTGACATGTTTGGAAATAGAGATAGGCAAGAGAAAGTGTCATGATTTCGTGACTTGTCTCACTTTCGTGATGATAAAATAGGAAGAAGCAAGAAGACAGAAACATGTCATGATTTTGCGACATGTCTTGTTTTCGTGATGCGAAGGCACAAATAGAGCAAAATGGTACGGACTGTCACGATTTCGTGACATGTCCCATTTTCGCTACTTGCAGGAAGATCAAGACCAAGGAAGAGAAAGATGTCACGATTTCGCGACATGATGAGTTTTTGTGACTGGGAATAGCAAAGAAGGTAGGCGAAGGAAAATGTCACGATTTCATGACATGTTGAGGAAAGAAGCCCAAACAAAGGAGAATGTCGCGATTTCGTGACATGTCATGAAGGGAAAGCTAAATGAAGAGAAGACATCATGATATAGTGACATGTCGCATTTTACCGACTTGGAGGCAAAAAAGAAGACAGTAAGGTAAAAGTGTTGCGATTTCGCGACATGTCGCATTTTTGCAACCTGTCACATTTTCGCGATGGAAGCAACGACAAAAGGCCCAATACAGTTCTTTTTGCATGTTCCTTCAAGATTGCATAGGAGAATGTGAAGAGAGGATAAAGATCAAGTAAAAGCTCTCCAAATAATTTTCAGATCATGGTCAAAGAAGCTCAAAGATTAAATGTTGCTGATTACCAATGTGCGCTAGATGGAAGAACTTGAGACAGTTTTCGATGCCACCAAAATTAAAGATGCCTCCAACATTAAAATTTATGTTCGTGGTCTCCTAACAAATTTTGGCTTGCCCTAATAATGGTTATTTAATACGTCATTTCTCTGAGGTAGATTAAGGGGATTGTTGCTCCTTTCAAGTGCACATTTTGTGGATCACTTCTTCAAAATATGTTGTATGTTTTTAATGTTGTGATGCAAAAGAGAGAGGGAAGACCTCTATAAATATTCATGTACATCTAAAGCAAAAAGGTTAGACATTTTGTAAGAAAAACTCTCTAAGTTCTCTGAATCAATAGAAGAGACTCGGCTTCTAAAATTTGCAAGCATTCTTATGTGTGTGATGTCCCGCTATTTTACAAGTCATTTCTGTTTATGCTCATGCTCTGGCTGTTAGGTTTTGAATTCTGCATGTTGAATTCGAACATTGCTAGTTAGTGAGTAGATTTTGGAATGCGATCTAGGGATTATATCTGCAAAGATGTGAGTTTACTTTCGTTGCTTTATTTTTATAGATGCTGTAATACAACTTGGTGTAATTCATGTTGTTAGTCTACCCCAAATCATACACTTTGGCCTGTGGCCATATTTCCATTCCTTTCTGTTATTTCCCTCTCTTTCAGCATTTGTCCATTTCTTTCCTGCATATTTATCTCCAAAACCAGTTTAGAGTAGTTTGGGAGCCAACCCTCTCTAGAGATTGGCCCGGGAGACTTCTCTTTCTCCCGACATTTCAATGTTGGCCAAGTCTAGGGCGCATACATGAGCAAAATCCTTTCCTGTGGCAGATTTGTGACCAACAATTTTTGGCACGCCCGATGGGACCCTGAAAGTTTCACTTCCAATAGTATTAAGGTTTAATGTTCGCCTTCATGTTGTGTAATTAGAACATTTGGTGACTCAACATATCCTAGAAGCCTCCGAACGTGGATACGATGAAAGCTGTACTTCATGATCACAAGATCGAAGGCCGAAAAATCTAAAAATCTCGTTGAGTTTTTTGAACTCGACAACCAAAAATTAATCAAACATCCTAAGTTGGTCTCTCCACCACTTATATCCTCTGCAACATCCTCACAAATTGCTGATGTGTTTTCTGTTCCTTCAAATTCATCTAGTACTGCTACTAGTTTTCCATCTCTGCAGCCATACGTACCATTCCAAATGGCCCAAAAACCTCCACCAAGGAAGTTCTTAGCATGGAATGATTCGGGAGCTTTGAATTTACCAACACAAAATCAAGTCCCTCAAGCTACTTTGAAAGCTTTGTCGACTTATGATGGTACTGGTAAAACTGCTAATGAGCATATTAATGATGTAGCCTCTTTGGCGGCTATCCATGACATAACGGATGAGGATGTGATGTTAAAGTTGTTGGTGTTGTCATTGAGAGGCAAATTGCAGTATTGGTACCGAACGTTACAACCAGGCACCATTGCATCATGGGATCAATTAGGAGAGCTATTAGTAAAATTTTTTCATGAACTAGCTAATCCATACTCCTTGTTGCATCAATTTAATGCGATCCAAAGGCACCCGCAGGAGGAGATAGCTGACTTCAATGTCAGATTTACCAGAAGCTGGCAGAGAATTCCTGATGGTCTTAGGCCTACTCATGAACTAGCTGCATTCTACTATCTTAGAGCTTTCAACATAGACATCGGCTTGGCTGTCCGGCAATCCAATGTGACTACATTTCCAGAGTTGTTCGAACAAGCACAAAAGGTGAAAGCTGATTTGATTGCCATAGGTAGGCTTCCTCCAAAGATAATAATCCCTATCATACCTGATCTTCCTAAGCATTTGTATTTTGGTTCATTTTCATAGCCTATGCCTTCCATGTATCCTATCCCATCATGGAGCTCAAGTGCACCTCAGATCGCACCCATTCCAATTCCATAGTTCCCTGCTCCAACTATTCCACAATTGCCTGCAACAAGCATTCTGCAATACCAGCATACATGTATAACCCCCACATCTTAAACTGCTCCATCCATGTACCCTTCATCTTCATGGAATCCTCCCACAACTACAGTACCTGTGGTTCCCATTCCACGGTTAGCTTCTCCACTTCCAACTCCTGCATTACCTTCCCCATCGATTCCATTACCTTTACCGGCACCGCTTGTGTTCTCAAGCCCAAATCCTCAATTGGCTATTTTGTAAGAAATTCAGTCGGCCATGAGATATCTCACTAACAAGGTGACATCTATGGAGTAGAGAGATGTGGAAAGGAACTATCCACCATGAAGATTTATGCCGACAGTAACAAGAGAACAACTTGCTCCTAGCAAGGCTATGGAGAAAATAGCTGAAAGGAACTCAGCAGTCCTGGTAAATGAAGAGGCTAGTCCTTTTGAGGTTTCACATGAGCCATATTACTGGTGTTCTTCCTGCAATGACCCACATGATGAGTCCACTTACATGGTCCACAAAAATTATTTGCAAGTTCTTGCAGGGAGCCGTGTAAACATGATTCGAGAGGTTGATCTTAATTCCATGGAGTCTCTTGAGGAACACATAGCAATCATGACACGTAGTGGCAAGAAACCTATGTTGGTAGATCTGGCCAAGATGGAGCCATTGAAAGTGCCTCCTGTATAAGAAACAATGTAGAAAATACCAACAAAGGCTCATGATCCTCCAGCTCCACAACAACCACCTATTTTGCCGAAGGATCCGCTTCCACCATGAGCAAAAGAGAAGAAATAAACTTCTATTTCTCAGCCACAGGCGAAAACAAAGGAACAAGCTACAGGGACATTGCGGTATCCATCATTGACAAAACAACAACGAGTGGAGGCCACCCAGCAATATAAAAGCAAATTTGAATCTGCTAGTGGAGGAAAAGAGAAGATCTCCATGGAGTACAATATTGTTGAAGAACTCAAACGGATACCAGCTAAGGTAAGTCTGTATGACACCTTGCAGCTACCTGGACAGGTAAATCTCTTACAGGAATCCCTGAAGACCATACAAAGTAAGGGGAAAGCTCCAGCCTAGGTAGTTATGTCTTAAAATCTAAGCTCTTCAACCATGGGAAATAATAGACCACCCCCATTTTATCTATCACTCAGGATGGAGGGTTGGATAGTACACAACTGCTTGGTTGATTCTGGTGCTGCGACAACTGTCATGCCAAAGGCAGTTTGCAAAGTTATGGGAATGGAATATACAAGAAGTAGCCCTGGTATCTTACAGTTGGACGAGACTCCAGTGAAAATAGTGGGTGTAATCAAGGATGTTCCTATTGCTCTACATAATATGCCTCAGATTACGGTAATTCAGGAGATAGTTGTGGTCTATTTGGAACCATATTTCGGTATGTGTTTGTCAAGGGAATTCACTGCCAAGTTAGGAGGCTACATTTCTCTGGATTATTCTCACTTGGAAATTCCTTTCAAAGGCAGAAGAATCCGTATTTACAATCGAAAGCCTTCTACTTTTCATATTGAGAAGATGGGAGAAGAAGAAAAGTCCAGACATTCTGTCAATCTAATAACCGAAGAATTGGACAATTCTGATTTGATGAATGAAGTCCTGGATGAGCCTTGCTTAGAGGATGAGTTTTCAATGCTCAATTTTAATGCCATGGTGGAAACTAAAATTGGTTGTTACTCTATCACAAAGCCTGAAGGGGTTAAAGTAGAGTTATCGCTTGATCAAGTTGGTCAAGATCTTGTGCAAGATCAGTTCTATTTTGCTTAAGCACAAAAAACCGAAATGACGCTGAAGCTGGGACTGTTCAAGTATTACCTTCTGTAATTCAATAATCATACCAGTTGACTTGGAGCTACACACCTAATACAGCAGAGTATGAGGTTTTATGCTTAGGTCTCACGAAGGATGAGACACTTGGAGTGCAACGATTGCAAATCTCTGGTGACACCAAGTTGACTATCAATCAGGAGACCACTGAGTGTCTGTCGAAGGTCTGGGATCTAGGAGATCATAGAGCCATGCTCTGGTATTGGTCTCTCCCGAAAGTTCACAGCTAAATTCGGGAGTTACCATGTACATAGTCTGAACACAAAAAAAAAAAAAAAAAAATCTAACTTCGGCTCCTTTTGCACTCGAGCTCGCAGGTATGTTTCTTTTCTTTCTCTTTTTCCTTTTCCTTCCTAGCAGTTCGTGGCCTTAATCTACTCCTCTCTTCCCATTTCTTATATGCATTCCCTTCCTCTTCTACTCCATTTCCTTCCTCTCTCTCTCCTTCTTCTTCTGTACATAGTCAAGCCACTGCTGTTATTTCTATTTCCCTTCTCAGATGTTCCCATTTCTACTTTCCCTTTCTTCTAGTCCTTTGTCTTGTGAAGATCCTTTCACAGCACCTGGTGATTACCTGGCTCAACTGAGTTAAGCAAAAGGTAGTAGTTCTAAAAGAAATAAAGGGAGTTCTGCTCTTCCATAATTTTTTTTGTTGGAGTAGCCTGCAGAGACGTTCAACATTCACTTCTTCTCTCTCTCCTGTTTCCTGAATCTGTTGCCCAATGGATAAAGGACTGAGATTCGTGCATATAGCAGAACTGTATACCCTGCGAGCGGCCAAGAATGTTGGCATTTTTGTGACATTGTTTTTGTTGTTGCTGTTCATTCAAAAGAATGTTTAGATTGTAAATTTACTCACTCCTCTGTTTGTCAGTGAAAAAGCAAAGGTGTCGCGATTTCGTGACATGTCGTGAAATCGCGACCTGTCGCATTTTCTCGACATCCGTACCATAAAAAAGCTAACCCCAAAAGTTGTAGCGATATCATGACATGTCACATTTTTGCAGGGTACCAAACCAAAAGGTGCAAGCATGGAAATTTGTCACGATATCCCGACGTGTTGCAGTTTCACGACGTCAAATGCAGAAAACAGCTAAGTATAGAAAATGTCGCGATATCGCAACATGTCGCATTTTTGTGACCTATTGCATTTTCGCGGTCAACATAGTCAAAGGCAGCAAGGAGGTCAAACTGTCGTGATATCGCGACATGTTGGAGTTTCGTGACTTATTGCGGTAAGAGAGCATCAAAATGAAAAGTTGTCACATTTTCGCGACTTGTGGTGGCCATGGAGCAGAGTGATAGAAAGTGTCGCGATATCACAACATAAATCAGCAAAGGGCAATGTCAATGAAAAATGTCGTGATATCATGATAGAAAAGCAAGCAAGGAGAAAATGGTACGAAATGTTGCGATATCGCGACATGTTGCGTTATCGTAGAAGGGCCGAAGATAAACACAAGGAGGATGAAAGATGTCACGATTTCGCGACATTTTCAAAGATGAAGCCAAGCAAGAGGAAGACATCATGATATCGTGACAGGAAGCAGCAACGAAGAGAAGCACAAGGAAGTGTCACGATTTTGCGACATGTCAGGACAGAAGGGCCAAGTGCGAAGAATTGTCACGATTTCACAACATGTCACATTTTCATGAGGAGGAAGCGAGGAAGCAGCCAGATTGTACGAAATGTCACGATTTTGCGACATGTCAAAGTTTCATGGCCTAAAAGCATCAAAGTGAAAGAAGACAGAAAATGTCACGATTTCATGACATATTTTGGAGATAAAGCCAAATGAAGAAACATGTCACGATTTCGTGACTTGTTGCAGATGAAAGAGCCAAACGAAAAACACGTCGCGATTTCATGACATGTCGCATTTTCGTAGAACAAAAGCTGACAAGTACAAGGCAAATAAAAATTGTCGCGATTGCGTGACATGTCACGTTTTCGCGATACAGGAGCTAGAAGGACAATGCCAAGTACGAAATGTCATGATTTCACAACATGTTTGGAAACAGAGACAGGTAGGAGAAAAGTGTCACAATTTCACGACTTGTCTCACTTTCGCGATGATAAAACAGGAAGAAGCAAGAAGACAGAAACATGTCACGATTTCATGACATGTCTTGTTTTCGCGATGCGAAAGCACAAACAGAGCAAAATGGTACGGACTGTCACGATTTCGTGACATGTCCCATTTTTGGTACTTGCAGGAAGATGAAGACCAAGGAAGAGAAAGATGTCACGATTTCACAACATGTTGCAGTTTCGTGGGTAGATAGAAGAAAAGGACACAAAAGGAAGAAGATGTCACGATTTCACGACATGATGAGTTTTCGTGACTGGGAATAGCAAAGAAGGTAGGCAAAGGAAAATGTTGTGATTTCGTGACATGTTGAGTAAAGAAGCCCAAACAAAGGAGAATGTCACGATTTTGCGACATGTCATGAAGGGAAAGCTAAACGAAGAGAAGACATCGCGATATCGTGACATGTCGCATTTTCGCGACTTGGAGGCAAAAAAGAAGACAGTAAGGTAAAAGTGTCACAATTTCACGACATGTCGCATTTTCATGACCTATCACATTTTTGCGATGGAAGCAACGACAAAAGGCCCGATATAGTTCTTTTTGCATGTTCCTTCAAGATTGCATAGGAGAATGTGAAGAGAAGATAAGAATCAAGTAAAATCTCTCCAACTAATTTTCAGATCGTGGTCAAAGAACCTCAAAGATTAAATGTTGTTGATTACCGATGTGCACTAGATGGAAGAACCTGAGATAGTTTTTGACGCCACTAGAATTAAAGACACCTCCAAAATTAAAAGTTCTGTTCGTGGTCTCCTAACAATTTTTGGCTTGCCCTGATAATGGTTATTTAATACATCATTTCTCCGATGCAGATTAAGGGGATTGTTGCTCCTTTCAAGTGCACATTTTGTAGATCACCTCTTCAAAATATGTTGTATGTTTTTAATGCTGTGATGCAAAAGAGAGAGGGAAGACCTCTATAAATATTCATATACATCTAAAGCAAAAAAGGTTAGACATTTTGTAAGAAAAACTCTCTAAGTTCTCTGCATCAATAGAAGAGACTCGGCTTCTAAAATTTGCAAGCATTCTTATGTGTGTGATGTCCCACTGTTTTACAAGTCATTTCTGTTTATGCTCATGCTCTGGCTGTTAGGTTTTGAATTCTGCATGTTGAATTCAAACATTGCTAGTTAGTGAGTAGATTTTGGAATGCGGTCTGGGGATTATCTCTGCAAAGGTGTGAGTTTACTTTCGTTGTGTTATGGCTGATCCACAACACACCCCAAAATTAGGGACCCATATTTTTTGCATGCTTTCAAAAGGAATCTCAGTGACCCAGATGCTAAAATTCAAGAAAAAAGGGCAAAAATGCACAAGTATAGAAAGTGTCGTGAAATCGTGACATGTCGAGAAATCGCGACCTGTCGCGCCATCGCTGTCGAAAAATAGAAGTGTCGCGAAATCGCGACATGTTGCTCCGTCGCGATCGAAAGAGGAGAGAGAAAGGCAAAATGAAAAAGCGTCGTGAAATCGCGACATGTAGCTCCGTCGCGGTCGAAAGAGGAGAGAGAAAGGAGAAGCAGAAAGGCATAGCGAAATCGTGACATGTCGCAAAATCGTGGGTCAAACCAGTCAAAGCAGCGTCGAGGGAAAAACGTCACGAAATCGTGACAGGTTACAGGTAAAAGGCATGAAGTGCAAAATGGTCGCGAAATCGCGATAGAATCGACAGGAAGGCATGAAGCACGAAAATGGCCGCGAAATCACGACAGAAAGCAGCAAAGCAGTACGGAACGAAAAAACATCGCGAAATCGCGACAGCATGCAGCAAAGGTGCCCAAAGTGAAAAAGCATCGCGATTTCGCGACAGGTTGCAGCGAAGGTGCCCGAAGTGGAAAAACGTCACGATTTCGCGATAGGTTGTGGGCAAATGGTATGAAACAAGAAAAGTGTCACGATTTTGCGACATGTCGCAATTTCGTGACATGTCACGTTTTCGCTGGGCGTGATGGTAGAAAGGCTGTTGGTAGGAAAGCGTCACGATTTCATGATCGCGGCCAGGAAGGCGAGCAAGGATGCATGCTATTTTTGGTCACGATTTACAGGGATCCATTACGAAAGATGCAGAAAGTGCAGAACACGTGGCGTACATGCTACAGAAGCGTTACAGAGAAGATCAAACGTCTCAATGTCGAGCATAAATCCAAAACACACGTAGTCAAAGAAAGATGAAACAAATTGATATGGAAGATGAAGCGAAGCGTCATAGGCCGAAACAGAGAGCATTGCTAGAAAGTATAAATGTAGAAGCACAGATTGACACAGGGGGGAAACCGCTGCGGGCAGAGTTGTAGTGCCTAAGGCGAGAAGCCATTCTGGGCTTGCTTTGGGGCTGTTTTCTTCCTTTTTTTGGTTTTGAGAAAACCAGAGATGCTGCCATTGTAACTTAACATATTATTAATGCAGAGTGTTCAGAAATTTGCATCTTGTTGGCAAGAAAGAAGGAGTTATTTTCTACATGCATGTTTTAATATTTATCATTCCCTTTTTTAGATTTCTAGGCTTATAGATTAAGTTTAATGCAAGTTCTCTTGGTTGCTTCATGCGAATGTCTAAATCTAAAAAATAACAGTAAACCCCAGAGACCAGCACTTAACTTATCCTGGATTGTGCGTGTTTGCAGGTTCAATAGGTTAGGTTGCATGCATGGAAACCTCACATCTTCGGTTTTGCCAGGACGGGATAGCATCATATTGGATGCAATTTTAATTTCTTTTCTTTTACATTTTATTTTCTTTTTGCTGTATTTTATTTTTCAGAAGCTCCAACTTTAATTTTTCAAGCTTTAAATTAAAATAAAATAAAAATTAAAAAACTTCAAAATCCATAAATAATTCCATCATTTATGACATTTCATTAAACTTTATTTTGAAGTTACAACATGGTCATATAAGGATCAGATCACGTTTGTTTTATAAGGGTTCAATGAACAATCATTAATTTCACAGTAAAATAAACCACAGTGCCCCTTGTTTTCAGTTACTTGCAACCACTAAGGTGTTCTAAGCATTTTAATTAAATATCTTTTATACACAGATGCAAAATGCTCACATAACAGGAACCTTGGAGAAATTGTTTCTTTGCAAGCAGAGGATTTAGAACCCAATCGGAGAGTGTGTTTTCAGAATCGGGTGAAAATACCACTCAACACGTTGCTTTCTTTTTCTAGATGCTGTAATACAACTTGGTGTAATTCCTGCTGTTAGTCTGCCCCAAATCATACACTTTGGCCTGTGGCCATATTTCCATTCCTTTCTATTATTTCCCTCTCTTTCAGCATTTATCCATTTCTTTCCTGCATATTTATCTCCAAAACCAGTTTAGAGTAGTTTGGGAGCCAACCCTCTCTGGAGATTGGCCCGGGAGACTTCTCTTTCTCTCGGCCTTTCAATGTTGGCCAAGTCTAGGGTGCATACATGAGCAAAATATTTTCCTGTGGCAGATTTGTGACCAATAGTTTTTGGCACGCTCGGTGGGACCCTGAAAGTTTCACTTCCAATAGTATTAAGGTTTAATGTTTGCCTTCATGCTATATAATTAGAACATTTGGCGACTCAGCATTACCAAGAAGCCTCTGAACGTGGATACGGTGAAAACTGTACTTCATGATCACAAGATCAAAGGCCAAAAAATCTAAAAATCCCGTTGAGTTTTTTGAACTTGACAACCAAAAATTAAGTGAACATCCTAAGTTGGTCTCTCCACCACTTATATCCTCTGCAAAATCCTCACAAATTGCTGGTGTGTTTTTTGTTCCTTCAAATTCATCTAGTACTGCTAGTAGTTTTCCATCTCTGTAGCCATACGTACCATTCCAAATGGCCCAGCAGCCTCCACAAAGGAAGTTCTTGTTGACACCTTTTTGTCACATTATACAAGGGGTAGAAGAATAGTAGAATTTTGTATAATATTTCCTTGTTGAAAGTTTTTCTTTTATTTTAAGTTGGAGCAATTTTGACTCTCCCTATCGCCCCTTTTATAAAATGAAGAAGAAAGAGCTTCGCTACCAAATAGGCCAAGGAAAATAGCTTCACCGAAAGAAAAGGAGGAGAATGTGAAAAGAGCTTCGGGCCCGAAGCACTTCAAATCACCACTTCGGGCGAAAACCTTGCGAAGTAATTTCGTCAAAGAAAATACAAAGATAACGCTTCGCACCCGAAGCATTTTCAGCAGTCGCTTCGGGTGGAAGTTTTGCGAAGCAGCATCCAAACGACTTCACCGAAGGAGGAGAGAATAATCCAAATCAACCAAGGCAAGAAAACTACTTCAGGCCCGAAGTATTTCTGACACCTACTTCGGCCAGTTTTCACCCGAAGCGATGGTGCTCGAAGCAAAATGGCAATGTTTCAAAAATTGAAAAGTGCTTCGAGAGGGTATTCCCTGAACCGCAGTTTTGAGAAAGAATCGGGCCGAAACATTTTCCAACCGAAGCA
Source organism: Wollemia nobilis (assembly GCA_028583015.1). Lineage (NCBI taxonomy): Eukaryota > Viridiplantae > Streptophyta > Pinopsida > Araucariales > Araucariaceae > Wollemia > Wollemia nobilis. The sequence goes on along the minus strand of JAQPPZ010016946.1, from coordinate 18,764,252 downwards.
GTTTTTCCAAGCAAAGGACAAAGAGCCCCATTTCAAAGATGGAATCCGCTCGGCACTCAACATCCCCGAAGTAGTTTCTGCGAAGCATTATTTTGCGAAGAACAAATCAAGGAGAATCTACTTCGGCCCAAGGCTTTGGCGAGGCGGATATGTAGCGAAGCACTTTTTGGGCCCACGTTCCAAGGTGGGCAGCTTCCCAAGGTGATCGAAGGCCCCTTATAAATACCCCCTTTCTTGCCCGATAAGTCCGCTGACCTTTTTTGGCAAACAAAAGAGATGTAACAGTCCTCGAAGTAAAACCCGACGGGCGTAACGATCACTCAAGCACAGCATCCAAAAGCCAGGGACACTTGAGCGATGCATTAAATGAATGTTTCCATGGTTAACCCAGTCACAGTTGCCAGTTTTGATACTCTATTTGAGAGATCATTCACAATAGTAGCGAGGCACCGATTTCTCAGGGCCCGAGGGTGTACTCTTCCGTTTTTTGTAATAACGACTCAGAGGGTTGGGTCCTCTATAAAAACCCAGGCATGTAATGTAAAAAGGGGGGGGAATTTCTGCTAGAAAGCTATTGTAACTTGATGTCCTGCGTCTAATACTAAAGATTTTTGTACTCCATTTCTCTCTTTTATGCTACCTTCTGTGCTTAATTCTTTTGTCTGTCCGCACTTGTATACTGAGACTCTAAATCCTAAATTCGATGTGCGATTGGGGACTATACCCTGAAATTCGCCCTGAAGGATACATAGGAGAGGAAAAACGTCGTATAAGCTTTCTTTTATGCTTCCTGGTGGGTCGTGGTTTCTGTTATTCCATTGCCTTAATCGTTGCTACTCTGAACCTTGAATTCTAGCGAGAGAGAAAGGAGAACCCTGTGAACTCGTCCAGAGGATACATAGGAAAGCGAGTATCACGTTTCTTTCGTCTGTTCTTGGTGTTCTTTGCTGCTATTCAAGTTATTAGTGAGTGATCATGCTTCCTGTTCTTCCCCACCTTGAATCATCAATCTCTAACCCTTATCCTTTTTATTTCTTTCTCTAACCTGAACTCCTTTTATCTCTTTCTTGCACTCTTATCTCAAACCCCAAAAGTAGATTAGTATAGGAGCCGGCCTTTCTTCGAAGATTGGCACGAGGGGAATATCTTTCCCTCGGCCTTTCAACATTGGTCGTAGGTCCAGGGCACGCAAACCCATCGAAAGTCCTTTCCTGTGCGGATTTTATGACCAACAATTTTTGGCATGCCCAGTGGGACCCAAGGTCCCATATTTGAGAAAATTTCCAGCCCATCTTCACTGGAGCCAGTAGCCCTAACAAGTTCTCGGTGAGATCCAGTCAGTCTCATCTTCTGAGTAGTAGTGAGAATTGATGCTCTCATTACTAAAATACTCTTAGCATCTGGTGACTCTATTTTACCCAAAAATATCTAAAGTCGTGAAGACTAGTACCTAAACCTGGTTTTCATAACCAGGACTCCCCATGTCTTAAGAAGGTCCGAGTTCGATGAATCTCTGGCCTGTATTCATCTGATAAAATCACCTAGCGACCCAGTTGAGCTGAAGATCCAGATTTCCTGGTCGTAGGTGCCTTTCAAATCTGAAAGAAGATATCCCGGAGGAATCAAGGTTCGGTGAGCAGCCTTGACCTCTTAAGCAGAGAAAGAATGTCCACCTAACAACTCTAACTCAGCGGTGACAACCGTGATTTCCACAGGCTATTGTCGTAATGGCTAGGAGAAGCTTTCCTAGCTGGAATGATCCAGGCCCCCTGAATATCCAAAGCTACCACAAGATTCCCAAAAGTGCTTTGAAATCATTGTCAAAATACAGCGGCACCGCGGGAATGGCCTAAGAACACCTTGAATATGTTGTCGATTTAGCGACCCTCCATGACATTATCCATGAAGATGTCATGATCAGAATTCTTGTTTTATCACTGGAAGGAAGGGCACTGTGGTGGTACAGATTGCTTAGGCCCAAAAGCATCTGCTCATGGGACGACTTAGCGGGGGCATTGATCAAAATGTTCGATGGCTCTCAGGACCCCTTCCATCTCTTTGCATACTTCTCCACCATCAAGAGAGCACCTTCGAAAGGTATCACAGACTTCAATGTTCGATTCTACAGAAGTTGGAAGCGAATCCCAATGGAGATCCAACCGATGCCCACACAAGCCCATCTCTTCTATGTTCGGGCCTTCCACCTGGACGTAAGCCTCATTCTTCTGCAATTAGGGGAATGAAGGTTTCCTCAAATATTTGAGGAGGTAATACAAGCGGAACAGCTTTTGCTCCTATCGAGAAAGTGGCAGTGGAGAGAAGCTCCATCGCTTCCTCCGATAATTACTGCTCCTATCCGGCCAACACAATACTCATCATGGGGCATTCCTCACACTGAGCCAAGGCCTGAGATATAATCATTTGAAGCTTAGGAGGCAGGCCTCATACTAGCCCAACAATGGGAGTACGCAAGCACGACCCACCTAATGAACAACATGGCTGCTTGCGATCTTCATCAAAAGATGAACCGAGGAGAGGAGCAGACTTGAGTGGTAGGACCCGAGAACAAAGAGGGCACATTTTTGCACCCTTTTTGTATCCCAAGAGATGACATGCAAGTGTTTAGACAAATCTCATCAAGCTTTTCTGATTCAAAGGATGAGCCCAAAGAGATTATGGAGGACTACTCGACTGCACAAAGAACTGTGTGGCAACGTTTGGGGTGTATAATGCAGAATACTATGGTAGCCATAAAAGTTGGATAGCCTACCTGGATTCATTGCAGCTACTGATTCCACCATGTAAATTAATAAAAAAGGTATATTCTCATATTTGATCATCTGCTCCCAAATTCTAAATTTAGATAGTAATTTAATGGAGGATGATGGCACCTTTCCCATATCTGCATCCACACAAATTTGAGCATAAGTGGTTCTTCTCTTATGCTTAGTTATCAAATCAAAGATAATGAAGTGTCCTACTAACCTTGTTATTCTTATTAAGACATCATCATCCTAGAGATCTTGAGGAAGACCTAGGAGTTTTATCCAAACAGATGTCATGTTAATTTTTTTGTGGTAGGGTTGAAGCCTGGTCTCCATTTTCTCATGAAAATTCTAGCTTTGCCCATGAACCATGGGCCATATAGTAGAGTTTTGATGCAATCTTCCTCAAAAGAGAAGAATACAAAAAGAGTCCTTTAGATAGAGCAGATATTTCTAAGATACCCTTTGGTTTCCATCTAGACAACACATTTTTTGATAGTCACAATGTTTGGTATGGCTCCAAAGAATTTCCTAATCAGGCAGTTGTTCATTCTTTGCATATATATTTCCACAAAATTGTCTAGAATCTTCAATACCAACCCCTTTGTTATCTGTTATGGAGTTATCAAAAAATTATCTTTCAACTCTTCTCCTTTATCTCCTTTCACTATATTAGACCATCGAGTTTGCTTTGGTGTCGGTTGGACCTCTTTTTCATTTTTCTTTGGACTGAGAGAAACACCCTTAGAATATGGGCCTTGAGAGTCTTGAGTAACCCATATTTTTTACACTTATGATCCTTCCTCTATTCCAAGATTTCCAATTTGAATTTTTTTATCTCCTCTGATTTGACTCTACCATTTCAAAGTTGCCATACAAATATTTTATAGATATTTTTGTTGAATTTTCCATAAAGCCATAGCTTCCTACTAGAAAAATAATTTTTAGATCTAAACTATCAATTACCATTATTAAAATTTAAAAACCTTTCATGTATTTCACAACTAGCATGCTATTTTCTTTCTTTGACACATAAATATTTTGTGGATTGTTTTCTTATTTTTTTAAAGACCCTTGATCCCTTTAATAATTATCAAACACTAGATCTACACCCTCTCCAATACTTGATGCCTAGAAATTATTATGCAATTGAAATTAAATAAAAAACTTCCAACAGTCTTAGGTTCTCCATTCAACCAAAAAAATGAACAAACATCCCCAAGAAAAACCCTCCATACACTTCACATGAGAAAAAATTGCAAGAACTTGTAAACAATTTGTTTTTTTCTGCATTATTTCAATCTAACATCTAAATCCCTCAATTTTGTTTATCTACCATAAAATTTAATTGCATTGAAAACAAATCCAATGTTTTTTTGCTCCAAACCATCCCTTCAAATTCAGATAACTGCTATTTTTTCTTTTCCTTCATAAAACCATAGTGGAATATTGCAAAACCGCTTGTCTCCTACAAATGAAACCATAATCCTCCAAAATACACAAACCATGGAATTCAAATATATCAAGACACCATCAAAATTAGATCTGCAGCTTTTTGGCCTAGGTGCACCACTGGTGATGAACAAATATTCAACAAAATGCTCCCAAACTTGAAATTTTCAAGAAACTGGCAACAGTCTTAGGTTCTACATTTAACCAAGAATATGAAGGTCATTTTATACTTTGTGCATGAACAAGCATCCCCAAGAAAAACATTCCATATGCTTCGCATCAAAATGGTTATTTTTTTTTCTTAGGGTTTGTTGTACATATCACAAAATATGAAAATAAGGTATTGGTATTTATCAAGACACTATTAAAATTTAATCTATGACTTTTTGGCCCAAGTGCACCATTGGTGTTGAACAAATATTCAATAGAATGCTCCTAACAAGAACAAAAAGATGCATACTTCTCCAAATACCTAAAACATCACCTCCATATTTTTTTCTCAAAATTCAAGTAGAGAATGAAAGCATAAATACCTCCAATTCTTGATGTCTATAATTTTTTTTGCTCCTCTAATCCTACTCTACCATTTCCAAGCTACCTCAACGTAAAGAGGAGCGTTATATATTTATTATTTCTTTGTTCTTGATTGGTGAAATATGATTTCTCTTAATTCAAATATTGAGTTTACATAGGTTTTTATGAGGGGTCCTAGTCCCCTCTTACCAGGGTTTGAACTTGGTATCTTGGATGTTCCTAGCCATGGCTAGAAATCTTGGACTCATAAAGGATACATTACAATTTATCCCTACATATGTGATGCCACTTTCAATATTACTAGCAAACATACAAATCAAATTTGATAAAATTCAAAGATATTTTTTTAGGAAGGGTCTTAGGACAAATTTAGGTTTTCTCTTTGCATATGGGATAAGGTTTGTAGAGAAAAGAATATTGGAGGGATAAGATTATAAAATCATAGATTTATCAATTTGGTATTATGGGCAAAACTTGGATGGAGATTATTCAAAGATGAAGGAAAGAGTTATGCTAAAATGTTATTTTAAAATATATAAGGTTCTATGGGTGTAATTATTAAGCAAAGCTTGCCTAGGTATTTGACAACATGGAACACCATATCAAATAGTTTATAATTAATCAAAAAATATATTAGATGATCAATTAGTGAAGGGGATTCTAAAAGTTTTTGGGATGAAGCTTTATCCTCTCTTTTTTTTTCCAAAGTGGTGACAATTGACTTGGGTCTATTTAGCTTGTAGAGGTTCAAAATAAAAATATATATATTGATGTGAGCAACAATTATAGCTCTTGGATTTCTATTAGAAAAATTTAAGTTCCTGACCATGGCTCAAAATATATGACTCATAAAGGATACATTACAATCTATCCCTACATATGTGATGTCACTTTCAAGTTTACTAGCAAGCATACCATTCAAATTTGATAAAATTCAAAGAGATTTTTTTGGGAAGGATCTTAGGAGAAATTTAGGTTTTCTCTTTGTATATGGGATAAGTTTGTAGAGCAAATAATATTAGAGGGCCAAGATTATAAAATCATAGATTTATGAGTTTGGTGTTATGGGCAAAACTAAGATAGAGATTATTCAAAGATGAAGGAAATAGTTATGCTAAAATATTACTTTAAAATATATAAAGGTTCTATGGGTGTAATTATTAAGGAAGATAATCTTCCCTAGGTGTTTGACAACATGGAACACCATATCAAATAGTTTACAATTAATAAAAATATATATTAGATGATCAATTAGTGAGGGGGATTCTACAAATTTTTTGGATGGAGCTTTATCCTCTTATTTTTGTTCCAAAGTGGTGACCATTGACTTGGGTCTATTTAGCTTGTAGAGGTTCAAAAATAAAAATATATATATTGACGTGAGCAACAATTCTAGCTCTTGGATTTTGATTAGCAATTTTATTAAGGGAAAATACCTCATACAAGCAACAATTGAACTCCAAAACATACTTCAAATATTTGGAATTTATCAAAAGATGGTGTATATTATGCAAGTTGATATATAAGGCTTTTGAGAAATCAAAATTCTCTACTAATGAGGATTTTCTTTGGAAGAGTGTTTAGTCATTTGAGTCCTCCCCTAAGGCCTCAACATTCCTTTGGTTAGTAGTCCAAAATAAAATTCTTAACGATGATAATTGACAAAGAATTGGATATTATAAGTAGTGCCTTATGTAAAGAGGATCTAGAAACTTTAGATAATTTACTTCTTTGTCATTTGCTTGGTTCCACCATTTAAGAATACATTTTAAAAAGTATTAAAATCTATTAGGTTGATCCATATATATTAGAGGATTTGACAAAACATTGGATAACTGATTCCAAAGCCAAGTAATTAATGATTTTTTGGAGGATTGGTCATGTCATTATTTGTTGAAATTTGTGGCTTGAAAGAAATAATATATTTTTTTAAATAAATCTCAAAATCATGATGAAGTTTGAATTTGTATTGTTGTCATTTATAGAATGTCTATATTACAACTTGAGTGAGCTTAATGGTAAGATTTTGAAACTTTGAATATTAGGTTCAAGTTTCGAATCCAATTGATTTTCTGCAACAACAAACTTAGACTATAGTAAGCAAATTCATATAAATATGTAGATATCTAAAAAGCAATAAACTTCACGAGTTATCCTCCAATCTAGTGGAATGAGATATATGTTGAGTCCTAGTCTTCTCGAGTTTTCTTGCAACCTTGTGGAAAGACTCTAGCCAAAAATAACTTTAAATTTTTTGAAAATAAAATCTCTTTAGCTCATCTCAATCTCTCTTGTGGCTCTCCCTATCTCCTATAAATCTCCCTTGTGCTCTGATACCACAGTTAGCTTTTGATGCTAGATACTTAATGAGAAATCAACCACAAGATATAAAATGAGCATACAATATTAAATATTTTATAATAGAAATATACTAAGCATGTAAATCTCATAAGAAACTTTTGTAATTACTCACAAAATTTCCATTAATGAAGACACAAAAATAGTACAATGATATAAATATGGAGGTTCAAACTCTTCATATTCCTTACATGCTCTACATTATATCTAGCATATCATCTACTATGCTATCTACTTTCTCTCTTACTTTCACACATCTATCAAAGGCCTATATATAATGAGATGTGACTCTTGGCCTTCCACCTACCTATGACTCTTTATATTCCTATTCTATGGACTCATGTACACATGGACAACATGCACATTTACATTATCAAGTACTTTGCACATTATAACAATACTTGTGCATTTATTACATTGCATAAAGTAAATACTCAAACCCTAATCTAAGACACACCTAATCTAAAGATGTACCCAAGGTGGTATATTAGCAAGTACCAAATAATATAATATATTCCAACAAAAATATATAAAAAAAAATTACTAAAATATATTTGAAATGACTATCATGGGTTTGTTGCATTATTATTTGGGCTTGCAAATTTACCAACAATCCCATAAGATTATTATTTATCAATCTAAGTATATATTAAAAATATTGCAAAGGTTTAAAATGAAAAATTGCAAATGTGTTTCTACTCCTATGGTTTCTAGAAAATTTGAAATAAATATTCTAAAGCTTGTAGATAAAACTCAATATAAGCGACTTATAGGTAGTTTAGTCTATCTCACTATTTCTAGGCCTAATATTGCTTATGTTGTTAATGTAATGGTTAGATTTATGCTTAAGCTTTATGATGTTAATCTTAATGTTGTTTATATAATAGTTAAATATCTAAGTGGAACTACTAATTTAGCTTTGGAATATTTAAGTAATTCTCATGTAAATTTGTTTGGTTTTTGTGATAGTGACTATGCTATGGATAATGTTAAAAAAAATCCATAAGTGGATATTGTTTCTGCTTGGGATCAGGTGTGATCTCTTGGTGTAGTAAGAAACAACCAACCATAACACTCTCCTCAAATAAGGCTGAGTATAGAAGTGCTAATCTAGCATGTCAAAAAGCCATTTGGATTCAAAGACTACTAACAAAAATTGAATTTAACAACAATAAATCTATAACAATATTTTCTAATAACCAATCTTCAATATCTTTAGCAAAGAATCTTGTTATGCATCAAAAGACACAACACATCGAGATTCAAGCACACTTAATTAGGGAGAAGGTATTAGATGGGATCATTAAACTCATATATTGCCCCACAAATTAGAACATTTAAGATATTTTCACAAAACCATTAGTAGAATCAAAGTTTTCTTACTTTAGAAGTAAAATAGGCCTAAAAGAATTGCCCTCGAGGGGGAGTAATGCATAATATTGTGTGATGCCAATTATTTTAAGTATTTTTTAAGGTTTTGTGAATTCCATGTTGATGGATGTTATATTTTTTCATTTGATGGATGTTATCATTTTTCCATGTTGATAGAATATGTGTGTGTGCCATTTATTTATCCATGTTGATGGATGCTATTTTTTTCATGTTGATGGAATATGTGTGTGTGTGTGTGTCATTTATTTATCCATGTTGATGGATGTTATTTTTTCCATGTTGATGGAATATGTGTGTGTTCCATTTATTTATCCATGTTGATGGATGCTATTTTTTCCATGTTGATGGAATATGTGTGTGTTCCATTTATTTATCCATATTGATGGATGTTATTTTTTTACATGTTGATGAATATTTATGTCACTTGTTTATCCATGTTGATAGAATATGTATGCCACTTGTTTATCCATGTTGATGGATGTTATGTTTTCCATGTTGATGGAATATATATATGCCACTTATTATTGATGTTTTTCATGTTTATGGAAACCTTATTTAGTCTAACTCTAGTCAACTCAAAGTCAAAGGTGACATGGCATGAGACTTGAGTGTGGTGGCATATGTGGGGCACATAATGGCATGTGGCATAGGTATCATGGCATGTGGCATGAGTATGGTAGCATGTGACATGAGTGTGGTGGAACATGTTCTGGAGGTTTTTCTCCACGACTATTTTCCAATGAGAGGATAACCCAAACTATATATTTGGGCTAAACTCCTTGTGTTGATGGTGAGCTAATTGTGTAGTGCTAACTATGCAATATGAACTATGGACAACTAATAGTGAGACACTATTGTTTACTTGAGATATTGGTGATTTGCACCAATCACATTTGAGGAAAAAAACTTGTATATTTTATTGAAAATAATACAAAAGCAGAAATACTATTTTGGCCATGGCTTTTTTCCTTTACAAGGTTTCCACATAATATTGGTGTCTTTTATATGGTTTGATTTATTTCTATCTTATCTTACATTTCTTTAAATTCATTAAATTTTATGTTATTTACATTATAAATATTTGGCATACTAATACTTTGTTGTTTGAGTTTGTTTTAATCCATTGCATTTGGGGGATTTTGCTTACTTCTTCCTCCTTCAATCATAACCTATTTAAGTGATAAAAATAAACTTATTCATTATGTTGCATTGAGGGTTTCCAAAAAAATGTAAAAAATATAAAATGAGGTCTTCCTAACAAACCATAACACGTAGAAAGGTTGTACAACACCCCCCCAAAAAAGTAAAAAATAAAAACAAAAAAATAAAAAGGAAAAATAAAATAGAGAGGATGAATATGAAAGTGTTGACAGGAATAAAATAGTAGAAGGGAAGGGTGACAAAATATACAGGGATGACGAGCATTTTATCTCATGTGAGTTCTGGCAGGAATGTCTTGAGTGCGACAGCGACAAGGAACCTCGAACCAGATGAGATCCTCAACTTTGCTACAGGAGAGGGCACTGATGAGTCAGATGCTGATGCTAAAATGAACATTTCCACTGGGTGGGAGAAAGACTCGGGAAGGACCCCCGAACATGAATGATGGTTATTCCAAGGTAGGGGGACCAACGCTGGGCCATTCGGTTCTACATCTTATCTTGAAAATGTCACGAGTACCAAATCGTATAAATCTACCAAGGACCGAAGTCCTTTGATAGTGTTTGAAGAATACTTAGTGATTCCAAAAACCCTTTTGGCCAAAAATTTTTCCCTAGAAGAACATTCTCTGATTGGGAAGTTCGTGGGTGGTAGGCCGAATATGGAATTCATTCGGTGGTGGGCCACTACCAGGTGGAAAGTTTTATGGAATCTTGATATTGTAGCTCTCCCTAGAGGGTTCTTTCAAATCCACCTTAACAATACCAAATATGCAACCCACATTCTAACAGGGGGGCATGGTTCTATGGGAAGAAGAGTTTGTTTATTTGCATATGGGGGGAATATTTCAACACCAAAACTCAAAGCATAAATTTTGCTCTAGTGTGGGTTCGTCTTTCAAGACTCCCTATCCAATTTTGGCATGAAGACATCCTTCAAGGAATATGCAGATACATAGGGGAAATGGTGGCCATGGATTCAACCACCAAAGCTCGCAATAGGTTTACTCAAGCCAGAATATGTGTCAATACAAATCTTGATTCCCAAATCCCAACTCGAATCAATCTAGTCTATGGTTCCTTCCGCCACTGCCAGGCCATAGAGTATGAAAACAAGCCAGCTTTCTACATTGATTGTCGACCTCAAGGACACCTCAAGTTCCACTGCCCCTCACTCAGATCATGGAATGAGGTAGATTATGGCAACCATCTCTACAGGAACCAAGGGTTTCACTTCCTTGGGAAGCCTCCAATATAAAGAACAGGGAAATCTACAGTAGAAACCCTCATCAACAAGCACCAAGTAAAAACCCTATGGTAAACAAAGGAGAGAAAAAAGTGTAGCCAGAACAACCAAAGGACCAAGATCAGGTAAGCTCCTTATTTTCTCATCCTAATCGATTTGATATTTCTAGAAACATCACCCACTTTGATTCATAAATAAATGAAGGATTATTCACTCAGCAAGAAAATGACATATCGGATCCAAAATATCTACCTCAAAATCCCCATCATCAAAGAAATTTTGTAGTATCCCCTTCCCACCAGTAGCCCTATATTATCTCCATTCAAGCTAGCTTCCCTTGATTCCCCCTTGAAAATCTTCTTTTCCAAGATGCTGCCGAGAAAAAAAAAGTATATTTTAGTCCCAAAAACACTAGAAGCTCCAAAAAATTATGTGTCAATGTTGATAATGACAAGAAAATGGGAAGGCCCAATATCCAAGAGCAAATAAGAAGCTAAAATGCCAAGGGCATAGCCAACGGAGTCAAAACAACCCTTGTACCTAAAATGTTTACTCACCCGAAGGAAGATCCAAAATACCCAAACCCCTTGTGCAACAATCAAAAGGGGGCAAGAAATCATCTAAAGTTTCCAAATGAGGATACTCTCATGGAATGTGAGGGGCCTCAATAGTGCATCCAAGCAGAGGTTGATTAACACTGTTAGAAAAGAAACCAAACCAATAATCCTCATTATTCAAGAGACCAAGTTAGATCAGTCAAAAGCATGCAAGGCGAGCAAAACCATTTGGAAAAATAGTGGAAGTATTTTCAGTCCCAACCAAGATCCATCTGGGGGTATTTTGTGCCTTTGGGATTTAGATAAAGTGGATGGTAGAGTAATATCTTCCTCAGATAGAGTTATAAATATCATGTTTTTTTGCAAAGACAAGGTTCAATGTTGGATCCTGTCTAATATCTATGCCCTAAACAATCCCCTCAGCAGGAGTTCCTTTTGGGACCAACTAAGTCAAATGAGATAGACTTTCAAAAATTTCCCTTGGGTTTTTGCTAGGGATTTCAACTCCCCCATTTACATGTCAGATAAGGCAAGAGGCAATGACATTCCTACCAAAAGTATTCAGGTGTTCCATGGGTTTGTCACTAAGAATAACCTAATGGATATCCAGATCCAGGGAGCTCAATTCACATGGAACACTAGAAGAATAGAGAACAATCTGATCCAAGTTAAGCTATACAAATTCTTTCTATCTCAAGAAGCCATACCTTTTTTTGGTGATGCCTCCCTCACTTCCCTACCCAAAATTAGATCGGATCACAATCCTCTCCTATTCGAAGCTAACAAGCCTCCAATTTTTAGGACCCCTTTTAGATTCGAGGCAATGTGGATTATCCACCTAGGTTTATATAATCAAATTGTAGGGTGGTGGCAACAACAGGTGGATGGATCCCCCATCTCTCAAGTTACCCAAAAACTCAAAATAATCAAAGACCACATCAAAATTTGGAACAAGGAAGTGTTTGGTAATATTTTTGAAAATAAGGAGCAAATCACCAACAAGCTCAAAGCCATAGAAGAGCAAATTCAGAAAGGGCAGATGAGCATACAAATCAAGAATGAAGAGAAAAAACTCCTTGCCTATTACCACAACATTATGGCCAAGGAAGAAATGTATTGGAGACAAAAGTCTAGAGCCCTGTGGCTCAAGGACAGGGACTCAAACACAAAATTTTTCCATGCTTCCACTCTTCGTCACAGAAGATTCAATAAGATCAGGGAGTTAATAAACAGTGATGGCATGAGTGTGAGAGACATCCACCTCATCAAAAATGAAACAGTCACCTTCTTTGAAAAATGTTGGGAACAAATTCCACTGTTTTCAAACAGGCCCAGGATCAGCTTCTTCAGCATATTCCAAATCCAGTATCCCCTAAAATGAATGACATGCTCATCAAGGACCTTCCCAATGAAGAAATAAAGTAGGCTCTTTTCTCCATGGCCCCTGATAAAGCTTTGGGGCCTGATGGCTTTTCCCCCAGGTTTTTTTAAACTTACTGGGATATCATAGGGTTTGATATTTGCAAAGCCATTATTCACATGCAAAAATCCAAAGCCATCCCTAGAAGTACCAACTCTACCTTCATCGCCTTAATCCCTAAAGGCATTAAGTGTAAACCCATGAATGACTACAAACCCATAAGTCTATGTAATGTTATATACAATATTCTTGCCAAAGCCCTGATAACAAGACTCAAAGAAATACTTTCGCTCATTATAGATCCTTATCAGGGAAGCTCGATTAAAGGAAGGTCCATTCATGATGGCATAATCACCCTGCATGAAGTCCTCCACTCAGCATCCCAAAACAAGAAAGCAACCCTTTTTCTCAAATTAGATATCAGTAAGGCTTTTGATCGAGTAAACAGGGATTTCCTCCTAGTTTTTCTTCAAAAATTTGGTTTTCACAGGGAATGGATAAATGTAATCAGAGTCTGCATATCCAACCCTCATTTCTCAATCTTGGTTAACAGATCACCTATAGGTTATTTACCTAGCGGCAGAGGCATCAGGTAGGGAGACCCCCTATCACCCATCCTTTTTATAATACTCACTGAATCTCTGTGAAGAGCACTTAAGACTATTGTTAGTGAGAAAACTATCACAAGGATCAGGGTTGCCTCAATTCTAAAACCATTGTCACACCAGTAATTTGTGGATGATACAATACTCGCTATCTATGTTTCAGTAGTGGAGGCCAAGATGATCAAAAAAATCCTTGATTTATATGAGAAAGTAGTTGGGCAAGAAATCAACTATAACAAAAGTAAAAGCTTCTTCATTAATACCCCCCTTTCCAAGCAGATTAAAATTGGGCGTATTATTCAATATAGCATTGGTGAGTTTCCTACTCGCTATCTGGGGCTTCCTCTTTTTTATAGTCATCCCAAATTATCCATGTGGAGTCATGTGGTGGAAAGGATAAACAAAAAGTTAGTTGTATGGAAAGGGGATTTTCTAACCCAAGCAAGTAAAATCACTCTTATCGCAGCATGCCTCCAAAGCATCCCAACCTATTTCCTCTCAGTATTCAAAGCTCTTGCTCCAGTTTACGCCCAAATCAAGCAAATACAAAAAAGATTCATGTGGGTAGGCATAGAGGAGAAGCAAAATATTCGTTTGGTTAGATGGGAAAAGGTTTTTCGACCAAAAAACCAAGGGGGTCTAGGACTTTGAAGAATCAAGCATATGAACAATGCTCTGTTGTCTAAGCAAACTTGGAAAATTCACACAAGTTTCAATGCAGAATGGGTGTCAATAATATAGAGGAAATGCATTTAGCACAAATAGTTCACTAATGAAGATATCCCCAAAGAGGGATCAGCTTTTTGGAGGTCAATTATTCAAGTCATGGAAGTTCTCCAGAAAGGTTCAAGGAGGCATCTGGAAACAGGTACTGCCATAAACTTATGGACAGACAGGTGGGTCAGTGATCAGCCCTTAGTTGAAGATGATGAGATATCTATCCTAAAACCTATCCTTGATGGCACCATAGGCATCAAAGTAGCATACTTCATCCAAAACATCAATGGGTTTAAAAGTTGGAAAGACCTCAACATTAACTCAAATGATCAGCGAGGGCTTTGGCTCTTATGCTGAATACTATAGTGATTTCGACATATGGAAGAGAAGACTTTCTAATTTGGAAATAAATGGACAGTGGATGTTTTTTTGTCAAATATTCCTATCAACTTATCCTCAATCCACAATAAGCTCCCTTCTCTCCTACCCAAATATGGATCAAGCACTTCATCCCTAAAGTGGTAGTATTTTCCTGGCTGGCAATTCAAAACAAGATTCTAACCACTGATAATCTCATAAAGAGGGGTGTGATGGTACCCAACATATGCCACCTGTGCTATAAAACTTGGGAATCCATCAACCATATTTTCACTAAATGTGATTTCTCTTATACTATGATGAGTAACTTATTATCCAATTTCCATATCAACTGGGTCCAACCCAACTCTCTGGTAGAGCTTTTCACTCAGTGGCCCAATCCTTTCAAAAACCCTTGGTTGAAATCCTTGTGGAAAATGTGCACTCACCATTTCTTATGGTAGGTATGGCTAGAAATAAATAGCAAGGTGTTCTCTAACACTCCCAAGGACCCTACCTCCATTGCTAGTAAAATCATCAGCTTTGCCACAGAGAACTCTCGGCTCATCCCTTGCACAGAACCCCCTAATGTGGGATTGGAGCTTTTTCTATTCAGTAGTCTTAATATCCCCAGGGAAGATAATCCTCATGTCACTCATCCCCACCCAAGGCACACCTCTTCATGGAAACCCCCCTTGGTAGGATGGCTCAAGCTCAATTTTAATGGAGCTTCTAAAGGAAACTCGGGAATGGTAGAGGTAGGAGGACTGGTCAGAGATAGTAGCGACAAGATTGTGGTCGCCTTTGCAGATGTTAGGAGGGAAAAATTGAAGGAGATTATATTATTGATAAAAATATTACAATATATAGGCATAAGCCTATATTCAACACATGACACTTGTCAAGAGAAACTGACAAGTGTCAAGGAAGGCATAGTGCACTTTACTTTAACTCTAACATTCCCCCTTAAAGTGCACTATCCTAACTAAAGAAAAACAAAGCAAGTCAACATTAGGTAACATTCCCCCTTAATGTTGACTTCTCGAAAAACAACCTATCATCCTCCTTATTGCTGATTTGGTCTTAGGCTCGTGCTTTGTGCTCTTGGCTCTCCATCTGTGAATAATGCTAGATCCACTATGTATACATCTCGATCTGTTGCCTCAGGGTCAGCCATTTCAACGGGTCTATTGCCACTGGGTTAGTCGTCTAAGTGCCTCAGGGTCATCATGGGTGCCTCAGGGTTAGCCACATCTAGGTCTGTTGCCTCTACAAGTCATCCTCAGAGGATGTTGCCACTCGTAGGTCACTAACTAGATTCACCATATGGTGAACTCAATCTAGAAGGTGTCGGTCTCTACCAAAAATGCACCTATTGAAAGGAAAAACGAGCCATATAAGAGTGTCGGTCTCTACCGAAAATGCACTCAATACAATTAAATGAGCCATAGATCCAAATAGGAGGAGAGAAGAAGAAAATAAGAGAATCTTCTGAAGTGTCTTCGTCTGTAGTCTTCAGAAGTAGATCCGAAAACAACCTCGGATAGAGTCTAGGGTGTCTTTTTCTATAGTCCCTAGTATAAGTGTCCTTATGGTGACCATATCATCTCACCGAAATGCATGGGTAACCAGCCGCTGCATTCGCCAAGTGTATAGAAAAGATCACTAGTTACAAGGATCACATATGAAAGTACCTTGGGAGTGTCGGGTACAACCGAAAGTGCACTCCAAGGTATAAGAACTTTGAGGCTAAAAAACTCATTTGAAACAGCCTCAAAATTACAATTTGACACCACCATTGTGTTTGCGCGAAAAAACGTTTCCAACGACTATAAATACCCCTATATTGCACTATCAAAGGGGCCTTCATCATGTGGAAAAATCATCATGCCTATCTAAGGCAGCAAAATAAACCTCAGGAATATCATATTCCTGGCATCGCACTGTGGCGGAAAAAAAAAAGATAGACTCAATTTTCCCACGCAGGGGAATTACATGTGCCTTCTAAGCCATCATCAGTTTCAAATGAAGGAGTACAATAATGAACCATGTGGGTCTTTTCCACTCCACTTGCCATGTGGAACAAAACATTTTTAAAAAAATATATAAAGTGCCTCCATGCTTTGAAAAACTTTTAATTAACAACTACTACACAAACATTAGATGCCCCCTCACTTGTCAAAAAATAAATGTTTCATATTTTAAATAAAAAGCCCCACCCATGATTTTGAATAAAATTGCCCCCCACGATATGACATTAAATCCTCAACGAGCCATCCGTCACTCCCTCGCTGCTCCATCGCCAAAAAATACTGGTGCTAACACCCGCGTTCGCCAGGAAATCAATTGCCACGACATCGAGACTTCGTTTTATCAGCGTGTGAGACTGTCAGTTGCGTTCTCTTTCTATCAGATATCAAACGGTCATCAGCAGCAAGCAGCGATCAGCAAGCAGCGAAAACTATCAGGGGTTGGTGTCTGTGCTAGGAGCTTCTAGAAACTGTAGATGATCTGAACGCAGCAGAAGCAGAAGATCGAATCCGTCAGCGGCCCCTACCACCATCCCCGGTGCACCCACAAAAATTAATTTTGCCCAAAAAATATATTCACTGCAATTATTTCTAATATATGACATGGGTTGAATGTCGCTGAAAATCATGGTTACGTGACCACCATCGTCAAAGAAAAGCCACCGCCAAATAAACAATTCATCTTCTCATCGCTCCACGCGCTACTACTGTGGTCTTGGATTGCCGCCATTTGTAGCATTGATCAACTGCTGCTCAACTCTGCGTTGACGCCACTTGAGCTTCAAATAGAGCTCAACTCCAATCACGATCCATGCTGTGCGTGGTGTTTTAAACGTCTTCCATCAGATAGTCACAAAAAAACAACAAACATGCTGCGACACCGGCACATCGTACATCTATTTCCAACGGGATCACATGCCTACCATCTGCTCCGTGAACTTTTTTTTCAACAATCGTTTGCCAAGCAGACAGATTCAGAGCGCCGGCTAGAAGAAAATATTTTGTGACCATTTTCGCAGGTGTCGCCTCTCTAAAAAACAAAAAATAACAGACCCTTGGCCGCTCGCTTTCTGGACATCCTTCACAGCCATAGACAGGCACACAGGCTTGACGAAGGCTTCCCAAACCTTAGGAAAAAAAGAATGGAGAGAACGATCCCAAATCGAACCCTCTAGCAAAGACTTGTAGGTTTTTCGAAGCGGGGCCGGGCAGTAATTGAAGACAAGACGAGTAGGGCAGAGGCAGTATAAGAACTGTAAAAGACAGACGGCAGGCAGGCAGACTCCAGTAAAAACCATTCGAGACGGCTACGCTGCTGTTGGAGATCTGTCACCATTCGAGACGGCCACCGCCGTGGGCGAAAGGGCCACGCACAAAATATTTTAAAAAAATATTAATTGCTTTCTTTGCGGCAAAAATTCCATTATGCAGAAGTCAGAGAATAAATTGGAGACGCCGAATGAGATCCGAAGAGAACCAAAACAGCGTCGGTATATTCCAGGTGCCCCTTCGCAAGGCCAGCCGTATGAATACAAGACTAAGATCTTTGTTCAGCTCACCATACTAAAAAAAAAATTCAAATCAATTCAGCCCTGCAAATATCCGGAACAAAGAGTAGGACGAAGAACAAGGGATTGGAAAAAAAAAAAAATTTGCAGCCATGAAAAACTTCTGGTTTCTGATCCATCGAAGATGGAGAGCATACTCCCTCAGTTTTCAAAAAATGGCCAAAAGGAAAAAAATGAGGGGGGAGGGAGGATTTCCATGAGGGAAATCCCCCCTCAAGGGGTTTCACAGGGCAGGGAAAGCCTGCTCTGATACCAAATGTTATGAGGGAAAAACTGAAGGAGATTATATTATTGATAAAAATATTACAATATATAGGCATAAGCCTATATTCAACACATGACACTTGTTAAGAGAAACTGACAAGTGTCAAGGAAGGCATAGTGCACTTTACTTTAACTCTAACAATGAGAGAACCTAGGCATTCAAAATAATCACGTAGCAGAATCCTATGCCCTGTGGAGAGGTCTCAGCATCATCCAAAAGCACAAAGGAAACTACGAAATAGAAGGAGACTCTCTAACATCATAAATTATATCAACAATAGCTCTAATCCTTCGTGGAAGGTCATGAATGCCATTAGGGAATCCAGAAACATGATTAGAAGACAGGGCAACGTGATATGCAGACATGTGTACAGGGACACAAACAGATTGGCTGACCTCTTAGCAAACATGGAAATCAATCAGAATTACTTGACTATATGGGATAACAATCCACCCTCAAACATTGTCAATGAAGCCAACCAAGAGTGGGAAAATAAATAGTGAAGCATCAGAGCAGGAGATTCATCATCAAGTTGTCAATATCTTCATCAGCAACCTTATTAGTATTCTTGATAGCACTAGCGGGAAGTTGAAGCAGCTCATAAATACTAAGGAAAGCACTGCGAAGAAGAAGGTGGCTGACACATGATGGAGGGTCGTGGGTCTTTTTTTGTTTATGGTTCTTTGGGTCCTTACTGGGGTTTATTTTCATGAGGGTTCTTTTAAATTTAAATATATTATATGCATCAATGCTGGTTTGAGTGTCTGTTGTCCATATATTATCTGCATCAATCATGTTTGGGGTGCTATTAACATATTATCTGCATCAATATTGTTTCGGGTGTTTGCTATTAGGCTTATCGACTTTTAATCAATATATGGTGAATGGTTTTTATCCATGTACGAAAATACTTTTTTAAAGTTTAGTCTTCTAAGATACTAGCCTCCTTTGAGGGTTTTGTAACTACTGGTTTTGGGATCCAGGAAAAAACCCTTTAATATAAGCTACACAATTTACCAAAAATAAAATAAAATAGAGGTCTTCCTTACAAACCACAAAATGTGGGAGATGTCCTCCCAAAATTAGATTTAATATAACTTTATTGTTGATAGAATTGATGGTTTTGTCTTTTTGTATTTTTCTCAATGACTATCATTTGTATTCAACATACCCTATCTTCATGTATTCCTTTTATTTCCACTTACACTCCTTCTTCCTCATCACTCCATTCATTTTTTATTCCATCTCTTTTTTCACACATATACTGACATACCTCCTATGATTCTTATATCCCCTGTATTATATTTAAGGCAAGTCCCATAACCATTACCTATATTTCATAGGTTACTTGTCATTTAGAGTTGTGGGAAGCATTAACAATAAGTTTACGCATGCAATATTTTTATTGATATTTTGTAGGACTCACATAAGGGACTTGAATTATCCTTAAAAGGAGTTATAGAAAAATAGGCTAACAAGACATTATAATAGACTTATCATAGAATAGATTAGAATAGGATAGGTTTATTTGCTTTAGAAATAAATTAGAATTAATAAAACTTGTTAGTTATATTTTTTCTATCTAGCATACTTGAATTCTTGAATACTTAAATGTACTACCTAGTTGCTATATAAATCTTTTGTAGCTTCTTTTTTTTTTTGTTATAGGAATTTGTCTCAAGATGCAACATGATAGTTGAAAAATATTAACAATTGGAGTTGCAAGTCTATAAAAATAAAACAAGTATATTTTTTGTAATTGCTAACAACATCTATTATTGCAACTCATGGGCCACATCCCCCTTAAAAATAAAAGAGATATTGTCAATTCTATGTATTGCATATTATTCATATGGGTCAGATTCAAGTATAGTTTGATGCCTATTCCACTATAATGACTCTCCATTTCCTCACATCATGAGTATCATTCATAAAAATTAGTGGTCATTATCTACACAACAACTCTCCATTTATACTTATATACCTATGTCATTATATGGTCATTTACCTCATTTTATGTAGCTTCATGCCAATGCCCATTATGTATGTTTGTTAAATCTACCTACATCCATTAAAGTCCCATGATAAATCACCTTTATAGGAATGTTTTTTGCCCACTTTATAGACATCCAAGTACTTGTGTACCTTGTGCATTCCTTTTCGTCTCAAAAAAATAAAAAGAAAAATAAAAAAGAGAAAAAATAAGAAATAAGGAAAAAGAGTTCAATGATAAAACCTTTGTGGCATCATCGAACAAAATTTCATTCTAAACTAAAAAAAAACACATGGTTGCTTCATTTAGGTTCTCTCAAATTTTGTTATGCAATGTCGTTGAGAGGCCAATGCCATCTTGGTTAAAGGGAGGACACTGCATGTGTATCATTTATTTTTTGCCGACATTATGCAGACATTCTTTGTTTTTTATGACTTTTGAATAACTAAGGAAAGATTTCTATAGAAAGTTTTCTACCAAAAGCATTGTTCTTGATATTTTATACATACTAGAATGAGCAAACTTTGATTTGTTTAATCTTAGAAAGTCTATTCAAATTGATCTGGATTAGGCTCAAACATTTTACAAGAAAAATGTGATTTAACAATTATAGTATTGGTAAAAATCAACATTTATAGATGAGAGGTTTGCTAATATGTTTGGTAGTATATCTTTTATATTTAGATTTGAGATCTTGATTGTTATAGATACTGTTTGCGTCACTATTCTCATAGTGGTATTCAAAAATAATATTTTATAGCATATGGTAGTTATTACAAAATAATCCATCTATTTATGAGACTACTAATTTTCTTGTAAAGCAAAATTTTACAGGTGTTGAAATGAAGGCACACTAGATCAAAACTGCTTCAAAAAATGAAGAAAGAGAAAAAAGAAAGAAAAATATTTTTAAAATATTTTCATTATATTGAAAACAAGAAATGTTGAGCTAATGAAACACCAAGTTAAAAAATCGTAATGGGTAGCTTGGTGGTATAGGTACAAATAATCCAAATATTCAAGGCCATGGTTCTTCTAGTAATAAATATGTTGCAAGGAATAGTCATAGTATTGTTTCAATATTCTATAGTATTATATCATTTAATGAAATGAATTTGACACATTAGAAAATACCATAAGAGGATTGTATTACTATAGGACAAATAATATCTTTAGGGAGGGACAAATAATGAATCTCAAAAATGTCATGTTTTGGGATCTACTTTGGTATATTTTTCTTAGTAAATGCTATTTTATAACTATTATTTATAAGCATGATGTAATTTGTAGATGATGTATAATTTTGAAAGTAGATTACAATTTATGTCAATAAACTAGAATAAGAGAGCAGTTTTAAGGCTTTTGGGCTGAAGAATCAATTCATGATAGAATTTTGTAATGTCATCTCAACTACAAGAGACCTTGACTATGGAAGGCCTTGACTACAAGAGACCTCAATTGTCAGATTGATTATGAGAAAGTTTTTATATTCGTAACATGATTCAACAACAACAACAACAACATCTAAGCCCAAACAACTCTCAGATAAATTTGGAGGTAGAAATCAAATTTATTGAGACTGATTTTAAACTAACTTGGTTGAATCTAAATTAGTTAAATGTACATTAGATTTGTTAAGTTTAATTTCCAACTTATTTGGTTGAATCCAAATTAGTTAGATGGAAATCATATTTGTTAAGATTAGTTTTCAACTAATCTGGTTAGATCCAAATTAGTTAGAATCTTTACCATCTAATTTTTGTTGTGTTTTCCTTTAGATAGGAAGGGCCCCTTTGTTTGAATAAGCAAGAAAGATCCATAGCCCATTAGGTTAGGATTATTTTAGGTACTTATGGTTAGGAATGTGGGTACCTATGGATAGCCCATTATATTAATGTATATTATGAGTTACAAAGTGCATAATATTATAATATAACCACCCTTGGGTTATGTGTGATCCAACCCATATATAATATAATATTATATCGTCATATTCCTATCCACAAGTACCTAACATATATGTAGCTCTTGTGTTCTTTAGCTCAAAGGGTATGAATTGATAGCAAAAGGTTCCCCATAAGGAAGTGAAAGCTATTTTGAATTGATTTTCAAGGGTTATCTTGATCTTATTATATCTTGAGAATACATCCATTAAAGATAATAATCCACACCCTACAATAAAATTGTTAGATCTAGAGTAAAACCATGAAAATGATATTTATTACCTTCATTCATAGGATTTTAGAGATATTCAGGTATATATATATAATTAATCTTACATGATGATCTCATAAGAGAAGAATCCCATATAAACCGTTACATCAATGAAATAACTAGAACTCCTAACTTCCTTACATTTAATGTTACATCCTGTCATTTTAATATGACATGATATAAAAGGAGATAATAATGAAGATATATCCTAGCATCCCCCCTTATTACATTATTTACGTGAAGAAATAATGGAATAAATTCCCCCATGAATCTAGAGATGAGTTGTAACTATCATTAAAAAATGTGTGCTCTCTAGAAATAAGTTGACTTTTTCATTTGAAGCATGTTCTCTCTATGTCATCTCTATGAATTACTTCTAGATTGATAAAAGACTAAGTTTTCTTTTATAGTGTACATAAAATATTTTTTTTATCTTATGTCATTATATAATATCCATCCATCCATAATTCAATTTGAATTTTTGTGTAGTTTTTTGGAGTGTTCCAGTGTTTCTTATATGTATATCTAAATTTATGATAATATTTATAACTATTTTAGGGGATGACATATATTGTGTTGTGAGATCAATCTATAGTATGTTGTTTTCTTCTTGTTCATCAATCTATACAATATATTTTTTATCCATGATACAACTATTTTCTATACCAATGTTGTCTTCTTGAACAACCTCCAAGTCATTAGTGTCACAATTGATGTCCTTTGTTTGAATATTGCTTGTATTACAAGCAATTTCTTTCTTTATGATAAGATCACCTGTATCACATAAGATATTCTTCATCAAGTTATATATATATATATATATATATATATATATATATATATATATATTATATTCTTTCTTTATGATAAGATCACCTGTATTGCATAAGATATTCTTCGTCAAGTTATATATATATATATATATATATATATATATATATATATATATATATATATATAATACAACCAATTTATGTTTTTGATGAGATCACCTGTATCACACATGACATTTTGCATCAATGGCTTGTTCTTTATCTGTACAATTATTTCCTCTTGATTTGTATTTTTATATATATCAAGTGTGAGAAGTGACACATATATGATCTTGACTAAATCAGTAGGAAGTGTAATAACTTTATCCCCATAGTCAATTGCTTTGTCAAGATGAAGACTTATATAAGTCTTAAGTGTAGTAAAAGTATCATCATTAGCCTCTTGGAAGATTGATTGTAAATATTTTGGACCATTGACTCTTTTAGCAATAATTTGTATCCATGTTTTAAGCATTGTATATTCATCATCTTCTTGTATCTTTTTTTGATTGATAGTATAAGGGGTTTTAAAAAGGGTCCCCAAACCTATTACAAGTAGGGTTTTGAAAGGCACCCCCAAACCTTAAATATAGCAATAAGATATCAAGAAATACTGAGTTGGATTCCACGAATCAAACTTGAAAATCCAATGAAACAACCTCCTAGCAAATAAGCCATAGATTTTATGAAGCAAATATAGGAGATTGTCCCATGGTTAAACCACCGTGTGCTCAGGAATCTAAAGAATCAAAGAAAAATAGCATAATAATGAAAATGCTATCGGTTAAAATAAATTTACAAATAGAAACCATCCAAACCGAAGTATTTTTTGCCTAACATGAAAGGATAACAGGGGAATCCTATCACCACGATCAATAAATCCATCCAAAAAAGCACATAATAGTCGGTTTAAGAAAATGACACTAGAAATACTAGCTAACAAAATCCATAGCATCAAAACCATCCAAGAGATCTGCACAATAAATTCAATGAAACCCACAAATCCCACTGGAGCCAACCAAAAAAATCCTAAGCCATTGAGAAACTAGGCCAAAAATGAAATGCAGGGTTTCTTCCTAGAAACCTTGATCTTTAAAATCTTGAAAGGCACTAGAAATTTAAGACTTTATTATCCCACTCCGAGAAGAGTTGATGCCCAGCAGAACCCTTAGCATAAACACCAACGAGGAAAACTGCACAATAAAATAGCACACCAAAGCACCCTCCTATCCCATACAGGATGCAAAATCCTAGGGCCCTTCACCAATAGGTACCCAGAAGCAACAACCATCTAAAAAGCCGATGCCCAAGCCCCCAACCATAAAACTGGTCTAGCCTTTTACCCACCAACAAGGCTAACAACTTTAACTCCTTCAACTAACCCTTCAGCTAACCTAGCCTACCAGACTATTGTTGGAGTTCCTTCAAAACCCATAAACCCTGCCATTGAGAGCAAACCAAATAGCATCTGCTCGATTACAGGAAAGTTTCCAAAAATCAGGGCCCTCCGTGCAAGCCCTTAGAGTTGCAAACCTCTTAGGGTTTTCCCTGAGAGCTTCCATCATCTTATTGTATCAAGCATTAGATATTCACTTTGTTTCTTTGTTGTTTTCTCTAAATTATTTTGGTTCATCATTTTCTTTCTTGCCTTTTTGGCCATTAGAGCTTTATCCCCTTTTTTTGATATTTTGAGATGATATTTGTACTTCTTGAAGTAAGGGTGGAGGTGTAATGACATCTAAAGCAAATAGTTCATTTTTGTAGGATGCAGTACCTTCTAATTTTCCTTTTCTTGAGATAAAGCATCTTTTATATCCATTAACAACTTGAAAATCAATAGAAACTCCTTTATCCATCATTTAAGCAACATAAAGTAAGTTATTTGTAAGTCTTGGAATAAATAGGATATTTGTAATTGTACATTCTGCTAAAGGTAGTTTGACTAAAATAGTTTCTATTCATTTTATTTGATAGCTTGTGTTGTTTGACATTGTCATTAACCACCCATGTATTTCTTAAAAAGTATCAAACCAATATATATTTCTTGTCATAATATTTCTAGCTCTAGAGTCTATGTACTCGTTATTGTCCCTAATATTTCCTTTTTTGTGTGTCATTAATACATTATATGTTATTTCTAGTCCATCGTCATATTCTGATTCAAATTCTTCTTATGCCACATGCCCTTGTGATGAAGAATTTATTCTAAATCCTTGATTTGATCTAGGTAGATTATTTGAATTTCCATATTGATGTTGATCTTGTTGCCTTGTTTGAGAAGAATTTCATGATTGATTCCACTTATTCAAGGCATTACATTTGTAGTATATGGTATCATGACTACCTTCTTTCTCACAAATGTGACAGTATCTCCTCCAATAAGGTTGGTTTTGTGAAGAAGGTGAGGATAGATTAGTGGAACTTTGGTATTATTTTGGTATATTTTTCTAGAGATTAGATCATTGTTTAAATAATCATATCTTAATTGTATTTTTAATTCATGTTGTAAAATATTGATTAGTTCTTCAAAAGATACTCTATAGTTAGAAACTTGCAATGAAGTTACCAAAACACCGTATGAATCAGGTAGAACATGTAGTACAATTGAAATTAATAGATTATCATCAATTATTTCTCCTAAAGTATTTAATTTCTCTTTTAATTCTAATATCTTTTGGAGAAAATATTCTAAACTTTTATCATCTTGTATTTGTAATATATACAGTTGAGATTGAAAATGATGAATAGTTGTTTGATTTCTACCCTAAAAAATAGTGCACAAAATATCCCATGCCTTTTTTGATGTATTAGCTTCACTATTATGAGCTTATATTTCATCCGTTATGCCTAGTAGAATTATTAATTTTTCCCTGTTATCTTTTTCATCAAAATCCATTTGTACTAGTTCTTTAGAATGAGTTTCATCTCCTGATACAATATCTCACAGTCTTTCTACCACAAGGATAGTTATCATTTTTTCCATGGGATGAAGTTTGGGTCTCTTAAGTGTTGTGATTATGATAGAAATAGTTTAGAAGTAGTTATTTTATTCAATATTTTCGTATAACTCCTTTAAGAAGATTAATATCTCTCAATGCAAAAATATTTATATCTCACTATGAATGTATGATGTTAAAAAAGCTTCAATTGTAAAATATCTTTTAACAACCTTATAGCTATCTAATTAAATGATTATTATTCAATTGTACATAAAGACCTTTTACCTACCTTATAACTCCCTAATTCAATATTACACTTTCAATTGTATAAAAAATCTCTTGTTTTAGATACAAATTGGTTTATTCTATAAATTTTCCAAATGTTTCAACTATAGAATTTTTTTTCAAAAGGCATTTAAAAAATAATCTTTCAAACTCTTTAGAAAGAATAAAGTAATATGTGAATATTTATTTGATTGATCTTGATTCTCTTTGAAAAATTTCTCACGATGCTCTTTCAATATTTTATATTGCTCCTAAATCTCTTTCTCTTCAAACAATTACACATTGCATTCTTCAAATCTTTGAATGGCAATATTATAAAAAAAATCCCTCTCAGTTTGTATGACTACAAGTGTTGCTCATGTGAATATTGGTTTCTGTAAATACCATTGTGAAAACTTTGATTTGTTCTAAGTGTACCATAATGCACTCTTTAAATGCCTTAGGTAGAAGTCTCACGCTTCCATTGTGCCAAAAAACACACAATATACTCCTGAAATGCCTCAGGGAGAAGTCCTATGCTTCCATTGCACCAAAATACATGGTTGAGAGTATTTTATTTGCACAGGTGATGTCTATACTGGTTCTATAGTCTTCTCTTTTTCACTAGTGAAGTTTTACAGTCTTGTCTAGACTAGTTTTACAGTCTTCTCTTTTTCACTAGTGAAGTTTAGGATGCTTTTATAGTGTTCCAAAAGTTGGACCAAAATAGAGCCCACCAACTTTCAAAAAAATTATTTCCTTTTAATCAGATGATTTAAAATCATATCTCTTTTTCAAGTGCCTTATATCTCTTTTAATATTAGATGATCCACGATGTGGATTTGTCTCTTTTTTAAAAGAAAAATACCTTCTTTTACTTGTAAAAACAACGATCCAAACCTTCTATTACTCAAACAATCCATATTTTGGATTAAAATCAAAGAATACATACCTTTAATTACTTTGACAATCCATAATTTGGATTTCTCTATTTTTTTCTAATTGATATTAAAAAACCATCAATCAGATGTCCCTTAATGGGTTTATCTCATCTCTAAACATTAAAAAAAATAACTTTTCAATAATATCGAATTAACTTTTTGGGACAAGACACAAATTGTAAAAAAATGTTGAATAACCTCTTTGGGATGACATACTTTTTTTGTTTCTGGGATCAACCTTTATTTTAAAAAATAAACACTTTCTTCAGAAAATCCCTCTCTACTCATGGTTGAGAGTATTTTTCTCTAATACCACATGTTGGATTCAAAGTAAAACCATGAAAATATTCTTCATTATCTTTCCTCATACAATTATAGAGATATCTAGGTCCATATATATATATTCTCGTACATGATGAACTCATAAGAGAAGAATCTCATATAAACCATTAAAGCAACAAAATAACGATAACTTCTAACTTCCTTACATTTAATGTTACATCCCACTATTTTAATATACATGATATTAAAGAAGAGAATAATGATTACAATAATGAAGATATGTCCTAACAGCAATTAACAATCATGTTGATGTTGAAGAGAGAGAAATCATCTTTGTGACATGCTTTGTTGATGTCTCGATAGTTGAAGAAACTCTAACACTTTAATTTTCTTGGTAATGAGGATAATATTAGATATTTAGTCAAAATAGTTTATGGCTTTGATGAAGCTAACATCAAGGAGTTCTTGAAGCTCCTCTTTTTAACTAGAAATGTGACTTTTGGATGTATTTTCTGTAATTTTTGTTTTATGGGTTTTGCATTGAGGGTGAAAACTAAGTGATGGACAACTAGGGAAGGATTTAAACTAGGTATGTCGATATAAGACCAAAAAAATATATCCTTGAATTCTTTTAGCAACTTGTTGTATTCTTCACATTCTACCATAAAGGATTTTCCCTACTTTAAGGGTCCTGGGATCATTTGATGTCCTAATATTGATGTCTATTGTTTCCTCAGTTAAATTACAAGATTTGTATTCTAATGGAGGGGGACCAAGAAGCACTACTAGGATATCTAAGTCAATGGGATCTATGGCCAATTGATCACTATCTATATTTTGTGATATGGTCACATTAAC
The DNA here is from genome assembly GCA_028583015.1 of Wollemia nobilis. NCBI lineage: Eukaryota > Viridiplantae > Streptophyta > Pinopsida > Araucariales > Araucariaceae > Wollemia > Wollemia nobilis. Next base: position 18,735,523 of record JAQPPZ010016946.1, on the reverse strand, counting down.
AATTTGGAGAAAATATCCTCTAAAATAGAAGTGGTTTTGATCAAGGTAATCTAAATACTACCTTGGGGAGGATTGTGTAAAATGTCCTAGTATTCAAATAATTCTTCATTAGTGATCAAGTTTAGGTAGTCTAGGGTTAATCAAATTACTCTAACACATCAAGAAATTAGGAGAATATATGCTCTAAGAGATATAATGATTCATAGTCATCGCCATCATCCCAATTAAGCTCATTTAATGAAATAATACTAGCTAGGAATGCTCTATCGCAATAATAATTATGATCAAGTTCTCTTCATCATTTGAAGAAGTAGGATAAGACTCACTACGACTAGGAATATAAGTTATCCTAAAGTGTTCCAACTAGGATTTGGTCTATAGGAATTCTTTTATACCCTACCCATATAGGCCTAATCCTTTATCTTGGTATACCATATAGATGGGATACATATTTGATAGAAAGCATGAAGCATGTTGTATTTTAGTTGGGTAAGAGTTATTACCATGGATTTTCTCCTTGTTCGAAATTCTATCTCAAACAAAGAAGTAATTTCCTATTTACTTTATTTTACCCTTACTACAGGAAGGTAAACCTGAGGTTTGCGTAGATAGAGGAAGATTGGCCAAGTCCAAAAAAGATTGTTTTTCATCTAGATTAAGGTTATCATTAACACTAGTTTATTTATCACCATTTTCCATTAATTTTTATTAGGTTGATCTTTTACATGAAATGATCTCAATGCATCAATGATGGGAGGTTTAGAAGAAGAAGACTCGAGAAATGGATTTGAAGAAGGGAAAATACTAACCTTTTGATTATCAACTTTGATTACCTTATAATACTTTAAATTTTTGGGTTCAACAAGATTATTATAACATTTTTCCTTATATTCATATTTAAGGCATTGATGGAAAGTTAAGGGGACATCCCACATCTCATGGATCCGTGGCCTTCCCAAAAGAATATTGTAAGATAGATTACGTGGCATGACATAGAAGAGAGTGTTGATGATAAGGTGTCTAATTTTGAGAGGCAACACTATCATACTACTAACCTTGTGGTCTTAATAATAAGATTGAATTTCTCTAATCTTACTTGGTCAGACCAAAATAACTGATGAACATCAAGCCACACACATTTAAGCTAAAACTATCATTGTCGATATGGCCCATAATATATAACAATTGATATTTTATTAAAGAGGATTGAGGGATATCATCCTAAAAAGAGGATATATTGATTGTATTAAACCCAATTTACCACACTATAAAAGCAAATTCATTGAGATTGAGCTTTTGAGGGATGGTTTGTTCACTCAAAATATTGATTAAATATATATATAAACTAGAGAGGACTCAAGAAGTTTAAATATAGAGATCTTAGCAAGGGTGTTCTTGAATTAATAAGGTAAATAAAAAGCATCCTTAGATTTGGTCTTGAATTAGATGATTAAAGGAGGTCCTTTGGGTGGAGAAGATCTTTTTTATCGAAGGATCAAAGGTGGTCTTGGTAATTGATTGGTTGATGGTTGTTTTGATAATTAATTCTTGTGTTGTTACCTTGTTAAAATACAAACATAAGAAATATGATTAACATGATGAGATTGATTAAGGGTACTAAGCATACCTTGATTTGGAGGTGGTATGCTTTTCTTATATTATTTGTTGTGATTTAATTTTGATTATCATGATTTGACAATAAATTTTGAAAAATCACAAGATCTTGATTTGAAGAGGGTTGGGATTCAAAGCTATTGGTAACAATTTTTCCATTATCAATAAGGTCTTGGACCACATTCTTGAGGCCCATGCATCTATATATTGAATGATCATTAACACTATGGAAGACATGTTGCTCATTTGGTTGAAATCAAGGAGGTTTTTCCCTTCTAGGTTCTCTAGGCTTGATGGGTAGAATTTATATGATCTTGGATCTAAGGAGATAATCTAAGATACTAGAATTAGGTTCATCTAGCTGGGTATACCTCCTCTTGGGTTTTTTTGGCTGGATTTCCCTAAAATAAGGTTTTGAAGGTTCTCATTATTTTTGACATTGTTGATTTTATGAGATTTTGTAACACTGTCACCAACAACGTCTTTATTCTTGTATTATCCCTTTGAGTTCAAAGAGAAGCAATTTTTCCTACTTGGTGATCTTGGTTTTTAGTTGCCCTCATTTAATGAGAGCAGTCTCTAATCTCTTGGCTATGTCAATGGCATCTTCAATCAAAGACACATTAGTCATTTCCAGATAAAATCCCAATTGTTCATGTAGGTAGGCTATAAAAATATCAAGTAGATCCTTAGGAGGTGGAACATATTGTTGTCTCTTAAATATGACTCATTATCTTCTTAAAAAATTGGTGATAGTCTTGTGCTTTGATTATTTGAGTTGGTATAGGTCACTTATAGTAACCTTATCCTCAATATAGACCAAAAACTAGTTGATAAATATTTCGACAATGTCTCTAAAGCTTTTTAGGACATGCCTTGGTGTTCGATAGTACCATTCCAAGGCAAGACCACTAAAACTCTTAGGAAAGATCTTTTAAAGTAGTATTTCAGCATATGTGATGTCATTGTAAGCAGTTCTAAACAACCTAATGTGGTTAATGGGATCCTCTTTCCCCTTGAAAATTTGAAACTTAGGAGTTTCAATGTTGGGAGGAAAAGGTTGGCTTGGTACAAAGGGATCTAGGGGCTATTTACATAGGTCTTCATAAAAGTACTTTTGACTTGAGGATGTCCCTTGGATAACATCCATTTATTGCTTTAATTGCTCTAATTGGATGATTAGAGCTTGAAGTTAAGGAGAAATTGGATTAGACTATGATGATTGGATGAAAGGTACATGTTGTGGTAGGGGCTAAAAGAAGGGTTGATTTATAAAAGGAATGTATTGATAATTGATTTTATATGGAGGTTGAGACATTTGGGAGTACAATGTTAGAATCAACATTGTATAGTTAGTTTCCAAAATATCTAAAATCAAAGAATTAACTTGATTAGCACATTGAGGATGAGAGATGGGTAGATTAAGGTTTTATTTTGGCCCTAATATAGATTGTATGATAGGTATTAGGATGAGTGATGTATGATATATTAGATTTAGGATTGGGATTATAATCTTGATATTTGGATATACACTTGGGTTGAGATTATAGTTTGTTCCTAACTATTGAGATGTAGGGTAGTTGTAACTACACTACAACACCTCTTCAATGGTAGGCAAATATGAATAATGTATCCATGGAGGAGGAAGAACTTATTTTCTAATATCCATTTATGTTGTGATAGAAGGTGGGGTAGGATCAACAAGATGAGAATTTGATGCATTAATATTTGTTGATATTATTACATTAATGGATCCAAAGGATTGTCCATTTGCTTTAGTTGTAAAAGGTTAGAGTTAGGTTTTTGAAGGTGATTTAATAATGAATAATCCCTATAGAGGTTTCTTAGGATTCACTAGTCTCCTTCAAGAAATATTTTATGGGTCCCTTATGCTTTTGTAAGAAGTAAGCCATATGGGTTGCGGATTAGAAGATTAATCTTCCATCCTCTTCATGGGTTAGGTTTTAAGGAACCTTGAGGGGACAAGATATCCTCTTCTTGTTCAAAGGTTGGGTTCTCAAGACTAAAAGGTTCATATTGACCCTCTATCATAAGGTCAAGATAATTAGCCAATTATTGAGCAATATTAAGAGTTAAGTAGTGTTTCTTGTCCATGGGTTTGAGGTTTGGAGAAAAAAGGGGATTATTTAAGATTTTATTTTTTTATGTAGTTGTTTAAAAGAAGAACAAGAAGATGTTTTATATAACCTTATATCACCTTCCCTCTATATACCTAATCTAACCAATATGCCTTGAAGGCCTCCTTATATAGTAATAGCCCTCGATATACCTGACTCTCCTTGACTTACCTACTGGTGCATGAGAGAAAGTCGATACATGAAAGTTCAATGATATGTGAAAATTATTGTATAGATACATGGATGATATTGTTACATGAGGGGTGATAGTTTTCCTCCTTATGACTCACACTAGTCTACTATGATATACTCCCTACTAGGCATAAGTACATGTGACACCCAATATCGGTAGCTGGCGACCTAGGATCGTTATATACCCAATATAGATTAATAATTTGTACTAAAACTACTCAAGGAATCAAGAATATCCTTAGTAGTACTAGCAATTGGTTATGTTATTATTATATTTATTTAATATGATTTAACTAGTACAAACACAATTAAGATCGTATTTCTTAAATATTTAAATTTTTTTAATTTTAATTAAGAAAAGTTTGGTCAAAGGGAGATATTGGGACCCATTGTGATATTCACATTGGGTTCACCAAAATGTGAGACAAGAAATCATGGATAGCATCTAATTTGCAAATAGGAAAAGGTGCGCTAGCTCCTTTGTCCCCATTCGATTTCATGTTTGTGGCATCTCATCTCAAGGATAAGGAAAGTTTTCTTTAAAAGTTTAAGTTTCCATTTTGGGTTCAAAAATACCTACATTTTCCTAAGATAATATATTGACCACTTTTTCCTTAATCGAGACTTAGAAAGATATTTAACTACAAATGCAACAATGTAATATGTAGACAAAAATTAAGCCTGTATGGTTTTTTATTTTTCAAATAATGTTACAATGATATTTTCTATTTTAGCAAGATTGTAAGAAGGATGTGGCAGACACAATCCTAGTTTATATGCAAATTTTCCTTCAAATGTTGATGCAAGATATAATCTAGATATTAGTCTAAGAAAATGATAATCTTTTAAAACATTCCCCTAGGATAGTATGACTACACTTTTTTTCCATTTTTGTTTAATAAATAAACAAAATAGAAAATAAAAGTCTAACAACAAATATAAATGACAAAAAACAAAAAATTAAACTTAAGCTAAAATGACAAACATGGGAGGAAGGTCTTAATGATCATGCAATAATAAAAAGGAAGGAGAAAACTCTCGATATCTTCTTTATGTTGGTCGAACCAAATATGTTTTTTTACATTAGAGAGTTGAGTGATTCCATCAAGGTGTGGAAAACTTCGAAGGACTAATATAGAAAAGAAAGTTTCAAAGAAGTTAACAAGTTAGAGACTAAGCTCTCCAACTCAATATTTCATTACTTGATAATGTTGAGACATACATATCTCATTTCAAGGCCTTAAGAGATGATATAGCTATGATAGGAGGCAAGATGAAAAGTGCTAAAAAAATGCAAAATATATTATTTCAAATATTACTTCACATTTTCACATAGTTAGCTTAGTCATTCATGTGAATCTTATAACTATAAAGGATTAAGTACCTATAATCCTTGAAGATCTCTTCAAAATTCTTGTTCATTATAAAATTGCCATGAAGAATTGTAGAGCACTTCCTTATATACAAACCCATCTTAAGGACTTCAAATTAGTGGAGGCTAAGACTCAACTACCCAAGGGCAAGTTGAAGTCTTCAAATAAATCAAACTAATGTGAATACTATAAGAAGTAAGGACACTCCATACAGACTTGCATAATAATATTAAGGAATAATGAAGTAAATTTTTTGAATTTAGATTGTGAGCTTTCTGATGATGAATATGAAGATGAAGAATGTAGATTAAAGACTCAATATAACATCATTATGTGGGGGATGTTACCATCTCTAATGTCTCTTCTCATTATCCCCGTAGTTTAGATTATGATGGGTGTTGGAATATCAATAATTTGATGTTATTGGTCAAGGCCAATAATGGTTTAAGTCTATAAACAACTTTGATGTATACACCCTTAGCGATATTGGTTAAACCACTTGTATGATTAACCTCAATTTAAGGGTTTTATACATCTAATATATTGTAAGTTAACCTATAAGTCAGATTATGTTAGCTTGAGGTTGGAATTTGATTGGGGATTATCATTATAAGTACCCCCAATGATCAATCTATTACATTAGTTTTATGATAAGTCATCATGGATGTGCTTATGGGGACCCACCCCTTATCTCTATTTTAACTATCTTTATTACTCTCTCTCTCTCTCTCTCTCTCTCTCTCTCTCTCTCTCTCTCTCTCTCTCTTATTATTTCATCTATATGCTCCTTTATTTTATGTCTTCTATTCTTTTGTATATGATTGTGGTGAATGTATGCTTTGAAATATTTTTGTAAAGTATTGCAAATTCCAACATCTATTTTCTCTTGTTAAATCGTAAAGTAACAATGCTTATGAATGTTGTAGACCAATTGGTTCGACCAAATCCTCTAAGGGGTGCGAAGGTCCAAAGTTCAAATCTCGGGCCTCGTCGGACTGAACGCTTGTCCCTTTCCTGGTGCTTTTAGTGGCGTAAAAGGTTTAAAATAATTGTGGCATGGTGGTTATAGAGGCGAACTATACAAAGATTTGTGTGGTGGCTTATGTGGAGGACAAAGCAAAATATAGTGGTGGTCATAAAAACCGAACAACCTGCCTAGATTCGTGGCGGCTACCGATTCCACCATGTAAAAAAATAAATAAATGCATATGAATGTGCAAAGGAAATTTTCAACTCAAAATTTAAGGACAAGTTTTGATGATAGAGACCACATCATGAAAATAAATTTTATACAATATCAATACCCATTTTTCATAGTGATTGACAATCTACTTTTGGATAAACTTTAGACAACTTCAAACAACTTTTCAATAATTTTCATGTTGTTGTTCCATAACTTCTTTAAAACAACAATTATCAAATAGCCATTTGCAAGTTGTGAAAAATAGTTATAACACAAGAAGATAGGTTTTTAACCCCTTTTTTCCTCTAAATTATGCAAATGCTTGCAATTAAAAATGAAACAACATCAATAACAATGTCTAGTTAGATCTTAAAGAGAATAAAATTTAACATAGTGTTTAGGGCTTTGGGTTTTCTTTCGAGAGATCCAAGTTCAAACCACGACAAGGTGTGTGTGTGTATTTGTGTCAGTCGAGCTTGTGACAAAAAAAATAAAAATTCAACAATTAATGTGGTTCAATATATACAAACGAATAGAAAAACATTTAAAGTATGGATTATTGCCTTAGTGAGTTGCAAGATCTCATTGGAAGTCCATATCAATGTTCCCAAAAATCATAACTTGGTAGGTTTGCTCCATACAATAAACAAACTTGTAAAAGTGTAATTGACAAGGACAACAAACATATAAAAATTAATCTATATACTCTACATATTGGAAGTGATATTTTTGTAAAAAAATAAAACAACGTATAAGCAAAGTATTTTCAAATTTTTAACATTAGGTATAAGAATTTCCAACTTATGTATTGTGTCATAAGACACTTCAAGTATAAATCTGGCACTAAAAATAGGAACTCAAGGTTGGATTGAAGATTCCTTGATTACCCTACACAAACAAAAAATACAATTTAGGTTGTCTATTATATTTTGACTTAATTAGATATGTATCTAATACAAACATAAAAATATAAAATGGTCATAAATATACTATCAATGAATACATATATTATCAATGAAAACTCAATAGATCCCTATTTTTGAAGACCCCAAAACCCTAATTTTTAAAACTCCTAAATCTATGAAACATCCATCTAGCTAATTTGACAATGACAAACATAATCATAGTCATAGCTAAAAATATATGAAAACATTAGTCACAATTTCATTCATTTTTTCTTAAAAGTATACAATTTCTAAAACCTCAATTCCCTAAAATATCCAATTATATAAAACACTTAATTTCCAAAACCAAAAGAGTATTCCTAAATATAGTTTGAAATACAAAACCTAAAATAAAATTTCAAGGCAAGAAGATACCTACAGTTATAGAGTTGAATGGATGATGTAGAAGAACATACAACTGAAGTTGTGTAATCCTCATCCAAATTGTTTTTTTTTAAGAATTTAAAATTTTTATATTAAATCAAGATCATTTACAATTTGGGATGAGACTCCTCCCAGCCTTAGCCGACAAGAAAATTTGTTTACAATAGTAAAAGAAGATCTACATTGGAGCCAAATCTCTTAAACCATACTTTTACAAGAGTTGTCTACCTATTTACAATAGTAAAACAAGATTTGCATTGGAGCCAAATCTCCTAAACCATATTTCTACAATGGTTGTCCAAATTAGCTAAACATTGTATTTGCTCACCAACCTACCTAATCCTCTCATCCTCAATAGCCATGTCATTGTGCCACTGAACCCCTACCTCCTTCTCGGTACCCATCTTAGCCAGAAAGTCTACCACTTTATTTAGATATTTACTCACATAAAATGGAATCACACCATCTAATTCCCTCTACAATTCCTTAATTTTGGTGACAAGAATCCTCAACCTCCATGTCTTCAAATCAAATTTCCTCATGCAATCCAGAGCTCCTACTAATATTTGAGAATCTAATCTAGGATTATCCTCCTGTAACCTTGTCTTACTACCCAGATAGAAGCATATTTGATAGCTAAGGCTTTTGCTTCATTGTATGTGGTCATTTCCAGACCTTGCAGTTACCAATAAAGCATTGTCCCAACATGATTCCTACTGACCACTTCAATTCCAGCTCTACCCGGATTGCCTTTTGTAGCTCCATCGGTATTAATTTTAATCCAACATTTTGGAGGTGGTTTCCAACTAGCTTTGTCCTGCCCTTCTTGCACTTCAACTTCCTTATCCATCGTCCCTATGTTAGTCTAAGCTTCCTCGTTAGCATACACTACCATAGTTTCTGTGACTTTGCTCTAAATGACCTGCCAAACACCATCTAAGGATGAAAATATTTCTCTAAAAATTCTACCATTTATCTCCAACCACACTTACCACCAAATGAAGTTGAATCCAAGATTCCAACCGATACAAAGAGCTTTAGATTTAAATCTACCCGTATTCCATCTTTCCCAAATATTAATTCGATTCAAATCACTATTGACTCGAATTTTATAATATAAAAATCATCGCTTCTAGATCTTACGCATAAATGGGCACTCAAACATCAAGTGGTCAAATGTTTCCTCACTCTTGTAGCATAAAATACATTATTTGATGAGGATGAACATAAATATGACAAAATCAAATTATTAGTAAAAAATAAATATGAAAAAATCAAATCCTTAGTGAAAATTCAATAAATTCCTAATTTCTTTAAAAATATACATTATAAAAACTCAAATTTTGAGTTTAGCAATGCTAGGGCAGCGAAGTCGAGTGCAATTTTATTGAAAATAAAAAATATCATTGCAGAGCTAGGGCAACGAAGGTGAGTGCAATAGTGCTAGGACAACAAAGTCGAGTGTAGTAGTGCTAGGGTAGCAAAATCAAGTGTAGCAGTGCTAGGGCAATGAAGCCAAGTGTAGCAGTGCTAAGATAGCAAAGTCGTGTGCAGTTTTAGTAAAAATAAAATATATCATTGCAGAGTTAGGGTAGTGAAGCCGAATGCAACAGTGCTAGGGCAGCAAAGCCGAGTGCAACAGTGCTAGGGTAGCGAAGTCGAGTGCAGTTTTATTGAAAATGAAAAAACATCATTGTAGTGCTAAGGTAGTGAAGGTGAGTGCAACAGTGCTAGGGTACCGAAGTTGAGTGCAACAATGCTAGGGCAACGAAGCTGAGTGAAATTTTATTGAAAATAAAAAACATCATTGGAGAGCTAGGGTAGCGAAGACTAGTTTAGTAGTGCTAGGGTAGCGAAGTCAAGTACAACAATGCTAGGGCAACGAAGGTGAGTGCAATAGTTCTAGGGCAATGAAGATGAGTGCATTAGTACTAGAGTAGTGAATTTGAGTGTAGCGATGCTAGAGCAGTAAAGTTGAGTGTAACAATGCTACGGCAACGAAGATGAGTGCAATGTTGAACAATGTTAGGGCAGTGAAGGTGAGTGCAACAGTGCTAGGGCAACGAAGGCAAGCAACAATGGAGAAGTGTTAGGGCAGTGCTGAGCAGTGCTAGGGTAGTGAAGGTGAGCAACAATGGAGAAATGTTAGGGTAATGTTGAGCAATAACAACATGTGATGGATGCAATCTGGTAGTTTTTAAAATTTGAAGGGGACAGGAACCTGCTTTCCAATGAAGGTGATGGCGATCTATGCAAGCCTGCTTTTGATGATGATGTTGTAGGATTGGTAGGAGTCATGAGAGATGAAGCTAGGCCCCCTAGACCCTAACCCTGACCCACTTCTTAGACAACTGAAACCCTCTTTTGTGGAGAAGATTCACAAAAATGTATATTTTTCTTCTCTAGTTGTTTCGTCTATCCCCTCAATTGCCTCTTCTTTTATCTCGAACTAAGGAGTGTTGAAAATTCTAGAGTCTCTCATGAACTCCTTTGTCTCCTTGGAATTGTTCTCTCATTGGCAAGTTTGTCGGCTCCCATCCTGACATGGAGTCAATTCGAAAGTGGGCTACTTCCAAATGGCTCCCTCAAGGAAATATGCAGCTCATAGCCCTCCCTAAAGGTTTTTTTCAAATCATACTGAACAATCCTTATGAAATGAGCCATATTCTTATGAGGGGGCCATGTTTCTATGATAGGAGAAGCCTTTTCCTAAGAAGATGGGGTACTTACTTCTACCTAAAAACCTAAAGTATCAACTACGTAGAAATATGGGTGAGATTGCCATGTCTCCCTAGTCATTTTGGCATGAGAAATTGTTACGAGGCGTTGCTCAAGGTATTGGAGACCTGGTTGCTTTTGATCCAGCTACTAAATCTAGATCGAGAATGATATACACCCATATGTGTGTTATGGCCAATATTGAATATGAGTTGCTAACTTCAATGGAATTAGTCTCAAACTCATGTAGTAGGTACCATGTTATTGATTATGAAAATAAACTCGTATTTTTATTAGAATGCAAAAAATAGGGTCATCTCAAACCCCAATATCCATATTTGAAGTAGAAAGAAGTGGCCCCTAGAGCCTTTAGAAAAGAATGGTGCAACCCAAGAAAAGTTCTTTCTAGCTCGACGATTTCTACCAAGAATCCTCATGTTGCTATTTCAAAAGGTAAAGAAGTCATGTCAGACCCTTCACCCAATGATCCTCCTTAGGGGGCCCCTTCTGAGCCAATCCAACATGAATTGATTTTGGAAGAGCTTGAACTAGAGGAAAGGATAATGGACCAAGTCCTTGTGGTGGATGTTAATGAGTTTGGCAAAGTGGTGGTCCAAAATATGAACCCATCTAGTGGTAAAAGTCTAGACCAAGTTCTCCCAAAAGACTTGGTGATGGAGACTTTAATCCCTTCGAAGTTCCTTCATAACTCCTATCAAAGCTTACTCATTTAGGAGCCAATCATAGAAGAACTTTGCTCCCCCTAAAAGCCTAGTGAGGCTGTTGGTCAAGAGTCGTCAACCCTACTCGAGTTAAATTATCACTGTGCCCAAGGGTGGGCTCTTCAGGCACAACCAATTCCAAACCCAAAATCGAAAGTACCCACAAAGGTCAGATGGATGTCAGAGATAATTGTAAGGTAGGGAAACCCTCTAACAAAGCGTTGAGGATCCATAAGGCAGATTCATAAATTATTGATGAACGCCAATCCCAATTGAAGTTTGAGAAAGAGAAGGATAGCAAAGGTAAACAACTAAAACTTGACACATTTTGTAGCTCCCTCGATTCTTCGAGTGGGAATAATGGCTCCAAATCTCAAAGATGAAGTTGTTATCATGGAATATCAGAGGCCTGAATGGGCCCTCGAAGCAACAAATTTTGGCAACACTCAAGAGAGAGGTAGGACCTGATGTTATATTTATACAAAAAACTAAGATGAATAGTTCTAATGTAGAGGCATTTAAAAAATTAGTTTAGAAGGAGGTAGGTTTTGCAGCAACTTCTACCAATGGAGCTTTTAAGGGTCTTCTTTGTCTATGGAACCTTGAGAAAATAGATGGATCCATTCTATTTATTTATAATAGAGTGATTAATGTTATGTTTTGTAGTAAGAACTCTGGGTAGAGATGTGTCTAATATTTATGCCCCTAATATGACCCATAACAAGAATCTACTATGGGAATCTTTGAGCTCTATGAGAGAAATTTTCAAGGAGGAAGCTTGGATTCTCACTGGGGACTTCAATACCCCTTATACCCTTTGGATAAAAAGGGTGGTAGTGATTTTGGTTCTAAAAGTATGGAGGATTTTGCTACATTTATTAATAATTAGGAGTTGATGGATGTGGATTTGAAGGGGTCTAAATATACTTGGAGTAGCAGGCATCTAGGCAATTAGAATATTGAAATTAGGTTAAGTAGAGTGTTAGTCTCCAAGGAAGGTCTTATAATGTTCGAAGATGCGTCCCTTTGCTCTTTCCTCAAAGTGGGGTTCGATCATAATCCTTTGGTGTTGAAAAATTCCCAAACTCTAGTTTTTTTCCCAGACCCTTCAGGTTTGAGGTAATGTGGCTGCAACATCAGGGCTTAGAATCCAAAATTTTGGAATCGTGGTCTCGGGGTTTTTTGGGCCCTCTTATTTCTCAAGTGGATTCAAAGCTCAGATTTGTTAAAGCTAATATTAAGGTTTGGAACAAGTATATTTTTGGGAATGTGTTCTAGAGGAAAAAATAGTTGGTTGAATAGTTAAAGAAAGTTGTATTAAATTTGGATTCAGGAGAGGTGACTGAAGAGGACAAACGCAGGGAAAGAAAATTGTTAGCAAATTTCCATAACATGCTGGTAGATGAAAAAAATTTGTGACATCAAAAATCAATATCCCTTTGGCTACATGAAGGTGATAGGAACACAAAATTCTTTCACACGTCCACCTTAAGGCATAAGAGCAATAATAGAGTTAGAGAAATTATGAAATCAGATGGTGTTATCTTGAAGGATATTATAGAAATCAGGAAAGAAGCGATCAAGTTTTTCAAACCCCTCATCTTCTCTAGGGATGATAGGGATCTTCAAGTTAAAGAGAGGTTGTGGAACCATATCCCCACCCTGGTTTCATATGATATGAAAGAAGACCTTTGTGTTCCCTTTTGGGATGAGGAAATTAGGGCTGCTATCTTCTCTATGGGTGGTCTGAAAGCTTCGAGGTCAGATGACTTTCCTCCTATTTTCTTTCAGAGGTTCTAGCACATCGTTGGTGGTGACATCTATTCAGCTATGAGGGAAATTCAAAAGTCTAATTTAATTTTGGTTGATGTAAACTCAACATTTATAGTTCTTATCCTAAAGTCGATGGGTGCTAAATATTACTCTGATTTCAAGCCCATTAGCCTCTGTAATACACTTTTTAAATTTCACTAAAACTATGGTGAACATGCTTAAAGTATGCCTTTCAACAATTATTGACCATCCTCAAAGTGGATTTGTAGAAAGTAGAAAAATTTTGGACGGTGTTATTACAATGCATGGGTTGATTCAATCTGTAGACAAAAGTAGAAGGCTAGGAACTTTCCTCAAACTTGATATGAATAAAGCATACGATCGGGTCTCGTGGAGATTTCTGCTTAGACTTATGGTGAGATTTGGTTTCAAGCCTTATTGGATTAGATTGGTCAAAACTTGTATATCATCAACAAAAATCTCAATCTTAGTCAATGGATCATCGGTTGGAGGTGAATCCCACAATGGTGGAAATCAAACCTACAGCTACCACTGACCCGATTTCACACCATCAATTTGTTGATGACACCTTATTATCCTTTTTAAATTCAATCCCTCAGGCCAGAGCTATCAAATAAATCCTCTAAGACTATGAAAGAACAATTGGGCAAAAAGTAAATTTGAGGAAAAGTAAGGTGTTTTTCCTAAATACTCCTCTTGATAGGCAGAGGAAAATTGTTGAGATCTTGGGATGTGAGATTGACTCCCTTCCTTTGGTTTATATGGGATTTCCAATGTTCAAAGGGGGAATTAAGACTTCTCTATGGAAACCGGTTGTAGAAAGAGTTCAAAGAAAATTGGCAAGATGGAAAGGGGTGTTTTTGAGCCAAGTAGGTAAAATTATGCTAGTTAAGTCTACTTTGCAGAGCATACCAGTGCCTTTCCTTTCTCTCTTTTAGATTTTGAGAAAGATTCTTCAAAAAATTGAACAAATTCAACGATTCTTTCTTTGGTTTGGTTTTGAGGAGAATAAATTCTTGCTTGTTGGATCAGGTGTGCAGTAGGAAAGAATTGGGAGGTATGGGCTTAAGAAGAATGAAAAAATTAAACAGAGCACTAATAGCTAAACATGGCTGAAAATTGATTCAAAAAGATAATGTTAATTGGGTTAAAATATTGTCAACCAAATATTTAGGTAACACTGGTAATTTTCTCACAGACCCAAGTCCTACCCTTGGCTTAGCATTTTGGCACAACATTGTTAACAACCGCTATGATATCGTAAAGGGGGGAATATGGGTGTTAGATAATGGGTAGAGCATTTATTTTTAGAAAGACACTTGGGAAGCTGACTGACCATTAGAATCATATCCTCACCTGAGTCTGGTAGAACCAATCATAAGCCAAGATTTTGGGTCGAAGGTATGTGATTTCATTGTCTTTGTTAATGATAGAATATTGGAGACCTTTTGTTCTTATGGGGATTTCGTAGGAAGAAGAAATTGTGTTAAAAGCTCTGATGGACATCCTAAAGTGGATGGTTATTCCTAACCAGGATAGACCAGACAGATTAGTGTGGGAGGTTGAGAAGGATGGTTGCTTTTCTGTTAAGTCAACCTACCTGTTGTTAGATGTTCCCTTTGATCCTTGGTTTATCGTTAGTAATATTTTGTTGAAGGGTATTACCCCCAAAGTTAATGTTTTATTTTGGTTAGTGGCTCAAGGGAAGTGCCTTAAATTGGATAATTTGTAAAACAGGGGATTGGTTATCCTGAACAGATGTTACCTGTGTGGTAGTGTTGAAGAATCACCTGTGCACCTATTGTTTGATTGTCCTTTTTCTCAGTTTGTCTTCTCCCAGTTCCTGAGGACCGTTGGTGTGGATTGGGTTTTTCAAAGTTGTTTGACTTGATCATTCAATGGAGGTCTCCCTTTCTATCTTCACATTTTCATGTTTTTGGTACTTTGGTTTACCTCGTGTTTGGTGGCGTATTTGGAAGGAGAGGAATTCTAGAGCCTTTAAAATATCTCCCATCCAACTGAGTTTGTGGCACTTCAGGCTATTGTTGCCATTGTTGAAAATGTGGATGCAATTCCTTTAGATAAGGTCACTTCCGTTGGGGAGTTGGCGATGGAGTTGGTTCTTGGATTTAGAGATTATTCTCCCGATCATCGCCCTAAAGCTCCTTTCAGACAAAATACTATTTGGGAACCTCCTCCTAGCTGGTTGAAGCTAAATTTTGATGAAGCTTCTAAAGGGAATCCAAGACCAACCTGTGCGGGGGGATTGGTTAGAGACTTTGAGAAGAGGATTTTGTTGGCTTTCATTAAAAATTTAGGTCGTCAAACTAGTCATTTTATGAAGGTAATTATTGAAGGGGATTCCGTCATTATCATTAATATGATCAAAGGTGTTTAGGTCCCTTTTTAGATGATTGCGAACGAACTTGCTGAAACCCAAAGACGATTTTTAACCCTCAAAGCGGTTGATATTAAGCATGTTTACAGGGAGGGAAATAAATCGACGAATTTTTTAGCAAACTTGGGAATTTTGCAGGGAAGATGCACAATTTGGCAAGAGGATTTCCCAGATGGATTATATAAAATAGATAATAAAATCTTGAGGAGATAATTTGTGTTTTCAAATGGCTTTGATCTGCGACAGTAGGGATCCCCTGGAAAAATTAGCTAAATGCAAGAGTCTGTACCTAAACAGTGATCAAAATTTGAATTTAAATTATAGAAGAATTCGTGCCACAAATAGTTGTTGTTGGATGTCCTTTTTGGGAGTTTCTACTTGACTATGTTTTTTGATAGGTATAGTCTCCTGCGTGAGACATGATGTCTTTTTTGAAGTTCTAGTTGTTGATAGTAAAAGCTCTAGTGTGTTGATGGTTTTAGTTTGGGTTTGTCCTACTTGGCTATTATGTAGCTTTGTTGTTTGTCTGTTTCGTGGATCCTTTTTGGTTTGCTATGTTGATCTCTATATTTCTTGTATCTAGCTGGTTGGTTGATCCACCTTTGTAAAAGGTTTGGGACACCTTTCAAAACCCCTTCATCCATATTATAAAAATAAAAACTCAAATTCTTTAAAACATTCGTTTATCAAAAAATTCAATTTCTAGAACTTTAAGAATTTATCTGTTTTGTAGATTCCTTTTGGTTTGCTATGTTGATCTCTATATTTCTTATATCTAACTGGTTGGTTGATCCACCTTTGTAAAAGGGTTGAGACCTTTTCAAAACCCCTTTATCCATCTTATAAAAAAATAAAAACTCAAATTCTTTAAAACATTCATTTATCGAAAAATCTAATTTCTAAAACTATAAAAATATTACTCTAAACATACTTCAAAATATAAAACTTTGATAGGACAAGATTCTACCTATAATAACAAAGTTGAATGGGTATAGAAACTTGACATAATATATTAGGGCAAGATGGGTGAAGTAGAAGACAAGTACATATCCAAAAATTGATGAGAATGAAAATTGACATGTGCAAGAGCTTCGAAAAACAACTGAAATGTATCTCACTACATCAAAATATTTAACTAAAGGCTTAAAAAATGATAAAAATTTAAAAAATGTGTGTTGGTGAGTGAATGTGTTAAAAGAATAAAAAATTAAAGGAGAGAATATGCACATCATCTCATAGGATGAATGACGTGACGTTGGACAAACATTAGATAGGTATGTAGTAGTGTTTATTTTAAGATTCTTTTGATTTTTTCTTTAAAGTAAAATTTATAAAAAGTAAACACAATAATTTACATGAGAAAATATATAAGATTACATATCTATCCTGAACAACATACAAATTTTAAATATACATTCAATAAAAATTGATTTTTTTTTAAAATAAAAATACAACTCTGAGTAATTACTAAACATAGTAGCTAACCAAATCTCGTATATTATTAAAAAAGAAAGAAAATACAGTCTAAAGTGAGCCGGCGTAAGTGAGGTAATAGCACACCCAACTACTAGTCGAATGTAGGTGACTTCGATGTGACTATTGATATCTCTCACCTAGAGACCTACCAGAGGGTTTTGTAATTTACTTGTACTATTACATATTTGTTTCTGCTTGAGAATACCTTAATTTTGCCTGTATGTATAGTATAGTTGCTACTTGATGCCATATTCTCATATATGCAAACACTGGACGTGAGGGCACGTAGTATTTCACCGTGCATTACCACTTTCTTGTTGGCAGCACGTTTACTGGAGTGGATATGTATGTATTGACCACGACCAAGGAGGTAGAGGAAGAGCTATTAAAAGGGGTAGAGTGATGGCGTTTTTGTGAGGGTAGACTTGGATTTGATTTATAACCAGACCGATCTTGCTGGTGATGGAGATGAAGATGATTATGAATTCATGTGTGTTTTACATGGCAGCAATTGCGATGATAAAGGCGGCATGCCATGGAGTTAATATTAATATAGAAGAGAACGAGTACGTGTCAATTGTGGGAGACCCAGGAATGAAGAGCGATAGTGTGAGAGTGGGTGTGGAGGAATGGAATTTCTGCAATGAGGTGGGAGAGGAGGCTCCACTAATGGGTAGCCCCCGCCAGGCTGATTGCTCTGACATCTTCTGTCCTCTACTTGCACTTCCTCTCACGGCTAGCGGTACCCATCATCAACACTCATTCAATTATTTACTTTATCTTCCTTAGATATAGACACAAGTTAAAATGATTCAATTACACTATTTCTTTTTGGGAATATTTTCTCTTTGGTACATGCTGGATGAGGTCACGGTCGCCTTGCGGCGAGAGGAATTTTAATTTTGTGTCATGCTTTTACAACAGTTCTCACGGATCAATAGGTTTGTAGGTAACATTTGTGAATTTACAGTTTTGTGTAGCTTATATGTGGATGGTCTACTTCGCCTGATTATTTTAACCATATTCCAACATTCCTGCACAAATTGATATAATTTATGCTCAGTCCACCTGTGCATATTGAGTTTTAGAAATCTGCCAGGGGAGGCATTATTTTTGTGTTTCCACATCTTACTTTTAGTTTTGAGTACCATGCCACGAGAGATATTACTAAATCCTCTGGCTTCTACTTATCCATTGAGTTTAACATAATAAGAAATTAATAATCGTCACGTATTTTATTCTTCTTGATCAGAGCAGTTGTTTTTTATTATGTTGCTTGGAAAACAATCAATTCCAAGTTCTCTAACTGTAATCAAGTCTGTATTTGTAAGTTCTAAATGCCATGTTGCTTCTTATAAGTCACACTACTTTTCAACGCCTCTGGAAAAGTTCCAAAGCAGCGAGAGGGTGGATCTATTAAACGCACCATTAAGGAGTCCAGCTTGTGATGATGAGCTTGTCTTTGATAAGTCGTAAAACAGCTGACCTTCGATTCATAATTCCTTCCGAGTACTTAAAGAAGCAGTTGACGTTACACTCCAAACCCAAGTGGTAACAGAGAGACTAATTGAGGCCTTCAGGATTACTCTTATCAGTAAAGGTAGTAGGGTCCAGTGCAAATCATACTTAGCTTTCTGAGCATATCAGAACTTCTTCATAGGCATTCAAAACTGAGGCATTTGAAGAAAACATTATGCACATGAGTTTATGTTTCATTGAATGTCCATTTAACCAGAATAATGGGATTTAGAAAAACTTATCTAGGACAATGAGGATGTTGGATACTGTCTGGTAGCAGCTGGGGTGTTGTTCAATTTATCCTTGGATTCATTCTATTATCACACATACCAAGTGCTTTTAACATATCGGTTACTCTTCAAGTATGAGACAATCATTTTCATTCAACATTGACAATTATGTGCTTTGTCCTTCCAAGACAGGTGGTTGAGTCTAGGACTAGAAGCAATGACATGTTACTTGGATTTAGATTGCAGACCTTTTTGTGGAGAACTGAGTTCACGACTACTTGATTCAGAGTAAAATTTTTAATTGCCCTTTTGTCCCCTCACAGGATAAGACTTAAGCCTATTTATTTAGCAAAAGTTTTCATGTTCCTGCATAGGTTATGTCTTTATCTCTGCAGTATGGTTAATGTCGCTTGCTTATTTACTACATGCTAGATTATGTTGGTCATCGCCTTTCAGGAGAGCAAAATGGATGCACAATAAGTTATAGAGTCACTGAGGCAGACAATAAACTAGGAGCAGGTGATCCATTTCCAAACACGACTTTTGAATCATTTGGTGACCCAGACAGATATGCCGTTCAGAAGGAGCTATATTTGGGTGGCCTCTGTGAAGTAAGAGATTCATCCAACACCTGGTGTTTTTGGATGATCATGTTGAAGAATGAAAATTTTGATATTAAATCTGGTTTGTGTCCAGAGAATGGTAAAAAGGTCAGTCCAATTGTTACAAACAGAACCTTTCCTTGCTTCGGTAAAGGTTGCATGAATCAACCCCTTGTATACCACAATTGGACTAAGCCGGTGAATGAAGCTTATTCCTGGGACTCACAATCTACCAGTGTAGAGGGGAGCTTCTATGGTACTTATGACCTGGATGCAAATTTAGAAGCTGGGATTGATGGTATCTCTTACTTTTCTGTAGTCTGGAAGAAGTCAGTCAACACAGGCAAATGGGTGTTTTACCATAAATTGAAAACTTCAAAGAAATATCCTTGGTTAATGCTGTATCTACGAGCTGATGCAACTAAAGGTCTTTCTGGAGGATATCATTATGACACTCGAGGGATGATGATGAAGGTGTTTCCTAAGTCATTCTCATATGTCTTGCAGTTATGCTTCTATCACCTCTCTGGGATCATGGTTTCACCATGCTACATATGCTCACTTAATTGTTCTTTGTTTAGGTGCCAGAATCACCAAATTTCAAGGTAAGGTTGACACTTGAGATTATCAGTGGAGGTGGTCGAAACAGCCAGTTCTACTTGATTGATATTGGTAGCTGCTGGAAGAATAATGGACAACCGTGTGATGGGGATGTTGTAACAGATGTTACTAGATACAGTGAGATGATTTTAAACCCAGATATCACAGCCTGGTGTAGACCTGATAACCTTGCTGATTGCCCACCTTATCACATTAATGCCAGTGGTTCCAGGGTCCATAGAAATGATACAGCTCATTTTCCATACTCTGCTTATCATTTGTACTGTGCACCAGGCAATGCAAAGTATCTTGAGGCACCAGTTGATATTTGTGATCCATACAGTAATCCTCAAGCACAAGAACTGGTACAGCTATTACCACATCCAGAATGGGGTATTCATGGTTACCCAGCCCATAAAGGAGAAGGGTGGATTGGAGATCCAAGGACATGGGAACTAGATGTTGGAGCGCTATCAAGCCGTCTCTATTTTTATCAAGTGAGTTTTGTCTACCCTTCTTTGTTTGTCACATTCAGTATTATAAGTTAAACTTCTTATCATTGAATACATATTTAAGTCTTCATCAGACTAATCATTAGCTATCGCTTATATGCTTAATAATACATTTGGAAAATGGTTTAGGTTATAGTTTAATCCACCGGCATTCTTAAACGAATTGTAACAATAGAAAACACTTCGAAGAGAACTTATCCCAATGTAGAGTAATGTATATTTATCTAGTTGTGATTAGGAATCACTTTATTGATGCTTGGCTGGTTTTTCTGAAACTTAAAGTTCTTATACCTCTTCTGTAATTTTGTTGATCTATGGGTACCTTTGAATTATTTCAATATTTTAAAGGAATTCTGCATTTGCTTTATCGTTCATTTTGTATTCTGTTTTTGCACATGATAACAGTTGCTAGGAAGATCTGGCATAGATGATGGAAAATAGGCCAAAGCATAGTTTCCAAAGGTCAAACCATTCATCCGTTTTGCATTCCTTTGATTTTCATAATTTGAATCCAGGGACTGCTGTGCTAAAAAAATTTCTTCCACAAACGCAATGAAGGTTTCAGTTATCTTCCTATTGTTAGAAGACGAGATACTAAATTATTTTCTTACCTGTCCACAGTCCAGTTATTTTTATTGTTCAATTTGGTGCTAATTAGTGCTAGTGGAGTTCAATTTTTCATCGCTTTATGATAAAGAAAATCATTTAAATTACAAACTTCAAAAGTATGTGATCCTAAATGGATTAGTTGAGAGTTGAAATAGTTTGTATTTGAATATCTTTTCATGAAGATTTGGTGCTTTGAGAGCCATGTCTGAGTAGCATGCATGATCAAATGTAATATTCCAAGCTTTATAAAAGAATGTTGTCCAATTTTATTTGGATGTTAGCTACCAATTTATTAGCATCAAATTGAACAATAAAAATAACTGGACTCAATCATGTGAACCAAATTTGGTGCTAATAAAATTGACAATGTTTCTTATCTAATAACAATAAAACACAGTGAACCTTGGCTTCAACTACTAGACTCAATAATATGTAGTTCATGATAATGCTGAAATATTAAATAAATGCAGAAGGAAAGGTAATGCTGTAGATTTTATCCCATGCAATGTATTTACAACATATATACCACATACTAGTGGCCTAGAACAGTAACAGGGAAACACCTGAAATTTAGGCTGAACACTTGCCAATCAGCAGTTGGACATATAAATAGCAAAACCTTTTTCTAAGGGACACTAATCTGGTTCAGATCAGCAAGCTATCAGGTTAGGTTTGGTCTGATTTTTCCTTCCAATAGTCCACAGATTTGTAGAGAATTTAAGTGCACAGCCATTAGTCTTCTTGGGGTAAGATGCATGGAGTTGCTTTTCCTACTATAAACAACATACATATCAAAGTTCATGTTGGAAATGAACTCTCAAAGGTTCCTGACAGATTCTCAAACGACCTCTTGTACCTTCTGACTTTTGAGCTGAAGGAACAGTGGAAGTCTATCAATTTTAAACCTTTTTCATATTGTTTTGGTCCTTTGGAATAACTCTAAGTAATTATCTGTTGCCCTTCCTTTTTCATATTGTGTCTTACATTGCAATTGTGGGTGCTTCCTTTATTTGTCTTTCTTATGTTTTAAATTTATCATTATTAGTCTCTCCTTTTGAATTTTATCCTTAATAGAATTTGATTTCTCTTTTCCTTGTCATGATTTGAGTAATAATTTCAAATGCACAGTATATTGAATGAGGTTCTAGAGGGGTAATCAGAAACTTTGGAAACCTATCTTGTCAAATGTCAGGAAGTGAGAACTTTAAAGTGCTTACTGCCATGTCTTACAAAGCAAGCATAGGCCAGATTTGTACCCCATCCTTCATTCATTTCAAGAAAGGAAACATTGAAAAGCATCAAGAATGGGGTTTAAAACTTGCTGAACTAGAGGACTGTGGAGATGGACTCTTTGTAATAAGTAAGATATGTTCACAGCCATTTTCCAGTTATGAATGAGAAAGAGCTGCTCCAATTTCCCCCTCTACCATTCATTCAAGCCATCTTACATGTTCACAGCCATTTTCCAGTTATGAATGAGAAAGACCTGCTCCAATTTCCCCCTCTACCATTCATTCAAGCCATCTTACATGTTCACAGCCATTTTCCAGTTATGAATGAGAAAGAGCTGCTCCAATTTCCCCCTCTACCATTCATTCAAGCCATCTTACATTTTGATCTACTTTTTTCTCAGGACATCTAAAACATATAATCAGTCATCATTATTGGTTCCTGTTGGATCCTTCCACTTTCTGAACTGTCTAACATGTCCAACTAAGAACAAATTCCCTTCTCTAAATTATGCCATTAATGAAACTTGAATTTATATCTGTTCTTAGAGAAAAATAAAGTCCTACACTACAAAAAAAAGGGCCTATAAAGAAAGAGGATTTGGAAAACTCTCCCCTAAAAGTGGCTATATTCATACCTTTCTCCAATACTTTTTTTTTTTTTTTTTTCTGGAGAAAAAGGGGTTGTACTCAGGTCCCCCACCCTTGACAAATAACAACTCTCTCCTTTAGAACTTGAGAGTTTACAAACAGATTCAATTCTCATCTCAATTGAGTTACTATAGCTAGATACCTACATTTTTTCTCATAATAAGTCTGAATTTTTTATTTTCATTTTCTGGATCTTCTTCAATTTTCTTTGTAAATACAAATATTGCAAACTTCAGCATCCTTCTTCGTGACATTTTCTTGTGGCAGCCTTTACAATACCAAACTCCACCTCTACTGTCTACGCACTGCATCTTAGTAGAGTAATATTTCCAAAACTTCATGCTATCATAGTCCACTTTACCAGATTTGGACTGTTAGTTTCCTTCCTGAAGCATAAGTGCAACCACAAGAACTGTAATAAATAGTTTATATGAAAACACATTAATGTTATAAAATACAACAATTATTACCAATGGAAAACATTAAAGTAAATCTTAATCATTATTGATATAGACAGTCGACATTTTCTTGTCAGCTTCAGCTAGACTTACTACTGCCTCTAACCATGAAAAAGAGATTTTAACTTCATGATCCTCTATTAAAATCCCTCTATTGGCTAGCCTATCTGCACATTTGTTCCCTTCCCTTAACGTATGTGTAAATCTGATTTCTTCAAACTCTGTAGCAAGGTCTTGTATTTCCACAATGATCTCTTGTATGTTCAGTAGAGCCTTTGCTTTCCTCAAAATTGCATTTATTACTATTAGTGAATCGCCTTCCATCCATACTCTATTTTATTTCATTTGTCTGCAGATTTTTAACTCTTCCAAAGCCACCCAAGCTTCAGCTTGATTATTTGTTGTAAATCCACTATTGAAAGCATAATGTGACAAAATCTCACCCCTATAATTTCTAATTATTCCCCCTCCTCCTACTGGTCATGGATCTCCTTTAGAAGCTCCATCAAAGTTCAATTTGACCAACTCCTCTTCCGGTGATTTCCCACACCTTTCTAAATGATTTTGAATAACACTTCCTGTCTACTAGAAGAAATGGTAAAATATTTAGCTATATAATTATATATCCATAGTGTGTTCAAGAAATTTTATATATTCTTTAGCTAGTCCAAAGAATACAATGAGCTAGTATATCCTGTGTTGCATGCAATCATTTAACTTGGCCTACAGAGATCTTTTTTATTTAACATCAAGTGAACTGTTATTCTTTGGATTTGTGAATCCTTATTGGTTTGTTTGTTGGACTATGTCATAATAGCTACTGACTGAGATTTTTTATATGTTTAAACAAGTGTTAAAATGACATTAGTAGGCATAAATAGTTAGTACCTCGAAGTTAAGACCATCCATACGAATGTTGGATTTTATGATTCATCTACTTGAGATCCTCTGACTATTACCAAAGAACCAGAACTTGGTAATGAAACATGCAGCAAAGAAGTACAAATTGCTTTCCAACTTGTTGACTGAATTCAGGCTGAAGTTTGCATCATTAACAATTGGAACATGTATGACTCAGCCGAACACAATTCTTGAAGTTCTCACATGTATTGAGCACAGTTACAGAGACTGTACGATCCTATCTTATATTTTTTTACAATAAGGTCTGGGAATTAAGGAAGGCATTTTCAGTCCTTTATGACAATTAAGATCAAATAAAGAATTACCAAATGAGATGTGCCCTTCATGCTCTTGGCTATGTGCCTATTGAAAGTAAGGAGAAGGAATCATTTCATCAAATTTGCATACTTGCTTTTTGAGGTGTCATCTTCTTGGTCACTTTATGTGAATACATGATTGATGCTATTCTTGGCTTTAACCACCCAAGTAACTCTGGGAAGTTAGTTGACCTTGACTGGGGCCCTTATGGGACCAATTGGCGTATAGTTTTGCTGGAACGTGGAACGATAACTCTTATAATAAAGTTCCTTGCATCCAAAACCTTTTCCTTCAACACTTGATTTTCATTTATGTTGCCAAAGTTCTGGTTTGTCGGAAGAATTGGAGGATCCTGTACAAGAAGAAAATCTCTTTACAAAAAGACTAGAGGATCCTGATAGGTTAGTCTTACTGGAAGGGATTCGATTGATTCTATTAGAGACCTTCTAAGCCATCCAAGCAATTGTGACTTGATTTGTTTTAAATTGCACAATAGCACTTCTATTCCTTTGGAGCCTAACTATTTGGCAAAATTTTTTCCCATGCTTGCTTGCTGACGAGGTTTACTTTGGAATTCATAAAATTTTGGACCACATCCTATAGAAGGAAAACTTTAACTTGGCTTTGATATAACTGTTTTGACATTCATCTTTGGCATTTGGAAGAACATACCATTGTGGGCTGCGCTATGAACAATAAGTAAAGCTCCAACCTGTGCACCTAAATAGTAAACCCTAAGAATTGGGTCTTTTGTATATGAAAAGCACATCATTAGGAAACACTCTTTAAATTTATATAGAAGAGTTATAGAACAATATACGGAGCTACAAATAGGAAAACTTACATTATGCAACCCACTTAGACCTAAGGAATGTTTGAACTTTGACCCATCAGGTGACATGTTTCCCCAAACCACACTTGTAGGGAAAGATATATGACCATGACAAACCTTTTATAGGATGCCATTTAATTTCCTTGCCATTTCATGGGTAGCAATGGCTCATGAGTAGTTTCAGCACTTCATCATTACTCCATCGGTATATGATAATTTTCCCTAGTAACTTTGAGCTTCATCTATACTAGGAAAAGTACCAAACTGAAAATTAATGAAAATTGCAAAGGTAAGTATGTTCTAACCTGTTCCTCTGTGATGGATGGCTGGGTAAGTGGATGGCAGGCCTTAAGGTTCGTAAACCTTAGATACCTTAGGTTCCTCCCCTCTTGATGCAACCAACTAGGATTAGGGTCATTATTAGTTCATTTAGCATGCTTCTAGGTCCATTAGAATGCCTCGGATAGGTCCAATTGCACTTTGATCCATTTAATTTTATTTTTCCATCCATTTTTGGCAATTCGGCTGCCTAGGTAGAGAGAATGCCACCTATGACACTGCCCTATTGCACCAACTAATAATAGACTGGTGCACTTGCGATTTTTAATAGATATTGTCAAATTGATTGTACAAATCGCTTATGTGGGTCGTACAAAGTTTAATTTCATCATCAATTTCACCTGTTGAACTTTGTTGGATGAGTGCACCTGATGTTAGCCTATGCACTTGCAGGAAATGTTCAAAATAATAAATTACTGGTGAGCAGAAAATGGTGTTCTGTAAAATGGCTAATTCCGGTCCATTTAATTATCAATCTGGGAGTTCGTAAACTTGCGAGTACCTATGCACAGTATATGCCTGTAGTGTTTGGGAGATGAGTTCCTATATATCGGTTGGTTTGGTGGAGGAATGTTTGTTTGTGTAGTTTCAGTTTTATCCAAACCAAATAAAACTAAGAATTTAAATAAAGCAATCAAATGGAAGTACAGGAAAATAAATAAACACATTGTGAAATTAAAATAACTGAAAGATAAGCACACAACTGAAAAGAAAGTGCAGGAAATAAACACACATGACTGGAAATTAAAGTGCAGGAAATAAACACACGACGAAAAATAATAAAGCAGGAAATAAAGTAGGAAAATAATTAAACTACAACAGATAAAACAGGGGAGGATTACTGCCTGGAGTGGGGCCAAGCTCCTGCAGGTAGTCCGCTTGGCTTGATTACGTAAAATCACTCTTTTAGTCCACGCGAATAAGAACACTTGAAAATCTTTTTATTGATAATGTATGCTATACAAAAATATTAAAACTTCGCGGATTTTTATTTTCAGGAATGGCCTGCGTTTTGTATTCAGAACACGGCCACCCCTGTTACAAAAATAACGTATTCACAAATGTCTAAATTAATCATAAGTCGCGATTTGCTACGTCTAGTGCGCACATAGCTATAATTTTCATCCACTAAAAGAGCGGTCACGTCTAAAATTAATCGTGAAAGATAAGAGTGACACTCCCTTGTTTTGCATAACAACTTCTTTCTAAAAATCGCGCGGTCTTTAGGTCAATCGGTCAATGCGCGGAATATAGGCGCTATATTCCTGTTGGATGTAGGCACCTATATGCAGTTGGGATATAGGCGCTTGCCTGCACCGAGATATAGACGCCCGCCCACTCCGGGATATAGGCGCCTGCCTTCGCCGGGATATAGGCGCCTGCCTTCCTTGTGGAAAGCAGTCTCCCTTCCCATAGCAGAATATAGGTGCTTTCATCATTCGCCACAATCTCTTTTAAAACGTCTTCATACTTCAAAAACATTATATTCTTTTGCGCATTGCCAGATTCATGTGGGACCTCGATTGAAAAGTGTAAAAGAAGTAACAAAAACCTGCATCTACACACATTTTCCACTAAAAACACCAGTCAAGCATAATACTTCATTTTCTATTAAATACATGCAATAATTACACAAAAACGCATTTCTAGTGTTAAATATGCCATACAATACTCGTTAAAACATGCATAAGAATGAGCATTTTTGTGCTCATCAATTACTATAAATACCAAGTCAAAATTGTCATTTCCAATCATCTTCCAAGCAAGTATCCTCTGACTTAGCAGCAAACCAAGACAAATTGGATGAAACAAGCTCAAAATATATGATCTCCTTCTTGTAGCTCCTGACCTAGCACTATGTGCTGGATTAGTCTTCCAAATCCTCTCATATCCCTTCAAGGAATCTTCTAGCATCTATATTCATCATACATAAGAAGAGAACACACCTCTTCTCCTCTAGATTAGATCTTTTCCTACAAACGAGTCCTTACCTCAAGGTCAATTGTTGGGATCCCATCAACCAAGAAGGTTAGAACAATTGAAGGAGGACATCAAGGACACTCAAGCACACAAGACATCAAACATCAAAGACATCCAAGGAAAAGTATCTTCATCAAATGACATCGATCTAAAGGTTGGTACTCCGTTGTTCTCTCTCTCTCTTTCGCTCTCTCCATTCTTGCATTTGCTTATATCTTTCATTGCATTGGTTAGTTGCTTCCAAGTATTTTGCTTTACAATATTCTTCTACTAGTTAGATTTGTGTCTCTGTCTTGCTTATACCATTACCATACTTATCTTCTTACGTAGGTCATCCCCCTAGGGGTACTCATGTACTAGACTCCAACCTAACCTTCCCCACTTTCACATAATCATTGGATTTTTGGACTAATGCTAGTGTTGCCTTTGCCTATGGGGTGTGGTGGCCTTGTAGACTCATCCAATTTAGGCAAAACACTTCATTACCAAATGGAAGAAAAAAATAGAGGGAGAGATAAAGTAGAGTTTATGTTGATTGGCTTCATGTCAAACTATTCACTATAACAGAATCGTAGGCTAGAATAGCAACACAAGAACTCCTGAAACTGGGCCTAAACCACAACCAATCATGGCAAGAATTAGCCACCAAAGCCTAGTGCAAAAATTCAATATCTAATGCAAACCGATATGCTATCAACTGAATTATATCTTTGATATTTCCATCCAACGGCCTGTAGATGTGCATATAATTTGAGTATGCAGTCCCCAGTCCCCTTAGGATTCCTTCGGAAAGATACCTACGAGGATTCTTCCTCGTATTAGCAGCATATTTGACATAGTTCATGTTGTAAATGAATTCTTAATAGATTGTTATACACCATCAGTTGATCTCTCCAACTCATATTATTTGAGTAAACTGATACAAACCTCTTTAATTCCTTTTATTTTTAGTGCCCTCTTGGAATCCTTCAACATAGAGACCTGCCTCTTTTTTTTTTTTTTTTTTAAATTGGTTATATGGGATTGAAATGGGCTCCATGGGTATTACATCATGATCACATAGTGGTATTACAAGAGCTTGGATTTTATGCATGTATCATTTGACAAGATTCAAACATGGGTCTCCTTCTTGAAAGTCGAGGAATGAGGAATTTAACCGATTGAGTTAATGCCATTTGATAGAGACTGCCTTTTTGTCTTACTGTCTCTTATTATTTTTACAAGGCCATGGTTGACACCTTCAGTCGAAGTGGGCACTTTGCTTCATTTATCCACTATATTGAATTTTGTAGATCCCATCAAATATGTTTGAAGCAAATCTCCACCATTCCATACAAATGTACCAAGGTACCAAATTAGTGTTCTGTGTCTTTATTAGGCTCCCCTCCCTTTTTTTCTTTATCCGTCATGCCATTGGAACCATTATTGTCCCTTCTTTAACCTCAATAAGCAGTCAACATCTGCAACATGTTGGAGAGGGCCTACAATTGTAACAAGGGACAGACTCCTGCATAAAAATCAGACAAGTTGGTTTTATAGAAAATCTTCTCTTGGACATGATAACCAAGAAAGGCCTTCAATAGTTTATTTGAAAATAAATCCAAATGAGAATGGACAAGAGAGAGATTGAACAACTTGACTACTTTATGTGACATCAGTGAGTGAAGCTTCTATAGATGATCAATATTGAATGGAAGAGAGAAGACTCTAAAGCTTGGTAATCAATATGCTGGATGAATCCCTAGACTATTTTATATTTTCTCATAGCATGTTATGTTGTGTCATTTACAATGACTTATCTCATAAATTGAGAGATGTCTTTCTTATCCATGAGAGATTGTAGATCAAGAGGGGCTAAAGCACAAGCCATCCATAGGGCATCCTTTTTAGGTGCAAAGAGAGGCAAAGACCTACATACAAAAAGTATTGTCCTTGATTTGCTCTGAGCAAAGCCATAATCAGATATATAAACGGTGAAAACATTTAGAAATGGGTAATGATAAACAATGATTTTATTGAATGGAAGCTCAGGGTAAATACAATATTATTATTATTATTAGATGAAAAGCCTTCTTAGGATCTACTTAGGTAGGGATGGGAGAAAGAATGATCTGTGTTTGTGACGAGTGTCATTAATACTCACACTTTAATCTTATCAATCTGGGGTGGCGTCCTAGGGCTGTATGCATTAGAAGTCCAAGAATTGTATTTTGGGTATTGGATTTCCTGTGGTCTTTTTATAGAAACATAAATTGAAACATTTTCACAATAAAACAAGCTCTTAATAGAATGAATTAAATCTACACTTAACAGTAAAGAAAATCTTACAAACTAATTTTTAAGCCATGCAATAAAATAAAGTAAACGAAAACTCACATTGCAAGGAAATGAACTAAATAGAACTGAACTGAAACATAACACACATTTGAATTAAAACATAACTGAATTGAAACAGAACTCACACTTGCAGTCAAATGAATTTTACACCTGAAAGTAAAGAAATCTTACTTTGTGGCTGAAATGAAAGATGGAAAATTGCTTCTAAAGATTCCCTTCCACTGTCCTAACGGAGTGGGCCCTTGCTCCGAGGTTCAATGGGAGGGAGAACAAATTGATAGTAGAAACGAGTCTAAATAATCAGATTCAGACACAGAACAGACAAAGGATTATGCATAGAACAGAAACTGAAAGTTTTTTCCAATTCACACTGTCCAACCTGTTGCCTTTCGGCTTACATTATATTTATACATACTTCATCTAACTAGATTGCTTGTTGCTAGGCGCATTATTTACTAAAGGATATGGCACAGTTACATCTGCCAGGTCATCAACATAATCCTGCACAATTGACTGTTCTACAAAATGCAACTACAAATTGGATATAGCAGACAGGTGTACATCCATTCAACAAGAGACAGTTCATCTTTTAAATGTGTTATCATTGCTAATTGGGTGCAACGATTTCTAAAATCCCTGACGTCTTCTCCGTCGTGGTTGGTGCTCATCCCGCTCTGCGCTGTGTACAACAAACAATTCTGGCACTGTACAGCGTCGACAATTCTGGTGCTACACATGGTAACAATCCCAGCTCTATGCAGGGTCGACAATCCAGATCCTGCTGCTATACATGGTCAACGATGCTGGTGCTACGCACATGAAATAGTTTCGTCATTTCCCTTTTCAGTTATGCCTCAAGCACAGACGTTCCGGAGCAGATCCATCGTTAAGCTATTCTGGCACACAGCTAGTGCTTAGATTACTTTGGCACACAGCTATTCTGGTGCTCAGATTACTTTGGCGCTCAGATACTTTGGCGACAGGTATTCTGGTGCATAGGTAATTTGACGCACAGGTACTCTAGAACAAAAGTCGTCTAGTGCATAGATACTTTGGAATGATAAACCTTTCTGGAGCACTCCTTCAACATACTTCTTTGATCTTTAGGATGTTCTTGCTCCAGAACTGGTTGTTCAAAAAACCTGCAAGCTTATCAATAGCCTGATCCATTCCTTAAGTAGAAAGCAAACATGGAATTAATCCCTTTATAATACATAAACCATTATGAACAGTTGAATAAAACATTCCCTTTATATACTACATTCAACATTAACATTATCATAAATTACAGATTAGTCCATAACATACATATATATATTAATAATACAAAATGGGGAAAAAGGTTTTACTTGGCTGCATATAATGAGGCAATTTTGGACCCTCATCACTCCCCACTTATCTTGATGCATGTCCTCATGCATTTTGTTTAGCTAGAGTCATTTGTATTGAGCTCTTTATTCAAATTAGGCCAAAAATTTTCTGTTGAAGGATGATATACCCTATCCCTTCCGATTTCTAGTAACCATTGTTTGAATTGATCTTCATTATGCGGCTCAGTACGTTCATACGGTGGAACAGGGCTTATGATGGTGGGTGGCCGAAATTTGATCATTAAAATTACCTCAGTAACTGCAATGGCCCGTTTATGAGACCACATAAAATTGACAGGAGAAATCGACTTCCTTTTCTTCAACCTTATAGGCATCTCATCCTATCTTTGTCGGCATGCACTTCTTGCTTTGTCCAAATAATTCCTGCAACATTCCCTTAACTCCCTTAAATAGTTATTCATTTGGAGACCATATCGATTTTTAATTTGTTTGTTTCCCATTAGAGAATAATGGGTACTGATAAGGTCTCCAGGACTAGGTTGGTCATTTCGCAGCAACAAGCCAACCTTTACTTCACTGGTTTGGTACTGTCGCATCCTATCATATTGGTGAACTTGGTTGCAAAAGACAGAAGCAAAAGCTCTTAATTGTATGTCCCTGGTGTAAATATGGGGGACAAATTGTACATCTTTCGGGAGTGCATACTTATGTAAATTAATAAATTCTTTTGTTCTGCAGGACTGTGCAAGAAAACTTCAAGAAAATCTTCAATAGTTTTTAACTGATAAGTTAAATTAGAACTGATTCGCATTACCTGCCACCAATAGAATTGTTCCCTCAAGAACGTACTGTAAATTTTGGCCGGGGCTTTGCATTCCATCAACCTTTCTGCGATGTGACAAGAATCTTGTAACCTTGTTTGAAGATTTGTTATTTCTTGAGCTTGCTCTCGGTTTTTCTCCTCAAGAGCTCTTAGTGTCTGAATTCTTCCCTACAGATAGTGACACTTCCTCATCCATCTTGCATATGCGGCATTATGATTGTCGATTATCACCATTCCTGGAGGAGTAATTACTACTGACCTTGGAATTTCTAGTGGTTCAGTTTGGGTCCCCTGTTCAACATTGGTCTACTCTGTCTCCACTGATTCCATTATAACCTGTTTGATGATAATTCTTGGCTCTGATTCCTCTTTTGGTGATTCTGGCGCATTTTGCTATTCCAAAGCCCTCAGTAATGCAACCCTTTGTTGTTATGACACCCAATCTAGTGCCCATTTTGGCGCTCTTTGTTTTGGCGCCTGTTCTGATGGCACAAATTGCTATGTGGAAGTTTCCCGAAATTCCATTGGCTCTTTCCCTTTTCTCCGCAGGATTTTTTGTTTTGCTGTGTCAACTCCAAAATCTTTTGAAACTATTTCTCTAAAATTAGCTATAAATTCAGGGCCTCGTGATGTCTGACCTTGTTACTGTACTTCATCTTGCTGATCATTAAGCCTAGCAGCTATGTCTAATAAAACCTTAGCGGTTTCAGACCCAGGATTTGACTTAGAAGGTGCTTTCTCTCCAGGTTGACTATGTTTACCTTTTAAAATATTAAATTCCTGCAAAAGCTGGGAAATGTACCTTTCTTTTTCATGCAGCTTCAATTGGGCTCTGTGCAACCGCTGTTGTTGTGATCTCATAATTGATCTCGCATGTGTTGCTGTCAAGCTGTCCAAGGCGTCAACTTCTTTTTTTGCAACATGCGCCTTGCTTTTCATCCAAATTTGGAGGTCCCTGTGTTGCATCACATTTAGCAGTATCCTGATGCTGCATCGTTGGTGATGTTTGTTGGTCAACAGGGATGTTGACATCCTCCTGTGGAGGTTTCAAAGGTTCTTGTACTTCAGTAGAAGCACAAATATTCTCTTGTGGTAGCTCCTGCAGCTCAGTGGGAATGTCAGGAACTCATTCGTCATTGCTGCCACCTATCACTAGTCTTCTTTGCTTCTGGCGCTAGATGTCTCTGGTGCTTGCTTTAGAGCAACTGCTTTCCTGGTTGTGGCTGATGCACTCCTCCTCCTTTGTCTCCTACCCAACTGCCATTGCTCCTTTGCAATTCCACTACTGGCAGGCACAGAACAGAGTTCATCCTCTTCACAACTGCCAATAATTTCTAGGGGTTTTTGTGTTTCTGTTCTTATGCCAGACTGTTTAGGTGCACTATCCCCAAAATTCTTTGTTCGGCTGGCAGACTTGGCTTTGCTGTCGACTCCCCGTTCTGGTGACTTAGGAGTCATTGTTTCTTGGCCATCCTTTTTCTCCTGCGTGGGTTGGCTGCGCTTTTTCCTGCTTCCGCCAGATCTCCCCTTTGCAAGCGTGACTTCTTCTGGTGCATGGGTTTCTGCATCCTCTGGCTTTTATGCAGCCTTAGGCTGCTTTTTCCTGCTGCTAAAACTTTCTCCAGTTTCTCGAATACGTTGCTTGGGTGTGGTGGCAGATCTCTAGTGGCCAAGAAACTGTTGCCAGGATTTCTCATTTTTAACATTCTGAATAAAATAATGTTTGCAAATTAATTGGATGAGGCGATGATACCTCACAGACCCATGTCCTTCTTGCACCCTTTTTGCCATCATATGCAAGGCGACATGCAGATAAAGGGGTAGATTAATTCTTGCTTCTGGTTTGTTTGCGCCATGTCTGACATGAGTCATTGGGAAAGAAAAGTAAAAGTTTATATTATATTTTTCACCCTCCCTCTTAGTATAAGCCCGCGTTCTTCAATATATGCGTGGCCCTAAAAGGATGCCATACCGAACATCATAGGTCAGGTACTTAATAACCCACATGGCTACATCACTACATGGTGCTTTCAAATCGGAGCATTTGATCCTCTTGCACTGGTTATTCATAATTTCAAATTCTGGTTTTGGGTCACCCTCTTCTTTAAATTCCCTAAATATCTCGTCACAGGTAGACCTAGATTTCCAGATGTCCTCCCCTTCACATGAAATACCGGAAATTTCACTCAAGATTTGAGGGGTCACCTTTATGATTGTCGTAGAGTTCTCTCGGAGCGTGAGGGCAAATTCCATAGCCAACAATTCAGTATGCCCTTTGACCTTGCGCAAGAAATCTAACCAGCCTACTCGTTGGAAGATTTCTACCACCTCCAGGTGTTGTTTGAATTCGGAGGTAATGTCTGGCTTAGCTTTCCGCTTCTGTCCTCCCATGGCATTTTCCTGCTACTTCTTGCTTGTCAAAAACAAAAACTGTTATCGCAACTCTTTCGCTGGTTCTCTGTTTGCAGATTAGCAGAAGTTTTTCACTGTAATTCTTCGGGTTCTGGCTTCATGAAGATCGTCGTGTCATCAATTAATAAGGATGACAAATATTCCCTTTTTGAAGATTTGAGGCGTGCAAGGTAGTGATCTTGAATATGGAACATTCAATGCATTAGTACTTGCTCCATGCCTCAACCCTAGTGTTTTTATTCACATGTGCTAAACTAGACCCCATTCCGGCACTTGTTTCAAATGCCTCATGGTTCTCATGGCAATGTAGGACAAATGGCAATTTTCAGCTGGTTTGTGATGCAACATGCGGTTAATAGTTTGGAATGGTGATAAAGTCATTAATAACTGTTGTGTCATTCCAAGATGAAGTTGCCTTTCCCATGCGACATCATCTTGCCACTTAATGACTTTGCCTATCTTTATCATGCCAGCTCATCATGAATAACATAACTGGGGGGATAACAAAGTTATTGTTGCGTTTGGCATTTGGGTTCTAAATGACACGTGTCCCTCGTGTTCACCCACAATCCTGTACCACTATTGGCATTGAAAACTGTTCACACCTCCCTTCTATAATAACCGCATTTTTTTTTAGATGCATGCCCACCACATATCACCATTTTGACCTATGCTGGTGCAACCACTTTTTCTCTGCCACCTGACCTTTTGGAATATACGTCGGAAATGGGAATAATTTTATCGAAAAGGGCGCCAGAGCACTTTGGCGCAAGTAAATCCACGCATTCTGGCGCACGTAAAACCACGCATTCTGGCGCACGTAAAACCACACATTCTAGGACAACTAGAGATCCCTACTTTGGCGCAACTAGAGATGCTCCAGATTGCCTTCTAAACACCTCTTGCCACATTTTTCTTGGTATGATAATGGACTAAATGTAATCTATGCAATATTAAAGCTAAAAAATAGTAAAATTAAAGGAAATGCATACCTCACTATAGAAGATTCCATGCACCTTTTGGGAGTATTGTTTATTTTGCGCTAGAAGTCTTGAAAGCTGAAACATACATATAGATA
Source organism: Wollemia nobilis (assembly GCA_028583015.1). Taxonomy (NCBI): domain Eukaryota; kingdom Viridiplantae; phylum Streptophyta; class Pinopsida; order Araucariales; family Araucariaceae; genus Wollemia; species Wollemia nobilis. Next base: position 18,699,828 of record JAQPPZ010016946.1, on the reverse strand, counting down.
TAATTGCCCCAGATTATTATAGTTCTTTTTTTCTAAAACCAAGGCAAACATGCCAAAAACCGGTTGTCATATAAGCCCTAATTCAATAGCGCATCAAAGAGGTTTTCATTATTGGCTTTTATTTTTTATTTTTTCTTCAGAAGATACAATTATTCAAAATTCGTTCCAAAAGAGGAAACCTCTTCCAGAACATAAAGATCTGACTGTGAAAGCAAATATTTTGAAAATTCCTCTTTAGTGGCTTATGGTACAATCACAAGTGATGCCCATTCACCACTAATCTTTTCCTAGAGTCATCAATAGGAAAAAGTTGTACAACACCATTATTAAACACTTATATCTCGTATGGTTCGAGCTAGCGAGTTTGTAATTTTCCAGGAAAATCAGAGTAGCGAGAATAAAAAAGCAATGCCCAATCCCCTTGTTTATACTTGCTGCTCTTAATGTGACTATCATGCCACATCTTTCTTTGTTGTTGAATGATATCTGTTTGGTAAAATGCTTTTAATTGTAGTTTATCCAATGCATTCAGTTGTAGAATACTTTCTTTTTGTACCTGCGACAACTCAATGCCCACTTCCAAAGTTTGTATGAAGTGTTAGTAACTCAAACTCTATAGGAAGAATAGGTTTCTTACCATAAAGCAATTCATACGGTGTGAATCCTGTGGTAGACTTCCACATGGTGTTGTAAGCCCATACAAATTTTGGTAACCTGTTTGTCCAATCTTTTCTATGAGAATCCAATGCTTTTGTTAGTATATTCTCAAATTCTCTATTACTAACCTCTACTTGACCATTTGCTTGGTATGGTGATGACTTTTTATGTTTAATTTAATAAAATTTGGTAAATGCTTGAATTATTTTAGACATGAATTGTGGTTCTTGATCATAAACAATTGAACGAAGGGCATCAAATCGCTGAAAATTTGAGTGTACAAGAAATCAGCTACCTTTTCTTCACAAGCGTGTTTAAAACTTTAAAAGCACGTATCTTAGCCCACTTCGTTACATAATCAGCACACACCAAGATGTGTTGTTTTCCTTGAGAAGGTGGGTCAATGGGTCCAATACAGTCTAACACCCACCTTTCAAATGGTTCTAAAATCATTTGAGGTTGTAAGGGCATTTCAATTGATATAGTTGGTTTTCCCATTCGTTTGCATGGATCACAATGATGCACATGCTTTTTCACATCACAATGAAGTGATGGCCAATAATATCCTGCACCCAATTTTTTTTGAATGGTACGCTTTATTGAATAATGTCCTCCTACTAGTTCATCATGACATGGAGGGAAGATGTCAGACACTTCATCTTGTCGAACACACCTACGCAAAACATGACCAGGTCCACATTTAAATAGTAAACCATTGATCCACTCAAAAGATGAACTTTGTTTACTTAATTGTCGTTTTTCTTTGTAAGTAAAATGGGGAGGAACCTAGGCCCATGGCAAGTGTACCAAGCGGTGTAGGCGTTGGTAGCGGTTCTCCTCGAGCGGACGGACTGTCTCAAAATTTTGAATTTTCCAAATACGGGAACCTAGGCCTGGGCGACGGAGGAGAGGATGATCCCGAGACTGGCTCCCAAGATGATTCCGACGTGGAGGTCATGGGCGTTGGGGGGGCCCTCCACTTGTCCCACTTCGTAACAAATCCTCTGTCCCCTTTGCGGAGACAGTCAGAAACAAGGCAAGGTCGTCTGTCCCTAAAAGCTTTCAAAGCCCAAACTTGTTCTCTCAAAATGGCAGAGAGGTGGTGATCCCACCAGAAGTCATGGCCTCCCTGTAAGAATTACTATTACCTTCTTTGGTAATATCTCAATATTCACCTACGTAGCATCTTACTAGGTTAGATATTCGCTATTATATTATGGATAGCGAATATATTATTGTTAGTATAGTTAGCGCTATATTAGTTTGGTTGATTTAATTAGCATGTTGTTAGCTACACCTTAGGGATATGATTTACGCTACGCGGTAATCTATCTATAGCCTAAGGTATTGTATTTAAAGCTATGCATTATGAATAATCATTTATCGCCTTAAGTTTCATAATATGGTATCAGAGCGGGTGCAAGGAGACCTCGCTCCGACTATGGCGACTTGATTAATTTGCTAAGTGGTGATTGGCTTCAGTGGTGATCCAATCTGACTGGACTTGTTAGATCCGTTGGATTCAAACAGGAAGCTGACCATTTGGGTTCAGAGGATTCCTCACTGCCGACCCACATACTGCTGACATGGACCACTGGTGAGGGGACCCGCAGCAACTGAAGGTTGGACGCCGACGTCTCGCAGTGACTGGACACCTAGTTTGGTTGCACAGCAGCCAGACAAGGCGACATCAAGCAAACCGTAAGACCTTAGTAAGTTACCTGCTAGAGCAGATGTGATCAACCGGAAGAGGTTGATAAGGACACGGGGACAGCGGATCTGACACAACGGACCCGGATTTGTCCTTGACCTACGTGGCAAACACCGACTACGGTGTTGAGCAAGGTGTTGCAAGAAGGATTGTCATTGTTGTCAACACAGGCAGTCCAGATCCAAGGATGCAGTGGATAACAGACTTGAAATGGGTTTTTCTTAAAACCCAAGTTGGCTCTTCGTTTTGTTGAAAAAGGTGCTCCGATGATGAAGATATTTAATTTTAAATATCCAGTTTAAATTTTATTTATTTATTTAAAATTTAAATTAATATTTTAAAATTAAATTAAAGCCTTTCACCGGCTTGTTTTCAAAGCCGACGTTGCTAGGGTTTTGCAACGGATCAATTAAAGTTTCCTGCTGACAAAGCAAGGTTAAGCAACCGAAAAATTCTAGGGTTTCATGTTGACCTAATTAGGGTTGCAGCCGACGTGTTTGAGAATGTTTTGATGGGATATTCTCTTCTATAAAAATGCGGGATTGTTGCAAGGTTTGAGTGCGGTCGATAGATGGGAAATATGTGAAAGAAGTTTGTGCGCGACGAGAGAGTAAGTCGTTTCGATCCTAAGGGTGAGCAAAGTGATAATTCATTGGAGTTGAAGAAAAGAGATCGCAGCGATGAGATATTAAGTAAGTGGGAGAATCGTGAGAGTATGAAGTTCGACCGTGGAGAGTGTAGAGTCGCGAGTTCAGATCTGCGAATCATGAGTGCATGAATGATTAGAGCACAATCTGCAGAAGTTGTGATCTAAGTCTGAAGTGATAGTGCGTAAGTTAAAGAAGTTATCGATCGACGGAATGCAGCAGTGAACGCGAAGAAATACAGAAGAAGCGGTCGACTAGTGTGAATCATCTTGCACAGTAGCAGCCGAATGCCGACAAGCAGCAGATCGTAGAAAAATAGCAGATCGTGATAAATGAGGTGAAAGTTTTTATTCTGTAATTGTTATTATTATCTTCAAGTTGTAGCTTGAAAAAGGGGTTGGTGCCTCTTTCCAGTTGGTGCTGGAAAAATTGGAGTTGGTGCTCCATTCTGTTGTAGCAGATAAAACTTAGGGGTTGGTGCCTCTTACCAGTTGGTGCTGGTGAATGATTATGTAAAGTTGGAGCTTTGCATTTGACTGGATTTGGATGGTAGTCCAAGCAGTCTTTTTGAGGAGTAGCCACATCGGTGAACCTCGTTAAAATGTCGTGTTATGTGTGATGCTCTTAGTACTTTTATTATTTCTGTTTTAATCTGTTGCAGTTTATTTAAAAGTCTAAATTGTTTTAAGTTTTTAAAGAACACACTGATTCACCCCCCCTCTCAGTGTCATTGTGATTACAACAATTGGTATCAGAGCCAAGTACCTGAAGAGGCTTAAACAGCTAAGGTGATCTTGGAAATCAAGCAATGGCAAGTGGTGAAGGATTCTCTTCGAACAAAGCACCATTGTTTGATGGGACAAATTATGCGTTCGGAAAATTAGAATGCAGACTTATCTCAGTGCTTTGGGCTTTGACATCTGGGGTGCGGTAGTCAATGGTTACAAAGCTCTTGCCACTGCTCCAACAGACACTGCAGAATCTTCAGAGGACAGTTCTAGTGAAGATTCTGAAGAAGGAACAGGTGAGGCTCTCTTTATGGCATTTGAAATAGACGAATCAGAAAACATAGAGGGGATGAACTCTGAAGTTGAAGATGTTGAGGCTGAAGTTGATCTAGAGGGTGAGCTAGTGTCTGCTCTTACGGAATGGGAATCAGAGAAAAAGAAGAATGAAAAACTGACAAGGAAACTTAAGGATGCAAACGACATTATTGCCAGTTTAAAAACACGAGATCGAAGAATACAAGAAAATGTCCGAAGATCCGGAAATACGAGGTTTCTATGAAGATAGACCACTGCTACAAATTGGAAGAAGAAAATGTGAGTCTCCGAATACAAATACAAGAGCTGGATCGAAAAATCAACTGTCATCTAAAACGTGAAGAAAGCTCGATGAAATCGGACAAAATTCTGAGCGATCAAAGATCCACAGGCATCAAATTTGGTCTCGGCTTTACTAAAGGAGAATCATCAACTGAACCAAAAACAAGCAATGTTGAAAGTGAAAAGAACAAAGACAAGAAACAGGCTGTGGAAAGTAAAACGAATCAGGCAAAAGAAAGATATAATGCCAGACCTGAAATGACAGCTGACAATGATGGCTTTACTAAGGTCACACATCAAAAGAATAGAAGATCCAAGGCTCCAGCAACAACCTGGCCAAGACCATATTTCAGGTTTACTCATTATTTCTATGGTTTTTGTTTTAAATGTAATAATTATGGGCATAAAATTGCTGACTGCAAATACAATATAGGTCCAAGAAGTTTCACTAGTAGAAATGCGTTTGCTCCTTTAATGAATTATGCAGTAGAGTGCTTTAAGTGTCACAACTTTGGGCATATTGCCAGAAATTGTCGTAGTATGTCTGTTTCATTTCAACCTCGAGAAAGAAGAACTCAACCATATAAGGCAAAACACAATAGTAGTTCTTCTGAAGGATATATGCAAAATTCTGAAAAGGGAAAATCTCAGCTAGAACCCAACAACATAGTTAAGACAGAATGGAAACAAAAGAAACAGCTCAGGAAAGAACAGGAATCCTTAATAGTGCAGATTGCTTTTAGAGCTCAGAATAAATATGTACCGTGGATTCTTGATAGTGGCTGCTCAAGTCATATGACAGGTGATAGACAGAAATTTGAAAATCTTCAGAAATATGAGGGTGGTTCCGTGAAGTTCGGCAATAATGATGGAGCCAAAATAATAGGTAAAGGATCGGTCAAAATAAGTGAAGGGAAAATCAAGTCGAGAAGAAGTTCTATATGTGGATGGTCTGAAACATAACCTGTTAAGTGTGAGTCAGATCTGTGACAAAGGACATGAAGTGTTGTTCAAGAAGCAGGGTTGTGAAGTCAGAAAAACAAAGAACGGGAAATTAATAGCAACCGGCTCAAGGACGTCTGGCAATCTGTACACATTATCAGAATTTTTAGAAGGTATGTGCTTCATGGGACAAGAAGAAGAGAACTGGTTGTGGCATAAGAGGCTTGGACACATAAGTTTTGATAATTTGGTAAGAATTAGCGCTAAACAAGCAGTGAGAGATATTCCAATCATTAAAAAACCTGCAAATAGTATGTGTGCTTCATGTCAGAAGGGAAAACAGACCAGAGTTTCATTTAAAACAAAAGAACATCACACTAGCAGGCCTTTGGAACTCATTCATACTGACTTATGCGGACCAATGAGGACTCAAAGCATAAACGGCGACAAATACTTCATGCTGTGTATTGATGATTTTTCCAGAATGACTTGGATATTCTTCTTAAAAGATAAATCAGAAGCCTTTGAAATGTTCAGAACTTTCAGACAGCTGGTAGAGAATGAAACAGGGAAAAGAATTAAATGCTTGCGATCAGACAGAGGAGGAGAATTCATTTCGAATGAATTTTTAGCATACTGTGAAAAACATGGAATCAAGAGACAATATTCAGCAGCCAGAACTCCTCAGCAGAATGGTGTAGCAGAGAGGAAGAACAGAACAATTCAGGAAATGGCACGCACCATGCTGGCAGAAAGCAAAATAGCAGATAGATTCTGGAAAGAAGCAGTTCACACAACAGTATACATTCAGAACAGGTATATGTTAAGAACTCATGAATGCAAAACTCCGTATGAGCTGTGGTTTGGTAGGAAAGCAACAACAAAACATCTCAAAGTATTTGGCTGCAAGTGCTACATCAGAAAAACTGATGACAACCTTGGAAAGTTTGAAGATAGAGCAGATGAAGGTGTGTTTGTTGGTTATTCTCCACATAGCAAAGCTTACAAATGCTACAACAAGAGACTCAAGAAAATTGTGGACAGTGCAGATGTTAAATTCGATGAAGGGAGGAAACAAATAGTTAATTTCCAAGAAAACTATCCAATCTACGAAGAAGTCATTGAAGGAGATGAAGTACATGACACAGAAAATATGTCTACGGCTGATGCAGGTAACTTATCAGATGACTCAGAGGTACAAGAAAACAGAAAATTCAGAATGAGCAATTGGCAGAAAAATCATCCTAGAAACCAAATAATTGGAGATCCCACAGCTGGCATTCAGACAAGAAAGAAAGTAATAAGTAATTACTCTCTTTTATCCAGCATTGAGCCCAAAAACATAGATGAAGCAAGCAAAGATGACAGCTGGATGAAGGCAATAAATGAAGAGTTAGATCAAATTGAAAAGAACAAAACTTGGGAGTTAGTACCTAGACCTGCAAACAAGAATGTAATCGGCACCAAATGGATATTTCGCAATAAGTTAAATGAAGACGGTCAGGTTATTAGAAATAAAGCAAGACTGGTTTGCAAAGGCTATGCACAGGTCGAAGGCATTGACTTTGAAGAGACTTTCGCACCAGTAGCTAGATTAGAAGCTATTAGGATGTTTTTGGCACTAGCAGTTTACAAGAACTTCAGAGTTTATCAGATGGATGTTAAATCTGCATTTTTAAATGGGAAACTTGAAGAAGAGGTCTATATTGAACAACCAGATGGCTTTCAAATCAGTAAAGATCCCAACCTTGTCTGCAGATTAAAGAAAGCACTGTATGGATTAAAACAAGCACCACGGGCATGGTATGCTAGGCTAGATAATTATCTCTCTCAACAGGGATTCAAGAAAGGTTTAGTGGACAACAATCTGTATGTGAAAACAGAAGATGGGCATCTCATTGTTCTTGTTGTCTATGTGGATGACATCATATTTGGTAGCAACAAAGATGAATATTGTAAAGACCTAGCAAACAAGATGCAGAATGAATTTGAAATGTCAATGATTGGTGAAGCTTGTCTTATTTTTTGGGACTACGGAGTTAATCGGAATGAGAAAGGTATATTCATTTCCCAAATCAAATATGTGAAAGAGATGTTAAAGAAGTTCACTATGGAGGATAGTAAGCCGATCAGGTACTCCCATGACAATAGGTCGTAAGTTAAGTAAAGAAGACAAATCTCCACCGTAGATCAAACCATGTATAGATCAATGATAGGAAGCTTACTATATTTAAGCGCAACTAGACTCGATATTTTGCGGGCAGTGTGCATGGTAGCCGGATTTCGGGCCAGTCCCAAAGAGACTCATGTAACAACAGTTAAAAGGATTTTTCGGTATCTCAAAGGCACCATGGAGTATGGATTGTGGTATCCAAGAGGCAAAGATTTCACTCTTATATCATATTCAGATGCAGATTGGGCAGGATGTGTTGATGACAAGAAGAGTACCAGTGGAGGAGCATTCTATTTGGGGGACAGATTGGTTGCATGGCACAGTAAGAAGCAAGAGTCAGTGTCTTTATCTACAGTCGAGGCAGAGTATATTGCAGCAGCAACATGTTGCACACAAGTTTTGTGGATGAAACAGACCTTGAAAGATCTTGGTATTAATTTTAGTGAACCAATATCAGTAAAGTGTGACAACACCAGTGCAATCAACATTTCTAAGAATCCAGTAATGCACTCACGGACAAAGCATATTGCTATAAGGTATCATTTCTTGAAAGACAAAGTTGCAGAAGGAGAAGTCAGATTGGACTATGTCCCAACTACAGAACAGGTAGCAGACATTTTTACAAAACCTTTGCCCAAGGAAGTATTTGAATATCTGCGGAGCAAATTAGGGGTAGTCACACTTCCTAAGAAGTGACTAGCTACAGGGATCACCTTCTCAGGGGGAGCACTTGAGTGTTTGAGGATGGACTCAGGGGGAGTCAAAAGGTGCTTGAGAAGTGTGAGGATGGACTCAGGGGGAGTCAAACTGTGCCTGAGAAGATTGAGGATGGACACAGGGAGAGTCTGCAGCAGCCCTTTGGTATTATTGACAAAGGGGGAGAAGTGTTACAAAAAATGTATACAGGTGTTGCCAACAATTCCAAAGGGGGAGATTGTTGAGCAAGGTGTTGCAAGAAGGATTGTCATTGTTGTCAACACAGGCAGTCAGATCCAAGGATGCAGTGGATAACAGACTTGAAATGGGTTTTTCTTAAAACCCAAGTTGGCTCTTCGTTTTGTTGAAAAAGGTGCTCCGATGATGAAGATATTTAATTTTAAATATCCAGTTTAAATTTTATTTATTTATTTAAAATTTAAATTAATATTTTAAAATTAAATTAAAGCCTTTCACCGGCTTGTTTTCAAAGCCGACGTTGCTAGGGTTTTGCAACAGATCAATTAAAGTTTCCTGTTGACAAAGCAAGGTTAAGCAACCGAAAAATTCTAGGGTTTCATGTTGACCTAATTAGGGTTGCAGCCGACGTGTTTGAGAATGTTTTGATGGGATATTCTCTTCTATAAAAATGCGGGACTGTTGCAAGGTTTGAGTGCGGGCGATAGATGGGAAATATGTGAAAGAAGTTTGTGCGCAGCAGAGAGTAAGTCGTTTCGATCCTAAGGGTGAGCAAAGTGATAATTCATTGGAGTTGAAGAAAAGAGATCGCAGCGATGAGATATTAAGTGAGTGGGAGAATCGTGAGAGTATGAAGTTCGACCGAGGAGAGTGTAGAGTCGCAGTTCAGATCTGCGAATCATGAGTGCATGAATGATTAGAGCACAATCTGCAGAAGTTGTGATCTAAGTCTGAAGTGATAGTGCGTAAGTTAAAGAAGTTATCGATCGGCGGAATGCAGCAGTGAACGCGAAGAAATACAGAAGAAGCGGTCGACTAGTGTGAATCATCTTGCACAGTAGCAGCCGAATGCCGACAAGCAGCAGATCGCAGAAAAATAGCAGATCGTGATAAATGAGGTGAAAGTTTTTATTCTGTAATTGTTATTATTATCTTCAAGTTGTAGCTTGAAAAAGGGGTTGGTGCCTCTTTCCAGTTGGTGCTAGAAAAATTGGAGTTGGTGCTCCATTCCGTTGTAGCAGATAAAACTTAGGGGTTGGTGCCTCTTACCAGTTGACGTTGGTGAATGATTATGTAAAGTTGGAGCTTTGCATTTGACTGGATTTGGATGGTAGTCCAAGCAGTCTTTTTGAGGAGTAGCCACATCGGTGAACCTCGTTAAAATGCCGTGTTATGTGTGATGCTCTTAGTACTTTTATTATTTTTGTTTTAATCTGCTGTAGTTTATTTAAAAGTCTAAATTGTTTTAAGTTTTTAAAGAACACACTGATTCACCCCCCCTCTCAGTGTCATTGTGATTACAACATACAGGAGGCATGACTCCCATTGGGAACCCTGACGAAGACCTACACGTGGACCTGACGACTACACGTGGACCTGCGGAGTAGTAGCTGACACGACGGGCGGCCAACCTTCGTGGCAAGCAGACCTGACGACAACCTAAGTGGCTCAGACACCCTGATTGGACCTAGTGACGTAGAGGACACGGTGGATCGTGACGAGGACGAATCTTTGGAGGGATCTGACTAAGCGATCGAACAGACACCTAAGACGCACTAAATCCTTGACGTGACGTGGATGCACTAAATCCTAGATGTGATGTGGACGAATGGACTACGCGGTGGTGGGCAAAAGGTAGTGGAGCGGAGGGTCGACCACCCTAAGGTGGTCATAAAGGACATTGTGAGTTCCTCTTTTTATACTGCTTAATACTCAATCGTGTCCCTCATGTGGGACTAAATGAGTCCCCACTGCAAAAATCAATTTTGCGCAGTGTGGAGGCACATCATCCGTACTGCAAAAATTCCACCTGTGGCTGAGGAGTTATCACTTGCAAATTTCGTTGATAAAGCTGATCGTGAAAAATTCCCCGGCATGAACAAATCTGTTGCACAGTGCTAACTTTGCTGACGTACCCAACGGCGAAGCACCCACAAGAGATGCTCGAGTGCTGCCAAATCGACCAATTTGAAGGTCTAAGCTAGGATCCAAGCAGGGTTTTGTTGGTGAAAAATACGTCACCTAAATCCATCTTCGTCGCTGACACCAAGCGCACAACATTGTGCTGATGTAACAGACGCAATTTGAAGCATGGTATACCAGCATTTGATAGCTTTCAGTTAAAACAGGAGACCGATCTCGTTTGCGTTATGGCTGGAAAAGCACAACAGACGATCCAGACTATAGCAAGCAGGAGACTGTTGCTCCCGACAGATCGCACTCGATCTATGCATGGATCCGATTTGCAGGCGCCGAATCGCAGGACCGTCGGCGGGAATGATCTCTGTGTTTTGCAGACAGCAAGACCCCTGCAAGAGCACCGTCCACTAAGCTTCAGCCAACAGATCAGGCTGGCTGGCGAATAGCGCCGTGGGAAATCGTGGCTAGCAGAAGACCCTAGAAGGCCAGCAGGAGATCGATGCATCGCTACGGATGACGACATTTGCTTACCGTGGCGAGATATATTTTTTTTACATAGAACATTTTGTGTAAAATATTGCTTCAGCGTTTTTTTTTTTTGAGTTGTTGTTTTCAGCGCTAAGCAGACGACTGAATTGTGGCAAGCAAGTTTGCAGCGGACTGCGACATCTGTTTTTCGCCGCTGAAAAGAAGCCGTAGGAGTGTTCACATAGCAAAACATTTTCCTCCTCTTTCGATGGCCTAGTGCAACAGCCATCATCCGTTGTAGTTTTTTAAACGTTATCGTGCAGACGTTGTAGCTGCAGCCGCCGTGGAGTTGCAGGTCCATTGAAGGACAATCTCAGCAGGAGTGATTTTTCGCACCCCGACAAAAGAGTTTTCTGCTACCGTTGCAAGCTCTTCTTCTGGCAAGCGTGGCGCAGACATATTTCTGGATCAGCAGGCGGAGGAAGATCTAGCAGCCGACGGATAACAACAGATTTTTCCAGCGGGTGCGTCCGTCGTGCAGACCATTTACAGATCCAGTTCTGTGGAGGTTAGCCGTCGAGGAGACCCCACTGGAGAGGAGCGCGCCACTGAAGAGGAGCAGCGCCCATGTGGAGGTTAGCCGAGGGAGAGGCGCACAATCTGATCCCGAGTTGCCGATCGGATTTTAATAGGGAATTCTTCCCTTATATCTCCACACACAGTGGTAGCTGGGGTGATAGACCCCCAAACAACCAAGTCGCTGTTAAGCCACTGGTCGTGGGATCAAATCCCACATAAGGAAGCTTTGTAAAAGCCTTTTGAGGCTTCATAGTTGCATTTTTTGCACTAAGGGGGGATAACACTTTTCTCCATCCAAGAATTTTTTGCATTAAGGGGGGATAATAACATTTTTTTTCTCCACCATCATTTTGCAAACACGGGGGGGGATAATCATTCTTTTCTCCTCCATCAAGGAATATTTTACAAAAAGGGGGGAATAATTTGTAAAGGTGCATTTTCGGCAGCGATTGACACCTTAGCCAATTATTTTGCAAAATTTCATTGTAAAAGGTGCATTTTCGGCAGAGACCGACACCTTCAAGGATGGGCATATCAAAGAAGAAAAATGCCCCAAAACAAACTGATGCATGTGCAAAATCAGTTAAAAGTCCCTACTTTCCACCAGAGATGGACGAGATAGATTTTTATGAGGATGGCACATTTCTCACACTATGCAATGGTGTAGATGCCATACTCGATGATTCTGTGTCTTGTGAAGACATTCAGACAAATGGTGTTCTAATCCCTATTGGCGTTATAAGGGCAATATACATGTCATTGGTTGCACTTGGCATTGCCCAACGTAAAGTGAAAAGGGATATCAGTGAGGAAAAAGAGGTCCTAATGGTTGATGCTTGTTGTGACACAAGTGACCTTCAGCCCATGGTGGCGAATGCTTGTTGTGACACATGTGACCTTGAGCCCATGATGGCCAATGTTTGTTGTGATACAAGCGACCTCATACCTATGATGGCAGATATCAGTTATAGCATAGGTGATCTCATCACAATAGCAGATTTTGCTTGTGACACTAGTGACTTAAAAACTGAACCTCCTAAAAATGAACTCCATAATCTCATCAATAGTGACAAATGCCATATTGTTAAAAGCATTGATGAAGATGACGAAATTGGGTGTTTTGAAAAACACACCAAAGGATTTGGATCCAAACTAATGAAGAAAATGGGATTCAATGGTGAGAGATTAGGTAAACATGAACAAGGCATTAAAACTCCAATAATGCTAAATGTCAGGGCAAAGAATGAAGGCCTTGGCTATTATGGACAAGCAAGTACCAGTAAAACCATGTTTGTAAACCCTAAATCTCCTACAACTCCTAAAAAGCATTGTTGCAGTCATTGTGGTAGAACAGGACATGTAGCAGCTAGGTGTTGGAAATTACATCCTTGTGACTCATGTGGATGTACAAATCACTCTTCTTCAAGTTGTTGGTACAAAGTGAAAATGGCCAACAAGGTTCATATAGATTGTGGATGGACATATCACACACAATGGACCAAGATGAAAGCAATATTGTATGGCTTCTACAGAAAAGGTAAAACCTATGGTAGACCCAGAGGCAAATCCAATGATAGACCGAGTGGCAGTCCCAGAGGCAATGACCCAGAGACAGACCTAGAGACAAAGTTCCAGAGGCAGATCTACAGGCAGATCCAGAGGCAGATTCACAAGCAGATCCAAAGACAGTTCCAGAGGTACTCATCCAACGGTAACCTTCGAGCCAAAGCCAGAGTCAGAGCCATGAGCCAGAGCCAGAGCCCGAGACAACATCTTTCATTTCTCTTCTTCTTCACTGTATTGGGACAGTTATATGTATTACCTAAATAATGTAATAAGGGGGGATATTAGAGTTACTATTACCTTCTTTGGTAATATCTCAATATTCACCTACGCAACATCTTACTAGGTTAGATATTTGCTATTATATTATGGATAGCGAATATATTATTGTTAGTATAGTTAGCGCTATATTAGTTTGGTTGATTTAATTAGCATGTTGTTAGCTACACCTTAGGGATATGATTTACGCTACGCGGTAATCTATCTTTAGCCTAAGGTATTTTATTTAAAGCTATGCATTATGAATAATCATTTATTGCCTTATGTTTCATAATACTCCCTAGTTGCCCAGGACTCCCTGTCTCTGGTAGGCAAGTTTGTCAACTCTCGCCCGGATATTGAATCCATCCGTAAATGGGCATTTTTGTATGGTGCCCCATTGGCAACATGGAGCTGGTCGTATTGCCTAGAGGCTTCTTTCTTATAAGGCTTAACAATTCCCAAGACACTAGTCAGATCCTTACAGGCGGTCCCTTGTTCTGGCCTGTGTCTCCCTTTCAACCAATCCAAAGTTTCCACTGTCTCACGTGGCAACTTTCTTTTGTGTTTTTCGTTGACAACGGTTTCATCTTCCATGGTACTTGCGCCAATCCTCCTCCGTGGAATTGTTTGCCACCCCGTGTCAGAATCGTCACCGAAATAGAGAAAGGACCATTTTCATCACCTTTGCCAATGCCCTTTTGATATCGGTTAATCTGAGTGTCAAGTGTTGCTTTATTATCATTGGCCGTGACAATCCCAATGTCTTTCTAGCTCACGTATCTAGGCCTCCTTGGCATCATCAAAGGCGTTGGAACAAGGTCATCCCCGTCATGGGCAGCATGCGAATCCGGGTTGTTCTACCTCTTTCCATTCTCAGATACCAACTTAAATTCATCATGCAATGAGGCCTTAACATCTTTTCTCTGAGCTACTCTGCGAACTCTCATCAATCTGTAATGGTGCTGCTTGAATCTCAATGTTGAGGCTATTCTGGACAAGCATGGATTTATGCCCTTTTTACGGAAATTCAGTGGTGCAGACCTTGAGCTATCAATTGAGTTCACCAAGTCATGGAATAGTGGCAGGGTTACTGTTCGAGGGCTCAATTTCAAGGTGACTAGTTGCCTTCTTGCTGAGGTGACTGAAATCCCCAATGATGAGGATATCATCCGCCGTGACAGGCATTCCCTAGCTGCTAAACTTAAATATTTCAATAAGAGGCTTGCGAAGGAAAAAGGTGGGATCATAAGAACAAGGCTTCCAGCTCCGTGGGATAGTGTCCTCGTGCCAATCATGCAATACTTTGCTATGGATGAGATAAATGTTCCCCTTAGAAGCTTTCATTTGGCTTTTCTGAATTATTTGAGGGACATAAAGGACATTAATGTCCCTGACTACTTGGTGAGATCAATGGAAATTTTGGTAGAAAGCGTCAGAGACGACTCGTCTTCCCACCCGAAGCATCAGGGTCACCATCTCATGTTGTACAACCATGTTCTGCAGGAGGCTCAGAAGGCTGCAATTACGGCTATTGGCATGCTCAGTGATCCTACTGATGGCGGTCCCAGCCTTGACAGTCCTAGGCGGATTGTTGTAAGCGATGAAGAGACAAAGAAAGCCTCGGATGACTCCAAAGGGAAAGTTGTCCTTGGTTCTACTCCGACACCAGTCAAAACCAAATCCCGACGACGCTCAACCAAATTCAAACCATCAACAAGAAAAAGGAGAGTTTCCACTAAAAGTGATAAGGAGTCTTCTGAAGGCTCTCCAGCCAAGCTCAAAACTTCTAAGATTGAAGGAGGTCCCACCAGGAGTCGATCCCGAAAGAAGGATGAAGCCCACATGCGAACCAACATAGAGCCTTCTGTCATCCTGGCGAACATGTTGGAGAATGCATCCATGTCGTTTAACACCACATGCACCATCCTTCAACAAGATTTCAAAATGGCGAATGCTATCAAATCCAGCACGGAGGAAAGCGCCAAGGCCGTTGAGGGTGTCTCAGTTAGTTTTGTCTGAAACGACTAAGTAATTGGTGTTTGTTGGCTGCCATTTTTGTGGTCTTTCCGGATTTCATTCCCTGTTTCTGTTTGTTTTCTGTGTTGTCCTTCCCCAAAGACAGTCTTTGGGTTTTTGGTTTTTCATTTGGTGGTCCTGTTGGGCTAAATGTCTGAAGGTGATCCCGGAGGGTTACCTTTTTTTGAATGGCAATGTAAAAGGTTTAGGGCCCCTTTCAAAACCCTTTTTTACCAATCAAAAAAAAGGGGAGGAATCTTTTTTGTTGTCAGATAATTGGCAATATCTGCAAAACCATGGTACTGTGCTAATATTGCAAATAAACATTCATCTGGAAAGTAATCCTCCACTGGCTCTTCTTAACTTGTAGTGTTTAATCTTGACAAGAAATCAACTACCACATTAGCTTTACTTGGTTTGTCAAAAATAGTGATATCAAATTCTTGTAGTAGTAATAACCATTTTATGATTCGACCAATAATCATAGGTTTGTTCACGAGATGTTTTATTGCTGCGTGATTAGTGTGAACAAACACTTGATACTCAATAATTTAGTAGCAAAATTTATTGATGGAATATACTACTGCCAAGAATTCTTTTTGAGTGGTAGTGTAATATCTTTCAGATCCTGTCAAGTTTCTGCTAATATAGTAAATAGCATAATGTTTACCATCATCTACTTGACATATTAAAAACAATGTTTCTTCTTGTTTATTATAGAACTAGCTATTGATGTTAAAAAATCTACCTGCTGTATTTCAATTTGCTTGGTGCCAGGATGCATCAAGTTAATACCTTCAAAGTTGCTAACTAATGAATTCAAAGGACAATGATGAGGAAACAAAGAATGGAATATTCTGGTGTTCTGCTCAAAAGTAATTCCTAAAGGGATGAGATTTGTTAGAGGGCACTGGAAATATGAAAGGAGTTGTCAATGCCATCCATGTGGTAAATTAAATGGGCTATTTTGTATCGAGACAGATGGTAAATACTCAGGCTCTTCATCCTCGTCCTTCCATAGGAGTCGATGGATGGTAGTATGTTCATCTTCAAATCCTGAGTCATACATGTTATTAAGTAAGATAGTCTCTTCAAAAACAACCCTTTCTAGTGGATCCAACTCCTCTACATGTTCTTCTACAATGATTGTAGCTAAAGTTTGTAGGCGGGCAAAATTGATATGTCTGTTTTTAGTAAAAAGTTGTCATTTGGATTTGTACACAAAATGTTTGACAAAATGCATATACATATATATAATTGAAGTTAGAAAGTCATTATTTAATATTATATGTGATAAAGTGAAATATTAGCATGTACAACAAAGTCATAAAGTGACTTATGAAATGAAATGTAAATGTAAGCTAATGCAAGTCAAATGTAATTTGGAGAATGATGAGGTGTCAAGTAGTTAAAGGGTGCAACTAATTTCTAGTTGTATAAATATGATCCTTGCCTCATTCATTCAGACGTAAGAGTTGATGGAGGTATGCGGATGATGGCGGGTTGTTGTTGGCTGTAAATGGTTGATTGCACCAAAGGGAGAGTGCATTGTTGTAACCAATTAAATCTATGTAATGTTGTATGTGCAAGAAACTTTGGAATGCTATTGCCGTACAAATGGCAGATTGTATGTGATTGCTGTACAATTGCAGTTAATATAAAATCTGCATATAAAATAATTTTTTATTTATTGTTGTTATTGTACATTGCTTGTGTGTATCATTATTATTAAAGTGCTGCAGATTTGGAGATGTATTTAAGTAGAAATGGAATTGAGTTTCAGTACATTAAAAATCATTTCTACATTTTGGCGCCGTTGCCTCTACAACATTGGGTCAAGTCTCATGACATGGAGTTCTGAGCAACAAAACCCTTGGGAAGGAGCACCAAGACAATGATGGAATGCAGCCAATAATGCAGATGAAGAGGATTTATTTGTTGATGCTGATGACGAGTCGTACAACGAGACGTGTATGACCAACAAGCAAAAGGGAGGAGAAAGGCAAATTGCAGAGAGTTTGTATAGTAGAATGGCATACGGTTGTACAACTAATAGCCATACAAATTATCACCATTCAAATGCATTGCTGAGTTGTTCAATTGGTTTGCACCATACAAACAGATCCTACCGTACGATTGACATGAACTGTTCAAGTGGAAGGCGTCATACGAATGGAATTTACCGTATAAACAAAATCAACTGTACAAATAGAACCTATCGTACAAGTGAGTTAGTTGTATGGTGGTATTGTACAAGCCAAAATGCATCTTCTGTACAAATGAAGATGTTGAATAGCAGATATCGTACAAGTGCAAGCAATCGTACAAATAGGCTGAAGGACCATACAAACCAAGTTCAGCCAAAGTTGATGGAAGGTGTCAGTGAGGAATTGCATGTTGAAGAAGAGTGTTTGACACCGAAGCAATTGCAAGTAGTGGCGCACGACGATGAGTGGGATGGGAGTCCGAAATCGGTACAAATGGAAGATGGCATGTCCAACAATGTGCAAGACAAGAGTTCGACACTAGGAAAACTTTAGATTGGTGTGCTCGATGGTGAGTGGGACAGGTGTTTGACATCGGAGCAATTGTAGGTTGGAATGTTGTCTAGTGAGAAGAAAGGGAGCATAGTGGAAGAGCAATTGTAGGGTGATGTGCCTAAGACTGCGTAAGGGAGAGATACACAAACAACTGCTGCCAATGAAAAGCCAACCTATCAAACCGAAGGTCAATTTGGGCATATCGTGTAAATGTCCATTGTTTCATGGAGAATCAATAGAAGACCCAATTAGGCATTGGAGAATCTGTCGTATGATGTGGAGAGCAACTAGGCAAAATAATGAGGCAGACTGGAGGTGGTTATTCCCCGTGACATTTCGTGGATTTGCAATAGACTGGTATATGAAATTACCAGAGGACAAGTACTAGACATGGGAAGAGTTGCGCAATGCATTTGTGCAAGAATTTCGGTTGTACGATAATGATGATGCGGTCATTGTTGAAATTTATAGAATGAAACAAGGTGAGAACGAGTCTATTTGTTCCTACAATCGGAAGTTGAGTGGGTTGTTTAACCATTTGGAGAAAGACCAATTAGAGGCATTGAAGAGGATGTGGTTCATAGACGGACTTCTTCCTACGTATCGAATGAAGATGAAGATGTTCCCTCCAAGATCATACCAAGAGGCTTTGGATTATGCTTTGATTTGGGAAAGTGATGCAAAAACATCACCGAAGAATTGGCATCATGTTAATATAGACAAGAGTAACTTTGATGATGAAAGTGATTTTGATATTGAGGATGACTCAAACAGTGAGAGTGATGATTTTGGGTAGGAAAGTAGTTCCTCGTTCAAGTGTTGGAGTCAAGAAGTTGTTAGAATATTATAATGTGCACTATGCCTTCATTTTGACACTTGTCTTATGCCTTGCAGTTGGAGTTATCCACTTTGAGTTCTTTGTCTTCTGCATGACACTTGGAGTGGAGATTATGACACTTGTCAAATCTCACTCATAGGCTTGATGCCTATATATTGTAACATATTTCATCAATACAATTTGTGCCTTTTGTTCAGTCCCAACAGAAGTTAGGGAAGGAAGTAACTCTAAAGAAAAGAATGATGAATCCGAGGATGAGTGTGACTTGGAGAGTGCAAGATCATCGCTACAGGTATATGCAACACAAAGCGAGATTGTACGAAGGAGGGATGCCACTAGTGATGCGGTTTGTGACAACCATTGGAGAAATAAAATATGTAGAATACAATACGATATTGAGGGTAGACCCATTGTACAATGTTGGCGATGCCAATTGTGGGGGCACTTCGCACGTGATTGTCAAAGTGTTACAAGTCAAGATAAACTAGTGATGCATACAGATTTCAAAGTGTCAAAGAAGAGTTATAGCCCTTGCCAAGAAGCAAAGGAGGTGAACTTGATTTCAGTAGATGAGGCAGAATTCCAGTAGGTAGTTAAGGTTGTGTAGGAAGTTGTAGAAGTAGTTAATGCAAACAAGGAAGAACGACAGACCATCTTATCAGTGAACAAGGTATGGCAGAGCATTGTCCAAGGCAAGTGTGTCGTGCAAATGGAGGAAGAGTCGTATGTCGAAGTACCATTGGAGTAGTTGTACAAATTGGGTGGCATAAAGTCTATCATATAATTGGAGGGTGTTGTTCAAATGGAATAGTCTATCTTACAATTGGAGGGTGCTGTTCAAATGGAGCAATCTATCATACAATTGGAGGATTTTATTCAAATGGAACAATCTGTTGTACAGAGTGGAACCGTACAAGGTGAAGTCATACAGAGTGGAACTGTACAGTGGATCTATATAAGGTGAAATCGTACAAAGTGGAACCGTACAAGGTGAAATTGTACAAAATGGAACCGTACAAGGCAAAATCGCACAAAGAGGAAGCGTACAAGGCAAAATCGTATAGGGAGGTACTGTACAAGGTGGAGTCGCACAAGGAGGTACCATGCAAGTTGGAGTCGTAAAGTGATATATCGTACGAGGACTTGTCATTCAAGGAGGTACCGCACAAGACGGTTTCATACAAGACCTTGTTGAAGGAGGTGTCGTACAAGATGCTACCATAGAAGGAGAAGAATGACTGTCAAAGGTTAAGACAGGGCAGTTTGAGGCCAAGGTGTAGTCGTCTAGAGCTCGAGAGAAGTAAAGTGGAGTCGAGGGTGAGTTGTTTAAGTGGGTACGCATGAAGGGTGTTGTCCCTCGAACCTGCAAGGGGGCTCCCACCTCCTTGACCCCCGACATGGGTGGCGACGACGGCCCGTCATGTTTGTTAGGTTGGTCATGTTGATGTAGTTGATGATGTGACTAATTGCAAAAAGTGGAGGAAGCACTAAGAACACAATGTGTTGTGAGCAACAAATTGAAGTGATACCAGTTGTAGAGGACATTTGGAATAGGAGAAAGCGGAAGGAGTGTGACAAGAGATTTCAATATGTGTTTAGTGCTTTTGTCCCTAGTTAATGTGTTGCCAAGGACGTCGACCGGTTTAGAGGGGATAGATGTAGGCGAGCAAAATTGATGTCTGTTTTTAGTAAATAAGTTTTGTCATTTTGGTGTTATTTTGTAGTTGTACGCAAAGTGTTTGACGAAATGTGTGTACATATATTTAATTAAAGTTATAAAGTCATAATTTAATATTATATGTGATAAAGTGAAATATTAGCACAAAGTCATAAAGTGACTTATGAAATGAAATGTAAATGTAAGCTAATGCAAGTCAAATGTAATTTGGAGAATGATGAGGTGTCAAGTAGTTAAAGGGTGCAACTAATTTCTAGTTGTATAAATATGACCCTTGCCTCATTCATTTAGACGTAAGGTTGATGGAGGTATGTGGATGATGGCGGGTTGCTGTTGGCTGTAAATGGTTGATTGCACCAAAGGGAAAGTGCATTGTTGTAAGCAATTAAATCTATGTAATGTTGTATGTGCAAGAAACTCTGGAATGCTATTGCCGTACAAATGACAGATTGTATGTGATTGCTGTACAATTGCAGTTAATATAAAATGTGTATAAAATATTTTTTTTTATTGTTGTTATTGTACATTGCTTGTGTGTATCGTTATTATTAAAGTGCTGCAGATCTGGAGATGTATTTAAGTAGAAATGGAATTGAGTTTTAGTACATTAAAAATCATTTCTACAAAGTTGAGATATTATCCTCATCTTCCTCATCCAATTTAGGGAACCACAAATGACTAGAAAAATTGATTGAAGGTTTTGCTAGAGGATACAATGAGGTCTTTTTTGAATCTATTCCATTTGAATGGTCATGTCCTTTGACCTTTAATAAATGAAAGCAGCTGCCGTAGCAAGCCAAGGTCTTCCAAGAAGTAATGGACAACCATTTACTATAGTTCAGGGTTGTAATACTAGAAAATCGACCGTATATTCCCATGTTGCAACTATCACAGGGATATTTTCTATTATACCTTTTGGTTTTGCGATCGATCGATCAACCATTTCAAGTATTGTGGATGTTGGATGTAAATTTGTTAGATGTAATTTTTTCATTGTATCCTTTGTCATGACATTAATGGTAGCCCCAAGATCAATTAAAGCATTGGGTATCTATATTGATCCTATTGAAACTGTAACTATTGGGCTTCTTGGATCTCCATACTTGGGTGGAATAAGCTTTCCTGCAAGGTTTGCCAATTTTCCATCCACTTGAATGGCTTTGAATATGTTTTCTTCTTTCTTCCCGGATTTCTAATACACAATTTCTGAACTGTTTTGTTGAGCATAGGGACATCCTTAATTGCTTGTAATAAAGGAATCGTGATATTTAACCGTTTCAACTCCTTTATCAAATCAGATTCTATGGAGGGCTTTTCCGTTTTCTCAAGTCGTTCAGGATAAGGTACGTTTTGAGATGAAGAAGGATAATTGTTTTCATGGGAGTTTATTTTTTCTTGTTGATGTGGCTTAGGAGTGGATTGTTCTTGTTGGTTATTCTCATCACTTTCCATTTCTATGATTTTAGGTGGAGTGGGATCAGGGAGTGTTTTTCTTAAGTGTAATTGAATATTATCACAATCAATAACATTAAGTGTGGCTGTATCTTCTGATTTAACCGTATAGATAGGTGCTGCTTGTCTCTTATTATTAGGATTTGCCACAGGTGGAGTTGGAAGTAAAGGTTGCTTAACTTGTTGTGGTTGTCCTTGAGAAAGAATGTGGGCAGGTCTGGGCAACAGACCTTGCTATTGATTTTGATATCGGCATTGCCCTTGGTAAGGTTGATGTGGATGGTATTGTTGTGTCCTTTGTTGACCTTTTATCGATGGAGGTAACCATGGTTGATTTTGTGGTGTCCAATGTTGATTCATCCATCCAGGATGGGACCATCTTGAGTTGATGCCATGGTTGTTGGCCCCAAGGTTGTGCGGGTGGTGGAATGGACCATGGCATAGACCAAGGATTTGATCCCCAATTCATAGGTATGCAACGGGCATATTGATTTTGATATGGAATATGGGAGAAATTATTCCCTTGCCTTTGTCCTATAAAGTTGAGTTCTTCTATAGGGTGAGTGTTTTTCCATGGCATTCTTTAATTTAGGTAAAAATTGACATTGATCTATAGGATGTCCTTTTTTGCAAATACTGCATATATCAGTTTTGTTCAAAGGGCATATATGAAGGGCATGCTTCTTTCTACACCTCGAACAATAGACAACTAAAGGTTTAGTAGACCTATTTTTTGCATTCATTTCATCTAATGTAGTATTGAGGTGCACTAAGATATCAGTTTTCAGATTAGCAAATTCCTCCATTAACTCCTCCATTTTGTTATTATTGTTACTGTGTTTATTCTTCGAGTTCTTGCTCTTGTAGGGGAACAATATTTGCAGAGCTCCGTGATGTCTACAAAATCAAGCTTATTTATATCTCCTTTTCCCATAAGATCTAAAGCTTCCCTCAACTCTTCTTGTGATCCTCGTAGGAATATTGTCTTACTCAACTCTTGGTCTACTCCAACTCCACATCTTCTTTGAACAAACAAAAATCTAAGTAATCTTCTAAGTTCTCATCCTCTTGTTGTTTCATTATGAACAATTCATCCTTCTTGTTTTTTACTCTATAGTATTCTTGGTATTTATCAAAGAATGCTTTCTCCATTTCTGCCCATGTGCAAATTGAGTCTGGTTCTAAACCCATAAATCATCACATTGCAAAGTCTTTCAATGTGGAAGGAAATAGTTTGAGTTTTTGGTTGTCATGTATATAATCATATGTTTGACATAAAACCTTGAACTCAAACAAGAATTGATCAGGATCTTCTGACACAATTCCCATGAAGATTGGTAATATGGAGGGAGAAATATTCTTCATTGGAGCCTTTGTGCCAGGATCTAAATGGATAGGATATTTTTCAGTTCTGGTAGGAGTACTAGTTTCTCCATGATGATGCACATCACTAAATCTATCCCCATCTTCCTGTCTCACTGCCATTACGTTTTCCCAACACAAATTATAGATTCTTCTAAACACCTTAGGAGGTATAGAATAAATTGGAGTAGGTGGTGGTGAACTACTTGTTTGTGCCTCTTGTTGTCCTAGTTGGGAGTGTTCCAAGGTCCCAAAAGTCGACAATTGTTGTGCCTTCTTAGAACTTTTGGTTTCCTCACTAATTTCAGCTATGGATGGCTCAAGAGTTGTTGTTGGTGCAACCTTACGTTGAGAAAGGCCCTCTCCTGTGGTTGATTGGGGGTTTTGTTTAATAAACCTACCTTTTTTATCCCTAGGTCTATTCATACATCCTATTAATGGAAACTATTTCCTAATGGTAAGTCACAAAACCTCTATTCCTAAAGGTTAATTTAGCTTTTCCAATACTTTCGATACAATTCTTAACAACATAACTATCCCTCTGCAAATTCTTGTATTCTCTATTTTTTTTTTATTGAAATCTTGTATTCTCTATTTTATTTTTATTTTTTAAACTAAAGTTTAACATTTCCTACAATTAATTATTCTATGCATTTGCACAAAGGGTAATTAATGTTGAACGACTAAGTTCACTAACAATGCCACTATTCCTTGGAAACTATGCCAAAAAGTGATGAGTGTCATTAATACTCGCATTTTAATCTTATCAATATGGGGAGGCGTCGTAACGCTGTATGCGTTAGAGGTCCAAGAATTGTATTTTGGGTATTGGATTTCCTAATGTCTTTTTATAGAAACAAAAATTGAAACACTTTCACAATAAAACAAGCTCTTAATGGAATGAATTAAATCCACACTTTGTAGTAAAGCAAATTTAACAAACTAATTTTTAAACCATGCAATAAAATAAAGTAAACAAAAACTTGCACTACAAGGAAATGAAGTAAACGGAAATGAATTGAAACAAAACACACACTTGAATTAAAACAAAACAGAATTTAAATAGAACTCACACTTGCAATAAAATGAATTTTACACCTGAAAGTAAAAACATCTCACTTTGTTGCTGAAATGAAAGATGGAAATAAAAACATAGAATAAAACCTGCAATTGCTCCTAAAGATTCCCTTTCATTGTCCTAGCAGAATGGGCCCTTGCTCTGAGGTTCAGTGGGAGCAAGAACGAATTAATAGCAGAAACTAGTCTAAATAATCAGATTCATACACAGAACAAACAAAGGTTTATGCTCAAAACAGAAACTAAAAGTTATTTCCAATTTACACTGCCAAACCTGTTGCCTTTCGGCTTACATCATATTTATAGAATACTTCATTTAACTAGATTGCTTGTTGCTAGGCACATTATTTATTAAAGGATATGGCACAGTTACATCTTCCAAGTCATCAACGTAAGACTGCACAATTGATTTTTTTACAGAATGCAACTGCTAATCTAATTGGATAAAGCAAACAGGTGTACATCCATTCAACAAGAGACAGTTCATCTTCTAAATGCGTTATCATTGCTAATTGGATGCAACGATTTCTGAAACCTTTTGTGTCTTCTTCTTCGTCGTGGTTGGTGCTTATCTTGCTCCGCATTGTATTCAACAAGCTATTCTAGCACTCGGCGGGGTCAACTATACTAGGGCTATGCAAGGCAACAGTCCCAGCGCTACGCAGCATCAGCAATCTAGATCCTGCCGCTATACATGGTCAACGATCCTGGCACTACGCACATGAAACATTTGTCATTTCCCTTTTTAGTTATGCCTCAAGCATGGACGTTCCAAAGCAGATACATCGTTTAGCTATTATAGTGCTCAAATTTACTTTGGCGCATAACTGGCACTCAAATTACTCTGGCACAGGTATTCTGGTGCTCAAATTACTCTAGCGCATAGGTAATCTAGCGCACAGATAATCTGACAAACAGGTAATCTGATGCACACGTACTCTAGAACAAAAGCCATCTGGTGCACAGATACTCTGGAACGATCAGCCTTTTTGAAGCACTACTTCAACATACTTCTTTGATCGTTAGAATGTTTCTGCTCCAGAATCAGTTGTTTAGAAAACTTGCAAGCTTATCAATATCCCTGATCCATTCCTTAAGTAGAAATCAAACATGCAATTAGTCCCTTAAGAATACACTAAACAATTCTGAACTGTTGAATAAAACATTCCCTTTATTTACTACATTCAACATCAACATTATTATAAATTACAGATTAGTCCATAACATACATATATATTAATCATACAAAATGGGCAAAAAGGTTTTACTTGGCTGCATATAAGGAGGCAATTTTGGAGCCTTGTCAGTAAGAATTCAATTCCTTTTATTTATGTGGGGCGTAGGTCATCCTAGGCTTAGACGATGTTAAGAATCATAACCTCGTACCAAATTTTGACAAACACAGTGCTTTCTATGGAACAAAAGGAAACGATTATAAAATTTCTTTATTGAAAAGAAGATGGCGAGCAAACATAGATTTGTATTCTTTGAGCACTATAACTAATATGGTTTGAAAATGATGCAATAAGGTCCGCGTTTTCTTAATTTTAAATAATTTCTTAGTGACCTTAAAATCTAAAATGGTAATTGTGATATGTGATGATGTACTAACCTTGCGAAGCTGGACTAAGTTGAGGATAATAGGTGGAAACATGTTTTCAAAACCTGATCCTTGAATCAATGTTTTCATCCATTTTACTTTTTTATTTTACTGATGTGAAGAGGTGAAGGTTTGCTATGCTAGAGATGGTTTCTTTTTACAGTAATTTAATTTGAGTTTTTAATTTTATTAGATCCATCTTTGTCTCCCTAGGGGGCCCAAAATAGGTTGACAAGGCCAATATGGGAAAGGGGTCTCAATACTAGCCGGAGGGACCAATAGGGTCTAAAAAGGATCAGGAAGTCTGAAATGGGCATTGGGGGATTGAAACTAGATGGGGGGCCGAAAACTAGCTAGGGGGAGCCTAAAATGGGCAAGGATCCCAAAACAAGGCAGGGGGCCCAAAATAGGGCAGGGGACTGAAATGAGCTAGGACGACAGAAATGGCCTAGGGTGACTTGAAACGGGTCGAGGGGGCCCAAAACTAGGCGGGGGGTCTGGAATGGGGAGGATGGCCCAAGGTGGCCCAAAATTGGACAAGGGGCCAAGAGGGCCTGAAACATGCCCGAGGCACCAAAAACAGGTTGGAGGGCCCAAAAAGTGCCGACAAAGCCGCAACATGTTGATGGGGCTTGAAACAAAGCGGGAGGCTAAGCGGGGGGCTAGGGGTCACCTGAAACAGGCCGAGGGAACTCAAGGGCCTGAAATTGGGTATTGCCATGAAATGGGCCAAGAAAGTAGAAACGTCCCCAAGGGCTTGAAACCAAATGGGAAGGCTGAAATGGCCTAAGGTGGCCTAAAATTAGATAGGGGGTCGGGGGCTTGAAATAGGCCAGGGGCACCTATTAAACAATGCTACATTTTACAATTAAGCTTGACTGCTGTTAGGGGCATTTGAAATCTCAACAGTTTTTGAATCTAAAAAAGAAGATTCAGATTACAAAACTGAAAGTCATATGATCTTGAAGGAGTTTCAAATGAAGTCCTATTTGGATGTCTTTGATAAAGATTTACATCTTTCAGAGCATTGTTTAATAGAGGTGAAGGTTTGCTATACTAGAGTTGGTTTCTTTTTACAGTAATTTAATTTGAGTTTTTAATTTTATTAGATCCATATTTGTCTGCCTTGGTGTTCATCTCATGTTTGCTACATTATCAATTAAGCTTGACTGCTGCTAGGGGCATTTAAAATCTCAACAGTTTTATGAATCTAAAAAAGAAGATTAAGATTACAAAATAGAAAGTCATATGATCTTGAAGAAGTTTCAAATGAAGTCCTATTTGGATGTCTTTGATAAAGATATACTGCTTTCAGAGCATTGTTTAATAGTGTGCACAGATAGACGAAATATTTCAAGCATAAGATAAGAAGCATGTCTGATTATTTTGGATATAATCTGCTGAGACTGTGTATTGGACTTGATTGTAGTTATTGCTTATCTGCATTGTTCTCAGTAATGACTGGTAGTAAAATTATCAATTAAAGAACATGCATTGGTTGGCGCAAGTAAATTGCATGTACCATTCTTGTGACTTTCACAACCCAATCAACACATTTGGCTACTAATGATAAAATTTTTGAAACCATGGAATGGTAGATGCTTTTTCATGGATAGACCCTCAAGGTTAGTTATATATATATATATATATATATATATATATATATATATATATATATTAATATATTAAATTGGTTATATCAGGTTGAAACAGAGAGCCATAATTTGTTTATTACTAGAGAAGTTCTGAAATATTTATGTCATCTACTTTTTTTCAACTTTGGTAGCTTTAATTCGAACGAAATCCTGACATGAGCTACAACGAATGGAATTGCAGGATCCTGGGACACCACCAGCAAGGAGGTTATGGTCTTCAA
Organism: Wollemia nobilis; assembly: GCA_028583015.1. Taxonomy (NCBI): domain Eukaryota; kingdom Viridiplantae; phylum Streptophyta; class Pinopsida; order Araucariales; family Araucariaceae; genus Wollemia; species Wollemia nobilis. The sequence continues at coordinate 18,672,249 of JAQPPZ010016946.1, read as the reverse complement.
TTGATGTTGGAACCGAGGTTTATGAGGTTTATGCTAGTAGTAGTGATGAGATGGCAGAGTGGAGTTTGAGTGATTTTGATGTTCTTATCCCAAAGGAGAGTGCTAGTATTTAGAAGAAAGTCTTCGTATGAGGTCTTCGGAGAAATTTAATGGTATCTGCTTCTAGCTTTAAATCTTCATGTTGCATTTTCTTTAAATAAAATTTAAATAAAGTTCATTTATTGGCATGTTCTCAACTCTGATCTCTGTGCAATGCATGGCATTTTATGTTGACAACTAACATACAAGCTGGTTGGCTGCCACAAATTGTTTTGTCAAAATATGTTAATTTAGGGTATGCAAATTTGTTGTGTACCAAATACCTTGTTTTAATTTAAAGTTATTAATTACCCAACAAAAAGAAAACCACTACAAAGAGAGGTATATGTACATTAAGGCATTACAAAGAGAGGTATATGTACATCAAGGCATTAGGGCCTCTAGAACAATTTCAAACCACCATAAATTTTTTCAATAAATTATTGTAAAATTTTATTTTATTTATATTGCATATTGACTTCAACATGGTACATAACATATGTGTTTTAATAATTTCTTTTTATATTTATTATAGGAATTTGAAAATTTAAAGTAAAGAGGTTGGTTATTTTATACTTGATCAACATAAAAGTTGAGCTTTTCAGATAACCCCTTCTATTAGGTTTATTTTAAGAGATTAGTTGCATCATTTAGATTGTTATTTAATTGTCATGGAGTGGGTTAAGAACTTGAAAAATTTAATTAAGAATAAAAAATCATCTAGCTAAGATGTCTTGTGTCTACGATTCATAAATAAAGGTTATGCAATTTCTTTAAAAGATAAAGCTCATGAAAGCTAAGGTAACAAGTTTAAGTTTAGGACATTTCTAACAACATAATTTTACTAACAATATTCAACACTTGAATCAACTAAAAGATTTATTGATTTTTTCAAGGGAAAGTAGTCATGTTGATTTAATGATATGGCTTTCATAAAAGGGCATAGAGGTTCTAGTATCTCTTATGTTATGCCCTAGGTTTGACAATTTCTAGGAGACTTTTAGGTTAGAAAATAGTATTATTTTAGTGGATTCTATCAACAGACATTTTAATGGTCATATCAATACATTTTATAATTATTAGTTTGGTGGTATGTTTTAGGGTTTTCATCCAGGAGACCCAAGTTCAAACGTACAAAAAAATTGGAACCCCCTTCAAAAATCTGTATTTTATCTTAAATTTTTACTGGGACCTTTTCAAAACCCATGCTTTATCATAAAACTTTTTGTCCTATGATAGATATTGTAGTGGCATGTATCTGGGTTTTCATACTGGAGACCCAAGTTTAAACCCTATTACAAGGGGATCGAGACCCTTTAAAAAAAAATTGTGTTTTACTCTAAAAAATTTTATGTCCTTGTTGGGACAACATAGTGGTATTGCTTTGGGTTCTCATCTAGGAGACCCAGGTTCAAACCATTGCTCAAGGGATTGGGATCCTTTGAAAAAAACCTGCACCTCACCCCAAAATTTTAGTTTCGTGAGGAATACCGTAATTATATCTTTGGGTTTTCATCGAGGAGATCCAAATTCAAACCATTACACAAGGGACAAAGCCTTTCAAAACCCGTGTTTTACCTTAAAACTTTTAATTTGAAAAAGATAAGGTTGATTGGTAGCGGTTGAGTGCTTGCCGGTAGGTTGCCCCAGTTCGATTTACCTTAAAACTTTTAATTTGAAAAAGATAAGGTTGATTGGTAGCGGTCGAGTGCTTGTTGGTAGGTTGCCCGGTTCGATTCCCTAGACGGTTGAGGGTCTTGTTGATTTTGTCTTTACCCAATGGGCTAGGGTTTAACATAGTTTTTAACATCCATGAGGCCATAGGCACATTATTGGAATTCACAATATTTTTCAAAAACAAACAAAAGCATTCTATCCACTTAAATCTTATATAGAAAGCGAAAAGGACGATGAAAAAGAGAGAGATAGTGGGCACCCATAGGCAACATAAATATTTACTATTATCCATAAATAAAACTACACAACACTTCAATGACCATATAAGGAGTGGAAGAATACCAATATCAAAACCCAAAATACATAATAAAGTTTGACTCAAGCCAACATAACAAGATGGCTTAAGGTTAATTACAAGTTATAAAGAGGGTTTAATCATAACAAGGTTAATCACAACCCATGGGGCTTACATAATAAAATATTACAACAAATTAATACATTGTACAATGAATGCTCGTAGGCCTCTTAATATTACATTATACAATATTGGCCTTAACCATGAATTAAAGTATACTTTCAACACCCTTCATCATTTGAATTAAAGGACCAAGGAGAGAAGACATTAGTGACAACAATATCCCCCCATAATGGATGCTCTAGTGGGCCTCTATAGTTGAGGTAGATCCTTCAAAATCTCCCTCATCATCTGGAAGACATCCATTGATCCTTTGGGACTCAAATTTAATTCTTTGCAATGTTAGCAAGCAATTCTTCATTGGATGTCCCTCTCTCTTACAATATCCACAACTGGTCTTTAAGTCCTTTGAAGACTTAGCTTGGCTCTTGCGCCATTAGGTCTTAGCCTCCTTAGATTTGAATTCCTTTGTGTGAGCTTGTATTTGTGGCATCTTACCACAATTTTGCATTGCCATCTGAAAATGAACTAGGAAAGCTTGAAAATCATAAGATCTGAAAAAAAATAGGCTAAAAGTACTTCCATATGAACAAATTATGGCTTTCGAAAGTTTTTACCTAACGGACCCTGAAAAATAATAAATTAAATGCTTAAACCTTAGAAATGAAGAAACATCCTAATTTACCAATTAGTTTAATTCACCAATGCGCTCCACTTATTTTTTGCCACATCAACTACTTTCAACTAGTTCACTGTTGACACTTGCCTCGATTTGATTGGTCGAGCTATTATACATAGGTAAAAAATGGTTTGATGTGGCATCAAAGGTCACATCAATTGCCGTGTCAACCTCATATCCTCAAAAGGCTTTAGAATGTCCAAAGAGGCTTAGAGTGGTTTGAACCTTAGTCTCCCTTGTGCTAAGCATAATATGTAAGTTGTTTCATCCATGCCATGAATGAAAAGCAAAATGGAGGATCATCCTTTAATCTGCCACCCATTCCATTTTTGTTAACAAAAACAATTAGTGTGTGGTTTGAATACACACCCACTGCCCCCAAAGACATCTCTGCTATTTGTTTGAATAGTCCTTGTAATGGTGAATAAATAGATAGATTCTTCATAAATGACAATAACAAGTTCATCCTATGCAAAAGGGGATAGGTGTGAATCAATCGTGTGCCTCGGTCCTTCCAACACAACCTTCACACCACCATGCCATGATCACATTTGTATAAAGACAACCACATTCAAACAAAGACAATCATCTTTAGAATGACTATTAGAACTTTTAATGCCCTCAACAAAGCATGTACTCACCATTACTAAAAATGACACCCACGACAATTGAAACTTGCGACCTTCAAGCTAGAAAGCTTTTGGATGTGTCGTTTTAATTACAATGGCCATCCTACACGATGAGACGAAGCACATTATTTTCCCATATACTTCTTATCGTGAGGCCACCAAGCCAAGGTTAAGGTGTGCAAAGGGTTTGTATTTCAAATTTAAAAATCATGAGCAAATATTCTAGTAAGGAGAGGGAACTTTGAATCAAGGTCCTTAAATCCCTTCAACAACCTTTGACTAGAGTCTTTTGGCTCTTAGCTCCCAAAGTTGATTTCTAAAAGCATAGTGGAAAACCTCCAATATTTTTGAAAAAGCTAATCAAAACATATGTAGACAATATTTTTTCTCTTATGCAAAACCAAAAAATGAGATTGTAAGGAGAGAATAACCCTTTAGTTTGAAAAAAAAAACCAGAGGCTCCAAACAACGTTTGTTTGTGACCAAATGAGGCAAATCCATACCCGCTCTGGTACCATGTTGGAATTCACAATATTTTTCAGATATAAAAAAAAGTAATTCATCCACTCAAATGCTAAAAAAGTTGGTTTAATCAAAATTAATTTTAGTGGTGATTCTAAAGGAAATCCCAAAAAGCTAGTGTAGTTGGTGTTTTTTGAAATAATGAACATAAATTTCTCATCACTTTATGGAATGCCAATTAACAACTATGTAGAGTCTAGGGCATTTCTTACAATAATCAAAGTTGTTCTTGAAAAAGGATGAAAATATTTCAATTGAGGGGGATTAACAAATTATTATTAATGCTATAAAAATGATGTGGGTATTGTATAAAATATAATATTATTTTTATGCCCATTGACTATTGTTGGAGGCACTATCTTAGAAAGGTTAGCATATTTATAGAGAAGGAAACCAAGTAGTAGATAATTTAACCAGTAGTGGTGTTGATCTTTATTTTGGTGAAATTAAAATTTTAGAAAGCAACTAGCCAAGTGAAAATTTATCTGTAAATGAAAATGATGTCAAGGGGTTGATTTCAAAAAACATAGTTATTTAAGAAAAATAAAGAAAATCTTTGATAGGAAGGAAAATGTATAAAATCTTTGTTAAATGACTAGCTAAATATTATTTAATTAACCTGACAACAATGTAATGTTTTGTTATTTTTATGGGAGTGGCCCTCATTAAAAGCCACACATAAATTATTAAAAATAAATTAAAAACTAATTGAAAGAATGAACTTGTTAAGAATTCATTTACTTTTGAATATAGAGTTATAGATTTAACATTTAATTAGAAGAAAAAAACCAAAACATAGATTTAATAGAATTGTTATTCTAATTATAGGTTAGATTAGAGGTAAGGGTTCTCCTAGAAGTTAAGGTAAAATCAATATGAACCTTTAAATTAGGACACCAAAATATTAGAATATATGGTAAAATAAATTATTGTTAGTTACGATTTATAGAAATAAAAGTAGTTAGGCTATAAATTATCTATGAAACTTTAATTATAGTATTATAACAGTGATAAGTAATGCATAATTATTGTATGATTATTTTGTATTAAGTAATATAGTTCTTACTTTATAGAAAAATGTAAGGGTGCTCATTTATTGGACCAATAACACATTGAATTTATGTATGAAAACAAGAAGATGTTTTGGTATGATAATTTGATTTTGAAAATGTGTACAAAATGTATTATTATGTTATGATTGTATTATATTTTTCTTAAAGGAAAGGTATAATTATATTATATTCAAAATATTTCCATACATCTTGCAGGCTCAGTTGCCTGTACAGAATTAAAAAATGTTTCCAGATGTGACTGGTAGGTGTAAGATCCTTGCCAGTGCTGATACAATCCATACTTTAAACTATGAAATAAAAGTACACATAACTTAAGCATTCAGTTTGGATCAACTAATTGTGCTTCCTCAAGATTGATGATCCACTTTTCTTCAAGTAGCTCCTCTCACAGTTGGGTTCTCTGTTCTCTCTCTGCATCCATAGCATCTTCCTTCTATTGTAACTCTGCTAGGGCCTGCTTATTCGCTTCTTTTCCTCCCAGCTACTTTCTCCCATAGTTTTGTTATCATTGCACCTTTTTGATAGCCTTCTCTTATTTTTTTCTTTGTGATTTTGAGGTGCAAATGGGTTGTATTTATAGCCTCATTTGCTAAGTTGTCTACCTTCCTATTGTGCTCTCACCCAATGTGGGAGTAAGCGATGTAATCAAACTTCTTTTCCAAGGCTTTTATTCTTCTCTGTACAATTTTGAGTTGTACTGATGATAACTCCTTAGAGAGGGCAGAAGTCACAATTCTCGAGTCTCCATATACATGAAGTTGTTTAATTCCTTGTTCCACTGCCAATTTGAGTCCCATTTCATAGCCTATCACCTCTGCCACATTATTGGTTGTTTTCCCTAGATTGATCTTGAATTGGATTAGATCTCATGCAAGAGCTACCAAGATCACTCCTCTAGCTGCAACCTTGCCGGGATTTGACTTGGATGCTCCATCAAAGAAAAGAGTAGGATACTTTATTTCTGGTGTTCTAACTTGGCTTATTTGATTCCCTATCTTCAAGAGCCCTTGGAATTCCATTTTATGTAACATTTCTAGTTCCTTGTGCCTTAATTTGTTGGTGTTTTATTTCTTGTGATACATGAATTTTGTGTTTAGTACTATTTCCCTTGCCACTCTGTTGGTTAGAACTCTAAAGTTGGTCCTTTTATCTTAAAAAATTATCTTGTTTTGTTCCTTCTAGATGTGCCATATAATGAAGGGTGGTATGGATGACCAGATCTATTTTAGGAGGTGCTTGTCCTTTAATCCCCATCTGTACATATGGGCCCAATTGTTGAGACAAGTTTATAAGTTTATACTCCCTGATATAGTTGATCCAAACTGCTTTGTTATCTCAATCCATATTTTTATTGCTTCTAGGCAATCAAAGAATAAATGTGTTACTATTTTTTAGCATATTGAGACATACATGAGGCCCCATAATATTTCTTTTTACAAGATTTTCTCCTATGAGAATCTTGTTTTGGTGAACCAGCCAAAGAAAAACTTGAAGCTTGGGAGGAATCCTATAATTCCATACAGTGGCTAATTTTTTATTCTTCTACCCATGTTGTAGTAGAACACCTTGGTTGACTATATAAACTATGGGTCCACTAATATTACCCCAAATTATCTGATTAGGGGCTTGAGGAGTTGGTTTCATCCCTGTCATTTGGCTTTGTAGTAAACTCCAGGAGTCTTGTACATGCTGTGGCAGGGGTGGGTTGATCCAATTGGGTTGATCACCTTCCCATTTGAATAAACTTGCAAGAGTGTTGACACCAACCTGCTGTAGTTCCTCTTTTAGCTTTGGAGGATAGTTCCTTGTGATTGGTAATCCCCCCAAGATTGGGTCCTCCCATAGATTAATTTGCTTACCATCCCTAGGTAGCCATGATGCTTTTTCTAATATAAGTGCTTTGGCTTATACTATGTGTTTCCAAATCGAGGAAGAGTTTGCTTTGTTATTAATACTCCTCAAAAGTTGAATACCTTCAAATTTATTCAAGTATTTATACTTTAGAATATATTTCCATGAGGAGTTAGATGGGGTGACCAGATTCCAAAATAGTTTGGCACCTAATGCTTTGCTCACTACCTTTGTTTTCCTTATTCCCAATCCTCCTTGATCCTTGGGTTTGGTGAGTATCTCCCAGTTTACTAGATGGAATTTTTTCCTATCATTTTGCTTCCCTCATTTCCATAGGAAGAATCTAAGTAGTGCATCCATATTTTACAGGATGTATTTGGGTGCGTGGTATACCAATAATTGGTATATTGGTAGACTTGCTAGAACTGACTTGATTAAAACAATTCTTCCTGCTAAACTTAGCCAACCATTATTGTTGTATTTTCTTTGACACCTTCTCCAGTATAGCATTCCAAGTTTTCCTTGTTTTTAGTTGGAAGCCCATAGGGACACCCAAATATTTGAATGAATGATCATTGCCTTTGTTGAACCCCAAAATTTGTGAGAATCCTTTGTCTTCTACCCCTGAAGTATTTATTGTATAAAATTTATTTTTTGAGTATTTATCTCTGCTCTAGTGGCTAAAGTAAACCATTCTAGTGTTTCCTTGAGAATCCTCACATTTGATTTTGATGCTTCTCCTAGTAATATAGTATCATCTACAAATTGAGCATGGGTGATTGACCTGAATCCCATGGCTGCTTTGATTCCTATGATTTCTTTTCCTCTTCTCATTTTGGTTAGAGTTCTTCCTAAGCTTTCAACTAGAAGGATGTATAAGTATGGGGATAGTGGGCATCCTTGCCTTAATCCTCTAGTGGCTTTAAAAAAATTTACAAGCTCACCATTAATGAGGGGGGATATCTAGGGTCCTTCTATACATGCCCCTATCCAATTTATCATTTGGATTGGGAAACCAAATTTGATGAGGACTTGTTTTAGGAAACTGGTGTCTACTCTATCAAAAGCATTAGCCATATCAAGTTTTATGACTATTCTTTTCTTTTTGGATTTAGCACTTGTGTGAAGGGCTTCATGTATCATTATGATATTATCATAGATCTATTTACCTAGCACAAAGCCCCCTTGTTCTACTCCTATCAGGTCATTTATCTTCCCCTTAATCCTATTTGCTATTAATTATTTTGTATGAACAATTGTAGAGAGATATAGGCCTAAATCTAGCAAATGACATCACATTTTTCTCTTTTGGGATTAGTGCAAGGAAAGTGGAATTGATTTCTCTAGAGAGCTTACCTCTTGTCCTTACCTCTTCTATCATTTTCAATAGATCATCTCCTATGATATCAAAAAATTATTGGTAGAAATTGTTGGTGAAGCCATCTGGTCCTGGAGCTTTATCCTTGGGCAGAGATTGTATGACTTCTAGCTCTTGTTTGGTCACTGTTGTTGTGAGGTCTTCTCTATCTTTTCCTTTTAGCAGTGTAGGAATATTATTCAAGAGAGTGGTATGTGCCTGCTGGTTTGCTGGTACCTTTGTGAGTAGTGATGAGTAGTGTTCACTTGCTATCTCTTTTATAGTTGATTGATCAGTATATATTACTCCTTTTTATATTTCTCTAATGGTATTCCTTTGGTAATGCTACATTGTTTTTAGATGGAAATATTTGGTGTTCCTATCTCCTTTTTTGAGCCATGTCATTCTTGAGCAGAGTCTCCAATGTGCCTCTTCTACTTTGTAGCTCTGGTCCATTTCTTGGTTCAATTGTGCTCTTCTCTTTTCTTGTTGTGGTGTTGGAGGATGATCACCTATCTCTGTCTCTACTTCTTCCATCTTTTGTATCATAATGTTTGTCCTGGATTAATTTCTTGGATTTTTGGAAATCTAGTCCCTGATGGCTTTCTTGAGATTAGAAATTTTTATTTTCCATACCTCTTGGGGACTTTTTGAGGTGATGTGCTACTTCCAAGTGTTTTTTACTAATAGACCAAAGTCTTCATGCTCCATCCAATCTGAATTGTATTTAAAAGGAATCTTTCTCTTCCCAAGGGTATTGTCTCTAGTGTCCAATGAGATGGGTTTGTGATCTGATATCAAGCTTTGGATTATGTCACTTGATATAAGTGGATACTTGGTCAGTATATTCTTGTTGGAATATATTATATTATTTGGTACATGCTAATGTACCACCTTGGGTACATCCTTAGATTAGGAAGAGTGTTCTAGATTAGAAGTTATGATTTACTTTATGCAATGTAATAAGTGCACAAGTATTATTAAAGTGTGCAAAGTATTTTGGTATTGTAAATGTGCATAGTTATCCATGTGCACATGTGTCCATAGAATAGGAAGTGGAAGAGTCTCTAGAAGAGTGAAGGCCAAGAGTGCTCCATATGAAGAGTCACATTACATTATATATGTAGTGTATGTGTATATGTAAAGTGACGTGACATGATAGGACATGACTTGACACTTACTTGATACTTTCAGAGCTATTGTACCATTTTCGTGAGCATTTGTTAATGGCAAGTTTATGAGTGATTTTTGAAGTTATTTTTGAGTTTTATACTTCTAGAATATTGCCATTATCATATATATCATATTGCAACTTTATTATTGATATTTTGGTGAATTTTATCTTAAGTATTAAGCTTCAAAAGCTAATAGTGGTATCAGAGCCACAACAAGGTTTTGACTTGCACATGTTTTAAAGTTGCAAAGGATATTTTGACTGGTGAAGGAGAAACTAGTGAAGTTAAGGAAATTACCTCTGGAAAGGAAAACCAGAGAAGTTTGAAGATTTACCTATTCCAAGAACAAATTTAGAATAGAAGGAGATTTCAGGTCTTGAAGATAGACCTTGACATTGAGGAGATTGAGAGACCCAAGAAGGAGGTCCTATTGGAGAAGTTGGTAGATTGAAGAAGACTATATATTGTAGATTGGCTAGAGTCTTTCCACAGGGTTGAGGGAGAACTTGTGAAGACTAGGACTCAACACAAAATTCTTTCCACTAGTTTTGAGAACAACTAGTGAAGTTTATTCATTTTAGAATTTTGGAGATTTTTAAGTATTTGGTTGTTATTGTCTAAGTTTCTTATTGCATAAAAGTAGACATTGAATATTGGAGATTGAGGAGACTCAAGGAGGATATCTCATTGAAGACTAAGAGATTGAAGGTTGCAGATTGGAGAAGTTGAAGAGACCTGAAAGAGGTCATATTGAAGAACTTCCATATTTGGAAGATTGAAGATTGAGGAGACCCGCGTAGGAGGTTTCTATTGAAGATAGAATATTGGAAGTAGAGAAGGACTAAGAAAAGGTCCTATTGCAGAATTCAGAAGCAACAGATTTTTGAGATCTAGGAAAGAGATCTCATTGCAGAATTCCCATAGTTGGAATATTGAAGAGACCAAGGAAAAGTCTCATTGAAGTTTTGAGGAGAAGAATTGAGGAATTGCAGAATTAGAAGACCTAAGGAGAAGAGGTCTCAAGAGAATTTGGAGGAGAAGAAGGCTAGAGAAAGCCTTATTACAAAATTGAAGGAGTGATTATTGGAGGAGTTGCAGAGAAAGCTAGAGGAAGAAGATTGCAAGCAAGGAGAAGTTTCTGATAAGAAGGATTTGGGACAATTGTCGCCATACGACAACAAGCCCAAGAGAAAGAAGATTTTGGCAAGAAGTTTGCCAAATTTTGGAGAAGGTTTTTTAAGACCTCAAGACATTCAAATTCTTGAGGAAGAAGATAATGAAGGAGATCGAATTTAAAGTCAGAATTTGACAAGAAGATTGAGGGAGTAGAGAATATTGAAGAGCCCATAATTTTGGGAAATTTAAGGATAGCCATAGTATTTTTGAAGGCTGATTTGATAGGAGAATTTTACAAATTTTTGAAGGAGAAATTGAAGGGTTGAAGGATACTAAATTGAAGAAGATATTGAGCTACAGATTTGGAGAAGTTTTGGGTAGGTTTTGGAGTGCCCTTGAACAAGATATTGAAGAAGGTTAAGACAACAAAAGAAGGCAACATTATGGAGATATTCGTTGCAATTTTTGGATAACAAAATATATGAGGAGTTGATTGAAGAGTTGCAAAATTTTTGACAGCATTTGGGCAGCATTAATAGTTGCAAGTTACAGAGTTTGAAGACATAGGTTTTGGAGGAGATTTGGAGCCACAGAATCAGGTTTTGTGGACAACATTAGAAGAAGATAAAGAGCTACGATTTTGGAGAACTTTAGGCAGATTTGGGAAGAGTTATTAGGCAACAAACTAGTAGAAAGTTGAGCAACAATTAGAGCTGCAAATTTGGTAAGTTTTGTGAAGGAGAACAAAGGTACAAAACTTACAAAATCAAGATTACAATAAGGGGTGAATTAAATCACCAAAGAAACTAGCAAAAAGGAGACCAGAAAGGTATGTGATATTGGTGCAACATAAGTTCATTATTTGAGCATTTAAATTTGTTTTACATTAAGTATTTGAGAGCACCATATTAGCCTTATTGAAATCTTAAGGAGAAAGTTAAAAAGAAGTCTTCAAGAAAAAGGTGTTAATAGCATTTACATCTTAAATCTGCAAGATTGAAACAACAAGAATCTAAGTAAGAGTTATTTGGAAAGGAGAAATAAGAAGAGTATAACCTTATTATTAAATGTTGTTTTATAGTTCATAAGAATGCAGATTTATTAAAGTGAAAGGAAATAAAATAAAAATATTTTCTTGAGTAATTTAAAGATCGAGCAAGGGTTAAAAACAAGGTAAAATTTCTCAGTGTCTAAAGACACTAGATAGCCATAATCCAAAGGAGGAGTAAGAGCATCCTATTGGTGTAGAAAAGCACCAAGAAAAGCCACCACTATTCAAAGGTGAGCTGCCACTACACAAAGAAGTGCCACCGTAGAAGAGCTACCACCACTCAAAGGAGAGCCACCACTAAGAAGCACCACCGTAGTCCTAGAAGGGAGAGACACCACCATACAAAGGAGTGCCACCATCAAAAGTGTTGAGCAAGCCATAGATTTTTTCCCATGAAGTCCAAGTGAATACATTTTTGCATAAGAATGCAAGAGAATACATAGAAGATAGAAGGATTAGGTTTCAGGGAAAGTTACAAGTGTTGGTGGACACATTGCATGCAAAATACACGTGTAAGAAGAGACAAGAATAAGCTTCAAACATCAAATAGGCACCAAGGTAAAAGGAGGCATTAAAATTTTCATGAAGTAATGCCCAACATGCCATAATACCATTTGCCCAAGCAAGGAAACGTTTCAATAGAACAAGGAAGATGAATTTATAGCATATGGAAGGTCAAGAGTTTCTAGCACCCATTCCAAGGAGAGAACATTTTTAAAAGGCTAAATATAGAGGAGTCAAATGATATTTTTTGTAGAGATGCATTGGAAACAAAAGGAGGTGTAAGTGGAGCCATTGATTGAAGGTTAAGTGGGAGTAAGAAGTGAAGCACCATTTGGCATTGCAAGGAAGAGAGTTCAAGCCATGCAGGGAGTCAAATAGTCAAAGGTTGAATACATTGTAGAGCACCTATGAGAGATTCGTTTGCACTTGGCCAATCAAAAGGAGAAGGCAAAATATTTTCCAAGGAAACCCAAAGTATAGCAAAGGTTTCATAAAAGGGGGAGCGCCTATCAAGAGATAGTCAACCATTGTTGACCAGAGGGAATTACCATGGTTAAAGTTAAGGTAATTCATTTTATTCAAAGTTTATTTATGCACATTCAGAATAGGAGATATAAGGAATATATACACTTATTATTTTCTAAGGATAAAAGTGAACTTATATACTTTGGAGGGATAAGAATTAAAAGTTGAAACCTTAGAAATAAGATTAGTGTTATTTAAAGGTTTTATGAAGGACTGAAATTTAGTTTGAAGGAGTTAAACAAATAAGTTTAAAAGTTTTGTAATTTGATTATTTAAATTTACAAAACATTTTTGAAATATTTGCAATTTGAATAGAATGGAGTAATAAGGTTTTCGACATCAAATTAAGTTTATAAAATTTGCAAATATTCTTTTATGGAATTTCTAAATTTCTAAGTTTGGAGTTATAAGGTATTCAACACCAACATTGGATTAAGAAATTTAGAAGAAGTTATATTTTTGAAATTAGGGAGTTAATATTAAAAAATTTGAAGAATTAAAAACTGCATTCAAAATTATCTTTAGCTTACAATTTGGGAGAAATAAGGGATTCAACTTAAAGGGAAACTTAGAAAACTAAGTAATTTTTATCAAAGACACCTTATTCAAAAAAACTATGGATGAAATAGTGAAGAAGGTATTTAATGAAGATAGTGAAGAAATACTACATGCATTCAAATTTTATTCACATGGGTTAATACCCATTATTGATGGAGCTCAAATATTTAATGTTCTAAAATATAGATTAAGCTCATTTTTCAAAGAAGCTAAGGGAGGGAAATTTACTACCTTTATAGGATATTTTCATGAAAAAAAAATAAGTCTTGATGGGAATCACAAGGCACCATTGTATTCAATATAGAAGAGTGTTTAATGATGTACCTTTCATTAATTGTTTTTGAACTCTTTCAAGGGAAGGTTCAGATTGAAATAAATGCTTCATATGATTATTTTAAGGAAGAATTATCAAATTATTATGATCTACAAACTCATCATAATGAAGGGGAATATTTAGTAATAGTGCAGAAGCAAGAAAGGAATAGAAATTAGGAAAGAAGTCAGATGAAGAAAGAAGATATATCATCAAATAAGATACAAAAGAAAATAAAGAAAAGAAGAATAGAAGAAGTCACATCAAAAAGGTAAAACATGAATTGTTTTGTGGAAGTTCAGGAATCGACCTCAAAGAGATAGATTGAAACATAAAAATCGAAGACCATATTGAAGACTAAAGTCTTCAATAACCAAATAATGTAATACAAGGGAGTGTTGGAATATATTACATTATTTGGTACATGCTAATGTACCACCTTGGGTACATCCTTAGATTAGGAAGAGTGTTCTAGATTAGAAGTTATGATTTACTTTATGCAATGTAATAAGTGCACAAGTATTATTAAAGTGTGCAAAGTATTTTGGTATTGTAAATGTGCATAGTTGTCCATGTGCACATGTATCCATAGAATAGGAAGTGGAAGAGTCTCTAGAAGAGTGAAGGCCAAGAGTACTCCATATGAAGAGTCACATTACATTATATATGTAGTGTATGTGTATATGTAAAGTGACGTGACATGATAGGACATGACTTGACACTTACTTGATACTTTTAGAGCTATTGTACCATTTTTGTGAGCATTTGTTAATGGCAAGTTTATGAGTGATTGTTGAAGTTATTTATGAGTTTTATACTTCTAGAATATTGTCATTATTATATATATATCATATTGCAACTTTGATATTTTGGTGAATTTTATCTTAAGTATTAAGATTCAAAAGTTAACAATCCTTTTGTATAGAAAAAAGTCTTATATTTTTGCTATGTATTTAATCTCAACCTCTTTTTTGCCCGTGTGAATTTTACTTTTTTGGGATTATATCCTGTAGTTGCTCCTTAGCTATGATTTGCATTACCTATTTTTTTGTAGGATCTTTTGATATAGTGCCTCCTTTTTTTCCCATTGTGCTAATGTAACATTTAGGTCCCCTATTATGATTAGATTGGGAGGTATTTCCTGCCTTATCCATTGATGTAGACTCTTCCATACCTCCTATTTTAATACTATGTTGTTTGGACCATAAAAGTTAACTATGGTCCAAGTCTGACCTTCTAGAGAGTTGAGTGAAATAGCTATCTAGTTGGTGTGTATGATTTTGTTGGTGTATATTATGGCCTATGGATCCTAGGCTATAATGAGTCCATTAAAGGCTCTTGATGAATTTGTTGCTTCTAGTTCTAAGTGTCTCCATATTTTATTCCATTCCAATTTTACTATCTACTTTGATAATTTTCTCTTATATGCAGACTACCTTTGGCTTCAGTTGATCTATTAAGTTACTTAGGTATTTTTTCTTCAAGGGACTACCTAATCCCCTTCCATTCTAGGATATAGCCTTCATTTCTTTGTTGACTTCTTAGCCTTGTTAAAGTCTAAGACTGTCTAGGTTTTCTTTTGTATTTCTAGATTGGCTTGCTCTGTCCTTGCTTCTTGGTTGGTTTTTCTCCCCCTTGTAGTGGATCTAGTGGTAGGAGTACCCCTAGGATGACAATTTCTATTAATTGAGTTTCTTCTATTTCTTCTTTCTCTTTAGAAAGAGTATATTTACTAGCATGTGTTCCCTCCACTTCTTTTATTTCTAGTTCGAATGGTTATTTTCTCTTTTTAGAGGTTGGTTCTAGGATAGCCTTTCTTCAACTTTAGATAAGATAGAAAACATGTTATTGGTCTATTTTTTAGGTAAAAGTGACCTCCTTCTTCTACTCCTTTATATTTTTTTTTGTTTTCTTCTTACTACCTAGAAATTTTGGTCTTCCCACTTGCTATACTTTAGAGGGACAATTTCTTGAAAAATGTCCATGTTGATGACAGGTAATGCATTTGAAAGGTATATGCTCATAGTCCAATGGTTGGGTGTGGATCCAATCCAAGACTTTGATGCCTATACTTTTAAGGAGTCCTTTCTTCAAGTTGACTTGAACACACATATTGGCACATATTGCATTGTTGGCTTTTGGGGGAGCCCAATATACAAATGTGCCAATAGAATTTCCTATTATCTCTAAATTTGGCTTGTTCCAAAGGTGTAGTGGTAAAAATGATGGTCTTACTGTCTTACCTATATTGAGACCTCTTCGAATTCCTCTGCTTGTGGATCAAAGCTTGTTGACTAGGGGCTCATGTACAAAGGACTCAATTCGAGGAACCAAAGCCCTCCATAAAAAATTGCATTCCTTTATTCTATATATGATAACATGACTATGAACTATCCTCTACCTATAATTATTATCTTATAACTAGATATTTTTGACTCCCATGTAGAGGTTATCCACTTTTGTATGGATATGGGACTAGGTTATATTCCCATGAATTTGCAAGTGCTTTTTTTGTTAGTGTGAGAATCAGACTTTGTCTGAAGTCTAGAGGGATCTCGGCCATGAGTGCTTCATATAGCTTGGGAATAAAGGTGCTTTTGGTGCTTGTTTGGGCCTACTATGGCCTCCTTGCTTTTAGGGCTTTGGTCAAGTTTTCTAGTTTTGTTTGATCAAACAAAGGTGGTTGAGAGAATAGTGAAAAGGATCCATTTCCAATGTTCTTGAATAGTGATGTAGCCATCATGGCTACTGTAGGTCCAAGGGCCAATTTTGATGCAATACGTGTCAAACCCTATTATTTTAATAGAAGACAACCCCTTCTATTTTCAAATCTTCCCAAGCAAATGGTAGGGAAAAAATAGTTTTGTATTAGATTTGGTATACTATAAATTTGAATAAAAGTCTAGAAATAGTTAGTAAATATTCAACATGAAAATAAAAATTATTGCATAGATTTATGTAATAAATTATGTTGATTAAACATCTTAAAAAACAAGACTATTGTTATATAAAAATATATACCTAGGACTTTAGTTTCTTGAATTAGCTGGCTAGATCTTGAGTTATGTGAGTTGAGAGTTGCATGGGGATAAATGTATACAACCCTAACCCATCCTAAGATTTATAGGGATATAGACCATTCCTTTTATTAGTGCTTAAAATTGTAAAAGAGATAAGTTTTTCTCTATTATATTCTTGGCTATGGAGTATGCATACTTGGAATTCTCATTATTGGAAAGAAATATGAGAAATAAGATGATATTATTTTGAATAGAAGGTGAAAACCCATGAGGCATTCTAACAAAATATATCCCCAACCCTAAATCTTATAATTGTTGGAATATGTGGTGTTAAGGTTCACTTGAGGCTAGGACCCATTATTATATTATATTTGTAATATATCCTTATGGGTCTTTCTCCACCTTGTATAGGTGGGTTATTGTAACATTTTAATAAAAAAATATAAATTTAGTTCTTTAGCCTTGATGTAAGGTCACATATAATTTGGGTATTTATACCCCTTGAGACTAACCATTTACTTAGAGTTCTTATTTTTCCTTTAGTGTCTAAGAATACCCTTCATATTGCATTATGTATATATAAGAGTTTTTCTTTCATTTTGGGTAATGTGTTGATTTAGTTCATGTCTAGAAAGTAATGTAAAATTTAGCATGGTATTATATCAGGTGTGAATTTTCATTACTTGAGCTCAATATTTTGAAAAAATCTCTTCTACAATAGTTCCAAAACTAGTGTGGTTTCTTGGAAATAGTTTTTGGAAGCTTTTTGTGTTGTTGATAGTTTTTTAGGGTTACTTACTAAAATCCTAGGTGGACTTAAATTATGAGGATCTCATTGTGTCAAGATATTTTTTTTTGTAGGAGAAAATTCATTGATAGATACACTTTTTCTTGTCTTAATCCTATTCTTTTTTACTAGGTGGATGCCCTAGCTACTTGATTTATTTTTTTAAGGATGTTTGAAACCCTCACTTGTCATTTGTCTAAAAAACTCATTTCCGTATCTACTTCATTGGTATCAATATAGCATAAATTAGGGTATAGTCTACATGATTGTTGAAGGAAAGAATAAGAGGTTTATCATTTTTGAATTCCTCTATATGCCATAGAAGTTATGGGTCATGCATGGCAAAGACCTCTAAGCTACTTGAAAAAGTTTTAAAAATGGTTTGATAACTTTTATGTTGCTTTGGTAGAGAAGATAATATGATTAGTTGAATTTCAAAAAACATTATGCAAGGAAGACCATTATAGATACAAATAAACTATTAGCATTATTGCATTATTTGTTTAATTTTAGGGGGGATTTGTTGGCTTTTAAGCCTTACTACCATAGAATATCACATGTCCCAATATAAAGAAGCCACAATATTTAAGGTCAAAATAATAATAATTAAGAGTAGAATAATATATGTGAGCAATTAAATATGTATCTAGGCCAATACAATAATGAAATAACATTCACTTATAATAGCAAATATAAATGTAAAATGGTCAATATCATAATGTACGAGCATGAAGAAAAATTACAATATTAATTGCTCAAAATTTGTGTACAAGTTTTATTATCAATGCTTCTCTCACACCTCCTTGTTTGTATTTTCTCATGTTTCATTGTATGGAGCTTTGTATCCATAATATAGATATAGAAGATGACTCTCCATGTTCTTGACTATTGCTTTCCATATGAGAACTCCCATGACCTTTGGCTTATCATCTTTCCACTTGCATACTAGACTCTTCACTCTCTTCTTACATGCATACTTGACTCTATGACACTTGCATACTTCTACATGACACTTACTCTTCTACATGCACTCCTAATATAAGACACTTGTGCATATCCTCACATTACATATTTTTAGACTTACATATATGACACTTGTGCATATTATCTCAATACATACTTGCACTCTGTATATTATCTCAATACATACTTGCACTCTAACTTACATGATACTTGTGCATTTCCTGCACATTTCACCCTTACATGACACTTGTGCATTTCCTGCACATTGACCCTTACATAAAGGGGAAAATATAAATCACTCGCCTAAACTATAGACTCAATCCTAATCTATTATATATTTACATTTGTACCATGAAGGTACCATGGGGGTAAATTTGCATGTACCAAATAATGTAATATTCCTCAACACCCCTATATTACATTATTTGGTTATTGAAGACTTTAGTCTTCAATATTGGTATTCGTGTTTGTTTTCAATCAACTTCTTTTAGACCTTTATCTGAATCTTCATTGTATAAACCTTCTTTGGTTTTTTATTCATGTCTTATGTTAGCCTTCCTTTTGTGTTTTTCTCTATTCTTCTTCTTTCCTCTTCTCTTCTTCATATTTAGTCATGATGTACCTTCTAAACATTGAGTTAGTAAATCATCACAATAATACATCCTTTATTTTAATGATTCCTCATTGAAGCTAACATAAGCTTCATTCAAGTCATATGTGTCACAATTTATATTCTTCTTCTCTTGTCTCTTTCCTTGAAATATATCAAAGGTAAGTAGTGACAAATACATCAATAAGCATTATTTTAAAGAAAATATAATGGTGTTTTGTGAATTCCACCATGTTCTAAATTTTTTTTCATGAAGATAACTTATAAGTGTTGCAAACTTTTCATATTTTGCATCCTTGAGAAATAAAGATAGTTTTTATTTTAAACCATTTGATATTTTTTTTCTTTCCATCAAAGTCATCTATTAAGTTTTGAGAATAAAAATTTAACTTGTTCACCATTTCTTCACTATCTTCATTGAATGCATTTCTAACGATTTCTTCCATGATGATCAAATTTTGCAATTTCATGATTCAATTCTTTTTGAGGTAGTAAGCCTTATATCTCCCAAATTAAAAATAAATCAAATATAAAATTTGCAAAATTTAAAGTTTTCTAAACCTTTGCTTAGAAGTCCGTTTAACTCCCTAGTAAATTAAATTTGTAAAATTTCAAATTTCTAAATTTTCAAAAAACTTCAATTTATTTCAAATCATATTTCTTAAAATTTCAAAACTTTAAACTAAAAACCTTCAAACCTTATAAGTCCTTAAAAATAATAAATCTTCATCAAACTCAAAAATCTTTGAATCTTAAAAAAACCTTTTATTTTAAACCTTAATTATCATTAAATATTTTCAAAAAATAAATATCCTTTGAAAATAAACTTTACTAATGAGATAAACCTTATAACTCCCACTATAAAAATCTTAATAAAGTTTAAATTTAAGAACTTTGCTTTCCCTCCAAGCAATAAGTATTTGAAAGGCTATTTAATGTACCTTTCATTATGACACCAATAATAATGCCAATAATAAGTAACACATGAACATTAACTTTGCTCAATTCAATGTTCTACACTCAATCCTGATTGTCTTGCTCAGGCATTTCAAATTTCTAAATTAATCACTCAATATGCCTTCAATTTTATGTTTTGGTAATATTTTCATTGGTGGTTAGGATTTAAGTCTTTTGGATGTTCAAGTTATTCTGGTCTCCTATAGTGGTAGAGATTTCCTTCAATGTAATCTAAATTTCCTATGACTGTGTACCTTTAGCTAGACTACAAGGTTTACTCTTATGACTAGAGTATCTTCAACTAGTCTACACACTTCACTCCTATGATTGACTATCTTCAGTTGGACTACACTCTTTAAATCTATGACTGGGTTCCTTCGCTAGACTTTATGCTTTACTCCTACCTTCGTCTAGCTTGTTCATGTTTTTCTTCAACTAGATGACCTCCTTGGTGGAATCTCATTTTTTTCTATCTAGATGGCATGTTGTGCTCTATTCCACTATTGTTGGACAACAATATTTGCTCTTAATTCTTTGTGTTGCTAGATAGCATGCCTTGCTTTAATCCTTTGCTATTGGACAACATGTTCAGATTTGATCCTTTGACGTTGGTCAACATATTTTTCTTTAATCCTTTGCTATTGGAGAATGGAGGGCTCTATCCCTAGATAACACCCTTATGGAGAATAATGTGCTCTAAACTTGGATATCTCTCTTCGGCTACCAAGTAGCTTTTCTTTGGACTGCATTCTTTGAACAACTACTTTTTAATCATAGATTTACTTTGTTCTTACTACCTTTGTCTCCTCTAGATAACACTCTTATGTTCTAGCATTGCTCTTGATAGCATGCTTCTTAGTTTGCTTGGCAAGTCACTTTGTATTCTATTCTCTTTGACTTCCCTATGCAAGCCACGTAAATGCTAACCTCTTTATCTATATTGGTTGCTTAGGCAATTTCTTTAATACTGGCCACTTGAGCCTCTTCTTCAATACTAATTGCTTAGATCTCTACCTTAATACTAGACACTTGTGCCTCTTTTTCAATAATGGTTGCTTAGATGTTGACCTCTAAAATTTAATGCTACCACTTAGGATTTTTCTTCTATGCAAACCTTTTGGATGTTGGCATCTTCCTCTATGGTGGATGAGAGATCCACTATTCCTTAATACTTCTAGACTACACTCTGGTAGTGCTATTCTCTGTTGTAGAATAAGACTTTCAGAAATCTTCAAATATGTCAAGGCCAAGACTGATATTGCTATAGTTATCTTGATGCTTATGATTTTCTGAATAACCAAAACTTATCATGCCTCTATCTCTCTTTATCTTTGGAGGATTAGAATTTGTACTTCTTAGTACTCTTCTTATCTATGTATACTTTTGTATACTATTGCTTCTCAATATCTAAAATTAGGAAGCTAGAATGCTTCTCTATCTCTAGAAGCTTTGATGCTTCTCAATCTTCTATATTATAACTTTGATGTCTTAGGTCACACTTAAGAACAAAATATGATTCTCCTCTTTACTAAAGAACCCAATATCAATATCAAGGTGACTACAAATGTCCTTGAATGACCAACTTTCCTCCTAAGTTGGTTTTATCAATCTTCAATAGAGATTCTCCTCTTTTCTATAGAGAATCCAAAATATTATTAGGGTGATTTTGAATATCCCTGAATGACTAATTTTCTTCTAAGTTGGATATCTCTATAAATTTCCAACTTTCTTTTGAGGTGGCTCTCTATCAATGTCCAACTTTATCTTGAGTTGGCTCTCAATCTATCAATGTCCAAATCTTTCTTGAGTTGGATCTCAATCTATCTTATTCGAGTCCTAGTCTTCACTGGCTTTCATTCAACCAAGAGGAAAGACCCTAGCTTCCAAATCAAGGTGACTTATCCTTGTCCTCTCAATATCTACTGAATCATACCTTTCAGAAATAGAGTCCAAGTCTTCACTACTTTCAAAGTGGACAGACTCTAAATTAACTCTATCAAGAATGGATATAGTTAAATGATGGTCGCTCTGATAAAATAACTCTCTAAAACATAGATAAAGTTAAGTGGTAGCTCTGATACCATTGTTGTATTTTAAGCCTTATTATCACATGATATCATAGGTCCCGATATAAAGAAACCACAATATTAAAGGTTGAAATAATAATAATGAAGAGTAGAATAATATATGTGATCAATTAAATATATATCTAGGACAATATAATAATGAAATAACATTCACTTATAATATCAAATATGAATGTAAAATGGCCAATATCATTCATGTACAAGCATGAATAAAACTTACAATATTATTTGCTCAAAATTTGTAAACAATATTTAATATCAATTTTTCTTTCACACCTCCTTGTTTTTATTTTCTTGTGTTTCATTGTATGAAGCCTTATCTCCATAATATAAATATAGAAGATGAATCTTCACTTTCTTGACTATTTCTCTCCATATGACAAATCCAATGACCTTTGGATTACCATATTTCCACTTGGATACTAGACTCTTCACTCTCTTCTTACATGCATATTTGACTCTATGACACTTGCATACTTCTACATGACACTTACTCTTCTACATGCACTCCTAATATAAGACACTTATGCACATCCTCACATTACATATTTACACATACATGACACTTGTGTACATTCTCTCAATACACACTTGCACTCTAACTTACATGACACTTGTGCATTTCTTGCACATTGCACTCTTACATGACACTTGTGCATTTCCTACACATTGACACTTACATAAAAGGGGAAATATAAATCATTCACCTAAACTATAGACTCAACCCTAATATATTACATATTTACATTTGTACCATGAAGGTACCATGGGGGTACCTTTGCATGTTTTAAATAATATAATATTCCTCAACATGGTTCAATCCTACATATTTTTTTGTCATTTTGTCCCTAGATATTTTACTTTTTGTATTACAAAATATTGCATTTGCCCTCCAGAATTTAAAATTTTGAATTTTGAAATAAAAATATTTTTGTGAATATTTTATTTTTGAGGGGTAAAATAATAGACAATGCATGATGTTTGGAGGTACTTTTCTTGAGCATGGGGGTCATTTTATAATATCCCAGCCTTAATTGCATTGGGGACCTTGGTATGATGGCTCTATTTTTCTTTGCTAAGGTATGACACCTCTTGTAAGTGGGTTCAACTGATTGGTTGGACTCCTTTGTGAGGGAAACAAAATATTTTTTGGACAAAATCATGGAAGGTCTATAGAGCAATGTTCATTCCATCGACCAATATAAAAATTTCAAAATTATCCATTTTCATGGTTGAGCTTGATATACTCTGTGGTACATTGTTTTGGAGATTGTGCATTAAGATGTTCCTCTTCTTAGAGCATAGGTCTAAATTTGATTCCTAGTATTTTGCTTGGAAGAGGGTATGTTTTACTTGGAGGAAGGCATGGAATTTTTTAAGGTTTGGCTTGGATGACCTTACTTTGTTGAAGCAAGGTACTTCAATGCCAAATCATCTTGGTGGATTTATGGCTGGTGGAGATTGTACTAATGCTTGGTTCCCTAGAGATCTTACACTTAAAACACCTTGTATATCTTTTTGGATGGATATGCCTTGTTTTTTAAGGTTTAGTTGTTGATGTAGCATGGTTGTTTAGTGGTTGATGTAGCACTATATGTAAGGTTGATTAATCATTTGATGCTATCTCACAAAGAGTTTGTATTGATCTTTGACTAATAATTAGTAGAGATGACACTTTTGTGGCATATTTAACTATAGACTAATGACATTTGGAGGCATCTAGTATACCAAGATTCTTTATAGTTGGCAATATAGTTTTTTCCTACTTATGACACATAATAGAATGTCATTTAGTGCAAGTATCTTTAAAATTTTAATTTTTTAAAAGGTCTTAATGACAATTGTGTGATTTTTAAGGATAAAATTTCAAGAGCCATAATTTTTGCATATATAAATGTTTTGATTTATTTCTAAAGTGCAAGATGTTTTGATCTCGTTGCATTTATAGTATTGTTTCTAGCCATAATTACATGCATACAACTTTCATTTTGTAGGGTTTTTACAGATCAACATGTGCCCTTGTCCAATGGACCTAAATATGAAACCTAAAAAATTAAGATTAAAACTCTATTATAGAGTAACAAACATCTCAAATAAATGAATGAGGACCCTAAAGACATTGATTTTGAAGAGAGAAAGTAGTTGTACAAGGACAAAAAGGAGGAAGCCCAAGGTGTGATTACTCTACATGTTGACAAAATCTATGAAAAGTACATGAATAAAATCTTGTATCCAAAAAGCTATTGGACAATTTCCACTAAATGTACAATCACATTACTCTACCTAGATCAATATATTGAAGGTAGAGATTGTTACTTTGGACATAGACAATTTTAAAACTATTTATGAGTATGTTAATGATTTTAATAAATTATAAAAAGGTATCTACATTTCTAGAGAAGGTACTAAATTTAAATTTTGATCTTTTCTGAGGTTAAAATGGAGTAATAAGGTTAATTAGTTTATAAGGTTAATTAATTTTTAATTTGGAGTGATAAGGATTATATTTTTATTTTTTTGGTTTTTGGTAAAGTTTCTAAGATTTTATTTGGAGAGATAAGTGTGTTAATAGTATAGTTAAGTTGTTAATTATTTGTTAAGAGTTTTGGAGTGATAAGTAGGAATAGATATAAAGTTTTTTGAAGTTTTTAAAAAGTATTTAAATACTTATTTGAAATTCAAAGCTCATAGAATTTTTGCAAATTATTTAACTTTGGAGAGATAAGGAAGTCTACTTCAAATTTAGGAATATTAATTTTGTAAAATTTTTATTTTCTAGTTTCTAATCAATTAGGGAGGCATAAGGAATTCAACTTCATAGGTTTTTGGAAAATTTAGAAACTTAGGAATTATTATTAAAACCTAGGGAGACATAAGGTAGTCTACATCAAAGGAAATATATTCTTAACATTGTTTTGCATATCATGGAAGAAATTGTTAAGAATGCATTTAATGAGGATAGTGAATACATGTTGCATGCACTTAGGTTTTACTCTCAAAACTTAATAAATGACTTTGATGGAAAGAAACAAATGTTTAATGATTTAAAAGAAAATTTGACTTTGTTTCTCAAAGAAGCAAAAGAAGGAAATTTCACATCTCTTATAAGCTATCTTCATGAAAATATTTTTAGGACATGGTAGGATTCTCAAAACACCATTATATTTTCTTTAGAAGAGTGTTTAGTGATGTATCTATCATTAATTAGTTTTGATATTTTTCAAAGGAAGAGACAAGTTGAGAAAAATAATGAAACATATGAGGAATCATTGAGATCAAAGCTATATTATTGTGATGACTTACTAATTGAATGCTTAGAAGGTATATCATCATATATTTCACAAATAATTTTGTAGAAAAGGAAAAGAAGAAGAGGAAGAGATAGAATCACATCAAGGACAATAAGAAACCTGAATCCAAAGGAAAGGTCAAGTAAGGAGAAGAAGAATATTAAAAAAATCAAAAGAAGGAAAAAAGAGAAAAGAGGAAATAAAGGTCCCAAGATCACAAGAGGATGAAGACTATGAGTAAAGACTAAAGTCTTCAATAACCAAATAATGTAATACAAGGGGGTGTTGGAGAATATTACATTACTTGGTACATGACAATGTACCACCTTGGTACATCATTGTAAATATTATATTAGGGTTGTGTCTTAGATTAGAGTGTGAGTTAATATTTTATGTAATGTAATAATGTGCAAGAAATGCACAAGTGTCATGTAAATATGTGTGCAAGTGTTATAAGTGTAAATGTGCACAAGTGTCTAATATGTAAGTGTGCACATGTGTCCTTAGAATAGGAAAGTGAAGAGTTGTAAAGAAGAGTGAAGGTCAAGAGTGCAACATATGAAGAGTCACATACAATTATATATTTGTGACAAAGCATTGTAATATTCATCGAAAATGCATAGCTTTATGCTTGCATTAGTAGACCTTTATTCAATAGCATTTTCAGTATTTTATATGCAATATTGTGAGAGTGTTTATATGAGTATTCTTATTATGATATTATAGTCTGAGTTATTATTTGATTCATTATATTGCAATTTTATTATATTAGATCTTGTGATTATTTTCCCATGAGATTTACATTAGTATTAAAGCTTCAAAAGTTAAAACCATCTTATTTTGGTATGTTTTTGCATTGTGACTTTGTTGCTTGGTGTTTTTCATTTCTTTTTACTGGCATTTATTGTTGTTGATTTTGTTTGTGCTTTGTTTACCTTTCTTAGTCATGGTGTTTCTCTTGCCAGTAAGCAACACCATGATATCTTCAAAGTCTTCCTTATGTCAAGTATCTTACTATAAGTGTCATAAAGTAAATCGCCTTAGTTCAACCCATGTCATATTTCATATGGTATGTGGTCTAAACACCAAGGCAACATATTTAAATTTGCATGCAATAAAAAACAAAAATAATAAACAAATTTGCAATCAATCATTTGGTGTCTCATTGTAGTGGCAAGTGTACCTTGTTGAACAATGCACTTGGTTAGATACTAGAATGGTGAACCCCATTATGGTTAGGGTATGGTGTCTTTTCCTTCCATAGGATATCCCTCTTCTAAGGTGAGCTATAGTGTGTATCTAGCCTACCTCTAATCACTTCTATCATTTTGATGTCTCATTGTAGTGGTAAGCATGTCTTGTTGAACAACATCCTTGACTAGATACTATAGTGGCAAACCCACTGTAATGGAAGCATAATGACTTTCCCTTCCATGGGATATCCCTCTCCTAGGATGAGCTATAATGTGTATAGAATGCACCCATTTCTTTCTCTTATCATTCTTCTTCCCTTGTCATGGAGGTTGTGTCTTACCAAGCAACACATCCATCATCAATAGTAGGACATGAGCTAGCTTTGGGAACATATACTTATGTAGCATCATAGGTTGGCATCCCTTAGACCCCCTACAATAGTAGGTGGACATGATTGAATTCCATACTATCCATCTATGCCTATCTTATAATTCACATTAGGATTGGGGTCAAAAAACTATGTATGTACATGGAATGGGTTGATTTCTTCTAGTCTACCCTATTGTAGTGACATTTGTGTTTGTTAGTACTTGGCACTTATCAGATGCTACATGCATCCTACCTAATTCAATGGCATGTATAAGAAAAACACCACCCCATATATGGCCAACCCTAGAGGAAAACAATAGTTATTTATTAGGCACATCATTGAATGATACACAAATCTTATGTGTTGTTTGGTCATCATACATGACTTTGAATGCTACTCAAATCATACATGCAATTCAATAAACTATGTGTTGTCGTGTGCTACACAAATCTTGAGTATGTGTCATTCAATCATTAAAATTACACATCGTTGTTTGCTACACAAATATTGAGTAAAATTATTTGGTATATCACCATGAGCCATACAAATCATATGCATATGCCATAAATGAAATAAATGCAACAAATACATTTAATTATTTGCAAGTTTTGTAGGGATAGCAAAAGGATAATGCTTCTAGGGGTTTTGGCATGCTTCGAACTCCATTGCGCACTTTTTTTTTACTCATTTTGCTCTTGACTAGCATTTTTTAGTGCTTTAGATATTTTTTATAGGTAAATTCATTTCCAACTACTTAAGGTAGGTAAAAAATAATTTTTTTTGACCAAAATTTTTAGGGGTACGTACAGGTAAGTATTAGGTATGTCTTATTATACTCATATTTTTGGCTACTTTTTTGCATTTTTGTGTAGGAAATAGAATAAAAAATCATAAAAAAAAATCATTTTGTTTTAGAGCATAGTTTTTTCATTTCTACTGGTTCAACTATCGCATATTGGTCTTTTTTTTTCTTTTTTTTTCTTATGACTCATGAGTGGTTTTCCATTTTGGTGTCAGCCATACCCCTTAGGGAGGGATAATATGTGTTTGAAAAAATATCACTAACAACTGACTTTGTAGGTGATGGAGAGTCTCATCCTCCTATTTATGGGATAAGGACTTTGTTAGTCCTTGGGTAGGATAACAATGAACCATGTTGTTTGGTGGTTTTGGTTCACTTTCTTCACCCAATGGTCATTTTTTTACCATATTTCATGATATTTTTGCCTTCTAAATTTACCACAACCTAAAAATAAGGATAAAGATATTATTAAGGGACATTGTAACATGTGTCTAACAAAGCGTGCATTTTAAAAATTAACAGAGTCTAGACCACCACTTTAAGTAGGGATTTTGGATATTTTATATTTTTTAAGGTTTTTTATGCATGGTCATGAAGCTAGTGTGTTTTTACACCTAATGTTAAAACAACGTATTGTTTGGACCAATGGTTATAATATTATGACCCTAAAAAAAGAGAAATTAGATCTAAAGAGAGATTTTTCTACTATAAATATATCTTTTACTTCCTCATTTCCCCACCATATTGCTTACATATTTTTTCCTTTGTGGCCATTGCATCATGGACTCTATTTTGCTCTCTCTTGTCCTTACATGTGTAACCAAATCCATTGATTTCTAGTTTGTTGCCTTCCATAGAGGACGATAAGACACTCCAACAAGACTTGTAGGTAAATGTTATTGATTTTTTATCAAGGATCAATTTTGAAGGTGGGTCAAACCCTCTCCAAAAATCCTAGGTGTGATTTATTTTTATTTACTAGGGTGACATTGTAAGCAGGATAAGAATAAGTTGTTTATTTTGTTCATGTTTTGAATGATATGGTCCTTGATGCCCTAGGTGTCAAGTAATTATTTTCATTGCATTAGGATTAACCCTAGCTTGTTAGCATTTTATGGATAATTTTAGTGTAGTTATTCTTGAATACTTTAAATTTATTATGCTTGAATAGGATAGTTTGTGATATTTATTGTCAATTTACTCATTTACTATCTTAGTTCTAGCATCTTGGTTTATCTGGTATTAATTTGAATAATTGCATTAGATATCCTTTTTTTTCATAAATATGGGTTGATCGTTGTCATGACTACAATTGCCCCAATATGCAGTGATTGTGACAAGACAAATGCATAAATAAACAACATAGGTTGAATGCCAATCCCTAAGATCCAACACTCATTTTGAGTATCATCATGAAAAGCTAGTTGCATGCATGACAAATCTTAGGGGATCTTTGGATTACTAGTTAGACAATCATAGGAATGATATAGAATGGAAAATAGAGACTTCTAGCAGAGGAAAAACCAAACATAGTGAAGGGCTATAACAATACTATAGTTTTAACTATTTTACCCTTATTCCATTAGAATACTTCATATTTTACAACAAAGTATTTGATATTAGTTTTATTCCTTTATAAGAAAAATATTGATTAATCTACTAATAAGTTTTGATAAACCCAGAATGTCCTACCAAAGAAGAGGTATGCAATTCCTAAATAACATTGCTCTTGACTTGGAAATATTAAAAGAGATAAATTTAGCCCTTTTATGGAACCCCATAAAATTGAGAAACCATAGGTTTGTGCAGGGTACCAATTGATATGGAACTCAAGCGTGAAGATAATTATTTATTAGGTGCAATAGAATATATAGGCTTACAATGGAATCACGTAGGTTAAGTGGTTGGAACAATTTTCTAAACATGGCCAACCACTTAACTAACAAATAATAATCTGCTAAACAAGGATGTCAACTAACTGCTATAATACAAAGGACAACTCTAACAATTTAACTAAACATCCAACAACTAACAAAACTATTTCCAACATGGGCATACTATGCCTCAGATGAATACAAAGTGCAAGAAATAGGAAATAATAAAATAATAATAACTTAGGCTTATAATTAAGCCTAAGGTACAATCATATCCTCAACACTCCTCCCAACCATAGAAGCATTGGACCCCAATATTTTCAACAAATATGGAAATTCATTAGTCATCATATGGTGAGGAATCCAGCAAGCCATGTGTGGAAAGTGACCGCGATGGGAGACAAGGTAAGAAGTGGAAGAATCCTATCAAGTGTGATGAGTCTTCATATTGAAAACTCTATCTGTAATGAGCAAAAGTTGACGATTAGGTACCATTGTTGTTGTATGGCTGATGACATGTTCGAGTACCAAAGGAGGATCCTAAAATGGTGTCTCTAGAAAGCGTCACTTATCCAAAGGACACCAAACTCTATCTCCAACCTGAGATGAGTGAGGACTATGATGCTTGTGCATCATTTGTTGCTGCTCCTACTGATTCTTCTATAAGTCTTGTGTTATAATGTCGTGAAGGCTTTGCTAGTGTTGAATGAAGGAAATAACCTTATCTTGCTCCTTCGTATGTGCAATGGTGGAAGAGGGCAAAGCCAAAGATAACTTCTATGGAACAAGTGGTTGTGTGTTCTTAGGTGTACCTAAAATAATGCCAATGGAATGGTTGGTATATTTCTCATGAGTGAGAGTGATGGGTTACTTAACTACAAGATCTTGTGATTGTTTTGATGGTGTTCTTTCTCTTGTGTGGTACTTATGCAAGTAGGAGCAAAAATAAGTGCTTAACAAAATGGTTTACAAAGTTACCTACAACTTAACATCAAATTTTATGTGGGTGTAGTGCTTTGTATCAAATAAGTTTTATCATGCAAATCCAAAGTGTATGTGTTTTTTAAGCATGATACACTGCATTCCTATCAAATTGATAGGGTTTACCAAGCAATAGTCTACAAAAATCCATATCAGTGATATCACATCTTACTTTATCCACAAACTTATCACCAAAAGCAAAAGTCAAGGTGCAAGTGTATGTGATGTTAGATATGAAGTCTACATCCTTCCACCCAAGTGCATATGGTTGGTGATGTGGCTTTATGGGAAGCTTCAACTTCTCGACAACGGAAATCACGATGATATTCTTCTACGATCCATTATCTATGATACAATCCACATAAAAATCATGTGTAATGTGGGCTCTAGTGACAAACAAATGGTCACGAACCCCTTGAGAAAAAACATTCGACATGAGGGTAACTTTGTTTAGTTTACCCTTTAAAGCTAGTTATTTTTCTTTTGTCCCTGTAGTCACAATGGGATCGTATTGTGGTTCCTCATATGTAGGTTGTACAATTAGGGATTTCTTCTTCTTTATTATTTCAAAATTAAAGCATTTGGACTTGACATGACCTTACTTTTTACAAAATCACAATACATTATTGAAGAAGAAGGATCTTTAGAGTGAGAAGAAGAAGAATGTTCTTTAGGAGAAGGAAGAGAAGAAGAATGAGGGGAAGAATGAGAATTGTTCTTTACCTTTTGTTGATGTTGATTCGTGTCTTTGGAACTGATGTCCTATCAAGATCTGTAAGAGGCACCAAATTTTTCCTCTACAAGAGTGGCATGCTTGAGTACCACATCCAAAGTTAGGAAATAATTGAAATTGATTTCCCTAAAAATTTGATCTTGCAATCCACGAGTGAACTTGTTAATAAAATCCTCTTCTGAATATTTCACACCAAGAAGCACCCTTAGCCTATTGAATTTGAAAATATAGTCAGCAACAAACATATTATAGGCTTACCTCAATCTATACCACTTAGTCGTGAGGTCGCTTTGGTAATTTGGTGGAAAAAATGTATTTTTCAGAATTTGGATCAATTCTTTCCAAATCATGGCAACATTATGGCTTTGTATTTCTACAATTAAAATTTTTGCTAAGCCTGTGAGTTTGATTGTGGCAAAAGCAACTTGTTCATCTTCAGGAATTTCAGCATAGGTGAACCAAGTTTGCTTATCTAAAATCCATGTAGACAAGACATCAGGATCCATTGATTCGTCATACAATTTGGCTCATATTTTACTTTTTTGGTATGATTGTGATGAATTTTGATATCACCAGGAGTCAATTGCACAACAATATATTTTATCTTATTTGCCAAAATATCTACTGCAACAATAAGGTTTTCCATGTTTATTTTGAGGTTAGTAGCCATTTTATTATGGGTATATGCTAGACTAGGAGGATTACAAAATGTTTGCAAGAACTATCTAGGCTCTTAGGAACAATTTTCCAAGTTTTCCTAATGCACAATTTGCCTAGATTTACAAAATTTACCTTCCAATTTACAAATAGGGCTATTCTAGTGCTTGACAAAATTACATCAAATTTTGCATTTTACAAAATTACCCTTCATATTTGTAATGGGTAAAAATAAAAATTAGCACTAAAATTGCAAAAAATTAGCCCTTCAAAATTGCAAAAAATTCTGACTTATGGAGAGGCAAATAATTGCTAATTTTTGCAAAAAATAGTTGCTAAAAAATTTGAAAAAATTGAAAATGGATTAAATCATCTTCTCTTGTTGTTTTTTGGCGCCAAAATTCAAATTTGAAATTTTGCAAAATTGGTGGGAAAAGTGTCTTGAGTGGTAAAAATTTGGTTTTAATGTGCGACCAACTGTGCTCGCGGGCTAGTCAACTCTGCTGGTCAAATTTGTGGTCAATATGCCCAATAAGGCCGGTCAACTCTATTGGTCAAATCAGAGGTCAATCTGCCCAAGAACCGCCAAGTGTAAATCTAAAATTTTCTAATATGCGGGGAAAATCTGCCTGGATGCAACCCACAACCTTCTCACGCACGCGAGTGCGTTGTGGTGTGACCACCATAAGGTGGTCACCACATTATGTGTGTGATGACCCTTTTAAATTGCTTTTGGGTCATCGCATGCATAATGTGGGACAAATAACAAAAAAAAAATTAAGCAAACCTGCTTGTACCTAGCCAAAATCTCATTGACGTCTGCTAGGGCTAAAAATGGCCGAAAAACTCCTTGCACGCCGTTAGAAATTTCTACACGCTAGAAATTTATACGTCGCCAAAAATTTATGCAAGTTGAGAAATCCACATTCGTTGCTGGATTTTGTTGAAATTTCTTGCAGTGCCATGTGTCGACCTTCAATTCAAGAGTATTTTTAGGGTTTGATGATCCATAATTTGATTAGTTTATATTAAACCTTAGTCATGTTTTGATTTTCTCTTGCCAATTTCTTTCTCGTCTGAATTGCTTGCAATTCGATGATGATGTCCGCATCTAAGATTTCTAGCGAACGATCTGCATCTTGTTTTGAGCGTTGGGATCATTGTCTGCAAAGTAGTCCAACTTGTTTATTGCAAGAATTTTGCTATCAAAGATATAAAATGGTAGCCAAAATGTTGAGACCATGCCAAAAAAAAAAATTTGCAACAGTCTTAAATTTTATCATAATGGAAATTCATGTTGGTGAACAATGTCATATTCTTGGGGGTGGGGGGCACGATGGTTTTTGTGCTCTGCAACTTCTTCGAATGACATCCACCAATGAGGAAAGAAACTCCTAAAACTTTTAGGTGGTTGAACAACCTCTATAGGTGTATCTCGATCTTACTTCGAGCGTAACCAATCGTTACTTTCAGGCCAAGGTGTTTGTTGCTTTGTTGAGCGTCTGGTTCAAGCAATTATCGAGCTTTGCAGAGTCTGCTACTTGTATTTTACACGATCGGGGTTGCTGAGAAAAGTGCGGCTATCTAGTGATGTTGATGTAGATTTCTGAGAGGAGGAAACCATCGATAGGGAGTTTTGAAAACTATCAATTGGCAATACAGGCCGATGTTCGGCCATCATTGTTGTTGTCTGGTGGTCTGTCAGGGTAGGTCATTGGATAGGCTACTAGTGGTAGGTCCGGTTGACAAAGAAATACGATGGTAAGGAGGACCACTGACATGCCTCAAAATAGGCACACCTATGTTTAACATTTTGAAGGTTATAAAAAAAACTAATTGCACTGACTTGCACTCTTAATAGGCTAAAACCCTATTTTAATCCTTTGGAGGTTTAAAATATTACTATTAATGAATATTAATATTTTAATTGTAAATCAATATTATTTTAAATCCTTGCAACTTGAACAAAACAAGTTCAATTTTTTTCCAAATGTTATCAAATTTCATGCAAAGAGGCAGTTAACTCAACTTTGCTCTCCATGGAGGAAATTTTTGAGCCAATATTTTCCGCATGAACTTCAAGTCACTTCGACAATAGTTTTGACAATCTGGTGCTCTCTCGACAAGGAGTGCAAATGGCTCCTTTTGGCCATGAATTTTGGTCTCAAACTCTGTAATTGCTCCTCAAATATCTTTTGATCTCTCTGATCTTTGAAGCAGACAATTTCTCCAAATAAGAAACTTTTCTTGCCCGCACAAGGTAATTCAGGTTTACCCTCTAGTTTTCTATCAGGGATATTCGATGCAAGGGTAAATTATTCCCTCTAACACCTCCTGATCTTCATAAAATTATGTTGTGGATGGCCTCAAACCAATTTCACGCAAGCACCTACCCTAGGATCTGGTGCACTAGCAAAACAATACTAGTCACCTAAACTTTCCTATGGCTCTGATTACCACTGATATGGAACTCAAACATGAAGATGATTATTCATTAGGTGTAATAGAATATATAGCCTTATAATAGAATCATGTAGGTTAAGTGGTTGCAAAAATTTTCCAAACATGGCCAACCACTTAACTAACAAATAAAAATTTGCCAAACAAGGATACCAACTAACTACTAGAAGACAAAGGACAACTCTAACATTTTAACTATATGCCCAACAACTAACAAACCTATTTCCAACATGGGCATACTATGCCTCATGTGAATACAAAGTGCAAGAAATAGGAAATAATAAAATAATAATAACTTAGGCTTATAATTAAGCCTAAGGTACAATCATATCCTCAACACCAATCTTAATATCATGAATTATATGAGCCATCTTAGGATCTAAATGCCATACCCTATGCAATCCAAAAAGAAAGAGGTCTAGACATAGCATGAACAATTATACCATCTTCATACTTATAAGAAAGAGCACCTTATACTAGATTTTCCTTCTCTTTCTTATATTCAATCTCAAAATCATAACTCACTAGCTTGATCAACCATTTGTTCTACTCTAAACAAGAAAAATATTGCTCCAAAATAGTACTTAGGACTACTATGATCAATTTTGATATCAAAATATTGACCACTAAGTAAGTATTTTATTTGTCCACTTCATACATGATGGCTAACATCTCTTTCTCATAAGTAGATCTACATAAGTTCTTTTTGGAGAGTTGTTTGCTTTGATAAGCTAGGTAATGAACTTATTTCATAAAGACCACCAATATCGATTCTAGAAGCATCACATTCAATGACAAAGAGTTTGTTGAATTTAGGATTAGCAAAAATTGGAGTAGACCACATAACCTCTTTCAAGGTAGTAAATTATTTTGTATCCTCTTCAAATCAAACAAAGACCATTCTAATCTTCTTGATTATTGATAAATTCCTTAGAGTCATGGAGGGAATGATAATCTTCCCATAATTTTTAATAAATTTCCTATAATACCTAGTAATACTTTAAAACCCATTAAGGATATTGAGATATTTAGGGACTAATCAATCTTGCATTGCCTTAGTCTTGTTAGGTCCACCTTGACACCTTTAAAACCTCAAAGGAGCACTTAAATTTTTTGATATAATTATTCCTACTCCAAAATCTAAAGCACCTATTCAACATGATGTAAATGGGATTTCCAAGACTCATTCTAAGACCATATTTTTTGCGGATAGGTGATGAAAGTGCAATATGACTTATGACCAAGGTCAACATTGTATTATGTACTTTTGTATAGGGATACAAGCATTCATTGTAAAATGTACTTAATTATTCATTTATGTAAGTTGTATGGATTATGGTTAAACCCATATTATTATTTGTAATTAACCTAAAATTATCTTGTTTTGTTATCTTCAATTAACTTAATAATGTAATTGGATTTTTAGTATTGGTATAAATACACTCATCCATTGCATGAGTGTCATGATCCTTGTCCATAGATAATACAATGGTTAATTATGGTGCTCAATCACACCACCAATTATATATCTCTTTCCTTCTTTTTTTTCATTTTTTATACTTTTTGTTTAAACTTTGAGTGGATAGATTACTTCTTTTATTTTTGGAAATAGGAATAAATTTCAATATGATATTATAGCGAGTATGGAGTAGCATTGCTTGGTCACACAACAATTTTGTTCAAAGCCTTTGATCCTTCTTTTGAATTCTAGGGCACATTTCTTCTCACCAATAATTTTAGCATAAGGGGCAAAGAGGAGATTCCTTTCTACTTTTCACCATCCATCCTTCTAATATTTTTAGAGAGAATGTGCCTTGTCTTCTCAAGATTCGAGATTCTAGAAGGGAGAAAACAAGGTTTTATTT
The DNA here is from genome assembly GCA_028583015.1 of Wollemia nobilis. Lineage (NCBI taxonomy): Eukaryota > Viridiplantae > Streptophyta > Pinopsida > Araucariales > Araucariaceae > Wollemia > Wollemia nobilis. The sequence continues at coordinate 18,636,076 of JAQPPZ010016946.1, read as the reverse complement.
TGATGTACTTATTCAAATTTTATGTGCACTTATTTTTTAAAAATGGTACTTTTAGATACAACATTCAAATTGTTCACTTACCTTTCCTTTAGAGAAGTGGTGCCCTTTTTAAGTGAGGAGCACAATGTCCTTCAAGGAGAAGATGTGCTTCTCCATCCTTCAAAGGAAGGTGCCAATGTGGATAGGCAGGGATGAGCTAAGTTATTTGTTGAGTCAAAGTAGGGTTTGAATCCCCTTTTACAAGTTTGAGGAGCTTCTAGGCAACAAATATCCTGAATATTTTACTTGCATCTTGACTAGCAAGAGTTCAATATGTTTGTGTTAGGATAAAGGTCATGATTTTGAATTGTGTGCCTTGACCTTTTGCATAACAAATGAACTGGGATACAAGTCTTCTATAGTAGTGCCCACGATAATGTCATCATAAAACACACACCTTTCTAGATAGGTGAAGTGTCCTAGGAAGTATTGGTCATGATTTTGATACATGTTGTATACAAATAAGTAACACCCAAATAAAGCACCAATAAAAAAACAATTTAAAAGAATGAAATGAGTATCATATAGAACTTTTTGCTTCCCCTTTTACAATGTTTTGCCCTAACTGTATGGGGAATATGATTACAATAAGCACACATGCTTGTTTTCAATACAATAAGAACAAAAGGGATAGGAACCCTTATTGTATGATAAAACTAATGGTGAGTGTTGAGTCTCCTCTAGTACCCATCCTTGCTGCAACAAATTTGAAAGAAATTGTAACCTATACAAAAATTAAATGTAAACAAATGGGGTTAGCAGCACCTGCAAATATGAGTGAAATTAACCACTTTAAAACCCTAAAATATATGCTTGCTAGAATTGTAAATAATATGCAGGAACAAACAACAATAAAATCAAATGAACCTTGCTGACTACCTGATCTGATCCACCTATTAATGCCTAAAATGCTTCTTGAGAAATCATGATGCGTGGGTGGGGTTGGTCAACCATGGAGGGATGGTTGGGAAACCGTCGAAGGACAGTTGTGACTATGTAAACGCTTGTGGGTGGTTGATACTGGACTGCACAAACCCTAAGGATGGTGATATGAAACTTCGATGGCCTCAAACCTCACAAAATTTGATTTTTGCAATGATTTTGACAAAGTAATGTTACCTTTTTCAGCCTCTCCTGGTTGATGGGATGAGGGTTCCTTTATAGACCCCTTGGGGTTTTGGAGGGAAAGGGAGGTGGCAAGCCAATATTACCAAGTGGTAATCCAAGGCTGCCAAATGGAAGGGGCAATTACAGTGAGTCACCCAGGGTGTCTCACTTAACTAGGGTGATGTGGATAGTGGGTAGGTGCAAGTGAAGTAAGGTGTGTGAGATGAGGTGTGAGATGTGGCAATGTGAGGGGTAGTGGTGGATAGGACATGTGTCATGAGGAGACATAGGGTATCCTAGGGGGTGTATTTCCTATATTTATTAAAATCTGGAAAATAGATTAATGTGCAATAAATACACCTAAGTTTAGACTTAGGCATATTATTTTATTATGCAAGATTGCGAGGTGCGATGCAAATGTCTAGGTTTTGGTATCTACACATGCCAATGCATTGTTAGTGCTTTCATCTCTTGATTACAATAGACATGTTATCCAAAAGAATATTGACTTTTTACTTCAAACAAAAGGCTTAGTGAGTCAATTAGTGGAAGGCTTTTAGTGTATGAGAGACTCTAGTTCAAACCTCTCTAATGTATTTTTCATGCCTTGAAGGAAGGATTGGATTTTTGGTCGATATAGTGATTGATGTGGCCATGTTCTATACCACTTATTACCATATTTTTCATATTTATACCCCTTCATACAATAATATTTATGCAAGTGTTGAATTCGTGATGGCTTCAACAATTTTGTGGTAAACAAGTGGCACAAATTAGTGGTAGCCATTAGAAAATCCATGCACTACAATTGGTGCATTGCGATTGCACACAATATTCCTAAGGTTTGAAAGGTTAATTTTTTAATTTTTGAGGTCTATTAGGGAAAATATTTGAAGGAATTAACTTTTGAATATGGAAGTGTTTTGAGCCATTTTTTTCAAATCATATAATTTTTCATGCTATTTGCATTGGTGATATTTATTCAAGGATCTATTATAGTGTTGGGAGTCAAATTCTATAATATGGATCCTCAAGCTTATGTCGCTTATCTTAATGGGAAAAAATATAGCATATGGTTGACTTAGATGATTGGTTTACTATGTAGCAAGAACCTATGGTGCATCTTTTAATTAAAAAAGTCAACCCTTATCTCGCTAGCATAAGCAAGAAGAAGTTCTTGGTCTATTCTCCTTGTCGATTGAACTAAAATTAGTTTTCCATATCAAGGAAGAGAATAAAACTATCAAGGTATGGACAAAATTGCACAAGTTATTTGAAAAAGTGAATGCAACTGAAGTCAAATGCTTGGAACTAGAACTTTCTTCTCTCAAATTCAATGAGTTTAATAATATTGAGGACTATATTGTGAGTTTCAAGGTATTAAGAGCAAATATTGCATCTTATGGAGGCAAAAAGAAAGATGATGTAAAATGTGTTAAAATTGTTCTTTCTAATCTCTATCCTCCCTTTCAAAATTTTAAACTCATGATTGGTGTGGTTCCTATGTACTTAGAAACATAAAAATTCTAATTCTTGATCATTTTTCTCTCATTATTTACTTTTAGGTAGCAATGAGAAATTTTGGTGGTAGTTCTCAAATATAAGTTCATGCAAAGGAAATAAAAGTTAAAAAGGCAAAGACCCAAGGGTTCAAGGTCTAGTCCAAGTCTTTAAGAAGGAAGGATATTCAACAAAGAATTGCTTGTCGAAGTTACAAAGGATTGAAACTAAATTTATTAAGATGGATGATCATCTTCCAAAGAATGAGGAGGCTTTATATGGGTCTTCCTCTAATGTAGAGGCCCACTATAGAATCCATTTTAGCGGGAATATGTTATTGTCACTAATGACTTCTCTCTTTGACCCCTTAGTTTAGATTATGAGGGTTGTTGAAAGTTCAATCTAACTTATGACCAAGGTCTACATTGTGTGATGTGCTTTTATGTAGGACTATGGGAATTAATTGTATAATGTATTTAACTATTAATTTATATAATCCCTATTGGTCAAAATAAACCTTGTTATGGTGAAACTTGTCTTATAATTTGTAATTAATTAATCTAAAGTCCTCTTATTATATTGATTGAAGTTAATTATGTAGTTGGGTTCTTTTGGAATTGGTATAATACCCCCAAGCACTTCATCCATTGCATTGGAGTTTTGTGATCCTTATTCATAGATAATACAATGATTATTTATGGTGCTCAAGGAAACCCAACAATTCTATGTCTCCTTTCTTTTTTATCTGTTTTACTGTTTTTAAGTAAGATTTGAGTGGATGGATTATTTTTGTTCATTTATAGAAATAAATGTGAATTCCAATACCAAGGACATAAGATAAAGTTCATCATACTTTGGAAAGTTGAAGGGGTATTTATAATACTAGAGGCATGACCAAAAACTCATAATTATTCTCATGAGTATTTAAATTAGTTTTACGAATATTCTCTTCTTTAACCCTAATTTGATAAAACCTAGAATGTAAGTCTAGATTTATAAAATCATGAGCACCATGCAATTCATCCAACAAATCATCAATAACAAGAATAGAAAATTTACCATTAACAGTATTCTTATTGATTGGGTAGAAATTTGAACAAGTTTACCAAGAATTGTCCTTACATTTCACCATGACAAGTAAATCATATTATTATTGTAATCATCATTCATATCTAGTATTCTCTTGTAATTATATTTTCTCATAAATTATATTATGAAACCTTGCCATCTCTAATAGGTACTCTCATCTTGGGAGATTTGATGGAGTCATTCCTTCCTTAAGAAGTATTGATGGTATTATGCTACCATGGAATTACCTATATCTTTCTCATTTAGTGGATTATCTTTGTGGAATAATATGTGTGGATGAATGCCTTGATATTTTTTCATATTGATGAATTATTTTCATTGATGAGAATCAAGTTTTATAACATAGGGATTGGTATTGGGCCAAATAATCCCTTACTACAATATATCTTGAGACAACTTAATTTTTATTTTTTATGGTTAAGAATAGACATTTGAAAATTGATTTCCTAGAATCAGATGGATAGTAATGATCATGAGTGATTTTAGGGATAATACATTGGGTTCCTTAAATAATTCAACATACTTATCAATGGGTAACTATATCTCAAAATAAAGAACAAGAAAAGCCCTACTTGATGGTTAGAACTTTCATACAACAAATTTGTGTGACGATACATGTGTTGACCTTCTTCAAAATATTTTCCATTTGATTGGAGATGACCACCTTGGATGGTGGGTGTTACAACCCAAAAATATAGGTGACACTTTCATTATCTATCCATTATACATATAACTAGGAAAGATTCAAGATAAGATCTCATAATTTTTTTTTTTAATTTGTGGAAAACATACCAAAAGGGATGCCACTTTCGGGTAAGACCCAAGGAGGCAGGGGTATCCTTGAAACTAATTTATAGTGGAAAACACCCCTTTCGAGGTGCCACTTTCAACATGTTGGGCATAGGAGGAATGGAGCCTTGTCGGCCTCTACCAGCACATAGGACATTCCTAACTATACCATATATCTGCAAGATGGAGACAAGGGGAATGGAACCTGGGTCGGCCTCTACCAGCACCCAGGGCATTTACCATTGCACCACAACAAACAGATTAGATCTCATAAATTAGGATAAACATTGAGCCCTAAGGATACATTTATGTTGTCTAAATCCATAACATAGAGGTTTTCAATCCAATAATAATTATCCATCCTAATTTTAAAATCAAGAACTCATCGCACACATGAATAATTACCATCATTTGAAAAATATAACATTGAATTTATAAAAATGGTTAACATACATACCCAATTTTTTGACTATATCACAATTGATGGAATTATGAGTTTTGTCAAAACCAATTAAAACAACTTGATGGTTTTAAACAAATACATATACCTTGATGATATGATGGGCTTGCACTTATATTAGAAAATATTTTGAGAGGTCTACTTGATGTACACCTTACCTCCTCATGTTCAATTGGTGCCTCATGATGTGGTGATGCTAGTACCTCCTCATCATTAGAACTACCTTCATCGACTTCCATGTGGAAGTTTTGCTTCTCTTCATATACTTGAGGGTGTCGAGATCTACATTTAGAATATAAAAACACTTGAGGAGAATAATCATTATGGTCAGTGAAGAAAGACCTAAGAGCATTGAATTCACTTGTCCCTGGAACCTAGACACCCAAAACTTATTTTTAGTTTATTATATTAAACACTCAATGTCATGGAGGGTGTGAAAATCATCCATATCAACTTCTCACTTTATTTTTTTCATAATCCCATGTCTACTTATTGAAACAACCTGAAGAACACAAGCTTATACTGAGAGGGGGGTGAACAATATAAGACCACTTTTTACTATTATTTCCCAAATAGTATTAATCAATATAATCAATGGCAGTATTAATAGCAATAACTAAAGCAATGCACAAATCATCACACACAATAGAGACACCAATTTTAATGTGGTTCACCCAATGTGGGCTACCTCCACAAAGAAAATATTTCTTCTAAATATTTATCAAATAATCTCATGGGAATCATTCCCAATTACAATGTTTATGGATCTCTGTACAAAGGAGATGTTGATCCCCTAGTATCAAGTTCGTGGACCTCTTCCATAGGAGAAATATTTCCCCTTCTACTCTGGCTAGTGATCTTCTAGAAGACTTTGTCTCTCTGTTGTACTTATTGGTGGATCTCTTTCAACTTGAAGACTCCTCACTCAGAATATTTGTCTTCAATTGTCCTGGCTGCTGGATCTCTATCCATTGAGACTCTATCCTCTATACTTTTTCACCTCCAAAGCTATATCAATAGTTTCACTCAGAACCTGCTCAAATATGCTCAATAGGTTCACTCAAAACCTGCTCAAATATGCTCAATAGGTCCACACTCAAATATGCTAAACAGGTCCACACATAACCTACTCAAATCTTCTCAAAAGGTCCACACAGAACCTGCTCAAATCTGCTCAACAAGTCCACACAAAACCTGCTCAAATCTACTCAACAGGTCCACACAAAACTTGATCAAATCTGCTCAACAGGTCCACTCAGAACTTGCTCAAATATGCTCAACAGGTCCACTTAGAACTTGCTCAATAAGTCCTCTCTAGGACTTGCTCAAATCTGCATTGCAAGCTTCCACAAAATCTTACACCAAATCAGTCCACAAGCCTTCTCAAATACTTGCCTCAATCACATGGAATCATAAAGAGAATTGTTAGAGACTCAATATGTTCTATACTCAATGCTCAATCAGTATATCAACTCAATCTCATAGAAGCATAAAGAGAATTGTTAGAGACTCGATATGTTCTATACTTAAATCCCAATCTCAACTCAAATCAATCTCATAGAAGCATAAAGAGAATTGTTAGAGACTTAATATGTTCTATACTCAAATCCCAATATCAACTCAAATCAATCTCATAGAAGCATAAATAGAATTGTTAGAGACTCAATATGTTCTATACTCAAATCTCAATCTCAACTCAAATCAATCTCATAGAAGCATAAAGAGAATTGTTAGAGACTCAATATGTTCTATTCTCAAATCTCAATCTCAACTCAAATAAATATCATAGAAGCATAAAGAGAATTGTTAGAGACTCAATATGTTTTATTCTCAAATCTCAATCTCAACTGAAATCGAAATATATAATAGTTTGTTTCATTGAACTTGAACAACCACTTCACATAATCACTTGACTATGCTCAATCAACTCAACCAATCACCTCAAGTATCAATCCTTTCTCACAAACCCCAGTCCAAGCATGTATCAACCAACCCAAAATGTTTTCAACAATGCTCAACAACAAATCTCACATAACAATGATACTCAAGTTCAAGTTCTTTGCACAACCAATGGGCTTCAACAACAATGCTTATAAACAAGGTTTAATCACAACTCTCAATTCATAAAACCTTGAAGCATTAACCAACAACTCTCAAAAAAGCAACCACAATCAATCCTTTTCTCTCCAAAGATATTTTCAGAAATCAATCACCCACATAAGTCAATGAAGAAATTACCCATACCTTTTTGATGCCTTATGAGTTGTCCACTAAATTTGCCACACTCAACACACTTTATTTTTCCACTCTCAACAAGGGTTAGAGGTCTTGAGTAATAACACAACAATAATATCCAAATAACACCTTATTACTCCTACTTTATTTTAACATCCACCAAAGTTCTTTTAGAAGAAAACCCTTACTCACAATAACATTCACTAAAATAAGACTTTATCAAAAACCTTATTGCTCCTAAAAATTTCAATTTAAAATTCACAATTCAAAAATTAATTCTCAACTCAATAACCACCATAACCTTATTCCCTAAGGTTATTTAATAAATCAATTAACAAAGCACCTTTACCCCTTATAACTCCACCTTAGGCAATTTAATTAAAAATTAATTAAAAACCTTAATACCTGCCTCGAGGGGAATCGAACCCCTGTCTTGCCCCAACGCGAATGCCCTTGCCATGGCCAAGCTACTACACGAGCTACGGGCTCGTTGGTGAAGAGAAAAACACCACATGCTTCTTGTTCTTCTCTTTCCTTTACCAAGCAAAATGTGTGCCTCAACCATAAACGATGCTAAATGATGCTCGCGGTAATCGAACACACGACCTTCGTGTTGTCAACACCTTTGCACAATCCAAGTTGCCACTCGGCCACACTGCCCAATGTGAATTGGGGGCTGGTCACTATCTATCTTAATCGTTCGTTGCTTCGCCAAAATAAACACACGAGCTCTTTTTCTTTGCATACACCATGCAAGATAATCAAATGAGCAAGGATTATGATTTTAAATCCTTAGTGGCATATTTATATGCCTTTCCCTTCGCTTGGAAATGTCGATGCTTACTTGCATTAATATATGTCGGTGCTACTTAAGGCTTCGATAGCCTTTAATAAACCCATACCTTGGGTTTTTCACATTATTAAAATTGCTCTCGATTGTTCTAAAACCCAAACTTAGGGTTTTAAATAATTTAAACTTTTATTCTCAAATCTAAATATATTATACTTAAAAATTATAATATTTAATTAGACTTTTACCACTTTGATAAATATTATAATTCCTTTTTAACTTCTCTCTTTTGCACTATTTCACTTGAACTTTGAGCTTCTTCTTGAATATCAAATAATCATCTTTGTCTCATTTATTTATTGCTAAAACCTTTGGCATTAATTATGAGTTCATCTGGAGGCATAAATGGTGACATCAATGACAACTTTGACTTAAGGACTCAAAATGTCCAAAAATATCCCCCTTTGTCATTGATGGAAACCCTTATCCTTTTACTGAAACCTGACCTTCTTTTATGCTCCCCCTAGCTTAATGCTCTCTCAAAAATCAAATCTCTCCACATAACAAATCTCTCTCCAATACACAAATCTCTCCCCCTTTGACATCAATGGCAAAGGGTCACCTTTGGGGATCGGGGCTAAGAATGAGCTTCTTAGCTTAGTCCCTCCCCCACCTCCACATGACGTGGTTAATTTTTGGGTGGGAGTATTTCTACTTCCCGAAAGCACTGCTCTCTATCTTTATATTTTTCTCTTTTTTTCTGAGTTTTCAGAATCCTTTCACTATTTCTTTTCAAGTCATCATCCTTGTTCCTATCATAACTTTTGTTCCTATTCATGTTCTTGTTTTCATCCATATTCCTATTCTTGTTCTTGTTCTCATATATGTTAGTGTTCGTGTTCGTGTGCGTGTTCTTGTTCTCATCCATGTTCCTATTCCTGTTCCTGTTTCTATTCTTGTTCTCATCCATGTTACTATTCCTGTTCCTGTTTCTATTCTTGTTCTCATCTATGTTCTTGTTCATGTTCTTGTTCTTGGTCATGCCAATGTTCCTGTTCATATTCTTGCTCTTGTTCATGATTGATTCTAAAATATATGCTCTACACCATATTTCCATGTGACCATCATTATTGCACTTATAACACTTAATTTTATTATTCCTTGGATGTGCAATTGTCTTAGGATTTCTCCTAGTGAAGCCATATCCTCTTCTGTCATGAACCCTGCAATTCATTACCTTGTGACCAAACTCATTGCATGAGTAGCAATATCCTTGGAAAATTTGTCCTTTCCCATATACCTATCTTTCATGTGTCCTACACTGTGAAGCCATGTGCCCAAACCTATGACATGAAAAACATATTCCATTGAAGAAACCTTGCCTAGACCCCATTGGTCTTCTAGTTCCTCTTGACCCGTTCTGATTGTTGTTCCATCTGAATCTTCTTTGTTCATTGTCCCTGTTTCTGTCGGGATCACTGCAATCTGACTCATCCTTAGGAGTTTCACTTTCACTTCCGCTCTCATCTAAGAAACCCTCTTCTAAAGTATCCTCTTATTCTGAAGTGTCTTCGAAACTGGTAGGTAACTTGTCTTCTTTAACCTGTTTGGAACCAAGACCTATCTTGTTTATTGCTCTTCTTTGTATCTTGACTATTTTATCCACACTCTTTGCACTGTTTACATACTTGTATAGCTTATTCTTGGAATCCTCTAAATCTTCCTTTAGTAGGGCCACTTCTTGTGTTAAATTTTCACATTCCAAGATCTTTGCTTCTAACTTATATTTGAATTTGCTTGCCTCAGCCTTTTGACTTTTCTAGATCCTCTATGAGAAATAATATTTCTTCATCACATTATTGAAACTGTGTTTCAAGCTTAGAGTGTTGCTTTCTTACCTTCTTGATGTCCTTTGCTTGCTTTTCTTTGTTTGAATTTTTTGCCTTTTGGAAGCTTGATTCCTCTTTCTGCTTCTCATATTTTGTTTCTTGTAGTATCTTGGTCTTTTCCAACTTATTCCTTAGGAGAACAATTTCTGCTTCCAATCTTCCACATTCTGTTTCCCTGGATTTCAAAAGATCTACCATATCTTGATCAATATTTTTTCCTTCTTCCACCTTTATCTTGAGTTCTGTGAGATTCTGTATGAATTCCACTCTTGCTTCTTCATCTTCCTGAATTTATTATTTCAGGCTTGAATTTTTCTCTAACTTGTGTAGCTTGTCCTTAGAACCTTTTACTTCCATCCTTAGTGAAACTATCTCATGCTCTAATTTTTCACACTCTAGATTTTTTGTTTTTAATTTTTCGATCATACCTTCTTCAAATTTTCTTGCTTTTTCAACCTTATTTCTCAAGTCAGAGATACCCTATAGAAGCTTTATCTTACATTTCTCATGTTCTTGTATTTGAGCCTTCAATTCTAAATTCTCTCTTTTCAATTCAATAAGCTCCTTAAGAGTGGCTTTCCCTTTTTATTTTTTTGAAGCATCTTCTTTTTCTTCTATTACTAAAAGTAGAGTTTCTTCTTCATCCCTGTTTTTATTATCCCTGTTATCCTTTCTCGAACCAATCTCTAGGATTTCATTTTTGAGAATATCATCTTCATCTTTGTTGCTACTAAACCCATTACAATATCTTGCATCATGGCCAAGTTGACCACAAATAAAAAATTATTGTGGACAATAAGTTGTATGGTGACCTGTGTTCTCACATATGGTACAAAACTTTATCAGTCTGGATATTTCTCCATTACTTGATTCATCTCTTGAATCTATTTCCATGTGTCCTCCCAACACAACAATATTAAACTCATCTTCCTTTTCTTTCATGACCATAGGTGTTCTTTTCTTCTTGTGTCTCATGCTTATACTCTTGCCTTTCTTTGCCATTTATGTTCTTATAGGATCTTCTTTCAAGTTGTTAAACTTCTTCCTAAGGAACCGGATCTGATACCAATTGAATAACACAAGCTTATACTAAGAGGGGGGTGAACAGTATAAGACCACTTTTTACTTTTCTTTCCCAAATAGTATTAATTAATATAATCAATGGCAATATTAATAGCAATAACCAAAGCAATGCACAAATCATCACACACAATAGAGACACCAATTTTAATGTGGTTCACCCAATGTGGGCTACCTCCACAGAGAAAATATTTCTTCTAAATATTTTTCAAATAATCTCATAAGAATCCTTCCCAATTACAATGTTATGGACCTTTGTCCAAAGGATATGTTGATCCCCTAGTCTCAAGTTCATGGATCTCTTCCACAGGAGATCTTTCCCCTTATGTTGTGGCTAGTGATCTTCTAGAAGACTTTGTCTCTCTACTGCACTAACTGGTGGATCTCTCTCCACTTGAAGACTCCTCACTCAGAATATTTGTCTTTAATTGTCCTAGTTGCTGGATCTCTATCCACTGAGACTCTATCCTCTATACCCTGTCACATCCAAAGCTATTTCAATAGGTTCACTCAAAACTTGCTCAAACATGCTCAATAGGTTCACTCAAAACCTGCTCAAATATGCTCGACAGGTCCACACAAAACCTGCTCAAATCTGCTCAACAGGTCCACATAGAACATGCTCAAATCTGCTCAATAGCTCCACACAGAACCTGCTCAAATCTGCTCAACAGGTCCACACAGAACCTGCTCAAATCTGCTCAACAGGTCCACACAGAACCTGCTCAAATCTTCTCAACAGGTCCACATAGAACCTACTCAAATCTGCTCAACAGGTCCACTCAGAACCTTCTCAAATATACTCAATAGGTCCACTCAGAACCTGCTCAACAAGTCCTCTCTAGGACTTGCTCAAATCTGCATTGCAAGCTTCCACAAAAGCTTATACCAAATCAGTCCACAAGCCTTCTCAAAGACTTGCCTCAATCACATGGAATCATAAAGAGAATTGTTAGAGACTCAATATGTTCTATACTCAAAGCTCAATCAATATCTCAACTCAATCTCATAGAAGCATAAAGAGAATTGTTAGAGACTCAATATGTTCTATACTTAAATCCCAATCTCAACTCAAATCAATCTCATAGAAGCATAAAGAGAATTTTTAGAGACTCAATATGTTCTATACTCAAATCCCAATCTCAACTCAAATCAATCTCATAGAAGCATAAAGAGAATTGTTAGAGACTCAATATGTTCTATTCTCAAATCCCAATCTCAACTCAAATCAATCTCATAGAAGCATAGAGAGAATTGTTAGAGACTCAATATGTTCTATTCTCAAATCTCAATCTCAACTCAAATCAGAATATAGAATAGATTGTTTCATGGAACTTAAACAACCACTTCACACAATCACTTGACTAGGCTCAATCAACTCAACCTATCACCTCAAGGATCAATCCTTTCTCACAAACCCTAGTCCAAGCATGTATTAACCAACTCAAAATGTTTCCAACAATGCTCAACAACAAATCTCACATAACAATGATACTCAAGTTCAAGTTCTTTGCACAACCAATGGGCTTCAACAACAATGCTTATAAACAAGGTTTAATAATAACTCTCAATTCAGAAAACCTTGAAGCATTAACCAACAACTCTCAAAAATGCAACCACAATCAATCCTTTTCTCTCCAAATATATTTTCAGAAATATGATTTGTCCACTAAATCTGCCACACTTAACACACTTTCTTTTTCCACTCTCAACAAGGGTTAGAGGTCTTGAGTAATAACACAACAATCATATCCAAATAACACCTTATTACTCCTACTTATTTTAACATCCACCAAAGTTCTTTTAGAAGAAAACCCTTACTCACAATAACATTCACTAAAATAAGACTTAATCAAAAACCTTATTGCTCCTAAAACTTTCAATTTAAAATTCATAATTCAAAAATTAATTCTCAACTCAATAACCACCATAACCTTATTCCCTAAGGTTATTTAATAAATCAATTAACAAGGAACCTTTACCCCTTATAACTCCACCTTTGGCAGTTTAATTAAAAATTAATTAAAAACCTTAATACCTACCTCGAGGGGAATCAAACCCCCGTCTTGCCCCAACGTGAACGCCCTTGTCGCATACAAGCTACCACATGAGTTGCGGGCTCGTTGGTGAAGAGAGAAGCACCACATGCTTCTTGTTCTTCTCTTTCCTTTGTCAAGCAAAATGTGCACCTCAACCATAAACGATGCTAAATGATGCTTGCGGGAATCGAACGCATGACCTTTGTGCTGTCAACACCTTTGCACAATCCAAGCTGCCACTCGACCACGCTGCCCAATGTGAATTGGGGGTGGTCACTATTTGTCTTAACCATTCGCTGCTTCACCAAAATAAACACATGAGCTCTTTTTCTTCACATACACCATGCAAGATAATCAAATGAGCAAGGATTATGATTTTAAAACCTTAGTGGCATATTTATGTCTTTCTCTTTGCTTGGAAACATCGGTGCTTACTTGCATTAATATACATCGGTGCTACTTAAGGCTTCGAAAGCCTTTAATAAACCCATACCTTGGGTTTTTCACATTATTAAAATTGCTCTCAATTGTTCTAAAACCCAACCTTAGGGTTTTAAATAATTTAAATTTTTCTTCTCAAATCTAATTATATTATAATTAAAAATTATAATATTTAATTAGACTTTTACCACTTTGATAAATATTATAATTCCTTTTTAACTTCTGTCTTTTGCACTGTTTCACTTGAACTTTGGCCTTCTTCTTGAATATCAAATAACCATATTTGTCCCCTTTATTTCTTGTTGAAACCTTTGGTATTAATGATGACTTCATCTGGTGGCATCAATGGTGACATCAATGACAATTTTGACTTAGGGACTCAAAATGTCCAACAATCTCCCCCTTTGTCATTGATGGCAACCCTTATCCTTTTACTGAAACCTGACTTTCTTTTCTGCTCCCCCTGGGACTTTGCTCCCCCTGGCTCAATGCTCTCTCAAACATCAAATCTCTCCACATAACAAATCTCTCTCCAATACACAAATCTCTCCACATAACAAATCTCTCCCCAATACACAAATCTCTCCCCCTTTGAAATCAATGGAAAAATGTCACCTTTGGGTCTCGGGGCTAAGAATGAGCCTCTTAGCTTAGTCCCTCCCCCACCTCCACATGAGGTTGTTAATTATGGGGTGGGAGTATTTCTACTCCTCGAAAGCGTTGCTCTCTGTCTTTATCTTTTTCTCTTCTTTTCTGAGTTTTCTGAATCCTTTCATTGTTTCTTTCCAAGTCATCATCCATGTTCCTGTTCTTATTTTCATCCATGTTCCTGTTCCTATTCCTATTCTTGTTCTCATCTATGTTCCTGTTCTTGTTCTCATCCATGTTCTTGTTCCTGTTCCTGTTCTTGTTCTCATATATGTTCTTGTTCTTGTTCTTGTTCATGCCAATGTTCTTGTTCATATTTCTATTCTTGTTCATGCTTGATTCTAAAATATTTGCTCTACACCATCTTGCTATGTGACCATCATTATTGCACTTATAACACTTAATGTTATTATTCCTTGGATGTGCAATTGTCTTAGGATTTCTCCTAGTGAAGCCATATCCTCTTCTATCATGAACCCTGCAATTCATTGCCTTGTGACCAAAATCATTGCATGAGTAGTAATATCCTTGGAAAATTTGTCCTTTCCCATATACGTGTCTTTCATGTATCCTACACTATGAAGCCATGTTCCCAAACCTGTGACGTGAAAAACATTTTCCATTGAAGAAACCTTGCCTAGACCCAATTGGTCTTCTAGTTTCTCTTGACCTATTCTGATTGTTGTTCCATCTAAATCTTCTTTGTTCATTGTCCTTGTTCCTACTGGGCTCACTGCAATCTGACTCATCCTTAGGAGTTTCACTTTCACTTCTGCTCTCATCTAAGAAACCCTCTTCTAAAGTATCCTCTTCTTCTGAAGTGTCTTCGAAACTGGTAGGTAACTTGTCTTCTTTAACCTGTTTGGAACCAAGACTTGTCTTGTTTGTTGCTATTCTTTGTATCTTGACTATTTTATCCACACTCTTTGCACTGTTTACATACTTGTATAGCTTATTCTTGGAATCCTTTAAATATTCCTTTAGTAGGGCCACTTCTTGTGTTAACTTTTCACATTCCAAGATCTTTTCTTCCAACTTATCTTTGAATTTACTTGCCTTAGCTTTTGACTTTTCTAGATCCTCTATGAGCAATAATATTTCTTCATCACATTCTTGAAACTGTCTTTCAAGCTTAGAGTGTTTCTTTCTTACCTTCTTGATGTATTTTTCTTGCTTTTCTTTGTTTAAAGTTTTTGCCTTTTGGAAGCTTGATTCCTCTTTCTGTTTCTTGTAGTATCTTGGTCCGTTCCAACTTATTCCTTAGGAGAACAATTTTTTCTTCCAATCTTCCACATTCTATTTCCTTGGATTTCAAAAGATCTACCATATCTTGCCCAATATTTTTTCATTCTTCCACCTTGATCTTGAGTTTTGTAATATTTTGTATGAATTCCACTCTTTCTTCCTCATCTTCTTGAATTTGTTCTTTCAGGCTTGAATTTTTCTCTAACTTGTGTAGCTTGTCCTTAGAACCTTTTAGTTCCATCCTTAGTGAAACTATCTCATGCTCTATTTTTTCACACTCTAGATCTTTTGTTATTAATTTTTTGGCCATACCTTCTTCAATTTTTCTTGCATTTTCAACCTTATTTCTAAAGTCAGAGATATCCTCTAGAAGCTTTGTCTTACATTTCTCATGTTCTTGTATTTGAGCCTTCAATTCTAAATTCTCTCTTTTCAATTCAATAAGCTCCTTAAAAGTGGCTTTCCTTTTTTATTTTTCTAAAGCATCTTCTTTTTCTTCTATTACTGAAAGTAGAGTTTCTTCTTCATACCTATTTTTATTGTCTCTATTATCCTTTCTTGAACCAATCTCTAGGATTTCATTTTTGAGAATATTGTCTTCATATTCGCTGCTACTAAACCCGTTACAGTATTTTGTATAATGTCCAAGTTGACCACAAACAAAACATTCTTGTGGAAAATAAGTTGCATGGTGACCTGTGTTCCCACATCTGGTACATAACTTTATCAGTCTAGATATTTCTCCATTACTTGTTCATCTCTTGAATCTATTTCCATGTGTCCTCCCAACACAACAATATTAAACTCATCTTCCTTTTCTTTCATGACCATAGGTGTTCTTTTCTTCTTGTGTCTCATGCTTCTACTCTTGCATTTCTTTGTCATTTGTGTTCTTGTAGGATATTTCTTCAAGTTGTTAAACTTCTTCCGAAGGAACCGACTCTAATACCAATTGAATAACACAAGCTTATACTGAGAGGGGGGTGAACAGTATAAGACCACTTTTTAATTTTCTTTCCCAAATAGTATTAATCAATATAATCAATGGCAATATTAATAGCAATAACCAAAGCAATGCACAAATCATCACACACAATAGAGACACCAATTTTAACATGGTTCACCCAATATGGGCTACCTCCACGAAGAAAATATTTCTTCTAAATATTTCTCAAATAATATCATGGGAATCCTTCCCAATTACAATGTTTATGGACGTCTATCCAAAGGATAAGTTGATCCTCTACTCTCAAGTTCATGGATATCTTCCATAGGAGAAATTTTTCCCCTTCTGTTGTGGCTAGTGATCTTCTAGAAGACTCTATCTCTCTGTTGCACTAACTGGTGGATCTCTCTCCACTTGAAGACTCCTCACTCAGAAGATTTGTCTTCAATTGTCCTAGCTACTGGATCTCTATCCACTGAGACTCTGTCCTCTATACTCTGTCACATCCAAAGCTATGTCAATAGGTTCACTCAAAACCTTCTCAAAACTGCTCAATAGGTTCACTCAAAACCTTCTTAAAACTACTCAATAGGTTCACTCAGAACCTTATCAAATCTGCTCAATAGGTTCACTCAAAACCTACTCAAATCTGCTTAACAAGTCCACACAAAACCTTCTCAAATCTACTCAACAGGTCCACACAAAACCTGCTCAAATCTGCTCAATAGTTCCACACAGAACCTGCTCAAATTTGCTCAACAGGTCCACTCAGAACCTGCTCAAATCTACTCAACAAGTCCACTCAGAACCTGCTCAATAAGTCCTCTCTAGGACATGGTCAAATCTGCATTGCAAGCTTCCACAAAAGCTTACACCAAATCAGTCCACAAGCCTTCTCAAATACTTGCCTCAATCACATGGAATCATAAAGAGAATTGGTAGAGACTCAATAAGTTCTATACTCAATGCTCAATCAATATCTCAACTCAATCTCATAGAAGCATAAATAGAATTGTTATAGACTTGATATGTTTTGTACTTAAATCCCAATCTCAACTCAAATCAATCTCATAGAAGCATAAAGAGAATTGTTAGAGACTCAATATGTTCTATACTCAAATCCCAATCTCAACTCAAATCAATATCATAGAAGCATAAACAGAATTGTTAAAGACTCAATATGTTCTATACTCAAATCCCAATCTCAACTCAAATCAATCTCATAGAAGCATAAAGAGAATTGTTAGACTCAATATGTTCTATTCTCAAATCTCAATCTCAACTCAAATCAATCTCATAGAAGCATAAAGAGAATTGTTAGAGACTCAATATGTTCTATTCTTAAATCTCAATCTCAACTCAAATCAGAATATAGAATAGTTTGTTTCATGGAACTTGAACAACTACTTCACACAATCACTTGACTAGGCTCAATCAACTGAACCAATCACCTCAAGGATAAATCATTTCTCACAAAACCTAGTCTAAGCATGTATCAACCAACTCAAAATATTTCCAACAATGCTCAACAACAAATCTCACATAACAATGATACTCAAGTTCAAGTTCTTTGTACAACCAATGGGTTTCAACAACAATGCTTATAAACAAGGTTTAATCACAACTCTCAATTCAGAAAACCTTGAAGCATTAACCAAAAACTCTCAAAAATGCAACCACAATCAATCCTTTTCTCTCCAAAGATATTTTTAGAAATCAATCACCCACACAAGTCAATGAAGAATACTGCCCATACCTTTTTGATGCCTTATGATTTTTTCACTAAATATGTCACACTCAACACGCTTTATTTTTCCACTCTCAACAAGGGTTAGAGGTCTTGAGTAATAACACAACAATAACATCCAAATAACACCTTATTACTCCTACTTTATTTTAACATCCACCAAAGTTCTTTTAGAAGAAAACCCTTACTCACAATAACATTCACTAAAATAAGACTTTATCAAAAACCTTATTGCTCCTAAAACTTTCAATTTAAAATTCACAATTCAAAAATTAATTCTCAACTCAATAACCACCATAACCTTATTCCCTAAGGTTATTTAATAAATCAATTAACAAAGCACCTTTACCCCTTATAACTCCACCTTAGGCAGTTTAATTAAAAATTAATTAAAAACCTTAATACCTGCCTCGAGGGGAATCGAACCCCCGTCTTTCCCCAATGTGAACACCCTTGTCACGGCCAAGCTATCGCACGAGCTGCGGGCTCGTTGGTGAAGAGAGAAGCACCACGTGCTTCTTTTTCTTCTCTTTCCATTGCTGAGAAAAATATGCGCCTTGGGCGCCTCAACCATAAACGATGTTAAATGATGCTCGCGAGAATTGAACACACGACCTTTGTTTTGTCAAAACCTTTGCACAATCCAAGCTACCACTCGACCACGATGCCCAATGTGAATTAGGGGGTGGTCACTATCTGTCTTAACCGTTCGCTACTTCGCCAAAATAAATACACGAGCTCTTTTTCTTCACATACACCATGTAAGATAATTAAATGAGCAAGGATTATGATTTTAAAACCTTAGTGGCATATTTATATGCCTTTCCCTTCGCTTGGAAACATCGGTGCTTACTTGCATTAATATGCGTCGACGCTACTTAAGGCTTCGATAGCCTTTAATAAACCCATACCTTGGGTTTTTCACATTATTAAAATTGCTCTCGATTGTTCTAAAACCCAACCTTAGGGTTTTAAATAATTTAAACTTTTCTTCTCAAATCTAATTATATTGTAATTAAAAATTATAATATTTAATTAGACTTTTACCACTTTTATAAATATTATAATTCATTTTTAACTTCTGTCTTTTGCACTATTTCACTTGAACTTTGGCCTTCTTCTTGAATATCAAATAACCATCTTTGTCCCCTTTATTTCTTGCTGAAACCTTTGGCATTAATGATGACTTCATTTGCAGGCATCAATGGTGACATCAATGACAAATTTGACTTAGGGACTCAAAATTTCCAACACAACCATCACCATATCTAGGTGATAAGTGTAGGTGAGGAGGCTCATGAATTCTACAATAATCCATGTTTGTTTAGTTTCCATTAAACTAACCACATAAGAGGTAGAGGGTCCCTTACCAAACGTCATCAAGAGCATCTTCTTAAATTTGGGCCAGTAAATATGATAGCCCAACACTAAAGTTCCTAAAGCAGCTACTAGTAAGCATGGGTACCAATAATGAGCATTACCCTACTCTATTTAGGTACTCAATGTAAGTGGAGGTATTCCATTTTAGAAATCCATCCTTGAGGGTCCTCTCTAAAAATGTGTCATATCAATATTAGAGGTTGATATATGATTAGGGCATTCAAGGAGATAAGTTGCACAACTAGGTGAAGCATCCAAATTAGTAGCAAAACCCTATACTTTATCAATATTCCTTGTATAAGAACCCAATAATAAATTTGCATGTACTTCAACACCATAAAATTTCCTTAGATATTGCTTAAAAACAACTTGTTGAAAGTTCCCTGCAATTGCTTGCTTAGTTTTGGAGAAGTTAGGTTCCTTCTTTTGACCTTGATCCTCCTCAAAACCAACCCAACTAGAAGTCACTTTCAAGTGCTTGATTGGGTCTAAGAATATCAAAATTCTATTTCTTGTTATTAAATTTAGATGAAATCTCATTTAGTTGAGATTATGTTTGTTGTACATTGTGTAATACATCACCAACCTTTCATTTAATAGTTTTAAAGCAGCCTTCCGATATTGTAATCATATCATTCAAATTGGATTCTACGTTATCGATGTATTGGAGAACATCCAAATCCATAATTACAAATTGAGGATTTCCTATAGGAGGGGTGAAGGAGGAATTCATGGTAGCAATAAACCAAACAAGCATAAGGATTGAAACTATTGATGACCTCTAGGACATTGTGATGCTTTTCTTGATTCCTTGGATGACACTCTTGTGATTCATACACTCATCATTGGTTATATTTATCTTCACTAAGTGCCAACTGATATTTTCCTAGCATTTAGAAGCTAAAGGATTCAACATGCATTATTGGCTAAAAAATGATGCCCCAAAAGACTCAAAATTACCCCTAAAAAAGTTATTGGAGATATACCTTTTTTTGACAAGCATGACAATATGATCAAAATGAGATAGGTCTCCTATAAGGATCCCAACACACTTGATATTTTTTTGGGTTTGAGTGACACAAATTGTTCTACCTAAAAAATTATATTACTGAGGATATTTGTGTGAAAAGAATGATAGCAAAAAAATTTGTCAAAATTTATCCAAACAATAGAAGTTAATTTGGCCAAAAGGCTTTTAAAACTAGTACAAGCATGGTTCTGCTATAACCTTTTGTTGCTATAAAGAGCCAAAAAAATTTCTTTGATAGCACTTATGAGAAAACAACTTCAAGAAAATAACAAATATACACAACATCCAATAGAATATGCACAACATAAGCAAATTGATTTAATCATGAATAATAAGTGAATAAAAGATCATATATCCAAATCCAAATCTCAAAAATAGTTCAATCCACTCAAAAAGGGCAAAGTCTCTTAAGCACATTAAAGGTGGTAGAGTTTAAAAGAATGAATCAATGATTCAACATCATAATTTCTATTACTTATAGTTTAACATGTAATTAAACCCAAAATTTAATGCTCTAGGGTTGACTGATCCTAACATAAGACTCCAAGCCAATCAAATAAATATATCCAAAGTAGCTACATCGAGACTATTTCATGTTGAGTATGGAAGGAACATATTTTGTTCATATTCATATGAATACTTTGCATATTCCAACAATGGGATTGTTATACTGTTATGTTTTATTGAAGCTCATTTCAAAATTTGTTGGATTATATTTTCCTAAAAAAATTAGTTCTTCATGTCGTCCATCCATATTTTATCTTTATTTTTTTATAAAATTGGTTATATGAGATTGAAATGGGTCCCACCCGTATTACATCATCACCACATAGTGGTATTACAATAAAGCTTGGATGTTATATTGCTTGGCAAGATTTGAACCTTAGTCAACTATAGACTTATTGCAGTGATAAGGGCTTTGGCCTCTCTTTGGAAGGTCCACGGTTCAAACCCCATTCAGTATGAGGGTACTAGAACCCCTCATAAAAACCGTTGTAAACTCATTAATTTTTAAAGATATAAGCTTACTACTGGGGTAAGGGCTTTGACCTCTCTTTGTGAGGTCAGGGGTTCAAACCCCACTTAGTATTAAGGGACCGAAACCCCTCATAAAAAACTATGTAAACTCATTGAAAAAGATTTGAACCTTAGTCTCCTCCTAAAATATTAAGGAATCTAACCAATTGAGATAATGCACTTAATTCTTTTATCTTCATTTTTTCTTTCACCATTTATTTATACTAGTGTTTTTTTGTTTATTACTTATCTTTCAAAGCCTTTCTTGTTGCTTTACATTCTTTGTCATACGTTTTTTGAAATTTTATTTTTTCCTTTCCTTTAATTTAGAAATTTTACACCTTTTTAATTGATTGAGGTTAGTGTGAGAAACCCCTATAATCGATGCTCAAGGTTGGGCATCCCCATTCCAACCATGACCTCTCATAAGGGTGAGAGTTGAGCTTATCAATAGGGGCCAAACACATAGCCATACACACACCCACCCCCTCACACACTCACCCACACCACGGTTTGAACCTTAGACCTCCTTGATTCATAGATCTTAGTTTCTCCTCTTTTATATATACCTTTTACATTCTCCTTTTTACTACATATTTAAAGATTAAAATAATTTTTAAAATTCATTATAATAAATTCAACTTAAATAGATAATACACTTAAACAAAAATAATTATACTTTATTTTATTTTATTTTGATACATAAGAGATTTGGTTACATCCACACTATATTTAGTAACTGCCAAGTGTAGGGTTCAAACCACAAGGGTTGCTCCTCAAAAGCCTATATCGCCTCATTATTGTTGACTCGATGTGAAGAGGACCATCCGTCGCTCAAGATTTGTACCATCGTCATTAATCTGACACGCACTCTGAGGATTAAAATTATACTACTACCTTTGCAATAGGTATACCCTTGAGGTTTGAACCTAGGTCTCTTCTTCGTAAGTACCTGGCCAGACAGATAATTACCAATCCACCTAGTCTTTGGGGGCTAAAGGGCTTATGGTAGTGAATGTAATTTGAACCGAAGTTGAATGGACCCATGATATAGATCACAAACCTCAATTGGTCATCTCACACAAACTTTGCTACTCACTCACCCTTTAAATTAAATGGGTAATGTGATAAATCCTTATGATCGATGCATATGGCTGAGCAATCTCATCCCAACCATGATACCTCATAAAGCTAAGAGATACACTTATCAATAGGGAATTAACACAGCCAAACACTGCGATTTGAACCTTCGACCTCCTAAATAAGAGCCAAACCCCAAACTATTATGCTATCCCACCAGGACAATTTTAGGTGGCTAAAAATGCCATTCCATCCAGGTATACTACTATCCAGGAGGGAAG
This sequence comes from Wollemia nobilis, assembly GCA_028583015.1. Taxonomy (NCBI): domain Eukaryota; kingdom Viridiplantae; phylum Streptophyta; class Pinopsida; order Araucariales; family Araucariaceae; genus Wollemia; species Wollemia nobilis. The sequence goes on along the minus strand of JAQPPZ010016946.1, from coordinate 18,613,244 downwards.
CCACAAGATATTTTTTGTGTCCCCCTTCGCATCGCAAAGGTTCAAACCGTGGACCTCCCATTCAATGATACCGGGCTCACCTTCTCCACTTGTGCTACAAATGCGGACAAAAACTCTTAAGCTAGAGATAAAATCTCGAGAGTTGCTCTTAGGTGGCCGACAATACCGTCCCATTCGGGTATACCACTATCTAGAGGGAAGCCATAGGAGATTTTTTTGTGTCACCCTTCACATCGTAAAGGTTCAAATCGTGGACCTCTCGTTCAACAAGGCCAGGCTTGCCTTCATTCGGGTATACCACTATCTAGAGGGAAGCCATAGAAGATTTTTTTGTGTCCCTCTTCGCATCGTAAAGGTTCAAATTGTGGACCTCCCATTCAACGAGGCTAGACTTGCCTTCTCCACTTGCGCTACAAAGACGAACAAAATAGTTACTTTATTATCAAGCTTAAATATCGAAAACATTACGAAGGAATCATAATGGAATAAAATTACACTATATACTATAGTGCAATTTGAAAAACTCATCTTACTATTTATTTATTTATATATATATATATATATATATATATATATATATATATATATATATTAATTAGAATGTTCTTATATATTTTTTCTCTTTCTTTTCTTAGTTTTTCATTTAGCTATTAGTCTATTTATATTACACATAATAAAGTTAGTATTTATTCCTAAAAGTATTTAAAAAATCAATCTTTTAAAAGTATAAATAAAATATATATATATATATATATATATATATATATATATATATATATATATTTTAAGAGTGAAAAACATTTAAAAACAAATAGCATTAGCTTAACTGGTTATATTTTTCAATTTCTAAAAAGGAGAATTAAGTTTGAATCTGGACAAGTATGTGATTATGATGTAATACATGTGGAACCATTTTATTTATCCTTTATTTGTTGACCTGATTAATATTGTCTCACTTTTTCATTTAGTTCGTGGACTTGCATGTTTTTGTCTTGAGAATCCAAGCTAAGTGGGATCCATTTTCTTTCCCCTTCAACTACCTCTATGTAACTATGAATGTAGATGTCATATTTAGTTATGATGTCATAATTGAAGATACTTCTTGTAGTAGTGTATCAATAAGAACTTCAAACTCCTTTGATCTTAGAATATTATGGTAAAAAAATCTTACCTCCTTTATTATTTCACTCTAGCCTTCAATCCAAACCCCTTCTACTGATTTAATTCCACTAATTTTGGATGTTGATATCTGTACTATTGTCGTCCTATGAAAATTTTTGTAATTTTATGTCCTTTTAACCAAGTATGTCTCTATTTTAATCTCTAAAATTTCTCTTCCTTTCTCAAAATATTATGATATTCACTAAGAAACTCCCTTTCCTTTGAGTTTGGATTATTATGAGCGCCTTTTTGGAATTTTTGAATTTTATATTTTAGTTCTTCTTTCTTCTCAAAATATTTTCAAAAGTGTTCTTGCTCCATTATTTTATACATACATATATTAATGTTATAGGTGAAGTATCACCCGAAACCCTCTTCCCTATGGAGAGTGTTTCCCCTACGGAGATGCCATCTAGTAGGACATCAATTTGTGGAAGATATTATGGTTATTGGATGCCCAGTTTGACTTTGTTTGTTGGATCTTTTGGTTTTTGGATGTGGTTGTTGTCAGATAGGTCTCTCTCTTCATTTTTTTTGGTCTTGCCCCTTCCCTAATGCAAACATCAGGGAGATACCTTATGCCTTCAATGTTCATTGGGTTTTGCTTATGTTGACAGCCATTTCGTCTGGTGGGTTTGGTTGATCTGGTAAAGTTTGGGGCATTTGCTAGAAGTGTGTGTTGGCCACTTTGTTTCTCCTTCTCATAATTTTTGGTATTGTCCCACCTGATCCAAACTCTTGGAGGAGACCGCGTGCTTGATTATAATAGAGGATGTAGTGTGCTTTTGGCCCTCGTGTTTGGCGTATTGTAGTCAGCCCTCGTGTCTGACGTATTGTAGTCGGCCCTTTGTCTGGTGGGTTTGGATATTTCTTTCAGTGGTTTCCAATGATTTTTTTAGATTACCTGATAGATATTATGGTTGGTGCTCTAATTTTTTGCTTCTCGATGGGAGGTTTTTTTATCCAGCCATTTTGTTGTTGGTGGTTTTTTCTCTTGGCTATTGCGAGGTATTTTTATTTTTAGGTTTTGTTCCCCTTTTGGGTAGGAGCTATGGTGCCTTGTTCTTCTATTTTAGGTGGGACGGTATTTGTTTTATTTCCCTAGCATATGCATTGATCTTGGTCAAATCTATTGGTTGGGTGTCCCATTATATTTTCAAGTAGACCTCGGTTCTTTATCAAGCAGGAAGGTAATTTTAATATTTTTAGCGCTCTTGGTGTTTCGTAAAGTTTTGGGACTCTTCTTTAAAACCCTGTGGTCCTATTTTGGGACAAGTTCTTCGATTGCTATAAATATTTGGTACCTCTTGGTGGAGGGATCCATATCTTTGTGTCTTATTTTGGGAAAGAAGGTTTTGTTTCACTGGTCAGTGTTTTCATTACATAATTTATTTTACCGGTTGATCCACTATTAGGCCTTCAGGGTTCTATTTTTGTTGGTCGACTTCGCTATTCTAAAAGGTAGGATCTTCTGATTCAATTTTTCCATTAGGCAGGAAATCCTTTATTTTTATTAAGATTCATCTTGAGTGCTTTAGTTTGAGTGGGATTTTTAAATTGAATTTTAGCACTCTAGGTCCAAAAATTTTGGATTTGCCTATGCACTAAATTGTTGGATTCATAGCTCAAGTTGTTGCTCTTGGATTTGAGGGATTTTTATTGTTGTAAAAATCATGTGTTTTTATTAGGTGGGAAGCCCTAATTTGTAATTTCTTTTTGAGTACCTGTTAGTCAAAAAAGTGACTAACTACAGAAAAACATTTGATGCTCCTTTTTGCATATTTTCCAAGAAGACCGAAGTGGCCCATATGCTTAAGATCAAAGAAAATGCAAAACATCGCAAGGAGGAAAAAGTGTCGCGATATCGCGACATGTTGCATTTTCGCGATTCAAAGCAAAGAGAAAAAGAAAAGGGCAAAAGTGTCGCGATATCGCGACATGTTGCTTTGTCACGGCCAAAAGGGAAAAAGTGTCGCGATATCGCGACATGTTGCTTTGTCATGGCCAAAAGGGAAAAAGTGTCGCGATATCGCGACATGTTGCATTTTCGCGACCAAAAGGGAAAAAGTGTCGCGATATCGTGACATGTTGCTTTGTCATGGTCAAAAGAGAAAAAGTGTCGCGATATCGTGACATGTTGCATTGTCGCTGCCAAAAGAGAAAAAGTGTCGCGATATCGCGACATGTTGCTTTGTCACGACCAAAAGGGAAAAAGTGTCGCGATATCGCGACATGTTGCTTTGTCGTGGCCAAAAGAGAAAAAGTGTCACGATATCGCGACATGTATTTTCGCGGCTCAGAGCAAAAAAAGGGAGCAAAGAAGCAGAAGTGTCGTGATTTCGTGACATGTCGCATTTTCGTGATGCACGAAGAAGAATCAAGCTGAAGACAGAAATATCGTGATTTCGCGACATGTCTCATTTTCGTAGCTAGAAGCGACAGAAGAGCAAAGCAAGAGACAAATATCGTGATTTCACGACATGTCTCATTTTCGCGGCTAGAAGCGGCAGAAAAGCAAAGCAAGGAAAGAATGTCGTGATTTTGTGATGTCTCATTTTTGCAGTTGGAAGCAGTAGAAAAGCAAAGCGAGGAAAGAATGTCGTGATTTCATGACACGCTAGATGTAAAGGAATAGAGTATATTTTTGGCAACTGGGGACATGCACTGACATCAGGTGCCAATTTTTGAAGAATGGTCTGTTGATTATAACCTGGCAGGTCCGCTGTATGATTGCCAATCTATCCAATCTGTAGGAAATTCGTTGTGTATTATTAGAGATTGCTTGTAAAATAAGTAAGATGTACTTAGAAAAATATACTCTTTTAGGGTATATATAGGGGTGAGCGAATCCAAAAAAAAGGTCGGCTCTTGGACGTTACAAGACTGAATGTACGTACTTCGAATACAAGCAATAAAATCGCATCTCCCATTGGCTTCTGATTCATATCGTGCAAGTGCATGTATTAATGTCCTTTATTTTTGCTTACAATATTGAATTGTAAATTGAGTCTATTCTTATATCTGAACTTTCACAATACATAAATCATATTGCTGGAATAAGAATCTAATATATACGCATGTTAAACGAAATATCAGAAATCATATCTAGAATTATATAATTTTTGCATGGAAATGTGTTTTAAATGCTTTGGATAGAAGTAAGTAAATCTATCTTTGATGTTGTCTAATCTGCACCATATAAAAGTTCTAGCTTAGGTTATATTTCCCTTATCTCTTGTTCCCCTTTTCTCTAAAAAACTCAAAGGAACCAACCTTCTCTGGAGACTAGACAGACGATCTCAAGCAAGATCTGTCTATTCAATGTTGGCAAAGTCTAAGGCGCAACACTATTAACCGAAGGCAGATTTTGTTCCAACAATTTTTGGCATGCCCGATGGGACCAGCAATCCCACAGTATTGTATAAGTTTTGGTGTTTTACCTTAAGAGCCTTTTTGTTGAAAATCTCAAGAAAAACCACCTGGCGACTCCGTTGCAATTTAGACCATAAAAGAAAGACCTTATCTAGAAACCTTCTGGTTATATAGCCATATGATAACCAGATCCTGAGCTAGAAAACTCTGAAGAACCTATCGAGTGTTTTGAACTACATCTCGAAATCCTAAAAGCACACCCTATGCTAACCGCACGATAAAATCCACCCGACACCATTAGTACCTCTTTAACACCTGTTGTAAGAGCATCTGCAAGCAATCCCATAGCGGTTGTAACTCCTTTAGCAATCATGGCAGCCACCCCTAGCCCAGCGCATCTTGTATGGAATCAAACTGGGCCTTTGAACTTGGGAACGCATCACCAAATTCCATAAGCTGCATTAAAAGCCTTACCAACCTTTGACGAAATAGGCAAAATAGCAGATGAGCACTGTTTAGATGTATCAGTGCTAGCATCTATTTATAACATCACTCAGGAAGATGTAATGGTCAGATTGTTGATTATATCTTTGAAAGGAAAGATGCTCTATTGGTACAGAGCGCTTCTCACTTGGATCCATTACTTCTTGGGCAAGATCTGGTCGGTCGATCCGGTTGATGAATTTAATATACATGCAAATCCTTTCACATTGCTGAATCAATTCACTTGTCATTGAGAGGCATCCACAAGAAGAAATCCAAGATTTCAACATCAGATTTACCAAAACTCGGGATAGAGTACCTCAAGGCCTAAAGCCCACGAAAGAACAAGTTATATGCTATTATTTAATGGCTTTTGATTCAAAGCTCAGTATGATAATAAGCAATCCCATGTAACCACTTTTCTTGGGATCTATGTAGAGGCAAAGAAAGGGCGAAGCTGATCTCATCGCTACAAAAAGATATCCATCAAAAACTCTATTGCCAATTTTACCAAAGCTTTCCCAAGCATCAATTTCTAAACTGCCTGTACTCCCATCAACGCATGCCCTCCCAGCTATAGCTGCACCTCCTACACCCCTTGCATCAGCTCCCCCAAATGATCAATACATGACCATAATTGATACCATGAAGACATTGTCAAATGAAATGGCATCCATGAAAAAGAGAGAGGCTAAACGGAATATCCAAGCAAGAAGATTTCCACAGATACAAAAGGAAGGTGCTTCGACAAGTGGAAGGGTACAGGAGAGACCGAGCACGGTATATACAAATGAGACAGTTGAGGCCGAAGAGCCTCCCACTGATTCTAACTTTTGGTGTACTACATGTAACGATCCACATGGGGAAAGTTCGTGTATGAAACATCAGCATTATGTACAAAGTACAGTAGTTCAAAATAGTAAAGAAAAAATGCAAGATCATGTAAATATAATTAGAGAGGAGGACCACAACTTCATGATGCCTACAGTAGAACAGTTTTCAGTTTTGACAAGATCAGGTAAGAAACCACTGCAAGTAGACCCTAAAGAGCTTCAGCCATTGAATTTTTTCCCTACTCCCAAGGAAGTTCCCAAAGAAACTCCTAAGGGAAGTCTCCCTCGGGAAAGAAAATATCAGTTTCCAACCAAAATTCAAGGGCAAGAAACACACAAAGAATTTATTCCTCGGGGGGAAAATGAAACCCAAGAACAGGCTAGGGAAAGGTTGAGTTTCCCCTCACTGACAAAAAGGCAAAGAACTGAAGCTACCCAGGGATACAAAAATAAATATGAAATTTTTTCCAAAGAAAGAGAAAGAATAGTTGATTCACCTACATTTATTATAGTAGAGGAAATGAAAAAGACTCCTTCTAAGGCAAGTATGTATGATGCTCTTCAAATCCCAGGTCAAATCGATCTCCAACAGGAATCCCTAAGAACAATGAAAAATGGAGGTGGGACTGTATCATCTTCAAAAACGGTTCTAACAAACTTGAAGTCTGCCACTGGTAAGAACAGGCCACCACCCTTTTATTTGTCCCTTCAAATGGAAGGATGGGTTGTCCACAACTACATGATAGATTCAGGTGCTGCTACCACTGTGATACCCAAAGCAGTATGTGATATTATGGGAATGGAGTACACTAGGAGCAACGTAGGCATCCTACAGTTAGATGGTACTCCAATAAAAATTGTAGGAGTGATAAAGGATATTCCCATACGGCTACATAAAATGCCTCAGATGACAGTCATACAAGAGGTAGTAGTCGTAGACTTGGATCCCTATTTTGGCATGTGTCTATCCAGAGAATTCACAGCAAATATAGGAGGATACTTATCCTTAGATTATTCTCATTTGGATATACCTTTCAAAGGTAGAAGGGTCAAGATTTTTAATGAGAAACCATCTACGTTTCATGTAGAAAATATTGGTGAAACTAACCATGTAAATATGATGACTGAAGAAACAATAGAAGAAGATCTGATGGAAGAAACATTAGAAGAGCTCCAAGCTGAAGACGAGTTTTCTCTACAGAATTTTAATGCCATGATAGAAACAGAAATAGGAAACTATTCTATTGAGAAACCAAAAAGAAAATTGGTATCCTCCCTAGAAGAGGATGGTTCTGTGAATCAATTGTGGAAGCTTTTCTTTGATGGGGTTAGGTGCAAGAATGGAGCTGGTTCCGAAATAGTTTTGATTTCTCCCACCGAAGAGGAAAATGTTTTCTCTTACAGGTTGACTTGGAGTTGCTCTAATAACGCAACAGAATATGAGGCCCTGTGTTTAGGGTTAAGAAATGCTGAGAAATTGAGAATCAAACAGTTACTCATCTATGGAGATTCAGAACTTATTGTGAATCAAGTCACCAAAAAAGGTATAAGTAAACAAGATTATTTGAAGGCTTACAGGAACAAAGTGTGGGATCTCTTAGAGGCCTTTGAGGCCCTAAATATAAAGTTTACCCCTAGAGAACAGAATACCCACGTAGATTTGTTAGCTTCAATGGGAGCTAATTTATGTCCTGTAAGTAATGTTATTCATAAGTCTAAAACTGTTAGACTTATATACAGGTTTTCAGTACCTGATAAAAATATTTTTCGACAAGTTTTTGAAAATGATGAACAGATACTGGATTTCTTAATCCCTAAAATGAATTGCTCAGCTAACCGAGATCTGCAGGATGAAGAGAAAGTGAACCAGATCAGAGAATTGTGTAAAAAGGGAGCTAAGCCTTTTAGGCAAAAGCAAAGACTAGTAAATCCAAAGATAGAATCTTTGATGAAATAAGAACTGCTAAAAATCCTTCAAGCTAAAATAGTATACCCTATTAAACACTCCACCTAGGTGGCAAACTTGGTACCAGTCAGGAAGAAAAATGGAGATATCATATTGTGTGTAGATTTTAGAAATCTGAACAGAGCATCACTCAAAGATCATTACCCGCTACCTCAGATTGACCAAATGCTACACACAGTTGCAGGAGTTATGTAGCTCTTACAGTTAGAAGAACAAAGAGAGCAATCATACAATCACAACCATAAGCATATGGCAGATACTGAAGGATGGTTCAACAAAAAGACAACCGCCAAAAAATTTAGAGTGGGAGACTTGGTTTTGAAATGGAATGTAAAGAAAGATAAGCTAGGTAACCATGATAAATTCGATGCTTTATGGGAGGGACCATTTGAAATTGTTTCAGAGAAATAGTTCAATGCTTTCGAGTTGAAAGATCAAGATGGATTGGCTCTTCCCATCACGGTGAATGCATTTCACCTAAAGTTATATTTCTATTGAGAAAGAAGAAAAGGAATTATATGTACAGTATAATATAAGTATATTCAGACAATGTTTGTAAATATTACCGTTTTTCGGCCTTAACAAAAAAAAATTTCAGTCGTAGCCAATCAGAAGTCAACATTTTTTTTGAGTAGAGATACTAAGGTATAAAGGGAGTTTTTGTGAGGTAATGTCCACATTTGATCTAAGTGCATTTTCCTGTGTTCTTTGTCTTTATCTGGAAGATTATTTTTACAACTGCGTTGTTGACTCCGTTTCCCAATGGATAAAGGCCTGGTTCAAAATTTTTGCAAGCAAAAAATCCCTCGGAAGGTGCCAAGAATGTTAGTCAAAAAAGTGACTAACTACAGAAAAACATCTAATGCTCCTTTTTGCATATTTTCCAAGAAGACCGAAGTGGCCCATATGCTAAAGATCAAAGAAAATGCAAAACACCGCAAGGAGGAAAAAGTGTCGCGATATCACGACATGTTGCATTTTTGCGGTTCAAAGCAAAGAGAAAAAGAAAAGGGCAAAAGTGTCACGATATCGCGACATGTTGCTTTGTCGCGGCCAAAATGGAAAAAGTGTCGCGATATCGCGACATGTTGCTTTGTCGCGGCCAAAAGGGAAAAAGTGTCGCGATATCGTGACATGTTGCATTTTCACGATCCAAAGCGAAGAGAAAGAGCGGGGAGGAAAAAGTGTCGCGATATCGCGACGTGTTGCATTGTCGCGGCCAAAAAGGGAAAAAGTGTCGCGATATCGCGACATGTTGCTTTGTCGCGGTCAAAAGAGAAAAAGTGTCACGATGTCGCGACATGTTGCATTATTGCTGCCAAAAGAGAAAAAGTGTCGCGATATCGCGACATGTTGCTTTGTCACGACCAAAAGGGAAAAAGTGTCACGATATCGCGACATGTTGCTTTGTTGCGGACAAAAGAGGAAAAGTGTCGCGATATCGCGACATGTATTTTCGCGGCTCAAAGCAACAAAAGGGAGCAAAGAGGCAGAAGTGTCACGATTTCGTGACATGTATTTTTGTGATGCACGAAGAAGAATCAAGCTGAAGACATAGAAATGTCGCGATTTCGCGATATGTCTCATTTTCGCGGCTGGAAGCGGTAGAAGAGCAAAGCAAGAGACAAATGTCACGATTTCGCGACATGTCTCATTTTCGTAGCTGGAAGCGGTAGAAAATCAAAGCAAGGAAAGAATGTCGTAATTTTGTGACGTCTCATTTTTGCTGCTGGAAGTGGTAGAAAAGCAAAGCGAGGAAAGAAAGTCATAATTTTGCGACATGCCAGCTGTAAAGGAATAGAGTATATTTTTGGCAACTGGCGACATGCACTGACATCAGGTGCTGATTTCTGAAGAATGATCTGTTGATTATAACCTGGTAGGTCCGCTGTATGATTGCCAATCTATCCAATCTGTGGGAAATCTGTTGTGTATTATTAGAAACTGCAGATGATTGCTTGTAAAATAAGTAAGATGTACTTAGAAAAATATACTCTTTTAGGGTATATATAGGGGTGAGCGACTCTAGAAAAAAGGTCGGCTCTTGGACGTTTACAAGACTGAATGTACGTACTTGGAATACAAGCAATAAAAGCGCATCTCCCATTGGCTTCTGGTTCATATCGTGCAAGTGTATGTATTAATGTTCTTTATTTCTACTTACAATATTGAATTGTAAATTGAGTCTGTTCTTATATCTGAACTTTCGTAATACATAAATCATATTGCTGGAATAAGAATCTAATATATACGCATGTTAAACGAAATATCAGAAATCATATCTGGAATTATATAATTTATGCATGGAAATGTGTTTTAAATGCTTTGGATAGAAGTAAGTAAAGTTGTCTTTGATGTTGTCTAATCTGCACCATATAAAAGTTCTAGCTTAGGCTATATTTCCTTTATCTCTTATTCCCCTTTTCTCTAAAAAACTCAAAGGAACCAACCTTCTCTGGATACTAGACAGATGATCTCAAGCAATATTTGTCTATTCAATGTTGGCAAAGTCTAAGGCGCAACACTATTAACCGAAGACAAATTTTGTTCCAACAGTACCCCTAGGTTTCCATTGGCTAATTGTTCGTTGGGTGCTTTGTTTCAAATTTGATTATCTTTCTAGATTTCGAACGGGAATGCAAGATCCACGAGATCTGATTTACTGAATCTTATGTCAGATGTTGATCTATTCTATACCATTCTAATGCTCATTGAATATCTTTATATCTTTGTAAAAGGAGTGGGGATCCTTTCAAAACCCCTTCTTTTACCCAATCAATAAAAATCTAGATGTTATTGATTTAATTTGTTTTGGAAGTGTATATAGTCCATCATTTCTTGAAGAATTCTATGTTTGTGCTATCATATCAATAAATTGAGTATGGTCTTTCCACATTTGCTCATATTTAAAATATGATATTTTTTCAATTCGTTTACCACCATTTTAACTCTTATTGTCCAGTGATCTTAACTAATCCTTGTCAATGTATTAATTTTAGCACAAGTCCCTCCATCTAGATAATGATTTAAGAGAATGCATTTATCTAATTTTTTTGCTATTAGGTCATAGCCTCTCATGTTGTTGGTCCATATATAGCTTCCTTACTCAAAATCAACATCCCATAGATTATCATTTTGAATAAAAGTTGAGAAATCTCTCATACTTTGGGTTAATTTCCTAATTCCCCCAAATTTTTGCTTTGATAATTTATATTATATTTACATTACGGGTTTTGAAATGAACCCAAAACCTTATTACAGTAAAGGCCGAATTCCCCCAAATTTTTCATCCAACTTGGTTATGGCATTAAAATATCCTATGATCATGAATTAGGTTTCTTGGTCTTTAATTCTCATAAAGGCTTCAATCCCACTTCATACTTCTAAATTGCCTAATTGAGTGGTAGGACCATAAACATTGATAAGGATGAAATGCATATCTATAAATCAACATGTGATTAAAGATTCTATCCAATGCTTAGTTTTATGAATGGTTACACAAGAGTTTCTAATTGGATTCCAACATGTTAGATCTCCCCTTGTTGCTCCTTTAGAATCCATAACATCCCATTCACACCTCACCCATACTACTTCCATAGTTTTTGAACTTCTTCCTTTGTCATTTTAGTTTCCTGGATACAAAGAATACCAGGCTTATTATGTAAATAGATGTCCTTGATACACCTCTGCTTTGAGTGGGCATTAGCACCCCTTATATTCCATGAGATGGTAATCATGTCTTATTAGGGGCTACTAGCCCCGCCTACAAATTACCAATATCATTTTGTTGTTTGGTAAAAATAAGTTCAACCAACTTAGTTTGTGTTCCTTTATCTACGTTTGCTCTTAATTCCCTATATCTTGTTGATTTTTTAAGCCTTTACTACCACTAAATATCACAAGTTATCTCACACAGGTCCCAATATAAAATAACTATTATATATAAAAAGTCAAGATAATAATATGAGTAGAATAATATGAGCAAATTAATATGTATATCAAGGCTTATAATAACTCAAATAAGATAAAATAATTGGGTAACAATAGACAAACAAGGTTTTTTTGAAGCTCTGGCGATTTGGCGTTTTGGCGGGAAACTCTCTGTGCAGGCGACAGGCGATGTTCCTGGACTCGTGGAGCGTAGGATAATCCAGGCCTTCAGGTGATTTCCCGTTTTGTTTTTTTTTTTGTGGTTCTAAAGGATCGTTTTCAGCTTCAGGAGGGCCCAATGGGGTCTCCTCCAAGCCCTCTTTCTGGAAGAAAGAGTTCCTATGCTGAAATGCTCAAAGATAATCCTTCGTCATCTAACGGCGAAGCCCAGAGAAATACTCTGAATATGATGCTCAAGAATGCTGGCAAGGGTTCCGCAGCACATCGTGTCAACGGATGCCTTCCACAATCTGCTTCAAGACCTAAGATTGTAATCGAACCGAAGTTGGTCGAAGACACAATTTTATACAAAGCCAACCATGATTTGATTTGCAAATTCATGGGTATTCGACCTACCCTGAATTTCTTGCACACTTGGGTCAGACAGAACTGGGAGCCCCATGGTGAGTTCTCCCTTTGGTTTATTAGCAACGGATATTTCATCGTTAGCTTCTCCTCTTTAGCTGATAGAAACAGAGCGTTTGAGTCAGAGAAGAGAAACCATGGTCCGGCAGGGTTATTTGTTCAGCCCTGGAGAGTGGGATTCGATCCTCGCATCGAACCCACGGCTGTCCCGGTATGGATTCGGCTGTATGCTCTTCCAATGGAGTTCTGGGGGGAGCAGGTCTTGGAAATGATAGGTAACTCCCTGGGTAGATTTCTGGGCGTCTCTAGGGATACTATAGAAGGTAACTCTGGCGTCTATGCCAGAATCTGTGTGGAAATGGATATCAGCCAACCTCTTCCAGCAGAGGTGGAACTGGAACTGGCAGAGGTTTCCTGGATCCAACAGTTAGACTATGAGGCACTGCCTTTTAGATGCAGGGTCTGCCATAATCATGGGCACTTGGCCAGGTTTTGCCCAAACCTTTTGAACTCCAAAACGGAAGCCCAGCATGGTATGCCAAACCGCCCCAGAGAGAGTAAGTCTTTTTCTGCTAAAGAAACATCCAATACTCCTCAGGGTAATGAGGGTCAGAAAGATGGCTTTGAACAGGCCAAGCGAAGGAGAAAGCCGAAGAAAAATGGTAAGGAGCAACTTCAATCTAAACCAGCCAACAGATATGAAATCTTCAAGTCATTAGTGGATCAGGAGGATCAGAATATGGAAAGTGTGGATGGGAATATTGAGGCCCATAACCTCCAAACCCATGTTTCTCCTTCATCTCCTCCTGTTTTAGAACAGGTGTCTGTGCCCACTGAGGTATTGCCGCCAGAAAATGCAGGGACACTGATAGTGCACTCCCAAGCGCCGCCAGTAATTAAAGACGTTAGCATGGGAATTGCAAAAAAAAATAGAGAAAGGCCAGCCCTGGGTATATCTCAGGTAGAAAAGAGATCCAAAAATAGCAACACTCAAGGAGCGGGCAGAAAGTCAAATAAGGATCTGATTGCAGCTCAAGGGGATAAGCTGATCAATGGAGGATCGGTGAGGACTATTGATTCTTACTGCTCTCAAGGTTTTCAATGATCATTCAATCTTGGAATGTTAGGGGTTTAAACAGTAGAACCCATCAATCTGTTGTTCAAAGACTCTTAGGCAAATGTAAAACAGACTTTTTGCTTATTCAGGAGACAAAAATGTCTTTAGATATTATGAGTAAAATAGTTAATAGAATCTGGCGGGGCGCTGGTCATATGGATGTGGCTGCCCAAGGAGCTTCAGGGGGGATTGTCACTCTCTGGAACCCTTTGGACTGGACTGCAGTAGAACATATAGCTTGGAGGGGTGTTCTCACATCTCACTTTTGAAATAACTTCACAGCAGAACATGTCTTAATCACTAATTTTTATGGGGCTCAAGACCTTGATGGCCAGAGGCTCCAATGGAAAGTTGTTCATAATATGAGGTCCTCCAGAGAATACCTAGACTGGATTATTGCAGGGGATTTTAATGCAAAATTATCTACTCGGGAACAGGAAGGTGGCTCCCCAATTTTGGATCCTGGGGACCGGCTTCTGATTGCCCAAGTCCAAGCCTTTCAATTAGTGGATGTTCAAGGCCCTGGATCTTACTTCACTTGGACAAATAAGAGGCAGGAACCACACAACAGAAAGGTCAAGTTAGATCGGTTTCTGGTCTCTGAGGAAGCTTTTGTAAAATGGAATTCTAAGTTTCAGATTTTGGAGGGCCCTGTTTCTGATCACTCTCCCATTTTGTTGGAGGGAGGGACTTTGATAGAACAGCATCACAGGCCTTTTAAATTTGAGAATTTTTGGTTGCAAAAGGAGGACCTTCATCAGAAAATTCCACAATGGTGGGAAGCAGGTCGTCCTCCATTTGGGACAGCAATGTTCAAATTTCATAAACAACTTCACTATGTCAAACTTCAACTGAAACAATGGAGGAAAGAAAACAAGTCAGATTTTCAGCTCCAAAGGGCCCCCTTGATGGCCAGATGGGAGGAGGTTCAAAAACTCTTTAGGGAAGGAACTATTACTGAGCAACTCAAATCCGAGGATGATGCCTTGTGTAAAGCGGTTGAGGCCATTGATAACCAAGAAGAGATATATTGGAAACAAAGGGCAAGAAATACTTGGCTTCTAGAAGGGGACAGAAATACCAAATTTTTTCATCGATCAGCCTGTGCTAGGAGACAGATGAACAACATGGAAGCCCTTAAAGATGAGAGTGGACATACCTTTGATACTCTTCCTGGTATGCACTATCACTCAATTGATTACTTCTCTAAACTTTTTAAGGAAAGTATGGAGCAGGATGTTGAGGCTCAGATCGAAGTTCTTAATGTCATTCCTGCCATTATCTCTGAAGAAGAAAATCAGGCCCTGCTTAGACCCATTGAGAGAAATGAATTGAGAAATGTGGTCTTTGGTATGAATACTGGTAAATCTCCCGGCCCAGATGGCTTTCCCATTGAGTTTTTTCAAGCCTTTTGGGACACTCTGGGGGAGGATGTTTTGGCTGTTACAGAGGAATCCAGAACCAATAAAAGAATGCTCAAGGCTATTAATCACACTTTCATTTCTTTAATTCCAAAAGGGGAGGAGGGGACTCAGATCTCGGATTTCAGACCGATTGCTTTATGTAATGTGATTTACAAAATAATCACTAAGATAATGGCTGAGCGGCTTAAACCCCTCCTTCATAACATCATTTCTTCAGAACAAGGGGGCTTTGTTGAGGGAAGACAAATCTTGGATGGGGTGATTCTTGCCCAGGAGGCTATCCATTCTATGCAAAAATCGGGTAATAAAGGAATGTTCATTAAACTGGATATGTCTAAGGCTTATGACCGGGTGGAGTGGAGCTTCTTGTCGAAAATAATGGCAGCCTTTGGCTTCTCCCAGGACTGGATTGATTGGGTCATGAGCTGTGTGTCTACGCCCTCTTATTCTGTTCTCATCAAGGGTCTCCCCTCGCTTCCTTTCGGAGCCACTCGTGGTCTTCGCCAAGGAGATCCCTGCTCTCCCTATCTCTTCCTCATTTTGGCTGAAGGACTAGGCAGACTTTTCTTGAGGAGAAGGCAACAAGGCCTGCTAACTGGTATCAAGGTTGGGGAGGAAACCTTGACTCACTTGCAGTTTGTGGACGATACTGGATTGGTTGGTGTGGCCAGTCTCAGGGAAGCCAGAGGAATCAGAGATACTCTTAATGTTTACCTTAGGGCTTCAAACCAGGTCCTCAATGACAGGAAATCTAAAGTGGTCTTTTTCAATCTTGACCAAAGGATGCAGGATAGGGTTATTGAGATCCTGGGATTCACAAAGACTTCTCTTCCAATAGTTTACCTGGGCGTCCCCCTACATTTCAAAAAACTAAAATTGGATATTTGGAAGGACCTATTAGAAGGTATCAAAGATAGAATGAATCACTGGTCCCATAAATGGTTAAGCTATGGGGGTAGATTAACCTTCCTACATTCAGTTATTCAGGCTCTGCCAATCTATAAATTCTCTATCCTGGCTGCCCCTCAATCCATCTGGAAAGAGCTGGACAAAATGGCTAGAAGATTCTTATGGGAAGGTGCAAAAGGGGAGAAAAAATGGGCTCTGGTTGGGTGGGATAAAATTACCCAGCCTAAGGATAAAGGAGGGCTAGGCCTGAGAAGCTCCAAGCTTAATAACAGAGCCTTGGCTGGAAAATTGTATTGGAGGTGGATTTCCCAGCCAACCTCCCTATTCAGCCGATTCCTATCCAGCAAATATTTGGGCCCTGTCCACCCCACCGTGGTGGGCCGCCTCCCCCTGGAAGGTTCTGGCTCCTTAGTGTGGCAGACTCTCAAGCTTGGAGCTCAGGTCATCAAAGATCAACTTTTTTGGAAAGTGGGGAGAGGGGATAAGGCTCGCTTCTGGACCGACTCTTGGGACCAGTATCCACCCATCATTGCTATGTATCCTGAATTACAGCCAATCAAGTCCGCCATAGAAACCCAGGGCTGGATCCATATTGAAAGCTATTTTGACACCAGTCAATTGGGGGAGTATAAATTTAAAAAGTTTAAGAGGTGGGAGGAGTGGCCAATAACAATCCCTCCAGAGCTGGCACCCATCTTGAACAAAATCTTGTCTGAAAGGTTCCTTACAGGGAGGGATGAGGAGGATGAATTAGCTTGGGGCTATGGGAGCCTTGGGGTTTATTCAGTAAAGGATGGTTATGAACAACTCCTCCCTGAGCCTCCCCTGCACTCATTTTCGGTTCAGGATTGGAGAAGGATTTGGCATCCCAAGGGCTGGCCGAAAGTGAATTTCTTTGCCTGGCAGCTCATGCACAATGGAGTTCTCACCTTTGACAATCTAAGAAGTAGAGGAATCATCGGTCCTTCTCAGTGTGCTCTGTGTCAAAAACATGAGGAAACAGCTGATCACCTGATGTTCGAGTGCCCTTTTTCGCATCAGATTTGGAAGCGCTGGTTCTCTCAATATAAACTCCAGGCTAATGGTGAATTAAATCGTGCCAAAATTTGGGAAATATGGAAAAGGGGCAGATTCAAATCTTCAGCTCTCCGTATTGGCTGGGAGCTCGGCTTTCTTTTCATTTGGTGGCAAATTTGGCTGGAGAGAAATGCCCGGATCTTTAGAGAAACTTTCTCTTCGATAGACGGTGTCTGGCAGGTCATCTGGAGCAAAGTTACAGAAACTGTGGCCATCAATGCTGATGAGGAGAATCAGGATGGTCTTGGGCCTTCAGAAGAGGGGGTAGAGGGACCAGAGAGTCAAGACAGAGGTTGCTGGAAATCTCCCCCAGCAGGTTGGATCAAAATCAACACGGATGGGGCTGCAAAAGGCAACCCGGGCAGTGCGGGTATTGGTGTTGTCTGTCGAGATCATGCTGGTTCGGTGCTTTACTGGGAACTGTAGGGTTTGGGCAGAGCCACAAACAATGAAGCAGAAGCCATTGCGATCAAGTCCGCCTCTATCTGGGCTGTTAAGCAGGGTTACAGGAGGATAATTCTAGAATCCGATTCACAAGTCCTGGTCGGCGCTCTTGACTGCATGCGAAACTTCTCCGTGAAAGCGTGGAGGCTACGGATTTTGATCTCCCAAATCAAGGATTTATGGAGGGAGTTAGATGATGTGATTCCTGTCTATGTGAGCCGAAATTTGAACAAGGTGGCTGACTTCCTTGCGAAGATGGGCGCTGAGAAAGAGGTAGGAGTGCAGCTGCACAATGACATGCCTCAGATTGATGAAGTGATTCGGGAAGGTTTGGAACGATCCCTGCGGCAATGAGTAAAAAAATGGCTAAGGTTGGTTTTTGTCGCGATTTCGTGACTTGTTGCGCTATCGCGACCTTCGCTGGCAAGCTGTCGCGATTTCGTGACATGGTGCGCCATCGCGGCCTTTGGCTGGAAGCTGCAGCGATTTCGCGACGTTTTTGGCGTAGGGTCGGCAAGGAGGGAAACCGTCGCGATATCGCGACTTTTTTTGGGAACCGGAGCAAAGTGCATAATCCGTCGCGATTTCGCGACATTTCGGCTGTTTGGAGGCCACAAGGAAAAATCGTCGCGATATCGCGACAGTTTTGGCGAACTGGCGCCATCTGGAAAACTTGTCGCGATATCGCGACACTTTTGAAGACCGGGCGCAATGTGATAAACTCGTCGTGATATCGCGACAGTTTTGAGGTTTGGGAGCTGAAAGGAAAACTTATCGCGATATCACGACACTTTTGGCAAACTGGCGTCATAAGGAAAACCTGTCGCGATATCGCGACTCTTTTGCCGATTGGTTGCAAAATGGAAAACTGGTCGCGAAATCGCGACACTTTTTGTGGATGGGTGCCGAAAGGAAATCTTGTCGCGATTTCGTGACACTTTTGGCACTTAAGAGGCTTTTGGAAAAACCGTCGCGATATCGCGACACTTCTGCGGCCAGGGCACCAAATGGATTACTCGTCGCGATTTCGCGACACTCTTGCTGGCGGGGCGTTTCGGAGAAATATTGCTACGATTTCGCGACCTTTCTGGAGTTCGGGAGCTCTTGGGAATTCTTGTCGCGATTTCGCGACTCTTTTGTTGATGGGGCGCCGGAGGGAGTTGCCGTCGCGATTTCGCGACCTTTTTGGTGATCGGGTGTCGAGGGCTCTGGATGTCGCGATTTCGCGACATGTCGCGTTTTCACGACTAGTGGCGCCGTTGCGGTCGAGACGGGGCTGACTGTCGCGATTTCGCGACATGTCGCTTTTTCGCGCCCTGTTGACTTTTGTGCTCTTTGTTGGTTTGTGCAGACTTTTTTGCTCTGCTCTTGTAATCTTGGTCCTTGCTCTTGGTTGGGATGTGCTTTCTCCCGTTTGTAACTGTTCTTTGTATTAATACAAGTTTTTCATTTTTTCAAAAAAAATAATAACTCAAATAACATTCATTTATATACTAAAATATGAATGTAAATAGCTTGAATCATTCATGTACTATACATGAAGAACAAATTACAATATTAATTGCTCAAAATGTATACAAGCTTTATTGCTCCTCTTCCTGTTACGAATTGCTTGAATTACTTGACTTACTTGAATTACCTATCTATGGATCATTGTATCCATAATATAACAATAGTAATGTGACTCTTCAAGTACTTGACTATTGCTCTCCATATGCCAAGTCTCATGACTCTTGGCTTACCAACTTTCCACTTGCATACTTGATGAACACTTGACTCTAGACACTTGCACACATGACTCTTGTACTTCTACATGCACTCCTAATCTAAGACACTTGTGCACATATTTACATTACATATTTGTGCTCTTACATACAAGATACTTGTGCACATTTACTCAACCTACACTTCCACTCTAACTTATATGGCACTTGTGAATTTTTTGCACATTACACTTTTACATAACACTTATGCATTTCTTGCACATTTACACTTACATAAAAGCAAAAATATAAATCACACTCTAAACTATCAAGTCAATCCTAATCTATTATTTACAAATGTACCATGAAGGTACCATGGGGGTACATTAGCATGTACCAAATAATGTAATATTCATCAACACCCCCATGTATTACATTATTTGGTTATTGAAGACTTTAGTCTTCAATCTTGGTCTTTGTCTTTATCTTCAATATTCAAGTGATCGAACCTCTGCTTTATCTTCAGTCCACCTCTTTTAGATCAATATTTGAATCTGCAGTATATGGTTCTTCTTTGACTTTGGATTCCAATATTATTTGCCTTGTAATATTTATTTTATTCTTCTTCCTTCTTCTTTTATTTTGTATCTATATCTATAATATACCTTATGATGTACCTTCTAAATATTGAGTTAGTAAATCATCACAATAATACAACCTTGATTTTAATGATTCCTCATTGAAGCTAACATAAGCTTCATTCAAGTTGTATGTGTCATCTTTCTTTTCTTGTCTCTTTTCTTGAAATATCTCAAATATAAGTAATGACAAATATATCATTAAATATTCTTTTGAGGAAAATATAATAGTGTTCTATGAATTCCACCATGTTCTAAAAAAATTTATATGAAGATAACTTATGAGTGTTGTGAGCTTTTCCTCTTTTGCATATTTAAGAAACAATGATAGTTTATATTTTAAAACAATTGATATTTAATTATTTCCATCAAAATCATCTATCAAGTTTTGAGAATAAAACTTAAGTTTGTGCACCATTTCTTCACTATCCTCATTAAATGCATTTCTAATAATTTCTTCCATGATATAAATCAATTCAATGATTTATTTCCTTTGAAGCGGAAAACCTTATAACTCCCAAATTCAAAAATAAATCAAATATAAATTTTTCAAATTCTAATTTTCTAACCTTTGATGTTGAACACCTTTTAACTCCCTAGGTTGATTTGCAAAATTCCAAAAATTCAAACTTCAAAATACTTCAAAATTTTCAAAAACTCTAATTATTCAAAATTTTAAAATAATTTCAAGAACTCAAAACTTAAAAAATACCTAACACATTATATCTCAAAAATATTTAATTTTTAACTTTTCTAAACACATTATTTTCTTATATCTCCATATCTTAAAAAACTATAAAAATTAAAAACTTTAAGCACTACCTTATATCTCCTAATAAATAAATCAGGGCATGTAATTTAAATTCTTTCTAAAAATATTTTTTTTGGTAGGTAAAAGTATTTTATTTACTGTACGGGTTAAAGGGTCCTGTCCCTATTACATCAGTAGTAAGAAGAGTCAACAGTGCCCAACAGTGGCAACAGACAAAAACCAGCTGAGGTCCAACCCCATACGTCCTAGTCCAGTCAAGATCGAGACCAGCCAAAACAAAATACACATAATCATTACAAAAACACGTAGCTTGGCTACCTAACAGACAACTTCCCAGACTACTGGGAGTCCTAATTCCTTTCCTGTTGGGTATTGGTGTCAAGGGAAATAAGGGTCTTGAGCAGAGCAGGGAGATCCTTGAGCTCATCAATGGTACTGGGAGGGAGAGTACCGCCTTCCCAAGAGATGTTAACAGTCATCTGCCAGTGGCCTACTGCTTCGTTGACACTACTGAGGACTTTCATTTGGAACTTTTGGAGGATTTTTTGCCCCCTTTACCTTGTTGCATGGGAGGTTTGGGTCTTTGGATTTTTTCCTTGATGGTATTTCTGATTTCCTGAAATAGGGTTTTCTGTGTTCCATTGGCTCTGTCCTCGGTAGTGTCCTGATTTCTTTGATCTGCATCGGAAGGCCTTCCCTTATTTCTATATCCTTATACATCTGTTTGGGACTTCTTTAAGCTTCGGGTTTGCTTAGGGCTCCAAGGTTCTAGGGATTCATGGGCAGACTCATCACTATCATAATCGGTGATGTTTGTGTTAGCCAGAGAGGTTGGGAAATCAGACCCTAAAGGGGGCGGCTATGGGTCCGGGGAGGAAGACGAAAGGTGGGGCTTTGGCAGAGGGCTTTGACGGCCAATGCTGGTGGTGGGTGGGGGTGACTGGCGGGGAGGGGGTGGTTGGTAGGGAATCTCCTGGGTGGGGCTGGGATTTGGGCGCAAAAGGGAAACAAGATTAGGAGCATGGGAAGTCTTAGCAGGGACTTCTCCTTCCTCGATCTCCTCAATGGAACCAGAGTCATTGAGTAAATCAAATTTGTTAGCAATAGAGACCAAGGTACTTACCTTTTACGTAGCTTTATCTAGCAGTGGTTGGTTTTGTTGCTTGTTCTTGAGATTCAGGTTTTGACATGGATTATTGGTAATATTTTGGTTATCAACTTGCTCCCATCGTACCGTATATTGGTGATCATTTTGAGGGTTTTTGCATTTTGAACATTGAGACAGGAGGTGCCCTTGAATTTGGCACTCTGAGCAGAAAGCAGGCTTGTTTTTGAACACTAGTGGTTGTCTCTATCTGTAATCCCTATAGATTAGGTTGAGGTGATCTGGGAGTTGTAACTCCAGATCGACATTGACACAGATACGCACTTGAGTTAAATGAGACCTGGCACGAGTGGCTGGGTCTATAGCCACTAGCTCCCCGAAGGCCCAGGCTAGACCTTGGAGTGCATCCTCATAGAAGAAGTATGTGGGGATATTAGGGAACCAAACCCAGATGGGAGAAAAATTAATATTTTATGATTCTAGATCAAATCTTGGCTCCCACTTTCTTAAGAACAAACTTCGCCTCTCGAAGAACCACGAACCTCTGAACAGAAAATGTTTTGCATCCTCCTATGTGCTAAGTTGGATCATGAAAAACCCCTTGGACATCACGAACAGTTCCATACTCCCTAGGTTTTTCCACTTTGTTACTTCCTAGCAAAGGATTGAGTCCATATCCGGTCCTCCTTCAATGAATTTTCCCACAAGGGAAAAGGAATCCTATTTGCATACCCTTCCATGAGATTTTTAGGGCATAGCACATCGCATCCTTATGTGATGAATCCACTCGAATCATCTATGGAAAATCTAGAGAGGGTTGGCCATGGTTAATCCTGCCATCGCCCAATTTTTTAGGGGGGTATTTCCCCCTGATGGTGTCGCTTTGACTATTGTCATGCTTAGTGAGAGATGCTTTTGACTAGGTTCGTCACTACGTGGGAAGTGGGAATGTCGTCCACTCGTGCACCACTCACCACTCGATCTTTCGTCCTAATTCGTTTCTCATCTGCGACAAAAATTTTACACGTTTCTTTGTTCACCAATGCCATCGAAAGGAAACCTTTCCTCATTTTTCTCTTCTTTCTAAAAATATGTGTGTTATTATTACCTGGCGATAATCTTGCAAGTTGGCAAGGGTAATGTCTCCTATGTTGATTTTGGTGTAATGCCCTAACGTTATGCCTTCACTCTTGCATGGTTGGTTGTGCTATCACATCTACTTATCCAATGTGCTTCTTGCTTTACCTCTGGTTTTGTAATCAGAATGTTATCACCTATTTCCAAAGTTATTCGCTTCCACTAGTGATCTTTCCATTCACTTTTATTGTGATGTTCTTTTCCTTCAATTTCATAGTGGCACTCACCTCTGGTTCACTCATTCTATTTTTGATGATGTTCTCTTTTAGAACATTTCCTATAGTTCATTTCCTTTAGAATATTTCCTCTGGTTCATTCTCTTTAGAAATTTAACCTTTCCTGTGGACCATTCACTGCTTCTCTAATGATCTTCACCTTTAAATGCTTCTCTAGTTTGTTTGTCTGGTTGATTAGTGATAGTTGGTTCATCACTTTATGATTTTAAAGCTACTTGGTTGATTTTGTTACTCATAGATCTAACCTATTTGTTTTGAAGATGAACCATCAAATTCTGGTTAAGGATGCTTGCTAGAGTGAGTGTGCAAGCCCAAATACAATTTTGCTCACGTTCTTTTTTGCTTAACCATAGTCTTCAACTTTTAAATATGACCTTCTCAGGTCAATTAAACTTAATATGCTTTTCCTTAGGTTGGCTAAATGGTCCTTTCTCTTTCTCTCTTGCTTGAGTTTATTGTATGGCCACTTCCTCTTTGACCCTTTCTCTTTAATATTGGCTTATTGATCCTTCCTTCAATAATGCTCTCTTTGGACCTTTCTTCTCAAATAACCTCTTAGAATTTTCTAAGCTACACTTGCACTCTAACTTACATGACACATGTGCATTTACTACACATTACACTTTAAAATGACACTTATGCATTTCCTGCACATTCACACTTACATAAAAGGGAAAATATATTTAAACAACTGACTCAATCCTAATCTATTATTTACAAATATACCATGAAAGTACCATGAGGGTATATTAGCATGTACCAAATAATGTAATATTAATCCATATATATTGATTAATAATTTGAGGGCTTTCCTCTTTTTGCCTTGCTTGTATCAAGAGTAGTTCTTATTATTCTATTTCTATATATTATTTCACAACTTTGTTTTCATTAAATTTATCCTCTCCAAAATCTTCTACATAAGCTTTTGACTTGTCCTAATCATTTTTTTGTATTTCCTTATTAATGGTAGAGGTATTAACATCTAACACTATATTTTATCTTCTACAGAAGCTTTTGACTTGCTTATATATAATGTATTACCTCAATGATACCCTAACCCTCCATTGTTCCTCCCATAATTCGAACCCTGGTTGATAGATATTTACAATTTTGTTTTTCACGACTTGAAAAATTGTCATTGCCCTTGTTCTAGATGAGTGATTTCACAAGGTCTATCTCCACTAATATTGTTCATATTATTTCATATGATCACTCATTTTAAATCTCTTCAAATTCTCCACAAATTGGTCTAAGAATCATCTAAATTAGACAACCCTTCACAAAGATATGACTCCTAAAAGATGATATTAAAAAATAAAATTACCCTAATACTACCCTAGTTTTGAACAATTGTCTTCACATGATCATATATCCTTCAATATTGCTTAGATTATTTTGAAAGACCACTCATTTTATAAGCTTTTTAAAATCCGCACAAAATGGCACAAGAATTATCTAAATCAAACAACTCTATGCAAAGTATGGCCCTTAGAGGATTGTTTTTTTTTTAAATGTCCTATGATATATTTTTTTTTTTTGCAGGAAGAGTTGGCACAGAAGGATACCCTAGCAACATATCCCCCCTTAGTGGTAAGAATTATCAATTAGACTTATTACTTGAATACTATAAAATGGGAGATGTCTCTCAAAATTCGGGATAACATCAATGGGATCACTGAGATGTTCAGGCAGGTAAAGGTAATTCGGATCACTACCCAGGAAATGGAAAGTTTAATCAGCCAAAAGGAAGAAGACCTCGAGATCATCTGCCCTACTCTTGACTTAATGTCAGACTATTTTGAAGAGATGCAGAATCAAGAAATATTGTTGAATGATGGGACTGAGGTCAAGTTTCATGAAGGCAACTATGTTTGTATCCAACAAGAAAAATGTGGTACAACAATGTTGCATAAATTTTTAGTCTGTTAGATGACATAACAAAGAAATTGGCAGATATAGGGCTATCATTGGAAGAATTTCTAGAAACTGCCAGTATAGAAGATCTCCTTAAAAACAAAATAGAATATTTTGATTGTGAGCCCGATGATGAGCCGAAGATGACCAGACAAACTACTTTCTTAGTAAACACTGTGGAGATGTTGATCACCCACTATGAAAAAAGAAAAAATTATGTTAGTATACAGAAAAATAGGATTCTACAGGAGATGAACATGTTAAGGTTTGTTGTGTCTTTTGACATTGATGCCTGGAAGATGATTGGAAAAAAGATCATATGGTTGCAGCAGGGCAAAAAAGGAAAAGAGATAACATTTGCAGCCTACAGCTAGAAATGAGTTCTCCCCCTAGAGATGAAGAACAGACTGAACATAAAGGGGAAACTTCCAAAATAGAAGGCCAACCAGATATTCAACAAGAAACGGAAAAAGAAGAAACAAAGGGGAAAAAGGTAGATGAGGGAAGTCCCCGGTGTACTAGTATCACCAGTTGAACCAATCAGAATAAAAAGGGGCCAAAGAAAGGTGTATAGTATGAATAAAGAAAAATTATGGAAGCCAACTGTACCAATTTTGGAAGACAAATCAGGTGATGACAAGTGTAAGGTCAAGATTAGGTCAAAAATAACAGATTCAAGAACCAAAAGCTATAAAAGGA
Source organism: Wollemia nobilis (assembly GCA_028583015.1). Classification (NCBI taxonomy): domain Eukaryota; kingdom Viridiplantae; phylum Streptophyta; class Pinopsida; order Araucariales; family Araucariaceae; genus Wollemia; species Wollemia nobilis. The sequence continues at coordinate 18,587,739 of JAQPPZ010016946.1, read as the reverse complement.
AGCATCCAGGGCCAAAATCTACATCAAGCATTTAGAGATAGCATTTTTGCTAAGAGGTATACTTGAGTGCCCTTCTAGTTGTGTTGTTGTATTTCCTTTGTGTCTTTTCTCCCTGTCATCCCTCATTCTTCCCTTTTGTTGTGCAGGTTTTGACAGAATTGTGCTTAGAAAGCTGAGAATATTTCAAGTCTTCTCTAAGCTAGAAACTCAGATATTTTTCCTGTTGCCAGATTGGAACAGGTGGAATTGAAGGAATCTTGTTACATTATTTGAACACGATTTCCTCATTGTATCAAACTGTAACAGAGTTCAATGGCACTCTGCCAACTCTGCATGTAATGATATTTGAAATATTAATATAATTTTGGGGTGTTGTTCCGTTAATTTTATCTTCAGCTCTATGTGTTACCTTACATTAGATTACATTATTTGAATGTGTTGTGAGTGTTTCTTTTTTTGGTTAACTTTTAGGTTTATTATGATATTCAAATAAGTCTAATAGCGTCAATTTCCCTCTTCCTATATCTTTATGTTCATGATAATTACGTTGTTAAATTGTTGTAATAGTCCAATTGGATAGGCACCGATCTACATAAGGCATAATAATGATTGTTTTCATTGCTTGGTCCTTTTAATACATCTAGTGTAATTATAATCTGGAGCGTGTAATCCGTGTATTATCATAAATTACCGTTGGGGTTTTCTTACCTATTCTATAGTTTTTTCTTTAACAATATCTATTTTAATCAGAATAAAGATGCAGGTTGACAAGAGTCTGTAATAGCTCGTTGGTTTCAAACGATTTCTTGTAGCGTGACAATAGAATCCTATGGATGCAAGAAATGGTTCCAACAAGCCCCACATACGTATTATCAATACCATTTTTTTGTTTGGTAAAGAGAAGTTCAACCAACTTAGTTTGTGTTCATTTCTCTATGTTTGCTCTTGCTTCCCTGGATCTTGCTTGATAATTTAAAGGTTTTCCTCTTTTTGCCTTGCCTATATCAGGAGTAGGTCTTATTATTCTATTCCTCCATATTCTTTCACACTTTTGTCAAAAGCTTCTATAATAGAGCCAGGAGAGGAATTAACTTCTAAAACCACATTTTCTCATCAATTTTTTTCTCTTGAATGGTGCATGGAACTTCAAGAGAGTCTTCAAAATCTAATGAGACACATTCCTTAGGTTCATCGAGAATGTTCTTCCTTAAATCAGGATCATACTAAATAGATAGTTCCTTGTTAATATGTTGAAATTATTGTATTGTGTCCTCTAAGTTTTGATCTACTTTTTCTTCATAGGCTAAAGCCTCAAAAGAGTTGGTATTTCTTCCAAAATCCTTCCTTATTGGTCTCCACTACTTTTTTTTTTTTTAGATCTATTTTTTGGAAGTTGAAAACCATCTTCATCCATAACCATTTGTAAGTTTCTCTTACGATTTTCTACATATGATTCTATCAGGCTCTTCTTAGGGCATGATCTCTCAATATGCCCCACTTCATGATATCTTCTACATCTAAAAGATATATTTTCATAATTTATAGTTTAGGTCTACATCTTATCCTCATACTTAAGAAATATTGATTTTGGGAAAGCTTTACTTATATCAATCATGACCAATATTCGAGCATAAATAACCAAGAATCCATATTTCATCGTATCTAAAATCTCAAGGAATTCTCCTAGAGTGTTGCATATTGCATTGAAGGTATCTATTTCCCAAAATTCAATGGGCAACCCAAACATCCTAATCCAGACTGGTACTAGGGATAGATTTACATTTTCAAGTGAAAAACCTTCATACCAATGGGTAAGGAAGAGTCTTGCTCTTCCCATAAACCAAGGACCCACTTTTAGGATTTTTTATCTTTCTTCCCTAAAACAAAAAAATGGCTAGGAAGAAATATTTGGGAAGAAATGATCAAATCACTTCTGGAGACTTCCAACTCCTATCAATCCATTTTCTCAAGGCTAAAGCCCCTGATCAATACCCATTAAATTTACCAAATACTATCTTATCTTGGAGCAATAAGGATCTCTCTGAGGTGCACTCACTAACCTCTACCACTAGAGACGATTCTAATGATTTAACAATAAATCGGTCCATGGAAAGGAAACTAAAACTCAAAATCTATTGAAATTTATATGAATGTCTTATAGCAAAATATAATATTTGATAAAAACTTTACAAACTTTTCATGCATGATTTCTAAGATAAAGAAAGGAAAAAAACAAAATTTAGCTGAAAATTTCTTTGTCCACATAGAATGTCTTGCCTCATTGAAGTCCTAGCCCTTCATTACTCTTCCCATCATTCGAACCCTAGCTAACAAATATTTGCAATTTCATTTTTTACGACTTAAAAATCGTCACTACCCTTGTTTCGAATGGTTCACCCTTGTTTCGAATGGTTGACTTCACAGGGTCGTATCTCCCTCAATATTGCTCGGTTTTTTACATATGACCACTCATTTTAAAGTTATTCAAATTCTTCACAAACTGATCCAAAAATTGGTTGAATTGGATAACTCTTCGCGAAGATATAGTTTCCAAAAGATGAGATGTTTTTTAAGAAAAAACCCTAATCTTTCGCACTTCACACCTTATGATATTATAATATTAAATAAAAAAGATATTTATTTTTAACAATATATAATAAAAGTATTAAAGGACATTAGTTCAACTGATTAGATTTCTCACCATTCAAAGAAAAAACCAAGATTCGAATTATGCTAACCAATACACACATAATATCTAAGCTTTATTAAATTGTTGGTATGCATATTGTACATTAAAAAACATAGGCATGGGAGGCCTAGGAGCTAACCTTCTAATCTTAACAAGAATGTAATACATATAAAACTTATTTAAATCCAGTTATAATTGAAAAATATATATATATAATAAAAAATCAAAACAATCTTAACAAAGTATTTTTAACACGACAAAGACAAGGATTTTTAAGGAGATTGAGCTTTTTTTTAAAAGCCTTGACTCACAATAAACTTGTAAAGAGGTCAAGCTTTAAAGAACTTTTCCGCTATCTCAAAAAGGATATCCCAAAAGTCTCAACTTGTAAGGACGTCACTTGATGATGTAACCCAAGTTCAATTCCCATGACAATATATATAATAAGTATTTAAAAAAAAATCTCAACTTTAATTTAAAAAAAATAAAAAATAATTTATTAAAATATTATTTATCAAGCTAAAGTTTTTTAGGCTAAAATTGTATAAAGAACGATCAAGCAAAGACAATTTTAATCTAAAACATTTCGAGCTAACTAAAATAAAAATTGAATCACGCCAGAGGTTGTATATTAAAGTTTCCTAAAGTTAGAAAATATTCAGGAGAAAATCGAGTTGCCAAAGTTATAAGAAATTCAGAACTAAGAACCATCGGAGAAAATCGAGTTGCCACCGCTTTTATGTTTTCTTATAAAATTCGAAGAATAGGTTTAAAGGGAAGGCGAAATATTTAGAGTTTTTTTTGTTTTTTAGATTAAGGTTTGATGCGTGTTTGGTTGTTGTGTGTTTAACTGTTTATTTAATTTTTAATTGAAATGAAATATTTTAATTACGTCGTCAGATTTAACTATGGTTTATGGGATTTCAAATATAGAAGTATAATTATTCAAGTCATATCATGTCATCTTTAATATTTTTAAGAAGGTTGTTCCTTCTCGTGTTTATTTGGATTAGCAATTCCCCAACTTTTTTTATTTTACTGTCTTAAAATAACTCTGCTATAGACCCATTCCCAAGTGTTTCTTTGTATTTGTCATTGATATTTGAAAAAAACACGAGCATTTATAGATGAAGTGTTCCTCTGTCTCTATTGCCTCTATGCTGCATAAAACACATATCCTTTCTTCTCATTGTTCTTTGGGCGTTGTTCATCTCCTGTTTCACATTTAAGCCTATGAGAGCTAGTAATTATCTGACCAATGAGGATTTTTTCCTTCCACTTGATTTTAGCACCTATTTAGGCTTTTTCCTTGTGGTCATTCGTTGGGTTAAACTTTGCAATATAATATTTATATTGTCTTTTCATGCTTGCATCACATTCCACTTCTGAACTTTTCTTCACATATTTTTATTTCTTTGTAAACATTTGGACATTCATTTATGTTGATTTCCCAATGTTTCATCCATTTCTTATTTTGTTTCATCCATGTATTCTTACACCTATGCAACCTTTCGTCCCTAGCTGCCCTAGGCCATATGTTGTTTTTCATGTTTTTTGTTTTTTGTTTTTTTTTTTCATTTTTTATTGATAAGTTCAGTTTTTTTCTCATGAGAGGTTATGGTAAGATGGGGATGCCCTCGATCTTAAGGTTTCTCACACTAACCAAATTAAAAAAAAGTCAAGCATATGAAATCATAGATGATACCTGGTTGTGTGTTAAATTCCCTATTGATAAGTTCAACTCTCCCCTTTATAAGAGGTCATGGTGGGATAGAGCTTAGGTTGTAGGGTTTCTCACACTAACCAAATTAAAAATAATAATAAAAAATATATCATAAATGATTGTTGATTATGTATTAAATTTCAAGCTCAGCTCTCTCTCCCCTTATAAGAGATCATAGTAAGATAGGATATCCTTAATCTAGATCGTAAATTTTTTCAGACTCATCAAATTCAAAAAATGTAAAAGAATACGAAATCATAAATAATACCTCTTGGGTGTTATTTAAATCTACTCTTTTTCAAACCTTTACAATATTGATGATTTCATATAAAAATAAGTGTTGTGAATTTTTTTTTTTTTTTTATTTGGTTATTGTGAAAAACTTCTATGACCGATGTACAGGGTTGAGCAGTCTCCTCCTAACCATGATCCCTCCGAAAGCTAAGCTATACGCACCCACCCCTCACACACTCACCCATACCACGGTTTAAACCTTAGAATAATTTTTTTAATTAATTATATAAAATTAAAATTAATTTTATAATTAATTATCTTATGAGTTATATATATATATATATATATATAATAGGGCTTAATAATTTGCTTGTGACTATCTAATAAAGTCAACCATTAATTTTTAATGTGGCATAAACTATAAAATATGATATAGATAAGAGTGTGGATATATATGTTCCACATATATGCTCAAGTTTATTTTAACTTGTAAGGTCAAGGGATATTTTGCCATTTTTGATGTGACATGCTAATTAATTTTGAAAAATATATTATTATATTATTATTATTTTTAATTTATATAAGAGGAATTTGGTTTAAAAGTAAATAATTTTAAAATATTTGATCTAATTTTTTTAATTAATTATATAAAATTAAAATTAATTTTATAATTAATTATCTTACGAGTTTTATATATATATAAAATAGGGCTTAATAATTTGCTTGTGACTATCTAATAAAGTCAACCATTAATTTTTAATGTGGCATAAACTATAAAATATGATATAGATAAGATTGTGGATATATATGTTCTACATATATGCTCAAGTTTATTTTAACTTGTAAGGTCAAAGGATATTTTGCCATCTTTGATGTGACATGCTAATTAATTTTAAAAATATATTATTATATTATTATTATTTTTAATTTATATAAGAGGAATTTGGTTTAAAAGTAAATAATTTTAAAATATTTGAAAAGGTGAACTAATTTTATTTGATTTATTTTCAAATCAATTTACTATTATTATTTAATTAATGTAGATATTAAACAATTTTTATCCATGTTTTTCATTAAAATATGGTGGAATGTTGAACTGAAGGATACATTATGGGTTATTACTATATTTCAATATATGGTTTTATATATATATATATATATATATATATATATATATATGAAAAAAATAATCAACTAAATGACATTAGCTAAACATGTTATATTCTTCAACTTTTAAGAAGATGTTTAGGTTTGAATCTTGTTAAACTATACATCTATAATTTTCAAATTGTTGTGATACCACCATGTGGTCATGATGTCATATGGGTGGGATTTGTTTCAATTCCACGTAAACGATCTATCATTCTTTTCATATTTTAATTTACCTTTCTTTCATATTTCTCAAATATTAATTCGGTTCAAATCACCATTGACTTTGATTTTATAAGCTAAAAATCATCTCTTTCAGATTTAGCACGTGATGGATACTTAAACATCAATTGGTTAGATGTTTCCTCACTTTTGTAGCATAAAACACATTGGAATGGGTTAACTATTCTCCCATGCCTTAGATTATCAAAAGTAATAATTCCATTGTGCATGAACTACTAGGCAAAGAAGTTTACTTTCAGTCAACCCTTGGACTACTAAATCTCTCTCGAATCCTCAACTTGATATGCATGAGAAGGAGGTTCTAGAAGGATATTTTCATATACATCCTTCATCGTGTAGACTCCAAGACCCCTATAGCCCCAAGCTATTTCATCCTCCTCATTTGCACCTATGAGAAATATTTTTGCCAAGATTTTAGTCATGATGGATGTCAATTCCAAAGGGATTGAAATTGGCCGCTCATCTAACTTCTTAAGCTACTTACACATATAATCCCCAAATGACTGGTGTTGAAATACCTTTCAATCTTGATCTAACCCTTACTTTCCATGGTTGTTTTTACTGGTTGTAGTTCTAGGAATTCAAGAATGATATGTGGGTATTGATCTCATGAATCTGTCCAAAATCGTGTCTTCTCCCCTCTACTCACTTTCCAAAATAATCCACCTTTCACTACTTGAGATCCTAACTTTAGAGCCTACCACACTAGGGACCCATTACCATACAAAGGGAAATGAATCACCTCATTCAAGTTCACTTGTCCCAAATATTTACTAGTTAAAACTTTGTTGAATAAAGAAGTTGGCTAGGAGATCCACCTCTAATAAACCTTTCCAACCAAAGCTATATTATTTAGCTCCAATATCCTCATACCCAAACCTCCATTTTCCTTGGGTTGGTTTACTTTCTCCCAACCTACTAATTTTCATTTCCTCTCTCCTTTTGCTCCTCTCCATAAATTTTTTGGCAATCTTGTCCAACTCTTTCCATATGGCATGTGGTGCAACAATGATAAAAAATGTGTAGATTGGCATGGCCTAAATGACTGACTCCAAAAAAGTTAATATCCCCCCAAAGGTTAACTATTTGTGAAACAAATGGTTAATAATTATTTGATACGGTATAAAATATTTCTCCAAACAACTATCTTTAGTTTTTAAATGCAAAGGGACCCCCAAATATACCATTGAGAGAGAAGTCCTCATGAATCTCAAGATATCCAAAATTTTGTCCTAAAGCCTTAAATCAAGATTAAATAAGACCATTTTGGATTTCCTATCAATCTTGTGTCATTCCCATCAATATTGTATTATCCATAAACTTTAGGTGAGTCAAAACCTCCTCACTCATCTTGATACCTATGAGAAAACCCTATTGTCTTCTCCTCAAGATAAGTCTTCCCAAGCCTTCATTCAATATTAGAAATATATAAGGAAAACAAGGATACCCCTAACAAAGGCCTTTTGTGGCTCCAAACGGTTGTGAGGGAAGACCTTTGATTAACATTGAGTATGTTAGTGTAGATATGTAGCTCATGACCCACTCTATCCAATCCTAAGAGAAGTTGAAGCCTATTTTCATCCTTGATAAGAAGCTCCACTCCACCCGAACATATTGACGTATCCAATTTTATGAGCAATCCTCTATTACCAAATTTTTGCATTGGGTGGATTGCCTCCTGATCTAGAACCACACAATCCAATATCTACTTGCCCTCTACAAAACTCCCTTGTTTTAAGGAGATAATGCTATCTAGGAAAGGTTTTAGCCACTCAACCATTACCTTCATGATTATTTTCTATATGTCATTGCATAAGATAATAGGTTTGTAGTCTGAAATATGCACCCCTCCTCCCCTTTCAAAATTAAGGTAATGAATGTTTGATTTAATGCTTTAAACATTCTTTTATTTCCCATAGACTCCTCTATAACAATCATTACATCCTCCTCCAATCTATCCCAAAAGGTTTGAAAAAAATAGATTAGGAAGCCATTTGGACCTGGTGCTTTTCCTATACTCATTCCAAATCCCACCTTCTTCAATTATTCTCTATCAATGGGTTTAAGTAAGGCCTGGTTTTTTTCTTCAAATATGATAGAGGGTATGGCAACAATAACTTCTTTTTTAGTCTCTTTGTCTTGCAACATCCCTTCCTTAAACAATTTAGCAAAATAATCCATTAAATGAAAATGCATACTGAGGATCATATCAAAGGAAAACCCATTCTCATATTGAAGAGCTTCCTTCTTGTTCATTTTTCTCCTAGCACAAGCAACCTGATGCAAAATTTGGTATTAATACCGCCTAGACCATTGAGAGAGAAGTCCTCATGAATCTCAAGATATCCAAAATTTTGTCCTGAAGCCTTAAATCAAGATTAAATAAGACCATTTTGGATTTCCTATCAATCTTGTGTCATTCCCATCAATATTGTATTATCCATAAACTTTAGGTGAGTCAAAACCTCCTCACTCATCTTGATACCTATGAGAAAACCCTATTGTCTTCTCCTCAAGATAAGTCTTCCCAAGCCTTCATTCAATATTAGAAATATATAAGGAAAACAAGGATACCCCTAACAAATGCCTTTTGTGGCTCCAAACGGTTGTAAGGGAAGACCTTTGATTAACATTGAGTATGTTAGTGTAGATATGTAGCTCATGACCCACTCTATCCAATCCTAAGAGAAGTTGAAGCCTACCATCATCCTTGATAAGAAGCTCCACTCCACCCGATCATATTGACGTATCCAATTTTATGAGCAATCCTCTATTACCAAATTTTTGCATTGAGTGCATTGCCTCCTGATCTAGAACCACACCATCCAATATCTACTTGCCCTCTACAAAACTCCCTTATTTCAAGGAGATAATGCTATCTAGGAAAGGTTTTAGCCACTCAACCATTACCTTCATGATTATTTTCTATATGTCATTGCATAAGATAATAGGTTTGTAGTCTAAAATATGCACCCCTCCTCCCCTTTCAAAATTAAGGTAATGAATGTTTGATTTAATGCTTTAAACATTCTTTTATTTCCCTTAGACGCATGTATAACAACCATTACATCCTCCTCCAATCTATCCCAAAAGGTTTGAAAAACATGATTAGGAAGCCATTTGGACCTGGTGCTTTTCCTATACTCATTCCAGAGACTACCTTCTTCAATTCTTCTCTATCAATGGGTTTAAGTAGGGCCTGGTTTTGTTCTTCAAAGATGATAGAGGGTATGGCAACAATAACTTCTTTTTGAGTCTTTTTGTCTTGAAACATCCCTTCCTTAAACAATTTAGCAAAATAATCCATTAAATGAAAATGCATACTGAGGATCATATCAAAGGAAAATTCATTCTCATATTGAAGAGCTTCCTTCTTGTTCATTTTTCTCCTAGCACAAGCAACCTGATGGAAAAATTGGTATTTCTACTGCCTTCCAATAACCAAGTGGTTCTTGCTCTCTATTTTGAGTAGATCTCTTTATTGTCAATATCCTCAACTGCTTTACACAACTCATCATCCTCTTCTTTGAGTTGCTTTATAATTGTTTCTTCCTTGAAGAGTTCTTGCACCTTGTCCCATCTGACCATAAATGGAGCTCTTTAGGCTTGGAAGTTTGTCTTGTTAGATCACTTTCATCATTTCAGTTGATCTTTGACATAACAAAGTTGCTTGTGGAATCTAAATATTGTTATACCATATGTTGAGCATCCCTCTTCCCACCATTGTGGGATTTTCTTTTGAAAGTTTATCCTTTTGTAACCAAAATTTTAAAATCTAGACGATTTTCAATGCTACCTTGTCTTGATCCCCCCTCCAAGATAATGGGAAAGTGATATGAGATTCAACCCTCCAAAATCTGAAATCTCATATTCTATTTCACAATGCCTCCTCTAAAACTAGAAAATGATCTGACTTCTCCTTCCTATTATGTGTCTCCCTCCTCTTATTAGTCCAAGCATAGTTGGTTCTAGGACATTTAATATCCACCAAGTATAATGCATGGACCTGGGCAATCATAAGTCAATCCCTTAAGTCCAAAATTGGATTTCCTTCTTCTTGATCCTTGGAAGATGATTTAGCATTAAAATCCCTAAAAATATTCCAATATAAGTCCTTCCTTAGGACTCTCATATTATGCACCACTTTCCATTGATGGATCTAATCATCTAAGTTTTGAGTCCCATAAAATATAGTTTAATAATACTCAACTATCACATTCTTCCCATAATGGGATGTGAGGACATCCCTACAAGATATCTAAATCAAACAACTCTATGCAAAGATATGGCCCTTAGAAGATTGTTTTTTTTTTTTAATTCCTATGATATTTTCTTTTTTTTTGCAGGAAGAGTTGGCACAAAAGGATACCCTAGCAGCACATCCCCCCTTGGTGGTGAAAATCCTCAATTATACTTATTACTTGAATACTATAAAAAGGGAGATGTCTCTTAAAATTCGAGATAAGATCAATGGGATCACTAAGATGTTCAGGCAGGTAAAGGTAATTCGGGTCACTACCCAGGAAATGGAAAGTTTAATCAGCCAAAAGGAAGAAGACCTCAAGATCATTTTCCCTACTCTTGACTTAATGTCAGAGTATTTTGAAGAGATGCATAATCAAGAAATATTGTTGAATGATGGGACCGAGGTCAAGTGCAACATCGAGTTCATGAAGGCAACTATGTTTGTATCCAACATGGGAAGGTGGTACAACAATGTTGCAAAAATTTTTAGTCTGTTAGATGACATAACAAAGAAATTGGCAGATATAGGACTATCATTGGAAGAATTTTTGGAAACTACCAGTATAGAAGATCTCCTTAAAAACAAAATAGAAAATTTTGATTATGAGCCCGATGACGATCCGAGGATGACCAGACAGACTACTTTCTTAGTAAACACTGTGGAGATGTGGAGATGTTGATCACCCACTATGAAAAATATAAAAATTATGTTAGTATACAGAAAAATAGGATTCTGCAGGAGATGAACATGTTAATGTTTGTTGTGTCTTTTGACATTGATGTCTGGAAGATGATTGGAAAAAATATCATATGATTGCAGCAGGGCAAAAAAGGAAAAGAGATAAAAATTTGCAGCCTGCAGCTGGAAATGAGTTCCCCCTAGAGATGAAGAACATGTTGAACATAAAGGGGAAACTTCCAAAATAGAAGGCCAACCAGAGATTCAACAAGAAACATAAAAAGAAGAAACCAAGGACAAAAAGGTAGATGAGGGAAGTCCCTAGTGTACTAGTATCACCGGTTGAACCAATTAGAATAAAAAGGGGCCAAAGAAAGGTGTATAGTATGAATAAAGAAAAATGATGGAAGCCAGTTGTACCAATTTTGGAAGACAAATCAGGTGATGACAAGTGTAAGGTCAAGATCAGGTCCAAAAATAACAGATTAAAGAACCAAAAGCTATAAAATGAAGCGTCCAGGGCCAAAATATGCATCAAGCATTTAGAGATAGCATTTTTGCTAAGAGCTATACTTGAGTGCCCTGCTAGTTGTGTTGTTGTATTTCCTTTGTGTATTTTCTCCCTGTCATTCCTCATTCTTCCCTTTTGTTATGCAGGTTTTGACAGAATTGTGCTTAGAAAGCTGAGAATATTTCAAGTCTTTTCTGAGCCAGAAACTTCGAGATTTTTCCTGTTGCCAGATTTGAACATGTGGAATTGAAGGAATCTTGTTACATTATTTGAACAAGATTTCCTCATTGTATTAAACTGTAATAGAGTTCAATGGCACTCCGCCAACTCTGCATGTAATGATATTTGAAATATTAATACAATTTTGGGGTGTTGTTCTGTTAATTTTATCTTCAACTCTATGTGTTACCTTACATTAGATTACATTATTTGAATGTGTTGTGAGCGTTTCTTTCGTTGGTTAACTTTTAGGTTTATTACGATATTCAAATAAGTCTAATAGCGTTAATTTCCCTCTTCCCCTTTCTTTCTGTTCATGATAATTACGTTGTTAAATTGCTATAACAACCCAATTGGATAGGCATCGATCTACATAAGGCATAATAATGGTTATTTTCATTGCTTGGTCATTTTAATACATCTAGTGTAAATATAATCTGGAGTGTGTAATCCGTGTATTATCATAAATTACCGTTGGGGTTTCCTTACCTGTTCTATAGTTCTTTCTTTTAGAAATATCTATTTTAAATAGAATAAAGATGCAGGTTGACCAGATTCTGTAATAGCTCGTTGGTTTCAAACGATTTCTTGTAGCGTGACAATCGAATCATATGGATGCAAGAAATGGTTCCAACAGGCTCCACCTACGTATTATCAATATCATTTTTTGTTTGGTAAATACAAGTTCAACCAACTTAGTTTGTGTTCCTTTCTCTATGTTTGCTCTTGCTTGCCTGGATCTTGCTTGATAATTTGAAGGTTTTCCTCTTTTTGCCTTACCTATATCGAGAGTAGGTCTTATTATTCTATTCCTCAATATTCTTTCACACTTTTGTCAAAAGCTTCTATAATAGAGCCAGGAGAGGAATTAACTTCTAAAACCGCATTTTCTCACCAATTTTTTTCTCTTGAATGGTGCATGGAACTTCAAGAGAGTCTTCAAAATCTAATGAGACACATTCCTTAGGTTCATCGAGAATGTTCTTCCTTAAATCAGGATCATACTAAATAGATAGTTCCTTGTTAATATGTTAAAATTATTGTACTATGTCCTCTAAGTTTTAATCTACTTTTTCTTCATAGGCTAAAGCCTCAAAAGAGTTGGTATTTCTTCCAAAATTCTTCCTTATTGGTCTCCACTATTTATTTTATTTTATTTTTCTAGATCTATTCTTTGGAATTTGAAAACCATCTTCATCCATAACCATTTATAAGTTTCTCTTACGATTTTCTACATATGATTATGTCGGGCTCTTCTTAGGGCATGATCTCTCAATATGCCCCACTTCATGATATCTTCTACATCTAAAAGATATATTTTCATAATCTATATTTTAGGTCTACATCTTATCCTCATACTTAAGAAATATTGATTTTGGTAAAGCTTTACTTATATCAATCATGCCCAATATTCAAGCATAAATAGCCAAAAATCCATCTTTCATCGTATCTAAAATCTCAAGGAATTCTCCTAGAGTGTTGCCTATTGCCTTGAAGGTATCTATTTCCAATTCAATGGGCAACCCAAACATCCTAATCCAGACTGGTACTAGGGATAAATTTACATTTTCAAGTGAAAAGCTTTCATACCGGTGGGTAAGGAAAAGTCTTGCTCTTCCCATAAACCAAGGACCCACTTTTAGGATTTTTTATCTTTCTTCCCTAAAACAAAAAATGGCTAAGAAGAAAGCTTTGGGAAGAAATGATCGAATCACTCCTAGAGACTTCCAACTCCTATCAATCCATTTTCTCAAGGCTAAAGCCCCTGATCAATACCCATTAAATTTACCAAAAACTATCATATCTTGGAGCAATAAGGATCTCTCTAAGGTGCACTCACTAACCTCTACCACTAGAGATGATTCTAATGATTTAACTATAAATCGGTCCATGGAAAGGAAACTAAAACTCAAAATCTATTGAAATTTATATGAATGTCTTATAGCAAAATATAATATTTGATAAAAACTTTACAAACTTTTCATGCACGATTTCTAAGATAAAGAAAGGAAAAAAACAAAATTTAGCTGAAAATTTCTTTGTCCACATAGAATGTCTTGCCTCATTGAACTTCTAGCCCTTCATTACTCTTCCCATCGTTCGAACCCTAGCTAACAAATATTTGCAATTTCGTTTTTTACGACTTGAAAAATCGTCACTACCCTTGTTTCGAATAGTTGACCCTTGTTTCGAATGGTTGACTTCAAAGGATCGTATCTCCTTCAATATTGCTCAGTTTTTTGCATATGACCACTCATTTTAAAGTTATTCAAGTTCTTCACAAACTGATCCAAGAATCGGTTAAATAGGATAACTCTTCGCGAAAATATAACTTCCAAAAGATAAGATGTTTTTTAAGAAAAAACCCTAATCTTTCGCACTTCACACCCTATGATATTATAATATTAAATAAAAAAGATATTTATTTTTAACAATATATAATAAAAATATTAAAGGACATTAGTTCAACTGATTAGATTTCCCACCATTCAAAGAAGAAACCAAGATTCGAATTATGCTAAGCAATACACACATAATATCTAAGCTTTATTAAATTGTTGGTAATACATATAAAACTTATTTAAATCCCTATATCTAATTGAAAAACAAATAAATATAATAAAAAAATCAAAACAATCTTAACAAAGTATTTTTAACACGACAAAGACAAGGATTTTCAGGGAGATTGAGCTTTTTTTTAAAAAGCCTTTGACTCAAAATAAACTTGTAAAGAGGTAAACTTTTTTAAAGAACTTTTCCGTTATTTCAAAAAGATATTTTAAAAGTCTCAACTTGCAAAGACGCCACTTGCATTATTGGTGATGTGACCCAGGTTCAATTCCCATGGCAGATATATATAATAAATATTAAAAAAAAAATCACAACTTTTAATTTAAAAAAAAATAAAAATAATTTAATAAAATATTATTTATCAAGCTAAAGTTTTTTTCAATTTACACAGGCATCACATAAAGGCTATAAGTTGTATAAAGAACGATCAAGCAAAGAAAATTTTAATCTAAAACATTTCGAAATAATTAAAATAAAAATTGAATCACGCGAGAGGTTGTATATTAAAGTTTCCTAAAGTTAGAAAATATAAAGTTATAATATATTCAGAACTAAGAACCATCGGAGAAAATCGAGTTGCCAAAGTTATAAGAAATTCAGAACTAAGAACCATCGGAGAAAATCGAGTTGCCACCGCTTTTATGTTTTCTTATAAAATTCGGAGAATAGGTTTAAAGGGAAGGAGAAATATTTAGTGTTTTTTTGTTTTTTTAGTTTAAGGTTCGATGCATGTATGGTGGGATTTTAAATATGGAAGTACAATCATATCATGTAATTTTTAATATCTTTGAGAAGGTTGTTCCTTCTCCTGTTTATTTGGGTTAGTAATTTTCTAACTTTTTTTATTTTACTGTCTTCAAATAACTTTGCTATAGACCCGTTACCAAGTGTTTCTTTGTATTTTCCACGGATATCTGAAAAAACTCGGGTATTTATAGATGAAGTGTTCTTCTGTCTCTATTGCCCTGTGCTGCATAGAATACATATCCTTTCTTCCCATTGTTCTTTGGGCGTTGTTCATCTCTTGTTTCACATTTAAGCCTATGAGAACTAGTCCTTATCTGAGTAACGAGGATATTTATATTTTCCTTCCACTTATTTCAGCACCTATATACGCTTTTTCCTTGTGGTCATATGTTGGATTAAAATTTGCAATATAATATTGTCTTTTCCTGCTTGCATTTTTCCATTCTAAACTTTTCATTCTAATTTTTATTTCTTTGTAGACATTTGGGCATTCATTTATGTTGATTTTCCAATGTTTCATCCATTTCTTATTTTGTTTCATCCATGTATTCTTTCGCAATGTTTCATCCATTTATTATTTTGTTTCATCCATGTATTCTTTCGCCTATGCAACTCTTCGTCCTTAGCTGCCCTAGGCCATCTGTCGTTTTTCATGTTTTCTGTTTTTTTTTTTTTCATTTTTTATTGTTAAGTTCAGTTTTTTTCTCACGAGAGGTTATGGTAAGATGGGGATGCCTTCAACCTCGATCTTAAGGTTTTTCACACTAACCAAATTTAAAAAAAAAGTCAAGAATACAAAATTATAGATGATACTAGATGATACCTGGTTGTGTGTTAAATTCCCTCTTCAACTCTTCCTTTTATAAGAGGTCACGGTGGGATAGAGCTTAGGTTGTAGGGTTTCTCGCATTAACCAAATTAAAAATAATAATAGAAAATATAAAATCATAAATGATTGTTGACTATGTATTAAATTCCAAGCTCAGCTCTCTCCCCTTATAAGAGATCATAGTAAGATAGGATATCCTTAATCTAGATCGTAAAGTTTTTCACACTCATGAAATTCAAAAAATGTAAAAGAATACGACATCATAAATAATACCTCCTGGGTGTTATTTAAATCTACTATCTTTCAAACCTTTACAATATTGATGATTTCATATGAAAGTAAGTGTTGTAAATTTTAATTTTATATTTTTTATTTGGTTATTGTGAAAAACTTCTATGACGACCTACACGGTTGAACAGTCTCCTCCTAACCGTGATCCCTTCTAAAGCTGAGCTATACGAACCCACCCTTCACACACTCGCCCATACCACGGTTTAACCCTTAAAATTATTTTTTTAATTAATTATATAAAATTAAAATTAATTTTATAATTAATTACCTTATGAGTTTTATATATATATATATAAAGTAGGGCTTAATAATTTGCTTGTGACTATCTAATAAAGTCAACCATTAATTTTTAATGTGGCATAAACTATAAAGTATGATATAGATAAGAGTGTGGATATATATTCCACATATTATATGCTCAAGTTTATCTTAAATTGTAAGGTCAAGGGAGGCTTTGAAATTTTTGATGTGACATGCTAATTAATTTTAAAAATATATGATTATATTATTATTATTTTTAATTTATATAAGAGGAATTTGGTTTAAAAGTAAAGAATTTTAAAATATTTGAAAAGGTGAACTAATTTCATTTGATTCATCTTCAAATCAATTTATTATTATTATTTAATTAATGTAGATATTAAACAATTTTTATCCATGTTTTTCATTAGAATATGGTGGAATGTTGAACTGAAGGATACATTATGGGTTATTACTATCTTTCAATATATGGTTAAATATATATATATATATATATATATATATATATATATATATATATATATATATATTGAAAAAAAATAATCAACTAAATGACATTAGCTAAACATGTTATATTCCTCAACTTTTAAGAAGATGTTTAGGTTGGAATCTTGTCAAACTATATATGTATAATATCCAAGTTGTTGTGATACCACCATGTGGTCATGATGTAATATGGGTGGGATTTGTTTCAATTCCACGTAAATGATTTGTCATTATTTTCATATTTTAATCTATCTTTCTTCCATATTTCTTAAATATTAATTCGGTTCAAATCACCATTGACTTTGATTTTATAAGCTAAAAATCATCTCTTCCAGATTTAGCACGTGATGGATACTTAAACATCAATTGGTTAGATGTTTCCTCACTTTTGTAGCATAAAACACATTGGAATGGGTCAATTATTCTCCCATGCCTTAGATTATCAAAAGTAATAATTCCATTGTGTATGAACTGATAGGCAAAGAAGTTTACTTTCAGCCAACCCTTGGACTACTAAATCTCTCTTCAATTCTCAACTTGATATGCATGAGAAAGAGGTTCTAGAAGGATATTTTCATATACATCCTTCATCGTGTAGACTCCAAGACCCCTATAGCCCCAAGCTATTTCATCCTTCTCATTTGTACCTATGAGAAATATTTTTGCCAAGATTTTAGTCATGATGGATGTCAATTCCAAAGGGATTGAAATTGGCCACTCATCTAACTTCTTAAGCTACTTACACATATAATCCCCAACTGACTGGTGTTGAAATACCTTTCAATCTTGATCTAACCCTTACTTTACATGGTTTTTTTTACTAGTTTTAGTTCTAGGAATTCAAGAATGATATGTGGGTATTGATCCCATGAATCTGTCCAAAATTGTGTCTTCTCCCCTCTACTCACTTTTCAAAATAATCCACCTTTCACTACTTGAGAACCTAACTTTAGAGCCTACCACACTAGGGACCCATTACCATACAAAGGGAAATGACTCACCTCATTCAGGTTCACTTGTCCCAAATATTTACTAGTTAACACTTTGTTGAATAAAGAAGTTGGCTACGAGATCCACGTCTAATAAACCTTTCCATCCAAAGCTATATTATTTAGCTCCAATATCCTCAGACCCAAATCTCCATTTTCCTTGGGTTGGTTTACTTTCTCCCAACCTACTAATTTCCATTTCCTCTCTACTTTTGCTCCTCTCAATTTTTTTGGCAATCTTGTCCAAATCTTTCCATATGGCATGTGGTGCAGCAATGATAAAAAATGTGTAGATTGGCATGGCCTAAATGACTGACTCCAAAAAAGTTAATATCCCCCCAAAGGTTAACCATTTGTGAGACAAATGGTTAATCATTATTTTATACAGTATAAAAGATTTCTCCAGACAACTATATTTAGTTTTTAAATGCAAAGGGACCCCCAAATAGACCATTGAGAGAGAAGTCTTCATGAATCTCAAGATCTCCAAAATTTTGCCTTGAAGCCTTAAATCAAGATTGAATAAGACCACTTTGGATTTCCTATCAATCTTGTGTCATTCCCATCAATCTTGTATTATCCACAAACTTTAGGTGAGTCAAAACCTCCTCACTCACCTTGATACCTATGAGAAAACCCTATTGTCTTCTCCTCAAGATAAGTCTTCCCAAGCCTTCATCCAATATGAGAAAAATATAAGAAAAACAAGGATACCCCTAACAAAGGCCTTTTGTGGCTCCAAACGGTTGTGAGGAAAGACCTTTGATTAACATTGAGTATGTTAGCGTAGATATGTAGCTCATGACCCACTCTATCCAATCCTAAGAGAAGTTGAAGCCTATCATCATCCTTGATAAGAAGCTCCACTCCACCCGAACATATTGACGTATCCAATTTTATGAGCAATCCTCTATTACCAAATTTTTGCATTGGGTGGATTGCCTCCTGATCTAGAACCACACAATCCAATATCTACTTGCCCTCTACAAAACTCCCTTGTTTTAAGGAGATAATGCTATCTAGGAAAGGTTTTAGCCACTCAACCATTACCTTCATGATTATTTTCTATATGTCATTGCATAAGATAATAGGTTTGTAGTCTGAAATATGCACCCCTCCTCCCCTTTCAAAATTAAGGTAATGAATGTTTGATTTAATGCTTTAAACATTCTTTTATTTCCCATAGACTCCTCTATAACAATCATTACATCCTCCTCCAATCTATCCCAAAAGGTTTGAAAAAAATAGATTAGGAAGCCATTTGGACCTGGTGCTTTTCCTATACTCATTCCAAAGCCCACCTTCTTCAATTATTCTCTATCAATGGGTTTAAGTAAGGCCTGGTTTTTTTCTTCAAATATGATAGAGGGTATGGCAACAATAACTTCTTTTTTAGTCTCTTTGTCTTGAAACATCCCTTCCCTAAACAATTTAGCAAAATAATCCATTAAATGAAAATGCATACTGAGGATCATATCAAAGGAAAACCCATTCTCATATTGAAGAGCTTCCTTCTTGTTCATTTTTCTCCTAGCACAAGCAACCTGATGCAAAATTTGGTATTAATACCGCCTTCCAATAACCAAGTGGTTCTTGCTCTCTATTTTCAGTATATCTCCTCTTTATTGTCAATATCCTCAATCGCTTTACACAACTCATCATCCTCTTCTTTGAGTTGCTTTATAATTGTTCCTTCCTTGAAGAGTTCTTGCACCTTGTCCCATCTGACCATAAATGGAGCTCTTTAGGCTTGGAAGTTTGTCTTGTTAGATCACTTTCATCAATTCAGTTGATCTTTGACAAAACAAAGTTGCTTGTGGAATCTAAACATTGTTATACCATATGTTGAGCATCCCTCTTCCCACCATTATGGGATTTTCTTTTGAAATTTTCTCCTTTTGTAACCAAAATTTTGAAATCTAGATGATTTTCAATGCTACCTTGTCTTGATCCCCCCTCCAAGATAATGGGAAAGTGATATGAGATTCAACCCTCCAAAATTTGAAATCTCATATTCTATTTCACAATGCCTCCTCTAAAACTAGAAAATGATCTGACTTCTCCTTCCTATTATGTGTCTCCCTCCTCTTATTAGTCCAAGCATAGTTGGTTCTAGGACATTTAATATCCACCAAGTATAATGCATGGACCTGGGCAATCATAAGTCAATCCCTTAAGTCCAAAATTGGATTTACCTCTTCTTGATCCTTGGAAGATGATTTAGCATTAAAATCCCTAAAAATATTCCAATATAAGTCCTTCCTTGGGACTCTCATATTATGCACCACTTTCCATTGATGGATCTAATCATCTAAGTTTTGAGTCCCATAAAATATAGTTTAATACTACTCAACTATCACATTCTTCCCATATTGGGATGTGAGGACATCCCTACAAGATATATGTTCTATTATCATCTTTTTAAGAGGGTTCCAAAAGGTAACTATCCCCTTGAGACCTCTTAGACAACCACTTACATATGACCAACACCCATCCAAAGTCTATTTATTATTTTATACATGAGTTCCAATGACGTTTTGGTCAAATATATAAGCAAAAAAAAATGTTTTACTTTTCTCTAAGAGTCTTCGAACAATAGATTGATGGGTTCTATTGTGTAAACCCCTAATATTTCATGATTGTATAATCATTTGTTACCTTGAGACTAGTAAGAGTCTATTCTCCTCATCGATCCCCTAGTGACCAGTTTGTCTTCTTGAGATGCTATTAATTTCTTATTTGATTTTCTATCCACTCCTTGAGAGTTGATATTCTTTGATCTCTTCTCCACCTGATTGATCCCCAGAACTGACTTCTCTCAGTTATTTTTGGCCATACCCATGATGACATCCTTTACTATCGTATGCTATTGGTTATGCATTATCAATGACCCTACTATCTCATATTGTGGTAACTCATTTTCCTCTATTACATGCTCTAGGATAAGAGGAACCGAAAGAGGAGCTTGAACATGATTGTTATTGCTTTATTATTCTCATCCACTCCTTCCACGAGTTGTTCTTCTTCCTGCTCTACTAGTGTCTTGAAGATCTCATATCTATCCACTCCTTTTTCCAGCATCCACAAAGAGCATTTTTAGTGTAGGTTTTTATGCTTCTTTTGTCTCTATTTGAGATTTATCCTTTAATAAATCTCAACCAAATTTGTATTTCTTTGGAGACATCCCCATTGGGTCCTCCTGAGGCAACATTCTTGCCTTGAACTCTACAATAACCAAAAAGTGTTTGTTTACCTAGCCTAATATCCTAGAAATGAATGATGTTATTACAGGGTGTCCTTGCCCTCCTCTTCGCATCCACCAGAGCAATCCTGCATATATGACCTCTAATATTTTTCATATATTTACTTTTAAACTCAAAATAAAAAATATATACATAAATAAAATATTAGAATGTTTTCATTTTTTCCTCTTTCTTTTCTTATTTTTTCATTCAACTACTAGTCTATTTATATTATACACAATAACATTTTAAAATTAGTATTTAATCTTAAAAGTATTTTAAAAAAATATTTAAAAGTATAAATACATATAAAATATATTTACAATAAAAAAACATTTAAATCAAAGAGCATTAGCTTAACCGATTATATTTTCAATTTTACAAGAGGAGACTTAAGTTTGAATCTGGACAAGTATGTGATTATGATGTAATATATGTGGAATCATTTTAATCTTATATAACAAATTTAAAAAAATAAAAAACATTTAAAATTATGATATTATATTTTTACTAGATAACAAGGGGTTGTACTCGGGTCCCCCACCCTTGAAAAATTACAACTCTCTTCTTTAGAGCTTGAGAGTTTACAAAAAGATTCACTTCTCATCTCAATTGAGATGTTATAGTTAGAATCCTACACTGTTTTACATAAAATGTTTGAATTCTTGATTTTCATTTTTTTATTTTTTCAAATTTATGTGTGAATACAAATATTCTGGAATTTAGCATCCTTCTTGATATTTTCTATAACAATCTTCACAATACAAAAACTTCACCTCTACTATTTATGCATTGCATCTTAGTAGAGTAATATTTCCAAAACATCGCACTATCATAGTCTGCTTTACCAAATTTGGATTGCTAGTTTCCTTTTTAAAACACAAGTGCAACCACAAAAATTATAATAAATAGTTTATATGAAAACACATTAATATTATAAAATAAAGCAAATATTACCAATGGAAAACATTAAAGTAAATCTTAATCATTATTTGATTCAAGTAGTCAACATTTTCTTGTCAACTTCAACTAAACTTACTATTTTCTATAACCATGAAAAAGAGAATTTAACTTCATGATCCTCAATTAAAATCCTTGTATTGGCTATCCTATATGCACATTTGTTTCCTTCCTTTAATTTATGTGTAAACCTAATTTCTTAAAACTCTTTAGCAAGATCTTTAATTTCCACAATTATCTCTTGTATGTTCCATGGAGCCTTTGCTTTCCTCAAAATTGCATTTATTACTATGAATGAATCACCTTCCATCCATACTCTGTTCCATTTCATTTGTTTGCATATTTTTAACCCTTCTAAAGTTGTCAAAGCTTTAACTTCATTATTTGTCTTAAATCCACTATTGAAAGTGTAATGAGACAAAATATCTCTATTATTTCTAATTATTCCTCCTCCTGTTGGTCCTAGATTTTCTTTAGATGCTCCATAAAAATTCATTTTGACCAACTCCACATCTAGTGGTTTCTACTTTAATTTATTTAACTTCTTTTTGTTTCTCTTGTACCCAACATCATAATTCCATTTGATGAATTGACTCCATCTATCAAGGCTCTATGATTCTATATTAGGGACTGGGTGAGTTGATAGGCTTGGATTAGACTCCTTTATGGCTAAACATATATTCTCTTTTAATACCTCTTAACTTCTTTCCTTTCCTTTAAATATTCTTCTCTTCCTTTCTAGCCATACAGTCCAAAGTATTGTATAATTTGATATATCCCAAATTGTATGTAAAGCCTTACTTTTAGAAGTCCTTTGTTATTGCTTTAACCATTCTTCAAATTTTCTATTCATCACCATGCATTTACCAAACATATTAATAATTCATTGCCATGGTTTCCAAACTATTGAGCAATGTTCCAAGATATGGTCTATACTCTCCCTCTTTTTACAAAGAACACATTGAGAGGGGTCATGCAAACCCCTTTTCATAAGGTTATCCCAGGTTAAAATTCTTATATGACCTAATAGCCAAACAAACATTTTGAATTTAGGAATGCTTGGGCTATCTCAAATATCTCTTTATATTCTTGCAATATTCTTATTTTGTTGGTTTCAATTATATCCACTTCTTGTTGTGTATTCTCCTGAGCTATTCAACTCCCAAATCAATTTATCCTTAGCTCCCCTTGAAATAATCATAGTTGTTATCTTTTTACTCAATCGCTTCCTAGCATCAATGTCTTGTATACTTGTAAAAAAATCGTCTTTTCATTTGTGTCTTCCTTCATGATCCTTGTATAAAATGTTTGAAACACTATCACCATATTTATCTTGAAGTAATCTTGTCCAAGGTTTCAAAATTGGATCTATATTGAGTGGTTTTTTATCACACCAAGTATCCATCCAGATATAATTTTTTTCTCTGGTTCCCACCACCTATCTTAAACCTTTAATCACCAGATCAATGGATTTTTTTAAACCATTCCAAATTGCAGAACCATTTGGTAGAGAGAATGTAGTAAATATTAAACTTGGGTCATTAGGCTCAACATACTTAGAAGAGTTCTTACCCATTGTCTTTGTCTCTCTTTGTACAATCTCCATATTACTTTTCCCCTAATATTTAAGTTTGCATCTATAAGAACTCTTAAATCAAGACCTCGCCTAGTTTTATCATCACACTTCTTGCTCCATTTCACCAAAGGAAATTTTCTTTTATCATGTAAACCTGACCACAAAAGGATTGCATAATATAGATGAAACTTTTTTCTACTGATTTTGGCACAGTATACAATGACATGTAATATGTTGGAATGACTTATAATATTTAATTAATTAGTTGCACTCTTCCTACTAATGATAACCATATACCTTTCCATACCATAGTTTATTTTGAACTTATAATTGTATTCCCTAATTCTATCCTCATTCTCGCCTCAAATAAGGGCATCCCTAGATACGTTGCTAGTAAATTTGCCTCCTCCATTTGAATTAACCTGTAAATTCTTGCTTTGGTTTTAGATGGAGTGTTTAGGAAGTAAATTTTGGATTTTGTCCTATTAAATTTTTGCCTTGATGCTCTTTAATATATCTTTAATAAGTTATTCAAATCTTTGGCCTTGTTTATCCATGCCCTTCCAAAAAAGGTTGTATCACCTAAAAACTGTTGATGGGTGATGTTATTGATGTTATTACTAGCCTTAAGTTCACATATAAGCCCATATTTGTTATCCTTATTCAATTTTCTACCCAAAACATCCACAATAATAATGAACATATATGGTGATAAAGGATCTCCCTGTCTAAGGCCTCTCCTGGCTTTAAATGATTATGTTATTAACCCATCGACCAACATTGAATATGAAATTGCAGAGACATAAGCTTTAATCCATCTAACCCATTTCTTCCCAAATCCAAGCTTTTCTAATACTGCAAAAAGAAATCTCATTTAACCTTATCATAGGCTTTACTCATATCAAGTTTTAAGATCATTGCTTTCTATTTTCTTGAAATTTACTAAATGTATAACTTCATGAGATACTATGATCCCGTCCATATTCTATCTCCCTTTCACAAATCCTCCTTGCTCTTCTAAAAAAATTTGTTTAATAATCGCCTTAATCGATTCACCATCACTTTGGATATAATCTCATATGTCATATTGTATAGGCTTATGGGTATAAATGAATCAAACAATTCAACATCCTTCTTTTTTGGAATTAGGGCAAGATATGTTGCATTTATTTTATAAGGTATGAATTGTTTTACCCTATATTATTTCACTGCCACCAATAAAGAATCCTTCACTATTTCCTAATTATGTTGGTAAAATGTTGTAGAGATCCAATATAGAATTGGGAATTTATCTTTATTAAAATAGAAAACAGCTAAATGAACTTCTTCTAGAGTAATAGACTCCATTAGTTTCCTATTGTCTTCGTTCATTACAACTGAAGGTATATCTTGAAGAAGTTTATTATTAAAAACTTCAAACTCCTTTGATCCTAGAATATTCTGATAAAAAGACCTTGTCTCTTTTCTAATTTCACTCTGGTCTTCAATGCAAACTACTTTTATTGATTTAATTCTACTATTTTTGGATGCTAATCTATGTACTATAGCCAAACTATGAAAATATTTGTATTTTTAGCTCCATATTTTAACCAAATCTATCTTGATTTTAATCTCCAAAATTTCTCTTCCTTACTCAAAATATTATGATATTCATTATGCAACTCCCTTTCCTCTAAGATTGGATTATTATGATCACCTTTTTGTAATTTTGGAAGTTTATCTTTTAGTTATTTCTTCTAAAAAATATTTCCAAAAGTTTTCTTGTTCCATTCTTTAAATCTAGATGTCAATGATTTGATTTGTTTTCGAAGTGCATACTACCCATCGTTTCCTAAATAATTCCATGTTTGTGCTTTCATATCAACAAATTGATGATGGTCTTTCTAAATTTTTTCTCATATTTAAAATATGATATTTTTTAAATTCACTTACCACCATTTTAACTCTTATTAACCAGTGATACAAATCAATCCTTGTTAAGGTGTTAATTTTAGCACAAGTTCCTTCATCTATCCAATGATTTGAGACTATGAATCTGTCTAATTTTTTTGCTATTAGGTTCTAGCCTCTCCTGTTGTTGGTCCATGTATAGTTATCTTATTCAAACTCAACCTCCCATAGATTGTTGTTTTGAATAAAAGTTGAGAAATCTTTCATACTTTGGGTTAATTTCCTAATTCCTACAAATTTTTTATCTAGTTTTTTGATTAGATAAGAGAAATGGTTTTAAAAGGGTCCCCAAACCTTATTACATATGGAGTTGAGAAAGATCAAAATTCAATTTTACCCACTCCACATCTGGTGGTTTCCACTTTATATTCTTTGTCTTCTTTTTGCTTCTCTTGTGCCCAACATCATAATTCCATTTAATGACTTCACTCCATCTATCAAGGATATCTGCTTCCAAATTAGGGACTAGTTGAGTTGATAGGATTGGTTTCGGCTCCTCTATGGCTAAACTTATCTTCTTTTTCATTACCTCTAAATTGCTTCCCTTTCCTTTAAATATTCTTCTATTCCTTTCTAGCCATATAGTCCAAAGTATTATATTTTTGATATATCCCATATTTTCTGTAAAGCCTCACTTTTATAAGTGCTCTGCCATTGCTTTAACCAATCTTCAATTCTATTATTCATCATCATGCATTTACCAAACATTAAAAATCCATTTTCATAGATTTCATACTATTGAGCAATGTTCCAAGAGATGGTCTATACTCTCCTCCTCCTTATTACAAAAAACAAATTTAGAGGGGCCATGAAAACCCCTTTTCATAAGGTTATCCCAGGATAAAATTCTTCTATGACCTACTAGCCAAACAAACATTTTTACTTTAGGAATGCTTGGGCTATCCCAAATATCTCTCCATATTCTAGTGACATTATTATTTTGTTGGTGTTGTACATTATATCCACTTCTTTTGTGTATTCTCCTGATCTATTCAACTCCCAAATCAATTTATTCTTGGCTCTCCTTAGAATAATCATAGTTGTTATATTTCTACTCAATTGCCTCCTAGCATCAATATCTTGTATACTTGTAAAAAAAATCTTCTTTCCATTTTTATCTTCCTTCTTGATCCTTGTACAAAATGTTTGAAACCCTATCAATATATTTATCTTGAAGCAATCTCATCCAAGGTTTCAAAAATGGATCTAAATTGAGTGGTTTTTTATCACACCAAGTATCTATAAAAATAAAATAAAAATCTTCAACTCCCACCACCCATATTAAACCTTTAATCATAAGATCAACATATTTTTTAAACCATTCCAAAGAGCAGAACCATTTGGTAGAGAGAATGTAGTAAATATTAAACTTGGGACATTCGGATCAACATACTTACTTAGAAGAAATCTTGCCCATTGTCTTTGACTCTCTTTGTACAATCTCTAGATTACTTTTCCCCTAAGAGCTAAGTTTCCATCTGTAAGAACTCTTAAACCAAGACCTCCCCATGTTTTATCATCGCACAACTCGCTCCATTTCACCAATGGAAGTTTCCTTTTATCATGTAAATATGACCATAAAAAGGATCGCATAATATAGATTAAACTTTTTTAAACTAAGTTTGGCATAGAATACAATAACATATAATATGTTGGAATGGCGTATAAGACCGACTTAATTAACTGCACTTTTCCTGCTAACGATAACCATCTACCTTTCCAAGCTGGAAGTTTATTCTAAACTTTATTAATAACTGGATTCTATAAATCTATCCTCATTCTCCCCTCAAATAAAGGAATCCCTAGATAAGTTGTTGGTAAATTTTCCTCCTCCATTTGAAGCAAACTTTAAATTATTTCTTTGTTATTAGTAGGAGTGTTAAGGAAGTAAATTTTGGACTTAGTTCTATTAAATTTTTGCCCTGAAGCTCTTTCGTACTATTTTAAAAATTTATTCAAAGCTCTGGCCTCATTTATCCTTTCCCTTCCAAAAAGGGTTGTATCATCTACAAATTGTTGATGGGTGATGTTATCAATGTTATTACTAACCTTAAGTCCACTTATAAGCCCATATTTGTAAGCCTTCTTTAAGTTCCTACTCAAAACCTTTGCCATAATAATGAACAAATAAGGAGATAGAGGATCTCCTTTTCTAAGGCCTCTCTTGGCTTTAAAAGATTTTGTTACTAACCCATTGACTAATATTGAATAAGAAACTATAGAGATATAAGATTTAATCCATATAACCCATTTCTTTATGAAACCAAACTTTTTTAAAATTGCAAAAAGAAAATCCCATTTAACCCTATCATAGGCTTTACTCATATCAAGTTTTAATATCATAGCTTTCTCTTTTCTTGAATTTGTTGAATGTATAACTTCATGAGCTAGTATTATCCCATCAAAAATGTGTTTCCCTTTCACAAATCCTCTTTGCTCTTTTGAAATGATTTTATCTTGCAATGGCCTTAATATATTCGCCATCACTTTGGAGATAATCTTATATGTCATATTACATAGGCTTATGGGTCTAAAAGAATCAAACAATTCAACATCCTTCTTTTTTAGAATTAGGGTAAGATATGTTGTATTTATTTTATAAGGTATGTATTGTTTTACCATAGACTGTTCCACTGCCACCAATAAATAATCCTTCACTATATCCCAATTATGTTGTAAAAAGTTGTAGAGAGCTCATTTGCACTTGGGTATTTATCCTTATTAAAATATAAAATAACTAGATGAACTTCTAGAGTAATAGGTACCATCAGTTTCCTATTGTCTTCATTTATTATAATTGAAGGAACATATTGAAGAAGTTTATCATTAAGAACTTTGGTCTCCTTTGAATCTAGATTTTTTTGACAAAAAGACTTTACCTCTTTTATAATTTCACTCTGATCTTCAATTCAAACCCCTTCTATTGATTTAATTCTACTAATTATGGAAGTTGATCTCTATACTATAACCATCCTATGAAAAAACCTTCTATTTTTATCTCCTTTTAACAAAGTTTGTCTTGATTTTAATCTCCATAACTTATCTTCCTTACTCAAAATATTATGATATTCACTAAGCAGTTCCCTTTCCTCTGAGCTTGGATTATTATGATCACCTTTTTGGATTTTTGAAAGTTTATCTTTTAGTTCTTCTCTCTTCTCAAAAATGTTTTCAAAGGTGTTCTTGTTCCATTCTTTTAATCTATATGTCATAGATTTAATTTGATTTGGAAGAGTATACAACCCACCATTACATAAAGAATTCCACGTTTGAGTTATCATATCAACAAATTGAGGATGGTCTTCCCACATCAACTCATATTTAAAATGTGATCTTTTTTTAAATTCACTTACCACTATTTTAATTCTTAATGGCCAATGATATGAACCAATCCTTGTTAAGGTATTAATTTTAGCACAAGCTCCTTCATCTAGCCAATGATCTGAGAGAATCCATCTATCTATTTTTTTTGCTATTAGCATCTGGCCTCTCCTGTTGTTGGTCCAAGTATAGTTGTCTTCTTCAAACTCAAATTTCCATAGATTATTGTTTTGAATAAAAGCTGAGAAATATTTCATACTTTGGGTTGATTTCCTAATTCTCCCAAACTTTTCATCCATCTTGGTTATGGCATTAAAATATTCTATGATCATGAATCGGATTTCTTGGTCTTTACTTCTCATTAAGACTTCAATCCCACTCCAAAATTATAATCTACTTGATTGAGTTATAGGTCCACAGACATTAATAAGGATGAAATGAATATCTACAAAGTAGCAGGTGACTAAAGAGGTTATCCAATGCCTAGTTTTATGAATGGTTACAGCAGAGGTTCTAGAAGCATTCCAACAAGTTAGAATTACCCCTATCGATCATTTAGCATCCCATTCATATCTTGCCCATATTGCTTTCATAGTTTTTGAAACTTCTTTTGTCATTTTATTTTCCTGAATACAAAGAATATCAGGTTTATTACTGAAACATAGGTCCCTAATACACCTTTGCTTTGAGGAGGCATTAGTACCCCTTATATTCCATGAGATGATAATCATATCTCATTAGGGGCATTTGGCCCTGTTAGAGCGAAAATTGACTCAACATCTGAAAACCCCTAATTTTAAATTTTGGTTTTCAATAAAATTAACAAAAACTGCTAGCCTCTGTCGCATTTTCATCTGAGAAGTTGACTTCCATAGGTTTGAAATTTTAAATTAACCTTAGCCTTTTTGTTTTGGATTGATCTTATGATCGTTGTTTTATCATTTAAAAATCCATAAAGGTCAAATTATATAAGCATCCACTACCATGGTAAAATCATAAAAATACCCGACTTTAAAGTAAGGGTCATGACCCATGAATTTAATGTGAAGCCTTCTTTTCAAATACATTAATCATAATAATCGGACCTAAGCCTAATGAATAAACCCCTAAGTCCTAAAAGTATTAAAAGAAGATAATTCGAGGTCTAATGAAAGAACACCATGGTCTAATTTCCAAAAACCTAAGGTTTCGATGAAAAATTAATTAAGACCTTAAGGGTATGCACTCCCTAAATTTAAAAATTGAGCTAATCTGGTTAATCTAACAGTAGCGCTTGATTATGATCTAATCGAACGGTCACGCTCTCATAAAAGGTTCATTAAAAGCGCTAAAGACCAAAATATTAATTAAAACTGCTAAATAAGATTAGCGAGGGTCTAACGTGTTAGCTAATTACCCCCTTTCTCGCTAAATCAAAGATTAAAAACAAGTGCCCCTTGGTAACTAACCTCGTAGGTTGGAAGAAATCAACGGTTGCGCCAATCTTGATCAAGATCCAACGGTTGCACTCAACAATAGAATGGTAAGAGTATCGGGTAACACGAAGGTAAACCTAGAATTAATCATGCATTAGCAAGGGCTTTAATACATTACTAATTACCCCCTTTTGGCTTTAATCAAGGATTATCAAAATAAAGTGATGCACCCCTTTCGGTTATCAAGCTTGTAGATTAAAGGCAACACTTCATCGAGGAGAAATTAGATGGATGCGCTCAACCTAATAAAACACCATGGTCTAAAGTTTGAAAGCCTAGTTACAATGATTATAGAAGTTCCACAGTTGCACTTCATCAAGAATTAATTTGACAGACACGCTTGCCCCAAGGATATCAACTCCAAACGTGCACATGATCTATTAAAGTGGAAAACATCTCCAGTTGAATCCAACGGTTGTGTCCAACTCACATATAGTCCGATGGTAGCGCTTGCTTCAGATAAATAAAGTAATTCAGGTGGTAAGACCAAGTCAACACTTGATTAGTCAAATTAATCATGTTTAGCAAGGGTCCTAACACATTGCTAATCATCCCCATTTCGCTTAATCAAGGTTAATGAAAATCAGTAGCATGCACTTTTTGGTTACCTAACTTGTAGGTTACAAAATATCCATAGTTGCGCTTGATCGAGAGTTAATATGATGGACATGCTTCACCATGAATCATCAAGGTTAGTTTGAATTCCTTACCCGCACTCACGATTATAGCATGTGCAGATCTGAGGAATATCAACGAATGTGCCTGTTGGTCATCAAATCCGCACAAGAAAGGACTTTCGGTGGGTTTGCGTGCCCTGGACCTGCAACCAACATTGAAAGGCCGAGAGGAAGAGATGCCCCTCGTGCCAATCTCCGAAGAAAGGCCGGCTCCTATACTAATATACTTTTGGGGTTTGAGATAAGAGTGCAAGAAAGAAATAAAAGGAGTTCGGGTTAGAGAAAGAAATAAAAAAGGATAAGGGTTAGAGATTGATGATTTAAGGTGGGGAAGAATAGGAAGCATGATCACTCACTAATAACTCAAATAGCAGCAAAGAACACCAAGAATAGACGAAAGAAACGAAGTGCCGAACTTCCTATGTATCCTCTGGACGGGTTCGCAGGGTTTTCCTCTCTCTCGCTGGAATTCAGGGTTCAGAGTAACAGCGATTAAGAAGAGGGAATAACAGAAACCTCGATCCACCAAGCAGCATAAAAGAAAACGACAAAGCGTTTTTCCTCTCCTATGTATCCTTCAGGGCGAATTTTAGGGTACAGTTCCCAATCGCACACCGGATTCAGGATTCAGAGTCTCAGTATATGAGTGCAAATAGACAAAAGAATTAAGCACAAAAGGCAGCATAAAAGAGAGAAATGGAGTACAAAAATATTTAGTATTAGACGCAGGACATCAAGTTACAACAGCTTTCTAGCAAAAAGTTCCCCCCCTTTTACATTGCAAAGCTTGGGTTTTTATAGAGGACCCGGCCCTCTGAATCATTATTACAAAAATGACAGAGTACACTTTTGGGCTCTGAAAAATCGACTCCTCGCGGCTGCTGCGA
The DNA here is from genome assembly GCA_028583015.1 of Wollemia nobilis. Lineage (NCBI taxonomy): Eukaryota > Viridiplantae > Streptophyta > Pinopsida > Araucariales > Araucariaceae > Wollemia > Wollemia nobilis. The sequence continues at coordinate 18,555,785 of JAQPPZ010016946.1, read as the reverse complement.
CTGAGTTTTCAAATCGGTTGTCGAAACTGGCAACTGTGGCCGAGTCAACCGCGAAAACACTCATTTAATGCATCGCCCGAGTGTCCTTGGCTTCTAGGTGCTGTGCTTGATTGATCGTTACGTCCGTCGAGTTTTACTCCGAGGACTGTTACGTCCCTTTCGTTTGCCAGAATTGGTCAGCGGACTTATCGGGCAAGAAAGGGGGTACTTGTAAGGGGCCTTTGATCACCTTGGGAAGTTGCCCGCCTTGGAACATGGGCCCGAAAGTGCTTCGCTACATATCCGCCTCGCCAAGGTCTTGGGCCGAAGTAGATTCTCCTTAATTTGTTCTTCGCAAAATAATGCTTCGCAGAAACTCCTTCGGGGATGTTGATTGCCGATCGGGTTCCATCTTTGAAATGGGGCTCTTTGTCTTTTGCTAGCGAAACTGCTTCGGCTGGAAAATGTTTCAGCCCGATTCTCTCTCAAAACTGCAGTTCGGGGAATATCTTCTCGAAGCATTTCTTTGTTTCCGACACATTGTCATTTTTCTTTGGGCGCCACTGCTTCGGGTGAAAACTGGTCGAAGTAGGTGTCGAAAATACTTCGGGCCCGAAGTAGTTTCCTTGCCTTGGCTGATTTGGATTATGTTCTCCTCCTTCGACGAAGTCACTTGGATGTTGCTTCGTAAAACTTCTACCCGAAGCGGCTACTGAAAATGCTTCGGGTGCGAAGCGTTATCTTTGTATTTTCTTCGACGAAATTACTTTGCAATATTTTCGCCCGAAGCAATGGTTTGAAGTGCTTCGGGCCCGAAGCTCTATCCATATTCTTCTCCTTTTCCTTTGGCAAAGCGATTTTCCTCGACCTGTTTGGTAGCGAAGCTCTTTCTTCTTCATTTTATAAAAGGGGCGGTAGGGAGAGTCAAAATTGCTGCAACTTAAAATAAAAGAAAAACTTTTGACAAGGAAATATTATACAAAATTCTACTATCTTCTACCCCTTGTATAATGTGACAAAAAGTGTCAAAATTCTTGGCGGCTCACGGGGTGACAAGCTCACCTCGACAAAAGAACCCTTTAGCCCTAATCCATTGGGCTATGGAGTCACTGATCTCCCCCAGATCCTGCTTCTGCGGTCTGTCCCTCTTCTTGCTCCTCCTCTCCTTCTTCCTCTTCTACTTCTTCTTCCTCCTCCGACGCGGCTTCTGGCTACGGTGATGGTTCGAGGTGATCACGGATGCGTTTCATCGTTCGACGGACATGAGTCCAGGCACTCTTTTGAAATGGCTCTTGATCCTGTAGTGCCTCAACCAAAACGCGAAACCAATCGATTTGCCCGATGTCAGCATGCTTGGCCCTGATGAATAAATCATTTAGGCATGCTACCATCTTACAGTATCTCAGGATGAAGTCGATTATCTGCCCCTCTGAGATTGGCTCTGCCCATCCGTCTATCTCTGAGACATCGCCCTCGAACTGGAACCAGACTGGCTTGAGGTCATCTTTGGTCAAAAGGTTCCCGTCATCGTCTGTGAAACTCGAGAAACCTAAGGAGGAGAGGTCCTGAAAATAATTCATCGAGGCGCGTTGCTCGTTGTCAAAAATGTCTTGGAGTCTTCTCGCCTCCTGAGCTTTTCGCACCTTAGAAAAGAAGGTGCGAACTGTGGCCTGAGCCGTGGACCAATCCCTAGTTGTCTGAGTCATTACAGTGACCTGCAAGTCCTGATATTTCGCACTCTGGACGTCGAAGGCTAACTTGAGCCGGCGCTTGGCTTTCTGCATGACCTCATCGATGATCGACCCTCCCTCGACGATGGCCTGCTAGGCTTCAGTGATGAAGGTTAGTATTGTGAGGGCGTTGGAACACCGAGACCTGAAATTCTTGAGCAAGTGGGCACGAATCTCCTTGATTCTGCTCCTATCAAACACAGTCAGGTCTTCCTTCTCGTGTAGCTGGGCTTGCATTTGTGTAATTCTGTCTTCCAGCTCTTTGGCCTTTAGATCACTCTCGATCTGTTTCTGCGTTTGGCTCTCGGCTGTAGATTGGAGCTGTTGAACCTACTGTTTTAGGGCACACATTTCCTTTTTCATGGCCTTGCACTTCTCCTCGACCTCCGCCAACTTGGAGCAAACTCTCGCCAAATCTTCTTCTATCTTAACATTGGCGACCTCGGCCTCGATTCTGCACTGGTTGGCGATGACTGCATGAGCCCTAAAGGTCTCAATTCAGACATGCATGGATGTCGATGCATTGTCTACATTCAGATGCACTAGGTCCTTAGGTGGTTCCTGGTAATCATAGTCCGCTGGAGTCATTTTATCCAGGGGTTTACGCACCTTAGGGACCTTCTTGATCTTGTGCATCTTCCCGAATTTTAAATCAAACACGGTGCATTTTTCAACTTGAGCCGTCGCTCTCCCTCTTTTCTTCCTTGCCTCCTTCAGGATTTTGTCGATATTCTGCAGAGCTTGGAGTAGTTTCTCAACAAGAGGGCGTTCCTTGATCAGAGACATCTCCGATTCAAACAAGGCTGGGTCACCAACTAAAGGAGTGAACAAATATAGGGAATGGATGGGGGATGTCTCGCCAGAAGGTCCGGCGATGGGTGTAGCGGGCATCTCGGCAATGGCGGCCACATCGTGCGAGACGAGGGATTGGATGGTGAGGCTCGGTGTTGAAGCGATACCTCCGCTTCTGCTAAAAACCAAGGGGGTGGCAGCGCGAGTGGGCGAAGTGACTTCAATGGATTTATCTCGGCCGAAATCGTGGGATGGGCTTGGACTAGTCATGGGTGACGTGTGATGGGGCGATGGGCTACGTAAGGGAGACTGCTGAGAACTCTCAGTCGTGGCCGCAGGGGGTATGGGTGAGTCTCGAGCAAGGGGCGAAGAATGCATACCTGAGTGCCCTCCTGGCATTGTGGCAGTGGTGGCTTCCGATGTAGCCGCACCTTGTTCTTCTTTTGCTTCAGCATCTCCAACCTCCATGTTTTCTACCTCAGCGTCCCCTTTGGATTGGAGGAGTTCATCCACATTGATGACATTGATATCCGAGATGGTTGTGGCGCTTGGTGGCGTGGCACTCTCAATAATTGCTTCGGACGAACCCAATGTAGGTTGCCTAGTGGAAGGGCTCGAAAACCCTGTGCGAAGGCGCTTTGGATGGCCTGAAGGCACTTGCACTGATTCTGGCCTCTTTCTCTTTGTCCTTACCAACGGTTGTTCAGACTCTTCGAAACTCGTCTCTTGGCCTCCCACAGGTACTGGAGGTGGCCTTTGTGGCATGGCTTTGGCCCTCTTTCCTTTCTTTGGCTCCGAAGTAGTTTCCTTTCTCTTTGGGCTTTCACCCGAACCTAGAATAGCTGGAGGAATGAGGTCGGCGAAGGACAGAGGCTTCCATGTCTCGGCATTGGCCTCATAGACCGCTATGAAGTCTTTTTCAGATGACAAAGACCATAAGAACTTGTCTTTCAGTGATGGACCCTCATTATCCACCACTCTCTTAATTGGGCCACGTCCCAATCTTTCGTTGCTTCCTTCAAATCATCTTTTGCCTTCTTCCAGAAGGTAGAGTTGGGGCTCGAGAGAGGGTGCCGAACTGGGTTGTACGCGACCTCCATTGGGTAAAACTCATGCCAGGGAGGCAGTGTTTCCATTTTCTCCAAGTGCCACTCCAGATCCCTCCCATTGGGATTATTTCTTTGCTCTTCAATTTCTGGATGAGGGCAAGCGTGGAAGTTCTTAAATCGAAGATGGTCCCTCATTACCCCCAAGGGGTCATAGAGCCACTGCTGAGGAAGTTGGACTAGGCCAAAATTGGTGAGTTTCTCCTCCAAGAAAACATTTTGTTTGAGGGCAAACACCTCGATAACTCCCATTTTGAAAGGGAAATCGTAGGTGTGAGCCCACTTTCGTCCATGGCCATAAATGGTGTTTGTTGCATCACTCTATCGAGCGGCCTCCAATGCGAACTGGTATTCGGAGGGATAGACTGGCAGTAGAAAAGGCTTCCCTGTGAAGCCGAATATGCGAATTACAAGCCCTTGTGTCAGCTGAAAAATGTCTCCCCTTCTCTCTTGTACTACTTTGTCCCTTAAGAGGAGGGGAACCCGAGGGGAAGACCTTGTTAGCATGTGCATTACGGGTCCCAAAAATTGTTGGTTGAAAGAATAATAGGACTCCGTCTTCAATAGGATAGGGCTCCACTGGTATACAGGCAGAGGATTTCCATCCTCGTTGTTTGTCGTAATAGCAACATAAGGGAAACTTCTATGTACATGAAAGAAAAATAACCAAACAAGAAGAGAACAGGGCGAAAAGTACTTATTTGTCCCAGGATTCTTCATGCTGGCGAGCCACATATGAAGGGTCCTGGCCACCCATTCTGCCCAGTCAAAAAATACTGGGTTGGTGCTTGGCCTCGAAGCATCAGGGGCATAAAATTCCCCTTTGGAAATACACTCAGCCAAAGACACCTGCCACGGGTGCACCGAAGCCTCGGTAGACAGGCTCGCCACCCATGCAATGATGGAGAAGATGTCGACGTTTTTGAAGGCCTCCAAGGGTAGGGGCATCTGGGGCAATTTGCCCGAAGGGAGCCCACTCTTGAGGCTCTGTTGTAAAAAGCTGATTATGTAGTTGGAGGACGCGAACCTCTCCATATGTTCACTAAGGATAACATTGCGAACCGTATACCCCTTAGGAGGGCCCTGCTGTGGCGCAAAGGCTGCCTAGACATCTTCCTTAAAAATGGAGAAAAGCTTGTGCCCAGAGGTGTCTACCACTTGCCTGGAGGAGGGCTGGTAGTTCTGTGCGATGGCATCAATCAGCTCAGGGCAGTGATGTGTGGGGGGCGTTAGATACCTGTATATCTGGGAGTAATAAGCGACAGCTCTTTTGTTGTCTGTCGAGAGCTTGCTCTTCATGAACTCAATGGTGCTCCTGAGTTCAGCCACGCTCCTTGATAACTTGGTGTCTCTGATTCTATCCCACCTGTCGACTGGTGGTTCTTCGGGCTGCTCATCCCCAGAATCCTCCCTTTCTCTCATGATTTGTTTCTCGGGGCGACGACTAACATCAACTCTCTTCGGCCCTTTGTCATGGCCTTTTGATTTTGGCTGCTCGGGGGCCGTCACTTCTGGTTCCTTCCCTTTTTCTTTAGAGTTCTTCTTCCCCATAGTGCTAGGGGTGATGGGGAAAACAATGCGGATGGTTTCGGGATCGAAGGCTTCGAAGCGCAAGATAGGGGAGCTTGAAGGCTAGTAGCAAAGTTTGCATGAATTATCGGGCAAATAGCTTCGTTACTGCTGGAGCCTGCGTTATATAGCCGTAGAAGGCAACCACCAGTATTTATGGCACTTGCCATAATTAACTTCGCCTCACTTCGTCCAATTTTCCGCATGGTGGAGTAGTACACAGGGTTGCATGTTATGATGATTGCGGCTTGCTTTGGAAGCATGACCCTCTGCCACTTTGTACCCGAGCATGAACTTTTCTCCTAATCGAATCCCTAAAGGACGTACCTGCCACCTTTTCATTTAATTCGCCTGCTTCGAACGCTTTTGAATGCGGCTATCGACACGTTCCCCTAGGCACGTTTTAAATGCCTCCGCCTTTTCCGTCGTAGATTTGGTGACGTCGAAGTTAGATTTGAAGTGCTTCAGGGCGAACCCTTGGTGCGAGCTATTCCTTTTATGCTTCAGGCCCGAAGTAGGTGACTCGTCGGTCCTCCTTTGAAAACTATTTCGCTCAAACTCCCTTTGGAGAAGTACTTCTCGGGCCTTGGTCTGAATTGTTGCTGCGAACCATTTTTTTTTGTTTGAGTTGCCGAGGTAAAACTTGACTTGAGTTTTTGCAACATTTTATTCATCAGCCAAACTATTTACACTATTCATAAGCTTGCGGCATAATGGGCATGCCGCCACCACGGACTCAACTTCGGGTGATTATCCGGTGAACCTGCAGTGACCCAACCAGATCAGGTTGAACTTTAGTTGACCTTCGGAGTTCGGATCATTTCTACTTGAAGTTGTCCATGCTGCGAACAGGAAGCAACGCAGTCGATTTTCATTTTCGCCAATGCTTAGGTCGTTGGCGAAGATGTTTGCCACTCGAAAGCCTTCTTGGGGCATCGGTCTTAGGGATAGTCGGAACCAGTACCAGACCCAATGCCAGAATTCTGCAAATTCTTCCAAATGAAGGCCGAGCACAGGTTCTTCCATCTTACCGTCATGGTAACAAGGTTCCTCCGATGAAGAGTAGTCCTTCAGGAACTCTTCGGGCTCATCCTATGAATCGGACAGGCATGATGAGCTTTGGCTAAACCCTTGCATGCCATCTATTGGGACATAAAAAGGGTGCAAAAATGTGCTCTCTTTGTTCTCAGGTTCTACCACTCAAGTCTGCTTCTCTCCTCGGTTCACCTCTTAATGGAGATCATGAGCAGCCATGTTGTTCATTAGGTGGGTCGTGCTTGCGTATTCCCATTGTTGGGCTAGTATGAGGTCTGCCTCCTGAGATCCAAAAGACTGAATCTCAGGCCTCGGCTCTGTGTGAGGAATGCCCCATGAAGAGTACTGCGTTGGCCGGACAGGATCAGTAATTATCGGGGGAAGCGATGAAGTTTCTCTCCACTGCCACTTTCTCGATAGGAGCAGAAGCCGTTCCGCTCGTATTGCCTCCTCAAATATTTGAGGGAACCTTCGTTCCCCTGATTGCAATAGAATGAGGCTTACGTCCGGGTGGAAGGCCCGGACATAGAAGAGATGGGCTTGGGCGGGCGTTGGTTGGATCTCCAGCGGGATTCTCTTCCAACTTCTGTAGAATCGGACATTGAAGTCTGTGATACCTTTTGAAGGTGCTCTCTTGATGGTGGAGAGGTATGCGAAGAGATGGAAGGGGTCTTGAGAGCCATCGAACGTTTCGATCAATGCCCTCGCTAAGTCATCCCATGAGCAGATGCTTTTAGGCCTGAGCAATCTGTACCATCACATCACCCTTCCTTCCAGTGATAAGACAAGAAGTCTGATCATGACATCTTCATGGATAATGTCATGGAGGGTCGCTAAATCGACAACATCTTCAAGGTGCTCTCGGGCCATTCCCGCGGTGCCGCTGTATTTTGACAACGATTTCAAAGCACTTTTGGGAACCTCGTGGTAGCTTTGGATATTTAGGGGGCCTAGATCGTTTCAGCTAGGAAAACTTATCCCAGCCATTACGACAGTAGTCTGTGGAAACCGCGGTTGTCACCACTGAGGCGGGGTCGTTAGGTGGACATTCTTTCTCCACTTACGAGGTCAAGGCTGCTCACTGAACCTTGATTCCTCCGAGATATCTTCTTTCAGATTTGATAGGCACCTATGACCAGGAAATCTAGATCTTCAGCTCAACTGAGTCGCCAGGTGATTTTATCAGATGAAGACAGGCTAGAGATTCACCGAACTCGGACCTTCTTAAGACACGGGGAGTCCTGGTTATGAAAACCAGGTTTAGGCATTGGTTTTTACGACTTTAGAGATTCTTCGGGTAAAACAGAGTCGCCAGATGCTAAAAGTCGTTTGGTAATGAGTGCATCGATTCTCACTACTACTCAGATGATGAGACTGACCAGGTCTCACCGAAAACTTGTTAGAACTACTGGCTTCGGTGAATACGGGCTAGAAATTTTCTCAAATATGGGACCTTGGGTCCCATCGGGCGTGCCAGAAACTGTTGGTCATCAGCTCCAGTGTACAGTCGAGAGCCAAACGCAGAAACAGATCGAGAGCGATCTAAAGGCCAAAGAGCTGGAAGACAAAATTACACAAATGCAAGCCCAGCTACACGAGAAGGAAGACCTGACGGTGTTTGATAGGAGCAGAATCAAGGAGATTCGTGCCCACTTGCTCAAGAATTTCAGGTCTCGGTGTTCCAGCGCCCTCATAATACTAACCTTCATCACTGAAGCCCAGCAGGCCATCGTCGAGGGAGGGCCAATGATCGATGAGGTCACGCAGAAAGCCAGGCGCCAGCTCAAGTTAGCCTTCGACGTCCAGAGTGCGAAATATCAGGACTTGCAGGTCACTGTAATGACTCGAACATCTAGGGATTGGTCCACGGCTCAGGCCACAGTTCACGCCATCTTTTCTAAGGTGCGAAAAGCTCAGGAGGCGAGAAGACTCCAAGACATTTTTGACAATGAGCAACGCGCCTCGATGAATTATTTTCAGGACCTCTCCTCCTTGGGTTTCTCGAGTTTCACAGACGATGACGGGAACCTTTTGACCAAAGATGACCTTAAGCCAGTCTGGTTCCAGTTTGAGGGCAATGTCTCAAAGATAGATGGATGGGCAGAGCTTATCTCAGAGGGGCAGATAACCGACTTCATCCTGAGATACTATAAGATGGTAGCATGCCTAAACGATTTATTCGTCAGGGCCAAGCATGCTGACATCGGGAAAATCGATCGGTTTCGCGTTTTTGTTGAGGCACTACAGTATCAAGAGCCATTTCAAAAGAGTGCCTGGACTCATGTCCGTCGAATGATGAAACGCATCCGTGATCGCCTCGAACCATCACCGCAGCCAGAAGCCACGTCGAAGGAGGAAGAAGAAGCAGAAGAGGAAGAAGGAGAGGAGGAGAAAGAAGAGGGACAGACCGCAGAAGCAGGATCTAGGGGAGATCAGTGACTCCATATCCCAATGGATTAGGGCTAAAGGGTTATTTTTTCGAGGCGAGCTCGTCACCCTGCGAGCCGCCAAGAATGTTGACACTTTTTGTCACATTATACAAGGGGTAGAAGATAGTAGAATTTTGTATAATATTTCCTTGTTAAAAGTTTTTCTTTTATTTTAAGTTGTAGCAATTTTGACTCTCCCTACCACCCCTTTTATAAAATGAAGAAGAAAGAGCTTCGCTACCAAACAGGCCGAGGAAAATTGCTTCGCCAAAGGAAAAGGAGAAGAATATGGATAGAGCTTCAGGCCCGAAGCACTTCAAACCACTGCTTCGGGCGAAAATCTTGCGAAGTAATTTCGTCGAAGAAAATACAAAGATAACGCTTCGCACCCGAAGCATTTTTAGTAGCCGCTTCGGGCGGAATTTTTGCGAAGCAACATCCAAGCGACTTCGTCGAAGGAGGAGAACATAATCCAAATTAGCCAAGGCAAGGAAACTACTTCGGGCCCGAAGTATTTTCGACACCTACTTCGGCCAGTTTTCACCCGAAGTAGTGGCGCCCAAAGCAAAATGACAATGTGTCGAAAACAAAGAAATGCTTCGGGAAGATATTCCCCGAACCGCAGTTTTGAGAGAGAATCGGGCCGAAACATTTTCCAGCCGAAGCAGTTTCGCCAACAAAAGACAAAGAGCCCCATTTCAAATATGGAACCCGATCGACAATCAACATCCCCGAAGGAGTTTCTGCGAAGCATTATTTTGTGAAGAACAAATTAAGGAGAATCTACTTCGGCCCAAGACCTTGGCGAGGTGGATATGTAGCAAAGCACTTTCGGGCCCACGTTCCAAGGCGGGCAGCTTCCCAAGGTGATCAAAGGCCCCTTACAAGTACCCCCTTTCTTGCCCGATAAGTTTGCTGACCAATTCTGGCAAAAGGGACGTAACAGTCCTCAGAGTAAAACCCGACAGACGTAATGATTAATCAAGCATAGCACCCAGAAGCCAGGGACACTCAGGCAACGCATTAAATGAGTGTTTCCGCGGTTGACTCGGCCACAGTTGCTAGTTTCGGCAATTTATTTGAAAACTCAGTCGCAGCAGCCGCGAGGAGCCGATTTTTCAGAGCTCGAGAGTGTACTCCGTCGTTTTTGTAATAATGATTCAGAGGGCCGGGTCCTCTATAAAAACCCAAGCTTTGCAATGTAAAAGGGGGGAACTTTATGCTAGAAAGTTGTTGTAACTTGATGTCCTGCATCTAATACTAAAGATTTTTGTACTCCATTTCTCTCTTTTATGCTGCCTTATGTGCTTAACTCTTTTGTCTGTTTGCACTCTTATACTGAGACTCTGAATCCTGAATCCGATGTGTGATTGGGAACTGTACCCTGAAATTCGCCCTGAAGGATACATAGGAGAGGAAAAATGCTTTGTCGTTTTCTTTTATGCTGCCTGGTGGATCGAGGTTTCTGTTATTCCCTCTTCTTAATCGTTGTTACTATGAACCCTGAATTCCAACGAGAGAGAGAGGAGAACCTTGCGAACCCGTCTAGAGGATACATAGGAAGTTCGACACTTCGTTTCTTTCGTCTATTCTTGGTGTTCTTTGCTGCTATTTGAGTTATTAGTGAGTGATTGTGCTTCCTGTTCTTCCCCACCTTAAATCATCAATCTCTAACCCTTATCATTTTTTATTTCTTTCTCTAACCCGAACTCCTTTTATTTCTTTCCTGCACTCTTATCTCAAACCCCAAAAGTAGATTAGTATAGGAGTCGGCCTTTCTTCGGAGATTGGCACGAGGGGCATCTCTTCCTCTTGGCCTTTCAATGTTGGTCGCAGGTCCAGGGCGCGCAAACCCACCGAAAGTCCTTTCCTGTGCGGATTTGATGACCAGCAGTGCCCTCACCAAGGGTAATCCAACGATAGTGCACATCACAAAGTAGTTAACTGATAAAAGGGTCCCATCCAAGTCAAAGTCAATGTTCCTTCCTTGACGAGTTCTTGCACCTTGTCCCATATGACCATAAATGGAGCTCTTTAGGCTTGGAAGTTTGTCTTGTTAGATCACTTTCATCATTTCAGTTGAACTTTGACATAACAAAGTTGCTTGTGGAATCTAAACATTGTTATACCATATGTTGAGCATCCCTCTTCCCACCATTATGGGATTTTATTTTGAAATTTTCTCCTTTTGTAACCAAAGTTTTGAAATCTAGATGATTTTCAATGCTACCTTGTCTTGATCCCCCCTCCAAGATAATGGGAAAGTGATATGAGATTCAACCCTCCAAAATTTGAAATCTCATATTCTATTTCACAATGCCTCCTCTAAAACTAGAAAATGATCTGACTTCTCCTTCCTATTATGTGTCTCCCTCCTCTTATTAGTCCAAGCATAGTTGGTTCTAGGACATTTAATATCCACCAAGTATAATGCATGGACCTGGGCAATCATAAGTCAATCCCTTAAGTCCAAAATTAGATTTCCCTCTTCTTGATCCTTGGAAGATGATTTAGCATTAAAATCCCTAACAATATTCCAACATAAGTCCTTCCTTGGGACTCTCATATTATGCACCACTTTCCATTGATGGATCTAATCATCTAAGTTTTGAGTCCCATAAAATATAGTTTAATACTACTCAACTATCACATTCTTCCCATATTGGGATGTGAGGACATCCCTACAAGATATATGTTCTATTATCATCTTTTTAAGAGGGTTCCAAAAGGTAACTATCCCCTTGAGACCTCTTAGACAACCACTTACATATGACCAACACCCATCCAAAGTCTATTTATTATTTTATACATGAGTTCCAATGACGTTTTGGTCAAATATATAAGCAAAAAAAAATGTTTTACTTTTCTCTAAGAGTCTTCGAACAATATTATGATGGGTTCTATTATGTAAACCCCTAATATTTCATGATTGTATAATCATTGGTTACCTTGAGACTAGTAAGAGTCTATTCTCCTCATCGATCCCCTAGTGACCAGTTTGTCTTCTTGAGATGCTATTAATTTCTTATTTGATTTTTTGTCCACTTCTTGAGAGTTGATATTCTTTGATCTCTTCTCCACCTGGTTGATCCCCAAAAATGGATTCTCTCAGTTCATTTTTGCCATACCCATGATGACATCCTTTACTATCATCTGCTATTGGTTATGCATTATCAATGACCCTACTATCTCATATTGTGGTAACTCATTTCCCTCTATTACATGCTCTGGGATAAGAGGAACTGAAAGAGGAGCTTGAACATGATTGTTATTGCTTTATTATTCTCATCCACCCCTTCCATGAATTGTTCTTCTTCCTGCTCTACCAGTGTCTTGAAGATCTCATATCTATCCACTTTTTTTTTCATCATCCACAAAGAGCATTTTTAGTGTAGGTTTTTATGCTTCTTCTATCTCTATTTGAGATTTATCCTTTAATAAATCTCAACCAACTTTGTCTATCTGTGGAGACATCCCCATTGGGCCCTCCTGAGGCAACATTCTTGTCTTCAATTCTACAATAACCAAAAAGTGTTTGTTTGCCTAGCCTAATGTCCTAGAAATAAATGATGTTATTACAGAGTATCCTTGCCCTCCTCTTCGCATCCACCAGAGCAATCCTGCATATATGACCTCTAAGATTTTTCATATATTTACTTTTAAACTCAAAATAAAAAATATATACATAAATAAAATATTAGAATGTTTTCATTTTTTCCTCTTTCTTTTCTTACTTTTTCATTCAACTACTAGTCTATTTATATTATACACAATAACATTTTAAAATTAGTATTTAATCTTAAAAGTATTTTATAAAAATATTTAAAATTATAAATACATATAAAATATATTTACAATAAAAAACATTTAAATCAAAGAGCATTAGCTTAACTTATTATATTTTCAATTTTAAAAGAGGAGACTTAAGTTTGAATCTGGACAAGTATGTGATTATGATGTAATATATGTGGAATCATTTTAATCTTATATAACAAATTTAAAAAAATAAAATAAAAATTTAAAATTATGATATTATATTTTTACTAGATAACAAAGGGTTGTACTCGGGTCCCCCACCCTTGAAAAATTACAACTCTCTTCTTTAGAGCTTGAGAGTTTACAAATAGATTCACTTCTCATCTCAATTGAGATGTTATAGTTAGAAGCCTACACTATTTTACATAAAATTCATTTTTTTATCTTTTCAAATTTATGTGTGAATACAAATATTCTGGAATTCAGCATCCTTCTTGATATTTTCTATAACAACCTTCACAATACAAAAACTTCACCTCTTCTATCTATGCATTGCATCTTAGTAGAGTAATATTTCCAAAACATCGCACTATCATAGTCTGCTTTACCAAATTTGGATTGCTAGTTTCCTTTTTAAAACACAAGTGCAACCACAAAATTTATAATAAATAGTTTATATGAAAACACATTAATATTATAAAATAAAGCAAATATTACCAATGGAAAACATTAAAGTAAATATTAATCATTATTTGATTCAGGTAGTCAACACTTTCTTGTCAACTTCAAGTAAACTTACTATTTTCTATAACCATGGAAAAGAGAATTTAACTTCACGATCCTCAATTAAAACCCTTGTATTGGCTAGCCTATATACACATTTGTTTCCTTATTTTAATGTATATGTAAACATAATTTCATAAAACTCTTTAGCAAGATCTTTAATTTCCACAATTATCTCTTGTATGTTCCATGAAGCCTTTGCTTTCCTCAAAATTGTATTTATTACTATGAATGAATCACCTTCCATCCATACTCTGTTCCATTTCATTTGTTTGCATATTTTTAACCCTTCTAAAGTTGTCAAAGTTTTAACTTCATTATTTGTCTTAAATCCACTATTGAAAGCGTAATGAGGCAAAATCTCTCTATTATTTCTAATTATTCCTCCTCCCATTGGTCCTAGATTTACTTTAGATGCTCCATCAAAATTCAATTTAACCAACTCCACATCTAGTGGTTTCTACTTTATATTATTTAACTTCTTTTTGTTTCTCTTGTACCCAACATCATAATTCCATTTGATGACTTGAATCCATCTATCAAGGCTCTATGATTCTATATTAGGGACTAGGTGAGTTGATAGGCTTGGATTAGACTCCTTTATGGCTAAACATATATTCTCTTTTATTACCTCTTAACCGCTTTCCTTTCCTTTAAATATTCTTCTATTCCTTTCTAGCCATGCAGTCCAAAGTATTGTATCTTTTGATATACCTCAAATTGTTTGTAAAGCCTTACTTTTAAAAGTACTTTGCTATTGCTTTAACCATTCTTCAAATTTTCTATTCATCACCATGCATTTACCAAATATATTAAGAATCCATTGTCATAGTTTCCAGACTATTGAGAAATATCCCAAGAGATGGTCTATACTCTCGTCCTTTTTACAAAGAACACATTGAGAGGGGCCATGCAAACCCCTTTTCATAAGGTTATCCTAGGTTAAAATTCTTATATGACGTACTAGCCAAACAAACATTTTGACTTTAGGAATGCTTGGGCTATGTCAAATATCTCTCTATATTCTTGCAATATTCTTATTTTGTTGGTGCTCTCAATTATATCCACTTCTTGTTGTGTATTCTCCTGAGCTATTCAACTCCCAAATCAATTTATCCTTGGCTCCGCTCAAAATAATCATAGTTGTTATCTTTTTACTCAATTGCTTCCTAGCATCAATGTCTTGTATACTTGTAAAAAAATCGTCTTTTCATTTGTGTATTCCTTCATGATCCTTGTACAAAATGTTTGAAACGCTATCACCATATTTGTCTTGAAGTAATCTTGTCCAAGGTTTCAAAATTGGATCTAGATTGAGTGGTTTTTTATCACACCAAGTATCCATCCATATATAATTTTTTTCTCTGGTTCCCACCACCTATCTTAAACCTTTAATCACCAGATCAATGGATTTTTTTAAACCATTCCAAAGTGCAGAACCATTTGGTAGAGATAATGTAGTAAATATTAAACTTGGGTCATTAGGCTCAACATACTTAGAAGAGTTCTTACCCATTGTCTTTGTCTCTCTTTGTACAATATCCATATTACTTTTCCCCTAATATTTAAGTTTGCAGCTATAAGAACTCTTAAATCAATACCTCCCATACTTTTATCATGACACTTCGTACTCCATTTCACCAAAGGAAATTTCCTTTTATCATGTAAACCTGACCACAAAAGGATTGCATAATATATTAAACTTTTTTATACTGATTTTGGCATAGTATACAATGACGTGTAATATGTTGGAATGGCTTATAATATTTAATTAATTAGCTGCACTCTTCCTGCTAATGATAACCATCTACCTTTCCATACCAATATTTTATTCTGAACTTATAATTGGATTCCCTAATTCTATCCTCATTCTCGCCTCAAATAAGGGCATCCCTAGATAAGTTGCTAGCAAATTTGCCTCCTCCATTTGAATTAACGTGCAAATTCTTGCTTTGGTTTAAGCTAGAGTGTTTAGGAAGTAAATTTTTGATTTTGTCCTATTAACTTTGGCTTTGTTTATCCATGCCCTTCCAAAAAAGATTGTATCACCTACAAACTATTGATGGGTGATGTTATCGATGTTATTACTAGGCTTAAGTCCACTTATAATCTCATCTTTGTTATCCTTCTTTAAGTTTCTATCAAAAACATCCACCATAATAATGCACATATATGGTGATAAAGGATCTCCCTATCTAAGGCCTCTCTTGGCTTTAAATGATTATGTTATTAATCCATCGACCAACATTGAATATGAAACTGCAGAGACACAAGATCCATTTCTTCCCAAAACCAAACTTTTCTAATACTACAAAAGTAAATCCCATTTAACCTTATCATAGGTTTTACTCATATCAAGTTTTAAGATCATTGCTTTCTCTTTTCTTGAAATTTACTAAATGTATAACTTCATGAGCTACTATGATCCCGTCCATATTCTATCTCCCTTTCACAAATCCTCCTTGCTCTTCTAAAAAAAATTGTTAAAAAATGGCCTTAATCGATTCACCATCACTTTGGAGATAATCTCATATGCCATATTACATAGGCTTATGGGTCTAAATGAATCAAACAATTCAACATCATTATTTTTTGGAATTAGGGCAAGATATGTTGCATTTATTTTATAAGGTATGAATTGTTTTACCCTATATTATTTCAGTGCCACCAATAAAGATCCTTCACTATTTCCTAATTATGTTGGTAAAATGTTGTAGAGAGCCAATCTAGAATTGGGAATTTATCTTAATTAAAAGAGAAAATAGCTAAATGAACTTCTTATAGAGTAATAGGCTCCATTAGTTTCCTATTGTCTTCATTCATTATAACTGAAGGTATTTCTTGAAGAAGTTTATTATTAAAAACTTCAAACTCATTTTATCCTAGAATATTCTAATAAAAAGACCTTGTCTCTTTTCTAATTTCACTCTGGTCTTCAATGCAAACCACTTTTATTGATTTAATTCTACTAATTTTGGATGCTAATCTATGTACTATAGCCATACTATGAAAATATTTGTATTTTTAGCTCCATATTTTAACCAAGTCTATCTTGATTTTAATCCCCAAAATTTCTCTCTCTTACTCAAAATATTATGATATTCATTATGCAAATCCCTTTCCTCTAAGCTTGGATTATTATGATCACCTTTTTGTAATTTTGGAAGTTTATCTTTTAGTTATTTCTTCTAAAACATGTTTCCAAAAGTTTTCTTGTTCCATTCTTTAAATCTAGATGCCATTGATTTAATTTGTTTTGGAAGTGCATACTACCCATTGTTTCCTAAAGAATTCCACGTTTGTGCTTTCATATCAACAAATTGATGATGGTCTTTCTAAATTTTTACTCATATTTAAAATATGATATTTTTTAAATTCACTTACCACCATTTTAACTCTTATTAACCAGTGATACGAATCAATAAGGTGTTAATTTTAGCACAAGTTCCTTCATCTAGCCAATGATATAAGACTATGCATCTGTCTGATTTTTTTGCTATTAGGTTCTGGCCTCTCCAGTTGTTGGTCCATGTATAGTTATCTTCTTCAAACTCAACCTCCCATAGATTGTTTTGAATAAAAGTTGAGAAATCTCTCATACTTTGGGTTAATTTCCTAATTCCCCCAAATTTTTCATCTGGTTTTTTGATTAGATAAGAGAAGGGGTTTTGAAAGGGTCCCTAAACCTTATTATATATGGAGTTGAGAAAGATCATTAATATACTCCATATCCCTCTCGACAAGGAGAAATAACCAAAAGATAAACATTAAACCAACTAAACAAGGCTACCCCTAACCAAGCACCAAAAGAGGGGACACTCAACCTTACAAGACCATTAGGAAAATTAAAAAAACCACAAAAACATAAGGCCCAAGGGAGGAGACCCAGGTCTCCCGATCACTAAGGAACCGATTCATCCTTCTGCTACTAAGCCATTCCATGGATCTCAATGGTGAAAGAGACCACCACCTTGAGTGGACCCAACATCACCTGGTGCTTTTCATCAAGCTTGCACAGGAATGACTAGCCACCAAGGGAATTAGGAACTGAAGAGAGAGACATCTCTTTCCAAGGGAATTAGGAACTGAAGAGAGAGACATATCTTTCACAACATCAAAATCTTGTGTCCCTTTAGAAAGTTTTTTCATTGGAAGACTTTCCTCCAAGTCCATCGTATCCATATAAATAGATGAATCTTTAAATTTCATTGCCTTCGAAGAAAGGTAATTTCAATGACACGCTCGACCTCCCTTGTTAACGCTTCAAGAATTCTTAACTTTCTTCGATGTCGATGCCTTCCATTTCGATGTAGAAGGGGGTTGTAAACTCCCCATTATTCGACTTAGATGACTCACCAGAGGAGTTAGAGGACGTTAGCTGAGGATCGAGGGTTGGAGAAATTTTTTGGAAGTTGATTTTCTCCAATGCCTCTTCCATCGCAATTCCTTTAGATTTTGCCACATTCTCAAATGTTAACAATATCAATCCTTGATGAATTGTATCAAGACCTTTCCCTCATTTGACATCTTTCAAATACATTACCAAGGAGTGGTAGAGAAAATAAGGCATGGTCATCAGTCGCTTCCTCTTGAATCGGTTTAGGAACATCATGTGGTAGCTACGAATGACCTCCCTGTTTGAGTCCAAGGTAAAGTAGTCCATTATTACCATAAGAACTTGATTCAAAGGAGCCTTAAGATCCTTGGCATCGTAGTCATTCTGCAGCTTCAACATATATTCTCTTGTGCCTAAGAAAAACCCACACTCTCGCTTAAGATAATGTTTTGGACGGTTATGGTAATCGTCATCGATAGGAAATCTAATCACCTCACCTATGAGAGCCATCGAGAAGAGAAATTCGATCCCTTCGGCTTGGACCCATCCCTTCCTCCAATAATGAGCCAACATTCTTGAAAGGGCTCTATGATGCCCATGAAAATATTGGAGGTAATCCAGGAGACCACCTTTTTGAAAGATTTTTTTTCACTTCATCATCGACCTCCAATTCTCTTGGCTCAATTGAAATCTTCATGTTCTTATATGCAGACATTTGAGCCATTAGAAACCATGATACACGTAGTGCAAAGGAGAACATGACCACTCTCTCACCACCCTTTGATCTAAAAATTGCCTTATTTAAATCAAAGAAGCTCCCTATGTGGACCACAAAATCCCAAGTCTTGAACTTCAACAAGAGATTGAAGAAATGTCGAGGGTCACAATACCACAAATAAGGAGACTAACTTTTCAAGCGGGTTTTCTAACAAAGCTCAAACTATAATTTACAAAATACTAACGAAACCTTGGGTTTGACAATAAAGCCCACTACCCAAGTAGGATTGAGATGTCATTTTTCTTGTAGATGCCATTAGCAAAAATGAGAGTTTCCAAACAAAGTAAGACTTGCATAGTTGTCACTAATTCTATTAGAAGTAGACACTCTTGGAACTCGACGTGCAGTGAGGCTAAGCCATGATTGTGGGAAATGGTTAAGAATAATGCAATCGGGCTTCTTGGTTATGGCATTAATATCTCCTATGATCATGAATTGAGTTTCTTGGTCTTTACTTCTCATAAAGGCTTCAATGCTTATCCAAAATTCTAATCTACCTGATTGATTTGTAGGTCCATAAACATTGATAAGGATGAAACAAATATATGCAAAGTAGCATGTGACTAAAGAGGCTGTCTAATGACTAATTTTATTAATGGTTACACAAGAGGTTCTAATAGGGTTTCAACAAGTTAGAATTCTCCTTGCCGCTCCTTTAGAATCCATAGCATCCCATTCACATCTCGCCCATACTACTTTTATAGTTTTTGAAACTTCTTCTTTTGTCATTTTAGTTTCCTAGATACAAAGAATATCAAGTTTATTACTTAAACAATGGTCCTTGATACACCTTTGCTTTGAAGGGGCATTAGCACCCCTTATATTCCATGAGATGATAATCATGTCTCATTAGGGGCTATTGGCCCTACCTACGAATTACCAATATCATTTTGTTGTTTGATAAAGAGAAGTTCAACCAACTTAGTTTGTGTTCCTTTCTCTATGTTTGCTCTTGCTTCCCTTGATCTTGCTTGATAATTTGAGGGTTTTCCTATTTTTTCCTTGCGTGTATCAAAAGTAGGCCTTATTATTCTATTCCTCAATATTTTTTCACAACTTTATCTTTCATCAGATTTATCCTCTCCTGGATTTGCTACAAAAGCTTTTGATTTATCTTGCTCATTTTTCTAGAATTTCCTTATTAATGGCAAAGGTATTAATTTATAAAATTGTATTTTCTTTACCAATTTTTTTCTCTTGAATGGTACATGGTACTTCAAGAGAGTCTTCAAAATCCGATGAGACACATTCCTTAGGTTCATTGAGAATGTTTATCCCTAAATTAGGATCATACTGAATAAACAACTCCTTGTTAATATGTTGAACCTGTTGGATTGTGTCCTCTGAATTTTGATCTACTTTTTCTTCATAGGCTAAAGCTTCAAAAGAGTTGGTATTTCTTCCAATATCCTTCCTTAATGGTCTCCATTATTTATTTGCTTTAGTTTTTCTAGATCTATATTTTAGAAGTTGAAAACCATATTCATCCATATCCATTTGTCAGTTTCTCTTGTATCCATTTGTCAGTTTCTCTTGCGGATTTCTATATATGAGTCAATTGGGCTCTTCTTAGGGCACAATATCTCAATATACCCCACCTCATGACATCTTCTACATATAAAATATATGTTTTCATAATCTATGGTGTGGATCCACATCTTATCCCCATACTTAAGAATTATTGATTATGGTAAATCTTTACTTATATTAATCATGATCAATATCCAAGCATAAATAGCCAAGAATCCATATTTCGTAGTATATGAAATCTCAAGAAATTCTCCTAGAGTGTTGTCTATTGCCTTGAAGGTATCTATTTCCCAAAATTCAATGGGTAACCCATACATCCTAACCCAAACTGGTACTAGAGATAGATTTACATTTTCAAGTGAAAAGCCTTCATACTAGTAGGTAAGGAAGAGTCATGCTCTTCCCATAAACCAAAGACTCCCTTTTAGGATTTTATCTCTTTCTTCCCTAGAACAAAAAATGGCTAGGAATAAACTTTTGAGAAGAAAGGATAAAATCACTCGTGGAGACTTCCAACTTCTATCAATCTATTTTCTCAAGGCAGAAGCCCTTGGCCAATACCCATTAAATTTACCAAAAATCTCCTTATCTTGGAGCAACGAGGATCAATCCTCTATGGTGCACTTACTAACCTCTACCACTAGAGATGATTCTAAAGATTTAGTTATAAATCGGTCCATGGAAAGGAAACTAAAACTCAAAATCTATTGAAAACTACTAGAATATATTATAGCAAATATAGTTTTCATAAAAAAATTATAATTAAGTACATGTAAACTTTCAAAGATAAATAAGAGAAAATGAAACTTATCTGAAAAAATCTGTCTAGATAGAACTCTTACCTCATCGAAGTCCTAGCCTCTCATTACTCCTTTTATCATCCGAAATCTAGCTAACAAATATTTGTAATTTTGTTTTTCACGATTTGAAAAATCGTCACTTTCCTTGTTTCGAATGGCTGACTTCACAAGGTCATATCTTCCTCAACATTGTTCGAATTCCTTCATATAACTACTCATTTTAAATCTATTCAAATTTCATACAAGTTGGTCCAAGAATTAGCTGAGTCGAATAACCCTTCACAAATATATGGCTCCACAAAAATAAAAGGTTTTTAAAAAAAAAATATTCTAATCATTCGCGAATAAAATAAAACTCTCTAATTTTTTAAAAATTAAAATTATAATATTAAGTAAAAAAAAGTTTTTAACAATATATAATTAATATATTAAATGACATTAGTTCAGTTGACTAGATTCCTCATCATTCAAGAAGGAAACTAAAGTTTGAATCTTGCCAAAAGATACATGAACAATATCCAAGCTTTGCTGTAAGACCACTAGATAATAAAAATGTAATATAAAAAGAGCCTCTTAAATCTCATATAACCAATTAAAAAAAAAAAAACCTCCAAATTAACGGCGATTGTATGAATTCCGAGTGACCAGTGGTCCTCTTCATGCCAGGTAATAAAATAACGAAGTGATATAGGTTTGTTTCCGAGCAACTTCATGCCAGGTAATAAAATAACGAAGTGATATAGGTTTGTTTCCGAGCAACCAATGTTCCTCTTCATGCAAGGTTATAAAATAACGAAGTGATATAGGTTTGTTGGAAGCAGCCCATATAATTTGAACCTGCACTTGGCAAGTTAGTAAAAATAGTGTGTATGTAACCAACTCCCTTATATATATATAAAAAAATACATTGTTTTCTTATTTTTGTAAAAGAAAATAAACTTAAGTCAAAAATCAAACTTAAGATGCTCATCACATAAACTTAAAGTGTTTTTTTAAAATGGGTAATGTTTTCATCGTTTTATCCCTTTATCCTTGGCGTCTCTCTATTCTACAGGGTTGGCTCGGGTTAGATTTCATAAAATTACTACTATAACCACCTGCCCCACCTCCGTAAACATTTACTTTAGAGAGGGAGAGTGCTCGGGATTAAAGCCGTCAAGGTTAGATTCCAGAAAGTTATTGCTTAACCACCTTCCCCCACTTAGGTAAATATTTACTCTAATAAAAGGGACTATAAGATGCTCAAAATTAGAGCTGCCAACCTCAAACTCACAAACACGCAGCGAAAAACTAACCGTCTAGGATAAAGTTGTATAAATAAAGAAAATTTTAAACTAAAAAATTTCGGGCTGTTGCACTTGAGGTTGTATATTAAAGTTTCCTAGAAAACTTATAAAATATAAAGTTCTAAGAAATTCGGAACTGAGAACTAGCGGAGAAAATCGAGTTGCCACCGCATTTATGTTTATGAAGTTTCCTTCTACATCGAAATCATAGATCGATACTTGAAAAGTCTTAAATTAATTTTGTTGAGTTTCATAGCATAAAGTTGTGGTGTACCTGTCAAAATTCAATTGGCTATCTGACACATCCCACTAAACACGCCTTACACACTTTTCTGACGCTGCATTAAATAATTTCGCGGATGCCTAGCGCGTGTAATTCCTTTTTTTTACCCCTTCTCGTTTTCTGATTCGGTCTAGCACTTCTCACCCGAGGTGAAAATCAGAGGTTAAAAACACTTAGTTTTTTTTTTTTTTGAAAAGACAGTTGTTTTGTCCAGACACGTTGGAGAACCCGCTGTGAAAAAATAAGAAAGAGAGGCGGAGGACTGCGCTCTACGCGACTTCCTGCAAAAATTGACGAGCAGTTGGGAGCCGAAGAGAGGAAGAAAAAGTCCAACGGTTTCTTTGGATTTGTTCAAAAATTGTGGTTGTTGATCACTGGATCGGTCATAGAATTTTAGGGATTAGCAATTAGCAATGGAGAAAAAGAAATCTGCAAAATTTAATCTTGGCAGACAGTCGTCACTTGCGCCGGAGAGGGAGCGGGAAGGAGAGGAAGCGGAAGAGAACGGAATTGTAGAGGATTCGACGGTGCAGCTGCTTTATCTGGCCAACAAGGGAGATGTCGGTGGCATAGAGGCGCTTCTTGACAACGGAGTGGATGTCAATACTGCTGATTTCGATAGTCGGACCGCTCTTCACGTGGCGGCCTGCGAGGGACGGAAGGACGTGGTCGCTTTACTCCTCCGCCGAGGAGCCGACGTTAATTGCAAAGACCGATGGGGCAGCACCGTAAGTCTAATCTCCTGCCTTCATCTTTTTTATATTCATTTTGAAGCGTCTTAGGTAATGCAACGTGTTTCGCTTTTTGGTGGAGAAAAAGAAGTAGCTAGCAGAATATTTTATCTATATTTTGTTCTTTGGACTTATTGTGGCCGAAGGAAGCATGACGCCCCTTGGTAGGACCTTTTGCCTTGCCTATGCACCCTAGATTCTCGATGGAGGGTTTTGAAGAAAATTTAGCTTGTTATTCATCGCATCTGACATCTGTCAGTCCTATGTGATCTGGAATTGTTTTCTTCACGCAGTTGATTGAGCCGTGGCATTTAATTCGCTGATCCGGGCTAATAATTTTGTTCTTCCCTGAGTTTGGACCTTGATCTGGCTTTAGCTATCCATGGAATCTGGAAATTTTATACTTAGTAGTACAAGAAAAGGGAAAATATGTCTGAAAGGGAAGATATTGTCCTGCACAATTTTGCTTTAACCTGCAATTTATACATTATTTCAAAGATATTGCTTCCAGTTTACTGGATGAAGAGTAAAGTTAAGTTCGCTTCAATCGTAAATATGTCGAGAAGTCGCGTGTCCTTAATATCTTTATCATCAAAGGCATGGTATACGGACTTTTTATTTTTTCTAACAACTCTGTTGGAAAATTTTGTGAAGAAATATTTCTTCTACATTCTTAAATATGTCGAGAAGTCGCGTGTCATTAATATCTTTATCATCAAAGGCATGGTATAGGGCCGTTTCGTTCTATTTTCTAACAACTCTGTTGAAAACTTCGTGAAGAAATATATCTTCTACATTCCCAAAACAGACTAGGGTAAATGTTGGAGGGCTGTTGTGTTGGCGTCCTTGGTGTAGGGCCGTTTCGTTCTATTTTCTAACAACTCTGTTGGAAAACTTTGTGAAGAAATATATCTTCTACATTCTCAAAGCAGAATAGGGTAAATGTTGGAGGGCTGTTGTGTTGGCGTCCTTCGCCTCTTGTACTAACATTGACTGGCAATAGTATGCTTCCTTCTAGCGTATTGGGAAAGTGTGCTTCCATATTAAAGAAATGCTCTCTAATGTCTTGTGAAATCAATATCCAAAAGTCAATTTTCCTCCATAAAGACCAGCAGGAAGATATTGTTACTATCTCTAGCATATCTGTGTTTTCAAAAGATTCTGCGCAAAAATAGATAATGGCCCTAAAATTGAGAGTCGCCGCTATTCTTTCCATATTTTCCTATCGTTTTTACATGTAATTGAGAGGAGCAATAGTTCTCAAATTGGCCGTTCCAAATCTTATATTTAGAACTCAAAAAGCTGAACTGAAAACCGAACTTTAAACTACTAAAACTGTGCTGAAGTCTAAAATCTGAATACTACTATAAAATTGAAACCATAAACGGATAAAGTTCAAAATCTAGAACTGCTGAAATTTTAGAATTAAACTTCAAAAAAGAAGAAAGAAAGAGACGCTATTTTGACAAGCATTTTCAATAAGACGGGGTTTGTTATGATTTTCTGACATTAATGTTAATCATTTCGTCTATTGAATTTTTAATGAGTGGTCATTTCTCTAGATTACCTATTAAATTTCACCCAATTTGGTAGTAATAAGTATACAAGGATGCTGATATATCAACCTATGGACTCCAACCTGAGTACATGTTTCGGGATTGGCAAAGCTCTGAAACATGCAATGGCTTATGAGCTATCATACCTACCACTATTAGGGGACAACTTGTATATCTATATTGTAATTAGAGAGGCTTTTATGCAATAATTTTTCGGGTTTCATGGGATTTTATTACATTAATATTAGTCATTTTTTTATGGAGTGGTCATTTTTTAAATTGCTGTTTTAACGTATGATCACAAGGAAAAAAATGTATATAGGCCCTGAAATCAAGTGGAAGGAAAAATTCCTCATTGCTCAGATAAGGACTAGCTCTCATAGGCTTAGATGTGAAACAGGGAGATGGACAACGTCCAAAGAACAATGGGAAGAAAGAATATGTACTCTATGCAGCACAGGGGCTGAAATCAAGTGGAAGGAAAAAATCCTCATTGCTCAGATAAGGACTAGCTCTCATAAGCTTAGATGTGAAACAGAGAGATGGACAACGCCCAAAGAACAATGGGAAGAAAGATGGACAACGCCCAAAGAACAATGGGAAGAAAGGATATGTACTCTATGCAACACAGGGGCAGTAGAGACAGAGAAACACTTAATCTATAAAATGCCCGAGTTTTTTTCAGATATCCGTAACAAATACAAAGAAACACTTGGGAACGGGTTTATGATAGATTTATTTGAAAACAGGAAAATAAAAAAATTGGAGAATTACTAATCCAAATTAGAAGAAGGAACACCTTTTTAAAGATATTAAAGATTATATGATATGATTCGAGTAATTGTACTTCCATATGTAAAATTCTATAAACCATATTTATGTGTTGCAAACCTAATTAAAATCTTTTATTTCATTAGTAAAACTTAATTGTCAGAATCTACAACCAAACATAAGTCTTAAACGATGATATCGAAGAAGAGAAAGATGCTAATGCTTCAACCTAGGGACTCTCACCCCAATGCCTACTTTTGGATTTGAAAAACTTTTAGTACATATAGTGCCTTATAATCCGAGTATATCTCACCTTTTTTCTTTATTAAAATAAGTAAGCTATATGTAGTTTTTGGTAGAGGACATTCTCACCAAAAATAATAAACCAAAAATAATAAAGTATTATATTTGTTATTAAGTTAATTAGATCATATTTAGCTATCCATCAAAAATATTTTTTATTTTTCAATGGGTAATTCATATATCCTCATCCACTGGTATTAGGGATAAATTTACATTTTCATACTAACGGGTAAGGAAGAGTCATGCTCTTCCCATAAATCAAAGACCCTTTTTTTAAGATTCTATCTCTTTCTTTCCTAAAACAAAAAATGGCTAAAAAAACCTTTGAAAATAAAAGACTTTGAAAAATAACTTTCATTTCATTACTCTTCTTCCATCCAACTTTCATTCTAACTCTAGATTCGAACTCTAGTGGACAAATATTTGTAATTTATTTTTTCATGATTTGAAAAATCATCACTACCTTTGTTTTGAATGGTTTGTGAAGATAAATATTTGTGATTTTTTTTTTTCATAACTTGAAAAATCGTCACTACCCTTGTTTCGAATGGTTGGCAAGGTTGTATCTCCCTCAATATTATTCGGATTCCTTCATATGACCACTCATTTTAAATCTATTTAAATTTTGCACAATTTGGTCCAAAAATTAACTGAGAATAACCCTTCTCCTCAAAGATGAGACGCTTTTCAAAAAATAATACCCTAATCCTTTACGAAGATGAAATTCTCTAAAGTTTTTTTAAAATTAAAATAATGATATTATAATATTAAATAAAAAAATATTTGTTTTTAATAATATGTAATAAAAATATTAAATGACATTAGTTTAATTGACTAGATTCCTAGTCATTCAAAGAGGAAACCAAGGTTTCAATCACGATACATGAACAATATCGAAGCTTTGCTTTGTTGTAAGGCTACTATATAATAAAGATGTAATATAAGATGAACCTAATCCCTGAGGGTTAGGTGGATTTGTAAGTGTTTGTGTGGCCAGACACTTACCAAGAAGACACCCAAGTTCAAACCTCGGGGTAACTTGTTTGTAAAGATAGTAGTTTGATCTGAATCTTGGAAGTGCATGTTAGATCGATGATGACGACACAAATCTTGAGCAATCGACAGTCCCCTTCATACCGGGTCAACAATAACAAGCTAGAATAGGTTTGGTTGGAGCAGCTTGTCAAATACTTAAAAATAGTGTGGGTGTGACCAACTTTTTTATATAAAAAAATTGTAATATAAAAACTTTTCAAATCCTATATAACCAATTAAAACAAAATTAATAAAAAATAAAATAAAAAAAATTAAAATAACTTTAATAAAACATCATGTGATAAAGAAATTAAAAAACAACTTAAAGTTTAATAAAAACTCCTTTGTTATTCACAATACAAATGTATTTTCTTATTTTTAAGAAAGAAAATAAACTTTATGTGAAAAATTTTCTTATTTTTAAGAAAGAAAATAAACTTTATGTGAAAAATCAAACTTAAGACACCCATCACATAAACGCTAAAGTGTCTTATCAAAATAATTTTTAAGAAAAGAAAATAAAACTTTTGGTGAAAATTCAAGCTTAAGAAGGGTTTCTCAATTTAAAAAAAGAAAATTCAAACTTAAGACGTCCATTACATAGGGATGTCTCCATTATTTTATGTTTAGTGCAGTTAGATTTGAGAAAGTTATTATTATAATAATTATCTTTTTCAAGTTAGTAAGTATTCCCTCTAGCAAATATTAAAACTAAAGTTGTTGACTTTAAGTTAGCAATTGGTGACGAAAATAAAATTTAGAACTAAAAAATTTCGAGCTAAAACTGAAATAAAAATAAGTTGCACGTGAGGTTGTATATTAAGTTTCCTAGAAAGCTTATAAAATATAAAGTTATAAGATTCGGAACTGAGAACTAGCGGACAAAATGGAGTTGCCACCGCATTTATGTTTTTGAAGTTTCATTCTACATCGCAATGATAGCTCGATACCTGGTTAAGATTTTCTTATTCACACACCTTCGCAAGACCTAAAGTAATTTTGTTGAGTTTAATTGAAAAAGGTTGTGGTCTACCTGTCAAAATCAATTGGCAATCTGACACATCCCACTAAACACGCCTTACACGCTTTGCTGACGCTGTAGTAAATAATTTGCGGATGCCTAGCGCGTGTAATTCCCTCTTTTACCCAGTCTCCATTTCTTTGAATCGGTCCTTATAAGCAGGTCTCACCCGAGGTGAAAATCAGAGGTCAAAGGCACTTAATTTTTTTTTTAAGAATACAGTTGTTGTGTCCAGACACGCTGGAGAACCCGATGTGAAGAAAAAGGAACGAGGCGGAGGACTGCACTCTACGCGACTTCCTGCAAAATTGATGAGCAGTTTGGAGCCGAAGGGAAAGAAAAAGTCCAACGCTTTCTTTGGATTTGTTTAAAAATTGTGGTTGTTGATCGCTGGATCAGTCTGAGAATTTTAGGAATTAGCAATCAGCAATGGAGAGAAAGAAATCTGCAAAATTTAATCTTGGCCGACAGTCGTCACTTGCGCCGGAGTGCGAGCGTGAAGGAGAGGAAGAGGAAGAGAATGGAATTGTAGAGGAGAGGGGAGAGAATGGAATTGCAGAGGATTCGACGGTGCAGCTGCTTTATCTGGCCAACAAGGGAGATGTCGGGGGCATAGAGGCGCTTCTTGACAACGGAGTGGATGTCAATATTGCTGATTTCGATAGTCGGACCGCTCTTCACGTGGCGGCCTGCGAGGGAAGGAAGGAGGTGGTCGCTTTACTCCTCCGCCGAGGAGGCGACGTTAATTGCAAAGACCGATGGGGCAGCACTGTATGTCTAATCTCCTGCCTTCACCTTTTTTATATTCATTTTGAAGCGTCTTAGGTAATGCAACGTGTTTCACTTTTTGGTGGAGAAAAAGAAGTAGCTAGCAGAATGGTGGTTGATCTATATTTTATTCTTTGGACTTATTGTGGCCGAAGGAAGCATGACGCCCCTTCGTAGGACCTTTTGCCTATGCACCCTCGATTCTCAATGGAGGGTTTGAAGAAAATTTAGCTCGTTATTCATCGCATCTGACATCTGTCAGTCCTATGTGATCTAGAATTGTTTTCTGCGCGCAGTTGATTGAGCTGTGCCATTTAATTCGCTGATCCGAGCTAATAATTTTGTTCTTCCCTGAGTTTGGACCATGATCTGACTTTAGCTATCAACGGAATCTTCAATTTTTATACTTAGTAGTACAAGAAAAGGGAAAATCAAAATATGTCTGAAAGGGAAGATATTGTCCTGCACAATTTTGCTTCTGCCTGCAATTTATACATTATTTCAAAGATATTGCTTACAGTATACTGGATGAAGAGTAAATTTAAGTTCGCTTCAATCGTAAATATGTCGAGAAGTCGTGTGTCCTTGATATCTTTATCATCAAAGACATGGTATAGGGCCGTTTCGTTCTATTTTCTAACAACTCTATTGGAAAACTTTTTGAAGAAATATATCTTCTAGATTCTCAAAGCAGACTAGGGTAAATGTTGGAGGGCTGATGTGTTGGCGTCCTTCGCCTCTTGTACTAACATTGACTGATGGTGTTGGTTTTGCATGTTAAGTGGATCATCTGGCAATAGTATGCTTCCTTTAAGCGTATTGGGAAAATGTGCTTCCACATTAAAAAAATGCTCTCTAATTTCTTGTGAAATCTTTATCCAAAAGTCAATTTTCCTCCATAAAGACCAGCAGGAAGATATTGTTACTATCTCTAGCATCTTCGTGTTTTCAAAAGATTCTGCACGAAAATAGATAATGGCCCTAAAATTGAGAGTCGCCGATATTCTTTCAATATCTTCCTATCGTTTTTACAAACATAATTGAGAGGAGCAATAGTTCTCAAAATGACCGTTGCAAATCTCATATTTAGAACTCAAAAAGCTGAACTGAAAACCGAACTTTAAACTACTAAAACTGAGCTGAAGTCTGAAATCTGAAATTTGCTATAAAATTGAAACCATAAACAGTTAAAAATCAAAATCTAGAACTATTGAAATTTTAGAATTGAACTTCAAAAAAGAAGAAAGGAAGAGAGGCGATTTTGACAAGCATTTTCAATAAGAGGGGGTTTGTTATGATTTTCTGACATTAATATTAATCATTTCGTCTATTGAATTTTTAATGAGTGGTCATTTCTCTAGATGACCTATTAAGTTTCACTCAATTTGGTAATAATAAGTATACAAGGATGCTGATACATCAATTTATGGACTCTAACCTCAGTACCTGTTTCGGGATTGGCAAAGCTCTGAGAACATGTAATGGCTTATAAGCCTTCCGTATCATACCTACTAGTAGTAAGGGACAACTTGTGAATGTATATTGTAATAAGAGAGGCTTTTATGCAAGATTTTTATTTTTATATTTATAAGAGAGGGTTTCATGGGATTTTATTACATTAATATTAGTCATTTCTTCAAATATTATGGAGTGGTCATTTTTCAAATTGCTGTTTCAATATTATTAGTAATACTTACAATTGTGGGGGTCTACAAACCAAATATGCGCCTTAAGTGATGATATCGAAGAAGATAAAGATGCTAACGCATCAACCTAGGGACTCTCACCCGAATGCCTACTTCTGGATTGGGAAAACTTCTAGTACATGTAATGCCTTATAATCCCACTATATCTCACATCTTTTTTCTTTCTAAAATAAGTAAGCTATATGTTGCTTTTGGTGGGGGCCACTCCCATCAAAACAACAAAGCATTACATTTGCTATTAGGCCAACTAGACCATATCTAGCTATCCTTTCTATCAAAAATATTATCCATTTCTCAATCATTACTTTCCTCTATCAAATTCTTGATATCATTTGCATTAAGAGATAGAATTTTCCTTGGTCCGCTGCCTTATAGAATTGGAATTTTGCTCAAATGAAGATAAACCTCATGATTAGATAGATTATCTGCCACCCTGTCTCCTTTTGTTTAGATATGTTGGCATTTCCAAGATGCTCCCTCCTTTAATAATTGATGGACATATAAAATAATGCTATTGCTGATCCAATCCTTGCATCCCTTTTTTGAAAGCACTAACAATAATCTGTGAATTCTCCTCAATTGAAATATGTCTCCATATTTTTCCATGAGCGTCTTGATCTTTTTAAGGAGTGCCTTAGCCTCTGCATAGTTGTTTGTTGAAGTTCCATATGATTTTGAGTAGGCGAGGAGAGTTTTGCCTTGATTGTATGGAAAAACACCGCCTCCACCAGCTTTTTCAAGCTTTCTTTTAGAAGCACCATCAAAATTAAGTTTGATGAACCTTATTTTTGATTATTTCCATTTTATTGTTACTTGATTTAGATCATTTGCATTAACTCCACAATTGTTTATCACCCTTATGTGTATCTTAAAATCTTGTAGCCAACCGATTAGGACATCTTTTTCCACACGTGAGGCTTCTTATGATGAGCACTATTCCTATAAACACTTAGTTAGAGAGGCAATGATATGCATCTACACTTTGGTGTGATGTTGAGGTTTCTTTTTGAAGATTTTATTATTCCTTTCAAGCCATAAATTCCAACAAAGAATGGCAGGACCAATCCTCCATAGAATGCTATATGCTTTAGCTTTAAAACATAATATCTAATGTTTTATCGACTCTTCTCATGTCGATGGAGCAACCCAATGGATTCTCATTTTTTGAAAAAGTATCCCCGAATGGTGGAAGCAAAGGAACAATAAAAAAGTAGATGATTTGAAGTTTCTACCTCCTCCTTACATAAGGCACATGTAAAAAGGTCCATGAATTCTTTTCTTTGCAATTTGTCATATATAAGAAGTTTTTTTTAAATCGCTAATTAAAAATATTTTGAGGCCTTAGGAAGGGCCTCAAGTGACCAAATACTCTTCCAAGGGAAATCTTTGGGAGTAGGGAATTCTGATTGCTCTAAAGACTTATATCCCAACTTGACAGAGTATCCACCATTTTTTGATAGATTCCAAACCAACTCATCCTTTTGTTAAAAACGGGCAAAATAACTAATGAAGTATCTTTTGGAGTTTATCTGCTACTTGTTTGAGGTCCTCTTCCTCAACCAAATTGCTAGTAGAAATCCAGATCTGGAATTGTTGCTCACAATACAATTTTTTTACTTTTAAATCTCTTTACAAGCCAAATATACGTGAGCCAATGGTTGCTATTATGGATCAGCAATAAGAAGATAAATCTTCAACCAAGCATCAAACAAAAAATTTGCAAAATCCCCTTAGTGCCTGACCATGTTATATATTTTCTGATTAATTGCAAACTCTCAGATCTGAAGTTCCTTGTTGCTGAATCCTTAGGGAAGGTTCTCTTCCTTAACAACTTTATAGAACCTATATGTTTGGAGTAACAAATTTTGCTCAACTCTTTCCTTAATCTTTGATTAATCTCCATCCATGTTTTGCCCCTAATTTAAAAACTCATAAACCTACAATTTTGCAAGCCTTGCCCCTACAATATTCT
Organism: Wollemia nobilis; assembly: GCA_028583015.1. Lineage (NCBI taxonomy): Eukaryota > Viridiplantae > Streptophyta > Pinopsida > Araucariales > Araucariaceae > Wollemia > Wollemia nobilis. The sequence goes on along the minus strand of JAQPPZ010016946.1, from coordinate 18,523,730 downwards.
TTCATTTGCAAACATTATTCCATTTGTAGAGAGGAAACCTAAATTTTTCTTCGCATCCTTTCCAAAGAAAATCTCTTTGAATCTTGTCGAATTCAGATGCTATGCTTGTTGGTAATCTTGAAAGTGAATTATGTAGAAATAGAATACAACACACTACAATATAATTCCATTATAGATAAATAAACGAAGGCACACAACGGGAATAACTTATTGGTACGTGTGGATACATTGCACTCACATTTATCCTAGAACCTATTTATCTGCATACAACACACATACTTGCCTTGACTAAAATTAACTAACATCATATGTTGAGGGACAACTCCCTAGCCAATAAGCATCCCCAATATCTCCCATATAGATGCATACTTATAGGTATCTTGGTACTGGGAGGGGTTGACCACTACCCAACTAGCACCGATCTATCCGTAAACATGAAATATAAAATGCTCTGTATCATTATATTTATTACAAACACATATATTGCCATGTACACCCACGACATCCAATGTTCCATGAAATTTTAGGATCGGGATGATTGGACAAATTTTAAAGATTGCACGATGTGTTTTTGAATTGTGGGGCCCCTTCTCGGGATGTTGGAATGCATCTTCAAGACGATTGTCAAATGCCAGGATGAGTCCCCATGGAATATAGACCATGTGACAACACTAATATGCAATTTTTCTTATTTACACGTATCTCCAACTTGTGGCACATACATTAATGCATGCATATGTTCATGCGCTCATGCAAATTTGATGTTCATGTGTTAATTCATTTGCCTACATCTTTCCCCTCCTCTAGACTTGGTGTCCTTGCAGCTAAAAACTAGGTTAGATGCATTGAATGTAGAAATTCAATCTCTTGGCATGTTCCTTCTGCTTCCTTTTGTTCCATGCATCTTCCGCAAATGGTTATTTTGTGACTTGCTGCCAAAAAAAATGTTGTTTCCTCATTGCTTGGTTTGTTGCATGTAATCGATCACATCACAAGTATGATAGCAATGCTCATTGCCACCTATGTTGAGGTTCAAGAGGTGTGAGCCCCCTTGTAGGGTCTAAGGGCAACATCAAACAACAGGACATTGAATGATCTTCCTTTAAAGGGCTAGAGGACCCTATGCCTTTAGACGACCATTTGACCTTGTTAGACGACTAGACGGCCTTGCCTTCGGATGGCTAGACAACCTTGATAGATGACCAAACGACGTGGTTGTTGGATGAACAAACAATGGTCTCTTTGTCGGATGGCTAGATGATAGTCCTTTTTTTTGGATGGCCAAATGGCCCCCTTGTCAGATGATTGATAAATTTTAGGTACAAATTGTAAACACTCGTCGCCCATGTAACCCTAGATGGCTTTGTCACAACTTTAGCAAATGATGACACACTCAAAATGATGAAGCTTGGGTTTGTTTTGGAAACACTTGGTGTACAACCTAAGTGGCCCTAACGGTGAGGATTTTGGAACTTTAAATAAGAGGTCCAAGTTTTGTATCTACCTAGGGGGTAGGATTGTACACCATGCTCTTGTGTAAATTACAATTTGGAGGTGATGGTGCATCCATATTGAAAAACATTGTCCTATATTGTCTATGGTGTTGTGGACTTTAAAAACCACTTTTTTTTCCTTTTATAAATTTTTTGTTTCTTCTTGGATAGGCTAGAGAGCCACCTCCTTTGCCTTGATGATCTTTACTTTGATCTAGATGACATGTTTGACTTAGATCATATGTTGAGTGCATATGACAGTTCCTTGGTTGGGCTAGATGATCACCCTTTTTCCTTGAACAACCTGTCTCCTTGCCTAGACGACACCTTCTCTCATCAAGACGACTATTTGTTAAATGAATCCTCAGTTTTCTTCGATGGCCATTGGTAATTTGGCATCTTCGCAAGGCCCAACAATAATGTGATGACTGACATTCATTTGTTCATCTTGCTAGATGACTTCTTTGCCCTAGATGGTGGCCATCTTGGCCTAGAGGGCCACTCTTCTATCCTAGACGACTATTATGAGGTAGATGAGTCTTGTTCCTCTTTAATTGACAACATTTAAGGCTTGGGATCTTGTTTAGATGACAATGTGGATGGCATATATGTGCTTGCATGGCTGGACGACCTCTTTGTTGCCACAACAATTCTCTTTCTGCAAATGGTGGTTTGACTCCTATCAACCTCCATTTTTCCCCAAACCACAACCCTCAAATTTCAAATGGCAAAGAGCCCTCCTTCGACATGCCCCATATCTCAGATGTCTTGCTCTAGAGATCAAATGGTTTCATTCATTCCTTCATCCATTGAAACGATGTGAAAAAGGACGAAGGCAAGGCAAACGACCTTCCTTAAACCCTTGACAACAGGCTTGGGAGCTTAGACAGAGGTTCCTTGCCTTCAAATAGTGCTAACCTTCTCTAAGATGACCTAAAGGTTTCATCAAATGTCTTGAAATCCTTGTGGGATGGCTTAAACCACTTGATAAATGATGACAGGCTTCCTTGCTTGGATGGCATCCTTCATCATACAAACATCTTTCTATGTCATCCCAATTACATCCTTCAATGACTAGATGGTTGTTGTTCTCAATTCTATGGTTGGCATTCTCAACTTATCAATGTTGCATGATCAGATGAGGCTACATTATTGCTTATGTTTTCCTTTAGACAAGATGTTGGTTTCTGTTGGCCACGGATCCGCCACCTGGGAAGGACTTGGTGTGTCAATGTGCCCTAGACCCGCAGACCAACATTGAAAGGCCGGGAGGAAGGGATGCCCCCCGTGTCGATCTCCGGAGAAGGCCGGCTCCTTTCCTAACCTACTTGGGGGTTTTAGATAAGGGTGCAGGAAAGAGATTAAAAAAAGGGGGTAAAGGGAATTGGAAAGAGATTGAAAAAGATAAGGGAACAGGAAAGAGATGTAAATATCATGCGTTTCGGGTGGGGGGAGAACAAGCAGCACGATCGCAAATTTGCATCCGAACCAACAACAATTAAAACAAAGCATGTAACAGAAACTGCAGTTGTTATTCTACCCTATGTATCCTTCTGTTTAGTATTCCAGATCCAAATAATCACCAATGCCCAAATCCAGAATTCAGAATTCAGATAGACAAAAATATAAATGGACATGAAGCAGAAATACTAGCGGAAGGCAGCATAAAAGGCAACTACGATTCTATCCTATGTATCCTTCTGTTTTGTATTCCAGATCCAAATAATCACCAATGCTCAAATCCAGGATTCAGAATTTAAACAGACAGAAATATAAATGGACATGAAGCAGAGATACTAGCGGAAGGCAGCATAAAAGACAGAGACAAGAAGCAGAGCCAAGGATGCTTTGAATTAATTAGAAGGTGGTCCGTCACAGCAGAGTCCTCTAGCAATATGTCCCCCCCCTGTACAATGAAATGAGGCTCCTATTTATAGCACAATTTTCCCCCGATTACAATCCTGGGCACACAATCCAAGACCCGACAATAGCTGACAAAAGCGGCAAAAGAGCTGCTGATGTTGACTCCTGCAGACAGGGACTGTACTTGCAGCAAGGTCCACCTGAAATTTGGCGGCTACGTGGCAGTGCGGTTGATGAAACTTTGTGTCAGCTTAAATGAGGGTAGCTGCGGTAGATAATTTGGCCCACGCCTGTCCTTTTTCCCATCACATCTCGGCTCGGATCCCGAGGCTGGACACTTGTCAACTTCTGATGGGTGTGCATCTACCTTGGAAGGCAGTCTCTCTTTTGTGTCCTACTTCGCCTGGAATCAGAGCGCAATTGGGTAGCGCAAGTGGGGAACAACGCAGTTGGGGAGGCCTCCGTGCCTTAGATAGTTTCTGGGCTGCTTGAAAGATATTGCCCAACTGCGCACAAGCTAGATGGCGCAGCCCGACTTTGCTGCGAAGTCGGGTTGTGCACCCAACACTTAGTCAATTTTGGTTGCTATTCAAATTGCGCACAGGAATGAGGGTGCAGCCCGAATTTGCTGCGAGTCGGGTTGCGCACCCAACACTTAGTCAATTTTGGCTGCTGTTCAAACTGCGCACAGGAATGAGGGCGCAGCCCGACTTCGCTGCGAAGTCGGGTTGCGCTCTGGCACTTAGTCAATTTTCATGATCCACTACTTCCCAGGTGCGTGCAGGAAAGAGAGCGCACCCCGACTTCGCAGCGAAGTCGGGTTGCGCTCTCATACTTAGCGAAATTTCTGTTCAGCTCTCCGCACTTCGGCTCCCTAAGTGCGCACAAAATTAAGGGCGCAACCCGACTTCGCTGCGAAGTCGGGTTGCGCACCCAACACTTAGAAAATTTTGGGCCTTTGTATGAGCGCAATCGGGAGGATGAGCGCAGTCGGGCGGGGCCCGACACTTGGTCAATTTTCTGGGCTGAAATTGAGCTTCCTGGTCCTACTTCCCAGGGCCATAACTTTTTATCCGCTGACCCGATCGCCTATTATAATATATTGTCGGAAAGCTAGCGAAAAGATCTGCAATGATAAAATATCCAAAGCTTATTTCGTCCCTTTTATCGCCCCCGTTTATGGCCCGCGAAAACCCGAACACCTCTGCATGCTCTTCGCCGCTTTAAAGCTCTATACTTAGGCCAAAGTTTATCAAAAAATTTAATATGGCAAAATTGCCAACAGTTTCAACCCTGTTCTCATTCGTAATTTGCAAAGAAAAAAATTCAAAAGAAAAAAATGCCAAAGTTTCCCAATGGTTCCAATTCCTGTCCTACGTCCTCTATGTTTGAGTCAAATATAGATGCCTCTATGTTCGCCACAATGTGTTCAACCTCCTTAATTGCAATCAAGTTTATGGTGCCCTCTGCTTTCTATCTTTGGCTTCGACTCTCAGGCTTCTCTAACCTTCTACACATCATTGGTTTGTCTCGAATTGTAGCACTTTGACATTCTCATGCGAAATGCCCCAAAAAATGACTCTATGGCATTGTCAATGGGTTTGCCTTGAGTATCCTACTCCATTCGACATATTTCATTGTTTTGGTGGTTGTCATGAACTGCATCGCTGATGGAAACTCTTATTGAAATAGTGTACCTATGTGTTGCATATGGTTGTAGTGATGATTTTATGTTGTTATGCGCGTTCTCCGTATCACACTCATTATTAGAGTCATTGCTCTCATCTGTCTTATAGTCACCCTCTTCATTGATTTCTTGATCCCAACATTTGGATGATGTTCTCAAATTATCCTCCAAGTTGCTCCTATCCTTAGAATTATCACTTTGGCTTCTAGAGTCGCTTTTATCTTCGGAGTTGCTCTTCTCCTAATTAAGACGACCCCAATACTTTAATGATGTTTTTGCATCGCTTTCCATGTTCATGGTTTGCACAAATACCTCACAATATGACATTGGAGGGACCACCCTAATCCTATTTTGATACAAAGGAAGAAGGTCCTCGATGAACGACCTTTAATTCAATGCTTTTACGGGTTCTCCTCTAATGGGTAAACAACCCATTCAACGTCCAGTCGTAGGACCGAACAAACTCTACCTCATTTTGCTCCGACTTATGGATTTTTGCAATGACCTCATCGTCATTATAAAACAATTAAAATTCCTTCACCAAGGCTTCCTGTAACTCTTCCCAAGTCTGGGCATTTGCCCTCTGGCAATTCAATGTACTAGTCCACTATTGTTCCATGCAGTGTTACAAGGAATAACCTCCTCAATTTGCTTCATTCATTTTCCCATTGGCCTTCCACATCATAAGGAAGCTTTTCCAATGTTTGGCTGGGTCCTCAGTTCCAACACCATGAGACATGGGACGCTTGTGCCTCATGCCAAAATTGGTCATTGTCTTGATTGGTTGATTTGGCATATGCAATGGTTGTTTGCATGTTTCACTCTCGTCACAAGTATTATTGAGTGTGCCACATTGCAATTGCTCCAATGCCACACTCCCATTCCATGCACCACCAAACATGCCAACTTGCAGCTGCTCCAATGTTGTACTCCCTTCTTGCTCATCGTCGAACACTTAACATTGGTGAGTTGGAATTGTTGTGGATATCCGTAGAGAAGAGGGGCCGGTCTAAGGCCCATAGCTAAAGCAAATGATATAATTGTACTAATAGAAACACATGAACATGATGGATGCAAGATTCTAGATTGCAAAGGATACAAAAAGATATCAGTATGGAATGAAGTAGTAAAAAATGGAAAAGGACATGAAGGAGAAACAATAATGATAAAAGAGTCTAGGGGCAGATGCATACACGTTGAGAAAGAAGTCCCAAATAAACAGTATATATGGATTAGAATCACAGATAATGACAAATTAATTAGCATTGCAGCTTGTTATTTTGCTCCACAACAATCAAAGTTTTATAAGAAACATGGCTTAGATCATGAAGATCCATATATGGCATTGGCAAAATATGTCATAAAATATAACAAGCTTGGAGAGGTGGTTTTAGTGGGTGACTTAATTGCCAGGACAACAAATAGACAAGCAAGCTCCTTTAAGATCAATGAAGGTATAGATGATCTGCTTTGGCTGGAAGAAGTGGTGGATCATCATTGGTTAAGGTTCTTAGATGACTGTCAAGGACCCATCACACGTTAGAACTTCTTTAACTATGTAGTATAGAGGAATTGATCATCTGCAATGTGGCAAATATCTGGAAAATATACTTGTCAAACATATAGTTGACAATGTGTAGTTGTATATGCTATTTACTCACCAAACTTCATTTCAAGGATAAAAGATCTAGAAAATGAAGCAGTTCAGATGGAGCTAAAATCTGATCACAATCCAATGTACATAAAGATCCAAATGCAAGAAAGTGGGCAAGGAGAACATCTTCAAGTAACTGAAGGAAAGACAATAGGAAACATATGACAAAGAAAAATCATAAAACTTTTGAAACATCTCTCCAATGGATTATGCAAAGAGAGCAAAGAAAGAGAGCAGATATTTTTCTAACTTATACTTTTGATAGCAGTAAACTGATGGATATAATCATAGAAGCCATGGAATCATGCAAGAAGTTAAAACCTAGGAAAAGAAAACATGAATTTTCTAACTTATACTTTTGATAGCAGTAAACTGATGGATATAATCATAGAAGCCTTGGAATCATGCAAAAAGTTAAAACCTAGGAAAAGAAAACATGAAAGCTTCCCTGTAAATCCATGGTATGCCGTATGATGAAGAATGCAAAGCAGTAAGGAGAACCTTGAAAGAACCAAGCAAAGTAGCAAGATATATAAACAGCTAGTGAAAACATAAAAAGAAAACACATAAGAGCCAGGTAAAAGGAGTTGATATATCTTGCAAAGCATAGCCCAAGACAATTTTGGAAAGAGCTACAACAAAGCAAAAGGCATACAAAAAACGGTATCACAAGCGAACAGTGGTTGAAGTATGCTAAGCAATTATATAAGAGAAACCAAGAAAAAGATACCCCTCCTATAATTGACACAACTAAGAAACTTTTTTCTCTGAAAGATGTGAAAAAGGGCATTAAGAAAATAGCAATAGGTAAAGCTCAGGGTATAGATGGTTTGCAAGATGAACATCTCAAGTGTGGGGTTGACATCTTAGCACCACACATCCAAAATATTTTTAATGCCATCATGAAAGGAGGCTTTCCATTGGAATGGACAACCAACCTAGTCATACCATTGCATAAAAATGGAAACACCAACAATCCTTCAAATTACTGCACCATCATGATTAATCCTCTTTTTGCAAAATTGTTTGGCAGCATAATAGAAAGCAAAATCAGTTAGTGGGTAGAAAATCAAGGAAAGAGGGCAATAGGGCAAGCATGGTTTAGACCAAAGTACTCAACAATAGATCACTACATTACTTTAAGACACCTAATAGAGAGGATATGGAATGAAAAAGAAGAAGTTTATTGTTGTTTTGTGGACTTTAAAAAGGCTTTTGACATAGTACCTAGAGGTAAATTATGGAAAAGAATGGAAGAAATTGGCGTACCAACCAACTATAGAGCAACTGTAGACAGTCGTTATAAGCAGGTGGTGGCAAAAATTAGAACTCTAGAAGGACTATCAAAGTGTTTTGGGAGTGATATTGGGGTGGAACAGGGTTGTCTATTGTCACCTACTTTATTTGGCCTTTACATTGACAAATTGGAGGAATGGGTAGAAAGGATGGGAGGAGAGGGAATACAATTGGCTAATTATATAGTGAAACTTATTCTCTATGCCGATGACCTCATCTTGATTGGCAAGACACTTGAAAGTTTAAAAGAATTTCTAAAAGCTTAAAGCATTTTTCTAAAGGAGTTGGGATGCAGGTAAACACTAGCAAGACTAAATTATGGTCTTCTCTACTTGGGGAGAGCAAAAACAACCATTTATTTTATTTGAGAGAAATCCGTTGGAGGTAGTAACATAATACAGATACCTTGGCTTAGATTTTCAAAGCAAAATCAATTGGGGAATATGTAGGATGAAACAAATACAAGCAGGATGGAGGGCACTTTACTCATTGCCAAATAGAATAGCAAAATAGAGCTGTGGGATTGGAAAACCATTAGGGTCCTGTTGTGGCTGATCCACAACGTACCCCAAAATTGGGGACCCACCTTTTTTTGCATGTGTTCTAAGAAGACTGAAGAGACCCATAGGCTAAAGATCAAGGAAAAAAGCAAAATACCACAAGGAGGAAAAGTGTCGCGATATCGCGACATGTTGCACCATCGCGGCCCAGAAAGAAAAAGTGTCGCGATATCGCGACATGTTGCACCATCGCGGCTCAGAAAGAAGAAGTGTCGCGATATCGCGACATGTTGCACCATCGCGGTCCAGAAAGAAGAAGTGTCGCGATATCGCGACATGTTGCACCATCGCGGCCCAAAAAAGAAGTGTCGCGATATCGCGACATGTTGCACCATCGCGGCCCAAAAAGAGAAGAAGTGTCGCGATATCGCGACATGTTGCGTTTTCGCGACCGTACAGGAGAAAGTGTTGCGATATCGCGACATGTTGCGTTTTCGCGATTTAAAGCAAAGAGAAAGAGCTAAAGAGAAAAAGTGTCGCAATATCGCGACATGTTGCGTTTTCGTGACCGTACAGGAGAAAGTGTCGCGATATCGCGACATGTTGCGTTTTAGCGATTTAAAGCAAAGAGAAAGAGCTAAAGAGAAAAAGTGTCGCGATATAGCGACATGTTGCGTTTTCGCGACCGTACAGGAGAAAGTGTCGCGATATAGCGACATGTTGCGTTTTCGCGATTCAAAGCAGGGGCAGCCAAGCTGAGAAACAAGAAGTGTCGCGATATCGCGACATGTTCCAGTTTCACCAAGGTAACGGACCTGCATAGTGACGTGGACACAAGGACAAAATCTAATGAATAAGACAAAGCGTTACATGATCATTCAAGATGACCGTTACACACGGAGGGAAACGAACGCAAGCCAATGAGGAGAAAACGCAGCAAAGGGCCACAAGATGGAAACGAAAGCACACGCAGTCAGGGAAGGTGAAACGAGCAGCCATCGGAAAGCGAAACGAACCGTCAGGGAAGAGGAAGCAATTTGTTCAGAAGTTTAAATACGCCATTCAAAGAGGCCAGAGGGGTCGGAAATTGCTGTGAACAGAGTTGCAGATTTGAAGGCGAGAAGGCCATTCTGGACCTGTTTAAGTTGTTTTTCTTCCACAGACTGGTTTGTGAGAACCAGAGATTCTGCTATTGTAAAATGACATATTTTTAATGCAGAAATTTTTCAGAAATTTGCATCTTGTGGGCAAGAAAGAAGGAGATTTTCTTTGCATGCTATGGATTTAATGTTTATTATTTCATTTTTTTTAGGTTTCGAATAAATAGATAATGTTAATGCCATTTTTTTTGGGTTACATTAGGTGAATATTTGAAATCTGAATTTTATTTCGTACCCTAGGAGCCAGCACTTAGTCTATGGGGATTGTGCTTGTTTTGCAAGTCCAATAGGTTAGGTTGCATGCATGGAGACCTCACATCTTCGGTTTTGCCGAAATAGGATAGCATCATACTGAGTGCATTTTATTTTCAGTTTTTCTGCATTTCATTTTTTAGAAAGTTTAACTTATTTAAAATAAACATTTAAAAATTACAAAATCCAAAAAAACTATGAACAATGACTAAGTTTCAGGGTGAAATAGAACGACATTGCCCCTTGTTTACAGTTACTTGCAATCGCTAAGGTGTTCCAAGCATTTAAATTGAATATCTTTATTGAAGATTACTAATACACAGTTTGCAAATGCTAATACAGCGGAGACCTTGGAGAAGTTGTTTGTTTAACTTCTTTGCAAGAGGGGATTTGGAACCCAAATCCTAAAGGAGAGTGTACTTTCACAATCGGGTGAAAATACCACTCAACAGGTCCTTTTTGGGTTATTAGTTAATCTAGTGGTGCTATATGGGTGTGAAGTGTGGGCCAGTAATACATCAAATTTTAAGTGGACACAAATAGAAATAATTAAAAAATGACTAACTACAAATAATTTTAGAAGTAAAATATCAGTCCCATATGAGATTTTACTTGTGAAACAGGGAAATTTACACTAGAAGCAAAAGCTATGATAAGGCTATTGAGGTACCTAATAGTAGGTTGCCAAAACAGGTAATCATAAAAACATTGAATAGAAGAAAAGTCACATGGATGAAACAAAACAACAAATGGAGCATTAAATTTCATGAGGTGCCAAATTTCAACAAAGAAATTAAACAATGAGGGAAAAATTCAGGCTTGTCATGTTGACTAAAAATTTGGGAAGGAAAAACAATTAAACATTAATGAGCTCAACCCAAACTGTGAACACAGCCAAAAGAAGTACATAGATGCAAAGATCAAATGGTAGGAAAAAATGCTTATACCCAACTAAGATCTAGTTTACACCATCTCAGATGCAAAACTTAAAGATGGACAATTTCTTAGGAGGCATGGTCAAAACAGATCTCTTTTACACAGCAGTAGTGGAGACTGAAAACATTTTGTGATGGAATGTAAAGCCTACAAGGATATTAAGATTGCATATGAGGACACTCTAAAAGTAAACTCACTAATGAAATTTTTTGAAGAATTAAGAATAGAAAAAGAAGGGAAACTTCTCATCAAAATCAACAACAAAAGAAACACATTTCAAAAGATGATAAGAGGATGTTGAGCTTTTTGACTTTGTTGAACAATTTTCTTTCTTGGATGTTGTTAAACTTTGGAACTTTGAATAGGAGGTCCAAGGTTTGAATTCAAAAGGGAGTAGGGTTGTACACCATACCCCATCTTGTATTAAAGCTCTTGGTCCCATAGACTGTTTTGGTCTTGTGGACGTAATTAAAATAATTTCATTTCATTTCAATTCAAGAAGCCTAATGTCTAGGTGATTGCACCTCTTGTCTAGGTAAGAGGGTGAGTTGTTTGAGGTAACAAGGCTGTCGTCTAGGGATTGAGGACGACCGTCATATAGTACAAATATGCTAATGACAGGTCCAAGTGAGTCGTCCATGGAGCCCATGTCATCTAAATCAAGAATAGGCCATCTAGGTAGAAGGATTGGCTGTTTGAGAGAGGATATGTGCCGTCCAAGTGTAGGTGTTAGTTGTTTGATTGTAGTAGGCCATTTTATTGTGCAAGGCTGCCATTCAGGAGTGGGGTGCAGTTGTTGAAGGAAGTTTTTGGGTCATCCAACAAGGGAGTTGACAACAATCGACCATTAGGGAGTGAGGTGTTGCCTTTAGAGTGAAGGAAATCATTGTTTTATGAAAAGGTCATTTGGAGCTGGCTATCAAGGTTAACTGTCTGGAATTGGTTGACAATGGCAACCATTTGGAGTCGGCTGTCTAGGGCTGGCCTTTGACAACCACCATCTACGATTGACGACAACCACCATTTGGGTTTGATCCTTTGTGCCAATTGTCTAGGTTGGCTGATGATGATCGTTGATTGATTGGGTTTGTCATTAAGGGTTGGCTATCCGACCCAATTGTCTAGAGTTAATAGACAAGGACAACCATCCGGGGTTAGCCATTTGATGTAGTTGTTGGAAGCATGTCGTTTGACGAAACCATTTGGGGAGTGTTGTCGAGGCCATTATAGCAACAAACTGGGTGTTGAGAGTGGGAGGTGCAGAGGCCACCAAAATGAAGACTATGAGAAAAATCTGGCTCAGATAGAGAAGGTTCCAATCATTTAGCTGTTGAGGTTTCGGGGTGTGTACATGCAAAGGGCATTGCCCTCGACCTTGCAAGGGATGTTGCCCTTTGACCTTGCAAGGGGGGGCTCCCACCCCCATGACTCTTGACGCAAGTGGTGATGGACATTGCCTTGTCATATGTGTGATGTAGTAGATTGCACGAACTGGAGGAAGCAAGCAACAAACAATAGTTTGTTGTTAGCGAGTCAAATTAAAGTTAGTTGTAGAAAATGTATGGAATGGAAGGAGGTGAAAGGAGCATGAAAAAAGATCCAATGATGTGTTTAGTGTTTCTATCTCCAGTATTTGTAGGCGGCAAATTTGCCTCCTAGAAGAAGAAAAAGTGAAAAAAATTGTGTAGAAATTGACTTACAATTCTGGCAAGTTTTTAGCTGTAATTTGATAAAGATGTGAAATGAAATGCACATCAAATTAGATGTAATTAAAGTGAAATGTAATTAAAGTTCAAATGAAATGAAATTAGGTGAAATGCGAGTGAAATTAGATTTGATAAAAATTAAAGTTAGAACCTTAGAAAACATTAATGAACGCATGTTTGGAGGATATGGGGTGGCGGTTGTAAATGATGCGTTGTCCCAAGAACTGCTTGGAACAGCCTAGGGAAGGCTTCATAAGGCCCCCCTCCTTCAATTTTGATGTGGTTGTTCCTGAGAGAGAGAGAGGGAGAGTACAGATAGTCACGTTCATTACTGGGTATGCATGTTGGATGTGCCATTGCCGTGACTGGAGAATGATGACTGTAGAAGACTTTATAGTTATTTGACTGCCATTGTCACTTCGACCTTGTGATCATTTTAATTATAATTCTACGTTGCTGATTGCAACAGTCATATACTACTAATGTAGCCATTAATGTACTTTTCTCACTGCATATGTGTGTGTGACTTGAGTATTTTGTCTTTGTTGTATTTTCCTTTACTGTTGTAACTTGTGTGAATTTGTTAGGATGCAGAAGTAGATAGTATTTGCAGTAGGAATGAATACTTTGCAAGTTATAGAGCAAGGCGAAAGTTGCCATGGATTGTACAAAGGTTTACAACAGAGAATAATTGTTTGCTGAAGGTTGTATGGAGGATTGTAATATTCACAAAGTTACCAGTTTGGTAGTTATAAAATTGTACGATTTTTGACTTGTACGAGGGAACATGGATTTGTGTTGCCCATGATAGACTTTGCATGTTGAATAATTTGTGGCGTACAAGTTGTTGATTGTACGATGATTGGGAAGAACCTATACATCCAACTTGGTATTGTATTGTATGATAGATGATCTTACAAGAGGAACTATTGCTGCTAAGAAGACATTGTACAACAATGTTACTGGGTGAATTGTACGATGGGAGGTAATCATATGATAAGTTCATCATATGATTGTGCATTGTACGGTTAGTGATGTCGTACGACATATTTAATCTTACGGTTTGGGGTTTGTATAGTTGAGGTTGTAGTTATGTTGTGCGACCAAAGGTTATATTCGTCAATATGTCACCACCCCCCTTATTGGGAATACCTCCACTTGTGCTCAGTACTTAGTTCGTCTGCCAGCAAGGATGTTGACAAGTCTAGAGGGAATAAATGTTGGCAAACGATTTAACGTGTTTGCATGGGTGCCATGCAAAAGCATACAAATGTATGCGTGAGTGATTGCTTGTTCAAGTATTGATAATATGTGCATATAAAAGTTGTCGTATGTATGTTTGTCATGTAGTGTTGTGTGTGTACTTGGCAAAGTATTTGTAACAATATCATGTAGTGTAATGGGGTAATTTCTAATGTTTTATATATATGGGTAGTTGCCAACAACCTATTAGTCCTGTCATACCTATAAATATGCATCTACCTTATTGATGAAATGTTTCGTGCATGTGTGTAGTTGGTCGATGTATGTTGTTGGCCAAAGTGGGTTGTAACTAGAGTGCATGTTAGTAGTTGAGTTGTTCATCGAAGCATGATGTATTATAGATGGTTTGTGCAAGATACATGCTATGTGCGTAGTGTATCCATTTGTTTTTGTAAGTTATTTCCATTGTGTATTTTGTTTATATAATTGGTAATGGAATTAGATTGCAATGTGTTGTATTCCATTTTTACAAAACTTAGGTTTCGAGGAAGTGCTTCACTTGTAGGAAGGTTGGACACATACTAAAGAATTGTGCCAAAATAAAAGCAACAAAACACACTATTTCAAAGAGCAAAGAAGGATCCATGCTAGCAGAAGGAGAATGCCACACAATAGCAGCATGGGAATATTGTTGAAGACAAAAACTCTCAATATGAAGAGTATGTCTACATTGCCTAAATCATGAAGAGATCACTGAATTGAGCCTAGTGTGATATGTGGACTGAGGTGCTACCAAGCACATGACTGAACAAAAGGATTGGTTTCTCAGTTTGAACCATTTCTCCTATTGCAATTAGGTTACATTTGAAAATAATTCACTTGGCAACTTGACAAGAATTTATGTAGACACAAAAGTTCTTTATGCACAAGGACATACTATTTGTTAATCAATTCCTTGACTATAAATTGGAGTTTGAATTTGATAGGACAATGTTGTAAAATATTTGAGCTTGCAGTTATTTGTCATGTCAATCAAGCTTTGATGGCAAAGGCTAATGATATTTCACCTTTTGGCATTTAAGATATGGACATTTGAGCTTCTGTTGTTTGCTTGCACTCAACAGACATGACATTGTGAGAGGTTTTCCCACACTGAAGAAGATTGGTGACCTTTGTTTGAGTTGTTTGTAAATAAAGCAACATTGAGCTTCCTTTAGTGCAACAGGGTGACTAGTCCATTGGATCTAGTGCACATCGATCTTTGTAGACCCATACCTTAGCTTTAGCGGATTCAAATATTTCCAACTCTTTGTTGATGATCACACAAAGAAAATGTGGGTGTGTTGCTTGAAGACCCAAGATCAAGCCTTCACATTCTTCAAAGAGTTCAAAGCTTTTGTGGAAAATGCATCTTGTCATCACATCCATGTGCTCTACTTAGATCGAGGAGGGATTATACATCCACCGAGTTCTTTGCTTTATGAAATGTAACGACATTTGATGACGGTAGCTGCCTACACATCTAAATAAAATAACACTATAGAGAGGCGTAAGCATCTTATTAGGGAAATGATGCAAAGTATTTTAGCATTTTCCCTCTTGGAACTAGCATTTTGGGTAGAAGCTATTCATGCGACAATTTTCTTGTTGAATCACAAGCCCCTCACAACTCTCAATGGCATCACTTTGGAAGAAGCATGGACAAGAATCAAGCCTTCCATATCCATCTCCATGTTTTCGGTTGCGTGACATACATGTACTCTCCAAAGCAGAAGAGGAAAAAATTGGATGAGAAATCCTTGAAGTGTATTCTTCTTGAATACAACAATGAGTTGAAAGCCTAACGAAACCAAAAGGCTTTGCATCAGCGGAGATGTAGTCTTTGAAGGTAAGAGTGAGTCCAACTCACCTTCTACACTGCCACCTGTTCTTGTAAATGCTTGTATAACATTTCCTTTGATGATGAGGATGGTAACTCGAAGTGTGAGGGTGATAATAGGAATGGTGGTGATGATCATGGTCAACATGGTCCACCAAAGCCACCACCTACGAATACCATTCAACGGTCACCCAACTCGTATATGATGCAAAGTTAGATGAAGTCCTAGACATGTCAACTTTAAGGCCAAGGAATCGCAATAGGGTCCACAATGATGAGGTCAACATGGCACTCATGAGCATAATTGATTAGAATTTTAAAGCTTCAACGTTTCAAGAAGCCCTAGAGTCTAAGCCATGGAAGGATGTCATGGATGTGGAGTATTAGGCATTGATGAAGAATGAGACCTGACAACTTGTTGATCTTCCACTCGAAAAGAAGGCCATTAGTTGTAAGGGGATTCTTAAAATATTATACATAGTAGATTGCAGCATAGATAAGTACATGGTGATACTTGTGGCAAAGGGTTATGCATGGTAGGAAGGCATCGACTATAAGGAGACTTTTGCTTCCATAGCTAGGATAAAGACTATATGAGTGGTCTCTGCTATGGATGCTAGTATGGATGGAAGCTCTATTAGATGTATGTAAAAAGTGCTTTCCTCAATGGAGACCTAAGGGAAGGCCTATATGACCTAACTAGAGGGATTTGTCTTACCCGATCTCGAGCAAAAGGTATTGAGACTCATAAAATCTCCGAAGAGGTCTTAAGCATGCTCCAAGAGCTTTGTATATCAAGATAGATGAGCATCTTGTGCCACATGGGTTCTGTTGGAGTCCATATGATCTAAACCTTTACCTCAAAAAGTAGGGGGGAGTTCTTGATCATTATTTGGTATGTCAACGACTTGGTCATTATGGACAGTTAAAAAAATTGGTTTGATGTATCAAAGAATGACCTTAAAATGTTGTTCGACATGACCAATCTTAGGCTTATGCATTTTGTTTTGGTTTGGAGGTGTGGCAAACCAAAAATTGTATCTTCATCATGTAGATGAAATTTGTCAAGATTTTGCTTGTGACGTTTTAGATGATGGACTATAATCCCATTTTGACATCCATGGAGATAGGGCCGTAGCTATCTTGAGACAACTCATCACTGCAAGCTAAATTATTAGATTCGTGTTAATATTTGTGTTTGGCAAGATTGAAATTTGAAAGAAGTTCGAGAAGTGATTAGGTTAGGAATGAAATTTGGCATGAAGTTCAAGACATTAAAATATGTAAAACTATGATATATATTCCAAAAATCATCATACACAAAACATTTGAAAGTGGATTTGATGTGAAATAGTTGAACTTATAAACTAAAGTTCTGCTGAATTAAAACTTTAATTTTGAAAACACTATTAAAACCTCAAAACAAACAGAAAATATAATTGTCTAAGGACAAATAAAGAAGATGGGAACATAATTGTCGTTCTTATTATTCTACTTTCTCATTGTCAACCTATCACATCATCAAGCTTCATGTCATCAAGAGCACATGGAGGGTTAATAGACTTATGCTCATTTCTTTCCTATTCTGGTTCAATGTCTTCATCCTTTTGAACCTCCAAGGCATATGGAACATGGTCAAATTGCGGAGAATCTAAAATATTTGAATATTTCATCACCATTGCTTGTTGCCAAATGCAAGTTGCTTTAAACATGAACAAGATCACCCAATTGATGAGCTATCAACTTGTTTCTGTTTATGGAGTGAATGTGTTTGAAGCTGCTCCAATCTCTTTTACAAACTGATGCACTTGAACATTGACTCAAGAGTCAGTTGCAAATTGCTGCAGCTCAGCTGCATCTGCTCCAAATAATTCTCACCACACCGTTGGAAGAGTATTTGCTCTAAATACTCTATTCTCTTTTGCTGCAGTCTTTCCAAATATCCCTTCTAATTGGTATGCTCGGAGTTGTGCTCTTACTTTCTTTGCAATAGCTGGATGTGGATTCAATCTTTCAATGGCCTCATAAAGGCCACTCATCACTTCTATGTCACTAATTCTATTTAGCCCAAATAGTCGATGACAAAGTTGCACGAAACTTGGAAACGGGTAAAGTTTTTGAAATGGAAGTATCTTAGGAAATGCGAGTCCTTAAATCTTTTGGAAACATGGAACGACAAAAGAAACGCCTAATTAAAAGAAATATGCATTGTAAAAAAATAAATTTATAGACAAAATTGAATTAAATATATCACAAATGGATAAAAACACATTTAATAATTGGATTTCAAATAGTCTAATATATATGAAATCCAATAATTAATTGTGTTTTTATCCATTTGTGATATATTTAATTCAAATTTCCATATTTCTTTTAATTATATATATTTTTTTCATGTGGAGGGATCGGTAAGCCGCCACGGTGAAATCTCCCTTGGCATGAGTTCGATCCGCTCTGTCCACCCCTATAACCTCCAAGGCGCACCGTTTTAACCTTTTACGCTGCCGACCTACACAGAGTGCACGCCGGCGATCGATTCGTAGAGCCCCCGAAAACTCGACCTTGGGTCGCCACGTCCAAACTGGATGTTTTAACCGCTAGGCCAAGTCCCGTGGGCTTTTAGTTATATAAAATTAGTTCTTAAACTTCCAAATGATAAATAATAGTACAAAAACTGAAAGAATATCCAGCTCTTGTAGCTTCAAAAGCAATTGTATGAGGAAGACTTTCATCATCCTGTGTCTTCCTAATCCAAATCTGGCGGCTCTTCGGATTTGGAAGACCTGAAAAGTCCTATTATCTTTGCAAAGTCGGTGGAGAAAACCCTGAAGGCTTCGGGTGGGGCTTTGGTCTCACCCAGGGGAATAAGAGGAGGGAGAGCGAGGCGGTCCAAACGTTTATTTGCAAAATTGGTTAAAATCGAAAAATCCCCTATTCCTGTGGACAAGTTGGATTCGGAGGGTCAGGCTCTAGTGAAAAAGGAGGAGAAATTTTCTGCGGATTCTGTTGTCTTTTGTGGGAAGCCTCCCACTACTTTGTTGGATGTTCCTAGTTTGCCAAATTCCTTACTTAATATAATTGAAGAAAAGCAGAAGGCCCTTGTTGGGACCCTTAAGGTGGCAATTGCCTATGAGGAAGAGATCCAAGTCATGATACATCATCATCAGGGTGATCCGGGGGCTTCCAAGTCGGATCTATGGGACATGGGAGAGGCTTCTCCTTTGAAATGATGTCTTGTTGGTTTCTGCTCCCATTTTGTCTTTTGTAGGGAGATGCCGCTTTCTTTGTTTTTGTTGGTCTCAGGGGCCCAGGTCTTTGCATATTCCTGGGATCTCCTGTTAGTTGGATTGTTGGTCTGTAGGCTGTATCTGGTTGGTTTGGTGCCTTTGTTTTAACTTCAGGGTAATTGTAGGCTTTTTGCCACTATTATCCTTTGCTCCGCTTTTGTAAAGGTTTGGGGTTCCTTTCAAAACCCCTTATTTTATCTTATAAAAAAAAAAGTGGGTCGTGTGTGTCCCATGTGGGTGTCATGCAATACCCATGAAATCTCAAGAAACCTTAAGTTAGGACTTATCTTTTGATTTAAAATGACAAAAAATGTTGAAAACCTCTTTTAGAAATGCTAGGAAATGTGAAAAGTCACGATGACACGTTTACAAGGAGTTCCCAAGTTTTCTAAACGGAGAAACAAGGGTACCTAAGAGATTCTTGCAACATAGGTCTAGGGTATAAATAGCATGCAATACCATGTAAAATACTATGAAGCATCTTTCATCGATAATCAATTATGTCCCATATGTGCTTGTAATCAGCTTTAATATTATTGAATGCCCTTGCAATGGCTTCCTTGCAACGGTCCATTTCTTAATAAATAAAAGCCATAGAAGGTTTGTTACTATCGACCTCTTGAAGCATGCCAACAATTGGTTCACATAGTTTTAATACTTTGATATAAACTTCCCAAAAGATATTTTCCCATAACAAGTGATTCCATATTCAACACTGCAGAGTGCAAAGTATGCACCACAATGCCGATTTTTCCTTAGACACTCTTTAAAGTGATACAAAATGTGGCAAATATTGTATTGCTGACCTGAAGAACTCTTTGGATAAATGCTTCCTATAGATACTCAATGTAAGGTGATGGCTAATCATGAAATTCACTTTTGCTTTTGCCCATTGAATTGCGTCATTAACCCATGGAAGCTTCCCTATATCATGGAGGAAGAAGTCAATGCAGTAAGCAGCACATGGGGTCCAATAAATTGTTGGGAACCTCTCCATGATCATCTTTCCAGCACCCACACAATTTGTAGCATTGTCTGTCACAACTTGAACCACATTTTTTCTCGATTTCAAGTATTACTGTTGCTAAAATTTTGAAAAAGTGTTCTGCTATCTTTGTGGCATTCATTGCGTCAATAGCTTTTATGAACATCACTCCATGCAAACATGAAACCAATACATTAATGTTGAAAGCCAATGTATGAGTTGTGCCTGACCAACCATCACTGAGGATATTACATCTTGTTTGTTCCCAAGATGTTCTGATTGAAGCCAACTTATTTGTCATCCTTTCCTTTGATCTTTGAAGAAGATTGGTCCTCAATCACTCAAAACTAGGAGGCTTGTACCCCTTACTTAATTCAACAGCCCTTTTAAATGCATTGATGAAATATGGATTCCTAGACAAATTGAATGGAAGTGCACTTGCATAAAGCATATCAGCCATGACATTATCAACGTGTTTTTCCACAATTTTCTAAAAAGTGTTTAATGTCTCACTTCCACCTATTTTTGTGCCAATGTTTGAAGATGTTGAAAAATGAATGGAAGGAGACCTAGATATCTTGTGTCCTCAATGCTACGCTTTTTCATTATTTGTTTTTCTTTGAGTGCTGATTGTCTTTCGTAGTGATCTCTTTTATTTTAGGAAAAATATTTTTATTGCACACTTTCACATCTCCTCCGCAACCATCACTGATTGAATGAAGTTGGTCTATTGCCCTTGTCATGTTGCCTATAAATTCATTTCCGCATATGGTACAAACCAGCTTATTTGGCATTTCTTATCATGCATAATCCCACGCCATGGCATTTGATTTCGGAGGTGCAATTATGAACTTGCAATGAAATAATTTATATAAAATCATTAATTAATTAAAGACTGACATTCTTTTAGGGCCTTAGGCTTGTGTGTATTGAAAGAAAACTACTATTTTTAAAGGTGTAAGGTCTACAAACTTAAAAAATATATTAATAATGCTTTAAAAACTAATTAACACTGAATATTTTTTAAAAAACAATAAATAAAATAATCACAAAAATCAAAACCTAGAAGTGGGATAAAAAGTTAAAATAACTAACCATTAATTAAAAAACCTTTAAAAACAAATACTAAAAAAAGTAGAAGTAAAAGAGGAAAAAATAGAAGTAAAAATAAACATTTAAATTAACTACCTTACCTTATTCTTTCACTTTGCTAATTGCTTCAAATGTATCTTAGCTTAGCTCCAAGCCGCCCACAATGACAATCTCCAATGCAGCTCGACACCTCTTCGCGAATGACAACCCTTTATGGATGACAACCCTTTGCAAATGGCGGCCCTCTACAACTTGGCATCAATTGTTTATATTCCCTGTATTGTCCATATTTGTAGAAGTTTGAATGTCCATGTAATGGCAACTATTCGCAGAAGTTTGAATGTCTAACAAGAATGGCAGCTCTTCGCAAAAATAAGAGGACCGTGATTATAATCATAGCTAGGGTTTCTTATTGCTTAGCATTCACCATTTTCTATAGCAACATCGAAAATCTTCAAGAGAGAAAGCATTCATGTGGAGAAAATAAAACGTATTTTGGGTGTTATTGTGACAAGCCAGTGGCCCTTCTTCCTTGCAATTTCTATTTTTTTGACTTGTTGACCTGCGATTTTAGCTGTCATTTGGAACGAATTTAATAGCTAGAGTGCAATTCATGTTTGGGCTGAATTTAATCAACAAATATCAATGAATTTATTTACCCAACTTACACTAGACCATATATCAGCTATGCTATTTTTCATCTTTCGTGGATCATGCAGGAACCAAAAGTGTCATTGGAAGGTAGCAAAGTGGGTGCTGAGATATGTTCGTGGTATTGTAGTGTGTGGTTTGGGGCACAAGAAAGAACAATTTGTTCTTCTTGATTGTTTACATGTACAAGGACTATACATAATCCATTGATAATAAATCCACATTTGGCTTTGCTTTGTTTTCATGGGAAAGTGAGAAGCAACATATAGTTATTTTTCAGTGTAACTGGGTTCGCGCACCCAATTGGCTGGGTGCGCACACCCGCATCAGGTTCGCGGGTTCAGGATCGGGTACGGTTGGGCCAAACCCCATCCGAACCATGTTTGACAGGGTTCAGCTTTGACCGAACCCTGTCAGTCAGGGTTCGGTGAAGCCGAACCCTGTGGTCAGTCAGGGTTCGCCCAGACGAACCTAGCTTAGTTTGGGCATTAACATAGGAAAAAAAAACATTTTATTATTATTATTATTTTTTTTAAGGTGGGCCCAGCCACACCCAGCCCATACGGGCTAAAAAAATTATTAAAAAAAAATTAGAGAACTTCGTGTATGTCCATAGTACTCTTTGACTCATGTCTCGTAGGGACAAGGGTTATACAGAGGGGCCTTTTGCACGTTGGGATGCAGTTCCTGATGATACCAGAGATGACAGTAGGTGTGATGGCTTTTCAGATCTACCACCACCAGATCCACAGGAGGAGGGCCTAGAAGATGATGATGAGTAATATGATGAATGAGAGTCAAATATCAGATATTTGATTTTATCTTTGTACATGTCCACTACTATATAGTATATTGTTATCTCTTGACTCTTTATGACTTGACATCCTGTCATTTTTTTACATGAATATGAAATATCATATATCAATATGCTTTTATGATGCCATATTTAAATATTTATTATTTTGCAATGTGTATGAATGATTTATTTTATTTCACAATGTGTATAATTTATCATTTATTTAATTATTTCGCAATGTGCATATTTATTTTATATTTAAATATTTTTTGATAAAATATATATATATATTTTTAAATTATAAACTAGTTGCACCTGCAACCGGCGAACCCAATTTTTGACAGGGGCTGCACCCGCACTCGCACCTGGTAACCTTGTTATTTTTCTATTGAGTCAGAGGAACACATGGTGGGAGCTGCCTACAAAGTGATATGGCTACATCAAATATTGGCGGGAATGGGAATACCACTAAAGCAGCTAATAATCATGTATTGTGACAGTTAAGGTGTTTTGAAACTTGTTTGTAATCTAGTATTTCATGAGCGCACAAAGCACATTGAGGTTTAGTGGCATTTCATTTGCAAGCATGTTCATGAAATGACTTGCATGTGTGAAGTTTGAGGCATTCCAAGATTTTCTCTCTTGTATTCTTGGGATTATCATGTAACAAGGAAAGGTTGGGGTGGGGGTTGAGAATATTAGATAAATATTCATCCTGTTTTATAGGTTATGATCATGGACAACCATTAAATGCCGTTGCATAATGTGATCATCCGGAGTCTTTCTTTCCTTGCCTACTTTGGTCCTTTTGTGGGCTGCGAGAATTGAGCAGTTTTCATTGTTTGTGCTCTGGCTTCAAATTGTGGGATATTTTTTTGTGGACCACTACTATGAGAATAAAAGTTTTTGAGATGATCACCTCTTCTTTCTTCTCACATACCACTCCTTGCAATACTGCCTCTGTGATTAAGAACTTTTTTGTTATATGGAGTTTCTCTTTTTTCATGCTGCTAAGTATTAGGAGAAAACTAGATCACTTTGTAGCCATTTTCCTTGTTCCTCCTGCATCATGCGTTCCACAGCCTAATCCCTTAAAACTTTTTTGCCATGCAAATCTTCCCTTCTCGTGGGCTGTGGACTCCCATGAGGAAGTGTACAAAACATGTTTCGCTTTCTCAGTCACCCTCCATGTATAGGTACACATAAAGAAGTCACCTTACTTAGCTATTTTTCCCTCTGCGGACTTCTATGTCTGCAAATTGTGGAGACTTAATAGAAAAGAGCACTTGATGACATCCCTTTTTCACCCTTTTCCCCGCAGCCTGCACTTCAAGAATTAAAGTGCAATTCTGTTCTGCAGACCGTGTCTCTTGCAGGTAGCGGAGACATACAGGCCCAGGGAGCTATCCCTTTTTAATTTTCCCTACCCTTTCCTATATCTGCTCTTTACAAAACTATGGTTTGATATTTGTATTGCAGATTTTGTCTCATGCGGGTCATGGAGACGTGGTTGCCAATAGAATAATCATATACTCCCACTTCCCTTTTCCACTCTGCACCCTGTACTCTGCAGGATCTTTGTTGAAATCAACTAAGTGTTTTCATTTTGTTTTCAAGACAAGTGCTTTGCAAAACCTCCTTCCTTAGGGTGCTTGACATGAGTACATCCAAGGGAACAACCATTTCATCATCTTCCAAGGGATAAAAGAAAAGAAAACATACAAATACATGTTGAGGGAATCTACATCCCTTTCAAGCTTTCAGACACCACAAACACAACAATAGGCATGGCAGATTACAAGGCCTTTTATTGTTAGAAGAAATGTATAAGAAGCTGAAGAACTTAAGATTGTCCAGGTCTTAGTTTGCAAGGATACTTTGCTGTCCCAGATTAGTATTGCAATGCAAACAAAGCCTCGACCTAGAGATTGGGAACCTCTTCAGCAACAAGGTATAGTTACTTGCCAATGTTAGACCAGCTGCAGTTTCAGATGCTTTCAGCCTTCCACCTCCACTGCTTGAGGTAGTCCTCATAAATAAGGAAGAGAATGAATCATACTGGGAGCAGAAGAAGAGTGAATATTTGAGATTCATAAGTAAAAAATGGCACGACAAAGAGAAAACAAAGAATTTCCAAGCTGTTTTGAGATACTAGAAGTCCCAATTCATTGAAAAATTTGGCGATACCATAGTTGTCCTCAGCAGGATAGGTGGGGAGAGTAGAGATTTGTTTTCAGCTATGGATGTTTTTCTTTTGAGAGTTGATTTTTGTAGATGAAAAGACTGTTTGTGGGGATTATTTCATCAGTGAGCAGCTGTGTCAGGCCATTATGACCTCTTATTTTCTAAATTCCTTTGAAATTTCATCTGAAATTGGTGGTTCTTGGATTGAGGACAGAAATAAAGAAAGGGCCACTATTGCCAGCATGTTTACCAATTTTTCATGCTAAAAATTGGCACAGCCAATAGAATTTAAACTATGATCAGTTGATCAGAATAATCATAGGATGATTAACAGATGATGAAACAACCAGGTTGTTGGAGATGACAATGAATGCCGCACATCCTTATGTTGATTGGTATGTGTAGGAGACAAATTTTTCATATATTAGGGTCTTCAGAACAAAAAGCAACTAATAATTTAGTCCTTCTAGACATTTGTAGGCAAGTGATACCTTTCCATAAGATCTGTATAGGGAAACACCTTAAAGGACCTATCCCATTCCCCTTTTCAATTGATAAATCTACTTGCAAGGTGTCAAGGGATATCAATAATTTGGAGGTTGAAATTCAGGAGTTCTATTTTCAAGTTTCTTGCATATAGAAGAAATTATGACTGGAGAAGAGTCATTAGGGAATAATGCAAACACAAAACTGGTATATTGTTCAAACATGAGACACCGCAAGAAGACTTTTAGGCAATTGTGATGGGGATTCAAAGGTTAGGGGAAGCCACTAGGGGATTAGAGTAAAATCAAATGATATAAAATCCAACACTGAAGTGTTGAACACTTAAAAGAGTGCAGAAGCGTCCACCAATGAACCCTTTCATTCCAATGATAAGGCCCAATCTGGTAATGATGTGCAAATAATAGAGGATGAAAACAAGCTAAACTAAAGTAAAGAACCTAGTGTAAACTACATTGAAGTGGAACAACTGAATGACATAATATTACAGCCTCAAGGGTGACCCAAAATGGATAAACCCTAACATGCTAAAAGTAATGACGAAGAGAGCTAAAAATCAAGGTACAACAGAGATAGAAAAGAGCTTCAATGAATCCAAGTGCCAACAATAATCTATAGTGGGATGTAAAGTAGAAGCACAATTGTCGTCATCACCAACTATCCTGAAAAGGCTAATTCAACATCTAATCATGCGCTCAAGAGAATGGCTAGGAATTAAGAGGGCTTGGTTGGATAATCTTGAGAGGACATGGAGTTTGAACCCTCAAGACTCTTCTAGCATCCATGGCCATAGAACCGATAGAAGAGGATAAGTTGCATTTGGCTACAACTCCTCGATATGTGAGGGTGGCCGAAACCCGATGCCAAAGAATTGCACTCCCGTCCCACCACATGCAAGAAGAAGAAAGAATGGAAGCCTTAGTAGCCACTCGACAAAGGCACACAAAGTTGTTGTTAACATTTTGGAGAGTTGTAGCTTCAAATGAATGCTTATTACTCTCGACTGTAGTGATAGAGTGAAAGAATGAGGTGATTAGTCGAGTAGTAGTTGATCTTGTCCGTAATAATTGATGCGGAAGAGTGATAGCTTCCCCAAGGTACAAAGCCAAGCATCTTTGGTCAGGATAGCTGAAAAAAGTGGCAAGCAATCCACTTGAGTCTCTATACAAGCAATAGTACCTCCCTCAAATCTCATAATAAACAAGACACCTAAAGATGAAATGTTCTTCAATCTCCAACTCCCAAATAGAGCAAATACGACATACCCTATCCCCTTGACAAATGTGGTGGTCTGTCTCCACTCGCATTTGATGCGATCATACTTTGAGCTGACCAAGAGGAGTTCTAAGGTTGTGTCCAATGTCATTGAACATAACTAGGACGAGTAATAATGCTATTATCAATCCTCATGAAATGTTTAGTGTAGAAGGCCAACTTAGGAGCAAGAGGCTGTGATGGAGCAATCCAAGTGATCTGAATATATTGTTGATAAGCATCATATTTGACCACTTGATTAATTACCGTCTTACTAGGAAGAATGCGGGAAGGAGCTTTTAAAAAATATTTGAATGGAGATAATAATTCTATGGAGATGCCAATTGACAGAAGAAGAGAAATAAGTTTTGAGGACTATCCATAATGACGACCAAAAGTACTTCTAGAGGTAATCCATTCTAAGGAGCAAAGCACTAAATATGGGTATCTTTCTCGACCTGAGGTGTAGTCATCCATGGATCTAAGGTGATGAAATTGAAAAATAATTCTAAAGATGCTCTCAAGGCGAAGAGGTTGAGAACCAAACGCAGCCCGAACAATACTTTGGGGTATTGTTTTTTACATTGGATAAATTAATAAAGGAAACTAGTTTGGACCCTCTCAATGTGAGCCCAATGAGCACACCCTAGACTTTGATCCCAAATCTCAGATCCATAAAGGACTGTGGGTTTCATGATGCAATCAAATAGGCTCATCATTTGTAGGTATGTATTGGAAGTGCCATCGACAACATTGGTGTTCTAGGACTCAGAGAGATGAATATCCCTTGGAAAGATGTGATTGTGAAGCTAGCCAAAGATTAAAGGACCTGCAAACTGGTGATCTTAGTCAACTCGCCGTTATAGAAGAACTAAAACTTAGATAGGGTACTCTTTGATGTGTTTCAGATCATCACCTTATTCTTGCTAAGATCGACTACCAACTGTTCTAAGTCACAAAAGCTAGCAAGTGTAATCAATTCTCTTTGCAGGCCCTCAGGAGTATGAACAAGAAGAACAACATCATTTGAAGAAAGCAATATAGCTATCAAAACATGATGTAGAAGGCAACCATCATCAACATAGAGTTTTGACAAATAAATTCTTCAAGCCCGTCAATGTCGATCCAAAGAGTGAAGGAGAAAGAGGATAACCTTGTTTGACGCCAATGGTGCTTTGGACATTATGTAAGAAGCCAAAAGCTGTCCGAAAACGACCAAATACTACCTCATATAGTCTCTTGATGGCAGTGATAAAGAGTTCTAAGATGTCAAAGTCATGTAGCCTTTGAAATAAAAAATTCTTGGGAATGCTGTCAAAGGCTTTTCTAAAGCCCATAGAACAACTTAATTCTTTAAAAAACCTTTGGCAAGCCTCCTCAATACTAGCCCTGAGAGTGAAAACATGATCAATAGTCTGATGATCCCTTCTAAAACCGTCCTTCCCTCTCACTCTAAGCTTGTCTTGATCCAATAATTCTAAGAGTTTCATATTCAAAATTGTTGCATAAAGCTTAGCAAATATTGTGGCCAATCGTGATAGTTCTTTAGTTATTAGGATCTGAATAGTCTCTAGATTTGTGGATGGGGTGGATAATATGACGTGATCCGGAGGAAGGGAATCTAGAACAAACCTCATTGAATAATTGTGCAATGGCATGGCCAAATGTAGAGGCTGAAAGAGATCGACTGAGAGAACTGGCTCTCAAATTTGCAATTGTAGGAAAATGGGAAGCTAAAGGTTCATATTAGATAGAAGAGTTGTCAGAAGAAAAGAGTGTTAAAACTTTGAAGTCCACACGAGCAAATTGTCTTTGCGATTAAGAAAAAAGGATAGCCATGTATTGATTCTGCAAGATAACAAGCTTGGAGAAGATATATCTCAAAATGATATAGATTGCAGTGTTTACTACCAAAATCTAGAAATAATAGTGGTGGTAGGCAAAGCCACAACAAAATATGTGTAAATGCTATGAAATTATGAAACCTCTTTTAAAAGAAGCCTGGGTAGTTTACAAGAACCTCCTTAAATTAATCAATGAATTAATTGAGGCAAAGAAAAACACGCTTGAAGAAGTTGTTAAATACAAACCTCATGTGGATTCATTGCTCAATTTGTCCAACATGCCCAAAGATGAATGGAAAGCCACAAAGCTTAATTACCTTGGAAATAAAAGGAATTCCATGTTGTGGAGGGTCCAAGTAGAATAGAGATAAGGTAATTCTATTGATGTCCACAGATGGCCAAAGTAGGCCAATGGGACTCATTGAAGAGATGTTACAAATTACAATTCATTTTAGTAACCACAAAGTACTACGAAAATAAGCGAAACTAGAATAAAGAATCTAGTGTAAACTACTATAAAGTGGAACAACTATATGGCATAAAATTATAGCCTCGAGGGTTGCTCAAAATGGATAAACCAAAACATGCTAAAAGGAATGATTAAGAGAGATCTAGAAGTTGAGGTATAACAAAGATAGAAAGGAGCTCCAATGGATGAGTGCCAATATTAATCTATAGTGGGATGTAAAGTAGAAGCACAATCATTGTCGTCACCAACTATCCTAAAAGGGCTCAACACAGGATCTAATGATGCTTCCAAGAGAATGGCTAGGACTAAGAGGGCCTAGCTGGATAATCCCAGGAGGACATGGAGTTTGATCCCTCAAGACTCTTCTACCATTTATGGTTGTGGAACCAATAGAAGAGGACAAGAAACAAGTTAGTTGCGCCTGTCTACAACTCCTCTGTATATGAGGGGGGCTGAAACCTAACGCCAAAGAACTACAGTATTGTCCTATCGTAAGCAAGAAAAAAAAATTGAAGCCCTAGAGGCCACTGTTGTATGCAGACAAGGGCGCACAAATTTGTCATTAATATTTTGGATAGATGTAGCTTCCAATGAGTACTTATTA
Source organism: Wollemia nobilis (assembly GCA_028583015.1). NCBI lineage: Eukaryota > Viridiplantae > Streptophyta > Pinopsida > Araucariales > Araucariaceae > Wollemia > Wollemia nobilis. The sequence continues at coordinate 18,494,431 of JAQPPZ010016946.1, read as the reverse complement.
CTCTCAACTACAAAGATAGGTTAAAAGAATAAGGTGATTAGTCGAGTAGTAGTCTATCTTCCTTGTAATAACCAACGTCGAAGAGTCATAGCTTCCATGAGGTACAGAGCCAAGCATCTTTGGCCAAGATAACTAAAAAAAGTGGCAAGTGATCAACCTAGGTCTCTATACAAGCAATAGTACTTGCCTCGGATTTCATAATAAATAGGACACTTGAAGAAATGTTTTTCATTCTCCACCTCCCAAATAGAGCAAATATGAAGCACCCTATCCTCTCGATGAATATGGTGGTCTGTCTCTACCCGCAACTGATGTGAGCATATTTTGAGTTGACCAAGAGGAATCCTAAGGTTATGTGTCCAATGTTGCTCGACATAATTAGGATGAGTAATAATGCCATTCTTACTTCTCATGAAATGCTTAGTGTAGAAGGCCAACTTAGGATTATTAAGAGCTTGAGATGGACCGATCCAAGTGATCTGAATATATTGTTGATAAACATTATCTTTGGCTGCTTGATTAATTACCCTCTTATTAGAATAAGTTAGGGAGGAGCATTTAACGAGTATTTGAAAGGAGGTAATTGATCTATGAAGATGCCAATTGACTGAAGAAGAGAAATAACTTCTGAGTACCATCCATGATGAGGATGAAAAGAGCCCCTAAAGGTAATGCATTCTAAGGAGCAAAGCGCAAAATATGGGTATCTCTCTTGGCTTGAGGTGCGGTTACCTATGGATCTAAGGAAATGAAGCTAAAAAATAATTCCGAAGATGCTTTCAAGACAGAGAGGATGAACAACAAACTTAGCCTCAACAATACATTGGGGAATTGTTCTTTTACATTAGATAAATCGCTGAAGCAAAATAGTTTGGACCCTCCCAATACAAGCCCGATCAACACACTTTGGACTTGGACTCCAAATCTCAGATCCATAAAGGACTATGGGTTTGATGACGCAATCAAAGAGGAACATCTTTTGTAGGTATGTATTGGAAGTGCCATCTACAACATTGGTGTTCCAAGACTCAGAGAGATGAATATCCCTTGGAAAGACATGGCTGTGAAGCTGGCAAAAGATTAAATGAAGGACTTGTAAACTAAACCCACAATTAAGTGTAAGCAGTGGTGATCTCAATGGACTCGCCCTTATATAAGAACGATAACTTAGATAGGGTACACTCTTTGATGTGTTAAAAATTATCATCTTAGTCTTGCCAAGATTGACTGCCAACTGTTTTAAGTGACAAAAGCGTGCAAGAGCATGCACTATCGTTGTAAGCCCTTAGGAGTACGAGCAAGAAGAACATCATTTGCAAAAAACAATATAGCTATCAAGACATGATGTAGAAGGCAACCGTCATCAACATGTGTGTATTGATGAATAAATTCTTCAAGCTCATCAATGTAGATCCCAAAGAGTGAAGGAGAAAGAGGACAACCTTGTTTGATACCGATGGTGCTCTGAACATCCTTTGAGAAACCAAAAGCTGTCCAAAAACGGCCAACAATTACCTCATACAGTCTCTTGATGGTAGTGATAAAGAGCTATGAGATGTTGATGGCATGTAGTCTTTGAAATAAAAGATGTTGGGAATGGTGTCAAAGGCCTTTCTAATGTCCACAAAGCAATAGAACACTTTAGAGGACCGTTGGTCAGGCTTCTCAATAATAGCTTTGAGAGTGAGAATATGATCAATAGTCTGATGATCCCTTCTAAAACTAGCTTGCCCTCTCGCTCTAAGCTTGCCTTGATCTAACAAATATGAGAGTTTCATAATCAAAATTGTTGCATAAATCTTAGCAAATGTGTGCCCAATTATGATAGTTCTATAGTTATTTGGATCTGAATAGTCCCTAGATTTTGTGGATGGGTTGGATAATATGCTTTGACCATGAGGCAGGGTACCTAGAACAAACAACCTCATTGAAATTCTGCAATGGGATAGCCAAGAGCTTCAACACCATTGTTCAAGAACTTAGCCTGGAATCCCTCAAAATCAACAACCTTGCTAATGCTTAATTTATTTATAGCTCTTTTAACGTCCCTTGAAGAGAAGAGGTGACATGATGTTGGGGAGAAGAGATATGAATGGTGGGCCACCTTGTGATATCAAAGAAAGAATTAGCATGGGATACCCAAGACTTGTCATTGATGCATATGGGATGGGGCTTCTTGAAGAAGAGTGTGCTCAAAGGGTTTGGGAGAGTGATGAAGAGTATCTAGAAGCTCATCGCGCGTAGCAAAAAGAAACTTTTACTTATTATGTTGAATGAGGCATTTATATTCCCTTTGAGTGGAAGATATAGTTGTAGGCGCATGCATAAGAGCGAAATAGGGATTTCGATTCATGGACTTACATTCCTCAACATACCATTGATTCCTGGGGCAAGCACCAATGCGACGAATAGACTTTGGTTGAGGAAGAGTGTGGGGAAAGGAGTCAAGAGTTGCATCCCATTATGTACGAGACAAAAATTCATATTTGGTTGTTGTTGTGGTGGAATTAAGAGAGTAGTATTGGGACATCAATTGGGAAAGATGAGTAGCATAATCATCGGCCAATGAAATGAAATGAAAGATTTTAATTACGTCCGCGAGACCCAAATATGGTCTATGGGACCTCAAATATGGAAGTACAATTACTCAAATCATATCATATGATCTTTAATATCTTTGAGAAGGTTGTTCCTTCTCCTGCTGATTTGTGTTAGCAATTCCCCAACTTTTTTATTTCTTGTCTTCAAATAAATCTGCCATAAACTCGTTCCCAAGTGTTTCTTTGTATTTGTCACGGATATCTGAAAAACTCGGGCATTTATAGATGAAGTGTTCCTCTGTCTCTCTTGCCCTGTCTTTGCATAGAGTACATATCCTTTCTTCCCATTGTTCTTTGGGCGTTGTCCATCTCCCTGTTTCACATCTAAGCCTATGAGAGCTAGTCCTTATCTGAGCAATGAGTATTTTTTCCTTCCACTTGATTTCAGCGCCTATATACGCTTTTTCCTTGTGGTCATACGTTGGGTTAAAATTTGCAATATAATATTGTCTTTTCCTGCTTGCATTTTTCCACATTCCACTTCTGAACTTTTCATTCACATAATTTTTTATGTCTTTGTTGACATTTGGGCATTCATTTATGTTGATTTCCCAACGTTTCATCCATTTCTGATTTTGTTTCATCCATGTATTCTTTCGCCTATGCAACTCTTCGTCCCTAGCTGCCCTAGGCCATCTATCATTTGTCATGTTTTCTGTTTTTTCAAGTAACATAACAGCTTGGTCATAGCAATTGCTTCTAAAGGGAACATTCCAGTTTCAGCTAGAATAATTTCATAAGGGGTTGTGGCCTTAATTTTGAGAAAGTTTGTGATTAGATATTTTTGAATCCTTTCTATTTGCCTCCATTTTGCATTTGTTGTGCCACTAGCCCACACCTCGCAACCATACAACAGAACCGGTGTAACAAGTAGGCCAAATAAGACCTTGGTGGTCTTCCGGTCCCACAACTCGGCATTCCTACACCTGTTTTGAAGTGCATATAGTGCTCTCCAACCACTTTGAGTTCTTTTCATCCTACATGTATTCCAATTAAGTTTGTCATGAAAGTCTATGCCCAGGTATTTGTATTCTACTACTACATCAAGCGGTTCTCCTGCAAACTGAAATTTGAGTTGTTGCTTCTTTTTTGCTGAAAAAATCATAATTTTTGTTTTGCTCGTGTTCACCTGCATCCCAACTTCTTTACAAAAGAGTTCTAGAGCTTGAAGGTGATCTTCTAGATCTTTGGCTGTTTTGGCCACAAGAATTACATCATCTGCATACATGAGGAGTTTTACCACATATTTGGCTAAATGCACACCCTCTCCCCCAAATTTGTTTATCCATTCTTCTAACTTGTCAATGTACAGCCCAAATAAGGTCGGAGATAGAGGGCAACCTTGTTTGACACCTATGTCACTACCAAAACATTCAGATAACCCTTCCTGTGTTCTGATTCTAGCCTTTACATGCTCATATAGTTTGTGAACTGCTGCCCTGTAGTGAATTGGAACCTCTAGCTCTTCCATTCTGCTCCATAATTTTTCCTTGGCATTGTGTCAAATGCCTTTTTGAAGTCTACAAAACAACAAAAAGCCTCCTCTTTTTGTCCCATATTTTTTCCACTATGTGTCTGAGCGTGATACGGTGATCAATAGTTGAGTGCTTGGGCCTAAAACCTGCTTGCCCCTTTGCTCTCTTTCCCTTTTCTTCTGCCCATATGCTGATCCTACGCTCTATCATACTCCCAAACAACTTTGCAAAGAGAGGGTTGATCATGATAGTTCGATAGTTTGAGGGATTATTTACATCTCCACTTTTAAACAAAGGAATGGTCAAGCTAGTTGTCCACTCGGTAGGGAAGCCATTTTGTATGACCTCATTGAAAATTTCTTTGATTTGCGGTGCCAAGATATCTACCCCCCATTTTATATGCTCTGCTTGAAGATTGTCTATGTCACGGGCTTTACCAGTTGCTAACTTTTTATCCCTTGAATAATGTCTTCAATTGTGAAAAGTTCTTTCTTGACAATGATAGTAGGGGGTGTCTCCTGCTGGTTACTACGCTGATACAGTTGTTTTGAATACTCCAACCACTGATTAACTGTTATGTTATTTTCAGTTTGCATCCTTTTCACGCTTAGTTCCTTCCAAAATTTCTTTGGTTCATGCTTCCCTAAGTAAATCAATTCTTTCCTCCTTGTTCTAGTGTATTCTTCTTTTTTTGCCCTTACCAGTTTCTCATATGCTTTTTTGTTTGCTCTTGTTTTACCCGTTGGTTCCTTTAGTAATCTTCGCATTTTTTTGCAATCTTCATCGAACCATGGGTTGGTTGGGAAGCTATTCCTTTCTTTCTTTTTAGGTTTAGCTCTCTTGCATTTGTTTAGAGCTTCTTGAATAACGTGCATTAACCATTCACTCTTATTGTAATCTCTACTACTGTGATGTAGTTCTTCCCTTTCTTGTAACTTGTTATTTAATACTGCTCTAAAATTCTGCCGATTTTCATCTGTTAAGAGAATGTTTCCCTTGTGAGGATATTTATTTTGATTGCCTTGCAAGTGTTTTCCCTTGGTTTGTCTCCATGCATTCGAAGTTTCATAACAATTGGGTTGTGATCTGACTTAAGTTCCATTGGAGAATCTTCCACTTCTAGCTCCTCTATTTTTGGTATGTAATTCTGTGAGCATATTACATAGTCTATTACACTTTGTCCCTTATATGTTTTGCATGTATACTTTCCTGAATTTTTCCATTTGTTCATCCCATTGCAAATAATCAAATTGTATATGTTGCAAAGACCTAACAACTCTTCTCCATATTGCGTGATAGCCCCATGCTCATCTTCGAAGTCCTGGTCCATTGTTGATTTTCCTCTTCTGGCATCCAAAGAGGATTAATCTCAATATCTTCGTTACCTTCTAGAATGTTAGCTTGCTTATTTGTTGTCCTTGCATTGAAATCTCCAATTAATATAATCTCCCCCAACTTACTGTATATTGAAATGTCTCTTTTTAGGGAGGAGTATGGGTCTTCTCTGTTAAGGTCATGTTTCTTATAGAATTTAGAATTCTTGGGAGCAAAATAATATGCTTGCTATGCTAATAACTGACTTATTTTCTAGGATCTTTATCCAGATGTATTGTTTGTTTTCATCTTGTTTTTCAATTTTAATGACCCTATCCCATTCCTCTTTTATTAAAACCATAATACCCCCATGCCCTTTGCCATTTTCTGCTGCTTTATTCCATATTGCTATTTTTTGTATCCCACAAATTCTGGAGTCCTACATCCATCGTGTTCATGTGTTTCTGTCAATATGATTATATCTTTGTCTCTAGCAATGGGCCCTAACCCGGGTCCTCTTCTCCAAGGGAAACCTCTACAGTTCCAACTTACCATTGTAAGATGTTCCCGGGCGGGCCATACTCCCTATTTGTTTTGGATTTGTTTAGATGTGATGTATGCCTTTCCATTTCTTAAATATGTCTGTTTCCCTTCATTCCTTGCTGCCCTCACCTTTTCCCATTCCTTATTTCTTTCTTCCTTTGTAAAAATGTTAGGTCATCATCTAAATAAAATTGTGACCCTCTCAGCATGCCTCTGTTTTTAAGTAACCTTATTTTATCCTCGTAGCTCATCAATGTGACCCGAATATGTCTATCTCTGCCTCCTTCTCTCAACCTACCAATTCTGCTTACTTTTTTTATCTGACCCTTCCATTGTAATCGATCTGACAAGAAGTCCCTGGTTAAACGATTTGTGTCTTCCCTGTCCCCATAATCTTTCAACCCTTTGATGATTATATTTGATAACTTCTCATGTCTTTCTTTCTCTTCTGTTATTTGAATTTTTACTTGCTTCTCTATCAACTCTTTTTGTTGATTGAGTGGTTCTTTTACTACTTGAGACCATGTCTTTGCCTTTGCTAATTCATTTCGTAGCTCATTTTCTCTTGTTTCCATGTTTTGGAGTGTTTTCTGTACCTCTTTTATTTGATTTGCATTTGTTTTTTCCACCTCTATTGCATCATTGATTGGGGGGTGGATGGCTTGTTTGAGGACATGCCATTCACGTTGACCCATGTTTGCAAGGTTTTGTAGCTTTGACACTTGCTCCTTGAGTTGGTTGTTTTCCTTTTCCAGCCTCCGAATGGTGTTTATAACCTCATCTGATTTAGTTTCTCTTAATTTCTCCCTCCTTTCCATGCTTTCAAGTTTCTCTTTCATCTTCATTAGCTCTTGCACATAAAGTCTTGGTGCCCACATGAGTGGTGTAGTTGTGGGATTGTAAGTTTCTTCCTCATCTGAAAACTCATTTTGGTGATTTGCCTTTGATTGTTCCTTATTCTCCACCTGTTTATGTGGTAGAATATTTTTTATTTTTATTTTTTGATATGCCCTCTTCATTGTTGTTGCCCTTGCTCGAGCTTGTCGACGCCTTAATATCCTCCAGTACTGTTTCTCATTGACATATATTGGTTCTTGCAATTGTTGCTTCCCTTCTTCCATTTTCAAACCCTTTATAGCCGAACCCTCTGTACTATTGATCCGATGAAATAAATGTGTAATAAAACCCTCCTTGCTCTGCAAACCCTCCGTGCAAACCCTTGTTGATAATAAAACCTTCTGCCGCAAACCCCTATAACGAATGTATTTCTCCTATCTACTTAAATTGTTTTATAAATCGAAAGAGGACAAAAAAATGTGCTTACCCGATGAAATAGATGTTTAATACAATACTCCGCCGCAAACCCTCCTTGCTCTGCAAAAACCCTTTGCCGCAAACCCTTTAATTTTTTTGTGCTGATATTTCTTGTCTGGTTCAGTGTACAGTTCGAATCTTCTCCGTTCTATCGGCTCTGCTTCAGTATCCCCGTGCTCTGCTTCAGTCCTATTTGTGGGACTGCTGAGTTGTGGTACTGGAAGACCACCAAGGTCTTATTTGGCCTACTTGTTACACCGGTTCTGTTGTATGGATCAAAATGAATCATGGGAGGATTGGCAGGATTGGGCAATGGAGGAGGAAAAGATGGAGAGGTGAAAGAGGAGGAACTTAGGGAGAAAGTCAACATTGCATGATCAGCCAAGGGAAGCTGACTAGATACATAAAAGCCATGAATATCAAAAAACAAAGTCTTGTTGGTGATGACATAGTCAACCACACTCGCACCTCTCATATGTGGAAAGTGAACCAGGAGGAGTTAGGAAACTGAGGAATCCCATTGATAACAAAGAGGCCATGTGACTTGCACAACTGAATCAAGTGTTTCCAATAAGCTATAACAGGATGCTTCTCAACTGTAGAGGTCCTAGTGAATGCAAGATCCTTGGATTTGAGTTCGAAGAGACTGAACTCATCCTTTGTAAGATCATGAATAGGTGCTTGGGGGGTTCCAGTGTTGGTATTGAAGTCACCTAAAAGAATGACATCATCGACTGATGAATATGTAGAAATCTCCAGATAGAGATCCTAGTATGGGTCACCATCAGAGTGGATGGCAAAAGTTGATGATGTTGGAGTAAAATAACATATTGCTATGAAGATGTCTGTAAGAGGGGGTGAGCCCCGCTTGATCTAAAACTACTTATATCTGGAGTGCTCATCTGATGCGACAAATAACTTGTTGATGAAGGTAATCCTAAATGAGGCATGCCACACCACTTAAACCTCGAACATCATCTGATAGACGTGTCACGTGCCTAAAAGCGGAAACACAAAAGTAACCATTGACTAGTGGAAGAGATCATTTTGGGCTCTCATGTGTCTCAATGGTAAAGACAAGATCTTATGAAGAAATAACAGCTTGGAATGTACCCGGGGAGGACCATATCACCCCATTACAGTTCCAACAAGCAACATAGAGGCTATTGTTACCTATTGGGACTCGAAAACAGCTTCATTTACAGGCTAAGGATGTGATCACAATGAAGGAGGGGAGTCACAAATCACAACTTTTTGGTCACGAATAACTGTCCACTTGTCCTTTCAAGTAGCTATCACTTGCGCACATGCTTTTTGTAGTTCATTTGAAGAGTGAGGTCCTCATCCAAGTAATTTTTTTGGGACAAAGTAAAAAGTTTCTTCTTGGCTCTCATCAATTGGAGATGCATGAGTTCGTTCAGATTTTTCTATTTTGACAATCTTTTCACCTTGTTCTTGGACTTGACATTGTAGGGCCTCAATGGTAGTGTCCTTCATGCGAAGTTGGTTTTGGAGTTGTGATATTTGTCGTTGAAGCTCAATGCCAAAATGCTCAACTTCTGCAATCCATTTGGTGAGGCAATTGTACTTGAGTTTGGGAGTTAACACTATTCGGAGAGCATGCGAAGGTGGAGTTTCCATGTTAGATCAGAAACCCCAACTCTAGTTAAACCCTAGCTCCAATTTTCATTGGAGAAGCAAACCCAAAAAACCCTAGCTCCGGTTTCCCATTGGAGAAGTAAACCCAAAAAACCCTAGGTCTAGTTTCCAATTGAGAAGCAAACCCAAAAAACTCTGGCTCTAGTTTCTTGTAGAGAAGCAAACCCAATAAACGTTGGCTTTGGTTTCAGTTGGAGAAGCAAACTGAAAAACTCTTGGCTCCAGTTCTTGTTGGAGAAACAAACCCAGAAAACCCTGGCTCTTGTTCTCATTGGAGAAGTAAACCCAAAAAAACTCAACCTAGTGTCTGCTGAAGAAGCAAACCCAGAAAACCTTGGCTCTGGTTCCCGCTAGAGAAGCAAACCCAGAAAAACCCTGCCCGGTTCCCTCTGGAGAAGCAAACCTAGAAAACCTTGGCTTTGGTTCTGGCTGGAGAAACAAACCTAGAAAACTTTGGCATTGCTTTGGTTGGAGAAGCAAACCTAGAAAACTTTGGCTTTGGTTGGAGAAGCAAACCCAAAAAACCCCTACCCAGTTCCCGCTCGAGAAACAAACCCAAAAAACTCCTACTCAGTTCTCGTTGGAAAAACAAACTTAGAAAACCCTGGCTTTGGTTCTGGCCGGAGAAACAAACCTTGAAAACCTCGACTCGAGTTCCAGTTGGAAAAGCAATTCTGGAAAACCATGGCTGCTGTTCCAGCTGGAGAAGCAAACCCAGAAAACCTAGAGAATAGAGAAGAAATATCTTCTTGCAATCCTTCAAGATATATAATATTTGGTTCAACTAGTTAAATGGTCTAGCTTTAAAGATAAATCATTTCCTCAAATACCGTGGCATAAAAATTGAGGCTGATGAACTTTTAAGAAAAGGGAGGATAGAATTCTAGCAGAAATCAAAGAACACTGGGGAGAGGAATATCTTAAAGTTGAAGGCTACAACGTTGAAATGATGGAGACAATAACTTATGTGGCCTCAAGCTGTAATAAGGTCCCAATATTAATTCAAAATGGTAAACATGATGGAGAGCAAGCCTCCCATGTGAAAGAGTTGTTCGACACCAGGACACTTAATGTTGAAGAACGAAATGTCAAATGGATTGCAGAACACATCAATCTACGGGAAAGTAACTCACCAGTATGGAACAAGAAGAAGAGAAGAATAAAAAAAAGGATGGACAGAGCCCAAGCACTGGCCCAAGCAGTGTTTGTGACTTACGTCTTGTTTCATCATGTTAGGAAAATTATTCTAGTTCCAAAATTTTGTAAAAAGTTTTTATTTATTTATTTTTTAAATGGGTTTTATGGGATTGAAATAGGCCTCACCTGTATTATATCATGACCATATGGTGGTATCACAACTTGGCAATTATGCATGTATTGCATGCCAAGATTTTAACCTTGGTATCCTCCTTGAAAGTCGAAGAATTTAACCAGTTGAGATAATGCCATTTGATAAAATTTTGTAAAGAGTTATGAATATTTTCCAAGTGACATTAGTTAAAGTCACAAAGTTGTAATCATGAAGTGGTTAATGATTAGTTTAAGAACTTAACTAGAATTTTACTATTTCTTATAATCAACTTATACTATTATAAGTACGATTAGGTTAAAAGAGAGAAGGGTTATACTTCTCCAAGAGAGTTGAGCAGTATTGTGCTTTGTCACCAAAGAGGAACTTGAATAAGAAGCAATGCAAATAGCATTTCCCAAAGAGTTTGTGATAGTTATGGTGTGCTTTTTTAAAATTTGCTGTTGTTGTTAAAGAGATAATTTCTATCATTTCTGAAGTGAAGATATCTTTATTTCTGGTGAAATTAATAATTTCTGATTGCGTGCTAAGCCTTGAGGACTTGTGTCAATGTGAATGAATCATATTCCCAGAGATTTATGATCCTTTTATAGATCTTCATTTTTTATCCTTGCTTTACGTTGAAAACAGTGTTTGTTTCTTTCTACCTTACTTGAAAACTTTCTTTCAGCTGAAAGTATTCAAGACCCCTTGGTGGTGGAGTTTACCTCCCTTTATATTTTTAATTTTTATTTTTAAATTAGTTATAATGGATTGAAATGGGCTTCAGCCGTATACATTGTGACTGTGTGACCATGGTATTTCAACAAACCACATAGTGGTATTATAACTGGCAATTATGCATATATTACTTAACAAGATTTGAATAAAGGTCTCCACAATGAGAGCCTACATGTTTAACCACTTGAGCTCATGCATTTGATTAAATATGGGAACCTGGGTCTATGACATGAAACTCCTTGTTCCCCCCCGCCAATAGGCAAAAATGTCTAGGTTCACCCATGGGATTAGAAACTTAGTCTATGGTGTGAAGCTCCTTGCTCTCAACCACTTTCGCTAAACCCCATGGGCATTTGCCTCCCAATTTTAAATGTATATAATGTAGTTTTTCTTTCAATAAGTAAAAACCCCCGAAAACATATATTTTTCAAAGAGAGCTACCCTTGGTAAAACATTCATGGAGGGTTTCTCATTCATGTGAAATCAAGAAACTCGTCTCTGCCTTGAACTTGCAAAATTTCAAGCCAACAGTAGTTAAATCTCCATTTTCGTATTTTTCTAGTTTTATATAACAAAAAAGAAAAGATTTTCTTATGAGCAATTAGTAATCTCAGATTTTGTTGTTTTGTTCAAAATTAATCTGTTCATATCTGAAGGCCTATTCATCTCTAATGCTTCCAATGCTCCAGGGTTTACAGCACTTCAAAATTCAGTTCTTTTCTTTTCATTTTCCACACTTTTAGTTTCAGAACTATGATTTCTATTCAGTTGTCAGTTTCAACTTTTGGGAGGTTAATAATATTTACAAAAATATTACAGTTGGTTGTCATTCCAGATCCTAAAATTCTTTTATTTTGAAGAGTTTTATGTTTCATATTTGTCACAATTTTCAGTTTTTTAGCAGTTTTAGTTCAGAATTTTACAGAACTTTTGAGATTTCTGTCTATGTTTCATTTTTCTGTTCCCAGTTAATGTTAAAGTTTTCAGTGATACAGGAAGATTACAGTCGGGCTTATCAAATTACATTTTCCTTACATGCTTAAGGGTCCCTCTATATGTTTAATTAGTATACTTTACAGCTAAAGCATGACTTTGAACAGGAATTTTCAATTTACCAATTTCTGTGTCCCGTGTAACATCATAGTTCTACTTTACCTTGTTTTTTCTGAAATACTTAACTTGTGTGGAAACAGCCACTTGCAGATGCTATACATTATAAAAATCATGAGGTGTGCAAGCTTTTGGAGGAAAGTGGTGCATGTCTACCGGTAGATTCTTGTGCCTTTCTTGTCATATTTTCAGCACTTGTTTAGATCTGTGAAGTTTGAAGGAGGATATTGTTTGCAGTTCTCTAAGTTCATGAATTATTGTCATGTAATAACTTGAAGACATATAGTGGTGGAATTTCTAACTTAAAACATATTTTTCAGACAGCTCCCATGCATGTTACAAATTCACTTGAGGTTCCAGAGTATGAAGTTGATCCCCGCGAGCTGGATTTCACAAACAGTGTTCAAATTACAAAGGTAATTCACAATTCAAATGAATTTTCATTTTTGACCTCCATGAAAGACTGAAGCATTTATTAGATTATTTACCATCAAGATATGTTTGCTGCATGCTGCTTTCAAATGCACATTTTGTATATTCATTCTTAGGGATATATTAGGAGAGAAAACTAAGTGTCTGAAATCTGTCATAGGTATTAATCATTAATACATAGACGTTTCCATTCTCCTCTTTTCCAGGGTAAATGATTTGTTTATTTATTTCTTCTGTTTCTAAAAATTTTAATCCTGCAGGGAACTTATCAAATTGCAATGTGGCGGGGAATACGGGTTGCTGTAAAGAGATTTAGTGATAATATCTTTGCAGACAGAGAAAAAGTGTGAGTAGTTAGGGAGAGCTTTAAATGTTTGATAGATTATGTTTTATTTTGGGTTGCTAATGTGACCTGGCTGTCAGGATAATCGATGCTTGATTCTTTTTCATCAATGTGCTTGTTATTCTTAATAGGAATAAAAATCATTTTATTTGACAGGAGGGCATTTAGGGATGAGTTGGCCTTGCTCCAGAGGGTGCGGCATCCAAATGTTGTTCAGTTTCTAGGTGCTGTCACTCAAAGCTCACCAATGATGATTATTACTGAATACTTACCAAAGGTTTGCATAAGCTATATTCTGTTGTATGTCCGATCAAGTTGCAGAATATTATTGATTTTGTTCTTTTCAAAATGTCTGCTGGCTAAAGGCAAGCTTCTTATTTGTTTGTTTAATTGTATTTGTTTTTATTGAAATTTAGCTTAGGAAAGAGAATTCCAGGGTTTATGCTAGGCTGTTGGAGAAATATAGTTTTGTTTACTTTTGTTTTTGCAAATCCTGATGGGGTAGGGTTGTACACCATGCTTCGGTAACCAGAGTATGGTTGGGGATAACCATATATTGGGTAAACAATATCTGTCTCATATGCCTATGGCCTCATGGATGTTAAAAACTACTTTACCCTTTACCATTCTTTACCCGGTTCCTTGCTATGAATTAGTCTTTTAAGTGTAAAAGGTGTAGTCACATTGAAATAATCTAGAAAATTCATATAAGCGTGAAAGTTGATATTATATTTTGCTGATATTAATTACAGTCCAATAAAACCATTATAATCATTTATTTTATTCTACTGGAAATTAGGTCAATTCCATGAAGAAGCTTTATTGCACATTTCATTGTCTAGATAAAATTCTATTGTATCTCTTTTTGACAGTTATTTTCAATGTTGCAATCCCAGTCAGAAAGTACGTGAGTTTTAGAAAAGTCAAAGTTTTCCTTTGATTGTGCTCTTTATAATCACTTTTCTTTTCTTGATGATTTTCTTTATGAGATTGATTTAACATTTCCAATTGTTCTCTGATCTCATGTATATGTGCTCTATTTTTATTATTTGTTTAGATGTTGCAACTTGTTAGAATGGCCTAACATATTTGTGCTTTTGGATCCATGCACATTTTCAAATATGCCGTGTCTATGGTTGAAGTTGCAAGTATGTTTGCTATGCTTTTCAGCTTCACACGTTTTCTACCATCGTGTGATTATGGCTGGGCTTGCCAGTAACTTATATAAATTGTTTACTTTGGAACAGCCTTCTAGGTTCTGATGGTTCTGTATTACACAATCCTGACAATCTCCAGACATTTTCTAATACTCTGTGATTGTAATTGAACTTGTCACAAATTTATTAGATAATATTTGTTCACTGTGGTTATGGCAGTTCTATATCACCTAATCTACACAATGGATTAAGTCACTGTTCTTGACTGGTTGCTTGCTTAAGTTCTTTCTTCAATAACATGAAAATTGTTTGTAGTTTGGTAGGAGAATTGGAATCTATGCGAAATGATATTAAGGAAACACTCAAGCTCAGCTGACCATTTTCAGTAACATCCTGGATGCAATTTATTGATTGAAATATGAAACAGCATGAATTTTACAATTGAAATGAACAAACAAATTGGGTGCTAAAGCCTATAGGTCCTATACTATGATATAAATTGAGAGATTAAAATTTTGGTCTGTACAGGGTGATCTGGATGCTTATTTGAAAAAAAAAGGGGCATTAAAACCATTGAAGGCGTTGAAATTTGCCCTTGATATTGCAAGGTATGTTCTATAATCATCCTGATTTATAGTTGATTTAGGTCAACCTCTAAATAATAAAAGTTTTTTTGACATTTCTCTGTGTTTCTTAGGAAAGAAATAAAGAAAAGTATTGTGATTCAAAAAAGGAATATCATTATTGAATCCTAGATTGTTAACTTTTAAGGGCAACTACATGGAAATTTTACTGCGTATAATGTGTTTATTCTTGTTCTTTTGATGGTCAGTCTGCTTAACACATATTGTTCCGTTTTCCTTATTGACTGGAGTAAAGCTAAGGGCTAGTAACTAATAGACCTATTCCTCATTTTCCTTAAGCAGTTGCTGAAGTAATTTGTCCTTCCAAAAGAAAGCAACCTCGTTAATAAACTTGATATTAGTCCTAGCTGGAAGAGAAAGGGGAAAGAAATGGCCACATTAAGGCTTGTTCTTGAGCAATTTTTAATAGAGGGCAAAGTCTTTATCTTAATTTCTGATTTGTGTTGTAACAGATTCCAATGTTGTTTCTGAAATTGTTTGATGTGCCCACATGTGATGATCAAATATTATGACTCCAGACAATAAAGAAGAATAAAGAGAGCCCGATGGGCAAATTCAATATTGCCATAAGGTTGATATTGTTGCAGAAAATTTTCAGAACAATAATATTAAAGACCAATCTCACATGCCAGAATGTATGGACATAGTCACACAGGTGGACAGTTATATGGGAAGCAAGAATGCATGCATGCCTACCATTGAAACCTGGAGCCATTTTCGATCAACCTAAGATTGCTTCCAGTCTTAGAAACCACACTTGAATGGGGAAATCTTATTCAAGATTCCATCCTTCAAAACTGAACCTTTTTTTTGTCCTATCTAGGTATGTTCTTGGAGGCATGGGTGGTGACTTGAGTTGAATGCCTCTGTTACTCATCGTTATTTTTTCTCACTTCTTTATGCAGAAATTTAGATAAATGTGGCATGTCTTTGGCTTTATACCTGTCCACCTCCACAAAATAGCCTAAACATGTAGAGCTTAGGTTCCACAACGAGCTTACCAACTTTTTACCTTGATGGAAAAAATGGTTAAGTAAAGCTTTTGAAAGTATATTTTCCTAACCAATACTTCAAAATACTATGAATTTTCGATTTAGGATTTTTCCTAGTGTTCATATCATAAAATTTTAATACTCATTGACTATCAAAAGGCATGAGATCAAGTGGTTAAAACCATGGTCTGTCAAAGTGAAGACATAGATTTAAACTTAAAATCTTTCCAGCCAATAAGGTTTATTATAATAACATTATGTGGTTTGTTGAAATACTGTGATCATGTGGTCATGGTGTTTCAATCCCATATAGCCATTTTATAATATATATTAATTAAAAAAAAAAAAGCATTGAATGCACTCAACAATTAATCTAATATAACCTTACTTAATAGCCAATTGGACACTCTTAGAAAGGCTATTCTCCTTCACAATTTTGTAAAGACTTGATGTCTGAGCCAAACTTTTTGGGTGGATCAAATTGGTTCAGTTTGGCCTCTTTTCATATATTTTATAACTTTAAATATCTTTAATTATATGTCCTCCAAGATTATCCAACCAACCCATCTTAGTCCTGGACATTCTCTTGGGAGCATCATTAGATCTTGTGTTGGCCTTTTTCAGATAGCTGGTGATGATGACGACTGTGCTTCTATACATCCCACTATAGATTAATGTTGGTGGTTGGATCCATTGGAGCTCGTTCTTATCTCTGTTTTACCTTGCCTTCTAGCTCTCTCTTAATCATTACTTTTAACATGTTTGGGTTTATCCATTTTGGGTGACTCTCAAGGCTGTATGCCATAGTAGTTTACACTATATTCTTTACTCTAGTTTAGCTTATTTTCATAGTACATTCTTTTTAGTGCAGTGCATTGTAATTTGTTACAGCTCTTTTCAATGAGTCCCATTGGCCAACTTTGGCCTTCTATGGGCATTTATAGAATTATCTATTTGAGAATTATCTATTTGGAATTGGGAAAAAGTCATTTTAATGGTTAATTTTGTTAACCATCATATCGCAATTAAATATAAAGTCACCTGGACAAGTTATTATTTAAATTTATGATAGGATATATAATTTTATTAATTTGTATTTTTTCCATAATGAAAGGGATCTTTTTAAAAATTTCAAACGTCTGGAGTTTTTCTCCCCTTCTGTATGAATTGATCTTTCTGAATGTCATAACTATAATAATGATACAACACATGTGAAAAGATCAGGTTGACTTCAAATGCTTTTGGAGTTTAATTTTAATCAACCCTCCAAAAGAAGCTCCCATTTTATCATTGTGGCCTTGTGTCTTCTTGATCAATGGTGCTTCACTCAAGGTCAAGTGTGGAGCTAGCCATTGCTGAAGAATGTTTAGTGAATCCTGCAACGAGTCATGTTCTTCCTCCATTTCAAATTGATGAATGCTTATATAAGAAGTCTCTCATTTCTTGCCATAACTCCTGTGTTGTTCCTTTCTGTTATGGAAAATTCTCCTATTATTCTCTGACCACATACACCAAGAGATCATAGCAGGAGCCATAAGAAAAAACACCTGTATGTGGGGAGGATGGTTTGAGTGCTATCCAGCCTAAACTATGGTTGTGCATAACACTCGGAGCAACTCCAAAATATTGAATTTTCCAAGGAAATGGCTCCACATATGCCACAAGCAGGGGCAATGGATTAGCATAGGATTTACCTCTGCATTCCTTCACTGTCCATAATTGGAGCGTATTGGATATTATCATTGTTTCAAGTGATCTTCTGTTATGATCCTTCCATGAATGCCCTACTAGAGAGAAATTTTGCTTTTGTGGCAAGTGTTTAAATTCTCAATGTTCCCCTAAACCCTTGAGTAACTTGTTTGTGGAGAGGCTTCAGCTGGAATTTGGTAGCCTGTAGCAACTGAATGTCCTCCTAAATCCTTTTCATGGTGTGCCTGCTTTTATGATTCATTTGATTTGGAAACCAGTCATCTAATTGAATAATCTGCCCTTCATAGAGCTAGGATTGGTTAGAAATTCTATCCAAATGATCAATTGATAACCAATCCTTTCCTTGACTCTTCTTGCCTCTTTGGTGATCAAATATTCCAATTTATGGATCCACAATCTGAAGACGAGTCTTTTTAAGTATTTGAAGCCCCCTTCCGGAGCCAGCAGTTACCATTCTAACTAGGAATGTTTCCAAAAATTGACTTTTTGTCTTCATTGTGTACATTTTTGAAGATTGATTGTAGCAGGAAAGAATGTTGGAATTGACATTTGTAGCACAAGTGGCGGTATTACTAGTAAGGGGGTGGCGATAGATTCAGGAATGAAACATACCGTCAAACAACAGTGTCAATTGTACGATTCCAAATCGTACGACCAAATCTGTTGTACGACAAAACTGATCGTACAATGATCAATTGTATGATCATATGCAGTCGTACAACTCAATCAGTTGCACTTCTGTACGATCCTGCCCTTGCACATATTGATCCTCCTATTTGATTTATCTATCATACAATGTAGTGTAAGAGTTAATAACAAGGTTCGTATGATGAGGTCGTCGTATACTATCTCGCACAAGTCACTTAACAAATAAATCTAGCATGGAGAATACGCTTCTATAGTCCCTTGTACGATTCCTCTCTCGCACAAGTCACTTAACGGATAAGTCTAGTATGGAGAATACGCTTCTATAGTCCCTTGTACGATTCCTCAATCATACGGCCTGTAACTACTGGAAATGGTTAACTTGTTATTGCTGCTGCCAGTTGTACGGTCCTTCTGCATGCAGCAAATCCTGCAACTCTGTCTATCACCTGCAATTAATCTAATTCTACTGCACTACAAGGCTACAATTCTATCTAATATGACAATGCTTTGTATACATCCATATTACCAAATGGAACATAGCAGATGACAAAATAACAATCACACACATGCATGGAAAAGACTGCGAATATGGCAATAACAACAATATACGATTGATTTACTTGCTGTAAACAAAAAGTGATAGTGCAATTACAATGGCTGCCATAGCCCATAATAGCAGATAATCATTCAACAACTGACTGCATCCTTCATGTACTGCAATTACATATTCCGCATTGATGCATACGCCTCTCTCTTAAAATCAACAACCACAAGAATGGAGGAGGGGGGGCCTTATGAAGCCTGCCCCGGGCCGTTCCAAGTGGTTCCTGGGACAATGCATCATTTACAGCCGCCACCTTGTAACCAATGAACATACTTTGATTAATTGCACTTTTCTAAAGATTTGAGTTTAATTTTGATCAAACTATAATTTCACCTAATTTCATTTTATTTGAATTTTAATTACATTTCACTTTATTTACATCTAATTTGATAAGCATATCACTTCACATCTCAATTTATCAAAATTACAAACAAAAACTTGTTTAAACTTCCAAACAAAACTTTGCCAAAATTGCATTCACCCATTCTTCTTTTGAGAAGCATATTTGCTGCCTACATCTGTCCTCCCCTTTAAGTCAGTTGGCATCCTCGTCGACCCTTTCTATTTTCCTGTACTTGGCCGCTGCTGCTGCTGTGGATCATAAACAGGTGCTCCACCCATAGCATCTATTTGGACTTGTAGAGCTTCCCGTTCATCCTTCAATCTTGCTGCATACTGGCTGATCTGAACAGCCTGTAACCCATAATGATTCATTTTCTTCTCCATTTCGGCCAATTCTAATATCAATTATTTTTCTTGTTTTGTGGCTTCCTTGTGTATTTTCTGTTTCAACTGAGCTTCCATCCTGGCTGCAATAGCCAATAGTTTGTCCTTCTCCGGAATAAGCTGATCCCTATGCTCTAGCTCGTTTTCATGGGCTTCTTGTTGCTATTGCCTTATGGCTTATGATAATCTAATTATATCTTTTGGTATCTCACTTCATTTCAACAATTTCGTGTTTGGCCTTCAGCTGTTCATCCTTATCCTTCAGTTGTTTGTCGTTATCTTCTCACTGGTCATCTTTGACCTTCAGTTGCTCTTCGTAACTTTGCTTTAGGCTGGCAATTTCTATCTCTCTCTTTTCTCATGGCTTCTGCTTCCCTTTTCATCATCTCGATTTCTTCCTCGATGGCTTTCATTTATTTTCTTATTGCTTCAGTCCCCTCCTTTTGCTGGTTAACCTGTTCCTTCTTGGATTGGTAAAACCTTTCCAACCCAACTGTTAACCAGTCTATCTAGTATGTCAAAAAATTAAATTTACTGAATAGTGGTTCCAATTAGCTCCTTAACCACATGTCTTATAAAGAGTGGATACCAAGATCTTGTTCGTTGCCTTCGCCTGCCCAGTTGCTCTTGGATAATACGAACTTGACAACGAATGCAAAATCTTGAATTCTGTTAGCTTTTTAATGACTTCATTCACAAAGTGACCTCCTTTGTCACTCGTCAATTGTAGCAGGATTCCAAATCTTGTAATCATGTGCTTATACAAGAATCAGATTGTACTCTTCGCTGAGTTATCTGGCAGTGCCCTTGCCTCTACCCACTTTGTCAAGTATTCAGTTGCTACTACAATATATTGACACTTATTTGAGTTGCCCTCAAGGGCCCCACGAAATCCAAGCCCCATCTCTTAAATAACTCTCGCGGTTGGGATGGGTGTAATGGCATAAAGTCTAGTTGTAATGGCTTATCGGCTCGCTAGGATGTATCATATGCTTGTACATACTCCTTTGCATCGTGATAGAAGGTGGGCCACCATAGGCCTGCCAGAAGTACCTTCCTCGAGCTGACATTTTGATCCCATATGCCCTCCTGCTAGTCCTTCGTGAGCTTCTTTTAATATTACCTTTACTTCCTCTTCCATTACACATCTCAATATTTCATCTGGTCCCAATTTGTACAATAATCCTGCTATTAGTTGGAAATGCGTTGACTTCATGATCACCTTCCTCTTTTTTGCTGAGGGCATCTCCTTAGGCAGCTCCCTTGTGGATATATATTCTGCTATCAACTTGAGTGTCATGAAATTCGTTTGACACTCCCTGCAGGCTAACCTGAGCGAATCCTTGATAATTGATCCACCATCACATGCTTCTTTCCAGGTTTGACCAATATGTGAAACACGAATTCTTGCAACATGATGAGCCACCTGCTAACTTGCCTGTGTATAATTGTTTTCTTAATTAAATTCAAAAGAGCTTGGTGGTCAACATAAAAGGCGAATAGGTTAGCCAACAAATAGTGCTTGTACTTCTGTATTGTATACACCATCCCTGTAAAGGCGAATGATAATTTTGCAAGAATATTTTGAAAGCTACCGCTTTCAACATTGGATCCCAATCATTTCCGTAATGGATTATTTTATGATCTTCCTTTGTTCCCAAATTCACTTCTATTGTCTTTGGTCCTTCATACTTTATGTTTTTTGGTTCATCTTTCACCTTTGCTACATTCTTAAGGTGTGCTGGTTTTGCATCAATTTCAGCATTGCCTACTATATATTCTACAAAATTCTTGGGAAAGGTCCATTTCTCTTCATTCTTCTTGTTGGTCTCAGTTTTCTCATCATGGTTTTCTTGAGTCTCCTCTATTTGAATATAGAGGGAGGCAGGCCGAAACATTTCGTACTCCTCCATTTGCCAATGAAGAAGTCCACTATTTGATCGGTTTTCATCTTCACTGCACTCTTCTAGGTACAACATTCCTTCTTCATTTGGATCATACAAATTTTCTTCCTCTGAAGAACTTCCTGACTCATCAGTTGTGGCCAAATATTCACCGACCATTTGGTTCTTTAAATTTATCATTTACTTATGCTGTCCTTTCTTGAATGTCAACCGATCTTTTTCGTAGTTATGATTCACTTTTTCCATTCTTAACCGTCCTCTCCCCAACAAAGCATCATATGCTGGTTTCAACATTGTGATCACAACAAAATCCATGATGAATTCTTTATCTGCAATCTTTACTTTCTGAGCCGTCAAGATTCCTTTCATTTCAATCCCATACTGTTCTACGCTATATAACTTGAAACTTGGAGACCATAGAAATGGAGCCCAATCTCTTTCCATGTCTTTTTTGGGAGCACATTAACACTTGATCTGCCATCAATAAACTTGTGATCTAGTATCTCAATATGAATCAGTGTGGGCTTTTTCCCATCATCAATAATTACTTCTTCTATTGGTTGGCTTTGCACCTCCATCACTCTTTACGGTTGCAGTTTCTCTCTTAAAACTACATGCAACGACTGTATGGCGCCAAGCAAACTTGGCACTTTCACTTCTATTGTTATGTTCAACACTTGTGTTGCAAGTTCTTGTGTTGACACCTCCTCCTTTAAGCCCAATGGCTTCTTTAATTTTTTCTGCTCAACCAATCGTTCTTGCTTTGCTTTCTCAACTTCTTCAATCACCTTCTATACCTACCGCCATCTTTCCGTTTATATGGTAGGTTCAAGGTACTTGTCCTTTTTTGCCTGACTTCTTGTAAAACAAGCACATCATTCTCCACTGGCTTGTTCTTAGTAGGAGGCCCTGCTATGTCAAGAAAATTGACATTCTACGAGTTGCTTGTACTCGCCTTCTTCGGGCAGTTAGCCTCCGTATGATTGCCTAGACCACATCATTGACATGTGTGATACATTATTTCCTGCTGTCCCACCTGTTTGAGGAGCAAGACGATTCTTTGCAAAGTGCCCCCATTCTTGGCAATTGCGATATTGTATGATTGGTCTACCCTCCGAATCATATTGCAACCGACTTTGACCTCCTTGCCGATTGCCCTAATATTGCCTCCTCGACGGTTATTCCTGTAGCCGCCACTAGTTGCGCCTTGTCCATTCCTTGGAGTGTTTGATTTTTCTTCTTCCTCTTGCACCATCAAAGTCTGGTGCCTTGCTCCCTTCAAATTAAATGGACAATCGGTAACCAAATGTCTTGATACATTGCATATATTGCAATATGCATTCTTAGGACAATTTACATTGGTGTGTCCTTCAGACTTACAGTCTGTACACCATATCTGTTCTTCTTCACTTCGCCTTTGACTTCTTTGATCATCTTGTCAAATTCCTTCCTCATGGACTGGATAGCATTTTGTACCTTGTCATTGGTATCACTATCCGAGACCTTGCTCCTTGCATGGCCTACAATTCTAGTCGTTGTTTGCTTTGCCTCACTCTCAAAATTTATTGCCTTCTCCAATGCTTCTTTGTATGTTGAAGAAGGTACAATCTTCATTCTTTTCCTATATCTAGGCAATAATCCATCAATAAACCATCTCTTAACCATACCATCGGCCAATGGCATTTGCATTTTATTAGTGAGTTGTTTAAATCTTCTATTATAAGTCTTGACATCTTCATCTTTCTTTTGTTTGTGGTGTCAATTTTTGTAATGATCTTTGTGTCATCCCTCAAAGGCCGGATTTCTTGTTTGAATTCTTTTATCAGGGTCCCACGTAGCAAAGGATTGTGTACTTTCTCTTTTTAACTATCGGTCTATTGCGATGTCTTGTAATGTAGCAAGAAATAATTGCAACCATTCATCATGTTGCCTTACCCCATTTGCTTTCCAAATGGTGGTGCAAGTGCCTATGTGCCTTGTTGGATCTTCTTTCCCTTCTATAGTGAAGGGTGGGCATTTTTGCTTACCTACTCTATTTGCAATGTTTACCATTTGGTGGTTTCACACTTCTTCATCACTTATGATGGCTCCCTTGGGAATTCAACCCACTGCCTTTCTGCTGTTGGTGGTTCTACTTGTTCTTATCCCGTTGCTTTGGTTCGAGGTAGTTCATCTCCTAGTAGTGTTTCTTGACCTTCAATTCTGGCTTTAAATAGCCTCCTTCCAAACTCTCGTGCGTCTTCACTTTGCGATTTTCTTCGTGATAAACAATATGTAGCTCTAGTATACCTCCCCAAGTAGTTGCTCTAGTGCCTGACTCCCATCCTGTGCACCCCTTGGCAAACTCCTTCTTGCTTGCTTAGGTGTCTTCATCCACTCTTCCTTTCCTTGCACACTTTCTACATTGGCGTCTTCACTTACACAAACGGTTTCTTCAACTATTTGATACTGCTCTCCCAACACCTCGTCTTTTGTAGTTAACAACAATATGTCCCACATTTCACTTCCTTTATCTTCAGGAGTCCAAACTTGTTCGAGTATTGGTTCCTCTGTTTCCCTTGATTGCGGTACCAAATTATTCACGGTCCTTCTTTGAGCGATCCTTGTGCTCTTTCTCACGGGTACTTGCTTCTCTTTGCAATCTTGTCTTCTACGTCCTCACAGACTTGAATTTGTCATCCACCTTTCTTCTTTCACATGTACTTCTTTTGCTAACTGGACCCTCCTCGTTTCGGCAATGACAACGTCGCCAAATGTAGCACTCGTGGCAGTATTCCTAGTAAGGGGGTGGCAATAGATTCAGGAACGGAACATACCATCATACATTATAGCGACAATTGTACGATTCCAAATCGTACGACAAAATCTATCGTACGACATAACTGATCGTAAAATGGACCTAGTCGTACAACTCAATCAGTTGCACTTTTGTACGATCTTGCCCTTGCACATATTGATCCTCCTGTACAATTTATCTATCATACAATGTAGTGTAAGAGTTAATAACAAGGTTTGTATGATGAGGTCTTCGTATGCTATCTCGCACAAGTCCCTTAACAAATAAATCTATTATGGAGAATACGCTTCTATAGTCCCTTGTACGATTCCTCAATTGTACGGCTTGTAACTACTGAAAATGGTTAACTTGTTATTTCTGCTACCAATTGTACAGTCCTCCTGCATGCAGCAAATCTTGCAACTCCGTCTATCACCTGCAATTAATCTAACCATACTGCACTTTATCTAATATGACAATGCTTTGTATACATCTATATTACCAAATGGAACATAGCAGATGACAAAATAACAATCACGCACATGCATGGGAAAGACTGCGAATATGGCAATAACAACAATTTACGATTGATTTACTTGCTGTAAACAAAAACTAATAGTGCAATTACAATGGCTGCCATATCCCACAATAGCAGATAATCATTCTGCAACTGACTGCATCGTTCGTGACTGCAATTACATATTCTGCATTGACGCATAAGCCTCTCTCCTAGAATCAACAACCACAAGAATGGAGGAGGGGGGCCTTATGAAGCCTGCCCCGGGCCGTTCCAAGCGGTTCTTGGGACAACGCATCATTTACAACCGCCACCCTGTAACCTCCGAACATACTTTGATTAATTGCACTTTTCTAAAGTTTTGAGTTTAATTTTTATCAAACTCTAATTTCACTTTCATTTCACCTAATTTCATTTAATTTGGATTTAATTACATTTCACTTTATTTACATCTAATTTGATGTGCATTTCATTTCACATCTCACTTTATCAAAATTACAAACAAAAACTTGTTCAAAATTCAAACAAAACTTTGCCAAAATTGCAAATCAATTTCTGTACAACTTTTTCACTTCTTCTTCTGAGAAGCAGATTTGCCACCTACAACATCATCCCAATTTCTTGAGCCTTTTGGAAGAATAGACATGGTAAGCAATCTATAGGAAGTTATTGAATATTATTGTATATTTAATTCTTACCATTAACTTTGCAAATCTATCCACCATACCCATTTCATAGTATTTTTTTGCTTTACCTATTGATTGTATATCTTTCCTAATTGCTGTATTTTC
Source organism: Wollemia nobilis (assembly GCA_028583015.1). Classification (NCBI taxonomy): domain Eukaryota; kingdom Viridiplantae; phylum Streptophyta; class Pinopsida; order Araucariales; family Araucariaceae; genus Wollemia; species Wollemia nobilis. Next base: position 18,469,143 of record JAQPPZ010016946.1, on the reverse strand, counting down.
AACCTAGGGACAAGAAATGGCTGCAAACTAGCCCTTGGAAATGCATGCATACCCTTTGAGGTTTGTCGTGTAGAAAGTTGTCCATAGTGTGTCTAATGCATGCTTTTGATAGGGTACTTGTGTGGTGTGGTATATTATGTGGTCTAATTGAGCAAAAAACGAAGTATATAACAATTGTATATCTATCAGTTTTGTAAGTGTTCTATATGTATTATAAAAATATTATTAAGTATCATTTGCATATATGAATGATCTTTAGTTACATCAGAAAACGTGTGACATTGTAACAGTGCATGACATGGCATGCTTCATAATTATATTATTAATTATTCCTCTAGATTGAGGTATTCTGGCAAGATCTGTCGAAGTATATGTATTTGATTGGATTCCATCTTGTTGATATTACACTTACCCTTATTATGTGTGAGATGTATTGCATTGCTTTTTCTGAATATGACTGCACATACTGTCACCTAATGGTTGCCCTTTGTTTCTTGAATACAACAACGTTCTACGTCAAACTACATTTATGAAAATAACATACGTTTTTGTATTAGTAGGTATACTTGGGCTGTTTATCTTTCTTTTGTTTCTTCTAAAAGAAGTTTTGAAATTTAGTCTTTGTTGTGGCCTTAGCTCTTTTGATTCTCTTTCCAGAAATGTTTTCTTTGACAGGGGAACTTACTTATTCTGACATGAAGTGAATTTTTCTCTTATGAAATTGATTCTATGAATGTTTAAATATGTAATATTCATGGTGGTAATAAAGGAGATGTATATTCAAGTACAGCATCATTTTCTCTTTGGGTTCTTTATTTATAGATAATTCTTTTCAACAAACATTAACAGAAGCATTTTCTCATCAAATTATTGTGTATTCATTTCATCATTGTTTTTCAGGGGAATGAATTATTTACATGAGAATAAACCAGCACCTATTGTCCATCGGGACCTTAAGCCCCCGTAAGTTGTAACCATCAATTAAGTATCTTGCAAACATGCCTATTTGTAATGTCGTAAGCTTTTTTCTCATTGAAGCCTTCATTTCTTGAAGGTCTATGATCAAATGGGTGCAAAATTCAGTTTTCCAACTGTCATTCTAGGAAAAAATTCATCCTGGAAAGATTCTTACATTTTTTCTGCCAGTGATCTACCAGAAATATACTGCGGGATGATTCAGGGCATCTGAAAGTTGCAGATTTTGGAATAAGCAAGCTGCTAAAGGTGCCAACAGAAACTGTTAAAGAAAATGGATCATTTAAATTGGATGGAACATCTTGTAAGTTTCATTTGTCCTTTTTCCTAGAATGAAAGAAATTTGCACAATTTCTGAGATGTCATCTTCTCACAAGATATAATGTTGACCTGCAATACAAAATTCATTGTGTATTGTAGACTGCATCTTTTTTTTTGTCTGCCTTCTATTGTTTTTGAGCTCTGCATAATTAACTCTTATAAGGTAAGAACATACTGGGTGAACCAATTCAATAGTACAGTTTGGTATTCATTTACTTCCACGCAAAAGTATGCGGCATCAAGCATGTCATCTATACGTTTAATGTTTCTTTCGGTAATATTCAAAGCAGATACCTTAATGTTACGTTTGGTCTTGGTTTTTTGAAATCTTTTGTTTAAGCAGTAAAAAATGTGATTCAAAATGTTTGGTTGATGGACCATTATAATACTTATTGAGTTTCATTTGTGAATTTACTTTTAAGATTTTAACGTGCTGTCATTTTCAGGTTGATGAGGTTTTTTCTAGTTTCTGTTTCCTTATTCTATGTAATAAAGGGGCTAATGCCATCTCTGGTACTGCAAGCCATCTTTGAGATGTTCGAAGGGCACCTTGACATTCCCAAGTCATCACAGTGGGTATCCTTAAATAAAGGGAATGCCGCCAGTCTCCAAGATGTCTTGAGGGCAACTTGACATTCCCATGGCATGCTGGGGATGACTGATTGACCGTAACTTGGGCCCAAATATTCCGGACATATAGGTACAGCAATCTATTAGGAACATCACGTAAACATTGGGCCACCTTCCCGAAAATCTGGGACAGAAGGGGAGCTCTTGTATCTGTAACTTTGGGTACACCAACACACTCTTTTCAGAGCCGGGGACATGTCCCCATGTGATGTCACTATGTTTTGTGTTTCTGTGTAATATGCCCCCTGCCCTTCCATGCAAGGTCTTTTACATTGATTTAGTCTGAGAATCTGCTTTTTAGATGGAATACATTTAGAAGTGAACATGATACCTAGTAACTCAAATATGCAAAAAGCTAATTTTGTGCTCCGTTTTACATTTCGATGGAAACGAATTGGTTCTCTTCTGATACAATACAAAATTACTTTCTGGTAATGAAGTTACCATTCTTATCTTTGAATATCTGACGGTTGTCTGCTTCTTGAACAGTGAGGTATACAGCACCAGAGGTTTTCCGACATGAAGCATATGACACCAAAGTTGATGTTTTTTCTTTTGCTCTGATTTTGCAAGAGGTATGCTTTTCCCTCTTTAGAAAATTAAGCTGAAGAAAGGTAAAGAGCTAAGGAAGAGATGAAGCTTTTATCTATTAATTTGTATTCATTTCTTCACTAGGAGTACCTGTTATATTGTTCTGAATTAAAATGTGACTACACATAAAAAAAGAGGGAAATCTCTTAGTATTTTAATTATGAAACAAGGCACGAACTGAATGATTTTATTTCTATAGCTTTCTCTTTGGAGGAAATTTTTGCGCATGTTTGAAACTATGTTTAGTTAATGAGCTTAGTGTTCTATAGGTGTCTCTCTATCCCATGAAGTACTGAAGAGTCTAACCCAATATGAAGTATACAAGTCTAAATGTGGACAAGGAAAGACAGACAAGATGCAGCTGCGAATATTACTTTTTTGAGCATTGCTTATCATCTATGTTGTCTAGGTTCATGTGCTCGATCATTTTTGCGTTGCACTAGAGGTGCAGCTGTACTAGGTATAGGGGTCCAGGTGTGAAAGACATCCCTTATTGTGCTCGAGGTGCACTTGGTGCAGGGCCACACACATGTGGCACGACTAGTAGATTCATCCTCTGTTCATAGAATTAAGTCAAACCTTGCAATAAAAAGAAATGACAAACAACAAGCAATGGAAAGGAAAAAGGAAACACTAGCATTCACTCCTTTCGTTCTTCATTAAAAACTTTATGTTCAATCCTGCGTAGCATCTTTGCAAATATCATATTTGATTTCAGATTAAAGTCTATACTTATAGAATACTCCTTTAATTTACAATACAAACATGAACCACAATTTTAACACAGTAGACAATGGACAAAGAGAATGATATTGGCTGACATCTGTTCTTAAAATATTTAACTTTGACAAAAGCATAGTTTACTAACACCATTTTCTTGTATTTTTTTTGGTTATTCCCTTTTTTTTGTCGATCTTGAACAATATCGTCTAGTTGCTACTTCATTTAATATTTGTGCATTGATACTGTTGTAATACCCCACTTGGAAGTTGCTTTGGAGTTGATAACCATACTTTTTTTGGGGGGGATAAAGGGGGTGGTGTTAAATAATTAGTTTCATCATGGACTGGTATTTTATCCCACAAGTTCTGTTTCCATTGTTTGCTATTTATATCTCTGGTCAGATGGTAGACTTTTTAGTTTGAAAGCAAGCATAGCAAAAATGTTCCTCAAGTAAGAGTTCACTAATGGAATTTAGTAAGGAATTTAATTATAGAACCATTTAATAATGTATCTAGAGAGGCATTAACTATTAATCTCTTTATCTTTTGGACTCTGAGATTGTATTCAATTATATTTTCAGCCAAAAAGAAAAAGAAAAGGACAGCTTTCAAGTGCCTTTATTAGAATAAGTAATAATTGGCAATTATAATCATCTAAATTAAACCCTACCCCTAGCCTCAGTGTTTTGAGGGATGTCTTTGATTTTCTAGTTATTATTCTATGTTGTGTATTTTTTGGGCATTTTCTGTCTTAAGTTCATGCTTGGGCATTCTTTCCTCTCAGCAATTTGTTCTCACTAATAGGAGCATCACTTTTTATGGTGTTAGAACATAATGTCATTTTAGGTCTACAATATTTATTCAGTTTATTAAATGAATATGAGATGTCTTTTAGGGTGTTTTAAGGATTAAGAATTTAATTAGGTATAATAATCATTAAGGTGGTCATCTATCTAGTAATTATTTGGTTGTTTCATACTCTTAAGAAATTCACACTCAATAAGACCTCATTGTCTCACCTCCTTTGAATGTTGTTTGTCCTTTATTTGAATACATGATTTCAATATGGTATTAGACCCCATAATTGTGGGTCCCTTGAAGTGAAAATCAGATCTTGAGTCCACAGTGTCTTGAACAATTGTCAAGATATTCATTTCAGAGTTGCAGCAACTTCAGCATTGCAGTGTGGTAACAAAAGTTGTATGTCCTAATTCAAGCAAACTCAGAATAACTTACATAGACTGCCCTACAAGTATTTACTGAGTATTTTAAACAATTTTGTTCAAACACTGGTTTGAATTCTGTAATTGTAGATCAATCCCTTTATCAGATTTTGTAAGGCATGTTTTAAGATTTTTGCAGAGAATGGTTTGAGAATATGGTGAATAGCAATTGAAGGAATCAGTGTAAGGAAAACCACCATTGAAGGATCATCAAATAAAAAAGGATTGCAGAAATACCAAACATAAATCATGCCCGATTTACACATCATAAGGAAGAAATTGGTAGGATTTGCAGAAAACATGAGGCAGAAATTTGTTTTCTTGACTGTTGAAACTTGCATGAACCTGTGCACTAATTTCTGAGACAAAGATGGAAAAATGAAAAATCTTACGAATGAGTCAAATTTCAAAGGTCGTCTAATTACAATTTTTGGCTCATGTTTGTAAAATTTGTCTATTTTTAAACCATTGTAAAGGATATTGAAATCCTAGCACAGAATCTTGAAATCATCATGGAGACTGAACATCAATATTTCTAATAATATGTAGAATGGCACTATTGTGTGTGCTCTGCATTTTAAATGACTGGAATGAAAATTTTATATTTGAAAATGACCAAAGGTTAACAGATAAAATTTAAATGGCATCTGAGTGTAAGTGCCAGTATCTATATTTGAATTACAGATTTTCATTCCACAAAATGGTTATATATATAGTTTTATTGTGCTTATGAGTTGAAATGATTTTGAACAGTAACAAAAACGAGAATCTGAGGAACCAATGTCTAAATCTGAGCTTGGAATTTAAGTTTTTTACTGTATTTGGTGGCTGGAAAGAGGATGAGGTTTCACCTGATATACAAACATAATTTAACTGTTTTCTGAGTGAAGGAAAGTCCTGAACAGAGTATTGAACTGGTAAGTATGCGAATGTCAAGGAAAATTACAGGCACAAACAGATCCTAAATGACAGTTTGAGAGTTTTTCGTCCATGATATTTTGAATATGTGTTTAGCAGGGGTATGTGGGATAACAGAAAATACAGGTTACCAAGCCTTATTAGAGTTGATTCTGAGTTCTAAGAGGGGATTTTCTGCCATTAGGGTTTCTTGAGGCAATTTTAATTGGATTTTGTGGTTTTGAATGAATTGTGTTTTTCGATATAGAAGCAATTGCCATTATGTTATTGGATGATCTTAAATAAAGGCTTTGATGAGGTCCAGGTTTTGGAATAATGATGCCCTGGGGAAGGATTTTAGTTTTTGGTGACTTTTGGTGTATTTTTGTTGTTGACTTATGGTCCAATCCCATGATGGTCATGCTCTTAGCTTAATGAGTTCTGGTGAAAGTCTAGATCTATGGTTCCTTTTAAAACTCTCTCTCTCTCTCACACTCTCTTTCTCTCTCTTTATATATATATATATATAATGTTTGGGAAAACCTTCCTGTTAACTAGATGGTTTCATGTTTTAGGTACGGAATTATAAAGCCTTTTTTTTACCCAAATCCGAAAGTGACAGCTATTTGATGGCACAGCTGGATTTTTCTTAATTTTTTTGGGTGAATTTTGATGTATCTATGATATTTTTGCTTTGTTTAACTGGGAGTCTTGTGATTTTGGCTAATGACATGTCAAATATACTTTTTTAAGACTTTGATGAAGTAAACAATTCATTTAAATGTGCCCCCAATTTATAGATGTTTTACACTGTTATCTAAATGGACATTGAGAATATCAGAGAATAATGTCCATTCAGTTCTATAATATTTAGTCAGTTTATACCTTGTCTATTTGGTGATGGTATGCCTAACTTTAACAATGTATAAATATAACATTCAAACTCAATATAGACATCTTACAGTCTTGTCTCTTCTCAGTGTTGCCTCTCCTTTAATCTATGTTGCAGGAAAATTCTAGGGTGCCCTTGTTTCCCTGTTTCGAAAACTCAGAAATTCCTTGGAAACTCCTCAGAGACTCCAAAAAAGTTATCTTGAGTCACTATGTTTCGTGGCGTTTCTAAGAAACTTTTCCAGCTTAACTTTTCCAACATTTCTTGTCATTTTGAACCAAATGAAAAGCCCAAAGTTGAGGTTTGTAGAAATTTCATAGGTATTGCATAATGCCCACATGGAATGCACAACAAACTTTGATAAAAATCAAATTACTAGAGAAAATCTCTTACAGGAGGAAAAAGGGAACAAAATATATCTTGAAAATAATTATAGGTCAGGATCAATGAAGCCATAGAATCTAGAACAATTGGCAAGTTCTTTGGTAACAAAGAAAAATTGAAGCACACATGGGTTCACTTGGGGAAGTGGATAAAGTGGATAAAAAGGTAGAGGATCTAAGTTTATTTGCATTCTAATCTTTGCCTTGTATCTCACAAAAAAGAGCAGTTCACAAGAGGGCAAGCAAAGATTGGGTTGTGAATCCCAAAATCTCGACTTTGATATTTTCCTGGCTACAACTGATCTATAGGATTATGAAAGTTCTCATGCACCTACTGCTGAAGCCACAGGAGTTGGGTCTTCTTTCAGTTCTGATACTGATGTTGATGACTTGGAAGATTAAGAACTAAGTTTATAGTGTATATCACATAGTTTAGTTTTGTGACTTGTATAACCTAATATTTTAGATGAGATTAATAATTAAATGTGTTTCCATCTATTTGTAATCTCCTTAATTCAATTTTGTCTACAAATTCTAAAAATATTCCATATATTTTTTTAGTTGGGCGTTTCCTTTGTTGTTTCCGTGTTTCCAAAGGGTTTCAGGACTTGTGTTTCCTGAGGCGTTTCTGTTTTGGAAACTTTACCCATTTCGAAGTTTCATGCAACTTAGCCTTTAATGGAATGCATGATTCCAGTACATGGTCCATAATCCCTGGAGCATTTGGTATCCTTCTCCACTGGCAGTGCACTCTTCAAGATCCAAGAAGGATCTGTTGGTGGGAAGAATTGGTTGGGATTTTTATTTTTATTTTGATACGGGTTTAAATTTGTTCTCTCCAATTTTACTGAGTAATGTATAATAGATTGTTACTTGTAATAAGCAATTTAAAGTTTTACTTTGAAAGGCTATGTTTCTGTTTTTGAGTTATATTTTACATTTTATGTATTTTTTGTTAGCTATGATGACATATTATAATTAAAGGTTGTTATTTATAATAAAGTTGTGAGTGCTTTCAGGTCAAATTATGTGGAGTGATGGTCAGGTTACTTGTCTATGATGTACAATCAATATTTCCATTATTTCTATTAAACATGCATAAAAACATTATTTAGCATGAAAATTCAATTTTTTGAACTGTAGGTAATATTCTTGTATTTGTTTTGTTTATTTTTAATTGTAGTGAAGTGTATCATACTATTCTTGGTTGAACAACTTCTTTTCATATTTTATGGTCATCAAATATCAATCCAAGTTCAAATAAAAGGAGTTACCTTTGGGATTATCATCCTTCATTTCCACTTATATGCATCTAAAATAGTATTTTGAGTTTTTGAACAATAACCAGTGAGTAGTTGTTATTGTACCATTTTAAACATTGTTCTTGTGCATTTCCAGATGATTGAGGGATGCTTGCCCCTTGCTTCAATGTCTGATATAGAAGCTGCGAAAGCCTATGCCGATGAAATTAGGCCTGAGTTCAAAGCTTCATCAAGACACTATCCTAAAGACTTGAAAGAGTAAGAAATCTCATATGATTAGGGTTAGCATTCCTTGGTTCATTAATTTTACATTGTTGAGACATTAGACTTAGAGAACATAGATGGTAAAAAAATAGGTCTCTTGTTATGTTTGATCATGAATAACAAATGAAGAGATTAATCCATTAGTTAATTAAAACATTCTGTATTTTTGATTGGAAGAGATTTGTCTTGGGCCTTTTGACAACTAACAAGAAACACGAGCAAGTATCTTGAAAAGTAACTTGTTGTCACATTTTGCACGGGGTGCAATGTTTTCAATTTTTGTAAGAGAGCTGCTCTTCCTTCTCCCCCTTTCTCTCTCTTCCCTACATTCTCATTCTTCTCAAAATTGACAGCAGTTGCCCTGAAAAATGGCTAAGTGTCAGGGCATGCTGAGGTGTTCGGGATTTTGCGGGCCATAAACGGGGGCGATAAAATGGACAAAATGAGCCCTGGATATTTTATTATTGCAGATCTTCTCGCCAGCTTTCCAACGATATATTATAATAGGCGATCGGGTCAGCGGATCAAAAGTTATGGCCCCGGGAAGTTGAACCAGGAAACCCAGTTTTTTGTGCGAAGTCGGTCCGACTTCGCCCAGTTTTGGTGCGAAGTCCGACTTCGCCCTTCTTTCTGGGCGCACCTTGTAGCAGGCTGGCAGGCTGGCAGGAAAAATGACTAAGTGCTGGGGCGAAGTCCGACTTCGCGCGAAGTCGGACTGCTCCCCCTTGTCCAGGCGAAGTCCGAACGGCGGTGAGAATCAGCAAGTGCCGGTGCGTAACCCGACTTCGCAGCGAAGTCGGACTGCGCCCTTTGACCGGTGCGCAGTAGGGAAATAGTGCAACCCGACTGCGTTGTTTTTCACCTGTGCTACCCGATTGCGCTCTAATCCCGGGCGAAGTTGGATAGACTGCCTTTTAAGGCAGACACGTGTCAAGCAGCATCATCCGACAAGTGTCCAACTTTGGGATCTGAGCCAAGACATGCCGAGCAAAAGGACAAGCATGGGCCGCACTACTTATGCCAGCCGCCTCATTTAATGCTGATGTGAGTTTCCACCTACCTCAGCTACCCGCATTCCTGTCAATATAAAGTTCTACCCAACGCGCTGCCACGTGGCTGTTCAACCTTCAGGGAGACCATGCCGAGAGTACAGTCCAGCCCGACAGAAGTCAGCATCAGCAGTTCCGCGGCTGCTTTTGTCAGCTAATGTTTGACTGGGACTTTGTGCCCATTAATGTAACGGGAGGGACTCGGGCTATAAATACCCACCACGTTTTCATTGTAAAGTGGTGGAAGGGGAATGTCTGTTAGGGAACCATTGTAACCGTGCTTCTGCTTATAAATATAATTTGTATGCCTGGTTCTGTTCTGCTGCTTTTATTTCTTTATGCTTTATGCTTTACGCTTCCCTGTGTCACGGCTCGTTGATTCGTTTCAGCATTTGGTGATCAGGCGCCTTTAGCATTGTTTGTGCCATGGCTTGTTGATTTATTTTAGCATTTGGTGGTCAAGCACTTTTGAACTTCATAGACTAGATGTGGTAGCAGTTCCATCAGTTGTGTGTTACGTTGTTGTCCGTAGTGGTGATTGATGCGTTGCCGTGCTGTTAGTTCTCCTTGTAGGGAGAATGTTTGCTAGGGGACCATTGTAGCTGTGCGGTTAAATTCTCTGCATAACACATATACCTGGTTCTGACATCTCTTAGTTACTTTTTGTTTTGAGTTTCCGTACGTAGTGGTGATTGATGCATTGCCGTGCTGTTAGTTCTCCTTGTAGGGAGAATGTTTGCTAGGGGACCATTGTAGCTGTGCGTATATTGCTTAGTACAGAAAGTACACTTAGATTTTGCAGTTCTCAGTCATGCTTTGTATTTATGATGCAGTAAGTATTGGTGATTGCTGGTTGCCGTACTGTTAGTTCCCCCCACCCAACTCCACTCTCATTTGTAAATTCTTTCCGCATTTTTATCTCTTTCCTGCACTCTCATCTTACTAACCCCCGCAAGGAGCCGGCCTTCTCCGGAGATTGGCCGGAAGGCATCCCTTCCTTCCGGCCTTTCAATGTTGGTTCGCGGGTCCAGGGCGCAATAACGACAAAATCCTTTCCTCATGGCGGATTCGTGACCAACAGTTTTTGGCACGCCCGGTGGGACTCTTTGTCTCGCATTTGGAAGATCTCAAGCTCGTCCTCACTCGGGTTGACAGTTTCTTTCCGAATGCTCGGTGGGACAAGGAGGTTTCTCACCCCCAAACAGAATTGAAGCACTGGTGCTCGCTTCATTGCTGTTCAAAATCAGAGCACTTGGCGACTCGCACGTTCATATTCTCTCGAGTCCAAAAGACCGGTCCTAACGCCTTCGTTCAAGCGAGAAGGTGGCGAGCGAGGAACCCGGGAAACCGACCGACTTTACGAAATTAATACCAACGCTCCGAGCGAGCGCGTCGAGCCGGGCTGATTACCAAGCTCGCATAGACGAATCCGTGAGGTGAGACGATCGGTCTCCATATTTTAAGGAAGCCCGAGTTGGTGAATCTTTGGCTTGCCTTCATCCGGCAAAATCACTTGGCGACTCCGACTGAGTCGAAGATCCAGATTTCTTGATCGCAGGCGCCCTTTTTTTAAGCTAATAGAAGACACCCCGGAGGAATCAAGGTTTGGTGAGCAGCCTTGACCTCACAAGCGGAGAAATGAATGTTCACCTACAGTCTCCACCGTGGTGGTATTGGCTCCAACCATCACCGCAACCGGTACCCGAAGAGGGCTCCCGTCTGAAAAATCTCCTTGCCACATTGTTCATCAATTGTACGGGTACCGGCATGAATGACAATCTGCCACGTTGCACCATGTTCGCGACCTGGCAAACTTTGGGAGGCCAGCCGGACTTCAAAGATCATCTGAAGTACAATCAGATCTGGTCCGGACACTGCAAGTTCACCGGATAGGCAACCAAAGCTAGATTTGTGGTGGCGGCATGCCAATAACGCCGCAAAATTTTGTATAAATAATCCGGCTATTATTCAAAGTTTTAGTTGTTTTTCTTATTTCAGTCTGTGCAGTGTTTTCTTTTTAAGTGTTCCGAGGAGGCAGCTGCCGGAAGTGGATCTGAAGAGCAGTTGCAGCGAGGGTGACTCTGTTGCCCAATGGATGAAGGCATGGGTTCTTTGCGCCGAGGCGAGCTCGACACCCCGCGAGCCGCCAAAAATGTTGTCACATTTTGCACGGGGTGCAATGTTTTCAATTTTTGTAAGAGAGCCGCTCTTCCTTCTCCCCCTTTCTCTCTCTTCCCTACATTCTCATTCTTCTCAAAATTGACAGCAGTTGCCCTGAAAAATGGCTAAGTGTCAGGGCATGCTGAGGTGTTCGGGATTTTGCGGGCCATAAACGAGGGCGATAAAATGGACAAAATGAGCCCTGGATATTTTATTATTGCGAGATCTTCTCGCCAGCTTTCCAACGATATATTATAATAGGCGATCGGGTCAGCGGATCAAAAGTTATGGCCCCGGGAAGCAGAACCAGGAAACCCAGTTTTTTGTGCGAAGTCGGTCCGACTTCGCCCAGTTTTGGTGCGAAGTCCGACTTCGCCCTTCTTTCTGGGCGCACCTTGTAGCAGGCTGGCAGGCTGGCAGGAAAAATGACTAAGTGCTGGGGCGAAGTCCGACTTCGCAGCGAAGTCGGACTGCTCCCCCTTTCCAAGGCGAAGTCCGAACAGCAGTGAGAATCAGCAAGTGCCGGTGCGCAACCCGACTTCGCAGCGAAGTCGGACTGCGCCCTTTGACCGGTGCGCAGTAGGGAAATAGGTCAACCCGACTGCGCTGTTTTTCACCTGTGCTACCCGATTGCGCTCTAATCCCGGGCGAAGTTGGATAGACTGCCTTTTAAGGCAGACACGTGTCAAGCAGCATCATCCGACAAGTGTCCAGCTTTGGGATCTGAGCCAAGACATGCCGAGCAAAAGGACAAGCATGGGCCGCACTACTTATGCCAATCGCCTCATTTAATGCTGATGTGAGTTTCCACCTACCTCAGCTACCCGCATTCTTGTCAATATAAAGTTCTACCCAACGCGCTGCCACGTGGCTGTTCAACCTTCAGGGAGACCATGCCGAGAGTACAGTCCAGCCCGACAGAAGTCAGCACCAGCAGCTTCCGCGGCCGCTTTTGTCGCCTAATGTTTGATTGGGACTTTGTGCCCATTAATGTAACGGGAGGGACTTCGGGCTATAAATACCCACCACGTTTTCATTGTAAAGTGGTGGAAGGGGAATGTCTGTTAGGGAACCATTGTAACCGTGCTTCTGCTTATAAATATAATTTGTATGCCTGGTTCTGTTCTGCTGCTTTTATTTCTTTATGCTTTATGCTTTACGCTTCCCTGTGTCACGGCTCGTTGATTCGTTTCAGCATTTGGTGATCAGGCGCCTTTAGCATTGTTTGTGCCATGGCTTGTTAATTTATTTTAGCATTTGGTGGTCAAGCACTTTTGAACTTCATAGACTAGATGTGGTAGCAGTTCCATCAGTTGTGTGTTACGTTGCTGTCCGTAGTGGTGATTGATGCGCTGCCGTGCTGTTAGTTCTCCTTGTAGGGAGAATGTTTGCTAGGGGACCATTGTAGTCGTGCGGTTAAATTCTCTGCATAACACATATACCTGGTTCTGACATCTCTTAGTTACTTTCTGTTTTGAGTTTCCGTACGTAGTGGTGATTGATGCATTGCCGTGCTGTTAGTTCTCCTTGTAGGGAGAATGTTTGCTAGGGGACCATTGTAGTCGTGCGTATATTGCTTAGTACAGAAAGTACACTTAGATTTTGCAGTTCTCAATCATGCTTTGTATTTATGATGCAGTAAGTATTGGTGATTGATGTGTTGCCGTACTGTTAGTTCCCCCCACCCAACTCCACTCTCATTTGTAAATTCTTTCCGCATTTTTATCTCTTTCCTGCACTCTCATCTTACTAACCCCCGCAAGGAGCCGGCCTTCTCCGGAGATTGGCCCGGAAGGCATCCCTTCCTTCCGGCCTTTCAATGTTGGTTCGCGGGTCCAGGGCGCAATAACGACAAAATCCTTTCCTCATGGCGGATTCGTGACCAACAGTAACATGCAAGTTTTTAGCCTGTGTGCACGAATTTATAAATTGTAATGAGTAAACTATAATTAAGCCCGAAATTAACTACAGATGGTATTTGAATAGCTAAGCAAATTTTACTAACATGCAAGGGGTAATATAACTATTCACTTAATTTTGACCATATGATAAATTACTAATTATTAATGATATATATATGTTATTCCTGACCAATGCATTTCAGCATTACGAAACTGTCCTTAGTTTTGTCATTGATGGCAACCAATCAATAATTTTTTCTGGCACGTCTGGTTGCGCATCCACTTGCATGTCTGCTTCATGCATTAGCCCTTCATCAGTGTCAGCAAACAAGTCTGCTTATTCATCTGTATCGTCGGCTGCATTGTAATCATTCCATTGTTGTCATTGTGCACCTTCCCCAATGATTTGCTTGTCACAACTCCATGTCACAAACTTGACCCAACTTCGAGTAGGCAATGGCGCTAGAATGTAGAAATGGATGACCCAACTTAGAATAGGCAATGGCGCTAGAGCATCCACTTGCATGTCTGCTTCATGCATTAGCCCTTCATCAGTGTCAGCAAACAAGTCTGCTTATTCATCTGTATCGTCGGCTGCATTGTAATCATTCCATTGTTGTCATTGTGCACCTTCCCGAGTGATTTGCTTGTCACAACTCCATGTCACCAAGCTTGACCCAACTTCGAATAGGCAATGGCGCTAGAATGTAGAAATGGATGACCCAACTTCGAATAGGCAATGGCGCTAGAATGTAGAAATGGATGACCTAACTTGAATAGGCAATGGCACCAGAATGTAGAAATGGAATACAACATACTGCAGTGCAATTCCATTTTCACTTAAATGAACAAAATATACAATGTGAATAACTTACAATTACAATGCATACACTATGCACACAACATATATCAGACTGCCTGGCACAACAGTTTAGATGGCCTGGAACAACATTCAGACTACCTAGAACAGCACAAAGATTTCCTGGAACAGCACTAAGTCTGCCTGGAACAGCACTCAGTCTGCCTGGAATAGCCAACTTCTACTACCATGTGCAATGCTAACGTACAACACCAACCTTCAATACAATGCCAACCTTTCCTACCAAGCTTGATACCGACATACCAACCTCTTACCAACGTTCAGATGAATAAGGGAGGGGTTTTAAATATACAACTAAGGAGGTAGTTGCATCCTCTAGAGTCCAACTAACTACCTACCCGCCACCTCGTCATTTTCTTAACTTACATGTGACATGCATTTGATTTACATTTACATTTTATTTCATGACTTTATTAATTACATGCATTTGACTTACATTTACATCTCATTTCATGATGCAGTTTATGACTATTATTTATACGTATGCATTTTGTCAAACACTTAGCACAGAAACTACAAAATAACACAAAATGACAAAAGTTATTCATTGTTCAATTTGCTTGCCTACATGCTGCATGTCCATCATTGCTTGTTTACCTTCTCCATTGCAATCATGTTTACAATGCCCTTTGCTTCCTGTTTGGGGATTTGTCTCTTCTTAGGATCCTCAAACCTTTCTCACATCATTGGTTCACCTTAATTCACAGTAGTTTGGCATTCTCATCCTTTGTCTATAGAGAAAAACATCCAAAAGAAAAAATGCCAGACTCCAAAGTTTCCAATTCCATGTATGAGTTGGAGGTAGAAGCCTCGGATTACGTAAACATTGATGTCTATGACTGTACAGCTTGCTGCACATTCACCTTTGCTCACTTTACCTTCACTACAATCAAGTTTATAGTGCCCTTTGCTTCCTACCTGGGGCTTTGACTCTTCTCAAGATCCTCAAAACACTTTGCACATTGTAGCACAGCGGGAGTATTCCACTCTTGGAGGAACAATTTGAATGACAGATTTAATGATCAACCAAGACTGTAATCAATAATGTCTTCCAACTGTATGGCAACTTGGCAAGTGACTTGTACGACAGTCACTTGTATGATACACACCTGTAATGGCAGTCACTTGAACAAGAGTGACTCCACTTGAACGATGACCTTCTTCGGCAAGACTTGTACGACACTCCTTTTTGGCACTTCCTCATACGAAGACAACTCTTTTCATACGACACTTGTCGTACAACACTTCCACACTCATACAATAATTCTGGACTGCAATTCAGATCCAACCTGCACATAGAACTTGGGAAGAACAACCTACAATCTACTTGCTACAGCATAACATCACACAGAACATGTACACAATCACATAGATGAAGGATGAATAGTCATTGCATTACTCCTGCCTGTATGACACTTGTATTACATGCACAGTACAATGCCTGTATGGAATATGTCCTTGCTTGCCAATGACAACAACCACACACACTTTAGCCTTTGACACAATTACACCAATGAATGAGGGAAGGGTCTTATTCATACAACTAAAAGGTAGTTGCATCCTCCAACTACTTGCCACCTTTCTTAAATTACATTTGACATGCATTTGACTTACATTTACATTTCATTTGATGACTCACTTTATGACTTGTCCATACATAACTAATACTTCACTAAACATTACACATTATCACATATAATATTACATCACAACTTTATAACTTTATAAGTACGCACATTTTGTCCGACACATAGTGTACGAATTGCAAATAACACAAAATGACAAAACTTGTTTACTAATTAAGCAGACATGTCAATTTGTCTGTCTACATCTATTCCCTCTAAACTTGTTGGTGTCCTTGACAACACATGAGCTGAGGGGATAGAAGCACTTAACACATATTGGAATCTTTTGTCATGCTCCTTCTACTTTCTCCTATTCCTGATATCTTTTGCAATTGGCATCACTTTAAACTGTTGCCCACAACACATTGTTCTCCAATTGCTCACTCCACTTTTTGCAATTAGTCGTATCATCAACATGTCCAACATGATCAACATGACTAACATGATGGGCAATGCTTGTTGCCATCTTTGTCGGGGGTCAAGGGGGTGGGAGTGGCCTTTCAGGGTCAAGGGGTAGCATCCCTTGTGGGGTTGAGGGGCAACATCCTTTGCACTTTTCCCAATGGCGAAACCATTGATACCTTCACTGTCTGAATTGAATTTTTCTCTTTGTCTGCATTTTGGTAGCCTTTGCTCGACCCACTTAAACAACTTCCCCTCGACTCTGAATTACTTCTCTCTTGCTGTTGATGACTGCTTCTTGGCCTCTGCCAGTCCTACCTTAGCCTCTGATAGACATCCCTTGATCTCAGACGGCTAACTTCTTGGCCTGTACGGCCCACCTTCGTACTGCTAACACCAACTAGATGGCTTGCCTTGAGTTTTGATGGTTTGAACTTTCCATTGTACGACAACCTCCATACAACATCCAACAATGAAAACACTCTGCTTGTATGACGCTTTGCTTCTACAACACTCCGCTTGTACAGTGACTTCACTTGTATGACATCATATTTTGGGAACACTTATATGTCAGCAATATATCAGCAACACTTGTCGACCCTAGGTTGTCACACCCTAGCTTGTATGACAGTGTGTCATTACACCACAACTTGTATGACAGTGTGCCGTCACACCACAACTTGTACGACGATGTGGCGTCATACCACAGCTTGTACGACAATATACCGTCATACAATTGGTATGGCAGTGTGCCATCATACCACAACTTGTAGGGCAGTGTGCCATCATACCACAACTTGTACAAAACTTCCTTGGATGACACTTATACGACACTGGCAACTCCTCTCTATATGGCCTTGGCAACTCGTACATCCTTGCAACTTCCGAGCGACCCTAATTCAAACAGTTAGACATCAAACACTCTATTCTTCGTATGTAGCATTCACTCTATCGTCTACATCACTTACTTTCCCGTTTGCATCAGTCACTTTTGCAACTTCTTCCTATGTACCTTCAACTATTTGTTGGATTTTTGTCTCTTCAATTGCAATCAAGTTCACCTCCTCAATTGCAATTAGGTTCACCTCCTCTACTTCCTGACTAGGGTTGTGACTTTTTTTTTGGTGCTTCAAACTTTGTACGCATCATTGGTTCATCTTGACTTGCAGCACTTTGACATTCATGTGCGAAGTACCCACATAAATGGCATTGCCAACATTGTACAATGGGTCTGCCCTTAGTATCATATTCAATTTTGCGTCCTCGCTCTCAGGGGTTTATCATAGACCGCATCACTAGTGGCATCCCTCTTTGTTACAATCTCCCTTTGTGTTGCATATTCTTGTAGTGATGATCTTGTGTTCTCTGAGTCACACTCATGCTCAGAGTCATAGTTCTTCTCTTTTGAGTCACGTCCTTCACTGGCATCTTGACCCCAACACTTGAACAATTAACTACTCTTATTTTCAAAATCATCATTCTTACTATCAGAGTCATTATCAATATCAAAGACACTATCCAATGAAGTTCTTGAGTGACTGAACTTGAACTTGAGGTGGAACAAGTTTGGAATCCTCAAGTGGAGGATAGTTCCAGTAATGAGAGCAAATGGTGTTAAACGTTGTTCTTAACAGCGAAAGAGGAAATGCGAGGTGAAGCACATTCAGCAAACGAAGGTTGGACTGAAGAGAACATTTGCGCAAGCCATGGCACCAATGTGGAGAGTGCACAAGAAAAATGAGATGGAACAATTGGTAACGCTTGCACAACTGTGGGAGAGATTGCCAAGAGATATGGAGGACGAGAGTCAAGCATGTAGGCAATCACGGGAGAGTGTGCGAAGACTAGAGCCAACACTCGCATATTCATGTAGGTCACAAAGCACAAGTGGACTGAAGTTAATCGAAGATCATTTGCAGGTGCAAAATTGTCAAGTGAGGAAGATCAGCCACCCATGGAAAATAGCAACAATGACGGGAAACAAAAGTACTCACCATTTTTGGGAGATGGGAAGGAGGACCCAAAACCTCATATTGGAACATGTGAAGACAATATGGTTAACAAGTGGAATTGACGATGAAGGATAGTGGCTAAGATTGTTTTTGGCAACATTGCGAGGGATCGCAATGGATTGGCATCTAAAAAGAGCAAGAACAAATCCCTTCACAACGTGGGAAGATTTGACGGCTGAATTCACAAAGGAATTCAAGTTACTCTAGGATGATAAAGAATTTATTAGAGATCTATTCCACAAAACAAAAGAAAGAAGATTTCAAATCATATAATAGAAGATTGAAGGAACTAATCAACAAAATGGAAGTGAAACTAGCAGATGGTTTGGAGAGGCGATGGATCCTAGATGGACTGCTACCTAGATATAAGAAGAAAATAAGGTAGTAGCACCTACCTATCAAGAAGCATTTGATAGAGCTCTCAATTTAGCAAGTGAAACGACAACAAGAATAGGTCACTATAGAGATGATGATTCAAATAGTGACCATGATAATTTGCATATTGCTGTCCAGGGCATGAGAAAGGACTTGGAAAAGATGATAAATGATGTGAAAGGTGAGAAGAAAAAGGATAACAAAGATTTTTGGTGTTTGGACTGCAAGGCAGAGGGAGAAACTAATGTCAACTATTTGAAGAATGCATATTATAATATATTTGAAGTTGTAGGACATGCGGTTGTGAATTGCCCTTTCAAACTTAGAAGTACAAGGCATTAAACCTTAATGATGCAAAAGGAGAAGGAAGACAAACCTAGCACTTCCAAGGATGGACAAGGAGCAACAAGTGGTAGTTACAGGAACAACCATTGAGGAGGATGACAACCATAACAAGGCAATCGATCATAGGGTAGACAAGGACGATTACAATATGATTCGGATGGTAGATTCATTATTCAACACCGAAGACACCAAGAGTGGGGGCACTTTGCAAGGAATTGACAAAATCTGCCAGTAGGAGATTATTTCAGAAATAACAATAATGGATTGATGTGTAGATGGTGTGGAGCGGGCAATCACAAGGAGGCTAATTGCTTGAAGAAAGCAAGTTCAAGTAACATGCAAAATGTCATTTTTATTGACATTGAAGAGCCTCCAATGAACCAACAGAACAAAGACAAGCATGTGTTAGTGGTAACAAGGGCTTAGGTAAGGAAAGCTAAGCAATATCCATATCTAGCCATGGAAAAGGATGGCAGAAAACACATGATTCAATAGAGGAAAAATTACAAAAGACCAAGCAAGAACAACTCCTCCACGAGAAGAAGTTGAAGAAGTCAATTGCTTGTGAAGAAGAAGAGACGTCAACACAAAGCTAGCGGTGCAATACTGAACACAATAGTGGAAGTGAACGTGTCTAGTCTACTTAGAGCAATACCGAAGCTTTATGCAACGGTAGGAGAAATGACGCAGACAAGGAGAGTGGTAGAGCCGAAATGCCAGGAAGAAGCAACCAAGATAAGAAGGGACCAATTCACTGATCTGACCATGTTCATGATTGATGTTGGAAAGAAGCCGACATTGATCCATATTTATTTGCTAAATCATAAGTTGACACAGGTGATCGTTGACGAAGGATCGAGTGTAAATATGTTGCTCAAAAAGACTTGGAGAGAACTTGGAGCACCATTTCTATGGTCTCCAAATTTCAGACTATATGGTGTGGATCAGTATGGCATCGAGATGAGAGGAGTCTTTGATTGCCTAGAAGATAAAGATAGCTGACCAAGAATTTATCATGGACTTTGTGGTGATTGCCATGCAGAAACCAACATATGATGCATTGTTGGGACGAGGATGGTTGCACATGGCAAAAGTTAATCATAATTGGGA
This sequence comes from Wollemia nobilis, assembly GCA_028583015.1. Lineage (NCBI taxonomy): Eukaryota > Viridiplantae > Streptophyta > Pinopsida > Araucariales > Araucariaceae > Wollemia > Wollemia nobilis. The sequence goes on along the minus strand of JAQPPZ010016946.1, from coordinate 18,449,124 downwards.
GAAGGATCACTTAACATTCAAAAAGGGTCAACACAAGTACATGATAAACTTGAAGAATCAGTCCGTAAGCGAGGATCTCACAACATCCGATGAATCGGGTAGCTCATCATCAGAGGATGATAATGGACAAGAGCCAAACGAGGAAGGAGTGTTGGAACTTGAAGAATGCATGGAGGATGAAGAACATTTTGACATCGGACTTCTCCATTGGCAGATGGAGGACTATGAGGTCTTCCTGCCAAATTGCTTGTGCATTTAAGTAGAGGAAGAAAAGGACCAGGATGAACGAAGAAACAATGTATATGAGGTTGGCGAGTATAGTCAAAATGTGAAGTCTACAACCAAGGACGAAGAGAGTAGACAGGAAGTAGATGCACAACTAGACATGCATAGAGGAGAGACACGCAAGGGTTTGTGCACAAAGAGTTGCGTGATGGCAGCGGTGAGTTGCATGTTGATGGTAAGGAATGTATGGTGTGGGAGCAATTGCAAGTGGAGGTGCTTGATGGTGAGATGGATGGGAGTCCAACATCGGTTCAAATGGAAGATGGCATGACCGACAGTGCATGATATGGGAGTCTGGCACAAGGGGAACTTCACGTTGGTAGGCTCAATGGTTAGTGGGAGGGGAGTCCGACGTTGGAGCAACTATAGGTTACGAGAATCCGACACGAGCAATTGCAGTGGAGTTCGCCTATGATGTTTATGATGAAAAGGAAGAAAGCATAGGAAGGCTAATTGTAGCACCAAATTGACCTTTAGAACCTTTTGAGGGAATATTGGTCCACAAAGGAGAGTCAAGTCGGACCAAGGAAGAAAATGGTGTACTAAAGAAAGACAATGACTTAGATTTAGCTTGGTTGTTTAGAGATGGGAATGGTGAACAACCCATCATTAAACAAGAGGAATTGGAACCCCTTCCTACAGAAAGAAGACTATGGGTACATGCAGGACATAGGAAAAGAAAGTAGACTGAGATCACTAATTGGAGAAGATGTACAAAGATCGGTGGTAATAGGAAAAGAGCCACCAGATCATGAAGATTAGTGCAAATGGAAGATGGCATGACCAACAATGTGTGAGATGGGAGTTCGACACCAGGGGAACTGTAGGTTGGTAGGCTTAATGGTGAGTGGAACGGGAGTCCGACATCGGAGCAACTGCAGTTTGGCACGTCATGGTATGCAGGACGAGAGTTTGGCACAAGAGCAATTGCAGTGGAGTTCGCCTAATGATGTGTATGATGAAAAGGAGGAAAGCATAGAAAGGCTAACTGCAACACCAAATCGGCCTTCAGAACCTTTTCAGGGAATATTGATCTACAAAGGAAAGTCGAGTCGGACCAAGGATGAAAATGGAGTAGAAAAGAAAGATAGCGAGTTAGATTTAGCTTCGTTGTTTAGAAAGAAGACTATGGGTACATGCAAGATTTTCGGACACAGAAGAAGAAAGTAGATTGTGGTCACTGAATGAAGAAGATGCACAGAGATCGGTGGTAATAGAATAAGAGTCACCAGATCATGAGCCTTGGAGTGACGAGAGTGAATATAAAGGCATGAGTTTGTTGGCACGAGTTGGTCTTGCACAACAAAGACTACGTAGGGAAACATAGTAGTTGTAGGAACAATATGAACAACTAGGGCATAAGCAGACCACAAGATTATGAGACTAGAGAATGATTTTCAATTCAAAAGGGAGAGAAGACTTGCAACAAATGAAGTACTCTAGAGAGATATATTTGAGATATCATCACTAGAAGAAGAAAGATCTAGTAGTACTTTCTATAACAAGATTCAGTAGTGATGGAGATGATTTTTAGTGTTAATAGCTAGAGTATGAAACTTGATAGAAGAGTAAAAAGGAGACTGCAAGTTCCCCAACAGGAAGATGAAGTATGGCAAGTGACACAAAATCAGAACAGCTCCAAGGGAGCAAGGCAAATGATTGGGCAGAGTCATAGTTTGCCACCAAATTCAAATGAATCCTTGGGGAGTCGAAGCAATTCTCAATGACTGTTAGACAACCCAGGGCATGTGCATAGAGTAGGCAACTTGGGCAGTCTAGGAGGACTATTAAGTTCCCTAGTTCGTCTAGATTGTTTGGCTTCTTTGAATCTTTCCCAATAGTTTGAGGGGAAGGTTTTTCCCTTTGATTTCCCATAGGTCACGTAGCCAACGAGTTGGCCCATTAGAATTTAGGACCATCCTCTGACCATGTAAAAAACAATCAAGTACCACATAACCAGTAGGTTGGCTTATCGGGACTACCTCTTGGTTGTCACTTGAATAGGAGATCTTAGACGGACCTTAGACAGTCAGGAGTAAGGAGTAAACAATCCAAAGTCATGGATGGCCGCTTGGGAGAAGTGAATAGAGAAATAAATGCAGTTGGGTTTGAAGGACCATCACAAAGAAGAAGACGATCATGGAGAAGAGATGGTGCATAGTTAGGCCACTCGTACTGGACAAGGCAAAATGAGCAACAACAAGGACAACAATGGCAAAATAATGGAAGAGGAGGTAGGACAACCTATTGTACAAGTGGAAGGCAGATGACAAATTGTTGTACAAATGGAATTTGTACGACAAACTGTCGTACAAGTGAGGCTTGTACGGTGGATGGCCATACAAATAGAGGAACTCTTAGGAGGACAAAGAGCCTCAAAGATGCCCACTTGGCTCATACCTTACATGGCAGGAGTAACGGCTAGCATAGTGTATGATTGGGCAAGAAATTTTTGATGCGTTATACTAGAAATTTTTCAATGGCTTGCCATGCCATTGTGTTAATGATGAATGCTGTGACACAGGAAAAGCTGCAGTTTCCAGGGTTGAATCCTTCCAAAATAAATTTGGAGCACACACCAACTATATTAAGGTGGATCCATTTGATGCCATTGACAAAGCCAAGCACTCCATTAAAGAAGAAGAGCACCTTGAAGAAGAGAAAGGTTCAAGAAGCTTTGGGAGATGAGGCAAGTGAGGATTGAGAGGGAGCTGAAGAACAACCATGGACGAAGGAGCTGATGCAAAGAGAAAAGTGGCATAGGAGGTTGTAGTAGTAGTAGACGGGAGCTCAACCTCAAGCTTAGCATCAACTGGAGGAACGACGGTAGTCACAGAAAGGATCCTCACAATAGATCATAGTAGGAGTTGGTGGCAGCGCATGAAGGTTGATGGAGGGTCGAATCAAGACGCATGGGATGCCATAGTTTGTAGTCCAAGAGGAAGTTCTTGCACATAACCAAGGAGGTTGGCTATGTAGATACCAGTTCAAGTACTAGGAAGATGACTTGGGAGAGGGCTGCAATGAGTGAATAGCAACCAAGGGTGTTTGTTGCACAAGCAGTACAGGATGAGGAGAGGAGAATGCAACAACTAGAGAAAAGGATTGTGTAGCAGGTGCATGAACCAATTATTCTTGTAAGATGTGGATGAGCAGATGCAAATTGCAGTGGATGTAGTACAAGAGGAAGAAGGTGTAGGAAATGTAGTGGACCCCCTATTCATTTGTTCAAAGACCACAAAGGATGGAGACAAATGTATGCATCTATCAATCCATGTAGAGTTTGTATCAAGGAGGATATCTATGTATTGTACAAACGGGTCTATAATGCCAATGTTGTATGGGCAAGAGCAATGCAATGACTATTTATCTTTCATTTGTATGTTGTATGTATTCTATGTGATGCTATTGCCACAGTGGATAGCTTGGTAGGTTGTTCTTGTTAAGTTTTGTGAGTAGGTTGGATCTGAGTTGTAGTCCAGAGTTGCCATCGAGGAGTGTCATACAAGGAGAGTTGTCGTACGAAAAAGCGCTGTTGAAGGTTACTGCTCAAGTGGAGTCATCGTGGTACAAGTGATTGTCGTTCAAGTGGATTGCAAGACAAGGAGTTGTTGTACAAGTAAGGTGCTGAGAACTTGTCGTACAAGTGGAGATGTGCAAATATGAGATGATGTTGATTGCAATCTTGGTTGGTTCTTGAATCTGTTATATCAAATTGTGCCTCCAACTGTTGGAATACTTACCATTGTGCTACAAAGCACATTAGCTATGATGTCAAGAAACTTGAATATAACTTTTGGGTCATTTGACTCATTGGAGTGAGAAGTCATGACTGTATAGTAGACTAAACTTTGCTAATTTGAAAGGTCAAACATTTATTTTGTGCTGGAAATACAGCAAAAGCAGTCCTCTTTCACATGAAAAAAGGGTCAATCCATTTGGATTTCGTATGGTTGATTTATCCCCAAAAAACGACTCCATGCTCTAAGTTGTTTAACTTTATTTTGGAGGTCAAATCTGAGAATTTTGAGCTCAAATTAATTATGAATATTGCTTTTGATGTCAATATCCTCTCTCTGAATTTTTATTTTTACTTCTCATTTGAAGGAGGTATGTTCAAAAGACATTGAAACCTTGTTTATGGTAGCTTGTCAGGTCGCTGTCATCCTAACTTTTTATGCTTCCAAGTGTGATGTCATCGACCCCATATTACACCTTAGTCTAGTAGGAAGTCCTTAAAAAGCTTACCGAAGGAGATAAGTGCTTCGCTTTTCTCTTTTCACATACTTTGTCCTCCCTACTTCTCTATAGAAGTGTCTTTGACATTTCAATCCGTTTGTACTTTATTCCAAGTGGATCACAATTGATTTATTGTGAGATTTTCCATTCTTATGTTCGATCATGGTCAAGTGAATTATGCATCATCCCCCTATGTGGTTTGCTATGTATACTTTGATGGCTTCTTGGCTCTTCCTCATGCAGATTATGGTGCCCTGATACTCAACTAAGTCCATCAAGGTTTGCTTCTACACCCCATGGAATTCCTAGCTAATCCTAACATAGCATCTAAAGCTGAATGGTTCATTGTTCTTTTTCCTATATATTTCCTATTCTTGAAGTGAAGGATTCTCATATGTTTCTAACATGAAGAGCACTCCTTCGATGTGTGTCATAATGGCTTGATTCTCAAGTTTTACCTTATGGCTCATAAGTTTTACTCAGACTTGCGAGTTCCCAAGCATGAAATCGCATGAACAATGCAAATCCCATCAAATGAAGAGGAAACAAATAAAAGATTGAAATACTGAGAAAAACACACAATACTAGTAATACTATCTTTTAATGTGGGCAAATCCCCCTTGGGAAATAAAATCCATAGATGAATCATTAGAGCTCTATCTTCCTTTCAAAATTAAGAAAATACAAGTCCTTGCCATCAATTTGCCCCTTCCTGAGATATATAGTTACCATGCACTCATTTGCAACAACAGACAGTGACTCTATTGTTTCTATCCTCTCCCTTTGAAAATGCCTTGCCATTTTCTTGGTTTCAAAACCCTACCTTGCTAGTTTTAGCCAAGTATGCTTGATCTAGTTCCCTCTTTTCACATCTAGGAATAATTGATGTTTCTTGGTTCATGATCTTTTGAGATGGCAAAAAGATGCTCTGAGGTGATTTCTAATGCTCCCTCTTGCTTATCTTCCTATTGAGACTTTGTCTATTCAGTTTTGGACAATGTGCACATGCCAATTCAGTCCATACATTGCTAGATTCATAGCTAAACTGATTTTTGGTCTCTAAGGGGCCCAAATATATGATTATTAGGCTGATTTTTGGTATGCATGTGGGCTATGATGTCAAGAATCTTCAATATTTGGCTTATTTGGAACTTGCGTCATTGAAAAATTATAACTATACAACAGACTGAGTTTTGCCATTTTGAAGAGAACATTGTTTTTTGGGCTGAAAATTATAGCATAGATAGTCTCCCTGTCATCTTTTACTTGGAAACAGAATCAGTCTATTTGGACTCAATCGTTTGATTGGGTCGCTCATTTTGTTTTTGGGATCAATTGTGAGCACTTTGGGTTCTAATTAATTTCGAGTATTGCTCTTGATGTCAGCAACCTTCCTTGGAAGTCTTATTTAATTTTGATTTTATTCGGAGGAGTTTTGGTCAAGAGATGATGAGACCTTTATGGTAGCTTGCAGAGTTATGATCACCCAGCTGTTCTTAAGTCGGTGCTAAATTGTTATGCTTCCAAGTGACATGTCATGTATATCATATCAATTGGCAAAGATGAGCAGGTAAAACAGATTAGTTGAATCATACAATGAATTTGAAATAACTCCTATTCAGCTATGGATGTCCTATCTACTTAGGCAATAGGGTGCTAAAGGCAACGTAGGCACTGAATTTGTTTGAATGGAAGGTGGAAACATATGAATTTTCAATTTTGAGAATTAAATTGCTAGTGTTGAAACGAAATGAAATAATATTAATGTCCGTGAATAACGCAGACAGGTCAGTGGTTCTTAGAAGGAGAACATGTTCCAATAAAATGTAGAGTTACAGTATCTAGTAATCCTCCTACGTAGATACAATCACAGATATTATAATTTCTGGGATACCATATCTAGATATATTCAAATATATGTATGCAATATTTGGACATATCTGAATCCATGCATGTGCCAAATTTAATATGTTCAAATACAGGTCAGGCACATTTGGAGTCATATCTGAAGTAACACTCGTCAAAAACTTTGACAAATAAAATTGAAAAGAGTACAATTATTTTCATAGCTGTAAATGAATATTCTTTTACCTCACATCAAAGTAACTTCAATAACATTCAAATTTATTTTCTTATCGAGTGAAGATTTAAAAAGCAATTGCATATGAAAATGTTGAAGTTTTCATTGTGTAGTCACTCTGCAAGTTTTAAGAAACTGAAAAAATAGTCTGGCTTTCAAAGAACCCCTTTTATTCCTGTGTAGGAGTTGATTTGCACAAGTTGGTTTTACACATTAATACTTGCGAGTCGCTAGCAACAGTAAGAAGTCACGACAGAAAAGGGGAAAAAAAAAGTGAAAAAAGAAAAAAAAGAAGAAAGAAAAAACAGTTAGATGGTTGAAAAGTTGTCTTTTGGCTAACTCGTTGCATTTGAATCAATATGTGAACCAATAAGTTTTCTCTGTAATTGCTTGTTTTCATGCTACAATGGCCGTGACATGAGATTTAGAAAATGTTTAAATTAAAAAGATGTAAAGTCACCCCAAAATAAAATAATAAAAATTAGGTTGACTAATCTTATTATACTATAATTATTATATTTTTACCTAAATGGATTTAAAGAAGTATGTTGTATAGAGTATAATTCTAATGTCTAACTTATAATAAATGAGTATATTTTTTAAATTATTTTATTTTTTAATATTTTAATACTATTATACTTGCCGTCCCCCGTCGTCCCTGAAACCCGCCCCCCCCGTCCCCTCGTCCCCCAGCCTCGTGGAACCTTTATATATATATATATATATCAACATGTATACATATGCTTTTGGATTAAGGGGTCTTGAAAATTTGCCCATTTTTAGCCAAAACTTATAAAATATCCAAGGATCGGGATAACCCTAGGAACATAAACAAGAAAGACTAAAAACTAGACAAATATTTTTTAAGAAATCTAAGAGCAAAACGGTGAAACCGTAGTGTGTAAACCAAGGGAAAGGAAAACTGAATGGCCATGGGAAGAAGGGATCCCTCTACAGAATTTGGGCTGGTGCAAACCAAGAAGCTGAGAGCAAAACTGCAGAATCGTTTTGTCACTCGTTTGTGATCGAAGCAAGAAGAGGACTCGATGTGTTTAATCTAAAGCTCCTCTGTTCCAGGGGAAACAAGCTGTGTATGGAAAGAAAGCAAGTGATGCAATTTAGTCCCCAAAAGTGGTAGGGGACATCAAAGTCATGGTGAGATGTCTGATGGTAGCAGATGGGGAAGAACAACTTGAAAATATGTGAACAAAAACTGCGTTTTTGTAAGTAGCCATGTGGGAAACCAATATTGAAGTTGTAGTTGACTGGATACCTCAAAATAAGAGTACTCACAGATAAGATTTAACTTACAGAAGACCAACGGAATATGCAGAATGCAAGCGGCTGTTGAATCAAGGTGACATGCTACTCAATAGTGGGTAACAAGGTACCTATCTAAAATACATACAAGGCTGCGGATATTTTTGGCAGCAGTTCCTCAATTTCAATCATGGAACATCCTTTCCTACATGCACAAGGAAGTGGGAACTTGAGAAAGCACTGGGCATTGAGATGCATGGCCTCACCTGTTCGCAGAAACATCAGCACTGAGCTACTATCGGTTAAGCCAAAGGTGCTAAATGATAGTAATACATATAACAGGGAAGAAAGGAGATAATGTTTCTGAAAAATTGAGTAATCAACCACTATATCTTCAGTTCATGTCACGTGTATCCTGAGAAAATGACGTTTATTAATAAATAGACAAGACACTAACTCCCTTGTTTCAATGGCAAGATATTAGAATGCATTTTTATTTTACCTGGTAGCTGTAATATTTACTAGCTTGTCAATAGAAGTGTAATTATTAAATGTTTATATTTATTGGTATTTGTAATGTTACTAGCTTGTCAATAGAAGTGTGATTTTTATGTTGCTTCCTTAGTTCTAATGTCAAATATCAGAAATTTTGGTTAGCCAAATTTACCGGGGTCTAGTCATCCTGTCTAATTTTTACGTGCTTCTATTATTGCAGGTTGATCGAGCAATGCTGGGATAAAGATCCTGCAAAAAGACCAACTTTTGCAGAAATTATTCATAATTTAGACACGATCATTTATTTTTGCAATCGGAGAAATCGTTGGAAGGTGCCACTTTTTTGCAGTTAATTCTGTGAAGTACAAATAAGATTCAAGTAAAGTCTGCTGTGATTCTCAGTTAATGCAATGAAATTATCTTGTAAAATGTGCATTATTTTGTGGTGGGAAGGCAAAAGTTTGAGAGTATTATTAACTTTTGTTTCAATATTGTTTTAGGGCAAACCAGTCAAATATTTTCGAAATTTTAAGGTGTCGTGGCATATACGACATCAAAGGGATTTCTCAGTGTCTCAGTCAAGTACTCTTTCATATAATGATGAATGATTTTCTCTTCCAGACATCACAGTTAAAATATGATCAGCTTTGTTTCCAAAGAGCAAGGATATCTGGAAACAATAGTTAACATCTTTTAATTGGTAAGCAGAGTTCTGCAAACTTTTGGAGGATTCCTCTTGGGACACTCTCTACAATCACTGTATTCTTCTATTAATTTTCTATTTACCAGCTATTTATAAGTTGAACAAAAATTCATTATATCAAGGTGTGGTGCATGTCATCTTGAGATTGAAGAATGTAATCTTTGGTGAGCAATAAAAAATTTAGATGACACTGTCTGGATTTTGTGTGCATCACAGATGATAACTGTATACATGATATTATTTATTTGCCATATTCATGGTTTGTATTCATTCGTTGTATTGTGTTGCATCAATTTTTCTTTGCCATCCTGTATTTGGAAGGTGAATAAATTTAGGTTTAAATGGGAAATATTGCATTCCTTTTATACAAGACTGCTTACCTGGTTTCACTCGAGGGGATGGAAAATTCTGTATATATGAAGCAGCATAGATACACTAACATTATATAAGGACAAAATGTTGCACCACTGAATATATAAATGTAAATGTATGCAATTCATAGCATAAGGAAGTAATTCCCATTTAACCAAAAAAAGAAAAACAAAAACAAAAAAACACCAAAACTTTCTATTCAATTTACTATAGGTTACAGAGTCTAGACGATTATTATTAACCTTAGCACCATGAACAATGTATAAAATTTGGAAGAGATTTTTGGAATATTTTTGTTAGAAACCAAAGAAATTACATCTTTAGGAATTTTCACGTCTCTAGCAAAATTTACTATTCTCCAACTATTTATGTAATGGTGGTTTTTGTTTTATATGGTAACAAGCATATTACAGTTGCATCCATTTGGGTGATTGGCATGCCAGTGTGTTCTTAAAGATTTTTGCTTTTATGACAATCCTTGTATAAATCCTTACTAGAACTTTTATCAGAAATGAAATAAAATATTATTAATGTCCGCGGTCGGCCAAAATAAGACCCAAGGGATTTTAAGAAGGACAATAATGACTGCCAGCTAGCAGGCTAAAAATCCCAACAAAGAAGAGAACTAAGATAAATACAAGATGAAACCCTACAAATGGGCCAAAGAGAAAGGGAAAAGAAAAGGGAGAGCAGAGGGGAGAGCTGCAGCCCAACAGAGACAAATGCATGCCAAAAATGGAGAGAGAGGAGGGGGAGGGAGCAGTTCAGGGGGGCAAGCTTCGAGAACCCCCTAGAAACTAATCTCTCCTAACAGTCGAGGCCAAAGTACCAAAGCTGAAGAAGTCCATGATATGTCTTTGCCCATTGCTAGTTCGGAACCCTGACAAACTGGTGGTGCGCTGTCTAATAACTTTGCTTCTGTTCGAATTGGATGATGTGAGGTGTTTCTGATTGAAGTCACCTGGTCCATCGGAGTTGGTGAAGTATGTTGTGATGAGCCGATGTTGAGGAACAAAGTATCCTTTGATTGTTACTATGTAGTACACCAAACAGGAGATTTAGATTCTATGGATAACATCGCAAAAGCACCAACCAGGAGATTGAGATTCTATGGATAACATTCCAAAAGGTGAGATTCTATGGATAACATCCCAAAATATGACATTTTAGGAACATACCATATCATGGTAATTGTTTTATATATTTAAGGTTTAAGATAATGATTTGGAATATTGTTTAATATTAATGCTTAATTAATCTTGTAAACATGTTATTAGTATTTGAATAACAACAAAATACACATTAATCCCTTATAAGCCATTTAGAAACCAAATGTACTAAGTTTAAATTAGAAGAATATTATCATTAAATCAAATGAGCATTGATGTTCATTGTTAAAGCATGTGGGAATTAATATAATTATTATTTTTAATTATTAGTTAAAACCCAAAAAGGACACGCACATAAACACTTCAATATTAATTTTAGTACAATTTAAAATTCATACTTCAATTTTAATTTTAGTACAATTTAATATCCACAGCAAATGTCTTAATTTACCATTTCAAAAAGTTGTTCAATATGTTCCCACAATGGAACCTAGAATAAATTGTTAATTACATGGGGTGTCTCTTTTAAAGCTGAGTTATCCTAATTGTACTTACAAGTACTCATTTAAGAGCTTTTAGTTATTAGTTGCAATAATTTCATGTTACTACCATGTGATATTCACTAAAATGAAGATGTTCTATGTTGTAGCCTATTCCAATACACTATTAATTTTATTTAATTTAATTCCAATACCCTTCAAAATCTATAGTATTTTTCTATGTTTGAGGCTATTCCTAAAATATATATATGGAGTAAGATACACATAATACTGTCTTTCCATAAACCATGTAAGCGTCGAGGAAAATTGTTACCACATTCAAATATATGTTGATCTTAACGTTCACTTCATAGGATAGGATAATTTAGGATTTCAAACAAAAATTCTTTGTATAGCATAAAAGATAAGCATGATTAACAATTTCATCTCAATTTAATTCAAATACACTTGAATATCCACAAGTTTTTTTTTCCCAAGGTCACAAATCATTTTGTATAAGTTACATCAACCAAGCTTTGAAACATTTATTAAAGATATGGCATCGTAATTGCTATATGTGAGAATTATGGCATTGTGAGTGGGGTGTAGTAGTCCTCTTGCCTCTTGGTTGAGTGACGTCACTTGTTGATGTTCTTGACATCATTTGTTGAAGATTATGAAGGGTTGACACCATGTTGTGAAAGGTTGGCGCCAAGCCTGGTGTCTGGACGAAGGCTTTGATTGTTGGTGCTACATGCTTTTCATATTTGATTCAAATCATTTGCCCTCCCTTAAAAAGCAATGGATCTTGTTACTTCAAAATTTTGAATCAAGTGAAGAAACTCCTCAATCTAATTATAAGTGAACCATCTCCTTTAGTGGATAAGCTAATATACTTTGGTAAAACGAAAGAGAACTATCTCATGAGTCAATATACACCTGATCTGAGCATTCAAGATATGAATATTGGTTGAAGTGATGTAATCAAGATTCAACTTTGTATGCTAGAGTTGCTCTACTATGTTTGAGGTGTCTATCAAAGGTGGAAAGTATAGATGCAAAGGTTCCTCATTGAAAAGTGGATGAAGGTATAAGTATGGTTATCAACTTAGCTTGGAGGTGTTTTCTCCCACTTGCTTAATAATAGAGTATAATTCATAGCAAAGAGGATTGATTTTGTGATGCAACTCTTAAATTTACTCTTTCTAAAGATGAAGCTAGATTGCGTTCCACTTGGCACAAATGTAATACCTAATGCTAGTGATGGTGCTCTTTGTACTCGGTGGTTCTCTACTAAAGAATGTAATGGACTTGATGCTAGATTTGTTGGAACCCAAGCCACAACTAAAATCGATTATAGCCTAAAAAGTTACGAAGAGCATTTTCGTAACTATGTTGAACATAACATATGCTCTTATTGTAAGCACGAGTGTTTGAGATTGTAATTTTAAGAATATGCACAATCATGTGGTTCACCACCTCTATCTATCGATCACTTCAAGGATGAAAGATAATTGAATGAGTAAGCTAGGTATCCTAATGGATGAAGGTTGGACAATAAGTGTTAGGAATCTAATATCCTTGTTAGTGTTGGTTTTTTAGCCAAATTATCATAGGTCCCAGCACCCAGGATCTTGAATAGTCTCAAACATAAGAGCAACCACTATATTAAATGGCCAAAAATGTTGATAACATTCATAGCAATAACAATAATATGAATAAAATGGCCAATATCATTCATGCAATAACATGAAGAAAACTCGCAGCACAATTGCTCAAAATATGGATACAAGTTTCAATATTATCAATGCTTGAGTTCAATACATTTCATGGAGTTTTATCTCCATAATATATCTTTTGAAAGATGACTCTTAGACTCTTAGACTCTTGCTCTCCTCACATATCTGGGAGATGCATCTTTTCTTATTCCATGCTTAGGAATTCTTATCTTGCCAGTTGTATACATGACTCTTTATTTTATTGCATATATCACATGACACTTGTGCACATAACACTTCTAAACTATAGACTCAAACCCTATTCTAATATTCACATATTTATAATTGTACCATAAGGTACATTTACAATTCTATCAAATAATGTAATATTCTCTAACAGTTAGACAATGGTCTATAGCAATTGAAAGTGAACCTAAAGATGTGCTTGATGAAGAGTATGGTAGTGTCTTCATCTAAGATGCTCTTTTGGTAGGATACCAAAAGGGCCATCTTGAAAAATATATCCTCAATAAACCAAAGCAGACCTAAACATGTGCATGAAGAAGAGTATGATTAATCTCTTCCCTTAAGATGCTCTTTTTGTAGGGTATTAAGATGGCCATCTTGGAAAATCTATCCACTACTATATACATGCAATGATTCCCATCATGGCTTCTTGAAGGCCTTTACATGAAATCCGTTGAAAATGATTCTCAAGTATTCTCAAGTGTGGATAACGATGTGTAGAATCCCTACTTCCTATTGGAAGGTTTGATTACATAGATTGTATATGACTTGATATATCCGTGGACATCATTGTGAATTTTAAATTAGCAAAAGCACTTGTAGAACTAGTTTCTTGGTGATGTTAAAGTGTCATATCTAATTGTATTGTACTTCTTAAATTAGATTTATATTTCACTTTTATGAACATAAATGTGTCTTAAGCAACACAAAATATTGAATTATAGGTGGAATTTAGAAATATACGTACCTAAGAGTAATGCATGACAGATGCCATGGAATCAGCATATGACTTTTAGAATAGAAACCAATTGAACATCTCATGCAATAAGTGTTAAGGATATTGTGAATGTGATGATTGGTGGCTAGTTAAGACAGTCTATAACATAGTTAACACTTCCTTCTTAAGTTTATGTATAGATGAAACTATTATAAGAATGCATACTACTTTTGATAGTAGTTGTTTTGCAACCTAATTCAAGTCTAAAGAAATTGCAACGGTTTGTAGTCTATGCATGATAGTATAATTGCTTAAGATAAAGTGTTTCTACTAATGACATGCTTAAACAATGACATCAAGCTCTTTTTCATATTCAAGGTATCTTCAAATTGCATCATTGAAGGTTTCACTATGGTGACTATATGCCTTTGATAAGAAAGAATTTACCCATGTATATACTCTGAGGCATCAACCTTTATATGTAATTACCTTAATAGATCTATATTAATCATATTTTATATGATTGAATTGGAACCATAGGTTAGGATTAAATCAACCCTTGAGACATAAGGTTTAAGATTTCATAGTCTAGAATCATTTAAATAAACTATGATGAGATTTAGTTAATCATTAATTTGATTATTTTGTCATAGTCACTATTAGTGCACATCAAGAGAATTTATTCTCTGTGAGTAGATTGTGAGACTATCACCTCCAAGGCCACAAATTTGTATCTATAACATGGATTTGGATATTTGGGTTTCTTTCATCATGTATTTCAATTTGACATTTTCATCCTAAGTATATATCTTTGATATTGTTATTCTTATGAAATGTGTAATATTTTTCCTAAAATTGATGTTGAGTTTCAATAGAAAAGTGTTCTACCTCGAACCTTTAGAATTCACCCTATAGGTCTTGTGTTTATCATGACTACTCCCTTAAATCAACAAAGGGAAAGTTATATGCTTGATTCTTGTTGTAGTTTACTTATCATTCCATTCTCACACTTTGTGTTAGTTCTAAACATATAACCTTTCTTGTGTTAAGATTGTGAAATGCTTTGGCTTGGATTTTCTTAAGTTTTGGTTACTTTGTTATGAGTGGTATTGGAACAACAATCTTAGATACTGAAGGAAGGCAAATTCTAAAAAAATCAAGTGAACAAGAACTTGCATCCAAAAAATGCTAGTGAATTAAAACCATTGGATATAAGTGATTTATGGCTACTTTTTCCTTCCCTATCTCTAAGTATAATTTTCCTTTATAATATCACGATCTAGCCAAAACTATTTGCATTAGTACTAAAAAGCGTATTGGGCTTGTTGGGACCTCATTGGGAGAACTATACCTTTTGACTGTCTTTTGAGACAACTTTTATATGATACATCTCAATGCATTATGATTTTTGACATGAAGATACTTCAATATGAGAAAAAATTTCAAACGAAGAGAGGATCATTGTATTTTCTATTTGAAGTGCAAACCCAAACCTCCTAAATATTAAGTCTATGAAGAGAAGAAAACCTTCAACATAGATATAGAAATTGAAGAGATATTGAGCTCATTCAAGAAGCAAAGAGTGAAGATGAAGATGTGAAACTAGTCAATGACATGTGAGAACGATTCACTAGTTTGAATTGTCAGTCTTTACACTCATAAGCATGCTAACTCATGAAGCAATCAATGTACAAGGTTTGATTAAAATTTAAAAGATTAGTATATTGAGTGAATTCAATAGCACTCATAACATCATTAGTAGAGATGTAGAAAAAATATTGGGATTTTATGTGTAGTGAAATTTCATTACATTCGCAAGGAATCATGTCGTAGCCAATTTTGCAAGTCATCCTCTATAGAAGCAGATTGACAAAGTTGAGGAGCAAGAAAATCAAGATCAATGCACACCATAAATTTTATAAATCTATGGTAAGGCCTAAATTGTTGTTGACCTCATTGATATACGATGAGCATTATTTTAAATAAGTGTAAAGCCACAAGGTTCTCTAATGTTACGACAATTATTGATCATGTCAAATTTATGGTGGTGTTGATTCCAAGAGAGATTAGTGGATGGAGACAACAAACTAACATGGGCCATCGATCTTGTTTGATCAACTGATGAGCATTGATTTTGAATGAAGCAAACAAAAGAGGTTTTCAAAGCACCACTAATTGTCGATTGTATATCTAATATCCTATGCCACATAAAATGGGCAATAAAATTGTTAGGAAATATCCCCACTATTGGTTGAAACCTAGACATGTGGCAAACACATTTGTAGCCCATGAAGACTTAATAAACTATCCTATCAAGGCATGCATTAAAAGAAGGCTCATCATAAATTTTAGACAAGTGGTAGATCCAACAATCCATGGGGTTTCTGAGGGAAGGTTGAGACATTTGGGTGCAAAGTGCCATGAGCCGTCCAATATTAGCAATTGAAAACCTACATCATCCTTAAAATATTTCAAAGAATATCATAAGCAACCTTGTCATTGGTCAAAGCAGTGGTCAAGATAAAGTCACATATAGAGCATCAAAAGACAACAATTGATCACATGGAAACCATTCAACCCCCCTATTCCATATTGTGAGAACCATCTCCAATCTTAGATAGGTAGCAAATCCAATGGCTCATGAGAACTGGAATGAGACTTGAATGATGTGTAACATCAAGAAATTGCACCAACCATCACATCTCAACAATTAAGGACCCAAGAAAAAGAATGCAAACAAAATAATATTAGGGGAAGATTTGTCAACTATTTGATTATAGGAGAAACAACCAAATCCAATAAGCTACAATTTGAAAGTGGCAACAATATCATTTAAATATTTTTACCACTCCTCTACTTGCTCACAATAGGTAACTTTCATGGTAGGTGAATGCCTTTACTACAGGTAACACTAGAAAGAATCAGTTGGGCTCATTAAGACAATAGTTGCAGAATAGCCTCAATTCCACCTACCTAAACCACTCGAACATGATATTCTAGGGAAAGCAATTAATGTCACAAAAGTACTAGCTACAAAGTCTCCAATCCAAAGACTTCAAGCCTATCAACAATAATGGCTCCAAATCTAGAGGCCTTGAGCCCGTCAACATTGAATGTAGATGAATCCCCCTCTCAATTGTGAGGGGAAATTTTAGATTACTTGTATAGTTTTTGGAGGGAAAGAACTGCAAAATCGTGCTTAGTATCTAGCCTTGTTTGTAAATTCCTTTCACTTCTCTTCTATATATTAATCTAGAATCAAACATTAAGTTATTTTGTTATGGCCTTTGAGCCTCTCTTAATCTGATATTTCTATTAAAAAAGGTTATAATATAAATGAAGCTATGACTATCTTCACTTTGCCCTATTTATTATATGCATCTTGTATTGAATGATTTATGTTAGACTAATTATGTTAATTTAATTGGATGATAACATATGATGCATGTGTTTATTTTATTCTAATAATATATAGAAGAATATTTTGATTTTGGTGCATCGCCTCTGTTAGATCAAGATTTTATTTTCTAAATTTCTCTCCCATTTCCTTTGGTACAAGAAATTAATTTAGGAAGGAAAGCATCAAAGATCATATCTAATAAGGAATCGACCTTATAAAATATTAAAGGTTTCCTTATGAGTCAAGTCCCACACTCATTGTGCTTTCTACTATTTCGTTCTATACAAGACAAAAGTGTCAGACACATGTGGCTATTGTAACAAATGGCCTTGACATTCTGAATGACCAATAGCTCATCTAGCATGCTTGGTGGGATGAATTTTTCCACCCTAATTGATATTTTAGTAAAGATCTTGATCTTCTTACTTATTGAAGTATAAAATATTCTCTTGGTGAATCTATTGAGAATAAAAGACCCACAAATTTATGAGCACATGACCTACTATTAGGTTCTTTATAAGAACAAATATGCAAGCATTGGTGCTAGCCTTGAACCCATATCATAAAATAAGACATCGACATTGGAATATGGATGCATAATAGAACCAACCTCCAAGAAGATATCCAACCTACAATGATAGAACCCCTGTACAACCATCTATTTCTCTTGCAACATGGGACCTGATCCAAGCCTCAACACTCAAATCACTTCATTATTTTACTGATGACGATACAACTATGCCTACCAAGCACCTGCATCACATGGATAGCCTATGCATGATGCATAATATCGAGGAGCAAAACATTGCTCTCAGATTGCTAGCAACATCTCTTAGAGGGAAGGCACAAGAATGGTACATAAGCCTCATCCCAAATTCAATCAAGAATTGGGATTAACTTATAGAACTCCTGATAGATTGAATAGCATGTCCCTCATGGAGTAACTAATGACTATTAAGAGAGCACCCATGGAGACTATGGATGATTTGAACACCTGTTTCAAAAGACCTGGTACAAAATATTAGATAAGATTCATCCTCTAGGTATGGTTTTCATTTACTATTTGAAAGCTATTAATTCAAAAATTGCCGTTATGATTAAGTCTATAAGAGGTAACTCTCTATCAAAAACCTATGGGATATCCATTCAAGCCAATAATGACTTGATTCAAATAAGAGAGCTAGCTCTTAGACCACCTATGCTTATATTTTCAAGCATTCAACCACCTTTTTAGCCACTTCCAGTTGTCCAACCTATGACTTTCCAACCTACCTCTATTATAAACCCTATAAAATATAAGACTTCTCTCCCTACTCTGGAATATCCCTCTATAAATCCTTACTCCTCCAATGAGTTAGAGGAGATGAAAAATTTACTTAGAACAGTTTCTAATGAGGTCATAGCCCTTAGAAGACAAAAAAATATTTAGAGGTTTCAATACCAAAATAATCAAAGATCTCCATTTCATCAGAATAGTGAAGGTTATAAACCTCCTCCAAATGGCCAAGGATATTATGGTTCTCATTTATATCCCAATAGGAATGCAAGCTATCCCAATAGCTCCAATCAAAAGATAATGCTCGTACAACTCCTATTACAACAAATTCCCCCTAACCCTATTATGTAGAACAATTATGGGGAAGATCCTAATGCATGGTATTGCCCCTACTTGGAAACTTATTCTCCCAATGCTTATCCTGAAAGTGGCCCTCAAAAGACAATACCAATATTGAAGAGTTGTACATGCTATAGATCTATTACTTGTCTTTTGACTAATTCATAAATATAGAGCCAACCCCCTCATTACCAATCATAAAATACTCTTCCTAAAACAAGCTCCACCCATCTTGAGTAGACTTTAATAACTTGGGATGAGGAAGAAGTCTATGTTGTGTCAAATAGAGTAGGTACTTCAACACCTAGGAGGCTACAAGTCTAGTCTAATTACATGACAAGGGCCAATAGGAAAGTGATAGAAGAGCAAAGGAAGACTAATCAAGTGGGTCTCAACACCCAAAATAGTCAGTTGTTTGTATTGTTACCTGTAGTCTATTATCCGTCATTGTTTCTATTGCTAGCCTATCGTCAATTACCATTTGTATTACTAGTCAGTTGTTTGTCTTAATAAAAGTATAGTATTTCAATGATACCATGACCTTTAATTTTATTTAATTTAGTACATTTTAAATTTTTATAAGTTTTTTGAAATATATGATAAATATACCACATTTTTATAAATTTTTGTGGAAAAATAGACAATTCGCCATGTCTTGTATATGAGTTTGGACACAATTCGCCTTGATTTCAAAATTGATTCACCCTATTTTTGTAAATACATTGTGGAACTGACCCCTTATGCATAACCTTGTCTATTTCCAAGCAAATGAAGTATTTGGAGGAAGCTTTGGAGAGATAAAAGGCATTGGGTAAGCAAAAGTCACATGTAGTCTTGCAAATATCTGGCCCTAAGGTAAGATGATCCAAATATATGCCATTTTACTTGGTAAGCTAGAATCCTATGTCATAGGATCATATTTTAGTAAGAAAAAGTCACATGTAGTCCTATGATGACAAGTTGATTCATAATAATATGGTAGATTCTGGCTCGAGTTTCAGTTATATCTAAAATTGTGGAAGATGCATTAGGGATCATGTATGGACTGTCAATAAAGAGGTAGTTCACTAGGATGAAAGTCCTATTTAGATCTATGAGATGGTAAGAAACTTTCCTCTTACACTACATGCTTGCCTAAACCTCACAGTTTATCATGATATAGCAATGATTCAACTCCTAGCTACCTTCAAGATTTATTTTTCAAGAGACTTTACTACTAATATAGGAGGTTATTTGTCTCTATATTTGGATATACATGTTACTTAGAACCCCATATGGAACTAAGTTGAAGATCCCATAAAAACCTCTCCACATCTATCATGTGGAACATATGCCTTCGATCAAGTTGGACACTGATTAGACCTATGTTGGAAAGGATAGTCTAGAATATACTTATTTATTGATGAAGTCCATTCCTCCATTCTCAATGATCAGATAGGCCAATGGGCAATTATAATGTGGGATTTAGACCCTTATTTAGTCTTCAAACAAACAAGTATGAGCACGTATTTTATTCAAGAGGAGAACCCCTCTACCTTTGAGATCATGAAATAAAAGAAGATCTAATTCACATATAAAAGTTGTACTTTGATGGTGCCAAGAGAAAACAAGAAGTCGATGTTGGTGTCTGTTTGATTTCACCTAGGGAAGAACATATATTGTGGTCCTATCGATTGTAGTTCAATTGCTTGAATAATGTTGTCGAGTATGAGGCCTTGGCACATGGCCCCCAACTTGCCGAAAAGAAAGGTGTCAAGCTACTACAAGTTTTTGATAAAGTTGGTGATCAAACAAGTAAGATATCAATGCCTAGCAAAGAGAAAATTAATGAGATCTTATAAACATAGAGTCTAGGATTTGATTGAGGTCTCTGATGTAATAAACTTCAAAGTCATCTTGAGGGCCCAAAATATGGATGCTAACCAAATGGTGGTCATAGGATCACAATTTGGTCCTATGAATGATCTAATATAAAATCAACAACACGCGAAGTTGATGGCCAAGATAACAATCCTAAACAATGAGGTACATTGGTAAGTATTTGAAAACAATGAACACATTGTTTATTTCATCCAATAGGCAGCTGAATTTGCCAAAGAAATGAGACCCAATATTGAAAAGGCATATGAGGATCTAATTATACAATTGAAGTCTAACAAGGTTCCCAAGGGACTACTTAGTTACATTGGAATCCTTGTTCAATCTAGATGATCAGTTTAAAGGAAATAGAAGGATGATTTCTAATAAGGAAGATTATTAAGAGATAAAGGTCATCGAGGGAAAACCTTGAATATAGACAAAGTATCTACTCAACCAGAGGAGTAGTCTTTGATCTACCTTTGCTAGAAGTATGATGGAGTGATAGCCTGGAACTACAAATATCTAAAAGGATATAAGGATGTCATCTAGCATACAATAGAGCTAGCTCCTAAGGCTAAACCTATCAGGTAGAAGCAGGGGTTATGCATAAGGGGTCGACCCGAAATCTATTTATAAAATCAAGGTGAATTGTCTTGGAATCCCGACGAAATTTGTAGAAGTATACATGGCGAATTGCATTTATTTATCTCCAAAAATTTTCAAACCGTGGCGAATTTCATTAATTTGTCTCAAAAAAATTTCAAACCGTGGCGATTTTTTTGTGTTGGGGGCTATGAATATCGGTTGCAAAATCTAAAAATGTACGACATACTTAAAAGCTTTAGGCCGATATGAAAGACTTCAGGCCGACATGACGACAAATGGCATACCGATCGGTTGCAGTCATGACGATCGATTGCAAGCATACCGATCAGTTGCAGCCATGACGATCGGTTGCAACCATGACGATCGGTTGTAGCCATGCCGATCGATTGTAGCGATACCGATCAGTTGTAGCCATGACGATCAATTGCAACCATGACGATCGGTTGTAGCCATGACGATCGGTTACAACCATGACGATCAGTTGTAGCCATGCTGATCGATTGTAGCCATGTTGATCGGTTGTAACCATGTTGATCGGTTGCAACCATGATGATCGGTTGTAGCCATGTCGATTGGTTGTAGCCATGATGATCAATTGTAACCATGATGATTGGTTGTAGCCATGATGATCGATTGTAGCCATGTTGATTGGTTGTAACCATGATGATCGATTGCAGCCATGACGATCGGTTGCAACCATGCCGATGTGTTGTAACAGTCGAGTTCCCATCGATAGCAACGATGCATCTGTGCCACGTGTCATCCATCCATTAAATGATTGCATGCAGAGGACACGTGTCATCCATCCGTTAAACGATTGCATGCAAAAAAGTCTATATAAAGGGAATTAACAATCATTTTTTCCCTTTTCTATCATGATTTTAACCTTTTTCCTCCCATTTTAAAGCTTTCTTACCCCTTTTTCTCTCGTTTTAATGCTTTCTTACCCCTTTTCCTCTCGTTTTAACGCAATCTGAACCCTCTTCCTCCACTTTTATCTTGGTTTTTACAATTTACCTTAATTTTTAAGCAGTTTTTAACCATTTTTCTCTCATTTGAAACCTTTTCCATTGTATCTTCTTATCCATACCCGTACACCCTATGGCGTCCCCTACAACCCCTGGAATGTTTAAAGTTAATTATAAGAACCTGGTTTGCCCCTTGATTTCAAAAATTTTATCAACATCGGGTTACGACATGTCTTGGGTCACGGACTCTGGTCTTCGGGGTCTAGTTTCAATGCCCCATTTCGATACGGACGTTAAACTGGTGGAGAGGATCATTGCAGCTTATGATATGGATTCGGGTAAGGTAAATCTTGTCACCGACAACAAAAACATCGTTCTTTCTTTCTCATCCATTGATGTCGCCAAATTGACAACATTGCCCCACACTGGTGTTGAGCCTGTCACTTCCAAATACCAGTTAACTGATGACGACAAACTCTACTTGGAGACCACCTTCAAAGTGCAGTCGAAATATTTTCAAGGTATAACTATTTTTTTATTTAATTGATTTTAAATTCTTATCAGTGATTGAACGTACAATTACTAATTTTAGTTTTTTTGCAGTTACGTCCACCAAGTCCAAAAGGGGTTTGACCGTACCGGCGATTGAAAATAAATTTCTTCGGGCATGTTGCGAATTCTTCCTTGCTAGACTCGTTCTACAAGGAAGGCCGACAAAAATTCTGATGTGGGCCTTAGCGTATTTGGTCCGTTGTATAGGACACCAAAAATTCGATTGGTGCACCTATGTCTCAAATCGGATCAGATTGGAAATAGAGAACGTGAAAACCCACGCTTCACCCTCATCGACAGTTAGCACATGTAATTATATTATTGTTTTTTTTTATGAATCTTTTCATAATTTGCAGAACACTCCAGTACCAACATCTTGGCACTCAATCCTTGTCAATTTAGCCATGACAGAACAACAAGTTCAGGTAATTTTTTTTAATATTTAAGTAATTTTTTTATTTTTCCATTGTTTGTCTTTTTGTAATTTTGACATTTTATACCAAACATAGAAAAGGGCATCCTCTTCCTCTTCAAAGCGGGATGTTGCTGTCAGAGGTTATAATCCGAGAGGAATCAGGAGACTCTGAAACACCTACAGAGGAAGCAACACCACTGATAAGGAAAATATCATCAAGGAAATGTAGAAGATCTATTTCTCCTATTCGTCGATAATCTCCACTTGCGGCTGCACGTCCGTTGCCAACGGGCGTAGTTACGCATGAGGTTTCATCTTCTGGGAGTAAGTTTTAATTACTATCGAAACAAATTTTTTACAATATTTTTACTATTTTTAATTAATTTTGTTTTTTTTTAGATGTACAACATGACCACATTCCATTTGCAGCAACATCTATGCAAGATGTTTTTTCTTCTACCGGTAAGTGTTATAACAATGTTTGCAACCAATTTTCATAATGTAATTTTATAACTAGTTTTTATTTTCTACCTTCACAAAATTTTTAACTAATTTTTATTTTTATGTTTTAAGGTCCCTTGCAACAATGTCGTCAACAAAATCAACAAATGTCGCCCCCTCCTCCACAATGCCCAACTCAAATGCGAGGTCAATGCTTCCCAGTTGGAAAACACTTTCTTCCATCTAGGCCACAGAGAGAAGCAACACAACAAATTTCAGAGAGAGAAGCATCAAAGACTTTTTCCGGTTTTGGCCATATATCTATTAATAATTTTACTTTTAAGGATATACCGAAAGCTTCTAGTACTGGGTTGGTTGATGTTCCACTTGATAAAGATTACTTTTTGCAAGATAACATACACACTCAATTTCAACTATCAGAATTGGTTCAAGATAAAGTAAATGAAGGTGCAGAATGTTCAAGCAAATCTCCTCCAAGGGAAAGAAGCACCCGTCAGGCTCCTCCTCGACAAGAGGATGATATAATAAATTTTTCAGAAAAATATTTGGTTTCTGATAACGTTGAATCTACAATTAACGATTTGCTACTTCCAGATATAACAGAAATGAAAAAATGGGAGTATCGGGCTAAGGTGTTGATAAAGGAAATTAATGCCCGATACAATAATTTTTCAAAAGAGAAAGAAAATTTTCTATTGTTGAAAATGAACCAGAAAATATGGAGGCTCTACTACAACAAGTAAAATCTGGCATGTTGAAGTTGAATACATCATACACAGATGAAATTTTAAAGTTTATGATGAACAGATTGGAGAATATAAACGGTGAGGCCCAAGCTTATTACAATGAATGGGCAAATGATAAGAAAAAGGTTGTTGTTGTTGTAGCTACAAAGAATGTTGCTGAGGTTTGACTCAATCACTTTTGTGTTCAAAAATTTGTTGTTCTCTTTTTTAAAATGTAATTATCTTTTCATGTTGATTAATTTTTTTCCCTTTTGCAGGTAAAGTATGAAAATCTCAAGAAGCAGGTTCAAAACCTGCAAGACTATCTCAGGATGGCAAAGGAGTTCTTAAACGCTTCCATGGCAATGAAAAAAAGAGCACAGGAATCAGTTCGACAAAATAACATTTTGCGGAAAATCATTATCCGCAATGGATTGGATCCTGATGTTCTGCTTAAGGAGAAGGGTAAAGAAGTTCAAGGACCAACATCTGAAGATGTTGGCAAAGAAGAAAAGACCCTTCTCGATGGAATGCAAAATGTTGAGATGATCCTTGTCAATTCTGGAGCAATTGATAGTACTGTTACCCAACCCGAGAAAAGAGCCATCGAAATGCAGGATGTGGTAATCATGGAAGTAGTGGATGTGGAAAAAGGAGCTGAACAAGGGAAAGATGAGGGAGGGGTCATTGCTATGGAGACTGCGGAAGCCATTGAGAAGGCAAAATTAGTGGAGGAAGGGGGAAAATATTCTGAGGGGAAAAAATAAATTTTAAAAACAATTTTAAGACATTTCATATGTTTTCATTGGAAAACAAGATACTTGCTTTTATTATTTTACTATTACACTATTTACATTTATAATTGTGTGTTATTTTCATCTCTTAAGTATTATGGTGTTTCAAATATGCTTGAGTTTACGTAGAATATATGCATAGGTATAGATTTACATGTTATTCAATGTTATTCATGTTGTGATATAAAAATGAGTTTTGTCTTGTGGATTTTGCTATGTTGTTTTTATATTTCAATATTCAAATGAGTTTGAATTTTTAGTTTATTCAAAGTCATTCTTGTTGTTGTATAGAAATGTGTTTTGTCTTTTTTATTATGCTATATTGTTTCATATTCAATGTTAGTTTACGATGGAGATATTAATGAAAGGGTTAAATTTCAATTTCCATATATTATGCTATGTTGTTTTATATTTCAATTTTCAAATGAGTTTACGAATGATATATCTATGCATGTGTTTAAATTTTAGTTTATTCATATTCATTCTTGTTGTAGTATAAAAGTGAGTAATTTCATTTCTATTTTGCGATATTGTTTTTATATTTCAAGTGAATATGGTCATTTGTATTATGCTATATAGTTTTTATATTTCAAAGTGAGTTTACGAAGTATATATCTATGCATGGGTTTCAATATTCAGTGCATTCATAATCATTATAGTTGTATAAAAATCAATATGGTCATTTGTATTATGCTATATTGTTTTTATATTTCAAAGTGAGTTTACAATGGATATATCTATGAATGGGTTTCAATTTTCAGTGCATTCATAGTCATTATAGTTGTATAAAATTGAATATGGTAATTTATATAATGCTATATTGTTTTTATATTTCAGAGTGAGTTTACAATGGATATATCTATGCATGGGTTTAAATTTTCATTTTCCATATCTAGAGTACTATTCTATATGCTTTTTTCATACATTTGTAGAAATTTTTTAGTAGTTATGTATATATACAAGGTTAACTCTATGACAAAGCATAAACCATAAAAAATCTCTATATTTTGTCACATCATCAATGATGATCGATTGTAAAAATGTCGATCGATTGTAACCATGTCGATTGGTTGCAACAATGTCGATAAGTGATATGTAGGAAATGTAGTGTAGATATGCCTAGAGTAATATACTACATGCATTTTTCATACATATGTACATAAATTTTTAATATGCATACACGGTTTACTCAATGACAAAGCATAAATCATAAAAAATCACTATATTTTGTCATATCATACAACTAATGATACTAATGATACATACATACATTTAAATTCAAAGGAAAAATAACTATTTTTTGTCAACATATACATTTAGTTCAATAACATAGCATCATTACGTATACATGGTTTTCAAATTTTCAACTTACTCAAAGCTATAGCATACATCATAAATTTTGAAAACATAGACAATCCATAACATTAAAAAGCAAACATGCATAATCATTGAAAATTGAATTATTATATGATTTTACAACAAATCAAATACAAAAAATCTTTGATAATATGAAATATTTCAAATCCAAAAAATCACTGATAATATGAATTTATTCAAATCACTAAAATTTTACAAAATGATTTCAAATCTGAAAAAATCTTAGATTATATGAATTTGTCATATAATCATTGCAATTTTTACATTTCTGGAAGGTAATACAAAGCTTTATCAACTTCTCCACAAGAACGGAGAATCTGTGAATTCTATGCATTTCCATAATCTCATCATCACTCCTAGTTGAATCATTTTCGTCATTATCAACCATATTAGAGAGACCTCTTCTTTCTGCTAGGGACTTCCAATATGTCAACGCTCTGTCATAGGGAAAGTTACCCACCTCGTATGATGACACATACATTCTCAAACAATTTTCCAAATTTTTGTCCAACCTATTATGAAATTTTGATTTAACAAAAGTTAATGCACTGAAAACCCTTTCGTCTTCAACAGATCCCAAAATCATTGTCTGACATAATTCATATAAAACAAAGTATTCACTCATAGTATCTTGCAAGACACTACTTCGATACAATTTTTGCCAGAAATGCGTGATTGAACCTAGTCTCATGTGGATTTTTGAATTGTGCAATTTGATTATCCATTGTTATTCCAAAATTGGTTGATTGATGTCTCAAAAGATCTTTGTTTAGAATACCATTGATTTCAATGCCATTTATTTCCACACTTTTAGAGAAATGTGTCATAATATTACCCATATATTTTACAAACAACTCACTTCTACTACTTTGGTCACCACAAGGATTCCAAAAATTAGGATTAACAATAGCCATGGCCTCAAGTGTCTCATCTCTCTTAAAACGATCTCTTATTTCACTTGTTAATGCATTTGCAATTCTTTTCAATTTATTCTTAGTGTTATCCAAAATCTCATCGAATCCGGAATGGGTAACGGGCACTTGTTCAACATCATCTGTCAGAGTATTTAATCGCTTTTCAAAATGATATACAAGAATCAACTTTCCATGGATAGCAATACAAATATTATCGTTGATGTTGAACTTTAAAAAGTTGTTCGGTTCATTGACATTAATTAACGTATTCCAACTATCAAACTTGGGATCCTCAAAATGTTTTTCGGATAAATAAATCCTGTCAATAACCATACATATTTGTTTTCTCATCCTCATGAAATCGACAATATAAATTGCCCTTTCCTGTGCAAGTTTAATCATAGTATTCATTTCTTGTAACATTGGTAGAATACCACATAATGTGAGAAGAGTTTCCAAGTCAGTCATACGAAAAAGCAAATATTTTGCCTTGTCAACATCTCTACGATGTGCATACATAAACCCAACCAAGGATTGATATTCTGAAAATACCCTTTTTGCAGGAAGAAACAGTGAAATCCACCTGGTTTCCACATCTTTTAACATTTTTTTGCCTTCCGTTACACCTAGAGAAAACTGTTGAAACTCTGCAAACCTTTTTGGACTGCATGAAAAGTATGAGTGTATATCGCAGACGAGTTCTTCCACTCTGGCTACATTATCAAAATTGCTCACAATTTTGTATGCAAGATTCATTCGATGAGCCATGCAATGAATAGGAATCACATATGGGGCAATGGAAGTCCGAAGCCTAACACAAAGACCATTCCTTTGTCCTTGCATTGTAGCCGCACCATCAGCTCCAACACAAATTAACTTTGTGGCAATTTCCTTTTCATCCATTCTGGAAATATCCTTTAAATTGGTTACAACAACATTATAAATATTTTCCGCATTACAATTTTCAATCATCTTATGTAGTGCTAGTAAATGAGGTTGTCTCAAATGATTTTTGAATGTGTAAACATGTATGCAAATCCAAGATGTGTTGTCAACAATTGTTACCTCATCAATGGAAAGTGAAATAAATTTGGCTTGTTTCACATTCTCTCTCAAGTCTTCCTTCTCAACCAAGTGATAGACATTTTGCCATTTCCCAACCACTTCGATCTGACCAATGTGAACTGGTAAGGTTTTGTACATTGGCTAGTTGAAGTATTTCCTTAAAATCAGCAAAATCAGACATGGGTCGACCTTTTTTTAGAATACTGTATACAATAGCAAACTGCAATTTCTTTGAGGCTAATACAATATTATTAACTTTTTGAAATTGTGCCTCGATTGTTCCACCCTTCTCAATGAGAGTTTGTTTTTGTTTCATTGCTTTTTCATATTCAAGAGCATATCTCACATGCACACATTCTGTTGCATCCTTCCACCTATGAATTCTGTTAATTGTTCCATCACTTCGTATTTCTTTGATGTAAACTTTCCCACAGTGTTTTTCTATTGTGTCTTTCTTATTTTGTAATAAATGATCCTTTCCCAGCTTCCATGTACAAATAATACATTTACACACATTCAGTTTCTCATCTCGCTCAATAAAGGGGTATAATCATGCCCATTCATTTTTAAAATCCCTTCCAATAGTCCATTCGCTTATCTTTTGACGTTTAGATTTTTGACTAGAAGATTCCCCAGAGGTCTGAATTTTAATTGTACTATCTTTTTCTTTTTTGGTTGATGTGTCTGAATTTAAAATCTCCTGAAGTGGTTGTTGAATGTCGTTATTAGGAAAATTATCATGTGGTCCCATCTCATCTTCTAGAATATCTTCGAGTGAACGCACATCAGGGTCGACAATGTTTACTGCATTCAATGTTTGGTGTTCTCTATCATTTTTTGTTGTAAAAAAGGCACTATTTTAAAGAATTAACAGAATACAGTTTTACAAAGCATTTAAAAAGAGGTAGATAAGCAGAAAACCATTTATCTATTAATAGAGAAAGGTTTTACATTTAAGAAGAACATAAATTTTAGAAAACTGATGGTAAAAGGTGTCTGTACCTGCAAGTTGTGTAGAATCTATAGAGATTGATGTCTCATTGCATTTTGGTGTAAAATATTTTAGAATTGTCTTTTTACAAGAAGATTGGCCTCCCTTCTTTCCATATTCAGTAGGTGACATTGTATCTATAAAGAAAAACCTTCAGATGTTAGGAAATGTATATGAATTTGAAGGAAAATAGTAGACATCCCTCAAGATGAACATATGATCCTAACACACAACATGACAGGGAATACTTATCGACCATAGTTGTAGATAGTGCTTCTACACTGCGTATGAAATATACTCTAAGAGATAAGAAGCAGTCTCTAACAAAAGAAATGCTCCTGACACACAACTAGATGACATTGATAGTTGTCTACCACTATTGCGTATAGTTCACCTACAGTGCCTATGAAACTGTAGAAAAAGAGATTTGGACAAAAGAACAATGGAATAAGAATACTCTACCAATTTTTAGTCATGAATCCTCTACAACCGATACACTTTTACCGATAAACACTTCCCTACAATCGATCGACTTATACCGATCGACAGTCACTACAAGCAATAGAATGCTGACCACACGTCCCTACAATCGATAGAGTTATATCGACAACATTGCAACCAACAACCTAACATCGATCGATATGACCCTACGATAGACTAATGTCGATCAACACATCTGCAATCGACCTACCAATGTCGATCGACACCTCTACAATCGATAGATGAATATCGATCGACACCTCTATAATCGATCGACTAAAGATGATCGACATGATTCTACAATCGATAGACCAATGTCGATCGACACCTCTACAATCGATAGGTAAATGCCAATCGACAAACCCTATAATTGATCGGCTTATGTCGATAGACATGACTCTATAATTGATCAACTTATACCGATAGACATGACTCTACAATCGATCAACTTATATCGATAGACATGGCTCTACAATCGATCGACTTATATCGATAGATACGGCTCTATAATCGATCGACTTATATTGATAGACATGACTCTACAATGATCGACTTATACCAACAGACACGACTCTACAATCGATCGACTTATACCGACAAACACGACTCTACAACCGATCGGCTTATATCGATAGATCACGACTCTACAACCGATCGACTTATGCCGATAGACACGGCTCTACAACCGATCAGCTTATGTCGATAGACATGGCTCTACAACCGATCGACTTATGCATACTGAACATGACTATGGCTCTACAATCGATCGTCTTGCATCGATCGACACTCGTCTACAACCGATCGGTTTATTTTGATAGTCACGGCTCTGCAATCGATCGTCTTGCGTCGATCGACACTCCTCTGCAACCTTCTCAAGTTTTTCGTTGTTTTAGAGCTATTTTCGAGTTAGAGTATTTTTGATGTATGTTTATCGGTACCCAGTATAGTATATATACGCGTAGTATATGAGGCGATTTGGGCAGGAAAAATAAAATCATTTATAATTTGAAGGCGATTTGGGCGGAAAATATAAAATCATTTATAATTTGAAGGCGAATTGGGTGGGAAAATCAAAATCATATGTAATTTGAGGTCGACGAATTAAAATAAAGTTAGGTTCATGATTATCAACGACGGGCGAATTTACCCCAAAAAAACTTTCACCCCGTAAATTTCGGGCGAATGGGCCCCAGTGAAATGATCCAAAATTAGCCTTTTCAAAATTTTAAAAATCCTAAATAGAGCCAATTTACGATATTTCGTGCTTATGCATAACCCTGGGTAGAAGTAGAGGTCTATTTATCCCAAAATTGATCCTCTCATGAGAAAAGAGTCTTGTCAATTGCTTGAATCAAGAATTATATATCCCCTCAAGCATAGCACATGGGAGTCCAATTTGGTGCCCATGAGGAAAAAGAATGCATAAACTAGGATTTGTGTTTATTTTAAGGACTTGAACAAAGCTTCATTGGAGGACCATTACCTTGATGTGGAGATAATGGGCAAGAAGATATAAAGTTATAAATCAAAGCCCAGTATTCATTACTTTTCAATATAAATATCATATTTCATGAGAAGGCATGATGTTTCATATGCCTTTTCAATTAACTTTTCATAAAGTTATATTAATTATTAATTAATAATAATTAACTATTAACTAATTATTAGTTAATAATAGTTAACTACTAACTAATTATTAGTTAATAATAGTTAATTACTAACTAATTATTAGTTAATAATAGTTAACTATTAACTAATTATTAGTTAATAATAGTTAACTACTAACTAATTATTAGTTAATAATAGTTAACTATTAATTAATAATTAATTAATATTTTATTTTAATATTTAATTGAATGAGGAATATTATTCCTCATCATTCCTCCCAACAATATGCGCATTGGACCCCAATGCATTCAGAATAGGAGCAAAGATCTTAATTATGAGGAAGCAACCATAGAGCTTGCGGTGGAACAGGAGGTCAGGTGAGGCCTCACAAATTGTTGAATGCCCATACATTATTATGCAAATATCTTACCACAAGTTCTTGTGTTGGTGGTGTCATCGAATAATCCAATGGAGGAAATATTTTTTCTACTACAACATGATGAGGAACAAAAACACTACCATAGATACTTATATTGGTTGTTGTCAAAGTCGTACAAAAGAACTTTGTTGGCTACCTACTTTGTTTTAGGCCAAGATCAGAGGTCAACAAAGCATCCTTTTTATATGTGTTGACAGGTTGAAGAATCATCTATGCATATACTTCATTAGTCTTTAAATCTGTCGGATTGGATCTATAAGAGGGTGGGGCTAGTGGTGGAGCCTTTGCCACCATAGCTTCTGCGCAAATTTGCTCTATCGTTGGAGCTTTTTTGAAAGCCATAGTAGAATTTTTTGTTGTTGTAGGGATTTCCTTCTCTACACATACGAAAAAAAATTTATGCCAACCTATAGGAAGAGGAAATTGTAAAACACAACTTTTCATTCATGCACATATCAACCCCTTTTTTAAGGTCTCCAAGGATTGGGCAAGAGTCTCAATCTTGTTTCAAGTTGTGTCTTCCATATTTGACACATTATTCATTATCTGAGCACATAGCTCTTTGGTTGTTTGTGCTAGCTCTTGGATCTCCTATAGATCCTAGAGATATTTTGGGCTAGGCAACATGGTGCCAGCTCCTAGATGTCCAAAAATGGTCCAAAAACTCAACTCTCGGATCTCCTATAGATGCTTGTATTAAATGGAAAAAAGGCTAAGGCCTCAATTTTTAAAACTCTTTAATGTTCGAACGGTCCGAAAATACAATCGGTCGTGTTGAATGAACAAAAGACATGCCTTGATGTCCGAACGGTCTGGAAATATAGTCAACCGTGTTGAATGGACAAAAGGCAGAGGCCAAATTATGGAGTGACTTGATCCATAGGTGGATCTGATACCACTGATGTGGAGAGAATGGGCAAGAAGATATAAAGTTATAAATCAAAAGCCAAGTATTCTCATTCATTACTTTTCAATATAAATATTATATTTCATGAGAAGGCATGATGTTTCATATGCCTTTTCAATTAACTTTTCATAAAGTTATAATAAATATCAATTAATAATAACTAATTATTAGTTAATAATTAGCTATTAGTTAATAATATTTAACTATTAATTAATAACTAATTAATATTTTATTTTAATATTTAATTGAATGAGGAATCTTATTCCTGATCATACCCCTTGCCCTTGATGGACCAAATCCTCTATACAATAGTCTGTTCTAAATGATTCTCCATATTGGATGGATTCTTTGGCTACAATCAAGTATGGGTGAAGGACAAAGATCAACATAAGACAACCTTCATAACTAAATGGGATACCTTCACATCAAAAAATTATTTTACCCTCTCTAATATTGGTGCTACATTTCAGAGGGCCATAGACATCGTTTTTGAGGACCTAATAATGCTAGTCTATTTAAATAATTTAATTGAATTCTCCAAGAAAGAGGAATATCACTTTGAACACCTAGAGAAGGTTTTCAAATACTGCCAGGAGTTTGGTGTTTGCCTCAATCCCAAAAATCTTTTATGTTCTTGAGGGTAAACTATTAGGTCATGTTTTATAAAACAAAGGTATTGCCATTGAATCCAATAGGGTGGAGGCCATCATCGACCTCTCATTATCCTAACATCATAAATCACTCCAATATTTCTTTGATCAAAATTTATCAAAAAATTTATATTAAATTTTGTAGGCGTTGTCAAATCCGCGACTCCTATGCTAAATAAAGAATAAGCATTCAAATAGATTGGGGAAGGGAAGACATATTTTAAAGAAATAAGGAAAGCTATAGTAGAGGATCCAGTGTTGGTGAACCCAAACTTCATCAAAGATTTCATCCACTATACATGTGGAGATGAGTTCAGGATTGTAACACTACTTGATGAAAGGATGACGACAAAAATGAACACCCAATTGCCTTCTTCAATCAGAATTTGAAGGGCTACATGGAGAGGTATAATTTAGTTGAGAAATAAGTATATTCCCTAATCAAAGGCTTAAAGAAGTTTATATCATCCACTCAAGCATAAAGGAATGTATAATTGATGGAGAAATTAGTGATAAAAGAGAGATGGATCACCAAGATCCTAGAAGATAATATAGATATCAAACCAACAAAGCTAATTACAGGAAGATCCTTGTTCCAGGTACTAGCCTAAGATATTATTGTTGTAGCTGACAAGGACCTATGCTTGGTTAATTCAAATAGAAAGGAGCTAGACTGGGTGGATGAGAGTGTTAAGTATATGCAGATATGTCAATACCCATTCAAATTGAATGGGGCTTGGAGAAGGGCATTTAGGTTACAAAATACCCATTATGTTCTTATTGAAGGTGTTCTATTTTGAAGGAAATTTGATGGTATACTCTTGAGGTGTGTCAGAATGGATCAAATTCACCCCATTCTCCAATAATTCTATCAAGGGTTTTGTGAAGGCCATTTTTTTAGCTCAAACTATTGCTACAAAATTATGAGCTAGATATTATTGGCCTAACATATTTTTAGATGCTCACTTATGAGTGAGGAAATGTGAGTAGTGCAAATTATTCACTAGAAGAAAGAGGAATGTGCCCATGCCTTTGAATTACATAGCAACAAATGAGCCATTCTCTTAATACGGGTTAGATTTCATTGGCATGATTGACCCACCATCAAGTGAGAGTCACAAAAAAATTCTCATTACCACTAATTAATTTACCAAGTGAACAAAAACAATCTTGTTAAAATAAGCCACTAAGAAGGTGATCATCATTTTTTTTGGAGATTATAAATAGATTTGGTATCTCAAACATTGTCATCATAGATAATGCAAAGGCATTCATTGGGGTACAAATTACTTAGTTCACCCTCTAATATGGCCTATTTTTGAAGTCTTCTTCAAAGCATTATTCTCAAGGTAATGGTCTAGTGGAGTCCATCGATAAGAACCTGATTAGGATCCTGAAGATGAATGTTTCAAATAATTAGATATAGTGGCACCTACATCTTAGAAAAGCCTTATAGGTAGATAAAAATACTCTAAAGGACATATGATGTTCACCTTATGCCTTAGCCTATGGAAAGGAAGAAATATTGCCTATCTCCATAGAGTTTCTAACACTTTAGTTACTTTATCAATTGGAACTCCAAGAAAATGACACCATGATCATAAGAATGGGTGAAATATTTAAACTCAAAGAGCAGCGAGAAACAACCAGAGAATAGTTGCTGAAGCATTAGGGAGTGATTAAGAGATGGTTCGAAAAAAAGAAACTCCTCTTAGAATCAAGGTTAGTGATGGGGTGCTTAAATAGGACGAGGACATGAGTAAACTGGGACACCACACTAAATTTTATTATCTATGGAGTGGCCCTTACATAATCATTTCCTACAAGATAGAAAATTTACTTGAGCTCTCAATGCTCGATGGTTGCACATTGTCGATCCTAGTCAATGGGATCTACTTGAACATCTACCTATGATCACATTAAAAAATATTCCCTGTATATATGTATTATATTCAATATAATATTTTGATTTTATTTTGTAGAAAATATTATTTTTAGGTGCTTGGTCTACCCCATGGACTGTGAATATTCCTTTGATCACATGATCATGAATGATTTAAAAGTAGTAGAGATGTGAAGTCGTATAGGTAATCCTAGCCATTGAAAAACTCCATGCTAATCAATATCAACGGTCCATGTGATCCCAAATATTTCAAGTGGAGATTTTATTCCCAAGTAGTAGTGATCACTAGATCATCAAGGGAAGAATATTGAAGAGCCCATTTAATCCATGGGGATATCTCTTGTATATATGGACCATACTCAGCCAAATTCTTATTGCTTATCTTATGAAGAGCTTTTTGGGTTTATCTTGCACCATTGATGAGGACATGCAGTGGACACATGCTCAATTAAGGGTTACCAAAGAAAATCCTAAGGCTAGGATAACATGAGCCATATAATAAATCATCAAGTGACATTAGTTGCCAAAATAGACAATACAAGTGGCTCCTCAGGATAGCACCAACCATTTGATCATCCAATGACAAAAGCCCATAGACCATCTGATCAATGAAGACTTAAAATTTGGTGGTATTTTCCCACTAACCTCACAAGGAAGGTAAAATAAATTCACATAATATGAATTCAATGCTAAAAAGGTGGTCTTCTCTCACCAATTTTTCATGGAAAAAATAATAAATTCATATGGCATGAAATCAATGCCTTAGAAAAGGTGACGGTCTTTTCACATCGACTTTGCAAAAAACAAACTAAATTCAAAAAGAATGAATTTAACGTTGGTGAAGATGGAAGAAACTTTTTGCTAGATTTGTAGAAGGAAATAATGAACTCATGTAATACAAATTCAATGTTGGTAGGCACCCTGGTTTTTTGAGAAAGGAAATCTATGTAAACGACATCTTCCTTTATTTCTTTCTCACTAATTCCTAAGCATCCAAGCAAATGAAATCCCTTTGAGCATAAAATATAGTAGTTGTATACCCTAATTTATAAGTGCAAAAGTGTTCAAAGGATTTGATATTCACCATGGAGTTAAGAAAGTAGAGCACCCATAAACCAACAACTAGAGTAGGTCAAGGCCCTTCCACTAGTTCTCCTTTAAGCAAAACTTTAGCCCCTCTCTCCACCTCAAAAAAGGAAATAAGGCCCAAGACGTTCAAGTTGTGATCTATGAGATAGTAAGGGATTCAACTAATAGAGTTATGGACTTCAAATTTCCCAAGACTACCAAGAGCCTAAGGGAGGGCACATTCTAGAGATTCACTGTTAAACCCACTAGATCCTTTGGAGCAAAGATATGGATCAAATTTTGGCCCAATTTATGGTGCCTCAAATGCACAACTACTATGAATTGGTGGCCACATGCACTGTGTTATACATGTAGTCCTGAGAAGTAAGGCAAGCAATGGAATTTTTAGATTCACCATCAATGCATAGGCCATTTGCAAGATGTTTCTTGTGGAGTTAGGAGTCCATCGAGTAAGTGTGGATAATGTGGCCATGAACTAAGGAATTATCCCAAAAAAATTAGGGTTCCTAAGAAATGAGTGCCACACTTATGACACCTTATTACCAATGTTTTCCTTAAGCACAAGAGCTCCAACAATAGCACAAGGGAGGCTTTGATAATATTGGTATTCGTTTTTGGATTTGAGAATGACAAGGGTGTGTTTTTGGCTCAATTGAGCTCAATATACATGATGAGGTACATGCCCAAGAACAAGGAGGTATTTTTGACTTAAATAATTTTATTATTGACCAAATTTATGAGGGTCTATCCAAGTTTAAAAACACCCAGGTCTTCTAGTGTATAGCCTTTTTGGCCCACCTAGTTTTATGCCAAAATCCTAGATTATACTAGAGTTTAAATCAGAGGCTATTAGACGAATTTAACCATATGCAACTTGTTTCTTTTTGGATAGAGGTCATGAGCAAGAACTCTTTATACTATAATTTTGTGAAGGCATTTTTTGGTATCAATTGTTGTTGCAATACAGGAGAAAATATTACAGTAACTTTTAGCAATATCTATGTTTTGTAGTGGAGGTTCCAAGAAGATTGACATTTTATAAAAGACTCCATATTTTGTCTTTATCAAATCAATAAATTTGACTATCAACTACCCAAATATGTGTCAGAAAGGGTATTTTATTTATAGCTAGTGAGATAAATAAATATAATCAATATGGATTATGGTAGAGGGAAGGGAAAGGATGGCACTTACAAGCCTTCCCTTAACATCGACGATGTGACACTAGTAAAGAGGAAGTCTAGCCCTATCTTAGGGAATAACCTGAAGGATTTAGGATTAAAAATATTTGAGGATGAATGAAATTATGATCCTAATTGTGAGTTTACTATCTATTGAAAAGCATCAAAAGCTCAAAAAATTGGTGCATGAGCCCTAGTTAGATGTCAATACTCAAAGGAATCCAATAAAATAAATTAGTGCACAATAAAAGAAACTAATTATTAAAGTGCTACAAAGGCAAAAGTATTATAAGACCTTTATTCAAAAGAAACACAAATTTAACCCTAAATCTTGCATGGACTCTAAGAAAAAACAAGCCTTAAGGGAGGAGCATGAGAGCGAGACTAAGATTAATGCATGGTGGAGGTTTAGGCAACAGATTGGAGACACTATGATAACTTATGGATATTGGGATGAAGATGAGTAGTTCAATGAGTTGTATAATAAAGAACTCTCAGACGTCAAAGGCTTCCCTATAGACAAAAGCAACAAAGAGGACGTATGCACTAAAGTAGACTAGGTGGTAGAAATGGTGGGGTCAATGTAAATATACAATGTATAAGAAAGTCCACCAAGGCTTGAAGAATCCCTAAATATGGTTCCTTCCCAAGCACCTCCTTCCATAGAAGCTCCACCATAATAAGTGTCTCCACAACCAACATAGAAAAAGGGAAAACATATTCATTCCAGGTTGAGTGAAGGTCCTAAGGAGAGGGCAAAGAAAAACATTTTCTAAGAAAAAATACCTCCACTACTAAATAAGAAGAAGGATTCATCAAGGTCACAACCACAAGTCACTCCCCCTTCTCCCCCAGTGAGTTCCCCAAATTTTTATGTCCAATTTATTTTCTTCAACCGTTTCTTAAATTATTTCTATTACAACAACCAAATCCCTAGTCACATTGATCGGTATTCCTTTAATTATTTTGATAGATACCTCCATTTTGGTAGTGCCATCATTAACTAACCTAGCCATTGTCACTCTCATTTACTCCCCCCTTCCATACTCAATTGTTCCCATGGCCCAATGGGTTATGGTTCCATTGTTTAGATTATTTCCCCAAATTTTGGTGATATAGGGGCAATTGACAAGCTCTCAAGCACCTCCATATATATTTGATGTGCTACTGTAATTCCAATAGCTCTAAAATCAAAAATTGTAGTACATACAAAGGAAGGAAAGCAAAAGAGCTAGGTGGCTCATGATAAATAAAATGAGTCACTATGATCCTCATGGAAACATGTTGTATTTTTCCCATATGACCTTGAATTTCTCTAAGATTGAAGGACAAATATAGGAGCAGGATTATGAGGTGGCAAGAATGAGGATCAACCTATAATATATCTAGGCCATAAAAAATAGAATTCATGGAGCAAGCTAGCAAAACTATGAGCCATGACTACTTATCTCTAAAGATAAAGTTAGCAAAGAGGGAGGATGAGCTAAAACATGTGAATATTGCCCTTGGAAACTCCTAGTCAGAGGTCAAATTGCTCTAAGTTCAAATAACCTAGTTTATGAATCAGTTATCTTCTCAAGTATTAACTTACCTCCTAGATACAGAAAGGAGCAAAGCATAGAGCCTTGTAACTCAGATCATCATCCAAGAGTCCCAAGTTAGTAAGGAGAGGACCATTTTACAAAGGAGCTTGAAGAAATAAAGAAGAATGAAGATCTCAAATAATAATCGATACCTATAGATATTATCAAGGAGGTGTGCCAAGTATACTAGGACAACATTGCTAAAGCCACATCAAAACTATCCTAAGTGCTAAAAATCATTGATGCAACTACCTCCCAAAGCATCCAAATAAGCCAAGAAGTTTAGCAAATCTTGACTACAAATTCCTCAATGTTGGCCAAAGCCAAAGCATAAAAAAAAAATTAGCCATATTATCCGACCAAATATTAGTGGCCATTGGAGTTTAGGACAAGGAGGTAGTAGCGTAGAAGGTGATGGGCATTTTGTACAAGGAACAATCTACCTAGAAATACAAGGCCTAAATAAAAATTCTAGCCACTACTATTGCAAACTTGAAGAGTCCCATTGACTCATTGATTCAAAAAGGCCTCCTCTCCTCTTGGACTATAGATAGTAAACTCCATTCTGATCAAGAGTACATTCAACTGTTCAAGTAGTAGAAGAAATATCAAACTAATTTTGATACACGGTCGAATGCTTCCACTTCAAATGATGTAGCATGGACCATTAGGCCATTGATAGAGTTCAAGGTGTATATTCAAGAGGTTGTGGATAGAATAGAGAATTTCTCTTACGAAGATCAACTAGAACTTCAAAAATGCTACTATTAGTTCAAAAGAATAAATCTACCTTTCAAAGAGAAGTGGGAAGAGATCAAGACCTCAATGAAAAGGATGTAACAATTCTTCATTCTTTCTTCATGGGATTTCATTAGTTCTTTAAATTTTGCCCAATTATTCATTCTTTCATTGACTTTCGTGCCCAATCGATGAGGTGACAAATTTTTCTATATTGTTATCTTTAGTGAGCAAAATATCCCCCATGAGTCGCTAGAATTATAGTGAAATTTCACTACATCTAGAAGGAATTATACCTTAGCCAATTTTACAAGTCAACTTCCATAAAAGCAGATCAAAAAAGTTGAAGAAAAAACGAGTGCAAAGCACATCATCGTTTTTGTGAATCTATGACTAGCATTCATTTTGTGCAGAAAAACTTTGATAAAATCTTGATAAATGGTTCTCTAATGTTACGTTGACCATTGATCATGTTAGATCTACGATGGACATTGATTTTAGGGGAGATTAGTGGATGGAAAAAATAAACTAATACTTTCATTTGATCTTATTTGATCAAATGGTGAGTGTTGATTCCAAATAAAACAAACAAAAGAGGATTTCAAAACACCACTATCTATCAATTATTTATCCAATGGCCTGTATCATTTCATAAATAACATCACAAAAATAGTATCTACAATCTAGAGACCTTAAGCCTTCCAACAATAATGGTTCCAAATCCAAAGGCCTCAAGCCCATCACCATCAAATGCAGACAAACCCCCCACTTGATTTTACTTATAAATAGTTGTTTCATTTTCACTGTAAAGAATTAGAAAACCATAAAATCATGCTTAGTATCTAGCCTTATCTATAAATTCCTTTCACTTCTCTTCTATATATTAATCTGGACTCAAACCTTGATTATTATTTTTTATTAGATATAGAAGGGGTTTTGAAAGGGTCCCCAACCCTTTTACAATAGGAGAATCCCTACAAAACTTGACCTAAAACTAGCAATACAAGGACAAGAACAACTATAAATCACTACAACTGGCCACCCATCACCAAGTGAACCAAATACAACTTCATACAAGAAATAAAATTAGAAAAATGTTGGTGAGCCCCTCAATCAACCAACACTCCCACATGACTGCACACAAAACCTTTCTTCATAAATAATAAAAGCTTACAGAGAATCAATAAGCATGCATCACTAAAACCAATAGAAGAAGACCTTTGGTAAAATTATCTCTCCAAATAGATAGACTAGTGAGACTTATACCCAGGTTTATCATAAAGTCAGTGTGGCAGTTTCCTTCTCTGAATACATGCTTTATCTCCCTATCCTCTCTAGCCTAAATAATCTACCTAGATTCCATAATCACAGCCTCAATATTCCAATCGGGGATTGAATCACCTTTGACCAAGTTTATAATATTAAGTGAGTCTCCTTCAATGCAAAATTTTTGGTATCCCATCTTCTCCACAAGCAGGAGATCTTGGTAAAGGGCTCTAGCCTCCACAACATGGCAAATCTAGATATCTAAGAATTTGGCATACGCCAGCAGAATCCCACCTCTATCATCCCTAAGCACCCCACCAGTGCCAGCATTACCAAGATTACCCTTTGAAGCTCCATCAAATTTTAGTTTAACCCAACCCAAAGAAGGAGGTTCCCACCTCACAAGGGCCTAGGGATTAGGACCAAGAAGACCAACAACCCTATTGCTCTATTGAAAGCCAATTTTCCTTTTGAGCTCAACCTCCTCAAATTTTTCCTCCTCCAAAACTAGAGAGGAAACATTCTCTAGGGTGGAAGCCAAGGCTATGGCACAAATAGAGGAATGATATCTTTTGAAGTTTTTAAAAATTCTACCATTCCTCTCCTTCCACACCTACTACAAAAGATGCGGTAAACAGAAGTTCCAAAAGAAATTCAGCCTTGGAGAGTAAAAAGGAGATGACCATTGAGCACAAACATCAACAAGCGAACTCTACACCACCCAACTCGGTCCCAAAAAATTAAAAACATAGTTAAGAACTTCCACAGAGAACGAGCATTGAAAGAATAGATAGCTTATCTATTAACACCACAGAGGCAACATTTCTTTGGCATTGACCAATTTTTTTTTTAGATTTTCAATGGTCAAAATCTTATTCTAAGTTGCCAACCAGAAAAAGATATTCACCTTTGGTGTTAGACCCTTACGCCATACTTTGAAAACCTTGAGTAATTTTGTTACAACCTTCAAGTCTCTTTTAATCTGATATTTCTATAAAAGAGGTTATAATATATATGAATTTGTGGTTGTCTTTGCATTGCCCTATTTCTTATATGCATATTGTATGTGAATGGTTTATGTTAGATTAAAAACCATGTTCATTTAGTTGGCTAATAACTTATGATGCATGCGTTTATTGTATTCAAGTAATACATAGAAGGGTATTTTTATTTTGATGCATTGCCTTTGTTAGATTAAAATTCTATTTTCTATATTTCTCTCATTTTTTCTTCGGTATAAGCAAGTAGTGAAGGAAGACGAACACCAAAAATCACATATAATAAGGACAAGACCTTAGCAAAATCTTGAAGATTACCCTATGAGTCAAGTACCACACTCATAGAGATTCTCCCTGTTTCACTCAACATGAGGCATGAGGGTTAGTGCATACATTATGAGAAATAATAATATGTGCACCAAATTGAGAAATTTTAATGTGTTGATTGCCAACGTAGGAAAGCCTCCAATGTTAAATTCACTAATGGTAGTTACACATGGATTAGGATATTGTATGCGTTGCATTTAGAAGGTTCTTATTTTGTTCTTAGTGCCTAATAAATAGATCAATTAGGAGATATTATAATTAATATCTAAAAATTACGTGTATAATGATCGATTGATAATGTAAAGCTAGTTGAAATCCAGGAAATACATTCACTACCTTCCAAGGAAATAAGTTCACCTTAAAGGAATTTTTTTTGCCTAAATAAGATAAATGTTTAGTAATGTAAATTTTTCTAAGACAGTCAAAGTGTAATCACAAGTCTATGGATATCCTCAAGCAAATATGAGGCGTCATAGTCCATATTATTGGAACAATTTAAATTGTGTAATTTTTTTTAAGAAATATATTATTTAATGGCATGTGGCACTAGTGACTCATTATTTGATGCTTAGTAGGACAACATTTTTGATATGATGCTTAAAATTAATGATGAATATTCTAAGAAATAGTGACCCATGTTTTGATGCTTATGAGGATAGTATTAATCATATAATTATGCATTAATGGTTAATGTTAATGATTATTTTATGGATTTATAAAAAAAAAGACTAGCTTTTACTTTTTGTGGTCTAAGTGCTTAATATGATCATTCTCAACCTAACCAAGTGATGGAGGGTGTCATTAGGGAGAAGTCATTAGGTGCAAAATAATACCATCAACAAAGAGAGAATTCATGCACACACCACTTAGATAATAGTTGTATTGCTTTAGATGCATGTGTGATTGTTTGCATTAGGTTATGAAGATTGGAAATTTTAACTATTTTTAAAATCCCCCTAATTCTTGAACAATATAATTATATATTAGGAAATGATGAGATCCCTTAGACACAAGATAAACAAAAAGAGTAATATGCCTATTTGAATTAAGTTTAACTTAACTTTAAACAGGGTTTTACATGGTTTGAATGAATATTTACCTTAAAGCATTGAGTAGGTGGTTAGAATTCATGTTCAAAGTAGAAGTTAAACTTTAATCACAATCTAGTGCAGTGCGTTGTGGCTTGGGAGTTTGGCTTCATGAGCAACTCTTCATAGTATCTTTTGGCTTGTCAGTGGACCTCATGCTTATTCCTATGGTGTTGCTCTTTGGGTTTTCGGATGTGGGCTTTGTGGTGGGCTTTCAATTTTTTTGTGGCTTGGGGATCGGCCTCTATTTTGAATGTTGCTGAGATCTTGCTGGTCATCCTCTTCTATATCCCTGAAGCTGCTCGTCGACGATGTTGGAGGTTGTCTTGGGGTGCTTGCTACATTTTTTTGGTCTTGGAGGGGACCTGTGCTTATTATCTGTAACTCGTGCTCCATGGTTCCTTATTTTGGGGTTCCCTGGGACATCCTCGCCTCTTTCCTATGCTGATGTTTCCTCTGCTTCTTTTGGTTTTTGAGTAGATCTCCTTGTTGCAAAGGGAATTCATGGCCTGAGGAGTTCCCATGTTTGTTGTACATCTTTCTAGGCTTATGCGGGATGCTGTTCTTCGCATACCTACATTTTTTTGGTGGTTTCCAGGTCCCTTCCTATTGTTCAGGGGGGGTTTGGTTTTGTATTTATGGTTTTCGATGTTCTCTTTCCAGATTTTGGTTTTTCCCCTACGCGG
Source organism: Wollemia nobilis (assembly GCA_028583015.1). Classification (NCBI taxonomy): domain Eukaryota; kingdom Viridiplantae; phylum Streptophyta; class Pinopsida; order Araucariales; family Araucariaceae; genus Wollemia; species Wollemia nobilis. The sequence continues at coordinate 18,404,733 of JAQPPZ010016946.1, read as the reverse complement.
TATTATGCATTTCATTTTTTTGGAGGGTTTCTTATTTTCCTGCCTAATGGGCTGTTCAATTTTGTGGCTAGGCGGGATTGTTCCAATGTTTATTTTTCCCACTTTCTCCTTTTCCCGTTGGGCGGGATTTTCAAGTTTGTGGTTGGGCGGGAATTTATTTTTTCCCGCTTCGGGCGTGAATTTTTGTGTCCTTCCTGAAGGTTGTCCTTAAGCCTGCCTTGAAGGCTATCCTTAAGCCTGTCTGAAGGATTTCCTTAAGCCTATCCTTAGGTCCATCCTTGGGCCTTCCTATGGCCTTTCCTGTGGCCTTGCTTAAAGTCTTGTGACTTGTTGTAATCAGGTTTTGGGTCCCTTGATAAAAACCCACATAAATTTAAACGACAAAAAAAATAATGGTGTACGTCAAATTGATATATATATATATATATATATATATATATATATATATATATATATATATATATATATATATATAAGAAACAAAATCACAAACACACACATACAAACATATACTATATTAAAAATAATTCCCCATTTAATATTATATTTTTTAAGAGGGAGAGTCCTTGGCACTTCACACTTTGGTTGGGAGGAATTTAATGGAATTCATGTCGCTTGAAAAGGAGAGGAAATAGAGCTAATTGAAAGCAGACATGTTGAGTGTGAAAGCACTTGTTACACTAACCTTTATCAATTGGCACCCTATTTTCTAACCATATGAGCCATGACCATTAGGATTAAAGGTGGGATGAGGTTTAGAGTAGAATGTTGATGGTTTATATTGGGTTTTTTTTAGAAACCTTCTCATTAAAATAAAAACATTCACAAAAATATTGCAATAAACATAAATGCATGAAACATAAGATATTGCAATATGAAATACTAGTGCATAAATGAAACGATCTCACAAAGTAACATAGGATCACAGGAAACTTTGAGGGGGCAACCTCCTTCAATACTTTCATTTAATTATGCAAAAATATACATTCATTCCTGCCCCTCATAGTTTTAAAGACTTCATATCTCTACCTAATGCTCAAGGTTGGCTTATATGCAAAATGCCATCCGAGCTAGAATCTTCTACCAACAAAACAATTACATATAATGATGCCACTTGTTTAGGCACTTATAATACCACAAAATATTATCATGGATGTCCCCCATGTTAAGCAAGGGTAATTACATCATAGTGTTAGGATGGGGTCCTAACATACCCTTCCCATTTGAAAATCTTTATTCTCAAAACTGAAGATGAGGAAACTACAACTGAAGTTGTTGAAGTGGTTCCCACATAGCGTATTTAGGTTGTAAGCCTTACCATTAGACAAGAACATTGGTGATGACACATCAATGAAGGGTACATGATCTATGATCTAGAATTCATCAAGGTTCAAGAATGATGGAGCCTTAACCATCCAACTATAGTAGTGTGGATTGAACCTGGACCTTGTTGTCAACAACTTGCTTGAGAGAAGAAATATGGAAGATTGGATCATAAAAATTTAGAAGGTAGAAGGTGCATTAGTTAATCCAAATGGTATAACTAGGAATTCATAATGCCCTTAATGAGTTCTAAAACATGTTTTGAGAATGTCATCTTTGATTCGAACTTGATGATACATTGATCACAAATCCAACTTGGAAAAGTATTGAGCCCCATGCAACTCATCAAATAATTCATCACTCATTGGAATAGGGAATTATATTTAATAATGATCTTATTGAGATCTCAATAATCAAAACAAAAGCTCCAAGTTCCATCCTTTTTATGTACTAATAACACCAAAGAAGAATAGGGACTAACATTAGGATGGATAACCGTGACAACATGGAGCTCTTGAACTATTTTCTCAATTTTAAATTTTTGAGCATAAGGGTACCTATAGGGACGGACATTCGAGGGAAGACTACGAGGAAAATCTAAATTACATGGTCATGTGAGTGATGAGGAGGTAGTCCCTTGGGTTCCTTAAAATTTTGAGCATATTTGTTCAATAAACCTTGCAATTGCACTGGATGGTCCCTTTCCCCTTCCTCGAAAGTATTGATAGCAAAAATTTGTGCCATCACTCCATGAGAGGAATTTTTTAACAAATTTTCCATCTTATGGGTAGAAATAAATTGAGTCACTCTAGCTTTCATGCCACGTAAAGTATATTTGGTCCCCTCTTGACTAAATTTTATCCACAGCTCAAAAAACTCCCATAAAACTAGACCTAACATTCGTAACCATTGTGCTCCCAAATCTATTTCACACCCACTTAATGGTAGGGCAAACATGTTTGTCTTGATATTATATTCCCCAATTTTAAGTTTGACATTATGATATTTTCCTTTGCATGGTAGTGCGCCTCCATTAGCAATCGTGAATTCAAAAAAATTGCACATAGTAATGTAATAGTTTTCCTATTTGGCTAATGTGGATCAATAAACTTGTGTACTGCCAGAGTCAATAAGAATGATGACCATATGTTCTTCGAAGTATCTAATTACTTTCATCATTTAGAAAGTTGATACTTTTAGTAAATAATGCACTCAGATTTTTTGTTGGGATTCCTTTGGAACTTCGGTCTATTATGTGGTTTTTACCTCTTGAGGATCCTCTTATTCCTATGAATATTTTTTTGTTGGTGTCTCATCCATATCCAATAGATACAATTTTTGACACACACACTTGTGCCCTGGGGAATAATTTTCATCACAATTATAGCATAGCCCTTGGGCCCTTTTTCTCTCCATCTCTTTGTGAGTTAGTTTTTTGATGGTTGGAGATTTAGTGGACTTGTCATAGGCTTGGATAAAAAAGGTGGACGAGTTTGAGGAAATTTAGAGGTGCATCCTTGAGCCTTGAATTTTTATTCTGCCAATCTAGCCAAATTTATTACTTGTTGTAATGTTTGGGGCCTCAACATTTTAACCTCAACCCTAATGTCATCTTTCAAACTGCTTACAAAACAACTTTTAAAGTGGTCGATATTTAAACCAAATATATGATTGGCCACTTTTTTAAACTGATTTTGATATTCTTGAATAGTTGAATTTTGTATAAGTTTAGAAAAAGCTCCTAAAACATCTTCAAAATCACTAGGACCAAAGTGAGTGAGTAGATGTTGCTCAAATTCATGCCAAGAACAGGCCTGGCCTTCCTAAGCCACTGAAACCAAAGCATTGCATCTGGTTCAAAATTGAATAAGGCAATTGTCAAATGCATTTTTTCTTACAGATCCACCCCTCAAGATCTTTTCCATCAAATATTGGGAAGTCTAATTTAGGCAACTTAAATCCATTGTTATTTGGTACATTTTGTTGATGGTGACTTGTACATCCATCCTGTTGATCCTGATGACCCAATATATCATGTGGGAGGGAGTCAGTAGAGACACAACTGTCCAATTCTCTAAGTTTATCTTTTAATTCTACCTTCATTTCCATTTGTGTCTTGGTGACCAAGTTCATAGACTCCTAGAAATTTTTGAGTTGTATTTAATTGGTCTAAGTTGTTACGTAATTAGGCCCCTAATTATTTTTCTGAATAATCCACATGCTTAGCAATTTAGGCCTCTAATTATTGTTGCTTTTGTTGTTCCTAATTACCTGAAACCATCTTATAAGATTTTTGACTTGTTGGTAATGTTTACTAAAAATAAAATTTTGATCTTAGGGGTTACCATTTTTAGTAAGGATCCCAAAAGTGGTTTGGGTGCTATATATCAAAATGATCAGATAAAAAATGTGATCGTAATGGACTATGTCACAAAATGTCATTTTTTAATCCCTAAAGTTGTGCATGGAGGCTATATACCAAACTAATCATCTCGATGAGACGGTCACAATGAGATATATACCACAACATTGGGTTTTTTTCTAGGGGGTGTTGTCTTTGAGTGTTGTCGATTTTCCTCCTAGAGGCTTGGCTAAAAAAATTGGCTTTTTTTCATCCAATATTTTATGATACTCTATAATGTCTATTCTGACTACTGACATTGTTCAATCAATCCTGACACTGTGTTGTTAATTGTTTGGTTTGACTCTGCTCTAACGACTGATATTTTCAACCAATCATGGCATTGTTTTATCATATGTTTGGTCTAACTCTATCATGTGCTATTCCTTGTCTAAAAAAAATTAACTATTATAGGTAACTTGTACTAACATCAATAACTAATAACCTTGTATTGACTGTTATTGACTGAATATCTTGATTATCATTGACACTAACCACCCTGTTCCTAGTGTTTTTGACCCTGATAATTTTTGTCCTGACAATTATGTTCCTTTGCAATTTATTTCACTTTTTTCATGCAGTAATTCTATAATATGGATGTATTCTTTAAATGCTCAATTTTTATGGTAGGGTTATCGTTACAGGTTCAATATTCACAAAACATGATTTTTGTTGTAGGCTTGATATTCAACACCATAGGGAACTCTAAGCCAGGGTGTATTTATTGCCCATGGGTCCTTCGGTATACTATAGTGATGAACGATAGTGCTCAAACCAATATTTCAATCCACTACTTAAGGAAGATTCCATGCATACCCTTGAACACACTACCTACCTCTTTGTCAATACGGGAGGGTGATCTTTTTAGATGCTATGTTTGGTGTACTATAGATAATACAAGGTCAAAAATATTCATAAGGGCTAAAGTTTTCTCATAATCCTAGTGGATCTCCTGATATACCCAAATATATTTGGGAGCTCAATTCCGTAGACGGGTGTTATCTAAGGCTTGGGTATTGGAGCCTAATCACTCCTCACTTCACTAAATGTTTTACGGGTAATCTAGATTATCCAATAGTGATAAATCCTCCATGATATGTTAAAACCCCTAGCATCGGGTTTCTAACCTAATAAACTAATGCAAAAAATGAAAGGATGATTTTTTAATAAGGAAAATAGCAAAAAATAAAAACACGAAATCTTAGACCTAACAATCAGAATATAAAAAACTATCATAGTCACAATAGAACATGACCCTGAAAAGTGCTATGATACCATTTTTAGGAACCTTCTCATTAAAATCAGCACATTCACAAAAATATTGCAATAAAACATAAATGCATGAAACAAAAGATATTGCAATATGAAATATAAGTGCAAAAATGAAACAATATCACAAAGTAACACAGGATTGCAGGCCACTTCAAGGGGAAAAATCCTTCAATACTTTCATTCAATTATGTAAAAATATACATTCATTCCTACCCCTCAGTTTTAAAGACTTCATCTCTCTATGTCATGATCAAGGTTGGATTACATGCAAAATGCCACCCGATCTAGAATCTTCTACCAACAAAACAATTACATTCTTGATAACAGTTACATATAATGGTGCCACTTATCTAGGCACTTATAATACCACAAACTATTACAAAATATTATCATGGATGCCCCCCATGTTAAGCAAGGGTTATTACATCACAGTGTTAGGATGGGATCCTAACAATTCTTCTTGGTAGATTTGGGAGCATGCATGCCCATGGTAGGAGACTAAATCGATAAGACCAACAAAGAAGCTTGACTATTTAAACTATGTTAATCAAGGCATCAAAGAAAACTTGAATTAGGTACCATCTTATAATTTTTCTAATTGTTTACCATCCCATGCTTAGTATGGAAATGTTTTGTAATCCTTATTTTGAAATGGATCCATTAGGTTTTATTAACCTGTAAAATTTGAGAGCAAGAACAATGGTGTCAATGTCTTCCATGTTTGCTACATTTTTATTTGGACTAGAAAAAGAAGGATAAACCCTATTGTTGCATGTTTTTGAGAAAATGATATACATAACTATTTTCTATATATTTTTTTAATTAATGATGTATATACCATTTTGCTACATTTTTATTGGAAAATAAACTGTTGGATAAACCCTTTTATTGCATTTTATTTAAAATACTAATTGATGCATGTATCCTTTTGCTTAATTTTGTTCCAAATAGGTGCATAAATAATTTTGGAATATATTTGGTTGGAATAATGTTTAAATTTATAAAATCATTTGATTTTGCATTTTTATTTAGAATAGGGAATAATACAAAAACTCCTACTTTTCTTTTCTCATGGAATAAGGGTGAATGAAATTGGTTCTAAAAAGGGATTTTATTAAGGCCATAGCTCATGGGAGATGTAATAAATATTGTCCTTGATATAGTCTCATTGGAATCCATTGATTCAAAAAGAGGAATTTAATATCTATCCTATAAGATACCTATGATTTTTGGTATCTATTGATCTATAAAATTGTTTGATTTCTTACATACCAATAAGATCATACATTAACATTGAATGAGAGGAATTAACTCCTCTCAAACTCTATATTCAAGATAGCTCCTTTCTAATCTAACTACTATAATACTTATCTAATCAATTATGGTAAAAAGAATATAAGAAAGAAAAGCAAAATCAATCATGTGACCATAGAAACATTAGTATTGACCCAATTATGATATCCAAAAATGATCGAATAATATTAATGCATTAGATCTCAAACAACTTGCAATGAAATTAATGGAGAGGACTAATAGGAGATACAAGGGTAGAGCCACTGATATCACAGATCAATGGATGAAGAGTTCAAAGGACATAATTGATCCACAAATCCATAAATGACCTTTCATTAATTGTAGTTCAAAATAATAGATATAAATTTTACATCAAATTGTAGCTCTAGTATGCTAGTAGGCAAAAATACCCTTTATAATAATCATTAAACTTTTTTTATAGAAGCAAAGTAACTTTCAACTTAATTATAGTAAACTCTAAATTCTAGTTACATGAATTTAGTAGAATCATAAAAACTAGATGGCAAAAGGTTGTGGCTAGATTTGACACTAAAATATATTCTAAAAGACTATAGAATATCTAGTCTCCAATTAATCCCATGCGGAGAGATAAATATCTCCTTCTAAATAATTACCTCAATTCCCATTTGTGCAATCATGGCTTCTTCTAAGATTTTTCCTTGAGACACTAAATTAGATGTGAACTAGGCAAAACCAAAAACCCATTAGAATTTACTTCATTGTAGGGCGGACCTTACTAGATGATTGAAGTTATAGGTCCAACCACCTATAAAATAGCCTCCATGGAAGGATTAATGCTACCTATCTCCATGAATGGGTAACACATTTTCTAGTGCAACAAAAGATCCTAGCCAAAAAAGCATATATGTATATAGCATAGGGTGATAATATGGAACTTATTTTTATTTCTACTATTCTCATTTTCATCTTTCCTTTCTTGCAAAATTCCCTAATTCTCCTACAAAAATTTTCCTCTTCATGTCCAAAATGTTGCAATGTCAAGTCTATCATAGACATTATAAGAAACAATACAATTCACTTTTCTTGACAAATTATTTGCATGATTTAGCGAGCGACTTGCCTACTCAGGTGAGTAACACATACAAATAAGAGTCTAACCCCATGCCATTCGAAATGTAGGGTTGGTCATCCTTTCACAAGTTGATCGCTCTACCTGAGTAGCCTCTGCTATAGCACAAGCAAAGCACACCAAGGCACAAGCAAGGAACACCCTAAATGAGATCTATAAATACCTAGGAGGGGAAAAAATGGCCCTAATATCCAAAGAAAAATGCAAATGAATCATATCCCTTTCAAAGGTATCATAGTCGACAACAAACTATAGGCCAAAATCCAAGTGGGTCGTAGCCTCACTAGGACTCCCTGTTGGATTTGAGTGAATTTCTTGAGGAAGAAATCAAAGGAGTAGAGGGAAATAAAAATATTGTCCCAAAACACAAGAAAATTGCTAGCCACTGGCCATGAATCACTTGATTTCTCAAGTGAATCACTTACTATAATAAGTGAAGCACTTTCCTCTTAAACCAGGAAAATTACCCCCTTTTTCAAACAAATTGCTCAAATTTCTGAGTAAATCACTCCCCTACCCAAATAACAACCAACAATATCCAAAGAGTGAATTGCTTGTATTTTCAAACAAATGGCTTTAAAACTAAAAATACCAAATTTATGCATTTTTTTCTTTTTTGCTTTTTTGCCCATTTTCTCTCTATTTATCATCATGGACACAACAATAACCTCTCCATCCCTTCATTTCTTGAAACCTAGGTAGCATCATCATCATCCATATTTATTTTCTTGCCCATAGTTGAACCATTATCACCCATTCCAGTCACCATGGTATAGGTAGGGCCATCAACAAGGTCACAAGAAAAAAAGGGGAAGACGAAGAGACAAGAGTCCACATCTTCCAAACGAATATAATATCATTTGAAGATCCATATTGGAATGTGGCATAAGGGATCTACACACACTCTACAAGGGAATTAAGAAAGGAGGTATTGAGAAGATTCATACTAGATCCCCAAATAGACTCCTAGAGCATAAGATATGCCTGAACATCCAAATTGGAAATGAATCTAGCGCCACAAGTGTGGGATTACCCCAAACTCATATAAATAGTGGCATAAATATATGATTACACTTCTAAGAGCTTTACACTCCCACAATGGTTAGATGATGCCTTCTATATAAGGATGGGAGTGATAAGGAGTATTTTGAAGGTCAATGATGAATCAACGATGTGAATATCCTATAATCCCAAAACCCAAATGGATTTTAATTATAGATAGTCCAATGTTTATTAATAGGACTTTCTAATACCTTGCCTCAAGAAGCATAACTTGCCATCCAATTTTAGTATCCCACCTGAGTTGGACCAGTTCAAGGAGGACATATAGATAGTAATGTTAGGGATTGTCATTGTCCTTGGGGAGAAGAGCAACAACAAAGTCAATGAAGAATATATTGCCTTGCTACACACAGTATAAACCTACCCAAGGTACTCCTAGATGATTGATTGCACCAAGTACATCTCTAATCAGCTAAGGGGATTCAAGAATGAAAAGGTGTCCACTTATACTTCTTGCTTGATCTAGTTGATTTTGTACTAGAAGAAAGGTTGATTCACTATCCTCTAGCTAGATCAGGTTGGAAAGGATGAAAAACCCCGAAGCGTAGTGGATTGCATAGATGTACCCTACCAAGAAGTTGTAAGGCTTATACTACTTCTATAATAAATTATATGAAGTTATCATGGATAAGTTCAAAGGTAAATCACCAAGACTGATAGATTAGATGTAGAAACTACTAATAGAGGGAAAATGGTCTTAGGGAACACCAAATACTTTATCTACTATGGATTTTCATCCATGCCCTTCAAGTTTCCCACAAGGGTACCAAACTACATACTCAACCTTGAGTATGTCAGACAACTTGATTACGTAGACATTAAATGTTTCAAAGGGAAAAAAAAACACTTTCTACCCTCTAAAACCACAAGACATGAAGATAAATCCTAAGATGCATGGGTGTAATACGATGATTACGGTGAGATTGAAATATTTGCAATAAGGCCATATGCAATGGAAAAATAAAGAAAAGATTAAATATTTTCACACATATTCAAGACATGAATAAACATAGTAAATTGAAGATGAAGATACACATTTACAAAGCATTGTAATATACAAATATACAATACAATACAATATATGCTCTCTCACTTGCTATTTTTACATATACACTTTACATGGAGTCTCTTGATGTTTCTTTTTCCACTATCTCTTCATCTCCTTTCAAACTTATGGGAGATATGACTCTTCATATTTCTCATGGGAGAAACAATTTATTATCCTAAAAACTAATGATTACATGAAAGAAGATATTTACAAAGTATTTTACAAGGTATCAAATAATGTAATAATGTCTATCATCCCCTCCTTATTACATTATTTATACAAAGATAATTACGAAAGGATTCAAATTTAATGCAGCCAAGTGCTTTTGTAAAAATATCTACAAGTTGGTCTTCAGTAGGAATGTATTTGATTTGAATATGATGATCTTGAACATGTTTTCAAATAAAGGGGCATTGTGCCTTAATATGTTTATTGTTTAATGAAATACAATATTTTTTATGAGCTTTAGGACTCCTTGATTATCACAATGTAACATTGTTAGTTTTCTTACACTTACTTCCATATCTAACAACACATATTGTAACCATAGTGCCTCACATTTAACATATTTTATATCATGATATTCTTCTTCTATGGATAAAAGTGCCACTGAAAGTTATTTTTTGCTATGCCATGAAATAGGTCTTGATCCAAGATGAAATACATAACCCGATGTTGATTTTCCATCATCAACTGATCCAACAGAGTCTAAATTTGCATATTTTTATAAATAGAAATTATCATTTTTCTTATATTCTAGATCATATTATGTAGTATTGTTGACATAATATAGTATTTTTTTGTAGCTTTCTAGTGACTCTCTTTAGTATCTTGCATGAATCTTGAGAGATAGTTTACAACAAAGATGATATTTGGTTTGGTATTTGTTAAGTATAAAAGACTTCCAATCAATTGACGATACAAGGTAGCAGATACTTGAGGTGATTCATCATATCTTGATAATTATAGCCCTTTTCCATGGGTATCCTTCTAGGTTTGGAGTATGTCATTTTGTATTTTTTGAGTAATATTTTGGCATACTAGGTTTGAGTAAGTTTAATTTGATTCTTCTTTTGCCAAAATTCTAAACCAAGGCAATAAAGTATAAGTCGTAGGTCTATCATTTTAAATTCCTTTTTAAAACTATTTTCACACTATCAATTTCTCTAAGCTTCTTGTAATTATTAGATCATCAACATAGACCACAAGAATCATTATATTAGAACTATTTTTTTTAATACAGAGGTGTGAATCAGAAGAATTTTTTTTGAAACCTTATCATAGAAGATGGTCATTGATCTTAATATACTAGGCTTTGGGGGCTTATTTCAATCCATTTAGTGATTTTTTAACCTACAAAACTTTTGTTATTGTCCTTCAACAATAAATCCTTCTAGAACAGTCATATATGCTTCCTCTTCAATATCACCATTGAGGAATGCATTTTTAACATCCATTTTATGTATTTTCCATTAAAATTGAGCAATTAGTGCATAAATTGTATGAATAGTAGTCATTTTTGTTGTAGGTGCAAATGTTTCTTCATAGTCAATCCCTTTTGTTTGTGTAAAACCTTTTTGCAATAAGACATGCCTTATATTTGTCAATGGATCCACCTGGTTTGTATTTTATTTTGTATGCCCATTTGTAGCCTATAGTTTTTTCCTTTGGTTGAATCAACTAGATCCTAAGTTTTATTCTTTATTAATATTGTGTATTTTGATTCCATTGTTGTTTTTCATTCAGGTAAGTTGATTGCATCCTGTACTGAAGTTGGTTCCATATTTTCCATTACCGAGGTTATAAATCTCATATTTTACTTCTCCTCTTATCATATTACAAGTTTGGGGTCTAGTAGAAGTGAGATCAAATAGTTTTTCTAACTTTGAATCTTTGAATGTGTTTGTATACCATTTTGCAACCTTTTGAGGTAGTATTGTGGTTACTAATTCTTTGATAGGTTCATTCACTATTTCTTATTCTTCTTCAGATGATTCTTCATGAGTTTCTTCATTTGGTTTTATATCTAAAATAGAAAATGTAATGTCCTTAGAATGTTCAATGTTTACCTTGCATCCTTCATCAAATATTACATCTTTACTTACAAATATTTTCTTTGTAGTTGGATCAATTATTTTGTAAACCTTTTTTTCTCATTATCATATCCAATAAATATACCACATAAGATTTTATCATTTTCTATTTTGGAACATGCATGTATGCTTTACATCCAAAAGTCCTTAGATGTGTTATTGAGGGTTTTCACCCAAATCAAGCTTCTTCATGTGTAATGTTTTTAAGAATTCTTGTGGACGGTCTATTTTGAATATATCCTATAGTATTGACTACTTCTATCCAATATTGTTTTGCGATATTCGCTTCTTTGAGCAAAAAAGTCATTTCCATAATAGAACAATTTTATCTTTTTGTAATACCATTCTGTTATGGTGTATATGTTGTAGTAAGTTGTCATTTTATTACATTTATGTTGAGAAGGTTTTAAATTCTTTAGACAATTATTCTCCTTCCCTATTTGAGCAAAGAACTCAAATAATACATCCAATATTTATTTCTACAAGTTGTTTGAATTGTTTGAAATATGTAAAAGCATTTGATTTCACTATCAAAAAATATACCCATATTTTTTGTGAGTAATCATCAACAAAGAGTAGAAAGTATTTGTGTCCCCCAAGACTGACTACCATTGGTCCATATAAATATGTATGTATTATTTCTAATGGTTCTCTAGCCCTGTGTGAACTGAGTTCAAAAGGTGCTGAATGTTGTTTTCCTACTAAATATTTTGGACAAATTGTAGTATGCCATGTTAAGTTGGGCAACCCAATTACCATTAGAAATTGGTTGAATTAATTTAAGGATGAGGCACCTATTTGACAAAAACTCTTATGGCAAAGATCATTTTTTGTTGATGTGTTGACAAATGGAGCAAAATTTGGTGACAAGGCAATGTTAAGAGCAAACAAACCATTTTTGAAGGAACAAATGGCTATAAAATTTTCTTGTTTGGTAATGAAGTATTTATTTTTTATCAATAATTCTAAATTCAACCATCATAACTCGGTCTAAGAGTTGAGATTCTAATAAAAAATTACTAACCAATTCGGGTATATACAATACATTTTCAATTGTGAATTTTCCATCATGTAGATTGATTGAGGCATTTGCTATTCCTTTGACTTCATAAATTTTATCATCTGCAATTGTGATAGGTTTGCCATTTATTTCTTGAAAAAATTAAACCATTGTTTGTTTCCAATTATATGTTTGCTTGCTCTAGATTCAATATACCAATTATTTGATGGATACCCCTGCCTCCTTGGGTCTTACCCGAAAGTGGCATCCCTTTTGGGATGTTTTCCACAAATAAAAAATATATATATACCAGTTATTTAATTGACCTTTCTATGGCATGTGTCACTTCCATTTTTTGTATTTATAAAATGTTTCCTTCAAGTATTTTTCAAAAAAAATGCTCACAAAACAATGCATAAAATAAGTCCATTTTTTAATTATTTCCTTTTAGCTCTCTTTAATTTTAAGCATTTTCAAGAAAATTTATGTTGCATAAATCTCCTTTTATAATTTGTACTTTTCTTCCTGCCTTGACTTATGTTATAATATTTTCTCATTATTATTTTTTAATCAAATCTTCTTCAATTTCATTTACTAAGGCAAAAAATTATTTTTCCTTCTCTCTTTTCAATAAAAAATATCAATCTTCTTTTTAAAATTTTCTTTGTGTCTTATATCGTTTTGATTTTTTATCAATTTCTTATTTTCTTTCTTTTATTTTGTAAGTTTTCTTGTAAACTTCAATCTTCAAAATAACTCTTTTTCAAATATGCAAACCTTTTCTCTATGTTCTTTCCAAACATTAAATATTCAACCTTGGCACTTGATTCTTTTCAAAAATTAAACCTTAGTGCTCATAAAAAAGTGCATGGGATATTAAAAATATCTCGCAACGCTTTCCCATTGTTGTTTCAAAGACTAGCTTTATTGAAATTAACATTTCTGCAACCTTGGTCTTATTGTTTATGTCACTTTAATTCTAAGACTAGAAATTATTGCTTTCATTCATTGCTTGTCCATATTTTCTATCTATTTCATAGAATAATTTTGGATGCTTTGGAATACCACACTCAAGGAAATATCTAGAATAGGATTGGACACTTTGTTTTTTATCATTTTTATTCATGCAAATGGACCAGGCTTTACTAAAGAAGAATCTACAGTAATTCGGAATACAAAACATAGTCAAATAGTTTGTTATGGCTTTAACCATATGTCATCTTAGAATAATTTAAGCATCCTTAGAATACAACTATAAAAGAAAAATCACCAGAGTCAACAAATCTAAAATATGGAGATAGACACTTCTTCTTGAAAACAAAGTTCTCTTCTATATGCAGGGTTCATAATATTAGTAGAAAGAATGATGTTGGTGCTAAGGTAGACTCTATGGGTTTGGAAATGATAAATGTATGGGCAAAATATTAAAGCCAGGATCTAATACCAATGTTTACAATAAGACTATATTAAATGAACTCAAGAAAAGATTAAGGATTTTCACACATATTCAAACCATGAATAAACATAGTAAATTCAAGAGGATGATACACATTTACAAAGCATTGCAATACACAAATATGCAATACAATCCAATATTTGTTATCTCACTTGTCATCTTTACATGTACCCTTTATATGCAGTCTCTTGAAGTTTCTTCTTCCACTATCTCTTCATCACATTTTAAACTCACGGGAGATATGACTCTTCATATTTATTATAGGAGAAATATTTTATTATCCTAAAAACTAATGATACATAAAAGAAGAAATTTACAAAGTATTTTACAAGGTATCAAATAATGCAATAATCTCTATCATGAAAGAGATGGATATTGAACAACTCATAGACTGATGGTCCTATAATCCAAAGGGGATATGCAAGTAGACCCTCAAGGATGAGAAGTTAGATACCTTCTTTGCCCATGAGAAGAGGTACAATATCTAGTAGCAAGCCGGTTTGGATGAGGAAACAATCCTTGCTAGTCTAGGGAGCAACAAAGGGTACAAGGATGAGATCCAAAACTGGTATGACTACTACCTGTTGTGACTCCTTCACAACGACCCCAAAAAATTGGGGACCCACTTGAAACTTGAGAGTTTGTCTTCAAAATTATCACTTGAGCTCATTATTCATAATTATTTATTCTCCCCATATTGGTATCATCATAGTTCACCTTAATGATGTGAGATTCACCTTGAATGAGATTCATAAAAGGCATGATGACCAAGCTCAATTCGTCTATATGATCACCATTATACTAGGTTTGGTTGTTCTAAGAAAATGTTTTAAAATCATATGTTATAGTGCCTTGTTGTGTTAATATCATGAGTTAATGTTATGTTCTTGTCCTTGTGCTACATAGTTTTTAGTATGTACTTTAGTTTAAAATAGTGTTGTTTATTTGTTATGTTGTGTGTCATTAACATGTTATTGTATAGTCATGTCATGTTGACTATGGTTAAAGTTTTAGTGTTTTGTTGTTTAAAAATTTAATGTTATTTAATTATGATGTTGTGTGCTTAGTGTTATTTTTGTTGTGGTTAATCGATTGTGGTAATAATTGTTATGTTTTCTTTGTTGTTGTGTTATGTAATGTTTTATTGTTAATATAAATTAGATGTGTTATGTTTTATGTTATTATTATGTTTATGTTGTTATGTTATTAGTTTTGTATAAGGTTATTTTTGTTGATTATAATGCTATAGATTGTATTTTTGTTATTGTTTGTGTTTCGAATTGTTTGTGTGTATTATCATGTACATATATGTCATTTTTAATTATATGTTTGTTAAATAGTTTTGTTTGATAGTTATGTGGTTTAGATAGCAGATCTCAACCGTTAAGCCTAATCATGGATAATACAGAAGTAGTGGCATCCGACGAATACATTTCTGACAGATAGAGACAACATTTTGTATTGTTGTTATACTCTGTGAGACATAGACGAAATGTAATTTTTGGATATTATTTACAACGGCTGCAGAAGACCATATGCTTGTAATACTCCTCCATAATTTTCATCACGATGCCAGTGAAGAAAAGAAAATTGGGACTGCCACATAGATGGATGAAAATTTATTGATGCTCTGAAGGATATTCACAGTTGTATAGTTGGATAATGTTATCTGATTTTCATAAACAACATCAAATCAAGAGGCCGGGAAAATATTGTTCGTGCAAAGTTGGGGTTGACAAATATTCGAATCCTGGAGTTGAAATATGTTATACAAATAAAAAAAATAATAATAGACAGTGGAGTTCATCATCAAACACAAACCTGGTGAGGGTAATTTACATTTCACAGGCCCAACTTTGATACATCGAGGGATTGTGATGAGTCAATGAAGTGGATATGAGTATTACCAATCATAGTGCAGTTTATCCGACTAATCAGTGGTTGGACGTAGACTGAAGATATGTTGGGCTCATACGGCAAAAATATAGTGTGGATGGGGGCATTGTTCAGTTCTGGGTATGTGAAGCCGTGTCTCTGTCTAGTGCTAATGTGCCCTGAATTTTGTAGTGTATATGAATATGCAGTCCAGAGAGATTATCATATGCAGATGGACACAATACCAACTAAAGGGACATCGATGCAATGTTTGCGTGTAGTAGAAGAGATATTAAAGTGAAACGAAATTCCAACATAGGAAATGCTACTGTAAATAAACAGCCTGTATGGGAGATTTCGCGGATGTAGTAGACCTTGGGCATAGTGAAGTGACAGTTTGTGCATTTGAATTGGAGATAGAGGAGTGATGGTTACAGGATTGGTGGGATGTAGAATGATGAGGGATAGTGAGCTTGATACAATCGAAGGCGTCTGTCAAGATTATAAAAGATAAATAAAATTATCTCATAAGAGGCGAAGATCATAGTAAAACATACTCAATATACATGTGCTTACGAAAGTGAATTAGTTATGGGTTATGGAATAAAATGAAACTGAAAGGAACGAATTTTAAACGGCGACAACAAAATTTGTTGAAGTAATAAATACTCATGAAAACTGAAGAAAAGGGTAGGATGTAGGACGTTGGCTGTGAAGAACGAGAAGAGAAGGACGTAAAAAGAAGGCAACAGCTACAAATGCAGAGTGCTCAGAGATCATTATTGTAAGATTTATTTATTGAATCTAGATTATTTTTGGGTCCAGATATGTGTTCAACTGTATGTGGGTTGTAAGAGAATGATCTGATTTATGTTAGTTTTGTCCAATTCCACAGAAGATTGCACCTGTTTGTTGTGTATTGAGTGAATACTGGTATACAGTAAATTTGGTTTTAAAAAGGAGTTTTCTGTATTTCCTGCTGTAGAAAGTCAGTCCATAGTTTTCGTAGAACTTCAATCTTTTGTATTTCTTTGATTTACAATTACAAATTATATATAAATACCAACTGTGGATTGTAAAAAGGATCATCATATATATAGTTGGTAAATAGGTTGCTTACAAGTCTCATATTCAAAATATCAAAAACATTAATATTTTTGGATGTGAGAGATTGTTGGAGATAAATGAAATATCAGATTACTCATATTTGAATCCATAAATCTGAGAAATCACATGGATATCTGTTATACTTTGGATATTGTAATTTAACTCAGAAATTTCATATATTCAGAGTTTCAAAGAAGAAGGATGTACTATTTCTTAAAATATTTCATTTAATAAATATTCTGTTAAGAGATAAAGTGCAGGATTTACTGATTCTTCTGAACTTTACTTTATAAGTGTAAACTCAAAGTTCAAGAATACAGTTTATAGTAATTCTGGATTGACATTGTTGTATAAGAGAAATTTCTAAGGTCTAATTCAGATTTGGGAAAAGTTATACTTGTTTAAATTTATAATACATATTGGACTAACAAGTATATTGTTTTATTGAAAGGAGGTTAGGGTTTCACATTAATTCATTACCTAAAATGCAGCATGTTATGGAATTTTTATGTTAGTGAAAATAAGCCATAGTTTCATTTGAAGTGCTAGATATACTATGTTGCAGATTTTACTAAAGGCATTGCATTGGTATAAAGTGAAAGTGATTAAAAGGGAAACTTTAGGCATAATGAAATCAAGATACTAAATTACCCAGGCCCCTTGTCAACAACACTTGACAAAACCACATTGAGTTGTTCAAAGCATTTAGCTATACAAACATACAACACTCATTGAATTTAAGTGAAGGCTTTGATGAAACATTTATGTTATAAGATAGGACCTTCAAATTTTAGTTGTTGAGCAATTTTGTGATAGGACAAAATTACACATCAACACTACCCAAAGTAGTATACCTTCTATTTAAAGGCATAATAGTGCAACAAACGATGATCAAAGGGTAGAAAGAATTTGAAAGGTATGGCTTAATGTTCGGTGAGGTAGCTGTAACAATAGAGAAATAACAAAGGCAGGATACCTAGGTTGAAGAGGGGAAATTTCTCAATGAATTCCTCCTCTAGACTAGGGAACAACCAGTTTAGTGGTCATGACTACATTCACTCCCCCTCCTACACATCCACCATCTTCCATTTCTCCTCCCTCTACCATTTCTCTTTCTTCTATATCCACTTCTCTATCTCTTCTTGCTCCTATCCCCACTTTTTCTCTTTCTTATTCTTTCACTGCATTTCTCCCATCCTCCCATAGCGCAATGCACACCTCTTCCCCATGGGTAACTAGGAGGTACTCTACCTCCCACTATCACTAGCATGGCAAGGACCACTTCCATAACTTTCCATTTCCACTAGCACAAGCCCTTGCATCACAACCAATTGTATCACAAAATATGACACCCCTTTTGACCATCTTGATTGGATTAGCATCACAACCCACTCCCCTACCATATATTATATTATAAACTATCACCACTTAGTTCACACCCCTCACCATACCCACCACCTCCACTCGTCCTCCATCTTATTCAAGGAAACTTCTCCTGAAAGCAATGACGTCCACCACCCCTACTTAAGGAGTTGAGTCTATAAGAGCTCCCCAAACTACCAATGTGTTAAAAGGACCGGGGTCAAGCTATGAATACAAGGATGGAGAGTCTAACATCACTAAGGCATTTGATCTCTTATTCAATGAAAAGAAAGGGTAGAAGAAAGAGTACAAATGCATTAGTAGAAAAACCTTCAAGGCATCAATACTCCACTCACAAATCTCTAAGAAGGGGGATAAAGTTTACTTTGATAAGGTGACTAAGACCAATCCATTCCAAAGAGTGTTAGGCCCCACTAACTTGACTATTAGAGTATCACAACTAGACCTAGATAAATTGGATCCATACCAGATGGTCCAGCTCGTGAACTAGCTCGCATTGGATATAGCAATGAAGTATGGCTAACT
Source organism: Wollemia nobilis (assembly GCA_028583015.1). Lineage (NCBI taxonomy): Eukaryota > Viridiplantae > Streptophyta > Pinopsida > Araucariales > Araucariaceae > Wollemia > Wollemia nobilis. The sequence goes on along the minus strand of JAQPPZ010016946.1, from coordinate 18,385,784 downwards.
AAAAATTGAGAATGAGGTAGTACAACTCAACAATAAAAGGCTAGCAATAGAACTGGAAAAAGTTAAGGATGAAAGGGACCAACTCTAATAGAAATATGAGAGGCTTAAGAAAGAGATTTTTGCAAGAGATCAATTGAAGAAACATGTGAAAGACCTCAAAGCCCAACTTGCTAGTCTAACCAACTTATGCAAGAAATGATCGAGAAACAAAGTATGCAAATAGAGAAACTGGAAAATAAAGATAGTAGATCAAGGATTTGGAAGCCTCAAATCCCACATAAAAGGAGGTTGATTTAAAATTGGCACAAGAAATCCAAATGGCCAAAGAAGTGGGACCAAACTAAGGAGATAAAGAATGTCTTTGAGTATTTCATATTAACATTCTCTATAGGAGAAAGCTTGGAAACAACTGAGAACATCATCAACCAAGTAGAAGAGCAGCTTGCTACAAGAGGTGAACACTAGAAGTTCTAAAACTTCCTACGTTGATGACCCCAACATAGGCACAACAACATGGAATAGACCACAAAGAGATGGTAAAGAATACCGTAAATATCCCAGATGTCTAGATGAACTTGTAGATCTATAAATATAACCTAGCATCTTTGAAGACCCAAGTCCAAGAAATGGAAAAATAAAATTTAGGAGTTAATTACCATTGGAATGCCAAACATCTTGTTGGAAATTTTGAGTAATTATGTTGTCATTGATGTCAAAAGTTAGTTCATCTCAATGCAAGGGAATTGATAAAAAGAGGGTTAAAATATTTATATTTTAAGCCTAAGAGATTTGGTATAAAGCTCCACATGGTTGGTCAAAAGATTGTCTAAATACCCCGAAGGAAGGAAATACCTAGGCCCAAAGGAAATAATATTATAATATTTATTATTATAATATTAAAGTTGTTAAGAGAAAGCCTAAGGTTAATTATAAAATAATTATAATATTTTATAACCCTAAGTGGGTTTGGCGCCAAGAATAAAGTTTAAATTATTAATTTCCATCGACGTCCGAGCATGGAGGAAAAATGGTATTTATATGATAAAGTTTGGAGGCCAAAATCAAGTCTCTCGAATGCATGTTGCGAATGTTTAATTTAATTGTTGATGCGAATTTCGTGAGCAAGGTGGAAGAAGGTTTTTAATTTTAAAAACAAAGAGGAAAACATGGATGAATAAAAGGACAAAGGTGTATGCCCCTATCACCAACCACGTGGTTGGCCTAGCGACAGGCTTGGTAGCGTTAAGATGCTGGTGGACAACATATCTCGCGTTCGATTCTTGGCTGCAGCAATTTGTTTATTTTTGTGAGCGAGAAGGGTGAGCAGTGGTTAGATAGTACATGGTGGTAATTGGTCCTTGTGTGGATGGTTGGTCTAGCGATAGCCCATAGCGCGCTAAGGCGCTGGTGGATGGTAGGTCCTGCGTTCGAAACCCGATGGCAATATTTTTATTTTACGGGTAAGAAGGGTGAGCATGGTTAAAGAGCGCATCGTGGTATTAGGTCCTTGTGTGGGTGGTTGGCCTAGCGGTAGCCCAAGGGAAGCTAGTGTGTTGGCAGGCGGTAGGCGCTGTGTTCGAATCCTCGCGGTAGCATTTTTGGTAAGCACAAATTATTTTTGATAATTGCTAAGGTTGAGGATAGGTGCATGTGGTTTAATTGATTATTGTGAGTGTTGTTGGCCTTGGGAGATATAAGGGAATTATTTTTATTATTATTTCATGCATTTAATTTTTGAAGGAAATTATAATGAATTAGTTTGAAAGTGAACTATTGGAGTAATAAGAATCCTTGTTGAATTTGTTATGAATGTGTTTAGAAGTTAAGAGGGAGTTAAAAGGTGTATGAGGTATTTTGATTGTTTGTATTTTTGCTAAATATTTTGAAGGGTTTGATTATATGAGTTGATGCTATAATTTGAGAAACCAAGAGAGTGGTTTGGAATTTAATTGGGCACACATATTGAAGGATTGCTAACTCATAAAGAAGTGTTGTGCTAACCTTTTTATAGTTGCAAAAGATATTGTGTGTGAGACAGATTTTTGAAGACATATCTCCATAAAAGCAAGCAAAAAGGTATGGGCATATCATCCCTTATTTAAGTGTTTGGTTGAATGAATATTTTTGAGATATAAGGTGGAGTGAAAAGGTTTGTTTGATAAGCATTGTTGGAAATACTTGAATTGAGTGTTGAGACCTATTTTGTGCTCTTGTTGAAAGAAATTAGAAGAACATTTGTCTAGGGTTTGTGAGACAATTATGCTCCATTGGTTGAATGTGTGTGTGAAGTTTTGAGCATTGGTCCTAAGTAATATTGATAATGAATGTGCAAACATTAGAAATTAGATTTGTGAAAGAGATAGACTTACTGATTGAGTAGAACATATTTAGCTATTTACGTGTGTTGGAGTAGGATTGAGCATGTGTTTGAGAAGGTTTTATGAGAAGGTTAGAGGTAGATTATGAATAGGCTTTAAGATAAATTTTGAGCAGATTCAAGGCAGACTTGTGAGCAGGTTAGAGGTAGATTTTGAATAGTTTTGAGGTAGATTTATGAGCAATTTGTGAGCAGTGTTGATCAGTGTTGAGTAGAGCAAAGGGGATAGAGTTCTCCTATGGAGAGAGATCCACAAACTAGAGTAGTGGGGACAGAGGTCTCCTATGGAGTGTGATCCGTGAACCAGTTGGGAAGATAGAGTTCTTCTATGGAGAGAGATCCACAAACCAGTTGAGGAGATAGAGTTCTCCTGGATCAAGTTCCACGAACCAGAGAAAAGGGGAAAGAGTTCTCCTGTGGAGAGAGATCCACAAATTATAGCATAGGGTATTGGTGTCTCCTTTGGATAGAGGTCCATAAACATTGTAATAGGGAATTGATTCCCAAAATATTTATTGAGGAAATTTATAAGGAATATTTTCTCCGTGGAGTAGCCCACATTGGGTGAACCATGTTAAATCATGTCTCTCATGTGTGTGATGATGTGTGCAATGATTACTGCTTTGATATTGTTGATGCTAGTATTTGGATTGAAAAGTAAAAAGTTTTATCTTATATTGTTCACCCCCCTCTCAGTATAATCTTATGTTCTTCAATTGGTATCAGAGCGGGCTCCTTCGTAAAAAGCCTAACAACTTGAAGGAAGATCCCACAAGAACATACATGACCTCAAAAAATGGAGAAGAGGCCACGATCGACATAAAAGAGAAATTTTTCGCTACTCGTAGAACCTTGGAAAAGGTTAGAAGGAAGAATTCAAGTTTGAAGGATCAAATCCAAGAGAATGAGGAAGAAAAGGTGGAACTTCTATAAAACCTCACAGAGCTCAAGATAAAAGTTGAAGAGGGAAGAAAAATTGAACAAGATATGGCAGAACAGTTAAAGGCAAGAGAATTAGAATGTGAAAGATTGGAATGGGAAATTGTTTCTCTAAGAAAGGAAGTTGAAAAGACTAAGGGTAAAACACAACCAGACATAAATATAAGGGAGTCAAGTTCCCAAGGAACAAAGACTTCAAACAAAGAAGAACTCATGACTTATGCTAATGTAGTGGAAGGCAAAAATATCAGGAAGGAAGAAGGCAAGGAAGATCCATGGATAAAATTCAAGTACAGGAACAACAAAAGAAGAAGTACGCGACCATATTATTCAAGGCACTCCAACAGGTTACAAAATCTCTTCCATGGCTATTGTTTTTCATGTAACAAATATGGTCATAAAGTTGTACATTGCATTGGTTATGTGAAAAATAATGTTGATAGAAATTTCAATTCTTTTGCACCTCTCATGAATGATAATATCATATGTTACAAATGCAATAACTTTGGACACAAGGCCAAATGGTGTAAAATGGTATTTCCTAAATTAAGAAAAAATAATACAACTTCAACAATTAGGAGAGAGAGAAAAGAACAAGAGAAAGTGAACTCAATGTTGGTACAAACAACTCTTCATGTGCAAGATAAGAGAAAACAATGGTTTCTTGATAGTGGTTGTTCAAGTCATATGATAGGGGACAAGGATAAATTTCTTGAACTTAAAGAAATCAATGGAGGATCAATAAAATTCGGTGACAATGGTTCAACAAAAATTTGTGGGAAAGGAACTTTGAGTTTAGATAATGGAAAAACAAAGACAGAGAATGTATTGTATGTCAAGGGATTAAGGCACAATTTACTAAGTGTAAGCCAACTTTGTGATCAAGGGCACACAATAACTTTTCATCCAAATAAATGTGAGATTAGAAAATCTAAAACTGGAAAGCTCATTGCAAATGCAAATAGAACTACCAACAATCTCTACTTGCTAAGTGAGATTAAGGGTGAAAAATGTTTCTTATCACAAGAGGATGAGAGTTGGTTATGGCATAGAAGAATGGGTCATCTGAACTTTGACAACATAGTGAAAATAAGCAACAAGTAGGCAGTTAGATATTTACCCAAGATAAAAAGGCCACAAAACATGATTTGTGCACAATGTCAGCATGGAAAGCAAACAAGAACAAGTTTCAAGTCAAAAGAATTTATGTCATCTGAACCATTAAAACTAGTTCACATTGACCTATGTGGCCCTACAAGGACAAAGAGTCTACTAGGTGAAAGTTACTTCATGTTATTTATAGATGACTTCTCCATAATGACTTGGGTAGCCTTCTTAAAAGAAAAATCAGAAGCCTTTGAGAAGTTCAAGGCATTCAAAGAACTAGTAGAAAATGAAACAGGTAGAAGGATTAAGTGTTTAAGATCAGATAGAGGAGGAGAATTTACTTCAAATGAATTCGTAAATTTTTGTGAACAACATGGGATCAAAAGAGAATACTCAGAAGCAAGAACTCCTCAACAAAATGGAGTGGTTGAAAGGAAGAATAGGACTATTGAAAATATGGCCAGAGCTATGTTGAATGAGGCTAAGATTTCAGATGGTTTTTGGAGAGATGTAGTTCATACAACATCATATATCATCAATAGAGCTCAAGTAAGAGTAAATCATCACAAAACCCCATATGAGCTCTGGAAAGGGAGACCAACTACTGTAAAATATTTCAAAATTTTTGGAAGCAAATGCTACATAATATGGGAAGAGAAAAATTTGGGTAAGTTTGATTCAAGATGTGATGAGGGTATTTTTCTTGGCTATTCCACAAAAAGCAAAGCCTATAGGTGCTATAATAAGAGAACACATACAATTGTGGAAAGTATAAATGTGACAGTTGATGAATAGATAGGGTCAAAAGAACCAGCTCAAGAAATTGAAGAAGAAAGTTGTCAAGAAGAATTAGGTGAAGAATCAGAGGAAGAAGAAACACAAAGAACACTACCTAAGACTCCATCCAGGTATGTGCAAAAAAATCATCCAAGAGATCTAATCATTGGAAATCCAGATGAGAGACAGACAAGGAGGAAGATATTAGGAACAAGTGAGCATGCAAATTTTTCTTTGTTATCTAAAATTGAGCCCAAGGATTTCAATGAGGCAAGAGAAGATAAGTTTTGGGTCAAGGCAATGGATGAGGAACTGGATCAAATAGAAAAAAGTGAAACTTGGGAACTTGTCCCATGACCAAAATATAAGAATGTAATTGGCACTAAATGGGTTTTCAGAAACAAGTTAAATGAAGATGGTCAGGTAGTCAAAAATAAAGCAATATTAGTATGCAAAGGTTATGCACAAGTTGAAGGGATTGATTTTGATGAAACATTTGCTCCTGTTGCACGACTTGAGGCCATAAGGATATTTTTAGCTTTCTCAAGCTTCAAAAACTTCAAAGTATATCAAATGGATGTTAAATCAGCTTTTCTCAATGGTGTCTTGGAAGAAGAGGTTTACATTGAGCAACCTAAGGGATTCAACCTAACTGATAAGCCAGATTATGTATGCAGATTAAAGAAAGCACTTTATGGACTAAAACAAGCTCCTAGAGCTTGGTACTCAAGGTTGGATAAGTATCTTCAGGAATAGGGTTTTAGGAAAGGAATAGTGGATAATAACTTATACATCAAAAATGAAGAAAATGACTTACTAATTGTGGTTGTTTATGTGGATGATATCATTTTTGGAGGCAACAATGATAAGATGTGTTAGAAATTTGCAAAGAGCATGCATAATGAATTTGAAATGTCAATGCTTGGTGAGTTGTCCTTTTTCTTGGACTACAGATTTCACAATCAAAGAAGGGTGTATTTCTCTCACAAACCAAGTATATAAAAGAGATGCTAAAGAAATTCAAGTTAGAATATTGCAAACCAATGAGTACCCCCATGATTACAGGATGCAAATTGAGTAAAGATGATGAATCTCCTGAGGCAAATCAGACATTGTATAGATCTATGATTGGCATCTTGCTATATGTCACAACTACAAGACCAGATATAATGCAGGCAGTGGGATTAGTGGCAATATTTCAAGCAGCACCAAAGGAAACACATGTAATGGCAGTAAAAAGGATTCTCAGGTATTTAAAAGGGACTATGGATTTTGGACTCTGGTATCCCAAAAGTGATAATTTTACTCTCATAGCATATACAGATGCAGATTGGGCAGGTAGTATTGATGATAGAAAAAGCACAAGTGGAGGAGCATTCTTTCTTGGAGATTGTTTAGTCTCTTGGCTAAGCAAGAAATAGGCATCAATATCTTTATCCACAATAGAAGCATAATACATTGCAGTGGTTGCTTGTTGTACATAGGTATTATGGATGAAGTAAACTTTAAAGGACTTCAAGATAGAGCATGATCATCCTATCTCCATACTATGTGATAATACAAGTGCTATAAATATTTCAAAGAATCCAGTGATGCACTCCAAGACCAAGCACATTCCAATAAAATACCATTTTCTGAGAGAACAGGTAATGGATAAGCAAGTCAAATTGGAATATGTTACTACAAAGGAACATATTGCAGATATTTTCACTAAGCCACTTCCAAAGAAAACTTTTGAGTATCTTAGAAGAAAATTGGGAGTAGTCTTACTCCCACCCCAAAATTAATCACCTCAAGGAAAGGAGGTGGGGAGGGGGCTGAGCTAAGAGTCTTATATTTAGCCCCAAAGAAGTCCCTTTGCCATTGATGTCAAAGGGGGAGAGATTTGAGTAAGGGGGAGAGCATTCAGTTAGGGGAGCAATTTCTCAGGGGGAGCAGATTTGGAGTCAAATGGTTTGAAAAAAGAAGTTTTAGAAAAGGGTTGCCATCAATGACAAAGGGGGAGATTGTTGGAAATTTTGAGTAATTATGTTGTCATTGATGTCAAAATTCAGTTCATCTCAGTGCAAGGGAATTGATAAAAAGAGGGTTAAAATATTTATATTTTAAGCCTAAGATATTTGGTATAAAGCTCCACATGGTTGGTCAAAATATTGTCTAAATACCCTAAAGGAAGGAAATACCTAGGCCCAAAGGAAATAATATTATAATATTTATTATTATAATATTAAAGTTGTTAAGATAAAGCCTAAGGTTAATTATAAAATAATTATAATATTTATATTATAATATTTTATAACCCTAAGTGGGTTTGGTGCCAAGAATATGTTAGAAAATAGAATACTTGATATTATTCACTTGAAAGGACCTTGCTTAAATAGCAAGTGCTTACAATATGATCCATTGGATCATAACTAACTAAGCTAATCTCAGCCACACAAATTATCCTAGTAACAACTTAGGATATAATATATATTCTAACACCCCCTTAAGTGGTACTAGGATATACTAACATCCCCCCTTAAGTGATACTAGGAGGTAGTGAAAAATAATAGAATCAAACTAGTGGCATATCCATAGAAATGAGTCTCGACAACAAGACTTGATTAGGTACTCATGTACAATATTTTCATAAAAATATTTGCTGGAGAGATGACGAAAAAGCTACAAGGGATAAAACCACCTGCCATACTAGAAAGAAGAATAAGAAAAAATATGTGCAAGGAGGATGGAGAGAAAGATGTCCTCTTTAACCCCCCTTAAGACAAATTTCATCAAGAAGCCTACAAAGGATCCATCATATGTCTCAAAAAAATAGAGAAGCCTCGTTATCGAATTGAATGAAATCATACTCCCAGATTGGTGCTTGTGACACAGATCAAGGTTGTGAACCATGAAAAATATCACTAAAGAAAACCCCTTGAAACCAAAGTGTCTCACAAAAAGAAGAGTGTGAAGATAGTGTGGAAAGAACCACAAGGATCACAAGGGATGTCGAAATTGACTCCACAAGCATAAGTAGTGGTTTCCACCTATATGAACACAATGGGTTGATAACAAGGTCCAAAAACTAAGTGGACAAACAACTTACTTCAAGGGAATCTAAAAAAGAAAGGGCACCAATGTAGCTATCGAATGTGTCCTTATGGTGACCTCCTCATCCTACCATAATGCATGGGTAACCAGTCGTTGCATCCACTAGGTGATATAGAGGAGATGACTAGATACTAGGATCACATTAACAAATGTCTGGGAGTGTCGGGTTCAACCGAGAATGCACTCCATGATACAATATTTTTGAGGTCAAAAAACACAAGTTAAAGTGCCTCACAATGGAAAATGGACACCACAAATGTGTCCATATCGGAAAAACCTTTTCGAAGACTATAAATACCCCTATGATTGGGTGTAAAATTTACCTTCATATGCAAAAAAAATAGTAGTCTTCTTTTGTCCCTCACGAGGGAATATTTTAGAATTTTTGAAATACAGCATGGTTCTAAAATCTCTCGCAAGAGAATTTAATGAGCCATGTGGGCATCCACTTCCCAAGTGGAATGTTCAATAGAAAAATAAAGTGCCCTAATGCTTTGAAAATATAAAGCTTTTATGAAGCCATATCTCAAGTCTAAAAAGAGTCCTCCTTTATGACCAGTTGCTCGTCGAATTAAGTACGAGATAACAAGTGCGTCACAAAATATCACCTCCTTGGACTGTTAACACTGACATTCATCGATGATCTATCATTATCTTCTCAGCATAATGTAGTTACAAATGTCAAAAAATACTGTAAGTTTACTCGTGTGAAGCAAATGATTAAACGATCTACTCAAGCTTTTGATAGAGCACGCCAAAGGCCTTACAAGGCCTTGCAATGCTTAGATTCGAACCCTTGCTCTCCCTTTATTTACACTCATCGTTTTATCCAACATGCGTCGATATCTGTGGTCTCCAGTAAATTACACAATGAATTTGGTGCGCTCCTCAAAAAGATGAAAAAATTTTGAAAAACGATATTTCCTTGGAGCATCTTCGTCTTGTCAACACTGCACCAAAAATGACAACACGCCCGCTGTGAAGAAGAACTGTTACTTAGCATCACTAGTCGTGGCAAAAAGTTATGGTGATCATCCGACAATGACGATGTGCATCGATAAACAACACTGTGTGCGCAGTTCTTGGGTGGCACTGCTGAGAGAAATAAGAAAAATATGAGATTATGTTCTCCCTCATTGCTCCATCGCCGCACAGTGCTCCAACTGGCGAGGACAAACACCTTCCAACATCAACACAATCAATTCCTGCAATGCACCTCTTCGACGAACTACCATAAAAAATCATCATTGTTAACAGGGACGCAGGGGGCAGTGCGAAAGTGGGCCACATTGGGCACGATTAGCAAAAAATGGTTCAACGTCTCCCAATGACAGCAACAGTGACTTTCAACTCGTTGGATCTAGAAACTGTTGTAGCTACCTTAGAACAACATCAACAACTCCACTAGATGCCTCGTCATACATAAACATCAGTTGTATGACTTGTTGCAGGTTTGATTTATGGAAAAAAATTATCCCGATGTCGCCACAAAGCACCGCAATAAACAACAATCGGGGCCAAACGAACTACAACAAACGGGTCAAAAATAGGCCAATTTGAATCTCTGCTGGCTGGAACCATGCTTTCGCTGCTCGGCAAACAATGACTATGACCGCGTTAATAAAAAAATTACGCCATTACTGGAGAGCAAACAATAATATTTATTGTGTCCATCACAGTAGTCATCGTTTCTTCACGTTTGCACTGCAACGGCTTTTCCTTCAGTCTCTTCACCCACATTGCATATCTATGGAAGTCGATCCAACAAAGTCAAAATATGGCTCGCTTCAGTAAGAAAATATCCATTGCCTGCCAATACACGTCCTCAAAAAGTAACACAGATTCTACACCTGGTTTTGCAAATCCACAAAAAAACTAAAAACTAAAAAAATCTCCCAAAAATTGCAGATTTTTTTTCTTAACCATCTGGTTTCTGATCCATCAAAATATGGAGAGCATACTCCCTTGGTTTTGGAAAAAAAATAATGGGGAGAAAAATATGGGGGGATTTCCATGAGGGAAATCCCCCCATGAGGAAAAGCTCCTCAGGCTCACAAGGCAGGGAAAGTCCGCTCTAATACCATGTTAGAAAATAAAATACTTGATATTATTCACTTGAAAGGACCTTGCTTAAATAGCAAGTGCTTACAATCTGATCCATTGGATCATAACTAACTGAGTTAATCTTAGCCACACAAATTATCCTAGTAACAACTTAGGATATAATATATATTCTAACATAATAAAGTTTAAATTATTAATTTTTGTCGATGTCTGAGCATTGAAGAAAAATGGTATTTATATGATAAAGTTTGGAGGCCAAAATTAAGTCTCTCGAATGCATGTTGTGAATGTTTAATTTAATTTTTGATGCGAATTTCGTGAGCAAGGTGGAAGAAGGTTTTTAATTTTAAAAACAAATAGGAAAACATGGACGAATAAAAGGACAAAGGTGTATGCCCCTATCACCAACCACGTGGTTGACCTAGCAGTAGGCTTGGCAACGTTAAGATGCTAGTGGACAACATATCTCGCGTTCGATTCCTGATGGCAACAGTTTGTTTGTTTTGTGAGCGAGAATGTTGAACAGTGGTTAGATAGCGCATGGTGGTAATGTTGAGTGAATATTTACCCTATTGCAAAATAGTCACCACAATCAGAGTATTAAGTTGAAAACTCCATCTTGCAAATAAATTAAGTTCAAACATACATTTCTCCAAGGTTCTAATAGACAAACATTTTGCATACATACCTGTAATCGATGATGATTAAAACAAAATATATATACCAAAATAGTCTCATAGTATGCAAGTGATACTTAACAAGGGGCCTTGATGGTTCAATTCATACAATTCTAAGTGATCATGATTCTTTAGTCCTTAAAGTGCATGTGAACTTTTCTTGTGAACATTGTTCTTTTTAATGCTTTGGATATTAATCTTATTTACCCTGAATCTCAATTAGTAAATCTCTTTTATCTTCAAATTAAAGGTGTAAAAATGCAGAAGTGTGTGGAATAGTCCACTTCATTTTAGATTCCATGCCTTTAATGTGAGATTCATTTTACAGTTAGTAGATTCATTTTATCTTCATTATGAGCATTCTACTAAAGCTAAATCATAATTTGGCATTAGTACTTGTTAGTAAGTTAGCATGTTAGTGTTCATTTGCCTTATCTACTATTAATATCAACTTGGAGTTAGTACCCTCCCTCCTAAGATTGATTTATCTGAAAATTAAACTTAATAAAATTTGGAGGTGCCGAAATTTTGGATGAGGACCAGAATGGAAGCAAATGAATAGAAATGCGAAATGAGATTCTGAAAAATGGACCAGAATAAAAGACTGAAATTAAATGCAAAATTTTTGGAAATGTTCAGAATAGAAATGAAATTAAGTACAAATTTTTTGGAAATGACCAAAATGGAAAGAAAACTAAGTACAAAATTTTTGGAAATGACCAGAATGGAAAAGAAATGAAAAACATAAATTCTGGAAATGACCAGAATCAAAGAAAATGATGAGCAAAAATGAAAACAGATTAACCTAATTACAAAAAATAAACTAAAAGAAATTATTTACAGTAAATATGGAAAACAACAAAAAATGCCATTAGATCTTGGTATCACAATCCCCTTCCCTGCAAAACCCCAAGTTATGAGATGAATCTAAAGGCAACATGATCTAAAAGAACCTGCAAAAAGCACAATCGAATTAGACCAAAGGGCAAAGAACATTTGCATCTATTCCGATATTCACCTAGTATAACCCCCTAAAGGCATCAATACATAGCTATAAACCGAAATGAAATGCAGTAAAAATAAAGCAGTAAGTTCAATAGCCTTAGACACAATCTCCTTTTGGTTTGCTCACAAGGTGTGTGTTTGCCAAAATGAATGCATTCGATTTCTTCAAAAGTGATCTTGCTTTACAAAATTTTCCTGTACAATGTCCTCTTAGGCTATTTAAGGTATCACAAATTGATTTGTTTCCACTTCCTCACTTCCTCCCTCATTCATTGGAAGCATGTAGCCATCATTATCACAAAAAGAAAAACCCATGAGCTCCCTTTTACACAATGAACCCTAACATCCTCCAAAACTATCAAATCCTTAGTATGCCTTACAACTCCATCTCTTATAACATTAAAGTAAAACAAATAAAATAAAATATAAAACTCTACTTTATATTTTATTTTATAACTCCTTCCACCATTATAAAAGACTAAATACAATTATTCGATTTTTTTTTTATTGTTTTATTCCATATATCTTCCATATGATATATATATATAGAGTAACCAAATTTCCACTCTTCCCTTATGGCTCCCGACGTTCTATATCATCACATACTCTATATATGCCAATGAAACCTCATATTTTGTTTTTTTTATTTAGACTTTATTTTATGCTTCCTCAAATTTCACATTGCATAATATTACAGGAAACATAAATAAATCTTAAAACAAAACTCATAGGCCCAAAACCTTCGCTCTGTAGTTGTAGTTCAGCGACTGTACACTGAGCCGCCCTGTGCCACACTCCCAGACGCAAAATGTATCGCGTCATAAGGGAAATCGACCACGCCTGGTTGCTTCGCATGGATTTTCGACCCCACATCTTCCTACCCTGCACCGATGGCTACGTAGTCTTACACTGCCTCTGTGTTGTGTGGACTCCCTGACATGAGCCTGCCAAGCATAGCCACCTATTTTCTGGCATCCATTAATGCTGACCAGCTGCCTTCCGGGTCTCCCTGCGAAGTCTCTACAACCAGCTGTCATCACGGCGTATCCAATGGGCGTCTTCCTTATTGCCAGCGAACTTTCTCGGTGCCGGTGCCGGGCATCTTCCCTATTTGACTGTTTGTCGATCGCTGGTTACTTTTGCTGCCACGTTGTAACGTGTACATTGTTGCTTGTCTATGTCACGAGTTCTGGCTTCCAAGTCATGAACGCCACGTCGAATGAGCCGCCATGTGAGCAGCGACTTTTAAGATGTCGTCCTCAACATTTGCATGCTGGCCATAGATGCCCTCGAGCGGTTGCAACTTCGTTATATCCACGCAGTCATCCTTCATAACGCAGGATAAGTGTATCCACGTCATGCATTCCCACGAAATCGTCCAGCGTGTTCATGCTTCGAAGTTTTGACCCTGGTTCTGCAGTCCAGCTATGCATCGGGCTTCACATTTATTTCAAATCGTCTTCATGGCGCGTGGTGTCTTCTGGAATTACCTCTTCGGCATCAGACCTTTCTAGACCGCGAAAGACATCCATTTGCCGCGTTATCCATGCAATATTTACCGCGTCAATACTCAAATCCGCCGGCTCGGCAGGTTTCCGACACCAGCGGCACCGTCCAGGCATGATCTTCATTGGTCGTTGCTGAGTCTTCGACTGCCCTCGGCAGCGACCTAGTCTACGTGTACAATACGTGTACAATCTGCTCACTGCCAGCGTTTAACTTTGTTGTAAAAAATGTCGTCCACGTGCGCCTTGGCGAAAATCTCCTTCTTCGTTACGTTCGTCCGGGTAATCGTGCCATGTCTTCTAGCGTCCACGTTCTCACGCTATCAGCGCCTCCACCGTTCGTGACGTTCGTCCAACGTGGGTCCGCCGGCCATCTATGTATCTCGTGTCGAACCCACTCGCCTTGCATACAAAGGAGGGTTTGCGGTGGAGTATTGTATTAAACATCTATTTCATCGGGTTTACGGCAAGATACTGAAGCAGAGCACGGGGATACTGAAGCAGAGCCGATAGAACGAAGAATATTTGAACTGTACACTGAACCAGACAAGAAATATCAGCACAAAAAAATTAAAGGGTTTGCGGCAAAGGGTTTTTGGCAGAGCAAGGAGGGTTTGCGGTGGAGTATTGTATTAAACATCTATTTCATCGGGTAAGCATATTTTTTTTGTCCTCTTTCGATTTATAAAACAATTTAAGTAGGTAGGAGAAATACATTCGTTATAGGGGTTTGCAGTGGAAGGTTTTATTATCAGCAAGGGTTTGCAACAGAGGGTTTGCAGAGCAAGGAGGGTTTTATTACACATTTATTTCATCGGATCAATAGTACAGAGGGTTCGGCTATAAAGGGTTTGAAAATGGAAGAAGGAAAGCAACAATTGCAAGAACCAATATATGTCAATGAGAAACAATATTGGAGGATATTAAGGCGTCGACAAGCTCGAGCAAGGGCAACAACAATGAAAAGGGCATATCAAAAAATAAAAATAAAAAATATTCTACCACATAAACAGTGGAGAATAAGGAACAATCAAAGGTAAATCACCAAAATGAGTTTTCGAGATGAGGAAGAAACTTACAGTCCCACAACTACACCACTCATGTGGGCACCAAGACTTTATGTGCAAGAGCTAATGAAGATGAAAGAGAAACTTGAAAGCATGGAAAGGAGGGAGAAATTAAGAGAAACTAAATCGGATGAGGTTATAAACACCATTCGGAGGCTGGAAAAAGAAAACAACCAACTCAAGGAGCAAGTGTCAAAGCTACAAAACCTTGCAAACATGGGTCAACGTGAATGGCATGTCCTCAAACAAGCCATCCATCCCCCAATCAATGATGCAATAGAGGTGGAAAAAACAAATGCAAATCAAATAAAAGAGGTACAGAAAACACTCCAAAACATTGAAACAAGAGAAAATGAGCTACGAAATGAATTAGCAAAGGCAAAGACATGGTCTCAAGTAGTAAAAGAACCAGTCAATCAACAAAAAGAGTTGATAGAGAAGCAAGTAAAAATTCAAATAACATAAGAGAAAGAAAGACATGAGAAGTTAACAAATATAATCATCAAAGGGTTGAAAGATTATGGGGACAGGGAAGACACAAATCGTTTAACCAGGGACTTCTTGTCAGATCGATTACAATGGAAGGGTCAGATAAAAAAAGTAAGCAGAATTGGCAAGCTGAGAGAAGGAGGCAGGAGATAGACATATTCGGGTCACATTGATGAGCTACGAGGATAAAATAAGGTTACTTAAAAACAGAGGCATGCTGAGAGGGTCACAATTTTATTTAGATGATGACCTAACATTTTTACAGCAGGAAGAAAGAAATAAGGAATGGGAAAAGGTGAGGGCAACAAGGAATGAAGGGAAACAGACATATTTAAGAAATGGAAAGGCATACATCACATCTAAACAAATCCAAAATAAATAGGGAGTATGGCCTGCCCGAGAACATCTTACAATGGTAAGTTGGAACTGTAGAGGTTTCCCTTGGAGAAGAGGACCCGGGTTAGGGCCCATTGCTAGAGACAAAGATATAATCATATTGACAGGAACACATGAACACGATGGATGTAGGACTCAGAATTTGTGGGATACAAAAAAATAGCAATATGGAATAAAGCAATAGAAAATGGCAAAGGGCATGGGGGTATTATGGTTTTAATAAAAGAGGAATGGGATAGGGTCATTAAAATTGAAAAACAAGATGAAAACAAACAGTACATTTGGATAAAGATCCTAGAAAATAAGTCAGTTATTAGCATAGCAACATGTTATTTTGCTCCCAAGAATTCTAAATTCTATAAGAAACATGACCTTAACAGAGAAGACCCATACTCCTCCCTAAAAAGAGACATTTCAATATACAATAAGTTGGGGGAGATTATATTAATTGGAGATTTCAATGCAAGGACAACAAATAAGCAAGCTAACATTCTAGAAGGTAACGAAGATATTGAGATTAATCCTCTTTGGATGCCAGAAGAGGAAAATCAACAGTGGACCAGGACTTCCGAAGATGAGCATGGGGCTATCACGCAATATGGAGAAGAGTTGTTAGGTCTTTGAAGCATATACAATTTGATTATTTGCAATGGGATGAACAAATGGAAAAATTCAGGAAAGTATACATGCAAAACATATAAGGGACAAAGTGTAATAGACTATGTAATATGCTCACAGAATTACATACCAAAAATAGAGGAGCTAGAAGTGGAAGATTCTCCAGTGGAACTTAAGTCAGATCACAACCCAATTGTTATGAAACTTCGAATGCATGGAGACAAACCAAGGGAAAAACACTTGCAAGGCAATCAAAATAAATATCCTCACAAGGGAAACATTCTCTTAACAGATGAAAATCGACAGAATTTTAGAGCAGTATTAAATAATAAGTTACAGGAAAGGGAAGAACTACATCACAGTAGTAGAGATTACAGTAAGAGTGAATGGTTAATGCAAGTTATTCAAGAAGCTCTAAACAAATGCAAGAGAGCTAAACCTAAAAAGAAAGAAAGGAATAGCTTCCCAACCAACCCATGGTTCGATGAAGATTGCAAAAAAATGCGAAGATTACTAAAGGAACCAACGGGTAAAACAAGAGCAAACAAAAAAGCATATGAGAAACTGGTAAGGGCAAAAAAAGAAGAATACACTAGAACAAGGAGGAAAGAATTGATTTATTTAGGGAAGCATGAACCAAAGAAATTTTGGAAGGAACTAAGCGTGAAAAGGATGCAAACTGAAAATAACATAACAGTTAATCAGTGGTTGGAGTATTCAAAACAACTGTATCAACGTAGTAACCAGCAGGAGACACCCCCTACTATCATTGTCAAGAAAGAACTTTTCACAATTGAAGACATTATTCAAGGGATAAAAAAGTTAGCAACTGGTAAAGCCCGTGACATAGACAATCTTCAAGCAAAGCATATAAAATGGGGGTAGATATCTTGGCACCGCAAATCAAAGAAATTTTCAATGAGGTCATACAAAATGGCTTCCCTACTGAGTGGACAACTAGCTTGACCATTCCTTTGTTTAAAAGTGGAGATGTAAATAATCCCTCAAACTATCGAACTATCATGATCAACCCTCTCTTTGCAAAGTTGTTTGGGAGTATGATAGAGCGTAGGATCAAGCATATGGGCGAAGAAAAGGGAAAGAGAGCAAAGGGGCAAGCAGGTTTTAGGCCCAAGCACTCAACTATTGATCATTGTATCACGCTCAGACACATAGTGGAAAAAATATGGGACAAAAAAGAGGAGGCTTTTTGTTGTTTTGTAGACTTCAAAAAGGCATTTGACATAGTGCCAAGGAAAAAATTATGGAGCAGAATGGAAGAGCTAGAGGTTCCAATTCACTACAAGGCAGCAGTTCATAGACTATATGAGCATGTAAAGGCTAGAATCAGAACACGAGAAGGGTTATCTGAATGTTTTGGTAGTGACATAGGTGTCAAACAAGGTTGCCCTCTATCTCCGACCTTATTTGGGTTGTACATTGACAAGTTAGAAGAATGGATAAACAAATTTGGGGGAGAGGGTGTGCATTTAGCCAAATATGTGGTAAAACTCCTCATGTATGCAGATGATGTAATTCTTGTGGCCAAAATAGCCAAAGATCTAGAAGATCACCTTCAAGCTCTAGAACTCTTTTGTAAAGAAGTTGGGATGCAGGTGAACACGAGCAAAACAAAAATTATGATTTTTTTAACAAAAAGAAGAAGCAACAACTCAAATTTCAGTTTGTAGGAGAACCGCTTGATGTAGTAGTAGAATACAAATACCTGGGCATAGACTTTCATGACAAACTTAATTGGAATACATGTAGGATGAAAAGAACTCAAAGTGGTTGGAGAGCACTATATGCACTTCAAAACAGGTGTAGGAATGCCGAGTTGTGGGACTGGAAGACCACCAAGGTCTTATTTGGCCTACTTGTTACACCGGTTCTGTTGTATGGTTGCGAGGTGTGGGCTAGTGGCACAACAAATGCAAAATGGAGGCAAATAGAAAGGATTCAAAAATATCTAATCACAAACTTTCTCAAAATTAAGGCCACAACCCCTTATGAAATTATTCTAGCTGAAATTGGAATGTTCCCTTTAGAAGCAATTGCTATGACCAAGTCGTTATGTTACTTGAAAAAAATAGAAAACATGACAAATGATAGATGGCCTAGGGCAGCTAGGGACGAAGAGTTGCATAGGCGAAAGAATACATGGATGAAACAAAATCAAAAATGGATGAAACGTTGGGAAATCAACATAAATGAATGCCCAAATGTCAACAAAGACATAAAAAATTATGTGAATGAAAAGTTCAGAAGTGGAATGTGGAAAAATGCAAGCAGGAAAAGACAATATTATATTGCAAATTTTAACCCAACGTATGACCACAAGGAAAAAGCGTATATAGGCGCTGAAATCAAGTGGAAGGAAAAAATACTCATTGCTCAGATAAGGACTAGCTCTCATAGGCTTAGATGTGAAACAGGGAGATGGACAACGCCCAAAGAACAATGGGAAGAAAGGATATGTACTCTATGCAACACAGAGGCAATAGAGACAGAGGAACACTTCATCTATAAATGCCCGAGTTTTTCAGATATCCATGACAAATACAAAGAAACACTTGGGAACGAGTTTATGGAAAATTTATTTGAAGACAGTAAAATAAAAAAAGTTGGAGAATTGCTAACACAAATCAGCAGGAGAAGGAACAACCTTCTCAAAGATATTAAAGATCATATGATATGATTTGAGTAATTGTACTTCCATATTTGAGGTCCCATAGACCATATTTGGGTCTCATGGACGTAATTAAAATCTTTCATTTCATTTCAAATAACGAAATTAATAAACAATGTTATGAAATGAAAGATTTTAATTACGTCCGCGAGACCCAAATATGGTCTATGGGACCTCAAATATGGAAGTACAATTACTCAAATCATATCATATGATCTTTAATATCTTTGAGAAGGTTGTTCCTTCTCTCGCTGATTTGTGTTAGCAATTCCCCAACTTTTTTTATTTTACTGTCTTCAAATAAATCTGCCATAAACTCGTTCCCAAGTGTTTCTTTGTATTTGTCACGGATATCCGAAAAACTCGGGCATTTATAGATGAAGTGTTCCTCTGTCTCTACTGCCCCTGTGCCGCATAGAGTACATATCCTTTCTTCCCATTGTTCTTTGGGCGTTGTCCATCTCCCTGTTTCACATCTAAGCCTATGAGAGCTAGTCCTTATCTCGAGCAATGAGTATTTTTTCCTTCCACTTGATTTCAGCGCCTATATACGCTTTTTTCCTTGTGGTCATACGTTGGGTAAAAATTTGCAATATAATATTGTCTTTTCCTGCTTGCATTTTTCCACATTCCACTTCTGAACTTTTCATTCACATAATTTTTTATGTCTTTGTTGACATTTGGGCATTCATTTATGTTGATTTCCCAACGTTTCATCCATTTCTGATTTTGTTTCATCCATGTATTCTTTCGCCTATGCAACTCTTCGTCCCTAGCTGCCGCCCTAGGCCATCTATCATTTGTCATGTTTTCTGTTTTTTTCAAGTAACATAACAACTTGGTCATAGCAATTGCTTCTAAAGGGAACATTCCAGTTTCAGCTAGAATAATTTCATAAGGGGTTGTGGCCTTAATTTTGAGAAAGTTTGTGATTAGATATTTTTGAATCCTTTCTATTTGCCTCCATTTTGCATTTGTTGTGCCACTAGCCCACACCTCGCAACCATACAACAGAACCGGTGTAACAAGTAGGCCAAATAAGACCTTGGTGGTCTTCCAGTCCCACAACTCGGCATTCCTACACCTGTTTTGAAGTGCATATAGTGCTCTCCAACCACTTTGAGTTCTTTTCATCCTACATGTATTCCAATTAAGTTTGTCATGAAAGTCTATGCCCAGGTATTTGTATTCTACTACTACATCAAGCGGTTCTCCTACAAACTGAAATTTGAGTTGTTGCTTCTTCTTTTTGCTGAAAAAATCATAATTTTTGTTTTGCTCGTGTTCACCTGCATCCCAACTTCTTTACAAAAGAGTTCTAGAGCTTGAAGGTGATCTTCTAGATCTTTGGCTGTTTTGGCCACAAGAATTACATCATCTGCATACATGAGGAGTTTTACCACATATTTGGCTAAATGCACACCCTCTCCCCCAAATTTGTTTATCCATTCTTCTAACTTGTCAATGTACAACCCAAATAAGGTCGGAGATAGAGGGCAACCTTGTTTGACACCTATGTCACTACCAAAACATTCGGATAACCCTTCCCGTGTTCTCGATTCTAGCCTTTACATGCTCATATAGTCTATGGAACTGCTGCCTCGTAGTGAATTGGAACCTCTAGCTCTTCCATTCTGCTCCATAATTTTTTCCTTGGCACTGTGTCAAATGCCTTTTTGAAGTCTACAAAACAACAAAAAGCCTCCTCTTTTTTGTCCCATATTTTTTCCACTATGTGTCCGAGCGTGATACAGTGATCAATAGTTGAGTGCTTGGGCCTAAAACCCGCTTGCCCCTTTGCTCTCTTTCCCTTTTCTTCTGCCCATATGCTGATCCTACGCTCTATCATACTCCCAAACAACTTTGCAAAGAGAGGGTTGATCATGATAGTTCGATAGTTTGAGGGATTATTTACATCTCCACTTTTAAACAAAGGAATGGTCAAGCTAGTTGTCCACTCCGTAGGGAAGCCATTTTGTATGACCTCATTGAAAATTTCTTTGATTTGCGGTGCCAAGATATCTACCCCCCATTTTATATGCTCTGCTTGAAGATTGTCTATGTCACGGGCTTTACCAGTTGCTAACTTTTTTATCCCTTGAATAATGTCTTCAATTGTGAAAAGTTCTTTCTTGACAATGATAGTAGGGGGTGTCTCCTATTGGTTACTACGCTGATACAGTTGTTTTGAATACTCCAACCACTGATTAACTATTATGTTATTTTCAGTTTGCATCCTTTTCACGCTTAGTTCCTTCCAAAATTTCTTTGGTTCATGCTTCCCTAAGTAAATCAATTCTTTCCTCCTTGTTCTAGTGTATTCTTCTTTTTTTGCCCTTACCAGTTTCTCATATGCTTTTTTGTTTGCTCTTGTTTTACCCGTTGGTTCCTTTAGTAATCTTCGCATTTTTTTGCAATCTTCATCGAACCATGGGTTGGTTGGGAAGCTATTCCTTTCTTTCTTTTTAGGTTTAGCTCTCTTGCATTTGTTTAGAGCTTCTTGAATAACGTGCATTAACCATTCACTCTTACTGTAATCTCTACTACTGTGATGTAGTTCTTCCCTTTCCTGTAACTTGTTATTTAATACTGCTCTAAAATTTTGTCGATTTTCATCTGTTAAGAGAATGTTTCCCTTGTGAGGATATTTATTTTGATTGCCTTGCAAGTGTTTTTCCCTTGGTTTGTCTCCATGCATTCGAAGTTTCATAACAATTGGGTTGTGATCCGACTTAAGTTCCACTCGGAGAATCTTCCACTTCTAGCTCCTCTATTTTTGGTATGTAATTCTGTGAGCATATTACATAGTCTATTACACTTTGTCCCTTATATGTTTTGCATGTATACTTTCCTGAATTTTTCCATTTGTTCATCCCATTGCAAATAATCAAATTGTATATGCTGCAAAGACCTAACAACTCTTCTCCATATTGCGTGATAGCCCCATGCTCATCTTCTAAAGTCCTGGTCCACTCGTTGATTTTCCTCTTCTGGCATCCAAAGAGGATTAATCTCAATATCTTCGTTACCTTCTAGAATGTTAGCTTGCTTATTTGTTGTCCTTGCATTGAAATCTCCAATTAATATAATCTCCCCCAACTTACCGTATATTGAAATGTCTCTTTTTAGGGAGGAGTATGGGTCTTCTCCGTTAAGGTCATGTTTCTTATAGAATTTAGAATTCTTGGGAGCAAAATAACATGTTGCTATGCTAATAACTGACTTATTTTCTAGGATCTTTATCCAAATGTATTGTTTGTTTTCATCTTGTTTTTCAATTTTAATGACCCTATCCCATTCCTCTTTTATTAAAACCATAATACCCCCATGCCCTTTGCCATTTTTTGTTGCTTTATTCCATATTGTTATTTTTTTGTATCCCACAAATTTTGGAGTCCTACATCCATCGTGTTTATGTGTTTGTCAATATGATTATATCTTTGTCTCTAGCAATGGGCCCTAACCTAGGTCCTCTTCTCCAAGGGAAACCTCTACAGTTCCAACTATATATAGACATATATTTTTATTTTTATTAACATTTTCTTTCTTTTTCCCTTTTTTTATTTGCTTGGATTAATTCAATTTTAAAAGAATATTAAAATCAATTAACACCTTTTAAAACAAACAAGAAGACAACCCTAACAACTAATATTGAAATGAACTTAAGAAGGCGACACAAACACCCATAAGCCTATCAACACTCCAAAGAGGACGAAAGAAAATAGACGAAACCACACTATGAAGCACCCTGCCAATTGAACATGACAAAAATAACACTTGTTGAAATTATCATTCCAAGGACACCAAAATGCTCAAAACATTAAATTTAAAGTGGGTCCCCAAGTTTTGGGGCTAGTTGTGGAGCAACCACAACAGGTAATTGGTCCTTGCGTGGACGGTTGGTCTAGCGACAACCCATAGCACGCTAAGGCGTTGACGGACGATAGGTCCCGCGTTCGATTAACAACGACAACATTTTTAATTTACGGGTAAGAAGGGTGAGCGTGGTTAGATAGTGCGTCGTGGCATTAGGTCCTTGTGTGGGTGGTTGGCCCAACGACAACCCAAGGGAAGCTAGTGTGCTGGCAGGCGGCAGGCGCTGTGTTCAAATCCTTGTGATAGCATTTTGGTACAGTTGTGAATAGGCACATGTGGTTTAATTGATTATTGTGAGCGTTGTTGGTCTTAAGATATATAAGGGAATTATTTTTATTATTATTTCATGCATTTAAGTTCTTAAGGAAGTTATAATGAATTAAGTTTGAAAAGTGAAATATTGGAGCAATAAGAATCCTTAAATTTGTTATGAATGTGTTTAGAAGTTAAGAGGGAGTTAAAAGGTGTATGAGGTATTTTGATTGTTTATATTTTTGCTAAATATTTTGAAGGGCTTGATTATATGAGTTGATGCTATAATTTGAGAAACCAACAGAGTGGTTTGAAATTTAATTGGAGACACATATTGAAGGATTGCTAACTCATAAAGAAGTGTAGTGCTAACCTTTTTATACTTGCAAAAGATAGTGTGTGAGAGATTTTTGAAGACATATCTCCATAAAAGAAGCAAAAAGGTATGGGCATATCATCCCTTATTTAAATGTTTGGTTGAATGAATATTTCTGAGATATAAGGTGGAGTGAAAAGGTTTGTTTGATAAGCATTGTTGGAAATACTTGAATTGAGTGTTGAGACCTATTTTGTGCTCTTGTTGAAAGAAGTTGGAAGAACATTTGTCTAGGGTTTGTGAGACAATTATGCTTCATTGGTTGAATGTGTGTGTGAAGTTTTGAGCATTGGTACTGAGTGATATTGATAGTGAATGTGCAAACATTAGAAATCAGATTTGTGAAAGCGACAGACTCACTGATTGAGTAGAACATATTGAGCTATTTGTGTGTTAGAGCAAGATTGAGCATGTGTTTGAGCAGGTTTGAGACAGGATTATGAGCAGGTTAGAGGTAGATTTTGAACAAGCTTTGAGACAAATTTTGAGCAGATTCAAGGCAGACTTGTGAGCAGGTTAGAGGTAGATTCTGAACAATTTTTGAGACAAATTTGTGAGAAGTGTTGATCAGTGTTGAGCAAAGCAAAGGGGATAATGTTCTCTTGTGGAGAGAGATCCACAAACCAGAGCAGTGGGGATAGAGGTCTCCTATGGAGGGTGATCTGTGAACCAACTGGGAAGATATAGTTCTTCTGTGGAGAGAGATCCACAAACCAGTTGAGGAGATAGAGTTCTCCTGGATCAAGTTCCACGAACCAGAGAAAAGGGGAAATAGTTCTCCTATGGAGAGAGATCCACGAATCAGAGCATAGGAGATTGGTGTCTCCTTTGGACAGAGATCCATAAACATTGTAATAGGGAATCGATTCCCAAAAGATTTATTAAGGAAAATTATAAGGAATATTTTCTCCGTGGAGTAGCCCACATTGGGTGAACCACGTTAAATCATGTCTCTCATGTGTGTGATGATGTGTGCAATGATTACTGCTTTGATATTGTTGATGCTAGTATTTGGATTGAAATTAAATTTTTTTATCTTATACTGTTCACCCCCCTCTCAGTATGAGCTTATGTTCTTCACATCTTTAATGATAGGAAACATGTCTTAGATGATGATGTCATTTATGCCATGATCCAAGAAGAAAAGATCAAGCCAATGGAGGGAATGCCTCTAAAATATGCGTGAAGATGAATTCAATCCATTCCAAACTAAAGGAGTTAGTGGCCAAGGAAGAAGAGTTATTTGATAATCCTTTTAAAGACCTAGTAGGGGAGGCAAAAGACCTCGAAATAGTGCAATTGCCCAATGATAGTGAGTGGCAAAAATTGTTGAGGTTGCTACCACCAAAGACTGGATAAGAGGCTAAACACCCAACAAACAATATTTGTCAATTTTGCATCAAGGATCCCA
Organism: Wollemia nobilis; assembly: GCA_028583015.1. Taxonomy (NCBI): domain Eukaryota; kingdom Viridiplantae; phylum Streptophyta; class Pinopsida; order Araucariales; family Araucariaceae; genus Wollemia; species Wollemia nobilis. Next base: position 18,361,063 of record JAQPPZ010016946.1, on the reverse strand, counting down.
TTTTTATGGACTTCGCGCCTAAGGATAAGAGGCAAGATCTAGGATTCTACGTCAATCAAGGTTGACGTCCCATGAAGTCACCATAAATGTAGTACCCCAATACAACCTTTGTTAGATTTTGTTCATTTTGGAGGCAAAAATAGCAACAAGAGGCAAGATGACACAAAAATTCCTAAAAAATCCAAAAAATTTGCTCATATTTCATGAAGTCGTGATTCGCTTGCAAAACCTACTAATTGGCTTACATGAGCAATTTGCTCAACAAAGGTGTCAATTTTTTCATGGAGTAATTTGCTCGATAAATGTGTGTAGTTTACTTGCTTGCAAAAGTGAGTGAATCACTTGAACAAGGCATAGAAGTGAAAATCAACATGAATTTTGAGGAAAATCTTCTAAAAAGCAATATTTTTGGTATTTTGTGGCACACTAGGCATTTTTTGAGCCTTCTAAGCCTATTAGAGGCATACTTAGAGACATGTAATATTTGGAGGTGCAACATTTTGGTAAAGTTACCTCTAAATATTTACTTCCACTAAAAGTAATTGTTTTCACCCTGGGTAACTCAAAGGTAAAAATTTTCTATAAATAGGAACCTAGGGCCCACAATCTATTCATATTTTGGCCATGAAAATTTAGAAGCTACACTCTATAAAACCCACATTGTGCTTTATACTCATGAGGTTGTAAAAAATTGACAAGTCGACATCCTATTAGAGACACCATCCTCAAGGTTTGTCAAGTGCACAGCAGTTTGGTACAACCCTTCTAGCCCATCTTGTCATTTGCTTATCAATTTCATAATCAAATGAATGGGTGGACATTGATGTTATTCAACTTCTCATGTGTTGATTGATCACATGCTATCCTTGCTATGGTGTGATAGTCATTTGCTTTCATTTATCACACTCTAAACTTCATGAATTTACTTCTTGCAATTTATGCATTTCAATCCTGCATTTTAATTTTTGCACTTTACTTTCATATATTTCATTTCACACATTTGATTTCCATGCAAGTAGTTAGTTTAGATTACAGATCCATACGAGGAAAGCAGGGAGTCGGTATTAATTCGAAGGTCAAGGGAAGCTTTTCGCAAACCCATCCAACCTTGTTGAAACTCAAATTTGAGGTGAAACACTGAATTAAAAGTCAAGACATTTCCCAATATCAACAATTATGTGTAGTGCTATGTCTATTCAATTTTAATTCAATTAGCCCTTGTTACTTTAAGACCATAGACATATAAGATCATATCCAAGTTGTGAATATTCATGGTGTCTACCATTAAGAATGGTAGTAGATTGTATTGTATATAATATTTTGTATACATGCTTTAGATCATCTTTGAACTACAAGAATAAAGGGTTGCACTTGATTTTTTTAGCATTTTGTAATTGAAAAATCTTGCAATTCCATAGGAAAGTTATTTGCTTTGTACTTTTAATGGAAATCAAGAAAAAATATTATCAATGTAAATAAATCTTTATTGATGTCACAATGTATTTATAGAAAAAATAAATCATTCTACTTATTTCCATGCATGTTTTATAATTTGAAGCTACTCCTAACATAGCATTAAGGATCAAAACATAGCTAAAGTGAAATTCAGAGTCCTTGCCACCTTCAAAATTTGGTCTTCAAACTTTGCACTTTAAAATTCAAACTATTGACTTCGAACTTTAAAATTTTGAATTTGGATTTCAAGCTTTAGTCGTTGGACTTCAAAATATTTATTTCCATTCTAGCTTGTTTATTGTTTGTAGGAAAAAAGGGATATCACATACAACTATTCAAAATTAATACCAGATAAACCAAGACAGTAAAATTAAGACAATCAATTTTGAAAGCTATCCTAATTCAAGCATAAATAAATTTGAAGCATTCAAGAATAACTACACTAAAATTATCCATAAAATATATAAACTAGGCCTAATCCTAGTTTAGTGAAAATAATTACTTAACACCTATGGCATCTAGGACCAAATCATCTCATAATTATCATAATAAAACTCACTCCTATTCCCACTTGCTTACAACATTATCATAGTAAATAAGGAGAGATCACACCTAGATGTTTGTAGAGGGTTTGACCTGCCTTGGAATCAATCCTCCAGTGGCAATCAATAACCTTTGGCTGCAAATCCTGGTACACCATCCCATCCCCCTCTATGGAAGACAACAAATCAATAGTCAATGGCTTTGATTTTATCTACAAGGACACGAGAGAGAGAGAGAGAGAGAGAGAAAATTTTGAGAGCAATTTTAGCATACAAATATTTTGTAAGCAATTGGTAATGATTTGGTTAGAAAATGAGGAAGTGTAGGGGGTATTTATAGCAAATAACTCTCCCTTTAGACTTAATGATTGTTTTCCTTCTTTTTAGGGTCATAAAATCATAATCGTCAATTCAAATGATGTGTCGTTCGAACCCTAGATGTAAAAACATGTTATCATCATGATCATGCATCAAAGTCCATAAATATAACAGGACGACCAAGCTCCCCGCTTAAAGTGGCTATCTTGGCACCGTCAACTTTTAGGACTCATGTTTTAGGGAACAAATTTCAAAATTTCCCTTAATCATGACTCTATCCTTATTTTTGGGTTTTGGAAAAGTTAGAAGGCAAAAACATCATGCAAGATGGCAAAAAAATGACAATTGTGTGAAGAAAAGAGGCCAAAACCATTAGCCAACATGGTTCGCTATCATCCTATCCATGGACTAACAAAGTTAGTCCACTCCTATCTCATAAATAATATGGTACTCTCCACCACTTACAAAGTCAGTCGTTAGTGCTCTTTTTACAAATACATATTGCCCATCCCCATGGACGATGGGCGACATTGCAAGCAATAGCAACTCATGACTCCATACGTAAACAAGAAAAGAAAGAGAGTAATATAAATAAAAATTCATTACTATAGAGCCAAATTAAATTTTTATTTTTTATTCTATTGTCTATGCATAAATGCAAAAATTTGAAATCAAAAGCAACAAATTGTCTTGATTTGTTCCTTGAATACATTGGGAAATTACCTTGGGTGTCATAGGTTGTACATAAGTCTAGGGCTATTACATGCATCTACAACCATGAATGAGTCCTCAACCACATGAGGCAATTTCCTGGTGGAAGAGAGCTAGTGTGGGCTAGAGTTACACGCTTTGCCACATACTCCATGACATTGCAGAGCATATGATATATGACTATTTGTTTGAGGAGCCCTTCAAGATAACCATGAGTGAGGTCATCAGAGTACAAGACTAAGATTTTTAAATTTATTTTTTTAATTTAAAATATTTTTCCATTTGCAAATCTTGTATTATAAATTTTTTTATTGTAAAATTTATATATAATTTTTTTTTTCTTTTTTTAGGTGTCTGAGATGGAGAACAATCACCAATGGCATATTTATATGAGGCTATGGATAGGGCAAAAGAGGCAATTGCCTCATTTTATGGACATTTCCAAAAAAAATATAGTCACATTTGGGATATTATTGAAAGTGATGGACATCTCAACTTCATAGCCCTCTTAATGCAACAGGGTACTACATAAACCCCCCAAGAAATATGTTGATTCATTTCGCATCGACCATGAGGTGATGGGAGGTCTTCGACTATGCGTTGACCACATGTACCCTAACGAAGAATTGTGCATTAAGATACAGTTTGAGATGTAGGCTTATAAGAAATGTGAGGGCATCCTTTTCCCATCCTCGCTATGCATTCTTTCAAGGTCAACTATGAGGCCAATTAACCCTCATTAAATTATTATTTAGTGTCTTGATTTTATTTTAAAAAAAAATCTCAAATAATGATTTTACATGTGAATTATTAAGTTTCCTTTTTCTTGGTTCGAAAGACTTTGGTGCATATATGTCCGATATACAACGCTTCATCATCAAAGTTTTATCTCAACCATACAACGCTTCAAGTTGTGAGTGCAATTGGAGTATGTTTGAACACATACACTCCAAGAAGCGCAATAGGCTTACACAAGAAAAATTGAATGATCTTGTGTTTGTTCATTACAACCTTCACCTCCACCATAAAAAATTTACAAGAATAAGTATCGAGGCCATTGACCTAGACAAGATTGATCCATCTAATGAATGGATCACAGAGCCATAGCAGGAGCAACAACAAGATGATCTCTTCTCCATGGATGAATTTGAAAACTTTGAATACCTAGCAGAAGAGATAGCAACCAAGGCACAAAATATGCACGGGCACAAGAAAGAGAGACTAGCTTTTGCTAGGGCAATGGGCAAAGGCACACAAAGATATTGAGGCATTGTATTTGATATTTGTCATGACTCATGACACATTTTGTAATTTATACCTTTCATATTATAAGCAATACAAGATGTGTTTTGTCACTTTCAGGTGTATTTTAAGGCTTTAAGCTTGTATCACATGTCATTTTCATGTGTAGTTTAAGCGTGTATCACTTACAGTATTAATATTTGATTTGCATAGTGTTAATTCATTGTGATATGCATGAAAAAAACTTTTTTCAATGAAAAAATACATATTCTTTAGTTTGTTTTTGCTGATTCCCGATTTTTTCCAATTCATTTGCCTTGCCGATTTTGATTTTCTCAACTATGGATTTTGTCTTCCATATCTCAAATGCAAATCTCATGAAGCAATGGACAACTTATATTTCAATTTTAAAACATCATGTCTATAGCTTTAATATGACCAGGTACGGTTCCAAAGCATCTATTCTCTAGTATATTGCTTTGACCATGTGCATTATTTTTTGCATACACAATATTGCATTTTTTTCTCACAAATTTGTACATTTCAAAGTGAAATCTAGGCACAAACAACCTCCACTAAACTTTGTATAAATAGTGTTTTACTAGCAACAAGAATTAAATGTGCAATTGACAAGGAAACAAATAACTCCAAAAAGAAAACACGCAAAACACTTTATAACCAATGATAGTATTTACATAGTTTCACAAAACCTTAACTCTATTCTATGTTAATTCTCATAAGCAAATAATCATCAGACGACTACATATCAACAAAAGGCTTGACCAACCATAGGCATGGCCATGTATCCCAAGGTGATGTGATGGTCACCTATAAAATATGGCTTGACATATCCAACAATTAAAAACCAATACTTCATACCACCCTGATAGACAAAAAGGGTGAAATCACAATTACCCCCTCTATATGTTAGAAAATTAAAAGCAAGCAAACATAAACAACAATAAACAGTACACGAGATTTTACGTGGAAACCCCAGTCTACAGGTAAAACCACGGGGCAATGGCAACTTTTCTTCTTTTATTATTCTTAGTTGATTTCATACAGTCACACACAGTAATAATGCAAGGAGCATTCCCCTTTTTATAGAAATACAAAGGAAGATTCCAAAAACGTCATGGCACATTCCAGATAAAAGCGCTTTATTTAAAAAAACTGCTTTTATCAACTGTTTTCTATAACACAAGTTGCTTTAAAGACAAAAACAACTTTTAAAGCAAAAAACAACTTTTAAATAAAAGCCATCTTTTAAAGCAAAAAGCAGCTTTAAAGCAAATAACTTCAAAGCAAAAAGTAGCTTTAAAGCAAAAGCATTTTTAAAGCTCCACCAAGCACCACTCTGTTGAAGAACATCGGAGATTTGGATATTGACTTCACCTCCTAACATTCTCCCACTTGACGTCGATAAACAAGAATTCTTTGCCTTTGTTTTCCATCCAAGTGCCAATTGCCCAATGTTGCCCTTATCATGTTTTCAACAAGCCCAAAGAAGTTTTGCATCACTCAAACTTCTCTCTTGACCAGCTTTGAAGCATATCTGCCGATCCAAAGTAAATGGCAACATCTGAAGTGCCTCTTAAATATCTAAATATCCACTTCACTGCATTCCAAAGCTCCTTACCAGGATTCACCATGTACCAGCTAACTACTCCCACTGCTTGGGCAATATCCGGTCTGGTGCTCACCTTGGCGTACATAAGGCTTCCTACTGTTGATGAATACGGTACAAGAGACATGTTTGTCATCTCTGCTTTTGGTCTAGGACATTGTTCAAAAGACAATTTGAAGTGTGGAGGAAGTGGGGTATTGACTGCTTTTGCATTGTACATATTGAAGCGTTGCGGAACCTTTTCTATATGTCTTTTGACATAACCAAATCTTCCTGTTTTGTCCCTGTGTATTTTCATCCCTAAAATTTGGTTTGTTGCTCCTAAATCCTTCATATCAAATGTCCTACCCATCTAAGCCTTAAGATCACTTATTTTCTTCATGTTAGGGCTTGCAACTAGCATATCATCAACATACAACAACAAAATAATAAAACTTCCATCATTAAACATCTTATAGTATGCACAATGGTCAACTTCACTCCTGCTGAAACCTTGGATGAAGGGGTCAAATTTTTTGTACCACATCCTTAGCGCTTGTTTCAATCCATACAGACATTTCTTAAGTCTGCAAACCAAATGCTCTTTGCCTCTTTCTTCATAGCCCTCAGGTTGATCCATATAAATCTCCTCCTCGAGATACCATGCAAGAAAGCAATTTTTACATCAAGTTGCTCTAGCTCGAAATCCTGTGCTGCCACAAGTGCAAGTAAAACTCTAATAGTAGTCAGCTTCACAACTGGAGAGAAGATTTCATTTAAGTCTATACCTGACTTCTGCACATAACATTTTTCCACCAAATGAGCTTTATATCGTTCCAACAACCCATCATTGTTCTTCTTTACTTTGTACACCCACTTGTTACCAACATCCTTTCTTACAAGTGGAATATCCACAAGTTCCCATGTTTCATTCTTCCATAGTGATTCCATCTCCTCATCCATAGCTTTCCTCCACTTATTTGCATTCTCATATTCTCCAGCTTCCTGAAACGAGCTAGACTCACCATCATCAGTTAACAAACCAAAAGAGGATTGAAAATTAGGAGAATACCTATCCAGATATTTTTGTGAACGTGTAGATCTTCTAACCCAATGTTCTGTTGGTTGTGGCTCTTGGTCTTGTGCCTGTTCAGGCTGCTGAACTTATTGATCTACATGATGATCAAAAACTTCAACAACCTTATCTTCGTTTTCAACTTTGTTCATATCTACTTCAACAGGTACAACTTCGGTGTTTGTTGTACCTCCTTCCTTTGCATGGATTTTTCATTAAAAATAACATCTCGACTAATAATTACCTTGTGGGCAGTAGGATCCCACAGTCTATACCCCTTCACTGTATCTCTATAGCCGAGAAAAACACATTTCCTTTGACTTTGGGTCAAGTTTGGACCTGTTTTCTTTTGGTACATGGGCAAAAGCATCACAACCAAAGGTACGCAAATGAGAGTAATTAATAGGCTTACCACACCAAACCTCCTCCGAAATTTGCCCATCCAACGCAACTGTAGGTGACTTGTTAATAAGGTATGCAGTTGTATTAACAATCTCTGCCCAAAATATTTTCTCCAACCCATATGTGTTGAGCATGCTTCTTGCATGTTCCATGATTGTGTGATTCATCCGCTCAGCCACACCATTTTGTTGTGGAGTATATGGCACAGTCTTATGGTGCTTAATCCCTTCCTGCGTACAAAATTGATCAAACTCCTTCGAGCAATATTCTCCCCCATTATCTGACCTGAGGCATAAAATAGGCTTGCCCAAACTTTTCTCTACTCTTGCCTTGAACTCTTTATATTTTTCCGAGGCTTCCAACTTCTTTGTTAGAAAATAAACCCACACTCTTCTAAAATAATCATCTATAAATGTCAAAAAATATCTAGTACCTTTTGAGGACAGAGTGGGGACCAATCCAAATATATTAGAATGTATTACTAGGACTTGCAATAAATCGAACCCTCTTTTGTTTGCAAAAATACAGTACTCACAAAAGTCTAAATTGCAAGACTTAATCCCAGACAACATATCTCGGTCATGCAGAATATTCAATCCTTTTTCACTCATGTCCTAGGCGATGATGTCATAGCATTACTCCATCCTGAGCATTGCCTGAAGTTGTTGCTGCTGCATGATTTGTCACCGTATCACCACACAAACAATATAGGGTCCCATAAGGTTCTCATTTTGCTATTACTAGGGGTCCTTTGGTAATTTTGCAATAATTGTTACCAAAAGTAGGACAATACCTAAGCTTGTCCATCATCTTGATTAAAAGCAAATTCTTCCACAAAGTAGACACATGTCGAACATCACATAACATCATTTCTCTACCATCATCCAGTCTGATCCTTATATCCCCTCTTCCCACAATTTCTGAAGGATGATAATCACCCAAATAGACCATCCCTCTATTATAGGATCAAATTTGACAAACCAGTCTATGGAGAGATGTGGAAAGACGCACCTGAGTCCAAAACCCAAGTATATAAAATATATCTACTACTACCGGTACAAAAGATTTCACATGTCATCTCTATTGCATCTCCAGTATTGGCCTTAGCTGATGGTTGATTTTGCTTTTCACCATTCTTCTCCTTTTTAGATGCCAACAGTCCTTTAAGTGCCCTGGCTTCCCACAATGCCAACACCTCCCTTTTAGCTTGCGTTCTTTTGACTTAGACCTAGACTGTGATCTACCTTGTTGACTCCTTTCGTTAGATCGACCTCTCACAGCTAGGGCTTCATTGTTTGAGGGTTTTAGAGACGATTTTCTCCTCGACTCTTCTGCCAACAAAGCGACTACAACATCATCAATGCTTAGAGCTCCAGATGATGCATTGTTGATGGTCATCACCAAATGATCCCAGATGTCCGAGAGAGAACAAAGTAGGGTGATTGCTTTATCTTCATCCTCCATCTTTACATCAACAGAGACCAGCTTACTGATTAGAGTATTAAACTCATTTAGATGATCTACCACAAATGAACCCTCCTTCATCCTCAGGCTATAAAGTTGTTTTTTCAAGAAGACCTTATTTGTTGTTGATTTAGTCTCATACAACTTCTCAAGCTTTTCCCAGAGGGCTCCCGTGGTCGTTTGATCAACAACATTGAACAAGACAAAGTCTGCTAGGCAAAGACGAATTGTAGACATCGCCTTCCTGTCTAGCTTTATCCACTCCGCATCTGTCATGCTGTCAGGTTTACCCGCGAGCCCTTCCAAGGCTAGGGCTTGGTCGTTCTGAACCAACAAATCCTCCACCTTCATCTTCCATAAGGTGAAGTTCTTGCCATAAAACTTATCAATCTCGAACTTGGTTACACCTCCCGTCATTGTTGTAGATCCCACTCACACAAAACCCTGACCAACAAGTTTTCAAAGATCCTTGCTCCGATACCAGATGTTAGAGAATTAAAAGCAAGCAAGCATAAACAACAATAAACAGTACACAAGATTTTACGTGGAAACCTTGCACTGTGCAGCTAAAACCACGAGGCAATGACAACTTTTCTTCTTTTATTATTCTCAGTTGATTTCATACATTCACACAGTAATAATGCAAGGGGCATTCCCCTTTTAATAGAAATACAAAGGAAGATTCCAAAAAAGTCGTGGCACATTCCTGATAAAAGCACTTTATTTTAAAAAAAAATTGCTTTTATCAACTATTTTCTATAACACAAGTTGCTTTAAAGAGAAAAGCAGCTTTAAAAGCAAAAGTAGCTTTTAAAGCAAAAAGCAGATTTAAAGCAAAAGTAGCTTTTAAAGCAAAAAGCAGATTTAAAGCAAAAGACAACTTTAAAGCAAAAGCATTTTTAAAGCTCCACCAAGCACCACTCTGCAGAAGAACATGGAGATCTGGATATTGACTTCACCTCCTAACATTTATCCATCAATCTTGTGACAAAGCTTTGACTAATGCAAGAAGTGCATTTTGAGGGCTTTGTCAATGCATCTAAAGACCAGATTTGATTGTGGCAACTACAATTGCATCTTGGCAGTGACTTCCAAGACTGTCATTGAAACCATCCCTACCATTAGTCCAATATGCAATTTTATACCAGACAATTGTCAAGCAATTGTTGGTACGCTCTAAACAATACCCGACAAACACCATCATTGCTATCATCATGAAAACAACACATGCCAAACCACAACCTGCATTGTAAATCAGAGAGGATCACGCATACAACAACCATGCATATGTAAGTCTCCTTCAAAATCTCCCTCACCTACAACAATTTAATATTTCTCTTCAATTTCCCTCCATATGCTTTCATGTTTTCAGATCACAATTGCAAGTACGCTCGTCACTTACATCATCATTTACACTCATTCAACACCAACTCCAAGTCAGACAAAACCCATTGTTCAAAAACGTGACGAAACAAAAATCGACATCCATGAAAACACTCTAAATGGCAAGATCCATGTTCATCATGGCACTCAATAACACCAGAGTGTTGGATAAGTTGTAACTGCTTCCTTGCAATAGATACAAGGTATATACAAAACACATAAACATCATACTATATAGACAAAGACAAAACACACAAGCACTAACAACAAGCTCCTACATGTCTGCACAGGAACAATGCACCCTTACTGTTGCAAGCAATCACACAAAACCTTAATGTTGAACATATATGAGATGCAAGAACGTGATCTAATCATTTGGAGACATAACTACTAAATCCATTGTAGATCAACAGTCATGCTTATTTATAAGTTTCGACATAACTCGGACTATCCTTTTGCACTTTATGTGCACAGCCTGCCATCTCATTTGATGGTGATTCTATAATTTTCAGCTTAATCAAATGCAAGTTGAATCTAAGTAATTTTTGTTGTTCCTTGGATTGAGGAATTGCTACAATTCCCTTTGGATGGCTTTTATTCTTCCGTTGTATATCACTTTGAAAGTATCACCCAAACTCCTCTCACCAGGTATTATAAAGTCAACAGAACAAAAACTTGTTATGATTTCATCATTACATACGAAAATCCCCCAAGGAATAAATACAGCAATGAATGGAATAGCAACAAATGATATACTTCTCCCCATTTTTAATCAAAACTATTTGTCTACAGCATCATGACTCTTCCAGCAACTGAACAGGCCATATATAATGATATATTCTTTATGGTCACAAGAAATAAAATTAGGGTTGGACCTCCCAACAACTAGTTACATTTTTCCTCATACCTACTCTCTTGACCTTTCTTTTTTGAAGTTCGCTAAAGTGACCTTGACCTCTCTTTTTTTGAGGCTGTTCAAGCAAACCTCTTTCAGACTTTAAAACGTTCAGAGAGCGCTTAACATTGAAGGCATAGAAATATTTTTTAAGATTTCTCAGAAGAAAAGGGGGGAAAAATACAATTTAATGCATAGAAATATCTTTTTAAGATTTCCCAAAAGGAAAGAAAAGATGGGGAAGAAATACGATTTAATGCATAGAAATATCTTTTTAAGATTTCCCAAAAGGAAAGAAAAGATGGGGAAGAAATATGATTTTATGCATAGAAATATCTTTTTAAGATTAGAAAGGAAAAAAAAGAAGACACGAGGAAGAAGAAAAAGTTGCAAGGGAAAACAAGAACTTTTGGCATATTTAAAGGTGAAATAATAGGAGAACTAATAGCCGCCCCTCCCTCATCATTCATTGACAGGTAAGTGGGTTGGTGGACCATGAGCTGCTGATGAGGGCAGTTAAAAAGTTAACTGAACCCTCTAAAAAGCAAGATAATGGCCCTTCTAACTTAGTCCCACATGAACATGTGGTCTGATATACCAAGCAGCCCTCTGATCATTCTTATCACTCAGTGCTGCATAAATTCTTTTTAGAATGCTCATAATCCAAAGCTTGCAAGTGCTTATCATTTTTCGCATTTCAGTTTCTAGGGAAATGTTGGAAATTATCTTCATATTAGGGGAAATTTTCCAGTTTTTGAAAGGATACCTACACAAAACCCTGTAACCGTATTAACCTTGGCTAATGAAATCGGGAATCTCATGTGGCTGACTCTATTAGTTCAAGTCATAAATGTTCTCGTCTTCTTAATGATTCCACTCTTAACCAGTTCATCACATTCATGCTGATTTTGGAGATGAGAATGCCGTTGCTAGTTTCCTTATTTATGCCAGATTAGGATAACAGAGTATATGAACTTAAAGTTTTGCTTTCAATTTGGATTATTGATTCACTAGACTCCATCTAGTTTCTATTTGAGTCTAGATTATTAGATTTTGAAATGCCTGCAAGGATATGAATTCAGATGGACTATTTTGATGCATTTCGGACTTGAAAATCAACTGTTATTTAGATTTTGTATTGAATCTGACGTGTAAGCATTAAAAAAGGAAAGAATTCCCTGGCTCCTTCACAGGCAAAAAAAACACACTATGTTTTTATTGAGCTTTCAACTAAACCCAGAAATAGGGAAAAAATGAAAAAGAACTGCTTTTCTTTTCATTAATCAATCATATTGTCGGTCCCAACAGTCATCATTTGTTTTTGCTCTTCCCAATAATACACAAATGATCAGCATGAAGATAAAGAGAGGAAAAGACCTCTGTTGCAGAAAACAACCATATCCAGATCTACCATCGGTTTCCACATTGGTGTGAGAACAGACACCACACAGACGCTTGGCATAAACAATGTTACAGACCTGAAAGCAAGTGAAATTGCAACAGAGAGAGCTGAAAAGAATGTTGATCATTACAAAATCAGCAAGCCAACACAATATTAAAACATGATATGAAACGAAGTCCCATGTGTCTTCACAATTCCTCCTTTTTGTACGTGGGAGCTTTGGAAAAAGGGGCATCACCTAAAACTAAACTCACTGGCAGATTTGTGTCAGTAACCACTGTAGATTCACCAGAGATCTCACTAATATACAATTACTTTCAGTGGGTGCAGTGCACTATGGAGTTGCTGTTACTTAAATTAGATGAACAATGAATCCTGCTTCGAATCACTGTCTTCTAACAAGCTTAGATGCGGAGATGAATCACAGATCTTTCACGGATAATCTTTCTGATAGGCAGAACAGGTTTAGAGTTATTATAAGCCATTCACATAATACCACACAATAGCATTGAAGTACAGAGTCTAAAAAGTCTATGGAAACAGAGAGAAAATCAATTAGAGATAAGGTTAGGATGCTAAGAATAAACTAGCATGCTGAAACTAAGAATAAACTAGCATGCTGAAAAGACAAATCCCACTTGACGCAGCAATACTTCATTATCAATAGACTAATATTTCTACTTTGGGAAAGGAAATATATTATATGTATGAAAATTTCTAAGAAATAGTGAAATGCAGAGTACTACTCACTTATTAATTCATAAGTTACAATCATAGAAGTTCCCCACAGTGACATGCTCAAGAAGCGTGGCCCAAAGCCTCTGTAAAATCCTTTCCAACCATCCTCTTTCAGTAGTCGCCTTGTTGTTTTGATGACTGATGGTCTGCCTTCACCATAATTGTCCATAACCTGCAGACTATGAGTAAGAGACAGCTGAAAGAAAAGAGAAACATAGAATGCAGCTCAAGGCGTAAGCAGAAATGCGAATCTATAAGTCACTTAATGCCATTTTCTATGGTCAAATTAACATCAAAGGAGAACCATAAGAAGAAAGAAATGTAATTCATGCACCTTGTCTGCATACAGAGCAGATAAGAAAGTTAGGAAATTATTTATCACATACGATTTACTGGAAGAAACATGATTGACAGAAATTCCCTGATATTGCATTTTCTCAACAATCCATTTCCACCACAAATACACTGGTACTTTCAATCCCTTTAATCTCATAAACATCATTTCAAGATTAGAATAGAACTAACAGTACTGGAAATGAATTATAATTATTCCTTCAAATAAGGATCGACTCGTGTTTTCAAAATTATTTATTTATTTTCTGGGATTACCTGAAGTCGTGTTTTTATTGTATCCAAAGGAGTAGTCAAAACAGATTGAGCAGCACCTGCTAATGTGCCTGCTGTTGCTTGTACGACAACAATTTCTCCAGGTCTTGGTGATTTTCTCTCTTGATCCTCTCCATAACCCAAGCTCCTGAAGTCAGAAACAGTTAGCCTTACTAAACATGCAAAAATCCTACATTTCACACTGCACTACTAATGGGGAAAAGAAACTCAAAAAATATATATTCTTATCCTAAATGTCTCATCTGAAACAGTACACAAAAAGAGGATAAGCCCAAATGAAATTGGCAACCTTGTCCACCAAGGTAAGCAAATGGTTTAAAATTAAAAGGCAGGGTGGTGGTGAACCAAGTTTGTGTACAGAGGACTCAACCTTTTAAAAGAGAGTGTACACCAACATTTAGTTTTAGGAATTCAATCGATTGAAGAGCTAGTGGACTTGCCCTTAGATTCCCTGCTACAATGAACCCTTAAAATAGGTGATTGAGGATCCATCTTAAGTTGTTAATATGTATATAAAACAGCCAATTCTATTCAGTAAGGTTGAGTAAAAAACTATATAGGTAACTGACTTTGACATTTTAAAAGAGAGGAGACAGAATTGTCGATCAACAACCAGGTCGACTTTGTTGTCGCTCTCCAAGTTATCTCCCCTGACCTTTTGATCTCTTCCAGTTCATTATGAGGGAATCCACAACCGCCTGACCTATTAAGTAATAGACAAGTGCTATCCTATGTTTTATGGGGATTCATCCTACGATTTGAGGGTGGTCTCATAGACACATTCCAACATCCTTAAAATGCATCCTGCCATATCCGTCATGAAATTTCGTGGAACATAGGTGCTATCTAAAACCTATCTCCCTAATTAAGATTATAAATTTCAAAAGCCATTTTTTTTTAATATGGGATTGAAATGGGCCCCACCTGTATTACATCGTGACCACATGGTGGTATTACAACAAGCTTGGCAATTATGCATGTATCACCTGGCAAGATTCGAACCTTGGTCTCCTCCTTGAAAGTCGAGGAATCTAACTGGTTGAACTAATGCCATTTGATTTCAAAAGCCATTTTTATTAACATACTGAACTGGCATTTCTTTATATTGATTAAGGATCACTTTCAAAGACATCCACCTCTAACTCGGTTCTTTGTTGGCCTCTAATAAATAGCTTGGGACAGAGAACAAATTAATAGAAATTAGAGGTTGAAGCTCTCTATCAATAATCTGATGAACCACATTATAGTATGTGAACCTCACTAATGAAAAAGGTCAACATGCAAATGGGAACAGCAAAGAACTCCAAAACAAAGTTAGAAGATCTGACGAAAGGTGGTGAAATGACAACCTTGTAGATTGACATGGTTGTTTGATTTTGCTTGGCCTGGTTTATTTCATGATTAAATAAAGAGAGGAGACAAAAGAGACAGTCTATAGCTAAAGATCATGTCTCGCAAACTTAAGCCCGCTTCCTCTAATCTAGTATGATGGATCTCGCTCAAGCAGTCTAACAAAAGGACAGAGGAAAGAACATCTACATCTACTTGCCATAGTTGTTGAAAGCAAAAGGCCTCGCTTGGGTTCTTTAACATGTGGACCTCTCTATCGATAATCTGATGAACCACATTATAGTATGTGGACCTCACTAATGAAAAAAGAACAACATGCGAATGGGAACAGCAAATAACTCCAAAAACAATTTAGAAGATCTGACAAAAGGTGGTGAAATGACAACCATGTAGATTGACTTGGTTGTTTGATTTTGCTTGTCCTGGTTTATTTCATGATTAAATAAAGTGAGGAGACAAAAGAGACAGTCTATAGCTAAAGATCATGTCTCGCAAACCTAAAAGCCCGCTTCCTCTAATCTAGTATGATGGATCTTTCTCAAGCAGTCCAAGCAAAAGGACAGAGGAAAGAACATCTACATCTACTTGCCATAGTTGTTGAAAGCAAAACGCCTCGCTTGGGTTCTTTAGCATGCATTGACTGTAGATGATCTATTAATGAGAGAGACATGATCATGAAACGGATTCTTTATGCCATGGCTTCGACCAATGCACAAATGATCTAGAATGATAACCCCTTTTCTTCTAGCTCATTCCAGATTTCGTGTAAGAGGAAAAAAACAAAAATCAATCATCAAAGGGTTTATTTTTATATATGATCTAGAGCCAAGGATAAAAAGTCCATCTCATAAATCTTATCCTTCACCTCACTTACAATCAGGCTTTCTTTGATCTCATCGATTTGATATCTAAGGAATTAAGAATCGAAAGAAGAAAAACACACTAAAACCTAGGAAATTTAATTTTAATACACAACCCATAGAGGACAAAACCAAAAGAGCCACAAAAACCGAGGATAAAGTGTCGACATTAAGATGTTATGTTGTAACACTCTTTAGACCAAACCCAAGCAAAGGAGTAGAAGTAAGCATAGACATTAAAACCATACATTCATAGCAAAAGGATCAAAAACCACGGACTAACTCAACACTGTCAATCTCCATAGGTAGGTCACTAGCTGCCTATGAATGAAACCTTGCAACCAACTGTTAAAGGTAGATAGGGACCCCCATAATATTTGAAGCCAAAGGAGTCGGGTGAGCCATAGAGAAAGTAAGATGTACTGAGCTTGAATAACAAGATAAGCAAATAAAGAACTAAGAACAACAGCAGAAACTCTTAAATATTATTACATTTGAACAGTGGAGCGAAGCGATTTGTAAAAGCAATGAGATAACATGGAAAGCATGAACTTACCATTTCTTCATTGCTCTTTGGTTCCATACAATCTAGGAAATGTTATATAGCAATGTTTTTATCTGCTTATAAAATCCTTGCTCTTCTTAAACTAAAAAGACAATGTCCAGATTTTTTTGAAGAACAAGAATTTCATTCCAATGGAGAAAGCAAATCTAATTTTCCACGGATACTTTATGGTCACTGAATTCTCTTCTGCAACCAATAAAGAGTAAAAAAAAATTATGGAGGAAGATGCTTTCAAATTAGCTGTCGCAACAAACTTTGATTTGCACTACTTGTGCTAGTTGCATGATGCCCGAAATCTCCAATGCTAAAAAAGAGGCCTGCTCTTTCCTGAAATAGGAAAAGTACATGAAAGAACCTCATAATCATACAGTATGTTTCTATCTCTCTAGTTTCTGGTCGAATTGAAAAATCACGTCTTTTAGCTTATACAAACTAGCTTCGGGGTTTTGTCAGGCTCTCTATCTATAACCAATGAGCAACATCAAACTAGGTTAATACAACGTCATGCTGAAATTAGATGCTTTCTCTCAGTCCTCAGATTGTTGGATTCCGATGTTCTTACTCTCAAATGTATGTTAAAACACTCATTCATCTCGCTTCTTACTAATGCCAGATATGGAAGGATAAAATAGCAAGGATCTAAAGAAGGCCAACCCTAATCAAAAATTCAATATGGATATGAATCATTCCCACCTGTGGTATATGCATATAGCACCCCTTTACACCATTTCTGAACCTAGAACACACAGGAATCAGAAACTTCTTTTCATGCCAATTGATTAAGAACACTAAGTAGACTCCTACAATCATATATTGATTAGGAAATAAAAAACTATGATACTTTCCCAAGGTTTGAAATATCAACTGGACTACCTCCATGCACAGAGCTGCCTAATGCTCTTGAGGTGGGTCAAGAGATATAGGATGAGAAGAAGGGATAACCTTACATTGATCAACTAGTTGGTCCCCAGTCGAAGAAGCTACAAGGAAAAGCAAAACTCAACCCAAGATCAATTTTTCTATTGTTATTCATTTTCCTCTTCTTCAACATTTGAATTTCATTCCAAAATAAATAAATAAATTGAATGAGCTATGCTCATGCCAGTGCCTTTTTCCAACCAAACCTGTCATCTCAAATAAAGCTTAATAGATCAATTGTTTGGCTCCATGACAACTTTCACATTGACTAGAATTCAATGACTCACGAAAGCAAGGAGATGATGCCAGTATTGCTTCCCCAGCATACTTTCCTAGAAATGCCACATTTGAGCAATAAGGACTATTCCCCCATTCATCGGTTTTACAATCCATTCCATGAGATACAATGGTGAAAAATATTCCTATGAATGTCAATCATGCAACCATACTCCCCAGGTGAAAGGTTTCACACACAAACTAGATCATTCTTCATCTAAGTATTTTGCTTCATTATAGAAAAGCATGAATTATTTCCTTCTATTCATTTAAACAAGGCAGCTTAACCCAAAATAAAAAATGAAAACTTAGTGAATGGAAATGAAGCCAATTCAATGCCAAATAATCTTGACAGCATAAAAATATCAAACTGCAAACCCTCCTTTCTCCTAAGTGAAGAGAAATGTCACGTAGAAAATCACTCCTATTAGCACTTTTGACCTGGCTTCTAGTTATATACATGACAGTAATGCATCACTTACGTGGCACATGTGTGTTCACGCATTCATGCACTTATGCAAACGTGATATTCATTCATTCATCAGCTTGTCTACCTCCATATACCCACTCCTTTAGACTTGTCAACATCCTTGCCAACAAAGCAAAATTGATCAACTGAAGTACAGGTGTTGATCTGATTACATCACACACTTGTCATGCTCCTTTCGCTTCTTCCAGTTCCATAAATCTCCTCTGGCTGGCCACATAGCAAGTCCTTTCCAGTGCAGTGTTCACTATCTTGTTGTGTTTCATGCAATTAGCGACATTGCAAGGCCAATCGTCAACACCCTTTGTAAAATGAAGGAGTTGTCAATCACCAAATGCTTTGTTGTCTAGTCTAAATTTTTCTGTCATTAACATTTTGGAGACCAGTAATAACAATATTTCCCCAACAATGTTTACACCCACTCACTATGTCAATCTACACTTGAAGGCAAGCAATAACAATATTTCCCAAACAAATGTTTACACCCACTCAACTCCCAATGACAGCCTACTTTTAACCTCTCATAGACTGGATAGCCTCCCTATCTTGGACGGTGTTGGTATCCTTTGCCTAGATAAGTATCTGTTATGATAGCAACCTTGTCTTAATAAATGTTCAAATATTTGATGGATTATTGGTCTTGGACAACAATCCCATGCTAGACAACCCCTTCATCTTACAAGGCACAATGGACAACATAGATCGTGGATGACAGCATTCCAATGTAGATTTAATTGATACGTATGACTCAAACATTAGGTCCATGTATGACAACTTGGAAGGCTAGCATGACGGCAGCATGTGGGAGGGTGGTCTACTGGATGACCACAACTAGCTTTACAATAGTCCCTTAGACAAGATGCATTTAGGCAGCATGATGTGTGATGATAGGTCACCTAACTGTAGAAAGGGTTTTTACATATCCCAACAGTTCCCTTTCCACGTAAGTAATCTACAGATCTGCAAGCATTGTAGTATAGCAATAATAATACGCAGAAATTCTGCAACAGCATTAAATAACAGCAGTAATGGCAGAAAATACAGCAATAACAGTTAACAGTAATTACAGCAGTTTGTATTAATAATGTTAGGTGTGATACAACATTACAGTTTCATCAATACAATCTACAGCCATCATATCCATGGCTGTACACAGGACTGGACTGCACTTTGCCATCAATCTGCCTGACTGCCCTGCAATACTTCTTCCACGTATCAACCATTCAACCCTAGGCTGAACATCCCTCATGGTTGCACATCATGCTAGACTGCATTCTGCCCATAGACTTCAATCTGCTCACGTACCAATCTTCAGCAACTCTAATGAATGAGGGGGGTTTATTTATACACCCACCAAGTAGTTACTTTCTCCAACTACCTTGCAACTACCCTCAAATTACATTTTATGTGCATTTGCTTTGCATTTACATTTCATTTGCACTACAGGACGAAATAGCTTATTTAGCCGACTTACATGATTTAATATGACTTTATTCTTTACGTACAATATTAAATTGCACTTACAACATTAAATATATATGCACGGGCGTTTCGTCAAACACTTTGCGTGCATTTACAATAAAACACATAATATCAAAACTGGTTCTGCAATTAAGGATATCTCAATATGCCTGTCTACATCTATCCCCTCCTCTAAACTGGTCGTTGTCCTCAACGACACGAGCTAAACACTGGGAATAGAAGTACTGAGCAATGGAATAGGATCTCTTGTCACGCTCCTTCCTCTTGTTCCTGTTCCATACATCTTTGGCAATAAACTTTACTTGGGGCTGCTCACAACATCTGATTCTCTGATTGTGCACTTTTTCTGCTACAAGTATGTGTAGCATCAACATGATCAACATTCTCTGAATAGGCACTTCACTTTTTGCAATAAGCCATATCATCAACATGAGCAATGCCATCAACATCATGAACATAATCGGTAATGCCCTCCGCCATCTGTGTCGGGGGTCAAGGGGGCGGGAGTCCCCTTGCAGGGTCAAGGGACAGTGTCCCTTGCGGGGTCGAGGGGCAGCGCCCTTCGCGTGCTCCAAACTAATTTATTCTTCTCATCAACCATCTGGAAGCTTTCCTTCAACTCATTCAAACTGCTTTCTTTTAGCTCTACTTCACTGCTTTCTTGATCCAACTGACTGCTTATCATCCTCTGACAGACCTCTCCCTTGTCGGATTGTGCTTCTGACGGCAACTCCTCTGACTGCATTGCCTCCGACGTCAACATTTCTGACGACAATCCCTGACAGCTTAGTTTCTGACGGATTAGACCAGACGGATAGAGGAGTCTGACGGGTACAATGTCTAGACGTCTAGGACAACGGGTTAGACAACTCAGATGGGTAGACGTCTCAGACGGATTGTACACAGGTAGACGTCTCAAACGGGTAAGGGTAGACGTCGCAAATAGATGGGCTAGACGTCTTGACAGGTTGCTAGACGTCTGGGACGAGTGGCCAAACGGACGACCAAACAGACGGCCAGACGTCTGGGTCCGACGGCTAGACGTCTGGACTGACGGATTGCCAGACGTCTGGGCCAGACGGCTAGACGTCTGAGCTGACTGACTGCCAGACGTCTGGGCTGGATGGCCAGACGTCTGGGCTGACTGGCTGCCAGACGTCTGGGCTGATCGGTGCCGACGTCCGGTCGATCGGTCGCCGACGTCCGATTGATCGATCGCTGACGTCTAGTCTCGATCGCTCGACGTTTAACTCCTTCAGACGGGTAGATTTCAGACAACTCCACTTCAGACGGGTTCTCTTCAGACGGCTCCTCCTCCGACAGATGCACTGCAGACTTCACCTCGGCCGTCTCCACTTCAGACGAATCCTGTTCAGACGTCTGCACCTCAGATGTCTTCTTCTCAGCTCAGATGTCTGTACCTTAGACATCTCCACATCAGACGGCTCTTGCTCAGACGTCTGCACCTCAGACGTCTCCTTCGTCGCCATCTGACTGCATTCTCTAGTTGTCCGAGTCTCCTTCATCGGTGAGGTTTTTGCATCTCTTTCCCAAGTCAAGGCATAATCCAAAGCCTCTTGGTATGATCTTGGAGGAAATATCTTCATCTTCCTTTCATACACAGGGAGAAGTCCATCTATGAACCACGTAACCTTTGATTCCTCTAAGTGGCCTTTCTCCACATAGTCAAACAACCTACTCAACCTTCGATTGTAAGAACGAATAGGCTCCTTCTCTCCTTGAATGTTATAATTTTCGTCAGTATCGTATGATCGGAATTCTTCCACAAATGCATCACGCAACTCTCCCCATGTCTGGAACTTGACTTGCGGTAAGTACATGTACCAATCAATTGCAGATTCTCGAAACGTTGCAGGAAACCACCTCCTCCAATCTTCTTCATTGTTCTGCCCAATCGCTTTCCACTCCATACGGCAAATTCTCCAATGCCTAATCGGGTCTTCCTTCCCTTCTCCTGTGAAAAGTGGCAAATTCTCCAATGCTTGGGTGTCTATGTTATCCATTGGTGGGGTTTCTGCTATGCTGCTCCTCGTCGGGTATTCTTCGTCTTGACTCTCACCAAACAGTCTTCTTTCAACTTCCTTACTTTGCGACTTCCTTCGCTGGGATATCGATTGTGGCCTTGGTCTTCCTTCCTGAGCCTTCGCGTGTTGTTGCTCTGGTGCCTGACTCCCGTCCTTTGCACTCCTTTGCAACCTTCCTGCCGCTTGTTCAGGTGTTACCATCCACTCAACATATCTCTGCATCAATCAACATTTTCCTTGACTTTTGGTGGTCATTGTACCTGTTCTGTTGTTCCTTTCAGCAATGCGTCGTTCCACTGCAAACTTCTTAGCTGGCAGACGTCAGGCCTGCAGACGTCAAGTTTGCAGACGTCAGGCCTGCAGATGTCAAGTCTGCAGACGTCAGGCCTGCAGACGCTAGTTTGGAGACGTCAGGCCTGCAGACGTCAGGCCTCAGACGTCAGGCCTGCAGACGTCTGGTCTGGAGACGTCTGGCCTGCAGACGTCAGGCCTGCAGACGTCAGGTCTGCAAACTTCTGCAACTTCCCACCTGCAAAATCTCACTCAGATTTTTCCTCCGCTTGGCGTGCACGTCTTTTAATCTGCAACCACAAAAAAAATTCTGGTACGTCTTCTCCTCCGTCTTTGCACTGGGTTGATCTTCGTTTGCCCGTCTTCCCAAGGGTTTCACTTCTTCAAACCCTATGTCACCAATTTAGACCCAATTTCGTAAAGCAACGGCGCCAGAATGTAGAAAGGGTTTTTACATATCCCAACAGTTCCCTTTCCACGTAAGTAATCTACAGATCTGCAAGCATTGTAGTATAGCAATAATAATACGCAGAAATTCTGCAACAGCATTAAATAACAGCAGTAATGGCAGAAAATACAGCAATAACAGTTAACAGTAATTACAGCAGTTTGTATTAATAATGTTAGGTGTGATACAACATTACAGTTTCATCAATACAATCTACAGCCATCATATCCATGGCTGTACACAGGACTGGACTGCACTTTGCCATCAATCTGCCTGACTGCCCTGCAATACTTCTTCCACGTATCAACCATTCAACCCTAGGCTGAACATCCCTCATGGTTGCACATCATGCTAGACTGCATTCTGCCCATAGACTTCAATCTGCTCACGTACCAATCTTCAACAACTCTAATGAATGAGGGGGGGTTTATTTATACACCCACCAAGTAGTTACTTTCTCCAACTACCTTGCAACTACCCTCAAATTACATTTTATGTGCATTTGCTTTGCATTTACATTTCATTTGCACTACAGGACGAAATAGCTTATTTAGCCGACTTACATGATTTAATATGACTTTACATGACTTTATTCTTTACGTACAATATTAAATTGCACTTACAACATTAAATATATATGCACGGGCGTTTCGTCAAACACTTTGCGTGCATTTACAATAAAACACATAATATCAAAACTGGTTCTGCAATTAAGGATATCTCAATATGCCTGTCTACACTAACAACCACCTCGTAGAGGACAAAATGTGACGATCATCTCTTAGACAACAAGGTCCTTAACGAATACTCCCACACACATTATGATGGTGCAAAAGTCAAGACAACTCGACTCTAGACAACAAGAGGCATTATGGGAAGTATGAAGGCAATACTTCTAATGGCATTCCCATACATGATGTCACACTAGATGACAATATTGATAATGACTTCTTCTCAAACAACAACAATCCCCCCTTTAGCATTCTCTCACCCAAAACCAACAATCATGATCGCAGTTTGGTAAAACAACTTGATGGCAAGCAAAACCACTCCCTCTAGATGGCTTTTGTTGGTTAGATGACCCCGCATTGATAACATCCCCACACAACAGGATCACATTTCTTATGACAATGTTTTTCATCATACCAAGGTTTTGGATCACAAGGAACAACACTTTTGGGATGGCACAAAACACTCGCCAAATATTGACCTTTGCCTTCATATTCAAGAAGGCACTCATGTGAACAAACGGAAATTTTTTTGAAAACAACGTGCTTTTGGATGGCATGATCATGCCCAAGGATGGCAACAACTAAGATAGCACACCCTTCATCACCCAAATCATTGTTTCTACCTAGAATCATTGCAATGGTCTAAATTTCCAAACAACATTTTGGAGGAATGCAAGGTACCCCTAAATGCCATGGATCTCTAGCACGATCGCTTCGCCAAGTTGGACAACTTGTTATGTCTAACTATTACAAGTGGCATTTTGAAGGGCTACAAAACCCCTGGACAGCATGGATCTTTGATAGGAGAGCTTTGCAAAGTGGGACGACAATCGTCCGCATGAGAGTAACCACTTAGACAATAGTCCCAATGGTAAGTTTTCATATTTGAATGGCAAATAAGCTCACAACCTGATTGATAGAGTTCAACTAGGTAGCATGACACTCTTGGATGACAAATAGGCTCACAACTTGGCGGACAAAAACCAATTAGACACCATGACACTCTTGGATGGCAACATGAGGATGGACGGCATGCCCATTGTCTTGGACAACACTTTGTTAGATAGCAATTTCTCCCTAGTCAGTAGCAAGCAAATTGACACTACGGACAACACTTCTCATATTCTCTTTGACAACATTTACAATATGGAATGGGACAACAAACTCCATGAGTAGGACAGCATGTCCTAATTAGAGAGGCCACACACCTTGGACTGCAATTTCCTTTGTGATGACATCCGAAACTTAACCAAACTCAACCTCATCTTCTACCACCATCATTACAACATATGATTGGATGGCCACCTTGACAATGACAATTTGGGCATGGATAGCACAACCTTGGAGCAAGACAAAATATTTTTCTTAGTTTTGGACAACAACAACATCTCACACTTAACCCTCAATAGCACGCCTCACTTTGGCCTCAATAACAATCTTCATTGCTTTACGCATGATAATGTTGATGCCAACTCCCTTCACTTAGATGGCTCCTCCCTCCATGTCAGCTTACTATCAAACTTGGACAGCCTTAGCAAGTGTGACAACGTTCCCTACCTCTACAACAACTCACAACTAAACAATGAAAATTTGCTCCCCTTGATGCAAATGACATGTTTCCAAAGCACCAAGCCTTCAAAAATATATTCTATAATCTAGACAGGAGGCTTTCTCATCTAAATGACATCCTTCATCATCCAAATGTCTTACTTCCTCATTCAAACATCCTCCATCATCCAAATGACCTTCATACTCAATTAGGAAGTTTGCATTATCAAGTCGAAAACCCTAATTGTACAGATGGAAAACCCCCACATTTGCTCTTGTTTGACTTCAAACAAGTTAGTGGTTTCATCCATGTTCTACAAACAAAAACTTTCAAAGGAAAATATGCCAAAAATTTGCATGTTCTCAATAAAATCGGTGATAGATTCCTTTGATGATGTCTTCATTGACATTTGCATCACTTGTTTCTATACTAGTCACTTGCCTACGATAATAGGCTCTATTTCCTTGACTTCTACTACAATTAGATTAACATCCAAGCATCAATTATACTCGTTATTTTTAAATCCTCAGAAACATTATTTTGGTTCATCTTGACTCGTTACTCTGGCAATCTCAAGCAAAGTACTCCATAAATGATATTTTTGGCACTACATGAGGGGTCTACCCTTAGTAACATTTACAATTTTGCATCTCATGTTGCCTTGGTGGTTGTAACAAAAGACATCAGCAATAGCACCTCTTATTGGAACAATCTCCCTCTGTGTCAAATACACCTGGTAAGTGTTCTTCAAATTTAAGAGACATTCCTTTGTCAAATGTATTTCCAACAATTACTATAAAATATTTGTTCTGCTCCTTAGGAAACACTGCAACCAATGTCTTGGATATTTTTTTAATCAGTCAAACATGTGCATCATTTCTTACAAAGTGCGATTATAGGCATTCTTACTTCGTTGATGCCACACTCATCCTCTTAATCGATCTTATTGTTGGATTCATCACTCTTGTCTTTAGAGTTGCTCTCATCATTGAATTCCCACCCACAACATCTAGATCATAGCCTCAAATCGTCCTTTTAGTTGCTCTCGTTCTCAAATTTTGTCACTCTCATCTTCAAAGTCACTCAAGTTGTTACAATCACTCTTTTCTTCAAAATCATCAACTTTCCACCCCAACACCTAGATGAAGTCTTACATCACTTGTAAGTTCATGGCCCACTCAAAGGCCTCTTGATATGACATTGGTGGAACCAACTTGATCTTCTTCCTATGTAGGATGGAGGCCCTCCCCAAATCACCTTTTCTTCAATACATCCGACAGTTGCTTCTTTGGAAGGTTGACCACCATGTTCAACCTCCAATTATAGACGAAACAAACTCCGACTCAACTTCATCTATTCAATAAATTTCTACAATAATCTCATTGCCATTACAAAATAACTTGAATTCCTTGACAAAAGCTTCCCGCAACTCCTTCCAAGTCTATTACTTCCCTCTGGCAATAGTTCCATGTACCAATCTACTGCAGTTTCATGTAATGTCTCAAGAACTAACCTCCTTCAAACTTCTTCGTATATATGCCCGTTCAACTTCCAAATCATAATATAGATTCCTTCCCCCACCCCAATGTCTAACCACCATGAAGTGTGGGACACTTTCTTCGCTATTCCAATATTGGTTGTTGTCATGACAATTGATTTGATTGATTAAACATAGGCAATGATTACTCCCGTGCACATTTGGATGTGCCACACTGGAGTCACAACTATGTTAGGCCTTTCTCGCATGCATCGTTGGATGCATCACCTGACAATTGCTCCTATGCCAAACTCTCGTGGAACACCATTTAACACACCACAAGGTAGTTGTGTGGGACAACTATCCACACATTGTTCGGCACACCAACCTAAAACCACTCCCATGTCGGACTCTTGTTTGGCACATCATTAGATGCACCAAACTACAACTCCAATGTTGGACTCCCGTGTTGTGCATCATTGTACGTGCCAACCTATAGTTGCTCCCATGTTGGACTCCCCTCCCACATATCATCGAACATGCCAACTTGTAGCTCTCTCATGTTGAACTCTCATGTCATAAACCATCAGGCATGCTAGCTTGTAGCTGGTTTAGTGTTAGACTCGTCTTGTGCACCATCTAATGCACAACCCACTTCAATCACGTCTATCATCCTTTCTTGCCAAACTAGGTTTTCTCTATCATCCAACTCAGTCCCTTGGCTCGTAGTCAATGTCAAACAAATTTTGCATCAATGTCCATGTCAGGCTCATGTTGGATTTCACACCTTGTTCCAAAAATGAACAAAAGCAATCCATCAACTCAAATCTTATACAAAAAGTGTAAAAAAGGACAAAAGAGAGAGATATAGTGGGAACCCTTAGGTACCATAAATAATCACTGTATTATCCATAAATAAGGATCAAAACACTCCAATGCAATGGATGCAATGGTAGGGGGTATTTATACCAATACCAAAACCCCAATTACATAAGTTAACCTAAGGCGACATTATAAGAAGGCTTCAGGTTAATTACAAGTTATAAGGTGGGTTTAACCATAACAAGGTTAACCACGCCCCATACGGCTTACATGATAAAATATTACAATAAGTTAAATACAATTATACAATAATTGTTCGTAGGCCTATACAAGATTGCATCATAGAATGTTGACCTTGGGCATAAGCCAAATTACACTTTCAACAACCCCTCATAATCTGAACTAAGGGGCCAAGGAGAAGACATTAGTGACAATAATATCTCCCCCTCACCCCATAATGGATGCTCCAATGGGCCTCTGCACTTGAGGAAGACTCGTCTGGAGCCCCCTCATTTAAAATTCGATGTTGTGAAAATGCCTTTGCACAAGAATCTCCTTACGCTAGACCATAGTCATCATTGCCACTAATAGATACTCCCGCACATATCCAAAGACCACTTCCGCTAAGACTCCAAATAAGGAAGAGAAGTCAAAAGTACCACCTCTAAAGAGAAACCAATTCAATCTTCTATAATCGCATAAGGTAATACTTAGAGGCATAGCTTTCCCTTTTACAACATACATCACCTTATTTAGAAACTTCAACTTGCCCTTAGGCCACCTAATTTCTGTCACCAAAAGAGGCTTTGCATGGACCTGTTTATGAAAAGAACCCTTACAAACTTCCAAGAGTACCCAGGTGAAGAATAGAATAAGAGATCATGAAAGATAAGATCTTCATGAATAAACTAAATCAATAGTCCAAAGGAGAGTGAAGGATTGACTAAAGCACATTCTGCATCTAAAAAACTCAAAAACTGTTGCAATTGTCGCAAATCCAGCTGTATCTCCCATAAATGCAAACCAAATATTCTGATTGCATAACATATGATAAATTTTCCCTTTCGAAATAGGGTAATAGGCCTTGATGACTATCCTTGACATTTTGGCCCCTAACATTGTACTAGGTTTGTAAACTAATGTCACTAATGCATAGGGCTCAAAACACTTCCATATGCAAAAGTTATGGCCTTCGGAAGATTTTCCCAAATAGCCCTCAAAAATGAAAAACATTAAAGCCTCAAACCTTAGAAAAATGACGTCCAATCCCAACCCACCACATGTTTGCTAATTCACAGTTGTCTACCACTAACTTTTTGCCACCAAAGCGCCATTGAATTGTCTGATTAGTTGCGAATTCAACACATCTCCTAAGTGGTAGAAGACATATATATAGCAAAAAATAGGTAATACATGGCACTACAAGCAACCACGTCAACCTACTGTTCATCAGTTTCCACATATGCCAAAATAGTGTTGTTGTGCAGGGGGTTCAAACTCGAACCTCCCATGGCCTAAACACATTGGTCTAGCCAAGGTAGCAAAACACTCTTCGAGGTGCTTAAGGCAGTTCCGTAGATAGTGCCTTAGCACCACAATGACCCTTGCAAAAAATATCCACAAGGAGATTTGAACCTACATAAAACACCTTTCCAATGCCTTCAAAATGCTCAGATAACCATCTCACAAGGGACGATGGTGATGAGTGATTTTTCAACACCTCCATGAATAACGTCATGCAAATCACTTACCATGTGGTTGCAAAAAGGCAGTTGCCACAATTCAAACTTCAAACCTCTCCCTTCCTATGCCCAAAAGTCCGCCCCAATGACCAATGAACCATATGCTCAGCTAGGAATAAAACACTAATATTTTTAATATTCCCTTCTTCCTCTGAAGACATCATCCATCAGTTTCAAACCTACAATCAATCGTGTGAAAATCCATACAACGCATGCACCCAAACAACTCGCCACCCTGCTTGTGTGCGCTCAATTGTGCACCTCTTCCATGGAAAAAGATGTCGCAATGTGCTCAAAGAAAGAGCACCAAATATTTGGTACGCATTTCAAATTTGAAATTGAAAATTTGGCACCATACCTGTATTTCTGGTCCAGAGAGAGTGTCGTGGCTTCTCTGCAACGTCAAAAGAGGATGGTGTCGATCCAAGCTTAAATCTGTCCAAGGAATTTTAAATACTTCAGTAACAACAAGGTTATGGAGTAGGCAAAAAAAACTCCAAAAAATTCAAAAAGTTGATGAAGAATTGTACAAAAAAGTCTCCTCTTTGCTTCTTATAACAAAAACATATATGAAACTCTGAGAAGTAATTTGCCCTAAGAATCAAAAGAAAGATCAAAGGTTATGAACAGGCTTGCTACGTGATCAAGCAAAGCCACTCCATACCCGCTTTGATACCATGTTGGATTTCACACCTATTTCCATAAATGAACAGAAGCAATCCATCCACTCAAATCTTATACAAAAAGCATAAAAAAGGATGAAAGAGAGAAAGATCTAATGGGCACCATAAATAATCACTGTATTATCCGTAGACAAGGATCACAACACTTCAATGCAATGGATGGAACAGTTGGGGTTATTTATACCAATACCAAAACCCCAATCACATAAGTTTAACCTGAGCCGACATAACAATAAAGGCTTTAAGATTAATTACAAGTCCATCAGGTGGGTTTAACCATAACATGGTTAACCGCAGTCCATAGGGCTTACATTATAAAATGTTACAATAAATTAAAAAAAGTATACAATGACTGCCCATAGGCCTATATAAGATTGCGTCATACAATATCAGCCTTGACCATAAGTCAAATTACACTTTCAACAGCTCGCATCCTTCCTCCTCCCAAGGAGACCAAGACACGCTTGGACTACTATACAGATTAACCATGCTTTGATGTTCCCATTTACATCCTTGTTACTCACCATTCCAAGCAAGATGTTCATCAGCACTCCATGTCAACAACTTCGACCCAACTTCATACATGATGATGAAACAACACCAAAATGCAGAATTTATGCATAGAGATGAATTGCAACATAGACACAAAAGCAAAATGTATAACTCAAGTACAAAGAGATGAAGAAAACAATGATAATGCTGCTGATGACACATTTTCTTTTTTTGAAGGTAATCCTATTGGAAAATCTTCCTTATGTTTGGTGATGATCTCTTTCATTTCTTGTGCATTATCGTCTTAGAATTTAGAAGTGGCCTGAATGGCATCGTATCTAACCACATATACAAGTGCTGCTTTTGGAATCATCTTTCCATTCTATGCAAATATCCTAGCTGTGTGGAATCTTGTAACCTTTAAGCACATGCTTCCAACCTCCCAATGTAAGTTCATGAATTGCTTATCAAGATTCATTTTAATCATGCCCCACTCTCACAACCATTCAACACCAAACACCACAATCTTTCCACCTAATGGAAGAGCATGAAGATCCCTTCTAGTCTGAAAATTGTGCATGGGTATTTTACCATTATCGGATTTCTCTTGGCAAGCCCTAGTTTGACCATCTGCCATTATTGTCCAAATTCAACAGCATGGATTTTCAGCAATTCCAATTCTATCATTTGTAGAAACCAATCGTAGAAAAAGAGATGCAATTGCTAGTTTGACCTCATTGTTTGTAGAATAGAGGCTTTCTTCTTATCTATTCGATTTCAGTTGGATCCATCCCAAAAAAATAGAGATGAAAATAGAACAATAATACTTTCATACATCCCTATCGTGCAATGTGAACAAGCTTCTTGACCAAACAGCGAAGTGTTTTGCAAAGGCAAACTCATGGGAAATGTCAAGACGCAATGCAAAGCGTTTCTCACAATTTTTTTTTTTTTTAAGTGTCTAATAAACTGTGGAATCATTTCTAAAAAAAACAAAATATACCATGAATTTTAAACATTAAAAATTAAGTTCTTTACATTTTTCAAGCTTTTAAATTTGAAATTGGGTTATATATATACAGAGAGAAAGAGAGATTCTAAAATATAATTTCAGAGTCTACTTTTGACTAAAAAGTCATTTAGAAAAAACAAATACATAAAACTTATAAAATGAAAAGTTCTATAAAGGTATATATATTTATTTAAAAATTTTGAAGTTTCCCAAAAATTTTCAATGAAACAGTTTCTCATTAAAATCTAATACACATTGCCAACTTAGGTTTGTACCATACCAAACAAAATCATGGACTGTGCATAAAGTATTCCTCTTATTGATGTTCTCATGTCCACATAAAATAATTTTTGCTGTTCATTTGCACCTAACCACATTATGGTTACAATTGCTGAATTGTTATTTTGGAAGCATATAAGGGCATGAACACAGTTCTGTTGTTAATTTAATAAGAATGTTTATTTGGAATATTTCATCATCTAAGGCCAGATCAGAAATAATCCTTATGATGTGTTTTCAATCATTCCTTAATGGGAACTTGAGTGCCAAAGCCACAGCAAAGAAACAACAGATCATGAATGGAAATTTGCTCTGATTATAAACCAAAAGAGACAGTGTTTTGATCACGAATTGAAACTCACTCAGTTGAAATGTTATTTTCAAGGTAATAGCATTGCATGAGTACCGATTACAAGAACATACACATTTTTGTTTTTATTGATAATCCATTATTCAGTTGATTTAGATCAGAGGTAAACATAATATTTGATGTTCCCAATATGGGCAGAGCTTTCAGATCTAATTTCCCAATGTAGCCAGAGCTTTCAAAATTAATTTCCCAATGTAGGCAGACCTTTCAGAACCAAGGCCAGGGCAAAAATAAGAAAAATAACCAAAATAATATTTGGTCCATGTATATACCTAAAAGAGAATGTTTTATATCATATTTATGATTTACTCTTTGCAAAATCATTAACTACATTAAAGAAAGGATTTCATGAACACCATGAATGAAGAGAGATCAAGTTGTGGGACTATAGTATTCATAATATCTTAGAAAAAAACCACCCATTTAAAGCTAATCTGCTAAAAATGCTACCTCACATTTTTAGCATTGATAAATAATTGTAGTAATTTTTGAGTTCTATACTAAAAAAAAATTAGCATCCCATATATACCTCCAAATCATATGCTGTGCAAAGCCATATGATCCCCACCAAATTGCAGATGCTGGAGAGTTGGAAACTACTGTCATTCCAAACCCTCTGTAAAGACCACGAATGCCCTCTGTCTTATAAATTTTATGTACAGCATCCACGGCACCATTAAATCTTGTCATCCCAGGAAGACCCTGAACCATTAGCCTTTGACATACCTGAGAAAACAAAGAATAATAAACAAAGGATATAAGACCATATACACAAACATTAACTGTTCTCTTCTCAACTTACTGTTACTGTCTTGTAATGCAAGCAGTCTAGAACAAGCTAAGAGAATACATATGCACAAGATATGAGAATTTGCACTCCAGAGAAAACATGATGGTACATCAAAAAGAGCGTTAGCTATCTTCTTCAACTCAAACTCATAGCACTTCTTATCTAAACATGTTATACATCATAGAAATGAAGGTTCTCAAAATGGCATTAGTGCCTTCAAATCTTATTCATAATAACAACTCTGCGATTTATTTAATTCCAGCTCAAAAAGATATTTATACATATTATCACAATGCATTACTTGCAAATCAAATAAAACCATTAAGTACTTGTGATGAGTTGGATCAAGAAACTTCAACTTGGAGGTTTAAAAATAAAGTGACATCATCTGAATGTAGTGATAGGAAGAAAGGACCTCCAAGGACACACTGTTAACATCCAGGATCTAAAAATACGCTTCCAGTACAAACAAAGACTATAGAGAATGTAGCTACCTTCACAATGTTGTCATTGTACAAGTTAAGTTCCCAAGATACAGAAACCCTTACATTACTTGTGAGATTTGATAACTATCATTTGAAAAAGACACATGCTTGTAGTAGCTTGGATACTACCTTCTAATTCCTCCAAGGAACTAGTCATGAGAGGCAGAGAAAATTGAATTTTGCAAGCCTAGGAACAACATTGAAAATAGCAGAGCTTACAAAATTGACAAAATTTGGCTAAGTCTTCAAAGAGAAGCAATTCATTCCAAAGTGAACAGATTCGTTCCAAGAGGGCCGATTGGCTTAGGATGGCCAATTTGCTCAAGAGCAGCGATTCACGCCAAAAATTGGAACAATTTGCTCATCAACAAGCCAAGTAGCACAAGTGTGCACAGATGCCAAGGAGGATCTCTTGGAAAGTGACTTTTTATCTTTTTGGAGTGCCATAACTCGTCTTAGAAGACTTCTAAGCCATTTAGAGGCATAATTAAAGGTGTGTAACATTTGGAGGTCATCATTTTGCTAAAGTTGCCCCCAAATATTTACTTTTGTATGAGTAAGAATTTCTCACCCAAAGTAACTGAAGGGTGAATTCTTCCTACAAATAAGAGCCATGGGATCCATTGTAAACATCTTTTGGCCTTTAGGAATTTAGAGCTACCCACATTGTGCACTTGTAATCCATGAAATTGATGAGAAATTGATGTCTTTTGCACTCCATGAATGGCATTGCCCTCCTGGATTTTGGAATGCGTGGTGATTTTGGCACAGCCCTTTTGCAAATCTTGTCATTCATCTCACAATTTCAATTTATTAGCATGGGAATACGCTATTGTTATTCAGATTCCATATGCGTTAATTGATAAAACACTCTCCTTGCT
Source organism: Wollemia nobilis (assembly GCA_028583015.1). Lineage (NCBI taxonomy): Eukaryota > Viridiplantae > Streptophyta > Pinopsida > Araucariales > Araucariaceae > Wollemia > Wollemia nobilis. Next base: position 18,327,168 of record JAQPPZ010016946.1, on the reverse strand, counting down.
ACGGTTTCCTCCATATTTACTTTTAATCCCTCACAACCTAAACTTCACAATTTACTTTCATGCGTTTTAATTTCCGAATTTACTTTCCACATTTAAGTTTCCATGTAGATTAGATTAGTTTAGAATTTAGCAAGGATAGTGAGAGCCAACCTAAATCCGGAGGTTGGAAGTGTAGACACCAAATTTTAGTCATTTGCATCCACCAAAACTCCCAACTCACTAAAACCCTCGCTAATCCCCTCTTAGCCTCCCTAATCCTCCAATTTCCCTCTAATATTCCACTTAACACCCACATTTAATGCGAAAAATCCCCTTTCACACTCCATGGGGTCTAAATTAGTTATTTGCATCCACCAAAACTTCCAACTCACTAAAACCCTCGCTAATCCCCTCTTAGCCTCCCTAATCCTCCAATTTCCCTCTAATATTCCACTTAACACCCACATTTAATGTGAAAAATCCCCTTTCACACTCCATGGGGTCTAAATTCGAATTATTTGAATTTAAAATTCCCATGGGTGGCCCAAGTCAAAACATATGCATTTAATGCCTAAACCCCTTTCACACTGGGTAAAACTAGGCACTCCAAATCTTGGGTACCCTCCCTCTCCCTCTGGCAAAATTTTATAAATTCCCCCTATTTTCTCAATCTCATGAAGGATGGAAGAAATGATAGACACACTGATGCTGCTGAAATCGCGATAGATTATAGTACACAATTTTATTTTCAGTTTTTATTACTGTTTTATTTTGTTCAATGTTTTTGCAGGTGCTACTAATCTATTTTCTGTTTGCATGTGTGCAGATATTTCAGGGCATAATCCAACGGTGTCACTACAAACCCACCACTCTCGATCTTGTAACATGGAAGATATGGCACCAGAATTACTGTTGTAAAACGGATCATTCCCTTGATTTAACACTGTTGTGAAAACACTTTTGTATCAAAACAGACTTATTTTAATAATATAAAGTTTTTCTTTTATTTATGTTCATGCATGGTGCAATTTTCCTTGTTTACAAGAAGAGGCCCTAAACTTCTATCCAACTTTGTTGAAACCAGGCGTATAAGATGTCAAACATTTCCACAATTCAACAATGCTACAGAACAAGCACAAATTAGGCTGTCATTTTCAAAGAGCAGACAATTCTTACAACCCCAAAATAACTCAACACAAGCCACAAGACAACAACACTGCTGAAGATACTAAGAAAAAAATAACTGATGTGATGCATGTGAATTTGAAATCCAACCTAACCACTGCTCTCATGTTATCATCTACACAGGTCTTTCATTCACCTCTATGGATGAATATCATGATCAAAAGAGGACAACAGAGATGGTCAAAATACAAAGCACCCACCCTTCTTTGACGATAACAAATACATTATCACCCTAGATGCATTCCTTTTACAAGCCAAAAAGAAACTTACATTAATATGAAATATATAGAAGTATAAAAAACAGCTTATGCTGTGTACTTCAAAAAGAGGAGGGGAAAAAAAAAAAAAATTTTAAAAGTTCGTTAATGTCCTTGAGTGACAAGCATAAGTTGATGGGACTAGAACAGAACAGAATAAAATATATTATTAAGGTGGATCAATATTCTTCTGCAAGAATATGCCACCTATAAAACTACAGCATTCACTAACAACTTTCATTACAAAGAACGAACCAGAAAGCAGGAGGGCTTACAACACCCCACTTATGATACAACAATTCGATGTTAATATGGGTAAGGATCCCACACAAGCCTGACTGAAGGCTTGCACCTCTAAGCCTGCTACTCCATCGACAAAAGGCTTGGCAAGTGATGGGGTTCATAAACCACTCAAGTCCCATAATTGCTTCAATGTGCATTTATTCCTCATGCACTCACTAGAGAATCATACTTGCTTACAGTGGTCTGAGAGGAGCCAGAAATAGTGCTCCAAAGAATACAAAATTACAATGTATATAAAAGACAAATTATAAGATCCAACCCTGGATGGGCAACCCATGTTCAGTGAATGGCATCATATGCAACACACAGTTGAAATATAGTACAGATATGATACAAGCATGGTAAAATAGCACTCAAATTGCCATAAAGGATCTGCTGCCGAAAAACGGATTGTGAGGAAAGCCCATAAACTCAAAGTAGTTATCACTGGTCTATGCCCATCAGAGCTGGAACCTTTGTCAATCACCATAGACAATTCGGATAATATCTGGAGGTGTTTGAGACAGAATGGCCCAACCAAAATGGAACAGGTAGGATCCCAGGAACCCTCATGTCATCCAAGGCCAAGGACCCTAGGGCGACACAATGAGGAACTTAGAGACACCTGCCTGTCTGGACATTCTGGACTGTGGGCATGGTCTATGTTGACCACCTTGCCCTATGGCTGGACATGATCCTCTAGTAGCTGTCCTATGGAAGATGCACTACCTCACAAGTCTAACACCATCTCAAGAGTAATTATATGGCTCAACAGGTTCTTAGTGCTGCCTATTTAGTGAAAGACCCAAGAACACCGATGAGAGACTTAAAAGCATATTGCCTCGTCTGTGAAGCTGATGAATTTTAGGGGCTATTTTCATCTGATCAGGATCACACCTGAAGACTACAAATTAGAAAGGAAGACAAAACAATGGCAAACTTAATTTCCAATGTCACAGCCACTGAAAAACAAGTGGCAAATATAACTGATTCACAGATATAAATCATTGCACTTTACTGATAAAGAAAATACTCTTTCTGAGAGCCAACCATTAAAAGATAATGTATGAAAGAGACCTTGAAGAGATTAGGCCAGGGAAAAGCTCTGTGCTGTCTTCCTGGCAGAGGTTAAGTGAAGGCAGCCTTCATCCCTCGATATTTCACCCAGATTCGAAGACTTTGGCCCTTTCAAAAGGGCAAAAATAGTTAACAGGGGTGGGAGAAAAGCATCTCATAGAAAAGTTCATATCTATAGATAGATGATAGATTGACATGACAAATCAAGTGAACACCAAATAATCATGCCACATTTCCTGAAAAGCCGCACTGGAAGTACTTGCTGGCTTTCAGAACATTTCTTTTGCTTTGTGCTCTATTCAACTATGGGCTTGCTCATCGTCTTTGATGATAACAATGAGTTCCTTCTCTTTTGAGTTACAGTTATCTGTAAACTTGAGAGGATAAGAAGTAAGGCCAACTTGTCATTATCCTCTGCAGCTTTCTCTTCCTTAACTTGGCGCTGGTCTTCTTCAGAATTACATTGTTTTCCAGCAAGAGCTTCCTAAACCAGAAGCTCCAAACACCCATGAGATTCCTTCAACTCGTCCACTGCTTGGAGAAGCATTTGACCTTCTCTTTTAAACAGATTATGGCTCTGCAGAATAAAAGTTTGATTTTTTTCCTTTTCCACAATTGTGGGCCCATACATCTGTGCAAATTAGAGGGAATGGTCATAATCGGAAATACTAAGCTCTTAGATGGATGCCAACATGGGGTCTCCTTCCTATTGTAATCCCTGGATCCTAAACAAATCTGGACAGGTGCACCGGAACATCATACTGCATGAGAATTTTGGAAACAAACATATTCCTTACACTGCCTTGGGGAGGAATTCTTTGAGCCAAATCCTTTGTTGTTCTGAAATTAGACCCTTGTCCTGCAACAGGACATTAGAAAGAAGTGTTAGATACCGTGTTCATATTCTCCGAAACTGTGTGAAAGGGAGAAGGTCAAGACAAGAAAGAGAGAAACCCTTCACAACTGCTCTAAAGAAACTTATCTGTTAAGGCAGGGAAATAAGTATACTAGCTAAAATCTGCTTCTTCTCTCTTGTAGATCAGATGGTAAAAATATATTAAACATTAAGATAAATAAGAAAGAATGATGACGGACGCCTCAGAGGGGCAAATTTATAATTCATGATTGAAAAAGAGGACAAATTTATACCCATGAGGGATACCGTAGCAGTAAGTCCTTGGGTTTTCATCCAGGAAACCCAAGTTCAAACCCCAGTACAAGGGGACCAAGACCCCTCATTAAAACCCGTGTAAACTCAAACTTTTAGTGCAAGCTGGACGCGAGTGCGAGCCAAGAGGGAGTATGAGCCAGGATTCAATCATGGCGGAAGAGCAACGGGTTCATCCAGAGTGGATCAATGCTTCAAACCCTTACCACGAATGCGTGAAACATTGTTTCCAAAAAATCATTGAAGGAACGGCAGTAGAAAGAAGAGATAGGAGCGAGAGCGAGCCGGAAGGTAGTGCGATGCGGGGGCGAGTGCAAGGCAGAAGCGAGTGTGAGTCAAGAGCGACTACGAGCTAAGAGGGAAAGCCCCACTGGCTAGTATGGAAGGAAAGTCATATTTGAAAGCCTTATGGGAAGTTAGGATGCTCTAGCTAGAAATTAGGATGCCCTAGCTAGAAGTATGGAGGCCCAAGTTGGAGATAAGCGGAAGAGTGAATACATGGCAAGTTCAATCTAGGTAGCAGATGTTACACCAGAAGTGAGTATCAAGGATGAGATGATTGGGAATGATATAATGGTTCTTAAAAGTAAAGGGTTAATATGTAAGTTCCATAGATCATGGCCAAGGTTTCTGGAGATTTAAAATTGGATGAAATGGAAGTGGGGATTGAATTCAAATTACTCTGTGACTTTTCTTCCTAAAGGGTTATTTCTCATCATCTTTTCTAGTTTAGAAATTAGGGATAAAATAATGGGTGGTGGTCTATGGTTTAGGGGGAGAGATACAATTTATTTGAGACCATGGAATGAAAAATTTTCTATTGAGACAAAAATTGTTAAGAAGCTTCCAGGTGTGGGTTAGGATTTTTGGACTTCCATATCAGCTTATCAATAAGGATGTTTTGAAGAACATTGGAAATACCCTAGGGAATTCATCAAGGAAGGACTAACTACTAAGGAGTGAAAGCATGCTATATATACCCGAATATGTGTTGCTATGGATATTTCAAAACCTTTGCCACAATCCATTAAGATTAAATATGAATCAAGAGAATGGGATCAACAAGTGGATTATGAAAATATCACATTTCGTTGCCACAATTGTTATGAGATTGGACACATGGCAAGAGTTTGCAAAGTGAAAACTATAAAGAAAGAGAAAGAAAATTTTGGTCATGAGATAAACTTCAAGATGAAGCAAGGAAATCATACAATAATAGAAGCTAGATCAGATCAAGGATATTCCACTCCAAAATAAGAGGCAAATAAAGCCTATCTACAACATCATTTGGCAAGTTCAAAAGGAATTAAAGGTGCATAGGAAGATGTGGAGGAAAATCCTAAAACAAGGTCGGCAGAAAAGGTCAAGTTTATTCTAGGAGAGATTAGTTTCTCGGGGGTTCTTGGAGCTTGCCCCTCCTGGGTTGCTCCCTCCCCCCTCCTCTCTCTCCGTTCTTCTTGGTGTGCACTCCTCTATTTTGGATTGCAGCCCTTCCCCCTCTCTGCTCTCCCTTTTCTTTTCCCTTTCTCTTTGGCCCGGTTGTTGAGTTTCATCTTGTATTTATCTTAGTTCTTTTCTTTGTTGGGATTTTTAGCCTGCTAGTGGCAGTCATTATTGTCCTTCTTATAGTCCCTTGGGTCTTATTTTGGCCCACCGCGGACATTAATAATATTTCATTTCATTTCATTTCTAGATAAATCACCTTCATTTTCCTCAAGTAGTATAAACACCTCTCGTGGTAATAAAAATGAATATGGTGTAGATGTTATCCCTGGCACATTAAGGTTTCAAGAGCAGCATAATAAAAAAATGAGGATGGAAGAAATCCATAACAATTTAGGGTTTTTAGGGCAGAATAAGAAGGTAATTGCTATGGAAGAGCATCCTTGCACTTTAGGGTTTCCAAGGCAGCATAAAGAAAATTGTGCTTTTGAGGTTATTCTTTGCACTTCAGTTCCTTCAGAGCAAGACAAACCTAAAGATGATGTCTTACTATGAGCAGTGTGAGAAGATTGAAGAGATTGATGAAGATGAAAGTACTATTGGAAATGAAAAAAAAAAAAAAAAACAAGAAGCAAAAACAAAGAGAAAAAGAAACCTAGAGGGATATTGATATGGGAAACAAAAGCAAATACCACAAGTGTTAACAAGAAGTGGGGCTAAACCCACAAATAAAAACAAAAAATTACAATGGAAATAATATCTTGGAATATTAGGAACATGAGAACCCTAAAAAAAGGTATTCTGAAATTGTCAGGTCCTTAAACAAGATATTTAGAGCTATGGAAACTGGGCAGCAAATACTTTAGCCATCGGCGGTGTTGATTTTTATCTTGACAAAATTTAAATTTCGGAAGGCATCTCATATAAAGGAGTTGATTGTGGAAACTTAGCAGTTTGAGGAAGATGGAGAATATCTTTGATAGGAAAGCAAATGAAGAATATCTTTGATAAAAAGGCAAAAACTTGTTAGAAATGTAATGAGAGCAATGTAATGTTTTGTTTTTGTAATGGGAGTGGCCCCCAATAGAAGCCACACATAGCTTATTAAAAAAAAAGCACAAATTTAAGTAACACAAACAAAACAAAAAAAACATTGTACTTCTGGATATGGATCCTTACCCAAAAGCCCAAAAAATGGCCATGGCAAGGTATCCACTTTCCAAGTTGTTTAAACTTTCTAGTAGACTTCCAACAGTGTAGCAACCCCAAGAACTTAGCCTTGTTCAAAGTTTCTCAAAGTGCTTGCAGATTACCGTGCCATAGAGGAAATAAAGCTTACCGTCCTATAGAAGAAATAAAGCTCAATGGAAAAAGGTTATGTCGATGTGACTCAAGGCATATGCTTCTTCACAAATCCACAATGGAAATTAGAAAAGCAGAATATTTTTAACACTCGTTAATTTTTATGCCACAACTCCCATAACAAAGAAATTTTTAACACTCATTAATTTTTAGTCTCATGCAGCTCACAGAGGATATTGAGGAATTAGTTATGTTTTACATATGGGACTCCATTTCCTGCAAGTTTGCATGTCACCACAAGCAATTATCAACACTAAATAATTTTTGCCTCATGGATTGTCGAATGCAGAACGAATACGGCAATTGGACAATTTTTTCTCGAGAAATCTCACTACTGGCAACTGTCTGCAAACCTGGGTTCCTTACCATGGAAACTTTGATACTTAACCAAGACTGAGATTGTGTACCACAATTACCATTGTGGAAAAGGCAACAGGAAAATTTGCCTTTAAAAAGCTCGCTATCCATAACCCTTTACAAACTTGTAAATCTGCAATCAAAGAAATTCTCAAGGTTTTAAAGATATGCAGGGCACAGAAAAAAAATGAAGGAAAGAGGACAAATTCATTTGGAAAATGGTCCGAGTCCTCGTGCCTCTAAATGCTCATGTCCTGCATAAAGTAACATGGTACTAAGTACATTGTATATTGATTGGAGCTCAAATGTGCAAAGGATAAATCTTCACAGCAAAGTTCTAACTTCAATCAGGAAGAAACCATTGAACAGGAATATTGAACATTACCTGAAGCTCACAAAAATGTAAAAAAATTGAAGAACAGAAGAATCTAAGTTTCCCATGACAAATGCAGTCAATAAGGAGAAACTTTTAAAAGCTGGGTTCTATATCCATCTTATTTGTTGGTCATGCACATAAAACAGAGTGTTGTTGAAATGAACACATAAAAGTTAATGTGATTTAGTTGTTGCATTTATAATTTCATGTATCACAGACAAGCAGGGGCATGCATCAGAAGTTTAGAAAACACTGTGATTACTGACAGAGATACAAAGTTGAAAGTCAAGTTAGAAATGCTGGCAAATATCTTAGTCTTGAAATGATCATGTACAGGTATATGATGAAATTTAGTTGATCTGACAATGGCTCTAGGAGCAAGAGCCAAAATATCATTAAGGAAGAAGAAAAAAATACAAGCACAGATGCTTGTTTTTCAGAATACTTCAACAAATTACTATGACAAGTGATCACCTTAAATCCTTAAATGCTCTGGAGTTTTAAAAAGGTGCACTGTAAAGTGCAAAAAAAAGAAGAAAAAGGGAAATTTCTTAAAAACAACCCTCCCTCCCCCGCACAAAACCAATATAAAAGTTTAAAATAAAGAAAAACAAGGAACTACTATACATCATAATCTCCTCACAGCCCAACCTCCACAATGAAGAAAAAAATGCAAAAGTGACATTTTTTCATATAGCTGATGACAGCACTTCAAATCATTTTAAACTTTTATACAGCCACGAAAAGCAAAGTTCTATTGTAGATCATTGTAGCATGGTGGTGGTATTCAACACTTGGAGGAAAAATTATGATAGGTACACTGCTCAAGCAATTTCATCAGCTTGCAGTCCAGACGGCCTGCAGCACATCTCCTCCAAGCACATCTCCTCCAACGACCCTGCACAACACAGCAGTCAGACAGCCCGGTCTGGAGTCCAGATGGCTTGCCCTTCAGGTCAGATGGCCTAGGCTTGCATGGGACGGCCTGGTTCAAGTCAAGGTGGCCCTGTATGGATGGAATACAGCAACCATAACCTAAATGGGAATGGTTTGGAATTTATATCTACAGCACTAACATTAGATATGAACACATGCAAACAACATACACAAAAGCAATGGCTGATGTTATTGATATTAACAAGATACTGCATTACACGAGTCTGTACGCATTCGCTTCCAGCATCTACTCTGCAAACAGCTTCTACAATAGACATATCCTCTTCACCATATACAGAATACAACCAATGCACTCCCTCTCCTCTATGTGTAGACAATATCTCCTCTGGCATGTACAGAAGGTACCATGTACTCTCCCCAGCATGTACAATGTACCACTCAAATGAATGAGGGGGTCTATTTAAACTTGAGTGAAGGTAGTTATTCTCAACTACCAACCACGACACCTCACCTCTCTCATTACATTTATCTTGCATTTCATTTCATTTCATCTTCTAACTACAAGACAAACTACATGACAAATAACCACTTCTGAATTATTCGTACATGACTAGCACTTAACTCATTATTACATTATTGAATGAAATATTACAATGTTATCAAAACATCAACAATATCAAAACTCCAACAAAACTTTATCAAAACTTTATCGTGCGTGTACTTGACTCCCAACGCACTTATTTTATTTATGTTGCTTAGGTAGCAAGTCAAAGCTAGCATCTACATCTGCTCTCCCCTCTAAATTGGTCGACATCCTCGTCGACAACTGTTGCTGCTCTTGGGGACTCTATTGAGGATGAGGCGTTGATATAGGTACTCCCAATTCCTGAATCTGCAACTTCAAGGCTTCATTTTCTTCCTTCAATCTCTTTGCATAGGCCTGGTGGCAAGCCCATTGGAAGCCATAGTGATGTGACTTCTGCTCGACTTCAACCAGTCTAGCCTTCAATTCAGCCTTCCTCTTCGTTGCTTCAGCTTCCTTCCTTGCAGCTACTGCCAGCTGCTCATCATGTTCAGCAATCAATTGATTCCTATGAGCAATCTCCTGCATTTTCGCTACCAAAGTTTGCTCCCTTACTGCACATTCTAACTTCAATTGTCCTAAAAAATGATCCTATTGTTCTTGTATCTACCTCATACTCTCCATCTCCTTCCTCAATGCTACTAGTTCTGCTTTGACATCCTGCTGCACTTGCCGAAGTTGTCCTTCCACCATCTACAATTGGTTAGCTTGTTCTTCCTCCTTCAGCTTTAGGCTACAAACCATCTGCTGAAAAGTCTCTAACCCTATTGCTAACCACTGAATTAAGTATGCCAAGAAGTTCATTCTTGCATATGATCTCACCAGCTTAAGTGCCAACTTCACATTCTTGACACCTAGAAATTTGGGATAAGGCGCTTGGTATGGACCCAAAGGATAGGAATACGAGGATATGATATTATATTGTATAAGGGTATTATGGGTAGTTGGCATGGGCCACACATAACCCAAGGTTGATTATACTTTAATATTATATTATAATAATGAGTGTGATAAGGGTTTAGGAGTAGGCTCCCCAGAGTAGCATTAGAAGATGGGTATATAAAGAAGGGATATTGTAATTGTAATCATCATCAATCATATTGAGTATTCTCTTGTAACAATCTTGGCTCGTGGAGCAGATCTCATTTTGGGAGATATTGTGGAGTGGTTCCTTCCTTGAGGAATAATATTGGTGTTGTCATACCTGAAGGGTATTATCACATCTTGTCTTGTGTGGATTAATTACTGTGGTTGATTTATTTAATATTTAGCATATTTTGGATGCTTTTATATTTATGAGAAGCAAAGGTTCTTAAGAAGTGGTATTAGAGCAATGGTTCTGGCAAAGGGAAGAATTTTTGCAAGGTTTGCAAAGATTATTTCAAGGGAAAAAAAAACAAAAAACAGAAATTTGTCATACTTTTCAAAGAGCTATATCTTTTTTCCAAGCAGTCATATTCAAAATATTCTTACACCATCGTGTAGATCATTTTGAGTACTATAAAAACAACTAGTTATATGTTAAATTCTGAGCAATATTGAAGGAGTTATGGCTGTTTGAAGTTGGGCTATCGACACTGTTTTTTGGTTATGCGAAAATTCATCAAAAAAGAAAAATATAATATATTAGGTTTGAGAGAATTTGTTGCCATTTGCAATAGGCTATACATATTATACAACCTCTTTTAAATAATGGGGTTAGATGAGTTGCTCATAAAATGTAAGTGGCTCCCTCTATTAAATGGCTACCCTCATGTGACCAAGCATCCTCTCAAAAGTCTCATAAATATCCTCAATATTAGAAGAATTTATGTCTACGTCTCTAATGACATTCATAGGGAGCGACACAATGGATCTATATACTTGGTATTGTTTCACCAATCACTATCTATTATCATTTGCTTTACTCTCTTATCTTCATCTCGTTGGAACTCTCGCCCTCTAGTCCAATTGCCATACACTTTCACATAGATTGGAAGGCCTCTTGTACCTCTATCCTCTCCAACCAAATGAAGTACTAGCACACCTCATCTCTATAGCTTTGAGGAATTCTTTCTTGAAAAAGAGCTTCAAATTTCCAAAAAAGGTATAACGGTTGCAAATAAGAATCTACATATCTCTAGCATCATCCATCACTTATTTCACCCAAGATATTTTGTGCGCTTTTCACCGCATGAACATATGTGTCCAAAAAAAGGTTTGTAGGTGTATTAGATCCTCATCCTTATAGACCTCCAGGGGTGGGTTGCCTCTATCACCACTTGGACCACACTAGTCGGCCAAAAGTCCTCTGTAGCATCCTCGAAAATATAAAATTGGAAAGACGCATACTTATTCTTTCCAAAACAATTAATGGTTTTAAGAAAGCAAGGTCCTGCTCTAAATGTTAAAGGACAATCATATGGGACTCTAGTTAGAGTAAACAAGAGACTAAAATTTAAATTATTAGTGTTTTTGAAAGGAAACGAAAAAAATGGAGATAAGGTGGGGACATTTGGTGCAGCACACCCACTGTTGTTGTATCTAATTTGCTCCCAAGCCCTTCCAAGAGAAGGTGGTCTGTAATATAGTCCCATGGGATATGCAATGTAACCTTACATGTCAAAGCAACATGAAGTCTATGAATGAAGCCATCATCACTTTAGGAGACTATCTATACAGAAATACCAAAGGAAGCACCTAAAACCAAATAGCACTGGTCACATCCATGAAATTTGTGCTTACGGGAAAAGCAAACAAGAAAAACAATCATCAATATAAAGCAGAGGATTTATATCATCAAACACTTCTACAAGAGGAATTGACATCATCCAATGAATCTAGCGAGTCCTTGTTGGATGACGTAGACTAGACAAATAGACAGGAACTAGAGTACTTGAGTTGGAAGAGTGCATGGAATATGAAGGGCACTCGGACAACGGGTTTGCCTCACTAGCAAATGGAAGACTATAAAGTCTTCTCGTCCATATGTTTGTGCATTAACATAGAAGTAGAATAGGATGATGGATTCATAGCACATACAAAGTTGGCAAATGCAGTCACACATCAAAACCTGTCATACAAGTGAGAAATGAAATGAAATATTATTAATGTACATGGTGGGCCAAAATAAGACCCAAGGGACTATAAGAAGTACAATAATGACTGCCAACTAGCAGGCTAAAAAGCCCAACAAAGAAAAGAACTAAGAAAAATAGAAGATCAAACCCGACAAACGGGCCAAAGAGAAAGGGAGAAGAAAAGAAAAGGGAGAGCAGAGGGAGGAAGGGCTGCAGTCCAACAGAGAGAAGTGCATGCCAAGAACGGAGAGAGAGGAGGGGGGAGGGAGCAGCCTAGGAGGGGCAAGCTCCGAGAATCCCCCAAAAACTAATCTCTCCTAACAGTCGAGGAGAAGATGTCATTTTGATCAAACTTTACATACATTGTCAGTGACGTGTAGATCGATAAAAGACTGGGACATTTTTTTGATGTGGCAAAAGCGACAAAAAAGCCTAACCCCATCAAGTACGAAAGTCCAGAGATGGTGCAACTAAACCTTGGCAAAAGAATGAAGAGAAGATAATCCATTGTCAGGATGATTGGGACACAATTTCACAAGCAACATCTTTTAAAATTTTCACACAGTACAAGGAGGTCTTTGCACAGACATGTAAGGATCTACAAGCGATTCCACTAGAGTTGTGCATAGATGGAATTCTTTTGGTTCTGGGTGTGCAACCTGTCAATAAGAGGCCATACAGGATGAATCCCAAGTATGCAGCCTTAATGAACATAGAAATCGAAAAAATGTTGGATGCTAGTATAATATCAGTGAGTGAATGGGTGTCTCCCATAGTCATCAACTTGAATAACAAACGCAAGAACTACATGTGTTGATTTTCGAAGCCTGAACGCAGTGAAAAAGGTTCACTGCCAATCCCCTTCACAAACTCTATTTTGGAAGTAGCAGGGCACAAGATCTACTCCTTTTTGGATGGATTCTTCGACTACAATCAAATCAGCATCGCCAAGGAAGACAATTTGAAGACAACATTTGTCATAGAAAACAAGATATATTCATATAATTGAATGCCTTTAATTATGCAATGCCCCTGCCACATTCCAAAGAATAATTTTATACATTTTTCAGCAAATGTTGGCAAGCAAGTTCAAAGTCATTTTGGATAATTGGTCGTTGTACGGAAGAAAGAAGATCATCTGAAGGCATTGGAGGAGTGCATGAGGTTGTGTATAAATGCTTGACTTTCATTGAACCCGAAAAAATGCAAGTTGTTGGTGCCTTAGGGTTGTTGGGATGTGTGCAGAGGACTGAAGACTGTTCCCGATAAAATTCACATCATTATAAACATGGAAGAGCCATACAACATAAGTTCATTGAGTCATTTTTGGGACAAGTCGGGTACTATAGGCAGTTTATCAAAAACTTTGTACAAATGTCACATCCATCTGGTGTTTGCACAGATGTCACGTCCACAGATGTTCCCCTCAAGTAGACGGAGCAACACAAGAAGACCTTCAAGGAGACGAGGGCACAGTTGGTTTGCGCTCCCATTCTGGTGTTTCCAAATTGGGAGTTTCACATCCACATTGATGAGTCAAAATTTGCAATCAAGTGTGGGTTGACATAGGAACGACAATTTGGGCTGGATCAGCCCATATAAATTGCAAGTCAGTTATTGTGGAGGCCAGTATTGAAATGAAATGAAATAATATTAATGTCCGCGGTGGGCCAAAATAAGACCCAAGGGACTATAAGAAGGACAATAATGACTGGCAGCTAGCAGGCTAAAAAGCCCAACAAAGACAAGAACTAAGATAAATACAAGATGAAACCCGACAAAGGGCCAAAGAGAAAGGGAAAAGAAAAGAAAAGGGAGAGCAGAGGGGGGGAGGGCTGCAATCGAACAGAAAGGAGTGCACGCCAAGAAGAACGGAGAGAGAGGAGGGGGGAGGGAGCAGCCCAAAAGGGGCAAGCTCCAAGAACCCTCCAGAAACTAATCTCTACTAGCAGTCAAGGTTGAAGTATTGGCGCTGAAGAAGTCCATGATATGTCTCTGCCCATTGCTAGTTCAAAACCCTGACAAACTGTTGGTGCGTTGTCTAGTGACCCTGCTTCTGCCCAAACTGGATGATGTAGGGCGCTTCCGATTGAAGTCACCTGGTCCGTCGGAGTTGGTGAAGTATGTTGTGATGAGCCAATGTTGAGGAGGATGAGAACCATTTGACAGCACAAGGAGTAGGGAAGCACTAGGGATGGAGTACGCAGTGCAGAAGTTCGGACATTATCTGCTTGCAAACCACTTTGCCTTCTATGTTGACCATCAAGCTCTGTTGTATCTTAACAAGCCGACGATACACAGACGAGTTAGTAGGTACCTCGTCATGTTGTAGGAGTTTGTAGTTGTAGTGGAAGTGAGACTAGGAAATAAACACATGCTAGTGTATCAGTTGTCGAGAACACACTCAACGTGAACCTACGAAGGGAGGAGTGTTGGACAAGTTTCTTGATGCTCATTTGTTTTCAATTAGTTCACTACCATCATGGTACAAGTACATTGGAGAATACTTATCAACCACGGAGTTGTTGAAGGAAATGTCGATAGTAGAACAAAGGAAGATTGTCATCAAGTCAACACCATTCCAAATGATTGTAGGATTGTTGTATAAAATCAAACCCAATGAGATTTTGCGAAGATGCATGATGGATGAATCACACCATTTCACCTAATGTATGGTCAAGAGGCAATGGTGTCAATCAAGTTCCTGGTGCTAAGTTTGAAAGTGGCAATGTTGAACCATCTTGGCGATCAAGAGAGCCTAGACGAGAAGATGATAACACTAGTGAAGATGGATAAAAATAGGGTGATGGGGCAGTGGGCAACAAAGTTTGCCAAATGTCGGCAAATATTTTGGCATGACAAGCATCTGCGGAAGATGAAGCTGAAAGCAGGTAACCTTATGCAAAAGTTCAACGGCAAAAGAGAAATCAGGCCGAGGAAGTTGAAGACCCCTATGGCTTGGTCCATTCCAAGTTGAGGAAGTGTTGGAAAATGGCGCAGCAAGATTGAAGAGACTAGACAAGACATAGTGTCCTAAGACTGCAATGGTTCGAAGTTGAAGCCATACAAGGTTCAGGGATAGATGAACCCCCGAACCTTGTGAATTATGAACTATCAAGCAAAGTGTTGAGTTTGAGCAAAGTGTTGAGTTTGAGCAAATTGATGAGTAGACCAAGTCAGTCCTCGAGGTCCCTTTAAGGGATCACAATACATGAAGTGGGAGAATGTAGTCAAGCAGGCAAAGATGCTACGCAATACAAAAGTGACTCTGAGTATATTGAACTTGCAGAGCAGTTGGCTTGGTTGTACGAGCAAGAGGTTGCAAGAAGTTGAGAAGATGACACGCAACATAGTTGGTAGCTAGTTGTGGAACAGGAAGAGTTGGAACTTGAACATGTTGAGCAGAGGAGATCTACTAGCCTAGGTATTAGCTTAGGTATATTATTTTCTTGCACCTAGCCATATTATTTTCCTTTTCTCCTATGTACTACGTGAAGCTTCTACAACTCACAATTAGATCTAGTTTGTTAGATTATTAGCATCTAGCGTAGCTTGTTAGTTTGTTATAACCTCTAGCTAGTTGTCTAATCTGATTATCCAAATTTAGATGGTTTGTTGGTTTTTGTTGTACGTGCTTATTATAGCACTTTTGTTAATAAAATTTGCAGCTTGGATTTAAATCCTCATCAGTTGGTGTCAAAGTTGTAGGTTCCAATCACTGATTTGGATGTTTGTTCCAATCCATTGGTTTAGGTGGTGTTGAGCTCTTGTTGTCACAAAGGTAACTCTAGTCTACATTTGACATTGACCCTATTGGAGAAGAGGGAGAAGTTTTTTCAGCAAAGTCCTGCTTGCTAGGTGATTGTGGTGTTGCAGTTGCAATTGCAGACTCTTGTGTTGCAGTTGTAGTTGCTTGCTAGGTGACTATCGCATGCATCTTATTTTATTTTTTTAATATTCCCATCTTCCCCCATACCACGCATGCATTTTTATTTTTAATTATTCTCCCCTTCGGAAGAATTTTTAATTATTTCCCCTGCATGCATTTATAATTATTTCCCACCCCCTGCATAAAGAGCTCTAGAGAACAAGAGTTGCACTTGGATAGCTCTCTAGTTAGACGTTGCATTCACTCTCCGTGCATTTTCATTTGCACTATGATATTTTATATATTTAGTATAAAATAAAATAAAATAATTATTCTAAAAAAGAAAAGTGCACATTTATTTATTTATTTAATAGTTTAAAAGTAAATAAATAAACTAAAAAGAAAGGAAAGAAGTGCATATTTATTTATTTATTTATTTTTAATAGTTTAAGAGTATATAAATAAATTCAAAAAAAAAAAAAAAGAGGAAAGCAGTGCATATTTATTTACTTTTCATATTTTAAGAGTAAATAATTAAATTCCAAAAAAAAAGAAGAAAAGGGAATATTGCTATTTTATGAGCATTTGTAAGATTTATCCATTTGCTTCTTTATGCACATTTAAGTGCTTAATTGTAATATTGCAAGTTTGTGGATTAAACTATCCTTGTAATTAGTGGATCTTGCATTTGTCCACTTTAGGTAAATTAGTACATAACTATCCAAGTACCACCTTTGTAAAGGATAAATTCTTGTACTTGCTTGAAATTACGCAAGTTTGTAACCCCTTGTTGTAAACCTTTTTGTTTCTTAGGCATCTATATTTAAGTCCACTTGGCTTATACTCGTTTTGCTATGACATCCGATTTGGTAGAGCAAATGGCCGCACTAGCCAATATAGTTGGTCAATTGGCTAGTAAGGTCAATGATATAACAGTCCAAAGTGCCCTATATGTGAAGATCTACAATAATGATCTTCGTGCTAAGACTAAATGTGAAGTCAAATCATATGATGGTTCTAGAAATCCAAATGTCCTAAACAGTTGGATATTGGACATGGAGACATGGTTCTTCTACACTGAGATTCCTGCTGAAGAGAAGGTTCCCTTTGCGAAACTCAAACTCTTTGGGTTAGCACAGATTTTGATCATGGTACAGTAAGAAGGTTAAAATCCAATCGAAAATTGGGATGGCCTAATCAAGGCTTTGAAGGAAACTTTTTATGCTTCAAAATATGAGTAAGACCTCCATGTAACATGGTTCAAATTAAGGCAAAATAACATGTCTGTGTAGGATTACATATTCCAATTCAACAAGTTACAGATTCTACTTAACATAAAAGATGCAGCTAAAGCACTCATCACCAATTCAAGAGTGGCTTATAGGAGCATTTGTATAGGGAGTTGAAATACACTCCCTTAGCCACCCTTGATGCCGCATTCAACCATGCACAACTTGCGGAGGAGAAACTTGTTGCTCAATCGAGAGGATCTCAATCTTCATTTTCTGCAGGCACTTCCAAAACACCTAATCAGATGGCAAAGTAACCTCCTTTCTCTCCCTCTTCTTCTCCTTCTTTCAATAGAAAGAAATTTTGTAATCATTGTAAAAGAAGAGGTCATGTGGAATCTGACTGCCTTAGGAAGAAGGAGAATCTCATTGTAAAACCTCAAGTGAGGAACCACAAGATGGTCCCATTGAGATTATAGGCGAGGATAGAGAGTATGATGAGCTCATGAGGAAGCTCAACAATGTAACCTTGATGTCTCATCAGTTTTCAGAGGGTGCCCATGACAATTTGTTTGTCACGAGGACACACCTAACTCAAAATTTTTCAACGGATTCTATAATTGACAATGGCCCGCAAAAGAATTTGATTGCGAGATCCGTAGTCGATAGGTTGCAACTTCCTTTGGAACCACATCCTCATCCATACTCACTTGGATGGAAGGATAATGGTTCCACCTCATACATCACAAAAACTTGCATAGTGTCCTTTGCACTTGGCCCGCATTTTGTGGATAGAGTCACCTACGATGTGACTCCAATGGATAATTGTGGTCTACTTCTTAGCAAGCCCTGTCAGTATGACAGGAGTACTCAATATGATGCTTTTAACAACACATACACCTTGCATCATGCGAATAAGACATTTCTCATTCGTTGCATCAAGAATACCACACTTTTGCTCCACTCCACTCAGCCACAAAATATTGCATTAATCTTTAGCAAGCCATAAGCCACAGGACACACCAGCTCTAGCTGCACCACCTCCTCCTCCTCACATGGATCCGACCCCTCCATTACCAGCTCGTCCTCCTGCCACTCCTACTCCTGCTATGCCTCTTCCTAGCATTGAGCAACCATCTTCCTTGCAGCCTCCTTCAACTAGGCAAGTTCCTGTTTTGCAACAAATACCCCAGCATCAGCAACAGGGCATTGGTCCTCGTCAACTTCCTCCTCCTCCTCCGGTTGGAGATAGAGTTGTGAATAAGGCACCTATTAGCTTTCTAGACTTCATTAGTTCTCCTATCCACTCGGAACCTGTTTTGCCGCTTCTGCCTAATCCTGATCGAGTTCTTCCACATCAAGCTGATTTTTCTATTGTAAAAGCATTGGAGTTCAATGCTTCTATTGTGGGGAGGTATGATGAGGACATATTTGCCTAGTTTTTAGATTAGGCATATTATTTTCTTGCACCTAGGCATATTATTTTCCGTTTCTCCTATGTACTACATGAAGCTTCTACAGGTCACGATTAGATCTAGTTTGTTAGATAGTTAGCATCTAGCATAGCTTGTTAGTTTGTTATAGCCTCTAGCTAGATGTCTTATCTGATCATCCAAATTTACCTAGTTTGTTGGTGTTTGTTGTATGCTTATATAAGCACTTTTGTTAATGAAATTTGCAGCTTGAATTTAAATCCACATCATGTATGGTCAAGAGGCGATGGTGTTGATCAAGTTCCTCGTGTCAAGTTTGAGAGTGGCAACATTGAACCATCTTGGCGATCAAGAGAGCCTATAGGAGAAGATGATGACACTGGTGAAGATGGACGAAAATAGGGTGATGGGGCAGTAGGTAACAGAGGTTGCCAAATGTCGGCAAAAATTTTGGCATGACAAGCATTTGCGTAAGATGAAGCTGAAAGCAGGTAACCTTATGCAAAATTTCAACAACAGAAGAGAAAAAACCAAGTTGGAGACCCCTATGGCTTGGTCCATTCCAGGTTGAGGAAGTGTTGGAAAATGGCGTAGCAAGATTGAAGAGACTAGACAGGACAGTGTCCTGAGATTGCAATGGTTTGAAGTTGAAGCCATACAAGGTGAACCTTGTGAATTATGAACTATCAAGCGAAGAGTTGAGTTGAAGCAGATTGATGAGCGGACCAATTCAGTCCTCAGGGTCCCTTGAAGGGATCACAATACATGAAGTGGGAAAATGAAGTCGAGTAAGCAAAGATGCTATGCAATACAAAAGTGACTTTGAGTATATTGAACTTGCAGAGAAGTTGGCTTGGTTGTACGAGCAAGAGGCTGCAAGAAATTGAGAAGATGACACGCGACATAGTTGGCAGCCGGTTGTGGAACAAGAAGAGTTGGAATTTGAACATGCTGAGCAGAGGAGATTGCATGTGCATGTCAAGTTCCCTCACGATGAGAGAAGTCAAAGTCCACTTGGCGACAAAGACGTACTTGGTGGCGACAGCAGCCAACATCGCCAAAAGAAACTAGTTTGAGCGATGAGGAGATCGAAAATGATAGAATGAGTCTATTGGCATCCATTGGCCACGTTCAACAGAGAATTGGTGAGTTGCAACAGCAGCCTGCGCAATGGCTATGGTAGCAATAACAAGACATATTAGCAAATGGCTTATTTGGCGAAGACATTTTAATAGATAGACTATCTAGCAAAAGCGACAAGTCCACAAGACATTGTTGGTCAAGCAAGACGAAATTGAAGGTGTTGGGAAATGTCGACCACAGTTTGACAAAGGCTGAATTTTTGGAAGAAGACTATTGGAAGTGGTAATCTAGGGAACAACGTGGCAAGCAACACTCTAGCGAACAATAATTTGGAAAACAACTTGTAATGTCCTACCCCTTTCGAAGGCAAACAAATTTGCCACCCAAAGAGCCAGGTTCCGATTTTGGGTTCCAAACTGAAAACTTGAATGTCTTGTTTGTTGATTGCTTTGATATCACGTGATTTATGCAAATATGAATTTTTTATACTTTTTGCAATAATACAAATTCTGGAAATAAAAATAGCAGCAAACTAGAAATTCTTGTATCTTAAAAATTACTCCTCCAGTGACTACGAAATTTAAGCACAAACTTCTTCTAATGATATTGATTAAACCCAATGAAGGAAATTGTACAAGGATAAGTGTACCCGGAGATCTAAAGGCCTGATATAATTCTGGAAGTTAACACCAGCAACAACAAACTTATATATTCATTAAATATGCTTGTAATACAATTTCTCCAACATAATAACTGTTGTTTGGCTGTCCAACAAAGAGAAGACCTCATACAACACAATGAATACTCCAAATGGGAGGCGTTTGGCCTCAATAAGTGCAGGCACTTCACTGCAACTGGTACGGCCTGTTAAAAACCCTTCACAAATGACAGAGATCCCTTTCAAACTGCTGAAGTGTACGGCTGATAAGCTGATCAAAAACTATGAATAATCAGCAATACAAGATTCTTCAAACCCAAGCAATCTAATTCAAAATAGCCTCTAATGGTTTGGCCTCACTGGAAACATCTGCAATCTGAAGTAACTCTAAAAAATGGCACCAAGTGCACCCCAAAACTCATCAACAACCTGCCACTTTGAAGCTCAAATCATTCCCCGTCACGGAAATGCCACAATCACTCCAAGGATATCTTTCAATCCCAAAAGTGATGTTCCTGCTGGAGGGTTTTGTCTCCAAACAAGCCAAATCTGCCTTTGCCTGTGGTTTTTCGTCACAAACAAGCTGGATATTTTCCTGCAAACTCTGCTGCAAGCAAGCTCCTTTCTCCAAACATGAAATGTAATAACCAAAGATGTCTTCAAATGCTCTCACAACCTCTATTTATTCTTTTCTCGAGCTGGTCGACCCAATGTGGGTAGAATGTGGGATTAAACTTCTTTCTTTTTTACTTGCTTTATGTCAATAATTCATTTACTAATGAGCACATATAATGACTTAACTCCACAATATCACTTAATCATATTATAATCTCCCAAAGTGGCGTCCAAGCTAGGCATTAATAAAACCACATTAAAATATACATTATTTCCTTCAAAATGAGTACTCATAAGCCCCCTAACAAATTATAAAGTCATACTTAGGAGAATAATATAATAATTTAATGACTTTATAATAATTATAACTTCGACGAGTAAAAACTCCATGACCGCTCATCCAAACTCACATCCGAAGATAGAAATGAGTACCCATTTGGCCAAACTAGCCACTCGTAGGACTTCCGCTCCGCCAAAACCAACTTACTAAAAATCGTAAGTTCCATGCACTGATAACCAAACGGGTCTAGTCAATCAACTGAAGATATATCTGGATACCCAATTTAAAATATACATTATTTCCTTCAAAATGAGTACTCATAAGCCCCCTAACAAATTATAAAGTCATACTTAGAAGAATAATATAATAATTTAATGACTTTATAATAATTATAACTTCGACAATTAAAAACTCCATGACCGCTCATCCAAACTCACATTCGAAGATAGAAATGAGTACCCATTTGGCCAAACTAGCCACTCGTAGGACTTCCGCTCCGCCAAAACCAACTTACTAAAAATCGTAAGTTCCATGCATTGATAACCAAACGGGTCTAGTCAATCAACTTAAGATATATCTGGATACCCAATTCGGCGAAGAACAACATTCTGCAGTCAATTTGGCCAGAAACCTGAATCACCGACTTACTATAAATAGTAAGTCCTCCCTCAAATCTCATAATGTCCCCGAAAAACTGACATCCAAAGGCATACAACCATTTGGCGAAACCCCAACATCCTTTGAGAGCATTCTCACAAAAGACAAGCCTGGAAAGGGACATTACACAACTTGGTTGCTTGAGTAACATGTAACAGAGAAACTCGACGAGCAATAGCTCATCAAGGAGTAGCTTGGCAAGCTTGGCAAGCGAAGGTTTGGAAAAGGTTGGATGGAAAGACATGCATGAGCTAGCAGTTGATTCTACCAAAAACAACAACAATGCACTAGGAAAAAAGTTGCCAAATAACTACTTGCATGGTAGCCACTCACCAAACAATGAAGTGAACAGGTTGATGACAGAAAGTAGCAGCATATCCTTGACAAGTTCAAGCAATGCAAAAGAAGACTAGTATAGTGTCAGGTCTAGCTCAAGCTTAAAAAGGTGAACCAAACATTCGGAGAAGCTACAGTAATCGTCTAAGACAATTATGTAACTACCATCTTCATGGAGTGCCAAGGACAATAACATGGGGGTTTGTCGATGACGAAGTGGAAATTCATCCACTAAATTAACCAGCCGTAAAAATAATGAAAATTAACCACCACATAACAAAGTGGAGCCACTAGATAGTGGAATTTAGTTGACAAATAACACATTGCAATGTGCATGGCAAAAAAAAGTTTGCAGTTGGCTTAGGAGCATCTCTAACAACTAAGTACTTTGAGTACCAAGGAATCGGCAAACAATCAGATGAAGGAGGGCACAAGCAAACAAACTCGGTTGGAGCTCAGGATGAATAGTAGAGCCATACATATCAAAACAATGGGTTTTAAACTCTAAGTGGCCTGCAAAGCCATGCACAAAGAGACATGGAAAGAGTTTAAGTGACAAAGACTTGCTACTGAGGCGAAGCCATGCACAACGGTAAAATCTTAAAAATCAGCTAAGTGTTTAGATAGTTGTGTTGGGATAAGTAAGAACAATCACCATTTTTCAAAGTTGATCAATTCCTTAGGCCATCTAGACAAGTCATGGGACCACGCAAGTCGTCTAGGGTGTGTATGTGAGTCCTTGGACCGACAAGATGGGCCACCAGGACCCCTAGCCAATTTGGGGTAGAGAAACAACCACCTAGACCATTTGGGTGGATCATTTGGCCCCACAAGCCGTCTAGGATGGCCCAACCACGGGGGAGGCCATCAGGGCCCTTACCTGGCCGTCTAGGTGAAATCATTTGACCCCAAACAGCCCATAGGTCGTCCAGCTAGGGGGATGGTCGTCAGGAGAAGTCAATCAAACCCAGACAACCCTTGGACCATTTTTCATAAAGGGGGGATCCATGTGGGACCCTCCCATGCCATTTGGAGGTTAGACGGTCCCCAACCTATCAAGGCCCTAGCTTGCATCATCAGGCCAATGGGTTAGGTCGTCCGGCCTTGGGGACTGGCAGTCAAGACGACCAACAAGGCCATCCAACCCCCTAGGCTGTCTAGGCCAAACGAGGAGGTCGTCAATATGGCCAAGAATCTGTTTGGGTCAAAGCCAAGTTCAAGTGAATAGACCAATCGAATAGGTTTGCCAATCCCTAAAAACAAGGTGTCTAATGCATGCGGATTGAAGACAGCACGTATAACTAGCAGTTGGCATGCGTGGTTGGAGGTCTTGAAGTGGCGATTAGGGGGAGTGGTGCCAAGCTTGGCGCATGCAAGCCAAGTGTTACTCTATCTCCCCCAACTTATAAAAAAGGAAGAAGAGCTCTCATTCTTTCGTTTCAACTTGCAGGAGAACCTAGAGTCAAGAGCAATGCACGGCTAGCCAGAAGAGAGCAATTGCCAACCAAACTATGTCAAATAGGACACGGCCTAGGGCACGTTCCAGAGTGCTAAAATAGAAAACCAAGGGTTTCCACCGGAAGCAATTCTACAACAGCAAGGGAAAAAGGCAAATCAACCGCAAAGAAGTGAATTTCATCATCAACTTGGATCTAGAGCATGTTAGAGAAGCATCAAAAACAAGGGTTTTGCTGAAAACCCTCATCCAATGGACATAAAAATCAAAAATCTAGTGAATTTGAAGCGATTTCAGCCATGAAGTGGAGTCGTACAAAGAAGTTGACAAAATCTTAACCCTAGCTTCCAAAATCAGCTAGAGTTTTGCTAGAAAAAGAAAAGAAATCAGCAAAATCTACATGCTAGAGGAAAGAAACGATGTGCCAATAGTAGCAAACAAGAAACCAAAGATGAAAATCAAAATATCAATGGAGGAAACAAATGATTGGCAACAGAAATTGGCATCCCCAATAGCACAATGGAAGGGAGGGTCGTCCAGAGCACATTTGATTGCCAAAGTGAAATTATTTGTCGTTTGGCTAGTGCACCAAGTCATCATGTCAAGTCAGCCACCCAAGGCATTGGACTGTAGGGCCAAAGAGTTGGGCTGTCAGACCCCAACAAGGGGTGTCCGGCCCTAGGCCATCAAAGTCGAGAGACGGGTCGTCCAGCCCTAGGGACAACTCGTTGAGCCTGCAAGGAGTAGAAAATTTTCAGCACAAGGAATGAGGAGGTCGTTGCCACGTGGAGTCCCGGGAAATTGAGAGAGTTGGATAAAACTCACCATAGTTATCCCCAACTATTGGTGAAAAAGATTGAGTTCCTCCAACTTTCCAGATTTTCGAGTTCAATGTCGAGGCAAGGACCCAAGATGCACAGAGGAGGTTCATGCTCTCACGTTCGTCATTTTGGTGAGAATGCACATGCTTGTCATTTTGGTGAACAGTGTGCCAACAAGGAAGGGAAGAAGAGTGAAGTTATCGACGGCAAGAAGAAGAGAGTTCATGGTCGCAGTCTAGACACCTGAATCAAAGTCAAAGATGCAAAGTGGGAAGGAGAAAGCAACATCTCCACCCTAGAAAATGAAGGGGAAGGAGAGAATGCAAATCCTGTTGGACGAGATCACATGCACAACACCCATTGGAAAATTTTTGCAATATTGGTGGCACATGAATCCCCAGGTTTTGTTGATGCCACTCTCTGAGATGGAGGCATGCATTATATCATGCAGGTTATGAATTTTGATAGACTTCTCCAAACCATATTTGTTGTAGATGTTGGAGATGTATGACTTGGACAAGAGGAAAAATAAAATCAAGGTCAATAAAAGAGAAGTTGATTTGACATATAAAGCGACCAAACTTCAAGAGGGTGTTCAAGATAGCTAGCTTGAACAACCTATCCAAAACGCAAGAATAGAACCCTTCAAATTACAAAAATTTGCAGACAAATCACCAACTTGAAACCTATAGAAGTCGGCAAATTGATGAAAACATGGCAGTCATGGACTAACGATGCAGCAGCTGAAGCATGTAATGTAAATGTTAATGTCTGACTATTAAGGGAACGAGCCTAAGATATGTCCCCCTAGCTCATGTCATGCATGCAAGGGATTATGGATGGCATTAGGTTTGATTGGGCTACATATTTGGCCAACCACATCCATAACTTAATGTTATAGTTCTTGAAGAATTTTTCAATGCCATTGCATCATTCTTGGATGTAGCAATGTCCGAGATCGAGATACCAAGTTTGGACCCTCCTCAACATGTCATAGGAGGAGTGCCTTCGAATTTCAAATGGACCACAGTTGCCCTAACAAGGAAGGTACGAACCTTGGAACAAGGAGGAACAAAAAATGCAACAAGGAAGATGAAGGCACCAATGGTGCAATCGATGCAGTCCTTATCAGATGAAGAAAAGGAAGAAGATGATGGCAATGAAACAGATGTACTAGCAGAGTCTAAGACGGAAGGAGTGAGGAGGGTGTGCCCATACCGATCTTGGAGCAATTAAACTCAGATGAAACAAGGCAAAGACAACAGCCACAATCATAGTCACAATAGTAGTTGCAACCTCAACCTCGATCGTAGAGACAGGCAATGAAGATAATACCTCCTCAGGGGTCATCTCAACCAGTGAGTACCAGTGAAGGAAGTGATGAAGATCCACCAACGAGACAAGTTCTGCAAGAGGCAATACACAGCAACAACAAAGATAAGGAGGCCCAATTAGAATTGTTGTTGTACAACATAACCATTTGCATGGCCAAACATATATCATGATATGAACAATGGCGGCTACGCAAGCCATGGCGCACAGGATTGCTAGAGAAGGACCTCAAATAACACTTGCACATTCTAGAAGCAAAAGTGCGCAACAGGGTATCGTAGGAGACGAGCGACGAGAGAGACAACCTGAGGTTGCAAGAGGAAGATAGCAACCAAAGCAATTAGCAATCGCACGGGAGATTGGAACAACGCACCACAAAGTGGGGAAACCAATTGTGCAGAAGAAAAAAACAAGAGCGCAACTAGAAACAATTATAGTGGACAAGTTTAATTTGGTAATTCAAGAGACTGATGTTGCTTTTGGAGGCATTGAACACAACAGTTGCATGAGAAATAGAGATGCCATGGTAGTAGATTTATGGGACGTTGTAGTAGATAAATCTCCATTCCAGTAGGAGGGTTTTGCTACTACCCCATTACGGCAATACCAGGAGGAATTTACACAATGTGCTTCCCCACCTTTGGACGAACCATCTATGAAGATAACCTCAACCACTGCGCAAACCACTATGCCAAAGGATAAGGGGAAACTTGTTGCATCAACATCTACTATTTTGGAGATAGGCCAATCTAGTTGAACAGTGGCAAACAAGGACAAGATTGAAGCAGAAAGTTAGCCACAACTACAAGAAAAGACGAAGGGGAAAGAGGAACAAAGGAAAATTTGATGGAGAGGAGACAATAGAACAAGATGACAAGTCAAGGGGAGAGCAACTCCAATGAACATATGATCATCGAAATGCTTAATCTGAGGCAACCCCCAATGTATGGTGTGAAGATAATTGAAAAAAATTGAGAACATTAGGAAGTTAGTCAGTGCGATGGAAAGAGCATGCAGCAAATTTCGTACCAATGCAAATGGTGATTGGAGATTGTGAATGTTGACGATAGAAGCGAAGCTAGCCCGGTTGACTAGTTGGGCACAAGACAAAGAAAGAATGAAGTTCGTAGATTCATCCATAGGAGCATAATGAAGGCAACAACATTCAACGCATGATTAGAGTGAAAGAGTTGCCAGAAGGAATGAGGGTCTTGTATCACCACCCACACAGAATTGTGATGGCAAAATCGAAGAAATTCATTCATTGAGGCATAAGCCTATTTATCGCATGCTTAGGGTTACAAACTGGAAGATTGATACTCCTGATTTAGGAGATTGTTGCATGCAATGAATATTACAATAATAACCCATCTAAAAATGAATGACCTAATCATCTAAAGATGCATGACCTTATAATATTGAAATAATGGAATAAAATATTCCTAACATCCCCCCCTATTACATTATTTGGTAAACAAAGAGAATTGCGAAACAATTCAAACTTGACACATGCAAGTGCCTTTGTAAAAATATATGCAACCTGTTTGTCGATGGAAATGTACTGGAGCTGGATCTCTTGATTCTAAACATGGTCTTGAATGAAATGGCATGAAATTTCAATGTGCTTCGTTCTTTCATGAAATATTGGATTCTTAACCAATTTCAAAACACCTTGGTTGTTGCATTTCAATAGTGTTGGATGTTTCTTTTGTATGCCCATATATGATAGAATGTGATGTAACCAGATCGCCTCACATGCAACTCCTCGTGCAACGTGATATTCTGCCTCCATGGATGATTATGCTACTACATGTTTCTTGCTATGCCACAAGACAGGTCCAAATCCCAAATGAAATATATATCCAGACGTTGATTTTCTGTCGTCTAGTGATCTGGCATAATCAGAGTCCGTGTATCCTTGTAAGAAGAACCAATCATTCTTCTTATACTCCAAGCCATATTTTGTTGTACCACAGACATAATGCAATATCCTCTTTGTTGCTTTCCAATGACTTTCCTTAGGATCTTGCATGAATCTTGAAAGATGTCATACAACAAAATTGATGTTAGGACTGGTATTAGTCAGGTAAATGAGACTCCCAATCAGCTGACGATAGAGTGTCAGATACCTAAGGAGACTTGTCATATCAGGACAGTTGAAATCCTTGCTCCATTAGTGTTGCTTTAGGCTTACAATCTATCATCCGATATTCTTCCAGTAGGGTCTTGGCATATTTGGTCTGTGATCACAATGTGATTTTTCTTCTGCCATACCTCCAAGCCAAGACAATGATGTAGAAGTCCTAAATCTATCATATCAAAAGATTTTTTCAAGTCATTTTTGACATCTACCAATTCATCTAAGCTGCCTATAATGATCAGATCATCAACATACAGCACAAGTATCACTATTTCAGATCCAACTTTCTTGAAATAAAGATTTGTGTCTGAGGGACTTCTTTTGAAACCGTGTTGCAATAGGTGCTCATCCATTTTTATGTACCATGCTCTAGGAGCCTGCTTCAACCCATATAAGGACTTAACAAGTCTGCATACCTTTTGCTCTTGCCCTTTGACAACAAAGCCTTCGAGTTGAGTCATGTACACCTCTTCTTGAAGATCACCATTCAGGAAGGCACTTATAATATCCATTTAATGCGGTTTCCAACCAAACTGTGCTGCCATGGCACAAAAAATGCGGATGGTGGTCATCTTTGTTGTGGGTGCAAAAGTTTCTTCCAAGTCTATTCCTTCCTTTTGTGCATAGCCCTTTGCAACGAGTTGTGCCTTATATTTGTCGATTGATCCATCTGCCTTGTACTTGAAAAATTTTCTAACCCTAGATAACTGTTGTATTATGTTTCTAAATAAATCAGATCTGAATTTATTTATTCTAAACATGCAACAGTCACACAGATGGCTGGAAAATGAACAGCGGAAGCAAAATACATTACTGAACCTGTAAGTATTACAGTGGATGAGGGTACAACTACAGCAGAACAGCCTGCTCTCTTGCTGCCTTTCTGGCCAACAATTTCATTGTTCTTCTCCTCCTAAGCTTGCAGTTTTCCTTCAGCAATCTGCTCTTCTTCTTTTCTTTCTGTTATCTAAAACACTCTTGCCCTTCTCCTTTTATGCTTGAAAAGGAAACCCTAATCTCTCTAACCCTAATCTCTTCAGATGTATGGTCAAGATTAGATCTCATCTCATCTTGAGATGTATGGTCAAGATTAAATCCTAGTCTAAGTCACTTAAGTGAATTACAAAATAGAATCACTTAAGTGAATTACAAAATAGAATTAGTTCCCACTTTTCCTAAGTGGTCACTTTACAAATAATGAGAGGAAATGGACTAATAGGAAATCTAAACCTAAGACACAACTCCAAGTGCCATGTAGATTCTCCCACTCTGTTGTGGGTCCCACTATGCCATATCATCCTCTGCACCATCCTCGAAATGTCTCAAACCACTTCTAGCACGTTCACACTGAAGCCTGTGCAAGAAGTTTGTGTTCGAGCAACATTTCTCAACACTCCCTCTTAGCAGTGTTGGAGTTCAATTAGAAGCACTCCTCCATAGAAGATAGAATAAGTTACAGCATTAAGTTTAAAATATTTGTTTTGATTTAGACGTATGTTGTTGAGAGCATATTAAGGGAATAGGTTAGACTAAGCCAATAATAGGAGATTTGTTCCTATTTTGTGCGATGATTGTTATGCATCAGCACTATAAAATTGTAACCCGTTTGCCTTTGAAATTAATGTTAATGTGATTTGATATCACATTTTGGTATCAAAGTGAGGAAGAATTGTTGCAAACCGGTGGATTGCCCATCACATTTGTTGAATGCTGTGAGTTCAAGTCTTCTGGAAGTGCAGATCTCTATAGCTTGTTGTGTTGTGTACAGTAAGCACTATTGGTCCAAGCAAAAGTGTTGTATTAGAGGCAGATTGTGAAGAAGCATCATTTGGAGAAAGCGATGAGCAAATATGTCCTAAGTGATTTTGCATATCTATGTGTAATCTGTGTTGAGCATGATTACAAATAGACATGATTCTATTGTAGCTGAAGGCAATACGATCACTACGAAGAAGAGCAGCAGATCACCATTGGCTTGTGTGAGATCACAGGTGTGAGGCAGAAGGTTATTTTTATGTTTGAAACCACTATGTAAAGAACGGATCTGGAGAAATGGAAGATTGAGCCACGATTTACATTTCTCTGGTTGGAGGCTTATGCATCAATGAGCGTGGTGTTGACGATCGTAAAGCCTCACATGGAGATATCACTGTAAGAAACAAAGTTATATTTTGTAAAGTTTTTCCAAATTATATTTATAATTTTGCATCACGTGGAGGAATAAACAACATTGGCAAATCACGTTGTAAGAATTGACTTGCTACATGAAGTTTTGAGTCCGTCGATTTGTGAAAATCACGCTAAGGATGGAAGGCTAGATTTAACTACGGCTAACATGAAGTGTGATGGTTTATTGACGTCCCAACCTTGGACGTATTGAAATCCATGCGGCTAACTAGAGCTAAGACGTTGTCCATAATAGGAGCTAAGATTCTGCCCATCTGCTGCATGGAGGAACATAGATAGCAGGCAGGCGGGTTCCGAAGTGCGCCTTGGTCAACGCATCAAAACAGCAGCTTGGAGTGGAGAAGTAGTTGGCGATTGCGGAAGCCTTCCGGAACGCCCGTTTACCACTTCAAAAAAAAAATTGGCGCTGCCCCTTGGAACCCCGTTCAGGGGCCTAAATTTGCCAGAGAGAAAGGTATAAAATTTTTGTTTGCATTTTGTTTTAAATTTATTTCAATTTTTTTTTAATAATTTAATACTTTTTTTGCTTAAAATCAATATACTTTTAAAAATATAATTGATTTTTTAGCTTAAATATTTTATTATTAATTAAAATTATTGATTAAATTTATTTCTGCAAACATAAAGGAGTAAAATATTGTTTTTACTAAATATTGTTACTAATGGCTGGTAACAATAATCTTCCTATTCCTGAGTTCAACGACCAAGATTATGAGTACTGGTCTATCAAGATGAAGACCTTACTCATTGGCAAAGGTTTGTGGGATATAGTCGAGGAAAGCTACAATGAACCTCAGGACTGGACAATCCTGAGTGCAGCTGATAAGACTGCAAAGAAGGATGCACAAAAGAAGAATTCTTTTGCCCTCTATCATCTCCAAGCAGCCTTGGAGAAGAGCATCTTTCCAAGGATTGCTTCTTGTACAACAACACTCGAAGCATGGAAAGCCTTGAAATATGGCTATCAAGGGAGCGATCAGGTGAAGCAAGTAAGGCTTCAAACCTTGAAGCGAGATTTTGAGAATCTCAAAATGCAGGAAGATGAGAAAGTTGGTGACTATTGTGTGAGAGTGAAAGCAGTTGTCAACAAGATGGAGACCCTTGGAGAAGACATAAAACCTGAAGTGGTTGTGAAGAAAGTGTTGAGAACACTTCTTCATAAATGGAACCATATTGCTATCATAATTGAGGAATCTAAAAATTTGGCTACTCTAACTTTTGATGCACTAATAGGTTCTTTGATGTCTCATGAAGAAAGATTGCAGGGTGCTACATCTACAAGCTATGGAGGTGATGAGAAAGCCTTCTCATCCAAAGAAGGTAATAATGCACAAGGAAGAGGACAAGGACAAGGACAAGGACAAGGAAGAGGCCAAGGAAGAGGCCAAAGGAGAGGCAAAGGAAGAGGAAGAGGTAGCTCAAGAGGTGGCAATCAAGGAAGAGGAGGTGACAAAACAAAGAAATCTTGCTACAATTGTGGCAAGGTTGGTCATTTTTCTAGAGATTGTTGGTCCAAGCCTTCTCAAGAAGGGCAAGGTAATAAATATGGAAACTATGGAGAAGAGGAAGGATCTTCTTCAAATTTATTCTTAACATATGGTAAATCAGATCAAAATCTTAATGAAACTTGGATTTTGGATACTGGTTGCTCTAACCATATGAGTGGCAAAGAAGAGCTTTTTGCTACAATGGATTCCACCTACAAGTCAAAGATCAAGTTGGGAGATGACAAGGCACTAGCAGTTGAAGGCATGGGAGCCATGGAGGTTCCAACAAAAGAAGGCACAAAGAAGGTAAATAACATCTATTACACCCCCAAACTCCAACATAATTTGCTTAGTGTTGGACAAATAATGGAAAAGAACTATAAGCTTGTTTTTGAAAATGGAAAATGTGTTATTTTTGACAAAAACAATTGTAATAGAGTTGTTACACAAGTACCTATGACAAAGAATAGGTTATTTCCTCTTAAGTTTGGGGAGGAAGGAGGTGCTCAACTTGCTAGTGTTGCTATTTCTAATCCAAGTGTGCTTTGGCACTTGAGATATGGTCATCTTAATTTTGCAAGCTTGAAGTTGTTGACTTCTCAAGCTATGGTGAGTGGACTTCCAAGAGTTGAAGAACACAAGGAGGTGTGTGAAGGGTGTGCTTTGGGAAAGCACTCAAGATCAAAGTTTCCAAGAGGACAAGCATGGAGAGCAAGCCATCCACTCCAATTGGTGCATTCGGACATTTGTGGTCCAATGCAAACCAAAAGCATTGGTAACAATTCTTACTTTCTCACTTTCATTGATGATTTCTCTAGGATGTGTTGGATTTATTTTTTGAAAACTAAAGATGAAGCTTTTGATTGTTTCATAGATTTCAAAAATAATGTAGAGAATCAAAGTGAGTTTGTTGTAAAGAGTCTAAGGACTGATAGAGGAGGAGAGTATTCATCTAATGCATTTCTAAAATTTTGTAAAGATTGTGGGATCAAAAGGCAATTCACAACTGCCTATACCCCACAAAAAAATGGTGTGGCTGAAAGAAAGAACCGCACTATAGTAGAAATGGCTAGATCAATGCTTCAAACTAAGCATCTAAGTAACATGTATTGGGTTGATGTTGTAAGAACTAGTGTTTACATTTTGAATAGGAGTCCTACTTCTAGTTTAGATGGGATTACTCCTTATGAAGGATGGTATGGCAAGAAGCCAAATGTAAAACACTTTAAGGTTTTTGGTTGTCTTGCATATGCCCACATTCCTGATGAGCAAAGAAAGAAACTTGACCCCAAAAGTCAAGCATGTATTTTTGTTGGATATTGTGAGTCTTCAAAAGCATATAGGCTCTACAATCCCAAAACACATAAAATTGTACTCTCCAGGGATGTAATTTTTGATGAAGGGGGAGAATGGGGTCATCAAAAACTTTTTGTTGATGATGGATCTCATGATGCAAGTTCCTCTCAAGTGCAGCAAGTGCAGCCCAAAAATAGCAAAGGAAGTCCTCCAAGCCCAAGTATGAGTACTACTTCAAGTACAACGGATGCTACTCCAAGTCCTTCTCCACAAAGATCAGTAAGTTCTTCACCAATGGATATTGATTCTCCATCTAGAGGTAAGAGAACACTTCAGCACCATCCATATTTTCAAATGTTGGATAAGAATTTCCAAAAAAGATACACTAGAAGTCAAGCTAGTGAAATGAATGCAGTTTTGAAAAGACTTGAAAATTTGCATATGTATGGTGATGATGATTCTCAAGAACCTAAGGGTGATGTTGTAAATTATGCTTTAATGACTAGTGTTGAGCTAGAGCCATCTAGTTATGAAAAAGCATGTAATTTTGATGTATGGCAACAAGCCATGAAAGAGGAAATGACCTCTATAAAAAAGAATGATACTTGGGAGCTAGTGAAGCTTCCTAAGGGCAAGAAATGTGTTGGATGCAAATGGGTCTACAAGACCAAATTCAATGCTGATGGAAGCATTGAAAGACACAAAGCAAGACTAGTAGCAAAAGGGTTCACTCAGAAGTATGGGATTGACTATGAGGAGACCTTTGCTCCTATTGCTAGACAGGAGACAATCAGATCAGTACTTTCTTTGGCTGCCCACAAAGGGTGGAAAATTCAGCACATGGATGTTAAAAGTGCCTTTCTCAATGGGTACTTGAATGAAGAGGTTTTTGTGCAACAACCTCAAGGTTTTGAAGAACAAGGTAAGGAGAACCTTGTCTACAAACTAAAGAAAGCACTATATGGCCTCAAGCAAGCACCAAGGGCATGGTACTCACGCATTGATGGCTACTTTCAAAAGTATGGATTCACTAGGAGCAAAAGTGAACCTACTCTCTACTACATGAAACAAGGTAAAGATATTCTCATTGTATGTTTATATGTGGATGATCTAATCTTCATGGGTAGTAGTGCTAAGATGAATGAGGAGTTAAAATACTCCATGATGAAAGAATTTGAAATGAAATATCTAGGTTTAATGCATTACTTCCTAGGCATGGAGGTACATCAAAAAGATAAAGGGATCTTCATATGTCAACACAAATATGCTCAAGATATGATCAAGAAATTTTCTATGGAGCAATGCAAGCCTGTTGCAACTCCAACGGGTCATGGGATCCAATTGAGCAAAGATGATGGAGCACCAAAAGTTGACATGACCACTTACAGGAGCATGGTTGGGAGTCTAATGTTCCTCACCAACACAAGGCCGGATATTCAATATGTTGTTTCTCTTGTTTCAAGGTATATGGCTGATCCATATGAACTTCATTTTCAAGCAACTAAGAGAATTTTGAGATATGTAAAGGGTACATTGGATTTTGGGATCCATTACCACAAATGTAATTCTATAAAATTAGTTGGCTTTAGTGATAGTGATTGGGGCAGCAATATAGATGATAGAAAATCTACTTCAGGGAATTGTTTTAGTCTTGGGTCAGGACTAATTACATGGAGTTCCAAAAAGCATACTGTTGTAGCATTGTCATCTACTGAGGCTGAGTATATAGCAATCACAAATGCTAGTACTCAAGCTTTATGGTTGAGAAAAGTCCTTGAAGAAATTGGAGAGCAACAAAGTGGTCCTACAAGATTGTATTGTGACAATATGAGTGCCATCCAATTGGCACATAATCCTATCCACCATAGCAGGTCAAAGCATTTTGATATGAAGTATCACTTCATTCGAGACATGGTGGAGAAACAGGTGGTTGAGCTACGACATTGCAGCACTTTGGACAACATAGCAGATATCTTCACCAAAGGAGTTGCTAAAGCTCAATATGTAAAGCTGAGAGACTGTCTTGTCAGCCCTCTCAACTTTAAGGGGGAGAATGTTGGAGTTTAATTAGAACTACTCCTCCATAGAAGATAGAATAAGTTACAACATTAAGTTTAAAATATTTGTTTTGATTTAGACGTATGTTGTTGAGAGTATATTAAGGGAATAGGTTAGACTAAGCCAATAATAGGAGATTTGTTCCTATTTTGTGCGATGATTGTTATGCATCAGCACTATAAAATTGTAACTCGTTTGCCTTTGAAATTAATGTTAATGTGATTTGATATCACGTTTAGCAAGGAAGGAATTCTGCATCAATCCAAGTTTGTCTATGAATGCTTCAAAATTCCTTTTCCCTAAGGGCTTGGTCAGAATATTAGCTGCCTGTTGATCTATGGGAATATACCGGAGCTTTACTGCTCCCTTATGAATCTTGTCTCGTATGAAGTGATATTTGATCTCTATGTGTTTGGACTTGTCATGAAATACCGGATTCTCAGAGAGTTTGATACAACTCTGATTATCACAGTATATCACTGTGGGATCCAACTCCTGATCAATCAATACTGTAAGCAACTTGCGAAGCTAGATGGCCTCACAACTAGCAATATTGGCTGCCATGTATTCAGCCTTTGTTGAGCTAAGTGCCACGGAAGTCTGCTTCCTGCTGAACCAGGATATCATGCCCAATCCCAAGCTAAAGCGGCACCCTGAGGTGCTCTTCCTGTCTACTACACTGTCTGCCCAATCTAAGTCCGTATACCCCTGCAATTTTCACTTCACCATCTCCAAGATATCTCAAACCATACTCCATTGTGCCCCTCAAGTATCTGAGCACATGTTTTGCTGCTACCCAATGCTCCTGCAGTGGCTCCACCATGAATAGACTCAAAGTGTTCACTACAAAACATATATCCGGTCTAGTGTTGACCAAATACATCAAGGATCCAATCAGTTGCCTGTACAACACGAGATCCACCAACTCTGAATCTGAAGTTGTAGTGATCATGGGTGTGGCCACAAGTTTGCAGTCCTCCATCCGAAACCTCTTCAAGATCTCAATTGCATACTTACCCTACCCAAGGAATATCTCCCCTGGTCTCTGCCAAACCTCCAAACCCAAGTAATGTATCATGTCGATGTCCTTCATCTCAAATTTAGCTGCCATATATGCTTCGCACCCTGCAATGAGCTTCTCTGCACCTGTAAGAAACAAATCATCTACATATAGCACCAAAATGAGCAGATCAATCCCAACAAATATGTAATATAGATTAGGATATGCATCACTTTTGGCAAAGCTCACACTTTGCAAGTATCCATCTATCCTAGTATACCATGCTCTCGGTGCCTGTTTGAGTCCATGTAAGGCTTTCTTAAGCCTACAAACATGGGACTCCTTCCCATTTACCTCAAAGCCCTGAGGTTTCTCTATGTACACTTCTTCCTCAATGATCCTGTCTTCACATCCATTTGATGAATCCGCCATCCCATAGATGAAGCTAAAGACATAACTGCTCTAATGGAAGTGTATCTGGTGACTGGAGAAAAATTCTCCTCATAGTCCACTCCATCTTTTCGGGAGAACCCTCTCGCCACAAACCTTGCCTTGCCATCTGCAGCATGCTTAATTTTGTAGAGCCACTTGGAACTCACAATTGACTTCCCCTCCAGTATTGGCACTATGTCCCAAACATCATTCTTCATGATGAAGGTGTACTCCTCCACCATGGCATCCCGCCAAACATGCTGGTTTGTTGCCTCCTGAAAACTGGAAGGTTCTAAATTTATGATGTTACTCATCAATGCCATGTAATTTAAAAACTTCCTCCTAATCTCTCCCTAATCATGTTGGTAGGAGCCTCAACATACTCCTAAGCATCCCTCAATGTCTATGTAAGCCATCGAGGTCTCCTGATAGAACTGGAAGGGGCTAATGTTTCCTCCTCCTCACCTGAAGGTTCTTGTCCTGAACTGGAAAACCATTGGTGTCTTTGGTGACCCTAGCTCAACCTTCGAAGCTTCCTGCTCCTTATTTTCTATCACTGGAATAGGCTCATGGGACTTCTTGGATGCAACGTCCTCCTCAAACTTTACATCCCTGCTCACTACTATCTTCCTCTTTCCTGGAATATAGACTCTGTAAGCTTTTGAAGTCTCACTGTAACCTACAAATAAACCCTTCCTACTGGAGGGCTCCAACTTGGTCCTCTTCTCTACTGGAACATGGATATAAACTAGACACCCAAAGATGCAGAAATGACACACCTCTAGCTTTACACCAGTGAATGCTTCCTCTGGTGTCTTGTCCTCCAAGATCCTATGAGGACATCTTTTCTAGATGTAGACTATTTTGTTGCATGCTTCTACCCAAAGAAACATCGGCAAGCTTTGGTCATGAATCATGGCCCTAGCAGCCCCTATGATGGATCGATTCTTTCGCTCTACAGCCCCATTCTGTTGTGGGTTGTATGGAACAATCAGCTCCCTCTTGATTTATGCCTGCTTGCGAAAACTGTTGAATTCCTTGGAGGTATATTCACCCCCATTGTCTGATCTCAAGACCTTGATCTTCTTCTTTGTTTGGTTCTCAACTAGAGCTTTGAACTCCTGAAACTTGCTAAAGACTTCATCCTTGGTCTTTAAGAAGTAGATCCATGTCTTGTGAGAGAAATCATCAATAAAGGAAACATAGTACATGCTACCTAAAATTGATGCTACTAACATCGGTCCACAAACATCCGAATGTACTAGATCTAGTATCTCCTTAGACCTATGCTCGTTGTTTGGGAAAACAGCCTTGGCATGCTTGCCCAGCATGCACCCTTTGCAAACTCCCTGTTGCTCAATGCTAAACTCTGGAAGACCTGTGACTATCTCCCTCAGAATAGGTAATGCTCTATGATGCAATGCTCTAGAGCTTTGAAATCCTGAAACCTGCTAAAGACTTCATCCTTGGTCTTTAAGAAGTAGATCCATGTCTTGCGAGAGAAATCATCAATAAAGGAAACATAGTACATGCTACCTAAAATTGATGTTGTCGACATCGGTCCACAAACATCCGAATGTACTAGATCTAGTATCTCCTTAGACCTATGCTCGTTGTTTGGGAAGAAAGCCTTGGCATGCTTTCCAAGCATGCACCCTTTGTATACTCCTTGTTGCTCAATGCTAAACTTTGGAAGACCTGTGACTATCTCCCTCAGAATAGGCAATGCTCTATGATGCAGGTGCCCCATCCTCTTGTGCCACAACTCACACAAGTTGTTATTGCTATGAACTAGGGCTCGAACAGGTTCACCTTGCAACTTGTATAGATTGCCTTCCCTAACCCCTATCACTTGTGTTGTTTCTGGGCTAGATTCTTTCAATATAATAAGGACATGTTGGTTCTTGAACTCTGCTGCATAACCCTTAACCTCCATAACCGAAACTGAAAGCAAGTTCTTCCTGAGACCTGGAACAAACAAAACATCATCAAAGTCTTAAGAGTTCCCTAACTGGAGTCGAAAAGGAATGGTACCAATTCCTTCAACTAGATACTTGGCATCATCACCAAGCTCAACCTGAACTCCTAAGTCCTGCTCTTGTAGACTAGTAAAACATTGTCGAGCTGATGTCATGTGCCGATATGCCCCACAGTCCACATACCAAGCATCCCTCGAAACCGTGCTGGTAGAAAGGCAAGAGACCAACGAGAAATCCTTCTCGAATTTGGCAGCAAACTCGCTCATCTGAGTTTTTGCAAAGGCTGCTACCTGCGTCTACTACTGCTTCCCTTTGCCCTTCTTGTCTGGACACTGTGATGCATAATGGTCGTGCTTATGACAAATGAAGCACTTGGTCTTGCCGAAGTCCTTTTTCCCTGACCGTGAGGTTGACTCCTCACTCTTTACCTTCCCCTTGCTGGGTCCTCTACCTCTGCCCTTCTTGGTTTGCCCAAAGAGGGCTAGGTTATCGTCACCACCCTTCTTGTTGGCCTTTGATTCCATCCAAGTCTCCTCCTGGATAAAATCATCCCACAGTTTCTCAAAGGTGGGAAGGTGCTCACAAGCACAGATGTCTTTAACAAATGGTTCGCATGAAGCTAAGAAACCATTCAGTGCCATGTTTACCAACTTTGTGTCTTCAACCTTCTCCCCAACTATTGCCAATTGATCACGAATCTGCGTGATCTTCATCAAGTAACTAGTAACGGTGTTAGATCTGGTCATTTCTATAGATCTGAGTTTGTTCCGCAATATCATCTTCCTATTTATGTTCTCGCTCTGGTAGAGGCTAACCAGGGCATTGAACATCTCCTTTGTTGTAGTATTCTCGGATATGTGAGGAATCAGGTGATCCTTCACTGCATCCAAGATCATCTGCTTGGCCTTCACCTCCTTTTTGTGAGCTGCCAATTGTTGCGGATCTGTAGGCAGAGTCACAGTATCCTTGACAATATCCCAGAGATCATTCTCTTCCAATAAGAACATTCCAGGGCAAGAAATTGGAGGCACCTTCCTACCTATCCTCAAATTTGAGGCTAGCTACTGCCATCTCTGAGATCTGTTGTATGAACTTTCAGATCTGATATGACAGACTCAAGGAAAAAAACTGTCCTGCAAATAAGCTTAGTCCTTCAAGCAAAAAAATATGAAACCCTCTAACTGTTGGTTCTTCTTTCCAGCAGTGATCTATTATTGTAAACCCTTGAGGATCTCAATCACAGAACCTATGCTCTGATACCATGAAAAATTTTCTAACCCTAGATAACTGTTGTCCTATGTTTCTAAATAAATCAGATCTGAATTTATTTATTCTAAACATGCAACAGTCACACAAATGGCTGGAAAATGAACAGCGGAAGCAAAATACATTACTGAACCTGTAAGTATTACAATGGATGAGGGTACAACTACAGCAAAACCGCTTGCTCTCTTGCTGCCTTTCTGGCCAGCAATTTCATTGTTCTTCTTTTCTTAAGCTTGCAGTTTTCCTTCAACAATTTGCTCTTCTTTTTTCTTTCTGTTGTCTAAAACACTCTTGCCCTTCTCCTTTTATGCTTGAAAAGGAAACCCTAATCTCTTCAGATGTATGGTCAAGATTAGATCTCATCTCATCTTGAGATGTATGGTCAAGATTAAATCCTAGTCTAAGTCACTTAAGTGAATTACAAAATAGAATCACTTAAGTGAATTAAAAATAGAATCACTTAAGTGAATTACAAAATAGAATTAGTTCCCACTTTTCCTAAGTGGTCACTTTACAAATAATGAGAGGAAATGGACTAATAGGAAATCTAAACCTAAGACACAACTCCAAGTGCCATGTAGATTCTCCCACTCTCTGTTGTGGGTCCCACTATGCCATATCATCCTCTGCATCATCCTTGAAATGTCTCGAACCACTTCTAGCACGTTCATACTAAAGCTTGTGCAAGTTCCTGTCAGAGCTACATTTCTCAAAAGTACTTATTTTTAAAAACCCACTTGCAACCTATGGGCTTCTTTCCTTTAGGTAGATCAACGAGCCCCCATGTTTTATTTTTCATCAAATTGTCATATTCCACTTCCATTACTCCCTTCCACTAGGACGAGCTAAGGGCATCCTTTACTGCTACTAGTTCTAAATTCTCCATCACTGAAGACATCAAACCTAGATTCACTTCCTGAAGAGCCATACTATGAGTTTAAGGGCAAGTGGAAGTGAGATCAGGAGGTGCATCAAGCTTGGCATCTTTGATTGTACTCTGGACTCATTTTGGAGTCTTTCGTTGTTGTGCAGGCGCAATTGTTGCAAGTTCATCATTCACAGCTAGAATGTCTTCTTGGACTTCCTCGTTAAGATCTATGCTTACAACGGGAGATGTAGCATCTTGAGGGGCTTCAATATCTGACTTTGGCTCAATTGCTTCATCGAATACTACATCTCGACTTATATGCAATTTCTTGGTTTTCGGGTCTATTAACCGATACCCTTTGGATTCATCATCATATCCAAGAAATATGCATGGCAAGGATTTTACATCTAGCTTGGTCCTCTTTTTCTTTGGCACATGCATGTATGCCTTGCTTCCGAAGACTCTAAGATGTTTGATGGAAGGCTTCCTCCCAGACCAGGCTTCTTCCAGTTAACTCTTTGTAGTGCCTTTGTAGGTTTGATTATCCGCAATGGTCACTGATTTCCCATATTTTCCAAGGTAGCAAACCATTCTTTGTCCCATGTCATGTGTTTGCTAGCACCAGAATCGATGTACCAAACTTCATCTATGGGTTTAGTGGTAGCTTTTGTCATGAGTACTTTGTGTGCCTATCCAAAATTTGAATCTGACTTGTCGTGTGCCTGGTCATATTCTAAATTTGACTTTTCAATGGCAACATATCCTTTTTATTGTTTCTAGTTGGGACGTGGCATGTACTATTGCTTCTTCTATTGAGGTTTGCGAACTTGATCACCCTGTGTGGCGGCATTATACTGACAAAATTTGGTATCGCATCCTTCTTGTTGACAAATATGGCAATACCTCTTTTGTTTTGAGGTTGCTTTTATGATGATGAGGAGGAAGGACCTTTGTTCAAAGAACCTTTTTTAGAAGAACCCTTTTGTCTCTTTTCTTTCCCAAATTTCTAACTTATGAGTGCATTGTTCAACAACTAGTCCCTCAATTTGTTGGTTGCTTCTTCCTGTTGCAGCATATTGACCAACTCTTCAAAGGAAACCACCCTCTTGGAAACTTGTAAGGAGGTGATAAGCACTCGAAAGGAATCTAGTAAAGCTCGAAAAATGATGCAAACTAAGAGCTTGTCGTCCACTTTTTCACCCATAGCATTCACAGTTATGGTCTCACCATCTCCCACTCAGAATGTGTGAAGTTAGGATTGAAGGTTAAGAATAGTGGATAGATTCTTCCCTCATAAATGGTTGTAGGAGCATCCCATGCTTGCCTAGAGTTCTTTGCATCACAAATGTGGGGCTAAATCTCATCAGTTGTTGCAAGGGTGATTAGCATTAGTGCTCTGGCATCTGCTTCATCATATTTCTCTGCTTGGTTCTCATCTTCAAATCGTGTTTTGATGTCGATCACAATGTCCCATAGCTTCTCCATTGTCAAGATAGTCCACATCTTTGTCTTCCATGGGCCAAAGTTGGGTCCTTTCAAGAGTTGAGGGAGTGGACATTATGAGGGTTCCTTATCTCTCCAAAAATGGTCCCCCTTTCAATATACCACCAATTTGATATATCGTACCTTCTGTATACCCACCCTTCCGATATACCCGTTGGTATTGGAAGAAGCTAGTCCTCTTGATATACATGGTCATACGTGAGAGAGACCTTAAGGTACGTGATAAAGTACAGTAAGTGGTACCTAGGTAGTACAAAAAGGGATTCATCCTGTCTTGACACCCGCTTAGAAAGAACTCCAAGAAGAGTCTCAATTTTAGGGTTTATGTTGAGGAACAGTGGAGAATAGGGTGAATTATAGAGTGAATATATTTTGGGCTTCCTTATTTCTCCCCAATGGTTTATAGGGATAGACCCCAGATGTCGTTGCAGCTATATTAGGCGTTAAGCGCAATAGCAAATCACAACAGCATTGCCAGTAAACGATCGCCAAAGGCACTATTTATACCAAATGTTGCTTCAAACCTTGAAGGTTTGAGAAAAGGGTGATTGCTTGTTGTAAATTCCTTTTTCCTCTAGTGCAATTAAGCACGAAGTTGCAAAATATATTAAATGCAAAACTTAGAAAAAATTTAGCAATATAATGAAGGTATCTGACTCCACCAAAAATGCAACTTGTTTACAATCACAATACTGGCAAAATAGAATTTTGAAAGTGTTCAAGAAATGATTAAATCACCCTTATTTGAAAATAAAATGATGCCTCTCCATGATTTTTAACAATAAATTCTATAAAAGCAAATCCCCCCTTTTTTCTTTGGGGTATATAATATTCATAACATCTATCAATATCCCATTAAAATTAAATAATGGAATAATCTACTAATATACGCTAACATCCCCCCTTATTACATTATTTTGAAATACAAAGGGAGTTGCGAAACAACTCAAATTTGACACGTGCAAGTGCCTTAGTGAAAATATCCGCAACTTGAGCATTGGTGGGAACGTATTGAAGCTGAATTTTGTGCCTTGGAACTTCGTCTCGAATGAAGTGACATTGTGTGTCAATGTGTTTGGTTCGTTCATGATGCACTGGATTCTTAACGAGTTTCAAAACACCCTGGTTGTCGCAAAACAAGTGAATTGGAGATTTGGATGGAAGACCCATACTTGTCAAGATGCGACGCAACCATATCGCCTCACACACTGCTTCACGTGCGGCGTGATACTCTACCTCTATAGATGAAATAGCAACCACCTGTTGCTTCTTGTTGTGCCAAGAGACAGGACCGGATCCAAGATGAAAAATATATCCTGAAGTTGACTTTCGATCATCATATGATCCGGCATAGTCGGAGTCCGTGTATCCTTGCAAGAAGAATTTATCATTCTTCTTGTACTCTAGGCCATACTCAATAGTACCACGGACATAGTGAAGAACACGTTTTGCTGCTTTCCAATGAGTGACCTTAGGCTCCTGCATGAACCTCGAAAGATAGTTGACAGCAAACACGATATCTGGCCTAGTGTTTGTCAGATATATGAGACTCCCGATCAGCTGTCGATAGAGAGTACCATCTACCTGAGGTGAATCATCATACCGCGATAACTGAAGCCCTGATTCCATCGGAGTTGCCATTGGCTTGCAATCAGTCATGCGATACTTTTCTAACAATGTCTTGGCATACTTTTTCTGTGACACCTTGATGTGGTGCTTCTTCTGGTTCACTTCCAAGCCAAGACAATAGTGGAGAAGTCCGAGATCTGTCATCTCAAAATATTTGCACAAGTCACTTTTGATGGCAGTTATCAAAGTTTCTGAGCTGCCTGTGATAATCAGATCATCCACGTAGAGTACAAGTAACACTATTTCAGAACCTTGTTTCTTGAAATAGAGGTTTGCATCTGAAGGACTTCTCTTAAATCCATGTTGCAGTAGGTGATCATCCATCTTAATGTACCAAGCTCGTGGAGCTTGTTTCAAACCATACAAGGACTTGACCAATTTGCACACTTTCTGCTCTTGGCCTTCCACTTCAAATCCTTCAGGTTGTGACATATAGACTTCCTCTTGGAGATCACCATTCAAGAAGGCACTCTTGACATCCATCTGATGTACTTTCCACCCGAACTGTGCTGCCATAGCACAAAGAACTCGAATGGTAGTCATCCGAGCAGTAGGTGCAAAAGTTTCCTCATAGTCGATGCCTTCCTTTTGCGCATAGCCCTTTGCAACAAGATGGGCCTTATGCTTATCAATTGTTCCATCTGCCTTGTACTTTACTTTGTACACCCATTTGCAGCCAATGGGCTTCTTTCCATGCGGCAGATCAACAAGCTTCCAAGTCTTATTTTTCTTCAGAGACATGTACTCTGCATCCATAGCAGCCTTCCATTGTGGCTCACTAAGGGCATCTTGTACTGTGGTGGGTTCATGCTCATCAAGTGAAGACATAAAAACCCTGTCATCATCCACTTCCATATCCTCTGTTTCTCTCTCTGGATCTACAGAAAGCTCCTCAAAGGATTGACAAAGATCATCAACCTCAGTAGTCTCTGCTGCAGCTTTCTCTTGTCGAGCCATACTACGAGTACGAGGTCTATTCAAAGTCATATCTGGTGGTGTGGATATCTTTGAGTCTCTGATAGTACTTGTATACCACTTAGGAATCTTTTTCTATGGCGAAGAAGAAGAAGAAGGAGACTTCTCAATCTTAGATTCCTCAAAATCTAGGTATACATCGGATGTGTTTTGTGATGTGAAAGCTTCATCAAAAACAACATCTCTACTGATATGAATCTTCTTGGTCAAAGGATCAATCAATCGATAACCCTTAGAATGCT
Source organism: Wollemia nobilis (assembly GCA_028583015.1). Taxonomy (NCBI): domain Eukaryota; kingdom Viridiplantae; phylum Streptophyta; class Pinopsida; order Araucariales; family Araucariaceae; genus Wollemia; species Wollemia nobilis. The sequence goes on along the minus strand of JAQPPZ010016946.1, from coordinate 18,282,313 downwards.
CATCATATCCAAGAAGAACACATTGCAAGGTCTTCTCATCTAGCTTCTTCCTTTTCTCTTTTGGTATGTGCATAAAAGCCTTACATCCAAAAATGCGTAGATGAGAGATGGAGGGTTTCCGACCACTCCATGCTTCCTATGGAGTTATTCCCTTTAGGGCCTTTGTGGGTGCCCTATTCAACAGGTACACTACTGTGGTGACAACTTCTACCCAAAATTGTTGCTCTAGATGGGCTCCTGTGAGCATACAACGAACCATTTCCATGATGGAACGGTTCCTCCGCTCAACAACTCCATTTTTTTGTGGAGTATAAGCAGTAGTGAGTTGTCTCTTGATCCCATGTGCAGTCAAATATGTAGAAAATTCCTTAGAGGTGAACTCCCCCTCGATCTGAGCGGAGGGTCTTTATAGAAGTCCCTGACTCCTCAACAGATTTCTTGAATTGTTGGAAGTAACTGAAAGCTTCTGATTTTAGATGAAGAAAGAAAACCCACATCTTTCGTGAGTAGTCATCTACAAACAACTGAAAGTACCTCTTCCCCCCACAATTGTTTGGTGTGAAAGGACCGCACAGATCGGTGTGAATTAACTCCAAAGGTTTCTTTGCTCGTGAAGAGCTCTTTTCAAATGGTACTCTATGTTGCTTCCCTGCTAAGCAATCAGAGCACACTGGCAATGTAGAGGAAAGGGAGGGAAGGCCCTTTACCATCTCATATTTACTTAGCTCAAGTAAATATCCAGAACTTAGATGCTCGTATCTCTTGTGCCAAAGTGAAGTTGCCTCCTTTGTAGAGACTGTCATGGCAACATGAGGGGTGGAGATAGCATCTAATGCAAACAAGCCATGCTTGTATGAAGTTGTTGCGATGTGTTTACCCCTCTTGGTGATAAAGCAACACTTCTTTCCATCCTCAACACGAAAATCAACAACCATATCCTTATCCAGAATTTGAGTGACTGACAACAAATTGTTCGCCAATCCTGGAACATATAGGACTCTATCAATCTGACATTTGCCATCTGGAAGGTTGATTGAAATTGTACCCTCACCCTGAACCTTGTAGGTTTTATCATCAACAATAGTGACGGGTTTGCCTTCCTTGGCTTCATATGTCTCAAACCATGACTTGTCGCCAGTCATGTGCTTACTAGCGCCAGAATCAACATACCACACAGGATCCTTTGATTTGGAGGTTGTGGTAGTCATGAGCACCTTGTGTGCCCACTCAGAATCTGAATCTGATTCTTCAACAACAACATTCACCTTGGGTTGCTTGTTTTTGTTCTGTGGTTTGTTATGGCCCTTGTTCTTAGGTTGTTTGTTTTTGTACCAACACCTATTTGTGTCATGGGTATCCTTATCACAAATTTTGCAATATCTCTTCTGTTGTTGAGGTTGTTTTCCCTTGGAATCCTTGGAAGAATTTCCTCCCTTCTGAAAATTACCTTTCTTCTTAGAACCCTTCTTGTTGGAATAGAGGGTTGTATTAGAAGCTTCATCTTTTTGTAGTTGGTGGGCCTCCTCTTCCTGAAGCAAATTGACCAACTCAACAAAGGTAACTTTTCTTTGTGACACTTGAAGGGAAGTTATCAACATTCTGTATGAATCAGGTAAAGCTCTCAAAATCATTGAAGTGAGGAGCTTATCTTCTACAGTCTCTCCCATAGAATTCAACTTTGACTTCAACTCAGCCACTCTGCAAAGAAATAGTTCAACTGTCTCTCCATGCTTCATACTCAAACTGTGAAGTTGAGATTGAAGGTGAAGAATGGTGGAATCATTCTTACCCTCATAGATGGTCTTAAGGGCATCCCATGCCTCTTTACCATGTTCTGTGTCAGCTATGTGAGGTTGAACTTCATCTGAAACAACAAGCAAGATGAGCACTCTTGCCTTACTATCTTTCTTGTCAAATGCAATCTGATCTACAGTTGGTCGTGTAGGTTGAGTTGTGTTGGTTGATGGTGAAGGTCTTGTTTTCGTGCTAGAAACAACATCCCACAAATCTTCCATTTGTAGAATAGCCTTCATCTTTGTTTTCCATGGTGTGTAATTGGAACCTTTGAGTAACTGAGAATCTGTCAGGTACTTGTGGATAGCGGCCATAATGAGGGTTCCTTATAACACCAAATGGTCCCCCTTTCTTTATACCTTGTCAGGCCTTTATACCGAACCTCTCAATATACCCGCCCTTACGTGAGGGAGACTATAAGTACATGAGAGCAGAACGATAAGTGGTACATAGGCGGTACTGAAAGGGAATCATTTTGTTTATGACACCTACCATAGAAGGTCTTTCCTCATGCGTGGGGCGTAACTTCCCCTAAACACTTTGGAGAGAACACTTCGTCAGGATTTACGTCTAACAACAATAACGATTAGGGTAGTGAATGGAGTGAAAAAATAACAAAATGGTAAACTTATATCTCCCCGACGATTTATAGAGAACAAGCTCAGACGTCGTTGTTGCAGCTATGTTAGGCGATAGATACAATAGCCCAAAGCACGACAACATTACCTGTAAGTGTGGGCCAGAGGTACCATGTATACCGAACACTGCTGTGCAAATAAATTTGCACGGATGGGTTCAATTTTTGGGGACTTAATTGTGCTTGATTTTACTTAATGATGTAGTGCAAAAACAATAATGAAATGTAAATGCAACTAACAACAAAAAGTGCCCACAAAAAATGAAATTTTAGGTGTCGGTTTCCACCGAAAATGCACCTAATTACAATGCCAAATTGCTTTTCAAATTTGAAAAATTCACTCTCTATTCCCCCCTTTTCATCCTTGTTTTGAAAATTTTGCAATAAATAGGACATGAAAAAAATGCCCCCCCTTGATTTTGCAAAAGATAGGATGAAATGATGTGGGTCTTCAAAGGTATTTAAAAATTTGTTTATTTGAAAGAAAAAAATAATTTTTAATGAAAAACTTTTATACTAATCAAATATAAAACAATTTCTTAATTAAATTTTAAAAAAATAATAATTAAGAAAAGAATATTTAATTAATACAAAAACATAATCATTAAAAATAAAAGCTTCATCAAAAAAAACAAATTAATAAAAAATTGTTATACCTTTGATAGCCTCCACGGGAGTTGATCCCCCGATCGGTCGACAGGCAGCACCTTAGTTGCAAGCGGTCGACCGTCTCGGCTACCACCGCCGGTGAAAATAAAAGAGCACTGTGTGCTCTTTATGACGCGATCCTCCGCCAAAACGCCTTAGCGGCGCCGCTCGTCTCCATTGGCGGCTCTCCTTTTCGAGCAGCGCAGCGCTCCTCCGCTCGCGGCAGCGCTGATCCACCACTAACGGCTGACAAAAACTAAGATAGTCACGTCTCTTGAAACCAGCTAAGGGAATCCCTAGCTTGCAAAGCAAAACAAACGCCTTGTCCACCGATTTGCAGGTGAAAATTGCTATGGCTGATTTGGTTGTAACGACAAACAGTTAAATGAAGTTCAGACAAACTGTTGCTAAGGGATCTTTCTGCGCTTGGATGTTAGTTTACGCGTGCAGCAAATCAACAATGCTTGGAGGGCTATCAACAATGCTTGGAGGGCTATCATTATTTGCTCAAGTCATGGTCAACAGGATCGATCGTCAATAGGACTACGCTTGTCCTGCCCGATCGTCAACAGGGTATGTCAACCGCCATTGCCTGTAGATCGGGATCCCAACAAGCCTGCGTCAACAAAAATGGCCTGCAACAAATAGATTAGACCCAAGCTCCGGAGCCGAAAATTTGCATAGAGTTGCTCATCAGCGGTTGTTGGTCTTCTGTGAACACGAAAATCCCATATGCAAGCCACGAGGGGATAATTTGTTGTTTAAAAACATAAACTCGTTGATTTGACAATGACCACCTCACGGTGGTCTATCAAGACTGCTTTTACCGCCCTAACTATCCAATGGGACCCGTCTGCGTCATGAATGGCCTTCCAAGTCAGGTCTTACGTCCAAGTCACGAGGGTCATTGTCAGTCTAGTTGAAAATTGCGTTAGCCGCTTAGGTCTATGTAGGCATTGCGTCAACCGTTGTGTAGCATGTCCAGGTCTGCCACAATCTGTCCAAGCAGCGTGTTCAGGTCTACCACGATTTGTCCCGATCAGCAGGGGTCCGTCCGGTCAACAGGGTTCTGAGTCCATCACGTCTCCCAATAGCGGTTTACACCACTTAGGAGTCTACGTCCACAGGATCTGTCACGTCCACATCCAGAGGGTCTGTGCAGACTATATCACGTCCACATCCAGAGGGTCAGCAAGTCGAGCTACAACTGAGCTACGACTAAACAATGCTCTGATACCATAAAGGCGAACAAACTTCACATTCCATTGATATGCTCAATAATAAATATTACATGAGTGCTCGTAATAGAGCGTATGAAACGGATCTCATAACCTATCTTAGCAAATAGGCTAACAAATCTAACAATAATGTGCTATATAAAATATATGCTAACCATATAATATTCGTAACATCTATCAATATCCCATTAAAATTAAATAATGGAATAATCTCTAATATACGCTAACAATTATGTCAAAATGTTGTGTTAAATGGCTGAATGTTGTCAGTATTTGCACGTAAGTTAGAAGATAATGATTTGTCAAGTAAGGGTCTTAGTGGGTATTTGGCGAACTGGTACGAGGAAGTTGCACAAGTTACGCAACTATCTCCCCTTCCCGATGCATTATTTATAGGACCCTCACAATTCGGCAAGTAGTAGACAAATGGTAGACATGTTATATGACATTGAGATATTGTTGCAGAAGAGTTGATACATGTCGTTAATACATATTGTGAGGCTGTTGCATGTATAGACACTGCTGATTCATTGTGTATTCATGACAAGTTTTGTTGTTTATATTTGAATATATCAATGGCAATGTGCAGTTTCACATTATCTTTTGTCTCCGGTATCTTTTCTTGCATATTATGTTGAATGGTGAATGTTGTTAATGTTTGTTGTCATTCAATCTTGCATGTTCCTTCAATAGTGGAAAACTCTCACTATGCTAGAGTGACTCGTTTGATTCCCTATATAAACACTAGTACTTCCATTTGATCTTTATAATACATGGGGTACTTGAAGATAAAATGTTTGTTTGTTTGCACTTCCTATATGAAGCAAAGGTGGCAAATCCTATCGCCCCAAGAATATGGTGGTCGGCCTCAATCCATGACTAGTGGGGACAAACCCCTCACTTGAGCAAAGAAAAAATGAGAACATGGACCAGTGACACTTGATATAAATAGAGAAGGTGATGATACAGTCACCAATCTAGAAATGCCAGACATGGATCCATGTAGTTTTAGTGTATTGCAAACTACTCTATGAAATACCTCTTTCTTAGAAAAGAGATGGAAATGACATCGAATAAGTACCAAAAAGAAGCTAAGTGATCCATGGAAATCCGAACAGATTGGAGAATTAAGCTTAGCCTAACTCTCTCTGAAAAACAAAGGGCTAGGTTCAAATATCTCTCAACCTCTCACACGATCCTCCATTCAGCTTAGTGATGGAGATGGAAGGTGAATTTGAAGATACTCCCTAGCCAAAGTAAAATGCCTGCAAACTTGTCTTATATAATGCTCTAAGAAACTGTACACTAACAATGGATCATGTGCTAAAGCAAAATTTTCTAAACCCTCTCAATGCATGGCCAATCAGTAGGCCCTAGCTCAGTCCCCAAATTTTGGACACAAAGAATTGTGGATTTAGTAATACAATCAACAAGTCACATCTTCAAAAGGATATCCTAAAAGTGTACTCGGGAACATGAGCATTACTAGAAAGAAAGAGAGACATATGTTGCACAATTATCATTAAGAGACAGAATTGAGGTTAAGGGATGGACATAACAATTCAACACCCTAAATAAGTATAGGATGATGTGATCATGAGAGGTTTGCCCATGTTGAGAAAATCCAATTAAGAGGGCATTTTTGGAGGTATTGAGGATCAAAACCTTAGTTTTCCTAAGGTTTACTTGAAATTGTATAAGGTTAGAGAACAACGCTTAGATCACAAAATTCTGTTGTTGGCTTGTTTACATGAGCTTCTAATTTTGCTAGAAGCTTATGTGAAGAACTGAAAAATGGAAGAACTATCTTCTACCCAAGTAGAAACAATGATACTACAATAAACCTATCTCACAGTAGGAGAATGGATTTTTAAGAGGACAAGAACAAGGAGAATACTAATGTGGATTGTAGAAACAATCTCACCAGATACCATATTGCCAATGACATGAATATGACTCTAGAAGAGACACGGTGAAGTTTTGGCAACCCAAACAAACACTTGGGAAAAGAGACTGTAGAAAGTACCAGTATGAAACCATTGTTAACTAGTCCAAAAAGCTCTTCTTATAAGTGAAAAAACCCCAATGAGCTAGAAAGAGAAGACAAAAGACCAGATAGAAGCTTCCAACTCAAGAGAAGGCAACTAGTAGTGACAAAGACATAAATGATGATAGAGAGGACACAAATGAACACCCACAAGACTATGTACATAAAAGTGCATATGTAACAGCACCAAATAAATAAATAAATAAAATGAGAGCTCCAGACAAATCCAATTCCAATATGAATAATGGACTTCAAAGCCTCGCTAGCAAGCTATGAAGTTTTCATGCTGAAGCTAAGAATAAACGCACAACTATCCCCAATGAGATTGGCATCATTTCCCAACTTCTTTAGTTCATTGGATCTAGAAAATATGGAAATATGGGTGACATTATCAAAGGAGACACAACAACGACTAATCTTCAACAAACGGATTGGTTGTGAGATTTGAAGAAGCTCATAATCATGGAAGCAGACAGTCACCAAAACAAAGAGAATGGAAATCCTACCAATGAAACTATGGAGATTGATCAAGAGGTTAACCAATTGGAACAAAACATGTAGGCTGGTGTTGTTTTGTTTCTGTTGCTTAATTTTCTGAAATATTTTCTCACAAACAAGTATGAAAATGTGGAAGATTCTAGGCTACATCTACCTTTGATGTACAAGAGTATTTCCATTTGATACTCACTCAATAAAAATCCACATATCAGGAAAAAAAAAATCTACATATCAAAAAAATATAAAAAACAACATACAACCTGGTCACAAAGAGAGAACATTTTTGCAGCTTGTTCCATAACAATCATCATAGAGTTTTATAAAAGAAAGTAACTCTAAAAGAATATCACATGAACAAAAACCAGAAAGCCCAGCCTACTTGAAGAAACTGCCACAATGACTAGTTTCCAAGTTTCCAAGGTAAGAAATAAAGATAACGCTCAACTTACCAATATTATTTTGGAACATATCATAGCTCGGTAATACCATCACGCTTTGAACGGAGATTTTTTGCACAAGCTGAGGTAGAAGTCAAAGAAGGGCAGAAATCCGCAAAAATTGGCCAAGGGTTTAGAAACAGTGTGCCTCGCTCCATCCAAATGAGCCCCACTCTTTGGCGCTTCCCGCTCCCCAAAGCGCCCCACTCATAGCGATCAGTATGCCCTGCTTTCCAAAGCAACCAATGTGCCCTGCTTCCCAAAGCAACGCACTTGAAGCAGAGCACCCTGCTTTCAGCCCTATGCACATCGCTCTAGTTCGTGTGTCTATTTTTTGGTATTGTGGATAAGGACAATCAGTCTACATTAAATTTTGAACTGCTAGTCCAAAAAAAGATTAGGGTTTTACATTTTAAGTATAAATAAGAGAATGATTCTCATTGTTGTTAGCAAAATAGTGTTATGTTCACAGGTTAAACAATCTCCAAGAGCATAAATCACTCAATAGCATGCATATACATCAAACTCCGATAATGAACAATAAACACACTGAAAACTTCATTGAAACTGCTACAGCAATGCATAAATGCAATGCTTCCTTGAGTTACATATTATAGAGCTTTGTCTTCAATACATACATGAGACTCTTCATATTACATGACTCTTGACCTTTGCTCTCCTCAAACTCATGGGAGAACCAACTCTTCATATTTCTCTTTTTACATAATAAATCTCACATATTACATAAAGACAGTTTCTCATGATTGCTCATAACTCCCTACTTCTAAACTTGACACATCACTCATATAACTCACACTTGCTAACAAGACACCTCACACACTTATTTACATGACACATACTCACACTTAAGAACTTGACACATACTATAGACACAAATATTAAACACACACGGAGAACGAACTCTTCATATTTCTCTTTTTGCATAATAAATCTCACATATTACATAAAGACAAAGTCTCTCATGATTGCTCATAACTCCCTACTTCTAAACTTGACACATCACTCATATAACTCACACTTGCTAACAAGACACCTCACACACTTATTTACATGACACATACTCACACTTAAGAACTTGACACATACTATAGACACAAATATTAAACACACACCCTAATCTAAATATTTACAAAGGTACCAAATAATGTAATACCTCCAAAATTTGTAAGGGTCTTTTGGCTACCCAACATACTAGAGCTACTCTTTGGAGATTATTGTACTTGACAATTTTGAGATCAATAAAGTGAAGAATTGTGCTTGACATTCATGAGTGATTGTGTCTATGACTTTTGATTCATGGATGCATGGAACTAGTAGCTCTGCTCTCTTTCCCTCTATTAGTCCTTTCTTCATGATATTGACGATTTTTTTATGACTCGATCACATTGAATTTATTCGGTCCTTTCCTATTTTTGCTAATTGCACCAACTCTAAAATCTCACTACGGTTTTGGTCGTATTTTTTTTTTCTCCCACTCTTTTCTCCAACAAAGTAGATTAGATTTACTCTTTTCTCCAAAGGCTGGGGAGAGTAAAACCCTTCCCACATTTGTTGAACTGCGGTCATGCGCACAAATCGCACTTGACAATTTTTGTGTTCAATAGTTTTAGGACACCCAATGGGACAATCTATGTTTTTTCTAGCAAACATTTGATTGATTGATCCCACAATGATATAGATATCGTGCATGTTCAACTATTTTGGCATGCCTGGTGGAAATCACAAGTGAGATTTCGATATGAAATCAATCTTACCCCACCCGCATATAATTTTGCAGAACTGCACAAGTATACTTCATATCCTTTCAGATCTGTGAAAAGGTTTTTGTGTTACACCAATTCACACAAAACCCACAAATTTTTTTCATTGGAAATCTACAAGTTGCTTTTTCAACTCATCTTTTATATTTTTTGTAATTTTCATGCAAATAGTTGTTAGCAAATGGGCCCAAATATCACAGATCTATAATTCCCAGGATCATATAATCTCACACATATAATCTCATCCAATAAGAATATCAATATTGCATAAAAAAGAACTTTATTGATTCAATCCAAAATTTGTTACATTGATCGATTTTACTTCAATATATAACCTTACATGAGACTCTTCAATGCACCTGATTTTTGCTCTCCTCAAACTCACGGAAGATGCAACCTTTCATATTCCTTTCTTACATAATGAATCTCACATAATACATAATGACAAAGTCTCTCATGATTACATAACTCCCTACTTCTAAACTTGACACATCACACTCATAACTCTCACTTACATACAAGACACCTCACACAACTCTTCACTTACACACATGACACCTTTCACTCATAACTCACTTGATTACATGACACATAAACACACTTCACAACTTAACACACTATTGACATAAATAATAAACACACACCCTAATCTAAATATTTACAATGGTACTCAAGGTACCAAATAATGTAATACCTCAAACAATAGCAACTCCATTTGAATTGATACAAAATTTTACTTAACTAGTGATTTGTGAATTTTGCTTTTTCATGAACAAATGAATGCAGTACAAGCAAAAATGGAAGCAAGTAGAAACAAGACTGCATGACAATAAATTTCTCTAAGTTTTCACTCCCCACTCCACTCAGAGCACCCTGCTCAAAGCTCCCCACTCTGCAAGTGAGACTCGCTATACCGATGCGCCTTGTTTTGGCCAATGTGCCTTGCTTTTTGTTTCTTGTTCTTCAATGTGATTTTTGAGGTTTCTCCCCATTTTCATTCATGAATATCATATAAGGTCTTTGACCCAAACGTGTTTCAATCAACAACATGACAACACAAATAAGAGGAAACACCACAATGACATCAATTATGACTTTAGTACCAAATCAGCAAATCCTTCAACAACTAGCTTATATCCCTATAGGATCACCTACATACCAAATGTCACATAAGCAAGGGCAGCATGGCCAACATACACAATACAAGCAAGTACCTCAACCATCTCAATTCATTCACCAACAAAACCTTGTAACATTCACTCAACAAAGATACCCCTCTTACAACCCAAATGCCCATCTCGTAATTCCATTATCCTTGTCCATTGCAATTACCCCGATATTCATAGTTTCCACAAGATCCCCGCTGTCAACTAATGCCTCAGGACCACCAAGAATTGGAAATGCAACTAAATGAACTCAAGTATATGGTTTCAAGCCTTCAGTCACTCTATACACAGCAGTATGAATTTGATGAAGGGAATGTAGCACAACAACAGTATTCCTCGTTTGAAGGATCATAGAAGAGTAAATGAAAGAAAATTTCAACAGTCAACAACATTCATCATAATACGAGGTAAAGTTATTCAGATTTGAAATGGAACGGAACTGCACATTATCATTTGTATATATGTACGAACAGCAATACACAATCATGCACATCAACAATAATCTTCACTACAAATGCTCACAAACACATGCAAATGCTACACACATACACATATACTCCCAAATGCAAATAGATGCCATTACTACTAGAAAGGGAAGGCAGTTGCTAACTTTTGCAATTTCCTCGTACTTATGCCTAACTACCCTTACATGACATCCGAATTACTTGCAAATTAATAATGTCTGATAATCCTTTTGACAACATTTAGCATGCAAATAGCTGCAAGCTTACTGCAGTGGTAAGGGCTTTGGCTTCTCTTTGAGAGGTCCAAGGTTCAAACCCCACTCAGTATGAGGGGACCATAACCCCTCATAAAAACATGTGTAAACTCATTGAAGCTGAAAGCTTACTGTAGTGGTAATGGCTTTGGCCTCTCTTTGAGAGGTCCAAGGTTCAAACCCCACTCAGTATGAGGGGACCATGACCCCTCATAAAAACATGCGTAAACTCATTGAAAAAACATTTAGTGTGCAAACTACAAAATGACGAAACTTTATATACAATCAAAATTATATTTGTGTACACGTCTTTGTACGTTGTCGTTCATGTTTGAGGTGTCGCTTAGGGAGGCGCCACGACAGAACTGGCTACTATAGGGAATAGGTCATTTCCTCAACAAGGAGATTTTCAGATGGCTAATCAAGGGAGCCGGTCGATTCCTCAACAAGGATATTTTTAGATGGTTGATCAAGGGTCAATTCCTCAGCAAGGAAATTTTCAAAGGGCTGACCATGCATAGAACTATATGGTGAATCAATCTACTAGAGTTGGTCAACCAAATGGCCGATCAACTCATGATGAACCAACCAACGATGAGTCAAGCAATCATACCTCAAGCTAATATAATGCAAGTCCATGTGATACCTAAAACATCCTCGATGGGCGAAAATTGTTCAGCTTCCCAAGGTGTTATCATATACATTAATCATTCTAATGGGTTGATAGCTCCTCCAAAAGATTGCCCGCCTGAGCATCAAGAGTCATGCCCCCCTCCACCAAGGATAGAATCGGAGATAGTAAATAAAGATCCCAAAGACAAAGGGTTAGAATACATAGAATGATGTGAAGTAGTTGTCCTCCTAGATAGAAGAGGAAAATCTATAGAGGTGATGGAGGCAAGTTCGCAACCAGAACATGAGATCATTATTCTAGGCCCTATTAAAATGATACGAAAGGAAGGAAAACCAATGAGACATGAACAGTTATAAAAGGCGCCTCGTTGGTGGAAGTGTTTCCCTCCGTCGAAGCAAAAATCCTAGAAGAAGGCTACAAAATTTGTGGAACATATTGTGAATTAGAAAGCAACCTGAAGTGGAGGCCAAACATTTGGAGGATGAGGATCCAAGGGTTGAAGAAGAATATATAGCATGCCTGTTTTTGCTAGAAGAGGAAAAGCTTATAGTAGCAATGGAAGCAAATTTTCCCCCTGAGTATGAAACATTCAATTTTATCCTAGAGAAAAAACAATCTTCGAGTCTTGAAGAGTTTACGACAGAAGAACCTCTTGCAAAAAAGTTCTATCTCATCAATGAGGAAATATCAAAAACAAACATTGTTCAACCAATAGGTATGGATCCACCTATAACTCCCAAAAGTGTCCAAAAGAGTTCACATGAAAGAACCATGGAAAGCAATAGGAAGATCATAATTCTAAGAATGATGTGGTTTCCCAAGATTTGGGGGAGTAAAGCTCGGGTGGTGCTCATATTCCAACAATTCAACGCTATAAAGGACAATGACAAGTTTTATGAGGAAAGACATCAAGAGGGATTGCCACTATTGAGTAATGATTTGTCATTTAGTTACATAGGAACAAGACCTAGACCAACTACCAACGCCAAAGTCCACCATGGGATGAGTTAACAAGGAGGTAGTCATAATCACAAAAGTTCATGCATCCAACCTTGTTGCCAAACACTTCAAGGCTAAGGGAATATTCTCCTCTAGATGTCTAGTATCAAGTTTTATCAGGGAATTATCAAAAGGGCAAAAGTTGCCTTAGCTCTCAAAACTTTGGTTTTTGTTTTCAAATCTGCACAATCCTTTGATGAGGGGGTATATTGTTCGCTAGAGGGCATCCATGAAACTTTGAGTCAGGGAACACCTCTTGGCAATAAGTTGTTAATTCCATCCAACCTACTTTGTTTGAATAGGTGTTGGAAGATCCTAAGATGGAACGCCAACATCAAGACAAAAGGCAACTACTTTTTGTAGCCGGTCTGGTAGCAACCTGCTCAACAAAATTGGCCTCTAATGAATCCATGAATAGTGATTCATAATGGAAAAAAATTGCTAATTCTAGAGTGCATCCCACTCCCTCCAAGGCATGCCTCGATCAAGCTAAGCACACCCTGGCAAACTAAAAATAAAACTATCTCGCTTAAGCAATAATCTCGCAAGAGACACTCAAGTTCCCACTTCTCATCCCTTTCTTTCACCATCTACCTCACGATCACTTCACCTCCACCTCCTTTGTTTCCTCTTCAGTCACTATTCCCTCTTCCCCTCTTATTTCCTCTATTCCCACTTCTCAAATCCCTATCACTTCTTATGTTGCACCCATATCAACCTTTCTCGTCACCCATCATCACTTTGTTTGTGCCATCATCTATGTAGTCACATCAGACTAGGATCCTTTCCCTCATTGGTCCACAAGTCGTTACAAGTATAATGACACCCTTCCCTTCAACAACATCATCTTTGTTGCAAGACTACCTCGCCCAAGAATAAAGCACAATCTAGGATCCTCCGTCAATCAAGATTGATGTCCCCATGAGTCACCAAAATTGTATTAGCTTGCTACTACCATCATGCTCCAAATGAAGATCCATCACACAAGTTAAGGCAAAAGACAAAGCAAGGCAAAAATTGGCTAAGTGTTTGGAATAGTGCACCTTGCTCCATCAAAGTGAGCCCCGCTCTCAAGCACTCCCTACTCCCCACTTCCCAAAGCACCCCACTTTGTTGACCAGTGCACCTTGCTCTGAGTAGTGTGACCCATTAGAAGCAACAGCGTGCCCCGCTTCTCGAAGTGCCACATTTGAAGCAGAGTGACCAGCATGCTTTCAACCCTGTGTGCCTCGCTCTAGCTCTTGCATCTATTTTTGTCGTTGTGGATAAGGACGATCAATTTGCATGAAATTTTGAACTGCGAGTCCAAAAAAAGATTAGGGTTTTACTTTTCAAGTATAAATAAGAGAATGATTCTCATTGTAAGGGTCTTTTGGCTACCCAACATACTAGAGCTACTCTTTGGAGATCATTGTACTTAACAATTTTGAGATCAATAAAGTGAAGAATTGTGCTTGACATTCATGAGTGATTGTGTCTACAACTTTTGATTCATGGATGCGTGGAACTAGTAGCTCTATTCTCTTTCCCTCTATTAATCCTTTCTTCATGATATTGCTGATTTCTTTGAAGATTCGATCGCATTGAAGTTCTTCGGTCCCTACTAGTCTTTGTTGATTGCAACAACTCCAAAATCTGCCTACAGCTTCTATTGTATTTCTTTTTTTTCTTGCATTCTTTTCTCCAACAAAGTAGATCAAATTTACTTTTCATGCACTTAGCTTAGATTTCAAGTTATGCACTCTTCAATTTTATTTAACGTTTTTCACCAACATTAAGGGAACCAGCCGAAGACCTGGAGGTTGGGGAATGTAAAACCCTCCCTATCCGTTTGTTGAACCACAGGCACAGGCACAAATCACACTTGATGATTTCCATGTTCCACAAAACAGAGAGCACCTATGTATGATAGACAATAACACTAGCATTGTGTTTTTAATTAGATATCTTACTCCTTTTCTGAATGAAAGTAGTGCTTATCAATTAAAATATGCCATTCTATTTACTGATTAAAAGATTCCAATGCAGATTTGTTATGTAGCTCATATAGCATATTGTAAAAAAATGAAACAAAATGGCAGCAACAAATAGAAAATACAGAGAATAAAGGATTAAAATGTAAAAGAAATGATGGGGAAGAGAATAATGTGGACTATAAGAATGATCTCAACGGTCACCATGTTGACAAGGACATGGATATGACTTCCAGAAGAGATAAGGTGAGTTTTGGCAAACCCAAACAAGCATTTGGGAAAAGAGTGTAGAAGGTACCAGTCTTTAACCACTGTTAAATAGTCTAAAAAGCTCTTCTCAAAGGTGTAAAGCCCCAACGACATGGTAACTCAAGCCAAAGGAGAAAATAGAAGCTTCCAAACTCAAGACGCAACTAGCAACTAGTACTAGCAAAGACAGAAATGATGATAAAAGGGACCCAAATAACAATCCACATGACTATGTATATGGAATCCATAATTAAATCGCAAGAGAAACCTCTAATTAGAGCCCTAGGCAAATTCACCTCCAATATCAATAACGTTGAGAGGCTCACTAATAAGCTAGAACGTTTTCATGCTAAAGCTCACAAAAAATGTTTGACTATCCTCAATAAGAACAGCAATGGAGACCAACTCCTCTATTTTATGAGATCTAGAAACTATGGAAATATGAGTGCCATTATCAAGGGGCTCCTGGAGCAACAATGGCCCACCTTTGACAACACAAATTGGTTCTGAGATTTGAAGAAGCTAAAGATCCTGGAGGCAGACAATCACCAAAACGAAGGCATTGAAAATCCTAACACTAAAGCTGTGGTGATTGATCAAGAGGCTAACCCATTGGAATAGAACATGTAGACTGAAGATGTTTATTTCTGTTGCCTTATTTTCTGAAATATTTGTGAAGTTTTTAGCTTGTTTAGATATGGAAGGGATGACAGTGTGGGAGATTCTAGGTCACATATATCTTTGATGTATGAGAGCATTCCCATTTTGATCCTCGCTCGATCATATTCTACATGTCAAAAAATAAAAAAGGGTGCATCCAACCTACTAACAAAAAGGGAACATTTGCAACTTGTGTAGATAGGCAAATTGACATGTCTGCATATTCAATGAATAAAATTTTGTCATTTTGTGTTATTTTGTGGTTCGTACGCAAAGTGTTTGACAAAATGTGTGTACGTGTAATTAATAAAGTTCATGAAATGTAAATGAAGATAAATGTATGTGAAATGTAATTCAAGAAGTCATGAGGTGTTAGGGTAGTTAGTTGGAGGGAGTTGAGGATGCAACTACCTCCCCATTTGTAGGAATTTGTATAAATAGAACCCCCCATTCAAATGTAGTGGGAGTTGGTGTAATCAGACATGAATTTGTGAGGTGCAAATGTAGATAATAACAATACTTTCATTCAGCGTTGTTGTGTGCAGACTTATGCTAATATTGTGCATGTGCCTGTGAATTGTTCTTGTTGTTATACATTGTTGTGCAAGGTCGTCTGACTATTATGCAAGCTCATCTGAACTACTGTGCAAGGTCGACTGAACTGCTATGCAAGGTCATATGATATATGTTGTGCGTAGCGTATCCATTGTAATAGTGAGTACTTCCCATTGTATATTTTGTTTATTCATATGGTGGTGGAAATGTATTGCAATATGTTGTATTCCATTTCCACATTTTGGCATCATTGCCTGTTCGAAAGTGGGGTCAAGCTTGGTGACATGAAGTTGTGACGAGCAAATCACTCAGGAAGGTGCACAATGACAACAATGGAATGATTACAATGCAACCGACGAAAGATGTAGTTTCCCTCAAGAGGAGGGTAGATTGGAGGTCGCAATAGATGAAGATGCAAACTTGTTTGTTGACGTTAACGAAGGGTCGGTGCACGAAGCAGACGTGCAAGTGCATGCGCAACCAAAGACGCAAGCGACAAGCGTGAAGGAGACATGAAAGGGTTTGTGTGCAAAGAGTTGCATGACAATAGTAGAGAGTTGCATGTCAACGATAAAGACATGTCAGCGTAGAGAGTTGCATGTCGGCAACGGTGAGTTCCGTGATAACAGTAGAGAGTTGCATATTAGCTACAATGCGTTGCATGTCAACGACAGAGCATGTCGACGACAAAGAGTTGCATGTCAGTGGCAGAGAGTTGCGTGACAGTAGCAGTGCGTTGCATGTTGATGGCAATGAATTACATGTCGGTGGCAATGAGTTGCGTGACGGTAACAGAGAATCACACAATAGCAAGTTACGCAGCAAGGAATTGCATGACAACAAAGTTGGCGATGTACAAACTGCAAACATGTTGATTGAATGTAACAACCCTCCCCAAATCTGGCTAAAATATTTTTTTTAAATTTTTTGCAAATATGTACTTTTTTTGTATTTTTTCAAATTAATAAAAAAACTCAGATAAATGCTAAATCAGTCCACTTGCAACTGTCACAACTTTGTAACTATGCAACCAAATCAAACGAAACTTGAGATGCAGATTTTACATATGTAATGCTAGAAACCCAGTGAAGGAATCGAGGAAACACACAAATACCACAAAGATATATCGATCTGGAATTTTCAGTCTGTATTATTTGATCAGCAAATCTGTACATACCACTTATTCACTTAGCTCCAGAAATGCAACTTTCTTCACCCACGAAATGATGTACTAGCAGCTCGCAATCCTTGGGCACCAATGAAGGAGGAGATAGGGGTTTATGGACTGATCGCCCCAATTCCCCAAAGATATCACGCCTGGCTGGTAATTGTACGGCCTGTGCTGTACGGCCAACAATCAGCAACTTCGCCCAACACCTCTGAAAACACTTCTGTATAATCTTTCGAAAAAACTTTGCAAATCTCTCCACAATCAGCACTTGAGCAATCTCTGTATGAAATCGCCACCCTAATCCACCAGGGGTAATCTCTCATACCCGAAGAGGATGTCCCTATTGGAGGTTGTCGTCCCCAATAAGCTCGAAACCCTGCAAAGATTCTCTGCAAGCTTCTTCACCAAATGCCAAAGCAAACATATAAACCTGGATGCCTGAAATGAATGACCAAATCTCCTTTTATAGAGCTCACAAGGGGTTGATGGCTTTTTGGAGGGAAAAGGCAATTTAAAATGTCTTCTAGAAATTATTTTTCCTCATTATAAATGGCGTCCCCTTTTTGCAATTCTAATAGTCACTTTATAAAATAATTTTAACTTAAGTGACTCTTTAATCCTCCCCCTTTATTATAAAGTCATAACTTATATAAAATTAAATTATTAATTTAATTTTATATAAATAATCTTCGGGCATTAAAATTTCTAAGCTCCGCAAACCAACCTTCCAACTGATCATGGATTTGGATACCCATTTCGACGAACAATCCAAAGGTACCATCCGCTTTGACTGAAACCCCATAATTGACTTACTATAAATAGTAAGTCCCATCTCCTTTACCCAAATAAGCCACAGAAACGGCAACGGACAGTCGAGAGTGGCCTGATTAAGATCACCATGGGTTCCCACACATCCAATTTAGCCTACGGGAACCCGTGAGTAGGCTAATCACAACTGCGAAGCTGACTGGCTAGAAAGGGGACATTACAGTCCGCCCTCCCCGAAATTGCTTGTCCTCAAGCAATTTCAACTCTGGATGCTGTAATACCTCTTCATTCTCCCAAGTCGCATCCTCTGTTGGTAAGTGCTTCCACTTAACTAAATACTCCGTAATCACCTTCCCCCTCAAAGTCCTTTCCCTAAAGTTAATGATGGCCTCGGGTACCAGGATTAATTTCCCTTCCTCATCTAATGGTGGTAACTCTGTGGAAGGAACAACATTCTGCCCAATCGCCTTTTTGAGGCGAGAAACGTGGAAGACATTGTGGATTCTGCTGTCCGCTGGTAGTTCCAACTCATAAGCTACCTCTCCTACCCGTCTGGTTACCCTGAAGGGTCCATAGAATCTCGGCTTCAGCTTCTCCTTTCCACTCTTCTTGAGAGTGGATTGCCTGTATGGTTGTAGCCTGAGGTAAACCAGATCTCCGACCTCGAAGCTACGCTCTATCCTGTGCTGATCGGCATACATTTTTTGTCGATTTTGTGCCTGGTGTATGTTGTCCCTCAAAGCCCTCATAATATCCTGGCTGTCCTGCAACAAGTCCTTGGCTCTGGGTACTCTGCTATCACCAAGCAGTAAGTCTATGAAGTTGGGAGCTTCATATCCATACAAGGCCATAAATGGAGTCATCCCGATGGTCATATGATGTGTGGTATTATAACAGAACTCACTGAGATGTAGCCACCTGATCCAAGCCCTCTGCTGACCTGAGACATAGTTCCGAAGGTAACCCTCCAACCATTTGTTCACTATCTCCGTCTGCCCGTCGGTTTGAGGGTGATAGTTGGTGCTGGGAGTAAGCTCAGTCCCCCCTAATCTGAATAGCTCCTGCCAGAACATACTCATGAACCTGCTATCTCGGTCACTGACAATCGTCTTGGGCATACCATGTAATCTGAATATCTCCCTGAAAAACAATTCGGCCACCTGAGTTGCTGTATAAGTTGTTGAGATAGCAATGAAGTGTGCGAACTTCGTGAGCCTGTCGACTACCACGTATATACAATCCTTGCCCTGAACCGTGGGCAACCCGGTGATGAAATCCATGGATATTCCTTCCCATTTCTGGTTAGGAACAGGTAATGGCTGCAACAATCCTGCTGGGTAGGTGTGCTCATCCTTATTCTGCTGGCAGATGGCACATTCCCGTACATACTGAAGGACTTCATTCTTGAGTCCCTTCCAAGTGAATCGCTCCCTGATGCTCCTGTATGTTTTGAAGAATCCAACGTGCCCTGCTGTAGGATCATCATGAAAGCACTGAAGAACCCTCCTCTTGAATTTGGAATTGTGAGGTAGGAAGATACGGTCCTTATACAATATCAACCCCTGGACCACTGAAAACCTGTCATCAAGTGTAGTCCCATCAATCAAGCCAGATGTCCAAGGGTCCTTAGCATACTCGGCTGAGATCTCATCCCTCCATGCTGCAGAAACATCTGTCATAGCACCCAAGTAAGGTCTCCTGGATAAGGCATCTGCTACGACATTCTTCTTACCTTTGACATAGACGATGTCAAAGTCGTAAGCTTGCAGCTTACTAACCCACTTCTGTTGTCGTTCGTTGAGATCTCTCTGGTTGAGGAAGTATCGAAGACTGTTGTGATCAGTCTTCACTGTGAACCTGCCCCCGACTAAATACTGCCTGAATTTGGCCAACGCGTGCATGATGGCCAACATTTCCTTGTCGTATATCGAATAACTCCGCTCAGCCCCATGAAGTTTCCGACTCTCAAAAGCTATGGGATGTTTGTTCTGCATTAGCACTGATCCAATTCCCTCTCCCGAAGCATCACACTGCAACTCAAATGGCTGAGAGAAATCTGGTATGGCGAGCACTGGACAGGAGCACATAACCTTTTTGAAGTGTTCGAAACACTTCTGTGCAGTGTCAGACTAGGAGAACGCCCCCTTCTTTGTTAAATCTGTGAGTGGGGCTGCAAGCTGCGAAAATCCCTTAACGAACCTTCGGTAAAACCCGCACAATCCGAAGAACCCCTTGAGCTGAGTAAGGTTCGTAGGAGTAGGCCACTCCATAATGGCCTTGATCTTATCAGGATCCATGCGCACACCCTCAGCATTGATGATGTGGCCTAAATAGAGAAGCTCGGTCATACCAAAGTCACACTTCGACTCCTTGGCATAGAAAGACTCCTGTTCCAATATGCTCAGCACCTCATCTAAATGTTGCAGGTGCTCCTCCCAAGAACGACTGTAGACCAGGATGTCGTCAAAGAAAATCAAAACATATCTCCTCAACTGTCTGTTGAATGTCCTGTTCATACAGGATCTGGAAAGTGGCAGGGGCGTTGGTTAAGCCGAAAGGCATAACCAAGAACTCGAAATGGCCGAAGTGGCATCTGAAGGCCGTCTTCTCGATATCCTGCTCCCTCATTCTAATCTGGTGATAACCTGACCTTAGATCAATCTTCGAGAAGTAACAGGCGCCGTGCAGCTCATCGATCAACTCATCTATGCGGGGAATAGGATACCTGTTTTTTATAGTCCTCTTGTTCAGCTCCCTGTAATCCACGCACATTCTCCAAGTACCATCTTTTTTCTTAACCAAGACTACTGCGGAGGCAAAAGGACTCTTACTTGGACGGATGTGTCCCATATCCAGCAGCTCCTGTATTGCCTTCTCGATCTCGTCCTTATGCCTTTTATGATGCCTGTAGGGAGTAGTGATAACGGTCTTCGCCCCATCCTCTAGCTCAATGATATGCTCAATGCCCCGCTCTGGAGGTCTCCCTGGAGGTATGTCACTGAAGACCTTGGCATGCTTGGTCAAAATCTTCTGGATCTCTGGATGGTAAGTGTCCTTCTGTGTCTCCACATTTGCTGGCATGATAAGGCACTCTGCTGCCCACTCGACCTCATCATGTCTAAATAACCTCTCCATGCGTTTGAGGGAAACCACTCTCGGACCACCATCAGATATGCCTCTCAATACAACCCTCTTACCTGCTGATTTAAACTTCATTTCCATAGCATGCAGGTTCATTGTGAATTCTCCAAGGGATTGCATCCAATGCATTCCCAAAATCACATGAGTGTCTCCGATGTTAACCACATAAAATTCATCATTGAGCTCGTATTCTCCCAACCTTATCCGCAAATTGGAGATTTTGCGGGTGCACTGGATAGATGAACCATCTGCTACCATAACCCGAAATCCCCCAAACTCCTCTGTCTTGAGTCCTCGCTTATTGACCAGCCCTTCATCAATAAAGTTATGGGTCGCACCTGTGTCAATAAGAGTGATGACTCGTTGTCCTTCTATGATGCCCCGAACCTTGAATGAACTCCCCTTCTGGAAACTGTATAGTTGAGCCATTGTTACATCTTTTTCTGGCTCTCCTCCTGAACTATCATCATCACTTGTGTCCGAATTAGTTTGCTGGTCTGATTTTTCAGATTCGGACTCCTCCACTTCAAAATAATCCTTATGCTCCATTTGCCTTGCCTTAGCCTTTTGTGAGCACTTGTGTGACAAATCCCATGGCTCCCTGCAATGGAAACATAACTTCTTTTTTCTGAGCTTATTAAGCTCATCATCTCCTAATCTTTTTGATTCATGCTTCTGCTGCGGAAGACCTTTGTGCATAATCTTCTTATCTTTGTCACTGCTGCCCTGGAATGGTTTGAATGTTGATTTATTCTTCGGAACAACGAACTCCATACTTCGGGCCTTCTTCATGGCCTCCTGCAATGTCTGTGGTTCAAAAGCCTTCACCCATCCACGAAGTGGCTCAGTCAATCCCTCAACGAAAAGAATTACCAACCTCCTTTCGGATATGTCTCGAACCTTGACTGACAGCCCCTGAAATTCTGCAATGTAGGCATCAACTGAACCAGTCTGCCTCAACTGAGCTAGCTCTCTAAAGTGCAATTCTGGATCTTTCTTGTCGAACCGATCGATGAGTTTGTTGGTGAACTCATCATATGTGGTAATGGCTCCGTGGCCCAAAGTGTTGAGACCGTGGAACCACCAATCATGAGCTGCTCCCTCTAAGTGAAGAGTAGCAAATTTAATTGCCTCTTCCTCCTGCATAGGCCTCAGTGATAAGAAGTTGTCCAGCTTTTCCACCCACGCCCTTGTTGTGCTCTTACCACTCCCATCAAACTGAGGAATGGTTATCTTACTCAAGGCATGCTGCAAGTCCTTCTGAGTCGATTGCTTCTTCTGTTCATGAGGACGTCCCTGCTTTTGTGCACAATATTTTTCAAAAGACCAACTAGCCTTAAGTTCCTCCGGAAATGCCTGATACTGAGTCCACCATGCTATTATTGTATCATCTGATGGGCCATGTGCCTGCTCCTCCTGCTCAATAGGCTCCTCTCTTGGAACGAAAGTGGGTTGTGTCGGTCTAGGAACATTACTGCTTCCTCTTGTAAAAACCGGATGGTTGGAGGTGCTAGCCTCCCCATTATGGCCACCAATGTGAGTTCCCCTCAACCTATCAGATACTACTCTTAGAACTCCGGTCATCTCCTGGTGATTACGTTGCAATGCAACCTGCATATCCACCTGTGCTCTGGTTAGAGCATTAAGAATGTGTCTGAGACTTGGTTCTTCATCACTTCTTTCCCCCATGTTGTTACTGTGTTCCTTCTCTTTACCACCGTGACCTTGTTCTGCTTTTTTCTTCTCCCTTTCAGCTGCTCTTCTATCCCTGTCACTCATGAAAAACTCAACTTCCCACAGGATGGCAGTGTTGAGCCTGGCTCTGATACCATGTAACAACCCTCCCCAATCTGGCTAAAATATTTTTTTAATTTTTTTGCAAATATGTACTTTTTTTGTATTTTTTCAAATTAATAAAAAAACTCAGATAAATGCTAAATCAGTCCACTTGCAACTGTCACAACTTTGTAACTATGCAACCAAATCAAACGAAACTTGAGATGCAGATTTTACATATGTAATGCTAGAAACCCAGTGAAGGAATCGAGGAAACACACAAATACCACAAAGATATATCGATCTGGAATTTTCAGTCTGTATTATTTGATCAGCAAATCTGTACATACCACTTATTCACTTAGCTCCAGAAATGCAACTTTCTTCACCCACGAAATGATGTACTAGCAGCTCGCAATCCTTGGGCACCAATGAAGGAGGAGATAGGGGTTTATGGACTGATCGCCCCAATTCCCCAAAGATATCACGCCTGGCTGGTAATTGTACGGCCTGTGCTGTACGGCCAGCAATCAACAACTTCGCCCAACACCTCTGAAAACACTTCTGTATAATCTTTCGAAAAAACTTTGCAAATCTCTCCACAATCAGCACTTGAGCAATCTCTGTATGAAATCGCCACCCTAATCCACCAGGGGTAATCTCTCATACCCGAAGAGGATGTCCCTATTGGAGGTTGCCGTCCCCAATAAGCTCGAAACCCTGCAAAGATTCTCTGCAAGCTTCTTCACCAAATGCCAAAGCAAACATATAAACCTGGATGCCTGAAATGAATGACCAAATCTCCTTTTATAGAGCTCACAAGGGGTTGATGGCTTTTTGGAGGGAAAAGGCAATTTAAAATGTCTTCTAGAAATTATTTTTCCTCATTATAAATGGCGTCCCCTTTTTGCAATTCTAATAGTCACTTTATAAAATAATTTTAACTTAAGTGACTCTTTAATCCTCCCCCTTTATTATAAAGTCATAACTTATATAAAATTAAATTATTAATTTAATTTTATATAAATAATCTTCGGGCATTAAAATTTCTAAGCTCCGCAAAACCAACCTTCCAACTGATCATGGATTTGGATACCCATTTCGACGAACAATCCAAAGGTACCATCCGCTTTGACTGAAACCCCAGAATTGACTTACTATAAATAGTAAGTCCCATCTCCTTTACCCAAATAAGCCACAGAAACTGGCAACTGAAAGCTGAGAGTGGCCTGATTAAGATCACCATGGGTTCCCACACATCCAATTTAGCCTACGGGAACCCGTGAGTAGGCTAATCACAACTGCGAAGCTGACTGGCTAGAAAGGGGACATTACATTGAACTTGTCGGCAAAGAAATACATGACAATGGAGAAATTTGTGACAGCAACCATGATGGCAAAGTTGGCAATGTCCAAGTGCTCGCACATGAGGAAGAAGCGCAAGTGTTCATGCAAGATGGTGACGTGCAAGTGTTCGAGCATTAAGCAGATGTGTGTCTTGACATGGAAGTGCACGTTGAGTGATGTAGATGGAGTGAATGATGCAAACGACGAAGAGAGAGGTTGTTCAACGTCTGACCATCTACTAGCGCCGTCTAGCCATATGAACTTGGGTTGTCTGGACCCAAGCCTCAATTGTCAAGACATAGGTCATTTGAGTTTGAACCCTAGCTGTTTGGCACGGACAACAAGTTCCCAAGCAACCTAGCGGAATGGGATGGTCGTCTAGGCCCTCACTAGTTCATCTAAGGAGGTTGTTTGAGCCTTAAACTACCCCCGAGCCATCAAATGAACACCCCGAGTCATTCAAAGACATATCACGGCCGTCTGGTAATCATACAAGGTCGTTTGCAGACCAAGTTTGGGAGGAAGACGATGGCGCCTCATTTAGAGAACATGCAGAGCCATCCAAGGAAAAGAATGAGTCATCCAATGTTTAGGATGAAGATGGGCCATCAAAAGTAAGTGGGATCGTCTAAAGAAAGACATGAGCAGGGTGGAATTCATGACGGTGTAAGAGGGCAAGGGACAAAGTTGTATGGAAAACCAAGTAGGTTGTTTGTTCCCCTAGGACATCTAGACCAAAGACAAACTAGGCCATTTGGACATCCAAGCAAGTCATCTGGTTACCAAGGTCATCCAAGCCAAAGTGTCGATGCAATTTCGAACAGAGCGCGCATGCACACTTTTCCAATGGGCTTGCAATGCACAAGAAGCAAGGAGTCAAACAACTAGAAAAAGACAAACGATGCGTGGAATGAGCAATTGCATTTATAGCAATTACTAATGTTGAAATGGCAGTTTGGGGAGTTGAGGGGCACTTGTCGCATGCAAGCCAAGTGTCCCCCTACCTCCCTCAACTTATAAAAAGAGGTAAAAAGCTCTCACTCATTCTCATGCACAGAGCCAAGGAGCAACAAGGAGGAGGAGTTGAAGGAGAGCACACCAATCAGGTGAACTTGAATCAATTAGGGTACAGCCTAGGGCATGCATCAAGATGTTTAGTAAGTGAACAAATCACATTTCACCGTTTAGAATTCAAAGGCAACAAAGAAGGGTAGAGCAACTATAAAGGAGAAGGTTGCACCAGAGCGTTCGAACTATGGCATGCCAAGACAGCAGCAAAAACAAGGAATTTACTAAAAACCCTTGTCCGACAACACAAATTTTTCAAGTTTGTGTGCAAATAAGATGTTTGCTACAGAGAAACACAATTGCCAAGGAGGGAGCTGCAATTCCAAACCCTTACCGACAAAACCAACTGGGGTTTTGAAGGCATTTGCATGCCGAAGGCGGTGGAAGCACAAAGAAACGAAGGTACATTTGACAATAAGGACATGTTTCGCGAACGAGAAACTTACGCAAGAGGAGTCAGGCCATCCAAGGGTTGGAGAGGGTTGTCCAAAGTTTGAGCAACATAGTATGGACCTTAAGGAGTGCCATTCAAAGCGAGGAGAAGACCATCTAGGCGAAGCGGTACAAAGTTTGAGACAAGGAGTTTGATTGGAAGAGCAAGTGGTACGAACCGTCTAGAGGGTCATCTGACGGGAGAAGGTTATGCAATAGTCCCTACGAGTCGTCTGAGCAAAAGAGCATGCCATACAGGCCATCTGAACAAAAGAACTTGTATGAGTCGTCTGATTACAAAGGAGCCAGGCTTCCTAAAGCAGAGTCATCTGGAAACAGGTCATCCCGGGCAGAGTTGTTAGGGTCATCTGAGGCAAAGTCGTCTGGAGTTGGGTTGTCTGAAGCCAGGTCATCTGAAGCAAGAAGTGGGCTATCTGGTCCAAGGCCATCGACCCAGAAGGTTGGTAATCTAACCCAGGGGAAGGGCCATTTGAGGCCAAGGGATGTCTATCAAAGACCAAGACAAGGCCATCTGAGGCTAAGAAAAGGTTGTCTAAAGCTAAGGAAAGGTTATTCAAAGCTAAGGACAGGTTGTTTGAGAGGATCAAGTGAAGGCTACGAAAATGTAGACGAGGAGAAAAATTCAATTTAGACAATGAGGCTTTCAATGGTTTCGCCGTTGAGGTTACAAGGCACTGCCCCTTAACCCCAAAAAGGGCGCTACCCCTTAACCCTACAAGGGGTCTCCCACCCCCTTGACCCCCGGCATTAGTGGCAACGAGTGTTTCCCGTCATGTTGGCGATGTAATCAATTGCAAGAAGTGGGATGAGCAATCAGAGAACAATGTTTTGTTGGCAACAATTTGAAGTAATGCCAATTGCAAAAGATGTCTAGAATAGGAGAAAGCGGAAGGAGCGCAACAAGAGATTCCAATACAGTGTTCAATGCTTCTATCCCTAGTGTTCAGCTCATGTGTCGTCAAGGACACCAACAAGTCTAGATGAGGGGATAGATGTAGGCAAGCAAATTGACATGTCTACATAATCAATGAATAAAGTTTTGTCATTTTGTGTTATTTTGTAGTTCATACGCAAAGTGTTTGATGAAATGTGTGTACGTGTAATTAATAAAGTTCATGAAATGTAAATGAAGATAAATGTATGTGAAATGTAATTCAAGAAGTCAAGAGGTGTCGGGATAGTTAGTTGGAGGGAGTTGACAATGCAACTACCTCCTTGTTTGTAGGAAGTTGTGTAAATACAACACCCCCCCCCCCACCAATCAAATGTAGTGGGAGTTGGGTGTAATCAGACATGTGAGGTGCAAGTGCAGATAATAAGAATACTTCCATTCAGCCATTGTTGTGTGCAGACTTATGCTAATATTGTGCATGTGCCTGTGAATTGTTCTTGCTGTTATACATTGTTGTGAAAGGTTATCTGACTATTGTGCAAGGCTGTCTGACTATTGTGCAAGGCTGTCTGACTGTTGTGCAAAGGCAGTCTGAACTGCTGTACAAGGCCATATGAACTCATTTGCAAGGCCGTCTAACTGTTGGACCAGGCTGTCTAATATATGTTGTGTGCACAATGTATCCATTGTAATTGTAAGTTATTCCCATTGTATATTTTGTTTATTTAAATGGTAATGGAATTGTGTTGCAGTATGTTGTATTCCATTTCTACAACTTGTTCCATAACAATATTCATTGAGTTTTAATAAACACAAGTCACTATAACAGAATTCCACAATAATATTAACATTGTCCCTCCCATAACATCTCAAAAACCAGAAAGTCCGCTTCAACACTGAGGAATTAGAAAGCCTATTATATGAGACAACCAGAATGACTATTTGCCAAGGTAAGAAATACATTATACTGTTCAACTTCAAAGATTATTTTTTCAATCTTAAAGCACCTATGTATGATAGCCACAACAAAACTAGCATTGTATTATTAACTAGTTGTCTTACTCCTTTTCTGTGAATGATTGCAGATTGCAGATTCCTTATCAATTACCTATTTACTGATTAAAAAGTCCATTGCAGTTTTTTTTATTGTAATTCATACAGCATGTTGTGAAAACTTAAATGAAAGGGCAGAAGCAGCTAGAATGAGAGAACATAAAGGATGAACACATAGAAGAAGGGAGGGAGAAGTGTGAGAAAAAAGTGGGAGTCCTCTGTACCACATCAAGTGGCACAAAATAAAAACCAGCAACAAGAGATGAAACCAATCCAGCAGCAGCATTAGCTAGTGTAGTACGAGTTGCTTCTGGTAAGTCTTCCATAGATTTCGTAACAGAATCCTTTGCCTTTTCCAGTGCAGTTAAACAAAGCACTCTTCCAGGTAAAGATCCTATTGCAGATGTACCATAACCTCGGAAAAGACCTGGAATTCCATCCGTCCTCAATATACTTTGAAACACAAGTAGACTATTCTTTTGAGCAAACCCTGCTTCTGCCACCTGAATTCTTGTCTTTACAACTGCCATAGGGTGCAGTAGGGCTGACTGCACAGAAAAAAGAACTGCTCCAATAACATGGAATCTTGTCTTGTCCAACCTGAAGAACATACACAACAA
This sequence comes from Wollemia nobilis, assembly GCA_028583015.1. NCBI lineage: Eukaryota > Viridiplantae > Streptophyta > Pinopsida > Araucariales > Araucariaceae > Wollemia > Wollemia nobilis. Next base: position 18,253,990 of record JAQPPZ010016946.1, on the reverse strand, counting down.
CATGTAGGCAGTTTCACATGGTCAGTAATTTCCACTGAATATTTACATACGTATGTAAATAAACCCTACTTAAAGTAAACAGGTAAGATGTGTTTGATGCCTACTCAATAACAGCTCATGGAATTTTAGTCCCCTCAAAAATAGCATATGAATTCCTAAAACACCATCTGCATGACCATTGATGCCAAACAAGGGCTTGCAAAGTCCTGTACAGCATAAGGTAGTGAAAAGGAAATATAGCTGCCAGGTTTAATTGTTTGCAAATACAGAAATAGAGAACGAGTGATAATTTGATGTATCAACAATTCCAAATTGAGTCAAATGGGAAGAGATCAAGAGGTTGTGTATGGGCTTCCAAATCAAAGACTTGGGTTCAATCCCAGGTAATAGGTGAAATACAATTTGTGGCCACTAAGCTGTTGATCATGTGAACCACTCCATCCAACTCTAGGTGAAGTGTACCTCAAGGGAGATGGGCTAGCCAAATTTAACAGAAGTACCTAGTGCCTACATTTTGACCCAAAGCAAATTCTGGTTTATAGGAAATATAGGCCCAGAGATATGGTTTAACCCAAAGCAGATTCTAATTTACTGAAAACATATGGTTGTAGGTATGGTAACATTACACTTTCTAGTCTAACAACATTTTGTTTATGTTCATTAATAACACTGAACTGAGGCAGACACTTTATAACCCACTTGCAACTTTTATTTCTTCTGAACAAATCAAACCCACAGATTTGAATCCTTACTCTACCTAGTGTCTACACTGGTCCTTTCGAAAGAAGAACCATTTGTGCAAATTGCATAAGATTGCTACAAAATCTGTTGAACTGAAACTGGATCATCAAGGAAAGATTAATGTGGCACACATAGACACAAATAATAAAACCAAGGTCCCAAATAGGTCCTGTTTGAAAAAGATCAGACAGTTAAGGTTAATAAGGATGTATTAAAGCAAATGGGATGTATGCATTTTATACAAAATAAGTCATTATCACTTGGAATAATGTAACAATCTGGCAAGATAATTCAATAGCACTGGAGAAATCTACTCGTTATTTTTAACCAAGAATCAAACATAAGCAAAAGAGTTTTTCAATTACCATGTGGAAAGGCAAACTTGAAACAAAAGTGAATATGATAAGCAGTGAGGGGCAGGAATGCATGATAAAGGAAAGGATGACATAGAAACTGAAGTGTCACAAGAAGTAGGACCAAAGAATTACCCAAATTCAGATCAAGTATATCTTCGACAGATGCCCTGATGGTCCTCATAGCCAGTAGTATAGATTGTCTTAATTAACCTAATCACATGTTAATCATTGTCCTTGCTAAGAATGTTACATTATTCTGGAATGAAAGAATGATTCTCTTCCAAGATGAGACACTTTAAAACCATATCTCCAAAGCAATACCTCTACCCATTAGAATGTGTTAGTCATAAACTAAAATTATAAGGACCTTTAAGTTTCTCTTATGGCATATCATGTTGATCCATGTCATTGGATAGTGGCCCATGAATCATCAACTTCTGTGTTGGGATCCATAATTCCATGATATGAGGTGTATACATGCAATAGAATGCATCCATTGTTGGCAGAACTTGATAATATTTTATTAAAAACTAATACATAGATATACATTAATGTGTTAACAATAACCTTAATTTAGTAGTTGTTAACACGGGATATACACTACCTAAATAATGTAATAATCTTTTCTAACTCCCCCCTTATTACATTATTTGGGACAATGTCTATGCTCTTGCTCTTTTGTTCATGGCTCTTGACTCTTGGTTCTTGGTTGAGTTGCTTTGGCTCTTGGCTCTAGCCGCTCTTGCTTAGGTAAATACCTCTAGGTCTGCCTCTGGGTCTATCGCCTTTGGGTCTATCTCTGGGTTATTTTGCCTTTGGGTCTGCCTCTCAATCATTTTGCCTCTAGATCTGCCTCTGGGTCATCCTACAGGGTCTAAGCAAAATAAGTACTTCTTGAGTACTTAAGCAAAAGTGGGTCATGCCTCACTTTGCTTTAACAACTATGAGTGTCCTTATTGTAATCTTCTCATCCTACCGGATTGCATGGATAACCAGTCGCTGCAACCGCCAAGTGTATTAGAGTAGATCACTGCATATGAGGTTCATTCTGTTGTTAAGTATGTTCCCCCTCAGGGTGAAACTCGTCTCATTGACGATTGGTGTCGGTCTACGCCGAAATTGCACCTTACAAGAATGTTTGAGCCATTACAAGTGTGTTTATGAGGCACACTTATAGTGTTGAGGAGTGTCGGTCTCTGCCGAAAATGCACTCCCTACAACAAAATGATGAAAAAGTTGAGCCTGATTATACGATCCCAAAATTGGAGGAATAGAAAGGAATATTTAATGTATCTTCTAAACTGGCTAATTTCGTTAATTGTTCGCCACATTGTTTAGGGGAACATTTTCCCTCTAGAAGAACAATTTTAATTCCAAATTTTCTATAGTTTTTGAAAAAATATATGTTTACCCAGGTGTTGTAGGTGAGTTGGAGAGGAGAGGGCAATCCTCCAAGGGAGGTCCCAGGTTCGAATCTCCACCCTACCAAAAAGTTGAATTGGGTACCCAAAATCCAATTGATAATGTTGGTGCGGGCAAGGCCATGCGCGACTCCTGGGTGACTTTGACGGTGTAGAATCCCCTGGTCGTGGTCTCTCGGACCAAGGCGGCCCCGCGAGGGGTTTTTTCGCTAAAAAAAATATATATATATATATATATATATATATATTTTTTTTTCACTATAGAACTTTAATTATATATATATATATATATATATATATATTGTTTTTTTTTTTAAATGGCTACTTTTAAAAAAACAAATGCACTTAAAAAATAAAAAATGTCATTCTGAAGATGCCTGCATGCACCACTAGCACTACCACCAACATGTTCGCTCCTCATCCGCGTCATTAGGGAAGTCACCAACAGCGGCTTGGTGGTAGCGCGTTCTCTCTTCTAAGCTCGTTTTGGATCTGGTTTGATCGGAATCTAATCAGATCGGATTTGGGCAACGTCGGCGAAGTTCTGGCGTTTGAAGCTACCGCAAGGCAGTCCTGAATCTGCAACCTCCTGCAGATCCGGCTAACTGGATTTTACCACTAAATGCAACGATTTTTCGTTGCAAAGTTTTACGGCTAAGAAGCTAGTGCAGCACGATGAATGACGTCCAATTTCTGCTGCGATCGTGCTTCGAATATGTCAATGTAAGCACGCCTACCAGTGGATAGATCCATTAGGCTGCACTGGTTTCGTCGAGTCTCATCGATGACATCCGCCCGGTTGGGTATCCTGCTATCGCCCCCTTACCGGAGCATTTTCCTTCCTCTGTTGCGCATCCGATCTTCACGATCCAAATAACAAGCGGTCCATTTGTTTTTTTTCAGATCTGCGAACCTACTACAGCTACCTCGATGCTCTCCATCCATGTCATCGATGCCTTCCTCAGTCGCGGTGCTCACAGAGTTAGACAAAGGTAACCGCATCTTGGGATCCGAAGGTCATCAGATGGAAATCAAGATCTCACAGCCTTAGCATATACCAATGTTGGAAAATTGATCTACGATTTTTTTTTTTTTAAATCGACAAAGCCGAGTCTTTGTGCTGCCAATGCAACTCCTTGAGCATGGCTACCAACAGATGAGCATGGTTACAGTTAGCAAATGTTGCAGAGACTCGCAAAATGTTGTTTCTTACGTAGTCAAGGAGTGTCTTCGCTTCAGAAATCGCAGGGAGGCGGATCCTTAATGCCTCCCCCCACCTTCTCTTTGAGCATGTCCCGTTTCGAGATTTAGGCGATTGCAGGACTTTGAGAACGCAAATCTATCAAGAAAATGTGCGTTGAGGATATCTCTCAGGTCTAGAGAGTTTTGTCCACTATGATTTCATGCATGCACGCCCAATCCGTGTTGACTAGATTTGTCAGCGGGATTTTTATTAAGGCGTATCCAAGTTTCCACAAGGATCTTCTACAAACTGCTCTGTATTCCCGTAGTTGAGCAGCAGCATCAAGCTGATGTGTGTTCACAGATAGCGAAGACAGCGGGGGGAGACATGGATCTGTTTTCCAACTCACCACTTTAGCCTGGCCAAGAAACAACCGTGGATACCAGGAATTCAATCCCGTGAGCTAGTTTTTATGACAACCAATCTTCACATCAGGATACTCCGAGGATAAGGTTTTACTGGCCCGGATCGAACGGAGCTCCTCAGCAATGCACACGTTCTGTTTTCTTGCTCCACGGCATGCGTCTGCTACATCTCACGGCATAGATTTTACGAGATTTGGAGGTCTGAACCATTCCGTTAGAAACATATCCGTCGTCCGCAGCTCCAAACGCAGACTGCTCAGGAGTCACCGGCGGATTATACGGAGAAGCCGAGGATTGCAATTGGGCTGCATGCCCTGTGTGCATTGACGCTCATCACGCGTTGGAATTCGTCCATTATCATAACTGCGCACACTAAGCCGAGCACCACGCAGGATTTCAATGCAGAGCCTGGGAAAGCGCCAAACAGGGACTCTATTCAAAATTTCAAACCATGGCAAATCCCTTGTGGCACTGAATATCAATAGAGCTCCATAGTTAAGCATTTCGGGTTGCAGTGGCAGTAGGATGGGTGACCACCCAAGGGGTCCCGGGGTCTGCACCCTCTCCTTTTTTTTTTAATTTTCTTCAAGACTTCCCATCCATAATGGCTCGCTAACAAGATCTGAAAGCAAGAACTGAAAAGACAAGAAATATATGTATTCCTTGAAAAAATCATCCATTAATGGAGGAAAAAAATGAAGGATTCCATTAGGAGTTCATGGCTCCAAGCATTTAAGCTTCATGGGCAGCCATGAATCTTTCCCATTGGAATACCTACAGCAGTCCTCTTTTTTCTCCATCAGCAAGAATATTTTCTGATAACCATGAACGGTATAAAACTGCATGGTTAGAGCATAGTGTGATTCTGCTGAGAAGAAGAGATGAGGTGTTGCACCAATGGGGGAGGGGAGAATTGCCAAAGAGGCAATTCCCCCTCAAGATTTCAGGCAGGAAGGGGTCCTGCTCTAATACCACTGTTGACAGAACTTGATAATATTTTATTAAAAACTGATATATATATATATATATATATATTAATGTGTTAGCAATAACCTTAATTTAGTAGCTGTTAACACGGGATATACACTACCTAAATAATGTAATAATATTTTCTAACATCCATCAACATCAAGCCTTTGTGCTCTTTTGTTTGAGACTATTTTTCAATGTCTTTGAACACCACAATATGCTTGTGTTCTTTGTGATCCTTTGCTTGCTTGCTTGAGAGTTTCCTTTGAATCAATCCATATTGAAATTTATCATGGCATCAAAGTGGTGAGTGTGAATTCTCAGCTTTTGTTCCTTGTCCAATCTGAATAGGAATGTGATCATCATCCAAGATAGACCTTAGTCTAATGTGTTAAAATTTTGTGATGATCTAGATCCAAAGTGGTGAAAAGACTTGGTAAAAATACTTTGGAAAAAAGCTTGTCTCCTTGTAAAGCAAAAAGGAGTTTGACAGGAAATTGTATAGGAAAATCGCATATATGAGAAGTAATTATAGACTCTAAGATTGAGTAGCGCAGCTGTTCCAAATTCAAAATCTAGGAAGATGTTTATGGGTCGTCTAAGGAAAATTTCAGGGAATCCAAAGACGAAGGAAGTTGGATCTGAGAGAAACCATTGAGGAACTCCATAGTGGCCATATCTAAGGAAAATCATGCCGGATCCAAGGAAAGCCAGATCTGACAAAAGCAAGATTTGAACAAAGCCATCTTGGAGAAAAGCTACATCTAAGAAACATTAGATCTAACGGAAGCTAGATTCAAGGAACCAAATCTATGATACTAGATCAAAGAGTTCCCATGCTTTAAGCATTGACCATGGACATAATTAACGACAAAAGACAATACTTGAACATAGGGCTAGTTCCTTATGGAGGATCACAATAGGAGAAGTAGAACATCCTACTGACCAAAAGAAAAATTATAATGTCCCAATAGTTGCCATGACAGAAAATGATTATTTGCAAGTGTCTAAAAAATTAGATTTCATTTCAATGATCTCTTTCATCCTAGGGATATCTAGAGCAAACTACAAGACCTTTTGAAAAAGAAGATCATAACAATATCATCTCTTTAGAAAGAAAGAGAGAAACTTTGGTAATGTCCACAAGTGACCAAATAGTGCTCTAAAGAATATAAATTTACAAAATGCAGGATATAAAATTGCAACAAACCGGAATGAGCAAAGCATCTCTATGTATGAAATATCGTCACGAGGAACATATACATCTCAAGTCTGGTGCAAATATACTACATGCATAATGCAAGCAGGGAACAACAGAATCTCAAATTGGCATAGAGAATCCGCTATTGGGAAGAGGTGGCTCATGAGCGGAGACCATGATTAGAAGGACTTATCATAAGTATGTCCATCTATGTTAAATTATCATCAACTATTGTTGACAGATCACTACAAGACCTGACTATATCTAAAGAAGAATGGTCGAGACAAACGAACTAGTCTTGAACACAACAAACGAACTAGTCTTGAACACAACAAACCTCCTACTGTCCAAGGTGGATGGCCCACCAGATAAATGAGGGATCCAAAAACACCAAATTTTCTGGGCCTTCTAGGCTATGGACATAGGCAATGCTGGCTACCTTCTGTGAAAAAGATCCCTTAGTGGATGCTCTATGTAGGCAAAATAGGATCTGATATCATTAGACTGGATGGAAGATTGTCTTACTTACATCTATTAGACACAAAGCAAATTAAAGAAGCAAGGAAAAGTCTCTATCAAGAAGAAATCACGTCTAATAAAGATGGGCGATTGAAAGGAATCTATGAAATGCTCCCAACTAATATCAACACATATAATTTAAACGCATGTTTATAACAAGAAGTTGACTTGGAAGATATTCTACCAGCTCCTTACCCTACAAGGACAAGCATTCAAGAAAGGCAGCCAATTAGGATAACATGAAAAAAAGTACACATTACAGATATAAAAGTCCTCGTTGTCATGAAAGGTATAATGAATATACAAAATTGAGAAAGCAAACTTCTAAAAGCAACCGCATAGAGAAAAATATGACCATAAGGGTTGACCTTGAATATAGAGGTGAAGAATAATGATGGATGTTGGTATTATGGCAAACTTATACACATTACGAAGAATATGTCAAAGAGAGAAAGATGGTCAAAAAATTAAGAGAAGCATTCACATATGAGAGGGCAATCCATTACACCATACCAATGAGAACGACAATAATAACCACCAAGCCCTTTTTATTAGTATTTATATTCATGCATAGACAAGTGGTTAAAGATGGGTCAATATTTTTCATTTCATAAAGCCTATAAGGATAGGATTTTGTGGCAAATAATGTCGCCCCAAATTTCAAAGGGTTACAATCAAATGAGAGAGTTCTCGGGGAGGTCGGAGGAGCTAGTATTTTCAGGTTTCTGCCCTCCTGGCCAGCATTCAGATACGGATAGACAAGCTCCCCCTTATTCTTTGGGGGTTCTCCCCCCCTCTCGGCTTAGTAAGGAGAAGATGCTCCATGAGATCCGGAAGGATGTTAGTCTCCAGTACACCAAATGCACATGGATCTCTCCTGTTGCCCCTCTTTCCCCCAAGCTGTCTTTCTACCATGAGCACTTCTTACAGATACAGGAGGGCAGAATAGTTCCTCCAAAATACCTTCAGCAACACACAATGCATAGTCTTCAGATCACTATTGGGCAACTCAAGGTGTGTTCTCACCAACTCCGGATTGAGTCAGATCACCATCTTCCGACGAAGGAGCAGATTTGCTTGTTTTGTTCCTTGGGTGAAGTTGAAACCCTTCATCACTTTATTTTTTGTTGTCCCATTTATTTTGAGATCCGGGGTAGATTCCATTGCCTTTTCAGGGACAACTCTCGATCTGTTTCTACCTTCTTCAGATAAACGGACCAGAGGTGTCTCGCATGTTGGACATTTTGAGTCAAAGTTATCATTGATGTCAAGGAACGAAGTTTTCATTAATGTCAAGGAATAAGATACCGTTGATGTCAAAAGATCAAAAGGAACAATGCAAAGGTTAATGGCAAAAGAGCTTCATAATATTTATTTTTAATATTATGTGAAGCATAAGTAGAAGGGTTTTTATTAAAACCATGGAAGAGCAAAAATAAAAGGTTTTTCATAAAAACCCAAGGAGGCTTTTAAATTCATATTAGAAAGCCCAAGGAAGTTTTAATATTTATTTTATAAAATATTTAAATTCAAACTGAATTTAAATTTTATAAATAAATATTATTTATACAAAGTGGTAAAACCTAAGAAGGTTTTAATCCTTAATAAAGCCAAAAGAATTTAAATATTATTTATAATATTTAAATTCTAAAGAATTTAAATAATTTATAAATTAAATATTTAAAAGCTAAAGCGCCAACGTTTAATTTCATGGTGGCATATTGGTATAAAAACCATATGCCTAAGTGGCAAAAGAATCATCCCTTGTTCGATTTACCAAAGGCCTGCGAGTTGTGTGTTTCGTGCAAGGAAGAAGACAAGGTTTTGTCTTAAGTGCGCCGGCGAAGAAATAACGCGAAAGAAGCCCTAAACCTCATAACCATCCAGCGTGGTGGTCTGGTGGCAAGTTGGAGTGAGCTAGGGTGCTTGTGAGCGGGAGGACCCGCGTTCGAATCTCGACAGGAAGTGTTTTGAGTGGACTTGGTCAGCGTTTTGAGTGGACTTGGTTAGGCGCCAAAGGAAGCAGCGCAAATCCCTTTTTGGGTGAGGCGCCAAGAGGGAGAAGATAGAGCACGTGGTGCTCTTCCCTCCCAAGGTGAGCGCCTAGCTCACGCGGCGGTTGGAGCCGCGGCTAGGGCGCTAGTAGAGGCGGCGTCGTGAGTTCGAGTCTCACCAAGGAAAAGGTAATAAATTTTTTAATATATTTTGTGATGCCTAAGGTTTTGACATAAGGTCCTAGGGAGTTAAAAGGGGTAGATAAAAAGTATTTTTAATTGGTCATTATTTTGGTTAATTGGAGGAATAAGGAGTTAGCTTTATTTTTAAAGTCTTTATGACATATTGGCTTATTGAAGAAATAAGTGGATTAAAGTGTTGGTTAGATTTTGAGAGGACTTCTTGCCATTGAGTTATTTTGAGAAGGTGATTGTATTGACATTATTTCTGGTATTGGATATTATTTTAACTGGGAGATTATAAGGTGTATTTGGTCAATTATTTTTGTATATGTTGATGGATGCTTTCTTCAAGATGGAGTGGTAAGGTGTATGTATGTTTTGATATTTGCATTGTACTTTTGAGAGAGTTTATCATCTTATAACTTCTTTGAGTTTGAAACAGCAGTGTTTGTGGTTGTGGCAGATTTTTGAGGTTCCTTAATCATCAAGAAAAAGGTACGGGCACATTCTTCCATAGTTCAGTTGATTGATTGTTTTCTAGAAAACAAGTTTGGAGTGAAAAGGACTTAATTAGGTTTCCTTATTGAGTTGTTGAGCTATATGTGAGATTGGTTTATAAGCATTGTTGTTGAAGTGATTGATTGAGTGAAGAACTTGAACTAGGGTTTGCAAAGATCATGAGTATCATTATTATGTGAGATTGGTTGATAAGAATTGTTGGAAACATTTTGAGTGAGTGTTCATTTGCTTGGACTAGGGTTTGTAAGCAAGGATTGTTTCATTGAGTGATTGGTTGAGTAGAGTTGGTTGAGCCTAGTCAAGTGGATGTGTGAAGTGATTGTTCAAGTTCTATGAAACAAATTATTCTATATTCTGAATTGATTTGAGAAATAGGTTGAGTATTGATAAGTGTGAAACATATTGAGTCTCTAACAATTCTCTATATGTTTCCAAAAGAGTGATTGAAAGTAATTGAGCATTGAGGTGAATGTGAAGCATATTGAGTCTCTAACAATTCTCTGTATGTTTCCAAAAGAGTGATTGAAAGTAATTGAGCATTGAGGTGAATGTGAAGCATATTGAGTCTCTAACAATTCTCTGTATGTTTCTAAAAGATTGATTGAAAGTGATTGAGCATTGTGATGAGTATAGAGCATATTGAGTCTCTAACAATTCTCTTTATGTTTCTATGAGATTAGACAAGTTCAAGTGTGGACTTGTTGAGCAGATTTGAGGCAAGTCTTTGAGAAGACTTGTGGACAGATTTGGGTAAGCTTTTGTGGAAGCTTACAATACAAATTGAGAGCAGATTTGGATAAGTTCTAGTGAGGACTTATTGAGCAGATTTGGACAAGTTCTAGAGAGGACTTGCGGACAGATTAGTGTGAGCTTTTGTGGAAGCTTGCAAGGCAAATTTGAGACAAGTCTTTGAGAAGACTTGAGAGCAGAATTGATTGATTTGTTCAAACCTTGAATTTAAGGTTTGAGGCAGATCCAGCAGAGTTGATTTGAGATTGAGTCAAGCTTTGAGTTAAGACTTGAGGACAGAGATTGAGGACAGATTTGTGCTAGACCGAAGGACTGTGTTTAGTACAGATCAGAGGACAGAGTTTGGTGCAGATTTGAGGACAGGTTTGTGCCAGACCAGAGACAGAGATTGAGGACAGATTTGTGCTAGACCAAAGGACTGTGTTTAGTGCAGATTTGAGACAGAGCTTTGGAGGTGACAGAGTTGAGGACAAAGGTCTCCAGCCAGAGCAGGGAGGACAGGTGTCTTCTGTGGATAGAGTTCCATTTGCTAAGGGCAGTGGAGGCAGAGGTCTTCTAGAGGATCACCAGCTAGAGCAGAGTTAGGAGATTGGTGTCTCCTGTGGATAGAGATCCACAAACTTCATTAGGGGATTGGTGTCTCCTTTGGATAGAGATCCATAAACATTGTAATAGGGAAAGGATTCCCAAGAGATTGATTGAGTAAATTTTAGTGAAATATTTTCTCCATGGAGTAGCCCACATTGGGTGAACCACGTAAATTTGGTGTCTCTATTATGTGTGGTGATTTGTGCATTGCTTTGATTACTGCTATTGATATTGCTATCTATACATTGCATAATAGTGATTGGGAAAGAAACGTAAAAAGTGGTCTTATACTGTTCACCCCCTCTCTCAGTATAAGTTTGTGTTCTTCATCGCACTCTTTCTTAGGGAGATAACTCAGCTTCGACGACATAAAAGTTCTCCAAATGGATCTCACCCTCCTCAACATCGGCTCATCACAACATACTTCACCATCTCCGACAGACCAGGTGACTCCGATCGAAAACGCCCCACATCATCCAGTTCAAACAGAAGCAGGGTCACTAGACAACACACCCACATTTTGTCAGGGTTCCGAACTAGCAATGGGCAAAGACATATCATGGACTTCTTCAGCTCCGATACTTCGGACTTGACTGTTAGGAGAGATTAGTTTCTGGGGGGTGCTTGGAGCTTGCCCCTCCTGGGTTGCTCCCTCCCTCCTCCTTTTCTCTCTCTGTTCTTCTTGGTGTGCACTCCTCTCTTTTGGACTGCAGACCTCCCCCCTCGGCTCTCCCTTTTCTTTTCCCTTTCTCTTTGGCCCGGTTGTCGGGTTTCATCTTGTTCTTATCTTAGTTCTTTTCTTTGTTGCGCTTTTTAGCCTATTGGCTTCTTATAGTCCCTTGGGTCTTATTTTGGCGCACCACGGACATTAATAATATTTCATTTCATTTCAACTCCTATTAAAATAAGATAGTGAAATGTTGATATCTAAACCTAAGGAAGGAGAAAGCCAAGGTAGAAATTAAGAAATAAATTTTATTGATGGCAGCAGGATTCCAAAATAGGTACATGAAACTCAGATATTACACTTAGTAACAACAATTTTACTGATGGCAACATGATTCCAAATTAAGTGCATGATTTTATGATCTTAATCATACAACAATTCAATCATATAGCATTAGCTCAATCGGTTCAATTCCTCAAATTATAAGGAGGAGACCGAGATTTGAATCTTGCCAAATGATACATGCATAATAAACAAGCTGTTGTAATACCACCATGTGGTAACAATGTAATACAGGTGGGGATGTTTCAATCCCATAAAACCAATTTAAGAAAAAAATAATAATCATACAACAATTCATAAGACAAGATCCAAGTGCGCAAGATGGTTCTGAGCAATAGACAATGTGACAAAAAGAATTAATGGTGGCCTCCCATAAATCATGTGAGAGATAATCACATTTGGCCACCAATGAGGCTGTAGAAAGGGAATAATACCATAATATAAGCTAGGACAGATATGCAGCATAAGCATGGATGTACACTATATTAAGTGTGCAAATGTATGAGAAGCAACTATGGTATTTGGGCTGAGGGGTGTAAAGGGGAGGTTGACAAGAAATTAGCAAAAGTTGATAACACGTTCTTGGCAGGTTTGTTACTCATGTTTATGAATTTAATTTGGATAGATTTCTGCTTGGTTGTAGTCTCAGTCTTGATATTTTAAAATTGTGAGAGAATATCAGGTTGCTCACTCTAAATTTCAAATTGCTTGCTATATATACATGCTTGCTATGAATATGCACTAAAGTTATGGTGAGTTGCTTATGTGAATCATATTAAAACCTTCCAAATCAACCGAGGGATGCAAGCGTCAGAGAGTCTCCATTTGGCTACATATGAGACAAACCCCGATAGGGTCCAACATAAAATTTTATTTCCAAAAATTTCAACATAGAGTTATATTTGGCCACAAATGAGGCTATAGAAAGGGAATAATACCCTAATATAAGTGGGGACTGATATGCAGCATAAGCATGAATGTACACTACATTGAAGTGCGCAAATATATGAGAAGCAGCTATGGGGCTTGAAGTGAGCAAAAGAGAGAAGAGATTGACAAGAACTTAGGAAGAGTCAAAATATAAGTGGGGACTGATATGCAGCATAAGCATGAATGTACACTACATTGAAGTGCGCAAATATATGAGAAGCAGCTATGGGGCTTGAAGTGAGGGAACGAGAGAAGAGATTGACAAGAACTTAGGAAGAGTCAAAATATAAGTGGAGACTGATATGCAGCATAAGCATGAATGTACACTACATTGAAGTGCGCAAATATATGAGAAGCAGCTATGGGGCTTGGAGTGAGGGAAAGAGAGAAGAGATTGACAAGAACTTAGGAAGAGTCAAAATGATACATTCTTGGCTTGTTTGTTACTCGTCGAACTTGACTTGGATTGCAAGTTCAACTATAGGAGGTGATTTCTCACCTTTTGCTGCTTGATCCCCTAAGCCATGTTTGTGAATTTACTTTTGGATAGATTTCTGTTTCGTTGTAATTTCAGCCTTGATATTTTTATATCGTGAGAGAATTTCACGTTGCTTGCTCTGAATTTCAAATTGCTTTCTATGGATATGCACTAAAAGTTTTTGAAAGATGATGGACACCATCAGAGAGTACTTTCAGCAATACACTTCTCGTGATATTTTATTCTTTATTTGAGATTAGCAACAGCATCATTATTTTTGTGCAGTTTGGTATGGAGCTGGACTAAAGTCACTGAAGCTCATACCCCAATTGCTTTAAGTCTGCAATCCATTTGGTGTGCCACTTATACGAAGTGTTTAAAACCTTCCGAATCAACAAAGGGCTGCAAGAGTCAAAGAACCTCCATTTGGCTACAAATGAGGCAAACCCTAACAGGCTCAGGCATAAAATTTTATTTCCAAATCTCTCTCCAGAAGAACTTTCAAAAATTTTAGTAGAAATTTTAAAAAAGACTATCAAGATTTCTTTCTAAGAAAATCTTTTGCAGGGTCAACAACAAAGGAGGGAAAAATAGCTACAAGCTTACTGCAGTGGTAAGGGCTTTGGCCTTTCTTTGAGAGGTCCAAGGTTCAAAGTTCAAACCCCACTCAATATGAGGGGACCAGGATCCCTCATAAAAACCTGTGTAAACTCGTAGAAAAAACAAAGGAGGAAAAAAAAAGAAAAGAAAAAGGAAAAAAAAAAGTTTAGAGAAAGGGAGTCGGGGGAGGAAGCGGGGTAGGTGGAGGCGTCTCCGAAAAAGGTGAGTCGCAATCCCTCGACCTTTTAAAATAAAACCTCGCCGCCCTTTTATTCTTAAGCCCTCGACTGACTCAAGGCTCTCTAATAGAGAGCACTCCACCTTGAAAACTACAGCGAGCCTCTTTAAACTTAAAGCTCGACCTCTCTAATAGAGAGCACTCGACCTTGAAAACTACAGCGAGCCTCTTTAAACTTAAAGCTCGACCGATTCTGAATAACCTTTTGATTTGATTCGATTTGATTTAAAGGGCCCTCTTTTGAAAAGCACTCCTTTAGATACCATACCATGACTTGATCGATGCGACTCCAAGCAGAAAAACTGACTCTTTAAAACATAAAACCCTATAGCATTTCCAAAAATTTCAAAAATCACAATTTCCAGAAGATTTCAGCAGCTTCAAAAGAATTTCAGAATTTCCAACCAAAAAAAACGACTCCCTAAAAAAACCAGAGTCCTCAAAAAAAGCCGGCAACTTTCCGAACAATCACAAAGGTTCCAACAAATTTCACCAGCTTAGAAAAGAATTTCAGAATTTTCAGAAAATTTCAGTAGTTTTCAGGTGCATTTCAGAATTTCCAGGAAAATTCAGCAGCTTCCAAAAGAATTTCCAGAATTTATTTAAAGTGTGTTTATGTCAAAATTGTAGGAGTGAAATGCAAGCACATTTAGATTACATAAGAATTTTTTAAAACCGTTGAGACCTCAAACAACTTGAATACTACCTTCAAGAGAAAATTGCAGAAGCCCTCAAAAAAAAGATCCAAGACAGAAAAAAAAAACAAAACAAAACAAAAACAAAAACAAATTGTGAAGGCCAAACAAAGAGAGTGGGTGAAGAACCGGAGACTTTGGAAGATGCTACTATGTCTGAGATAGACAGCATGAAGAAACTGTATGAACACAACTAACCTGGAAAATGTGATTATGAATAGTCAAGTTTAAGCTTGGCATGCAGCAACAAAGTGTGCTTAAATTTCTGGAGATTCTTCTTCAGACAGAATTTAGCAAAGTTGTGCTTATGAGCAAACTGCCGGTGCTTCACAGATTTGTTAAAGGTTTCTATGGTGAAAACCAATTTATTAACAAGTTCTAAAGTAAATATCATGTCTTTGGACGTATTCTTAAGTGGTGCAGTAATCAAAGATATAATATTAAGTGGTGGAGTAATCAAAGGTATAATAAACATGGGACTATTTCTAAAGTAGACCGTTCCTATTGAATGAAGTATTGTGTTCTATTTGTTTTAAATAAGCTATAAATGTAGAATGGGTTAAATAGAGATCCTATAGAGGCGTTATTATTCTATTTGTAAAAAATATCAAATGGATGGTTTGATATTTAGTTATTATTCTATTTGTCAAACTGAGAAGAAAATTTGTTTCAAATGGAGCGGTGCACATGGAACACAAATATAAATAACATATAAAAAGCAAGCATTTCAGATTAAATCCTTTCAACAACAGTGCCAAGATATCATGACTTGACTCGAATAGTTGATATGGGTATTCAACTTTCTAATCTATGCTTATAGGAGAATGAATGCTTTACTCTTCGCACATGAGGGAGATGAAGGTGATGCCCATGCTGATGATTACGAGAGGGTGAATGGAGGCAATGGCATAAGAAAGAGAAATAAAATCCTCGGTTTTTTTTGGGAAAGGAAGAGTAACACTACCTGTCCCAATTGATGTCTGTTTGTGAGAGGCCTACGCCCACCATCAGTCCCTCCTCTTCGGTTGGCGTTGGCATCCCCTTCCTTTGTGTACTTTCTCACAGTCTCTCACAAACTCTCTTATAAGCGAGGACAGAGGTGAGAAAGGAACAGAGCAACAACGGTGGTTCTAGAGATGACACGAGAGTTGAATTAAGAAAAAGGAGACTCCTGCCCGTTTACATAGCATGTTCAAATTTTGAAGTTGAAAAGCAAGTAGATTATGATGGGAACTTCAACCTCTTGTTGCACTCACCCAAATCCCAATATATCATTTTCGACTAAAACTAAGGCTATTTCGTCGTTAAAAAAATAAAACAGGAGGATAAAAGGGTAAAAATTGTAAAACTATGAAAAATACAATTTTTTATATGATTTGTGTGAAAAATTTTACTATTAATATTTAAAATATTTAAAACTGAACATCCTCATCCCATCATGAAAAAAAATTGAACTTATCCCAAAACTCTCCTCCTCTCCCACTCCGTCGGGGAACAAGACCCTCTCGGTTATTCCCATTGATCCAAATGCATGCTATCTATGGGTAGCCCATCCACGTTCTCCCTACCATGGTCCAGCAGCGAAGCCTTTGGTTCCTTTGTTTGTTTGGCCACTCCACTTCTTTGGAATCAATATTTCTTATCAAAAATAAATTAAAAAAAATAAAGAATTTAATTTATAATCACACATATGTTATAGTTTAAGAAAAATACAATATTATTATTTAATATAATAACATAAAGTTTATATTTTAATTTAAAGAAAAAAGGAGTGTGAGTTGGGAATTGAGTGTTCGCCACAAACAAGAAAAAAGTATGAGCAAGAAGTCGAAGCAAAATAAAATCAAAGAACAAGCGACACTTCCTAATTTAGATCTTAGGAAAAACTCAAAAGCTAAAAAATTGTATGAAAAAATCTAGGTAACATGGCAAGAGAGTCGTTTCTTTAAGTCTTTAAGTCTTTATTGTAAATAAAGATGTCCTAGTTGGAAGTAAGGATGCCATTGTTGGGAGTATGGATGTCTTAGTCAACGATAAAAGAAAGAATGAATTTATGGTAAACTCTATCCAGGTAATAGATACTACACCAAAAATGATTATCAAGGATGAGATAATCGAACATGAATAATAGTTCTTAAAACTAGAGGGTTAATATGCAAGTTTCATGGATATTGGTTAAGTTTTTCTGAGATTAAAATTGGATCAAGTGGAAGTGGGGATTGTTAGCAAATTATCACTATTCTCACAGGATAATTCCATAAGATCTCACAATATTTCTAGACACAAATTCATACAATAAATCACTTAAACAATGCACAATAAACTCATTGAAATCTTTATTGAAAATACATCTACTATAAGCAATGCATAAATGCAATGCTTCTTCGATACATATTACATAGTTTTGTCTTCAATATATACATACATGAGACTCTTCATATTCACATGACTCTTGACCTTTGCACTTACATAAACTCTTCATCTCCTCATACTCACGGGAGATCCAACTCTTCATATTTCTCTCTTACATAATAATAAATCTCACATATTTACATAAAGACAAAGTCTCTCATGATTGCTCATAACTCCTCACTTCTAAACATAACTCACACTTACTATCATAACACGTCTCACATATAACTTCACACTTATTTACTTGACACATACTCACACTTTAATAACATAACACATACTATAAACTCAAAAAAAAAATCAATGAGTTTACACAAGTTTTTATGAGGGGTCCCAATCCCCTCATACTGAGTGGGGTTTGAACCTTGAACCTTTCAAAGAGAGGCCAAAGCCCTTGACACATACTCACACTTTAATAACATAACACATATTATAAAGTCAAAAAAAATCAATGAGTTTATACAAGTTTTTATGAGGGGTCCTAGTCCCCTCATACTGAGTAGGGTTTGAAGCTTGGACCTTTCAAAGAGAGGTCAAAGCCCTTGACACATACTCACACTTTAATAACATAACACATACTATAAACTCAAAAAAAAAATTCAATGAGTTTACACAAGTTTTTATGAGGGGTCACGGTCCCCTCATACCGAGTGGGGTTTGAACCTTGGACCTTTCAAAGAGAGGCCAAAGCCCTTGCCACCATAGTAAGCTTGCAGCTACTATAGACTCAAATATTAAACACACTCTAGACTAAACTATTTACAAGGTCCTTGCATTAATATTGCAAGGTAACAAATAATGTAATACCTTCAACACCCCCACCCCATATACATTATTTGGTATGAAGGTCCTTTGCCTTCATGTTCTTTCATCTTCTTGATTTGACTTAGATGATGCATTCTAGCTTGTTTTAATTTTGGTACTGATTTTGTTTCTTTTGGATCGATTGTTGAAGAAGTTCATACCTTTTTTCTATCCTGCATATATGAAATTGGAAAAATATTTATGAAGAAATCTATTTAGTGCTACCCTTGTTATCATTTCTTCTATCTTGTCCCATTTGTGCATGCTTATCCATCCATAATTCATATTATTTTCTTTGTACCCAAGCCTTGGTTTGGGTTAGGCTGCCGAGTTTGCCCTATCACTTATGGAATGAGGATGTGTTGGCAGGTATAGAGAGAGAAATAGGGGTCCTGGTGGCTATTGACTTAGCCACCAGAGCCCGTTCTTGACTTATTTATGCAAGAATTTATGTCAATGCAGACCTTGAGAAGGATTTGTTTGCCTCAGTCAGTTTGATCTCAAAGTTGAGGGTCTAAAACCAGAATATTGAGTATGAGAATGCTCTAATCATATGCGTAGAATGCAAGAAACTAGGGCATTCATCTAATGTATGCCCTAAGCGTAAAAAATCCTCCTAAAAGCAAAAAATATGGAAAAAGAAGTAGTCTGAAGGAGAGAACTCTGGACAAGGCAATAGAAATTTATGAGAATCAGGTGGATGGCTTTCCCCATCGGGCTTCCTTAACGAAGGATCATACAATGATGAAGAAGCAGGAGGTATGTTTAATGAACTCCTCATTAGAGGATTTTGAAATTCCTATTTCAAATGCTTTTAATATTTTAGAAGTTGGTAATCCTGAGTTAGCTCTCAATTCTCAACCAGAGGGATCTAAAAGAGACTTTGTGTAGTCCAAATATAATTCTAAGTCTCAAGAAAAAATCCAAATTCCCCTCAAGGAGGATATTCCCCTGGAAGAAAAAAAAAGATGATAAACTAAAAGGGGGTCTAGAAGGTAGCTCAACCCCAAATCATCAAAAAAGGAACTAGGAAAAAGGGGGAATTGATGTTGGTGTAGAGAAATGTCTAGGTAGACCATCAAAATAGAATATTAGGGAACAAGAAACAATGGCTGGCATAGCCAATGGAACTCAGACTATCTTATCCCTAGGTCGGGAGGGGGAATGCTTGGCAGACCTGAAAATTAAACTTCTCTCATAGAATATAAGGGGACTCAACACCCCTTCAAAACAAAGACTTGTTAAAGCATTGAGAATAGAAAAGAGACCACATATTTTTCTTCTACAAGAAACTAAAATAGACCAACAAATATGGAGGCAATTAAAAGTAGGATTTCAAAAGAGATAGAGTTAGCAGCTAGCCCGGTGTGTGCAACTTCTAGGGGTCTACTTTGCTTATGGAATAAAAACAATTTAGAGGGAAGAACTTTAATCCAAATAAACTAGGTATTTACTTCCCTTTTTTAATGTAAGAAAACTAACAATTAGTGGATTATAACAAATGTGTACAACTGCTAGAAGAAACAACTTTGGGATAACCGAAACCATCAAAGTGAAGTGTTTAAAAGAATGCCTTGGATTCTAGATGGGGATTTCAATTCTCTCCTAAATCCATCTGATAAGAAAATAGGAAACCTTACTATCTCAAAAGGAATGATTGATTTTTCCAACTTCATTAATGATAATGATCTAATGGATGTGGACCTTAGGAGAGTGAAATATACTTGGAGTAATCGTCATTTAGGGGAGCATCTAATCCAAGTCAAATTAGATATATTTTTATTGCCTCATGAATGTTTACAACTTTTTGGAGAATCCCTCTTGTCTACCCTCCCTAAAGTTGGTTCTAATCACAACCCTTTGATTTGGGAATCAGGTGACTCAAAATATTTGTTCAAACCCCCATTTAGATTTGAAATGATGTGGCTTTGGCATTAGAATTTGAAAGCTCAAATTGTAGACCAGTGGAAGGAAGAATTATCTAATGATAATATTTTCCAAATAACTAAGAGGTTAAGGTTCATTAAAAGGAATCTGAAGCAGTTGAACAAATAGTTTTTTGGGTATCTTTTGCAAAAAAAAAACTTAGTTAAAAAATTAGCTATAGGATATTGAAGATCTGATGGATAAGGAGGGTCTATCTAGTGAGTTGTGAGATAGAGAAAAACTTATTCTTGCTAAATACCATAATACCTTGGCTTGTGAAGATATTTTTTGGAGATAAAAATCAAGAATAACTTGGCTTAAAGAAGGGGATCGTAACACTAAGTTTTTCCATGTTTCTGCATTAAGACATCAAAGTAGCAATAAAATTATGGAAATTTTGAAAAATAATGGGCAAGTAATGGAGGATTTGGGGGAGATTAGAAAGGAGGCAGTTTAGTTTTTCTCAGAACTGATTGGTGTGGTCACCCCCTCATGAGGAAGCAATGGATTCCATGATCCAAAATATCCCTACTTTGATCATAGATCAAATGAATGACTATCTTCGAAGTCCTTTTACAGATGAGGAGATATACAAGGCTTTGATATGAAGGGGGATAAAGCCCTTGGGCCAAATGGTTTCCCAACGGGTTTCTTCCAACATTTTTGGCACTTTGTAGGGCCTAATATTATTGGTCCAATGGAGATTAAGAAGAATTGTCATATTCTTGATGATGTGAATGCTACCTTCTTGGAACTTATTCCTAAGGTAGCAGGGGCTAGAAATTTTGTTGATTTTCATCCTATTAGCATGTGTAATACACTGTATAATTTTTTTTCCAAAACATTTGTGTATCGCTCCAAATTTTTCGCATCCCTACCTTCAAGCTATAGGATCCGCGCCCGAAGGAGGATGGGAAAAGGATGTCGCGATACCTCGGACTAAGAGGACTTTGCGAAGGTCCCGCCTCTCAAGGGAGGTGTATTTTGGTGATTTTTCGACGGATGGTGGGTTCACCAGGAAACATTTAGCGGCAGTTTCCACGCCTAGGTTTTGGAATGTGTTTGATGAGTTCGTTTTAACCTTAAGCATTCATATCCTAGGTTTGGCCGAATGAATCTAAATTAAAACTACATGAAAATGCAACTTTCATGAATACAAAAAACAGATTTGAAAGCAGAAAACAGAGAATTTTACAGAATGACAATGAAAAATACCTGATCCGGATGTCTGTAGAAGATTCTCGACGTTTGAAGCGCTCGGATCGCCTGTAATCCGACAGAATCGCCTGCAATCTGACAGAATCGTCTGAAACTGACAGAATCGTTCGAGATCTGACGAATTCGTCGACGAATTCGCCAGAGACCTGCAAGACAGAAAATAGATGCAAAATACAAGAAATTCTATTGTGCTAACAGAGGCAAATTACACCAAATAGCAATATGAATACTGAACAATATTTAAGAACAGAATTTAAAGCCAATTACTGTACTTTAATAGCAGATCATGAACTTAGCATGCAATCTAAGCTAAATGGGTGAACTCCAAATGCAAAATAACATAAAACCGAATAAATAATCTAATTTACGTAATAAAATGATAGAAATAGAGTTGAGAAAAGCAAACTCCAGGCACTGATTGCCTCGATGTGGGCTGCAGTCGAGATCGTCTCGCATCAGTACGAAATCGTCTCGCATTCGACAGGATCGCCTCCGATCTGAACAGAGTTCGTCGACGACGATGGATGCTGGCTCCGATTGAAAAACAATGATGTACCTGCAATAAAATCGATGTGGAACTAGTGCAAATGCAAGATTAGGATGTTCTAATGTAGAGGGAATCACTTTGCAGAAAATTTCAGCCAGGGGTTGGGGAGGGAAAATCTTAGAGATTAAATAGGCTTAGGGGGAGTAGGTAGGAGGTTGGAGATCATCCCAATTTGGGAGATCTCCAACGGGGGAGGGTCCCAACGGCACAGACACGCTTCTGCCCATATTGGAGACCCGTTGGAACAGATTCCAACTATGCAAATTCAGTTTTGCGACAAGATCGTCTGGACGTCCTAGTCCAGACGAAATCGTCAAATCTGGGGCGATATCGTCTGATCGACGACGATATCGTCAAACGGTCAAAACAACCTCTAAAATTGGCATGGAAAAGGGGGAAACGGAATACCCGACGGTTAACGGGCGGTTTGGGAGGTTAAATTTGATTTTAAAATTATTTACTAAGGTGAATGTAAATTTTATAATTTTACTGCGCCAATTTTAGGGTGCTACATTTTGCCCCCTCTTTAGCGAATTTTTCGAAGAAAATGCGTTAAAGATGAGTTCTTCTCGATCTACGAGAAAGCAAAAAATTATACCCATTTTTAGGCGACGATTCTTGGTCGAATCGTACGACAACTTACTATGGTGCCCCCTCCGTGTTTTTACCCAAATCGAACGTTTGAGGTAAAAACGCGAAAAAGCAAAAAATTATTGTTGAATAAAATTAAGAAAAATAGGGTAAAACCCTAATTCATTTTTACTGTTCATTTTCTGGTTTTTAGAGCTCTGAAGCAAAAATGGTGGAGACGACGCACAGATCTGCAGAGGTCCGACGCGGTCTACGGGTAAGAGCCTAGACTTAGCTAGAACTGATTTAATTTAATTTTTACATGCTTTTTAAGTGATTTTTAGGTGAATTTGGAGCATCGCGGCCGTTTTTGGCCGTCGACGTTGTCAGGACGAAATCGTCCCGATTTCGACGAAATCGTCTCGATTTCGACGAAATCGTCTCAATTTCGTCAATTTCGCCCAAGGGCGAAATCGGCGAAAGGGGGACGATTTCGTCAATCTAGAGACGATTTCGACAAGCGAGATCGGAGACGATTATGCTCAAATTTGGGACGATATCGTCCAATAGTGGGCGATATCATCAATTACATGAAATTGATCTTTAAGTTGCATTATTAATTACTGGAATTGTTATTAATGATTGTTTGTTGTTTTGTTGTTTATGTTGCAGAGAGGATTACTAAAGAGCAGGGAGTGGAAATATGGAGGTTTGAGAGATGACTTGGCCGCTCTGACACAGGCAGAGCGAGATCTGTTGGCACAGGCCGGCTTACAACATGTGGCGGAGATGCCACAAGTATCCACGGACATGGGGCTTCTAACAACCCTAGCAGAGAGATGGTATCCGGGTTCTTCCTATTTTTGGTTACCGATAGGGGAGATGGCTCCCACACTAGAGGATGTATGGAGGATTCTGAGAATCCCCATACAAGGACGGATGATCACTCCTGCGGCCAATCAGGGCCACGCTATGGGACGGCTGTGTGGTGACCCGAGCTTCGCCCTGGAGAAGGGCGAAGTGAATATCGAGGCACTACGCCAGATGCCTGGGGCATCCAGACTCACACGAGTTCTAGCTGGAGTGGTTGGTGGACTTCTGCTGTGCCACCAAAGCGGATGCAGGGTACCATGGATGCTCGCAGATGTGATCTACGATATGAGAGACCATGGGTACAGGTTTTGTTGGGGCAGTTTTGTTCTATGCCGGTTGTACAGGATCCTGTATGGGGTCGTGTACAAGGGCGGGCGATGTCTGGTGATGACATCGCTCCTACAGGTTTGGTGCTGGGAGCACATTGCAGTGCGAAGGCCGATAGGGCTTCCACTGACAGGGGTGGATGGGGAGAGGCCCCGAGTCTTCTACTGGTGGCTCCGGAGAGGGTCACAGCGGCGGATCGACCTACCGATGTCCCGGAGGCTACTGGATGACTTGGTCCCGGATCAGATCACCTGGAGGCCATGGAGAGGGCACCCAGGGTGGGCCGAGGACGGACAGGAGCTGGCTCGCATCAGGCGAGTCTACTGGCTGCGGATGGAGAGAGGAGAGGTGGAGCTCCACCGCTATGACCGAGTTTTGAGATAGTTCGGTCTGCAGCAGGGGATCCCATCTCTCAGGGACTACGAGTTTTCTCGGACTGTCCGGGATAACACCACGGTTAGCGGGGCTCCTGACATGCAGCGCTTCTGGAGCCAGGACGCAGACGATGCCCCCATCCAGCCAGTGGATGGGGACGACGCAGGAGTAGCCGATGGCTACGATGCCTGGTACGCAGGCATCCACCCTCCTCGGATGACGAGGGCACAGGGTCCGATCCACGTAGTTGTGCGTCGGATAGGGAGGCGATGCCAGGCAACGATAGAGGCGGCCCAGTGTCACGATGGGAGAGAGCAGAGGAGGCCACATGCACAGGAGAGGCCGCGATAGCGGGAGAGGAGGGAGGAGAGACCCCCATCTCCACAGAGAGAGAGGCCACCATCGCCCGATAAGGGCAAGGGCATTGACACAGGAGAGAGCAACGAGACGACGACTCTTCGGACGGAGAATATCCATCTCCAGACATAGGTGCAGACTCTGCAGGACGAGGCTGCACGACATCGAGCTGAGGTGACACAGCTCAGAGACGAGATTGCATGCCTCAGGGCACGGGGCGGAGGGGCGAGCACTCAGGAGCTGATGCGGTCGGTTTCTCAGACCGCATTCTACCAGGGGATCTATTTTTAGATGGTGCCCGAGGGCCAGAGGGTACAGCTATCGATTGCTATTGCAGATCCGATCAGGACAGGGTCATCGAGGAGCTCATCCCGATCGACGACGAGGACTCGCAGTACCACACATACTGCGATGGGGCCACCTCGTCCTCCGCAGGGCGGGGGAGGAGATGAGGCTGAGAGCTCTAGGGGCTCTCGAGACACTGCTCGGAGGACATTTGATTGAGTATGCCAAGATATGGATTGTGGCATACCAATCTAGTCGATATGATGTACATATATTTTTGAGATATATATGATGATATATTTTTGATCATATGACTTGTGTCTTGAGTATGTTTATGATGATTTTATGTTTTGATTGATTGATTTGAAAATTCATGTAATTATGTCGTTGGAAATATTATAATTTGAATGTCATGCTATAAAATTTTAAATGAAATAATCCGATGTAACAAAGTGGTTGTATGTGATGCAATAATTTTGATAAAAATAAAAGGGGACTTTTAACAATAATTTCAAAGGACATTGTCGCTATTATAGACCATTTCATGGAGTCGCCGCTCACTCGGTCGTCAAGCTAATCCCCGTATAGAAATATTGCAAAAAGTAAAAGAGTGCTTAAGAGACTGCCTTAAGACTTTGTTGTGATAGTGCAAATGATGATGATGATGGTTGGTTTGTTTTCAGACTTTCATGAAAAATATTATGCATGAAATATTTTTAAAATGATTTTTGCTAGGCATAAATTCCTAAGTGTGATAAAATTTGTGAATAATTCCTTAGGAATTATACCATCATTGCAAAGTTAAAGGTTTGACATAATGACATAAAATAGTGAAAAAAATGGGTTTGCTTTTGAAAAGCATAATTTGTGTAAAATGAAGTCATATGGTTTTTATGATTTTTGATAAAATGGGGAATAAAAATTGTTACAATGGTTTGCGCTAGGCATAGAATATGTAGGTATAGACTTATACCATCATCGCGAAAATCCAAAAAAAATAGTTTTATTGCATGGTTGATTTTTTGATGAACAGAAAAGATGAAAATGAGGACTTGCGCTAGGCATAAAATTCCAATTTTGGTTTTGAAACTATACCATCGTCGCAAAAGTCAACCAGATATATATGATTTGATTTGTGTAATTTGGAAGAAATTTTTGATTTTTCTAATTCTATAGTTGTCTTTGTGAAAAATAATTGTACTTGATTATTCCAAACAAGTTGCAAAAATAATATTTCAAAGTATTTTGAAGACAAAAGTTAGATTTATAAGGAATCCCATGTGCATATGTGCATTCATTTCCGATCTTGATTTATCCTAATGATAAACAAAATCTCTCAAATACAAATGTGTGTGCAATTGCATTGTTCATTTACCAGTTTTGAGCAAGATACTATGATACAAGTGATTTGAGGAAACCAAATAAATGTTCATTAACCATGATGTAGATGCATATAACCATATTAGACTACTATGTAGGTCGGATTATCAAGAGCTAGCTAATCCATAAGCAGACATAGGTCTGTACAAAAGAAGGTCGCTAATGTGATGCATATATCGCCACGCTAGGAGTTACCCAAGGCCAAGCAGAGTTGGGCACAAACCACTTGCTATGGGGCTTACCTCACAGCTTTCGAATAATTGAGAATTCCAGGGATTCAAGCTCATCAACCCTTCTTTTCTTTTCAAAGGGTAGGGAAAGGGATTTTATTGCTTTCTTGCTTTCTTTTGAACTTTGCTTATTTTTCTTTTTGTATTTCTTTTGCTTGATAATACTTGGAACATTGCTGAAATAACATTTTTCTTTTCTCTTCTTTCTTGAATTTTTCTTCTCTTTTTCTTTGCTAGGGATACTTGCTCGGATTAGCTGTAGAGCAAGGGATTTTTATTCTGGGTAGGGGTGAGCTTGTCCTTTTGCCAATTCTCAAAGATTCTAGACCATGTGCATGATAGGATAGCAGGGGAAACTTTTCACTCAAGAAATCAGTTCTACTATGTAGCAAAACATGGAAATTACAAATATAATCATTTTATTGTGAAAAGATGTGCTTGGTTTAGGTAAATAACAAGATCAATTCTCTATGCTCAAACTTTATTTAATTGAAATTTGTGAACTTTGATATAAGAGAGATTAGTAATCATGCCATATAAAAGCAAGATATTTATTTTTTTGTGAGTGTGCAAGTGAGGGATTCAAAATAAATGCTAATTTATCCAAAATAAGTTGAAACATATAACCGCAATAATTGTAAGAAAATATATATAAACGATTTTGAGAAGTTTTGAGAATGTTGACTCTCTCTTTCTTCCGTATATTGTTTTGGTTTCGAAAGAGTCAAGCATATAGTTGTTTTTATTATTTTTTTTTTTTTTTTTTTGAGCAAAAGAATTTAACAAGTGCTTTAAATAAATGCAATAGATAGTTTTTGAAGATTTTTCTGGAGATTTATGAATGTTTTTGGTGTTTTTGGATTTTAATAAATTGAAAGAAATACAAGATAGTGATTTTGAACAAATATATACATGGATGAAATGACCAGATTTATGCATAGTAACGTTTAAGATGCAAAATATTCATGGGTTCTTTAAGTTCTTTACCATCTAAGGTAGATAATTTATATGCTCCTGATTCAAATTTAGCAGTAATGATGTATGGTCCGAGCCAGTTGGGCTCAAATTTACCTTTAAGTTCCTTAGTTGCATTTGTATTTTTTTGATTTTCTTTTAGAACAAGGTCGCCAATCTCAAAGGATCGATGACGAACTTTCTTAGCATATGATCTTTTAAGCTTGTTTTGGTAAGCACGGAGATGCTCCAAAGCATTGATGCATTTTTCATCTAGGAGTTCCACATGACTGAGTCTGCCAAAGACGATATTCATCTCCTACTTCGGTATCTTGAAGTAGCAGAGCCAAAGAAGGAACTTCCAATTCAAATGGAAAAACTGCTTCAACGACCATACACCAAAACAAATGGTGAAGTGCCCGTCGGGGTTCGAACACTAGTTCGATAAGCCCACAAGGTCGGATATAATTGAATATGCCGACTCACGGCCGCTTTATTGACTAATATTTTGAGAATTTTGATTAAAGTTTTGTTAGAAGCTTCTGCTTGACCATTACCCTGAGGATAATAGGGGGTGGACCAACGATGTTGAATCTTATATTTTTGACATAATTTTTTAACATCTTTATTTTTGAAAGGAGTTCCATTGTCAGAGATGAGATTCGCAGGAATTTCGAACTCCGCAAATGATTTGATTAAAAATGAATTTAGAGACTCGTGAGCAGCTGCAAGAAGCTAAAGGCATAGCTTCAACCCACTTCGTGAAATACTCAGTGGCAGTTATGATGAACTTGTGTCCATCAGATGACACAAGATTGATTTTGCCAATAATATCCAAGCCCCATTTAGAAAAGGGCCAAGGAGATGAAATAGCCTGCAACTCTTGTGCAGGCGCATGGACAAGGTCAGCATGTTTTTGACACTTGTCGCAATGGCGCACATACTCATGTGCATCCGTTTCCATGGTAGGCCAAAAGTATCCTATCCGAAGGAGCTTTTTAGCAATGGCACTACCACTAAAGTGTCCTCCACAAGATCCATCGTGGGCTTCACTCAAGGCTGATTTAGACTCTTCTAAGTTTAAGCATCTTAATAGGATACCTTCAAAAGATCTCCTATATAAAGTATTGCCAATTATTACAAAGCGACTTGCTCGTCGACGTAATAACCGACGCTGGTTTCTATTAGAATTGTCAGGGAAAGTCCCATTTTGGAGAAAATCAAATATGTCTGTATACCAAGGTTCAGGAGTAGTTTCATTGATTAGAAACACATCCAAAGGCTCTAAGCATGACTTAGTTGAAGCGGGTTCTTGGAGCCGACGAATAATGATAGTGGCATATTCGTCGTCTAACTCCAAGGGCAGGAGAGATGCAACTGCGGCCATGGCATCAGCTGCACGGTTGCTAGTTCGAGGAATGGCTTCCAAGGTGACTTGATCAAATAAAGACATTAGTTGTAAAACATAGGCCTTATATGGGCGCAGTTTATCATCTCGGGTTTGATAAACTTCATTAATTTGGTTTATAACTAATTGGGAATCCCCAAAAACTAAAAGGTGTTTAATTTTTAGTGCTAGAGCAGCTCGTAATCCAAGGATTAGAGCTTCATACTCAGCAGTATTGTTGGTGCAAGCAAAGGTCAGTTTGAAGGACAGAGGAATAAGATGTTTTTGCGGAGATATTAAAATAATACCCGCACCAGCCCCACTCATGCATCGGGCTCCATCAAAGTATAAGGACCATTGTTCAACAAGGTCTCGCCTCTAATTGAAGGCATTCATCAGAAACTCGATAATGAGGGGATGAGTAGACTCTAAGGGTGCAGCAGACTAATTGATCTCGCTATGATTTGACCCTTAACGTACTTCTGTCCTATGAATGTGAGATCAAACTCGCTTAGAGCAAGAACCCACTTGGCCGTGCGACCCGATAAATAAGGTCGACTCATGAGATACCTTAAGGGATCGTATTTAGCAATGACATACGTTTTTTGACTAAGCATATAATGTCGTAATTTTTGCGTAGCAAAAATGACTGCTAGACATAGCTTCTCTAACGCTCGTATAGCGGGTTTCATAACTGATGAAGGTTCGGCTAATATAATAATTAGCACGTTCTCATTTTTCATCATCGAGTTGAGCTAACATAGCTCCTAAGGCAGAATCTGAAGCAGAAATATAGAGGAGAAATGGGCGATCAAATTTAGGCGATGAAAGCACCGATGGGTTAAGGAGATATTGTTTGAGAAGTTCAAAAGCTTCTCTACATTCCGTGTCCCAATTGAAAGGGACATCCTTCTTAAGAAGTTTGAGAAAAGGACCAGTTTTGTCCGCCAGCTTATCAATGAAGCGACGGATAGCTTGAAGTTTACCCTGTAAACTTCGTAATTCAGATATATTAGTAGGTGCGGGCATATCGATGATAGCCACAATTTTGAGAGGGTCAATTTTGATACCACGTAAAGAAACTAAAACCCCCAATAGTTTGCCGGACTTAACTCCGAATATACATTTTGCTGGATTTAATCGAATGAGATATTCTCGTAATCGATTAAAGACTTTTCGCAAATCATCCAAATGATGATCTTCAATAAGAGAGCGAGCTATAATATCATCTACATAATCATGTAGGATATCATGCATCATATCATGAAAAATGTAGGTCATAGCTCGTTGGTAAGTTGCACCTGCGTTCTTTAAGCCAAATGGCATCACTTTCCAAAGAAAAGGTACCCCAGGGGGTAATAAAGGTTGTTTTAGCCTGGTCTTCAGGAGCTATCCGAATTTGATTATAACCGGAGAATCCATCCATTAAGGACATCATCCCACTTTCGGCAAGTAAAGTCAATAATTTGATCCATGTTTGGAAGAGGAAAGTCGTCTTTAGGGCATGCAACGTTGATATCTCTAAAATCGGTGCAAACCCTAACTTTGGTAGCTTCTTTCTTGGTGACTGGAACTACATTTGAGATCCATTCAGGATAATCAATAGCTTGTATAAAGATAACATTCAGGAGTTTTTCTAACTCCCCTTTGACTAGCAAAGCCACTTTGGGATGCATTTTTCTAAGTTTTTGTTTAACCGGTTTAGCATCCGGATGGACCACTAGATGATGCATGACTACGGAAGGGTCTAGACTATATCTTCGTATGTCCAAGCGAAGACATCTTCATACTCTTTAAGGAATGCAATGTATTGTTCTTGTTTTTCTCGGACTTAGTTCTGCTCCAATATTGATTATGTGAGGATTGTCCTCGGCTCCAATGTTAATTTTAATGACATTTTCTACCTCCATGTGTAGATCTCTTTCAAAATTAGGTGGGGCGGGTGAAACGCCCAATTCTTGTAATTCTTGTAAGGTTAATTTAGATAATTCATTCTGAGGATCAGTGGCCTCAAGTTGGGCTATAGTTGGTATAGAACCATCAAAATAAAACCCATTGTGTAACATCTCTTCAACAGAGACATCATGGAAGATATCTCCTTCCAACTCTTCATCGGGGTCAGCAATCATTTCAGGGTATGCTATGGATAGCATGTTGCATGAAAACGACTGATTATTAAGAGGCAAATCAACATGCCTATCCAAATAATCTTGATAGCATATGAGGTGATCATCCTCCTCAAAAGGAAAGGGTTGACCCTTACTAGGAAATAGGCCCACACCACAGCGGGCATGCCACGGTTCTACCTCGAAAGGTTCTTTCATGCCATTTTGGAAAGGTCCCAAGCCTTTCCCTTTATATCCCATTTTAAGCATCATGGGTTTAGCTTTAATATAATCATTGGTAAAATAACACCGAGCGTATCCCTCATGATGAGTTTTGATATTCCGAGGGATTCTTCCCTAGTCATATCCTTTATAAATGAAGGCACAACTCCCGACTTGGTAAGTACTTCCCATAGGTTGTGGGAGGCCCAAAGTACGAGGAGATGGCGGCAATTTATTTAAAAGGTTTGAATCTTGCATGAAAGCATTCATTTTTTCTGATATTAAGGTTGTAGATAAATCTGGTAATAGTTCATCATAAAGGGCATAAGATGTAGAAGGTTTATTACCTATGTCTTGAGATGTGGAAGGTATGATAGATGTGTCTAGAGGTTTTGAATTTGTAGGGGTAATAGTTGAAGGATTGGTTGTAAAATCTTTTTGAGGTTCTAGAAGAATTTGTTTAGAGGGTTGTTGATCTATATAGGAGGATGAAACAAATGGAGGGGAACTAGGTGAAGTTATGGGTTTATGTTTCATAGTTTTAGATGAAAAAGAAGAACTAGGATGTGTGGATGATAGAGCTGGGCAAAATTGCACTCCAACTGGTTCTGCCAAAGCACACATATCAAAAGGTCTAGGGTCACCATGAATAGTGACCAACCGATTTTTAAACTCAAATTTAACACATTGGTGTAAAGTTGATGGGACCGCTCGCATGGCATTGATCCAAGGGCGACCCAAAAGTATATTGTAGGATGCTGGGCAATGTACAATAAACACGGTTGTTTCTAGGGTTCTAGGACCAACTTGCAATGGGAGGGTGATAACTCCACACGTTTCTTGTGTTTCGTCATTAAAAGCTTTGATGATCATATCGCTTTTCTTCATTTCATCACTTCTAAAGCCAAATCGTTGGTAGAAGTCAAAGGTGCAAATGTTTAGAGATGAGCCATTATCAATCAAAACTCGTTTGACAGCTACATCTCCAATTAAAGCAGTAATGTATAAGGGATTGTCCTTATGTAAACTGTGTTGCGGGATATCTTTATCCCTGAAGTCAATACAATCAATCTCTCGAGTGATGATCGTATGGGCCATAGCTTCAGGTTGAATGTTTTGAGGTACCATCATTTGGCTCAATGTAAGCATCAACTCATCCCTATGGGTGGGAGAGGATCTCAATAAATCTAAGAGGGAAATTCTGGCCGTAGTGTTGGACAATTGTTCGTTAATACTGTAAGGGGGTTTAGGTTGAGCATTAGAAGCAAGATTCCCTTTATTAGGATTTTTCAGAACGAATGGAGCTGATCCATCGTTCTGGTTTGGTTCTTGTTGGGAATTTTGAGCTTGTTGTCGAGTAACGACTCCAATGGTTCCTACAATGTTATAGTGATGACGTTGAAACGGTCTCGGTTGAGAATTTATGGCTTGTTCATAAGGAAGGACTATATTAGAAGAAGGTCGAGTAGTGACTCTTCTAGGAAATGGTTCTTCTGGAACCATAGCATCTGTGAAGGGTTGAATAGGATCTGATTCATTTTCAGAACTATTCGATTGGTTTGAAGTAATGTCTAGTTCACTTTCACTATCTGATTCTATATCACTAGAATCAAAAGTTTGAAAATTATGTAAGGGCCTGGTTGTAACTAGGGATAAGGTCGTGTCAAATATTTGAGAATCCTGAATAGGTAATTGTCCGCTAATGGTTCCTACATATCGGGTAGGAGGGGGAACATTATGATGTTCGATTTGATTGGCCACCTCTTTACCATGTCTTGGTAAAGGGTGTTGAAATATGTCTAAAGTTTGATTGGCGTTTTGATTTTGATTTTGGGGAATGGTCTTTTGAGTATTATTAGGAGGGTTTTGTTTAGGTTGGAAGGCTTGCACTTCCATTTCATTATTGTCAATCAAATCTTGTATTTTATGTTTCAATCTCTTACAAGCGTTGGTAGAATGTCCAGGTCCTCTATGGAAATCACAATGCAAATCAGCTCTATATCCGGGTATACTTGGGTCAGTTCCCGGATAGCGGGTAATTGGATCAAACCTCTTTCGAGTAATTGAGGTAAAATAGTTGACAAAGGTTGGTTTAATCTAGTGAATTCTCGAGGAGGCTTGTTAGGAGGTTTCAATATGAATTTTTTTGTTGTCTTCGTTGCATTGATATTAGCAACATTTTTGCTGTCAGTGACTCTGTCACCGACAACCTATTTGTTTTTATATTGATTTCTGGATGTTTTCTCATCATCCTTCTTCCTAAGTTGGCCTCTCCTAATGAGGGCATCTTCTACTCTTCGAGCTAAATCTATAGCTTGATCGAAGGTAGTTAGGGTAGTAGTTGATAGTTCATAAGATAGTTGTTCTTGTAAATTGTTGATGAAAATGTCTAACATTTCCCTATAGGGTAGCACAAAGTGCGTTTTCCTATCAATTGCCTCCATCTAGCTAAGAAATCGGCAAAGCATTCATCCTTATCTTGTTTTAAATTGTATAGGTCTTTAATAGTTACATGCCTCTCGATGTAGGCACTAAATTGATGGACAAATGATTCAGCTGTTTCTTCAAAGTTTCTCAAAGAGTGAGTGGGCAATTGGTAGTACCACTCTAATGCCATTCCACCTAAACTTTTGGGGAACATTTTTAGTAATAGCAAGTCGTCATGCGATATGTCGTGACATGCTATCCTAAACATGCGAAGATGCTCTATGGGATCTTCGGTTCCTTTATATATAGGCAGAACATGCATGGGAAAATGTTTAGGGTATGGTTGAGCTACAACTATGGGATCCAAAGGTTGACTACAGATCTCTCGATAATTATACGAGGGACGGTAGGGATCTATTTGGTCCATACGTGAAGCTAATTGTTTCACCATGGCTTCCAGATTACTAGTTTGCCCCCCATATTGGTTTGGTAGGGCATTGACATAAGTGTTATGGGCATATGATGGAGGAACATGCAGGTTAGATGCCATGTTACTGTTGTGTAAATTATTGGTAGGAAAAGTATTATGGAGGAATTTTGAAGTCGGATTATGTTGTATTCCGGATTGTTGAAAGTTTGTATTTGGCTTAGTTTTAGGTTTATGTTTATTTAAAGCATTTTGCTCAATAGTTTGGTGGAATAAAGTAGTGAAGGGAATTTTCTTTTGTGCGGGAGTGATTTTAGGTTGAGTAACAGGTTCCTTAGGAGGTTGGGTAACCTGTTGTTTTGACATGCTTTGGGCTATAGTGACCATATCCGTATTGGATGGTCCACCCTTGTCACTTTCTTGATCAATGAAAGACAAGGGATTAGTCTGCATATTGCACATATATTCCATGGTTGCTTGAGTTTTACTAATTTGCCCTTTATCAAGGCGAATTGCCACATTAAGGTCATCAATGTTTTCCATGAGAAATCTCTTGAAATGCTCTGCATTGTCAAAGGCAATAGCTCCATTTGGAGCTACTCTAGGGGATGAGGATCCATCCTCTTTAACACTTGCTTCTTGTTCCTTATCTTCCCCTAAGTCTTCATCTGATTGACCTAGAGTTTCTCCTTCCGGATTTGAATCTCCAAGAAGGACATTTGGGTTTTCAGCTTGTATCTTGTAACCAATCTTCTCCTTCCCCTAAAGTTTCTTTGCCATTCCTAAGTTTAGGCATGGTGCTAAGTTTTGATTTCAGCAAATATATATATATATATATATATATATATATATATATATATATATATATATATATATATATATATATATATATATATATATATATATATGCAACAAATTAAGAGGTATATATTATTTACTATATACCTACTATAATATTTGAAATTGAAGTGTTTAAGTTTTTGCTAAGTTTTTTGATTTTTTTAGTTTTTCTTTAATTTTTTGAAATAATACAATAAAGACAAAGAAATAAAACAATAGATGCATGCAATAATAAGACTCGAAAGTAAATGAGCTAGTTTTCTATGAATAACTTATGAATATCATTAATAGGTTCGAGTTGTTCAGGGGTCATGAAATGTTCTTCTTCAAATTGAAAGTTTTCTTTTAAGAATTTGATGAAAAGGGCTATGGTAATATTATCTGTCTCAGATGTCGGTTGATAGAAGTAAAGCTCGTGGCAATACTCTCGATATAACACAAAGACGAGGAACTCTATTCCATCTTTCCCTATCTGTAAGAACAACCTCTTGGTCTTCTACAAGGCCTAGGAATTGGTGCACAATGGCTGCGTTCTCGAGGTATTCCTCGAAGGTGAATAATTCTGAAGATACTAAAGCTCTCCTATAGGCTAACCATCTATGGCAGGCTCTCTGAAGTTCATGATAAAAAACTAATTGATGAGGATCCAGGATTCTATCCAAGACTAGCCTCTTAATTTGCTTAAGTTGTGTGGACCTAGATGAAATGAGACTAAGTCTCCTATCAAGTTCGTTCCACAGGAATTGATTTCTACTTGTTTCAGGGATATTAAGGACAGAATTAACTTCTATAGCTGCCAATTGATTTTCTACGTTTATAGTAACTGCTAACCTCTTTTTAGGAGCTACCATCTAAACATGACTTTAAACCTTAAATGTTTTAAAATGCATCTAAGTTTTAGTTGTTCTAATTTTTTTTTTTTTTGTTTTTGTTTTTGTTTTCAAAAGGTTATGATGCATTCACGTCGGGTTCACCAAAATGTATCGCTCCAAATTTTTCGCATCCCTACCTTCAAGCTATAGGATCCGCGCCCGGAAGGAGGATGGGAAAAGGATGTCGCGATACCTCGGACTGAGAGGACTTTGCGAAGGTCCCGCCTCTCAAGGGAGGTGTATTTTGGTGATTTTTCGATGGATGGTGGGTTCACCAGGAAACATTTAGCGGCAGTTTCCACGCCTAGGTTTTGGAATGTGTTTGATGAGTTCGTTTTAACCTTAAGCATTCATATCCTAGGTTTGGCCGAATGAATCTAAATTAAAACTACATGAAAATGCAACTTTCATGAATACAACAAACAGATTTGAAAGCAGAAAATAGAGAATTTTACAGAATGACAATGAAAAATACCTGATCCGGATGTCTGCAGAAGATTCTGACGTTTGAAGCAGTCTGGATCGCCCGTAATCTGACAGAATCGCCTAATCGATAATCGTCTAAATCGACAAATCGTCGAGATCCGACGAGAATCGCTCGTAACTGACGAATCTCTAAATCGACAATCTCGAGATCCGACGAATTCGTCGACGAATTCGCCGAGACCTGCAAGACAGAAAATAGATGCAAAATACAAGAAATTCTATTGTGCTAACAGAGGCAAATTACACCAAATAGCAATATGAATACTGAACAATATTTAAGAACAGAATTTAAAGCCAATTACTATACTTTAATAGCAGATCATGAACTTAGCATGCAATCTAAGCTAAATGGGTGAACTCCAAATGCAAAATAACATAAAAACTGAATAAATAATCTAATTTACGTAATAAAATGACAAAAATAGAGTTGAGAAAAGCAAACTCCAGGCACTGATTGCCTCGATGTGGGCTGCAATCGAGATCGTCTCGCATCGACATGAAATCGTCTCGCATTCGACAGGATCGCCTCCGATCTGAACAGGTTCGTCGACGACGATGGATGCTGGCTCCGACTGAAAAACAATGATGTACCTGCAATAAAATCGATGTGGAACTAGTGCAAATGCAAGATTAGGATGTTCTAATGTAGAGGGAATCACTTTGCAAAAAATTTCAGCCAGGGGTTGGGGAGGGAAAATCTTAGAGATTAAATAGGCTTAGGGGGAGTAGGTAGGAGGTTGGAGATCATCCCAATTTGGGAGATCTCCAACGGGGGAGGGTCCCAATGGTGCAGACACGCTTCTACCCAGATTGGAGACCCGTTGGAACAGATTCCAACTATGCAAATTCAGTTTTGCGACAAGATCGTCTGGACGTCCTAGTCCAGACGAAATCGTCAAATCTGGGGCGATATCGTCTGATCGGCGACGATATCGTCAAACGGTCAAAACAACCTCTAAAATTGGCACGAAAAAGGGGGAAACGGAATACCCGACGGTTAACGGGCGGTTTGGGAGGTTAAATTTGATTTTAAAATTATTTACTAAGGTGAATGTAAATTTTATAATTTTACTACGCCAATTTTAGGGTGCTACAATTGGCTAATAGAATTAAACTTGTGCTACTATTTATAATAGACCAAAATCATGGTTGGTGTAACAATCCACAAAAAAAAACCCAAGATATATATATATATATAAGTATGGTTCACCAAGGATCTGATATTTTTTTAGCATTCTCAAGGCTTCACCACGTTTGAGTTTAATGTCACTACAGACGACACTCAAGTGGACAAGAGTGGCCAACATCCTATATTTATGGGGTTCACCTTACTAAACCTCACCATTTAGGACACCAAAGTGGTCCCCCCACCTTTCCTATACCCTCACCTATTGGAATATATTACATTATTTGGTACATGCTAATATACCACCTTTGGTACATCCTTATATTAGGAAAGAGTGTCCTAGATTAGAAGTTGAGTATTTACTTTATGCAATGTAATAAGTGCACAAGTATTATTAGAGTGTGCAAAGTATTTGGTATTGTAAATGTGCATAGTTGTCCATGTGCACGAGTCCATAGAATAGGAAGTTGGAGAGTCTCTAGAAGAGTTAAGGCCAAGAGTTCTCCATATGAAGAGTCACTTTACATCCTATATGTATAGGATATAACATGTTTTGTAATATGAAAGTATGGATACTTGAGATCCTTGATTCAATAGAGATGCATTTTCGTGCATTTTCGTGAGAATTTATTAATGGTAATTTTATGAGTTATAGTTGAAGTTATGAGTTATTGTCATTATTATATATATTATATTGCAACTTTATTCTATATATTTTGATGAATTTTATCTTAAGTATTTAACTTCAAAAGCTAACAGTGGTATCAGAGCCACATCAAGGTTTTGACTTGCACAAGTTTTAAAGTTGCAAAGGAGATTTCCACTGGTTAAGGAGAAACTAGTGAAGTTAAAGGAATTACCTCTGGAAAAGAAAACCAAAGAAGTTTGGAGATTTACCTATTCTAGGAGAAACTTCAAAATAGGAGATTACAGGTCTTGAAGATAGACCTTGACGTTGAGGATATTGAGAGACCCAAGAAGAGGTCCTATTGGAGAGTTTAAGAGATTGAAGGAAATTTTAGATTGCAAGTTGGCTAGAGTCTTTCCATAGGGTTGAAGAACTCATAAAGACTGGGACTCAACATAAAATTCTTTCTACTAGTTTTGAGAATAGCTAGTGAAGTTTATTGTTTTTAGAATTTTGGAAATTTAAATGCAGTTGGTCTAAGTTTTTTGTTGCAAAAAATTAGTTCTCAAAAGTTGAGAAGCTTCCTACAATAGATAGAGAAGAATTTCACCTTCGATTTCCTGAAAGTATATGTGCTTTCCTCGTGCAAGGATTAGTTTTGAGTTGCAACAAAAGAATAGACATTGAATATTAAGGAGGTCCAAGAAAGAATGACCCATTGGATATTGAAGGAAGAAGATTGAGGAGAACCAAGAAGGAGGTCTCATAGGAGATTGAAGATTTGAGAAGTTGAAGAAATTCCAAAGTTGAAAGATAGAATATTGGAGAATTGAAGTCAAAGAAGGACTGAGAAAATGTCCTATTTTAGAATTCAAAAGTAGCAAATTTTGGAGATCCAAGAAATCAAGGATAGGTCTCATTGAAGTTTTGAGAATAGTTGAGGAGTTGCAGAATCCGAAGATCCAAGAGAGGTGGTCTCAAGAGAATTTGGAGAAAGAGAAGGCTAGAGAGAGCCTTATTGCAAATTTGGAGAAGCAACCATTGGAGAAAGCTAGAGGAAGAAGGAAGACAAGCAAGGAGAAGTTTATGATAAAGAAGGATTTGGAACAATTGTCACCATCCGAAAACAAGCCCAAGACGAAGAAGTTTTTGGTAAGAAGTTTGCCAAATTTTGGAGAAGAGTTTTGAAGATCTCAAGATATTCAAATTCTTAAGGAAGAAGATAATGAAGGAGATTAGATTTGAAGTCAAAAATCGACAAGAATATTGAAGGAGAAGGGAAGATTGAAGTGGCCATAGTTTTGAGAAGTTTAAGGATAGCCACAATATTTTTGAAGGCTGATTTGAAAAGGAAAGATTGTTGATTTTTGAGGCAAGAGTTAAAGAGTTGCAGGACAATGAATTGAAGGAGTTTAGAGTTGCGATTTGGAAAATATTTGGGCAAACTTTGAAATTCCCTTGAATAGGAGATTGAAGGAGATTGTGACAACGAAATAAGGCAACATTTTGGAGATTTTCATTGTAGTTTTGGACAAGGAAACAAAGGAGGAATTGATTGGAAAGTTGCAAAACTTTTTTGCAGGGTTTGGGTAGCATTAATAGCTGCAAGTTTTAGAGTTTGAGAGGATAAATTTAGAGGATATTTGAAGCCACAAAAATCAGTTTTGTGGACAACATTGGAAGTAGGAGAAGAGTTGCAATTTTGGAGAACTTAGGGACAAATTTGGGAGAGCTTTGGGGCAGCAAAGCATAGGAGGATTTAGTAGCATAATTGCTACAAATTTGGGCAACAAGAAGGCATTATTTGGGTAGCACTCATAGCTGCAAATTTGGTAAGGTTTGGAGTAGTAAAGTGAAGGGAAGTGAAGGTGCAAAACCTACAAGATCAATACAACAAAAGGGTGATTCAAATAATCAAAGAAATCAGCTGAAAAAGGAGATCAAAAAGGTATGCATTTTTGGTGCTACATAAGTTTATTATTGGAGTATTAAAACAAGTCTACATTAAGAGCACCATATTACTTTTATTAAATCTGAAGAAGGAAGTTGAAAAAGAGTCTTCAAGCAAAAGGAGTTGATAGCACTTGCATTCTAAAATATGCAAAACAAAACAACAAAAGTCTAAGTTAAAGTCTACTTTAAAAAAGGAGAAATAAGGAGAATATAATGTTGTTTTATAAGATCTTGAAAGTGCAGATTTATTAGTCTAAAGAGAATCTGAATAAAGGTAATTTTCTAAGCAAATATAAAACCAAGAAGAGCATATTTTTAAGTGTCTAAAGATACTAAGAAGCCACCGTGTAAAGGTGAAGTGAAGGCATTAGTATGGAGTAGTGAAGCACCATCATAGCTCAAGGGAGAAGCGCCACCATTCAAGGAACATTCACCATAGTTCAAGGTAGTGCCACTATTGCTCAAGGAAGAGCCACCATTGCTCAAGGGAGAGCCACCACCGTCTAAGGAAGAGCCACTATTAGAAATTTAAAGCACAATTGTCTAGTTGGAGGTCCAATCTATGCCCAAGATGCTCAAACAAATGTAAAGGATATGTTTCAACAAAGGAAAGTGAAAGAGCTACGTAGAGAAGATAGAAGGTTTAAAATTAGGGAAAATCTCCAAGCGTTAATATTGGAGGGAAGGTTACATGCAAAAGGGACAAGTGTGAGCGTTGGAATAGATAAGCTAAGAGAATTTTGGGTATGAAAATTACATCCAAACTAAAGGAGATGTTAAAATTTTAGTTGGAGGTGGGGACACTTGTTAAGTTACACTCAAAAGCGTTATAAATCCATCATACTTTGCAGATTTATGTTATAGGTATTTGAGAAAAATAAGGGAGTGAATTTGAAGCACTAGAAAAAGGTTGAGTGCCATGTGGCACATATAAAGTGGAAGGTCAATAGGTTTGAAGAATTTCAAGCACCCATATCAAGGAGAGAACGTATTTTCAAGGGACCAAAGATAGCAGGGTAAAAGAAAAATTCACAGATAAGCAATGGAAATAGAAGAACGGGTAGGCGAATTCATTAATTGAAGGTTAAGTGGATGTAAGAAGGAGATACACTGCTTGGCATTATAGGAGAGAGATTCAAGTTACGTGTAACGAAGGAGTCAAAGGGTCAAATATTGTTACAACAACAATATTAAGGTGCAAATTAAAGTACCTTCATAAAGGTTGAAGCCAAGAGGAAAGAGAATAATATTTCCAAGGAGATCAAAGTACAACAAAGGGACGTACATGCAGAAGAGTGCCAATTTGAATACGGTTGTAGACACGAAAAAGTGACCCACTAATATGAGTCATTTTACCTAGATCTCTTGTTTTCCCCTTGGAAAAGTAAGGTCATATTTGGGCCAAAATTTCCTCTACCAAATCCTCTCCATTCCTCCTAGATCCTATACCATTGGATTGGGCTCAAAAAGAGCTTTCCAACGGTATATAATTTATCCCATTCTTACATCGTTGGATCCCCCAAAGTGTAGAAAAATTGCATAGGGGTATAGTTATTGTGAAATCATGGTCTGCCCTTGAGGGATGAGATTTTACATATCTGGGGTTTCCTAGCTATTGTGAAATCATGGTCATCCCTTGCAGGGTGCAATTTTGCATCTCTAGGGTTTGTTCTTAGAAACCCTAATTTTCAAAGTTGACATCTTTTGGTGTTGACTCTTCTTAGTTTTCCCGTCCATTCCTCTTTCAAATCCCCTATAAAAGGAGGGTTTGAAGTCTCATTTTCCCAATCAATTTAATCTAAGTTCTATTTCTTGAGGTCTTCTTTTTTGTAAGCAAGATAACTCACAAATTGACAAGTGCTAATCCAAGACTGAAGTGCTCATTGTTCAAGTGATTGATATAGTCTGTTGAAGCTCTATTTTAGAATGATATACTACTGCATTTGATTATGTGTTGTTGCCCTTGGTGGACAAGTGTTGAAACCCTAAGGAGCACTTTTCCTCTTGGAGGTCTCCATCCTTTTGCCTATGTTTTTGCTACTACCGGGTTGTTTTCACTTATCTGCATTTCAAATATTAATTAGATTTAAGGGTTTTCTCCTCTTCTATGATATTGCGCCCTATAATTTTGGTGTGTGATTTCATAGTTCAGTGAAATCATGATCGCTTCATATGGGGTATGATTTTGCACAGGAAAATATTGGAGGTAATTTGCTATATGCAAATCCTAGATTGACGTTTCATGTTGCATTCTAATCATAATAGCATATTCTATATTATGCTCATCATACTGTTTTGTTTCATTTTATTTTGCTTGCCCATCTTCTAAAGGTCAACTTTCACTTTTGTATTTCAAAGGTTAACTAAAAGTACCTAGGGGGCTTAACTGTTGCACCTCCAAGTATAGCCATACAGTGGCCTAAGCAGGCCACCTAACTTTGATCATATTTTTCAAGTGTTTGTGAAGCTATTTTGTCAAAATAGAAATCGTGGGATATTTTTGGACGAAATATAAAGCTTGGATCAACCACGAGATAAAGATGAGTGCCCTAATTAATCTTAAGGTTATTTATTGGGTGTTTCCCATTTCTATTAAAACCCTAGATTTGATTTAAAAGGAAAATATTTAATTGATTTCTAGGCATTTGAAAGATAAACAACATATAGTGTGCACTTAGGGTTAATATTGTTTGTGTATCCTCTTGAACCCTTGCTCAAAGGATTTTATTTTACAATCCTAGGGTTAGAGATCATTCAAAGCAAAGAATAATTCTAGGGTTAGATCTTGTCTTCTTGCATCTTGCTTCTTGCATTGTTCTTTCATTTCATAGCTTAGTTCTAGAAAGACCAAACATAGGTGATTGTCTTAAACTAAACACATCAAACACATTCCACCCCGAACTTGGAGTGAGTCATAAAACCATTCTTGGTGAACCCTTCCTTCCCCACACTGAATGTAGAGTTACAATGGCCACCGAGGTCACCTCAAGGATTCCTTGTGGATCCAACCTTGAGAATCGTATGCTAGTGCATGATTTTCCCCCTCTACATATTTGGTGAACCCGACATGAACACCACCTTTTATTTTAAAGTTTTAAATAAGACCACTAATTTGTTTACGTGGATTTAGAACATTAATAATACCTTAAGAACCTTATTATGTATCTTTCATTAATTTTCTCTTCTATCCTTTTGCTTCTTCTAATGGCTCCATTCCTTAGAAGCTAGTGAAAGCATCTTGACTTTGATCATATTCTTCAAGAAGATGATCAAGTTGATAGAGAGAATCCTAACCTTGATCCAAAAGAACAAGAAAATGTTGAAACTGAAACAACTATGATACCTTTGAAGGACCCAATAATGGTTTCCTTTTTAAATCATTTGAGCATGTTTGGGGATTTATGAAGCATCATAAGAATAAATTGTTACAGGCTTTGAAGCGGGAAGCCCGATTTGAAAGAGGTGAGGCTCCTCCTCCTAGCCTAGTAGATTCTCCTATGCATGATCATAATAATCCCATTTTAGAATATTTGCATGATGATAATATTGCTCAGCCAAATCATTTCACTGCTATAACCACTAATGTTGTAAGGAGTTCACAAGTCCTTCCAACTAGTAGTGTCATTCAAAATTATTTTCAATTTTCTTCCCAATATACTAATCTCAACACTTTTGCTTCTGTTCCAACAACTATTAGTTACCCTCTTCAACAAGATATCACATATCACAATAGTACCAATAGATTTAACATAATCCAAGTACCTGTTCAACAACCTACCTATCCCTTAGGGAATCTAGGGGCATTGCATAACAACAATTCAGAGGTACAAAGTTTAACTAATATGGTAAAACAACTTGTTTCAAAAGTGGATATGATTCAACCTTCTAGTTTCACCTACATCTATAGAGATATGTGCAATTAGCCCCTAGATCCTATTGTTGTTGCTAGGCCTTATCCCAAGCATTTTTCTATGCCAATCTTACCTGTATACAAGGGAACAAAAGATCCAATTGAGCATTTGTGGAGGTTCATAACAACTTTCCATGATATCATATATGATGATATGTTGTTACTAAAGATGTTCCCTAAGAGTCTAAAAAACATGGCATTAGAATGGTATTATCAATTACCTAGCAATTCCTTTAAGGAACTTTGAAGAAACAACTAAATTATTTGTTCAACAATTTGGTGTTTATGTTGAGAAAAATGTATTTGTGAAAGATGTCTACAATCTAACGCAATATAAAGAGGAAATGTTTTTAGAATTCTTGGCTCATTGGAGAAGCCTAGTTGGTCACTTGAGATATACTTTATCTCTTCGAGATATGCTTGAGATATTTATTAGGAATTTGCAAGAATAATTTTCTTATTCATTAGAAACCATCACTATCACATCTTTTGATCAAGCAATTGAGTTAACAAGGAAAGTGGAATAGGCACTTATCAGAATATGACAACTCAAAGTGAAAGAAGATAAAACCACTAAGTCACAACATAAGGGTAAGCATGTAGGAGGTGATGGTGCAGTGAATAGTAGGCCTATTAATAATATCATTAACAACCTACAAAAGATGATACTTCAAAAACCTTTGCAAAGGAATTTTATGAAACTTAACATACCCATGGAAGTGGTATTAAAGCAACTTTTGGTGGAAGCTAATATGATTGAGTTACATCCCATAAGTTAACCAGATACAATGAGGCATAAGACGCATTAGATTATAGAAACTTGCCCAAGATTACATTTTATAGGTTTGAGAAAAACCTATTTTGGATGTACATAGTTGGCTTACACTTTATTCTCATATCAAATCCTAACAAGACAAATGCTAACTGATTTCCTATATGCTCTCAACCTAGAACAATAACTAT
Organism: Wollemia nobilis; assembly: GCA_028583015.1. Lineage (NCBI taxonomy): Eukaryota > Viridiplantae > Streptophyta > Pinopsida > Araucariales > Araucariaceae > Wollemia > Wollemia nobilis. Next base: position 18,209,587 of record JAQPPZ010016946.1, on the reverse strand, counting down.
GCTAACCAATCTTAGCTACGTAGAAAATACAAATATGCTAACCAAACTATCAAAATCCAACATTCTCCCCCTTAAAGTTGAGAGGGCTGACAAGACAGTCTCTCAGCTTTATATACTGAGCTTTAGCAACTCCTTTGGTGAGGATGTCTGCCATGTTGTCCAAAGTGCTACAATATCGTAGCTCAATCACTTCTTTCTCCACCATGTCACGAATGAAGTGATACTTCATGTCAAAGTGCTTTGACATGTTGTGGTGGATAGGATTATGTGCTAATTGTATGACACTCATATTATCACAATACAATATGGTAGGACCACTTTGTCTCTCTCCTATTTCTTCAAGAACTTTTCTCAACCATAAAGCTTGGGTACTAGCATTTGTGATTGTTATGTACTCAACTTCAATAGATGATAATGCTACAATAGTCTTATTTTTGGAACTCCATGTAATTAGCCTTGACCCAAGACTAAAACAATTCCTTGAAGTAGATTTTCTATCATCTATATTGCTATCCCAACCACTATCACTAAAGCTAACTAATTTTACAACATTACATTTGTGGTAATGGATCCCATAATCCAATGTACCCTTTACATATCTCAAAATTCTTTTAGTTTCTTGTAGATGAAGTTCAGATGGATCAGCCATATATCTTGAAACTAGAGAAATAATATATTGAATATCCGACCTTGTGTTGGTGAGGAACATTAGACCCCTAACCATGCTCCTGTAAGTGGTCATGTCAACTTTTGGTGATCCATCTTCTTTGCTTAATTGGATCCCGTGACTTGTTGCAGTTGCAACAGACTTGCATTGCTCCATAGAAAATTTATTTATCATGTCTTGAGAATATTTGTGTTGACATATGAAGATCCATTTTCCTATTTGATGTACCTCCATGCCTAGGAAGTAATGCATCAAGTCTAGATCTTTCATTTCAAATTCTCTCATCATGGAGTTTTTGAACTCCTTATTCATCTTAGAACTACTACCCATGAATATTAGATCATACACATATAAGCACACAATGAGAATGTATTTACCTTGTTTCATGTAGTAGAGAGTAGGTTCACTTTTGCTCCTAGTAAATCCATACTTTTGAAAGTATCCATCAATGTGTGAGTACCATGCTCTTGGTGCTTGCTTTAGGCCATACAATGCTTTCTTCAATTTGTAGACAAGGTTCTCCTTACCTTGTTCTTCAAAGCCTTGAGGTTTTTGCACAAAAACCTCTTCATTCAAGTACCCATTGAGAAAGGCACTCTTAACATCCATGTGTTGATTTTTCTACCCTTTGTGGACAGCCAAAGAAAGCACTAGTTTAATGGTCTCTTGTCTAGCAACAAAAGCAAAGGTCTCCTCATAGTCAATCCCATACTTTTGAGTAAACCCTTTTGCTACTAGCCTTGCCTTGTGTATTTCAATGCTCCCATCAGCATTGAACTTGGTATTATAGACCCATTTACATCCAACACATTTATTGCCCTTAGGAAGCTCCACTAGCTCCCATGTATCATTCTTTTTTATAGAGGTCATTTCCTCTTTCATGGCCTGTTTCCATACATCATGAGTACATGCTTTTTCATAACTATATGGCTCTAGCTCTACACTAGTCATTAAAGCATAGTTTACAACATTTCCCTTAGGCTCTTGAGAGTCTTCATCACCATACATGTGCAAATTTTCAAGTCTTTTCAAGACTTCATTCATTTCACTAGCTTGGCTTCTAGTGTATCTTCTTTGAAAATTCTTGTCCATCATATGGTAGGAGGGATGGTACTAAAGCGTTCTCTTACCTCTTTATGGTGAATCTACATCCATTGGCATTGGAGAAGAACTTGCTGATATTTTTGGAGAAAAACTTGGAGTAGCACTTGTTGTACTTGGAGTAGAACTCTTCTTTGGACTTGGAGGATTTCCAAGGCTGTTCTTGTTAATGGGATGCACTTGAGAGGAGCTTGCATCTTGAGATCCATCATCAAAAAAAAGTTTTTCATGACCCCATACTCTGCCTTCATCAAAAATCACATCTCTAGAGATTACAACTTTGTGTGTTTTTGGATTGTAGAGTCTATATGTTTTTGAAAACTCACAATACCCAATAAAAATACATGCTTGACTTTTGGGATCAAGTTTCTTTCGTGTCTCATCAGGAATGTGTGCATATGCAAGACAACCAAAAAATTTGAAGTGTTTTACATTTGGATTTTTGCCATACCATCCTTCATATGGAGTTATCACATCTAAACTAGAGTAGGACTCCTATTCAAAATGTAAACACTTGTTCTAAAAACATTAGCTCAATACATGTTACTTAGCTTCTTTGTTTGAAGCATTGATCTTACCATTTCTACAATAGTGCGGTTCTTCCTTTCAGCCACACCATTTTGTTGTGGGGTGTAGGCAATAGTTAATCACTTTTTGATCCCACAATATTTACAATATTTGAGAAAGGTATTTGAACACAATTCCCCTCCTCTATCAGTCCTTAATATCTTTACAACATACTCACTTTGACTCTCTACATTATTTTTGAAATCCTTGAAACATTAAAAAGCTTCATGTTTAGTTTTCAAAAAATAAATCCAACACATTCTAGAGAAATCATCGATGAAAGTGAGAAAGTAATAATTGTTACCCAAGCTTTTGGTATTCATTAGACCACAAATGTCCGAATGTACCAATTGTAGTGGATGGCTTGCTCTCCATGCTTGTCCTCTTGGAAACTTTGTTCTTGAGTGCTTTCTCAAAAAACATCCTTCACACACCTCCTTGTGCTCTTCAACTTTTGGTAATCCAAACACCATAGCTTGTGAAGTCAACAACTTTAAGCTTGCAAAGTTAAGATGACCATATCTCAAATGCCAAAGCACACTTGGTTTTTCTATGGCCACATTAGCAAGTTGAGCACCTCCATGTTTCCTAAAATTTAAGAGGAAATAACCTAAAATTTATCATAGGTACTTGTGTAAAAACTCTATTACAATTGTTTTTGTCAAAAATTACACATTTTCTATATTAAAAAACAAGCCTATAGTTCTTTTCCATTATTTGTCCAACACTAAGAAAATTATGTTGGAGTTTTGGGGTGTAATAGATGTTGTTTACCTTCTTTGTGCCTCCTTTTTTTGGAACCTCCATGGCTCCCATGCCTTCAACTTGTAGTTCCTTGTCATCTCCCAATTTGATCTTTGACTTATAGGTGGAATCCATTGTAGCAAATAGCTCTTCTTTGCCACTCATATGATTTGAGCAACCAGTATCCAAAATATAAGTTTCATAGATATTTTGATCTAATTTTCCATAGGTGAGAAACAAATTTGAAGTTACTTCCTCTTCTCTATAGTTTCCATATTGACCTCTCCCTTCTTGAGAAGTCTTGGACCAACAATATATAGCAAAGTGACCAAGCTTACCACAATTGTAACAAGCTTTCTTTGATTTATACCTCCTCTTTCTCTTCCTTGGTTACCACCTCTTGATATACCTCTTCCTCTTCCTTTGCCTCTCCTTTGACCTCTTCCTTGTCCTCTTCCTTGGCCTCTTCCTTGTCCTCTTCCATAAGCCTCACCTTCCTTGGATGAGAATGCTTTTTCATCACCTCCAAAACTTGATGAAGTAGAACCATGTAGTCTCTCTTCATGAGACAATAAAGAACCAAATAGTGCATCAAAAGTTAGAGTAGATAAATCTTTAGATTCCTCAATAATGATTGCAATATGATTCCACTTATGAAGAAGTATTATCAACACTTTCTTCACGACCACTTCAGTTTAGATGTCTTCTCCAAGGGATTGCATTTTTTTTACAATGGCTTTCACTCTCACACAATTATTACCTACATTTTCATCATATTGCATTTTGATATTCTCAAAATCTCTCTTCAAGGTTTGAAGCCTCACTTGCTTCACTTGATTGCTCCCTTGATAGCTATCCTGCAAGGCTTTCCATGCTTCTAGGGTTGTCAAACAAGAAGCAATCCTTGGAAAGATGCTTTTCTCCAAAGTTGCTTGGAGATGGTAGAGGGAAAAATAATTCTTCTTTTGAGCATCCTTCTTAGTAGTTCTATCAGCTGCACTCAAGGTTTTCCAATATGTAGGTTTTGCATAGCCTTCTTCGACTATGTCCCATAAACCTTTGCCAATGAGTAAGGTCTTCATCTTGATAGACCAATACTCATAATCCAACCCATTAAACTCAGGAATGGGTAGGTTATTGTTAGCTTCCATTGCTCACTTAGTAATCAACAAGACTGAGATAAATTTAATGCAAAATGATAAACACTAAACACCTTTGTCTCTATTTTGTTTTTTTTACTGCTCTTTACTCTTTATTTTTCATAGCATATACTTTATATGATCTCAAGACTAAAAGATATTTATACAATATAATGTTGTAAGTATATGTTTTAATTGGACAAATGAGTAAATCAATTTGTAACCAATAGTCTTACTGAATGGTAATACCTTCACAAACACATCGCTGACTGTTTCCTCTCAAACACAACGTCTCATGAAGTGTTTAAGTTGAACAAGAAAGAAACTTTGTAATGGGCAGCATTCGGTTGGCAACACCTTCTCATAGTTGGCAACAATGCAACATCCTCCTCATAGTCTTCAAACTGGTACCAACATCTTCTCATTCACTCTCCTAGCAGACTTGTCATAGCAAAGAATCTTGGAAACATCTTCCTCCACCAACACGATGTCCACACTTCATCTATACTTTTGAGAAATATTTGTTGACATTTACGTCTCCTTCAATGCATAGGCAAATGCTTGCAAAAATACATCACAACACGTCTCAGGTTCTAGGCTTTCATCTTGTTGTCAACGTCTGACTAAGACATAGAATCCTCACGTCTGATGCCTTACATCCAGAACTCCACCTCTTTCAACATGCAAAAATCATTAAATCGTGTTCACTCAACATTAAATTAAATCATGTTCTCTCAACATTATCAAATCACGTTCTCTTCCAATGACACGACAATATTTAAAAAAAAAAACTATTTTATGACGTAGCTTATATATTACGGCACACGACAATTTTTTTTTTAATATATTTTTTAAAATACCTCCTCCTCACTGATTCTCACGCACAATGTCCACAAGTTTCTTAGCAAACATTGTAGCTCCTCAAATCACATAAAGCAAATGTCACAGCTCTTCAAACAGTATTCCAAACATTGCAAATCGCAACACGTCTCAACACTTCATGACTTTAAAAAACACTTCATGACTACGCATAGATCAAAACATATATTTTTAAATACATGTTACGATGCACAACTTTCTTCGATTGATTGGTAGTATATAAACACTTCAAGGCTTCTTAAACAACCGCTTCTTCCTCATAGCACAACGCACTCCTTCTCATAGCAGGGAGCAGTTTCTTTTGTTAGAAAATGTCACCACCTTCAAAAACCGCATCGAGCCAATGTCCACCTTCAAAAAAAAATTCTGTGATCACATTGAGCGCAAATCCTTTGTAAATGTAGATAGACGTCCTTCCTTACAACTACTCTCCATAGCATATCACGGGCTAAACAACAGTGTACAATGAGCTCTCACAGCAAGATGTCTTCTTCAACATTTGAACTCACAAAATTCATGATGGGTAGAGCTAAACTTTCTTTACCTAATGCTCTGATACCACAATGAGGCATAAGACTCATTAGATTATAGAAACTTGCACATGATTACATTTTATAGGTTTGAGACAAACCTATTTTGAACATACATAGTTGGCTTACACTTTATTCTCATATCAAATCCTAACAAGACAAATACTAACTGATTTCCTATATTCTCTCAACCTAGAACAAGAAATATGCTAACCAATCTTAGCTACGTAGGAAATACAAAGATGCTAACCAAACTATCAAAGTCCAACATACTACAACTAATTGGTATAAGGCAGGTCAACATTGTGGATATCATAAAGTTGAAGGACATTGGACAAATTATTGTAAGATGTTAAAGCATGTAGTTCAAGATCTAAATGATGTAGGGCACCTTACCATAGAAGGTCCTCAGTTATCAAATAATAAACCTCCTACTCAATAGGCACCTACGACTAATCAATATATGGGAATTTTTAGAGATCCACTATCAAAGCATGATCAACCAGTAGCAAATCAAGTGTCTTATCAAAATGAGCCTCCTCCCTACGATAATATGGTTGGCATAGTTGGAGTAACTACAAGGAAACAAGCTCAAGCTTAGTCGACTCAGTGTTATCAATAGGAAAAGAGTTCTTTCTCACAACCGATCTTGGCGTTGAAGAATAATAAAAACAAAAAGTGCAAAAATAGGAACCTTACCTCTAGTGTTGAGACCTCAACCTAAAGTCTCTTTTGACCTTCAACAATAGCTAGCCAGTACCCTAGCTAAGATTTTTATTTTTAGAGTTCTTGCAAACTTCTCCTACTCATCAAGAAGATTTGTTGGAACTTCTAAGACAACAATTTGTTCCTCCAAATATTTCCCCTAGTGTTATGGCTAATGTTGTAAGCTCTCTTGGGATACATCATATCACATTCTCGGATGATGATATTTCTTCCTCATACCTACATAGATATTCTTCTCTCTACATTACTGCATTTATTGGGGAAACCTTTATCAAAAGGGTTATTATTGATAATGGTTCTTCCCTTAATATATGCACATATCAATTTATCCAAAAGTTTAGATTAAAAGATGAAGACTAACTAAATCCAATGCAATAATCAAAACATTCAACAACGAGTCCCAAGAAGCTTGCGACATTATATCCCTCTCCCTTAAAGTTGGACCCAAGATCTTAGATACTATGTTTCATGTGGTATCTTGCCCTTCATATTTTAATCTACTTCTTGGACATCCTTGGATTTGAAGGCTGTCCCTTCTACTTTTTCACCAGTGTTTGAAATTCATATTTAAGGATCAACTTATCACAATTTCGGGTGACCCTCATCCATTCGAATATTATTTTATGGTTGAACAAGCTCAATTTGGTCTCAATATTTGTCCTTCAATTTCATCATATGTTTCTCCAAGTTCCTCATCTTAAATATCTGAGCAATTCGACAATCTAAAAGTGAGTGAGGAACCTCTAATCAAAGTTTCATCATGGGATCAAGACAATCAATCTTTTCAAGAACCTCTTCTAGATATACCTCATCAAGGTTTGAAGTGGAGTAATGAGGATAAAGATTCCCATTATCCCTCTAACATCTTGTTTTGTAATATGATAAATTTTTTGTGTTCTAAAGATAAATCTTCTGCTTCTCAAAGGGACCCTGCTTCACTGTATTATAGAGATCTTGTAAAATTAGGGACCACACCTCCTTATGTTAAGAAAGATAGTTTTATTCAAGTTTGTGAATATTTTTGTGTAATGAATGCCAAAGAAAAGGCTACAAAGGAATATCCTTGTGATTTGATCATAAATATGACCCATTCTAGATTTTTATTTGATGGACCAATCCCTTGTATGTCTGTTCTCTTTGTTAAGATAGGAGGCACAATCAAATTATGTGTCGATTATCGTTTTGCTCACTTGCATTAACAAAATAAAAAATTTAAAAAATGATAAATCACTCGTTAGGCATGCTTTAGCATAGTTTCATATCACATTTGTTTGCTTGATCAAACTGCATGGTTGCCTGTCATATTTTGCATGATTGCCTAGCATTTTGTTCCTCTTTAGTTTTTGCTTGTCATAATTGCATTGTTGCTTTTCATGATTGCTTGATCATATAGCCTTTTTGGGGATTTCGTGACAATGGCAAGTGATGACACCTAGTCAGGTCATAGCTCACATGCATTGCACTCTCATTAGGGCTCTGATGCTTAGAAAAGTCCCCAAACTAGAGCCCATGCATTTTCATCCTTTCTTTTATTATTTTTCTTCCTCTGCTTATTGTTCTTCTTCCTCTCTTTTCTTAGGGCACATGCACACACTCACAGGGTGTTATGATCAAATAAATTGGCCCATTCACACTTTGCACACATCACACCCCTATTAGGTAGTACTTGCTAAGTAATTTACTGCATACACAATACACCCCATATGGGATAGCTTCATTGCCACACACGAGGGGTAACCTCCAACTTGGCCATTTGCGAGCATACATCATAGCTGGTATCTTTTTTCCCTATATCCATCTTAGTGAGCATTACACCCATAGCGGGTCATGCTCCACATTTTTTCACCTACCCATATTAGAAATTATTACACCATAGTGGGTTTTCACCCCACTTTTGACTATATTTTTGAGCATAATACCCTTCATCCAAGGTTTTGACCATTTTCTTTTGCTTTATGTCTCTTTGAACTTTTGGAAGTTTGGTTTCCTCTTCTTCTTCTTCTTCTCATTCTTCTTTTAATTTATCCTCTTATTTTTTTCCCCTTCTTCTTTCATCCATGTATTTCATATTAGATAGATTGCATTTCATGCATTAGTTAGATTCATGTTGTACTCAATTATCATTGTCATGTTGTTAGTTTGCTTGCTCTACTTTCTGTGTTTTTTGTTTTGCTTTTCTTTATTTTCATTTTTTAAGTTTCTAAAGGAATTTTTTATTCCTTTCAAAATTTTAGGGGGCATCCAAGCCTTAGAGGCATTAATGATAGTAATGTCTCACCTTATGTGCAAAATTCTAGAGTATCCATCATGATACTCCTTTTGCACCACACCTTTGTCCTAACCTAGCCATCCATTTCTGTGTTTGTCACTTTCTTGCCCATAGGATTCTACATATTTCTTCTATGCATTTACTTGACCATAAATGCATCAAATATGGGGCCCACTAAGGTGAATCATTTTCCCTAGATCCCTTGTTTTCCCCTTGGAAAAGTAGGGTTATATTTAAGACAAATTTTACCCTACCAAATCCTCTCCATTCCTCCCAAATCCTATACCATTGGATCAAGATCAAAAAGAGTTTTCTAACGGTATATGATTTATCCCATTCTAACACTGTTTGGTCCCCCAAAGTGTAGAAAATTGCATAGGGGTCTAGTTGTTGTGATATCGTGATCGACCCTTGAGGGACACGATTTCATATATCTAGGGTTTCCTAGCTATTGCGAAATCATGGTCGGACCTTGAGGGGTGTGATTTCACATCTCTAGCGTTTTCTCTTAAAAATTCCTAATTTTACAAAGTTGACGTCTTCTAGCGTTAGCTCTTCTTAATTTTCCTGCCCATTCCTCTTTCAAATCCCTTATAAAAGGAGGGTTTAAAGTCTTCTTTTCCCCCAATAAATTCAATCTAAGTTCTATTTCTTGAGGCCTTCTTTTCTACAAGCAAGCTAACTCATAAATTGATAAGTGCTCATCCAATACTGAAGTGCTTATTGTTCAAGTGATTGATATAGTTTGTTGAAGCTCTATTTTAAAATGACATATTACTACATTTGATTATGTGTTGCTGCCCTTGGTGGACAAGTGTTGAAGCGCTAAGGAGGAATCTTCCACTTGGAGGTCTCCATCATTATGTTTGTTTTTTTGCTATTATGAGTTTGTTTCGCTTATCTGCATTTCACATATCAATTAGATTTTATTTTGCATTAATTCACCTGCATCATTTGAGGGTTTTTCTCCTCTTATGGGATATCATGCTCGATAATTTTGGGGTATGATTTCATAGTTTTGTAAAATTGCGATCGCTCCATACAGGGTGTGATTTCACATAGATGAAAATTGGGAGCAATATTCTATCTCCAAACCCTAGGTTGATGTTTCATGCTACATTTTGATCATAATAGCATATTATGTATTCTATTCATCATACTATTTTGTTGCATTTTATTTTTCTTGTCCATATTCCAAAGGTCAACTTTCACTTTTGTATTTCAAAGGTCAGCTAAAAGGACCTAGGGGGCTTGATTGCTACACCTCCAAGTATAGCCATACATCGACCTAAGCAGGCCCCCCAACACTAATCATATTTTTCAAGTGTTTGTGAAGCTATTTTGTAGGAATAGAATTAGTGGGATATTATTGGATGAAAGATAAAGATTGGATCAACCACCAGATAAATATAAGTGTCTTAATTAATCTTAAGGTTGTTTTTTGGGTGTTTTCCATTTTTGTTAAAACCCTAGATCTAGTTTAAAAGGAAAAATATTTAGTTGATTTATAGTCATTTGAAATATAAACAAAATATAGTGTGCACTTAGGGTTAATATTGTTTCTAATATTGTTTGTGCATCTCCTCTTTAGAAGTTATAAGGTATAAGGTATAAGGTATTCAACATCAACATAGGGTCAAGAAATTTAGAAGTTATTTTTGGGAGATAAAAGGTTGTCAACTTAAAATTGAAATTTGGTTTCAATCAAACCGAGGTGAAACAAAAGTAGCATTTTTGAAGTTGCATTCAAAAGTTGTTCTTAGTCAATCTCAAAGGTTTAAAGTTTTAAAGAAATATTACTTTAAAAAGGGGCTATGGAGAAGCTTATTAAGTATACTAGATTCAAGGAATCAAAATGGTTTAGAGACATACTTGATTCTAGAAGTGATAAAAAGGAAGATGCAATTAGAAGAGAAGAACCAATATGGCTTAGAAATATTTTTGAGAACTCACAAACTAGTAGTTTGGAAAAAGTAGATTCTATAGAGTTATCCTCCAATAACTTGATAAAAGGAATTGATGACATCTATATTAATGAAGATACTGAGAATACAATCAAGAACCATACACAAATGGTAGAAAAGAATGTTGATCCGAAAGATGCCTTATAGACTTATGAAAGATGCAAAGATAGAATAGCTTCAGTTGTACACAGATGGTTTGACTATTTTATCAAGGAAATGGATGAACTTGATTCTTCTAAGTTAAATAACAAAGAAGTTGGGACATTCTCATGATGTACTTATTGCAACAAATTTGGTCATGAGAAAGTAGATTGTTGGAATTTTCATCCATGTAAATATTGTGGAGGAAAAACTCATTCATCCTTCTTCTGTTACTACGAAGATAAGTACTATAAAATATTTGAAGAAAAATTGATATTCGGATTAGATTATCTCTTCCAAGTTCTTATTTTTGAAGCATCTACTAACAATGAGTTCAAGTTTAAAATTTTTAAAAAGCAAAAAGACAGGTCATTTAGAGAACCAAAGGAAAGAAAATGGGTCAATTTTGATCCACTTATGACTTGCAAGATTATGAGATCTCTTGTTCATCAAGGGTACTTGGAAAACTTCAAGAACAAAGATTTCACCAATCACTTTGAAATACAGGAAAATGGTGAATTGAAGAAGACAAAAAAAATACGCAATGAAGATTGAGCTAAAAGAAGAAGAAGAACCGGATCAAGGTGAAGACCATTTTAAAGATGAAGGTCCACATTGAAGACTAAATTTTTCAATAACTAAATAATGTAATACAGGGGGTGTTGGAATATATTACATTATTTGGTACATGCTAATGTGCCATCTTTGGTACATCCTTAGATTAGGAAAGAGTATCCTATATTAGAATTTGAGTATTTACTTTATGCAATGTAATAAGTGCACAAGTATTATTAAAGTGTGCAAAATATTTTGGTATTGTAAATGTGCATAGTTGTCCATGTGCACATGAGTCCATAGAATAGGAAGTTGGAGAGTCTCTAGAAGAGTGAAATCCAAGAGTTCTCCATATGAAAAGTCAATTTACATCCTATATGTATAGGATATGACATGTTTTGTAATATGGAAGTATGGATACTTGAGATCCTTGATTCAATAGAGATACATTTTTGTGAGCATTTATTAATGGCAATTTTATGAGTTATAGTTGAATTTATTTATGAGTTTTATACTTTTAGAATATTGTCATTATTATATATATATATATATATATATATATATATATATATATATATATATATGTATTGCTACTTTATTTTAGATCTTTTGATGAATTTTATCTTAAGTATTTAGCTTCAAAATCTAACATCACTAGTATAGGATAATCCAACCCTAGTGTAGTGATTATCCTTTAATGGCCATAACAGTTAAATGGGAATGCCTATTCCCAAACCTACCCATAAGTCCATCTATGTAGGTTATTCTAACGTAAAGCATTGATGCTTAGTTACCACACCTTTGCATGCTAAGTTCATCTCACCTGGTAATGAACATGGTTATCGAAACTTCATCGTTCATAGTACCATCACAGTTGTCTCAGATTGATTCCATTAACTTCATATATATGAAGCACCCAAGCCTCACCTTCAAGGTGTATTGATTATGAGCATCTGGCTATTGTATTTCTACAACTTCTTCCAAATTTGTGAGTACTTGGATATTGCATCACTGCAACTCCTTCCAAGACTCACTTCTACCTAGTTATTGTATCATTGCAACACCTCCCAATATTGGATTAATTTTCTTGACTTGGGTCCTAAAAGAAGTTCTAGATTCAAACCCAAAGAACACACCCCTCCCCTTTAACCCAAGATAGCATAAAAACATTATGCCAACTCTCTCAAAAAATAAATGCTTCAATTGAAATTACATGCTTTAACTATAGAATAATTTTTAGAATAAATTGAAACATTATATCTCAAATAAAACATAAGTTTTGCTAGCACTAGAAGAATTTTTCCAATTTTTGAAATCATAAATGAATTAATATTTAAGATTAACATAAAGCAAATATAATCAGTGTTGTCATCTCTATTTTAATGACCACAATAACATTTCCTTATAAAATAAATCATAAAGTATAGCATTTAATTCATCTTACTTTCCTTAAAAAAAACTTTACAAAAAAAATATCAACCCAATTTTTCTTTGTTTGCTCACCAACCATCCCTTACATTATACAAAATGACTCCTAATCATTTTAAAAAGTTATGGAAGCATCATCTAAGTTTTACAAAATAACTCTTATTTGAATAACAACTTCTCATTCCAAGGTAAATTAGATCTAGTCCATCTTCTCTTCACGATCTTCTTCATGAAAGGAATCTTTTCCATGAACTTGAGGAACACTTGGGGGTCAAAACAACTCTTTATGCAGTGCATTCTAACATGCTCTTATGTATGATTGCAAACAACCATGCACAATACATTCTAACAAACAAGGAGAGAATACCATACTTCTATCTATAATGGTTCCCTTACCTACTCAAGTCTCTAGAAACCATTATAATTGTTTTCATCTCCAAAAGAAATATTCCAAACTCTTTGCAACCAAGTACAATATGTTTTAAACAATCAATGCGAGATTCCCATACTTTTCTCTATAATGGTTCCCTTACCTACTCAAGTCTCAAGAAACCATTATAATTATTTTCATCTCCAAAAAAAATATTCCAAACTCTATATTTTCTTTAAAAGCATCTAACATTAAATTAGTTTGAAGGCTACTAACTTTCCTTATCACATAGAAAATTACATACAAATTGCATATGAAGATCAACAACATCAAATTCTTCCTTTTCCTTTACACAAGAACTCCAAATAACAAGGATGTTTTATTCATTCCTTACGAAAATAATAGTGTTACTTATAAAAAACTCTATTCCTTTAAACTATAACAAAGTTGATGCAAAGAGACTATTTTATTACAATATAACATATTCAAGTTTCTATCTATTTAATGATAATGTTATTTTTCCAAGAGCATTATAAATTACTAATACAATAAAAGGCACAAAATCAAGCAACCCAAGATGATTCACATCCATAAAGCAACAAGATAATTTCCAAACCATAAAAAGGAATTATAAAAGTTATTTTCGCAAGATCTTAAACCAAATTTATATAAAGCCTACTTTCAAAGTAAGAAGTGCAAAGCCTCCACTTAGGCATACATTACACATGCATTAAATCAAAACCTCTCCAATCATAATCAAAATTAAAGCTAACATAAGAGAATTTTAAGAAACTAAACAATTACTCCAACATGGAACGACATGTTGTAGAGCCTAGTCTACCCTTACTCTGGGTGAGAGCAACAACAGACCTAAGAACTGCCCAAAAGACTTGCAAATTCCTGCTCCACAAGGATAACATGGAAACGAGGATAAAAATAACCCAAGGCTTCAAACAAGTCTATCCGAGGAGGACATCAAATCTCACAGAACAAACCCAACCAAAGTAGAATAAACAAAAAAAGATAAAAATGTAGTTTGAAACCCAATAAATCAACATTTAAAGAAATAGTAGAGACCTCATATGGGTGCTACAGATGCCCCAAACATGAATAAGCAATCATAAGCCACACAGGAAGGTAAATGTCAACCAAATAATAAATAAAAATGTGCCAAAGAGAGCATCCTCAGGAAACATAACAACATTTATAGAGCAAGGCAAAGCAACAAGATCAAGAGTTTATATATATATATATATAAAGAAATCAAACCTCTACTCCTAGTTAATATACAACAAAGCATTAAAAACAACTAAGTGCATTTACTTTTCAAAGCTTATAACCAGAGGCTTCTACTTTCAATTCATGCTTGACGCTCCTTCCAGTCAATGCTCCTTTCTCTAAAAATAATCCCCTAGAGCTTAACTAAGCAAGGATTTAAATATCTTGGCACAACCTTATTGCATGCCAGTGTTACGCATGAGCATCAGAAATTATACATTGATTGTGTTGCCATATTTTAGCTCTTTTAAATTAAAGTGCTACTAATGCATGATAACATTATAATTTTGGAAGGGTTTTACCAACCTTAGCAACTCATAAGCCAAAATAATATTTCCTTTTAATCAAAGATAATTGAATTGAAATCTAAATCAATTAATATCAATTGTTTGATTATTAACATTGATATTAGTAAATCAAGTATTAACATTATTAACCTCATTAACACTTCATTAGATTAATCAAACAAATCTAAGCTTCCAACTCAAGAAAAATAAGACTTAATCAAATTCATGATACATTATGTTGCTTTATCCTTGAGGAGGTGGTTTTTTAAGATAACTAGCATGTTATCCCCAATCCTACTAAGGATGACTCCTTTGCCATAGCAATCTCATGGCCCAACGATGTATCCAAACAACAAGCAAATGCAATGCATCTATATGATGGGTATACTTTATCCTTGAGCTATCGATGAACAAGTCATCCATGATTTCTCGTAATTCTATCAACTCTTGTGGTTATTCCATACAATTCCACTAGTGAGAGTACCCGGTATTGCAATCATAAATTCATAAATAGTACCATATTCAAAGAATAAAAGGCATATATCACTCATCTTAATAACATAGAAATAAGAACATGCATTAAATATCCATTCACCAATACATAATTTAGTATCAAGATCAAGTTATGCCAAGGAGGATTATTACAAACTCCCTCTTTGACTAAACATTGTCCTCTATGTTTCTTGCATATGAGTATACATGTAAATTTCATTCAAATAAATATGGAAATTGCTTTTACATTTCTTCAACATCTTCCCATGTTGCACAATTTTTAGAATATTGGTCCCATTGGACCTTACATTGATCTAGGGTTCGTTTCCTCAACATATTGGAATGAAACCCTAGAATATTTATTGGTCTCACCTCAATGATTGAGGGATATATCATATGCAATTTAGAAATATTCCAACATGAGTATGATCAACATGAAAGCACGAGGATACGAAAACAAAAAAGGAAAAACTCCAAGCACGATGCAAAAACGAAACTAAACTTAACGCTGAATCCTACGAATTAAAAATGCATGAAATGGAGAAAACATGAATTGAAACCCAAATGAAATAACAACCCTTCTCTTTTATTGATGTATTTCACAACTCGGTTACAATTCGCATCCTCCCTTTTCAGGGGCGAGGAGCGTTAAATTCATCTCTTGGTTACATCCATGGATAGCCATCCTTCTTCCGCGTGCCCACATGTAAGATGGGTGGACCAAAACATCGCCGCCACTTGTGTCTATGAATTTTGATTCCTTGCTGCTCCTCCGATGTTTCGATCCTACATTCAAAGGAACAAGAAATAGTTAGTAGCACCTGCGGATGAAACAAAACATGCAATCCCCAAGCCTACGATAAGTGAATGAGAAAAATGAATTAAACTATAACTAAAATGAATCCAAATGCTCTAAAAATTTGATAGGGGCATCAGGACATCACCAGGAGGGCACTGCAAAAAGAACAGTTGGGAAATTCCTCACCAATTTGAATTCGCTCTGGGGCGGGACGAATTCACCTGCAACAAAACGTCGAAAAGGTACTGTCCCAAATGTCCTACCTAGGAAGCTCCAAAAGACCTACAAATTTGGGGTTAGCTAATTGGGGGCATTTTGGGAAGACCCAGATGGTCAGATTTTCCCAATTTGGCCTCCATAAATGGGAATTTGATGATGCTACCTGCAAGTTAGTAAAGGCAAACGAGTGATAGAAACATGATCAGATTTGCTCAAAAAGAGACGAAATCTAAATGACAACCTATCTAAGCATCATAGAATTGAATGCAGAAAACAAAAATGATAGAAAGAAAAATCTGCCACAGATTCCCAATCGTTCCTAAAAGGGACGATTAGGCCTGTAGCAGTGCGGGGTGCCCGGGTGGGCCGCCCACCGTTTGGGGCCTGATTTCGGCACCAATCCACTTGGGATGGGTCCAAAATCTCTTACAAGGTGTTGTCGACAAATTGGGGTGGTATTCTATGGCCAAATTTCGGGTTTTGGGCTCAAGATTCGTCCTTCCAATAGTCACCCAATGACCTCCTCTCTAAAAGAGATCAAGGATGTGAAAGGCACAAATCGCACAAGGATGTATGGGGAAATAAAACGGCAGCACTTCGTTGCTCCAAATTGCTCTTACTCTCTATATTTTGGGGTGAGAAAACCCACCAATTTATAGACCTGGAGGTCTCTTGGGATGAGCATGCAGAGGTGCCACTTGGCAGCCATGCCCTTCCAGGGGAGGGAAGATTCCTCCCTGAATAGGGACTCCATGACTGCCCTTGTAACAACCTCTAACGCTCGAAAACGCTCACCCATACTCCCATGCAATGAAGGAAGCGTTAAGTGGTGGATCCGAGCTACCATTTGTCAAGATTTGACTTTTTTCCCGTCAAACCTGCAATTCGCCCCACCCTGGAGCGAATTGTGAATTCGTCCCTAGGCGGAGCGAATCCCAATTAGAATTCATCCCTGGGTGGAATGGATATTGAGCAAAGTGCCTGAAGGTGCCAAAATGATTTTTGACCTTCCAAAACTGCTGTGAGAGTGGTTAGGACCACTGTTTAACCTCTAGGGGCTGCCCTTGGGGGCTGTGTGTGCCAATGTGATCAGTGTTTGTGGTCACATAATCGGATTGGTGTTGTTTTGGTGTCTACAGATGCCCCTTTTTGGGATGCATTGTGCAAGGCACAACGTCGAGCAAAAATAGATAACCAAAGCACTAATGATTAGGGTTTCTTAGTAACCTAACCAAATTTTGATGCCCCAAGTATGAAAAGGGCATGCATTCTTGAATCCTTGCTTCTGACGAGCAAAGGAACTCAATTCAAGTGTTAACCTTTTTCGGTGAGGTGTTACTTGAGCTTGGACATTGATCAGTCATGAATAGGCAAAGGGCGCAACCTTTTGTCTGTGGGAACCTTGAGTTCATGATTCATGAATGCCAAGTGATTGATCAGCTTGTGATTATTGCTTGTTTATTGCCCCAAGCAGGAGCGTGATTTGTCTTTGCCAATGATTCTTCGAATGCATGTCATTTCCATGATTGGGTGTGTATTTGTTGATTGGTGACTAAGTGTGACTACCCCCTCAAGCGACGAATCGATGAGGGAATGACCTACATGAGAAAAGCGACGAGTCGCTTGACCCAAGATGACTTAGGTAAGGGTGCCTTCAGATGTTTTATCTTTAAATGTGTGTGCAGTTTTTCGACATTTAGACCTGTTTTTGGTGGGTGTTAACCCTTTTGGGGACGCCTTTCTGGAGCTGAAATTGTCAAAAATCCGTCTTCCCGTGGAGCGGTCCGGCCATGGTGGCCTTCTTAGGGAGTAGGATGGTGATGATTTATAACCCCAATGTCTATTTTGGATGCCAAGAATGTCAGGCATGAAGGCGCCTTCGTTCGGCAACTCTATTGCTATTTTTGGGTGGGTTTTGACCCTTTTGGCGATGTCGTTTGGGGATGAAATTCTCGAAGATCCGTCCTCCCGTGGAGTGGTCCAGCTATGGTAGCCTTCTTAGGGAGTAGGATAGTGAGGATTTGTGACCCCGACATCTATTTTGCATGCCCGAAATGTCAAGTGCAAAAGCACTCTCATTGGACAGTTTTATTGTTGTTTTTTGTGCATTTTTGTTGTTTTGTGAAATGTTTGCTCTGGATTCGTCCCGGGGTGGGACGAATTCCTATTGAGCATTCGTTCCAGGGTGGGACGAGCACTAACCAGAGCGCTCATCCCAGGGAGGAATGATTACAGGCTCAAAAAGCCTATTTAAAGGCCAAAACTAGGGTTTGGGCTCATTTGCACTTGTTTTTTCTGGCGATTTGGAGCTCTGAGGAGGAGGAGGTCAATTCTACGAAGCAAAGTGCTGCCGAATTTTTCTACCACCATGAGTGCACGAACCGGATCGAGCGGCGGAGCCAAAGTGAGACCAGTAAGTGAATGCCCTCTTTATTAGTTTCTTGTATGATAGTTTTTAGAACCGCAAATTATTTTTCGCTTCTGGTTTTATATTTTGTTTTTCAGATGTACAAATAATAACAAAAAACTTAGTGAAATGAATGTGTTTATTTGTTTTGGTATGACTTCACTAAAACGTAGGTTGAAATCCTAGTGGAACCATGTTTGTTTGTGTTCATATGTTTTTGTGCTAATTTATCAATTTGAGAGTATAAAACCCTAGGTTGACAAATTAACTTTTGTTATTTTTGATTTTTTTTTTTTTTTAATTTATCAATTTGAGAGTCATAAAACCCTAGGTTGACAAATTAAATTTTGTTATTTTTGATTTTTTTTTTTGTAGTTGTACATTTTTTTTTCATGATTCTAATGTGTTTATTTTGTTTTTACTTACAGGTTGTGAAGAGTCGGTATCGCGTGCCTACTGTTTTTGCAAAAGCACGAGAGGCGTTAGCTGTGGCTGACTAGGAGTGGCTTGACGCCCTAGGCTTGGGGGTTTTTGAGCTTTTGGATTTTGTTGCGGGGTCACATGACCGGTTCTTTGTAGCCTACGGGCATTTTTGATGATATATATATAGACTTTATTTTGTTTATGCGCATGTGATGATTTGATTTTATGCACGATGATTGATGAATATGGATGTATGCATGTTAAGTTATAGTGATGGATGCATATGTGGTGCTGAATGTGCAAATGTTTCTAATTTATATGATATGCAAATGGAATGGATGAATTGAATTTGTGATGTTTGGTAGTCGCACCATAGACTGTTTAGAACTTTATGGCTTTTTGTCCTAGGCGATTGCTGTGGTAAATGACTTTTCATGTATACATGTTTTTTTTTTTGGTATTTTTTGATGGCAATGTGAGGATGAAAGATAGCAAGTTGGTTTAGAAGGTATGTAGGGTTTTTCAAAACTCAGATGTTTTAACTATCTAGCCATGACTGTACTTTTATCTCACAAGACTTTTGAACAAGGTATGAATCGGACTTGTCTTGGACCAAGTTATTTCACATCCCCGTGTGTGCAATTGAGTTCATTTATGTGGTGTTGGTCGGGATACCGCCGATGCCGGATAGGCTGTCAACCAAACCTGTACCGAGGATCACCCGATTAGCCCCACTAACTCCCTTGTTGTGTTTAGTCGGATTAATCTACGGTGCTATCGTAGGATACCATAAGCTAGCTCATCCACATGCAAACATTGATCTGCACACAAGTTAATGTGACAGATATATCGTCATGCGGGAGGTTTACCACCAGTGACCGATAGGCTATCAACCAAACCGATACCGAGGTTTGCCTCATGACCCGTCTGAATGCTGAGAGTTCCAGGGATTCAAGTTCGACTCCCTTCTTTTCTTCAATTGTATTGGGATACTTGCTCTTTTGTAGTGATAAAAATCACTGTTTATTTTTGTATTATTTTTTTCTTTTGAGCAAGGGATTTGAATATTGAGTGATGAGAATCACTATTTTATGTGCTTTTTGATGTATGCACTTTGGTTGTGATGTCAAATTTTTGGAGTTTTGACGTTTGCAAATTGTTGATGTTTTGCAACTTTTTGAGAACTTGGGATTCTTGGGGAATTGGGTAGGGAGGATGCTTGTCCTTTTGCCAACTCTCAACATTCTTGGGGTCATTCGCACAGGGGATGAGCAAGATAACCGTTTCGCTTATGGTGACCTGGATTGCTTTGTAGGGTTCATCTTTCGTTCACACAACTTGGGAATTTTGTTATATGTTTTAACTTGTGTCGGGATGCTACGTAACAAGGTGTGATCCAAGTAGAATTCTACCTGCGTAAAATATGTCTGACTTGGTACAGTACATGGCTAGAAAGCTAATGACGACTGAATGATGAAAATCTCTCGATACATTAGAAAACAACTGACTATGATGTGGGAGAATAATGTGAATGGCGGTTATAGGCGATGAGCTATTGATAAAGTGGAAAAATGTAGAAAAATGATGGTTTTGCCAAGTAATGACAGTCTATGGTGCTTTGACCTTTATGACCACAAATATGCAATGTATGGATGTGATGCTTAATGCAGCTATATATTTTTGTGTTTTTGAGGGATTGATTTTTGTGAATATGAAGATGAGATGCAAAATAGAGCTCTTTACTTTTGTGATGATTTTGAGCATGCATGGAAATGAGATGCAAATTTTTGTTATTTTTGATGATTTTATTGTTTTTGAATTTTCTTGTTTTTGACCAAGCGATTGAGGGAATCCTTGGAGCATTTTGGGGATTGACCAAGCGATTATGGAAATCCTTGGAGCTTTTTGGGTTGACCAAGCGATTACGGAAATCCTTGGAGCTTTTGGGGATTGACCAAGCGATTATGGAAATCCTTGGAGCTTTTTGGGATTGACCAAGCGATTATGGAAATCCTTGGAGCTTTTTGGGTGGGCTATGGCTCTTTTAAATATGGAAGGGCCTCAAATGACTGATGTTCAAGGGTTCTAGTTCCTTGATTCCGTCAAGAGAGGCTAGCCGGTATGTTCCAGGTCCTATTTTACTATCAATTACATAAGGACCTAACCAGTTTGCCATGAACTTGTCCCTTAAATGGGGCGGCAAATTAGAGTTCTGTTGGTTCTCTTTCAAGACCAAGTCACCAACCTAAAAGTCCCTCAAGTGAACTTTCATGTTGTATGCTTTCTTAAGTCGCTCTTGGTAGATACGTAAATGCTCGAGAGCATTAACACGTCGTTCGTCAAGCAACGTAAGCTGGTCTAACCGGGCTTGTCGCGCAGTGTCATCATCGATGAACTCTTGCATTGATATGCGCAAGGAAGGAATTTCCAACTCGAGAGGCATGACTGCCTCGGAGCCATACACCAACGAAAATGGAGTTGCCCCAGTGGGTGTCCGAATGCTAGTGCGATAGGCCCACAGGGCAAGTGGGATCTGAATGTGCCAATCCTTATGATTATCTGCGACTGTCTTTTTGAGGATGGCGACTAGCATTTTGTTTGATGCCTCTGCTTGCCCATTTGCCTACGGATAATAGGGTGTCAAAAAACTATGCTGAATTTTGTACTTTGTGGTCAAAGCACACATATCTTTGTTCTTGAATGACGTCCCATTATCCGAGATTATCTTGGATGGAATACCAAAATGACATATGATGTTATGCAAAATGAACTCCACAATGCGGGGTCCAGTCGTAGAGGTTAGCGAAATCGCTTCCACCCACTTGGTGAAGTACTCTATGGCCGTTATGATAAACGTGTGATGACCTGACGATGCAAGGGAGATCTTTCCGATTAGATCTAGGCCCCACTGCAAAAATGGCCAAGCCGATTGGATCGGATGCAAGGCCTGGGAAGGTACGTGTGTCAAATTAGCATGGTGTTGACACTTCACGCACTTCCGCACATATGCACAACAATCTCGCTCTAAAGATGGCCAATAATAGCCCATGCGAAGAATGCGCTTTGCGATGGCCATACCGTTGAAGTGGCCACCGCATGTACCATCGTGCGCTTGGGTGATCGCCCAAGTGGACTCCTGCTGGTCCAAGCAATGGAGGAGGATCCCTTCATAGCTTCGACGGTACAAAATGTCTCCTAACAAGACATGCTTTGTCGCTTTCTATTTGAATGATCATTTTGTGGCATGCGTCAATCCAAGTGGGAGGTTACCTAACTTGAGGTAGTCCCTGATGGGTGAATACCAATCCTACTGATCAGAAGCCTCGATGGTATGAACAACCAATCCCTCTCGAAGTTCATCCCTAGCAAAAGCTGATCGGGAGAGAACTTGCAAGAATAGCGTTGTATTGCTATTAATGGGAGTGGGGGAGTACAAGGACCCCCAGTTGGTGTGATTCAAATGATCATGGATTTGAGAGAACCTGTCCATGGATGGCTCAATCTGGATCAAGTGGATTCCTAGTGTTAAATCAGAGCTTGCTCGCTCCATCACTGATTGCGATAGTGTTTTGACTTGAATGGTGGTCATATCACCATAAATGTCTTACGGGATTAGGGACCCCAAGGAGGCCATAGTGTCCGCAAAATGATTCGATGATCGAGGGAGTGCCTTGATGTCGTACCATTCAAGCTTTGCCAGGAATTTGTCCACTAGGGCTTTGTAGGCCTATAGAACTGGGCATTTGCATTGGAATACCCCTTTGACTTGGTTGACGATTAACAATGAATCACCAAAGATGTTCAATCGTTTAATGTTCATGGTGATTGCTGTCTGAAGACCTATGAGCAAGGCTTCATACTCTGCATTGTTGTTGGTGCATGGGAAATTTAATTTAAATGACAGGGGCATTGGAGCGCCCTGCGGTGTGAAGAATACTATTCCCGCGCCACCACCTTGCTCACATTTAGAACCATCGAAAAATAGGGTTATGTCGGCCTGTGACTCAGGCTCATCAGAATCTGGTGATTCTGAGACATGGAAGACCCCATCATCGGGTAGTTCTATAGTCAGAGGTTGGTCGTCTTCGAGAGGAGCCTCTGCTAGTTGATCGGCTATGACCTGACCTTTTATGGATTTTTGTCCAATAAAATCTATGTCAAATTTCGTCAACAACATGATCCATTTCGCCGTGCGACTACTATGATAAGTATGACTCATCATGTATCGCAATGGATTCTCCTTAGACACAACATACGTCTTGTTGCTCAGCATGTAATGGCGTAGATTTTTGGTAGCAAACACCACTGCCAAGCAGAGTTTCTCAACGTATGCATAGTTAAGTTCATAGCTGACCAGGGTGCGGCTAAGATAGTAAGGAGCCTGTTCCCTGTGAAGTTCATTCTTCTGGGCTAACATGGCACCCAGTGCCACCTCAATAGCTGAGATGTATAAGTAGAACGACACTCCTGGTCTAGGTGGTGCCAATACCGGTGGCGAAGCCAAGTATTGTTTAATGTCATCGAAGGCTGACTGGCACTCGTCATCCCAGTGAAATGCTACCCCCTTGTGCAACAACTTGTTCATTGGTCGGCACTTGTCAGATAGCTGCGCTATGAAGCGCTTGATCGATGCGACCTTTCCCTGTAGGCTTTTGAGATGCTTGATGGTAGTTGGGGGAAGCATTTCAAGGATTGCCTTGACTTTGTTTGGGTCCACCTCGATGCCCCATTTTGAGACTATGAAACCCAAGAGTTTTCCAGATGTGACGCCAAAAATGCACTTCTTGGGATTCAGTCTAACTCTATGCTCCATGAGGCGATCGAGGATCTTGCTTAAGTCACCGAGATGATCCGAGCGCAAAAGAGATTTTGCCAACAAATCATCCATGTAATCTTCCAAAGTCTTGTGCATGTAATCATGGAAGATGTATGTCATGGCACGTTGGTAGGTGGCACCAGCGTTTTTAAGGCCAAAGGGCATGACCTTATAACAAAATGTCCCCCAAGGCGTTGTGAACGCCATTTTTAGCTGGTCCTCGGGATTGATACAAATTTGATTGTATCCCGAGAAACCATCCATGAGGGAAAGCATTTTGTGACCCGCTGTAGCGTCTACCAATGCGTCGATGCTCGGCAAGGGAAAATCATCCTTAGGACTCGCTTTGTTTAGATCTCAAAAATCAATGCATATGCGAATCCTCCCATTAGGCTTCTTGACGGGCACCATGTTGGACAACCATGGTGGATAATCCACGTAGATGACAAACTATGCATCCAACAACTTTTGCAATTCGTCTTTGACCATTAAGGCCACTGTTGGGTGCATCTTGCGTAGTTTTTGCTTAACTGGCTTGACTGTCGGATCAAGCGTTAGATTATGCGTGACTAG
Organism: Wollemia nobilis; assembly: GCA_028583015.1. Classification (NCBI taxonomy): domain Eukaryota; kingdom Viridiplantae; phylum Streptophyta; class Pinopsida; order Araucariales; family Araucariaceae; genus Wollemia; species Wollemia nobilis. Next base: position 18,185,213 of record JAQPPZ010016946.1, on the reverse strand, counting down.
CTGTGGGTCTAGTCCCGACATGTCTTTGTATGACCATGCAAAAACCTCCTTCTTCTCTTTGAGAAGGGCAATGTAGTCGGCTCGCTCTTCGGAGGATAGACTTACCTCCAGCTTGATAATCTGAGGATTCATTGGGTCTGAGCCGATGTCTACGTCAATCGTCTCCTCGACTGACATGTGAGATCCATCCTCCAACTGATGTGGAGTTGGGATCAAGTGGATATCATTTGTTGAGTTAAGATAATTGTAAAATATATCCTGAGTTGGCCCAGGGGTAAAATGAAGCATTTCATCGAAAGGCTAGTACTCGGATGGGGATGGAGGGGAATTGACGCGATCCCAGTCGATGGCATCTATGTCTAGAGACAATGACTGTGTTGGATCGACCGAATTATGGATGGGGGTGGTTAAGTCAATGGATATCATGTTGATGAAATGATTTTGGTCTCCATTACCATGGGTGTGGTTACTCGGACATTCTGGATGCTCTTTATGCTCTGGATCTGGTTCTAGAGGGACTGGCACGAATGGATCGGCCCTATGTGCGGATAGGAAGACAGGGTCTACCCTCAAAAATGATGGCACTATAGGGTCTCTGGGCGGAAGGTATGCTTCGTATGCCTAGAGTAGCGGATCCAACACTTGGTCCCACCGCACTGGGTCTACGTACCACTCATGCCCCGGCCTTATGTTTAGCTATTCTTGCACATCGTTAATACTTAAGAGGTGTTGTCTCTACATCTGTCGCATGTGGTTGAGATAGGCCATCTCGGTCTCATATTCGTAATCACTATCGAAGATCCAAAGGCATTCGTTGGCTTTGATGACTGCTTGTGGCGTTATAGGCTCGTCCTGCTCGAGCAAATTGATGTGGTCCCACCTAGGTTGTTCCGCTCTCTACGAGGGGACTTGATTTCCTTGGAGTGGTGCTTGCTCGATGGGAGCATCCAGGGGGAACATTGTCAAGAGGCTTTCTTGATAATCATCCATGGGGATCACCTGTGAGTGATCGCTATCTGATTCGAAGGGGTCATATGACGCTGGTTCATACTCTGATTCATCCTTCGAGGACCCTTCTTGACATTGTCTAGACCCTCCCTGAAAATGAGCTCTCGAGCTTTCTCCTCTCTCGAGCGAAGGGAAGGGATTGCTAGAGCCAACAAGGTTGATTGTCGTTGATGGGAGATAATCCCTCAATGTATATGTGGTGTTAGGGTTGGCATATGGATCTGATGCCAATCCCCCCTTGTTGCCTATCCCTAGGCCTTGCATGTTCTCCACCAAGATGTCCAAGGGGAGGGGGTGGTTGAACCCTACCCCTGACTTGTCATATGGCATTTGGTATCTTGGTTGGCAAAGAACACGTATCCCTTGCTCATATTGGCCTAACCCATATCCGTGCCAATTGCATTGGCCAAGGTATCTCAAAGCAAAGTCTGGGTTAGACAAATAGTTGACATTTTCAGCAAAATGCTCTTCGTCTTCGTCCTCTTGCGTGCATGGTGCAACGCCATGATCAAGGCCCCCATACACAAAGTTTTTTTGGTTCGATGGGTAGCCTAGGGGAACAATAGTGCCAATGGGGAGGTGAGGTCTCCCCATGTCCTGCATGGACTCTAGTGCGGGTGTTGCTACAATATTCCGCACCAGATACTCCCCTAGGCCCGTATTGGCCATTTCAACGTTGATCATTGGCGGTTGAGGGGGAGGGAATGGAAGTTCTCCTTGAGTCCACTCCATGTCGGGTGGACTAGGAGCCTCGACTTCCATTCGGCTAGGCATCTCCTCCGTAGAGATAGTTGATACCGATGGCAGTGTCTCTTCCAAAGGTTTTGCCTCTTCCAGGGGTTTCTTCCCTTTGTCCTTCTATTTGGCCCCCAAAGATGGCATCGTTGGTGGAGGACCAGACGATGAAGATGAACCCGGCTGGGATTTTGAAGAACTTGCTAACGGGGATGCCTGCGGAATCAAACCCTGTTTAGATGGATTTAACTAGAAATCCAAATGTGTCGATGGCAGGGTCGATTACGGCATCAGCTGCACCGCATTACAATACTTGAAGGGTTCTAAGTCCGTCGGGACTACATTTACCTCCCCTTCAAATGTATACTTTAAACATTGGTGAGCTATCGAAGGGACACACTTCATGTCCCTGATCCATGGCCGGCCCAACAAGATGTTGTAGGCCATCTCACCCTCCAATATGTGGCACAATGTAGGTATGGTATTTTGTCCCACTTGGATTGGTAGGACTATTGTGCCAACTGTCAAGCAGATTGCATCATTGAATGCTCGCAGAGTGTAGGTGGAAGTTGTGATGTGAGATGCGGGCAACTTCAGATGCTTTAGGGCCATAGTTGTGATGATATTTGTATCGCTCCAAATTTTTCACACCCTTACCTTCAGGCTATAGGATCCGTGCCCGGAAGGGGGATGTGAAAAGGATGGCGTGGTACCTCGGACTGAGAGGCCTTGCGAAGGTCCCGCCTCTCGGGGAGGTGTATTATGGTGATTTTTTGATGGATGGTGGGTTCACCGGGAAACGTTTGAATGGCAGTTTCCATGCCTAGGTTGGGAATGTGTTTGATGTGTTCAGTTTTAGCTTTAATCATCCAAGTCCTAGGTTTGGCCAAATGAATCTAAGTTGTTCTATTATGAAAATGCAGACTAAATGAAGACAAAAATAGATTTGGACAGAAAAATAGAAAGAACAAGATGGATTAAAGACCCATACCTGATCCGGATGTCTGATGGAGGTTCTGATTTTTGAAGCAGTCAGGATCGCCTCTGATTTGACAGAATCGTCTGCTATCTAACAAGATCGTCTGAGATCTGACGAATTCGTCAGACGAATTCGTCAGAGACCTGCAAACAAAAAAATAGATGCAAAATACAGAGAATGCAACTATGACAACAGAGGGCAATGATGTAAAATGACAATAAGAATATTAAAATGATGATAATAAGCAAAAACACGAATGCATTATAATGATCTAATGACAATTTATGCTTTTATTATGCATTAAAGCTACATGGGTGAACTCCAAGATGCAGAATAATAAAGAATAACCATAGAATTAACTAAATGCAGAATAATGCAAGGAAAAAAAGGATGAAGAAATGCAAACTCTGGGCACTGATTGCCCCCAATGTGAACTGTAGTCGAAATCATCTCGAATTGGGTCGAGATCGTCCGAAATTGTACGAGATCATCTGAGACGAACTGAGCTTGCTCCGGATGAAAAACAATGAAGTTCCTGCAAACAAACTTGAAAAAAATGCGAATGCAAACAGTGATTTAAGATGGTCTAGTGCGTGTAGGATTCGAGTTACAGGGAATTTCAGCCAGGGGGATGCTAAGGGGAGGGCCTAGGATTAAATAGGCTTAGGATAGAGGTTGGGAGGTTGGAGATCATCCCAATTTGGGAGATCTCCAATGGGGGAGGTCTCTAACGACACAGACACGCTTTTACCTGGATTAGAGACGCCGTTGGAACAGAGTCCAACTATGCACAAATCAGTTTGGGACGAGATCGTCTGGACGTCCTACGCCAGACGAAATCGTCCGATCTGAGGCGATATCGTCTTATCGGAGACGATATCGTCAAACGGACAAAACAAACTCTAAAAATGGCGCGAGAAAGGAGGAAATGGGTTAAACGGTGGTTTGGGAGCGGTTTTGGAGGTTGAAATTTGAATTTGAATATTTACTAGAGTAATTGTAATTATTAAGGTTTAACTGCGCCAATTTTAGGGTGCTACATTTTGCCCCCTCTTTAGCGAATTTTTCGAAGAAAATGCGTTAAATATGAGTTCTTCTCGATCTACGAGAAAGCAAAAATTATTCCCATTTTTAGGCGACGATTCTTGGTCGAATCGTACGTACGACTTACTATGGTGCCCCCTCCGTGTTTTTACCCAAATCGAACGTTTGAGGTAAAAACGCGAAAAAGCAAAAATTTTAAAAATGTTTTTAATTGTGTTTTGAATAAAATTAAGAAAAATAGGGTAAAACCCTAATTCATTGTTACTGTTCATTTTTCTGGTTTTTAGAGCTCTGCAAGAAAAATGGTCGAGACAACGCACAGATCGATAGAGGTCCGACGCGGGCTACGGGTAAGAATCTAAACTTAATTTAGAATGCTTAATTTTTAGAATTTAATGCTTTTTAGATTAGATTTGCTTGATTTTTGAGCATCGCGGCCGTTTTTGGGCCGTCGACGTCGTCGAGACGAAATCGTCTCGATTTCGCCGAAATCGTCTCGATAACGTCGATTTCGTCCAGAGGCGAAATCGATGAAATGGGGACGATTTCATCAAAAGGGGGACGATTTCGACTGGCGAAATCGAAGACGAATTTGCTCAAATTGGGGACGATATCGTCCAATTGTGGACGATATCATCAGTTATAAAATTGAACTTATTTTAACTTGCATTTTTAATTAATGATTTAGTAATGATTTTTATTGTTGATTTTGTTTATGTTGCAGAGAGGATTACTAAAGAGCAGAGAATGGAAATATGGCGGGTTGAGGGATGACTTGGCCACCCTGTCTCAGGCAGAGCGAGATCAGCTGGCATAGGTCGGCTTGCAGCATGTGGCAGAGATGCCACAAGTTTCTATAGATATGGGGCTATTGACAACCCTAGCAGAGAGGTGGTATCCGGGTTCTTCCCTATTTCCGGTTACCGATAGGGGAGATGACTCCCACACTAGAGGATGTATGGAGGATTTTGAGGATCCCCATACAAGGACGATCGATCACTCCCATGGCCAATCAGGGCCACGCGATGATGCGATTGTGTGGCGATCCGAGCTTCGCCCTGGAGAAGGGCGGAGTGAACATCGAGTCACTGCGTCAGATGCCTGGGGCATCGAGACTCACACGGGTTTTGGTCGGAGTGGTAGGTGGACTTCTGCTGTGCCACCAGAGTGGATGCAGGGTACCATGGGTACTGGCAGATGTGGTCTATGACATGAGAGACCACGGCTACAGGTTTGCTTGGGGGAGCTTTGTTCTATGCCGATTGTATAGGATCCTGCATGGGGTCGTGTACAAGGGCGACCGATGTCTGGTTATGACATCGCTACTACAGGTTTGGTGCTGGGAGCACATTGCGGTGCGGAGGCCGATAGGGCTCCCACTGATAGGGATTGATGGGGAGAGGCCCCGAGCTTTCTATTGGTGGCTCCAGAGAGGGTCACAACGGCGGATAGATCTGTCGATGTCCCGAAGACTACTTGATGACCTTGTCTCCGACCAGATCACCTGGAGGCCTTGGAGAGATCATCCAGGGTGGGCCGAGGATGGACAGGAGCTGGCTCGCATCAGGCGAGTCTATTGGCTGAGGATGGAGAGGGGAGAGGTGGAGCTCCACCGGTATGACCGAGTTTTGAGGCGGTTCGATCTATAGCAGGGGATTCCATCTTCGAGAGACTACGAGTTTTCTCGGACTGTCCGGGATAACACTATAGTTAGCGAGGCTCCAGATATGCAGCGATTCTGGAGTCAGGATGTAGATGATGCCCCCATTCAGCCAGTGGATGGGGATGACATTGGGGTAGCCGATGGCTACGATGCCTGGTACATAGGCATCCGCCCTCCTCGGATGACGAGGGCTCAGGGTCCGATTCATGCAGTTGTGCATCGGATGGGGAGGCGGTGCCAGGCGGCCATTGAGGCAGCCCAGGGTCACGATGGGAGAGAGCAGAGGAGACCACAGGTGCAGCAGAGGCCACGACAATGGGAGAGGAGGGAGGAGAGACCCCCTTCTCCATAGAGAGAGAGGCCACCATCGCCCGATAAGGGCAAGGGTGTTGACACTGGGGAGAGCAGCGAGACAGCGACTCTCCGAGCGGAGACAGTCCATCTCCAGGCACAGGTGCAGACATTGCAGGATGAGGCTGCACGCCATCGAGCTGAGGTTACACAGCTCAGAGATGAGATTGCACGCCTCAGAGCACGGAGCGGAGGGGCGAGCACTCGGGAGCTAGCACGGGCTATTGCCCAGATCACATTTTATCAGACACTATACCACCAGATGGTGCCAGAGGAGGAGAGATTACCATCTGTCGGCTACCATCGTGGATCCGATCAGGATTGGGTCGTCAAGGACTTCATCCCGATCCACGACTAGGACTCGTAGTACCACACATACTACGATGGGGCCACCTCGTCCACCTCAGGGCGGGGGAGGAGATGAGGTTGAGAGCTCGAGGGGTTCTCGAGGCTAGCTACTACAGATTACACTGCACGGATTGATATATAGTATTTATTATTTTTGATAGAGGATTGAGTATGCCGAGGTACAGATTGTGGCATACCGATTCGGGTTTGATATGATGTATATTATGGTTGATACAGATATAGATGAGATATTTTTGATCATATGACTTGTGTCTTATGTATTTTTATGATGCTTTTAATGTTTTGATTGATTGATTTGATGATTCATGTAATTACGTCGTTGGAAATATTATGGTTGAAATGTCATGCTTGAAAAATTTAAATGAAATAATCTGATAGAACAAATTGGTTGTTTGTGATGTGATGATTTGATAAAAAAATAAAAGGGACTTTTAACAATAATTTCAAAGGACATTGTCGCTATTATAGACCATTTCATGGAGTCGCCGCTCACTCGGTCGTCAAGCTAATCCCAGTATAGAAATATTGCTAAAAGTAAAAGAGTGCTTAAGAGACTGTCTTAAGACTTTGTTGTGATGATGCAAATGATGATGATGATGATGATGATTTGTTTTTCAGATTTCCATGAAAATATTTTAAAATGACTTTTGCTAGGCATAAATTCCTAAGTGTGATAAAATTTTTGGATAATTCCCTAGGAATTATACCATCATTGCAAAATTGAAGGTTGACATAATGACATGAAATAGTGATAATGTGCATTCTTTTTGTTAAAAAAACATAATTGTATAACATAATGATTTAAGTCATATGGTTTTCATGATTTTCAAATAAATGGGGAATAAAAATTGGTACAATGGTTTGCGCTAGGCATAGAATATGTAGGTATAGACTTATACCATCATCGCGAAATCCAAAAAGAAAAGAGAGTTTTATTGCATGGTTGATTTTTAATTTTGAAACAAAAAATATGAAGATGAGGACTTGCGCTAGGCATAAAATTCCAATTTTGGTTTTAGAACTATACCATCATCGCGAAAGTCGACAATATATATATATATATATATATATATATATATATATGTATGTATGTTTTGATTGTATGGTTTTGAAAGAAATTTTGATTTTTTCTATTATGTATGTAGTTGTCTTTATACTAAACAACTGTACTTTAAAGAAGAAAATGAATTATTCCAGACAATTTGCAAAAAATATTTCAAAGTATCTTAAAGACAAAAGTTAGATTTATAAGGAATCCCATGTGCATATGTGAGTTCATTTCCAATCTTGATTTATCATAATGATACACAAAATCTCTCAAATACAAAATGTGTGTGCAATTGCTATGTTCATTTACCAGTTTGGAGCAAGATAATATGATACAAGTGATTTGAATGAACCAAATAAGTGTTCATTAACCATGATGTAGATGCATATAACCATACTAGACTACTATGTAAGTCGGATTATCAAGAGCTAGCTAATCCATAAGCGGACATAGGTCTGTACAAAAGAAGGTCGCTAATGTGACGGACATATCGCCACGCTAGGAGTTACCCAAGGCCAAGCAGGTTGGGCACAAACCACCTGTTATGGGGCTTACCTCACAGTTTTTGAATAATTGAGAATTCCAGGGATTCAAGCTCATCAACCCTTCTTTTCTTTTCAAAGGGTAGGGAAAGGGATTTTATTGCTTTTGCTTTTGCTTTCTTTTGCTTTCTTCTTGTATTTTTTTTGCTTGATAATGCTTGGAACATTGCTGTAATGATATAAAATAATATTTTTCTTTTCTCTTTTTCTTGAACTTTGCTTTTTTTTTTCTATGCTAGGGATACTTGCTCGGATTAGTCTGTAGAGCAAGGGATTTTTATTCTCGGGTAGGGGTGAGCTTGTCCTTTTGCCAATTCTCAAAGATTCTAGACCATGTGCATGATAGGATAGCAGGGGAAACTTTTCGCTCAAGAAACCACTTCTACTATGTAGCATAGCATGGACATTACAAATATAATCATTTTATTGTGAAAGGATGTGCTTGGTTTAAGTAAATAACAAGATCAATTCTCTGTGCTCAAACTTTATTTAATTGAATTTTGTGAACTTTGATATAAGAGAGATTAGTAATCATGTCAGATAAAAATCAAGATATTTATTTTTGTGTTTGTAAAAGTGAGGGATTCCAAATAAATGCTAATTTATCCAAAATAATTTGAAATATATAACTGCAACATTTGTAAGAAGAAATATATAGAAATACTTTTTGAGAAGTTTTGAGAATGTTGATTCTCTCTTTCTTCTTTATGTTGTTTTGGTTTCGAAAGAATCAAGAATATTGTTGTTTTTATTTTTATTATTATTTTTTTGTTTTTGAAAGAATTAACAAGTGCCATAAATAAATACAACAAATAGTTTTGAAGATTTTGATGATTATGAATGTTTTTGGTGTATTTGAATTTGAAAGAAATACAAAATAGTGATTGTGAAATATTTTAAACAAATATATACAAGGATGAAATGACCAAATTTATACATAGTAACGTTTAAGATGCAAAATGTTCATGGGTTCTTTAAGTTCTTTACCATCTAAGGTAGATAATTTGTATGCTCCCGATTCAAATTTAGCAGTGATAATGTATGGTCCAAGCCAGTTGGGCTCAAATTTACCTTTAAGGTCCTTAGTTGCATTAGTATTTTTTTTATTTTCTTTTAAAACAAGGTCGCCGATCTCAAAGGATCGATGACGAACTTTTTTAGCATATGATCTTTTAAGCTTGTTTTGGTAGGCACGGAGATGCTCCAAAGCATTAATGCGTTTTTCATCTAGGAGTTCCAGCTGACTGAGTCTCGCAGCTCGATATTCATCTCCTACTTCGGTATCTTGAAGTAGTAGAGCCAAAGAAGGAACTTCTAATTCAAAGGGAAAAATGGCTTCAGCACCATAAACCAAAACAAAAGGTGAAGTTCCAGTGGGGGTTCGAACACTAGTTCGATAGGCCCACAAGGTCGGATATAACCGAATGTGCCGATCGCGACCAGATTTATTTACCAATATTTTGAGAATTTTGATTAAGGTTTTGTTAGATGCTTCTGCTTGACCATTACCCTGAGGATAATAGGGAGTGGACCAACGATGTTGAATCTTATATTTTTGGCATAATTTTTTAACATCTTTATTTTTGAAACAAGTTCCATTATCGGAGATGAGATTTGCAGGAATTTCGAACCTACAAATGATTTGATTAAAAATAAATTTAGAGACTTGTGTGCCAGGTGCAGGAAGCTAAAGGCATAGCTTCAACCCACTTCGTGAAATACTCAGTGGCGGTTATGATGAATTTGTGTCCATCAGATGACACAGGATTGATTTTGCCAATAATATCTAAACCCCATTTTGAAAAGGGCCAAGGAGATGAAATAGCCTGTAGTTCTTGTGCAGGCGCATGGACAAGGTCAGCATGTTTCTGGCACTTGTCGCAATGGCGCACATAATCATGTGCATCCTTCTCCATGGTAGGCCAAAAGTATCCTATCCTAAGGAGCTTTTTAGCAATGACACTACCACTGAAGTGTCCTCCACAAGATCCATCGTGGGCTTCACTCAAGGCTGATTGGGATTCTTCTAAATTCAAACATCTTAATAGGATACCTTCAAAAGATCTCCTATATAAAGTATTGCCAATTATTACAAATCGACTTGCTCGTCTACGTAATAACCGACGCTGGCTTCTATTAGAATTGGCAGGGAAAGTCCCATTTTGGAGAAAATCAAATATATCCGTATACCAAGGTTCGGAGTAGTTTCATTGATTAGAAACACATCCAAAGGTTCTAAGCATGACTTATTTGAAGCGGGTTCTTGGAGTCGACGAATAATGATGGTGGCATATTCGTCATCTAACTCCAAGGGCAGAAGAGATGCAACTGCGGCCATAGCATCAGTCGCACGGTTGCTAGTTCGAGGAATAGCTTCCAAGGAAACTTGATCAAATAGAGACATTAATTGTAAAACATAGGCTTTATATGGGCATAGTTTATCATCTCTGGTCTGATAAACTTCATTAATTTGGTTTATAACAAGTTGAGAATCACCAAAAACTAATAGATGTTTAATTTTTAGCGCCAAGGCAGCTCGTAATCCAAGGATTAGAGCTTCATATTCAGCAGTATTGTTGGTGCAAGCAAATGTTAATTTAAAGGACAGAGGAATAAGATGTTTTTACGGGGATATTAAAATAATACCCACACCAGCCCCACTCATGCATCGGGCTCCATCAAAGTATAAGGACCATTGTTCAATATGGTCTGCCTCTAATTGAAGGCATTCATCAGGAAACTCAATGATGAGGGGATGGGTAGACTCTAAGGGTGCAGCGACTAATTGGTCTGCTATGATTTGACCCTTAACAGACTTTTGTCCTATGAACGTGAGGTCAAACTCGCTTAGAGCAAGAACCCACTTGGTCGTGCGACCCGATAAATAAGGTCGACTCATGAGATACCTCAAGGGATCATATTTAGCAATGACATAAGTTTTTTGATTAAGCATATAATGGCATAATTTTTGCGTAGCAAAAATGATCGCTAGACATAGTTTTTCTAATGCTTGTGTAGCGGGTTTCATAACTGATGAAGGTTCGGCTAATATAATAATTAGCACGTTCTCTCTTTTCATCATCAAGCTGAGCTAACATAGCTCCTAAGGCAAAATCTGAAGCTAAAATATACAAGAGAAATGGGCGATCAGGTCTAGGCGGTGAAAGCATAGGTGGGTTAAGGAGGTATTGTTTGAGAAGCTCAAAAGCTTCTTTACATTCGTCGTCCCAATTAAAAGGGACATCCTTCTTAAGAAGTTTAAGAAAGGGACCGGTTTTGTCCAGTCGACTTATCGATGAAGCGACGGATGGCTTGAAGCTTACCTTGTAAACTTCGTAACTCAGATATATTAGTAGGTGCGGGCATATCAGTGATAGCCGCAATCTTGAGAGGGTCGATTTCGATACCACGTAAAGAAACTAAAACCCCTAATAGTTTATCGGACTTAACTCCGAATATGCATTTGGTTGGATTTAATCGAATAAGATATTCTCTTAACCGATTAAATACTTTTCTCAAATCATCTAAATGATCATCTTCATTAATAGAGCGAGCTATAATATCATCTACATAATCATGTAGGATATCATGCATCATATCATGAAAGATATAAGTCATGGCTCGTTGATATGTTGCACCTGCATTCTTTAAGCCAAATGGCATCACTTTCCAACAAAAGGTACCCCAGGGGGTAATAAAGGTTGTTTTAGCCTGATCTTCAAGAGCTATCCTGATCTGATTATAGCCGAAGAATCCATCCATTAAGGACATCATCCCACTTTCGACAGTAAATTCAATGATTTGATCCATGTTGGGAAGAGGAAAATCATCTTTAGGGCATGCAGCATTAATATCTCTAAAGTCTGTGCAAACCCTAACTTTGGTAGCTTCTTTCTTGGTGATTGGAACTACATTTGAGATCCATTCAGCATAATCAATAGCTTGTATAAAAACAACATTCAAGAGTTTTTCTAACTCCCCTTTGACTAGCAAAGCCACTTTGGGATGCATTTTTCTAAGTTTTTGTTTAACGAGGTTTAGCATCCGGATGGACTACTAGATGATGCATGACTACGGAAGGGTCCAAGACTCGGCATATCTTCATATGTCCAAGCGAAGACATCTTCATACTCTTTAAGGAATGCAATGTATTGCTCTTGTTTTTCTTGACTTAATTCTGATCCAATATTGATTATGTGAGGACTATCCTCAGTTCCAATATTAATTTTAATGACGTTTTCTACCTCCATGTGTAGATCTCTTTCAAAATTAGGTGGGGCGGGTGAAACGCCCAATTCTTGTAATTATTTTAAGGTTAAGTTGGATAATTCATCTTGAGGATTAGTGGTCTCAAGTTGGGCTATAGTTGGTATAGAACCATCAAAATAAAATCCATTGTGTAACATCTCTTCAACGGAGACATCGTGGAAGATATCTCCTTCCAACTCCTCATCGGAGTCAGCAATCATTTCAGGGTAAGCTATGGATAGCATGTTACATGTAAATGGCTGATTTTTTAGAGGCAAATCATCACGCCTATCCAAATAATCTTGATAACATATGAGTTGATCATCATCTTCAAAAGGAAAGGGTTGACCCTTACTAGGAAATAGGCCCACACCACAGTGGGCGGTGCCACGGTTCTACCTCGAAAGGTTCTTTCATGCCATTTTGGAAAGGTCCCAAGCCTTTCCCTTTATATCCCATTTTAAGCATTATGGGTTTGGCTTTAATATACTCATTAGTAAAATAACATCGAGCATATCCCTCATGATGAGTTTTGATATTCCGAGGGATTCTTCCCCAGTCATATCCTTTATAAATGAAGGCACAACTCCCGACTTGGTAAGTACTTCCCATAGGTTGTGGGAGGCCCAAAGTACGAGGAGATGGCGGCAAGTTATTTAAAAGAATTGAATCTTGCATGAAAGCATTTGTTTTTTTTTATATTAAGATTGTGGATAAATCTGGTAAAAGTTCATCAGAAAGAGCATAAGATGTAGAAGGATCATTCCCTATATCTTTAGATGTGGAAGGTATGATAGATGTTGATAATGTGGAAGTGTTAATAGATGGGTCTATAGGTTTTGAAATTATAGGGATGGAACATGAAGGATAGGTCGTGGATTGAAGATCTTTTTGAGGTTCTAGAGTGGTTTGTTTAGAAGATTGTTGATCTATATATGAGGATGAAATTAATGGAGGGGAAATAGGTGAAGCTATGGGTGTGTGTTTCACAGTTTTAGATGAAAAATAAGAATTAGGATGTGTGGATGACAGAGCAGGGCAAAATTGCACTCCAACAAGTTCTACCAAAGCACACATATCAAAGGGTCTAGGATCACCGTGGATAGTGACCAACTGATTTTTAAATTCGAATTTAACACATTGGTGTAAAGTTGATGGGACAGCCCGCATTGCATTGATCCAAGGACGACCCAAGAGTATATTGTATGATGCGGGGCAATGTACAATAAACATGGTGGTATCTAGAGTTCGAGGACCAACTTGCAATGGGATGGTAATAACTCCACACGTTTCTTGTGTTTCGTCATTGAAAGCTTTGATAATCATGTCAGTTTTCTTCATTTCATCACTTCTAAAGCCAAATCGTTGGTAAAAGTCAAAAGTGCAAATGTTTAGAGATGAACCGTTATCAATCAGGACTCGTTTAACGACTACATCTCCAATTAGGGCCGTAATGTATAGGGGGTTATCCTTATGTAAACTATGTTGTGGGATGTCTTTATCCCAAAAATCAATACAATCGATCTCTCGAGTGATGATAGTATTGGACATGGCTTCAGGTTGAATATTTTGAGGTACCATCATTTGGCTTAATGTAAGCATCAACTCATCCCTATGGGTAGGAGAAGATCTTAATAAATCCAAAAGGGAAATTCTAGTTGTAGTATTAGATAATTGCTCATTAATATTGTAAGGGGGTTTAAGTTGAACATTGGAAGCATGATTCCCTTTATTGGGATTTTTCAAAACAAATGGAGCTGATCCATCATTCTGGTTTGGTTCTTGTTGATAATTTTGAGCCTCGTTGTCGGGTAACGACTCCAATGGTACCTACAATGTTATATTGAAGATGCTTGAACCGGTCTCGGTTGAGCGTTTATGGCTTGTTCATTTGGGAGGAATTGATTAGAAGAGGGTCGAGTAGTAACTCTTCTAGGAAATGGTTCTTCTGGAACCATAGCATCTGTGATGGGTTGAATAGGATCTGATTCATTTTCAGAACTATTCGATTGGTTTGAAGTGATGTCTATTTCACTTTCGATGATCTGATTCTATATCACTAGGATCCGGAGTTTGAATATTATGTAGGGGCCTGGTTGTGACCATGGATAAAGTTGTGTCAAATTTTTGTAAATCATGATTAGGTAAATGTCCGCTAATAGTTCCTACATATCGGGTAGGAGGAGGAACATTATGATGTTCGATTTGATTGGCCACCTCTTTACCATGTCTTGGTAAAGGGTGTTGAAATATGTCTAATGATTGATTAGCATTTTGATTTTGATTTTGGGGAATGTTCTTTTGAGGATTATTAGGAGCATTTTGTTTAGGTTGGAAGGCTTGCACCTCCATTTCATTATTATCAATCAGATCCTGTATTTTATGTTTCAACCTTTTACAAGCATTGGTAGAGTGTCCAGGCCCTCTATGGAAATCACAGTGTAAGTCAGCTCTGTATCCGGGTATAGTTGGATCGGGTTCCCGGATAGTTGGTAATTGGATCAAACCTCTTTCGAGTAATTGAGGTAAAATAGTTGATAATGGTTGATTCAATCTAGTAAATTCTCGAGGAGGCTTATCAAGAGGTTTCAATATAAATTTTTTTGTTGTTTTTGTTGTATTGATATTAGCAACATTTCTACTGTCAGTGACTCCGTCACCTACGACTTGTTTGTTTTTATATTGATTTTTGGAGGTTTTCTCATCATCTTTCTTCCTAAGTTGGCCTCTCCTAATGAGGGCATCTTCTACTCTTCGAGCTAAATCTATAGCCTGATCGAAGGTAGTTAAAGTAGCGATTGATAGCTCATAAGATATTTGTTCTTGTAAATTATTAATAAAAATGTCCAACATTTCCCTATAAGGTAGCACAAAGTGCGGTTTTCTCGTCAATCGCCTCCATCTAGCTAAGAAATCGGAAAAACATTCATCCTTGTCTTGTTTTAAGTTGTATAAATCTTTAATGGTTACATGCCTCTCGATGTAGGCACTAAATTGATGGACAAAATATTCAATTGTTTCTTCAAAGTTTCTCAAAGAATGAGTGGGCAATTGATAGTACCACTCTAATGCCATTCCACCTAAACTTTTTGGGAACATTTTTAGTAATAGCAAGTCATCATGTGATATATCATGACATGCTATCCTAAACATGCGAAGATGCTCTATGGGATCTTCGGTTCCTTTATATATAGGCAGGATGGGCATGGGAAAATGCTTAGGGTACGGTTGTGCTACAACTATGGGATCCAAAGGTTGACTACATATCTCTCGATAATTGTACGAGGGATGGTAAGGATCTATCCGGTCCATACGCGAAGCTAACTGTTTCACCATGGCTTCCAGATTACTAGTTTGCCCACCATATTGGTTCGGTAGGGCATTGATATGGGATTTGTGAGCATATGATGGAGGGACATGAAGATTAGATGCTATGTTGCTATTGTGTAAATTGTTGGTAGGAAAGGTGTTATGAAGGAATTTTGAAGTTGTATTATGTTGTATTCCAGATTGTTGAAAATTGGTGTTTGGCTTCATTTTAGGTTTTTGTTTACTTGAAGCATATTGATCAATAGTTTGGTGAAGTAAAGCAGTGAAGGAAGTTTTCTTTTGTGTGGGAATGATTTTAGGCTCAATAACAGGTTCCTTAGGAGGTTGGGTAACCTGTTGTTTTGGCATGTTCTAAATCATAGTGACCATATCTCTATTGGATGGTCCAGCCTTATCACTTTCTTGATCAATGAAAGACAAGGGATTAGTGTGCACATCAAACATATGTTCCATGGCTGCTTGAGTGTCACTAATTTGCCCTTTATCAATACGAACTGCCATATTAAGAGCGCCAATGTTATTATTGAAAAATTTCCAGAAATGATCTAAGTTGTCAAAAGCAATAGTTCCATCCGGAGCTACTCTAGGGGATGAGGATCCATCCTCTTTAACATTTTCTTCTTGTTCATTGTCTTCACCTAGGTCATCTTCTGGTTGATCTAGAGTTTCTCCTTCCGGAATTGGATCCTCAGGAAGGACATTTGGGTTTCTAGTTTTATCTTCTAACCAATCTTCTTCTTCTCCTTCGGTTTGTTTACCATTCCTAAGTTTAGGCATTGTGCTTTAATTTAGATTTCAGCAAATATATATATATATATATATATATATATATATATATATATATATATATATATATATTATAAGCTTAAGAGGTATATATTAATTATATACCTACTACAATATTTAAAATGAAATGTTTTGGTTTTTGTTATGTTTTTTTAGTTTTTCTTGTTTTCAAAAGGTTTTAAATGCATTCACGTCGGGTTCACCAAAATGTATTGCTCCAAATTTTTCACACCCTTACCTTCAGGCTATAGGATCCGTGCCCGAAAGGGGGATGTGAAAAGGATGGCGTGGTACCTCGAACTGAGAGGCCTTGCGAAGGTCCCGCCTCTCGGGGGAGGTGTATTATGGTGATTTTTTAACGGATGGTGGGTTCACCAGGAAACGTTTGAATGGCGCTTTCCACGCCTAGGTTGGGAATGTGTTTGATGTGTTCGGTTTTAGCTTTAATCATCCAAGTCCTAGGTTTGGCCAAATGAAACTAAGTTGTTCTATTATGAAAATGCAGACTAAATGAAGACAGAAATAGATTTGGACAGAAAAACAGAAAGAACAAGATGGATTAAAGAACCATACCTGATCCGGATGTCTGATGGAGGTTCTAATTTTTGAAGCGATCGGGATCACCTCGATTTGACGAGATCGTCTCCTATCTAACAAGATCGTCTGAGATCTGACGAATTCGTCAGAGACCTGCAAACAGAAAAACAGGATGCAAAATACAGAGAATGCAACTATGACAACAGAGGGCAATGATGCAGAATGACAATAACAATATTAAAATGATGATAATAAGCAAAAACACGAATGCATTATAATGATCTAATGACAATTTATGCTTTTATTATGCATTAAAGCTACATGGGTGAACTCCAAGATGCAGAATAATAAAGAATAACCATAGAATTAACTAAATGCAGAATAATACGACAAAAAAAGGATGAAGAAATGCAAACTCTGGGCACTGATTGCCCCCAATGTGAACTGCAGTCGAAATCATCTCGAATTGGGTCGAGATCGTCCGAGATTGTACGAGATCGTCTGAGATGAAATGAGCTTGCTCCGACTGAAAAACAATGAAGTTCTTGCAAACAAACTTAAAAAAAAATGCGAATGCAAACAATGATTTAAGATGGTCTAGTGCGTGTAGAATTCGAGTTACAGGGAATTTCAGCCAGGGGGATGCCAAGGGGAGGGCCTAGGATTAAATAGGCTTAGGATAGAGGTTGGGAGGTTGGAGATCATCCCAATTTGGGAGATCTCCAACGGGGGAGGTCTCTAACGATGCAGACACGCTTCTACCCGAATTAGAGACGCCGTTGGAACAGAGTCCAACTATGCACAAATCAGTTTGGGACGAGATCGTCTGGACGTCCTACGCCAGACGAAATCGTCCGATCTGAGGCGATATTGTCTTATCGGAGACGATATCGTCAAACGGACAA
Source organism: Wollemia nobilis (assembly GCA_028583015.1). Lineage (NCBI taxonomy): Eukaryota > Viridiplantae > Streptophyta > Pinopsida > Araucariales > Araucariaceae > Wollemia > Wollemia nobilis. The sequence goes on along the minus strand of JAQPPZ010016946.1, from coordinate 18,167,668 downwards.
AACAAACTCTAAAAATGGCATGGGAAAGGAGGAAACGGGTTAAACGACGATTTGGGAGCGATTTTGGAGGTTGAAATTTGAATTTGAATATTTACTAGAGTAATTGTAATTATTAAGGTTTAACTATGCCAATTTTAGGGTGCTACAATATTACTGGATGAGCCAGTGTCTATCAACACCCTCTTGTATGGGATCCCGTTGACCCATGCGATAACGTGCAAGGGTGGATCCGCCATGTCATCAGTCACTGATCTCAATTCGTCTTCTCAAAATGTGATGACTGGCGTAGTGCATTGCTTGACATGCCCCATGAAGTTGTTGAAAGAATTTGTCTCATGGGGCTGCAACTCGATGGCTTTCAATATCTCCATTAGATCTTCCCGATGGGGTGTAGATTGTTGTATAAGCTCGTATATGGAGAGCCTAGCCGATGTGGTCCTCAAACTCTGAGTGAGTTTGGTCTGAAGTGTGGCCACTGGTCTAGGCAGAGGAGGTTGTGCAAGGTGCTATTGTGGTTGCGATGTTGTGGGTACCTCTCCTGCAGCTGCCGTAGGAGCATTCATGGTCGGATACCTCCTGTTTTGAGTCACTATACTGATCATCTCTACATACCCCTGCATGGGGCAGTTCTGTGTGACCTTGTTAACTTGTAGGGTCTTTGCCTACAGAGCATGAGCAGGCAAGGGGTCTTTGAAGATCTCCATTTGTTGATTGCTTGGTGCGACGGGATTATCCATCGCTAGTTTCTTGTTATCAATCACGTCTTGCACCAAGCCCTTAAATTTCCAACAGGCATTTAGGTCATGTTCCTGCCGCCTATGGAACCTATAGTACAAGTCCTCTCTATACCTCTTAGGCTTGGGTGTGTTGGGATCTATAGTCTGAATCTCTAGCAGGTTGATCAGGTTTGTCGATAACAAGCTGTCAAACAAGGAGTCCCCGGACTCTGTGTAGGGTGTGTATTGTCGCCTAGGGTGACGCTACTGATTCTGTTCTTGCCTCTGATTTTCTCTGTCATAGTTGTTGGGAGGAACTGCCTGATAATTAGCCTTTTGAGGCTGAGTTGCTTGCACAGGTTTAGGGATTTTGATTGCAACTTGGTTGACCATAGCAGGTTTTTATTACGTGGTCTTGGTTTTAGTGTTTTTAGTCCACTCTTTTCTCTTAGGTTTGGCTATCTCGCAATCCTGTATTTTTATCTCTTCAATAAATCTGGCTTGTGCCAGAGCTTCTTCTAAGGTGGCATATTGCTGTAGCTGCAATAGCACAGAGATCGATCTCAAACAACTCTTGGAGAACATCTGAGTGAGGTCGGACATAGGAGGGAGTTAGGGCAGCTTTGAAATCAATGTCCTCCATCGATTCTCGTAGGCTACCATGGTCTCCTCCTCATACTACTTGAGGCTGGCTAAGTCACTTAGTGACACCTTCTTGGTATTGAAGGCAAAGTGTTCGAGGAACGCATACACTAACTAATCTAAGTTTTTGATGCTGTGCTTTGGTAATTGGGTAAATCAGTCTGAGGCAAGGCCTGTAAATGTGGTTATAAATGTTCTCAATAACAAAGCATCATTGTCCCGAATGCCAAAGCACTGGCTCAAGAATCTCGTCACATGCTCTTGAGCATCTTCCTCACCTCTAAAGGTTTCCAATTGAGGCAGCTTAAAGTGTTCAAGGTAAGGAGGTGCTGGCACTGATGGATGCACAGGATGACTACAGAGGTGGCGTAAAGTGGGCTTTTGGGGCCCAAAAGTTTTGGTTTCCATAGACTCCAAACGCTCTAGCAGAGCTTTATATGCATCTGAGGATTTAATTTTTTCCTCTTTGGTTTGATCCTATTGTGGGTTGTGGGAGACTTGAGGCCTCTAAAGGGGTGGTCGGATGGCAACTCCTCTGCCTAGGTAGGGCATTTTGGCCCGTTCATCTTCTTGCTCATACTCCTTGTAAGCTGCATGAGGAGTCTCTGGGCGAGACCTATGACCCTGGGTGGGTCCCTACGATGGGTACCCATCATTTTTCCGGGGAGTGGCCTCCCGTTCAGGTCTAGGAGGTCTCAAAGGCAGCACTTGGTAAGGTCACAGGGACCTATCTCGCACTAAGGGGTTGCGCCTCTCATATGGTTTCGCTCTTTGGGTGCGCAGGGTTGGAACCCTTTCAGGCACCGGGTTATGTAGCAGCTCATCTGTTTGGCGCCTAATGTGCTCTTTGCTAAGGTGATATAAATGCTCTAGCTGCTGTTGGTCTTGCTCAAGCCGCATGATCTGTGCTTGGTGGGTGGCATGTCTGGCGATTGCCAGGTCGATTTGTTCCACCATATTGAGCCTAGGAGGCCTAAATGCCTCTCCTATGCATTTATCTCGATCACGATGATCCGAGATCTCAATAGGTCGCTTCCCTCTATCGAGGTTGGTGGCATTTACCCGAGGCTCTGGCCTCAGTGGGTGATCATGGTATCTAGCTGGTGCGGAGGTGCATGGCCCCCGTGCCGTATATTGCTCTCGAGGAATGTAATCATCTTCCTCGTGCTCTCTTTCATATGTGTGAAAGGGGTGGGCAGAGTTAGCTCGCTCGATTTGAAGAGCCTTGCACTCTAGATTTTATTTATTAGTTCTAACAGTTAAAAGGGGTAAATGGGGGATGACATAATCATGTGCCCCCTCTTTATGGTCCCTATACGGCTCTAGCGCTTCGTCGTGCGACGACCACTCATAACAATCATCCAAGGGAGCCCTTCTGCCTAAGTCAAATGGTACGTGTATGGACTCTTCCTGAAAGGGTTCATGTTGACTAGGTGCACCCTAAGGGGTGTCTCTATAGTCTTGCTATGAAATGTCCCTATGTGGACTGTCTCGTGGGTCAGACCGCCAAGGTGGAATGACCAAGTCCTTGTGGCTGTAGTGGAGGCGACTTGTGCCTCCTTGTACACTCTTTACAGCGTCTGCTGTGATTGGGCTTAGCTACGGGTGCACACCATGGTGGTATCTCTCTACAAGCTATGTAGGTTTTTATCTCTTTTATGATTTTTTTTTTTATGCTACACTAAACAGAAAAGATCATACACACACACAAGCAGTGATTATCTCGTTTAAAGATTGAAAGTGTGTCCTAGACCTGGTTTAGTGTGTTTTTGATTTTTGTTTTTTGTTTTGTTTTGTTTTATTTTTGAAGGTTTTAAAGAACATTTAAATGCAAAATGATGGCTCTTATGACTCCCAAAAAATGGTCGCCCCTTCGATATACCATTGCCAGGCCGATATACCAACCTCTCTATATACCTGCCCTTACGTGAGGGAAACTATAGGTACATGAGAGCAGATGGTACGTGGAACGTAGGCGGTACGGAAGGGGGATCACCCTATTTATGAAACCTACCATAGAAGACTTATCATCATGTGTTGGGAATCACCCCAGCTACACTCGGTCGGCTTTTGTCAGGATTTACGTCTAGCAACAGTTGCGATCGGGGTAATGGATGCAAAATTCAAGCCAAGGTGGTGATGAAATCCACCGTTGGTCTTGATCAAGGGCTGGGGTTTTATGACCAGTGCCTTGGTTTTTAATTTACCATGTGGTGTGTGGGGTTATTTTTATTTTGCAAAAGGAAATAAGCAAACAACAAAAGGAAACTTTCCCTAAGCAAGCAAGTAATGCAAACAAAAAAATTGACAGTAGAAAATGACAGGGAAAGTTCAGAATTCTTACCTCTTCTCTGCCCAAATATTTTGATTCTGAGTCTCTGTCCTAAAAATGCATAGAGAGCTATTCATCCCTGGGTCAGATGAATAACATACATGTATTCGTCACAGGGTGGGGAGCATTCCCATTTGTCCTTGGATGAGACGAATTACAGTTCTATGTTCGCCACAGAATGGAAAGAACAATAGTCCTGCATTCCAAAAAAAAGAGATACCTGCAAGCAAGGCAAAGTTTGATCAGATTTCTGATCCCAAGATGTAGAGGACAGAGTCCCACCATGATCACCACTAAAATCACGAGGATATGAAAATAAAAAAGGAAAAACTCCAAGCACGATGCAAAAATGAAATTAAAATCAACGCTGAATCCTACGAATTAAAAATGCATGAAATGGAGAAAAACATGAATTGAAACCCAAATGAAATAACAAACCTTTTTTTTTATTGATGTATTTCACAACTCGGTTACAATTCACATCCTCCCTTTTCAAGGGCAAGGAGCGTCAAATTCATCTCTTGGTTGCATCCATGGATAGCCATCCTTCTTCCGCGTGCCCACATGTAATATGGGTAGACCAAAATGTCACCACAACTTGTGTCTACGAATTTTTATTCCTTTATGCTCCTCTGACATCCAGACCCTGCGTTCAAAGGAACAAGAAACAGTTAGTAGCACCTGCATATGAAACAAAGCATGCAATCCCCAAGCCTACGATAAGTGAATGAGAAAAAAATGAATTAAACTATAACTAAAATGAATCCAAATGCTCTGAAAATTTGAAAGGAGAATTAGGACATCACCAGGAGGGCACTGCAAAAATAATAGTTGGGAAATTCCTCGCCGATTTGAATTCGCTCTGGGGTAGGACGAATTCACCTAAACAAAATGCCGAAAAGGTACTGTCCCAAATGTCTTGCCTAGGAGGCTCCAAAAGACCTACAAATTTGGGGTTAGCTAATTGGGGGAATTTTGGGAAGACCCAGATGGTTGGATTTTCCTAATTTGACCTTTGTCAATAGGAATTTGATGATGCTACCTGCAAGTTAGTAAAAGCGAACGAGGATAGAAACATGATCAAAATTGTTCAAAACGAGACGAAGTCTAAATGACAACCTATCTAAACATCATAGAATTGAATGCAAATAATGAAAATGATAGAAAGAAAAATCTACTACAGATTCCCAATTGCTCCTAAAAGGGACAATTAGGCCTACAGTAGTGCGGGGGCACCCGGGCAGGCCGCCCACCGTTTGGGGCCTGATGTCGGCACCAATCCACTTGGGATGGGTCTAAAATCTCTTACAAGGGTTTGTCGGCAAATTGGGTGGTATACTGTGGTCAAATTTCAGGTTTTGGGCTCAAGATTCATCCTTCCAATAGTCACCCAATGACCTCCTCTCTAAAAGAGATCAAGGATGTGAAGGGCACAAATCGCACAAGGATGTATGGGGAAATAAAATGGCAGCACTTCATTGCTCAAAATTGCTCTTACTCTCCATATTTTGGGGTGAGAAAACCCACCAATTTATAGACCTGGAGGTCTCTTGGGATGAGCATTCAGAGGCGCCACTTGGCAGCCATGCCCTTCTAGGGGAGGGAAGATTCCTCCCTGAATAGGGACTCCATGACTGCCCTTGTAATAGCCTCTAACGCTCAAAAACGCTCACCCATACCCCCATGCAATGAAGGAAGCGTTAAGTAGCGGATCCGAGCTGCCATTTGTCAAGATTTGACTTTTTTCCCGTCAAACCTACAATTCGCCCCACCCTGGAGCGAATTATGAATTCGTCCCTGGGCGGAGCGAATCCCAATTATAATTCGTCCCTAGGTGGAACGAATATTGAGCAAAGTGCCTGAAGGTGCCAAAATGATTTTTGACCTTCCAAAACTACTATGAGAGTGGTTAAGACCACTGTTTAACCTCTGGGGGCTGTGTGTGCCAATGTGATCAGCGTTTGTAGTCACATAATCGGATTGGTGCTATTTTGGTGTCTACACAACAACATACTTTCTAAGTAAGGATATGTGGAAGGTATCATGGATCTTTGACAGGTTGTGTGGTAAGGTGAGTCTATAAGCTACTAGAATAATCTTATCAATGATCTCAAAGGACCCAACATAGTCAGGTTCCAAGTTAGTTGACTTGATAACACTTTTCATGGGTCTTACCCTCAAGAAAACTTTATATCTTATAGAGAATTCTCTCGGTGATCTTTTCATATCAGCATAACTCTTTTTGCGATCAATAAATTCATTGAGCCATTTGTTGAATTCCTCTGAGTTGTTCCTCCATATCTTTGATAGTATCTAGCCCGATCACCACTCGATCATTCTAATTGTCCCATGATAGAGGTGTTATGCATCTTTTGCCATACAAGGCTTCAAACAGAGCCATTCCTAAGGATGCATGGTATCCATTATTATATGCAAATCCCACTAGATATAAAAAGTCTTCCTACTTAGACTTTTGATCCATGCAGTACATGCAGAGCATGTCCTCTAAAACTCAATTCACCTTCTATGTTTGACCATATGTTTCTAGATGATATGTAGAACTGATGTTTAGCTTCATACCCACTACACGATGAAGAGATTACTAAAATAAGTGAACCTAGAATCCTTGTATGATATGATCACCTCAAGAAAACCATGTAACTTGAAAATATCTTTGGTAAACTTATTTGCCACTACTAGTGCATCATCCTTGATGTTCCCTGGTATAAAATATGCAACTTTGGTCAACTTATCAACCACTACTAGGATTGCATCATGCTGAAACCTAGTCTTAGGTAGACCCACAACAAAATCCATAAATATTACCTGCCATTTATGTATAGGTATGTCATGTGCAAATAATTTCCCTATTGGGTGTTGATGTTCTACCTTAAACTTCTGGCACTCTAAACATCTTGCAATAAAACCAATGATATCTTATTTCATTTCTTTCCAATAGGTATTTTTCATGTTCTCTCATTTTAGACCCTCCTAGATGAGCAGAGTATGGAAATATATGCGCCTCTTGCATACTAATTCTCATCAAATCACCAGTTTTGGGTATGAAAACCCTATATTTGAAGCATAAAATTCCATATTTTATGTTGAAATCCTTATTTTCTTCATGATTTTCTTCAATTTTAGCCTGAATTTCCATGCAATATTGATCCTATAGTTGCATTTCTATGACTTTGTCCATCAAGTCTATATGATTTCGAGTTAATGCTGGTATGTGCCTGTTGACAATATTGTCACATTCCACCAAGGGGCAGAAAAATTAAAACTTTGTATGATATCTGTTTTGTTGAAAGTTTTCTTTTGTTTTTAAGTTATAGCAATTTTGGTTTTCCCTATCGTCCCCTGGTGGAAAAAATGAAAAAGAAAAGAGCTTCGGGCCCGAAGCGCTTCAAATCATCACTTCGGGCGAGAACTTTGCCGAAAAAAGTACGAAGGAAACGCTTCGCACCCGAAGCATTCCCAGTGGCTACTTCGGGTGAAGAGTTTTGCGAAGCGGCATCCAAGCAACTTCGTCAAAGAAGAAAAGATAGCCCAAATCAGCTAAGGCAAAGAAATTACTTCGGGCCCGAAGTATTTCTAAAATCCACTTCGGCCAGTTTTCACCTGAAGCAGTAGAGGTCGAGAAAGTGCTTCGGCAAAAACTAACCCCAAACCGCCATTTCAAAAGAAGATTGGTCCGAAGTGCTTTTCCCGACCCATCAGTGAAGCAGTTTTGCCAACGAAGCAGTGAAGGATAGAGGGAGATCGACTTCGGCACTCCATGCCCCGAAGTAGTTTTGCGAAGCAAAAATCAGTGAGGCGCTTCCCAGGAACGCTTCCCAAGTTGGGAATTTTCTCGAGGCGATCAAAGAGCCTCATAAATGCATATTTTCTTTCCCGGTAAGCCCGTTGCTCATTTTTGGCAATTGGATGCGAAGTATCAATCCGTGAAGAAGAGCCCAAAAAGCATGGTCGCCACTCGAGCATCGCACCTACAATCCAAGGACACCGAGGAGGCTCATTTAATGCGACTTTCCTTGGCTGACTGGGTCACCATTACCAATTTTGGTAGCCGATTTGAGAGATCATCCGCAGCAACAGCGAGGAGTCGATTTCTCAGGGCTCAAGGGTGTACTCCGCCGTTTTTGTAATAATGATTTAGAGGGCCGGGTCCTCTATAAAAACCCAGGCTTTGCAATGTAAAAGGGGGGGGAACTTTTTGCTAGAAAGCTGCTGTAACTTGATGTCCTGCGTTTAATACTAAAGACCTTTTGTGCTCTATTTCTCTCTTTTATGCTGCCTTCTGTGCTTAATTATTTTGTCTTTTCTTGTTCGTGTACTAAGACTCTGAATCCTGAATCCGATGTGCGATCGGGGACTGAACCCCTGAAATTTGCCCTGAAGGATACATAGGAGAGGAAAAATGCCTTGTTGCTTTCCTTTATGCTACCTGGTGGATTGAGGTTTCTGTTATTCCCTTATCTCAATCGTTGTTACTCTGAATCTTGAATTCTAGCGAGAGAAAGGAGAACCCTACGAACCCGTCTAGAGGATACATAGGAAGTTCGACATTTCATTTCTTTCATGTTATTCTTGGTATTTCTTGCTGCTATTCGAGTTTTTAGCGAGTAATCATGCTTCCTGTTCTCTCCCACCTTAAATCATCATATTCTAACCCTTACTCTTTTTATTTCTTTCTCTAACCCTTACCCCTTTTTATTTCTTTTCCTAACCCTTACTCTGTTTATTTATTTCCTGCACTCTTGTCTCAAACCCCAAAAGTAGATTAGTATAGGATCTGGCCTTTCTTCGAAGATTGGCATGAGGGGCATCTCTTCCCCTTGGCCTTTCAATGTTGGTCGTAGGTCCAGGGCGCGCAAACCCATCGAAAGTCCTTTCCTATGCGGATTTGATGACCAACAATTTTTGGCACGCCCGATGGGACTCAAGGTCCCATATTTGAGAAAATTTCTAGCCCGTCTTCATCGGAGCCAGTAGTTCCAACAAGTTCCCGGTGAGATCCGATCAGTCTCATCCCTTGAGTAGTAGTGAGAATCGATGCTCTCATTACTAAGAGACTCTTAGCATTTAGCGACTCTGTTTTACCTGATAATCTTCAAGTCGTAAAGACCAGTACTGAAGCTTGTGCCTTCATGCAAACAAGATGGAGAGTTAGGAATAGAGGAGAGGAAACCGAGTTCTTTGAGCTTGATATTGATGCCTTTGGGGAATGCTCTAGGTTAGTTACCACCGAATATCTCTTACATGGGAAGTCCTCACAAGAGGCTGCTGTTGACGAGCAAGGCCTAACTTTCGATAGCAGAGCAGCTAGTTTTCCTTCGAATCCTCCCAACTCACCAAAGCATCCTAGTGCCTCCGTTCCCATTGGCATTTCGACGAGCAACCCAAGAGGGACTTTGGGGACCTCTGTTCCATAGAACCCAAAAACAAATATGGCCTAGCAACAACAACAACAACAACAACAGCAGCAAATGCAGCAGCAACCGCCACCCATATTATTTCTAGCATGGAATTCTTCATCACCATTGAATCTCATGGGCCAAGGGCAAGTTCCACCTACTGTAATAAAAAAGCTTTTGACGTTCGACGAAACCGGAAAGACTGCTCTAGAGCATATCTAGGACATAATTTCCTTGGCGGCAATCCATGATATCACAGAAGAGCGAGTCATGGTGAAGCTCCTGGTTCTCTCCCTTGGAGGAAAACTCCTCTATTGGTATAGATCTCTGCCACCCAGCACTATTACAGGATGGGACCAGTTAGCCGGGCAGTTGATGCAAGGCTTCAACAAGTTTGCCAATCCAACTTCTCTTCTATAGCAATTCACTTCAATCCAAATACATCCACAAGAAGAGATTGCAGACTTCAATGTTAGGTTCGCTCAAACCTGGCAAAGAGTCCCAGTTGGACTTCGCCCAACTGACGAAGCCACGATGTACTACTTCCTTCGGGCCTTCAACCCTGATATCGATCTTATGATAAGGTACTCAAATGTCAATACTTTTCCAGAGTTGTATGGGTTACCCAAGAAAGAAGAAACAGACCTCATAGCCATGGGTAAACTACCTCAAATAATGCCAATGCCCATACTCCCCAAGTTCCTTCAAGCTCAGTACGCGAGCGTAGTCGTTCCATAGATTTTTGCAATCCCTGCATACCCAATCTCATCTTGGAACCCGAATCCCATTGTGTCACAGATCATTGCTCCATAAATACATTTCCCCACACTTTCAACTATGCCCCCCACCATCACTCCAACATTTCCAATGTTGCCAGCACCCCTCCAACATCTTGCCCTACCTTCGATACCGACTATGGCTTCTTTACCATCAGTTCCCAAGGTCGATGATATGCAGGCCAAGATACTACAAGAAATGCAATCGTTAAATGCCATAGTGCAGACCTTGTCCAATGACATGATCATTGTCAAGAAGAAGCAAGCGCAATAAGAGTTTCTACCAAGAAGGTCTTATCCCACACCTGCGCTTACCAGAGATCAAGCGGTCCATCAAGGAAAAGCTTTGGCAAGAAATGTTGCGATAGATGAAGCCCCAAGCACTTTCGATCATGTATATTGGTGCTCTACGTGTAATGATCCTCATGAGGAGAATACATGCATGTTGCACCAACACTACGTGCAGACACTAGCAAGCAGCGGTCAAGGCGGTCAAGTCAACGTCATCAGACAATTGGATCAAAACTTGTCAATCGACGAGGAAGAGCCAGTCACAGTCCTTACCAGGGGAGGTAAAAGGTCGATAGAGGTGGATGTTACTCAGATGGCTCCTTTGAAGGTACACGCTTGATTTGAGAAGGGACAACCATCCTCTTAGGCCCTAAGTGAAGCTCCTCCGCCAGCTCCAGTCAAAGAAAAGGCCCAAAAGGCCACTACCGAACCACCTTAGGTGGAGACCAAAGAACAGGCTAAGGAGAAGCTCAAGTTTCCCTTGCTCACCAAGCGATAAAGGGTCAAAGCGACAGAGCAATATCGCACCAAGTATGAACCGAGAAAGGAACCTGAGGTGCATAGCTCCCTAGCCTACAACATTGTAGAAGAGTTGAAGAGGATTCCAACCAAAATCAATTTGTATGATGCTCTGCAACTTCCTAGACAAGTGGACCTACTGCAAGAATCATTGAAGAGGATTAATACAAAGAAGGCAGAGCCACTTGCCTTGGTGCAAACCCTGTCCACATCCATCATGAGGAAAAATAGACCACCACCATTCTACTTATCCTTACAAATGGAAGGGTATATCATGCATAATTGTATGATAGATTTTGGAGTCGTGACGACAGTCATGCCGAAGGCAGTATGCGAGGAAATAGGCATGGAATACACACGAAGCAGTCACGGAGTCCTCCAGTTGGACGGTACCCCAGTGAAGACTATAGGTGTCATCAAAGACATTCCTATTCGGCTACATAAGACACCTCAAATCATAGTCATACAAGAGGTGGTAGTCGTGGACCTTGAGCCCTACTTCAGCATGTGCATGTTGAGGGAATTCACAGCAAAGCTAGGTGGATATCTGTCCATGGACTACACTCATCTTGAGATCCCCTTCAAAGGGAAGAAGGTGAAGATCTATAATGAAAAGCCTTCTACGTTCTTGGTTCAGAAGATGTCCGAGGAAGAGAGCAGTGACCCTGTGCATACGATCGCGGAGGAACTAGAGCAAGTGGATCTGGTCCAGGAATCCCTTGCACAGTTGTGTTGTAAAGATGAATTTTCATTGGCAGATTTCAATGCCATGATAGAAACTGAGGTGGGGTGCTACACCATCGCCAAGTCCGAGAAACCAGCCAAAATGGAGGGGAAGGTTTCTGCCCAAGGACTATGGAAATTGTTCTTCGATGGTGCCCGATGCAAAAACGGCGTCGGGGTAGGAATCCTTCTGATTTTTCTGTTCGATGAGCAAAAGGAATATTGCTACCAATTGACATGGAGATGCACCAACAATGCAGTAGAGTATAAAGCCTTGTGCTTAGGACTAAAGAAAGCTGACAAGTTAGGCATAAGGCATCTTCAAATCTTTGGAGATTCTGAACTAGTTTGCGACCGAGTCACCAACAGATGCTCTTCAAAGAAGCACTATCTTAAATCATACCGCAATAGGGTATGGGACCTGTTCGACTAGTTTTAATCCCTTAATCTACAGTCTATTCCACGAGAAAAGAATCGACATGCAGATATCTTAACATCCATCGCAGCCCAATATTCTCTAGTGGACGATATGGTGCATAAGCCGAAGGCTGTAAGGATGATCTATTGACCCTCTGTCCCGAACAAAGATTTACATTGGTAAGTTTTTGACAACGACAAGAAGATTGTCAATTTCATGATCCAAGAAGCCGCTACAGTCGAAGACCGAAGCCCTGATGAGGAAGAATATGAAGGATTGGTCCAGTTGAAGAACAACCAAGTTCCCAAGGTATTGATCAGGCTTGAGAGCCTTTTCGATCAGAATGATCGATCGCTTTCCCATAGGATCCAAATCAGCGCGCAACAATATCAAGATTTAGAACTAGAACCTAGGAAAGTAATAAAGGTCAGGACCAATTGTACTTCAAAAGAAATAGAACGAATTTGATGTTTGTGTAAGAGGTACCCAGATATCGTGGCTTAGTCTTATCATGACCTCAAGGGATATGATTGGCAGCTGATCCAACATACAATCGAATTACAAGAAGGGGCCAAACCTTTTCGACAGAAGCAAAGGCTGGTTAATCCAAAGATCGAGGTCTTGATGAAGGCCGAACTGCTAAAAATGCTTGAAGCAAAGATCATTTATCCCATCAAGCATTCTTCCTGGGTAGCGAACTTGGTCCTTGTTAGAAAAAAGAACGGAGACATCCGGTTATGCATGGACTTCCGCAACCTGAATCATGCTTCCCTCAAGGACCACTATCCTCTCCCACAGATCGATCAGATCTTGCATTCGGTGGCTAGAGCTCAACGATTCTCCTTGCTTGATGGTTTCTCCAGATATAATAAAATTTGGGTTAGGGACGAAGACCAACATAAGACCGTGTTCACAACCAAGTGGGGCACATTCGCCTACTAGCAAATGCCTTTTGGCCTCTCGAATGCGGGAGCTACTTTCCAGAGGGTGATGGACCTAGCTTTTGGCGAGCTTCTAAACAAGGTTATCGTTATCTATTTGGATGACATGACCGTATTATCCCGAAGGAGAGAGAACCACCCAGAACATCTTCCAAAAATCTTCAAAAAATGCCAAGAATTTGGCATCTCAATGAATCCAAAAAAGTCTATCTTTGCAGTCAGCGAAGGAAAGCTGCTGGGACATGCAATTTTGGAAAAGGGTCTCACCGTGGATCCTGACAGAGCCGAAGCTCTGATGAAGCTCCCAATCCCAATGGATAAAAAGGGCCTTCAATCTTTCTTCGATCAGATTAACTTCGTAAGGAAGTTTGTCCCAGACTTCGCCCAGTTCATTAAGCCGATGTCTGAGCTTTTAAAGAAGGGCACAAAATTTGTCTGGATAGAAGAGAGGAGAAAAGCATTCAAAGAAATGAAGGCCCGAATTGTTCAGGCACCGGTCTTGATCAACCTCGACTATAGTCGAGATTTTATCCTGTATGCAATAGGAGAACTTGAAAGCTACGCCGCGGTCTTAACGCAAAAGGGGGAAGATGGAGAGGAACGTCCCATCGTGTTCCTTAGTCAGATAATCAATCCCCATGAAGAAAAGTACAATTTCATCGAGCGTCAAGTGCATGCAGTAATGAAGTCTCTCAGGAAATTCAAATAGTTCATTTCTCAGAGTCGAACCACAGTCTTCGTCATTCACCTTGATGTGCGTAGTTTCATTATTTAGGGGGAAATTGGAAGCAAGAGAGCTAGTTGGGTAAGCAAAATCCAAGAGTTCGATATTGAGATCAAGCCCACCAAACTAGTTCGTGGTCGCGCACTATGTCAAGAGCTGGTGAAGAGCGCAACGACCGAAATAACAGACTGTCAGTCGGATGACTCGCCAACAGGAGAATGCCTCACTAATTAGGAAGAGGCCGAGAAAGATTGGATCGACAAAATAGTGGAATATTTCAACATCAATAGATCCCCCTCACATCTGAATGCTTCACAGCGAAGACATTTCAGGATGCAGTCCGCCCGATACACTATGCGCCCAGAAGGCCTATTTTTTAGGAACATCGATGGCGTCCTCCTCAGATGCATAAAAGATGATGATAATAGGAGAATATTGGGTGAATTTCATTCAAGACTATCTGGAGGACACTTTGCTAGAAGAGTGATGGCGCTAAAGATAATCAGGGTGGGTTACTATTGGCCCACACTCTTTGTCGATGCCTTCTCCGTTTACCGCAGGTGCGAGCAATGCCAGAGATTCATTAGCCAAAGTAGAAATGCTCCGATGCCCCTCTGACCGATACAAGTGGAAACACCCTTTTAGCAATGGGGACTAGATTTCATAGGGGCCATATCACCAAACTCCTCTGCTGGGCACAAATTCATTCTGACTGTGACTGATTACTTCACCAGATGGGCCGAGGCAGTCCCCACAAAACACGTAGATCAAGATACTGTCGTTACCTTCCTGGAAGGATTGATTACTCGCTTCGGCATCCCTGAAGCAATTATTACAGATAACGGTCCTGGTTTCATGGGTGCAAAGATCAACGAGTTCCTATACAAGTATGGGATATATCACAAGGTGTCTTCCAACTATTACCCCTAGGGAAATGGATTGGCAAAATCCACCAACAAAACCTTGTTGAGGATACTGAGAAAGCTGATCGATCAAAACAAAAGAACTTGGCACCTCCTTCTGGATCGGGCCTTGTGGGCCGATCGGGTGTCTGTCAAAAGGTCAATCAAGACTTCACCTTATGCTCTGGTCTATGACAAGGAGGCCATCCTGCCCACTCACATCAAGATCCCTGCATTACGGTTGCTAGAAGAAGATGAAGCTAACCCGATGGAGAGATGCCTGGTTCAGCTACTACAACTAGAAGAGGAACATGAAAATGCCTACTAAAACTTTGCACGACATGCTGAGGTCACCCGAGAATGGTTCAAAAGGAAATCATCCGATCGCACATTCAAAGCAGGAGACCTGATATGGAGGTGGGATTCATGGAAGGCCAAGCCTGGGAATCATGACAAAATAGATGCATTATGGGACGGACCGATTGAAATAGTAAAAGTGAATTCAGCCAATTCCTTCATCCTCAAAGATGCGAATGGCCAAGTTTTACCAATCTCTGTCAATGGTCTCCACCTGAAGACCTTCAATCGCTGAGTTATGTATGCCTAAAAAAAAAAAAAATCTTGCATATATTTTTGTATATAGGGTTTCAGTGCTTTGTCTGTACTCTGTTCAAAAGATCACGGAGAGCAAGCACCACTTCAACCACAAAAGATAGATTCCTGGCTTCGGCTTCACAAAGAATTATCGAAATCGCCTTTGGGAGGGTTTCGATTCGAAGTAGCGACGAAGGGAAGTTCACCGCGAAGCAGTTGATCCTTGTAGAACCAAACCACATGCAAATCAAGGACATGGAAAATGCTTCGCTAAAGAAATGTGCCGAAGGCATTATCTAAAGTAATTCTTGGCGAGGCTCTCCTCGATGAAACGGGTATTGGTCGACGGTATTCGTGAATCGAAGCAACAACGTGGCAAAGGGGAACTTCAGGCCCGAAATAAAGGAAATTAGCCTGAAGAAGAACTTTGCAGCGAAGTATTTTTTACACCAACTCCATATCGCCAAACCTCACATACAAGGCAAACACATTTAGGATGTGCCTCAGGGAACGTGTCGACAACAACCTCGAAAGGAGGTCAAAGTAGATGAATTCGATACGAAAGAAATGACACTCATCCCAAGGCAATTCGTTAACCAAAAATCCATGCTAAAGTACCAGATGGCAGCGATTCGCGTTCCCAATACAAAATCCAATCGCCGAATTGCATGGCCCTGCATACGACGCTACCATATGGTCAATCAGATGCCACAACGATACTTTCGAGACAGGCCCATGAAGTAATTACGACAGTTGCCATAAATGCAGGAAGTTGCCCTCCGAAGCTATAAAATGCAGATGCCCATTAAGAACAAACCATTTGCAAGTGTGAGAGTCATGGTTGCATTCTGTCACCTCGAAGAGCTTTTGCATCAAAGGTTTCGTTGTCCACCGTAATTATCTTATCCCTTGTTTTGAGGTGTGGAACTCTTCTACATCACAAGTCATTCTGCTACGATCGTTCACGATGGGAAAGAAGAACCCCACTCAGAAGGGAAAATAACCAGAGACGACAGTTCCAGAGAAGGCAAGAGTTGCAGAAGAAAAGAAACAGAGACCTAGGAGGGTCAATCCTCCCCCACGCCCAGGAAAACAAGTGATGGAAGGAAGGGAAGAGTCCGATGATGAGCCCAACATAGAACCACCTATCGATAAGTGGGTGAAAATCAGAGACCCAGAGCTCTCAAGAACCATGGCCAAGCTTCGGTATACCGTCGACTTCATGTGAAGAAGGCTCTTGATGGAGAATAAGAGGGTCGCGGTGTATTATTCCCACATATACTAGTATCTAGTCCCTCCTACACATCACTGCCCCAAGCTCATGTATGCCATCGTTCAGAACTACCAACCACAAACCAGGTAGGTGTTGGATGCCTCAGGTCAAAAGTTGTTTTCCATTCTGAAGGAGGATGTGCAGGAAACATTCACACCACAACAAAGGCCACCAAGAGGCTATACCATTTGCAATGTTAGCCTAAGCGAACAAACAGAAAAGTTCACTTCTAATCCCTTCATCTTGAGCTTTTTGCATGAAAACCTCAAGAGTGAACTTTCTTTCGGCAAGCGACCCCAGATGCCCCTGCCCTTGGAGGCCTTCAAGAACACAGATATATTCTCTATCATTGCATGGGTGGCAGGCTTGTCAAGCAATACTTTGGTATACCCATGGCAGGTGTTGCTAGCCGAATGCATTTCCAGAGGGGAGTTCTACGCCCCCGACGCTTCGCGGCTGAACACCAACCCAATTTTCTTCGATTGGGCAAAATGGGTGGCCCAAAATTTGCATATGCGGTTGATATCCATGAAGGATGCTAGCAAGGAGCCACAATTCTAGCCTTGTTCCTTCTTGGTTTGGCTCTTCTTCTTTCATGTACGTAAAGCCCTTCACCATTGTGATGTTTCACCAGTCGACGAGGATGGGATCCCTTTGCCTGTATATCAGTGGACCCGTCTCCTGCTGAGGTCAGAGTCCTATTACCCTTTCAATCAGCAGTTTTTGGGACCTACGATGCACGTTCTAACAAAGTCTAGCCCTCGGGTGCCTCTCTGCCTTAGAGATAAAGTGGTATTGGAGAAAAGGGGGGATGTGTTTCAATTGACACAAGGGCTTGTGATCCGCATTTTTGGCTTCACGGGGAAACCCTTCCTGTTGCCTTTTTTCCCTTTGGAGTACCAATTTGCCTTGGAAGTTGCTTGGCAAAGCGACACGATCGATGAAGCCTACGACCACGGACAAAAGTGGGCACACACCTATGACTTCCCCTTCAATATGGGAGTGATTAAAGTCTTTGCCCTGAAGCAGAACATATACCTGGAGGAGAAGCTCGCCGATTTTGGTCTGCTTCAAATACCATAGAGGTGGCTCTATGACCCGTTGGGGGTGATGTGAGATCACTTGAAAAGCAAAAACATCCATGTCTGTCCTCATCCCAAAATTTTAGAGCAGAGGAATAACCCCAATGGTACGGACCTAGAGTGGCACTTAGAGGAGATGAGGACGTTGCCTCCTTGGCATGAATTCTATCCTATGGAGATCGAATTCGACCCAGACCAGTACCCATTCCCAAATCCTGAATCCACTTTCTGGAGGAAAGCAAAGGACGATTTAAAAGAGGAGTTGAAAGAATAGGACGAGGAGCAGTTAAGAGAATGGTGGATCATGAGAGTCCATCATCGAAAGATGAATTCTTACAGGCTTCTAACAATGGACAGGGAATTCGTAATTGTATATCAAACCAATATTGGGTCTTGGGAACCCTTGTCCTTCGTTGACTTCATTCTACCGGCCACCCAAAGTTCGGACGAAAGCCCCAGGAGGACCGATAATGTCCCTAAGGAAAAAGTAGCCAAGGCCATGCCAAAAGCTTTACTACAGAGGCCATCCAAAGTTTTTGAGACAACAATAGAAGAATCGGAGCAACCCCTTGAGAGGAGGAAAATAAAGGAGCGGGAACCTACGTAGGCACCACTAAACTTACCAAAGCGACCGTGTACAGGCACTCCGAGCACCCCTACCGAAAGATCAGTATTAGGCTCGGTCGAAGCAAACGATGGAGGAACTCCACCAAGTGTCGAAACAGTCCCAAACATGGATGTCATTAATGTGGAGGAACTCATGGAAGTCATGGAAGCCAAAAATATTGAGGCCCAAGAGGAATAAGGGCCAATCACCTAGGAGATCACCATGGCTGCTCTACCAGGAGGGCATGCAGGTACATTTTCTTCACCTTATGCTCTGGTTGCTCGTAAGTCTATCCTGGCCCTGGCCGAAAGCTCTCACCTACTCACCCTACCTCCACAAGGTTAGTCGCCTTCTTACCCTGTGTCCCTAACTACTCCCCCCGAGTCTTCCAGCCAAGACAAACCTATCGAAGTTACTTCACCCAGCCACACCGCCAATCCTCCAATCATCAACCAGGGTGAAGTTAAGAGTCCAATGCCAAACCCCGAGGCTCATGCCTCCATTGTACACAATGTGCTCCCACTCGTCAAAGCCCCCATCATCCCCGTTGCAAAACCTTCGGGTGAGGCTATCCCCTTCAACTCTTTATATTTGTTCAATCCCTCGACTGGAGATCTAGCCGCATTCGACTCTGAGCTGTCATCAATATGAGAATCCCCCTTGGCCAAAAAACTCCTCCAAGCCCAACAAAACACAGAGAGAATGTTAAAAGAGGCAAGAAAGAAGAAAGGGCGCTCGCTCGCTCAAGTTGAGAGGTGCGTCGTATTCGATTTGGAGGTGAGAAAATTGCATAAAGTAAAGAAGATACCCAAAGTCCAAAAGCCCCTGGATGAAATGACTCTAGCGGACTATGAATATCAGGATAAAGAAAAGGACTTGGAACATCTGAACGTGGACAAGGAGTCCGCCTCTATGCACACTAGAATCAAGACTTTCAAGGCGCATGCCAACATTGCCAACAAGTGCAGGTTTGAAGCCAAGAGTGCTAACATCAAGCTGGAGGAGGAGTTAGCAAGGGATCGCTCCAAGTTGGCAAAGGCCGAGGAGCAGTGCAAGCTGATGCAGAAAGAAGCACATGCCCTAAAGCTGTAGATAACACAGCTGAGAATCAAGCACAAAGGCAGGCAAAAAATGATTTGAAGGCCAAGGAGCTTGAAAGTAAGATCTTGAAGCTTAGATCTAGTTGCACGAGAAGGAAGGCCTAGGGCTACTTGACAGGAGCAAAATCAAGGAGATTTCACATCTACTCAAGAATTTTAGGTCTCGGGCTGCCAATGCCCTTTTAGTTTTAGCTTACACCATAGAAGCCCGGGTTGCCACCGCTGAAGGAGAGCCAACCATCGAAGAGGTCATTCAGAATGTCAGAGCCTGACTCAAGCTGGCCCTCAAGGTCCAAGATGCAAGGTATCAAGATTTGAAGCTCACAACGATGAGTCGGATAGCAAGGGATTGGTCAACCACCCAGGCCATAGTTCGTGCCTTTTTCTCCATAGCCAAGAAAGCACAAAAGGCAAAAATCCTACTAGACGCATTCGAGAGTGAGAGGCACACGTAAATGGGCTACTTCGAGGACCTCTTCTCCTTAGGCTTCTTGAGCTTCATGAATAATGATGGGAAGCCCTTAGCCAAGGAAGAAATCATGCCGAAGTGGCAGTAGTTTGAAGGCAATGTCTCGGAGATAGACGAGTGGGCCAAACCAATAACAGAGAAGCAGGTTGCTGATTACATATTGAAATACTATAGAATCACTGCCTCCTTAAACAATCTATATACCAGGTCCCAGCATGCAAAAATCAGGCAGATCGATAGGTTCCACGCTTTGGTCAAATCCCTAGAGGATCAGGAGCTATTCACGAAAAACGTCTGGTCTAAGGTTCGCCAAACCTTAAGAGACATCCATGTTCGCCTGGCCCCATTGCCAATGGCTGAAGACGTAGTAGAAGCAATGGCGACAAGAGGAGAAGAAGTAGTAGCAAAAGAAGAGGAGAGAGAATAGGAAGGACAAGCTATGGAAGCGTCCCCAAAAAAGGAACAAAGAGAAGGGTCTGGAGGTAACTCTGGCCCAATGGATAAAAGCTGAGGGTTCTACCACCGAGATGAGCTCGTTGCCCCGTGAGCCGCCAAGAATGTTGACAATATTGTCACATTCCACCAAGGGGCAAAAAAATTAAAACTTTGTATGATATTTGTTTTGTTGAAAGTTTTCTTTTGTTTATAAGTTATAGCAATTTTGGTTTTCCCTATCACCCCCTGGTGGACAAAATGAAAAAGAAAAGAGCTTCGGGCCCGAAGCACTTCAAATCATCACTTCGGGCGAGAACTTTGCCAAAAAAAGTACGAAGGAAACGCTTCACACTTGAAGCATTCCCAGTGGCTACTTTGGGTGAAGAGTTTTGCGAAGCGGCATCCAAGCAACTTCGTCGAAGAAGAAAAGATAGCCCAAATCAGCTAAGGCAAAGAAATTACTTTAGGCCCGAAGTATTTCTAAAATCCACTTCGACCAGTTTTTACCCGAAGAAGTAGAGGTCGAGAAAGTGCTTCGACCAAAACTCCCCTGAATTGCCATTTCAAAAGAAGATCAGCCCGAAGCGTTTTTCTCGACCCATCAACGAAGCAATTTTTCCAGCGAAGCAACGAAGGATAAAGGGAGATCGGCTTCGGCACTCCACGCCCCCAAAGTAGTTTTGCGAAGTGAAAATTAGCGAGGCGTTTCCCAGGAACGCTTCCTAAGTTGGGCATTTTCTCGAGGCGATCAGAGAGCCTCATAAATGCATATTTTCTTTCTTGGTAAGCCCGCTGCTTATTTTTGGCAATTGGATGCGAAGTATCAGTCCATGAAGAAGAGCCTAACAAGCATGGCCGTCACTCGAGCACCGCACCTACAATCCAAGGACACCCAGGTGGCTCATTTACAACGACTTTCCCCGGATGACTGGGTCACCATTACCAGATTTGGTAGCCGATTTGAGAGATCATCCGCAACAGCAATGAGGAGCCAATTTCTCAAGGCTCGAGGGTGTACTCCATCATTTTTGTAATAATGATTCAAAGGGCCGAGTCCTCTATAAAAACCTAGGCTTTGTAATGTAAAAGGGGGGGGAATTTTTTGCTAGAAAGATGCTATAACTTGATGTCCTGCATTTAATACTAAAGACCTTTTTTGCTCTATTTCTCTCTTTTATGCTGCCTTCTGTACTTAATTCTTTTGTCTTTTCTCATTCACGTATTGAGACTCTGAATCCTAAATTCAGTGTGCGATCGAGGACTGAACCCCTGAAATTCGCCCTGAAGGATGCATAGGAGAGGAAAAATGCCTTGTCACTTTCCTTTATGTCTGCTCGGTGGATTGAGGTTTCTGTTATTCCCTTATCTCAATCGCTGTTACTCTGAATCCTGAATTCCAGCGAGAGAGAAAGAAGAACCCTACGAACCCGTCCAGAGGATACATAGGAAGTTCGGCATTTCGTTTCTTTCATGTTATTCTTGGTATTTCTTGTTGCTATTCGAGTTGTTAGCGAGTAATCATGCTTCCTATTCTCTCCCACATTAAATCATCATCTTATAACCCTTACTATTTTTATTTCTTTCTCTAACCCTTACCCCTTTTTATTTCTTTTCCTAACCCTTACTTTGTTTATTTCTTTCCTGCACTCTTGTCTCAAACCCCAAAAGTAGATTAGTATAGGAGCCGACCTTTCTCCGAAGATTGGCATGAGGGGCATCTCTTCCCCTTGGCCTTTCAATGTTGGTCATAGGTCCAGGGCATGCAAACCCATCGAAAGTCCTTTCCTGTGCGGATTTGATGACCAACAGTGCCTTCTCCTACCCAAGGCATCTACAACCTTATTTTCTTTCCCTTTGATATACTCAATCAAAGTCGTATTATGTTAAGAACTCTATCCATCTTCTTTGTCTTGCATTCAATATAGGTTGCATAGAAATATATATTAGACTTTGATGGTCTATCCTTAGCTCAAATGATTTACCCAACAAATAGTGCCTCTAGACCTTTAGTGCATGCACGATTGCTACCAATTCTAGGTCATGTGTAGCATAATTTAACTCATGATTCTTGATTTTTCTAGACTCATATGCTATTGTAATCTCATTCTAGGACAACAACCTACCTTTTAAGGAAGTATCTGTACACACTATAAAATTCCTAAAAGGATGTAGTATTTTGAGAATTGGTATCGTAGTTAGCTTATTCTTCAAGGTTTAAAATGCAATCTCACATTTATCTAGCCATTTGAAATCCTTTCCCTTTCTCTGAAGGTTGGTGATAGAGTAGACAATATTTGAGTAATCCTTCACAAAATGCCTATAATAACTAGTGAGCCCCATGAATATTCTCACCTTAGACACATTTATCGATGCAGACCAACTTAATATAACCTTAATATTTTTAGGATCTATAATAATTCCTTTTGTCGAGATGACATATCCCAAATACTATACTTGTGAGGTATAAAACTCACATTTAGAAAACTTTCCATATAGTTGGATTTTTCTCAACACCCCTAACACTAACCTTAAATGCTGGTCATGTTACTCTTTGGTGCAATAATATATCAGGATATTATCTAAAAATATTAAAATAAACTAATTTAAATATTTCCTAAACACGTTGTTCATCGGATTCATAAAAGTTGTTGGTGCATTTGTCAACCTAAATGGTAACCCTGTGAACTCATAGTGTCCATATATAGTCTTAAAGGTTGTTTTATGAGTATCCTCTTCTTGAATCCTTAAATGTGATACTTAAATCTCAAATCAATCTTTGAAAATATGGTGGCATACTTTAGCTGATCAAAGAGATCATCAATCCTAGGCAAAGGATACCTATTTTTGATGGTTACCTTATTCAACATCCTATAATAAATGCATAATATTAGGGAACCATCTTTATTTTTCATAAATAATACTAGAGCACCCTAAGGAGACACTAGGTTTGATCAGACCCTTTTCCAACAAATTTTGAAGTTGCACATTTAATTTTTGCAACTTAATCGGGATCATTCTATAAGGTGTTATTGCAACGTGTTTTGCCTTAAGTATTAACTCAACCAGGAAATCAAATTCATGTCAACGTGGTAGGCCTAGGAGATCTTATAGAAATACATCCCTAAATTCATGCAAAATGGTATGTTTCTTAAATATTTTCTCATCCCCTTTATCGTATGTCTTGCCATTAATATTGACTAAATACCATCTCTTTTAATGGTATTCATTAGCTACATAGTTTATAATAGATGTGGTCAAAATACCCTTACCCACTTTGAACTCTCACTCTCTTCCTATCCTTATCGATGTAATCCATCCACCTTTATTGGAAGTTGATTAAGGTTCTAGGAGACGTCAACCAATTCATCCTTAGGATAATATCAAAAGTATGGAGTGGTACTACATATAAGTGCCATATTATGGATCCATTGGGTAAGGTTATCACATACATAGGAAAACATTGATCCACTAAATAGGTCTATCCAGAACCATACTCGACTTTCCACCCTTATACCAAAAATCTAGGTCTTTTCGGTATATCCCTAATAATACTAGTGGAAATAATACAATATGTAGCCCCACTATTTATTAAAACTTTAACATCCTTGTGAAACAAATTAGTAACATAGGTGTTTCTTGTTCCTTAAGATTTTGTTTCCTTGTAGCAGCATAGATCTGGTGTTTTGCTCCTTCGTCCTAATATTATTTTTTGGTCGTCAGGGCATGTATTAGCATAGTGATGCCCCCCATAGGTAAACCATCCCATATTGGGTGGTTGAGATTTTTATTTATTCCTCTTTATAATTTTAGATACCTCTCTTAAGTTTGCTTTGCCATTTCTATTTTTGCATCCCTGCTCAACAATCATCTCCAATTGATCTTGCAATGATCTAATAAATGATGTAAGATACCTTATTCCTCCTGTAACAACTCAAATAGGGAAATAATATTTGTCATGCTTTTATTGGAATTCTTTGTTATCTCAACATGCTTTTTGGAGTCCATTACTCTCCCATTTTCTTTACTAGTCTATTATTCTTCCCATTTTCTTTTTGGAGTCCTTTGTTCTTTTGGACTTCCTTGAGGAACGTAATACTTCCTTCTGCATAATTGGTCCCATCCTATTGGATGATCTAAGTATAGAAACCATTTCTTATCCACATAAAGGAGCTCATTTGATTAAAATTTCCTTCAATTGTACTTACACTTAGTTTCATCTTCCCCATGAACTAACTTAAACTAGTATTATTCTTTGATAATGATCCCACTTGCCTATCATCCCTGATAATTCCATTGTCATTTTTTAGATGATGACCATGGTATTCTTTCCTACTCACAAGATTCCACCTATGATAAAACCATTATCACTCACTTGATAATGATCATGGCCACTCTTGCCTACCTGCAAGGTGCCATCCCCAATAAGAAACTATACTCGAGGATTTTTACTCCTTGGTCTGACTAGTCCAGTCGGCATGCAATACCCAGCTTATCCCAATTATGTTAAGGTCCCTAGTAGAGTAAGTTTCCCCAGAGTAGCACATTAAGTCAAGGCTCATTCTAGGTTCACGCCATATAAGCTTCCAACCCTATGACCTAGATCTCTAATACCAATTGTAACAACCTATAAAAACCAACCCAAGAGAGAGAGTTTTTTTTGTGCAAGTAGGGTTCTCAAGGAACCAATATTATTTTTTAGCATTCTCAAAGCTTAACCAAATTTGAGTTTAATGTCATTGCAGATGACATTCAAGTGGAAAGGAGTGGACAACATCCCATATTTCTACATTTTACCTTACTAAACCTCGTCATTTAGAAGGAAGCCAAAGTGTTCCTACACCTTTCCTATACCCTCATCGGTATAAGATAATTCAACCATAGTGTAGGAATTATACTTTAAGGCCCATAACACTTAAAGGGGAATGCCTATTACCAAACCTACCCATAAGTCCATCTATGTAGGTTTTTCTAGCATAAAACCTTAGTGCTTAGTTACCATACCTTCACAAGATAGCTAAGGTCATTACCACTCACTTGGTAATGAACATGGTTACCAAAGTTTTACTGTTCATAGGACCACCATGACCATATCGTAATTGATTCCATTAACTTCATAGATATGGAGCACCTGAGCATTAATGTTCAATGTGTATTGATTATGATCATCTAGCTATTGCATTCTCACAACTCCTTCCAGATTATGTTTTTAACCCAAGATGGCATAAAAACATTATGCCTTTTCTCTCAAAAAATAATGCTTCAATTGAAATAATATGCTTTAACTATAGCATAAGTTTTAGAATAAATTGAAACATTACATCTCGAATAAAACATAAGCTTCACTAGCACTAGAAGCCTTTCTCTAATTTTAGAAATCATAAATAAATTAATCTTTAAGATTAACATAAAGCAAATATAAGTAGTGTTATCATCTCTATTTTAATGACCACAATAATATCTCCTAAAAAATAGATCATAAAAGTATAACATTTAATTCATCTTATTTTTTCTCAAAAACACTTTACAAAAAAATATCATCAACCCAAGTTTTCTTTGTTTGCTCACCAACCATTCCTTACATCATACAAAAAGACTCCCAATCATTTTAAAAGTTTGAAAGCATCATCTAAGTTTTACAAAACAACTCTTATTTGAATAACAACTTCTCATTCTATGGTACATTAGAGCAAGTCCATATTCTCTCACAATCTTCTTCATGAAAGGAATCCTTCCCGTGAACTTGAGGAACACTTACGGATTAGGACAACTCTTTATGCAATGTATCCTAACATGTTATGTAAAATTGCAAACAACAATGTACATTACATTCTAACAAACAAGGAGATAATCCCATACTTATCCCTATAATGGTTCCCTTACCTACTCAGGTCTCAAGAAACCATTATGATTATTTTCATCTCCAAAAGAAATATTTCAAACTCTTTGCAACCAAGTACAACACATTTTAAACAATCAAGGAGAGAATAAAGCCTCTACTCCTCTAGATGTAAAAAGTCTTCCCACTTAGACATTTTATCCATGTAGTACATGCGGAGCATGTCCTCTTAAAATTAGTTCACCCTCTCCATTTAATCATCTATTTACAGATGATATACAAAAATGATATTCAACTTAGTGCCCACTGCACGATGAAGAGTCTACCAAAATTTTGAAGTGAACCTAGAATCCCTATATGATATGATCACCTCAGGAAAACCATGTAACCTAAAAATATATTTGGTAAACTTATTTGCCACTACTGGTGCATCATCCTTGATGCTCCCCGGTATAAAATGTGCAACCTTGGTCAACTTATTAAACACTACTAGGATTGCATCATGTTGGTACCTAGTCTTAAGTAAACCCACAATAAAATCCATAAATATTACTTGCCATTTCTGTGTAGGTATGTCATGTGGATATAGTTTGCCTACTTGGTGTTGATGTTCTGCCTTAACCTTTTAGCACTCTAAACTATAGCAAGGAACAATGCTATGTATCCAAGCTCAACCACATGAAACAAGAAAAATGAGGAGAAGATTTTTGACAATGGAGAGAATAAAAAATCACATATTTCCCTTTATGTGATGGAATTATATATTGAGAAAAATAAGATTAGGGTTAGGGTTCCCAAATCCATATTACATGAAATTCAAATGAATATAAAATGACATTAAACATTAAAATAACCTATTCTAATGAGGGCTTATTAAAGCCTCATAACAATTAATTAGGAACCTAACTAATAAACATGACCTTGTAGCATTAACATGACTTCATAAACATCTTGCAATAAAATCAATGATATCATATTTTATTCCTTCCCAATAGAAGGACAACAAATTTTAGATGGTATAATCACAATTCATGAAATCATCCATTATATAGAAAAAAGTGGGGAGGAGGGGATACTTCTATAGTTGGATACGAGTAAGGCTTATGATAGGGTTTTATAGTTCCTCATCAGAGTGTTGAGAAAATTTAGACTTATTAGTAGCTTTTTTTACCTAAGCTATGTTCTCAGTTTTAATCAATGGCATCATTTTTGGTAATTTTAAAGGCAAACAAGGTCTATGGTAAGGGGATCCCTTATCCCCCTATCTATTTATCATCCTTGTTGAGGCCTTTGGGAGAACTATTTTAAATATTGTGGAGGAAGAAAATTTGGATGGTATTAAGCCTTCTTCCACCCTTAAACCTATCTCCCATCAATAGTTTGTAGATGACACTATTATCACTTCAAAATCCTTTATCCCGCAAGCAAGATAGTTGAAATCTATTTTAGAAACCTATGAATTAGTAACTGGCTAGAAAATTAACTTTGCAAAAAGCAAAATCTTCATATCAGGAGGCAATTGAAAATTGTAGGTATATTTGGATGTGGGATTGAATAATTTCCTTCAACTTATCTTGGGATGCCCATGTTTAGAGGTAGATATTCATATGATATGTGGAACCCAATTGTGGAGAGATATGCCAAGAAACTAACAGGATGGAAAGGAGCTCTTCTTAGCCAGTTAGAGATAGCTCTTTTGGTGAAATCCTCTCTTCAAAGCATCCTGGTCTATTTTATGTCCCTATTTAAGATGTCAACTAAATTTTGTGATAGAATTGAAAAGATTGAAAGGAATTTCCTATGAACTATTTTAGAGGACAAAGGACGTCTACCACTTGTAGCTTGGGAACAGGTCTACGAGAAAAAATAAGTAGGGGGTTGGGGTAATTGAAGACTGAGAAAACTAAATAAAACCCTCTTGGAAATGTGTAGGTGGAAACTGATAAGGAATGAAGCTGTAATATGGGTGAAGATTCTTCAAGCCAAGTACCTGAGAGATGATGCTGATTTTTTGGAGGACAAGAATTTTTCCAAGGGCTCTAACTTTTGGAATAATCTCCAAGTTGACAAACCATTTTTGTGGTAAGGTTTACAATGGAAAATTGGGAGGGGTAACAAGGTTATTTTATGGAAATATTCTTGGTTTAAGAGCATTCCCCTTAATTAAGACTTGGAATTTTTTGTCCTGGAGAATGAAGTTTCTTAGACTTATGGGCCCATGGTTAGTGATTACATTATAAGGGGAGAGAGTAGACCTAGATGGAAACAAAATGAAGTTGAAGGTTTGGAACAAAGAATGAACCAGGTTCTTAGTAATCTGAATAGGATGATTCAGTTTTATTCCCTGAATAACCTAAATGCTCAGGATTCTAGGTGGTGGAAATTATCCAATCAAGGGATCTATTTGGTCAAATTTGGTTACTATTTGTTAGAAGATGAAAGTCCTTGTTGGTTTTCGACTTCAAATATTTGGTTAAAGAATATCACTCCTAAAGTTACATTCTTATTATGGATCATATACCAAAATAATATCCTTACTATAGATAACCTTATGAAAAGATGTTTTTAACTTCCAAATAGGTGCAACCTTTGTGAATGTATGCTAGAATATGTGAACCATTTGAGCTTGAATTACCCCTTTGCTCTAGAAGTCCTTCATCTGATTCTTAGTAGATTCTAAGTTTATTGGGTCTTCCCCAAATGCCTTACTGATCTTTATATCCAATGGAAATTCCCTTTCAAGAGTAAGAGGCTTAATTATTTATAATACTTTAGTCTTCCTCATTCTTTGTGGGCTCTTTGGAAAGAACGAAATAACTGCATTTTTAAAGAGAAAGGAAAGGATAATATTTCTATAGCCAATAGGATTTTCCCCCTAACTATGGAGAATTATAGATTAGTTAAGTGGGAAGATGTCTTGGAATTGGAGGAAGGTATGAATACTGTTGATTGGGATCTTGATCTAGTGATATGTATGTTTAATCCTCCTAAATTTTTTTTAAGGAGGCAAACAAAATGGACTCCCCCTCTAGGTGGTATGCTAAAATTGAAATTTTATGGGGTAGCTAAAGGAAATCTTAGACCTATTGGAGCAAGAGGTCTGATAAGATATGGAAATGGTAATATTTAATTGCTTATGCTGAAGCCTTGGGGGACTAGTCTAGCTACTTTGCAGAGGCCCATGCTATGTGCGTGGGAAGAAAGTTGGTGAATAATATTTAGGTTAAAAAGTAATTATAAAAGGGGATTCCTTAAACATGATCAATCTAAAGAAAAAAGATACGTAAGTCAACTAAAATTTAGCCTCTATGATTGGTGAAGCTCGACATATTATAATGTTTATGGAGGTTGTGAAATTTAATCATATTTATAGGGAAGGAAATAACAGAGCAGATGGTATGACTAATTTTGAAATAACATATGAATGCTTAGTGTTTGGAAAGAAGACTTCCCCTAACAAGTAATTGCAATTGTTAATCATGAAAAAAGAAATGGGGTTCATAATGATTAACCTTTCATTTTGTAACATCCCCACTAGAACAACTATTATATGCTTATTTTATTCCTAGAATGTGGTGTTTTTTATGACTTTGTGGATGCAGGATCAAATACCCTTCTTCAGGCTAACAGAGTAAAGATGGATCACAAAGGACCAAGAACCCTCCTTTAGACGATAGAATGGGGTAGACCGTGAGAGGTAAGGAGGGATATGATGGAGGTGTGAAAAAGCACCATGGCTCGTGAGTACATGGAAGCTCACAAAATTGCATTCATATAGTTGCATTCATGTAGTTATTTGATAAAACATCTGCTTTGGACCTTGTGTATGTCTGGTTGCTAGTTTCCTACTTTATATTACTCTTAAATGGCTACAAGATTAAATAATAGTCATAAAATTAAATTAAATTAATATAAAATTTAAAATAAAATTAATATATAATTTAAAATAAAAATTAGATATAATATAAATATGCATATGGTCATATTCCATGTTAGTTAATTATCTCTTAAAAGGTGTAATGTGCATATTGTTTGGTATTAATCTAAGAGTTTAATATATGAATCCCGGTATCCACCTGGCAAGTAGATGTGCTAGATGCTTGCATGGAATGAACAGATGTTTGTTATACCACTGCCGTAATTTATTTAAAAAGGCAAAAGAAAAATGAAAGTGGGTGGTTGTTTTGGGAGTGGAGTTGGTGAACGATATGAAAGGAAGGATTTACAAGTACGTAGAACTACATATTAAAGTTCTCAGGTGAATCCTCAGGTCAAAAGTTCACCTTTTGATTGTTGTATGTCAATGTTGGATGTTTATAAATAATTAAAGTAGAGGAAAGATAATATGGTTAGATAGTTGACTTAAAAATGTTGATAAGAAACACTAAAAGTTTTCTTATCTGTACTATTAATAGTTGAGATGTTAAATCATTTTGTTTGGTACTACATGCTAGAGCAAAATGGGAATTATAAATAATGTTTAAGCGAGTTATGATGTCCGTGGTAATTCCATCCACTCAAATTTGAGTAAGCCCTGTCTATAATAAATGTCTGCAACCTGCCTATTGTATTGCAATTGTTTGCTACCTAATATTGACTACCACTTTTGAATTAGCTTGT
This sequence comes from Wollemia nobilis, assembly GCA_028583015.1. NCBI lineage: Eukaryota > Viridiplantae > Streptophyta > Pinopsida > Araucariales > Araucariaceae > Wollemia > Wollemia nobilis. The sequence goes on along the minus strand of JAQPPZ010016946.1, from coordinate 18,137,251 downwards.
CAATGTTAAAAGTAAATTGAATTTTGTGCTATGTTTGTTGCATGCGATGCTATTTGTGGAGTGTGTATCTTACTAAAAAGGAATTGAGTTTAGATTGCATTCATGCTAGATTGCATTGCATTCTTTTCTAAGTTGTTTTGATCCCACGAGAATACCCTGCTCTATTGCTTTAGACGTCGATGGCCATGGAGAAACAAAAGTTATCTTCGGATGGATCAGTGTTTGGAAAAGTCTCTCAGGTGTCAGTTATGAAGGAAATTAAACATTTTATACACTAAATGTAATGCAAATGGATGGGCACTCTTGTTGTATATGTTTGTTGTTAAACCATATAAAACATTATTTAAATTAGAAATCTGTGTAGAAAGTCACTTTGGTTTAATTGTTTGTGTGTCGAGTTTTACATTATTATTGTTGCTATAAGTGATTTGAAGGACCAAGTATTGTTGAATAACACCCTTGAAAAATATATTGTGAATGTCTTTTTAGAATCTTTGAGTTGAACTTGACATTTTGTATCTATACCGAGTTTTGTTGTTAACACCTTCAAGAACTGATTTTATAGAATTAAGAGATAAGCTATTTGTTACAACGCTCTTAATGTAAGTTTCATTGTGTATATTCAATAACAATAATATTACAATAGTTCATTTGCAATTTATAAGTAAGCCTGGGTGGGCGCTATCTTGTAATTAAATTTGAATAAAATAAATGTAACTTTTATGTAATTACCTTAGCTTGAAGCTAAATTAAATCCAGTGTATTACCTCCTTCCTTTCAACGTTAAGGTTATAGTTAGATTTAGTCGACCAATAATTTGATTGAATCAGGTCAGCAACTATTATAATTGTTTTGACCTCCTTACATTAATGATTAATATGAGTTGATTTTGGTGAGAGCTAAAATATCTTTAGACGGATGACCTTACCTTAGCACCTGATTATTAATTATTTAAGAGGTAATCCGACTCAACTCGGTCTTAAATAATAGATTGAGTAAAGGTGTTGTGCAATTGTATAAAAGTAGATGTTATCGAAGCTCAAACGAGGGTTCTCTATCCCTCTATGGCCCATCATAACCTGATTGTATTTTGTTCCTTCCAGAGTGCACGAAAGCTCTTTTATGACCAAATACAACTTCATGAACTTATACCCATTATTTCTATACCTTAAAATGATAAATAGTTTATAATCAAAACTTATGGATGTCAAATAAATTATACTAAAGAATGTTAAATTATTTCATGCTCCTTTGTATTTGCTCACAATTTATAAAGTTGACTTTAAATCAAATATATATATATATATATATATATATATTGTAGACACTAAAATCCAACACCTTCAAAAACCACATCTGCCACCCCACCATTAAATCCTGCATAATAAAATTATATGCCTAAGTCTAAACTTAGGGATATAAAATCTTGCACATTATTCTATTTTCCTAATTTATTAAATTTGGGAAATCACCCTAGGATACCTTGTCTACCCATTGGACATGTGTCCTGGACACTTCACCCAACACCCCTGCCACATCTTACCCACTCCTGTCCCCCTTGTCCTTGCACATGAGACAGATTCCCAACACCCATGCCACAACTCCTTTGTTGTTGTCCCCTTGTCCCTTCACATAAAACAACATCCCACATCCCACTCCACTTGAAGCCACATCACCCCAGTTAAGTGAGCCACACTGAATGACTCACTGTAATCGCCCCTTCCACTGGAAGTTCAGATTTGCCACTTGGCAAGTCAGGCTTGCCACCTCCCATTCCCCTCCAAAGCCCTAGGAAGCCTATAAAAGCACCATTAGTCCACCAAACAAGAGGAGCTGAATTTGCATACCGAAAGGCTACCAAAATATATCCGAAACCGATGAGAAATTGAGAGTGCAAGCTCGATCCTGACCGTTGGCATGCATCTCGAGGCAACCTATCATTTCAGCCAAAACCACCCGCCCGTGGTCCCATAGTCAAAAATGCGACTCTGCGGTTTCACAACCGCAGGCCCATGGTTTCCAGCCCACAACCGTGCTTTCGCGGTTCCACAGTCCCGAGATGAAATCACATGCATGACCGAGATCAGTGACTTTAATAATTAGTGAGGTTTTATCTGTTTATTGTTGTTGTTATTTGTTTCATGCAAATTATCTGCTTAGGGTTTTATGTCTAGTACGGATTTGATTGCTCAAATATACAGGTGCTACTAATCCCTTTGTTGGTTTGCATGTGTGCAGGTGATAGGTATTTTGGATAAGTTGTTGAAGCTGGAGTGGTCCCTTGCTGGATACCAAAGCCCACTCACCCCTTGAAGCTGCGATGAAAGAGCGAAGAACACCACATCCTGTGGAAGAGTCGAAATATTTCCCCTCCTCCATCAAAGCATTGTATTTCAGAGAGACAAGAAGCATTGTAACATTGCTCCCAACACACTTGGGGCAATTCAAAAACCTTTTGTAAAAATTTGTATCAATATCAATATAAAAGGGGCATTTTGGCAATCTATTTCTCTCTCTCTGTCTTTGTTATTGTTTGTGTTCAGTTCATTGGTTATAGAAATGGCGATCACGGTGGGACCCCCTAAAGGTCCTATTTTGTTTTGCCTTGCTCTTTAAATCTATTTACTAATCTCTGTCTGCACCTACAGGTTTTGGGAATTCGAGATGCACACAGATTCGACTTTGAATCGATACATTCAGAAAACCTTGCGCCCGAATTGTTTACTGTGGAAACGTGAAAACGCGGTTTTTGTCAATTGAAACGCAAACACGTGGTTCCTGGTTGGAGAAAACACAGACATGTGGTTCTTGGTTCGAGAAAACGTAGAAACATGGTTGTTGCCTCAGAAACGTGGACCGATGGTTGACAATAGAAGGAGCAGCGAAGGAATCATAGGTCTGTACCTACTAATCTATGTTCTTTCTTCTTTTTTTATTTGTTTCTGCATTCTGTTATCAACATTGAAAGGTCTGGTCTTGTATGTTATTGTTTGCATTCAGGTCTTAGGATAGAGAAAGTTACTCAAATTTTGCATTCATACATACAATAACCGAAAAAGGCTAAAAAGAATCTGCATCTGCATAATAGGAAACAGGTCATTTTGCATTCATCGGGTTAAGCATAACTTGGGTGTTAATTTTGGGTTCGGGTCTGTAAAAAGCTCAATTTTTTTTGTTAGCAGAAAGGACCCATGCATCCGTGGTTGGGACATCCCAAACGCAGACGTGCAGTTGGCAAACCGCGCATTCACGGTTTACCAGAACTAACCGTGCACCCGTGGTTAGCCCTGTCTAACAAAAGCCAATTGGAATTAGACCTGAAGGTGGCACTTTTGCTCCTGATTTGCTATCTATCATTTTTTGTTCTCTGTTTTCTGCATTTAGGCATCAAAACATAATTGCATGGTATCATTGCATAACACCATAATTAAAAAAACCACCACACACTCACGTAAACATTGGAAAATGGCTGGATTTCATCACCATCGGGTTTGGATTTCATCACCGAACCACCAACATTATACCCTGATCTTTGGCCAAATCCGGCTCCAAGAACCATCGTAGCTTGGAAAATTTGCATATATTTCTCTTCGGAGAGTATGACGCTGACCAAGTGAGACTGGGTGAGGACTGGTAGGACTTGTGCTCCTTGTCCGGGTGTGGAGTTCATTGCCACACATGGGGGATTTATGCGACTTGGAGTTCATAGCCAAGTTGTCGAGCTGTGAGTATACAGGTGAAATCCTAGATTCATTTAGGGCAAAACATTGAGCACACGCCTTTTTCATTTTTCAAACAAAATTCTAAAAAAAAAAGAGAAATACGAAAATCTAGCATCAAAAACTTTGTGTGTTTATTTGCTTTGTGTGTTGTATTGCATCGAATTGTCACTTTACTTACATAGATAGTTGCACTTTGCATCTTACCACATAGTAGCGTATGGTAGTGACTCGTAATCAAGCTAAGAAACTAGTGTCAAACCAAAGTCAGTGGTCTTCCCCTATGGCCTCTCAGTCGGGTAACGTCCCTCCCACTTCGGTGGTAGGACAAGTAGGCATGCCCCTTTCTATGTCCCAAAGTCTTAATGTAGGGCCTTCTAGTAATACCCCTAATACGAACATAGACATTATGCATAGGGCTACTCACACAGCCATACCAGAGACACCTAGGAGTGAACCTCCTACGGTGGTAGACAATCATGTCACCATGATAGATATGGATACTGTTAGAATGTACTTGAATGTAGTTGGAATGGTCTTCCCATCATTACCACCACTCTCCATCCCATCCCATGTCATACCCTCATCACAACAAGAATCCACATTCACCTATCTACAACAGTCAGAACAAATTTTCACCAATCCTCTTTTTGAGTTAGCTGCTGTAGCATTGGCCAATCAACCATCGTCAACCAACCAATTACCCCCCACATTACCTCAACAAATGACTATTCCACTAATCCCTTGTATGAAACAATTCCTATTGTTTTGCAAGCCCCAACATCCATTCCTCCCACCACACTCGTAGGACATACATCTCATACCATACCACAGTCAGTAGCGATACCTTTTGCTACTTACCCCCACCTACTTCCACTACCATGGTTGTCCCACAACCAACCCAGTCTACCACATCACATGTAGCGGTTCCTACTTCAAATGCAATTGCTATGCAACAAGATTTCTTACAGCTGCAGCAAATGATTTTAGATAATGCTAACCATAGCATGAACCCTGACCCCAACCAACATTTGCAAGGGATTGAGAAAAATTTTCCACCTACATCTCATCAACCTAATGCCTTTATCCAAGATCCATCTTGGGTAATGCGCCCTCCTTCTACCACTGTGGTTCATAATCAACCGCCACACCCATATGCTAACGCAAGAGGTCAGCATAACATCATACCTCCATCACCCCATCCATATCATAACATCCCTCAACATCCATACCATAACACATTTCAGCCACCCATGTCTTATCACCCACAACCTACATACAATCCACCCCATTACCAGCAACATCAAGTACATTCAAGTGTCAGTCCTGTGGATGACCCTAGATACCAGTTTTTATAGAGTCAGATTGATAGTCTTGCCATGCAAACCCCAAGTTTGCAATACCAAAAGCCAACTTTGAGGTAACTACTCAATCACCCTATTCATGCTTCGGTACCTGAGCCACCATATCCACAAGATTTTCAAATACCGAAGCTTGAATTTAAAGGGGAAGAGGACCCCCATGAGCATATAACTAGATTTGTGAATGCATGCTTCAGAATCAAAAGCAATGATGCATTACTGTTACATACATTTCCTCATACACTAGGGGGAGAAGCACAAGATTGGTACAACCACCTGCCACATCAAAGTGTTTTTACCTTTGAACAACTAGCGGACCAGTTCTTGGAAAGATTCGCCTTGAATGTCAGAAAACAAACCACATTGACTGATTTGATTTATCTAAAACAATATGATGATGAATCAGTCTATGACTTTGGCAATAGGTGGAGATCAGTCATGATCAAGTTACCATTTTCCCTCCCTATGCCAGAGATAATACGAATGTTCACGAAGAGTTTTGGTAGACCCATCTCTTCATTACTACAGCTACAGTAGTATAGAACATTCGATGAGGCACTCGCCCAAGCAAAACTGATTGAAGAAATAAAAATCCAAGAAGGCGAGATAAAGCCTAAGAAGAAAGAGTGGCACAATAAGAATCAAAATGGGAATAACCACGGTCAATCTAAGACCACGCAGGTTAACCAGATAGTTTTGGGCCAACCATAGTTAAATCAACCGACCCAAACACAAATCCAACAACCCCAACAACAACAACAACCACAACAATCAAATTATCAAGCGGTTCCACCCCCACAACAAGCACAAAATCAGACACAACCTGCAGAAAGGCAACAACATCATTTTAAGCCAAAAAGAAATTACACACCAGTACAAGAGCCATATTCATTAGTTTTTTAGAAGTTGTATGCGACAAAACTTTTTACATTACCGAAAATGAAACCTGAAGATCCTAACAAACCAAAAACAAAAGGTTACAAAGAACACCTCTTTTGCATCTATCATAGACAAAGAGGACATGATATTGAAGGTTGTCATGGATTTAAAGGAATTGTGCAAGATTTATTGGAAGCGGGTACAATCAAAGTTGACAATCCACTAGCCCAAAACAATCAAAACCTAGGCATATATCAGACACCTTTGCCACATCGAGAGGTAAATCAACAATCGATGGGAGCATCAACTTCTACAGTTCCTCCCAACCAGGTTAATTATGTGTCTCAACTACCGCAAGGTTTTGTAGGAGCTATCAGCATAGTTACCCGTGGATAGAGGTAAGCTAATCGCACAACACAGGCTCTAGAAACACAACCAACAAATGTGCCCATACAACTTGGACCAAGCATTCCACAACCACCTTTCCACAATCGCCCAGTTGTTACTTTGAACAGTCGGTTAACACAAAGTTTGAAAATGGCTTCAACAAAATTGTCAATATATGAGCTAATACAACAATCAACACCTCATAGGGAAGCATTGATGGAAATTTTAAAGTCTATCCAAGTTCAATCGAAGACCCCAATGCATTCAATTCCTTTGTAGGGAGTGTGCAAAAGTGTATGGAACCCTCGATAGTATTTTATGACTTCGAGGAAAAACAAATCTTAGCAGATTCACCTGATCCACCACTGCACATAGTAGCTCACATTGACAGGAAACCATTCAAGAGAGTGCTTATTGATACTGGTTCTTCAATCAACCTCATCACCACACCTGCAATGATGAAGCTCAACATCCCATCATCTCACATCACAACATCCACATTCACCCTTAGGGCTTTTAATGACGCTTTATGCTCAACTGTAGGGAATGTTGTTCTTCCCATCACCGTGGGGGTGAAAAAAATACATGTTCTCTTCCACATATTGGAAGGAGAAATGCAATACAACATACTTCTTGGATGCCCTTGGATTAGGGAAATGAAGTGTGTGCCTTCAACATTGCATCAATGCTTAAAATATGTACATGAAGGCAAAGTGCATTGCATACCAGCTGACACAAAACCTTTCAAATACTGCAACTTTATTTCAAACCCATATGAGCCCTTGCTTCCATCAACGCACCTAACTATCCAACCACTAGCCATTAGGACCATTCCATCTAGTAGCACATCCTCAAAAGCACCCATTCAAGAAGAATTGCCTATAGTTGACCCAAATTTTGCATCCAAAAGTGTTAGCTCAATGCACCCTTCAAACACTGCATTTCATTTTCAAGTCACACCTACCCATCCTGCTAACCAATCGCCAACTCCATCTAGTAAACTTCCAGATCCACAACAACCATTCACATTCACAACACAACCCACACCATCCATCACTACATCACAATCATTAGAACCCGTAGTCTCACAAATAGGGCCACCTATTAGAGATAATCCACCATCACCAGTGGAGCCACGAGCTAATGTACAAGAACCCTCTTCATTCACCAAACCATTAGCCTCCCAACCATCTAGAGTTGCAGTACATCTCGCCAATCTAGGCATTGGTGAGTACATTATTGAAAGTGTCACAGTTACACCACCTATTGAGTCAGTCAGGGATTATGGTCATCCTCGCGACCCACATTTAGCTATAGGTGATATATATAGAATGGGTTCTCAAACAAATGCAATCAATTTCATATATGGAGGGGTGGATTCTTCATCGGACCCACCTCCTCAAGATGACAACTCTTTACAAGAGTTTAATGAAAACATTGATTATCTATCGAACCCAAGTTTCCCAGTGAGATATTTTCGAAAGGTTAATTGGCAAGGATATGGACTTGGAAGACATGAACAAGGTCCTCACCACATTATTGAACTAGAATATAGAGAGCCAAGTGACCGCTCCGGTCTAGGCTACAAACCTTCCATCGCAAGCTCTTCGCTTAATCAAGCTTTCCAAGAACTTGACATAGAATGCGAAGAAGAAGAAGAAAAGAGCGATGAGGAAGATGAACCTAATAATGAGGATGAAAAAATAGATGGTGGGTACCAGATCTACACTTTTTACCCTCAAGAGCAAGCCTTACAACAAGAGCCAGAAGATCCCATAGAGATGACCTACCTTAGGCCAGATGATACGCCACTGGTATTGGGACCTCACACAAATGCTAATGGTTTTTGGATGAGTGACGATGACGAAGAGGATAAAACTAAAATGATATTCATGAATCATATGCGTGAAATGCAAGCTAGAAGAATGCTTCAAGCAGAGGCACGTCCTGAATGGCTAAATCAGGAAGAAGAAGAACCTCAAGAGGAGGCAACATACACAGATTCTATTCGGAGAGATGACTGGTATCAAAAGAAATTTCCAATAGACCGCACTCTTTTTTGGCTAAGCAAAGAGCGTGAGAGTCCTGAACCAAAACCTCCTCCATCACATTGGCATCGCATACAATCACAACCAATCACACACATTAGGTCAGTTGCAACCTAGAGAAGATGAGTCATCAATTCTTGAATCGCAACCACCTCATTTCCATCAAGTCAACATGATTTCTATTGATTTGCTCACCCCACTCCGCAATCCATATGATGAGACAAACCCGATCCATATCGACACTAGTCTCATAGCCATGGATAGGATTTCATCCCCGCCATCCACTGTCGAGTTTATCCTGTCCGAAGAGTTGTTGCGTGCTTCAAACACATATATTCCACAACAACCTTCATCATCAAACAATTCAGTTTTTCAAACCGAGATAGAGGGGGAAACCCCAAAAACATTTGAAAATGTGGCGGATGATATCCACCTCATCCCAACTCCACATCAGTTAGAAGAAGGTTCTCACATGCTAATTGAAGAATCTATAGATGTGAACCTTAGTCAAGACGCGGACAATCCCCAAATTGTCAAAATTGCAAAATATTTATCCACAAAAGAAAAAGAATGCATAATAAACATGCTAATGAAAAAGAAAGAAGTGTTCGCATGGTCATACAAAGACATGCCTGGTTTAGATCCAGACCTGGTAGTCCACAACCTTACACTGGCACATGATGCAAAGCCTTTCAAACAAAAGCTTAGGAAAGTTCATCCAACAGTCGCATTAATTGTGAAAGAAGAGCTGCAAAAGTTGTTGGATGTGCACTTCATAGTACCAATTGACTACCCAGAATGGCTTTCAAATATGGTACCCGTTCACAAACCAAACGGAGGGATACGCGTATGCACTGATTTTCGAGACTTAAACAAAGCGTGTCCCAAAGATGATTTTCCTTTGCCTAATATCGATCAACTAGTAGATTCCTGCACTGGTCATGAAATGCTTTCCTTAATGGATGGTTTCTCGGGATACAACCAAATTTGAATTAATCCCGAAGACCAACACAAGACAACATTTACAACACCTTGGGGGACATTCTGTTATAGAGTGATGCCTTTTGGACTTAAGAATGCAGGAGCAACATATCAACGAGCTATGACGTACATATTTCATGATTATATGCATAAGATCATCGAGGATTATGTAGATGATTTGATTGCTAAATCCAAGACGCGTCTTGAGCACATCGATGTACTAGAAAAAGCGTTTGATCGACTGATAGAACACAAAGTAAGGCTAAATCCTAAGAAATGTGTATTCGGAGTCACATCAGGAAAACTTCTAGGATTCATTGTCTCCAAGCGAGGCATTGAAGTGGATCCAGGTAAGGTAAAAGCAATATTAGAAATGCCACCTCCCAAAACATTGAAAGAGTTGCATAGTTTACAAGGAAATATCCAATCTATCCGATGATTCATCGCACAACTCTCAGATAAATGCAGGCCTTTCAATCACCTATTACAAAAGGGAGTGATATTTTCATGGACAACTAAATGTCAAGAAGCATTTTATGACATAAAGAAGTATCTGGCATCACCACCAGTTCTTACACCGCCTAGATCAGGAATCCCTTTTCACCTATACATTTTTGCAACAGATTTTGCACTAGGTACAATGCTTGCACAAAAGAACGAAAAACATAAGGAGCAAGAAATTTACTATATTAGCCGAACACTGGTAAGTTACGAAACAAGATATGCTTATGTCAAAAAGTTATGCTTAGCAGTGGTTTTTGCCACTAAGAAACTTAGACATTACATGCTAAGCAATACTACCTATGTCATAGCTAGAGAAAATCCTCTGCGATACATGATGACTCGCACATACAACAACACCCGTACTGCTAAATGGATAATGCTTTTAACCGAATTTGATCTCGAATTCGTAAGTCAAAAATCCATAAAAGGGTAGGTGATAGCTGATCAATTAGCTGAAGCTCCACTACACAATGATAAACCATTAATAATTGAGCTCCCAGATGATTCAGTATTTTTTATCGCAGAACAAGAGGAATTAGTTTCTCCTGAGGAAGAAGTAGACATGACCATGTTCTTTGATGGGTCTAAATGCAACAAAGGGCAAGGTGCGGGAGTCATGTTTTATACACCTAAAGGAATACCAATTCCTTTATCATTCAAACTCGACTTCACATGCACCAATAATAATGCAGAGTATGAAGCCTTAATCTTAGGACTTCAATCAACTATAGCAATGGGCATAAAAAGACTAAGCATTTTTGGGGATTCTCAACTAGTTGTATACCAAGTAAAAGGAGAATACCAGTGTAAAGAACCAATCTTAAAGAAATACCATGAAGTAGCAATAAGGTTGCTAGAAAAATTTGACTGGTACAAAATTAGTAATTTACCATGATCGACAAATAGATTTGCGGATGCAATGGCTTCTTTGGGATCTCTCATCCCTAAGAATGAGCATGGAGAAGTACAACCGCTAATCATAACAACAATGTCAAAATCATCAATTCAAAAAGCAGAACCTACAGGTGAGAAGAACGTTTGTTTGATACATGTTGAACCTTACAATTCTTACCTTGATGAGATAAGAGACTTTCTCAAGTCTGGAATACTCCCAGTAGAAATGACACGAACTGCAAAAAGAACATTCAAACAAAAAGCAATTTGTTTTACTCTACTGGGGGATGTGTTATACAAACGTGGGTATGATGGAATATTATTACGATGTTTAGATCCGATTGAAGCAGAATGAGCAATAATAGAAGCCCACGATGGTACTTGTGGTGGCCACTTCAATGGAATGGCCATTGCAAAGAGAATATTGTGCATGGGATACTATTGGTCGACCATGGAAAATGACTGTTGCAAATATGTCAAAAAGTGTCAAAAGTGCCAATATCATGCAAATTTGACTCATGTACCATCGCACGCATTACAACCCATTCAAAGTATTTGGCCCTTTTCACAATGGGGTCTCGATTTGATTGGTAAAATATCACCTGCTTCATCAGGACAACATAAGTTCATCATAACCGCGACAGAATACTTCACAAAATGGGTGGAAGCAATTCCAATGACCACTACGACTGGACCTCGAGTAGCGGAGTTTATACTTCAGCATATTATCTATCATTTTGGAATACCCTCAAAAATAATTTTTGATAATGGGAAGTCATTTAAGAATAAGGATGTTAGAGCATTGTGCAACAAATTCAAAATTCAACACAGTTTCTCAACACCTTATTACCCACAAGCAAATGGGCAAGCGAAAGCAACAAACAAAACAATGGTATCCATTCTCAAGAAAATGGTCAAAGAAAATCATCGAGATTGGCATACTCAACTTCCTTTGGCATTATGGGCTTACAGAACAAGCATCAAAACGCCAACGAGAGCGACACCATTTTCACTAGTTTACGATGCTGAAGCTATATTACCTCTAGAGCTCGAGATACCTTCCTTGCGAATAGCATTACAGGAATTCATGGACGATGAAACAACTAGACAAGCACGTCTTGACCAATTGACACTTATTGATGAAAAACGTATCAATGCTTTAGATCACTTACGAGTATTTCAAGACAGATTCAAATGTGCTTACAACACAAAAGTCCATCCTCACGAATTTCAAGTGGGGGACCTAGTGCTCAAAGAAAATCAACAAAATACCAATGCATTGCCACACTTAAGAGATAAATTTATGGCTAATTGGTTAGGCTCGTACATTGTAAAGCATAAATTGGGACCAGGAACATATAGACTGGCCAACTTCGAAGGAGAATTGGAGCCAAAACCACTAAACATAATGCACCTAAAGGCATTTTATGCATGAAACGACTTGCAATATATGTATATATATGTACATGGCTTAAAAAAAAAAAAAATTAACAAAGCAAAAAAAAGAGAAAATAATTTTTATTTCCAGAATTTCTTTACATTGTAAATAGAAATGTCATTACTAGCACTTAGCATGTTGCATTTGCATATTAAAAAAAAAAAAAATCTTGTGCATTAAATAGGCATATCACAGGCATATAGCAGCATAGACTAAACACATAATTGCATCCATCCCATCCCATGTTTAGTGATCTTTCATAGTGGTGATGATACGACCAAGTAAAAACAAGTTCCAAAGAATTGGGGATACCCAACTAAGACTCTTCGCAAGTCAACAAAGTTCATATCCACCCATGTTTTACTATATCATAAATCAAATTTTCAATCACTCAAAAATGTCTAGTGAAAAACCAAAAATCATAATATGTCCAATTTTCTTTAGGACCAAAACACTTATATCACATTAAGAAAGTCTTGAGTATGGTAGATTGACCCAAAGCAATCTTGAACCAAAAACACTTTACAAATTTAAAAACATTTTGAGTAAGAAAAGATAATGCCAACTTGGGTACAACCTTGAAGCAAAAAGGAAATATTCCTCGCTTGTCCCATTACGCAACATAGTCCAAATCAAAAAGGTGGTTTTCACCACCATCACAACAATCCAAACAATTAAATTAAAAGGTAGACAGTAAGGATAGGATCACATTCTCATCACACTTTGGTTGAGAATCTGATTCCCCAAACTCTATCATGATAAATACTATACACACACCACAGATCACAAAAGCAAGAAGGATCGTACTACATTCCCCTCAGAAAGTTATGTAGTCATCCCAAAAGCTCGAAGATCAAATCATTGGACTATGGAGCGAACCTCCACCGGAGCTATAGACGCTTGACTAGAAGTGGAGTAAACTCATGCAGGGTGACACGTCTTTCTCCAAAGAGAAAGACCTCTGATCGCACATACGGACAAGCTAGCTAATTGGTAAACCCATACAGGTACTCATCCAATTTTACTCATCATGAGTTAATGAACTTCACATACACATGCACTAATTCTTGATTGCTTAGGGCCATTCCCAAACCAAATATTCAGAAAATGAACTCCACTTGCACACACCTTGGTCCTAAAGAAGGTTAGACGAACATTGAGAAAATGGTTAAAATCACTAGACTGTTTGAGTCTTTGAAAATCCTCCAATGTTATATATCAAAAACCATACCAAATATCATATCATTATCACATGTTCTACATTATCACATACATACACCCACCATACACCAAACGCGAAGAGTCATCAAGTTGGATACCCCCAATTGCAAAAATGAACAAGTAATGGTCAACTACTCTGAGCTATAAAATATTACAAAAACATCATGCATGTCATCATATAGTTAAATGAAAATAAACATAAGTTGCATATTACATATTAGTTACATTCATTTATCATAGCACAAATATAATAATGTGAACATTGCATCACACTAGCACTAGCAAAGCATAAATAAAAAAGCATCCACATAAACATTAACACATGAGATAACCAAAATACAAAGCCATGTATATATATGTATAAATATGAAAGTCCCAAAGGTACAAAATTCCCGTAGGTTGTATACATCGAAGCACTAAGGCTCATAGCAAAATAAAAACAAAATACAAAAAAGAGAAGCGACAAGTCACACTAGCTAGTACCAGTAGGATCCCTCTGAGGACCCTACGCTGTAGAAGCACCATGAGAACTCGATGAACGATGAGTCCTGCGACTCCTATCAGTCCCTCGGGTAGCAGTAGTGGCTGATGAAGAAGGAGGAATAGGTAAAGGAATCTGACGCTCATGCAGAATGTTCTCCAACATCTCTATATAAATAGCCTGCTTGCATAGGCTCCTCAAGTCAACACCCTCACAAGCAACCCGCTGAGAAATCTCTGCTCGAAGAGTAGCAACAGTAGTTGTAGTGTCACCTCCATCGGACCCTACCTGTAGCCAAGTCAGCTCACCCTCTAACCGAGTGACCTCACCTTCGAGCCTAGAAATCTCCAAGTCCTTTGTAGTGAGAGCATCGCTACTAGGCCCATCATGCATCCTATCCACCTCACCTTGGAGGTGAGTCACCTCGCCCTGGTACCATGCCAACTCGCCCTTCAGGCGAGTCACCTCTAAACCCAGGCTATCACGCTCAACCTGTAACATGTCCCAATCCTCCTCTGTCCACCGAGGAGGGGCATCCTCGTCACCAACACCCCCATCACCACCATCATCACCATCACCACCAGCCTCCTCGGGCTATGAAAAAATGGTACCCATATAAGCTCTCGAAGAGCTACCTCATCGGTGCTTCACCGACCAAGGAACCCAACCTCCAACATCTACATCATCACCACTCCCGTCGTCATCTACAATGACACTCGAAGTCTAGAGCGGCTGGCCAGCAAACTAGGTGTCATACTTAGGGGTGGTACCTACATCATCCAAGTCAAGAACCTCCAAGTCTAGGTCGTCAGAAGGATCATCAACTCACCAAAAATTGGGAGCAACAGGTAGCCCTAACTCGTCACCCCATCGCCTGTAGGTCACAGGCGCATCAGGAACATCCTGAACCAGCCCAAACTGATGCAACACTCTAAAAAAGTGGATAAACTCCATATCCCTCAGATGAATGCCAACAAACCATTGTCCTTGCCTGATGGGATGAAGCTCTACTACATCCGTCACCCACTCTAGACCTCTCCAAGGATGCCAACTCATCAAATATCTAGTTAGAGAACTCAGGATATCTCTGTACTCTGAGGTGCTCACTACTGATCGACTAACCTCCTCATTGAGTACCCATCTGTATGCACGAGGAGAAGTAGCATCCACACCACAAGGTAAACCAATAGGCCGACCAATGATAATATGCTCCCAACACCAAATCTGGAGCAACAAACTACAACCCAGGCCCTTACGCCCCTGCCTCTTCACCTCATATAGCTCATTGTAAACCTCACAAAGAAGAGCAGGAGCCTAGGCCAACCGACGAGGATCAGATATGAGATCAAGAACAATAGGCACCTAGTTCCACGGGATCCTTGATCCCATGGAATTGGGCAACAACATGTTTCTCAATATATACATCATAAAAACTGGAAGCACCCCCAAGCTACCAGATGTATACAGGTCCAAATAAGCAATACCACCCCTACTGTAGTCTACATCCCACATCTCACCGAACACAGGAAACAGAGCCTCCTTCTTGTCGAGGTCAACCCGAACAGTAGGACCCTCGACAGGAACGCAAAAAATACGGTAGATGTCCTCAAGGGTGATAGTCAGCTCCCCTATCGGGAGCTAAAAAGTACCTCTATCTAGATCCCAGTGCTCAACAAGCACCAAAAGAAGATCCTCATTAGCTCGGACGGTGCCTAACCGCCCGTAACCATCTAGACCAATGATCTGCAACAAGGTCCAGTCGTCATCGAAAAGTGCCTTCCGCACTTTCCGGATAGTCCTCGGCCACCTATGCCGAGCATCAAGAAGCTTAACCTGAAAGAAACACATTAAGAATTAGCAAAACAAACTAGACATAAGCAGAAACAAACAAAACAAATTTTTATTTTTTTACCTACTCATAGGTACCAAAAAAACAAATTTTTTTACCTACTCCTAGGTAATAAAAAACAAAACAATTTTTTTTTACCTACTCCTAGGTAATCAAAAACAAAACAAATTTTTTTACCTACTCCTAGGTAATAAAAAACAAAACAATTTTTTTTTTACCTACTCATAGGTAACAAAAACAAACAATTTTTTTTACCTACTCCTAGGTAATCAAAAACAATTTTTTTTTTTACCTACTCCTAGGTAATAAAAAACAAAACAATTTTTTTTTTACCTACTCATAGGTACCAAAAACAACAATTTTTTTTTACCTACTCCTAGGTAATAAAAAACAAAACAATTTTTTTTTACCTACTCCTAGGTAATAAAAAACAATTTTTTTTTTTACCTACTCCTAGGTAATCAAAAACAAAAACAACAAAATTTTTTTACCTACTCCTAGGTAATCAAAAACAAAACAATTTTTTTTTACCTACTCCTAGGTAATAAAAACCAAAACATTTTTTTTTTACCTACTCATAGGTACCAAAAACAACAAATTTTTTTTACCTACTCCTAAGTAATAAAAAATAAAACAATTTTTTTTTACCTACTCCTAG
Organism: Wollemia nobilis; assembly: GCA_028583015.1. Taxonomy (NCBI): domain Eukaryota; kingdom Viridiplantae; phylum Streptophyta; class Pinopsida; order Araucariales; family Araucariaceae; genus Wollemia; species Wollemia nobilis. The sequence goes on along the minus strand of JAQPPZ010016946.1, from coordinate 18,120,831 downwards.
GTAATTAAAAAAAAAACAAAAAATGTTTACCTACTCCTAGGTAATAAAAAACAAAACAAATTTTTTTTACCTACTCCTAGGTAATAAAAAACAAAACAATTTTTTTTTACCTACTCCTAGGTAATAAAAAACAAAACAATTTTTTTTTTTACCTACTCCTAGGTAATAAAAAACAAAACAAAAAGATTTTTACCTACTCCTAGGTAACAAAAAACAAACAATTTTTTTTACCTACTCCTAGGTAATAAAAAACAAACAAAAAAATCATTACCAGCCCCGCTTAATGAAACAAAAAAAAAAAATTCATTACCAGCCCCACTTAATTATAAAAAACAACAAGAAAACGACAAAGCAACAAACAAACAAAAAAAAACAAAAATACCTTTTCATCAATTGGTTACTGAGCTTCACTATTCACCCACTTACCAATTGAGGGGGTAAACACAAAAAAAAAAAAAAAAATTATATATATATATATATATATATATATATATATATATATATATATATATATATATATATATATTCATTTTGCCATACCAAAAGAAAAATGAGTATCCATCCAATAAAGTTAGATGTCATTAGTTTTTGCACCGCATTGTGCTGTACACAACACATTACAAAAAGGGGCAATTGTAGACACTAAAATCCAACACCTTCAAAAACCACATCTGCCACCCCACCATTAAATCTTGCATAATAAAATTATATGCCTAAGTCTAAACTTAGGGATATAAAATCCTGCACATTATTCTATTTTCCTAATTTATTAAATCTGGGAAATCACCCTAGGATACCCTGTCTACCCATTGGACATGTATCCTAGACACTTCACCCAACACCCCTACCACATCTTACCCACTCCTGTCCCCCTTGTCCTTGCACATAATATAGATTTCCAACACCCATGCCACAACTCCTTTGTTGTTATCCCCTTGTCTCTTCACATAAAACAACATCCCACATCCCAATCCACTTGAAGCCACATCACCTCAGTTAAGTGAGCCACACTGAATGACTCACTATAACTGCCCCTTCCACCTGGCAGTTCAGATTTGCCACTTGGCAAGTCAGGCTTATCACCTCCCATTCCCCTACAAAGCCCTAGAAAGCCTATAAAAGCACCATTAGTTCACCAAACAAGAGGAGCTGAATTTACATACTGATAGGCTGCCAAAATATATCCGAACCCGATGAGAAATTGAGTGTGAGCTCAATCCTGACCGTTGGCACACATCCCAAGGCAACTTGTCATTTCAACCAAAACCGCACGCCCGCGATCCCACAGTCGAAAACATGACTCTGCGGTTTCACAACCGTAGGCCCGTGGTTTCCAACCCACAACCACGCTTCCACGATTCCATAGTCTCGAGACGAAATCACATGCATGAACGAGATCAGTGACTTTAATAATTAGTGAGGTTTTATCTGTTTATTGTTGCTATTTTTTGTTTCATGCGAATTATCTACTTAGGATTTTATGTCTAGTATGGATTTGATTGCTCAAATATACAGGTGCTACTAATCCCTTTGTTGGTTTATGTGTGTGCAGGTGACAGGTATTTTGGACAAGCTACTGAAGCTGGAGTGGTCCCTTGTTGGATACCAAAACCCACTCACCCCTTGAAGCTGCAGTGAAAGAGCAAAGAACACCACATCCTGCGAAAGAGTCGGAAGATTTCCCCTCCTCCATCAAAGCATTGTATTTCAGAGAGACAAGAAGCATTGTAACATTGCTCCCAACACACTTGGGGCAATTCAAAAATATTTTGTAAAAAGTTGTATCAATATCAATATAAAAGGGGCATTTTGGCAATCTATTTCTCTCTCTGTCTTTGTTATTGTTTGTGTTCAGTTCATTGGTTATATATATATATATATATGCACAAACTAGTTACTTTTAATAGCAGTAAAATAGAAATTTAGTTTCGTATATGATATAAATATACACTTATTTTTAGCAATAAATTTTAGTTTGCATAGTTATTTAAACCCTTTAAAAATAATAAAATAGTAGTCCTTGAAACACATTAGAAATATAATGTGATGGAAATCCATGCTTGAATATTTTAACTTTAGCTTGATAATGAAAATTAAACTTATTTAAAGTCTCAAAGGAAAAGTAAACATATAGTTACATGGTTATTATTTTTAGAAAAAAAAAAAAAAATAAAATATATATATATATATATATATATATATATATAACTTTGCTTAATTTTAGGGAGTCTTTTAAATTTACAATGAGCTAATATATGATTATATACAGAGTATTATTTATTTTTGATTGAAATACATAAAGAAAATATTCAATTTATATTTTTAAATACATAGTTATTGATTATTTCATACTGTTTATTTAAATAAGCTTTAAAGTGTTAGGAGACCATTTAAACTTATTGATTTTAAATCATCAAATATTAGACAAAGGAACTTCCTATAACCTATCTAAACCTTGTCCATCATGAAGGATGAAAACTAATCATTGTGGAGGATGATAGATTGTCCATCGAGGAGGATGGTAAAATACTAACACGCAATACTGGTGATTACGAGGAAGGTAATCACTGTGATTTGGGAGCAATTGTACTCTTGACGAGTAAGATCAAGATGAGAAGGTAATAAGGGATGGTATGGGACGTCGCCTCTATGTCACTGAACGAGTAGTATGGTGATGGATCCCTTGCTTATTGCATGGTTAGAAGATAGCTAGCAAAATATCAATGATAGGAGATCACTAGAAAGATACCGGTGTTGGTATACTCAACGATGAGTTAGTATAGGACAACTTGTTAATTGTGCTATGGAAAATGATACAAGGTCTCAATCCAAGGTAATGGTGGGCCCTAGTTGACTCCAGAGAAGTAGGACTCTCAACTAAGCACAAGGCATAATACACTAATCCCTTGCATGTTTAAAAATCCAAGATAGAAATTAGGTCAAAAGAACCTAAGTCCTTCATGCTAAGGGATGGGGAGAGTATGCATACACCCTCTAGGTGTTATGGGCCCTAGAGGATAACCCCAATCGTGAACCCACGCTCTAAGCTTGGGAAGATAGGTTCATAAAAAGACACCTTTCTATAAGATTTGGCCAATCTCGTCCACTTGGGAGATATTATGTAGTGGTCAATATTTCCAAATGTAGGCTTGCTATACCTCATACTAATAAAATTTTGGGTGGTCTTCAAATTAAATACATCAAAAATTTCATCTTGTCTTGCCTAAACCTAAATCTAACTGAAATTTTCACTTTGTGAATCTAATGAGCAAGACTGGGTTGGAGTTAGACTTGGGTTGTTACACATTCCTTAACAATTTATCTATTTATTTCATAGAAGGATGTGATGGGACCTTAGAAGCAGTAATATAGAAGATCAGTCCTATGAATTGATGTTTGGAAGAAATTTTGAAAAAATAATATGGTACAACTCTTCTAACAATGGTGGCCCCCATTGTTGCATAGTTTTCAGAATAAGAAACTCTAGTGATGTTGGCTCCTGTTTGTACCACTATTTTCAAAGCAAATTTCTTGTGTTTGGCATTGTGGTCATTCAAACCTTATTTTTGTTAATATTTGCTTTCAAAATATTTGGTTTGAATATGTTGTGTGTAGGTGAGTACCTTCCCTAGGTTGTTTTGACGTGGATATTCTACCCCAGTTGGACTGTGTTAGTGGCTAATGTATGTTGCAATTCTAAGGATAAAAGGCTGATGATTTAGATTCATAGAGTTTTTTCCATAAATATTATCTATATGTGCTTGTATGTGTTGTCTATATTGTAACTTGTGATCCTTGTTTTGGCCGATATAAATCCCACATGTTTCAATAATGGTCATTTACTATTACTAGATGTTCTAATAAGGACTTCAAGGTTCACTGTCTAATAGAATTTATCCAAAATAAAGATGCCATAAAACCAAGATTTGATGCTTATGGCGGTGTCTTAAATGACTTGGTAGTAATTCCCATGGTGGAATGCCAGAACAACCCTTATTCAATTTTTGGTTGGATTTGGTTATGAGGAACTTGTCTTTACTTTTCCAAGGATAGCAGGTTATTGGGATTGGTGTAGAGCAGGTTACCCATAAAGCTCAATCAGGTGTGCAGATAGTGGGATCAAAAATTAAGATAGGAAAATAAAGTTTGTTCCTCTGTTACTTCAAATTGCTACAATTTTTGTTATGTTCAATAGGTGATAGATTTTATTTGATATGAGCTATTTTTTAAGTTTTTGATGTTTATATGGCATGAAAGGATACCTATTTGTAATGTATGTGTTTCTCTTAGAAGCATCTGGGGTTATCTTCTTGTGAAATTTTATTAAAAGATTTGGAGAACCTTTCAAAACCCCTTCTTCTACCCTAATAATTTTTTTTAAGAGTGATTGTTACCTCCACAAATATCACAACAATGAAGATTCCAAAATATTTCTATCTTGTGTTCATGCTTTCCACAATTTCCACATTTGTTATCTAATTATTTTAAGTCTTCATTATTTTGCTTTATAATATTCCCTTGCCATTTTGTTTTTAGAATTTATGCCATCGTATCCTATCAAAAAATCTATGCCAATATCTCTTTCATTATTATTATTATTGGCTAGATAATAAGGGGTTATACTCGGGTCCCCCACCCTTGACAAGTTACAACTCTATTCTTTAGAGCTTGAGAGTTTACAAATAGATACACTTTTCATCTCAATTGAAATGGTATAGCTAAAAAGACTACATCATTTTACATAAAATATTTGAATTCTTGATTTTATTTTTTGGATATTTTCAAATTTTTGTATCAATACATATATCCTAGAATTCGACATTCTTCTTAACATTTTTTCTATAGCAGCCTTCACAATACCAAAACTTCACCTCTACTATCTATGCATTACATCTTAGTAGAGTAATATTTCCAAAACATCGCACTATCATAGTTCGCTTTACCAAATCTGGATTGCTAGTTTCCTTCCTGAAACACAAGTGCAACCATAAAAGTTATATTAAATAGTTTACATGAAAACACATTATTGTTATAAAATAAAGCAGATATTACCAATGGAAAATATTAAAGTAAATCTTAATAATTATTTGATTCAAGCAATCAACATTTTCTTGTCAGCTCAACTAAACTTACTACTTCCTCTAACCATGGAAAGGAGAATTTAACTTCACGATCCTCAATCAAAACCCCTTTATTGGCTAGCCTATCTACACATTTGTTTCATTCCCTTAATGTATGTGTAAACCTAATTTCTTCAAACTCTTTAGCAAGATCTTGAATTTCCACAATTATCTCTTGTATGTTCCAAGGAGCCTTTGCTTTCCTCAAGATTGCATTTATTACTATGAGAGAGTCACCTTCCATCCATACTCTATTCCATTTTATTTGTTTGCATATTTTTAACCCTTCTAAAGCTACCAATCTTCAACTTCATTATTTGTCTTAAATCCACTATTGAAAGCGTAATAAGACAAAATATTTCATCTATTATTTCTAATCATTCCTCCTCCTGCTAGTCCTATATTTCCTTTAAATGCTCCATCAAAATTCAATTTAACCATCTCCATATATGGTGGTTTCCACTTTATATTCTGTCTTCTTTTTGCTTCTCTTGTACCCAACATCACAATTCTATTTAATGACTTGACTCCATGTATCAAGGCTATTTGCTTCCATATTAGGGTTTGGGTGAGTTGTTAGGGTTGGTTTAGACTCCTATATGGCTAAACATATCTTCCTTTTCATTACCTCTAAACTAATTTCCTTTCCTTTAAATTTTCTTCTATTCCTTTCTAGCCATATAGTCCAAATTATTGTATCTTTTGATATATCCCATATTATCTATTTACTTTTAAAAGTGCTCTACCATTACTTTAACCAAACTTTAATTTTGCTATTCATCATCATGCATTTACCAAACATAATAAGAATCCATTGCCATAGTTTCTATCCTATTGAGCAATGTCCCAAGAGATGGTATATACACTCCTCATTTTTACAAAGAACACATTAAGAGGGGCCATGAAAACCCCTTTTCATAAGGTTATCCCAAGATATGTAGGTCCAAGGTAAGTCCAAATTAATTAAAAATGAACATTAGCATTTGCATTTGATTTACAATATTATATATAACATTCTAATTAACTAATCTCGTCTATCTCGCTAACCAACATGGTAGGAGAGACGTGTAGCTAACCACTAACCTAGGTAGAGAGTTCTAACCATAACACTAACCTAAATATCTAACATAGGATATTTAGGTACTTACCTAGTTTAACCATGAGGAAAATATCTCATGGTAATTACATAATTACATAGAAAAGTAAATGTAATAACCCCATGTAGTGTAATGCAATACACTACCTTATTTTACCCTAACATCCCCCCTTTATTACATTACTTTGATATACAAAGTTTGCTCCGAAACAGTTGAAATTTGACACGTCCAAGTGCCTTTGTAAAAATGTCTGCAACCTTGTTCGTCGGTGGGAATGTGTTGAAGCTGGATTCTGTGTTTAGGAACTTCATCACGAATGAAATGACAATCTGTATCAATATGCTTAGTTCGTTCATGATGTACTAGATTCTTGACCAAGTTCAAAACACCTGAGTTGTCGCAAAACATGTGAATGGGAAGTTTCTTTGGTAGGCCCATGGTAGCCAAGATGCGACTTAGCCATATCGCTTCACACACAGCTCCACGTGCAGCACGATATTCTGCCTCAGTTGAAGATAAAGCAACCACCTGTTGCTTTTTACTATGCCATGAGACAGGACCAGATCCAAGATGAAAAACATAGCCTGAGGTTGATTTTTTGTCATCTATGGATCCAACGCATAATCGTAGTCGGTGTAACTCTGTAAGAAGAATGAGTTATTCTTCTTATACTCTAGACCATAATCGGCACTACCCCTGAATGTAGTGTAAGACTCTCTTAGCTGCTTTCCAATGGGAGACCTTTGGTTCTTGCATGAACCGTGAGAGATAGTTTACAACATAAGTAATATCCGGTCTAGTATTAGTCAGATAGATGAGGCTTCCAATCATCTGTCTATAAAGTGTTCCATCTACCTGTGGTGAGTCTTCATATCGTGATAACTGTAGCCCTGATTCCATCGGTGTTGCTTTGGGTTTACAATCAGTCATACGATATTTTTCTACTAAAGTCTTAGCATACTTTGTCTGAGTCACCCTTAGATGATTCTTTTTCTGTTCTATCTCAAGGCCAAGATAGTAGTGGAGAAGTCCTAGGTCTGTCATATCAAATGACTCTTTCAAGTCATCTTTCATGGCTTTAATCAAATTCTCTGAATTGCCAGTGATGATCAGATCATCTACATATAACACAAGAATCACTATCTCAGAACCTGTGTTCTTGATATAGAGATTTGCGTCGGATGGACTTCTCTTAAATCCATGTTGCAGTAGGTGACTATCCATTTTTATGTACCATGCTCTTGGGGCTTGTTTTAGCCCGTATAATGATTTGACCAATTTGCAAACATGTTGCTCATGGCCTACCTCTGCAAATCCAGGAGGTTGAGTCATGTATACTTCTTTTAAGTCACCATTAAGAAAGGCACTTTTTACATCCATCTGATGTAATTTCCATCCGAACTGTGCTGCCATAGCACAAAGTACTCGAATGGTGGTCATCCTTGCTGTAGGAGCAAAGGTTTCCTCATAGTCAAGTCCTTCCTTTTGAGCATAGCCCTTTGCCACAAGACGGGCTTTATGCTTATCTATAGTGCCATCTCGCCTTATATTTTATTTTGTAAACCCATTTGCAACCTATGGGTTTCTTTCCTTTAGGCAAATCCACTAGCTTCCATGTTTTATTCTTTATGAGGGAGTTATATTCTGCATCCATAGCTGCCTTCCACTGAGGCAGTCTAAGTGCTTCATCAACTGTAGAAGGTTCATTCTCATCACATGCTGATAAGTAAACCCTCTCCTCATCTATTTCCATCTCATCTTCCCTTGGTAACTCTCTATCAACAGAAAGATCTTGAAAATCTGCACAAAGATCATCAACTGAAGTGGATGCTTCATTCTTTTCTTTTTGTGTCATGCTTCTTGTCTTTGGACGATTGAGAGTAAGATCAGGTGGGGAAGTGAGTTTAGAGTCTTTTACTGTGCTTGTATACCATTTGGGTGGCTTTTTCTATTGTGAAGAAGGAGGTTGATGTTCCTCCTCATCATCTAGGTATACTGATGTAGTGTTGGATGTGAAAGCTTCATCAAACACTACATCTCTACTTACATGTATCTTCTTGGTAAATGGGTCTATCAACCGATAGCCTTTTGAAAATTCATCATATCCAAGAAATATACAAGGTAGGGATTTCTCATCTAATTTCTTTCTTTTCTCCTTAGGTATATGCATAAATGCCTTACACCCAAATACCCTTAGATGAGTTATGGAGGGTTTCCTACCACTCCATGATTCCTGAGGAGTCATACCTTCAAGAGCCCTTGTGGGAGCCCTATTCAGAAGATATACTGCAGTTTGAACAACTTCAGCCCAGTAAGTTTGCTCAAGGTTGGCCCCCTTAAGCATACATCGAACCATTTCCATTATGGACCGATTTCTTCTCTCAACAACCCCATTGGATTGAGGAGTGTAGGCTGTTGTTAACTGTCTCTTTATCCCATGTGTCTATAAAAATGAGGAAAATTCTTTTGATGTGTATTCCCCCCTCGATCTGAATGGAGGGTCTTAATAAAGCATCCCGATTCCTTCTCAACAAGAGTTTTAAACTGTTGAAAATAGGAAAATGCTTCAGACTTCAATTGCAAGAAGAAGACCCACATTTTTCATGAGTGATCGTCGACAAACAATTGAAAATACCGTTTTCCTCCACAACTTGTAGACATAGGACCACACAAATCTGTGTGAACCAACTCCAAAGGTTCTTTAGCTCGAAAAGAGCTAGGTTCAAAAGGTACTCTATGTTGCTTTCCTGACAAGCAATCAGAGCACACTGGCAAAGTAGATGAAAGAGTAGGGAGTCCTTTCACCATTTGATATTTACTCAACTCTAGTAAATATCCTAAACTCAAATGCCCAAATCTCTTATGCCAAAGAGAAGTGGCCTCCTTTGTGGTTACTGCCATTGCAGTATGGGTAGAGGTAATTGCATCTAAGACAAACAAACCATGTTTGTATGAACCTATTGCTATCTGTTTTCCCTTTTTAGTGATAAAGCAACGTTTCTTTTCTTTGTCCACTATAAAATTGACATTCATGTTATTGTCCAGGATTTGTGGAACTGACAAGAGATTATTTTTCAATCCTGGAACATAAAGAACTTTTTGAATATTACATTCTCCATCTGGAAGGGAGACAAAAACACTTCCTTCTCCCTGAACTCGATAGGTCTGATCATCAGCAATGGTGACCGGTCTACCTTCTCGAGCCTCAAATGTTGCAAACCAAGATTTATCGCCAGTCATATGTTTACTAGCGCTTGAATCTATGTACCACATAGAGTCCTTGTGGGAGGAATCTATATGGGTCATGAGCACTTTGTGTGCTCTTTCAGAATCTGAACTAGAATCTTCAGCTGCAATGTGTCCCTGTTGTTGTTTGTTCTTGTTCTTAGGTTTGCTTTTGCCCTTTTTGTTTCCTTGTTCATTGGGCGTTTTGTTCTTAAACCAACATCTTTTGGTTTCATGAGTGTCTTTGTCACAAATTTTACAATACTGCTTCTTCTTCGAAATCTCTTTGGCTTTACCCTTTTCTTGATTAGAAGAAGAACCTTTCTGTTGATTCCACTTTTTCTTACCACCTTGTATTTTTGAGAAAAGAGCATTGTTAGATGCCTCATCTCTTTGGAGTTGATTAGCTTCTTCTATTTGAAGCATATTTACCAACTCGACAAAAGTTATTGTCCTGCCAGAAACTTGTAGTGAGGTGATCAACGTTCGGTAGGAGTCAGGAAGAGCTCTCAAAATGATTGAGTTCAAGACTTGGTCTTCCAGTTTCTCTCCTAAGGATTGCAGTTTTGTTTTCAATTCTGCGACTCTGCAGAGGAATAGCTCTACTATTTCTCCTGATTTCATATGTAGAGTATGAAGCTGTGTTTGAAGGTTAAGAATCGTTGATTGATTCTTTCCCTCAAAGATGGTACTTAAGGCATCCCATGCTGCCTTACCGCTTGTAGCTTCACTGATATGAGGTTGGATATCATCGATAATAGCAAGCAAGATCATTAAGGATAGTTTTTTATCCTTTTTATCAAAGTCTCTTTGATCTTGTCCAGGTGATTGAGGTCTAGTGACACTTCCATCCACTATGGACCACAATTCCTCTACAGTTAAGATAGCTTTCATCTTAGTCTTCCAAGTTGAATAATTTGAACCTTTGAGCAGTTGGCTCTCAGTGAGATACTTGTGTATCATGGCCATGGTTTAGGTTTCAAATTTGATATGACTAAGATGGTGATATCTTGCACTATACCCTCAAAAGAGTATATGGAAGTTGTTTCAATTTGCTTCTATAAGATATTTAATGGCACCTGCCTTAACACCCTTACCAAGGGATGAAAAGTTGGAGGAATTTTAAGCCAAACAAAATAGAGCAAATGAAACAGGGGTAGGTTTGTAAAACTTTTGATTTTGCCCTCTAGGATATTTAATGGCACCTGCTTTAACACCCTTGAAAGAAGGATGAAAAATTTGAGGTTATTAAGCCAAACAAAGAGAGTGAATCAAGGTGATTTGAAGTTTTGACCTTTTGATGGGGAGTAAAAATTACTTGTTTTGAACCTATGCAAAGTTTTAGCATGGTTTTTGAGTGAAGTTTGGGTTTTGTGAAATGCTGCTTTTAATGTTTTTATTTGAATTTTTAATTGCACAAAAAAATGAGTGTTTTAGTGCAATAATCAAAAACATGAGAGCAACCCAAATTTGTATCACTCTAGGTGTCGGATGCAACCGAAAATGCACCTAGTACAAGCAATTTTTAAGAGAAGGTGTCGAGTAAAATCGAGAATGCACCTTTCTTACTCTGAAATATCCCCCCTTTTTTGTTACAATTTTGCAAACTATAGAATCAAAGAAAAAATGAATTCTATCCCCCCTTAATGTTTACAAAATGTAGAATTTAGAGCACTCCTTTCAAGACAAGTCGACACACGACCCGCTTTTGAAAGGCTTCCAGAACTAGTCGACACACGACTTAGTTTTGATAGACCCAAGGTTACAAAGTCTTCTCAATTTTGCAGAAAAAAAAATAGATGTGCAATTTTATGTATTATGTCTCCTTGGAGAAAACAAATGCACTCTTAGTACTTTTGATCTTTACAAAAAAAATCAGGCTCCTTGTTTTCTAATTTTGCAAAAGAAAATCAGTGTGATCCTTTCTTTGTATGCTAAATGAACAAGGATTGAGAAGAGTTGTCTAATTTGCAACAAAAAAAATGTGCTTTTGCTATGTCTTATATCTCCATTTTGTGAGAAAACATTAGCACCTTTAGATATCAAAGTTGCAAAAATATTTCTTTAATTAATTTTTTTTAAAATGTTCAATAATTTAAGAAAAGTTTTAATAAATCATTTTTAATGAATAATGAAAAACTAAAAAAAATCTCTTAAATAAATCAATTTAAATTCTTTAAACAAAAATTGATTTGTTTTAAAAAATATTTTGAAGTTTTAAACTATTAAAAAAAAAATTTAATAAAAAAAACTTTAATTAAAAAATTGAAAAAATAAAATAAAAAATTAAAAAAAATACCTGGGTTTTGCGCCGAAGGCCAAAATAATGGCCTTTTGTTCCCGGCGGGAGTCGAACCCTGGACTCCCCGCCGTGCGCCTTAGCTCGACCCGATCAACCGGTCGGGCTACGGCGCCCGATGGAACGAAGGCACAAGAAGTGCCTTGTATACTTTCGTCGGCCAAAAGTTTGAAAAAAAAAAACTTGGGAAGTTTTTATCCCACATGCATCCCGCAGTGGGATGCTGTGGGCTTGATAAGGGGAAAGTCCCCCCTTATCGGTCGATTGCCTTTGGGCAATCGACTACCGTCACTTGCCCTTTTGGTCACCGCCACGTGGCGCCAGGGGTAGGCCTTTGTCCGTCGTGTCACCGTCGAGTCAGTCCTGTGGCTGTCCGCCACGTGTCGAGTCACGTCCAGTGGCTGTCCACCACTTGTCCGGTCCCTATCCAGTGGTTGTCCGCCACGTGTCCGTCAGTGGCTGTCCACCATGTGTCCGTCAGTGGCTGTCCGCCATGTGTCCGCCAAGTCAGCACCTCGGGGTGCATGCCCGGGTCCAGGCTTCGACGATCCAGTCCACGTGTCCCTCGGGATGCATGCTAGGGCCTGTCGACGTCAGTCCATGTGTCCCTCGGGATGCGTGCCAGGGCCTATCGGTGTCCGAGTCCAAGTGTCGGTCAGGGATTGGAGGGCCGCTTGCCCTCTCAGATCCCGTAGTCCGAGTCAATCAACGGGGAGAGGGAGGGCGCTCCTGCCCTCTCGGCTCTCCCGTGATTGGGCCACGTGGCCTGCGTGGCCTACGTGGCTCTACGGGCCCGTGGGGCCGGTGCGGGAGCCGAGGTTGAATGGCCTCGGCTCGTTGACCGTGACCGGTCTAGGGATTGGCGGGCCCTGTGCTCGGCCTGTGTGCCAGGTCGGCTGGCGCGTCCGCGGGCCTTGTGGCAGCGTCGTCTACGGGTCGACTGGTGACATTGTCAGTGACGACCTATGCTGTGGGCCTACGGGCTGGAGCGGCCAGATCTGCGGCCAAACTCGCGGGCCCAGGTCTACGGGCCTCCCGTGTGAGGAAAATCCACGTTGAGCGCCTCTGGTGCTCTGTGGGAATCCAAAACGTTGGAGTATCCATAGCGATGGGTGGAGAAGCGAGGCGAATGATACCAATGTAGGTCCAAGGTAAGTCCAAATTAATTAAAAATGAACATTAGCATTTGCATTTGATTTACAATATTATATATAACATTCTAATTAACTAATCTCGTCTATCTCGCTAACCAACATGGTAGGAGAGACGTGTAGCTAACCACTAACCTAGGTAGAGAGTTCTAACCATAACACTAACCTAAATATCTAACATAGGATATTTAGGTACTTACCTAGTTTAACCATGAGGAAAATATCTCATGGTAATTACATAATTACATAGAAAAGTAAATGTAATAACCCCATGTAGTGTAATGCAATACACTACCTTATTTTACCCTAACAAGATAAAATTCTTCTATGATCTACTAGCCAAACAAACATTTTGACTTTGGGAATGCTTGGGCTATCCCAAATATCTCTCCATATTCTAGTGATATTACTATTTTATTGGTGCTTTACATTATATCCACTTCTTGTTGTGTATTCTCCTAAGCTATTCAACTCCCAAATTAATTTATCCTTGGCTTCCCTCAAAATAATCACAGTTGTTATATTTCTACTCAATTACCTCCTAGCATCAATATCTTGTATACTTGTAAAAAAATCTTCTTTCCATTTGTATCTTCCTTCCCGATCCTTGTACAAAATGTTTGAAATGCTATCACCATATTTAACTTGAAGCAATCTCATCTAAGTTTGAAAATTGGATCTAAATTGAGTGGTTTTTTATCACACCAAGTATTCACCCAAATAGAAATTTTTTCTCTAGTTTCCACCACCCATCTTAAACCTTTAATAATTAGATCAATATATTTTTTAAACCATTCCAAAGAGCAAAACCTTTTGGTAGAGAGAATGTGATAAATATTAAACTTGGGTCATTGAGATCAACATACTTAGAAGAATTCTTGCCCATTGTCTTTGACTCTCTTTGTACAATCTCGAGATTAATTTGCCCCTAAAAGCTAAGTTTACATCTCTAAGAACTCTTAAAACAAGATCTTCCCTAGTTTTATCATCACACACCTTGCTCCATCTCACCAAAGGAAAATTTATTTTATCATGTAAACTTGACCATAAAAAATATCGCATAATATAGATTAACTTTCTTCAATTGATTTTGGCATAGTATACAATGCCATATAATATGTTGGAATGACCTGTAAGACTGACTTAATTAACTGCACTCTTCCTGCTAACGATAACCATATACCTTTCCAAGCTTGTAATTTATTATGAACTCTATTTATATCTAGATTCCATACTTCTATCCTCATTCTCCCCTCAAATAAGAGCATCTCTAGATAAGTTTTTGGAAAATTTGCCTCCTCCATTTGATGTAACCTACATATCCTTTGATTTTACTTGGGGTGTTTAGGAAGTAAATTTTGGATTTTTTTTGTATTGACTTTTTGTCATGATGCTCTTTCGTATTCCTTTGATAAGTTATTCAAAGCTCTGACCTTGTTTATCCTTACCCTCTCAAAAATGGGTGTATCATCTACAAACTATTGATGGGTGATGTTTTCAATGTTATTACTAGCTTTAATTCTTTATAAGCCCATATTTGTTAGCCTTCTTAAGTTCCTACCCAAAACCTCTACCATAATAATGAAAAAATATGGTAATAAAGGATCTTCCTATCTAAGACATCTCTTGGCTTTATATGATTTTGTTACTAACCCATTGACCAAAACTGAATAAGAAACTATATAGACACAAGCATTAATCCATCTAACCCATTTCTTCCCGAACAAAACTTTTCTAAAATTGTAAAAAAAAATCTCATTTAACCCTATCACAGGCTTTACTTATATCAAGTTTTAACATCATTGCTTTCTTTTTTCTTGAAGTTGTTGAATGTATAACTTCATGAACTACTATGATCCCATATAGAATTTGTCTCCCTTTCATAAATCCTCCTTGCTCTTCTAAAATAATCACCATCACTTTGGAGATAATCTTATATGCCATATTACATAGGCTTATGGGTCTAAAAGAATCAAATAATTCAACATCCTTATTTTTTGGAATTAGGGTAAGATATGTTGCATTTATTTTATAAGGTATGTATTGTTTTACCTTAGACTGTTCCACTACCACCAATAAAGAATTATTCACTATAACCCAATTATATTGGTAAAAAGTTGTAGAGATCCCATCTGGAACTGGGATTTATCCTTATTAAAAGAGAAAAAAGCTAAATAAACTTCTTCTAGAGTAATAGGCTCCATCAATTTCCTATTGTCTTCATTTGTTATAATTGAAGGTACATCTTAAAGAAGTTTATCATTAAGAACTTTAGTCTTCTCTAATCCTATAATATTATGATAAAAATACTTTATCTCTTTTCTAATTTCATTTTGATCTTCAATCCAAACCCCTTTTATTGATTTAATTCTACTAATTTTGGATGCTGATATCTGTACTATAGCCATCATATGAAAAAAAAATGTATTTTATCTCCTTTTAACCAAGTCTATCTTGATTTTAATCTCCAAATTTTATCTTCCTTACTCAAAATATTATGATATTCAGTAAGCAACTCCCTTTACTCTGATATTGGATTATTATGATCACCTTTTTGGAATTTTGAAAGTTTATCTTTTAGTTCTTTCTTCTGAAAAATATTTCCAAAAGTGTTTTTGTTCCATTCTTTTAATCTAGATGTCATAGATTTAATTTTTTTTGGAAGAACATACAACCCACCATTTTTTGAAGAATTCCACATTTGTGCTATCATATCAATAAATTGAGGATGGTATTCCCACATATGCTCATATTTAAAATATGATATTTTTTTGAATTCACTTACCACCATTTTAACTCTTATTGATCAGTGATTTGAACCAATCCTTATTAAGGTATTAATTTTAGCACAAGTCCCTTCATCTAGCCAATGATATGAGAGTATGCATCTATCTAATATTTTTGCTATCAGGTTTTGACCTCTCTTGTTGTTGGTCCATGTATAGTTGTCTTCTTCAAACTCAATCTCCCATAGATTATTATTTTGAATAGAAGCTAAGAAATCTCTCATACCTTGGGTTGATTTCCTAATTCCCCCAAAATTTTCATCCAACTTGATTATGGCATTAAAATATCCTATGATCATGAATTATGTTTCTTAGTCTTTACTTCTCATAAAGGCTTCAATCCCATGATAAACTTCTAATCTACCTGACAAAGTTGTAGGTCCATAGACATTGATAAGGACGAAATAAATATCTACAAAGAAGCAAGTGACTAAAGAGGCTATCCAATGCCTAGTTTTATGAATGGTTACACAGGAGGTTCTATAAATATTTCAACAAGTTAGAATTCCCCCTACTACTCCTTCAAAATCCATAGCATCCCATTCACATCTTGACCATATTGCTTTCATAGTTTTTGAAACTTCTTCATTTATCATTTTAGTTTCTTGGATACAAAGAAAATCAAGCTTATCAGATTTAATAACAACCCTAGGTATGGAATTTTCATGGCTAAATAACGTAGGTTTAACAATCTTGGTTTTGATGCCACAATTCAAAATTGATAAAGTCCTCTTGTAGTATATCATAGCCGATTATGACCATGACAGGGTTGCAGTCAGAATTAAAATATGAAATAGAAATTTGATTTTCACCATCACACTTGTAGACATTAACAGATTAAAAAATATTTCGTTCAATGATTGTCCTCAAGTATCAACGAGGTTGCAGCTGACTCCAGATTACAAAGGATACCTCGAAACAATGCACAGACTAACATCAAAAGATTTTGCAGGTATAATTCTTGTCATTTATATTATATTACTTTTCAAAGTTTCAAATTTATAAATTCTTATCTAATTTTATTTTTGCATCTTCCGTCGCCAAGTCAAAAGAGGGTTAACAATAAATGATGTTAACAATCCAAATCTAAAGGCCATTATTGAGTTCTTCCAAGCAAGATTGATTCTACTCGAAAGACCAAAAATTCTATTTTGGGCACTGGCCTATATTGTTCATTCTAAGAAGAATTAGAGGTTCGATTGATGCACATATATTTCGGATCACATCAGGGTTGAGTTGCATTGTGTTCAAATATAAACCAACAAGACAAAACCCATTGTGGGTACTATTAATTTTATTTTAGCACTCTATTATTAGTCTTTTCATGATTTGCAAACTACTCTTATATCAAATTTAGTGCATGCAACACTAAAAGCTATTGCAATAACTAAAGAGGAATTGAAGGTGATTCTAAATTTTCTTTTTTATCACAATCAGTGTTTTCATGATTTTATCACTTTTTTTAATTTTGTTTTCATCTAAATGTAGGGTAGGGCAGTAATTACAAATAAAAAATAGGATGCTACCAATAGGGATCACATGCCAAAATAAACTGGTGATCTAAAGACACTAGATTAGAAGCGACACCATTGTAGAGGCCATCTAAACGTTCCAAGAAAGTCGATACTCCTAGGGATTCTCATACACCTAGGTATGCACAAATTGTGTAGCCTGAATCTAGTGCAGTCAGCCTCTCACCCATTGGCATCCAAATTCAACACATTTCATCATATTCAGGTAAATCTATGTGTATTTAATTTAAATTAAGATTTTTTCCTATTTTATTTTTTAAAAATTTGTAAAAAAATATTTTGAACTGTTTTCAGTAGATTCTCAAGATCAACAACAAGTACAACCTTTGAAAATGAGAGGCCATATCCCACCATCACCTCCATCACAACCACCACTTGCATCACAACCACCGCTTGCACCACACCCACCGCTTCCACCACATCAACGATAAACATAGCCTACACAAATGCAAGGCAAAATGCGCATTGGAAAACAATTATTTTCATAGATATCACAGGGGCCTGCACCAAGTTCTGGGTGTGGGTTCTCATAGATATCATAGGTGCTAGCATGAATTTCTAGGCAGGACTGGTCGTATTTTACATTTAACACAAATTCACAGGAACCAAAAGTTTCAAGCGTGGGATTGGATAATATCCAAATCGATGATAATTTTCTTTTGTAGGGTAACATTTTAGGGTTCAAGGCAACATATGTGCTTCATGAGCCACAAGATGAAGCAAAAAAAAGAGAAGCCCCTAAAGTTGAGTAGACATCATTGCCATCATCTCAAGGAAACAACCCTAATCCTCGAGGTTCTCAAATTGAGGATGATATTGTAAATTTTGATGAAAATGTTTTAATGATTGAGAATATTGAAGCAACCATTAAAAAGGTTGTGCTTAGATATTTGCAAGAGATGAAGGATTTGGAATATTGAGAAAAAGTGCTTATAAAGTAAATTAATGCTCGATATAAGAATTTTATAAAAAGAGATTCTATTTATTCTTTAGTTCAGTATGAACCAGAAAAGCTTGATGGCCTACTACAACATGCCACATTAGGATCAATGAAGTCTAATTTTGTTTATGATGATGATGTTTTAAATGTTACAATCAACATATTAGAGAACATTAATGCTAAATCCCAAGATTTTTATAACCATTGGACTTTTGATAAGGACAACATTGCATTTCCTGAGGTTGCAAGGGACGTGGTTGAGGTAAGAGAAGTTTTTTATGTTTCAATTTTCTATTACAGTTTTATTTTTATACTTCTTTAAAACATGTAATAATTTTAATATAACCCTTTTGAATTATGTTTTCAATTTCTTTTTTGTAATCAAAATTTGATAACTTAAAAAGATAGGTTAAGAGCATGAAAATCAATATTAATAAGGTTTAGACATTTTTGCATAATGCAATGGAAATGAAAAGGAAAATGTAAGCAAAAATAACAAATAATAATCATTTAAGAAAATACATCAGGAAGAAGCTCAATGAAGATCTAGACCACATACTAGAGCAACATAAAGCAAAAGAAACACTTCCAACAATACTCGAAGATCCAAACAAAGAAGAATCAACATTGGTGGAAAGTATTATTAAAGTACATGAAAAACTAGTCAGAGTTGGATCACTACTAGAAGGGAGCGTCACAAAAGTGGATAAATGAAAAGAAAAGGTAAATCCAAACAATATTGAAGCTGCAAACCCCCAATCAAATGTTTGATAATGTAAAATGCTTTCAAGTTGAATGTTGTCAGCAATTTTGTATGATGCTATATATTTCTATTTGAATTATTGAAAAAATATATATTCTCATTTTGTGTCTTCCATCATTCAAAGATTGTTTGCATTTATACATTAGTGTTGCTATTTTAGTTTATTTCTGGCCAATAGTGTTTACTATTTTCATCTCAAACAAAAAAAGCATCATAGATAACATCATCGATCTTTATGCAAACCAAGCATCTTTAAGATCTCATGAATTATAATAGATCCTAAACTAAAATGAACTATAATATATTCAAAACTATAATAAACTAAAATAATGATCTTAAGTACCATAGATAAGATCATATATTTTCATGCAAACCAACTCAAAGTATCTTTTAATATCTCAAGAATTGAAATAGATCCTAAATATGTTGTTGTTTAACATACATACATCAACAATAATATACCAATACTATGACATAAAACATATAATTTTTAAAACCACAATGTGATATAAAATATTCAATTTATAAAACAACAATATGATATAAAACATATGATTTATGAATAAACAAATTTTTTGAAATCTTGTAAATCTTGAACAATATTGTGAATTTTACTATCAAATGAATTCATGTTTGTCAATGTCCATGAAATCATGAAATAATTAGAATTAAGGTAGCTGAAACATATCAGCTTATTCAAAATCATTATTAAGCATAGCGGATATCTGTGTCTCCACCAACTAATCATTGAAAGCATCATCATCATTGTTATTGGTTGTATTTGTGGTACCCCTTCTGTCTACAAGGGAACTCCAATATGTCAATGCTTTATCATATACAATTTTTTCCAACTGATACGATGACACATAAATTCTTAAATAATTTTATAAATTTTTGTTGAGCCTGTTGTGGATCTTAGATTTAACAAAATATAGTGCACTGAAAAATCTCTCATATTTGACAAACCCCAAAATCATTGTTTCACATAATTCATATAAACAAAAGTATTCAGTTATCGTATCTTGTAAGACAATACTTGGATACAATTTTTACCACAAATATCTAGTGGAACCAATCTCATGGATGCTAGTCATAAGTGATGTTTGCACAACCATTGTTCTTCCAAAATATGATGACTATTGTTTCAAAAGATCTTTGTTGACTATACTTTTGATTTCAACACCATTGAATTCCACACTCTTACTAAAATGGTTCATGAGGATGCCTATATATTTAATAAACAACTCATTTGCAGAATTGTATTCATTACAAGGACCCCAAAACATGGGGTTAACCACACCCATGGCCTCGAGCAACTCATCTCTCTGAAACCGTTCTCTTATCTCACTTGTTAAATATTTTGCTATTTTTGACAAATTTTTCTTAGTTTTCTGTAAAATAACATGAAACCTATTGTGTGTTACAAAAACTTCTTCAAAATCATCCACAACTATACTTGATTTCCTTTCAAAACAACAAAGTGCTATCAACTTTCTATGAACATTAATACAAAGATGATCATTCATGTCAAACTTTAAAAAGCTTTTTGGATTGTTCACGCTTATCAATGTATTCCAACTATCAAACAAGGGACTTGTAAAATCTACCTCAAACACATATAACGTATCAATAACCAAACATATTTATTTTCTTATCCTCATGAAATCAACAATATAGATGGATCAAATCAAACATTGGTCTACCTTTCTTGAGAATACTTAATACAACAACAAACTGCAAACTTTTTGAAGCTAAGATGATCTTGTGATTTTTTTATAAATTGAGATACAATCATTCCACATTTCTCAACAAGAGATTGTTGTTGCTTTAAGTGATTGTCATATTCTATTGCATATCTAACATTCATACATTCTGATGCATCCCTCCACCTAACTTCTTTACTAACTTCACCATTACTACTTTTAACTTTTACAAAAGCTTTGCCAACATGTTTTTCTATTGTGTCTATCTTATTTTGTAGCCTATGATCATTACAAAATATCCAACTGCAAATTTTGCATCAACATTGTTTTTTATCGATTTGGTTATCCTTAGTTAGGACAGGGTCAATGTTGGCAATTTTGGGTACCTTGGGTCCATTGCCTTTGCTCAAGTGTAGAAGTTGTCATTGATGTCAAGAAGCTCTTGAAGGAATTTGATTTAATGTCAAATTATTCAGAGCATGGACAGTGAGTTTCCAGGAAGATCATAGTAGCCCTTTTGCAAAATATCAAAGAAAAAGACAAGTAAGAAAAGGTATGCAGTAGACAAGAAAAACTGTCACGATTTCGTGACATGTTTGAGGAGAGAGAAAGAGCTGGCAAAACTGTCACGATTTCGTGACATGTTGGCAGAGAAGAAGAGCAAGGTGGAAAGTGTCACGATTTCACGACATGTCGCATTTTCGTGACTCGAAAAGTGTAGGAAGGCAGAGAAGAAAAAGTGTCACGATTTCGCGACATATTGCAAAGAAGATTGTACGGACGGAAAAGTGTCACGATTTCGTGACATGTTGCAGGAGAGAGAGTCCAAAAGGAAAAGTGTCACGATTTCGTGACATAATGCAGAAGAGAGAGTCCAAAAGAAAAAGTGTCATGATTTCGTGACATAATGCTGAAAAGAGAGTCCGTAGTGTGAATTGTCGTGATTTCGCGACAAGTTCGAAGAGAGAGAAAGTAGCAAGACAAAGTGTCACGATTTCGCGACATGCTACAAAAGTCAAAGTGAGAACTGTCATGATTTTGTGACATGCTGCAGAACTCGAAGTAAGAACTATCGTGATTTCACGACATGCAGCAAAGGGAAGAGTCGGAAGCTGAAAGCGTCACGATTTCATGACAGGTTGAGATGGCAGCATTCAGTTGGAGAAAGTGTCACGATTTCGTGACAGAAACAGGAAGCAAGTCTTCAACAGAAGAAGCGTCACGATTTCGCAATGAATTCAAGAAGGAAGAGCTCGAAGGTGAAAGTGTCACGATTTCGTGACATGTTCCAGTTTCACGGGCGTAAGGCAGAGAAAAGCATAAGGCAACGAAAGTGTCACGATTTCGCGACATGTTCCATTTTCGCTAGTGCAAGCCGAGAAAAGGTTGAGAAAGCAAGAAGGGTCATGATTTCATGACAGAATTGAAGATGACATCAGCAGAGGCAGAAGTGTCATGATTTCATGACAAAAGTAGAGAAGAAGGCCATGAAGACAGAAGGGTCATGATTTCACGACAGAAGTGAAGATGACGTCAGCAGAAGTAGAAAGTGTCACGATATCATGACAAAAGCCATAAGATAGTGTATGGTTGCAAAGGTGTCATGATATCATGACATGTTGTAGTTTCACGATAGAAGCTACAGAGGAGTTGCAGAGGCAGTGAAGCCGACAAAGTTAAATTTGGGTCGACGAAGTTTAGGGTTTGCAGCCGATGTAGTTTAGGGTGTGCAACCGACTAAGATCAAGGTTTTAATCTTGATAGTGTTAGTATAAAAGGAGGGCTGCTTGGAGAGTTAAGCGTTGATTGGAGTGTGTGTTCGAAGTGCGACTTTCACAGATAGAGTGCGGGGGAGAAGTTCGATCGCCGAGTACAGAGTGCATTTCTTTTGAATCGTCTAAGTGAGAGAGATCGCAAGGAATCAAAGTGCGCGAAGACAGTGCTACTGTGTTTTGCATAGAGAAAGCAGAGGGCGTAGTAAGCGCAACAAGCAAAGACGAAAGAGGACATTTGTGCTAGACCGAAGGACTGTGTTTAGTGCAAATTCGAGGACCAGCTTTTGAGGTGATAGAGTTGAGGACAGAGGTCTCCAGCCAGAGCAGGGAAGACAGGTGTCTTCTATGGATAGAGTTCCATTTGCTAAGGGCAGTGGAGGCAGAGGTTTTCTAGAGGATCACCAGCCAGAACAGAGCTAGGGGATTGGTGTCTCCTTTGGGTTGGTGCCCATAAACTTTGTAATCGGGAAAGGTATTCCCAAAATTTGATTTGATAAAATTTAGTGAAAGATTTTATCCGTGGAGTAGCCCACATTGGGTGAACCACGTAAATTGTTGTGTCTCTTTGTAGATGGTGTTTTGTGCATTGCTTTGATTACGGCTTTTGATATTGCTATCTTTACACTGCATAATATTGAATTGAAAGTTGAATTGAAGGAAAAAGTAAAAAGTGGTCTTATACTTTTCACCCCCCCTCTCAGTATAAGCTTGTGTTCTTCAATTGGTATCAGAGCGGGTGCCTTCAAAAAGTTTAACAGCTTGAAGGAAAAGCTAGCAAAGAACACAATGGATTATTCAAGTGGCAATGTAGCACCTATTCTTGATGGATCAAATTTTGGTCTTTGGAGTGCAAGGATGAAGGTTCATCTAATGGCACTTGGGAATGAGGTTTGGGAAGTGATTGAAGATGGGTACACCATTCCTGAACATGGTCCTTATACTAAAGAAGACAGGCTCCTTCATCACAACAACTCAAAAGCAATGAATGCAATCCTAAAAGGTTTACAGAAGGCAGATCCGACCAAGGTGATTCACTGCAAGACAACTAGTGAAATGTGGAAACAGTTGCAGGTGGTTCACACAGGTGATGTAAATGTCTGAAAGGCTAAGTTGAGACACTTCAAAGGTATGTTTGAACAACTCAAGATGAATGATGATGAAAATATTAGTGACTACATGCTTCGTATGGATGAGGTTGTTAACTCCATGAAAGACTTAGGTCTTGAGCTTGCTGAAAATGATGTTTGTGATAAGATTTTAAGATCTCTTCCTAATAGATTTAGTGAAAATATTTCTGCTATTGAGGAAGCTAAAGATTTGGATAAGTTGAAAAAGGATGAGCTCCATAGTATACTTGCAGCATTTGAGTTGAGAACTCAAGTGAAGGTTGATGTCAAGAAAGAGGCAACTTTCAAGGCTACCAAGAAATCCAAGGGTAAACAACTTCAAGAGAGTGATGAGTCTTCCAGTGATGAAGAGGCATATTACAGCAAGAAAGGCAAGTTCTATAGAAAGCTCAAAAGCATGAAAAATATAAGATGTTTCAATTGTGGAAAGTTCGGTCATTATGCTATCGACTGTACTGTTCCCAAGAACGAAAGTGATGAAGATATACAAGATTCTAAAAGCAAGGATTCTGAAAAGCACAAGCATCACAAGAAAAACAAAGATGAGCACAACAATCAAGGAAAGAGGTATTCTCACAAGCACAAGAAGAGTTTATACCTAGACAAAGCAAGTAAGTGTTCTAGTAGTGATAGTGAAAGTTCTTCAAGTGATACTGAAAATGAGATGTTGTTCATATCAGAAAAAGAGGAAGAACCAAAACATAGATTCATTATCATGAAATGTCTTAGATGTGGAAATTTTGGTCACCTTGAGGATGATTGCACAAATGATGATTTGGTTTCTAGTATGTATGAGGATGCTTCAGAAAACTATAAGGAAGATGCATGTATGGTTTTTGAAAAAGGTAGCACCTCTAGTGATAGGAAATCTGAAAAAGGGTTTGATGATTCAGAAAGCAAACAAATAAAGGATCTAGAAAGTGAACTTACTAACGCTCTTAGTGTTTTGAAAAAGGAAAGAAAGAAGAATGCTAGACTCAAGGATAAGTTAGATGAATGTTATATGGAGAGAGATGATCTTATAGAAAGTCTCGACGTCTCTATGGCTAAGACACAAGAACTCAAGGATGAGTTAGAGTCTAAGGTTCTTGAATACAGTGAGTTAGAACAAAAAATGGCTTCTTTGAAAGAGGAAACTAAAGAGTACAAGGATAAGCTTTACAGGTTTCAAGATAGCTCCAAAAAGGTTAAGTCACTCATCAAAGGTCAAAGAAAGACAACGGATAAAACAGGCCTTGGTTTTGTCAAGGAACAAGCTGGAGAATCTAGTAAGAGACTCCAAAAGGAAGAGAGTTTTGATAAGGAAAGTATTTCAGATTATGAGTCCTTGGATGATAGATGCGTAGAAATAGAAAACAAAATTCAGAATGAAAAGAAGAAGTTTTTAGGACCCAAGAGGTCGGATAAAGGTAAATTTCATGGCAGATGTTTTGCGTGTTACAGGTTTGGTCACATGGCTGCACATTGCATGGCTCAAGTGAAGAAGGTGAACGACAATTTTAGAAGCGCTAGTTTCTTTCGAGGGTATTGCTACTCTTGTCAACAGTTCGGGCACAAGGCAGTCTATTGCAAGGTAAATAATAGGAACAGGTTTGATCAGAATAGGTTTAGGCAGAACTGGCGGATTCAAAGAACAGGTATGCCTAAAAGAAATAACATTGTTACTTGTTATAAGTGCAACAATGAAGGTCACACAACTAGACAGTGTAGAGCTAAACTTTCAAGGTACAAAAATAGGAACAGTGGTATAAACAGGTCCAAGGATCAAGGCATGATCAAAAATAGGGATGAGAACAGTGACAAGAACATGAATACGGGCAAAGAATTTAAGAGAAGGCCCGACAAGGAAATTGTAGACGCTAATGATGATCAGTGCCTAATGGGAGTTTTACTCCCACCCCTATTTTAATCACCTCATAAGGAGGTGGGGGAGGGACTAAGCTAAGAGGCTCATTCTTAGTCCCGAGCCCCAAAGGTGACCCTTTGCCATTGATGACAAAGGGGGAGAGATATGAGTAAGGGGGAGAGCTTCAAGTGAAGAGAAGAGCTTCAAGTCAGGGGGAGCAAAACTTCAAAGGCAGATTCTCGGTTGTTAGCACAGTTGGTTTCAGTTTTGGCTCTTGAGATGAGTTTTCAGTGAAGGGTTGCCATCAATGACAAAGGGGGAGATTGTTGGCAATTTTGGGTACCTTGGGTCCATTGCCTTTGCTCAAGTGTAGAAGTTGTCATTGATGTCAAGAAGCTCTTGAAGGAATTTGATTTAATGTCAGATTATTCAGAGCATGGACAGTGAGTTTCCAGGAAGATCATAGTAGCCCTTTTGCAAAAGATCAAAGAAAAAGACAAGTAAGAAAAGGTATGCAGCAGGCAAGAAAAACTGTCGCGATTTCGCGACATGTTTGAGGAGAGAGAAAGAGCTGGCAAAACTATCGTGATTTCGCGACATGTTGGCAGAGAAGAAGAGCAAGGTGGAAAGTGTCACGATTTCGTGACATGTCGCATTTTCGCGACTCGAAAAGTGCAGGAAGGCAGAGAAGAAAAAGTGTCACGATTTCGCGACATATTGCAAAGAAGATTGTACGGACGAAAAAGTGTCACGATTTTGTGACATGTTGCAGGAGAGAGAGTCCGAAAGGAAAAGTGTCACGATTTCGTGACATAATGCAGAAGAGAGAGTCCAAAAGAAAAAGTGTCACGATTTCATGACATAATGCTGAAAAGAGAGTCCGTAGTGTGAATTGTCATGATTTCGTGACAAGTTCGAAGAGAGAGAAAGTAGCAAGACAAAGTGTCACAATTTCGCGACATGCTACAGAAGTCGAAGTGAGAACTGTCATGATTTCGTGACATGCTATAGAACTCAAAGTAAGAACTGTCATGATTTCATGACATGCAGCAAAGGGAAGAGTCGAAAGCTAAAAGCGTCACGATTTCGTGATAGGTTGAGATGGCAGCATTTAGTTGGAGAAAGTGTCACGATTTCACGACAGAAATAGGAAGCAAGTCTTCAACAGAAGAAGCGTCGCGATTTCATGACGAATTCAAGAAGGAAGAGCTCGAAGGCAAAAGTGTCACGATTTCATGACATGTTCCAGTTTCGCGAGCGTAAGGCAGAGAAAAGCATAAGGCAATGAAAGTGTCATGATTTCGTGACATGTTCCATTTTCGCTAGTGCAAGCCGAGAAAAGGTTGAGAAAGCAAGAAGGGTCACGATTTCATGATAGAATTGAAGATGACGTCAGTAGAGGCAGAAGTGTCACGATTTCGCGACAAAAGCAGAGAAGAAGGCCATGAAGATAGAAGGGTCACGATTTCGTGACAGGAGTGAAGATGACATCAACAGAAGCAGAAAGTGTCGTGATATCGTGACAAAAGCCATAAGATAGTGTACGGTTGCAAAGGTGTCATGATATCGCGACATGTAGTTTCGCGATAGAAGCTACAGAGGAGTTGCAGAGGCAGTGAAGCCGACAAAGTTAAATTTGGGCCGACGAAGTTTAGGGTTTGCAGCCGACGTAGTTTAGGGTGTGCAACCGACTAAGATCAAGGTTTTAATCTTGATAGTGTTAGTATAAAAGGAGGGCTGCTTGGAGAGTTAAGCATTGATCGGAGTGTGTGTTCGAAGTGCGACTTTCGCAGATAGAGTGCGGGGGAGAAGTTCGATCGTCGAGTACAGAGTGCATTTCTTTCGAATCGTCTAAGTGAGAGAGATCGCAAGGAATCAGAGTGCACGAAGATAGTGCTGCTATGTTTTGCACAGAGAAAGCAGAGGGCGTAGTAAGTGCAACAGGCAAAGATGAAAGAGGACATTTGTGCTAGACCGAAGGACTGTGTTTAGTGCAAATTCGAGGACCAGCTTTTGAGGTGATAGAGTTGAGGACAGAGGTCTCCAACCAGAGCAGGGAAGACAGGTGTCTTCTATGGATAGAGTTCCATTTGCTAAGGGTAGCGGAGGCAGAGGTTTTCTAGAGGATCACCAGCCATAACAGAGCTAGGGGATTGGTGTCTCCTTTGGGTTGGTGCCCATAAACTTTGTAATCGGGAAAGGTATTCTCATAATTTGATTTGATAAAATTTAGTGAAATATTTTATCCGTGGAGTAGCCCACATTGGGTGAACCACGTAAATTGTTGTGTCTCTTTGTAGATGGTGTTTTGTGCATTGCTTTGATTACGGCTTTTGATATTGCTATCTTTACACTGCATAATATTGAATTGAAAGTTGAATTGAAGGAAAAAGTAAAAAGTGGTCTTATACTGTTCACCCCCCCCTCTCAGTATAAGCTTGTGTTCTTCAGTCAATCTAGGGAAATATTTTTGCCCATTATTTCTTAAATCCCTTTCCAATAATTGAGTTAAATGCTTTTCTATTTTTAGAATTTTTGCTTGAAGACTCAAAAGAAGTTTGTAATGATTTTGATTTATCACTTTCATTTTCAATTGTTATGTCATTTTGGGGGTTGTCTTCAAGTGTTTGTTGGACGTCATTGTAAAGAGGATTTTCATTAGAAGGCATATCTTGTTGGGGAATATCTTCAAGTCAAGGCATATCAGGGCCAATTGGGTATTCTACATAGTAGCATAACATAATATTTTTTTATCATTCTTGGATTAAACAAAGTTACAAAAGAAGCATAAAAAAAAAAAAAATATTCATATCGTTAAGCACATATTAAGAAGTAACTATTTGAGGAATAAAGTAGTATTAAAATTAATTACAGAATATACAACTAACTATTTTGAAGTCAAAAATTATTGGTACCTTGAATTTGCACGAATGTTGTTGGCTCGTTGCATTTTGATATTTGACTAAAATATTTGAGGATACTCTTTTCAAAAGAATATTTGGCCCCCTTCTTTCCATCACCAGTAGGTGACATTTTACTTGTAAGGAAAATGTTTTTCAATTTAGAAAAGTAATAAAATGTTAAAGAGGTTTTACTTCTGTTAGGCCTCAAGATAATATTGTAAATAGAATAAACATATGGTTGGTTGGTAGAATATACATACTTGTTTCCTGCCATGCTTTATTGTGATTTTGTCAGTTTATGCCACTAGTCTGTATTCTGGTGATAGAACTTGTAACTAATAAGAGAAAAAAAGTAATTAACATACAAATTGAAATCAATTAAATAAAAACTTGTCTATGAGAAAAATAATTGGAGATACGTATGTAAAAAAATATCAGATTACAGTACAAAATGGACTAGAAAATAGATAATTACAATGTCTTTGGAGAAACAGAGCATTACTATATCTTTTGAAAACCAAAATATTTACCCGTGTATAATATTATAACAGAAAAACAAATAGAAATAGAAATAGATAATCGAATAGTTTTAACAGAAATAGAGAAAAACATGGGAATAGAGCAATGACCATTTGGATGTAGAATAGGGCTCAGATATTGGTATGGTGTAGAACAATATTGAAAAATAATTAAAGATATATGTCGAAAACTATCAGATTATGGTACAAAATGGACTAGAAATAGAGAATCACAATGTCTTTGAAGAAACAAAGCATCACAATGCCTTTAAAGAAACAAAGTGTTCACCTATTCATAATATTATCATAGAAAAGCAGATATGAATAGAAAAAAATAATCAAAGAGTTTTAATAGAAAGAAATAAAATAGGAGACAACATGTAGAACATGGTAAAATACAAAAAAACATGGCAAATAGAGCAGTGATAGAGAACTTGGTGTAGAAAATGATCTGAATTGGTGCATAACAGGTTTTGGCCTGGTGCAGAACAAGATTTGAACTAGTGCAGAATAGGCTTTAGAATGGTATAGAACAAGTTTTACTAGAAGCATAATAAGTTTTGATCAAATGCAGAATAGGATCTGGTCGAATACAAAATAGTTTTTATTGGGTGCAAAATAGGGTTTGACCTATTTCAGAATAGGTTCTGACGTGGTGCAAAACAAGTTTTGATCATGTGCAGAAATGGATCTGACCGATTGCAGAAATGGTTTGTTCTGATCTGTTGTAGAAATGGTTTTGAATGGTTGTAGAAATGGATCTGATTGGTTGTAAAAATGGTTTGTTTCATCTTGTTATAAAAATGGTTTCGACCTTATCTTGTGCTAAAATGGTTTTGGTCTTGTCCTGTACTAAAATGATTCTGATCTTGTCCTGTGCTGAAATGGTTCCAATATGTTACAGGTAATAGAAATGGTTTTGGTCTTGTCTTGCACTATAAAGTATCCAGTCTGGTGTAAAAATGGTTCTAATCTTGTCTATTACTGAAATAGATCCAGTCTTGTGTAGAATTAGATTGGTATATCTGTCAAGTGTAGAACAAGGTCAAAAAATGAAAAAGTATCCCTGGGGTGTTAATTATATATAGTGGTATACTTGGTAAGTTGGGCGAGATAATTTAGAAATTTTAAAATTTTATGGTGAAAAGGATACTCTATTTAGGTGGGATTGTTGGCGAGTTTTTTAAAATAACCATGATACTATTATCAACACACGACGAATCAACATCTAAAATTTATTTGTCTCAAATTTTTTTGGCTAAATGGCCGATGTTCGAGTCCCCCAAATTTACAAATTTGAATTTTTAAAAATGCCAATTTTCACCCCAATGACAAAAATTCGTCGCTATGCATAACCCTGCCCAAGCATAAATAGCCAAGAATCCATCTTTGGTAGTATCTGAAATCTCAAGAAATTCTCCTAGAGTATTTCCTATTGCATTGAAGGTATCTATTTCTTAAAATTCAATGGGTAACCCAAACATACTAACCCAGACTGGTACTAGTGATAGATTTACATTTTTATGTAAAAAGCCTTCATACCAACAGGTAAGGAAGAAACCTGCTCTTCTCATAAACCAAAGACCTCCTTTTAGAAAATTTTCTCTTATTTCCCTAGAACAAAAAATGTCTAGGAAGAAACCTTTGGGAAGAAAGGATATAATCACTCGTAGAGACTTCCAACTTTTATCAATCCATTTTCTCAAGGTTGAAGCCCCTTGCAAATACCCATTAAATTGACCAAAAACCGCCCTATGTTGGAGCAACTAGGATATCTCTAAGATGCGCTCACTAACCTCTATCACTAGAGATGATATCATGATTCTAAGGATTTAACTATAAATCGTTCCATAGAAAGGAAACTAAAATTCAAAATCTATTGAATTTTATCAGAATGTCCTATAAAAATAATATTGATAAAAAAAATATAATAATTTGCATGCAAAAATTTCTAAGATAAAGAAGGAAAAAAAACTTAGCTAAAAAATTCTAGCCCATTATTGCTCTTCCCTCATCCAAACCCTAGATAAGAAATATTACAATTTTGTTTTTCACAACTTGAAAAATCATAATTGCTCGTGTTCCAAATGGTTGACTTCACAGGGTTCTATCTCCCTCATCTCTCTTTCATTATTATTGATATCATTAAAATATCTATTGTCACATTTAATTTTTACATGCTCTTTGTATTCATGAACAATGTTTAAATCCCTTGTGTCACATGCAATGTTTATTCTTGGAACAAGTTCTCTTGTATTTGTTGTCATGGGTCCCAAATCACAAGTATCACAACTTGCATGGGCCTTTATGGACTTCAAATCATAATTCTCATTTTTCTTTTGATGAAGATCACTAGTGTCACAACATGCATTCGTTCTCATGGGTCTTAAATCTATGGTATAAAAAACATGCATTAGTTGTCATAGGCTGGCTCTGGAGGGTTTTTAATTCACAACTAAGTCAGGCGATGATGGCTCTAGAGGGTTTTTAATTCACAACTAAGTCAGGAAGTAGTGGCTCTAGAGGATTTGAAGCTAGGTAGTGATGACTTTGGAGGGTTTTTATTTCATAACTGAGTCAGGCGATGATGGCTCTGAAGGGTTTTTAATTCATAGTTGAATCAGACGATAGTGGATTTGAAGGGTTTGAATCTAGGTGACAGTGAATCTAAAAGATTTTTAATTCACATATGAGTTTGGCAGTAGTGTATTTTGAGGGTTTGAAGTCTATGGTAGTGACTTTAGAGGGTATTTAATTCATAGATGAGTTAGGTGATAGTGGATTTAGAGGGTTTAAAGCTAGGCAATGATAACTTTAGAGGTTTTTTAATTCACAACTGAGTTAGGTGATAGTGGCTTTGAAGGGTTTATAATATATAAATAAGTCAAAAGGTAATGAATTTGGAGGGTTTGTAATCCATAATTGAGTTAGGCAATGGAGAACTTGAGTTAGGAAGGCAAGGGTGGTTTGTAGGGTTTGATTGGTGGGCAAGGTGGAAGTAGTGGAGGTCAAGATGCAAGGAGTGATGGAGGTCAAGGTGTGGAGATTGGTGGTGGGGATGGTGAGGAGAGCTATAAAGGTTAGAGCATGGGGAGTGCTAGGGGTAACAATTATTTTTGTGAAGGTATTTAGGCTATGGGGAGTGGTGTTGGTCAGGACAAAGAAAGCATTGTGGGCCTGGATTTGTTGAGTGGTGATAATAAAAAAATTGTCATATTTAATTTTATCAACCTTGTATCTCAGGTTCCTATTCTTGGGTTAGTCTACTTAAGGTGAAGCAAAAACCAATGAGCCTAGGGTTAAATCTCCTTTCTTGTTTAGGAAGACTTGTGGTTCTGGACCCTCTTGCAGATATGGCTGCTTCCCATGGGGATTTTGCTCTTGTTGGGAAATTTATTGGGGTTCATACATATCTGGATGCTCATAAAAAGTGGGCTCAATTAAAATGACATACTAAGGGTTATTTGGAGATTGTTGCATTATCTAAGGGTTTTTTCCTGGTTAGACTCAGTGGTTTGGAGGACCGTGATATGATTCTTCAAAGTGGTCCATGGTTCTTTGGATGTAGAGGTTTATTCCTAAGGAAGTGGGCACCTGATTTCAATCCTAATTCTCAATGTATTGACCAAACTTCCATGTGGGTTAGCCTTCCTAGCCTTCCTTTATATCTTTGGTATGAGGAAATCCTAACTAAAATTACAAATGAAATAGGAGATATGGTGGCAATAGATCATGTTAGCATTGCTAGATCTAGGTTTTTGTTCGCTAGATTATATGTTAATGTTATGCTTGATAAGGACCTTCTGAAGTCAATTGAAATTGGGTCTAATTTTGGGGCTTGGACCCAACCTTTAGATTATGAGAACATAGCTGGGAAATGCTTGGTATGCAAGAAGTTTGGTCATCCTAGCTTCACTTATGCTATATCTCAAAAAGTTGATAAAGAAAAAAATATGGGAAAGGAAGCAAACCCCAAATCCAAGTTTTCTAGCATTTGAGTCAGGGGTATATAGGAAAGGTGCTCATGGTGCTCCTGAGGAGTTTAGTAAAGTTCCCGTAAAAAGCTTGGATTCTGGTGCAATTGAAGGCCTTGTCACAGATGAATTCGATGAAAAGTTCTTAGAGGTAAATATTTCATTGGTTGTTGCCTCTGTTTGTGATGTTGGTGTTGAATGTAGGAATACCTTTGATTGTCTTCAAGTTTTAGATTGTGTTAAAACTACAACAGAGGATTTTGAAGCATCCAAGCAAGCAAACAAGTTTTCATCTGTTGTAGTATCTTTTTTGGATGAATCTAGTTTTTGTGATCCTACTAATTGTGGCCCTGGGAAATATGTGGATATTGCCTTAATTTAGAGTGAGGGACTCAATACTCCTAACCGAATCACTAGAAGCCAAAAAAAAAGGAAAGGATGATGTAGACATGGAAAATTAACCCATTAAGATGAGTCATTTTCCTTAGATCCTTAGTTTTCCTCTTAGAAAAGTAGAATTATATTTGAGCAAAATTTTACCCTATTAAATAATCTCCATTCCTTCCAAAAAATATACCATTGGATAGGGCTCGAAAAGAGCTTTTCGACGACATAATTTTTATCTTGTTCTAATATTGTTTGGTCCCCCAAAGTGCCAAAAAACTGCACATGGATCTAGCTATTGTGAATTCGCGGTCCTACATTATAGGGTGCAAGTTTGTGGTTGTCTAAAATGAGGCACGAATTCACTAAATTAGGCAACTACCTAACCACCCAAAAGACCTTTTGGATTGATTCTAAATTGGAATAACTATCCATATTTCACTAATTCATGGCCTCCAATTTTAGGTCGCAAATTCACTTATATTTTAAATTTTTCCAAATTGCTTAACTTCCTCAGACCACCAGGACAAATCTCATTATTTTTTGGTTGAACCACATAGATGCAAGTTATAAAATGAGAATCCTACTTCCAAATGAAACTAATGAATAATTATGTTGATGAATGCTTGAATGAGCAACTGATAGAAGCAAAGGATTGATAGTTTGATGCAAGTTGAGTGTCAAAATAGGTCTTTGCTATCAGAAGGGCACTTTGGAAGCTCATATTGCTATTGATTGGTCATCTTGCTACCATTGCCACTATCAAATTAGGCAATTCAATTTATGACATACTCCCTTGAAGTAAGCCATTTGGTATCTATTTCTATGTTTTTTATTCCATTTCTACCTTTACACTATATTTTTGCATTTCTAACGAATTTACAAGCTTATCCGCAAATTCGCTTACAGACCATGAATTTCCTGATCTAAGGACTTGGGGATAAAAAATTATTTCCAAAAGCACTATTGTATTTTGCATACTGCATATGGATTAATTTTCTTCTGATAGCATCATACTTTCTACACTGCTTGTGTCATTTCATTTTAACTTTTGCATTTATTTTCAAGGATAAAAAATTTTCATTGTTTATGCACAGTTTGCTAAAAGGACCAAGGGGACTTGAATGTCACATCTCTAAGATCAGTCATGCAATAGCCTAAGCAGGTCCCCATACACTGATTTCTAGTGTTTTTGTGCAACTATTTTGCAGATTTCTGACAGATTTGATGTACAAGCCGTGAATTCACAATACAAGCTACAAATTTGCTTTTATAGGTCATGAATTTGATTACAGACCATGAATTCACTCTGAAAAGGTATCCTAACCAAGTAGGTGCTCTGCAAAATTTATTTTAGTTTCACACTTTTGATTTTAAGTATCTTATTTGTTCTATTTCTTTAGATTCTTGCGAAAAGATTTAAAATACCAAAAAAATGATAGTGAAATACATATAGCTTAGAAACTGTTTGGTGTACCTTTGTCTTCAAGGAAAACTTGAAATTACATGTATTTTAGGTCCTAGTCGCATTTGGCTCATAACCTAGGTGTTTTCAAAGTAAAGAACACATATAAACAACATTATTGGCCATATTTAGAAGTAGTCTTTAAATACTTCTTGGTGAACCCACATCTATTCAATCATCACTAATAGAGGTACACCACTAGGTACCCCTCATATCAAGGTGTAAGATTGTAAATATCCCATCCTCATTCTAGGTATGAATCCATTTACCTAGAGGGAAAGGGGTGCAAAATTTACCCTTTACATTCTTTGGTGAACCTGATGTGAATTTCATGCACTAAAGGTTCAAATCATTAATCATTCTTCTTTTCATTTTATTTTCCTTTTATTTCCCCCCCTCTAGTTTTTCCATTGATTGTCTATTTTGACCTTGTTCTAGTTCCATCCCACCCTTGGCATCAGGTGGTGCCAAGTTTTGGTGAGGGTTTGGGGTCAAACCCTCCAACTTGTCAAAGTTGGGTATTAAGCAGTGTACACCTCCTACTCTTGGGAAAGCTAGACGACTAAGATTAGACATCTTTGGGGATTAATTTGAGAGAGGATTTTGGTTGGAAGAGTATCTTTCTTTTCATCATCTCTTATTTTTTCTCATTAAACAAGACTACTTTAAGGAATTTAGGCACATAAACAAGATTAATAAAAAAAAAAGGAATCCTAAAGAGTAAAATAAGAAAAATCGTTTGCGTGACTTATTATTTAAGGTAATTCTTGTCCATTCTTTTCAAAATATGACCATGAATTTTAGAAGTTGTAAAGAAATTATGGGTTCTACAAATGACCAAATCTAATATAAACCTGTTTATGGTACTTCCCTGATTGTTAATATCGAAGGAATTCCACAAATGACATTATTTGATTATAGTCCATTCCATCCACAATATCATCCATATTCAATATTATCACCCTTGTTGCAACCTCCTCTTCTATCATCCTTTTACTCCCAACCAATTTCTCCATAGTTCTTCGTCCCTTATTCTTTTCCACCATTATTGTCATCATAGCCATTTCCATATTCTTTCAACATGACATATCCATTTCAACAAGGCAATATTTATTTTTCTAATACTTTTCATAATAGTGTCATAATTCCCACCATGCACCTATATCATATCTCATAGCCTACATACTATATCTATTTTGGAAATGTAGTAGCACTGGACATCAATAATGAGACATGTAACCAACCATTAAATACCATTACCACTAATACCTTGAGGAAAATGATATTCATAGCTCCTCAAAAATCCCCACCATGTAAGTTTACCAATATTAATCAATCATTATCTGTGGTCCTCAAGCAACTATTGGATACATGCATGATTGAGTTACCTCCCATAAGGTAATCTAATATCACGATTGATTGGTATAAGCTTGAATAACATTATGAGTACCATAGAGTGTATGGGCAAATGACACACTCATGTAAGAGGTTGAAAAATGTGGTTCATGAATTGATTGATGCAGGTCATCTCGTTATAGAGGAATATCAAACTACTAATCACGATTCTCCAACAAAAAATCAAGCTTCTACACAAGTACATGATATTCCTTCTAGGGATATGGTTAATGTTGTAAGTTCTCTTGGAATTAATCATCATTCTATGATGACGAGATTCCTTCCTCAAAACTACAAGGAGATTCATCTCTTTACATCATAGGTTTTTATTGGAGAAACATTTATCAAGAGAGTCTTGGTAGATAATGGTTCCTCCCTTAATCTATGCACTCATCAATTCTTTCAAAAACTTAGATTAAAGGAGGAAGATCTCATCGAACCTGATATCATCATAAAAAATTTCAATAATGAGTCCCAAGAATCTTGTGGCACTATAGTCCTTCCCCTTAAGGTAGGACCCAAGATATTAGATACCTTATTTTATGTGGTGTCTTACCCTGCATTTTATAATCTGTTGCTTGGACACCCTAGGATTCATACGATTGGGGGTGTCCCTTCCACTCTTCATCAATACTTGAAGTTTGAATTCAAGAATAAAATTGTCACCATTCATGGTTACCCTCAACCAAATGAATATTGTGCAATGGTGGAGCCATCCGATTCTCCATTTTATCTTTCCTTGTCATCATCATCACCTTCAATCCATTATCCATATTCATCTACACTGGAACATCCTTATTTGGAATGGACTAAAGAAGATGAGGAACCTCCTTATCCCTCAATCATTTTGTTTTGTAATATGATACATCTTACACATTTTGATAGTAAATCTTATGCTTCTCAAGGGGATCCTGCTTTGCTATCTTTTAAATATCTTGCAAAATTAGGGATCATTTCTCCTTTTGTTAAGAAATATGTCTTAGTTAGATTTGCAAAAAAATTTGTACAATGACTACCAAAGAAAAAGCTCCAAAGGAGCTTCTTTGTGATTATGGTCATAAATAAAAACCTAAGAGATCCTCTTCTAAACCTCCTTTGGTTTTGAAGCCACCTTAGAAAATATTATGTATAAATCACTTTGTACAGTGTACATAGAACATCTTGCACAAATCATCTTGTATATACTACCAATTCCACCAAGTAAATAAAAAATAAAAATAAACTAAAAAAATAAAATAAAACAAAAGTTGTGCATGGTGTTGTATTTTCATCTAGTTTGCATTTCCATCATTGCATTTGCTCATGCCATTTTACATCCCTTGACCTTGAAAATTTATTTTTATTGATTACATCTCCCCAAGGTAAGGGATGTAGTTCTTGCTTTGCTCCATTGGCCTTGTTCATACACTTTAGTGCACACCCCTATTGAGTAGTACTCACTTTGGCAATATCATTCCCATCATCTTAGCACCCCATAGTGGATAGCTTCATGTTCACGAGTGAGGATAGCCTCCATTCGACCATTTGCAAGAATACATCCCAACGGGTATATCTCGTCTTTTCTTTGACCATTAGCGAGCACTACACCCATAGCAGGTTCAACACTTCTTATTGTTTTCTTTGGTCTTTTGGAGATTTTGTTTTCATTCACCTATGAATTCCATTTAGATTTACATATAACTCATATTGCATAACTATCATTTCCATATTACATTGCATAGTCATAATCATGCATTTTGCATAGCATAGTTTGCATGTCACATCTCTTAAATTTTGATTAGTTCAATTATCTAAGTCACATGGTCATATCTATCCACTGTAATTTTAGACAAATGTCATCATGTTCATAGGTAATATTGATCTCCCCGAATGATTAAGAGTCCATATTGAACCAACCACATGATTCACATTTTAATCAAATCTTGATGCTCAACATTGGTTAATTTTTTTTTTTTGAACCAAGACACAATTCATATTAAGAAAACTCTTGACTTTTAGGAAGTGATGCTACCATTATTTAACATGTTACACTTATTAATAAAATATTGCATTTGGGAGGAATGATCCCATAATTGGATTTGAACCTTGAAGCGAATAAATTTTCTTGTTTGTCCCATTATGCACATAGTCCAACAAATTATAAAAAATATATTCTTTACGAAATTATACAAAAAAGAAAAGAGTGAGTAGTAAGGATAGGGTAAAATTCCAATTAGGACTCAATTTGAGTGGCTGGGAATCTAACTCCCCAAAGCTCTAACTCTTTTACTCTTTTACAAATACATAATAATAATGGGGCTCAAGTAGTAAGGATAGGATTCAATTCTCATCAAGACTCGATTCGAGTGGTTGAGAATTTGATTCCCCAAAGCTTGAGATCCTATTATTGGACTATGGAGTTAACCTCCATCGATGCTATAAACGCTTGATTGGTAGTGGAATATACTCATGCGTGTTGACACATATCTCTTAAGGATACCTCTAAATGTACATAAGAACAAGCTAGCTTTTTGGTTCTCCCCATGATTGGTTCAATCTTACCCTATCCAATATTGGTAAATGAATTGATCATTTGCACACATGATGGTTCTTGATAAGCTTGTGTCACTACCTTAATAAAAAGTGGTAAATGAAATTCACAAGCACACACATTGGTTCTTGATTTATTTGCATCATAATCAAGCTCAAGATAGTAAATGAATTCACTATTCACACACCGGTTCTTTATGGACTTGATCTCTTTTTGAGGATAATCAAGATTTTTGATGAGTCTTGATTGGCTATTGTCATAATATCTTCATTGGACATGTATGATCATTGTCATAGGCAATTGGTGCTAATTCAAAAATTAGTTTTGCATTTCACATCCATATACCATTTTACATAATGCATATTCATGATTGCTTCATATATTGCATGATTACTTGTCATATTATACATATTTTGCTTGCTTATACATGATTGCTTGATCATATAGTTGCACGAGGACTTCATGACTATGGCATGGGATGATACTTGGGTAGGATTTGCCCATATGCATTCTATTTAACCTAGGATTATGATGTCTGGTAAAGTGTCCCCATGTAGGGAAAATTGCATCTGTCATGACTAGTCATTTACATTCCTTTCATGTCCTTGATTATTTGACATAAAGGGTATGGACCATTTCTCAATCATCTTCTTTGAACCATCATTTTGACCATCAAATTTGACCATTTTTCTATTGGCTTCCATACCTTTGACTCAGGCATGATAA
This sequence comes from Wollemia nobilis, assembly GCA_028583015.1. Lineage (NCBI taxonomy): Eukaryota > Viridiplantae > Streptophyta > Pinopsida > Araucariales > Araucariaceae > Wollemia > Wollemia nobilis. The sequence continues at coordinate 18,081,572 of JAQPPZ010016946.1, read as the reverse complement.
TTTTACTCACATAGGATTTGCTTCATGACCACACACAAGGGGCAACCTCCATTTCGGTCATACACAAGGGCACATCCCCACAGGTTATTGCCTAAAAATTGATATTGTAAGGACATGTCACTCAACATATTTTGATCATATTCTGTATACTGTCTTCCACTTCTTATTCACCATCGCTTGCCTTCACACTTCATATTTTCACAAACCATATTTTGACTAGCATGACAAGTGTGTATTAAAACCAACATGATTATATGCATTATCATACATTATCATTTAGATCATTCACAACATGCATCAACATAAAACATTAAAAAAATTAATATCCACATACAATACAAAGCAAAAATTCAAGCAAATGAATAATATATCACTCACCCAAATCCTCCCAGCTGCTCCATCATTTTCCCTATGCCCAAATTCCACTATGTAGGTAGGAAGTGCCATTTTCTCTAGAGCTCCAAACCAAAAAATTGAATGGTAAAAATAAATTGATTTTTACCCCCACCCTCCATTTTAACCCACCCAGTTTACCCCCACAAAATTTTCTTTTTTTTGTCAGCCATTTTGAGTTCCATTAGGAATATTGTATTCCTCATGAAACTCGAGGGGCACCCTGCTCGAAAAATTTAGTATCCTTTTTAATGCATTTATTTGCATGAAAAAAATTAACTTCACATGAACCATTCATCCTAAACTATCTTCCCCTTTTTACCCACATCAGCCATTGTCATCTCTGCTCAAGTGTCTACATCTTTCTTTGATGCATTTATTGTTCATAAATACACCAAAGAGGGGGTAAAATGTATACATGGAAAATTGACTCATTAAGATGAGTCATTTTCCTTAGATCCTTAGTTTTCCTCTTAGAAAAATAGGGTCATCTTTGAGCCAACTTTTCTCCCATTAAATCATGTCCTTTCCTTCCAAAACATATACCATTGGATTGGGCTCAACAAAAACTTTACGACGGTATAATATTTCTCTTGTTCTAACACTATTTGGTCCCCCAAAGTGCCAAAAAACTACACATAGGTCTAGCTGTTATGAATTCACAGTCCTACATTATAGGGCACAAATTCATGGTTGTCCAAAATGGGGCGTGAATTTGCTAAACTAGGCAGCCACCTAACCACCTAAAATATCGTTTGTATTTGTTCTAATTTGACCTAATTGTCCATATTTCATGAATTATTGGCCTCCAATTTTAGGCTATGAATTCATTCATATTTGGAATTTTTTCAAATTGCTTAACCGCCTTGAACCACCAGCTCGAATCTCATGATTTTTTGGTTGAACCGCATCAATGCAAGTTATAAAATGAGCATCCTACTTCCAAAAAAGACTTATGAACAATTGTTTTGATGAATTATTGAATGAGAAACTAAGAGAAGCTAAGGATTGATAGTTTAATGCAGTTTGAGTGTCAAAACAGGTATTTGCTATCAGAAGGGTGCTTTGGAGGCTCATATTGTTATTGATTGGTTATCTTGCTACCATTACCACTATCAAATCAGGAAATTCAATTTGTGACATACTCCCTCGAAGCAAACCATTTGGTATCTATTTCTGTACTTTTTATTCCATTTTTGCCTTTATGCTTCATTTTTTGCATTTCTAGCGAATTCCTAACCTTATCCACAAATTCGCTTATAGGCCGTAAATTCACCTTACAAGCCACGAATTCACTGATCTAAGGACTTGGGGGTAAACCTTTGTTTCCAAAAGCACTGTCTCATTTTGCATATTGTATATAGATCATTTTTATTTTGATAACATCCCACTTTCTGCACTGCTTGTGTCATTTCATTTTAGATTTTGCATTTATTTTCAAGGATCAACATTTTTCATTGTTTATGCATGGTTTTATAAAAGGACTAAGGGAACTTGATTGTTGCACAAGTAATATCACAAAAAGGCAAAAAGGCAAAACATTAATGTCACAAAAAAATATGCACAAGTAAACAAAGAGCTTCAAAGGTATTTACCTTAGCAAAACACATATCTACTCCTGCTACCGCATCCTCACCCTCCATCACCATAGCGTCCGTAACACTCCACTCCACTCCCTCAGATGCAACTTCAAAAATTTGCAAACTCAAGAATGAACTTTTTTTCCCTTCTACAAGCTATTTATAGCTATTTTAGGTGCATTGAAATGTCCATGGGCACTTTTAGGTGCATTGAAATACCTTCCTGCATTGGAGAACAACAAAATCTGGTAGGCATTTACACATGTAGTAGGCGCCCATTGGCGTTTACCATCAAAGTTGATAAAAGACCAAAAATGATCCAAAAAGGTAGCTTACCTCCACAAAATTATTCCAAATTGCATCCATACATCAATTTCATCATAATACCATGTTTTGTGAAAGTCCAAACCGATTTGGATGCATAATATTTGTTTGCACCCAAAAGGTGTAAAATTACCTATCACTTTTCAAAATGCTTCAAAACGGTCCAAATTTTCACAAAACGACCATTTTCATCATTCTCATAAACCATCCCATCATTGCAAGTTGTTGGAAATAAGGTCTAGGTGTAGTCTACACTTCCAAAGCTAAACAAGGAAGGTTCTATCATTATTTAACCTGAATACATTCTCGACCATAGATCGTATACCCTTCGTCGGTGTGTCATCATCGATGTTCTTGTCCAATGGTGTAGCTTACAATCTAAATATGCTATGTGGGAACCTCTTCACCAGCTCCAACTGTGTTTCCTCATTTTTAGCTTTGAGGATAAAGCTTTTTGAAGGGCCAGGACATGTTAGGACCCCATCCTAACACTATGATGTAATATTCCTTGTGAACATAAGGGGATACCCATAGTAATATTTTATAATGTTTTCTAAACATGGGGAACACCCATGATAATGTTTTGAAATATTTTATAATAGTTGTGGCTTTATAAGCACCTAGACAAGTGGTGCCATCATATGTAATCATTATCAAGAATATAATTGTTTTATAGGTAGGATATTCTAGTTCGGATGGCATTTTGCATGTAAGCTAACCTTGAGAGTTAGGTGGTAGATGAAATATTTAAAATTATGAGGAGTAGGAATGTATGTATCTTTTTGCATAATTGAATGAAAGTATTGAAGGAGGTTGCCCCCTCGAAGTGGCCTACGATTCTATGTTATCTATGAGATTGTTCATTTTTACATTTATATTTCATAGTTGTGTTGTGAGATTTTATGTTTATTTGCAATATTTGTATATGTGTATTTTTAATAGTAGGTTTCTAACAGATAATGAAGGTTTCATCATCTTGAAACCTAAAAAACTTTTGGACCATAGAACCCACACTCTCCATGTTGGTGATATTACACTATTCGATACCTTGAGTACCATTGTAAATATTTAGATTAGAAGTGTGTTTATTATTTATTTCAAAAGTATGTGTCAAAGTGTGAAGTGTGTGAAAGGTGTCAAGTGTGCAAGTGTGAGTTATGTGTGCAAGTGAAGAGTCATGAGTGATAAGTGTCAAGTGTGTAAGTGAAGAGTCATGTGATATGTGTCAAGATTAGAAGTAGGAGGTTATGTAATCATGAGAGACTTTATCATAATGTAAGGCATGTGAAAGGTTGCATCTCCTATGAGTTTTGAGGAGAGAAAAAATTAGGAGTATTGAAGAGTTTCTATGTAAATTTATATATTGGAGACAAACTCCATGCTATGTAACAAGTTTGTATTAATAGATTTTGGATTATCAATAAATTTTTATTTTGTGCAATATTATTTACATGTGTTTTTTAATATCTTGGAAATAGGGACCTGTGATATCTCTGGGCCTATTTTCTAACACTCCATAACCACACCATCACTAAAGTCTTGGTCTAATGGTAGGGTCTACAATAGGAATATGCCACATGGGAGTCTCTTCAACAACTTTAATAGCAATTTCCTCATCTCCAGCTTTGAGGACAAAGCTTTTTTGAAGGGGATGGGCATGTTAAGACCCCATTCTAATATTATTAATAGTTATATAACCATGTGGCAATTTGGGAATCTAGGCTTATAAGCCCATATCATGTAACTATTATGTATTATAAAAGACATTAGTTAAAGATGTAACATTTATTATTTAGGAGTTACTAGCTCGGGCCCCCACTTGCAACTGGATGGAAACCCTTGATCATTAGGGTTGGGTAGCCAAAACCTTTAAAATAACCAAGGGGAAAGAGAAAAGGAATCTCATATTTTGTTGTATCATAGCTCTGCTTCAAATGAGGTTACCCTTGAAGAGGCTTGTGATTCTATAATGTGTTCTTGTTTTTTATAATATAATATATTGCATTTCTATTTTGTAGTACAATATTGTTGATTTCAAGCTTATTTATTATTATTATTGCAATATCATGTGGATGTTATTTTATTTTACTATAATATTCATAGCATAGTCATGTTAATGGTGTATCCTGATCCTTTCCTAAGGCCTTTAAGCAATCTAACAGATAGATTCAACCTAGTGTCGTAATTTTTCTTCATCACATCGTTTCAGTGGAAGAATATATAATTAGTCCAATTAATTGGTATTGACACCTAGCATAAGTTGTGATGGATTAGATTGGTTCATTCAGAAGAAGTCGTTGAAACAAGGAATGAACATCACGTATCATATATCTTGTAAATCAACACGGGTCAGGGAGAGAAAGGAACGTAGTATTGTGTTCTTTGATTCTCCATCCTATGTTTTTTGTAGTTGCTTCCTCTTCCCCAAAAAAAATAACACTTTTGAATAGATCCTCAAACAAAAAAATATAGTTTATGTTGTTTTAAACAAAATATTACAAAGAACTAATAGAATTCCTAAGCTTGACATATCAACCTATTTTTTTTATTTTACAAAGAACTATTCAATTATTAGGAGCAACCAATTTATGATTTTCCATGGATTAAGAAAAGTGCTCACTAGACCAAATGTACTATTAACATATTTTTTAATTAGTTATATGGGGATTGAAATGGACCCCACCCATGTTACATCACTTGGTTATAATTATGTAAAATAACTAATCTCAATAGAGACCTAGGTTCAAAATTTGCCAAGTGATACATAAATAATTGTCACCGAGAATTAGGATCTCGATACAAAATTATAGAAGTTGTGGGTTGTCTATGTGTATCTTTGAGGTAAATTGTTTAAAATTGCATGCCAATTAGTGTGCAAGGGTATATCTTGATCATCCACATTACAACATTCAAAGTCCTCATATTGACCCTTCAAGAGGCTCTTCTATTTATCATTTTTAATCCTTGACTTCCCTAATTGGATTTTTGGTTTAATGATTTGATTTGAAGCACTAGGATATATTATTTATGAATAGCTCCACTTTCGCTTTCTCTTTGTCAATGGCATTGGAAATGCCTATGGAGTTGTGCTTGAAAGGGGAGCACTTCAGTAAATCCTTTATTCAATAGTTCTTTTATATTCTTTCTCAAAATTTCAACTGTCATTTCAAGAGTATAATAGGTAATTTGCACCATTGGAGTCTTCCTTGCTTGTAGAATATGTCCTTCAATTGCATGTTTACCATATTCTTATCTAACCTACCCATATACTTCACTTGTTTATTAGATGGAGAGTATTGTGGTGCAATTCCCATTGGATGTTAGCTATCCTTCCACATTATTTATTGAATTCAAAGAGCAAGATATTGTACTTATTGAAATATGTGGGGATGAACTTTAGTACAATGGGACTTGACCTAAGAAATATCAAGAGCACCTTAGCACACTTGGTCCCAAATGGAATTGAATTGTCCTATTACTAAGATCTTAACTTTTATATTCTATAACAAAAGTGCCTTGATGACTAATAACTTATCTCTTCCTCTCATTAACCAGTATTTGTGGATCATGAATGTAGTAAATTTTGATGCTCTCTACAAGTATTTTTTTTACCAATGTGTCTCCTTATATTTTGCATGGTGCCTAATATTTACTCTCTATCTCTTCTCTCAAAGGCTCCTTTTTACCAAGAGCGGGTGTGACTAATAGACATAAAAGGTGAGATGCCCCATAGCTTTGAATAAATTTGAAACTATTGGAGGGAGGAGTATCTTTGTAAGTATGGTGACCAATGAATAAATGAAGATAAGAATACTAGTTTGACATAATGACATGGATGATGGTATGTACCAAGTAGTGATGGATGATGGGAGGGATCGATATGAGAACATGTGGAATAATATGATAGCATGTGTGGTGTGGAGAGATCAAAATATGGATGTAGGGGATGGGATGAGATGGTGACATGAATGATGATAAAGTAAACGAGAGGAAAGATAATGTGTGAGATGAAAATACATATTGAATAGCCAAAACTACTAGTGATAAGACTTAGACTGACTTATTTAAGATGGGATGGATGCAAAAAAGAGGTTAGGAAAATTAAAAAAAGTGAAAGTAGAATAATTAATAGGTAAAGAGAAAATAGAAAGGGAGTAGAAGAAAGGGGAAAAGATAAATTATAGAGGGGAATAGAAGAAAGAGGGATGAAAGTGAAATAAATATGATTGTAGGAAATATGGTGGAAGAAATTTATGCTTCTATATTAGCAACTTCTATTCTTGCTACACTTTTCCTTATATGTAAACCTTCTCTTGAGAACCTTTCTCTATTATTTTATCATTGATTTCCTTAAGTCATCAAAGGTCTCATGAGTTGAGTCATTTTGTGACTATATTATTAGAAAGGTATATATTATACTACCTCATCCATTGGGCCATAGGGTTAGAAGAAATAAATCTCTCATCTTTCTAAAAATGGTTTGGATCTTAGGCATTGCCTTGCTATCATCATATTTCTAGGTTGATATCTCATCCTATCAACTTTAGAAAAAACTACTAATATTAAATATGTGTTCAACAATCATGGGGAAAGGGATGGTAAGAAATGAAAACCCAAGTGTTGCTTGCAATAATTTTACTCAAGCGAGATGGGAATTTTCTCTCTTTTAAAAAAACAAGAAACTAAAAAAGAATAACTTAGAAGAAGAAATTTATAGATACAAACAACTCTTTATCTGAGCAAAAGACAATCCCATTCATAGCCTTAAGAAAATAACTACCTGCCCTTTTGGTCAATGTTCTAGCTCAAGATTTTCCAGCACCTATGTAAACATAGTAAGTTGAATAACATTAATGGAGTATATGGAGGGCATTTTCCAAGTGGTATTCCCCAATTTAGAGCTTCAATGGGGCATTTTAGGAGATGGTATGTTTCTTCACCAAAATAATTGGAACCCTAAGTGGGACATCACAAAATAAAAAGTTAGAACAACTTTTCCTCTTATCTTTTCCCCCTGATTTACCTCTTGATGCCAACTATCTTGGAAATGATACCTTATTTTAACTCTAAAGTGATGAAAATTTTGGGAGGGTGTTGAAACTTATACAATTATGATATACTCCACACCTTTTATCTCTTTTTTAGGGCAATTTTTTATGTCAATTATTTCTTTGTACCACCACTTTTATGAATCTAAGCAACACAACATCATGAAACAATAATAGATCCTTTTGTTTTTGTCCCCTTACCAACTAAATATCATTCTTCAAAGCATAAAACTATGGGAATGCAAATTTTTATATTGCACTCCCCAAGATTCTAAGAAAACACCCTATTTTTAGAATTATGGTTTTTTTGTTACTCAATGTAGGCTATTTATTTATAATCACTAGAATAATCTTAGGGGTCGTAGGTGAATACTTCTCCATTTATCGAATAGAGTCTACTCCTAGGATTTAATCCTTAAATAAGAATATTTCTTCAAGAAAAGGCCACCATGAGTTTTTTCTAAAGCTTTATTCAAGATGAAATTGTATCATATGTTGGCTTAGTTTCTTTCTCTATTTCATTCTCATTGAAAAGTATCAATTTTAGCTCTGACAAAAAAACCTTGTGTTTTGATTATAGGATCTCCTCCACTTCTTCTATAGGATCCTCTTCCCCTAAAGAGAAATCAAATGCCTCATATTCTAGGAGAGCAAATATTTCACCATCCTTTAATGATTTATGAGGATCACACATGATGACATCTTGTATAGGAAGATGACATTCAACAACCTTAGGTGCCTCAAGAGTTGTAGTGAATTAAACTTCACATGGAATATTAAGGACTTGATAATTTACTTCTAAAATTTCTTTGTCAAGGAATTAAAATGCCTTCATGGAAGGGGATTCACATGTTTACTCTTTAGACTTGACTTTGTAGTGTTTCCTTGTCCTTCATATATTGGCCCAAATCCTCTTTTTTTTACCCTCGTGTGCTCTAATTCATCATTTGCGGGAGGTATTATTGTTTGGTTATCTAATTATATATTCTTATTTGTTATCCCCACAAGTAGGACATTCTCAAATGGAAACCCAAATACCTTATACTTGAATCAATTTCTGCTCATGTCATAGACTATTCTACTTTTAAAGAAAAAGTAAACACTTCACATTCTTCTACCAACTCTGACTCTTTATCTAATAAAGGGTCAAATAATTCAAAATATTCTTCATCCTTAGTTTCTTTGCATTTAAAATTTTTGTCTTCAATATCAAGGTTTTTTTTAGACCATAGGAGAGATGTTACTTGATGAAATATTGAGGGTTTCACCATAAGAATTGTTGACCTATTGTTGTTAGTAGCTTCCCTTGTCATCTTAGATTTATTTTTTTATTTTAAGGGAGTATGCTTCCTAGAGAGTAGGCTAAGGATAGATTGAGGAATTTTTCACCATTACACTTGGAGTAGAGAGGTGATAATCACTCATTTCAGGTGCTTTAGGTATTGCATATGCATATGTTATATTGAATTGGGGAGTAGTCACTTGATTTTCCATTAATTGGTTCATTATGAATTGACTAACCATTATTGGATTGGTGGAAATAGGTTGCTCCACTATTAAAGGATGACTTAACACTTGTTGGTTCACTGCCTAAGCAAAGGGGTTTGTCATGGCACAACTTATTGGATTATATGGTATTTTGTAGGTAGGGCATCAAAAATTTACATTTATATTACTCATGCCATTGTGCATCTGATTAATGATCAACATATCTCCTTTTTGGGGTGCTCTAACTTCAAGGGACTCATTATAGGCCAAAATATCATCATGAATATGGGTCGGTAGCTTTTATTATTTAGTAACTGATCATTGAGGCTCTTACACATTTTCTTGTTGAATTCTCCTATTCTCCTTGTCAATCTCATCATTTGGTTCCTTTAACCATTTAAGGACCATGATAATTCCCTTGAGTTTGTACAAGTTATTTAATAATTCTTGATTTTTTTTTTTGTTCCTAGGAAACCTGTTGATACAATGGGGCCAACTATAATTGATGGGTTTGGTAAAATAAGCCAAATGATTTTTCCATGCGAACACCATTGAGTTCTATTGATGATTTTACACAACTTGCCAACTTGATTCCACCACTTGTTCTTGCATGAATTGCTATATTGGTTATTGGCTTTCATACACTTATTGTGGCAAAAAAAATTCCATTGTCTAATGAGCTTGCATGTTTGGTTGTAAATTTTATCGAAATTGCTACTAATATTGAGAAACTATAGGTATTGGAGTAGATAAGAATTTTTAGTCCATGACATATTTTGTACCATTTAAGGATTCCTTCATGGTTGTGACTCTATAACACTACCTAAATCTTGAATATGTCAAACACAGGAGCAAAGCTCTGTTATTTCCCATATGAGGTAAAGTTTGGGATAGCACCCAAAATGTTTTTAGGTTATTTTTGAGAAGAGAAACTCAAGAGCAACACTTAAAACATTATGATCCAAAATAATATTACTCTTTATTCAATAAAGGAAGCAAAAAATAATCTCAAATGTAAAACTAACATTACTAAGATAAACTATGATGAAATGAAATTAAATATATAAAATGTAATGTAATGAGATTCACAATAATGATGAAAAAATAAAATATCAATAATAACATTGAACTGATGCAAGCAATGTAATGTATTGTAGTAGCTTTTGAGACTGCCCACTTGATTTTGTTGAAGCTGGCAATAGTTACCATTTGTTAAAGCATTTGATGAGGATTAGTCTTCTTTTAATCATTAACTTTGAACATTTTATATGTTTTTTAATAATTAATTTCCCTATGTAAAATGTAACACTTCAAACAACTCACTTTGGCTTCTTCTAGGATCTCTTCACTTAGCTATCGGTTATAGGATATTTAGTTAGTTAGCTGTTATATGTGTGATATTTTTCATAGCTGTTATCTTCCAAATAATTATTGTAATTTGTTTTCACTTCATGCTTATTTAAGCACTTGTCCACAATGCAAATCTCAGCTTAATTGCTCCTACATCAGTGGTATTAAAGTAGGATGATTAGTGGGATTTGGGTTATATCTGGTCTCTGGTCTACTCATGAACTGTTGCTTTGTGTCACTACATCACTCTAATGCTAGGCTATAATTTTGGGTATTTTTGACATTGTATAAAAATTTTAGGCGTAATTAGTGAGACACCATGAGAGGCGCTCCAATGATTAGAACGTATGAAAGCTCTTTACAATAGGCAATGGTGCCTAAAACCTATGTGGAAAGGCAGGAAAATGACCAGTTAAACTCCACTATGGGGTGTTACAACATGGCTAAGTGTTGAGTCGACAAACTACAACTAGGCAAATCGTATTATTTTTGCGGTTTTTATGATAGACTGAAAAGGAAATTTTATGATTCATCCACAGTTTTGGCATTGGTTTTACATTGAAGACGTTGTTTATCCTTATCATAAACCATTTGATCATGATTTTTTTTTTACTATGTTGGTTACAATCATACTATTTTTAACTCATAAATTATAAGAGTTGCTTCCACTAAACTTATTCTGCTAGTTATTAAAATTTGTATGGTTATAGCATTTCGGTAAGCTTTCGACCTGTGCACAAAGAGTTTTAAATTAACAACATTCTCTCCTTCACATGTGTGTGCATCAAATATTTATGAAGATATTGCACTCGGTATACAACCTTCCATGTGGCACAAAGATATTGCATGTGGTTTGTAGTCCTTCTACCACTTCACATGATCTTGTAGTACCTCAAACCAGCTACCATTCACCATTGAGGCTACCATTGGGACTGGTAGGAGCGGTCGAGCTAGGAAGGTGATTCGTTACTACATTGATGGGGCTAAAGAATTGACCATTGGGGAGTATCATATCAAATCAAATCGCTCTGTCTTCCTCATGACTGTTAAAGACATTTACAACCAAATGAAATTTATGCCAATATATAAATATTAATTTCTATTCAAACTAATTAATTAATTAATCAAAATAATTGATTTTTTAATTAATTAATATTCTATAAAGTGCATTGTTTCATGCACCAATTATTAATTAGCTAATTATTCAATCAATGACACTTACAAATAATATTTTTAATTTTAGGTACAATTTATTAAAGTTATAGTGCATGAAAGTTATCAAGTAACTTTTGTCTACACAAAATTAGTGTTTAAATATGTATTTACTTGGTATTTTTGAAAGCCAGTAGTTTGGCTTGTTATTGCAAACAGTTATACAATCCATCTAACTACGTAGGTGAGTTCACATGAAACCCATTTGCATGTGAAAGTATCGGTATTAGACAACAATGTGTCCTAGACTTTTCGATAAAAACCTTCATGCTTGACACCACATTGCACATCACCTATGGACATAATGATGGTGTCAAGCTCTTTGACAACATCCTCACATCATATTTCTATGATTGTTTTGACCTCGACCTAGCAATCATCATCCATAGTAAATAGCATGGTGCCAAGCACCTAAATCGATATGAGATGACATTAATGGTTCTCTCACCAATTAATGCTTACCTAACATATTTTCTTATCCACCCTATTTTCTAGCCAAACCTCAATATTCCTAGTTATGTCTCCTTTTGGTGCACCCTTAATCCTTGCTATGGTGGTGCACCCTTAATAGTTGCTTTGGAGGTGCACCCTTAATCCTTGCTTTGGTGTTTCACTATCCACATGGACCAAGTGGTAGCTTCCTACATTCTTGTTCCCCCTTCTCTACTTTCTTCATGTTGAGACTTGTTTGGAAGTAGACTTTCGTTTGTGACCATGATCCTTTGTATTTGATTCCATCAACCTTTCAGATTCTTAGGTCATGATTTAGGTTGTTCTTTTGATCATGGAAATCAAATGGGTACTCCACCTTTAGAGTTGTCATTGTCTCTTCCTTCTTTATTGCCTTCATCGACTTGTCTCTCATGTAGTGGATTTTATGCAGTGCTTCCACTTTCGATGTTGTCTACAATATTTAGCTTTCACTTCCTTTTGCTCGTATCTTGGACAACATGTCTCATTATCAATTTTAGGGCAATACCACTTCCAGATTCTATTTTGAAATTATTGGATTCCAATGATTCCATTTTTGGGAGGAATGATGAGGATTAGTCTTCTTGTAACCATTAGCTTAGGATATTTTATATGTTTTTCATTAATTAAGTTTCCTATGTAAAATATGGCTCTTCAAACAACTCATGTTGGCTTCTTCTCAGATCTTCTTTAGTTAACTATTGGTTATATGATATTCTTTAGTTAGTTATTGGTTATGCGAACTTCTTTAGTTAGCTATTGGTTATAGGATATTTTTTAGTTAGCTAGTTGTTATATGTCTCATATATTTCATACCTTTTATCTTCCAAATAATACCTCCAAAGGATCTATTATTGTAATATTTTTTCACTTTGTGCTTATTTAAGCACTAGTTTATAATGTAAATATTAGTTTAATTGCCCCCACATCAAAAATCAATCTAAATCCTTCAACATATGTACCTATGCAAACAATGTTTTAGGGTTAAAATTTTTACAAATTTTAGAATTGGCCTACAGAGCGACTGGCATACAAACTGAAGCAATTCACTTGCAATTTTAGGTGATTTGCTAGTAGGAATTAAACTTGGTAACTTTTTACTTGCAGAGCAATTCACCTACAAAATGAAGCAATTCACTTGAAAAGTCAAGCAATTTGCTTGTAATCTTATGATATCACTCATAATTTTTGAACTTAGTAATTTTTCTACATGAAGGGATCACATGAGTGAATCACCTTCCAAGGAGGGAAGGAAGAATAATCTTATTTTTCCTAACAAATCAGTTTTTAGATTTTACACGAATTACTCATCGGATTTGACTTGATTATATTTTACTACTTTCAGAGTGAATCACTCGTTGAATCAAGTGAATTGCTTGTAAATTCATATTTTGACAAAATGGTTCATAATTTGCATTAAAAGTTTTCTATCCATAATAGATGCATATTCAAGGTTAGATTTGAGGTTTCATAGTAGTTTGATGGCGTTCATGTTGTTATGTTTGCAAAAAAATAAAATTTTGAAGTTTGTATTAGTCACCATTCATAAAGTACCTACAAAGATTGAGCATAAATAAAAAAAATGATAAAATTTTAAGATTAATTTGACACTAGGCTTGTTGATTCAAGTCTCTAGCCTTGGTGAATCACCTAGATTAAAATTATAAAATGAAAGAAATTCAAAGTGATTTGCTTACAATGTAGAGCAAATTACTCATAGAAATAGAGATAATTTTTTAAGTGATTAGCTCAAATAGAGTGAATAATTTTTTTTAATTGCACTTAGAAAAAACTCACTCAATTTTGAGCCAATTGCTTCACTGTGATGAATGAAAATTTGGTAGAAAATTTAATAAATCAACCAAATTAGGTAAAAATTGAGGAATAACAAGGGTTGGTCCCACTAGGCATGACAAAAAGTCTGTTGAATCAAGGAATTGTCCCAACTTCTAATTTAGAGTTTGCACCTCGATTATATTAACAAAGTTTGAAGGGAGCACTAATGGCTCCTCCCAATCTCTAGATTTATGCTAGTTGCCCAATATCCTACAAATTTATCCTATGCTAACCTACACTAATTACATGAAAAGTAAAGTTTAGAAAATAAACATTCATGAAATTTTATGGGTGCAAGTGACTCAAATGAAATACGGGTTTAAACTAAAGTGAGAAAATTGTGTATGATAAATTAAAATGTGAGAATTTGAATAACATCAATATTCTTTCATTAAAAGGATTGAAATTGATAAGTGAATGACAAGATGGGCAAAATGGCAATGCCCCAATCACCATGCATTTAGCAAACCTGGAGGGTAGTGCCACTAATGGAATGCATAAGGACTTGCCAATTTCTCAACAATCTCATGAGGTCAAAGCACAATGTGGGTTTCATAAAGTGTAGCTTTGAATTCTCATGGTCAAAAGATATTTACATTGGAACCCATAGCTTTCATTTATGGTAGAAGTTTATCCCAAAGTTATGTGGGGTTAGAAGCTATTACTCTTAGTAAAATTAAATATTTGAGGGTGTTTTCAAAAAAATAGTATGTCTCTAAATTATACATGGCTTCAATCATGCCTTTAAATGGCTTAGAAGCATTTTAAAACTAGTTAGTGGTGCCACTACATGCTAATATGTCACCCTCATAAGATTCTCCTTAGGATTACCTTTATATTTACCCCTCTACTATCTATCAAGTGATTAGCTCTTGTTAGTGAGCAAATTAATTGATTTTGCTAGTGAATTACTAGTTGATCTTGAGTGGTTTGCTCTTGTAAGCTAATCAGATCAATTTGCTAGTGAACCACTCTTAAGCCAATTGTGTCACTTTACTAGCAGATCACTCCTAAGGTAATCTATCGCTTTGTTAGTATATCACTTTTGAGCCAATTAGCACTTAACCAAATCATTCCACCTTGGATACTTAGCCAAATTTTATCAATTTTGTGAACTTCGCTATTTTGCAATATCATTATTTGGTTTGCAAAATTCATTTTTCTATGGCTAATTCCTTGGAATTAGAAAGTGATACCATGACTACTACAATCTCCTCCATTAAAGTCAACGAATTTAATTGATTGAGTTATGGTATTTGTTAAATATACTATTAATATTGTATTACAACAAGAATATTATATATTTTTTAAATATGGCCTCAAATAGGCCATAGTTGTTTTTTTCTTCACTTTCTTATTTTCAACATCTCTTGGGAAAGAAGAAAACTTATACCATAGAGCTCTCAATAAATTAACATTAAGCAACAATTTTCATATTCTCAAGTCATTCATGTAAATAAATTTAATATAAAAGCTAATACAAAACTTTATGATAACAAAAAAATCATTAAATAAATACACCCCAACCTTTTCCTTATTAATCTCCAACCTTCATGTAATTCTAGATGTCATTGTTCTATTAGCACAAGAATTCCTTTTCATTGGAATTGTATTTAATAAAATAAAGTTGGCTATTATCAAGTTCATATTTCTTTGATATAAAATCTAGAAGAATTGGTTGTCAAAGGATATGCAATTTCTTTTATGACAAAAATAAAAAACTTTTTATTGGCCATAATTTGGTAATTTAGCTTGTAAGTCTTACACTCAACCTATCACATCACATTACCTTTTGTATTATTTCCTTTCTCAATAAAAAATAACAAGTATCATTATAACCAAAGTTTTTTTTTGGTAGGTAATAAAATTTATTAATATGGCTGGGTTGAGGGGTCCCAATCCCTATTTACATAAGGCTATTATCTAGCGCCAAAGAAACAAAAACAGAATAACCCCCATAGATATAGGGAAGAGTTGTGCTAGTTCCATGGGAACAAAAAAAACAAAACAAAAGATTCCACTAATATTTTTTGACAACATAAAGAAACCAGGGATATATCTGATAAAACAGGGAAGGTTCAGTAACATAAACTAAACTCAAAAATACCACTAACCTAGAACCCATGACTACTAGGCTTTATCACCATCTTCAATAGCATTATTCTATTGATGAGCGAGAAGAGCACTGAGTGATGTCGGAAGATGTTGCAATTCCTTGAAGTTAAGAGAGAAGATGACCCCAGCTTCCTTGATCATATTGGTTGCTACCAGGAGTTGGTCAACCACCCCCAAGACATGGCTGATGATTCTAGAGTGAAAGGCTTCAACAACATAGCTAGTAATATTTTTAGCTTTATTCACGAACTCAATTTGAAGCCCTCTAACATGAACCATTCCATCATTCCATGAATTAAAAAACCCATTAGATGGAGAAGGTTTTGAAAAGAGGTAAAAACAATAGTCTTGTGATGAAAACCACAATTTTGAAAAGACCACAATTTGAAAGGAAACATGTGGGATCCTTAAATGGACAAGGAATGGTGTTGACAAAACACCAAATACAAAAGAAGTAGGGTGTTTACAAAACACCTTATAGCATTAAAAATAACACCTTTGTTGGAACTGACAATAGTGTTGAAAAAACACTTGAAAGGAAAGACACCGGTGTTGAAAAAACACCTTATGGCGTTGAAAAAAACACCTTTGCTAGTATTTTTATGATTATTAAGAAACCTACTCGTTTTATTTTTGAATTTTTTTTATTAAATCCTTTGAAAATTAGTCATCCCAAATAATGCAATCAAATTGGTTTATTGCCAAATTATCCAAAGTGTTAGCAACTACGTTGGCTTCTTGGAAGACATGTTGAATTATACTTAAGGGAAGTTTCCTGAGAATGGCTTGAATTTCTTTAATAATATTTTGAATATTCCAACTTGGTTTCAAGGAACCTTTTGCATGATTAACCACAATAAGGGAATCACCTTCAAAGATGATTGGGTTAGGAAAATATTTACACAGAACAAGACACCTCCACAGGGCACGAGCCTCAGCATAATTATTTTATTGAATCCCCAAATTTTTAATGAAGGCCTTGATGATCTTTCCACTATGATCCCGGATTATACCACCAGCCCCAACATCCCCAAGATTTCTTTTAGATGAACCATCAAAATTTTATTTTAGCCAACCCAACGGTGGAGGTTTCCACTTAGTATTGATCCTGTCATTGATGTGAACTGGTTTCTTAGAAATTTTGGTATAAAATTAAATATGAATTAAGTATATGATAGGGTTTGCTAGAATTTTCTACAAGATATTCATAGAAAATTAGTTTTCATCAAGGTTGATATGAATGGAATAAATGATGGTCTAGCATTTAAAATTATTTTATTTTGATAAATGGATCTCCTATTGGATACTTTTA
The DNA here is from genome assembly GCA_028583015.1 of Wollemia nobilis. NCBI lineage: Eukaryota > Viridiplantae > Streptophyta > Pinopsida > Araucariales > Araucariaceae > Wollemia > Wollemia nobilis. The sequence goes on along the minus strand of JAQPPZ010016946.1, from coordinate 18,064,443 downwards.
ATTATGCTATCCACTCCATGAAGGTGACCTACTATATCCTTGTATATTTATTATTTTTGATTAGAAATTAGGGAGAGGTTTCTTAAAGGTGAAAATGGAAGGAAAAAGCAAAAGTATTTAGGTTGTAATAACTTGTCTCTTCAAATATCATCTCCATTATGTCATCCCTTAGTTAGTGAAGTTATATATTTTAAATCAATATTATCGTGTTATGATAAGGCTACGAGATAGTTGGTTAATACTACAAAATCTAGTATATTTACATTGATAGTGCCTTATATTTAAAATGGATTACTATGGAAATTTTGGGGTTTAAATTTGAAAAATTACCATCAACATACTTAGGTATTCCTTTTTTTGGTAAAGAAAAGGAGGAGTTGTGGAAATCAAGTTTAGAGTAGAATGCAATAATATATTGTAGGTTGAAAGGATAAGTTCTTAACCATGGTTGGAAGGCTACAAGTCATAAATACTACATTGCAATCTATCCCCATACATCTTATGTCACTTTAAATATTTCTAATACATATAACATCTAATTTTGATAAAATCAAAGACATTTTTTTAAAGGATGTGACAAAAATAGGTTTTCTCTTCACAAGTAGGATAAGGTCTACAAATAAAAGAATATTGGAGGGATAGGATTTTACAAAATTACTAGTTTGATACTAGGGGATAAACTTTACTAAAGATTAATTAAAGATCAAGGAAAGAGATGGGCAATAATGTTACTTGAAAAATATATAGGTTTGTTGGAGCAATAAAAGTCTTCAATAAATGAACCCTACCTGAAGGCTTGGTAGCATGGAACTTCATATCAAATAATTTGAATTTGATCAAGAAACATATTGTCAAATCGAGCAATAGTTTGTCTTCTAATTTGATGCATAATGCAACCCAATTCCAACCTTTCAACAAGTTATTGGATAAAAGGATTTATCATCTCTTCAAACATTTGGAATTAAGCTAACTCCCCACTATCCTTGGTAAATCCTACCATAACCCTCTCTAATTGCATGAAATTAAATTACATGAAAAGTAAATTTTAAAGTTGAAGGGTGTGAGGGATTAAATGAATATAAAACCATAACCATATCAAGGAAAGTGTGCAATCAATAAATGCATGAGAATTAAAATAATAAAAATATTTCTATTCAATTCATATAAAATGATAAGGTAAATGATAAGATAGGTAAAAGGGTTAAGTCTGAGTCACCACACATTCAATGATCCAGGATAGTCGTGTCATTGATGGAAAGTAAAAGATCTATCAATTTTCTCCAAATTTCATGAGTTGTAAAGCACAATATGAGTTTCATAGTTTGTAGCTTTAAATTATCAGAGCCAAAATATGCTTACAATGAAGCCCATAGCTCCTATTTATAGTAGGAGTTTACCCCTGACTTACCAAGGATGATAAACTATTACTCCTAGTAAAAGTAAAAACTTAGAGGCATCTCAAAAAAATGATGAACCTCCAAAAATTACATGCATCTAAAAGGCTTAGAAGGATTCTAAAAATATTTATAGCACAAATATATACCAAAATGTTGCTTTCCAAATATTCTCCTTAGGATTTATGCTTTTATTTTTACCTCTTTATAGGTTGGTGAGCAATTCACTCTAGGAAGTGAGCAAATCACTTGATTTTGCTAGAAATTTACAAGCTGAATCTGAGAACTTAGTTCCTATGGGGTAATCAAACCATTATTCAAGTGGATCACTCTCAAACCAATCAACACTTGTTGAGAATTAACATGTGTCTTGAATTTAAACAAATTTTGATGGGTTTTGGAAGGTATTTGTAGATTTTTTTCATTGTCTTGCATCCTTTCAAAATTATAAATTCTAAGGTAGTTACTATTTTCATCTTTTATTATCCCAGTAAGAACAATCATACCTTGTGAGGAGTAACACAGTAGGGCCATAGTTGAGAGCTCGAGGTTTGGCTCAATCGAAGGCCTCCAAGAGTTTTTTACGAGGTCAAATCCTTGTTATGATGTGATATTTCAGAACACTTAAAATTAAGGGAAGAAAAAGAAAACAACTCAACAAAATAAAATGGTTATGATGAACCAAAAGATCCACTAGGATCTCCCTGCACAACAAGATTGAACACTATGTGATATTGTTGAACACTTCCTCTCCATGGTACGGTTAGGCACAAATGAGTGTTACCAACTTATATGAGCATAAGAAAATGAGTCAGTGGAGAACCATAGATGGCTAGTACAAAATTTATGCAAGCCTCCCACACACACATATATAATTAAAACCCAATTAATCATGTAAAAACTATAAACACATACATACACACCAAAATAGGTTAGTAAAGAACCACATATAGCTAGTCCAAAAATGGATGCAGACCTCTATATGTATATGCAAGTAATTCTATACAAGGATTGTGCCAGAAGTGGTGGTTTGATTTTCCCATAAGCTGCTTAGGGATTGACTACTCTACATAAATAAATGAAAGGAAAAATTAAAAAAAAAGCAAATGCAAAGTTGTTGATACTTTTTACAGTCTAGACTACTGCTATTTATAGATTAAAATAGGAATTATTTTTGTCCAAAATTATTTTTAGATTGTTCTAACAATCTCATATACCTCTTATCGAGATCCTAAATCTTAAATTAGGTACCCTTGGTCATGACTGTTGTCAGATCTAGGACTTACAACATCATACTTATCTTAAATGAACCTTTGATTCAATTAATTATGATGTTATTTTGTAGGTGGTCTTTCTCTTCTAAGCGAATACATTTATGCCATTCACCTACCTCTTCCCAAAATATATGTTTGTTGACTTGGTCAAGGCATTGCTCAAATTTTTGGCATGCCCCTTGGTTCTTTCAAAATCTAGGATCTTTCTCTAGACTGGTTGAAACTTTTGTTGTTGGCACTTAGACGAGGATCACAAAACCTTAGATATCAAGGTTGATTTAGAAATAAAATACTCCTTCAACTTTATCTTCTGATCATTGCATTTTTTGGGGCTTTTATTTTCTTCACTTAACAATTTTTGCATAACTTTTGACTATTGAAACTCATCTCAATGCACCTCAGGGAAAAGATTGTCTTCTTGACTCATAACTTTATAAATTTTTGATTGCATTTGGTTAAGAATTTTTCTTAAGTGAAAATCAATAGTGAGTAGTCACTATATTTTTGGAGGTTCATAAGGGCCTTCTAGCTTGCTTTAAGGAGATCTTGAAATTGCCTTTATATTTGGGCTTGAAGTTAAAATTTTATTATCCCTTCAAAAATAAAACACAAAAACTAAAAGGAAAAGTTAGAAAATGATATCACAAGGTGGAGATATTCTTCAATGCTTGCTTGATATCTACCCATTATTCATATAATGGGTATTGGGCCTATTGGAGTTCCCCATAAAGTGCAAGTAATTCATGTTTATCATCTTGAAAAAATATATTTGGTCCATTACTTCATGCACTTGCATTTTAAGCTCTACTTATGGTCCAATAATTTGGGCTACTCCCCTTGCATCAAGAGGGATCATTTATTCTCCAAGACACAAGGAGATTATTTATTCAATTCAGTTAGTTTCATATGTTCCTCCTCTAAGCAAAGTTGTTCAAATTATTTCCATGGTGAAGGGATCCATGCTTTTATGAAAGAATCCACTTCTTCTTTAAGTTTTCCAATGGTATTGTATAGGTCATTGACCCACTTAATACATTATTTTTTTATTTGTTCTCTTTTGAAAAGGCAAATTACCTTTTGTGCCATGGCCTCTCTATTTTGTATCTTAATAGTAGCAATATTAGAGTTAGGTACTTTGGCCAGCTGAGTTTGGTATGTTTTGGCCTCCTCAAGTTTTGCACTAACTCTATCAAGGTCCACTTTTGCCTCCCCATCTATTTTGATGCCCAATAGTGTTGCTAAATATATGAATACAAATATTGAGAATAGCATTAGTGCCACACTATTGATATTATTTAGTAAGAGTCTTTGATCTATTTAATGAGGTCTTTGATTTTGAGCCATTGCCTCTCTTCACTTCTTTATTTGAAATATTTCATATCCTCTAGCAGGATATTATTTTCTTGGTTAAATTGGGCTTTTTGACTAGCAAGCTAATTTTAGAGTTCTTTTAATTACTCCTTTTCCATAAAGATAGCTTTAGATTTTTGCTCTTTCAACTATTTAGTTAACAAATTTATTTGGTTTCGTAGGGCTTTGGTTTCATCCTATGATTCCTTCAAGACTTTCTTGGTCTACTCTAGCTCTCTTTATTTTCTTTCTAGCTTTTAGCTAGTTGACTCAATCATGTTCAACCATATTTCTGGCATCTCTAGTAAGTTTTAGCATGTCTTGGGGCTGTGCATATTCCAAATCTATTTTTATTGTCAATATATTCCAATATCGCTCTGTCATATCTCTTATTGGTTTTTCCACTAATGGATTTCTTCTTGAAAGTAATAATACTCTCTAATGGGGAGCAAAATGGAAATCCACTTGAGTAGTAGCTATTTGCTCTGATTGTTAGGCTTGTCACTCTTGGTTATATTTTATTGTCTATTGCTAAATTTTTTGAAAAATTTTCCAGGGAGTAAGAGCTTCCATATCTTCTAATGTCCCTTCCTGTTGTTCTAAAAATGATTCAAATGCTTCCAAGGATTTGATCAATGAAGTGGTTGTAGCACAGGATGTTGGAGTAGCTGGGGTAGAAGCTAAAAGAAAAACTTTGAAGGAAGGTAGTATTTGTCTTTCCTCTTGGTTCGGACAGGTCACTGAATGAGTTGGAGATGATGTAGTTTGTGTGGTAAGGGGATCTTTGGCCTTTTCTATCAATGTTACTTCTCTTTATTTTTGGGCTCTTTCCTTGATTGGATGGGAGTAGGGTTGAGTTGAGATAGAGATTATACTATCACTTGGTTCTTCCATGATTGCACTCTACTTACTTTTCTTTCCCTTATTGACACTATTTTCACATTCTACTCTTTGATTTCTTCTTTCTTAAGTCTTTTTCCTAGGTAACTTGTGTTAGAAATAGATTTTATTCCATCATTTGGGTTATGTAAATGTATCTTCCAAGGTATATACTTAGGACATTAGATTACTTTAGGGGTAAGTTATCTAGTTACTTCATGCAATGTAATAAATGCACAAGTATCAATGTGCAAGTTGTATATGTGCAAGTTATCCCTTGCACAACTAGGTAGAGTGTTGGCCAAGTAACCTATATTCCTATATAATAAAGACCTCATTGTTAGATATATATATATAGAGTCGGGGGAACATAGTCAGATAGTGTAGCTTAGAGCATAGTACAGTTTTGTGTAGATCACCATCCATTGGTTATGGGTGTAATGTAGTTCAATAGCTTTATTAATGAAGTGTTCATTTCTTCCATAGCTACATTGTATTGTGTTATGTTATTTCTATTTATAACATATTTTAGTCATCTAGCAGATTTAATTTTTTTCATATTATTTTACATCTTGTGATTGCTATATCCCAGTGCTCATTACATCAAAAGATAACAGTGGTATCAGAGCCATGATAGATATAGCCATAGTAGGTCAATAGGAAAACCACCATTATTATTGAGACTAAAGTTTTTGACAACATGATGCACTGCTGGACCAACCACTGTCAAAAACTCTCAAAAGAGTCTTGGTGGTAGAATTAGGGAGAATCACAAAGTTAGGACTAAAATAAATCTCAGCTCTAGAAATACTGAGATTACATTTGACTAGAGTCTTTTCCATAGAGTTGCAAAAAAACTCATGAAGACTAGGACTCAACATTCAATCCACTAGATTGAAAAATCATTTAGTAAAGATCATCCAAGATATCTAAAATTTGCCAACTATTATCTAAATTTTCTTTTGTCATAGAAAATTAATTCTCAGAGGATTGGGACTCCTCCTACAATAGAATGCTAGGAGAATCCAACTTCATTGCCCGAAGATCAATGTGTTTTCATAGTATAGATATTAGTTCGTTGTGCAAAATAAGAATACTTCAGAAGATGACTTCTAGTGAAGAGTCGTGGTGAAGTCAGGAGACTAAAGATCTCCATTGTTGGATTTAATAACTTCACAGTTGAATAAAATACCATATAATCCTGATACAAAAAGGCCATAGAAGCCTTGAAGAAGAAGCCACGGAAGTCTTGATACTGAAAAGGCCATGGAAGTCTTGATACTAAAAAAATCCATAGAAGCCTTAATACTAGAAATGCCATAGAAGCCTTGGTACTAAAAAATGCCACAAAAGCCTTGATACTAAAAAAGGCCACATAAGCCTTGATCCTAAAGAAGAATTCAAAGATAATATCTGATTCAGAAGCATACTAAATATTTTAGTACTAATACTTTATTGCAAGGAAAGAAGATTCAGTGAGTTGGGAAAATTCCTACAAGAAAGTTTGGAAGAGTATCTTCTTTAGAATCAATTCAACACCTGAAGCAAAATCAAAGAGATCGGGAGAAGATCTCATTGAAGAAATTATAGTCAAGAAAGAATAAAAAGGACTAGACGAGTTCTGCTTGAATATAGAAGCAACAAAATCAGAGATCCAAAAAAATATCTCACCACCAACACTTCCAGGAGTAGAAGGTCTCAAGGAAGATCATCAGAAGCTGCAAGATCAAAGACTTTGGGAAGGTCTCATCGAGCATCCATAAAAAGGCTAGGAGAGTCTTGCTTAATATCATAAAAATAGTTCTTAGGAGAACTCATTGGAGAAATCCACTACCAAGGAGAAGTCCTTGATAGTGAAGGACTTGGGATAATTATCGTCATCTAACAACAAGCCCAAGAGAAGAAGAATTTGGCGAGGAGTGCCAAATCCATGAAGAATAATTTGGCAAGGACTACCAAATCTAAGAAGAAGAATTTGGCAAAAAGTGCCAAATACATGAAGAAGAATTTGGCAAGGAGTTCCAAATCCCAGAAGAAGATACTTCTTGAAGTCAGAATTCGACAAGAATACTTGAAGACAAAATAAGCTCACCATATCTTTGAGATTTTAAAATTACCTCTCACAAAAAGAAGGCACCAATTCAGAGATAAAGACTTCTCTGAAATCTACAATAGAAGGAGGAGAACACAAGAGGAGAACAAGCCACCAAATCCTAGGCTCATGAAAGAAAGTTTGAGACCATCATTTGGTGAAGGAGTTGTTCAGGACAGTCTACAAAGAGCTACAAGATCCTACTCAAAGAAGCAACTTGGTGATCCTAGACACCAAGATCTACATCCTCTAAAGAAGCAATAAAAGAGCTACAAAAACTTTCAAAAGGTAAGAAACTTTTGGTGCAAGTAGATTCATTAATTGGATTACTTATCATATTTATCAGACCTGAATTTGTATTAAAGTTGCAAGAAGAAAATTGGATTATAGTATTCAAAAATGCAAAAGAAAAAAGGTTCTTTTTAAGGTTCATTTGGATATTATTTAGGATTTTATTAGATTTCAGAATTGCTTCTATCAACTACCTATCATCTACTTTGAAAAAAGAAAAATAATACTAAGTCCTACATTGTAGTGAAATTGCAGAATAATTATTGAAGGTTCATTTCAAATTATTCTTGATTAGTTGGAGTGATAAGGTGTAATTATTAGTGCATTAAAAGTGAAATATTATTGGATTCATTTGAACTATTATACTACTCTCAAAAGAAATTAGTTTTGTGTTTTTGAAAGGCACAAAATTTGATTTGTATTAAGTGTCTAAAGAAACTATTAAAGCACAGAAATCTGCAACACATAGTGGCCAAGTGAAGCCACCAAAAAAGGTTAGAATCCTCTAAAACTTGGAGAAGAACACAACTAACCAAAAATAGAAATAGAAGCTTCAAATATTGAGACTTGGTTTGTCTCAAATCAAAAGCATTACAAGGTTAGATGCAATAAAAAAAAGTGCAAAAAAAGGTATCAATTAAAGAGCTTATATCTAATGTTATCTAAGCTTGGATTTGTTATCAAAGTGTCCAATAAAAAAGGGGAAGGTGTATAATCATAAAATACAACCTCAAAATCCTTATATTGCAGAAAAAACCTGCCTCAAAACCAGAATTTCAGATCTGAAAAAAGAGTGCAAAATATTGTGCATTAAAGGAATTTTATATACATTTTATGGTACATTTTATTGCACTACTCTAATCTGGTTTTTACATCAAAATAGCATACTTGAAAGTGCCTAAAATGGCACAATAACTACAAGGTAAAGCAGAAAAGGAAGGCTGAACATTAGCACTCTTCTTACCAAGAAAAAGGAGCCACTCAAATGGCTCATCTTGGATGGACAAACCTGTAAAATCAAAGCCCACATAAGGCTATCATCAAGCTGCATTTACGTAGACAAAAAGAGTGCACATATACAAAGAGAAGGCATCAAAGTCTACACAAGAATTAGCACATTGGAGGTATATAATACAAGGAGCAAAGGTGTTACATATAAGGTCTTAAACTTGGAGAAGATCATCCACCAAAGGAAGCACCAAAATAACCATTCAAAGCTCCATAGTGCCTCATCAATCCACCTTCAAAATATAATATTTCTTGCTTCCCAAGAAATGTAACAAAGCAAAGGAATGGCATAAACTTTCTAAGGCACCATTTTATATCTCAACACTCAAGAAACCTCACGCAGGAGTTATAGGGATTATCAAGAAAGTGGTGACACTTATGATCCTCCACAAGATTCACACAAGTGTCCACACTAGTGCCCATACATTACAGAATGACCAAGAAGCATTGAACAAAGAATTGGTACGTTAAATAAGGGGAGGAGCACTCATATGTAATGGGTGTGACACTTGTCACAAAGATCAATATTATTCCTCCATAAAAGGTTCCCAAAGTCCAAAGTTTAAAGGCACAACAAAGCATAGTCAAAGCCATCCGAAGTGCAGCATGGAAGGAAGAAAGAAGGAGCATTAAAGGCTCTTAGTCTTGATGGTCAAACCTTCCTATTTTTGCAGTGCCTACGTTCCAACATTGAAGACAAGGAATTCCAAAGCATCTCCATTGATTCTAGAACCAAAGGTAACCTTAATATTATTATTATATCCAACCAAAAAAAATGCCAAACAATGAGGAGATTTAACATTCAAAGGTAAGGTTTAGTCCCATTTTATTATTAATTTTATTTTTGGAGTTATAAGGGTTATAAGCTAAGGTTAAATATTAGATTTTGAAAGCAAAAGTTATAAGGGATAACTTATAAAATTGAAATAATATTTGCAATTTAACCTAGGAGAAGTAAGGGAATCTACTTGTATTAAATTCTTTAATATTTTTCAAATATTATTAATTTTCTAATTTTTGAAATTTGGGAGCCATTAGGGTAAGTACCTCAAATTAATTTATTGGAAATTAGAAACAATCCAAGGGAAATAAAAATAGGTCATTAAGGTTTCTTTACTAAGGTTGAAATTTTATAATTTTCTTGTCTCAAAACTTCTCAAAAGGAGCAAAAGAAATCCAACATTAAAACCTCTTCAAAATTGAAAATGCTTAGTTCAATAGGAGTAATAAGGTGTTAAGAAGCTGATTTTTTATCTTTACAAAATTTGTATAAAATCAACCAAAATTTAAATATGCTTTACAAAAGCACTATATTATACTCAAAAATCATTAGGGAGTCATAAGGTATTCCACAAGACTTGATAATAATAATATCTATCAAATATTATCAAGTTGGGAAGATATAAACTTTCTTCAAAACCTAAACTTAGGTGTTCATACTCTCATTACTAGGGAGACATAAGGAAGCCTACAAATCTAAGGGTTTATAAAGGTTTTATCAAATCAAGCTTATATACTTTAATAAGGTGTCATATATAGGGAGCTATAATATAGACTACCAAGATTCTATAAAATTTCAATTCTAAGAAATAGCAAGAATCACTATTTCACAGATCTATCATGGATGAAATTTTGAGAAAAGCTTTCAATAATGAAGAACTATTCCATGAAGTAGAATTCTACTCTCAAAACTTAATAGATACTCTATAAGTATAAGAGTATCTACCATCTAATTACAAAGATAAATTCTCCTTAATTCTTAAAGAAGAGAAATAAGGTAGCTTTACAACATTGATTAACCATCTTCATGAAATTATTTTCACAACATGGTGGAACTCAAAAATATTGGTTATATTTTCACCATAAGAATGTATGATGATTTATCTATCATTAATTGCATTTGTACCTACTCAACACAAGAAACAAGTTGGCAATAAAGAACAATATGATTGTGATGATACACTAACTTGTCATAAAGCAGAGATTTCACTAGCACCAAAACAGAATCACAGGAAGAGAAGAAGAAAAAGGAATAAGAGACATACTAAAAGAGGCCATGACATACATATTGAAGCAGTAGAAAAACCAGTACACAAAAAATGTAAGCATAGAAGGATAAAAAACTAAAATGTGAGAGGACAATTGCAGAAGAGACATACTAAAAAAGGTCATGACATGAAGACTGAAGCAGTAGAAAAACTAGTACACCAAAAAGGAAAGCATAGAAGGATAAAAAACAAAAATATGAGAGGACAATTGCACCATGCCCTACTCATTCATCAAAAATTAGAACCAAATGAAGATACTTGCAAAGAGAACTATAAAGGTGGTTGGATAGAAGATAAGGAAGATGAATCTGAACAAGCCAAAGATCATTAAATGAAAGAAGAATCTTTAGCTTCAACTATAGCTTACTCTGCATCATATGAAGACACGGATTACATGTTGAACCTGAATACAAAGAATGTAGAAGAAGAGTACAAAGTTCAAGATGAATAAGAAGAAGATCCATATCAAAGACTAAATTCTTCAATACCCAAATAATGTAATACAGGGGGTGTTAGAAATAGAGTTTATTCCATCATTTGGGTTATGTAAATGTATCTTCCAATGTACATACTTAGGAAATTAGATTACTTTAGGGGAAATTTATCTAGTTACTTCATGCAATGTAATAAATACACAAGTTTCAATGTGCAAGCTATATATATGCAAGTTGTCCCTTGCACAGATAGGTAGAGTGTTGGCCAAGTAACCTATCTTCCTATATAATAAAGGCCTCATTATTCGATATATATAGAGTCGGGGGAACATAGTTAGATAGTGTAGCTTAGAGCATAGTACAGTTAGATAGTGTAGCTTAGATCACCATCCATTGGTGATGGGTATAATGTAGTTCAATAGCTTTATTAATGGAGTGTTCATTTCCTCCATAGTTAGATTGTATTCCATTATGTTATTTCTATTTACAGCATATTTTAGTCATCTAGCAAATTTACTTTCTTTCATATTATTTTGCATCTTGTGATTGCTATCTCGCAGTGCTCGTTAGATCAAAAGATAACAACTTGGGTGGGGGTTACTACTAAACTGATGGGGAATAGGTTCCCCTTTTTTGAGGTATGGAAAAATTTGTACTCCTTTTTGGGGGATCCAAAAATAATTTGTGTATCTCTTCTTGCTCTGTCCTAGTCACTCCCATCCTTTGGGGTATTTCACTAACAATGCTCTCCTTACTAGTTCTTGGATTCTAAGATTTATATTTCTTGGTGCTCTTCATTGTATAGCTCACTGAACATTGTGTCTTCCTCTACTAAACTAGGCTTTGCTTCCTTTTTCCACTCAATCATATCATCTTCCACCATGCCTCTATTTTTAGTATTTTTCAATTCTTCTTCCTTATTTCTTCCACGTCATCCTAATTTGCTTTATCCCATCAGTTAAAGTTACCCTTTAATTCATAAAATGATTCATATGGCTTAAGATCAAGTGAAGGTTTGGTGAGCTTGATTAGAGGGTGTGTTATCATATCATCCTAAGGACTTTTAAATTTTTCAATTTTGGGCATTAGCTTATGAGTGAATTTTGGTCCCTTAATACTTTTTAAATATGTGGTATATTTTCAACTTGCTTTATAAAATGGAGGCTCCCCTTTTTTCTATGCAAGGTTATCCCTCCTAGACTGAGTGGTTGCACTTAGTATGATGCTTTTGCTTTGCCACTACCATGTTTAAAGTCAAGGCTATCAATTTTCTAAATTCTTATAAAGCAATTTTTTTGTCAAGGACATGTTTAAGTTAGAGATAAATAGGAAAACTAAAACCATGCATTCTGATAACAATTCCTTCTTTAACAAAGAACCAATCCCTTGAAATTGTACCCTCTTGAAAATATTTTTAATCTTGTGAAATGTAGTCAATTTGAGACCATTTTATTGAAGCAATGGCTAGGGTGGAGAAATAATAAATGAATATATAATAGGAAGAAACCTTAATCAAATCCCTTGCCCAAGTCCATCATTTCATTTCAAATCCTTTTATTTTATACTTAACTCAAGAAACATACCAAACTTTGGAATAAAATTAGATATGTTAAGAACGAAGAGTACCTAAATGTTTGAGTTGATAAAAAATGTCTCAATCCTTCTCTAAATTGTTTCACTATTAGCTCAACAAAATATAAGGTTCTTGGTGTTTTATTAATTCTATATAATATGCCAAGTTGAGACATGATGACACTTTTATCATGATCCCTTTTCAAAAGGAAAGCTAACATTCTTAGAGAATATTTTAACCTTTATTTGAATAGATCGAGGGAAATAAAATCTTCTATAACTGGGTCACTAGAAAGGTCATATTCTCTTCTTGCAAAAGATTTTCAAATTCCCTTTCTTTTTCTTCATTGACATGAACCTAACCTGCTAGTAACAATAGCATCCTCCTAATAGTAGGACCATCAAATTTCACCCTAAATTTTCCATCTTAGGAGCTAATTTATTGGGCAACTGGCTCATAGAATTTTGCACAAGTGCTTACTAGCTCATAGAAAAATATACTTTAGACACCATGTATTGTGCCAATAAATTTATCCATATTCTTGCTCTAAAAATTGAAGGCTTAGTGGTTATAAAGTGCTCAAAGGCATCCATTCTTAACTTCTTGGTCACTTTACAATTTTTTTTATCTGAGCAATTTTCAACTGTGTCACTCAGGATTTTGATGTTGGAGGAATATGTGGGTATTGGTACTTTTGGAATTTATGTAGCATGAGAATATTTTGGCTTTATCATGCTAGACCTGGGCACAAATTTCTCTTTTGATTTGAAAATGGTGTCAATTGTTGAGTATATGCTATGGTCCTTTCTACGAAATAGAATAATGTTTCTATGTTTTAGGTTTCAAATGGTTATAACCTTCCCTTTCTCTCATTTCCTCTTTTACTTTCCCCACATGCCATGCATATATTACCTCTTACCTACTCATTTTTTTAATAATATCCACACCTTTTTGGTAGTGCCTTTGTATGCTATTCGATGTTAATTTATTTCCACAATCTTCTTTTGTAGCTTTTGTTTGTGGATCTAATGGCTCTAGCTCATATGTGGTATTTATTGCAAGCTCTTATGCATGGTCACCAAATTTTGTTCTCAAGGATTATTTTGGTGGGAGAGCCCCACCATATTTCTTTCTAGTTGGCTAGCAATTTGAATTTCGATCGTTGATTTTTATGATTAGTCTACCTTAATTTGTGTGTTGTCCCCTATTGATTGATATATTTATTTATTTATATTTTTGAAAGTATGACTTTCGATTAGCTTATATCTCTAACCTTGTACATACTTAGGCTCAGGTCCCATATTATGATTTTCCATTTGTGTTTTTGCCCATAAAGTGTGTGAGGACTTTAATTATTTGATTTCTCAACTTGGGTTCCTTCTTGTTAATAGGAGTGAGATTGAAAATTTCCCCCCAACCTTCACATATACAATGTACAAGATTCAAGGTAGTAGCCCCTAGGGTTTTTATCTTCCTTAAAAATGCACTCTTGTTTATTAATGAGGGTGGAGAGGGTAAGAATTTTAATTAAATTTTCTTTGACATCTACAATTTTGTTGCTCTAGGTCTAATCCTCTTAATTTACTAGACTAATTAAGGTGAAACCATATCTTTTCCCTTAGCTAATTTTTTTGGTAAGTCTTCCCTATTTATGAGTTGTTGGCTATTTTTAGGTTGGGAAGGAATAGATTGAATATTGGACTTGATTCTTTGACCTTCATAAGAGGTGGGAGGTACATTTTCTGCTTGGTTCAACTTGTTTCTGATTTCAATTTCCTTTCCTCAACTTTTGTTATGAAATCATCCATGAGAAAAGAAGTCAACTAATCCCATTCTATGATTGAATAAGGAAGAGATTCATATTTTCGAAGTGCCTTCCCATTAAGTGATGCATATAACAACATTAGAGCCATATTTTGTTCTATAATATTTATGAGGTTGATATATAAATACTAGCTCCTTTAAGTGATTCAACAGAGTGATTACGCCCTCACCAATATATGTAGACATGGAAAATTGACCCACTTGAGTGAGTAATTTTCCCTAGTCCCTCAAAGAGACCCTCCAATTTTCCCAAAACAATTTTGGGCCTCCCTCCCCCTATTTCCCCTTTTTTCCTTGCTTCAACAAAATCATGATCAACCCTTACGAGGCACGATTTTTCCTAGTTAGGATTTTCTTTTAGAAAACCCTAGCATTCCACGTAATATTCTTTGGCATCAACTTATCCTTGGTTTTTATGCCCATTCTTGTTTCAAATATCCTATAAATTGAGGATTTTAAGCTCTTATTTTACCCCCTAACAAGCTCAAGAAACTAGTTAAACAAGCAAGCAAGAAAGAATCCAGGAACAAGTGCTAACAAGACTCTATTGAAGATTTTTGAATTTTTGTGGAGATCTCTTTTACTACATTTGATTGTGTATTGTTGCGTTAGAGCCCTAAGGAGGAGTCTACTATCTTGGAGGTCTTCATCATTTTGTTAGGTTTTTTGCTACCACCAAGTTGTTTTCACTTATTTACATTTGTATATTGCTAAACTTGCACTCATTTTTAGTTCATTTGCATTATTCTATTGTATTTTCCTTTTATTGTGAAATCATTCCTCATAATTACAAGGTATGATATTGTTAAAAGAAAAATCATGGTCACCCCATACAGGGTGCGATTTTTCTAAAACTAAGCTTGGGGGCAGAAGTTCACCTCTAAACCCTAGACCTGCATTTCATGAGATATTTAGGGCATAATTACGCAAACTGCATTTTGTTTATCATTCTATTTTGTTGCATTGTATTTTGCTTTTTCATCTTCCAAAAGGGTCAACTTTCACTTTTATATTCTAAAGGTTAGCTAAAATGACCTAGGGCGCTTGACTGATGTGCCTCCAAGTGTACTCAGACAATAGCCTAAGTAGGTCCCCACAGTTGATCATATTTTTCAAGGGTTTTATGAATTTATTTTGCAGGATAGAATTTGTGGAACAATGTTGGATGCAATATAAATCTTTGAAAAAACACCAAATTATATAAGTACCCTAGTAGATATTTAGGTTGTTTGTTGATTGTTTTTATCCAATTCTGTTCAAAATATAGATCACAATTAAAGAAAATAATTTGATCAAATTTTTAGGTATTTGAAATAATAAAAGCATATAGTGTGCATCTGGGATTTTAACCTTGTTTGTGCATTTCTCTTGGAGCCTTTCTCAAGGGCTTTGTTTTACAATTCTAGGATTAGTGGTCATTCAAGAAAAGAATCATTGTAGGATTAGCTCTTGCCTTCTTGCATATTGTATCTGGAATTTTTATTCCTCTTTTCATAGTTGAAGAACACAAGCTTATACTGAGAGGGGGGGGTGAACAGTATAAGACCACTTTTAACTTTATCTTTCAAAGCAGCTTTCAAATCAATAACATGCAGAATAAAGATAGCAGTAATAACAACAATAAAATAATGCACAAAATATAATCCACAAAGTGACACAGCAATTTACGTGGTTCACCCAAGGTGGGCTACTCCACGGATAAAACTTTTCTTCTAAAAGTTGTATCAAAGTCCTCTGGGAATCCTTCCCGATTACAATGTTTATGAGCCTCAGCTCAAAGGAGACACCTTCCCCTAATTCTGCTTTGGTTGGTGACCCTCTAGAAGACCTCTATCTCCTATGCCCTTAGCAAGTGGAACTCTTTCCACAGAAGACACCTGTCTTCCCTGCTCTGGCTGGAGATCTCTGTCCTCAACTCTGTCACCGCAAAACTGGTCCTCGAATTTGCACTAAACGTAGTCCTTCGGTCTAGCACAAATGTCCTCTTTCTGCCTCAATCTCTGTCCTCAATCTGGTCCTCAAAAATTGGTTAAAGAAAAATGGTTCACAAGCTTTCAAATGCTTGCTCAATGCTATCCCCAAGTCTTCACTATTCTGTCATAGCTGTATTAGATGAAACCAACTTTTGCACAGACTGCGCAACATAGCAACACACAACACTTCGGCTATCGAACTTCTCACTTCTACATGCTGTCTTCGAATGTCACAACACCAACAGCTTCTGCTCCTTTGCGCATCCACCGTAGTACAGTCTTCGCACACTTTATGCAACCACAACAGCATAGACTTTGCACACTCAGCTTCTTGACGATCGAACTTCTCCCTCGCACTTTACTTGCATAGATCGCACTATGAACGCACACTTCGATCGATGCCCAAAACATTCAAACAGCCCTCCTTTAATACTCACAATTTCAAGATTGAGATCTTGGTCTTAGTCGGCTATTTTACCCTTCAACCTCGTCGGTTGCAAAACCCTACGCTGCGTCGGCCCAGATTTAACTCTGTCGACTTCACTGCCTCCCTGTAGCTTCTGGCATGAAACTACAACATGTCACGATATCGTGACATCTTTGCCTGTCGTACACCTTCTATGCTTGCTATCATGAAATCATGACACTACTGCCTTTGTCGACCTCCTTACCGCTTATGTCATGAAATCGTGACACTTCCTATCTTTGCTGATGTCATCTTCTCTTCTATCATGAAATCGTGACCCTTCTGTCTTCATGCCCTTCCTCTCAGCTTCTGTCATGAAATCATGACACCTTTGCCTCTTGCTGATGTCATCACACTTCTATCATGAAATCATGACACTTTAGTCTTCATGGCCTTCCTCTCAGCTTCTATCATGAAATCGTGACACTTATGAATTTTGTTGACGTCATCTCACTTCTGTCATGAAATCATGACACTTTCTACAACTGCAAGCTGCCAACTCAACCTGTCGTGAAATCGTGACACTTTCTACAACTGCAAGCTGCCAACTCAACCTATCATGAAATCGTGACACTTTTTGCATCCGTACAACTTCTTTGTAGCCTATCACGAAATCGTGACGCTTCTGGCTTTTGAACGCTTTCTCCACTACCTGTCACAAAATCATGACACTTCTGGCTTCCATACGCTTTCACCATCGCCATTGCGAAATCACGACGCTTCTCCTTTCGGGCTCTTCTCTTTGCTGCAAGTCACGAAATCATGACAGTTCTCACTTCGAGCTTTTTAGCATGTCACAAAATCATGACAGTCCTCAACTGGAACTTTGCATCATGTCACGAAATCGCAATAGTCCTCACTTTGTCTTTTGCAGCATGTCACGAAATCATGATAGTTCCTGAATCACTTTCTCTCTCTTCAAACTTGTCATGAAATCATGACAGTTAACACTGCAGACTTCCTCTTCTTCAACATGTCATGAAATCATGACACTTTTCCTTTCGGACTCTCTCTCCTGCAACATGTCACGAAATCGTGACACTTGCTCGTCCGAACAACTTTCCTGGCAATGTGTCACGAAATCGTGACACTTTTCTTTCTCTGCCTTCCTGCGCTTCTCGAGTCATGAAAATGCGACATGTCACGAAATCATGATAGTTTAGCCTACTTCGTCTCTGTCTTCCAGCATGTCATGAAATCGTGACAGTTTTGCCCAAACTTTCTCTCTCCTCAAACATGTCATGAAATCGTGACAGTTTTGCCAGTGCTTTCTCTCTCCTAAAACATGTCGTGAAATCGCGATAGTTTTTCCAATCGCCTGCAAACTTTTTCTAACTTATCTTTTTCTGGATCTTTTGCAACTGGGCTACTCTAATTTTCTTGGAGACTTACTGACCAACTGAAACCTTCATCAAAACACATACTTAGACATAAAAACAAATTGCTCCAAGAACTCCTTGACATCAATGACAACAACTACACTTGAGCAAAGGCAATGTACCCAAGGTACCCAAAATTGCCAACAATCTCCCCCTTTGTCATTGATGGCAAACCTTTACTGAAACACATCTTAAGAGCCAAAACTGAAACCAACTGTGAATCTACCTTTGAAGTTTTGCTCCCCCTGACTTGAAGCTCTCTTCTTCACTATGAAGCTCTCCCCCTTACTCATATCTCTCCCCCTTTGTCATCAATGGCAAAGGGTCACCTTTGGGGCTTGGGACTAAGAATGAGCCTCTTAGCTTAGTCCCTCCCCCACCTCCTGATGAGGTGATTTAAAATAGGGTTGGGAGTGAAACTCCCATTAGACACTCATCATCATCAGTGTCTACAATTTCTTTGTCATGCCTTCTCTTGAATTCTTTGTCTGTATTTCTATTTCTGTCACTGTTCTGATCCTCGGACCTGTTCATACTGTTGTTCCTGTTTCTTTTATCATCCCTGTTCTTATCCAAACCTTGATCCTTAGACCTGTTCATATTGTTGTTCCTGTTTCTTTTATCATCCCTGTTCTTATCCAAACCTTGATCCTTAGACCTGTTCATATCACTTTTTTTGTTCTTGTACCTTGGAAGATCAGCTCTACACTGTCTAGCTGTGTGGCCTGCATTGTTGCACTTATAACAGGTAACAAAGTTATTTCTGTTCGGCATACCTCCTTTTTGAATCCGTCTGTTATGAGTAACCGTGTTCCTGTTATTAGTCTTGCAGAACATTGCCTTATGCCCGAACTGATTACAAGAGTAGCAATATCCTTGAAAGAGATTAAAACTTCTGAAATTGTTGTTAACCTTCTTCATTTGAGACATGCAATGTGCAGCCATGTGTCCAAACCTGTAACACGCAAAACATCTGCCGTGAAATATTCTTTTAATCGATTTCTTGGGTCCCAAAAACTTTTGCTTCACATTCAAAAATCTGTTTTCTATTTCTGCGCATTCATCACTCACGGACTCATGATCTGAAGTACTTTCTTCATCAGAACTTTCTTCCTTTTGAAATCTCTTGCTAGATTCCCCAACCTGTTTCTTGTGCGGCTCAACAAAACCGAGACCTATTTTATCTGTTGGATTTCTTTGACTTTTGATGAGAGACTTAACCTTCTTGGAGCTATCCTGAAATCTGTAGAGCTTATCCTTGTATTCTTTATTTTCTTCTTTCAAAGAAGCCATTTTCTGCTCTAACTCATTATACTCAAGAATCTTAGACTCTAACTCATCCTTGAGTTCTTGTGTTTTAGCTATAGAGAAGTCAAGACTTTCTATAAGATCGTCTCTCTCCATACAACATTCATCTAACTTAATCTTGAGTCTATCATTCTTCTTTCTTTCCTTTTTCAAAACACTAAGAGCATTATTGAGTTCACATTCAAGATCCTCTATTTGATTGCACTTTGAATTATCAAGGCCTTTTTCAGATTTCTTATCACTAGAGGTGCTACCCCTTTCAAAAACCATACATGCATTTTCCTTATCATTTTTTGAAGCATCCTCATACATACTAGCAACCAAATCATTATTTGTGCAGTCATCCTCAAGGTGCCCAAAATTTCCACATCTAAAACATTTCATGACAGTGAATTTATGTTTCGGTTCTTCCTCCTTTTCTGAAATGAACAACATCTCATTTTCATCATCACTAGAAGAACTTTCACTATCACTTGCTAGAACACTTACTTGCTTTGTCCAGATAGAAGCTCTTCTTGTTCTTGTGTGAATACCTCTTTCCTTGATTGTTGTGCTCATCTTTGTTCTTTTTGTAATACTTGTGCTTTTCAGAATCCTTGCTCTTAACATCCTGTATATCTTCATCACTTTCATTCTTGGAAACAGTACAGTCAGTAGCATAATGACCAAATTTTCCACAGTTGAAACATCTTATATTTTTCTTGCTTTTGTGCTTTCTAGAGAACTTGCCTTTCTTGCTGTAATATGCCTCTTCCTCACTAGAAGACTCATCACTCTCTTGAATCTGTTTGCCTTTTGATTTCTTGGTAGCTTTGAAAGCTGCCTCTTTCTTTACATCAATTTTCACTTGAGTTCTCAGCTCAAATGCTGCAAGAATACTATGGAGCTCATCCTTTTTCAACTTATCTAAATCTTTAGCTTCCTCAATAGCAAAAATATTTTCACTAAATCTATTAGGAAGAGATCTTAAAATCTTATCACACACATCATTTTCAGCAAGTTCAAGACCTAAGTCTTTCATAGAATTAACAACTTCATCCATACGGAGCATGTAGTCACTAATATTTTCATCATCATTCATCTTGAGCTGTTCAAACATACCTTTGAAGTGTCTCAACTTGGCCTTTCGGACATTTGCATCACCTGTATGAACAACCCTGCAATTGTTTCCACATTTCACTAGCTGTCTTGCAGTGAATAACTTTGGTAAGATCAGCCTTCTGTAAACCCTTCAGGATTGCATTCATGGCTTTTGAGTTGCTATGATGTAGGAGCCTGTCTTCTTTAGTATAAGGACCATTTGCAGGAATGGTGTACCCATCTTCAATAACTTCCCATACCTCATTACCAAGTGCCATAAGATAGACTTTCATTCTTGCACTCCACAGACCGAAATCTGATCCATCAAGAATAGGTGTTGCATTGCCACTTGAATAATCCATTGTGTTCTTTTGCAAGCTTTTCCTTCAAGTTGTTAAACTTTTCGAAGGAACCCGCTTTGATACCAATTGAAGAACACAAGCTTATACTGAGAGGGGGGGTGAATAGTATAAGACCACTTTTAACTTTATCTTTCAAAGCAGCTTTCAAATCAATAACATGCAGAATAAAGATAGCAATAATAACAATAGTAAAATAATGCACAAAATATAATCCACAAAGTGACACAACAATTTACGTGGTTCACCCAAGGTGGGCTACTCCACGGATAAAACTTTTCTTCTAAAAGTTGTATCAAAGTCCTCTGGGAATCCTTCCCGATTACAATGTTTATGAGCCTCAGCTCAAAGGAGACACCTTCCCCTAATTCTGCTTTGGCTGGTGACCCTCTAGAAGACCTCTATCTCCTATGCCCTTAGCAAGTGGAACTCTTTCCATAGAAGACACCTGTCTTCCCTGCTCTGGCTGGAGATCTCTGTCCTCAACTCTGTCACCGCAAAGTTGGTCCTCGAATTTGCACTAAACGTAGTCCTTCGATCTAGCACAAATGTCCTCTTTCTACCTCAATCTCTATCCTCAATCTGGTCCTCAAAAATTGGTTAAAGAAAAATGGTTCACAAGCTTTCAAATGCTTGCTCAATGCTATCCCCAAGTCTTCACTATTCTGTCACAACTATATTAGACAAAACCAACTTTCGCACAGACTGCGCAACACAACAACACACAACACTTCGGCTATCGAACTTCTCACTTCTACATGCTGTCTCCGAATGTCACAACACCAATAGCTTCTGCTCCTTTGCGCATCCACCACAGTACAGTCTTCGCACACTTTGCACAACCACAGCAACACAGACTTTGCACACTCTGCTTCTCGACGATCGAACTTCTCCCCTGCACTTTACTTGCGTAGATCGCACTTCGAACGCACACTTCGATCGATGCCAAAACATTCAAACAACCTTCCTTTAATACTCACAATTTCAAGATTGAGATCTTGGTCTTAGTCGATTGTTTTACCCTTCAACCTCATCGGCTACAAAACCCTACGCTGCGTCGGCCCAGATTTAACTCTGTCGACTTCACTGCCTCCCTGTAGCTTCTAGCGTGAAACTACAACATGTCACGATATCGTGACATCTTTGCCTGTCGTACACCTTCTATGCTTGCTGTCGCGAAATCATGACACTACTGCCTTTGTCGACCTCCTTACCGCTTATGTCACGAAATCGTGACACTTCCTATCTTTGCTGACGTCATCTTCTCTTCTGTCATGAAATCGTGACCCTTCTGTCTTCATGCCCTTCCTCTCAACTTCTATCATGAAATCGTGACACCTTTGCCTCTTGTTGACGTCATCACACTTCTATCATGAAATCATGACACTTTAGTCTTCATGGCCTTCCTCTCAGCTTCTGTCATGAAATCGTGACACTTATGAATTTTGCTGACGTCATCTCACTTCTGTCATGAAATCGTGACACTTTCTGCAACTGCAAGCTGCCAACTCAACCTGTCATGAAATCGTGACACTTTCTGCAACTGCAAGCTGCCAACTCAACCTATCATGAAATCATGACACTTTCTGCATCCATACAACTTCTTTGTAGCCTATCATGAAATCATGATGCTTCTAGCTTTCGAACGCTTTCTCCACTGCTTGTCATAAAATCATGACACTTCTGGCTTTCATACGCTTTCACCACTGCCTATCACGAAATCGTGACGCTTCTCCTTTTAGGCTCTTCTCTTTGCTGCAAGTCATGAAATCGTGACAGTTCTCACTTCGAGCTTTTCAACATGTCACAAAATCGTGACAGTCCTCAACTGGAACTTTGCATCCTGTCACAAAATCGCAACAGTCCTCACTTTGTCTTTTGCAGCATGTCACGAAATCATGACAGTTCTTGAATCACTTTCTCTCTCTTCAAACTTGTCATGAAATCGTGACAGTTAACACTGCAGACTTCCTCTTCTTCAACATGTCGCGAAATCGTGACACTTTTCCTTTCGGACTCTCTCTCCTGCAACATGTCGCGAAATCGCGACACTTGCTCGTCCGAACAACTTTCCTGGCAATGTGTCACGAAATCGCGACACTTTTCTTTCTCTGCCTTCCTGCGCTTCCCGAGTCGCGAAAATGCGACATGTCACGAAATCGTGACAGTTTAGCCTGCTTCGTCTCTGCCTTCCAGCATGTCGCGAAATCGCGATAGTTTTGCCCGAACTTTCTCTCTCCTCAAACATGTCACGAAATCGTGACAGTTTTGCCAATACTTTCTCTCTCCTAAAACATGTCGCGAAATCGCGATAGTTTTTCCAGCCGCCTGCAAACTTTTTCTAACTTATCTTTTTCTGGATCTTTTGCAACTGGGCTACTCTGATTTTCTTGGAGACTTACTGACCAGCTGAAACCTTCATCAAAACACATACTTAGACATAAAAACAAATTGCTCCAAGAACTCCTTGACATCAATGACAACAACTACACTTGAGCAAAGGCAATGTACCCAAGGTACCCAAAATTGCCAACAATAGTGTAGTTTAAAGACCAAAACATAGGTACATGCTTAATTGACACATTCAAACACATTCCACCCCAAAATTGGAGCAAGTCCTAAAATCATTCCTGTTGAACCCTTCCCCTGGTTGCTCACCAAGTGTAGAGTTATAACATATCCATGCGGTTCACCATGGCTCCTAGTAGATCCAATTGAGAATCATACGAGGTAGGGTGGTTTCCCCCTCTACATATTTGGTGAACACGACATCAACGCATGCCTTAGTGGCCAAATTAGGAAGCCTCTTCCTTGTTTGCTTTTCTTTTGAAAACCTAAAAAAAACCACTAATTATATTTGTTTAGATCAAAAAACATTTAATAACATCTTAAAAATATCTTGTGTGCTTTTATTAGTTCCTAGTTTTCCTCCTTTTCCACTCTATCCTTTCTCTCTCTCCTAATGGCTCCCAACCTTAGGAGTGGATGAAGGCTTTCAAAGTTTGATGAGATTTTCCAAGAAGATGATCAAATTGATAGAAAAAATCCTAATATAGAAGAAGAGGGAAATGAAGATATTGAGAATAGCCTTTATCCTATTAGGAGATCCAATGGGAACCTTACCTTTAAATCTTTTGAACATGTTTGGAGCTTTTATAAGCATCACAAGGATACCTTGGATAAATCTATGGAAGAGGAAGCCCAACTCAAGGAAGTTGGAACATCTCATCATCAAACCACTTCTCCTCAAGATGTTTATAAAAACTCCTTGACATAATCTTTGCATCATTGTAATCTTTTTTATAACTCAATTTATGCCACTAATGTAACCACCAACATTGGAAGAAATCTACAAGTCCCTCCAACTAGTAGTGCCACTCGAAATTATTTTCAATTTCCTCCTCGATATACTAATCTCAATATTTTTTCTTTTGTTCCACCAAATTTTAGTTATCCTCTCCAGCAAGATACCACATATCATAATAGTATCAATACCTTCAACATGGGCCAAGTACCCATTCAACAACCTACCTATCCCTTGGGGAATCTAGGGGCATTGCATAGCAACAATTTTGAGGTGAAAATTTTAACTAATATGGTGAAATAATTGTCTTCAAGAGTGGATATGATTCAACCCCCTAGTTTCACCTACAACTATAAAGAAATGTGCAATCAGCCCTTAGACCCTATAGTTGATGCAAAGCCTTATCCAAAGCATTTTTCCATGTCATTTTTACCAATATATAAGAGAATGAAAGATCCAATTGAGCATTTAAGAAGGTTTAGGACAACTTACCATGATATCATATATAATGACATGTTGTTGCTAAAGACGTTCCCTAAAAATCTTGGTGGTATGGCTTTAGAGTGGTATTATTATTTTCCCAACCATTATTTGAGGAATTTTGAAGAAATAGCTAAATTATTTGTGCAAACTTTGGTGCTTATGTTGAGAATAATGTAACCATGAAAGATGTTTACATGATAAAAAAGGTAAAGAGGAATGTTTTTCAAAATTCTTGTCTTGTTGGAGGATTCTAGTTGGATGCTTGATATATATTTTATCTCCTTGAAACATGCTTGAAATATTTATTAGAAATTTGCAAGAACAACTATCATATGCATTGGAAACTACAACTATCACATATTTTGATCAAGAGATTGAGCTAGCAAGAAAAGTGGAACAAGATCTTATCATAAGAGGACAACTTAAATTAAAATAATATAGGACCACTTAGTCATAATCTAAAGATAAGCATGTGGTAGGTGATGGCGTAAAAGATAGTAGTTCTACCAATAGTATTATTAACAACCTACAAAAGATTGTACTTCAAAAACCTCTATAGTGAAATTTTATGAGGCTTAACATACCTATGGAAGTGATTTTAAAGTAGCTTTTGGAAGCTAATATTATTGAGTTGCCTCCCATAAGGTAACCTGATACTACAACTAATTGGTACAAGGTAGGTCAACACTATGCATATCACAGAGTGGAGGGACACTAGATGAATTCTTGTAAAAAGTTGAAACATGTGGTTTAATATTTGATTGATGTAGGACACCTTGTTATAGAAGGTTCTCACCCACAAAAGGATCAATCTCCTACTTGACAAGGGGCTATGATTAATCAAGATATGTAAATATTCCAAGATCCCCTACCTAAGCATGGATAGCATGAAACTAATCAAGTGTCATATCATAATGTGCCACCTCCCTATGATAATATGGTTGGTATGATAGTAGCAACTTCAAGGCAACAAGTGCAGAGTCACTAGATCCAACATTCTCAGCAAGAGATAAATTCTTCAGCCAAGATTTCTCTCTTAGAACTTTTGCAAACTTCTCCTATTCATGGGGAAGCCTTGTTGAAACTTCTAAGACAACAATCTATCCCTACAAATATTTCTCCTAGTGCTATGGCTAATGTTGTAAGCTCTCTTGGGATACATCATATCACATTCTTGGATGATGATATTTCTTCCTCAAACTTATAGGGAGATTCTTCTCTCTACATTACTGCATTTATTGGGAAAATTTTTATCAAGAGGGTTCTGATTGATAATGGTTCTTCCCTCAATTTATGCACTTATCAATTTTTCCAAAAGTTTGTATTAAAATAGGAATATTTAACTAAATCTAATGACATCATTAAAACCTTCAACAATGAGTCCCAAGAATCTTGTGGCATTATATCCCTCCCCTTAAGGTTGGATCCAAGATCTTAGATATTGTTTTCTATGTGGTATCTTGCCCTACATATTTTAATCTACTTCTCATATGGCCTTGGATCCATGCGATGTGGGCTATCCCTTCTACCTTTCACCAGTGTTTGAAGTTTGAATTTAAAAATCAATTTGTCACTATTTTGGGTGATCCTCACCCATTTGAATATTGTTCACTAGTTGAACAAGCTCAATTTGATTCTCATCCATCATATTCCTCGTCTCACATAACTAAGCAATTTGAAAATCTAAACATGAGAGAGGAATCATTAATCAATATCTCATCACAGGATCAAGTCAATATTTCTCATCAGGAACCTCTTTAGGATATGTCTCATCAAGGTTTGGAGTGGAGTGTTGAGGATGAGGGCCCACCCTCTCCCTCTATGTTAGTTGTAACCCCAAGGGAGTATGTTGAAGGTGACACTCCTCATGATATGGTTCATGAGGATGTTCTTCATGGTGGCATCTCCTTTGATGGGTCAGTCCCTTGCACTGTGCAGGTTGAGTCTTCTAGTTCTCAAGAGGACTTTGGTTCTATGTCTCCCAAGGACCTTGAGCAACTAGGAGTAATTCCTACCCCACCTCCTCTTGAGGATGAGTCATCCATTCTCATTGAGGAGACCATAGATGTGAACATAGGTTTTGAGGAAGCCCCTAGAATCCTTAAGTTAGGTAAAGCCTTGTCCATGGATGAGCAGGAGCAGTTGACCAATTTGTTAAAATAATTTCATGATGTTTTTGCTTGGTCATATGTCGACATGCCAGGGCTTGATCCCTCCCTTGTTATGCATCATTTGGTAGTTCACCCTAATGCTAAGCCTGTTAAGCAAAAACTTAGGAAGATGCATCCTAAGGTCACCCTTTTGGTCAAGGAGGAGCTCCAAAAACTCCTTGACATTAGTTTTATAAAATCTATCGACTATTCTAATTGGATATCCAACATCATTCCTATGGCTAAGAAGGAAGGAACAATCAGAATATGTACCAACTTTAGGGACATCAACTTAGCATATCCCAAGGATGATTTTCCCTTGCCCAACATAGATCAAATCATAGATTTCACTACCAAATATGGGATGTTATCTCTCATGGATGGTTTCTCAAGATACAATTAGATTATGATTACCCTTGAGGATCAGGCCAAGATAACTTTCATCACTCCATGGGGTACCTTCTATTGGAAAGTCATGCCTTTTGGCTTGAAAAATATTGGTGCCACCTATCAGTGGGCTATGACTTATATTTTCCATGACATGATGCATGATATTCTCTAGGACTATATGGATGATCTTTTAGGTCACTCCATACAATGAAAGGATCATGTCCATGATTTAAGGTAGATTTTTGAAAGGCTTCAACATTTCAGGGTTCATCTTAAGCCCGCTAAGTGTGTGTTTGGAGTCACATCTAGAAATTTGTTAGGTTTCATCATTTCTAGGTGAGGTATTGAAGTAGACCCCACTAAAATAGTGACTATTACTGACATGCCTCCTCCTCACACCTTAACCAAGTTGTGTAGCCTATAAGGTAAGCTTTAGGCTATTCATCGGTTCATAGCCTAGTTAGTTGATAAGTGTCAACCCTTTCTTAAGCTTCTTAAGAAAGATGTTGTCTTCCAGTGGGATTTTGAGTATCAAAAATCTTTTGATGACCTCAAATGGTATCTCACTTCCCTACCTATCTTAGTTCTATCTGTGCCTGGTAAGCATTTGATGCTTTACATAGTAGCCATATCTCATGCTTTGGGGGCCTTATTGGCTCAACATGATGATAAAAATAAAGAGTGAGCTATCTACTATATCAGTAGAACTTTGGTTAGCTATGAAACTAGGTACACCCCCTTAGAGAATCTTTACCTCATCGTAGTGTTCACTTTCCAAAAGCTAAGATACTACATGCTCAGCCATAAGATATTGGTAGTTGCAAAGTTTGATCCTTTGCACTACTTAATGTCTAAGCCTCACCTTTTAGGTCGAGCCTCTAAGTGGGTTTTAGCCCTTAGTGAGTTTGACCTGACCTTCATAGGTCAAAAGGCTATCAAGGGTTAGGTAATCACTGATCAGTTAGCCTTCGCTCCCCTAGAAGCTGCCCATCCTTTGGTTGTTGAGTTTCTCGATGAGTGCTTCAATATCGAAGTTGAAGAGCTAGAGTCTTGGACTTTATTTTTTGATGGAACCCGCTGCATGAAGGGTGTTGGTGCTGGAGTCATTCTAGTTACCCCACAAAAATAGCTCATCCCTTTGTCCTTCAAGATTTGTTTCTCTTGCACAAATAATACTATATAATATGAAGCTTTGATCCTTGGCCTTAGAGTAGCCTTAGCTTTGTAGGTTAGAGTCCTTTTGGTCTTTGGTGACTCTCAACTTGTGGTCAATCAGATCAATGATGTTTATCAGACTTGGGATGATAAACTAAAGCCTTACAAGGAGATTATCACCAAGTTGTTGTCCTCATTCGATCGGGTAACCATAGAGTCTATCCCTAGATCCTCAAACCACCATGTGGATGCCATGGCCACTACTGCATCCTTGTTTCCTTTGGAGTTAGAATATGATCAAGCATTGATTATCATTAGACAACTCCAGGAGCCTGCATCACTTGGTTCTTGTCTTATCCTATTAGATGTTTTGACCATCGAAGATGCCCCATATGAGCCATGGTATACTGATATATTTAATTTTCTTAAGGATGGTTTGATGCCTGATGGTTTAGATCATAATCAATGTAATATTTTGTGCAAAAGAGCATGTCGATTTGTTATAATTGGCAATACTTTATATCAATGTTCTTTTGAAGGTATCCTCTTGCGATGCCTTAACTTCGATGAAGCCCGACTTGCTCTTAGTGAGGCTCATGAAGGATCATGTGGAGGCCATTTTAGTGGTAATGCTATTACCAAGAAGCTCCTTCGGATGGGGTACTATTGGCCTTCCATGGAGAAATATGCATGTGACCATGTTCGATGTTGCAATAAGTGTCAATGCCATGACAACCTTGTCCATGCTCCTTCTCAGCACCTTCAGGTTATTTCTTCCCCTTGGCCATTCTCTATGTGGGGATTGGACATTATAGGGAAGATTAACCCAATGTCGTATGATGGTCATAAGTTTATCATAACAATGACAGAGTACTTCACTAAATGGGTCGAAGCCATACCCTTGGCCACGGTGACTAGAACTCAAGTTTCCAAGTTCATCTTCAACTAGATTCTTTGTAGGTTTGGGATTCCTTCGATGATTATTTTTGACAATGGCACTCCTTTCAAGAACAAGGATGTTCATAAAATTTGTGCTAAGTACAAGATTCAACATAGGTGGTCAACTCCATATTACCCTCAGGGTAATGGATAAGTCGAAGCATCCAACAAGTCTTTGATCAAGATCTTGAAGAAGTTGGTTTGTAAGATCGATCATGACTAGCATATCCAAATTTATCCTACCTTGTGGGCCTATCGTACTAGCGTGCATACTCCCACAGGTGCCTCACCCTATGTCTTGGTATATGGGTCTGAGGTGGTGTTTCCTTTCGAGCTCGAGGTTCCCTCATTGTGCATCTTGTTGCAAGATGCCTCGATCGATGATGAGTATCACTCAGATCATTTGCACCAATTGGAGCTGTTGGATGAAAAGTGCATTCATTCCTTAGAGCATTTGTAAGCCTATTAGAATAGGCTCAAGTGATCTTACTCTAAGAAAGTTCACAACCATTATTTTGAGGTTGGGGACCTTATCCTCAAGGAAAACCAAAAGAACACCAATGCTCATTCTGATCTTAAAGGTAAGTTCTAGGCCAATTGGTTAGGGCCCTTTGTCATAACAACCAAGTTTGGCTCAGGTACCTATCATTTAGCTTCTTTATATGGTGAAGAACTTAAAGAACCAATGAACATAATGCATCTAAAAATATATTATGCATGATCCATCATCTGCATTGCATATTGCATTTAGAATAGTTTCATATAGCATCATTGTTTGCCTGATCATTCTGCATGGTTGCATATCATATTTTGCATGACTACCTGATATTTTGTTCCATTTGCATTTCTACTTGTCATAAAATGCACTTCTACCTATTCATATTTGCATGATTGCTTGTTCATATAGATTTTGGGGAATTCACAACAATGGCAAGTGATGACACCTAGTTAGGTCGTAGCTCACATGCATTGCACTCTCACTAGGGCTTTGATGCCTAGAGAATCCCCAACCTAGGGCTCACCTTCATGCATTTCCATCATTTCATCCATCCATCTCATCTCTTCCTTATTCCTTGACCTTGAAAGTTTTCATTTCTTATATCTCTCCAAGTCAAGGGATATGGTTCTCATTTTGCTCCATTGGCCATGTCCATACACTTTATTGCACACACCACACCCCTATCGGGTAGTACTCACTTTGATCATCACTTTCTTGCACACAATACACCCCATAGTGGATAGCTTCATGGTCACAAGCGAGGGGTAGACTCCATTTGACCATTTGTAAGCATACATCCCAATGGGTACATCTCTTTTTCTTTGACCATCTTAGCGAGCACTACACCCATAGCGGGTTCAGCTCCACCTTGTCCATCTTTGCAAACTTACAACCCTCACAGGATAGGTTCATGATCATATGTGAGGAGTAGCCTACATCTCGATAATTTGTGAGCATACATCCTCATAGGACTTTTTCTTTTATTTTGGCCTTTTGGAGCTTTGTTTTCATTCGCCCATGCATTTCATTTAGGCTTGCATTTTAGATGCATTGTATTTAGTTAGATTCATATCATTCCATATCATTCATATAGGTTCATTGCATCCATTATGTCTATGTTCACCATGCATGCAAAATATATATATATATATATATATATATATATATATATATATATATATATATATATATATATATATATATGTAAGCAATCACACATGAGCACAAACTCACGTTTTTTCCCACTTTCTTGTTGCTTGCTTTTCGCTTCTCTTTTCCTCTCCTTTATTCTATGTTTTTCATTTTGAGTTGTCATCAAGAATTTTACATTCCTTTTAAAACTCGAGGGGGCACCCTGGCCTAAGAGGCATTAATGTCCCTAATGCCTTGATTTACATGCAAAAAATGAAAGTGTCTAGAATGACACCATTTTTGCACCACTCCTTTCTTCTAAACCAACCACTCCTTTTTCTATTTTTGTTTGTCATTGTCCACCCATAGGTGTCTACATATTTTTTGACGCATTTATTAGGCCATAAATGCATCAAAGAGGGGGAAAATGTAGACATGGAAAATTGACCCACTTGAGTGAGTCATTTTCCCTAGTCCCTCAAAGAGACCCTCCAACTTGCCCAAAGCAAGTTTGGGCCTCTCCTTGTTGGAAATTGTGAGTTGTCATTGATGTCAAAGGAAAAAGCAATCAAAGCAGAAATATTCTTCAAATATGATGAGCTCAAGAACGGATTTGTGAAATTTTCATTGATGTCAAAAGCAAGAGTATATTCAAGAATAAAAGTCACAATATCAATATTTGTGTGCTTGAGAAATTCAAATGGTAAGCATGGTCATTCAAATGATAAGCATGGTCAATATCATTGTGCTTGAGAAATTCAAATGGTGAGCATGATCTATACTATAGCACTTGAAGAATTAGAATGATGATGTACATTAATTAATAATGTACACTTTAATATTTAAATTAAACTTGCACTTAAGATTAGATGTGTGTTTTTTCTTTAATATTTAAATTAAATTTAAATATTAAAGTAAGGCTCTAAAGTGGGATATAATTAAATCAAATTTTAAATGTAAGGGTCGACTCCCATGGTTAAAAATATTCAAATCATTCATATATATATTGACCTAACATTGTGGTTGAATATGTGTTGTTGGTTGAAGTGCCTTCATATTACTCGCAGAAGGAGAAGAGTATTTTTGTTTACTACTACATCTGCGTTCGAAAGAGTGAAGCAAGAGGAAGAATAAGAGTTTGCCAAAGTGAGCATCATTCGATTGAGTGAGTAAGTGAGAGTCTTTTGTTAAGTGAAGAATGAGATCCAATTATTTTTGAGTGAAGTACCATACCTCTTTCATTGAGTGAAAATACCTCTCACCATTTGGATAATGTTGTGTGATGAGTGTTGAAGACTTGTGCCTTGAAGAAGAGATTGTTGGTCATCGTGAGGGCTACATTTGACAAAGTGGATTTGTCATTTGTTGAA
Source organism: Wollemia nobilis (assembly GCA_028583015.1). NCBI lineage: Eukaryota > Viridiplantae > Streptophyta > Pinopsida > Araucariales > Araucariaceae > Wollemia > Wollemia nobilis. The sequence goes on along the minus strand of JAQPPZ010016946.1, from coordinate 18,032,290 downwards.
GGCTGAAGAAGATATTCCTGGATACGTTCAAAAAAATGAATTTGTTATTCATTGAAGGCCGATGAAGAGATTGTTGTTCATTGTAAGGGCTACGTTCAGCAAAGTGGATTTGTTGGTTCGTTGAAGACTGAAGAAGAGATTGATGTTCATCATGAGGGCTACGTTTGACAAAGTGGATTTGCTGGTTCATTGAAGACATAAGAGAATATTATTGTTTGCTATGAATGATACATTTGGCAAGAGATCAAGACATAGTTCTGTTGCACATTTGATTTGAGAACAAGGTGAAAAGAAAATAGTAGCAGTAAAGAAGTTTTAGAGATACCGTGGCCAGATGTGCGCACAAAGGACTTACATAGGAACAAGCACATAAGGTATATTATTGATAAATTTATTTTGGGTATAAATTAATCTCAATATCTTGCAGTGGAAGTGTTGGCACCTAGAAAATAAAAGAGATAGATACGTCCATGCAAACGTAACCCTAAATCCAGAAAAACGTAATGTCCAAGCACATAAGGTAGTCCTGTGGGAATTCAAAGAGACAGGAGAGATAGTGGATTCATATTCCACCAAGGTGTGTAGTGGAAGTGGTGTGTTGACAGTAGGATAAGGATTATGTGTGTGGAAGACTAGAGTTCAAGTTTTGGCACAAGAAAAATATTTTTGAAGACATCAAAATAAAAAGATAAGTGTGCTTTATGCTATATCTGAAAATAAGTTTTTGTTGGTGAAAAATTGTGTGAAAGGGTTTTTGCAAAAGGCAAATGAGAAATGATGAATGCATCAAGAGTGTGATGAATTAGAGTTTTCCTTTGATAGAATAAGAGCATAGTACATATTCTTTGATATGGTGTGGTTCTTCAAGACAAATACTTGTGTAAGGGCATCTATGCAAACATTGTGAAATAAGTTTATGCTTTGTTAAAGTAATTTGAAAGAAAAAAAGAGCAGATTTGTGCATCATTGTTGGACATATTTTGTACATCTTGTTAGGCAGATTTTGTGTATCTTGTTGGGAAGATTTTGTGCATCATTGTTGGTTGTTTTGAGAAGAAAACAAAGGGCATATTTGTGCATCATTGTTGGTTGTTTTGAGAGAAAACAAAGGGCATATTTGTGCATCATTGTTGGTTATTTTGAGAGAGAAAAAAGGGCAGATTTATGCATCATTGTTGGTTGATTTGAGAGTAAAAAAAGGGCAGATTTGTGCATCATTGTTGGTTGATTTGAGAGTAGAAAAATGGCAGATTTTATGCATCATTGTTGGTTGATTTGAGAATTAAAAAAAGTAGTTATTTGTACATTGATCTAGAAGTGGATAAGCAAGGGAATACTAATGTTGTCATTGATTTTAAAGTAAGAATAAAAGTGCAAGGGTTTTAGAGCAAAATTGTGCATTGCCTTGATTGTACTAGGAAGTGAATGTCCAAGTGTTAAAAACAAAATTGTGAGCAAGTTTTGAGCAGGTTGAGCAGGATTTTGTGAGCAGAGTTTGAGCAAGTGTTTGAGCAGTTTTAAGCAAGTTTTGTGAGAGGACTTGAGCATATTGTGAAGATGATAAGAGCAGGCTTGGTAAGCAAATTTGTGTTGGTTTGGTAAGCATATTTGTGCAGGTGTGTGGAGAATATTTGTGTAGAGTTGATAACAAGCCTTGTGAGAAGGTTTAGATAATATTTGAGTAGAGCAGAGAGTAGAGCTTGTGAGAAGGTTTGAGGTAGAATTGATAAAGCCTTGTGAGTAGGCTTGGAGAAGATTTGAGTAGAGTTAAGAGCAGGTTTTGGTGAAGCAAATTTGAGCAAGTCTTCTGTATAGACTTGGGGTAGATTTGAGAAGAATAGAGATCAGGATATTGAGCTAAGTTGAGTAAGCCTTGTGTGAAGGCTTGTAGCAGCCTTGGGTAGAGTTAAGAGTAGATTGTAGAGTAGATTTGAGTAAGCCTTGTGTGAAGGCTTGTAGCAACTTTGGGTAGAGTTGAGAGAAGAGTGTTGAGTAGAGTTGAGTAAGCCTTGTGTGAAGGCTTGTAGTAGCTTTGGGTAGAGTTGAGAGAAGAGTGTAGAGCAGATTTGAGTAAGCCTTGTGTGAAGGCTTGTAGCAGCTTTGGGAAAAGTTGAGAGAAGAGTATAGAGTAGAGTTGAGTAAGCCTTGTGTGAAGGCTTATAGCATCTTTGAGTAGAGTTGAGAGTAGGTTTTGGTAAGCATATTTGAACAAGTTTTGTGTAGGATTGGAGTAGATTTGAGCAAGATTTGTGTAAATGCTTGGAGTAGATTAGAGCAAAGGGGATTATGGTCTCCTGTGGATAGAGGTCCATAAACCAAAACAAATGGGATTGGTGTCTCCTATGGATAGAGGTCCATGAACCAGAGCAGAGGGGATTGGTGTCTCCTATGGATAGAGGTCCATGAAACTTGAGCATAGGGGATTGGTATCTCCTTTGGGTTGGGGCCCATAAACATTGTAATAGGGAATTGGTTCCCAAGATATTTGTTGAGAAAATTTAGAAGAAATATTTTCTCCGTGGATGTAACCCACATTGGGTGAACCACATTAAATCTATGTCTCTCTTGTGTGTGTTGATTTGTGCATTGCTTTGTTACTGCTATTGATGATATTGGTTAATACTGCTCTAGGAAGTTATTGCAATTGATAACATTGGATAATATTGTTTGGAAAGAAAAGTAAAAGTTTATCTTATACTTTTCACCCCCCTTCTCAGTATAAGCTTGTGTTCTTCAATTGGTATCATAGCGGGTTCCTTCGTGAAAGCCTAACAACTTGAGGGAATATTTTACAAGAACACAGATGGCTCAGTAGGAAGGATTTTCAACACACAGAGCTCCATTGTTTAATGGGACTAATTATGCTTTTTGGAGTGTAAGGATGAAGATATTTTTTATGGCACAAGGGATTGATACATGGAAATCAGTTGAGAATGGGTACACAACACCTGCAACTCCTCCTACAGATCTTAATGGTAAGAAACTATATGAAAGTAATGCAAAGGCAATGAATGCAATTTTGAGTGGATTACAGGAATCAAAGTTTGTGAAGGTTATGCACTGTGGATCAACAAAATAAATGTGGGACAAATTACAGAATACATATGAAGGATATGTCAAAGTGAAGATGGCAAAACTTCAAACTCACAGGAGGAATTTTGAGGAATTGAAGATGAAATATGAGGAAGACATTGCTAGGTATCTACTTCATGTGGATGAGGTTGTTAACACAATCCGTGGACTTGGAGAAAATATTGAGGATTCTACTATTGTTCAAAATATTTTAAGGTCACTTCCTATGAGGTATGATGCAAAGGTTTCAACAATAGAAGAGATCAAGGATCTAGCAACCTTGAGGATAGATGAACTACATGGAATTCTCATAGCTTATGAGATGAGGATAGAAAAAGAACAAACATTCAAAAAGGAGGTAGCATTCAAAGCTTCAAAGAAGACAAAGGATAAGGAACCAGAATCAAGTGATGAATCAAGCAGTGAAGAAGAGGCTAACTTTGTGAGAAGAAACAAGAAGGGTCCAAGAAAACACAAAGATATGAAAACTATGAAATATTTTAGTTGTGGCAACATTGGTCACTATGCAGCAAACTATCCACAAAATGGGTATAGTAGCAGTGAAGATAGAGAGGAATATCAGAAAAAAAAGATAGAAAATCTTATCATGGAAAGAAAGACAAACATGGTCAAAGCAAGCATGAGAAGAAAATATTTCAAAGGCACAAGAAGAGTTTTTATGTTGAAGAAGCAAGCAGTGCTTCAAGTGATAGTGATGAAAGTTCTTTTGATAGTGAAAAAGATGAAATTCTATTTTTGGCAATAGAAGAGAAAGAATATGCTCCTATTGAAAACCAAATAGAAGAAAAATAAGATGCTCCGATTGAAGACCAAATAGAAGAAAAGGAAAATGCTCCTATTCTAGAAGGTCAAGAAAGAGGGAGAGTAGATGATCATATGATTGAAAATAAAAGGAAACCATAAGTGATATAAGAAAGGAACTTGTTGTTATTCTTGAAGAATTGAAGAAGGCTAGAAAGGAAAATTTAATATTGAAGGCTCAAGTACAAGAGGATGAGAAAACTAAGGCAAAACTTCTACAAGATCTCACAGATTTAGAGACTAAGCTTGAAGAGGCAAAGAAAATTGAAGAAGGTATGACGATGCAGTTAAAGGCTAAAGAGCTAAAGTGTGAAAGACTAGAAGAGGAAGTTCAAAAGGGTCTTGGAACATATCTTAATGCATTATCATGATTCAAAGAGAGCTCAAAAACTTTGGATGATATTCTCAAGGTACAAATATCTCCATTCATCAAAATAGGACTTGGTTATGAAGAAGGTCAAAAGGAACAAGAGGGAAAGACAAGCTCAAGAGAAGAGGAAGTTTCAAAGGAAGTGATTGAAGAAGAACCTGAGACATTTGATGAAGAAGTAAAAGGTGGAAGCTTCAAAAAGGAAGAAAACAATGCACAATCAAGAAACAGGGATCATCACAGAAAATATAAAGGAATATTTATGGGATCATATCCTCCAAGGCAAGGTGAACATTTCTTTCAAGGTCATTGCTACTCATGTAATCATTTTGGTCACAGAGCTATACATTGCAAGGTTCATGGTCAAAATGTGTATGGCTTCACCAAGAGGAACTTCAATTCATTTGCACCTTTCAAATACTACAACATCATGTGTTACAATTGCAATAAGTTTGGGCACAAAGCAAAGTGGTGTAGAACAAAGTTTCCAGAATTTCCAAGGACAAGCAAGAACAAGGATGCTCAAAAGGTTCAAAAGGATGTGAGTTCAAAGGTATGGAAAAATAAAGTTGGAAGAGAAGAAGAGCATTGTAAGTTGGGAGTAGTTTTACTCCCACCCCAAAATTAATCACCTCAAAAAGAGAGGTGGTGAGGGGGTTGAGCTAAATATTTTATTTTTAGCCCCAAAGAGCCCTTTGCCATTGATGTCAAAGGGGGAGAGAATTTAGAAAGGGGAAGAAATTTTAGTAAGGGGGAGCAGTTTGGTAATCCAGTTGAAATAAAAGAAATTTTTGTTGGGTTGCCATCAATGACAAAGGGGGAGATTGTTGGAAATTGTGAGTTGTCATTGATGTCAAAGGAACAAAGCAGTCAAAGCAGAAATATTCTTCAAATATGATGAGCTCAAGAATGGATTTGTGAAATTGTCATTGATGTCAAAAGCAAGAGTATGTTCAAGAATAAAGGTCACAATATCAATATTTGTGTGCTTGAGAAATTCAAATGGTAAGCATGGTCATTCAAATGATAAGCATGGTCAATATCATTGTGCTTGAGAAATTCAAATGGTGAGCATGATCTATACTATAGCACTTGAAGAATTAGAATGATGATGTACATTAATTAATAATGTACACTTTAATATTTAAATTAAAAATTTAAATATTAAAGTAAGGCTCTAAAGTGGGATATAATTAAATCAAAGTTATAATGTAAGGGTCGACTCCCATGGTTAAAAAGATTCAAATCATTCATATATATTGACCTAACATTGTGGTTGAAAATGTGTTGTTGGTTGAAGTGCCTTCGTATTGCCCATGGAAGGAGAAGAGTATTTTCATTCATTGTTGCATCTGCGTTCGAAAGAGTGAAGCAAGAGGAAGAATAAGAGTTCATCAAAGTGAGCATCGTTTGATTGAGTAAGTGAGAGTCTTTCGTTGAGTGAAGAATGAGCTCCAATTCACTGTGAGTGAAGTGCCATACATCTTTCGTTGAGTGAACATACCTTTCACCATTCAGAGAATGTTGTGTGATGAGTGTTGAAGACCTGCGCCTTGAAGAAGAAATTGTTGGTCGTCGTGAGGACTACGTTCGGCAAAGTGGATTTGATGTTCGTTGAAGATCGAAGAAGATATTGTTGTTCACCTTGAGGGCTACGTTCGACAAAGTGGATTTGCTAGTTCACCATGAGGGCTACATTCGGCAAAGTGGATTTGTTGGTTCGTTGAAGACCGAAGAAGATATTGTTGTTCACCGTGAGGGCTACGTTCGACAAAGTGGATTTGTTGGTTCATTGAAGACATAAGAGAATATTGTTGTTCGTTGTGAGTGATACGTTTGGCAAGAGATCAAGACATAGTTCTGTTGCACATTTGATTTGAGAACAAGGTGAAAAGAAAATAGTGGTAGTAAAAGAAGTTTTAGAGACATCGTGGCCAGATGTGTGCACAAAGGACTTACACAGGAATAAGCACATAAGGTATATTATTGATAAATTCATTTTGGGTATAAATTAATCTTAGTATCTTGTAGTGGAAGTGTTGGCACCCAAAAAAGAAAAGAGACAGATACGTCCATGCAAATGTAACCCTAAATCCAAAAAAATGTAACATCCAAGCACATAAGGTAGTCCTGTGGGAATTTGAAGATACAAGAGGAGATAGTGGATTCATCTTCCACCAAGGTGTGTAGTGGAAGTGGTGTGTTGACAACAGGATAAGGATTGTGTGTGGAAGACCAGAGTTCAAGTTTTGGCACAAGCAAGGAAAAAATTTTGAAGACATCAAAATAAAAAGATAAGTGTGCTTTATGCTATATCTAAAAATAAGTTTTTGTTGGTGAAAAATTATGTGAAAGGGTTTCTGCAAAAGGTAAATGAGAAATGATGAATGCATCAAGAGTGTGATGAATTAGAGTCTTCCTTTGATAGAATAAGAGCATAGTGCATATTCTTTGATATGGTGTGGTTCTCCAAGACAAAGACTTGTGTAAGGGCAGCTATGCAAACATTGTGAAATAAGTTTATGCTTTGTTAAAGTAATTTGAAAGAAAACAAAGAGCATATTTTGTGCATCATTGTTGGGCAGATTTTGTACATCTTGTTAGGCAGATTTTGTGCATCATTGTTGGTTGTTTTGAGAAGAAAACAAAGGGCAGATTTTGTGCATCATTGTTGGTTGTTTTGAGAGAAAACAAAGGGCATATTTGTGCATCATTGTTGGTTGTTTTGAGAGGAAAACAAAGGGCAGATTTGTGCATCATTGTTGGTTGTTTTGAGAGGAAAACAAAGGGCAGATTTTTTGCATCATTGTTGGTTTTTTTGAGAGGAAAACAAAGGGCAAATTTTGTGCATCATTGTTGGTTGATTTGAGAATTAAAATGAGCAGTTATTTGTACATTGATTTAAAAGTGGATAAGCAAGGGAAGATTAGTTTTGTCATTGATTTTAAAGTGATAATAAAAGTGCAAGGGTTTTAGAGTGAAATGTGCATTGCCTTGATTGTACTAGGAAGTGAATGTGCAAGTGTTGAAAATAGAATTGTGAGTAATTTTTGAGCAGGTTGAGTAGGATTTTGTGAGTAGAGTTTGGGCAAGTGTTTGAGCAGTTTAAGCAGGTTTTGTGAGAGGATTTGAGAATATTTTGAAGAGGATAAAATCAAGCTTGGTAAAAAAAAATTGTATGTTTGGTAAGCAGATTTGTGCAGGTGTGTGGAGCAAATTTATGCAAAGTTAAGAGCAAGTCTTGTGAGAAGTTTTGGAAAATATTTGAGCAGAGCAGAGAGTGGACCTTGTGAGAAGGTTTGAGGTAGAATTGAGCAAGCCTTGTGAGTAGTCTTGGAGAATATTTGATCAGATTTAAGAGTGGGTTTTGGTGAAGCATATTTGATCAAGTCATGTGTATAGACTTGGGATAAATCTGAGAAGAATAGAGATTAGGATATTGAGCTGAGTTGAGTAAGCCTTGTGTGAAGGCTTGTAGCAACCTTGGGCAGAGTTAAGAGCATATTGCAGAGCAGAGTTGAGTAAGCCTTGTGTGAAGGCTTGTAGCAGCTTTGGGTAGAGTTGAGAGAAGAGTGTTGAGCAAAGTTGAGTAAGCCTTGTGTGAAGGCTTGTAGCAGCTTTGGGCAGAGTTGAGAGAAGAGTATAGAGCAAATTTGAGTAAGCCTTGTGTGAATGCTTGTAGTAGCTCTAAGTAGAGTTGAGAGTAAATTTTCATAATAAGATTTGAGCAAGCCTTGTGTATAGGTTAGAGTAGATTTGAGCAAGTCTTGTTTTGTATTGGAGCATATTTGAGCAAGCCTTGTGTAAAGGATTGGAGCAGACTAGAGCAGAGGTGATTGGGGTCTCCTGTGGATAGAGGTCCACAAACTAGAGCAAAGGGGATTGGTGTCTCATGTGGATAGAGGTCCACGAACTAGAGCAGATGGGATTGGTGTCTCCTATGGATAGAGGTCCACAAAACTTGAGCATAGGGGATTGGTATCTCCTTTGGGTTGGGGCCCATAAACATTATAATAGGGAATTGGTTCCCAAGAGATTTGTTGAGAAAATTTAGAAGAAATATTTTCTCCGTGGATGTAACCCACATTGGGTGAACCACATTAAATTTGTGTCTCTCTTGTGTGTGTTTATTTGTGCATTGATTTGTTACTACTATTGATGATATTGGTTAATACTACTCTAGGAAGTTATTGTAATTGATAACATTGGATACTATTGTTTGGAAAGAAAAGTAAAATTTTATCTTATATTGTTCACCCCCCTCTTAGTATAAGCTTGTGTTCTTCACTCCCCTCTATTTTCCCCTTTTTTCCTTGCTCCAATGAAATCATGGTCGACCCTTATAGGGCATGATTTTTCCTAGTTGGGTTTTCTCTTAGAAAACCCTAGCGTTCCACTTAACCTTATTTGGTGTTGGCTTTTCCTTAGTTTTTCCACCCATTATTGTTTCAAATATCCTATAAATTAAATATTTGAATCTCTTCTTTTACCCCCTAACAAGCTCAAGAAACTAGTTAAACAAGCAAGAAATAATCCAAGAACAAGTTCTAACAAGAATCTATTGAAGCTTTTTGGATTTTTGTGGAGATCTCTTTGATTGTATTTGATTGTGTGTTTCTTCCCTTGGTGGATAAGAGTTGGAGCCCTAAGGATAAGTCTACTATATTGGAGATCATCCTTTTGTTTTATTTTTCACTACCACCAGGTTTTTTTTACTTATTTTCATTTGTACATTGCTAAACGTGTACTCACTATTAGTTCATTTGCATTATTTTATTACATTTTTATTCTATTGTAAAATCACATCCCATAATTATAGGGCATGATTTCATTAAAAGTAAAATTTTGGTCCCCTCCTATAGGGTGTGATTTCACCAAAACTAAGATTGGGAGTAGAATTCCATCCCCAAACTCTAGATTTGTATTTCATGAGATATTTAGATCATAATTATGCAAACTGCATTCTATTTATTATTCTATTTTGTTGCATTGTATTCTTCTTATTCATCTTCCAAATGGTTCAAATTTCACTTTAATATTCTAATTGTCATCTAAAAGGAACTAGGGGGCTTGAATGCACCTTCAATTACAATCATATAGTGGCCTAAGTAGGCCCTCCAACGTTGATCCTATTGTTTGAAGGTTTTGTAAGTTCTTTTGCAGGAGAGAAGTTGTGGAACAATGCTAGATGCAAGATAAAGCTTGGAACAACCACCAAATTAGATAAGTGCCCTAGTAGATCTTTAGGTTGTTTGTTGATTACTTTTTATCCATTTATGTTCAAAATATAGATCACAAGTAAAGAAAATCATTTGATAAAATTTCTAGGCATTTGAAAGAATAAAAGTATATAGTGTGCATCTAGGGTTTTAACCTTGTTTGTACATTTCTCTTGGATAATTGCTCAAAGGCTTTATTTTGCAATCCTAGGATTAGTGATCATTCAAGCAAAGAATCATTCTAGGATTAGCTCTTGTCTTCTTACATCTTGTATCTTGCGTTATTCTTCCTCTTTTCATAGTGTAGTTTAGAAAGGCCAAAACATAGGTACATGCTTAATTGACACATTCAAACATATTTTGAGTCCTAAAACCATTCCTTGTGAACCCTTCTTCCAATTTCCCATCAAGTGTAGAGTTATAACATACTCCCATGGTTCACCTCAACTCCCAATGGATCCAACCAAGAATCATATGCAGTAGGGTAGTTTTCCCCCCTCTATAGTATATTCTGGTAATATGGTGAGTATTGACTCTAGGAATTTTCTCCATATAGAAAGTGGCATTGGTGGGCGTCATGGGATTGGATTATCCCATATCAAGGATATTTTGGTTGATGCAATGACCATATCTTTGAATTTGGTACAACAATGATATCAATAAAAGTTTGGATAGTGGATTTGCTTACTGGTTAGAACAATCACACCTCACGAGGAGTGATACAACAGGATCATAATCAAGAGCACAAGGTCTGACTCAATCAAGGACCTCTAGAAGTTTTTTTATAAGGTAAAATCCTTGCTATAATGCGATATTTAGGTGCACTTAAACTTAGGGGGGAGGAAAATAAAAAAGAGAAAAATAAAATAACTCAACAAAAAAAAAGGGTGGCAATGCACCAAAATATCCGCTGAGATCTCCTTAATAATCTTGAATGCTATGTCCAACGATGAACACTTCCTCTCCTCGACACAGTTAGGCACAATAGATAAAATTGCTAGTCCAAAAATTGACGTAGGTCTTCTACACACACATATGTAAGAAAAACCTAAAGAATCACATAAAAACTATAAACACATGCATACACACAAAAAAAAGGTCAATGGAGAACCATAGATGGCTAGTCCAAAAATTGATACAAGACTCCATGTATATATATACAAGTAATTTTATACAAATATTGTGCTGGAAGTGAGGGTTCAATTTACCCACAAGTTTCTTAGAAACCAACTACTCTACAAAAATAAATGAAAGGAAATCTTACAAAAGAAAGCAAATGCAAAAATTTTGATCCTTTTTACATTCTACACTACTACTATTTATATATTACAATAGAGAAAATTTACCTCCAAAATTATTTGCAATTGGTTCTTACAATCTCAACTACCTCTTCTAAGAATCCCTAATCTTAAATTAGGTACCCTTTGTCATAACCATTGTTATATCTGGGACTACCAACACCATAATTATCTTAAATGAACCTATGATTCAATTAATTATGATTTCATATAGTAGGTGGTATTTCTCTTCTAGAAGAGTATACATTTATGGCATTCTTTATCTCCTTGCAATTGACTAGATGTTAGATTCTTGGTTTTTAGATAACCCATCATGTTGGTATATATGGGCTCTAATATCTTATAAATATCAATAATATATCTTAAATTAGCTTAATATTTCTGCTCTTCAAACATAGTGTCAACGATATCATCAAGGATTTTAATATATGGTTCAAAAACATCTAGCATTCCAATAGTAACTAGCCCTTGAATTTCCTTGAACATATATTGTACTTGGCCTTTCATAGAGGCAAGCCTAAAGATCTCTCTATAGATCTAGGATCTTCTTTAGTCTCTTGACCATTTATTTTCTATCCATCCCTGGTTTTTGTGCATACAATACCAACATTATAGATATGAGCTTGAATACCTTGTAGAATCTTTTCCTTGTAGCCAATTGTTCTTTGACCTGTTTGATTATTTATGTGACTGGGTTCATGTTGTGTTCTATATAAGCTACAAAGTGGAAGTGTCCCTAGGTATTCATTACCTATATCTTGATTTTTTGTAGAGGAACTTGAGCTATTAAATGTCAATCAAAATTTTTAGATCTATAACTATTTCTATTTCCTTCGGTGCCATCAATTTCTTTTGTATTTTATTGGTCTTTTGATCTCTCGCTTGCTAGGATTCTTGAATTTTTTTCACTTGGTCTTCTAGTTGGGTATTTTCTTGGATATTTGGTTACTTTCACTGGATTTACACCTATGAAATCTATTGTGAGATATCCTCCAACCATTTCATTTTCTTCTCAACTTCATCGAGTTGAGGTTTGAGGTCTTCAGATTGCTTCTTTTGTTGATCTTATTCAAAGGCATCATTTTTTAGTTCTTCATTTTCTTGCTAGATTTGGTCCTTTTTGGATTTAAGTTGTGTTTCCTAGATCTATTTATTCTTCTTCTCATGTGCCTTATCCCTAACTACTAGTTGGACAAATAAGGTGATAGAAATGAGATGATAAGAGTGGTTATAGGAGTGATGGTTATATTTGGAGGCATGGTGCCTCTAAGAGAACCATGATCCACACTAGCAGGTGGTGAGGTAAGTGCAATAGAAGAGGTGGAAGGATAGTGAGAAGTGGAAATATATGAAATGAGAGTAGAGAAAGAAGTGATATAGGTGGATGGTGGAATGAAAGTGGATATGGGTATAATTGTAACAAAAATTCTGGTCATTCTCAACTTAGGAGAGGTTACTCAAGGGATTTATCTCTCCTCAAGCTATGGTGTCTTCTAACATTGATCTATATATTTTAAACCTTTTTTACCCTTCTATTGTCATCTACTACACTATTAAGCTAAAAATTTCTAATGTTGTTTGTGCAATAAAAATAACAATTTTTTATGTAGAGGCAAAGAATTGGTCATCAAACATGCTATCTTGTGTCTATTTTATATCACATCTTTTGACAATCTAGGATCTTTCAGTCCAAATACGTCAACTTCCTCAAGAACCCTAGCTTCTAATGGTTCATATTGATTTTTAGGTTAAATTCATTCTTAGCCTTGGTATATGAGTTCCATTTAGGTGGATTATTATACTATACCTATATTTTTCCTTCATAGCTAGGTCTACTTCCCAATATGGAAAGAGTTGGCTCCTCACTAGAGTTGGCCTCCTAAATATTGTATATCTTTTCATGTGTAAAGCAAATATCTAAACTTTTGGCCTTCAACTTGCATCTGAAATATCCTATGGATCATATGACTACCTATTTATGAATTTTTCTATCCCAACATCCCTTATTTATCCTCAATTACTTTGTTGAACCCTCACAACCTAGGAGTGATTTTCATGATGGGTTGTATAAAGTTATTTTCTTCTACCCCTTGAAATATTTTAGGTCCACATATTCTAGTTGCCTAGCACATTCAATATTGAACATGTGGTTAAGCATGCATTTTGATAACTTAAAGGGATTGACTAAAAATCCATAAAGGCATATAAATAATAGTTCCTCTCTAGATAAAAATCCTTTTTTGGACATTCTTAAGACTTCATTATCTACATGGTCTCATTTGATAACCTTGGTACCTTTCCCCTCATTTTCTACAGGATCACCTTGACACTTTGTCATAGAAGTGATAAGATATTTGTTTGCTTCTCGACAAGGTACTTTGGTATATTTCACTATTGAAAGAGGTTCCCCATTCACCCCTACCTGATCTAGCTACAAGGTCAAAAAATAGATCTTATTTTGATATATTATCATCCAGATTAGCTAAGAGGTATAGGTAAACTTCCTTTCCTCAAATTCCTTAAGTAAATTACCTATTTGATTCACAATGTATCTAGCATATGCAATCATTTGGAAGTGCTCTAGGTATATTGAATTACATGCAAAAGGACAACATGCTCTTCATAAGTCTTGGTACTTAATATCTCCCTACACATGAAGGCTAACCAAATAACACCATCTAAACATCATCTTTGGAAATCTCTAACTCCAATGAAATATTGAAGTTAATTACCTTGGATTTCTTCATGTAGGGGACTAGGAAGTCTCTCTGGTAGTGAGTGTTGCACCTATAGTGAGCATCCTTTTATGTTTTGGGGTTGCAAGACACCCACATGGTCAAGATGTCAGTTGTATTTAACATTTTATTGATATACCCTTATCTAATGTCAAATGATTCCTCACTTCATCATGATAACTTGATGCTTCTTCTAAAGAAAGTATACCTTTCACCACAGACTTCCACAAGCTCAAGGTAGATCCATACTTGTGGGACTAGGTTCATGCCTATACTTGAGTCCAAATCTTGTTGATTCTCCATGAATCCATTTGAGAACTCATGTTATACCTCCTTAATTCTTCATTTTTTGCCAAGGCAATGTAATGTTTGAACTTACCTTCTACCCCTTTATAAGGATCATAAAAAATGTTCTCAAGCCTTTGAGGAGGAGATGAAGGCTACCATTTTATCTTTCCTCTCATATTTCCTTTTTTCTTGGATGATTTTGCTTCTTCTATTAGTACTAGGATTGGTGATAGCAAAATGAATATGGGAGGGTAGTTACAATGGATGACATAGACACAAGGTTTGATTATAGAATTGATAGGCTTCCTAAGGTATATGAGGTGTCCATCACATTTTTTTTTTTGAATTTACATGGTGGAATCGGTAGCCACCACGAATCCGGGAAGGCTGTCCAGCTTTTATGGCTGCCACAGTATTCTGCGTTGTCCACCCCAGAAGTTGCCACACAGTTCTTCGTGCAGTCCACCCATATAACCACCATGCCACAATCATTTTAAACCTTTTACGTCGTTGAAAGCACTAGAAAAGGGACAAGCGTTCAGTTCGGCGAGGCCCGAGATTTGAACCTTGGACCTCCGCCCCCTTATGGGATTTGGATGAACCAATTGGTCTACACCTCGGACCCACCATCGCATTTTGAAAGAAGAAAAAAGTTGGATTTTTGATGAAAAATGACCAAGTATGGGCTTAGGAGTGGTTCTTTAGTGCCATTGATGGATTAATTTGCAAAACTAGTTAATTTTCTTGAAGAACAAGATAATTCACTATCTTTTATGGGCTTAGAATTTTTTTAGTTTTTTTGGGCAACTTCCTAGTAAATGCAAACAATTCACTCAATTAGTTAAACAATTCACTCCTTTTAGGGTTCCTTAGAAATATTTTTCTTAAGGAGTGGTTTGCTCAAGGAAACAAGCAATTTTCTAGAGAAACCAAGAAATTTGCCAAGTGATTCAGTAATAAACTTTGACTTGGAAGAACTTTTGTTTGGATGACTAAATTTGTGAATGGAGAGATTCATTTAAAATAGTGATAAAATCACTCCTTTGGGCTGGTAAAGTTAATATTTGATAATATTGAGCATTTCTAATAAAGGTTGGCAAACTACTTACTAGCATTTACTTAGGCTTACTAGTGTGCTAATCAATACTAGTAAACTCCTAGTCTTGGGATTGCATTTGCAAATCCTCTAGTTAGAAATGGGAACCCCAATAGGGCTCAACCTTTTTTATTGGCATATTTATGTTGGTTGACTCTTTAAGACTAGAGTGAATATACTCAAGTGGTTCACAAGGTTGGAACTGCATAGTCCACTCTCGTGTGACTTACTTTAGGGAGAAACATCTAATGCAAATAGTAGGGTTTGTTAAGAGTGGTTCATTCCCACTTGGTTGTAGCAAGTAGTTATACAATTTGCTTGGGATTATTTAGTTTAGTTGTGAGAGAATAAATTTTGTGTTTGAAGTAAACTAGATAGAATAAAATAATCTAGGGGTTATATATATCCCCTCGGTTGCCCATGTCCAAGCCTGGTGCAAAACTGGTCTGGTTAGATCGGTAGGCCTACTTAGGGATGATTTACTAGACCAAGTGATCTACACATTAGGGGTAACCTTGTAGGTGGTTTTCTCATAAGGAGAAGTAATTTACTTTGCATGCCCTTAAAATTTTATTTTATTTTTTAACAACAATGTAAATGTTTTCATAATGCTAACATCGTTTTGCATATGCAACAAATTAAATGTCTATAGGAAGATTAATTTGGAGGGGAAATAGAAGAAGAGGGTAGTAAGAAATGATATTGTAGAATAAATTAAAATACAAAGAGCTAATAATATCCAAACATCCAAAGAAAGGATATGTAAATATTTACATTTCTTTTGACCTGAAAGTTTTGCTAGATAGGTTAAAGATGTTGCTTGTTTATCAAAATTGGTAGTGTTATTCCAGTCTATAGCAATGATATTGTAAGCATTTAGACCACTAATATAAAGTATTTGATAGGGACTACATTAAAGGGAATAAAAATTATGATCACTTCTTAGTTTAGCTCAGTCTTCATTCCATTTGAACATAAGATCACCTTCTTTTCAGTCCATTTCAATGACTCATTAGTCAAACCACCTTTTGATCACTTCTTGATATTGGATTGTCCTCTTGAATGCTTTATTTTTTTCATATTTTAGGGCAAATATGGCATTAAATATTTTCTTACATTGATTTTATTTTGATATCCTCTAAGTCTAATTATTGTGACATTTGGAGGGAAGGAAGTTCCAAGTTGACTAGCAACACAATCTATTTTTCTTAGTCTGACTTGTATATAGATAAACCTCTAGAGGCTTTAGGTGTCACTCTATCTATCCAAAGTGATTTTTGTATCTTGGTGTTTCAATATCTTTATGATTTAACAAGAACATTATTTAGGATCCTTGTTATATTCTTCTTTATAGATTCTATTAATTATTTCCCTAAGGATAATAATTTGAGAATATCTTGAGTTAGAACCTATATTCCAATACAAATTTTATCACTTTGGACCCTTTGAAATAGATGGTATTGTTTGTGATTATGGTGGATGGTGTCCCAAAATTTGTGATGATATCTTCTAACAACTAGACAACTACCTCTTGATTGGTTGATTTGTTTGACACTACCTCCACCCACTTAGTGAAGTAGTTTGTTGCAGTGAAGATCCATCCATATCTTGTGCTAGAAAATGACTTATCTTGTTAATGAAGTCTAGGCCCCACTATTTAAAATTTTCCATAACTATGACAAGCTTTAGGGGCATTGGTGTTTTTATTCTTTTTCTCATGAATATACAATACAATTTTAAGTTCTTAACCATTATAATCAACCAATGAAGATTATAGAACAATAGTGGACTACTCAGGATTTTTTGTGTTGTGGTTGGTGCAAAATAATACCCTCCCTCATTATTATATTTCTTGATTAAATATTTTATCTTTTATTCTTTACACACCTTAGCAAGACACCATCATATCCTTTCCTAAATAGAACTCTATCAAATCATGTGTAATGCATTGTTTTTACCTAAATCAGACCCTTTATTTTGGAGTCAATCCTTTTAGGACCTTTCTAGTAGTCATGTACTTGTAAATATCTTCCATTTATTCTATTTTATCATCAACTTATATCTCTTCTACTAGGGTGATTTGGTCTTTCAAAATAGACATTACTAGATTTTTGGACAAGGCTCAATCCCTAATGTGCTTGGTTGGTTTGATATTTATATCAAACTCCTAAATTTTATTTATCTATGTAGCTCTCTTTTTCCATAGTTCACCATGAAGTGCATCATATCAGATATTAGGGTGAACTATGAATACAATGGTCTTACTTTATATTAGCTAACACTTAAACTTCCTAACAGTCTTCGTGATAGCAAACCTTTGTTTTTAAATGAAGGTATATATTTCTTCATAGCTATGAAGGACCTTACTCATGAATGAGATGGGATGTTCATAATTTATCATTATTCTATGTTAGGATTGCAACAATTCCTTCATGTATTCCAAATACATAGAGCCTAAAGTTCTTGGAGAATTTGGGATTAACTAGTACTAGGAATTTGGTGATGGCATATTTAATATTTTAGAAGGTCTTCCTACCTTCATTAGTCTAGGTTAGTATAGCATCCTTTTTTAGTATTTTGGTGATTAGTTTGACCAATTGTGCAAAATTAGTTATGAATATAAAAACAAATTGGATGGGACCTAGGAATAATTGGATTCCTATGAGTGATGTCAGTGGGTGGAGGTATTGGATAGCCTTAATTCTAATAAGGTCTATGACTAAACCATATTTTAATACCACATGACCTAATAACTTACCTTCCTATATCATAAGGATAGACCTCTTAGTATTGAGTGAGATACCATATTCCCTACACCTCTTAAAGATAGAATCTAGATGTTTTATGTGTTTATTTTTATATTTAGAATACACAATTAAACCATTAAGGTATATGAGAATGATCTCAACAACTAGTCCTATGAAGGCAATTTCCATAGCCTATTGGAAGGTAGCCCCTATATTTGATAGCCCAAATGACATCCTGTAGCAGGTAAATGGTCCCAATTTGGTGTTGAAGGTCATATTATTTTGATCATCATCTTTAATATAGAAATTGTCTAGGAGTGACAACATTTGTGATCTTGCTACCTTATGTAAAATCTAGTCTATAGCAGGTAGAGAATAGTGGTCCTTCAATGAGTCTATGCATAGCCTTATGTCATGACTGGAACTAAATTAGCCATCCAAATAAAATTCTTAGTCAAAAAATGATTTGGGCCTATAAGAGCTTGGGGATTTTTTTCATCATTGCCTTAATTTTAGGGTTTATTGGTCACTCTTTCTACCAAAAGTGCTTTGCAATTGATTCTAGCTCAATGGTATTCTCTATGGTATTTTAGTTATAGACCTTCAAATATTGATAAGACCAAATAATGATATCTTTGTATTTACCATAGAGATCCTTGAATAGGCCAATTTATTCCTCAATGTAATCCTCCCTAACAACAAATTCTTCCCTTCAAAAACTTCAACAAAGTGATAGGAAAAGTCTTTAACCTTGATACTAGATTTATTCATGCTATCATCTGAGTTAAGTAATATTTTCAAAGTAATTAACTCCTTTGGAAATTGGTTTACTTCTAGATGAGTTACCTCATTTTTAATGTTGTTCTTGCATACATATTTATCTTTAGCATGTTTAGCTTCTTTAATCAAGAACTTGATTATCTGCTCATCATTATTGAAGACTTGCTAGTGGTTAGAATTATCAAGAATTATTGGCCTGAATTCCACTTCTAGCTTCTTTGGTTTATCCCAAATGACAATGGTGGGAGAAAATTTTACTGTCATTATTGCTAGTTCATTCACCTTAGCATTTAACTCCCTTGGAACTACCTTAATTTCATTTGTGTTGAAGCTTTCTAACAGATCCTAGACCTAGTTTTCATATGATTTTAAATGTTTATTCTTAGTTGCACATTGGCAATTTACCTAGTTTATGACTAGTTTAGAGTTACAAAATACCTTCAAGTTCTTAAACCCCATATTTTCAACTTTCCTCAAGCCAATGCACAATACCTTATATTTAGCCATATTTATCATGTAATTTAACAATAATTAACATGCAAAATTGGTGTGTTCACCTTTTCGATCAATAAACTAAATGCTAATATCTTGGTTCTAGTGTCATCATATTGAATTATCTAGACCTTGTTAGGTGTATGTGCATTTTGGCTTATTAAGAATAGGATTTTGGATGGTTTCTCTCATATGAGGTAATTCCCTAGCTCAGTCTCCTAATATTTGATCTTTGGTCATCTTCATCTTGAAACACACCAATTATCATATCTATCTTGGATATTTTATCATCTTACCCTTCATCATATTTGAATTATGGAAGTTGATTCTAATTCACCATTTCATCCTCATATTTTTATGTAATAATTAATTACCTGGATATTCATTCTCAATTCAGATCATCTTCCCATAACTAACCATCTTCATGTGAGTATAATCCATAACCAAGTACCCATTCCTAGATAACTTGCACATCCATTCTCTAGATAGTAATAGGCTAAATTATTGGGAAAGGTCTACCACTATTACCTCATGCACTACCAATTTTTAATATGATTTGTTATGGTCATGATCTAATATTTTGGAACTCACACAATGTTCACCATAGTGCCATCCATATGAATTGGATTCCCAACCATCCTGGTGTAAGGCGATCCCATATCTTTGTAGACTACTTTTGGCATCACTGTAATGGTCATGCCCAAATCAACTATGCAACTTCTTCGTAGATAATTCTCAATTTAAGTTTCATATAGAATGACACCAAATTAATCATTTTAGGCTTTGAATCATTCAATTTCTATTGTATTAACTTGGATATTGTATGGTTGTTATGCTATTAGATTTTGTTGTTTAGCTAAATTGGTTTGGAATGGGTTTGGTAGTTAACTTTTAGCATGTCTTCTTTCCTACTCTTTTAGAGCCTCTAAAGAAAAAAATTTATAACCAAGGAGCGCTAGCACCTCCAACATTCTTACTTTGGGAGACATCTTCATTTTTTTAGTTATGTTAAATTTGAATTAGATTGAACTACTCTAATTATGCATAGTAAACTTTCTATACTTTCTAGTAGCCATTGTGTACCCTTCCATGGTGAGAGAAGGATGTTTTAACATAATTTGACTCCTTTTGAGGTTGGTACCTCTCCTTATTAATCCTCTTTTATGTATATTTATACATTCCTTCTATAGTTATTACTCCTCTTTTATGTAGATTTATCCACATGTTTTTCCTTATTGTCTTATACATTTGTTTGGATTATATGTTTAATTCCCTTATTAATATTTTTCTTTTATCTTTATTTTTATGCAACCACCCAATCTTTATCTTTCAAGTGCACTAGTTACCTACATATCCTAAGCATTGTAGTGACTTTATTTGATTTAGTCTATTTTTGGGATGATGTTTGCTCCTTGGATGCTTTCCTCTTGACCCTGGTTTTTTTTGGTGTTATTTGACTCAAGATAATTACTTGTTGAGCTTGACAGTACTGGTCATTTTTATTAGTGTAGGAATATTTGATGGCCATCACATAATCCATAGGATCATGTCACACATTGCATGGAAAACACCATAATATTTTTATATCTGGATTGGCATTTACCATGTTGTTCTAAACTTGGTTTGTATCGTAATTGGCATCTTACCAAGGTACTTGGAATTTAGTAAGATAATGTTTTCAATTCTAAGGTTTTTTTCATTTCCTCTTTTTAGTGATATTTTATTTATCATAGTTGTTGTCACTTCCAAGATTTACAACATCTAGGATCTTTTTTATTAACACCACCCTAGATTTTTTTCTCTTTGCTAGAGAAAAATAGGTTGTACTTAGGTTCCCCATCGTTGACAAATCACAACTCTCTCCTCCAGAGCTTGAGAGTTTACAAATAGATTCTATTAATAAATTTTGAGCCTCATGCTCTAATTTATTAATAGTTGCACTAGTTACAAAAATTTTGATGTACGTGGTGGATAAGTTCATGCTGACAACTAGCGGGGAGTTTCAAGCAGCAGTGCTGGTAGACCTATCAATTTTTAGCAGCCTAGTAGAGTTGGTTGGTACACAAATATGGTGCCTATATCCCATTTTTAGGCACCTATATCTTATTAGCAGGCATCTATGTCCTGTAAGCAGGTACCTATATCCCAATTTTAGACACCTATCTCCCAGTTTCAAGTAACAGGAGGTGTTTTTCTCCCAATTTTAGGTAGTTGAAGCGCCTATATACCAATTTAAGGTGTCTATCTCCCATTTTTTGGTGCCTATCTTCACAATCAAAGCACATAAAAACTTTCTGAATGAAGATCTTCATAGTTTTCAATGACGAAGACTGTTTTAAAAATAAATATTTGTATCCCATGATTTTTATTTAAAATTAATATGTGAGCCTTCTCTTCTTGTGAGATGGTCAGATTTTGACATAAAAAATCTTACAAATCTAGACATACAGTTGAGAAGCATGTAAATCGACAAGTAGATAGGAATGTTTACAGTCTTTTTGTGTTAATAAATCTGCATGGAAAATTAAAGACCTGGATGAAAAAAGGAGTTTTGGTAGCATGGCAGTGTCAGCAATTTGGGGCAATACCAACTGGCTTATAGGGGTTTGAAGTGTAAAATGTAGTACTGGTTGTATGAAGACTTTAAGACTGCTAGCATCGATGAAAGAATGTGTAGTTTGCATGGCTGGATAGTCAGATATTGGCAGAGCTTGCAAATAGTTTTAAATGTTACCATTTGTCACTTTATTTTTTAAATTAAAATTGTAAGTCACGTGATTTATATAATAGCACCACATGCACATTAAAAAATTGGCTTCTAGATAGGGCTTTTGGTCCTCGACCTTTTTGGGCTAGAGCTTTTTGCCCTAGTGGGTTGATTCGTCGCCAATTTTTGCAAGCAGTTTAACCCCATGGATTTAATACAAAAATGGTTATTTCTATGATATTTCATTTGGGAAAACTTCTTGGTTCATACCAACCTTACCTCCTACAATTGTTGTGGTATTTGTGTTGCTTTTGTGTGTGTGTTGCACTAAGTGGGTGGAGTTAAGATAGAGACAGTTGTATCTGTGTATATTTAGTTTGGGAAGAATTTCATGGATTCGGACCAACCTTACCTCCTACAGTTTGTTGTGGCATCTGTGTTACTTTCCCCATCCTATTCCTCTTGTATATGTGGTGAATCAATCAACCATTTTTTTATTTTGGTGAAATTGCCTCTCTTTTTTAACCAAAAATTTTTTATTTTGTTGTTGCATTGTGTTTTTATCTTCCTTCTCTCTTTTCCCCTGTAAGTATAATAGTTTAGTTTAATAGTTTTTTATTTTTATTTTATGAAAGCAGTAAGTTTAGTTTAGTTTTTTTATTTATTTTTGTTTATGAAATTTGACTCTCTCTAAAGGTTTTTCCTCTCATGCAGTCCCACATGAGAGGGAAATTCCCATGTTAATGTTATGTGTGGGTGCAAATATAAGCGTACATTTTCAGCCATCAACAGTTTTAGCACGCTCAATGGGAAAAATCTGCAATTTTACTAAAATATCTGCACATATCTTGTTTATATTTTAAAATAGTCAATATTTCATGTTTATATTGACTGTTATCTACTTTTTGAAGCATTTTTTAATCATCTAGTGACTCTGCTAAAAGAACTAATTCGGATCTGCCTTATCTTTTGTTCTTTCATTTTTTGGAAGGTCTTTGTTATCGTGTATTTCAATTTTATGGGTATTTGGCACATCTGCTAGGTGTAAATTTTTTGTTCAGTTAAAAATTTGAAGATGTTAATGACTCTATGCCCAATGGATGCTAAGGCCACATGGTATTTTGGGTTTTTTTTACATTGCAAGCATGTGTCCCCTATGAGTCACCAAATTGTTCAATAAAATTTGAGCCTCCCACTCTAATTTCTCAACGACTGCATCAGTTACAAAAATCTTACGATATGTGGTGGACAAGTTCATTCTAACAGTTGGCAGGGAGTTTCAAGCAGCAGTGGTGGCAGACCTATCAATTTTTGGTATCTTGGCAGACCTATCAATTTCTAGCATCCTAGAAGAGTTGGTCGATACACGTAGATAGCATCAATATCTCATTTTTAGGTGCTTATATCCCAACAACAAGCGCCTATATCCTATCAATAGGAACCTATATCCCAATTTTAGGTACTTATATCTCAGTTTCAGAAAGTCAAAGGTACCTATCTCCCTATTTTAGGTGCTTATCTTCCATTTTTTGTGTCTACCTTTCCATTCAAAGCACAAAGAGACTTTTTGATCAAAGGCATTCACAATTTTCGATGATGGAGACTGTTTTAAAAATAATTATTTGGATCCTATGAATTTTATTTAAAATTATAATGTAAACCTTCTCTTTTTTGTGAACTGGCTAGATTCTAACATAAAAAATATTACGAATCTAGATAGATAATTGAGAAGCGTGTAAGTCAACAAGTAGGTAGGAAAGTTTACAGTCTTGTCGTATTAATAAATCCGTGTGGAAAACTAAAGACTTAGGTTGTAGAAGGAGTTCTAGAAAAACGGTAGTATCATCAAGTTGGTGCAATACCAATTGTCTTAAAGGGGTTTGAAGTGTAAAATGCAGTGTTGGTTGTACAAAGACTTTAAGACTGCTAGCATCAAGGAAAAAATGTGTAGTTTGCATGGTTGGGTTGTCAAAGACTAGTAGAGCCTATAGATAGTTTTAAATGTTACCATCTGCCACTTTATTTTTTAAATTAAAATTGTAAGTCATGTGATCTATATAATAGTGTTGCATGCACATTAAAAATTTAGCTTCTAGCTAGGGCTTTTAGTCCTTGGCCTTTTTTGGTTTGAGCTTTTGGCCCTGGTGGGCTGATTCATCACCAATTTTTGCAAGTAGTGTATCCCTGCGGATTCAATACAAAAATGGATGTTTCTATGTATATTTCATTTGGAAGAACTTCATGGGTTCATACCAACCTTACCTCCTATAGTGTTTGTGGCATTTGTGTTGTTTTTGTGTGTGTTGCACTGCATTGGCAAATTTAAGATAAAGACAGATGGGTTTTGTGTATATTTAATTTGGTAAGAATTTCATGGATTCATACCAACCTCACCTCTTGTAGTTTTTTGTGGAATCTGTATTACGTTCCCCATCATGTTCATCATGTGGCTACTATGAATCAGTCAACCATTTTTAATTTTGATGCAATTATCTCTCTTTTTTCCTAGTATGTTTTTATTTTGTTGTTGTGTTGTGTTTTTATCTTTCTTATTTATTTTCCCCTATAAGTTTAATAGTTTTTATTTTTGTTTTACGAAAGTCAGCTCTCTCTGAAGGTTTTTCCTCTCACACAGTCCCACATGAGAGGGAAATTCCCATGTTGATGTTGTGTGTGGGTGCAGATATAAGCATACATTTTCAGCCATCAACAGTTTTGGCACGCTCGATGGGATAGATCTACAATTTTACTAAAATATTTGCACATATCTTGTTTATATTTTAAAATAATCAAGATTTGGTATTTATATTGATTGTTATCTTCCAGTTGAAGCATTTTTTAATCATCTAGTGACTCTGCTAAAAGAACTAATCTAGATATGCCTTATATTTTGTTCTTTCATTTTTTTAGAAGGTCTTTGTTACCGTGTGTTTCAATTTTATGGGTATTTGGCACATCTGCTAGGCGTTTCAATTTTTTGTTCAGTTAAAAAATTGAAGATGTTAATGACTTTATGCTCACTGGATGCTAAGGCCACCTGGTCTTTTGGGTTCTTTTCACATTGCAAGCATTTGTCCCTTATGAGTTGCCAAACTATTCAATAATTTTTTAGCCTCTTGCTCTAATTTATCAATGACTGCCCTAGTTACAAAAGTCTTGCGTACATGGTGGACAAGTTCATGCTGACATTTGGCAAGGAGTTTCAAGCAGCAGTGCTGGCAAACCTATCCTGGCAGAGTTGGTCGGTAGACGTAGACAGTGCCAATATCCCATTTTTAGGTGCTTATATCACATCAACAAGTACCTATATCCTGTCAGCAGGAACCTATATCCCAATTTTAGGCACTTATCTCCCAGTTTCAGACAGTAAAAGGTACCTATCTCCCTATTTTAGGTGTTTATCTCTCGTTTTTGCTATCTACCTTTCTAGTCAAAGCACACAAAGAATTTTTGATCGAAGACATTCACAGTTTTTGATGATGGAGATTGTTTTAAAAATAAATATTTATATCTCATAACTTTTATTTAAAATTATAATGTAAACCTTCTCTTTTTTGTGAACTAGCTAGATTTTGACATAAAAAATATTACAAATCTAGATAGACAATTAAGAAATGTGTAAGTCAGTAAGTAGGTAGGAAATTTTGCAGTCTTGTCATGTTAATAAATTCGTGTGGAAAATTAAATACTTGGGCTATAGAAGGAGTTCTGGCAACATGGTAGTGTCATCAAGTTGGTGCAATACCAACTGTCTTAAGGGGTTTGAAGTGTAAAATGCAGTGTTGGCTATATGAAGACTTTAAGACTGCTAGCATCAAGGAAATAATGTGCAGTTTGTAGATTTGGGTGGTCAGAGACTGGCAGAGCCTACAGAGAGTTTTAAATGTTACCATCTGCCACTTTTTTTTTATAAATTAAAAATTGTAAGTCATGTTACCTATATAATAGTGTTGCATGCACATTAAAAATTTGACTTCTAGCTAGGGCTTTTATTCCTTAGCCTTTTTGGGTTGGAGATTTTGGCCCTAGTGGGCTGATTCATTGCCAATTTTTTCAAGTAGTGTATCCTTATGGCTTCAATACAAAAATGGATGTTTCTATGTATATTTCATTTGGAATAACTTCGTGGGTTCATACCAACCTTACCTCCTACATTTTTTGTGGCATTTGTGTTGTTTTTGTGTGTGTTGCACTGCATGGGCAGATTTAAGATAAATATGGATGGGTTTTGTGTATATTTAGTTTGGGAAGAATTCCATGGATTCGGACCAACCTTACCTCCTACAGTTTGTTGTGGCATCTGTATTACGTTCCCCATCATGTTTGTCATGTGGCTACGATGAATCAATCAATAATTTTTAATTTTGATACAATCATCTTTTTTTTCCTAGTATGTTTTTATTTTGTTGTTGTGTTGTGTTTGTATCTTCCTTATTTCTTTCCCCTATAAGTTTAATAGTTTTTTATTTTTGTTTGTATGAAATTCGGCTCTCTCTTAAGGTTTTTCCTCTAATGCAGTCCCACATGAGAGGGAAATTCCCATGTTGATGTTGTGTGTGGGTGCAAATATAAGTGTACATTTTCAGCCATCAACAGTTTTGGCACGCTCGATGGGATAGGTCTGCAATTTTATTGAAATATCTGCACAGATATTATTTATATTTTAAAATGGTCAAGATTCAGTGTTTATATTGATTTTTATTTACTTTTTGAAGCATTTTTTAATCATCTAATGACTTTGCTAAAATAACTAATCCGGATCTGCCTTATCTTTTTTCTTTCATTTTTTTGGAAGGTCTTTGTTACCATGTGTTTCAATTTTATAGGTATTTGGCACATCCACTAGGTGCAAATTTTTTGTTCAGTTAAAAATTTGAAGATGTTAATGACTCTATGCCTAATGGATGCTAAGGCCACTTGGTCTTTTGGGTTCTTTTCACATTGCAAGCATGTGTCCCCTATGAGTCGCCAAACTGTTCAATAAATTTTGAGCCTCCTGCTCTAATTTATCAATGACTGCATGAGTTTTTGGATAAAATATTGGTTATTTTTCTAAATTTCAATTAATTATCTCCATTTAATTTTCAACCCAGGGTAGTGCGTAGTCTTGTGAGCAGTCGTGCAAAATCTATGCTTGTAATTTCTCCTTAGGAATTGAGTCCCTTAGATTATTTTTTGGGGGTGTTTAATGTTTGTTGAAGTTTATTTTTAAACCAATAATCCTATGCTAAGTCTAAGAAACATGACTAAAAACATTAAAACTCTAAATAACTACCTTGTTGTAAATTACAAAAAAAAACAGGGAAAATGTTGGAAATTAATTAATCTATTAAAATAATTACAAAAAACAAGGGAAATAGAGAAGAACTATAATGTAAGTGGGCGCACTCTTCCAGCAGGTTTTTCCCGTGGTAGAATGTTCATCGAAATCTTAGAAGATGCTTTTTACAAGAATAATGCATAGATTTTTATTAACAGTTTACAATTGAGAAAAATACATAAAAAATCTGGGGGGTCTTCTTCAGGAGTGGTCTGCATATTTATAAAGTATACGGCTAGCCTTGTTACAATGAACGAATCAACACATGATTCATTGTTACAGTTGGTTGCTTGAGTCAGGAAAAATATCATGATTTTTTAGCGTATTATGTTTCCTATATATGTTGATATTTTATTTGCCCGACTTACAAAATTAATTTATGTAACAGCTAAAAAATAGGTGATGAATCACCTTTGACATTATCCCATGTTTGTTTATGATGCTAGAAATCCTTTCATGCTGGTTGTCAATGTGTTCGCTCCGTTCTGCCAACCACAGAGTCATGCTGAAGTTTGACGCTAACGGGAATCAGGCATCGCAGTTGAAGAAGTCGAAAAGCAGGTGCCTTTCATTTGCATAACGGGAATCAAGTGCCTTCCATTGTATAATTGGAAGTAGGCACCTTCCACCGTATAATTAGAATTAGGCATCTTCCATTGTATAATGGGAAGCAAGTGTCTTCCACCGTAAAACGGGAAGAAAGTGCCTAACTGAAATCAGGCGCCTATCAGTTAAGTGTTGAATGGAATTCAGGCGCTTCAAAGAACTTAGGCACCTAAATTTGTGTCTCTTTACTGATATTCTATAGATTTTTTCCCTTTATTTATTTATAAGTGCCAGGTCCGAGTTGGACCTCGAAGAAAACATGTCAAAATGCAACGGTTTCGACTAAATCTACACAAATTACACTTAAAGACAAATATTAGAGAACATGCAAAATAAACTGTCAATTTTATATATATATATATATATTCCATAAAATATTTATATCTACAAGAATATATGTCGCACATTATGGGGAAAAGAGTACAAAAAATGAGCAATTTTGTGGCTCATCATCCCCTAATCCTTAAGGGGTGGCACGTACCTGTACCACTTTGAACTGGTAATTACTAATTTTGTTCACCTCATCCCAATAGGTCTGGTTGATCTATGTTATCTTTCTCTTAACGACCTTGGCTTTCTCTTTGTCCTAGGGCTTTCATCCCTTTGGTGTTGTGGGAGTTGTTGTCTCCTGTCCTTGCTACTTCTGGTATTTTTTGTGCTGAAGTGGTTCACTTGGGCCTGCCCTCTTCTTGGGTTGTTCTCTAGTCTATGCCACCTTACCCTTATCAACATTCATATAAAAACCAGTGAAGCTGGTGGTATCCTTATGGAATGCAGGCTTAGCCATTTTCCAGCACTCGTAGTGAAGTGGCAACTTCTCACCCACAGGCACTGATTCTTTATCTCCAAATGGGATGTCAGATTCCTTAGCAACCCTAGTTGTGGGTAAATCTCCTCTTGTTGGGTCAATCTCATGTTTAGCTTTAACCTCTATTTTTGGCACAAGGGAAGTTATGCTGCTTGATGCCAGATCCTCTTTCTATACAGGGCCTAGAAATCCCATCTGCTTAAAATACACCAGCATCCTTGAAGGATTTCCATATTCTAACCCATATAGATGCCAAAACTACTCAGGTTGAGCAACTGGAATATTCTTTCGAGGTCTTCCAGATTATTTTCTGACCTCCTTTTCTGCTTCCTTGAGGGATTTCTTGGAGGCCTTCTTCTAGTTCTTCTTGTCTACCTTAATTTCCTCCTTGAGCTTCTCAAATTTCTATTTTTGGATAGCAAACAGATTCTTTGTTGCCTTCCATTCCTCATCAGAATCCAGCTCTGATTCTTTATCGAATTCAATCCCTAGGGCCTTCAACTCTGCAACTCTTGCTCTGGTTCTAGGTCAGCGTTGATATGGCCTTATGGCTTTTTGTTTGTTGAAGAATTTTTTAATCATATAATGACTCTGCTAAAATAACTAATCCGGATCTGCCTTATCTTTTTTCTTTCATTTTTTTGGAAGGTCTTTGTTACCATGTGTTTCAATTTTATGGGTATTTGGCACATCTGCTAGGTGCAAATTTTTTGTTCAGTTAAAAATTTGAAGATGTTAATGACTCTATGCCTAATGGATGTTAAGGTCACTTGGTATTTTGGGTTCTTTTCACATTGTAAGCATGTGTCCCCTATGAGTCGCCAAAATATTCAATAAATTTTGAACCTCTCGGTCTAATTTATCAATGACTGCATGATTTGTTGGATAAAACATTGGTTAGTTTTCTACAGTTCAATTAATTACCTCCATTTAATTTTCAACCCGGGGTAGCATGTAGTCTTGTGAGTAGCCGTGCAAAATCTATGCTTGTAATTTCTCCTTCGGAGATGATTCCCTTAGATTATGGTTTGGTGGGTGTTTCATGTTCGTTGAAGTTTATGTTTAAACTAATAATCCTATGCTAAGTCTAAGAAACATGACTAAAAACATTAAAACTCTAAATAACTACCTTGCTGGAAATTACAGAAAAAATAGGGAAAATGCTAGAAATTAATTAATCTATTAAAATAATTACAAAAAACAAGGGAAATAGGGAAGAACTCTAATGTAAGTGGGACCACTCTTCCAACAGGTTCTGCCCATGGTAGAATGTTCACCGGAATATTAGAAGATGCTTTTTATAAGAACAATGCAGATATTTTTGTCCTAATACTAAGCCTATTGCATTGTTAGATGCATCAGCATATATGTGAAAAGGTATGGTCTAATTTGGACCTCTCATCACTAGAGAAGTAATCAGTTTTTCCTTCAGGGTGTTGAATGCCTTTTCACATTCTTCAGTCCAGAAAAAATCTACATATTTTGTCAACAATATGGTAATAGGTTTAGCATTTTTTCTAAATTCTGATATAAACCTCCTATAATAACTAGCTAATCCTAGGAAACTATGAATGTCGTTTTGTATTTTGGGAGTAGGCATATTTTGGATGAGTTCAATTTTCTTTCTATCTATTTTGATCCCATCTGCACAAAGGTGATGTTCTAAAACTATCCCTTCCTGCATCAACATATAGCATTTCTCATTGCTTAAGGATAGGTTAGTTTCCTCACAACATTTAAGTGTCTTTTCTAGATTTTTTGTGGCAATTTCAAAATTTTCACCATATATAGTGAAATCATTCGTGTATACTTCCACATTCTCTCCAATCATATCTAAAAAAATGCTAAGAACTACCCTCTGAAAGGTCGCAAGTACATTGCATAGGCCTCTCCTCTATGGTTGTCTTATTGGTCTGACCTGGTCTTCCAGATATATTCTGTGTTTAGGTCTTAGGAGCTATTCCTTTCATATCAGAAGACTCCCAAGAAAATGCATCTTGATGTTTTTCCAATGTTTATTTTAGTTTGGTCTGATTTTTGGTTGTCAACTTGTTATCTAAATTCAACATTCTACCAGGTGCAACTTCTATTTGCTGAATATGATGGTCTTTCACTCCTATTAATGGCAACATAGGAGGAGGATAGGAAGGTTCTCCCTAAAAAAAGTGGGAGATTATCTTATCCTCATCATTTTCATCTTCCAATTCCTCAAGTGTCTTCATCAATTGGAGCATTGATAGACCATCAATATTTTGATTTTCATTATTAGGTTCTCCCAATAAATCTACAGACTATGCAGGTGGATGTATGATCAATTTCTTTATATC
Organism: Wollemia nobilis; assembly: GCA_028583015.1. Taxonomy (NCBI): domain Eukaryota; kingdom Viridiplantae; phylum Streptophyta; class Pinopsida; order Araucariales; family Araucariaceae; genus Wollemia; species Wollemia nobilis. The sequence continues at coordinate 18,001,603 of JAQPPZ010016946.1, read as the reverse complement.
CTAACCATTTAAAATAGTCATTTTTCCATATCTACGGATTATGTAGGCATTAGCTATTGCCAACCAAGGTCTACCTAAGATTAATGGGTATCCACCTAGTCCAGACTTAGATTGCAATACTAAAAAATCTACTGGATACTCCTATGCATCTACTGTAACAGTGATATCTTCCAGTTTTCCATCAGGAAGTACTGTAGACCTATTTGCCAACTGCAGCATAATTTAGTGGACTTCAGGTTGGTCAATTTTAGTTTTTGTATGGTTTCCTGGGGCATGACATTGATGGCAGCACCCAAATCTTCTAGTGTGTTGGGTAAAATACAACCCTCTATTTTTATAGTTAGCACAAGGCTTCCTGGATCTGAATACTTCTAGCTGTAGGTATTTCCTAGTGTAAGGTCAGCTAACTGACCTACCAAACTGATTGATTTAGTTGGTTTCCTCCCTAGTTTTTTGAGGCATAACTCTCTTATGGCCTTTCCATAGATAGGTATGTCTCTAATGGCCTGAAAGAGAGGAATTGTGACTGTTAAGTTCTTTAAACTAGAGAGGATATCAAACTTTGTTTGTATTGGTTTCTTGGGTTCCTGTAACCTTTGTGGAAAAGTTAGAACCTCCTATTTGTTATGTATAGGTTTTGATTCTTCTTCTACCTCTTCTATAAGGGGTGATTCCCCTTTCTCTATTTATACAGGTTTCTCTTCTTCTCCAAGAGGAGTGACTTCTACACCTACTTGCTTTCTTGACCTTAACTGGATAGGATCACAATCTACCTTGATATTATACATAGGGTACATCTCATTTTCCATATGATAGACTGGATGCTTGTTGTTTGGTTTTGGTGTTGGTTGTGCTGGTAAATGAGGAATCCTTGGAGCAAGTAAAGTTGGCAGACTTGGTTGTAGTGAAGCTGGAGCAATATGTTGTGGATACTGATTCCAAGCATTCTAATTTCTCCACTGCTATCCAAGCTACTGATATTGGTTCCAAGGATAAGGGTAGTAAGGATTTTCTCCTTAAGGAAATGGATTCCAAGGTTGTTGATCATACCAGCCCATGTTGGGTGGCTAGTTTTGACCTTGATTCTGGTAATTACTGCCCCCATAGAATGACATTCCTGATTGTATATTGTTACCCATAGGAGACTATTGTCATTTCCTCCTATTACCCATGAAGTATGCCTCGGCTACTTTAGGTTCCTCTTTATATTTCATTAATTGTGGACACAGCTTCGTTTTATGATCCTTCTTACAAACAACACATACACAAACTTTGTTTTCTAGGCACTCATTTTTGGGGCGTTTGCCTTTGTATTTAGGATAGAAGTAGGCTAATGCTACCTCATTCTCCTGCTTCTTTATCTAAAGCAGAAGAGTATCCATTTGAAGAGCCAGAGATGATAACATCTCACTCTTAAGATCTTCTAATATGTTGCCTATTTTTTTTTAGTGACAATGGTTGACTGTTTAACATTTCTAGAGGTTAATTTACCCTTTTTTCTTGAGAAATTTTGACACAAATACCGAATATCATCCATTTGGTGTTGGTAAATGTCTTCCCTAGAGATCATGTTTAAAGCTTCCAAGGATTCATTTGTCATTCCTTTCAAAAAAATGCTTCTTAGGAACCTATCTCCTAGTTTTGAATGGGCTGATCTTTGCAAATTGAAGCTAAACCTATCCCAGTATTCTTCCATGGATTCCCCTTCCTTTTGGGTCATATCTAAGACTTCCTCTCTTACATATCTTACTCTACCAAAATCCTGATACTGATCCAAGAAAATTTTCTTCAATTGTTCCTAGGTAGTTATCTATTTATCCCCCAAGATGATGAACCAACGCAAAGCTGAATTATTAAGGGTGGAAGGGAATAATTTTAGTTTCTGAGGATCTGTGGTGTAATCCATAGATCTACATAAAACATAAAATTTAAATAAAAATAGGTCTAGATCCTCTGTTGGTAGTCCTCTAAAATTTGGAAGGTGGGTAGGAGAGATGTGTTTCATCTTGTGATCTCCTCCTACCTCTCCTATTGGAAAACTAAAACTAGTAGATGTTTCCTCTAGATTTTTTGCCATTCTGCCTACTACTGGTGTTTCTACCCCTGCTTCATTCAAAGCAACTGTCAATGCTTCTAATTAGTTTCTTTTATCCTTCAGAAGGAGGGATAATTCAGTGTTTGAGATAGTTTCATCTAACATTTTTGCCAATGTTCAGCATTTAGTAGATCCTCCTCAAATTGAACTTTACTTATCTCTAATCTTGCTTTGGGATTCTGCTAAATTATTTCAGAGGGATCCTGTGTAAATAGTGGTTGTTTCCGCCAATGCACAGGATCCCTCTAAAATATTGGTTAGTTTTATACAGTTTAATTAATTGCCTCCATTTAATTGTCAACCCGGGGTAGCTCGTAGTCTTGTGAGCAATCGTGCAAAATCTATGCTTGTAATTTCTCCTTCGAATATGAGTCCCTTATATTATGGTTTGGGAGGTATTTAATGTTCATTTAATTTTCATGTTGGTTTTCGACGTGTTTTCTCTATTCTGCTGACCACAGAGTCGTGTTGAAGTTTGATGCTAATGGGAATTAAGCACCATGGTTGAAAAAGTCAAAAAGTAGGCACCTTTAATTTGCATAACGGGAAGCAGGTGCCTTCCACCGTACAATGGTAAGCAGGCACCTTCCATCGTATAATGGGAAGCAGGCGCCTTCTATCATATAACAGGAAGCAGGCACCTTCCATCGTACAATGGGAAGCAGGCACCTAACAAAAATTAGGTGCCTATCAATTAAGTGTCGAACGGAATTGGGCGCTTGAATTCATGCCTCTTTATCGATATTCTACAAATGTTTTCCCTTCATTTATTTATAAGTTCCAGGTCCAAGTTGGACCTCGATGAAAACATGCCAAAATGCAACGATTTTCCACTAAATCTACACAAATTACACTTAAAGACAAATATTAGAGAACATGCAAAATAAACTGTCAATTATATATATAATTTCCATAAAATATTTATATCTACAAAAATATATGTCGCACATTATGGGGAAAAGAGTATAAAAAATGAGCAATTATGTGGCTCATCGTCAGTTACAAAAATCTTGCGATACATGGTGGACAAGTTCATGCTGACAGTTTGCAGGGAGTTTCAAGCAGTAGTGCTAGTAGACCTATCAATTTTTGGCATCCTAGCAGAGTTGGTCAGTACATGTAGACAACGCCAATATCCCATTTTTAGGTGCTTATATTCCATCAACAAGCATCTATATCCTATCAACAGGAACGTATATCCCAATTTCAAGCACTTATCTCCCAGTTTCAGACATTCAAAGGTACCTATACCAATTTTAGGCACTTATCTCCTATTTTTTGGTGTCTACATTTCCAGTCAAAGCACACAGAGATTTTTTGATCGAAGACATTCACAATTTTCGATGATGGAGACTGTTTAAAAAATAAATATTTGTATCTTGCGACTTTTATTTAAAATTATAATTTAAACCTTCTTTTTTTATGAACTGGCCAGATTCTAACATAAAAAATATTGTGAATCTAGATAGACAATTAAGAAGCGTGTAAGTCAGCAAGTAGGTAGTAAAGTTTGCAGTCTTGTCATGTTAATAAATCCATGTAGAAAATTAAAGACTTGGGCTGTAGGAGTTTTGAAAACATGGTATTTTCATCAAGTCAGTGTAATATCAACTGTCTTAAGGGGTTTGAAGTGTAAAATGTAGTGTTGGCTATACGAAGACTTTAATACTGCTAGCATCAAGGAAAGAATGTGTAGTTTGCATGGTTGGGTGGTCAAAGACTGGCAAAGCTGCAAATAGTTTTAAATATTACCATTTGCAACTTTATTTTTTAAATTAAAATTGTAAGTCGTGTGCTCTATATAATAGTGTTGCATGCACATTAAAAATTTGGCTTCTAGCTAGGGCTTTTAGTCCTTGGCCTTTTTGGGATAGAGCTTTTGGCCCTAGTGGGTTGATTCACCACCAATTTTTGCAAGTAGTGTATCCCTGCGAATTCAATACAAAAATGGATGTTTCTATGTATATTTCATTTGGAAGAACTTCAAGGGTTCATACCAACCTTACCTCCTACAATTGTTGTGGCATTTGTTGTATTTTTTAGTGTGTTGCACAACATTGATAGATTTAAGATAAAGACGGATGGGTTTTGTGTATATTTAGTTTGGGAAGAATTTCATCGATTTGGATCAACCTTACCTCCTACAGTTTGTTGTGGCATTTGTATTACATTTCCCATCCTATTCGTCATATGGCTGCAATGAATCAGTCAACCATTTTTAATTTTGATGCAATCATCTCTCTTTTTTTCTTAGTATGTTATTAATTTGTTGTTGTGTTGTATTTTTATCTTCTTTCTTTTCCCCTGTAAGTTCAATAGTTTTTATTTTTGTTTTACGAAATTCGGCTCTCTCTAAAGGTTTTTCCTCTCACGTAGTCCCACACGAGAGGGAAATTCCCATGTTGATGTTGTGTGTGGGTGCAGATATAAGCGTATATTTTTATCCATCAACAGTTTTGGCACGCTCGATGGGATAGATCTGTAATTTTACTAAAATATCTACACAGATCTTGTTTATATTTTTAAATAGTCAAGATTTGGTGTTTATATTGACTTTTATCTACTTGTTGAAGCATTTTTTAATCATCTAGTGACTCTGCTAAAAGAACTAATCTGGATCTGCCTTATCTTTTGTTCTTTCATTTTTTTTGGAAGGTCTTTGTTACCGTGTGTTTTAATTTTATGGGTATTTGGCACATCTGCTAGGTGTAAATTTTGTGTTCAGTTAAAAATTTGAATATGTTAATGACTCTATGCCCAATGGATGCTAATGCCACCTGGTCTTTTGGGTTCTTTTTAAATTGCAAGCATGTGTCCCCTATGAATCGCCAAATTGTGCAATAAATTTTGAGCCTCCCACTCTAATTTATCAACGACTACACCCGTTAAAAAAATCTTACGATATGTGGTGGACAAGTTCATGCTGACAGTTGGCAGGGATTTTCAAGTAGCAGTGCTAGCAGACCTATCAATTTTTGGCATCCTGGCAGAGTTGGTCGGTACACGTAGACAACGATAATATCCCATTTTTGGGTGCTTGTATTCCATAAACAAGTGCCTATATCCTATCAAAAGGAACCTATATCCCATTTTTAGGCACTTATCTCCCAGTTTCAGATAGTCAAAAGTACATATCTCCCTATTTCAGGTGCTTATATTTCATTTTTTGGTGTCTACCTTTCCAGTCAAAGCACACAGAGACTTTTTGATTGAAGACATTCATATTTTTTGATGATGGAGACTCTTTAAAAATAAATATTTGTATATCGCGACTTTTATTTAAAATTATAATATAAACCTTCTCTTTTTTGTGAACTAGCCATATTCTGATATAAAAAATATTACGAATATAGATAGACAATTGAGAAGCGTGTAAGTTGACAAGTAGGTACAAAAGTTTGCAGTCTTGTCATGTTAATAAATTCATGTGGAAAATTAAAGACTTGGGTTGTAGAAGGAGTTCTGGCAACATGGTAGTATTATCAAGTTGGTGCAATACCAATTGTCTTAAGGGGTTTGAAGTGTAAAATGCAGTGTTGGCTATACGTAGACTTTAAGACTGCTAGCATCAACATGGTTGGGTGGTCAGAGACTGGTAGAGTCTGCAAATATTTTTAAATGTTACCATCTGCCACTTTATTTTTTAAATTAAAATTTTAAAACGTGTGCTCTATATAATAGTGTTGCATGCACATTAAAAATTTGGCTTCTAGTTAGGGCTTTTAGTCCTTGGCCTTTTTGGGCTGGAGCTTTTGGCCCTAGTGGACTGATTCACCGCCAATTTTTGCAAGTAGTGTATCCTTGTGGATTCAATACAAAAATTGATGTTTCTATGTATATTTCATTTGGAAGAATTTCATGGGTTCATACCAACCTTACCTCCTACAATTGTTGTGGCATTTGTGTTGTTTTTGTGGGTGTTGCACTGCATAGGCAGATTTAAGATAAATATAAATGGGTTTTATGTATATTTAGTTTGGGAAGAATTTCAGGGATTCGGATCAGCATTACATCCTGCAGTTTGTTGTGGCATATGTATTACATTCCCCGTCATGTTCATCATGTGGCTGCGATGAATCAGTCAACCATTTTTTATTTTGATGCAATCATCTCTCTCTTTTTTTTGTAGTATGCTTTTATTTTGTTGTTGCGTTGTATTTTTATCTTCTTTCTTTTCCCCTATAAGTTTAATAGTTTTTATTTTTATTTTACCAAATTCGGCTCTCTCAGAAGGTTTTTCCTCTCATGCAGTCCCACACGAGAGGGAAATTCCCATGTTGATGTTGTGTGTGGGTGCATATATAAGCGTACATTTTCAGCCATCAACAGTTTTGGCACGCTCGATGGGATAGATCTACAATTATACTAAAATATTTGCACATATCTTGTTTATATTTTAAAATAGTCAATATTTGGTGTTTATATTGACTGTTATTTGCTTGTTAAAGCATTTTTTAATCACCTAGTGACTCTTCTAAAGGAACTAATCTGGATCTGCCTTATATTTTGTTCTTTCATTTTTTTTGGAAGGTCTTTGTTATCGTGTGTTTCAATTTTATGGGTATTTGGCACATCTGCTAGGTGCAAATTTTTCGTTCGGTTAAAAATTTGAAGATTTTAATGACTCTATGCCCAATGGATGCTAAGGCCACCTGGTCTTTTGGGTTCTTTTCACATTGCAAGCATGTGTCCCCTATGAGTTGCCAAAATTTTTAATAAATTTTGAGCCTCCCGCTCTAATTTATCAATGACTACACCAGTTATAAAAATCTTGCAATACGTGGTGGACAAGTTCATGCTGATAGTTGACACGGAGTTTCAAGCAGCAGTGGTGGCAGACCTACAAATTTTTGGTATCCTAGAAGAGTTGGTCGGTACACGTAGATAGCACCAATATCTCATTTTTAGGTGCTTATATCCCAACAACAAGCACCTATATCTTGTCAACAGAAACCTATATCCCAATTTTAGGCACTTATCTCCCTATTTCAGGCGCTTATCTCTCATTTTTTGGTGTCTACCTTTCCAATCAAAGCACACAGAGACTTTTTGATCGAAGACATTTACATTTTTTGATGATGGAGACTATTTTAAAAATAACTATTTGTATCCTATGACTTTTATTTAAAATTATAATTTAAACCTTCTCTTTTTGTGAACTGGCCAGATTTTGACATAAAAAATATTATGAATCTAGATAGATAATTGAGAAGTGTGTAAGTCAGCAAGTAGGTAGGAAAGTTTGCAGTCTTGTCGTGTTAATAAATTCATCTAGAAAATTAAAGACTTGGGTGGTAGGAGTTCTGGAAACATGATAGTGTCATCAAGTTGGTGCAATACCAATTGTCTTAAGGGGTTTGAAGTGTAAAATGCAGTGTTGGCTATACAAAGACTTTAAGACTGCTAGCATCAAGGAAAGAACGTGTAGTTTACATGGTTGGGTGGTTAGAGACTGGAAAATCCTGCAAATAGTTTTAAATGTTACCATCTGCCACTTTATTTTTTAAATTAAAATTGTAAGTTGTGTGCTCTATATAATAGTGTTGCATGCACATTAAAATTTTGGCTTCTAGCTAGGGCTTTTAGTCCTTGGCCTTTTTAGGCTGGAGCTTTTGGCCATGGTGGGCTGATTCACCACCAATTTTTGCAAGTAGTGTATCCCTGCGTATTCAATACAAAAATAGATGTTTCTATGTATATTTCATTTGGAAGAACTTCATGGGTTCATACCAACCTTACCTCCTATAGTTGTTGTGGCATTTGTGTTGTTTTTGTGTGTATTGCACTGCATCGGTGGATTTAAGATAAAGATGGATGGGTTTTGTGTATATTTAGTTTGGGAATAATTTCATTGATTCGGACCAACTTTACCTCCTACATTTTATTGTGGCATTTGTATTACATTTTCCATCCTGTTCGTCATATGGCTGCGATGAATCAGTCAACCATTTTCAATTTTGATGCAATCATCTCTCTTTTTTTCCTAGTATGTTTTTATTTTGTTGTTGCGTTGTGTTTTTATCTTCCTTACTTTTCCCTTGTAAGTTTAGTAGTTTTTTATTTTTTATTTGCAAAAGTAATAAGTTTAGTTTTTTTATTTTTTTTTACGAGAGTCAACTCTCTTTAGAGGTTTTTTCATCTTGCACAATCCCATACGAGAGGAAAATTCCCATGTTGATGTTATGCAGGGGTACAGATGTAGGTGTACATTTTCAGCCATCAACAGACTCAATTTTTATCTCAATTGAGTTTTTATAGCTAGATACCTACATCTTTTTTCATAAAATGTCTAAATTCTTGATTTTTATTTTCTGGATCTTCTTCAATTTTCTTTGTAAATATAAATATTCTAGAATTTATCATTTTTCTTCTTGACATTTTTCTATAGTGGCCTTTTGCAATGCCAAAACTCCATGTCCACTATCTATACTCTGCATCTTAGTAAATTAATATTTCTAAAACTTCATAGTATCATAGTTTGCTTTACCAAATCTAAACTATTAGTTTCATTCCTGAAACATAAGTGCAATCACAAGAACTATAATAATTAGTTTAGAAGTCTCAAAAAGTTAAAATTTTCAATCCATACTCTAACCCATAATCCAACCAATAACCACACAAAATGGAATCACAAGCATTGATATGCGTTGAAGACCCAATGACAACATCTAATGATATATCCAATTTATCTATCATTGCAAACAATATCGCATTTGCATGCTCTTGTGGATCAATGAGATCTCTCATATAGATCTTTTCTAGCAATTTCATTGGACTATCAATTATGTATAGTTTTGATCATCAATTACAATGAAACAGTGTTAAGCCTAATGTTTTTGCATAGAACTTGATCAAGAACTAGAAAGCATCATGTCAAGCCTAAAATTAACTAAGGTGGATAAATATGGGCACTTCAAAGTGGCAAAATTTAGACTGGTCAAACGCATAAATGGTCAAATGAATGGGTGACTATGCATTTTCTTTTGGATACTTCTAAAGCATCATGTCAAGCCTTACAATAGCTTCGACCAACCAATAAAGTCTTAAGATAAATAATGACAAAAGAGAGCTCCCAACCAGGTCTCTTTCAAAGGAGATCATGTGTGTTAGAGGTATAGGCCATGTGGATACTTCTCATCCATTCAAGGCAAAGCAGTTATAGGATAGCAATAGATAATCTTCTAGAATCTATAGCCAATATCAACTACCACTAATCATAAGCAGAGCTCCCTGCAAATATGATAACTATTTCAACAATAAAGCATAGTGATAAAAAGCTAAGCATGTTGAAGAAGTACAAATCTACTAAGGACACATGGCTACTAAAGACAAATGACAATATTGGATCAAATCAGTTATCTCATATAGAGCAAGAAAGGGACGTCCACTCCTTCCAAGCATGTTTATCAAGCACGAGCTCCAGACAGGGTTAGCTTATTTCTATATTTTTAGGTCTATGGCAATCCATCCTTGTAATCATTAGCTAGGCTAGTATAGAAATATATAATAGTGATATTTGCCTCACTATGAGGGTTGACAATATGAGTGTTTACCTATTGTATATTATGTAATTTTGCTTTACAATTTTAATGAATCAACTTGTTATTTAACCTTTGCTAGCATTGTATTATTGAATTATTTTGTATGTGGATGCTTTGTAGGCCCTAGGTATTTCTGTAAAAGCTTTATGGGCAGTATATTATGTTAGGCTTGATTTGTTGTTTGGATTATCACTTTGAGCTATTGGAATATTAGGGATGTTTGGTGTCTAATTGTGTGGTTATTTTTTCTTTTGTAAAAGTTTCCTAGGGTACTAAGACTATTGGAGTAGTGGAGGGCATGATTTGGGCTCAATTTACATCCAATGATATTTTACCTAGTAATTGATCTGTTAGACCATATACGTAGTTTAGTTGCAGTATTTTTTGCATAATACATATCAATGTTGTTAGCCAAATGTCATCCACATCTAATCCATAATTTCTATCCCTAACTCTTCATTTCTCATTTTATTATTTACCCATCATTTTATTTTTATTTTTTGCAACAAGAAACCGGCTTACTCCATAGGTTGGCTAAGGATAAATCCTAAACCATCCAAGCTTGGCCTTTTCATCAAGGGCACACTTCTATCCATTAGTAATATGATAGACCAAGAGTGTTAAAGTAGGGGATGGCACCAACTTCCTTAGCCCCCTACTAATGATATTGAATCACAAGACCTTGAGGGATATAAAAAGTGGTTCATATAAACGAAGTCATATTTTATAAGGATTAAATTGATTGCATAAGGAACATATATTAATGAAATCTACATTTTTTGTAATATAAATTCAACAAAAATATCTCTATAAATAATACAATTAATTCAAGGTGCCAAAGTAACCACCATATGATGTAGAATGTGTTACTTATATAAATATGAGGTATATAAAATATGCTTCTTTTATTTTGTATAGTAAAAAATCTCATAATACATAATTAGGTTCTCCTAAAAAACCTAATTAGGTGGATTTGAAACATAAAGTGATTTCCAATATTTGTATGCAATAAGTATGTATCAAGAGTATGCAAAATCTTAAGAGGATGTCCTTTTTCATGTTTGAAACTCTATTAGAAATCACTTTCTTAAGAAGCATTTGTTTTTTAATCCTAAATTATGAATTGCAAAACATAAGGGAATGGTGTTCAAGGTGAGGGATAGTTTTCTTTATAAGGATGTCATTATCCATTTCTTGAGTGCTTGGACAATTTGTAGATTTATTTATTATGTTACATTTCTACTTTGTTTCAAAGTGATTTTATTATTAATATTTATTTGGATTACCTACCTACTTAAGAATAATACCTAAGGCTACAAAAAATTCTATAACAAAGAATTGGTACAAAGGAAGATCACATGCCAAAGTTGAGCAAAAAGCCAATTTTAGAAGTTAAAATACTTCTAAAGTTGTATTCCATGAAAAATATTCATGATTGGCCAATCAAAAAAATGATCTCACAAATTGAGATAAATGTTAAATAAACTTTTGAAGGAATATGTGGAAGTATACTCTAAAATGAATAAGGTGTACGAGGTCAAGTTTAACCTAGGTGAATCATATCCTTTTTTTCTCAAATAGTAGAATATCATCCCCATTAAATGAAAATGAAAGTAGTATAGGGTTTTTCCCTTTCACTTTAGGGTTTAAAGGACAACATAATCAATAAAGAAATATGAAGGATATACGTGACAATTTAGGTGTTTTATGGTAACATAAAAAGGTGATTACTATGGAGCATGATCTTTGAAGTTTACGATTTCTAGGGAAGCACAAATAATAGTTTTTTCAAGGATATCCCTTTTATTTTAGCTTCTCTAGCTAGCTTAAACCTATAGATGATAATTCAAATAATGAAGTCTAGAAAATAGAATATATTTATGTGGATGAAAGCCTTGGTGGAATCGAAAGAAGGGAATTAAGCTATAAAATCATGAACAAAGAGAAAAAAAAACTTAAAGGAATATTGATTTGGGAATATAAATAAGTCCTTTGGAAAGGAGTTACCAAGGACTTAATAAGTTATTGTGGTCATATATTTATTTTACTATAGGAAGCAAAAATAGGTACTAAGAAATGTAAGGAAGCATTCAAACTATTTTGAATATGGGGGATTATCTAATGGTTTCGACTATAGGAGTTTTAGAATTCTTGCAACAATATGACCAATTGTAAGTGGGTTGGGTAATTGCTACAAATAAGTATTTAGGTTGTTGGTCTTTTTGGTAGAAAATAGAAAAATATCAAATTTTGAGTCATAAATATATATGCTCCAGCTATTGTTACTCTTCATGATAGATATTAGAAGGACCTCAATTTATATTTGTCAAATTCATTGATGTTTCACAATTACAATCTATGGGGTACTTCAACATAGTTTTTTATCCTTTGAAAAATGGTGGTATTTTTGGTTGATGGAGGATTGGGCTTCCTTTGTCAATTCAAATGACCTTTAGGATGTTGTTCCTCAAAAAAATAATATACATGGGATAGTAAACATATTGGGAAAACTCACGTAGCAAAAAGCTTTGATAGGTTCTTGTTATCTAATGCATGGATGTAAACGAAGTACATAATCTCTTCATGCAAACATGATCATCTCACAAACACATTCTCTTCATATGTGATCTACTAAATAATGGTCACCCAAATCCATAAGTTCGTAGTTGATATAGATCCAAGACCTTGATTTCTTTCAAATGGTTTTGTTATGATGGGATGATGCAAGATTTAAAGAATCATAAATGTATAATTTATTCAAAATATAAAATATTTAAAAGAAAAAAATATGGAATGTCAAATATTTTGGTAACATATTTAAAATAAATGAGGAAGTTAAATCCAAGCTCAATAATTTACAAGATATAGTAGAAATCAACAGTATGGAAGAAGATGCTTACGTTCAAGAAAAACAATTATCATAATGTATTATAAAAGGATAAGCCTTAATAAGCCCAATAATATATGGAATGTCGTCTTAAGAAAGGGTAAGGAAATACTCAATTTTTTACTCTACTACCAAAACAGACTCATCCATGTTCATTAAATCAAAATATTTCATTTCCAATTACAAGAATTATAAAAGAAGATGAAGATATCAACAAGAAAGCAATCAATTAATTTAAATATATTTTTATAAGAGTTGAAAATATACAAATATACAAGGTAGAATTTTGAATATATACAAAAATACGAGGTAGGATTTTAAAAATATACAAATATAGAAGTGGAATAGAGCTTGTAGGGACAAGAACATTGAAGGGGAGACTTATAAATTTATAAGATTATGAGGTTGGTACTATGAAAAAAGCTTGGCTAGATACTATTCTGATATAAAAATAGCTGCTTAAAAATCTTGCTTCAAAAAAATATAGATTTTGGGATGCAATAAAATTGTTAAGGAAATAAACCCTACCTAAGTGTTTGGCAACATGGAACTTCATACCAAAGAATTTGTAACTGGTCAAGAATGTCTTATTTGGTCAATCAATTAAGAAGATTCTACAAATTCTTGTTTTGATGTTAAATTGAAGACTTATCCTTTCATTTATAATCCAAAATAGAAATCATTGGCTTCAATCTATTTAGCTCATAAATTTTTATAGGTCAAAATTTATATTGACACGAGCAATAATTCTAGATCTTGGATTTCTATCAGTAATGTGGTTAAAGGAGAGCACATCAAATAAATAGTGAATGGACACCAAAAGATGCTTCAAGAGTTATATTTATCCATTTCTATGTGAAATGGTGGATTTAATTTGAAATTTATGAAAGTATGGTGAATGATCAACAAATTGGAATAAAATATTTTGAAGCAATCAAAATCTCCTACTACCAATGATTTTCCTTAGAATAATGTTTGGAGCCCTGAGGTCCTCCTTAACACCTAAAAAAAATATTTGATAGTCCAAAACAATACTATTACAAGTAATAGTCTCCAAATAATATGATATCATGGACCTTTTAGGTGTGCCTTGTGTAAGGAGGACCTAAAACTATTAGATAATTTACTTCTTCATTGTCCTTTTCTTATACCATTCATTGTCTACTTTTTGAGAAATTGAGAATATATTGGATAGGTCCACCAAAATTTGAAGAGTTGATGAAATATTGGATTAATTATTTTAAATTTAACACACTATGCATTCTATAGAGGATTAATCCTATCATTATATATTGGAATATATGGATTATGAATGAATGAAAGATTTTAATTACGTTCGCGAGACCCAAATATGGTCAATGGGACCTCAAATATGAAAGTACAATTACTCAAATCATATCATATGATCTTTAATATCTTTGAGAAGGTTGTTCCTTCTCCTGCTAATTTGTGTTAGCAATTCCCCAACTTTTTTTATTTTACTGTCTTCAAATAAATCTGCCATAAACCCGTTCCCAAGTGTTTCTTTGTATTTTTCACGGATATCTAAAAAACTCGAGCATGTATAGATGAAGTGTTCCTCTGTCTCTATTGCCCCTATGTTGCATAGAGCACATATCCTTTCTTCCCATTGTTCTTTGGGTGTTGTCCATATCCCTGTTTCACATCTAAGCCTGTGAGAGCTAGTCCTTATCTGAGCAATGAGTATTTTTTCCTTCCACTTGATTTCAGCGCCTATATACACTTTTTTCCTTGTGGTCATATGTTGGGTTAAATTTGCAATATAATATTGTCTTTTCTTGTTTGTATTTTTCCACATTCCACTTTTGAACTTTTCATTCACATAATTTTTTATGTCTTTGTTGATATTTGGGAATACATTTATGTTGATTTCCCAGCGTTTCATCCATTTTTTATTTTGTTTCATCTTGAACATAGATAGATATTAAATTTTTCAATGTTGTTTGAAAATCTTAGTTGTCTTTTACGGATTTTTCAAAAAAAAAATTATATTTTTTCTTGTCTTTTTTGGATGAGATGTAGCATAGATGAGAGGACAATATACAAAATTGTTAAATATAGAAAGAAGAGGTTGGATATTTTTCAATAATCCTTATATGCCAAAGAAGTTATGGGAAGATTTTTGTGGATGGAAAAAACCTCCAAGACACTTGACAAGTTGTTAAAATGATCCAAGAATATTTTTATTATATTGCCATGAGAGGATGGCTTGATAGGTTATGTCCAAGCAAAAGCTTACATAGGGGAAATGTGATAGATATGAATGAACTGTTAACTTTTTTAATTTCTTTGTGAACTTTTATAGGGGTCTCTAGTTCAACACTTTTCCCCATTTTGTCTCTAGGTATTTGTTTCATTATGTCAATAAATTATACTTTTTACCTACTACTTTTGAAAAAAGGAATTTAAAAAAATGGAATATTCTAAAAGGGGTAGTAAATTCTATGGCATGAGTTGCACACTGTTAATTTTATGGGGAGATGGGATGCATAAAATTTTATAAAATAGAGAGCCCATGGGGATGATAAAAATACTAAAGAAGAAGGTGTTGCCACATTATAGCATGTGGAAGTATTAACATGGATGTTGGTGTCTCCTTAAGAGGAGGGTGCTCTTGCTCTTGCTTTGCATTTGCACATATGAAATTATGGCTAATGGAGAATACCTTAGACCTTAGGACCTAATAGGTCTGATGTTTAAAATACAATGCCTAAAATTTTGTTACGAACCCTAATAACATTAACATTGCATGAGAAGACATCACACCAAGCAATGTGATGATCAATGACATGACATATGATGTGGTGGACAACGACATCACATAAGTGATGCAGTAGATAAAGACATCAAAAAAGTAATGATATCACATGTAGTGACATGGTAGATAACATGGGGTATGATTATGTCATACATGGTGATGTGGCATAAGATGATGCCATACCTAGTGTCATGGTAGATGATGACATCACACTTGATGATGATGATCAGGGTTATGCATAAGGGGTCGACCCCAAAGTGTATTTATAAAATCGGGGTGAATCTAGTCCTAAGTTGTATAAACATCGGGGCGAATTTTTCAAATTTTTGCAAAAAAATTATCAAATATTGGCGATTTTTTGAAAACTATGCAACAAATTTTTCAACCTTAAAAATGGTGACTGATAGAAGCGATTGTCACAAGGCGACTGATAGAAGCGACTGTCAAGCTGTGACTGTCAAGGCACGACTGTCATGTGGTGACCGCCATATGGCGACAGTCAGACGCGACTAGCAAAAGGCGACTGTCAAGTGGCGACTACCAAGAGGCGACTATCAAGTGGTGACTATCAAGTGGTGACTATCAAGAGGTGACTATCAAGCAGTGGCTACCGAGGGCGACTATCAAGTAGCGACTGACAAGATGTGACTGACAAGATGCGACTATCAAGGTGCGGCTATCAAGTGGCGACCGCCATATGGTGACTGCCACGCGCGATTGTCAAAATGTGACTGCCATAGTAGCGACTGTCAAGTGGCATCTATCAAGTGGCGACTGACAAGAGGCGACTGTCAAGAGGTGAGTGTCAAGCAACGATTGCCAAGGGCGACTATCAAGATGCAACTATCAAGATGCGACTAGCAAGGAGCGACTGACAAGATGCGACTTTCAAGGGGTGACTATCAAGTGGTGACTTATGAGATGCGACTATCGCGTGGCACCTGTCGAGGGCGACTATCATACGGTGACTATCACTTGGTGACTATCACATGGCGATAGGAAGAATGCGACCACCAACATCATCAATAAGATGCTGCCATGTGTCCTCTCCTTTGCCACGTGTCACGCATCCATCAACTTTAGGCATGCAGACTTCTATAAATAGAATAGCAACATCATTTTCACCTTTCGCACGATGATTTCTAGAGCAATTTCAGAGCTTTTTCCAGTATTTTTAGTGCATTTTCTACAGCAATTTTAGACCTTTTCCAAGCGGTTTTCTGATCATTTTTAGGCCATTTTCCTATTTTTCAGGTATTTTTAGACCTTTTTCAGGCAGTTTTTTGAGCATTTTTTGATCATTTTTAGGGTATTTTTCCAGCATTTTCCCACCATTATCAAAAATGGCTAGCGGTTCCTCTCCTCTCCCTTCCAAGGTATCATTCAAGAGCTACTATTGCCCGAACGTCAAGAACATTTTTAACATTCCTGGGAGAGATTCCAACTGGATTTACACCTCCAGAGTTGCTGGAGTCATGAAGATGCCACAGTTGGACGTCAACGTCTCCCTGATGCAACGTATTGTTAGTTCCTACGACCATGATGTGTCCACTGTACAGATCCAAGTTGATAACAAGGATGTTGTTTTTACTGTGAACCCCTCGGATGTGCAACGATTAACAGGACTACCATTTTTGGATGGTCTCCTTGTTAACAACCAGTACGCGTTGACTGAATCTGATAAATCAACGCTGGCATCCAAATATGGCGTGAATCCAGACCATTTGAAAGGTAAGTTTTTGAAAATTTCATTTTTGTTTATCCTTAATTTTGATGTATTTGTTGTTTCCAATGTCCATTCTCTAATAATGTTCTCTCTATTTTTTAGTTAATTCTTCAAAATCGAAAAGGGGTTTGAACATTTCCAACGTTATAGATAAATTTCTTTATGCCTGTATTGAATTGTTCTTGGGAAGGCTTATTCTGCAGGGCCGACCTACAAAAATTCCCTTTTGGGCTTTGTCATTGTTGATACATTGTATTGATGGAGGGAGATATGATTGGTCCACACTCATTTCAAACCGCCTAAAATAGGACCTCCTTTCTGCGCAGAAAATTCAATCTGCGTATATAGTAACCTCCAACAACTATATTCTTTGTCTTTTTTATGAAGCATATTACAATCTTCAACAAAAAAGTCCTCCAACTACATTGCACCCGGATTTGTTGCGTATTGGGTTAAATGAGAATGAAATACAGGTAAAAAATTATATATTGGAATAGTCTCTCTTTTCTATCTTTTCAAATTTCAATCAATCTTGTTATTTTCTAATTTTCTTTTGAAAACAGAGAAGAGCAGCTCACTCATCCAGTAAAAGGGATGCCACCATCAGGATTCAAGAAGCGTCTGGTGATTCTGACTCGTAGTCGCAATCATCATCGGTACCTTCCACCCGTAAATGTAGGAGGTCTCTTGATGGACAACATACATGTGCTGCTCCTCTTACTTCTGGACATGCATCTGCTATAGTGAACATTGAAGATGAAACCTCCAACTCACAAGGTAAACATATTTTTCAAAAGTTCTAATTTTAATAATGTATTTTAACAATATTCAATTATATTTAGTTTGAGAAAATATTTTAACTATTTTCAGAGCAAAGGACAACACTTGCACCATCAACGACAATGGTTGCAGAGTCTGAGTCGGGTATGTTTAGTTAAAATTATTATATTTTAATGGCATTGTTTTTAAAACTAGTTTTAATTTATAATTTTCATGTTAAATTTTGTAGAGGGACCGACTAGATTTAAAAGACTCAAAAAATAGATGCTTCCACCGGGTGCACAATAGGAAAAGCAGCCAGTCCTACCGCAAGTCCATCAATGCCAAGTTCATCTACAACAAGTCCAACAATCACCACAACATGCACCACCAGTGAGGAACCAATCTCACATGCATGGGAAACAGTTCCTCACACCACCGCATCAACCACTTCAAGGAACCAATAGTCACTTAAATACATAGACTCAGACTATGGGTCAGTTTGTTGTTTTAGGGATGGGGTTCCCAATTTTAACACTTGATAATTTATCAAATGTAGAAAGTGCATCTCAGATGCCCCCTCCAGATGCCAATCTGGATGATGATTTTATGTATCAAGATATGAATAATTTGAATTTACCACTAAAAACTTGTGATCTGCTTCATGGTCTAGGGTTAGGTGATGAAGCATAGGAGAATGTTGAAGGAGATGCCATCGATGTTTCCTCTTCCCCCACCAGCATGTCGACATCGATCATCATCCGATCGATGATGATAAAATAAACTTTTTAGAAAATATTTTATTAGCAAACAGTTGTAGGGCTAATGTTACTAATAATCTTCTTGTAGATATTGATACATTAAGACAATGGGAATATCGGGCCAAGGTTATGATCAAAGCAATAAATGGTCGATACAAGAACTTCAAACATAGAAAGGAGTTATTTTCAAAGGTAGAGAATGAGCCACAAAAGCTCGATGCTCTATTACTAAAGGCCAAATCTGGCACCATCAAGGCCGATTCTACAAGCAGTGATGAAGTTTTGGCCATTATACTTGACCGATTAGAGAACCTGAATGTCGAAGCCCAAGCATATTTCAATGAATGGGAACTAGATAAGAAGAAGGTAGCAGTGGCAGAAACTGCAAGACTTACAACAGATGTAAGTTTTACACATATCTGAAAATCATTTTTTTCTTTATTATATTTTTAAAATTAATATTAATATTTTTCTCTTATTTTTTGTAGTCTAATTATCAGCATTTAAAGCAGCAGGTGCAAGCCATGAAAACGTGGATCAAGACTACAAAAATCAATGTGACTAATGCTATTGAATTGAAGAAGAGACTACAACACACTGTTCGACAAAACAATTGGTTGAAGAAGCTTATCAAAGAAAAGGGCCTGGATGTGGATGCTGCAATAAAATAAAATGAGAAAGAGTTGAATGCACCATTTAAAGAAGATCCCACGAAGGAAGAAGGTTTATTGCTATCAGGGATAAACACTACAGCTGATAGTTTGGTACGGTCTGGTGCATTGGAAGCAAAGGATATTGAGGTAGATGCAACTGACACTTCAGGCACTTTGCAGCAAGAAAACTTAGAAAACCTAGAAAATTAGAACTGTTGTTTCCTTATTTGATGATTCTAGAATGTGGCATTGTGGTGGAAAGGAACATGGTTTCAAAGACTCGTATTTTAACATCTTTTAAAACATATTATTTTATATTACATAAATTTTATATTACTTTTTAGTTTTTCTTTCAATATTTTAATGTTTTGATCAGTTGTGTGGATGCAATAAATAATTTTGAATTTTGTGGATGCAATAATGGAGCACCAATATCTAGTTTGTTGTAAATGGTTTACTCAGTACATTGTTTTCAATGCAAGGATTGCCATACATTGTTTTCAATACATGGTTTTCATTACATGGTTTGCCATACATTGTTTTCAATACATGGTTTATTGTATACATGGTTTGTATACATGGTTTCAATACATGGTTTCAATCAATTTGATATTCAATACATTGTTTGCCATACATTGTTTTCAATACATGGTTTGTCATACATTGTTTTCAATAAATTGTATATTCAATACATTGTTTGCATCAATTTGATACATGGTTTCAATACATGGTTTATTGTATACATGATTTCAATACATGGTTTCAATCAATTTGATATTCAATACATTGTTTGCCATACATTGTTTTCAATACATGGTTTGTCATACATTGTTTTCAATAAATTGTATATTCAATACATTGTTTGCCATAAATGGTTTGATACATAGTTTTCAATACATGGTTTATGTATACATGGTGTTACAATACATGGTTTATTGTCAATACATGATTTCAATACATGGTTTCAATACAATTTGCCATACATTGTTTTCAATAAATGGTTTATTCAATACATTGTTTGCCATAAATGTTTTATTCAATACATGGTTTGCCATACATTGTTTTCAATACATGGTTTATTCAATACATGGTTTTCAAAATATACGAAATCATAATATACACATATTCTCTTGACAACTGATAGCATAATATATGAAATCAAAATACATGTAAAAAATAGTAATATATGTGATTTAGTAATCAATATTCTATTCCAAAATACATGAAAACATGTCTCAAAATATAATCAAATCTCAATATTTGAAATCAAATCAAATAAATGAATTAAATCCCAATATAATATTGGGAAATGAAAGCATATTTGCATCATAATGGTGAAAGCTGGAACAAACGCTTTTCAGATTGTGCAAATTCTTCTGCACTCATTCCAAAAAATTATGTCATCATAGTGTCATCAGTGTTACCATTATCCTGATCATCCAGAGTATTCATGACACCTCTTCTCTCTGCCAAATATTTCCAATATGACAATGCTCTTTCATAAGGAAACTTCTCAACCTCATAGGTCGACACATATACTCTCAAACAATTTTCCAAATTTTTGTCCAATCTATTCCGAACTTTAGATTTTACATATGATAATGCACTAAATACCCTTTCATCCTCAACAGATCCTAAAATCATCATTTGGCATAATTCATACAAACTAAAATATTCACTCATAGTATGTTGCAGGATACTACTGGGATATAAATATTTCCAGAAACGTGAAATAGAACCCCTTTCATGGTGATTAGCAAATTGTGAAACTTGAGCAGACATTGTTGTTCCAAAATAGTTTGATTGGTTTGTCAAAAGATCTTTGTTGAGAATGTCATTGATTTCAATACCATTGAATACCACAGGTTTAGCGAAATGGCTAGCAAGATTGCCCATGTATTTTTGAAACAAACCACTTATATTCTGGTATTCATTACAAGGATTCCAAAATATCGGGTTAACCACACCCATAGCCTCAAGCAATTCATCTCTTTGAAAATGGTCTCTGATCTCTTTTGTCAATGATTCTGCTATTTGTTTCAGTTTAATTTTTGTATCTGTTACAACTACATGAAATTTGTTGTATGTTATGGGCATTTGTTCAACTTCATTTGTAGCAATATCCATTTATTGACAAAAATAATATAAAGGAATTTCCTTTTCGTGGACATTAATACAAAGATGATCGTTTATATTGAACTTCAAAAAGTTCTGAGGATCATTCATGTTTGTCAATGCTCTCCAACTCTCAAACATGGGATCCATAAAACTTTCACCAGATGCGTACATCGTATCAATATGTAAGCAAATTCGTTTTCTTGCCCTGATGAAATCCACAATATAAATCGATCTTTCTTGTGCAATTTTGATCAAAGTATTCATTTCTTCCAACATTGGAAGAATACCACACAATGTGAGAAGTGTTTCAAAGTCACTCATTCGTAATAGCAAATCCTTAGCCTTATCAACTGCCCTACGGTTTGCATACATAAACCCTGCCAAGGATTGATATTCTTTGAAAACTCTATATGTCAGTTGATACATTGAAATCCACCTAGTATCCACGTCTTTTAAGAGTTTTTTACCATCAGTAACTCCAAGTGCAAACTGCTGAAACTCTAAAAATATTTTTGGACTGCATGAAAAATAATCATGAATTTCATGGACAAGGTCTTCCACTCTAGCTACATTTGTAAATGTATCCACAATTTTATATGCAAGATTAATTCTATGAGCCATGCAATGAATAGGGATCAAATATGGGGTAACAGATGTTTGTAGTCTAACACAAAGACCGTTCTTGTGCCCTTGCATTGTAGCAAGCACCATCGGCTCCGACACATATTAACTTAGTGGCTATTTCCATTTCATTCATTCCTGCTATTTCCTTTAAACTAGAAACAACAACATTGTAGATGTTTTCTGCATTGCAATTTTCCACCATCTTGCGTAGTCCAAGTAAATGAGGTTGCCTTAAATGATTTTCCAATGTGTAAACATGCATGCAAATCCAAGATGTGTTGTCAACATCAGTCACCTCATCAATTGAAAGTGATATGAATTTGGCCTTTTTATTTTCTCTTTGAGGTCATCCTGCTCAACCAATGACAGATATTTTACAATTTCCCAACCACTTCGATCTGACCAATGGACGTTGGGTAAGTTCTGCACATCAGCTAGTCAAAATAGAGATTTATAATCAATGAAATCTGACATAGGTCTACCCTTTTTAAGAATAGTGAGTACAACAACAAACTGTAAACTTTTTGAAGCTAAAGTGAACTTTTCCATTTTTTAAAATTGGGCTTGAATCATTGCACCTTTCTCAACCAAAGTTTGTTTTTCTTTCATTGCTTTATCATATTCTTGTGCATATCTGATATGGGCACACTCTGATGCATCCTTCCACCTATAATTTTTTTGTATTGGTACATCACTTTCTTTTGTTTTTATATAAACCTTTCCACAATGTTTTTCTACTGTATCTTTCTTAACTTGCAATCTATGATCTTTTCTATGCTTCCAACTGCAAATTATGCATCTCAATTATGTTATTACCTCATTACTATTCTCTGGAAGCATTGGCTCAACAAATGGAAAATCTGAAACCCAATCAGGCTGAAATGATCTGTTAATTGTCCATCTAGATGACCTGGCACGTTTATGTTTTTTAGAAGAAGATTCTTCGAAAGTGGGTACTGCATAAGAACTATTACTTTGTTTTCCATTTGGCGTGTTTGTTTCAGGAATCTCTTCCTGTTGTTGTTCCATTTCTTTAAGAAAATTTTCATCTGTGGACTTTTCATTATCGTAGTTATGTGGAAGTGGATTCATACGAGGGTCAACAATGTTTTCTGTAGAGATAATACTAGGGTCAATACCAGGGTCATTATCATTATTCTTTTTAAAAGCATACATTCTGTTAAAAGCATACCTTCTTTTAAAAAATATAGATAAACAATGGACAAAGCCATACACCAAAAATCACCCTTCTTAATGAATGAAGACATTATATATAAAATTAACAATGAACAAAAATTAACTGGTTAGTAAGTAAAGGCGTTCATACCTTCAATTTGTGTAGATGTTGATGGTTGACTAGATTTCAAAATATTATGAAAGTATTTGAGGATACTCCTTTTATCGAAACTGGAAGACTGGCCTCCCTTCTTTCCACTACCAACATGTGACATTTTACCTATATAAATAGAAGAGTAACAAGAAAATCATTTTGAAAAATGGAAATAATTGGTTAAAGAGAGAACTACTATTCAAGACAATAGAATATCTGACCCAAGGAAGCTTGAGATTAGTGCCCAAATAATAGGAAAACCTCCTTATTGAGTATCAATGAACAAAAATGTATAAAAAAGAAACATAATTGATAATAGAAACTTACCGACAAATGGTTGGCCCTGTATGTCAGTCACCATGTGATAATCATCGTGTGATAGTCATCGAGTGATAGTCACCCTTTGATAGTCACCTTGTGATAGTCACGGTATACTAGTCACCCTTTGGCAGTTGCCTTGTGACAATCACGGGGTACCAGTCATCTTGTGACAATCACATCGTGTCAGTTGCATAATATCAGTCATCATGTGATAGCCATGGAGTGTCAGTCACCCAATGTCAATCATGATGTACCAGTCACCTTGTGATAGTCACAGCATGTCAGTCGCCTTGTGATAGTCGCGGCATGTCGATCACCTTGTGATAGTCATGGTGTGTCAATCGCCTTGTGATAGTCACGGCATGTCAGTCGCCTTGTGACTATTGCATTGTTTCAGTCACTTTATGAAAGTCATGGCATGTCAGTCACCCAATATTTGTCGCTTCAATTGGTCACCTTTTGTCACTCGCTTCTGCCAGTCACTTTTTTGGTCACCTTGTGACAGTCGTCTTGAGACTATGAGTGTCGCTCCCAGGGTTACCTATATATAGTGGGGGTACAAGAGGCGAATTGGGTGGGATAATTTTTTTTTAAATAATTTTAGGGCGAATATTAGGCGGGAATACATATTGTACCGGGGCGAATTTACCCTAAAAAAATTAATTCCGTAATTTTCGGGCGAATGGGCCGACCTCTAGGGTCCCAAAATTAGCAAAATAAAAAATGTTAAAATCCTAAAATTCGCTATAAATTGTGAAATTCGCCCTTGTGCATAACCCCGATGATGATTTAGAAAATGATGACATGGAATTTGATGCAGCACATGATGACATGGCATGCAATGACATGGCATACAGTTTTATGGTAGAGGCCAATGTAGCAATAACTGACATGACAAAGAGGTTAATGTGATATTAGAAGCCAATGATATGTTTCTAACTCATCAAATCATTTGTTTCAATGCTTGCATAGTCAATAATAAACATGAAAAATATTAAATTCTAAGAGGTATTAGAAGGTGATAGATGGCATATTTTGATTTACCGATACCCAATCTAGTGGCTTACATAGTTAGCATCCCAATGGCACCCCCTACATAGAACAACAATACATGGTGGTAAATGATTTTATGTTCCTTAGTCTAGTCAGCACATATTTAGCACCCCCTTAGTCATTCAATAAAAAAACATGGAAGTCTCCCATTCATTGAATTGGTGGAATTTTGTATGATTTTAACACCAAAATTTTGGGGGCCATA
Organism: Wollemia nobilis; assembly: GCA_028583015.1. NCBI lineage: Eukaryota > Viridiplantae > Streptophyta > Pinopsida > Araucariales > Araucariaceae > Wollemia > Wollemia nobilis. The sequence continues at coordinate 17,976,751 of JAQPPZ010016946.1, read as the reverse complement.
AATTTTTTATACAAAAGCATTTTGAGCCTTTTTTTCAAATCGTATGATCTTTGAGTACTATATATTGGCAATGTTGTTTCTAGTCACAACTACATGTAGGAGATTATATTTTAATAAGAAATTCATGGATCAGCATGTGCCCTTGCTAAATGGCCCAAATTATTGCACTTCAAAAATTAAGATTAAATCTCTACTCCAAAGTAAGGGATTGATCAAATATGTGAATGAGATTGCTTGAGATATTGATTCTAATGAAATAAAGTAACTAATCAATAATAATTATTATCAGGAACTTGGTGTGATTTATTTTTGTGTAGATAAAATCTATGAAACCTATATCCATAGCACTCCAAACCCTAAAGTCTTGGTTGAGAAGTTTTAGATCTTGCATGATCGCATTGAGTCTACATAAATTAGAAGATTGGATGAAGAGCTTGCTACCTTGAACATGAAGAATTTTGAGACCATAGAAGAGTACTTAAGTTGGTTCAATAAGGTGGAATAGGATATTTTCACTACTAGATGCATTGACAACAAGAAGAAGATTGATAATAGTGGAAAGAATATTACACTTTTTAGCATTATGTTTAACTATATATCTGACATGTGAGATAGTTTCTATTGTGTTTGAGATGCTTCAAGTTTAGTTTTCAGATGCTCCTTCTCCACAACTTGATTATGTCTTCAAGTACCACATTTACCATCAAGCTCAATGACAAAGGTATAAGGTTTGTTCCCTCACCATTTTGTCTCATGCAAAATAAGTATTTAAGATAGAGGATGATAAGAAGCCAAAGAAATGAGAGAAGACAAGAAGCCCTCCAAGTATTATGTTTTCACTTTTTGTAATAAAGAATGAGACATAATTTTTTGATGGATACGTATTATTAATCTTGAAAAATCATTTAGAAAGGGTATGTTGATGTTGTTCTATTTTATACTTAGAGTGAGGATCATGATGGTAAAACCTCACATGATCATTAGTTGTTCATTTAGCATATTGGGCATCCAATTTTTTTGATGAGTTGATTGAATACTTAGGGATGACTCAACACATGACCAAGCATCACCATCTCTTGCATGACTATATCACACAATATTTGGGAGAGTATAGTATCATCAAGGATAATTACTCTTCATAAGTGGTTGGAAGTAGTGAGTTAAGAGTTGGTTCTTCATTTTATGAGGTACTTCATGTTCCTAGTGTGGTCCCCAACTATTTTTCTATCACATCACCCATACATATTAGATAGTATATTTTTGGCTGAATTGATAGGTGATCAAGGATATTTATGATGGTTTCAATATAGTTGTCTTGGAATATTGTGATGAGTCAAAAGCTTAGATATCATCTAACTCCATCCTTTCCTTGGAAGTACTATTCCTGTGGTGGAATAGATAGATGATTTTAGTCAATGATAGCATCATAGACTCAGGCATCTTGGTTATGGGTTCTTGAGGAACATAATTCAGTATCAGTTGGTTATCAGGCTTCCTCATATTTCTCCCCTTAGTGGTGTTTGTGAGGTGTGTTTAGGGAAAGCATCATTGAAATTCCTTTCTAAAGGAGACTAATAGATATACTACATAACCCTTGGAGATTATTCACAATGATCTTTATAGACCCATGGGTATACCATCTATTTCTAATAATAAGTAATTTCTTACCTTCATTGATTATTTCTCCTGGTATGTATGGGTATATACCATTCATACTAAAGATGATGACTTTGGAAATTCTAAGGACTTCAAGACATTGGTAGACAATCATTTTCAAAGGAATATCAAGTGCTTGAGAATAGATAGAGAAGGTGAGTATGTGGGTAATGCTTTTTTGATTTCTTGACTCTTCATAATTACATTCCAATAGAATGACCATTATACCCTAGAGTAGAATAAGACTAGTGAAGAACAAGGTCATTACTGATATGGTTATATTCCTGTTGCATTCTAAGTAGATGGATCCCAAGTTTTGAGGTAAAGTGGTGACTTGTGTAGTACATATCATCAAGACTTGAGCTCAATATGTTTAGGGTATGACTCTTCGTAAGATATTGATAGGAAATAAGCCATATGTGTCTTGGTTCTATATTTTTGGATCCACAACATGGGCCCATATTCCTAAAGATATTGATAAGAATAAGGTATCAAAGAGTCAAATGTATTTTTATGGGGTATTTTGATACCTCCAAGGCCTATCAGCTATATGATCTTGAGAAGTAAAATGTTCTAATTTGACAAGTTATGGTCTTTAATGACGTTCTTCTTAGGGTTATGCATAAGGAGTAGGACCCAAAAGGTACTTATAAAAAAATGGTGAATCTGTTGCGAAACCCAATGAATCTTGGCCAACTTGGTGAATCTTGGCCAACTGCATGTATGATGGCATGGCGAATGACCTAAATTTATCAAAAAAAAAAGGCAAAAAATGGTGAATTTCAAAGTTCTTACTGGCCATGTTACAAATCTTGATTCGGTTTCATATCGAATGCATAATATGATCCGGTCTTGAACCGGATGCATAATAAGATTCCATCACGGACCGAATGCATAATATGATCTGGTCTCGGACCGAATGCAGCATATGATCTGGTCATGGATCGAATTCATCATATGATCCAGTCTCGGATCGAATGCATAATTTGATTCGATCTCACACCAAATGCATAATATGATTCAATCTCAAACTAAAAGTATTGCATGATCCGGTTACGGACCAGAAGCATAATATGATTCAATTTCGAATTGGAAGCATAACATGATCAGACCTCCGATCAGATGCATAATATGATCCGATCACCAATTGGATGCATAATATGATCCGGTCACCCATCGGGTGAATATTATGATCCAGTCTCGAATCAGGTGCACAATATGATCTGGTCATCAATCAGATGCAGAATAGGATCCGATCCTACATCGGATGCATAATGTGATCCGATCCGAGATCAGATGCATAATATGGTCTGACATTGTACCATAAGCAAAATAAGGTTCGATTTTTAAGCAGCGGGTCTCATGTAGAATAAGGTCTAGTTTGGCTGCTGCCACATGTCACATGTTCATTCAGAAACACTACATGTCCAATACATTGCTGTCATGTGTCAACCATGTTTCTTCAATCTATAAAATGGCATCGAATATCATTTTTTCCATTTTGTTTCTACGATTGTAGCAACCATAGCTAACCTTTCCAATCAACCTTTCGATTCCCAATCCTTTTTCTTCAATCTCCAACTTCTTGTGATGGCCACCTCTTCCACCCCTACACCAAAATTCAAAAATATTTCTTTCTCTTTGATTTCAAATTTGATAACAACCCCAGGTATGGACTTTAAGTGGTTGAATAACGCAGGTTTGACAACCTTTGTTTCAATGCCATAATTTAGAACAGATAAAGTCCTCTTGCAACATATAATAGTCGGTTATGACCATGATAGGGCTACGGTGAGAATTAAAGTATGAAATAGAAATTTACTTTTCACCATCACCCCTGCAGATATTAACAGATTGATAGGTCTTCCTTTCATTGATTTTTCTCAAGTGTCGACGAGGTTGCAATTGTCTCCAGATGACAAAGCACACCTAGAAAGCAAGTACGATCTGTCATCAGAAGATTTCACAGGTATAAATCTTGTTTATTATACTCTATTAATGTTCAATATTTCAAATTTGTAAATTAACATCTAATTTTGTTTTTGCAGCTTCTATCGCCAAGTCAAAAAGAGTTTTCTCAATCAACGATGTTAACCATAAAACTCTGATAGCCATTATCGAGTTCTTCTAGGCCAAACTAATTTTGATGGGAAGACCAAAAATTATGTTTTGGGTACTGGCTTATATTGTTCAATCTGAGCACAATCAAAGGTTTGATTGGTGCACGTAAATTTTGGATCGAATCAGGGCCGAGTTGCACATTGTTCTAATGGCAACCAGCAAGACACAGCCCATTGTGGGTACTATTAATTTTCTTTTAGCACTCTATTATGATTATTTTCATAATTTACAGACTACTCCTGTATAAACTGTAGTGCATGCAACACTACAGGCTATTGCTATGTTAGCAAAGGAATTGAAGGTAATAATTACATCTTTGACCTTGACATACTATTTTATATTTTATCACATTTCTTTTTTTTAATTTTTCTTTTCATCTATATGCAGGATAAGGTAGACAATACAAGGAGTAAACAGATTGTTGCCAATAGGGGTCATAGGCTAGAACAAACTGGTGATTCTGAAGACACGAGCTTAGAAGCGACACTATTGCAGAGGACGTATAAATGTTCCAAGAAATCTGCTACTCTTGGGGGTTCTTGTACACCTAGGTATGCACAGAATGTGCAGGTTGAATCTATTGTGGCCAACCCCTTCTCCATTGCAACACAAATTCAATAGGTTTCATATTTTTTAGGTAAATCTACATGTAGTTGATTTAAATTAAGAAGATATATTTTATTTTTAGAAGAATTGTAATAAAATATTTTTGATTGTTTTCATTTGATTCATAAAATCAATGACAAGTACAAACAACATAAGTGAGAGGCCATATGCCACCAACACCTCCATTATAGCCACCAATTGTATCACCTCCACAGGTTGCACTATAGCCACCGCTTCCACCACATTAGCGACAGGCACAGCCTATGCCAATTCGAGGGCAAATTCATGTTGGAAAATAATTGTTTTCATAGAGATCACATGGGACTGCACAAAGTACTAGGTGTGGGTTTTCACACTCATAGAGATCAAACATACCAACGCCAAGTTCTGGACATGACTGGTCACAATTTACATTTACAACAAATTCACAAGGACCTAAAGTTTCAACCGAGGGATTGGATAATATTCCACTTGATGAGGATTATCTTTTGCAGGGCAACATTGTAGGCTTCAAGGCAACAAATGTGCTTAGAGATGAAGCAGAACAAGGAGAAGCCCCTACCCCTACAGCTGAGTAGACATCATTGCCATCAGCTCAAGGAGACAACCCTCATCCTCAAGGTCCTCAAACTAAGGATGATATTGTAGATTTTAATGAAAATATTTTAATAACTGAAAATATTGAAGCAACTATTAAGCAGGTTGTGCTTAGAGATTTATAAAAAATGAAGGAATGGGAATATCGGGAAAAGGTCCTTATAAGGGAAATTAATACCCGATATAAAAATTATGTAAAAAGAGATTCTCTTTATTCTTTGGTTCAATATGAACCAAAAAAGTTGGATGGCCTGCTAAAACAGGCCACATCAAGATCAATAAAGTTTGATTTTATTTATGATGATGATGTTTTAAATGTTGTTGTTGGTAGATTGGAGAACATAAATGCTAAAGCCCAAGAATTTTATAACCAGTGGGCTTCTGATAAGGACAAAGTTGCAGTTGTTGAGGCTACAAGGAAAATGGCTGAGGTAAGAAAAGTTTTTTATGTTTCAATTTTCTATTGCAGTGAAATTTTTATATTTCTTGAAAATATGTAATAATTTCAATATAACCCTTTTGAATTATGTTTTCAATTTGTTTTTGCAGTTAAATTTTGAACACTTAAAAACACAGGTTAAGAGCATGGACGTCAATATTAATAGGGTGAAGATATTTTTGAATAATGCAATGGAAATGAAAAATAAAATGCAAGCAAAAATAATAGAAAATAATCGTTTAAAAAAATACATCAAGGAGGGGCTCAAAGAAGATTTGGAAAAGGTGCTTGAGAAAACAAAAGAAACGCTTCCAAAAATACTTGAATATCCAAACAAAGAAGAAGCAGCATTGGTGGTGAGTATTGTGAAAGTACGTGAAAACCTAGTCAGAGTTGGAGCACTGCCAAAAGAGAGTGTCACAGAAGCAAATAAATGAAAAAAACGGCAACTCCAATCGATAGTGAAGCATCAAAGCACCAATAAAATGTTTGAAAATGTAATATGCTATCAAGTTGACTGTAGTCAACAATTTTGTATGATGTAATATATTTCTTTTCGAACTAATAATAATGACATTTTCTCATTTTGTGTTTTCCATCATTTATAGGTTGCTTTCATTTATAAATTTGTGTTGCAATTTTAGTTTATTTTTGGCTAATATTGTTCACTATGTTCATCTCAAACAACAAAAATATTATATATAACATTATAGATCAACATTAATATACCAATAATAAAATTTAAAACATGAAACATAAAGATTTATCAATGAAGAGAGTTGAGACACCAAGACATAAACATACAATTTTAAAAACCATAAAAATATGTAAGACATAATTTTAAAACAATAATGTGATATAAAACAACAATTCTTTGAAATATTATAAATCTGGAACAATATTGTGAAATCTGCTATCAAATCAATTTGTGTTTATCAATGTCAATGAAATCATGGAATAATTATCATTATGGTAGCTAAAACATATTAGCTTGTCTAGAATCATTATGAAGCATAGCAAAAATCTATATCTCCACCATTTGATCACTAAAAGCATCATCATCGTAGTTATCAATCGTATTCACCGTACCTATTCTGTCTACCGGGGAACTCTAGTGTGCTAAAGCTCTGTCATATGGAAACTTATCCAACTGATACAAAGACACATAAATTCTTAAACAATTTTCCAAATTTTTATCGCGAAGTTTATATTTAAAAAAATAAAGTGCATTGAAAACTCTTTCATCTTCGAATGACCCCAAAATCATTGTTTCACATAATTCATATAAACAAAAGTATTCACTTATTGTATCTTGTAAGACTATACTTGGATACAATTTTTGCCACAAACATGCAGTGGAACCAATCTCATGGACACTTGTCATAAGTGATGTTTGCACAACCATTGTTCTTCCAAAATGTGATGACTGTTCTTTCAAAAGATCACTGTTGAGTATACCTTTAATTTCAACACCATTGACTTCCACACTCTTATTGAAATGGTTAATGAGGTTACCCATATATTTAATAAACAACTCATTTGTAGAATTGTATTCAGTACAAGGACCCCAAAACATGGGGTTAACCACACCCGTGGCCTCGAGCAACTAATCTCTCTGAAATCGATATCTTATCTCACCTATCAAATATTTTGCTATTTTTGATAAATTACTCTTAGTTTTATATACAATGACATAAAATTTATTGTGTGTTATAGGAACTTTTTCAAAATATTCCACAATTATACTTGATTGTCTTTCAAAATAATAAACAAGTACCATATTTCCATGAACATTAATACAAAGATGATCATTGATGTCAAACTTCAAAAATCTTTTTGGATTGTTCATGTTTATCAGTGTATTCCAAGTATCAAACAAAGGTTTTGTAAAATTTGTTTTAGACACATATAATATATCAATAAGCATGCATATTTATTTTCTCATCCTCATAAAATCAACGATATAGATGGATCTCTCTTGTGCAAGTTTAATTAATCTGTTCATTTCTTGTAACATTGGAAGAATACCACATAAGGTTAAAAGTGTTTCCAAGTTAGTCAAACGGAACAACATATATTTTGCCTTATCAACTATCCTGCAATTTGCATGCATAAACCTCGTCAATGATTGATATTTTGTAAAAAATCTCTAAGCACGTTGATACAGTGAAATCCATCTTGTATCCACATCTTTTTACAATTTTTTCCTTTTGTAACTCCTAGTGCAAACTGTTGAAACTCTCCAAACCTTTTTGAGCTTAATGATAAATAAGAATGAATTTCACGAATAAGGTCTTCCACTCTAGCAACATTTGAAAATGTGCTCACAATTTTATATGCAAGATTCACTCTATGATCCATACAATGAATGGGAATCATATATGGGGCAATTGTGGTTTGGAGTCGAACACAAAGACCAAACATGTGACCTTGCATAATAGTAGCACCATCAACTCCAACGTAAATTAACTTTGTTGCTATGTTTATATCATTCATTCCTGCAATATTCTTTAAACTATTGACAACAACATTATAAATATTTTATGCATTTGAACTTTCCAACATCTTATGTATTCCCAATAAAATAGGTTTTCTAATATGATTTTGAAATGTGTACACATGCATGCAAATCCAAGATGTGTTGTCCATAGTTGTTACCTCATAAATAGAAAGTGAAATGAATCTGGCAAGTTTTACTTGCTCCCTAAGGTCTTCTTTCTCAACAAAATATAGACATTTTACCATTTCCCAACCCCTTCGATCTGACCAAAGAGAACTAGGAAGGTTTTGCACATTAAATAGGTATAATAGCTGCTTATAATCAATAAAATCAGGCATTGGTCTACCTTTCTTGAGAATATTAAAAACAATGGCAAACTGCATACTTTTTGAAGCTAAGATGGTCTTCTAAATTTTATGAAATTGGGCTGCAATTGTTCCACCTTTTTCAATAAGAGATTGTTGTTGCTTTAAGTGATTGTCATATTCTATATCATATCTTAAATACATAAATTCATATTCATATTTTATAACTTTTACATAAGCTTTGCCATCATGTTTTTCAATTGTATCAATCTTATTTTGCAGCCTATGATCCTTACCAAGTATCCAACTGCAAATTTTACATCTACATTATTTTTCATTGATTTGGTTATCTTCATTCAGGACAGTCTCAATCCAGGGAAATCTTTTTGCCCATTCATTCTTAAATCCCCTTCCAAGTATCTAGTTATATGTTTTTCTTTTTTTAGACTTTTTGCTTGAAGATTCATATGAAGCTTGTAATGATTTTGATCTATCACTTTCATTTTCAATTTAAATGTCATTTTAAGGGTTGTCTTCAAGTGTTTGGTGTATGTCATTGTTAAGGGGATTTTCATTAGAAGGCAACTCTTTTTGGGGAATATCTTCAAGTGGAGGCATATCATGATCGACATGGTATTCTGCATAATAGCATACCACAATATTTTTTATCATTCTTGGATAAAAAATATTCATATCGTCAATCAAGCACATACTAAGAAGTCAAAAACCATTTGTACCTTGAATTTGCACGGATGTCATTGGCTCATTGCATTTTGAAGTTTGGCTAAAATATTTGAGGATACTCTTTTCAGCATAAGATTTGGCCCCCTTCTTTCCATCACTGGGTGACATTTTACTTGTAAGAAAAATATTTTTCAATCTAGTAGAGTAATAAAATGTTGAAGAGGGTGTACTTTCTATAGGCCTTAAGATAATATTATAAATAGAATAAAAAAATGGTTGGGTGGTAGATTATACATACTTGTTTCCTGCCATTCTTTATTTTAATTTTATCAATTTATGTCATTGGCTAGTTTTCCGGTGAAAGCACTTTAACTGACAAGAGCACAAAGGTAATTAACATTCAAATTGAAATCAATTTAAGAAAAATATTTTTTATGCAAAAAATAATTGAAGATACGTATGTCGAAAAATATCATATTATAGCATAAAATGGGCTAGAAACAAAGAATCAAAATATCTTCGGAGAAACAGAGAATCAAAATGTCTTCAGAGAAACAGAGCATCAATATGTCTTTAGATAACCAAAGCATTTACACGTATAATTTTAGCAAGGAAAAAAACATCAGAATAGAAACTAAGAATCAAAGAGTTTTAAAACATTCAAAACATGGTAAAACAGAGAAAACATGGGAATAGAGCAATGACCATCCGGATGCAGAAGAGGGCTTGGATATTGGTGTGGTGCAGAACAAGATTGAAAAATCATTAAAGATACATGTTGAAAAATATAATATTATGGTACAAAATGGACTAGAAATAGAGAATCACAATGTCTTCGGTTCACCTATTCATAAAGAATCAAAGAGTTTTAACAGAAAGAAATAAAACAGGGGATAACATGCAGAACATGGCAAAATAAAGAAAAACATGGCAAGCAAAGCAGTGAAAGAGAACTTGGTGTAAAATGAGGTCCGGATGCAGAACAGGGTCTAAAATTGGCCTAGTGTGAAACAATATCTGGTTGAAGAAAATGTTCCAGTTGCAGAAATGGTTTTGATCTATTGCAGAACAGGTTTCGGTTGCATAAATGGTTTTGATCGATTGCAAAAAAGTTTTCAGTTGCAGAAGTGGTTTCAGACAGTTGCAGAATAGGGTCTGCTTATAAAATGGTTTCGTCTAGTTGTAGAACAGGGCCCAGCTGTAAAAGTGGTACCATCCAGTTACAAAACAAGGTTCGGATGCAAAGTGGTTCCGGTCGGTTGCAGAATAGATTCTGACTGCAAAAGTGGTTCTGACCAATTGCATAACAGGTTTTGGCTACAAAAGTGGTTTTGACCGATTGCATAACAGGTTTTAACTGCAAAAATGATTTTGGTCAATTGTAGAACTGGTACCGATCGATTGCAAAATAGGTTTTGATCTGGTAAAAAAATGAATCTAGTCCTGCCTTGATCTGTAAAGGTTTCGATCTGGTGTTGAAATGGTTTCGGTCTTATGCAGAACTGGGTTGGTATATTCGGTGTAGATCAATATCTGAAAATGAAAATGTATCCCTGGGGTTTTAATTATATATAGAGGTATACTTGGCGAGTTGGGCGGGATAATTTAGAAATTTTAAAATTTTAGGGTGAAAAGGGTACTCTATTTAGGCGGGATTGCTTGCAAATTTTTCAAAATAACCGTGATACTCTTATCAAAGCACAGTGAACCGACACCTAAAATTTATTTTTCCCAAAAATTTCTAGCTAAATGGTCGACATTCGGGTCCCCCAAATTTTGCAAATTTGAATTTTTGAAAATGCTACTTTTCATCCAAATGGTGAATTTTTGTCGCTATGCATAACCCTAGTTCTTCTAGTTGCTCATTTAGGTCATCTTCCTACTCTTTTGGATGAGGATCCTTCTCCTCTAGTCTCTCTAATGGTTTCTAATGATCCCTTAGAGATTCTTATTGGCACCATTCTAATTGTTTCAGCTTCTTCATATTCTTGTAAAAAACAAATTAGTTGGGTCTTCTATTTTGACTCCTCTTTTAGCAGTATCATCTCTAGAACCTTTAATTTTTAGACAAATGAGCCTAAACCTTCTAAGCCTTTGTGACCATGATTGAAGTGGATGGTTTGGATTGGATGTTTTAGCATTAGCTTTTAATGTTGTTACCCTATAGGAAGTACCATAATTTCCATGGTTTATCCAACCCCCAAGTGGGTTCAAACCTTCCTTGAGGACAATCATCCCATTCTCTTTCAAGAGCATTATTGAAAGGCTCCCTCTTGGGTATTTCTCTTAAATTTTGATGATTTTAGAGATCCCCTCACCTATTCCTAGGCCAGGCATTATCTAGAATGGGAGGATGTTATGCTTGTTAAGTATGAGTTCCTCATGAAGAATTAAACATGGGAGCTTATTCCTCTTCTAGAAAGAAATAATGTTGTTGGGTGTAAATGGGTCTATAATATTAAGGTACACTTTTTATGGTCAAGTGGAATAGCCCAAGCCACATCTTGTTGCTAAAGGGTTCTCTCAAAAGTAGGGAACTAACTACTTAGAGACATTTGTCCTAGATTCTCAAATGGATTCTATTCAAACAATTCTTTTCATAATTGTTTCTTATGGTTGGAAGGTACATTCGATGGATGTAAATAGTGCTTTCTATCATGGTGTGATTTAGGATATCTATATGTAAAACCCATCTAGTCCTAATCTTGATGTACTAACTCCCTTGACGTGTCATCTGACCAAGTCCATGTATGGGCTTAAGCAAGCACCTTGAGCTTACTATGAGAAGATCCATTCATTCTTTCTCGACTATGGGTTATGGCATTGTAAGGCAAAGCATGATGTCTACAATAAAGATCATGATGGTCAAACATTGGCGATTATGTGTTATATTGATGACCTGCTCATTACAAGAAATTCTCACTCTTTTATTCAAGAGATGAAGTCACAACTTCATGATACTTTTGAGATGATATAGTTCAAGATTTGTATTATTTCTTGGGCATTCATATTGACCAATAATTTTTGGGATCACTACGTCTCAACCCAAGTATACCTTGTACTTCTACAGTACTTTAGGATGAAGGATTATAAATCTACTCATATTCCCTTTGCTTTTAGCTTGAAGCTACAAGGAAATTCTACTACTCGTTTGATTGATGTGTCTTTGTATTGGTCCCTTGTGAGGGTCTTCTCTACATTACACTCGATAAAATATTGTATTTATCATTAGTTAATGTTATAGGTACATGTATGCATATTGTGAGAGTCACTCGAAAATGACCAAGCAAATCCTTCAATACATCAGAGGTAACATACTAAATGGGTATTCACTACTTAGTTGGAGGACCTTTGGTTTTGACAAGTTTTTCAAATGCAGATTGGGCCAATGATTTGGACTAGTAGTGCTCCACTACCAGGTTTGTTTTCTATTTTTATTTTGGCCTAATCTCTTGGTGTTGTAGATGATAGTCCACTATATCTCAGTATTCTATAGAATTCGAATACTATATTGCCAATGAGGTTGCTAAACACCTTCAATGGATGCTCATGATCTTGGAGCAAGTGGGTATTTCTTAATAGTTTCTAATAAATTTATTATAACAATCAAAGCAACATTAAGCCTGTTTGTGATCTAGTGTTTCATTGGTAGACCAAGCATATTAATATTTGAGTGCACGTGATGTGTAATATTACAAATATAAGAATGGAGGAGCTACAGAGGAGGAGCAACGGAGGAAGCAGGGGAGGAATTCAAATATCTAAAGGCAGGAAGGATCCTCATGACCCAGGGAACCAGGATGCATCAGGCGAGGATCCAGGTGTAGGTAAGCCACCTGATGAGATAGAGGATGGACAAGATTCCATCCCTGTACAAGTTGAAAAATTTTGGGGAGATGAACCCCCCGACAAAGATCCTAACAAAGGGGCCCATTTGGGAGTTACGGGCCCCAAAAACATCCTTTCTTTCGCGGAGGCCCTCAAAGGTAAAAGGAGTGAGTTCTTTGACTCTCTCCCACCCCTCATCCCCAAAAGGAATAGAGTAATCGCTCCTTCGAGCATTATGGATGGGTTTTTATCCTTGGAAACCTTTTCCCTGGTAGGAAAATTCATAGGCGGGAGACCAGATATAGAAACCATATGAAAATGAGCTTTTTCCAAGTGGAATACAGTAGAAAATATGGATATTGTTGTCCTATCCAAAGGTTTCTTCATCATTCATCTCAATAACCATGAAAATACCACTTGTATCCTGATAGGAGGGCCATGGTTTTTAGGTAGGCGAAGCCTCTTTCTCAGACCATGGGGTGAGGACTTTGACCCTGAAACACAAAGCATTAATACCGCCCCCATTTGGGTTCATCTACCAAATATTCCTATTCAGTTTTTCCATGAGTACTTCCTCAAAGGGATTGCAAGGACTATTGGTGAACTCGTAGCAATTGACCATTCTACCCTGGCCAGGTCGAGAATGACACATGCAAGGATATGCATGAATGCCAATGTGGATTTTGAGCTTCCCACCTTTGTAGAACTTGGATATGGGACGTACTTGAGAAAGCAGGCCATTGAATATGAGAATAAGCCAGCTTTTTGTGTGGAGTGCCGAACCCAGGGTCACCTCAAAAATCAGTGCCCGAACCTGGTCATCCCAAAATATGCATCGAAGAAACTCGATCCAAGAGGGTTTGATGCTAAAGGACATACCAAGAATCAAGGATTTTAGTTTCCAATGAACAAAGGAGTCTATAGGTAAGCCAGGAGAGGTCAAAACAACCAGGGTCAAGAAGTTGAACCTCAACAATCAAAAAAAGGAAAGCAATAGGTCTCGTGTCAGGCAGACCAAGAAAAATAGGTAAGTCCTTCGATTTCCAAATACAATAAATTTGAAATACTTGCTGAGGATGGTGTTGATCAGAACAAGGAAGGAACTAAGGAAGCTTGCTCTATTTTAGACCTTCCGACAAGCCTAGAGTCCCCATTAAGATCAGGGCCATCAAACACCCCCCACCTTGTCCTCCCTTAAACTGCCCTTATGGTATGCCCCAAAATCTGGAAGAATACAGGCAGAATATGGAAGAAGAAGATATAAGGATTGAAACCATGGAAATTATGGTTAGCGATGGTTGTGCTAGCCCTATTTTGTAGCAAAGTGTCCCTCCTAAATTTAGCCCCAAACAAACAAGGAGTTCAATGAAATCCCCCATCGATTGTGGCAGTGAAAAAAGAAAGGAAGGATCTCAGCGGTTGAACATTTCAGAAGAGGGATTGAAGATGATATTGCAAATGGGACTCAAAAGACATTATTTTCTTCAGTTATCAACGTCCTCAAAGATGATAACAAAACCAACAAACCTCCTCCACCCCAGGGTAGGGGGAGAGGGAAGAATTCAAAACATTCTAAATGAAGTTCCTCTCATGGAATGTGAGAGGCCTTAATGGCCTAACTAAACAAAGAGTGGTTAGCTCATTAAGGAGAGAAATTAATCCTACAATTTTCATAATGCAAGAAACAAAAATTGATGTTGTGTTATCAAGGAAAATTACCTCTAAAATATGGAAACACGGGGAAGTAGCCTTTAGCCAGGCTAGAGGTGCCTCAGGAGGATTAATGTGTTTGTGGGACTCGAGGAAGTTGGAAGGTAGAGTCATTCAGTCCGATGAGAGGGTTTTGAGTGTTTTCTTTCATGACATGGATAATAATTTCTCTTGGATCTTGTCCAACGTCTACGCTCCTAACTCACTTCAAGGGAGAGTAGTTTTGTGGGAATCTCTAAGCAACATGAAAGAGGTATTCCACAACATTCCTTGGGTTGTTGCAGGGGATTTTAACATGCCCCTTTATCCTTCAGATAAAAGAGGAGGGATAGGTTTACCCATCAGAAGCATGGATGAGTTTAATGAGTTCATTAATACCAATGATCTTATGGATGTCAAGCTCAAAGATGCCAAGTTCACGTGGAGCAATAGAAGATCGAGAAACCAACTTATTCAAGAAATATTAGATAGGTTTTTCTATCCCAGGAAGCCATTACTGTGTTTGGAGATGCAACTCTTCATTCTTTGCCCAAGATTGCATCTGACCATAGTCCAATCCTGTTAGAAATGCAAAAGGCTCA
The DNA here is from genome assembly GCA_028583015.1 of Wollemia nobilis. NCBI lineage: Eukaryota > Viridiplantae > Streptophyta > Pinopsida > Araucariales > Araucariaceae > Wollemia > Wollemia nobilis. Next base: position 17,961,724 of record JAQPPZ010016946.1, on the reverse strand, counting down.
TCCTTTCAGAAGGCCCTTTCATTTCGAAGCAATGTGGTTAAAACATCCTGATCTGAGAGACCGTATTTCCCAATGGTGGCAACACTCTGGTCAGGGGAGCCCATCCTTCAAACTATCCCAAAAACTAAGGCTCATCAAAGACAACATCAAGGTATGGAACAAGGAGATCTTTGGGAACTTGTTTGAAAACAAACAAGTTGTGTCTGAAAGACTCGCTTGCATTGAGAAGAAAATTCAGAATGGTGTTTGTGATGAAGCTACCAGGATTGAGGAAAGAAACACTCTAGCTGAATACCATAACATTCTTGCTTGTGAGGAAATTTATTGGAGGCAGAAGTCTAGAGCTCTGTGGCTTAAACATGGAGATAGGAATTCCAAATTTTTCCACGTTACAACTCTGAGGAATAGAAGTAACAACAGGATCAGGGATTTAGTTAAAGGGGATGGCTCTTCTACTCAAAACATCCATGAGATTAGAGATGAAGCGGTATCTTATTTCAGCTCCCTCCTTGGTGATGAGGCCCCTTGTCTTGCCACAACCAAAGAGTCCATGCTTCAATTTATTCCTCAGTCCATCAATAGTGAGATCAATGCAAAACTCAATGCTCCTTTCTTGGATGAGGAAATTAGACAAGCCCTGTTCTCCATGGATCCTGATAAGGCTCCGAGCCCTGACGGATTCCCACCCCATTTTTTCCAAACCTTTTGGGATATTGTTGGGCAAGATGTGTGCTTAGCCATTAAAGAGTTCCAATCTTCCAAACACATTCCTCGTAGCTATAATTCGACTTTCATTGCTCTTATCCCCAAAGGGCCTGCTCCCAAATCTATGGTGGATTTTAGGCCTGTCAGCCTTTGTAATGTCATTTACAAAATCCTAACCAAATCAATAGCTAACCGAATGAAAGAAGTGTTACCCTCCATAATTGACCCCTGCCAAGGAAGTTCGGTCCAAGGAAGGTCTATTCTCGATGGAGTCATCACCGTCCATGAGGCCCTCCACTCCGTCTCTCAATCCAAAAAGTCTGCCTTTGCCCTCAAACTAGACATGAACAAGGCCTATGATCGTATCAATTGGGAGTTTGTGATTGCTATTCTATTGAAGTTTGGGTTCCATCCCGATTGGGTCAGGCTCATCAAAGGTTGCATTTGTAAACCATGGTTCTCCATCCTCATCAATGGTTCCACGATAGGGTTCTTTTAGAGCAACAGAGGCCTTAGACAAGGAGATCCAATTTCTCCTATGCTCTTCATAATTGTTGCGGAAGCCCTCGAAAGGACCATCAAAGCCGCCTGTAGTGCTGGTCTCATATCCGGGATAAAAGCAACATCCTTAACCAATCCGGTTACTCATCAACAATTTGTTGATGACACTCTATTTCTTACCCTCGCTTCTGTGGGTGAGGCCAAGGTCATCAAACACATTCTAACTCTCTATGAGGATGTTGCTGGACAAAAGGTAAATTTCAACAAAAGTAAGATTTACTTTCTCAATACTCCTATTCCCAAGCAGACCAAGATTGCAAGGATACTGGAGTGCTCTATTTCTACCCTTCCTACCTCCTACTTGGGTCTCCCGCTTTTCACAGGCACTCCAGTTGAATCTTTGTGGAATAATATTTTGGAAAGAATCCAAAAGAAACTCACAGGGTGGAAAGGGCATCTCTTATCCTAGGCTGGTAAAGAAACTTTGACTATGGCCTCCCTCCAAAGCATTCCAGTTTATTTCTTATCAGTGTTTAAGGCCCCGGCTATGGTGTATCACAAAATTGAGCAGTATCAAAAAAACTTCCTCTAGTCTGGTTCTGAAGACAAGCAACGCATCCACTTAGTAGCTTGGAACAAGGTTTGTCGACCAAAGGAGGGGGGGGTGGGTTTTAGAGGTTTTTTCTCCTTTATACAACCTTTTTGGAAAACAAGCTTGGTGTTTGATGATCAATGGGAGAATGAGTGGACTACAATCGTGAAAAGGAAGTATCTTCAAGGATCAGATTTTTTGAGTATTGCAGTCCCAAGCAGAGGATCGGCTTTTTGGAAAGCCATATTGACAAGCAGAGATATAGTTATTAAAGGCTTAAGGTGGATCTTGGGGAATGGCCAAAACATTAGTTTCTGGGAGGACAAGTGGGCTAGATGTGAAGCCCTCATAAAGGATCCTAACCTGGCTAGGTTAAAAGTCCACACTGATGTATTGTTTGGGCAAAAGGTGGCGGATTTCTTGTGTCCTGATAATAACAAGCCTAGGTGGAAATCCATAAATATTGATGGGTTGGAGGTTGAATCTGAGGCTTTAGAAAATCTGTTGAGGCAACAATTTATTCCTTCAGCTGGGGTAGAAGATCATGTTTGTTGGGCGAAAATAGAGAGTGGCGATTTTTCTGTCAAGTCGGCCTACAAGCTTCTGCTAAAACCTGAGGACCCTCCATTTCAAGCTCAGCTGGTGTGGACTAAAATGTTGATTCCTAAGATATCCTTTTTTCTTGGCTTGTCATCCAAGGCAAGATCCTCACCATAGACAATATGATCAAGAGAGGTATCATGGTTCCTAATAGATATTTTCTTTGCAGGGCGGATTGGGAGTCTGTGCATCATTTATTTCTTGATTTCCTAGTGTCCACATCCATCCTAGATGGTCTTTTTCAAAATTTTCATATATCCTGGGCTAAACCTGCCTCAATCTATGATTTTTTCATGCAATGGCCCAATCCCTTTGCTAACACCCGTCTAAGGTTTATGTGGAAAATCTGCCTCCATCATTTCCTTTGGCAAGTGTGGTTGGAGAGGAACCATAGAGCCTTTTTTGAAACCAGGATGTCCTCTGCTTCCATCATCAACAATATTTTGGCCTTTGCTTGTGAGAATGCCATTCTTTATCCCTTATCCTCTCAACCGGTTTCCTCTTTTGAGAATTCGATAGGTCAATCCTTGAACATTCCTTTAGAGGATAAGTCTATTCCAGTTCCTCCTAACCTCAGATCAGGATCCATGTGGATTCCCCCCCCCTGGACTGGTTCAAGCTGAACTTCGATGGAGCTGCCAAAGGAAACCCTGGTAGGGCTGGGGCAGGGGGTGTGTTGAGAGATCACCAAGGCCACCTTGTTTTTGCTTTTGCAGAAAATCTAGGCATTCAAATGAACAATGAAGCTGAAGCTAAAGCAATGTGGAGAGGATTGGTCTTGGCCAAATATGTCCAGGGCAGATTGATAGTGGAAGGTGACTCGCTCAACATCATAAACCTCCTCAGAAACAACAAAAACCCCCCATGGAGGATTGAGGCCTGCATCAAGGAAGCTAGGATCTTGATTGGCTGCAGATGTGATATAGTGATCCAACACTCCTTTAGAGAGTCCAATAAGGTGGCGGACAGGCTGGAAAATGAAGGAGTTAATGCTGACAGACTCATCACGTGGACTCAGGGATTACCGCGTGATGTGGAATTTCTAATTCAAAATGAAATAAGATGACGTGGACGACTAATGTTTGGCTTGAGTGTATGTTTCCAATTTCAATCCAAGTTGGTCCTCGTTATTTGGCCTCAAGGAGGAAGTTCCTTTTTTGTCTCCTTAGGCTTGTCAGGTTTTTGAGAAGGTTTAGCCTTGATAAGCATGGAATCAGGTGTGGTTTCAATGGGCATATTGACAGAGCAATCCACACTTGCGTAAGGAATGCCAATCAAGGCTGGGCTTGGTCCCGATGCGGGCGGTTGATGGTCCCATCTCATGCGCTAAGCGTTGTCACCAGTGTTGAATGCATCAGCTTTCCCGCCATGCCTACCTTTTCAAATCGTCTCATGATTCCAAAGCATGGGCATCCAAACAATCACATTCTCTTCAAATCTGGCATGAGTTTTTTGTGTATCAAGGGTGCCACGCGGACCATCATCCAGGTGTCCTCAAGTATGGTGCTCATCCCTATGCATGGTGCCATCCCCCAAGATAATTTCCACACCAGCCAAGGCCGCATCCAGAAGCTTCCCTCCTTTTCTAATAAGCATCGGTTTCATTTTCCATCGGAGGTAAACCCAACTATTTCTAAGAGCAAGAGCCTTTTTTATTTCCTTGCGGTTGGTAGTAACTGTGCTCGTGGGGTTTGCACCATGACGTTCGTCAAGCCGAGCAGTATCGAGATGGAATCCCTGGTGGAAGCCATCCTCACTGAGAGGGGTTTCACTCCTTTTTTCAATTTGTTCATCGGGGCCGAGAGAGATATTACCCTGGCGGTGATGGATTCATGGGAAGTCGGCAAGGATGGTGGCAAGGTGAATGTTCGGGGATGGGAGTTCGTCATCGATGTTCATTTTCTAGCAACAATTATGGGACAGGCGGCCAAGGGCAGATCAATTCACAGGGAGAAGCATAATTGGGACGTGGAGCTCAAGGAATTTAAGGACAATTCTAGGATTTTCAAAGAAGCCAAAATCGGTCTACTGCGTACTGACCTCCCCACCCCCTGGAATGTTGTTATGAAAAACGTAATGGAATTCATAACTGCTGAGGACCCTAGGAAAGTCCTTATCAGTTTCCATTATGCTTTCGTCACCTTTTTCCGTGATGTTAACCCGATTAGTATTCCTCACTTCTTGTTTAATTCCATCAACTACACTATCAATTCCTACAGAAAGAAGAAAGGGGTTGACCTTCCCATCCACTAGGGTTTGTTTAAGGTAATATACAACCACATCCTTGCCAATTCTCCCTAGAGCGACCTTCCCATTAATCCTCAAGCAAAAATTTCCAAAGGTAAAGATAACCCTGGCCTCCCTAAGCCTTATGGGGCGTCTTCAGCCAAGAAGAGAGGGGTGGATCTTCCAGCCAAAGGAGGGCTTGCAAGAAAGAGGTTGAAGACCGAGGACCTCGAAGGCCCCATCAGATCCTCGTTGCGCCTGAGGAATAAGTTGATCCAGGATAGCTCAAAATTTCTTGAGGTGGATTCTGAGGATGAGGATCTTGACCCCACCGACTCCGTCCTGAAGCGTTACATTATCACGACATCCTCGAATATAATCTAGCAGATGAAGGGGCTTCGTGATGCGTTGAACATCCTATTTTTCAATGAAGGCTTTCAGGGCCAAGGAGAGTCCAAGACGGTGGAGGCCATCTCTGAGGTGGAGGTGAAGGAAGAGCCGAAGGACGACGTGAAGGACGAGATTAAGGAAGAAGATGAGGACTATAAGGAGGCCTAAGTTGTTGCTTCATGTTTCATCCTGATGGCTGCCCTACGTGGAGCCGGTTTTGTTTTGGGGGTTATCTTCTTTTTGTTGGCTTGTTGGTTGTTCTGTAGGTTGTTTCATCTTCCTGTCTTGCGTATGGGGGGTTCTCTTAAGGCATAATCATATTCTGGTAGGACCAAGGATCCTTAGGTTTGTTATGTTGTACTGGCTCAACAATCCTAAGCTGATTTTTGTAATGAGGTTTTGGGTCAACCTGTGAAAATCTGTATCTAATGAAATCTTTAAATTACCAAAAAAAATATTTGGGTGCACGTTGTGTGATGGAGTTATGCCTATGGGGATGCTTGATCTTGTTTATGTATTTTCAGTAGTGCAAAAAATAATTCAACATGCGGAGAATGAGTTGGATACCAAAGCAAGGTCCACCAAAGTGCTTCAACAGTTGTTTAAAATATCTATAGAATAAGTGAGGCTACTAGGAGTATTTGACAAGAGGAATTGAGTCAAGCAAATGAAAAACATTCAAAAAATCAAAGAAGACAACAGGAATAAAAGGCCACCCATAGTGCTTTGAAATTGTTCGTCTAATAAATGAAAAAGAAGGTGCAACAACTGATAAAAACCAGGTTGCCCAAAATATTTTAATATCAAGGATAACTCACATGAAAGCAAATGAGTAAATTTTTTAATGAGAAGGTCAAAGCAAAAGACAATGCTATAAATTCATTTATTTAGAAACTTGACTAGAGAAACTAAAAAGAGAAGCAAATCAAGGAGAAACCCTCTTAAAAGACCCATGTGGAGATCTAGCATTAGATATAGATATGTTGGTTGACTTGAAGCTACCATCTGAAGTGGATTGGCAAGTGCTTATGAACTTATTGCCCAAACAGTAAAATAGAGCAACCCATAATTTTGCATTTTTGTGGTGAGTTGATTCCAATTTTGAAGACTCTATGGCCAAGGATAAAGGAAAGACTTATAATCTATCAGCAATTGAGCTTGGTGTCTCGTGAAGTCACCAAAAACATAGTAGCTTGAATACTGTTTTTGAAATCCCATAAAAAGTTTGCCATTAAAAATAGAAAAAAATTTATAGCCCCTATAGCAATAGTTCAGAACAACAAAGTTTTAAAAAATTAGCAAAATATTGTTCAAGTACCAAAAAGTGCAACAGGACCCAAAAGTGTGAATTGTCCCAAAGAGAATTGTGAAATAGTATTTTGCTATTTCGTCAATCACAACTTTGAGGTGGCAAATCTTAATTTTTGGCTCAAATCAAGACAAGGACAATAAGAAATTCGAGGAAACCAACCAAAAAGCAACATTTTGTCGTAATATGGGGCCAATAAGGAGATAAAAGGTTGCTAAGCATGTTTAGAGGAGATTTAGAGGCTTGTAAGGTTTAGTGGTCCATCATTTTGCTAAAGATGCCCTTAAATTAGAGATTTTATTGGGGGTAGAAAGGATTTACCTCTAATTACTCTTAAGTAAATAATTTTCTATAAATAAGAGTTAGAGGCTCCATTGTAGGATCTTTTGGCCATTTGAGAAAGCTAGAGCTACATTTTTTGAACTCCTATCTTTATGTTTGTACAAAAAGTCTTTATGCTAATAATATAAAGACTATGCACGATATTTATTTATTCACTATCTCACTGACCTTTTGATATGTGGACGCATGACTATGGCACTATCCTTTCACTTTCAATTATTCCTTTCTTCTATTATTTCAAATCCCTTACATTGGAGCACATTGATGTTATTTGATTCCCTTAAAATGTGTTAATTGATCATCAATCCTACTATGATCACAATCATATTTCTTTATTGCATTTATTTTACATTTTTCGCACCACTTTCCTTTTAGATTTACTTTTATGCACTTACATTAGTTTAGTTTAGCACGATTAGTGGGGATTCAACCTAAACCTGAAGATTGGAGAAAAGAAATTTTTATTTCTTTTAATTGTTGAAATAATATTTGTTGGAGATATTACATTATTTGGTACATTGAAGTGCCTCTAAGCACTATTGTAAATATTAGTTTAGGGAGTATGTTTTATATTTGTCTAAAATATGTGTCAAGTGTGTAGAGCATAGTGTTATGTAATAAAGTATGCAAGTGAAGAGTCAGGTGATTGTCAAGAGTGCAAGTGAACAGTCATTGATGATAGGTATCAAGTATGGAAGTGAAAAGTCGGATGAAATGTATCAAGACGTAAAGTGAAGAGTCATGTAATCATGAGAGTTTTGTCATAATGTGAGGCATGTGAAAGGTTGCATCTCCCAAGAGTTTGAGAAGAGCAAAAATCATGTAAAATTACATGCAATATAAAGTTTGATGTATTTCTTTGATTATCAATAAAGCTTTACTTTGTGAGATATTGGTGTTATTATGTGAATATGATTGATATTTGATCCTGGAGAAATTAACCTGTGAGATAATCTAACATAATTGCCAACAATATTGCATGTATAAATATTGTTAGACATTTTTTGCAGATCAATAAGGACAAAACATGTAACATCTACATTTTTTTGTTTAAGGGTATTTATACCATTGTTTGCTCCCTTCTATAAATTGTCTAGAATAATTCATGAAATTTTATTTTTTCCTTCAATGAATCTTAATGCAGTTCCAAGATTAGAATTGGTAACAACTTTTTTTTTTTTAACTTTAGGCATCTCTTCTCAATATATTCATTAATTTTAAGACTAAATTACATATAAAACGAAATTTCAAATGAAAATCATCCAAATTGAGAATGTCAAACTATTAGATCACATGTTTTAAATATTGTAATACCACCATGTGGTTTGTTGAAATACCATGGTTTGTTGATATACTCAATTTAAATATATAGTTCTTTAATGCAAAAGGCATAATATGGTGACAAACATTGTGACAAGCATCCCTTTATAGAAAGCTCTAATACCACATTGTTCTAGTGCCACCAAAAAAAATCAGCATGTAAAAATACAGGAAAAAATAATAGAAAGGACAATGATGCATTGCTACAGTGGCTTGCATTCATAGAAACCAGAACACGCACCTTAATAAAAGAGAATACAATTAATTAAAAGTTTGAAGTCCATGAAACCAGTAGTTGTTGTCATGGTTCCTTTGCATGATGGCCTTTTTTCCCTACACTACCATATTCATCTATGTCAACACCAAGGCCCAAATAGTGTGCAAAATTTTAAACAAAACAAGTTCCACAATTACTATTAAAGGGAACTTGGATCACAATTGTCTAGAATAGTTATTGAAATTTTATTTTCCTTCTTATGTTCAGTGAATCTAAATGCAGCTTCAAGATTGGAATTGGTACCAATTTCTTTCTATACTTTAGGCAACTCATTGAAATATTCAGCATATAAAATGAAAATTTATGTAGAACTCATCCAAATTGGAGAATGACAAACCATTAGATCACATGTTTAAATTCTTGATTCAGTTTTTGCTTATGTATTAAAAAGATATTTCCATGTCCACCAACCCAAATAGTGATAGGTCCTTGATATACGAGGAATATTAACTCTTCAAGCAATAAACACCGACCACAACAAACAACAGTCATCACTCACATTTACATGCGTAGCATCCAAACTTCATTGGTTGATGTTACAAGAATACATCAATTCCAAACTTCATTGGTTGATGTTACAAGAATACATCAATGCCTGGCAAAATTTCTCCAATGCAAATAAAGGCAGTCAACTCCAAAAAATAATATAAACAAGACTTTTTTAGTACAGCATCTTTACCCTTGGCCTGAATACATAGTTCACTTTTTATTAAATATTCTTTCATGCAACATTTCTCGCTGACAGTATTGTTCAATACTTGTTAAATGATCCCTTTCTTCCACTGTCACTAGAATAAGCAGATATTGTACCGAAAACTGTCTTTATTCAAGTTAGGCAAGGCAGGCTTAGTGGCAATGATCAGGTGATGTTACCAAGGTGGCCAGGGTTTGACCCTCCCTGCATCTACATGGAAACACATCAATTGGGGTCAGAATTGGTCCAAAAAGGTGCAATCCCTGGGTGATTTTGACGGCATAAGTTGGCACTTCGTCCATGGCATGATATGCTGTAACTGTTTCCCTCCTGTTAAAAATGTGAGGGAGAAAACAGTTGGTTTTTTAACCCACTTTGAGAATTTAAGGGAACGAAAGGAGGAGGAAATGAAAAAAAAAAAACTATTCCTTACATAATGAAATATGAGGCTTCCATTCTGTAATGCATTTGTTCATGAATATTGAATGCCATTACCTACTTAAGAGGTGCCACATAAGTGTTCTCCAACTTGAGCAAAAAATTATTATAGAAAATATTCTGACATATTTAAGGAAGACACATTCCAGATTAAGCTGTTCTGATAGGGAATTTAAACTTGGTACAACTTCTCAACAAGTTGAATTTAAACTTAATATCAATTCTCAAGTAATATACATGCACTGATGCTCCAACAAACTCAATAGAACTGATTAAATAATTTACATGTAATGGGTGATTTTGACGGCATAAAGTTGGCACTTCGTCCATGGCATGATATGCTGTAACTGTTTCCCTCCTGTTAAAAATGTGAGGGAGAAAACAGTTGGTTTTTTAACCCACTTTGAGAATTTAAGGGAACGAAAGGAGGAGGAAATGAAAAAAAAAAAACTATTCCTTACATAATGAAATATGAGGCTTCCATTCTGTAATGCATTTGTTCATGAATATTGAATGCCATTACCTACTTAAGAGGTGCCACATAAGTGTTCTCCAACTTGAGCAAAAAATTATTATAGAAAATATTCTGACATATTTAAGGAAGACACATTCCAGATTAAGCTGTTCTGATAGCTGAATTTAAACTTGGTACAACTTCTCAACAAGTTGAATTTAAACTTAATATCAATTCTCAAGTAATATACATGCACTGATGCTCCAACAAACTCAATAGAACTGATTAATAATATACATGTAATGGATTGTAAGCAATGCATTATGCTATTTTTGCTACGCTCAAAATGCTACAAGCTTAAGTGATGTATGCACATCAAAGGCATACAAGAATAACCAAAATTAAAGCCACTACCAGCACACATCTTTGGATATGCAGGAGGTAAATGACAAATCTAAACCAAAATTTGACAAATAGCTTAACCACAGGTTGTTTCTGAGAGACCCTCTTACATAACTCACTGCATCAAACTCAGCTAGGCCAAAGAAGATTGTCCTGCTCATACATGAAATACTATTTGAGCATCTCACAACACAGGAGGCTATCACAAGCTGTTAAGGTGACCCTTTAAACCGAATACATTGTATATGAATGTCTAATCCCTCATCACTATTTTTTTTGACGTTTCAACTGCTTTACACAGCTATGTCTGATCAATTTCTTTGGCAATTCAGACAATTCACCAAGTTCTTTAGAAGTTCATTTTCCCCTAGATGCCTGTTTTAGCTCTCCTCAAGGCTTCCCTTTTCTTTTCTCTGCACATGAATTATCAGGAAATAGTCAAGCCAATAAAAGAGAAAAGTATCAATAAAGCATGCACACTAATAGAATATCTTGAAAAAGGCTTGTGTGTGACCTTTACCTAACTCTGCAAATTTCCTCTTTTGATGGAATTTTTTTTCGGTCTTTTCTTTTGCTATAAGCATCTGATTTCTTCCTTCCAATATCAGATGACTTTAAACTTCCATTGCTTTCAGCAGCTTTTTTGTCTAACCTTTCATTCCTATCCATAGCATTCTCCCCATTTTCTTCTCTGACATTATCACTTTGAACAATACTAGGAATTTCTTCTCCAGCTGCAGCTGCTTTTTGTGTGGGTATAATATTGCTCATCTTTTTCAACTGTCCAACATCAAAACGAAGGATATCAATACACAATGCTATAAAGCAGTTTCAGTGCATGCTCTTAAATCCTCAAACAGATATACAACAGGCTTGTAGATAGGTAATATTCATCAGGTCCAATTTAATGTCCGAAAAAGCCAAAACACACAATTGACAATGGCATTATAAGCATCATACTATTTACCAATTTTAGAGTTCTTTATAAATGGAAATAATGATTGTTTATAATTATGACTAACAATTATTATTAAGTTGCTGTGTTACAAGTCAAGTAATTCTTTTCTTCAAATGCTTTGTTCAAGAATAGTATTTGAACACTGTTACTTCTAGGCTGCCAGCCATCTGAAACATATCTTAGTTTCCAGTACAGAGTGGATGTCAAATTGTTGATGTAATTCTTAGAAGCCATAGGGCCTTGCTAAAAAAATTGATATTGGATACTTGCATAAGTGCAACAAATATAATTTAGTTGGAGAAACAAGAACATTTATATCTAGGTTACAAGTGTCATGTATGACTTCGATGGTTAAGAGGTCCTAGATTATATGACCTACATGTGAGAGAAAGTGATCCTTGATTGCCATATCCATCATTGTTTTTAACATCTTGCCATTTATAAGCTAAGTCCCTCTCCAATCTTTAACAAGTAAGAGAAGGTACAGGTCAAAATGTTTTGGAGCAATAATGATGTCTATAATTCAAATACACTCTTAAAATAATAAGATGCTTCTGAACAAATGTTTTGTCGCCGGCTATCAACTGGCATTAGCTCAAGTGGTTAAAAATGTGGGTTTCTAATGGGAGTCCCAAGTTGAAATCTTGTTAAACTATATAATACCACTATGTGGCTTGTTGAAATACCATGATAACATGATGATGATATAATCGAGATGGGACCGGTTTCAATCCCAAATAACCAATTTAAATTTTAAAAAATAAAAATAAAAAATGCCGCCAGCTGTTGTTTTTCTTTCAATGGTGATTAAAGAATTTGAATTTCATATATTATTTGCAAATGGCCTATTACGTCCTTCAAGGACTTCAATTTGACCCAGTTGGGTTACATCATATATTTTTGTTAATTTTACTATGGATGATATGCTCTCTGTTCTATTGTGTGCTCCATATCCATATCTTCATTCCCAAAACCTCTGAAAAAGTCTTAACAATGTTATTCAAGTAATCAAATTCTTTGAATAAAAACATCACCCATACAATATATCTCGATGACAAGAAGAGCTCTTGTACATTCTCGAAAGGAGGGATATTTCACTTTTTGAATCCAGTTTCACATCACTTATATTCCCATAGGAAAAGTATTAACATCTCCTTCAACAACGTTGCAATGTATTGAGGCATAACCTCATAATATAATCGAAGCTCGCATACTCTGAAAACTATCACATTCTAACAACATTCTTTATCATAAATTTCAATTTGTTACATCTTCAGTCAGGAAAATCTAAATTTTCAGGGAATATCAAATTTGTTTTTTTTTCCACTTTTCCATTGAACATGTCCTTGCATTAGGGAGTTCTTTTGCAATGCTTTTTCACAAATATCACCAACATGTTAAGTTGTAGTTGCGTTAGGGAATGTCCTTTTGCTATGTCTAGGAGTCAAAAATTATGGCATATTATATAGCTTATAGTTTTGCTGGCTTTTATCACAAGTTTAGATCTCATGGTATCTAAAATCACAAATCTAATACTTTAATATATCCCTTCCTGTAGAACCTCCACATCTGTCATATAAATCTTTTATAGTAAGGGCTAAAATGAAAGTAATGTTAAGTGTGAACCTCAAACACGAAGCTGGGAAGAAAATATGTTTCTAGCTCTCATCTAATCAATCATATAAAGCTGCAGCCATCATGTAATTACCTTAGCAACAAAAAAGCCATCCATGTTATGTACATGAGGATAAAAACGCCTTGTTTTTTCCAAAGATGGATGAAAGCGATGCTCCCTGAAACGTGTAAACCTGTTGAGAGAAAAATTGATAAGAAATAATGCCCAGTAAATTTTGAACACATAAGAGTTGTCTTTAAGTAATTTGATAACATTCCAATATTCGAGAACAGGATCACTTGATAAGAGCACCCACCCAGGCTGTCCAAAGTCCAAACCACAAGGGACAACTTTCACATGCCGCTTACGAAGCGCATAGTCCACAACTGCCTCGTTCTGTAGATACAAATCAATATAATTATCAATCAAAATCAAGAAGAATCTTGGATTGTAGCTTCATAGTCCAAAATGATTTTGCTTTGCAAAACAAAAGAATCATGCAAAGAAAAGTGCAGAAGATTAAGCATTATCCTTCTTCGCCTTCATAGGTGAAGCTGTTCTATGTGATCCTTACCCGATATCTATAATGCATTTGTTGAAGCAATGTAAGTTGTGTGTATTTTAAATTAATTTAAAAACAACAAGACACTACATCTGCATACCTCTGCAACCATTACCGAACATGTTGAATATACCATGTAACCACCCGACTTTGAATTTGCATCCACCATGTCAATTGCTGCGAGAATTAATTTCTGCAAACAAGATAACAAATATAGAATAATATAAGCATTAGTGGTTACCATTTAAATAATAAGCAATCTCAGATGGAAATGACTTGTAATTTAGACTATTCACTATATCAAAGCAGAAAGAATCTGCACCCTACAAGATGAATCTGATTTAACACAACTATTTGGACTCTCCCTTCACATCTATGAGGACCAGTAGGACATGGGTCCAGGCAGAAATACACGTTTAGCCATCACCCTTTCTCCTGGAAAGGTCCTCTTTTAAGGGTACCTTGATAAGCGGAGACAACTGCGAAGAGAATCGCATAAAGAAACAATTTATGTTCTGAGTTTCCATTAAATATAAGATGGAATGCCATTTTTCTTGACAATAATTCCCCCCCACATCTGAAAGGGCTAAATTATCGTCTTACAAATCTTGCTATGCATGTTAAAGCTGGGATTAATCAGTTCACAAAGAATGCAAATGTTTTGCCTTTTGGGGCAAAGGCCCAAATGCTAGCCTTTTAGCTTTCATAAGATGAGTTTTTTTTCCACATAATTCTGATGCTCATGTTTTTTAGTGTCATATAAGATGCTTCTTAATGTAGTATAACATGCATTTTTGTGTAATAGAAGATGCACCCATTGCAAATTTGCTTGAATTGGTTTAACTTGCCATTCAATGTTACAAATACTGATAAAATTCTAAAGATAACAATTTATAGATTATTGTATCCATTTCTATGCACATTTTAGACCAAAGTGGCTTAAGACAAGAGCTCTCTCTCTCTCTCTCTCTCTCTCTCTCTCTCACACACACACACACACAACATATATATTTGTTTTATTTTCCAAACCAAACCTTGTTGAAAAGTCAAACCTTCAAACTTTCTTTTGCCTTCCATTTGAACTGAACCGCCAAAACCTGGTAACTATGGTTGAGACCAACACTTATAGAAAGAAACCATACAATAGATGATGAGATGCATGTGTTTTGGAGCACCCATCTTCACCTATAATCAGGATGCATCACAAAAGAATACAGATTTAAGCTTCTTACATGGTTAAACATAAATGGCATGATAGAAGACATAAATGCAGCGAAGGGATTGAATCCCAATACAAATTAACCATCAATGAGCATCGTTATGACCTAACAACCATCAATGATGAGAAAAGATTGAATAACAACAACACTAGCCTCAAAGTGTAAAAACCAGTATCCAAACACGGCTCAAATACAAACTTTCATCTCAATCCAAATTCTATAGTGTATGACATTTCCTACAGTTGCCTTCAGTCACTGCTTCTCATAGTGAGCACAGAATGATGTAGTTTCTGTAGTTGCATTCACAATCCAATTTGTATTGGAATAAAATACACATTACAGGTCATTTTGTAGAGTCTTTGGAGGGAATAAAATACACAAAGTTTTGTTCTTTTAAAAGCTTGGCAATCTTACTGGAATACCCTTTTTGTTATTTTGCTTAGCTGCTTCAGCAATGAGCCTTCCTTCTTGAGTTTGCTGGAATGCAAACTTGTCCACTGGCAACTCTGAATTCCATGACTATCAACTCAAAATCACAACCTTGAACAACTTTCAACATATATTTGAAGATTCTATATCCGTAAGCCCTCCTAAGTTCACAAGAACATCAAAATGCCTGTACTTGTATTGGACTGGTACTTACTCTATCTAAATGGAAGCCTTTATTACCTCAGACATTAAATTATGCCGTCCCCAAATCTTGGCTTCAAATAAATTATTGGGTATGGCATTAAATGACTCTTGAGAACCCTCATAACAGTTTCCCAAACCAAAGAGCTCCAAACTAAACTTCTAGATTATGTGTTAAACTAAAAACAATGATATTTATGAACAAAAATAATATATAAAATAGCCCTGCTAGGGCAAATTCAATTAATACAGCACAGTCAAAAATAATAAATGACTGCAGCATGAGCCAAGAAAAAACATAGTACATAGGTACCAGGTAAAAACCTTCGGACAGTATACTTAAGTTATGACATACAACATGGTAAAATATGTTCCCTTCTTGTCTGTCCTGAAGAAGCAGTCCTCCAGATTTTCAACAAAAGTCTACACCTGCTGAGGTTGACTTTATTCAAATTTTTTTTCCTTAATAATCGTTTCTATAAGAAGCAGCTACTATTCAAAGAAAAATGTATTATATGAATCCTTCACCAAAAAATCATGATCTCTTGTAAGTATGAACAATTGTCTCTCTTGAAAATTCATCCATATATAAATAATCAAAACCAAAAATGCTCATTGTCCTCACTGCTGTCACTTATTACTATGCCCTCTCATAGCTCTCTTATGCAGATTATTAAAATTGTCCTTGCATGAAGTAATAAATTGAATGGACACCCCTTCTATAACCAACAATTTATGCTGCTTGGTTTACATGGGATTTGACAAACTACCTTATCATGCAGCAACCCCATTCCCTCTAAGAGATTTGTACATTTTCAAAGTCAGGTCCCTAGATAAAAGGTGATGTAGGTAAAGTTGCTTATCAAATAAAGATGCTTCCCTGATCTATGGACAAAAATCTTGTTCATCTTCATCTTTTGAGAATTGACCGGATCTCAAAAGAGGGAGATTAAAATTTCCATATTTCAAACAGGGGACTTTGTTTGCAGTCCTGACATATTGCCATAGTATTTCAACTAACAAATAAACAAGCAATCATGGGAAATACATGATGCCCAACCTCATTGTATAAGAAGTTAGAACCCAAACAAAAAAGGAAACAATGCACTAATGGATGGCATAGACTTTATGACCTTATTGCACATTTCCTATCTTTCAAGTGTTTTGCACGAGATCCCTTGACCAAATCTCTTAACTGCAAGATGTTTTTAAAAATGTCAGCATCCTCATTTCAGCTACACACTTTTCCTCCTAAAGTTGGGTTTGCACTCCATCATCATCACTTTGCTACAGTTTTTCCTCAAAGACCATCATGCACTCCCAAAACCTAAGTAATTTACTTCATTGATGAAAATTAGTAGACCTCCTTTCCTTCATCTTTTGGAACCTTCACATAGTCTTGTCCTTTAAGCTACCAATTGAGGTCTATTAAGGCTTTCACCTCAGTTCCTTAACCGATCTAAATTCAATAGAGCACATTGAGCTTGACGTTTCCATTGCTCCAGTGTTTCTATTACAGTCGATTGAACCGCACCACATTGTGAAACGTAAATACATCTCATGATTCAGTGTGTGTACATTATGATAAAAATAATTGTTGATCGTTGCCAGCTTCTTCTGACTCTACATGAAATTTTAGATCACTAAAACTCGTTAAGCTTGACATTTGTATTAATCAACTCTTTCTATTGCAGTAGTTTGAACTGCACCACATTTGTGAAACATAAATATCTCATAATCCAGCATATATATATATGATCCCCAGGATTGGTGAACACCATAGCCCCAGCTTCATACGAATCTACATGAAATTTTAGCACCTTATATGATTATACAAATTACGGAACTCAAAAACCCTCTCATCTCCTTTAATTTAGTCTTGAATATGGAGACTCTACGAGAAAGGTTGAAAGGTAGTTTCACATAGTCTGATGTGAAGAACTGAACTTAAATCACCTTTACACGCTTGTCCTACTGTTCATCATGTTTTCCATCCACATCTTTCATTAAACATAAAACTGCTTAACAGTTGGTTGATGTTTAAACTAAGATGGTGCAAATAAGATCCAATGGGGATCATCACTTACTTGGACATTAAATATACCTCTGCGATCTGTACTATTCAAAGAGCACTCTGAACTTTAGAATTCCCTAAGTGTTTTCAAGTTCTAATTTTGTTTTCATTATAAATCCTAAAACCGACTTAATCTTTGCTTACATATTCATCTCTTTTATAATTAAGGAAGGGATTTTATACCTTGTGAAAGATATTTAAGATATTTATCTTGTCTACTTCCATCTGACACATCCCATATCATCTCTGAGACAACCTTGGTTAGCAACTTGCCCGTTTCACTCATCAAAATTGCCACTTGCTTTAACAAAGCAGTATCCACTTTTCATAGGGGCAGACCCTTTACCTAATAAATTTGTAGAGACCACTATCAGCTATTAAACACCAATTTACAATGTTAACACTAGAAACTACCATAACTAAGCCCACATAGCATTAATTTTCATTTCATTTATGCATCATCTGTATGATAGCCCCAATTTCTTCCCAGCTATCTGTCAAATAGCGAGTTCACTATTTAAAATATAAACTTTTTTTTTCTTTTTTTTAATAATAAATTTCCTATATGGGATTGAAACAGGCCCCACCCGTATTACTTCATGACCACATAGGGGTTACAACAGCTTGGCAATTATGCATATATCCTTTGTCAAGATTCTAACTTGGCCATGAAAGTTGACAAATTTAACCAAATGAGCTCGTGCCATTTGATTCTTATAAATGTTAAAGTTCACCCATGAGATTTGAACCATGGTTTGAAGATGTGATAGTCTTCACTCCCGATCAATTGCTCTAAACCCCATACATTATTTAAAATATAAACTATTACGTTACATAATATATATAAATAATAGATCTTGCATAAATTTATCACATATTTAAAGAAACAGGTTGGAGAAAGGCACAACCTTGTTTAAAAAGCATTGTGATCCCCATTATATTGGCATTTGCTTTCAAATACAGTCTCGTTTGGCAACATGTTGAGAAAGTGTATTCTATACCTCCAGAATATGATCTATTTTAAACAGTCCCTCATGTATTG
The DNA here is from genome assembly GCA_028583015.1 of Wollemia nobilis. Lineage (NCBI taxonomy): Eukaryota > Viridiplantae > Streptophyta > Pinopsida > Araucariales > Araucariaceae > Wollemia > Wollemia nobilis. The sequence continues at coordinate 17,943,373 of JAQPPZ010016946.1, read as the reverse complement.
TCTAGGCTGAATCCAGTGCCCTGCCTCTTTGTCTTGAAAGCATCTTCAGGCTTGTTTTCTTTCTAGATAACCTTGGTGATTCCACTACAGGTCAGAAGAGATGTCCATATTTAGCCCTTTCTTCCTTATTAGCATCCAAATAAAATTGATATCATGCTTAATTTGTTTTCTAGGCAAATGCTGGGCCCTTGGTAATTCAGCCTTAGGTCAGAAAAGAAGTCCATAATCTTTCTTCCTCCAAGCAAACAGCCTCTTCCAATCTCCCTGAATGACAGCAATGTTGGTATTCCAGAAATGATCTATTTAACAACTGTGTAAATTGATACCCAGATTTTTAATATTCCTTAGATGCGTCCTCTCATCTTCCTATTAAGGGAGCAATAAACAGAGCTGCCAGAAAGCGCATATCCTATATAGTCAGTAATATTTCTTGCTGAATGTCTGGCATTCTCCTCAAAGCATCACAAACTGTATTAGGCAGTTTAAGTATAGCAATACCAAACAAAATTGTTTGCAAAGCAATTGAAAAGTTCATATATGGAAATAGGAAAACAAAAATTATCAATGTTATGATTGAAATCACGTAACATTTCACAAATGTAGAAGATAAGTTGTGCTCATAATCCTATAAATTGTCATATATTAAATATGGTCAGTCTTATTGATTGTGCTTTTTTCTCAAAATTAATTAATTCAAGACCTTGTGTTACTAACCATTCGTGAGAGTCATTCAGAGGTTCAGGTTTGTTCATTGTAGAAAGTTAAATAGTTAAAAGCATAAGTAAATATTTTTAGAATTACCTGTTGCAACATCAATAACCATATTCATCAAGTAAATGCCCAGTTTTAAATTCCTTTTGAGCTCAATTTTTTCTCAAATCTAGAAGACCGGAACAGAGTGCTCTTTTATTTGATGGGTAGGTCGGTTCATTTATTCAAGAGCCAATTCAATTTTATCATAATCGGGAAAAGGCATGCTCCACATAGACATATGTCATTAACATGCATTATGTACCTTTTGAAGATATGCACATTTAGCTGTATCCTCAGCGCTTTTGCTAGTCTTAACCCTTTCATCTTTTCGAATGACCTGCAAACGGGAACTACATTCAACGAAATCCCTCTACCAAGAAACAGAAATAGTGGAGACAAGCAACTTTCAGCACATAATTATGTCCAGAAAAGCTGTCACTTTAGAGAAAATTTCAAATAAACTCACGCCAGTCCCACTGCAAGGCGCATCAAGCAGCACCCTGTCCATCGAATTCAGACCCAGAACTTTTGGTAACTGTCGTTAAAGTGAACAGAGTCAGTAAATGTAGCATTAGTCAATGTATGTAGCATTTCGTGCCATGCATCAAATAATTACAACTAACAGAACGTTACATTTTAAAAAAAAATTGAAATTCACAAAATATCCTCTAATCTTCAAAACATCATTTATGACCATGAGCAACAACTGCAAAGATATGCATTCTCAAATACAAGAAAAACTTAGGTTTGTGGTAAACACCGACCTCATTGCCATCATAATTACAGATAATTGTATTTGTTACACCCATTCGATGAATGTTTGCAGACAATGATTTGAGTCTTTCCTTCTTCAATTCATTGGCATATATTACTCCTGCACATAGATAAAGCAAGATAATGGCCATATTATATTATTTATCTCAAGGCCAATCAATGCCTTCCAAAACTAAATGGAAACAATAGTAGTGAGAAAATTTAATGAGACGGTTTAAATATTCCTACTTAAAATTAGCTGTTAATTCCAATGCAGGAATTAGGAACAAAGACCTCTCAAGGATGTGTTGAAGCAACAGACTGCTAGCTCATACAACTACAATTTTGAAGCATATAAAGAAAAGCACAACAAAACACAAAAAACTATAGAAGAATGAATCCAGTGGGATAACAATGTGTGACCCTATGCAAACTATTCTCCTCCTCCCAAGTACCCTTTGCACAACAAGTCATTCTACTGTTTATACATTTCATACGACCAATTGCTTTTAATGCTCGATGAGGAAGTTGCTTATTTACCACCTCAGAAGTGTCAAACTCAAAATTAACCCAATCTCTTTTCTTTGTTTGAGACAACAAGGTCAAGCATTAAATTTGAATATTTTATTTGGATTATATACAACAAGACTAAACACCTTTAGATTGCCTGCAACTTCATTTGATGCTTCTTGTTCACCTTACTTCATATCAAATCACTTTAAATGCCCTAAACTTTTATTGTCCTTGACTAAACATAAAAAGTTATAGCAAGCAAAAAAAAAAGGCATATTGTACTCTGAAACCACTACTTTCAATGGTAAAGGATAAAATGCTGATAATGCTTCAATCTCTTTTTATCATATGAGTAATATTGGATTTGATCTTTTCAAAACCGGGTTGGAACCTAAATATTTTTAAAATTTCGGTGCTTTAAAATGCCACATTGCTTTTTTGGGCGATTTCTATAGTTTTTGGAAGCTAAATTGCTTAAGCACTTATAGCCAATCATTGAATCCTACAAAAACCTTAATACAAAAGCTTATGCTTCTGATGTTATGGTCTGCATCAAATGCCTTTTAGTTTACACGAGGAATGCTCTCTCATATGCCAACAATCTGAAATTGACAGTTCATGGCAGCTTGCTTCTTTGCAATCACAAAAAGTGTTTCAATGGAAGATAACCATCGAGTAGATAGTTACTAAAGGTGGCTTCAATCTCCCTTCAATACTAACACAAGTGGCACATTTATAGATATATAACAAGCATTTTGCCTTAATCGTTAAAGCATCCAACTTTCAATTGAGAGGTTGGGCTTCAACTCTTGTCAAATGCATGAAGTAACATGTATTGCTCTCTTGGGTGCATTACTGCTTCAATCACCTGTACATTCTTAATTGTGTTGCTTTTATTTATGGGCAAGTCCAACCCATGCTAGATTCAAGACTCCTCCACAACCCTCAACAGAGCTATGTTCTATCCTAGAATATACCCCCAAAATGCTTGCGCCAAGGTGAAAACATCTCTCAAACGGCCTCACAATGCCTTGTTCATCCCTGCCTTGCACCCAAGAATACCCAAGCTGACCTTTGCTCTCTCTTGTGCCTTGACCGATGCCTAGAGGATCAAACCACTGTATACCTCTCATACACCTAAACAAGAATTATTGAAGCCCCATTCCAGCCAAAAAACAAAAACAATTTCCAGAGCAGACCTTTGTCTTGTCCCAAGTCGATAACACTCGGGAAAATTTCTAACTATGAAACACATCAACCCAACATAAATGTTCGATAACACTCGGGAAAATTTCTAACTATGAAACACATCAACCCAACATAAATGTTAAGTGTCCAAACTAGATAACCTATCCTAAACATTTCCTCTTTGTTTTCCTGCTCAACAACTCTAAAAGAAAAATTCAAAAGAAACCCAACAACTATTGGCCATACACCATGTAAGAACACAGTAAATGAAACTACAAAATCAAACAAGCTAAATGAAAATTTCCCCTTGTGGTAAAAAAGGTAGGTGTTGTAAAATATTACAAAATGCTTCACCTAAAAGATGCACTACTCCATCAAGTGGCATTAGCTCAACTAGTTAGATTCCTCTAACTAGTTGAATCCCACGTTCAAATCTTGCCAAGCGATACACGGATAATATCCAAGCTTTGTTGTAATACCACTATGTGGTCATGAAGTAATACAGGTGGGACCCGTTTCAATCCCATATAACCAATTAAAATACAAAAAGATGCACTACTCCAAAGTCACTAAACACTTTAGCTTCAGTAAAACACTTGCAACGTTACAGTGGAATTTCTACTAGCCTCACATTCAGAGTTACCAAGTTCGACCAATCCTAGGTCAAGTTCAGTCTAATTCAAACAAGAATGAATCAGTTCTATTCGATTCAAATCTTATTTAGAATAGTTATGATTGAAATTTTGTACCATAGTCAAAAAAATAAAAGTTCTAAATTCCAATTTTATATTATATAAATAGAACTTTTTTCAAATGCAATCTAATCTGACTTAAACGTACTCTACCAAGTGTAATTTACCTTACACCCAAGACAATAACATCACCTAGCTATTTTTGCATCTATGTTTTTTGAATCTATTTATCTTTTTCATGAATATTGTGTATATTATTGTAAATAGTGTATTATTCTATAAGGTGTGTGCATCATTATGTTTTTCCAACACAAACTTTCCTAAAAAACCAAACCTCCGAATTTTTTTGGCCTTACAAACCTACCAAACCGAACCAGGTAACTATGCTCCCATGTGTTATGATGTAGATCTCCACATCAAATCTTGTGGTCCCTACATCACCAAGCCCATAAGTCAAGAGTCAGGACTCTCTTCACCACTGTCAGTTCCTTCTGCATTCTAGCAATATATCAATATGGATTTTCTCTCTCAGATCTGCAATCAACCAAATGACAAAACCATTGCCTATTTGTCGTGGTTGACAGGTTCTTGAAGAAAACCATAATGGTAGCGTGCAAGAAAGATGTCAACACCACTCAAACAACACACATTCTTTTTGCATGTATGGGTTCACTTCAACATTTACAAACTCCAATGTATCAAACTGTAATTCCAACCTTGTTAGCTTGGTAACACTTTGGAGACCTGCCCAATTGATCTGTAATTCCCATCAATGAAATCTTAAACGGATCCTTTTCAAAGGATTGTAGTGCTCTTTGGCTTAGTTTCACTTAAGCTCCTATGAAACCCTTAAACTTGCATCAAAATTACTCTTTCATGCCCACAAGCATTGTAAGATAACAACAGAGTATGGACGGCCCATAAGAGACTGACACAATATTCATAAAACTGAAAATATACTAAAGAAACCACATTTTACTGTTGCACTAAATATATCTCCATTACTAGCTCAAAGTAGCTAGTTTACAAGCTTCTTCGTCCATAATAGAGAGATTACAAGAGTTGACACCATCAACTTGGCTATCACTGAGACGTACAGCCACCATGCCTTTATTTGTAGTTTCACATAGTGCCTCTTGGTGCTATCCTTGCTCTCTCATTGCTGGAAATGTCTTATCCCTGGTCTTGGCTCTTCAAATCCCCTTTCTCCTTGCTAGTTTTAACCTAAATAAGCCTCATCTAGTCTCTTTCTCTTCCAAATTGAGAAGTGCAACTAATGTTTCTTGATTACTGAGGTTCTTCCAAGTGTAAAACATATATGTAGATGATATGTCATGCTCTCCCCTGCACATGTGTCTTGACGCTTGCCCAAACCAGCTTTAGGCCACATTGCACATGCCAACTAAACCCATTGTTTGCCAGTTTGTTGGATGGACTGTTTTTGAACTTTTGGAGGTCCAAACAAATGAATTTTAAGTTGAAAATTGGTAGGCACATGTGCAATGATGTCAAAAACTATCAATAGAAATAGTCTTATTTGGAGCTCTCATGAGAGGGAACATAGGACCATACAGCAAAGTTTTACCATTTTGACTGGCCAAGCAAATGTATGTTGAAGTAAAATTTATATCACACAGCCCTCAGAGTCCTTTTTCACCTGCAAAAAGATTCGCTCAATTTGGACTTGATTTGGTTGACTTATGCCAAAAAAACTTCTCTGTGATCTTGATTGTTTTCCCTACTTTTTTGAGGTTAGATGATGCATTGTGGGCCCAAATTAATTTTGAGCATTCTCCTTGATGTCAAGAACCTTCCTCTGAAGTTCCACTGATACCAATTTTTCACGCTCTAAGTGACCTGCTATAAATCTGTATGGATCATTGACACACGCATAGATTGCTAGACTGCTTTCCATCCCTAGACGAATGGACAGACCGAGATGGAGAACAAAAATCGAGCATGCTTACTTCACATTTATAATCATGATCATCCTATTACATACAATATTTTTATAATTGAGCCTTCCAAAATTCCACATGCCATAATGCCTTCTAAGCATGCCTTGTGTTTCAACCAAGCACTTTCTTTAAATCACCAGTCAACTTGCAGAGATCATCTCAGAATTAGGAAGTGAACAAAGTTCAACTCTTTTTCCAATACATTAAGCATGTGCATCACCCAATTCCAGAGACACATGGGCGCCAATAAAAAAAGTACAATGAGGGTCGTGATTAGCATCATGACCCTCATAGCTTTCAAGTTGGAGATCAGGTTTGGCTCCTTCTTCAAAAAGAACACTTCTTTGGATCCCACTGGAATATCAAACCACTGCACAAGGGTTCTTACACCATTTTATAAACAACAAGAAAGAATGCCTTTGTTCTCAACTTGTTTGTCTTAATCAGGAATGCATCCAATCTTCAACACGAAGCTTTTCAAACCTCACGTTACGCTCCACATCTGTTTGAACCAACACTTGTGTACCATCCATCAATCATGGATCAAAAGCAGTTGATAGACCTCAAATCCAAATACACACACTAAGAAACAACATAGAATAAAATGATAGACCTCACATCCAAATACACACACCTAGAAACTCGCTCTTTTCAGACTTTGTGAAAACTGGTCAATTTGTCAAAAAGGCACTCAACCAAATCAAGTATCAATTTCCTCAATTCAAATTAATCGCAATATGGTTCACCACTTCTTAAGAGGGGGCAAATTATCTGAACAATGTAGGGATCATTGGAGTCTGCATGACCATTGGCACCATCTCAAACAAATGCTAGTGCATTGATATGACTACACAGTCAGCTGGAAGCCCTCAGTTCCATGGCACACCCTACCAAGCAATGCCAACACTTCATCCACCCTCAAGCACCAAATGCTAGTCTTGTACCTAGTCAATGCTTAAACGCCACTGCCAGCAATAGCACCACCGCTAAGCACTGGCCCTAGATGCAACATTCAACACCAACTTCTACTCACATCTAGGACCAGAAGATCTACACCAGCTGTCAACACACATTGCCTGCCAAATCCCACCTGTCGCCACAAGAAGACATGCTAAGAACCGTTGCTTAAATCATCATAACTGTCTTCTTGTAACTACTGGAAGTCAAACAATCTTTACTTATGCAGCAGCTCTTTTAGAAGCTGTTGGAGTCTATAGAGTTAGGACTGATCCAATAGTCAAGATTTTGAAAGCTAGATAAGAATCAAAAAAAGATCACCCTCCACATATCTAATGCCCACTGCAGCTCAGCTCCTGCATTCTACAGCCTAAGCTTTGGTGTTGAAGGCAGCTTGGCCCTAGATGCAACATTCAACACCAACTTCTACTCACATCTAGGACCAAAAGATCTACACCAGCTGTCAACACACTTTGCCTGCCAAATCCCACCTGTTGCCAGAAGAAGACATGCTAAGAACTGTTGCATAAATCACCATAACTATCTCCTTGCAACTACTGGAAGTTGAACAATCTCTACTTATGCAGCAGCTCTCTTAGAAGCTCTTTGGAGTCTATTGTGTTAGGAATGATCCAATAGTCAAGATTTTAAAATCTAGATAGGAATCAAAGAAACAGCACCCTCCACATTTCTAATGCCCATTGCAGCTCAGCTCCTGCATTCTACAGGCTATGCTTTGGTGTTGAAGGCAACTTGGCCACTTAAGAGCTTTGTACTGTGCTCTTCATTTAAATTTGCACTATTTGTAAATAACTTTTTTAAATTTATTTACATGGTTTTTTATTATCCGGCATTTCCTTGTCAACAACTCTTAAACATAACTCACCTAATCTCACCAACTGAAATAGGAAGTTGGCCTCCATGTCACAATCCTAGGCCCCACAGAGCAAATTAGTAGACTTAACACCTAATCCATTTTCATTTCAAAACTTATAATCATTTAGGCAACTTAGCATATGATCATATTATATGCAGAGAAAGGAACCCCACAAATATTATGTGTAAACACTCTCAAGTTTTGCTATAGAACTTTTGACATACACAAATATAATTAAATATTTCTGAGCTACCTGAACATTGGCTTCTATTTATAACAAACAGAACACTTTTCCTGTATGTTAGATAAAGCGTCCATGTATTCCCTGTATCAGACATATCTTAAACACTTACACAAATGAACAGTTGAGAGGCTTTCAATAACATATTTACCAACCCAACAGAAAACAAAATGATAAAAAATTCCACAGTAAATCGAGAATCACCTGTGTTTTTCATCAGGGAAGCATTTCTTGTATAAGGCATCATATCTTAAATACTTATACAAAGAACAGTCAACAAGTCCTAGGATTCATATTTAACAACCCAAAAGAGGAAAGGACAAAGAATGCCACAGCATATCAAGTATCACCTGTATTTTTCATCAGGGCAGCAATGTATGTCGTTTTGCCTCCAGGTGCAGCTCTGACAATAAAGCATTGCATTTGTCAAATTATTGTTAAACCATTTGAAAACCAACAACTCTACATTTTCAATCCAGAAAAATAAATTTCTCTAAATAACTCACAACCCGAGGCTTCCAATGCAGCTCGTCCTCGAGCATACAATTAACAAGGGAACACAAACATATTTTACATTCTATTGAGTTGCATAAGTAAAGTAGAAAATTGAAATTGTATAATTGTTCACTCTAGTGTAACTCATTTCTCCTTTAATGCCTCTAAAAATGCCACATAAATTTGTTGTTATCTCATCAATCCAGATATTATCATAGTCTTTAAAATAAGGACTGCATATACATCTCATGTTAGGTAATATTTTTTAAGTGTGCAAGACATAGACATGGAAATTACCTCCAAAAAAATTTAAGCACATTTACATGGATGTTAACTTCTTTTGTAGAGGACACATATATGTTTAAGCTCCAAAAACATTGCAGGACATGAGCAGAACCATATAAAAGATGTATCACATATACAGTTGTCAGGATACTCACTAGCAGGGAGAATGTATTGACATAAAAGCTTGAGCATGAATATTGAAATGCAACAACTCACACAACTTAGTTGATGATTACTAATGCACTAACACTCTGACACCAATAATTCCTGATATAATGACCAAACAGCTATAGACTACCAGACATACAGTTCACAATGAGACTTAAGAATTGCACAAAGGATACTGATTTGGCTTCCATTGGAGATGAGCAAACAAGAATTAGACAAAAACCTTAATAACCTTGTTAATATGTACGATGCACACTTAACAAAGACACCTTTCTTTCTCTCCTTTTAAAGACCAGTGAATTCCAGAAGATTGAAGTCGGCATCAACATGGAACTCAGATGGTTGTAGTGAAAGACCACTTGTACTACCCATAGTATTCTGTCTCATAAAGGCATTTTTCTTTCTTTCCTTTTAAAGACCAGTGAAATTCCAGAAGATTAAATTCAGTATCAATATGGAACTTGGATGGTTGTAGTAAAAGGCCACTTGTACTATCCATACTAGTTGAGTTATACTTTATTTTGGACATTCCTTTCTTAGTGGGCTATCATTTACTAGAATAATTTATGCTGGATTTTATTTCTTCATGCTTCTAACTCAAGGATGTAAAAGAGACTAACTTACAACGATCACTATTAACCATGCTCCATCATGGAGAACTAATTGAATAAATTTATAATTGCAAACTATAATAAGTTTTTATATAGATAAGAATGTGTAAATTAAATTTTCGCTTTTATTCACATTGTACTTACGCCATATCTACCACTCGTTCCTTTTCCTGAGGCGCCAATGCCATCACTGGCAAGAATGAGCTGGCACTTTGAAGCTGTGAACATGAAGCAAAACATCATAAAATAGCAGAAAAATGTTGGATCATCAATTTGTAATAACATTACATGAACCTGTTACTTGGGAACCTCTAAACTATTTATAACCTGAAACTTTGCAGTTAATTTATGAATGTCGCATCCGTACCATGTAATGCCCAGCCATGTACTCTGGAGTAGCACCTATAGGTACTTGTGAATCATATACGATCAATCCTACCTGACACCCAAACAAAAAATAGTGAGCAATGTGAGCAGAACAATAAGCGCCTCATTAGGTGAGAATCTAAGAGGATTTACCTTAGACCATTTACCCAGAGGATCAAGGTTCATCCCTCGATTAATTAGAATGCCAGCAAGATCACGCCTTCGAGTCTGTAGAGATATTGCAGAATACTTTTATCAAGATATGTTTGCTGATACAAGCTTATAGATATCAACTTAACATGCAACTAGCAACTGTCACATAATGTTACATAAATACAGCCTCACACACAGAGAGAAAGCCTTGTCAAAGTAATTAGTCAACCCAAGCACCAACTCTCTAAATTGTCTTTGTATTGTATCCAAATGCTTTTATATAGATTACCTTTGCATTCTGTTCAAATGCTTCCTACATTATAATTCTAGTGTTTTGTAGACAGAGTTGAACAAATTTTAGTACATAGTGAACCAAACTGAATTAGGAAAATGCAAGGAAACACGAGGGGGCAATTTCGTCATTAAACCATCAAATACAACTGCGAAAAGGAAGCTCCTCCCATTGTGCAGGCATATTCAATGCAATCCCAGGTCAGTGTTCACGTGATTGAGATTGCACAGTCACTTGTTGGCATCCAATTGATTTATCAACTCATGGAAAGCTGCATGCCTTATCACAAGTGTAGTTTTTGAATTAGAGACCCTCTGGTGCAGAAGAAATTATATCCTTTACAAAGACTTTACATGACACAAATCGCACACTTCCTTCAACAAGAAGACACTGAAATTTGGAAGCTGTTCTTCCCTCATTCAATCTAATGTTTCTATGCAATGAAACTTTTTATTTTGCAAACATGCACTGCGAGCAATTTGGGACAATACTAACACATATGGGGAAAAGCACTGCTGGAAGAAGTCAAAGCTCAGAGGAAATGCTAGAGTTTGCACCCAGCAAGTTAAAGGCCTATGATCCCTGAATAATATCTTTGATATCCAATGTGTTATGCAAAATAGCATGCCCTACCTTTAGGGGGTCACAAGGCTTTGGAAGACCGCAAACTCATAGGTTGAGTTCTTTGGCTTGGCATGCCCTTTCCTCATCAAATTTGTCTTGCACTGCTAACTCCACAATGGGAGGAATCTTCTTTGCCTTAACCACTTGAACCAATGAATTATGTTCTTCAACATGTTTTTAAAAAGACTATTGATGAGCATTTGTCTCGTTTTTGAGATTCTCATGTTGGACGAGGATCTTTGGCTCCTTCTGTTGTATATTAATGACAACCTCGTGAAGATTTGAGATTCTCATGTTGGACGAGGATCTTTGGCTCCTTCTGTTGTATATTAATGACAACCTCGTGAAGATGCTAAAGATCATCAGTTGGAGATACATGAGTTCATTCAGATTGTTCCAAGATGACAATATTTTCACCTTATGCCTAGACTTGACATTTTAGGACCTCAATGGTAGTATCCCCCTCACAAAGCTAGTTTTGGAGATATGATATTTGTCAATGAAGTTCAATGCTAAAATGATTGACTTTTGCAATCCATTTGGTGAGGTGATTGTACTTGACTTTGGGAGTAAACATTGTTTAAAGAAAGAGCATGCAAAGGTGGAATTTCCATGTTAGATCAAAAACCCTAGCTCCAATTTTAGTTGGAACAAATAGGATAAATTTTCTGCGTAGAGGCAAGGCAAACCCTAGGTACAACTTCTGCTGCAACAGCCCAAAGAATTTATTTTCTAGAGGGGAAGCAAACCCTAGTTCCGGTTTCCACTAGAATGGCGGAAAGAATTTCCTGTGTGGTGGCAAAGCAAACCCTAGCTCTTGCTTCCACTAGAACAATTGAGGGATTTTGCCATGCAATGGTGAAGCAAACCCTAGCTGTAGTTTCAGCTAAAACAGCTAGGGAATTTCCTATGTAGAGGCGAAGCAAACACTAGCTCTGGTTTTTACTAGAAAGACCGAGAGAATTTCATGTACAAAGGCAAAGAAAATCCTAGCCCTGGTTTCCACTAGAATGGTTGGGAGAATTTCTTGTGCAGAGGTGAAGCAAACACAGGCACACATGGCAAACCCCCAAACCCTATGCTTACATATCAAACCCTAGCTCACACGGCAAACCCTCAAACCCTAAGCTTTGGTATCAATCCCTAGCTCACCCAGCAAACCCTTAAACCCTAAGCTCCGGTATCAAACTCTAGATCACATCCCAAACCCCGCTCCTTATGCTGCTTCACATTCCTTTTGGCCTAGAGAGAAAACTTTGACTTTTTGGATCACACCATTGGATTTATTTTCAGAAGAAAACACCAAGGAAACTACTTTTACATGCTACTGATCAATTAAAACCCTAAATGTTGTTGCCAAAGAGGAAGAAAGAAAATTGACAAATTGCTTCCTTCCTTCTATTGTAGAAAAATAATGGGCCTCTAGTTTTTTCATCACACACACACACATATATACCTTTGTCAAGTCCTTTTAAATTTTGCATCTTGCTAGGATCATCTTTGTATCACTCAACCTCAACAATCAATGGTTAATGTTTCATGTACTAGAGAAATCTAAAATTCAAACCAGAATTACATAATATTAATGTGATTTGCATTCATGGAATGCAGAAATACTACTTAAATTGTATCTTCTAGCCCCCTCCCCAAAAACAGGAAAACCTAAAAAAAAAAAAAACATGAAGACTGTTTTTACACGTAAGGAAGACACAAGAAACAGCAAAAGGCATAAGAAGGAGACCTTTCAAATAAAAAAGTTTTTCCAAAGTTAACAGAAGCAATTGGAATGTCATATCAATGGTCACATCTGTGGCATATCAAGCCATCCATCACAGTTCAAACTTGGGAGGTTCTTTCACCCTGTAGACAATTGTATGGCTGAAGCAAAGTGAACTTCTTGGGTAAATTTTGTGAAATAGATAAAAGGACAGTTGATTGTTTAGAGCTTCACGGACATTGGTAGGCAATTGAGCCAGTAAAAGGACCATTTGTAATTCTTCAAAAGAAAAAAAATGATGCTTAACAACAAAAGGTAAAATGAAGATGAACAAAGACCTCATGTTGTGTACTCACCAAAGAGTAAACCACTAAAATCTCCTAACCTCTCTTCAGATTCAGAAACAAATCAAGAGAACCCACAGGAAGGGATCAAATGAAACTTATGGGATGTTGTGAAGCCACATAAAGAAGTTCATTCTCAAAATTCAAGTCTCAGTCATGGAATCACGAGAAGTACATGAAGATTCTAATAACCCAAAGCTTCAGTTATGATCAAGAGTGATGATGATCTCCGATAAACCAACTCCAGATTTTGCCAATAGAGAGGACCTAACCATTGGTTTGACCATTGAAGGAACTCAATAATGTAGTAAGAATAAAACATTGTAGAATAAAGTTTAATAGCCTTCTTTGAAGTGAATGGTTTTGCTCATAAAACAGCAAGGTCAAGTATGTACTTTGTAGCTTAATGTATACTTTGTTGTAGCATCACCATTCAGCATCCAGAGGCATTGTTAATTTTAGAAGCTTTGCTTTGCAAATGTAGTTACTCCCCCATAAACTTCCCATGCTGAACATCAACCATCTTTTTCCGAATCTTACAAATCACAATAATACTGTCTTCTTCTTAAAAATAAACCATCTCAATGTAATCCGTATTAAATCAGATGAGCAATAACCTCCATTTATGCATGAATCAGCTGTTAAAGCTACTGACCTTTAAGGTATTTGTTCGGAGGCAGGTAGGCGGAGGAGATTCATTTGCTTCAATAAGTTCTACTGCTTCAGCGACAGGAAACATCTGAACTTGGAGGCCATAGTTTATACTCAGCAAAGTTCCACATCATTTAAATTGCCCCAGAAATTCACTACAATCTAAACAGAACCTAAACATGTAATCAATGGAAGCACTCAAGAGAGAAAATAACAAGATTCAAAAAAATTAACCTCAAGGAAAGTCTGGACCAAAAATTCATTGTAGCCATAATAGAGAGACAGATCTGCAATAAGCCGCTCAGTATAGTCCTTTCGCATACACCCTTTCTGCTTTAAAGCTTTGAAATTGGACAGAACTCGAACAACTGAAGCAAAATATTAATTAAAAAGCACAAAAAAACCCCATCAAACACACTTCAATTAGATTAAAGAACTGGAAATTCATAAACTCAAAACTCGTGCATTAACACCTAAAAGCAAAAGCAAAGCATTACCCTCTTTTATTCGCCTTTGAAGGCTTGGAAGGTCAGGTGGGCGCTTTCCCTCTTCTTCAAGGTCCTGAAGATCACTCAACAACATGTGAACAAAAGCAAATGATGAAAAAGGGAAAAAAACATTTATGTAATCTGAAAATTGTACTTATACATATCAAGCAAATACTGAAGCATCTAAAAGTTCCAAATAAGTTCTATGCAAAAATATCCAATGTTTGTCAATTTCATATGCCATTTGGGACCTGTGTCTTACATTACCACGTTCAGGAACAGAGTAAGAATCATTTACCCAAAGAGAAAAACAGCATGGGGGAAAGGCATTTAAGCATACACATCCAACATCATAAACTAGTCTAGCTAATACTTGGCATCAACCCTATAGGGATAGTAGAGAGAAATTTTTGAATGATTAGAGTAGAAAAGATTTAAGGCTCAAAGGCAACTGCTTCTTGTATATTCATAATACTGGATTCTCCCTATATATCTGCAGCAAGAGGCATATGCTGGGGAATGCTATCCTTTCGAAAATTATAGTGGCTCATATTTGTCAATCTGCTATCTTTATGAATTTTTCTATAGCATTTGCCTCAAATTCTATAAAGCAAAGTTATATAACTATTGTATAAAGCAATAAAATCGTTCAAAAACTAATGATAATATTTTCAGATTGCCATCAAACTTACAGAGAATTAAAAGATGAAGAAAAACTATAAGGAATTTCTAAACTGCTAGAAAGATGTTTTTCCTAAAGCTTTCCGTGGAAATGCATAATATTGATCGCCTTAGCATCAACCTTGGGGTCCCTAATGCTACAATTATTCTTTGGACCTGACAAGCAATGGGATTAAAATTTCAAATGATACCTCGCAAAACCCTGAAAAAACCCTAAAAAGCATTAAATTAATGACAAATGGCAAGAACAGATCAAGTTTTGAAAGCATCTAAACTAAGCTCACAATCACGGAATCATGATCACTGCACTGCACTGCACATAAATTTTATTTGACAAGAAATTTAGCCAGAAATAAACAACCGAACAAAGTTCAATACAGTGTATGTTAGACCATCATTTCTCTAATCCATAAGCCATGGCAAATAAAAGAAGAATGGAAAGAAGACGATATACAGACTTCGTCAGTGGGGAGTGTAAACTCGTCAGGTTCTCCTTCTTGTTCTTGATGAATATTCAAGCGCAACTCAGCGTCTGCGTCCTCCTGCACTCTTGCCCTTTCAGCATCAAGAATTCGAGACTTCTTCTCAATCTCGAGCTCCTCTTCTCCTTCTCCGTCGCTCTCTTCTGTGCTCAAATTCAAATGGACACACTCATACTCGTCAAGGTAAAACTTTGGATTTGGTCTTGCTACCCAACCAAGCAATGGAATACTAACACTGCTATCAAGTTATAGTTTTTGTTCATGAATATGAATGGATGGATGAAAGACTTGCCTGGTTCCGAGGAATTGTCTCCCTCAATAAAGTCGTCCCTGAGAGGTTCCCCGTCTGATGAAGCATCGCTGTCGATGTCTAGGACTTGTTCTTCTTCCTTGTCCGAGGCCGAGGCGGCGTCCTCCTCGTCAAACAAGTCGCTTATGTTTTCAGATTTAATGGTGCGCTTGGTGATGGAATCATCTGAATCCTTCTTGTTCTTCTTCTTCTTCGTAATAGCTTTGCTATTGTTGAATGCTGCACCCTTTCGTTTCTTCATCAGCCCTGCCATGCTCAATGCGTCTCAAAACTCAGAGACGACCGACGCCGAAAACTTCCACCCTTCTAAACCCTATAATATGCGTCCTGTGGAGAAATCAGAGTGAGAGGACACGAAATACTTACCATTTACTAGTGGTTTTAGATTTTTGTGTGCGCATATTTAACATTAAAAAGCGAAACAAATTTTTTAAAATTTGTTAGAATTCTACACAAGAACAAATTTACAACTTTAATAAATTTTAAAAAATATATTTTATGAGTTTTGATAAGTATAGTGATTAGGATACATTATTATGCTTATATCAATAGGTAGTATAATAGCATCTTTTGAATTCCATCTTACTTCAGAGAGTTCTAAATGTAGATAATTTCCAAATGTTTTAATTTTTTTGTTTTTGGCATCTCTAGGAATTAAAGATACTATCTTCAATTTTATTGGGATATTTATTTGTTCATCAAAATTATCAATCAAGATTTGGGAGAGTTCCGACTATAGCAGTCAGTGCACGGTAGCGGTCACAAAAATTTTGGCCCTAAAAAAAAAAATGGCAGATTTTGGAGGCAACAAGTTGTGACGGATGGAGCAGCAAGGAGGAGGAGCGAGAGGTCTAGGGGCATCAAACCCTAGGTGTGGGACTTCAGAGGGCGGATCGGCGAGTCATGGCGGTGGGGGCTACGGCAAGATAGCGAGCCCCCAAGCGGAGGATGTGGACAAGGAAGTTCTATTGGAACCGGTCCAAGGGCGTTGGGCGGATGCGGTTGAAGATTTCTCTGAGGGGGACCGGGACTCTATGCGTCAGGATCAAAGGAAGACCCAAGAAGGAGACAAAGAGAAACATGGCAACTGGAGACCTTCATATCTTAATGCTCTTCGCGGTAAGCAAAAATTATCCGACTCTTGTTTTAATCTAAAATCTGTCAATGGTAGGTTGCACGTCCGGATTCCTTAGCTCGGCATGTGGCTATGGAGGGCGGAACATCTCCGGTGGCTAAATTTATGGGGGTGAGGCCGGACATGGAAGTCATAAGGAGATGGGCCATCCAATAATGGCAACCAAGGGCCGGTATGATGATTAAGGCTTTACCCAAGAGTTTTCTTTTGGTGACATTTCAATGTGAACAGGACATGGAAAGGACTCTCCAAGGAGGTCCTTGGTTTTTTGGGAAAAGGGGCTTGTATCTGAAGCGTTGGTCCCCCGATTTTAACCCCCATACTCGAGTCTTTGGATTTGGCTCCTATTTGGGTTAAGATGCCAGGATTACCTCTGCTTTTCTGGAACGAACAAATCTTGGCTGGGATAGCTACAGAGATTGGAGAACTAATAGCTATTGATCCTACAACCTTGAGCAAAACAAGACTCCTGTCTGCTCGCATGTGTGTGTTGGCGGACCTGAGTAAAGAGCTCCCTAAATCCATTATTTTGTTGTCTATGTTTGGCCTTCATACTCAAGTCTTTGAATATGAAAATATGTCTTTTAAGTGTAGTGTTTGTGGGAAGGTAGGGCACCGGGGTATCCACTTCATTTCCAAGAACCGACCCCCACTCCAAAATACCGATCCTCAAACCCCGAATAATATCCCTCCCCCTGCAGATCTCCATTCCTACCCAACCCGGGCCTCAAGGACATGGAGCTCGAAATCCGAATATCGGAGACCCTGTTCGCCCTATTGTAAGCAAGAGGCAACGTTTTAACCCTCCTCCCAAAAATTCCCATGCCCCGAAACCCTCTCACGGGGAGCTGGTCCCTTTGATGGGAACCCTCAAGCTCAATCTGCTCCTAAGATGATACAACAAGCCTCCGAGCCAAATCACAAAGGAAAGAACCCCATAGATCAACGCCCCGGGGCAAGTAAGTTTGATTGGGTGATACGGGAGGCCTATGGAGGCTCGATGGAAGTGGTCCCATGTCTTGCATAGGAATTTATGGGAAGAAATTCCAAGGAGATCAACATCCCGGTGGAGAACAGTTTTGATGCATTAAATCATTTGAAGGGAGATCAGATGGACGACCAAGAAGTGGAATCGAGGTAGAGGAGACTCAAGAGAAGGATTTAGAGGAGAAAAATCGGAGGAAGGAGCAGGAAACTAATAATACGAGGCAAGGATACTCAGGAGGAAGAGGTGAACCACCAAGATCAGTGTAACCCCAAAGCAGGGAAAAAAGAATCTACTAATCAAGAAGCTAAGAGCACGGAATCATCTCCATTGTCAAAAAGACCAGTTAACCTGGAAAGCCAGATTGTTACCCCAAAGACCAAGATTGACCTACCCAAGATGGTTACTAGAAGCCAAGTGAATCCCAAGGAACTTCAACCTAGAGCGGATGTATGGGGATATGGTTCAGTAGGAAGAGGGAAACCTAGCAATGTCGCCTTAAGGTAGAAAGAAGCAGAGTGAGGAGTGGGCGATGGCACTCAAGTAGTATTGCTCTTTGGGGCGAAGGCTCGAGGATCCAAAGCCCATAAATGAAGATTCTTTCATGGAATATTCATGGGAGTAATCCTGCAAAAATAAGAGCTTTGTATGCTCTTAGACAAGAACACAAACCGGATATGATTTTACTGCAAGAAACTAAAATGGAGGAGAGTAGAGTTATTCCTTTTAAGAATAGGACTTGGCGAGAAGTTGAAGTAGTAGGCCAAGAGGCTACCGGAGCAACGAGGAGGGTTACTTGGTTATGTGGAACAAAAATGTGATTGATGGTAGAGTGATTCCGATGTCTAGTTGGTTTATTTGTCTCTTATGTGTGGATAAAACCACGGAGGAAGAGTGGATCTTAACGAATGTATATGCTCCGAGTTAGACGAGGGACTGAGAAGGGTTCTTTGGAGTCAACTAGCTGAATTGAGGGAGACGGTCCCCAACTACCCTTGGATTGTGGCGGGGGATTTCAATTGCTACCTTAATCCTCGTAGATAAATTAGGGGGCTCTCAAAGAATAACTGCTGATATCTACGAGTTTAGAGATTTTGTTGAGCAACATGAGTTGATGGATGTGGACCTGCGTAGATTCTCCTATACATGGTCTAACAAAAGATTGAAGGAAAACCAAATTCATATAAGATTAGATAGGTTTCTTCTTTCTCAAGAATGCCTGGAGAGGTTTGGGGACTCTTCATTAACGGCACTCCCAAGAATCGGGTCTGATCACAACCCAATTCTGTGGGAAACAGGGGAGGACTCTAAGAAAAGATACATCAGACCCTTTCGATTCGAACTTATGTGGTTCCAACATCAGGATCTCAAGGATCCGGTTGCCCAATGGTGGGACAAAAAGTATAATGGTTCGAAACTGGCCCAAGTGGCATGTAAACTAAGGAATGTGAAGGCTAACATTAGAGAGTGGAACAAAACTTCCTTTGGCAATATTTTTGTTAAAAAGGCGGAACTAAAAGACAAGATCAATGAACTACGGGAGAAGGTCGAAGTCGAGCACCTTACGGAGGATCCGAGAAACCAGGAGAGGGAGCCGTTAGCCGAATACCACACGATGCTAGGATTTGAAGAAACCTTTTGGAGGCGTAAATCCAGATCGCATTGGTTAAAGGAGGGTGACAGAAATACAAAGTTATTCCATGTCTCTACTCTTCGCCACAGGAGTACTAACAAAATTAAGGAGATCAAGATGGTCGATGGGTCTAACACCAAAGATATGGAAGACATAAGGAGGGAAGCGGTTGAGTACTTTAAATCGTTGTTAGAAGATGTAAATCCGACTATTGAAGAAGAAGACTCTCTGTTGGCGGCCATTCCACCCCTCGTAACTGATAATCTTAATGGATTCTTACTTAGTCCTTTCACAAAGGAGGAAATCAAGAAGGTCGTTTTTGACATGGATGGTAATGACTCCCCAGGACCGGATGGCTTCCCTTAACTTTCTTCCAGAAGTTTTGGGATATCCTAGGCAATGATGTAGTGGAAGCTATAATTGAGGCTCAAAAGGACATGGAAATCCCAGAAGGAGTTAATGCTACTTTTTTAGTTCTCATCCCTAAACTAGTGGGAGCAATGGAATTTTCCAATTTTCGCCCTATCAGTTTATGTAACACTCTGATGAAGATTCTCACAAAAACAATCGCCAATAGGTTGAAGGTTATCCTTCCTTTCATCATTGATATGAACCAAGGTGGCTTTGTGAAAGGGCGACAAATATTGGATGGTATCATCACAATTCATGAGGTTATTCATTCAATGGTGACTAGTAAGGAAGCAGGTATGTTACTAAAGCTTGATATGAATAAAGCCTACGACCGGGTCTCATGGCGGTTCCTCACCAAGATTTTGGGTAAGTTTGGTTTCTGTACCCAATGGATTAAGTTGATTTTTAGTTGTATCTCTACTACAAGATTTTATGTCATGGTGAATGGGTCACCCTCCAGTTACTTTAAGAGTGAAAGGGGGTTGCGACAAGGAGATCCTTTGTCTCCATACTTGTTTATTATTTTAGCGGAAGCATTGGGTAGGAACATTTCAGCGACGGTGGCGAGATGGTCAATTGGAAGGTTTTAAACCGACCTCAACAAGAGAGCCGGTGTCTCATCAACGGTTTGTGGATGATACAATCATTGTGTCCAAAGCCTCGGTGCCTCAAGCTAGGAAGTTGAAGAGAATTCTAACCAAGTATGAGACGAGACGGAGACGAGTACATAAACTATAAGAAGAGTAGCATCTATTTCTTTAACACGCCTGGTGTGAGGGAGGAAAGAATAGCTAACCTCTTCGGTTGTGGAAAGGAGCTTCTACCAACAACTTATCTAGGCATGCCTATGTTCGAAGGAAGAATGAAGGCTACTTTGTGGAACTCAGTCATTGACAGGATCTCTAAAAAAAGTTAGCGGGGTGGAAGGGCGACCTTCTCGACTCAGCAGAAAAGCCTTATTAGTTCAAACTACTTTACGGAGCATTCCAATTTCTTGCATGTCTCTATTTAGAATGCCTGCAAAGGTCCGAGCTACATTGGAGCTAATTCAACGCAACTTCTTGTGGTCAAGTTCAGAGGAGAGAAAGAAAATTTCATTGGTAGCATGGAATCAGGTGTGTGCAAGCAAGGATCAGGGGGGCCTGGGGTTAAAGAGAATGAAAGAAATGAATCAAGCTCTGATTGGCAAACAGGTATGGAGATTTATCAATAATGATCAATTGGGATGGGTAAAACTTCTTAAGGCAAAATATATCAAAAATAATCAGGACTTCCTGAAAGCTGATAATCTTCCTAGAGGATCCTATTTTTGGAATTGTTTTCTCGAATGTCGGGAGGTAGTCAGGAAAGGCATCAGATGGAGAATTGGTAATGGAAGACAAGTGGACTTTTGGCAAGACCCGTGGTTGGAAGAGGCCCCTCTGAAAGATAACTTAGACCTTCAGGTCCTCCAACATAAACTTTCGAAGGAAATGGGAGGAAAAGTAGGGGATTTTATTGTTGTAGCACAGGAAACTTCTTCTTGGAAGAAAATCACGGTTCATAATCTGTCGAGCAAGAGAAGGTGGCCCTAACCAAACTCAATGATGCTTTAAGGGTGTTCCCGATCATCCCTGGGGGAGGAAGAGACAAGGCGATTTGGGGCAAAACTACAAGTGGGATCTATTCGAGTAAAAGCTGCCTATAAGTTAATCCATTCAGGATTCAATGGTCGGACTCAGACTCTGTTATTTGGTTAAATAATTTAACCCCAAAAATAGCTTTCTTCTTTTGGTTGGCGAGTTCAAAATAAAATCCCGACAACGAGATAATCTGCGAGAGAGGTTTCCAATTCATCAATCGATGTATCTTGTGTGAGAAAGCGATAGAATCCGTAAGTCATATATTTCTAACTTGTGATTTTTCTTGTACGATCTTCCAAATGATCCTGTCCAAATTTCATATAGATTGGGTTTGTCCAAATAGCATGTCCGACTTCGCATACGAGTGGGCTTCCCCCTTCCGGGCAAAGCTTTTGACTTGGCTCTGAAGCTCGACTTACCCCATTTTTTATGGGGGATATGGAATGAGAGAAATAAGAGAGTATTTAAAGGACGTAAGAAAGATCCCGGGTTATGTGGTAATAAAATAATCGAGCTTTGAAAGAAAACTGGAAAACTTTCTTCTTCAAAAATGAGACCATGTCTCTAAGGGAAAGGAGGATTTTGCGGAGCTGGGAGAGGAACTTCCGGACCTAGACATTACAACCAACCCACGGGATGGTGTCAAGTGGATACCCCCACACAAAAGTGGGTTAAGTTTAATTTTGACTGGGCGGCTAAAGGAAATCCGGGGGCTGCGGGAGCGGGAGGAGTTTTGAGAAATGAGGAAGGAAAAGTGGTCCTTGCCTTTGCAGAGCCTTTGGGAACTCAAACAAATCATTTTGCGAAGCTCGAGCACTGCATGCAGGCAATGAGAATTGCCAGACTTGAGGGTTATAAGGAAGTTATCTTTGAAGGGGATTCGCTTAATATAATCAAGGCAATTAAGGAGGATAAAGTCCCCAGCTGGACCATATTGGAGCTTATCCTAGAAGCAAAGATTCATAAATCTCATTTGGTTAATGCCCGAATTCAGAGAAGGGAACCAGGCGACGGATCTAATGGCAAATATTGCAGTTTTCGTTGGGGAGATGCAAATTTGGAAGGATAACTTCCCTCAAGAACTATTGGTGTTGGTCGCTAGAGAAGAGCTAAGATCAAACTCGTTAGAGCATCGAGGAGATCGAGAGGGCTGATGATGAGTAATCCGACAGCTTGGAATTAGGCGAGAAAAGGCATCCCATTTGTCTGGGGCCCGGGAGGTGACAAGTGTACAGATACAGCAACCTAGTGTTAGTAAGTGCTAGGTGTTGTTTGGTTTTTGTTTTATCCTGAATAGGCAAGCGACAAGTATAGGACTGTGGACTCTAAGTATGGCTTAATGTGAGTCTTAGAAAGATCCATTTTGTATTTTGATTATACGGGCTTGATGCTAGAACCAGCCCATTTTGACTTTGTAAAAGGTTTGTGGACCTTATAACCACCTCTACCTTATACCAAAAAAGTATAGTGATTAGGGTTTTAGAAAGTTATTTTATGAGTTCATCAAGGACAGCATATTAGTTAGTTAGGATATACTTATAATAAAACGGGTAAGTTAAGGTGACGAAGTGTTCCCTACTTCCCTATACATAATTTAAAAATATATATTAGAGTTTATAGTGACTGTAAAGGTGTTACTGATTTTTTAATATAATTTTAAAAAAATAAAAAACAATAATAATTTTTTTTTTAAGATTTGGTTATTGTGAGAAACCCTTATGACCTACGTACAGGGTTGAGCAGTCTCTTTATGACCTCTTGTAAAGCCGAGAGCTATAAGCTATAGCTATCAATAGGGAATTTAACACAAAGTCACCACACACCCACCCCCTCACACACCATTCACCCATGTCACGGTTTGAACCTTGGACTTCTCGAAGAAGAGCCAAAGCCCGAACCATTGTGCTGCACCCCCCCAAGGTACAAAAATAATAATTATTATTATAAGAATTATGGTTATTTTTTAGCTTTTATTATGAAAAATTTATAAATAATAATTATATATATATAAATTATTATTTATAAACAATAATGAAGAGACCTAGGTTCAAGCCTTTTGGAAAGCCAACATTTTACAAAGGTAGTAGTCTGCTCTAAATCCTCTGAGTGTGCCACCAAACCGATGACGATACGAACCCCATGCGACCGATGGTCCCCATCTCAAGGTCAACAAGAACGAGACGAATAGGTTTGTTGGGAGGTTTGAACCCTGTGCTAAATAGTTACTAAAAACAGTGGTTGTAATCAACTCTCCTATATAACCCAAAATATATATATATCTATAAACATATAAAAATTATTTGTATTAAATTATTTTTTTCAATGAGTTTACTGAGGTTTTTGAGAGGGGCTATAAAGATTAAATCACACAGTTTTTTCAATGAATTTATGCAAGTTTTTATGAGGGGTCTTGGTCCCTCATACTAAGTGAGGTTTGAACCTTGGACCTCCCAAAGAGAGACCAAAGCTTTTACCATTACAGTATTATATTATATTAATATATGAGGGGACTAGGACCCCTCGTAAAAACTTGTGTAAACTCATTGAAAGTCCCGAGTGGATAGCACAATGGTTCGGACTTTCACTCTTCTTTGGGAGGTCCAAGGTTCAAACCGCGGCATAGGCGAGTGTGTGAAGGAGTAAAGTATGTATGATTGTGTGTTTGGCCCCTATTGATAAGCTCAACTTTCACCCTTATGAGAGGTTATGGTGGGATGGGGATGCTCAGCCCCTGAACATCAGTCGTAATGGTTTCTCACACTAACCAAATCTTAAAAAGAAAATAACTATTGAAAATTAATATTTTTTATTATTTGATTAAATGTTAAGCTCACTTACATATTAATAGAATACAAATACCTTGGTTGGATTTTCAAAGCAAACTCAATTGAGAAAGATGCAAATAGGGGCATTGTACTAATTGTTAAATAGAGGCAAAAAAAAAAATGTGGGATTGAAAATCCATAGCCCTTTTTGGATTATTAATTAATCCAGTAGTGCTATATGGGTGTGAGATGTGGGCTAGTAATACATCAAATTTTAAATTGAAACAAATAAAAAAAATTCAAAAAACAACTAATTAAAAATAATTTTAGCATTAAATAATTAGTTTTATATGATATTTTACTTGTTGAAACAAGGACTTTTCTACTAGAAACAAAAGCATGATAAGGTTATTGGGGTACTTAAAGAAAATACAAAGAATTGAAGATAGTAGGTTGTCAAAACAAGTAATAAAAGAAAAGACACATGGATGAAATAAAACAACAAATGGATGAAACAATGGAGCATTACATTTCATGAGGTCTCAAACTCCAACAAAGAAATTAAACAATATCTAAGGGAAAAATTCATACTTGTTATGTGGATTACAAATTTATGAAGGAAAAAACAGAGTTATACATCAAGTTCAACCCAAATTGTAAACAAATCCAAAAGAAGTACATAGATGCAAAGATCAAATGAAAGAAAAAAGTAATTATAGCCCAACCGAGATCTAGTTCACACCATCTCAAATGCGAAACTAAGAGATGGACAATTCCTTAAAAGGTATGGTCAAAATTAATGTGTCTTTTGCATAATAGGAGTAATAAAGACCGAAAAACATTTTGTCATAGAATGTAAAGCCTACAAGGACATTAGGATTGTATATGAGGACACTCTAAAAGTAAACTTGCTAATCGAACTTCTTGAAGAAACGATAATAGAAATAATAGGAAAACTTCTCGTCAAAATCAACAACATAAGAAATATACTTCATAAAAATGTTAAGAGGATGTTGAGATTTTGACTTTCTTGAATACTTTTCTCTCTTGGATGTTGTTTAACTTTAGAAGTTTGAATAGGAGGTCTAAGGTTTGAATTCAAAAAGAAGTAGGGTTGTACACCATACACCATCTTGTATTAAAGCTCTTGGTCCCATAGACTATTTTGGTCTTGTGGATGTAATTAAAATCATTTGATATTTGTAATTACTTGATTAAATGTTAAGATTCATCTATGGGATTGGTACATTGCTTTATTCTGTGAAATCTCTCACTCCATGCCCTCTCCTATTTGAGTCAAATGTTAAGGTTCACTCATGGATTGGAACTTTGGTCTATGGTTTGAAACTTCTTGCTCTAAACTCCTTAGACTATGTTGAGGTTCATCTATAGGATTAGAACATTATAAAATAAAACTATTTGTACTCCACCACTTTCTCTAAACATGTAATGGATAAATTTATAGGAGTGTTTTTAATAAGCTATATGTGGTTTCTACTACGACATTTTTATCAAAACAAATATTACATTTGGTATAAGGTCAAACTTTATTTGTCTTTCTATCCTCTTTAATTGTTATTTTTCATTTATCAAGTTTTTGATTTCATTTTTATGAAAAGATAGAATTCTTGTTGGCAAGTTGTCTTCTAAAATTAGATTTTCACCAAGACAAAGATCAATCAAATGATTTCCTAAATTATCAATTGTCCTATTTCCTTCTCTATAGATATGTTGGAATTTCCAAGATATTGTCTCCAATAATAATAAAAGGATATCTAAATGGGTAAAGCAAACCCTAGCAACTAAGTGAGGTCCTTGTCAACACAATTCTAATGCTAGGATTCAGTAAAAATTATGGAGAAGCAAGAACATGAATAGGAATGGGATCAAACAACCAATAAAATGATATGAAAGTAGTGTTTCATGGAACAAAGGCCTTGCTACTAAAAGTGAATTATCTTTCTATGTGAGGATAGGACATACTAATTATTTGGGACAAACCCAAGCAAAAACCTACCTGGGGAGAGCTCCAAAAGAAAGATTCATAGGTGAGGTGTAGAAGCTAGTTAGGATTTTTACCCAATCAAGGATTTATGATTGGTGGGGCTGAACAACTCCAAGGTAAACAACCCCTACCAAGTGTGGAGTATAATCAAATGAACAAAAACCCTATGCTAAAGGGAGCAAGAGTGAAGGGAAGGATCAAGTAAAGTAACCCAAATCATCCATAGACGTTATAATTTATTTAGCGGATCCTATTCATTTCCCATAAATGATTAGTTTAGTGGATGAGAAGTTGAATATTCTAAAAGTTATTTTGGAGCATGTGTGCCATCACCTTTTAAAGGCCCTAATAAGAAAGTGTGTATGTGCACGAATGGCTTTGGAAAATATTCTTAAATATATTTCTAGATGCTAGAAGTGTAGGGGATAGGTAGGCATATATTTCCTTACTATAAATTTTCCACTATTTCATTTCACTTGTGAGGAAGATTTACAAAGAATTCTTAATAGGGACCCCTAGTTTTGGGGTTGAGAAAGTTTATACCTAAGGTGCTAGACAAGTAGTTTAAGCCACAACTAGAGTCCATAAAGAGAACCTCGGTTTGGATACATCCACCAAGTATTTCATTAGAGTTATGGGAAGCAAACATTTTGATGGCTATAGGGAACTATGCGGTAGGTTTTCTAGCAATGGATGCTATCATTAGGATCAAATCCATAACCTCTTTTGTCATAATTTGCATCAACTAAAAGATAGATGAAACATGCAAGGAGGAAGTTATCCTCATGGCTAAAGGAGTAGAATATGTCCAACTAATCATGTATGATAACCGACCCTTTTATTGTAAGGAGTGGGGGAAATGGGTCATTTATCCAAGAGCTTCTTTGGAAAACAACCAAATAAGAAACCTAGGAAGAAGAGAGTCTAGAAAATAAAAGTAATTTTGGATGAAGACTCGGTCCCAAGTGAGAATGATGGCTAGAATGTGGAGCAAGAAATCTCAAGAGAAAAAGCCTAAAATCACAAGTCCATGGTTTTACCCTCAACTAAGATAAAGGAAAAATAAAAGATAAGGCAAAACCTAGCACACGACAAGATTCAAGTACAAAATTACAAAGTGGAAAACTATTATCTGAAAGGAAAGGGGTAGCAAAGAAGGCTTTGTCTCAAGAAAACCATACTTACGGTGTATTAGTAAAAGAAATAGTTATGCTAGACCAAGAAACTAAAATGGTGCCAGAAACCCAATTTTAGGTAACTCAAGAGACTATCGCACAAAGACTCCTTAAATCCCTAGATAACAAGAAAGACCTTTTTTCAATGCCTAAGGACAATGGTGTGAGATACGAGAGAGACCCTATCTCAAAACTTAAACTAAACTCACCTAAGGATTTGACATCAATATCAAGAGTAAAACAAGCCAAAAAGAAAGAAAGACTCACTAGTGAAAACATTGGAAGAGACTTCCCCAAAGAAATAGGATAGGGGAGCAACCAATTTAAAACTTAATAAAATCCAAAGGGAAATGCTAGACATTGGAGCAAATCAAAATAGACCAAGAGGGAGGATTTCAAGTTTAAAATTAAAAAGCAAATAAACAAGGAAATAAGTAGAAGAGGGTAAGTAGGGAACCTTGCTTGGGATGAGCATATCCACATGTAACAACCAAAAACATGAGTCATTAATTGGAATGCCAAGGGTATTAATGGTTTTAAAAACATTGACTAGTTAAATCCTTGAGAATGGATTACCAGTCATAGATTCTACTATTACAAGAAATGAAGCTAGATGAGGTGGAAAGTAGAAAATCAAGAGATTTTTTGGAAGCAAGTAGACTTTGCAAATGTGAACTCTAGAGGGACAATTGTGTTTGGTGGAAATGAAAGTGATGAGAAGGTTATAGGGGCTACTATTGTTATTGTTGCACTTGTTGAGGATATTGTTGGACACACTATTATTATGGTTATAATTGTACAAGTTGTGGTTGCAATTGTACAGGCTATTGTTGCAACTATATGGGCTATTGTTTCAACTATTAAACTTGTGATTGGTGCAATTGATGAGGTGGTGGCTACTATAACTACTACAACCTCTGATGTTGTTGTATTTTCTTTGTTTGTGGTTATGGCTATGGGTGTTGTTGTGGCTAGAATCGTGACAACCATTGTTGTAACTATTGTGTGAACTATAGTTGTAACTACTACAAGGATCCTTGTGGTTGAGTCACTTTTTATGTTAGCAGTTGGTGTTGCTCCACCTATTATGTAGGCATATGCCATTATACATGAAAATATTGTTGATCTACTTACATTGATGGTAATTGGGACAGAGTTCTAAGATTTTGATGATATTGTTGTTGACTAGAAAAATGTTTGACTGAGTGTTTGGTCAATTGCATTATTTATTGCTTTTTATGCTTGTTTGCAAGTCAAATTTACGTGACTTATCTAACTTTGTGTGATTCTACATACCAAATATGTTTTATTTTTTAGGATGTCCTATTTAGGAAACACATAAGTCTTGTTATATTGTATTTTGCTTTATAAATATATATTGTAAAAGGAGTAGTATTCTTATGCACTTTATATTTGTTGCTTGTTTATAGAATAAATTAAAATGGCTCTATGGAACCCCCAAAAAATATTACTTGGGGAGGAGTTTAGTCATGTGATCATATAAGTTATTTTTAACACGAGGCCAAGACTTGGACTTTGAAAATGCAAGGGAAAAAGGAAAGGAAAGTTGATATTTGTTTTTGGAAAAGATCTATTCTACAAATGGGAAAGGGTAACCCTTTCAAAATCCTATCTTAACATTAATACAAAAATAATTAATGTTTCCCTAATAGATGTTACTTATGTGAAACACATTATGTTAGAATATAAATACTCATTAAAGGTTCTTAATGATTTAATTTTGGAAATGGGAATAAGTTGGGTCCTGCCAAATAACATGTTAGATTGGCTACAAAAGTGGGAAAAGCCATTTAGCAAATTAAACATGATTTGGGATCTCAGTCCATTTCACTATGTTTGGGACACTTTCTCGGAGAGATATAGAAGGTCTTTGAGAGAAAAAACTTATAGCCTAATTTTTTCAAACCATTAAAGGAGTCATTCTAGATAATTTATCAATTTGAAGTTGGGGAAACCTAATTTGGTGAGGATGTGAGTATAGTCTTAAAGTGGAATCTTAAACCTTTAGAAAAAGAGGATATTTTCCAAATAAATTTGAGAGGCCAAGTCAATTGGCATCCCCCTAAAGAGGAATGGATGAAACTAAATTTTGATGGGGCTTCCAAAGGTAACCCAAGTAAAGTTGGTGGAGGGGGAGTTATCAGGAACAATAACAATGTTCTGGTAGGGGTATTTATTTAATATCTAGGCATTATGACCAACCACCAAGTTGAGGCTAGAGTAGCCCTTACTAGAGTAAAGCTAGCCATAGACATTGGAGACACACTATAGATGTTAGAGGGAGACTCTCTAAATGTTATTAATTACTTGAAAGGGAAAGTTAGGGTAAGCTGGTAAGTGTGAAGTACCATTGGGGACACATTATAGATGTTAAAATCTCTAGAGAATTTTGAATTTTTGTACACTTATAGAGAGGGTAACAATATAATAAATTAGTTGGCAAGTTAAGGTGCACTTAGAGAAGAGAACCAAAGATGGACCTCCCTTGATAACTTTCATACCAACCTAATTCAGTAAGGGGAAAGTATAAAAATAATTTAGGTTATAATATGTATCTATCTACATAGTATTTGCAGTGGTCTATAGCAACAACCTAGCCTAATATAAGTGATCTATTTTAAGACTATTGCTAAGGCTATTTGTTGCGATTGTTGTTGAGGTTGTTTTCTATAATTTTTTCTAAGGCTATTTGTTGGGATTGTTTTCTTTTCAATGATTTTATGCAAGTTTTTATGAGGGGTCATGGTCCCCCTCATACCAAGTGGGGTTTGAACCTTGAACCTCTTAAAGAGAGGCCAAAGCCCTTACCGCTGTAGTAAGCTTGCAACTCTATTTTTTGGGACTGTTGCGATGATTATTTTTCAAAATTGTTGCTAAGTTTATTTTCTAGGACTATTGCTAAGGTTGATGTTTGAGACTATTGCTAAGGCTTTTTTTAGACTGTTGCTATGACTATTTTTTAAGACTATTATTGAGGCTATTTTTAGGACTGTTGTTAAGGCTGTTTTTCAAGATTGTTTCTAAAGTTGTTTTCCAAAACTATTGCTAAGTCTATTTTACAAGACTAGTACTAAGGTTGTTTTCTAGGACTACAACTGAGGTTGACTATTGCTAAGATTGTTGTTTGATACTATTGCTAAGGCTATTTTTAGACTGTTTCTATGACTATTTTTTAAGACTATTATTGAGGCTATTTTTAGGACTGTTGTTAAGGCTATTTTCCAAGATTGTTGCTAAGGTTGTTTTCCAAGACTATTGCTAAGGCTATTTTCCAAGACCATTACTAAGGTTGTTTTCTAGGACTACAACTAAGGTTATTTTCTAGAACTATTTCTAAGGTTCTTTTCTATGACTTTTGCTAAGGTTGTTTTATAAGATTGTTGCTAATATTGTTTTCCAATATTGTTGATAAGGTTATTTTTTGGGACT
Source organism: Wollemia nobilis (assembly GCA_028583015.1). Taxonomy (NCBI): domain Eukaryota; kingdom Viridiplantae; phylum Streptophyta; class Pinopsida; order Araucariales; family Araucariaceae; genus Wollemia; species Wollemia nobilis. Next base: position 17,912,593 of record JAQPPZ010016946.1, on the reverse strand, counting down.
ATTACTATAGTTGTATTCCAATACCATTGCTAAGATTGTCTTCTAAGAATGTTGCTAAGGTTTTTGACACAGTTGTTTAGATATTTTCAAGTAGTAATTTCTTTATTTTGAAAACTTTTGAGATTTGTAATAAGTGTGATGGTGGCTTACAGGTGGTTTTTGTAATACCCAAAGAGCTTCATTTTATCTTGTAAAAAAGTATGGGCCCTTTCAAAACCATATATTTACCCTATTAAATATAATAATAATTAACATAGATCTATAATAATGTTCTTATAGATCCAATGTCCACATTCTTTTTATAGCATTAATAATAATCTGTGAATCCCCCTTAATTATTATGTGTCTGCATCGTTTTTACATGGTCATCTTGATCCCTAAAATAAGTATTATAGCCTCTATATAGTTTGTCAAGGTTTCATATGATTTTGAGTAGATAAAGAGAACTTTGCCTTGATTATCAAATAAAACACCAACTCCACCGACTTTATCAAAGTTTCCTATAAAAATATCATCAAAATTAACTCTGACAAACACAACTTCCAAATATTTTTAGTTTACCATGAGTCAATGTAGATCCTTTGCATCAACCCTTGTTGTGGCTCGCCCTTACATACATCTTCAAATACTCTAATAAAGAAACTGACATATATTTTTTCATACCTCGAACTTCCCATAAGAAACACCATCCCTGTAAACATTTTGCAAGAGAGGCAAAAATATGAATTCAAACATAAGTGTGATCTTAAGATTTATTTTTTAATTTATTAATCATCTGAAGACAAATTTTAATAAATAATGGTAAGACTAATCCTATATAAAACATTTAATTTTTTAGTTTTGAAACAATTTATCAAATATTTCATCAACTCTTCGAATGTTAATGATGCAACCCAATAAATTCTTATTTTTTTAAAAACCATCCCAAAATGTTGGAAGCAAGAGAACAATAAAAAAGTATATAATTTAAAGTTTCTAGCTATTCCTTATATAATGTATGCCTAAAATATTCTTCTATAAAATTAGAAACTTTAAGAATTTTGATAGATTCCAAACAAATTCAACCTTTAGTGAGAAAACGAAGGTCATGGATTTTGTCATATTAACAATCTTCTTATAGCATAATACTCTCAATTTCAATTTCATGACCTCATTAATTGAAGGATGACCTTAAAAATGTGTCATCCACAATTTGGAGATGGGATTCGAGGGGGTATTTTTTGCAACTTGAATACCTTTTATTTTACCTTTTAGTTCTATAATTGAGAAATATTTCCCTAAATCCCCAACAAAAATGATGGTAGATGAGGGGAGCGATCTGAAAGCATGGCGATTTGAGAGAGGTCTGGGAGCAATGAAGGTTGACAATGATGAAGGATTGGGGAGATGTCTTAGGGAGATAAAAATCTTGGGTGGTGATCTTCAACAAGATGAAAATTTTGATATTGCTTCAAAGGATATAAATGAGAAACTTTGCTTTAAAATCCAAAAAAAGCTAGCAGATAGACCAGTGAACCAAAAATGAAATAGCCTTATTGGAAAATTTATTGGGATCAAGCCAAATTTAGATACAATAAGGAAATGGGTTGTTGATAAATGGAAGCCAAGGGGGTGTATCGATATTACAGCTCTCCCGAAGGGTTTTATGATTTTTTCTTTGTGAGTTGTGAAGACTTAGGCCATGCCCTAACAAAAGGGCCTTGGTTTTATGGGAAGAGGGGCCTTTTTCTGAGGAAGTGGAGACCGGGTTTTAACCTGGATTTAAAAATATAAATTTGGCTCCAATTTGGGTCTGCCTACCAGGGCTTTCATTGGAATTTTGGGATGAAGATATTCTAGCAAGTATAGCTAAAGTGATGGGATAATTAATAGCTTTTGATTCAACAACAAAGATGAAAACTAAATTTATTTTTGCCTGGTTCTAGATTGATTTAGGGGGAGAACATAGAAAATTGAAAGAACAAGAAGACAATGTATATCAACCAAAAGTAATGGAGGAGGAGGTGACTAAAATTTTGGAAACCCCAATTTCTATGGGAACAAATCCATAAGAGTCTAAAGCATAATCTCAACTAGAGGATGCTTCCAACCAAGGAATGAAACATGTTGATTATGTTTCTTGCTCTCAGTATGAGAACAAACATTATGCTCAAAATAAATCCTAGGCCTCTAAAAAATATGACATTTTAGTGAGACTCATTAGGAATACTAGAAAATTAGCAGATGTAGGGGTTGAATCCAAACCAGGTAGACCAACTAATAATGAGCTCAAAAACAAAGAAGTAGTGAGAGAAATTGCAATTGGAACACAAACAATATTGAATTTGAGTGGAAGGAAGACTTCCACAAGGGGTAAAAATTTGAAATCATCTCCTTGAATATAAGGGGCATGAATGCCCATTCGAAATAGAGAGTGGTTAAATCCTTGAGAAAGGATAACCAATCGTATATATATATATATATATATATATATATATATATATATATATATATATATATATATATATATATTTGAGTAATATTTCTTATACACATCCACCATGGGGATTGAACCCGGGTCACATCACCGATAATGCAAGTGGCATCCTTGTCGGTAGACCACAAAAATAGAGGACAATAAAATGTCTAGAGTTAAAACTTCTATGTGGAAAAAATTGGACTTTGTAGCTAGTAGTGCAAATGGTGCTTCTAAAGGTCTTTTTGTAATGTAAAATCTAAAAGTGGTCGAGGGAGATTGTTTAATTAAGAATTGCAGGTTCATCTTAATGATTTCTTCTCAAATAATATAAACTATACGTGGCTTCTCACTAATGTTTATGCCTCAAATAATTTGGTTGAAAGAAGGAAATTATGGGAGGAACTCATCTAGGTTAGATAGAACTCATTAGATACCCCATGGATGGTTGTGAGTGACTTCAATATAGCTTTATTTCTAAGTGACAAGAAGGGAGAGAATTAAGCATTTTCAGATAGTATGGAAAAATTTGGAGATTTTGTTTCTCAATGTGGGATGCTAGACTTGGATTTAAGGGGAGCCAAGTATACCTGGTCTAATAGGCAACTAGGGGAAAGTCTTATTCAAATCATATTGGATAGATTTTTGGTTACTCAAGATTGGTTTGTAGGGAATTATAATGTTTACCTATCGATGCTTCCTAATATTGACTCAAACTATAACCCTCTTTTGCTGGAAATTAAAGATAATAAGAAAAGTTTTAAAAGCCCATTCAAATTTGAATTAATGTGATTTTCCATTATAGGTTGAAGGAAAATTTTAAAGAATTATGGAATGTTGTTATTCTAGGTATGTCCATGTCCAAGGTCTCCAAGAAGTTAAAAAATATTAAATATAATATTAAAAAGTGGAATAGGAAGGTTTTTGGCAATATTCTACAACAAGAAGAAAATCTGATTCAGAATTTAAAGGATATAGAAACCCAAATTTAGTTGTAAGGAATGACAGAGGAAATATTAATGAAAGAATAACTTTTATCATCATAATTGCACTCTACCTTGGCTAAAGAAGTCTTTTAGAGGCATAAGGCTAGGGATATTTGGCTTAGATAAGGTGATAAAAATTAAAAAACAAAATCACCTCTCTACTCTTTGCCACAGGAGGGTGAATAAAATCAAAAAAATAATCAAGGATGATGGCAAATTGACAAAATATGAAATAGAAATCTGAAATGAAGTAGTCCTATTCTTCAAAAACTTACTCTCTAAGCAATAAGAGATGAATGAGCGAGCAACCAAACAACTACTACTTCATATTCCAAGGGCCATTTCAAAAGAAATTAATGAAAATCTCTTAAGACCCTTCTCAAGGGAATAAGTGAAGAATGCAGTGTTTGGGATGCTAAAGGATAGGGCTCTAGAACCATATGGATTTCCAAATTCTTTTCAAGCATTATGGTATAGGAATTTTAGGTTACAGACAGTCTTCCAAAAGATATTAACTCTATCGTTTTGGTCTTAATTCCTAAAAAGTAAGGGGCAAATAATTTCAAGGATTTTTGGCTAATCAGTATTTGTAATATTATTTATAAATTTGTAATCAAACTTATGGCCAATATATTAAAGGGAGTCCTTCCTCTAGTGATCTCTTAGCAGCAAGGAGGGTTTTTGAAGGGAAGGCAAATTCTAAATGGAATAATTTCTATTCATGAAGTTATTAATTCCATGGAGAAAAGCAAAAATATTAGGATGATCCTTAAATCGGATATGAATAAAGTGTATGACAAGGTTTTGTGGTCCTTCCTCAACAAAATCTTGGAAAATTTTAGCTTTCATGACTATTGGAGACAATGGATTGGGACTTGTATTTCTTCTGCCATGTTCTCAATAATTGTTAATGGGGCACCTGCAAGGTATTTTAGTAGTGATAGAGGCTTAAGACAAGGAGACCCTATCTCCCCATATCTTTTTATTATCATGGCAAAAGTATTAGGGAGATCATTCTCTATAGCTAGGGTTTCTACAAGGCTTAAGGGTTTTAAACCAACTTCAAATCTTGAGGTAGTTACTCATCAATAATTAGTTGATGATACAATTTTAGTGGGCCAAGCTTCAATAATTGAGGTGAGGGAGATAAAAGACATTCTTAAAAATTATGAACAAGCTTCTAATTAGAAGATCAATTTTGTTAAGAGTAAGATTTACTTCATTAACACTTTGGTAACAAAGCAACAAATAATTTATAGACTTCTCAACTATGGAGTAGAGGAGTTGCCCTCCTTGTACTTAGGGATGCCCATGTTTAAAGGTATAATGAAGGAAAAATTATGGAATCCTATTCTTGATAAATTTCATAAAAAGCTAGCAGGGTGGAAAGGGGTGCTTTTAAGCCAAGTTCGGAAGCTTTGGTTGGTGAAGACAACTCTACAATGTTTACCTATTGACTACAAGTCTTTATTTAAAATGTCGGCTAAAGTAGCAAATATGTTGGAACGAATTCAAAGGAGATTCTTATGGACTGGTATAGAGGAAAAAAAAAGAATATCCTTGGTATATTATGATAGAGTTTGTAATCCTAAAAAGGAAGAAGGATTAGGATTGAGAAAAATTAAGGGGTTTACTAAAGCCTTGGTTAGAAAAATTAGATGGAGGTTGATTCAAGAGAATGAGACCTTATGGATAAAGATAATCAAAGCTAAATATCTGGAGAATAATAACTCTTTTCTAATATGTGCAAACCCTCCTCCAGGTTCCTCTCTTTGAAATAATTTGGTTAAGATGAGACCGCTTCTTTGGAAAGGGATTCTGTATGAAGGTTGGATATGGATCCCATATTGATTTATGGGAAGACTTGTGGCTCATGGATACTCCTCTAGGGTTGATTGATGAGTTGAATCCTGCTAGAAATATTTTGGTTGATTCCTTTGGAACAAAAATCAAATATTTTATAAATAGAGGAATTGATGGTAAGCAATGGAAAAAGATCGATAGGTATTCTAGTTCAAGGGACATTCAACAAACAATTATGAAGATAAATCAATTGCTACAAGGATATCATTTAAGCCAAAAGAAGGATAGAGATACTATTATTTGGGCTCCCAATCCCTCTAGTAGCTATTTAGTTAAATTAGGATATGAATCCCATATCTCTCCCTCCCTAGGTAGCTTTGATGCAAATAACATTTGGAGAAAGTTTTTTATTCCAAAGATTGCCTTCTTCATATGGCTAGTCATACCAAATAATATTTTAACATTGGCCACAATAGATGTATGTTATGCCTTCTTCATATGGCTAGTCAAACATATGTTTATGGAATGTCCCTTCTCTTCAAAGGTTTTTGAATTGATGATGAAGGAATTTAAAATTTAGTGGGTGAAGCCAAAGGATGTTATAGATTTATTAGAACAATGTAAATCTCTCTTTTCCAATTTAGAATTATCTTAAGCTTGGAATCTAGCCCTACCTCACTTTTTGGGGGGCATTTGGAAGGAAAGGAATAACATAATATTTAAGGAAATGTACAAGAATGAAATCTCAATATTCAATAAAATTCTAGTTGTAGTTAAGGATAATCTCTCTCTTATACCTCGTCATAATGATGGAGGAAGGGTAGTGGAAGCTGTAATTTCTTTAAAATGGGGCTTTCCTACAAGCCAAAATTATGATATTGATCCCAAAAGATTGGCTAGATGGAATACAGTCTGGAAACCACCTCAACCCAGTTGGATTAAAGTGAACTTTGATGGGGTAGCTAAGGAAAACCTTGGTAGGGTAGGAGGAGGGGGATTTTTTAAATCCAAGAGAGAAGATCATATCATCATTTTCATAATATTATGAAATTCAATCCAACCATATGGTAGAAACAAAGGCCCTATTCATAGGCATGAGCTTAATGAAGCAGCTAAATATAAAGAGGGTCATTATTGAAGGTGACTCTTTAAATATTATTAATTGCTTAAGGGGTAAGAATGAAGCTAGTTGGAACATATCAAACATTATATCAGATGCAAGAGATATCATTGTAGCCTTGGAGGAGGTTAATATAGTGCATATCTATCGAGAGGGCAACCAAGCGATGGATTGGTTGGCCAATAAAGGTGTAGATAGTCCTAAACCAATTATATGGAGGGATGATTTCCCTAGTGAGTTGAGGAGTATAGTTGAGAGGGAATTGCAAGCTTATGATAGAAAAAATTATGGTTAAATTATTAATCAATGGTTGTAAGCTTTATTCACCTCTTGTAGTCATAGGAAGTGAAGCATTTTGTTTTTTTCCTGTAAGGGATCTATGTGACTTCTTATCTTGTTTTGTTGTTAGCAACTGCAAATTGTTGATGTCTTAGTTCCTTTTATTTTTTTCTAATTCATCATTGTTTGATTTAATCTAGAGGAGTGGTATTGTAAAAGAGGGTTGTAAAATAGGGTTGTGGCCCTTTCAAAAACCCATTCTTTTCACCCTAATAAACAAATGATGGTAGATGAAGAGGTAATGAGGCACCTTGGTAGATATCATGGGATGATTCAAAGTATCAACAAGGGATACATCAATCAAAATAAAATAATTTGTGTTTTACAACAATATTTAATCCATATTAAATGGCATTAGCTCAATTGGTTATATTCCTCAACTTTTAAGGAGGAGACCTAGGTTTGAATCTTTCTAAGCAATACATGCATATTATCCAAATAGTTGTAATACCACTATATGTTCATGATATATGTTAGTGCGATGTTTTGGAAATATTACTCTACTAAGATGCAAGGCATAGATAGTAGAGGTGAATTTTTGGCATTGTGAAGGTTGATATAGGAAAATGTCAAGAAAGATGCTAAATTTTGGAGTAATTGTATTCATATAGAGATTTGAAAAGATCCAAAAAATAAAAATCAAGAATTCAAACATTTTATGTAAAATGATGTAGGTTTTTAACTATAGCATCTCAATTGAGATGAGAAGTGTATCTATTTGTAAACTCTCAAACTCTAAATAAGAGAGATATAATTTGTTAAGGGTGGGAGACCCGAGTACAACCCCTTTTTATCAAGCAAAAAAAAAAAACTATATGGTCATGATATATTATAGGTGGGACCTATTTCAATCCAATATAACCAATTAATCCATTTATACCATGATGAGCACCAAAAATGCTCATTTTTTGTATACTTTAATAGCATAATTGTGCGGCATATTATATTAGAAATGCATATTTTATGAGATTTTTGTATATATTTAATGGAAAATGATGTATTATGCCTAATTTGTGTTTTGAGTGGAAATTGTGTGTAGATGCAGTACATTTTATCTTTTTTCGCACCTTTTTAGTCAAGGTCCCATGCGGACCTGGCATTTGATTTTCATGATGCGATTAAGGAAGGATTGGTGAGTGAATGACGATAGTAGCAAAGGAGTAAGGTGCTCCAAAATATGTTAAGGTACGATGCCTATCTCCCGACCATAAGTCGGAAGGTGCCTATCTCCTAGCGAAAAGGAAGCACCTATCTCCTAGTACACAAGATGGTGCCTGTCTCCCGATAACAAGGTTGGAAGGTGCCTATCTCCCGATTACATGGGACGATGCCTATCTCCCGACTACAGGCTGGACGATGCCTATCTCCCGATGATAGAATAAAAGTGTGCATTGTTCGATGCCCATAAACCAGCGATGATCTTCAGCGACCAAAAGAAGGCTAAATACGATGCTTGTATCCCGATGACAGGTCGAAAAGGTGCCTATTTTTAGCAACGGGCCGAACAGCATGTGCACTGGATAGAATAAAAACATGCGCGTTGACCGTGAAGATTGGAAACCATGTGTAAAATTAGACATCTTTTGTTAAATATAGGAAATGCCATGATTATTCCGTGAGGGATAATTTTAGTGCAATTTCTCTATTTTTAGGCGTTTAATTAATTTATGCGCGCCCACCATAGAAAATCATGCAGCGTCTAAAATTGTAAATAAGGGACGATCACGTTCTGTATAAAAACATAGGCCACCCCTGAAGAAAGGATCCAAACTTGCTCTATAAAACTTTGTACTGCATAATAAAATCTTGAAGTGTTTTGGTCAATTTCTTGAGTTCGAAGAGTGATTGCATAATTTAACCAGGTGGATGTCTATGGAGCTTGGGCCCACTCCAGGCAGTATTCCTCCCCTATTTTCTTTTGCTTTCATTAATTAGTTTCCATTATTTATTTTTTGCAAGAGTGTCTAATTCTGTATTTCCTTGTTTTATTTAATTTCTGCAAGAGTGTTTGCTTTCCTGCACTTTATTTTCCTGCACATTTCCTTTCAGTCATGTGTTTGACATTTTAATTTAGTTTTCCTGCAAATTCCTGTAGAAATTACTTTCCTGTAATTTAATTCTATTGGTTTGGATGAACTCCAACTACACCAACAACCACCCCCAAACCAAAAGTGACACAGAGGACTCATATTTAGACTACCACAGGCATATACTTTGCACTGGCACTCACAAGTCTACAAACTCTGGATTGATAATTAATGGATAAGAAATGACTATTTTTAGAACATAATTTTTGCTCACCATTTTGGCACCATTGTCGGGGAGTGCCAACTGTAGTAGTCAAATCTATAGGATAGTCAACCCTGAACTTGTAGTTCAGATTAGTTTACCCAATAGATTTTCTACCTAATATTGTATGAGTCCACCGAGATCAAGAGGACCGGATGGTCATTTTCTAAAAAGCAAATATTTTACTTCACAAGTACCTGAAAAACCTTCTAAAATTCCTTTTGAAACATCTGAAACCAATCCTGAAACTGAACTACCATCTCCTCCAGTAGTACATTGGCGTAGTCATCCAATTTTTGAACAAAGCTCTTCTCAGCCATTAAGACAAACATCTTTTGATGAAGGACTAGTTTCAAACTTTGGTTTAGGACATCTATTTGAGAGAACCCAATCTGAGGAAGATTTACTGAATATTCAATGATGGAAAGCAGTTGAAGAAGGAACCATTTCAAATGTTGACTTAGGAATACTTTTAGAGGATAAACAAAATGAGTGTGAAGCCTTGAAATTTGCCCTGGAAGCAGTAGGTGTAGAACCTACATTACCTAAAAATATGGCTGAAATTGAAGAAGCTTCAACCAACTTTGACTTCCCAATTGAGGAAGCAAGGGGAGAAACAAAGATGAAAAATATATCTCCCACTCATCTTCCTACCTTTAGGGGACTTCCAACTGAAGACCCTGACCTGTTCCTTTTTAAATTTGATGTATTATGCAGGTCAGTGGATTACAAATCAGATGCCCAAAAACTAAAATTATTTCCCTCCACTTTAGATGATTCAACGCTACGTTGGTTCATCAATCTAGGAAATAAACACATTGCAACCTGGGAAGATATGAAAAGGATCTTCCTGGACCAATACCAAAACTTTGGGAGAGCACGAGATGTCAGGGAAGAAGTCTTGGATATGACTCAAAAAGAGGAAGAATCATTGGAAGACTATTGGGATAGATTTAGCTTTAATTTGCAAAGATCACCCCATGCAAGGTTGGGTGAGAAGTCCTTAAGAAGTATTTTCTTGAGGGGTCTCACAAATGAGTCTCTAGAAGCTTTGAATCTAATATCAGGAGGGGATATTTACCAACATTAGATGTCAGACATCCGATAATTGTGTCAAAATTATTCTCATAGAAAAGGTAAACCAACCACCCGAATCACAAAAACTACAACCTCGATAACTAAGGCTGAAATAGGCAACATGCTAGATGATATGAAGAGTGAGATGCTCTCATCTCTTGCACTCCAATTGGATACACTCCTACTTCAAAAATAAGTAGGAAACTGAAGTAGCATTAGCCTACTTTTACCCAAAATGTAGGAGAAAACACCCAAAAAATGAGTGTCCAAAAAACAAAGTTAGAGTGTGTGCAATCTATCAAAGGGATCATAAAACTAGGTTGTGTCCATGAATAGAAAATGTCAAAGAGGAACCTGAAGTAGCGAAAACCTATTTCATGGGTAATAGGAGAAACTGGCAATAGTTTCCTATAGGAAATAATATGCCAGGAGGAATGCCACCTTATGGGGGAAGTAATTATATGAACCAAGGTCAGACTCAACCACCCAACATGGGATGGTGGGGTCAACCTCCTTGGATGAATGCCACCCAAGGGTCTACTCCTTACAACCCGTATCCATGGATGCCTTATCAACAAACTGGACCATAGTGGAGGAACCACAATGCGTGGACTTCACCTCCACAAAATACAACTCAAACTCCACCACAACCCAACTTTCCTGCACCTCCTACTTCAAGACTGATTCAGCTACCTGCACAACCAACTCCAAATCCCAATAATAGGTCAAATCAGCCCACCTATCAGGTAGACACATAGGTGTTTCCAATGTATCATATTAGAGTAGATTGTAGCCCTATACAACTTAGGTCAGGAAGATAATTAGGAGTAGAACCAACTCCTCCTATAGTGGAGGAGGAGGATGTAGAGTTAGAAGTAGAAGAACCACCTTTGGTAGAAGAGGTGGCAAAAAAGAAACTACTGAGAAAAATAGAAATGAAGGGGTTCCACCTTTTCCAAAAATATTACAGGAACCTAGGAAGCCAACACAACCAAAATTTGACATTATGGAAGGCTTAAAAAACTTGATAGTCACAATTCCCCTCTTTTAGGCCATTAGAGATGTTCCCATTTATATGAAGGCCATAAGAGAATTATGTTTAAAAAAATTAGGAAGAAAACCATCAAAAGTAGTGAATGTGGTAGGACAATTGGTTGATCTCATGTTAGGCAATACCTACCATCCTAAATACTCTGATCCAGGAAGCCCAATGCTAACCGTTAAAATTGTAGGCTTCCCATTACCCAACACATTAGTAGATCTAGGGGCTGCCATAAATGTCATGCCCCAAGAAACCATGCAGAAACTACAACTCATGGAGATGAGGCCAACTAAAACTATTCTTCAATTAGTTGACCGATCCATAGTACTTCTAGAGGGAATATTGGAAGATGTTGTTGTCTTAGTAGATGCATGGGAGTATCCAATAGATTTTATAGTGTTGCAATCTAGATCTGGATTGGGTGGCTATCCCCTTATATTAGGTAGACCTTGGCTGGCCATAACTGATGCTTATATAAGTTGTAGGATAGGACAAATGATGATTTCAGATGGACAAAATACCAAAAACTTGAGCATTTATCCACCTGCACAGTCCACTGATTTATTGGGAGAACCAAACTATGAAGCCTTAAATGATGATGCATTGTCAATGCTTCAACCTATAATGGCTCTAGATGAGATTGAGGATGACACTGATGAAGAACAGGTCATAACACACTTTTTCCAAGGGGAATCTTCTCATCCTCCTCTAGAATCCCCGCTTGTAGGTAGCAAAGATAACCATGTCAAACAAATAGAAGTGGCACCTGATAGAGTATTGAATATTGATAATGAGTTGTCAATTATTCAAGAGGACAAATTAAAAGAAATACTTGTCAAACACCAAACTGCTTTTGCATGGGATTACATAGACATGAGGGGGATTGCACCCGAAGTCTATACCCATAGGATATATTTGGAAGATGATGTGAGACCGGTAAGATAGCCCTAGAGGAGAATGAATCCAACTATGAAAGAAATTGTCAAAGCTGAACTACAAAAACTTTTGTCAGTTGGGTTTATTTATCCAATATCGGATAGTCGATGGGTATCACCTTTAGTGGTGGTGCCTAAGAAAAATGGCAAGTGGCACATTTGTGTTGATTATAGGATGCTCAATAAAGCCACTAGGAAAGACCATTTCCCCTTACCCTTTATTGACCAAGTCCTCGACACCTTGGTAGGAAGAAAATATTTTTCATTCCTAGATGGGTTTAGTGGATACAATCAAATACAAATAGGGGAAGAAGACTAGGACAAAACCATGTTTACTTGTCCATGGGGGACTTTTGCTTACCAGGTCTTACCGTTTGGGTTGTGTAATGCACCTGCCACCTTTCAAAGGGTGGTGCTTAGTATCTTTTTGGACATGGTTGGAGAAACTGTAGAGGTATACATGGATGATTTCACTATTTATGATGAAACTTTTGAGGAAGCTACAACCAATCTGGAGAAAGTACTCCAACGGTGTCAAGAAATAAACCTATCCCTTAGCAATGAAAAGTGTTTTATGCTAATGCAAGAAGGGATAGTGTTAGGACATCATATATCTATGGAGAGGGGATTAAAGTAGATAAATGAAAAATTGAAGTAATTAAAAATCTACCCACTCCCCAAACACAAAGATATGTCCATAGTTTTCTGGGTTCTACTGGATACTATAGGCGGTTTATCCAAGACTTTAGTAAAACTGCCAAACCTCTGCATACATTATTATCTAAAAATGTTGAGTTTATCTAGAATAGTGAGTGTGAACAAGCATTTCAGATTTTAAAAGAAAAACTGACCACAACTCCTGTGTTGAGAGGTCCAAATTGGACCCTCCCCTTTCACATTTACACTGATGCATCTAACAATGCGATAGGGGTTGCATTAGGAAAAAAATATGGAGATGAGTTTTATGCCATCTACTATATCAGTAAACATCTTACAGGTGTTGAATTCAACTATACTATCATGGAGAAATAATTCCTTGCAGTAGTGCATACTATTAATAAATTCCACCATTACATTACAGGTTATAAGATTTTTGTGCATACAGATCATGCAACCATCAGGTACCTAATGAATAAACCTGCAGTGAGTGGTAGAATTATTAGGTGGCTTTTACTATTATAGGAATTTGATGTAACCATTGTTGACAAACTCGATAGGGATAATGTTGTTGCAGATTTTCTCTCCAGGTTAATTTCTCAGGACCATACAACCATTGAGGATCAATTTCTAGATGAGCATATTTTTGTTCTGGATGAATAGATTCCATGGTATGTGGATATGGCTAATTACTTAGCCATCAGTAAAGTATCTCCTACACTCTCACCCCGAGAAGCTCAAACATTAATAGAAAAGAGTGCAACCTTTTCATGGATTGATGGATGCCTGTTTAAAATCAAGCCTAATCAAATCATGAGAAGTTATGTTACAGAAAATGAGACCATAAAAATCCTCAAGGCTTGCCATGATGAACCATGTGGTGGTCATTTTGCAGGAAAAAGGACTGCATTTAAAGTATTGCAAGTTAGATATTTTTGGCCTTCTTTATTTAAATATGTAGTCAAACATGTGAACCAATGTGATCAATGCCAAAGAATGGGTAGACCAACTCTCCGAGATGAGATGCCACTATAGCCCCATGTGCACATTGAACCTTTTGATAAATGGGGGATGGACTTTGTGGGCCCCATCAATCCATAGTTAGGTAAAAAAAGGTATATTCTTGTTTGTACTGACTATGTGATGAAATGGGTTGAAGTGCAGGCACTACGAGATTCAAAGGAATAGACTATAGCCAATTTCTTGTATGAATCTATTTTCACCAGATTTGGGGTTCCCAGAGAAATAACCACTGATCAAGGACCTCAATTCACCTCGAAAGTGATTCAGGAGTTGATGCAACAATATCGAATCCAACACAATAAAACTACCCCCTATCATCCACAAGCAAATGGGCAAGTGGAAGTCACAAATAGGGAGTTGGAAAATATTCTTACGAAGATGGTTCAACAACACCAAAAATATTGGGTAATTCATTTACCAGAGGTAGTGTGGGCATATCGCACTACCTGGAAGACTACCACTGGATTCACACCATTCCAATTGGTGTACGAGAAAAATGCCATGATGCCCATTGAATTTGAAATCAAAACCCTATGGACTGTTGTAGCATTAAATTTAAATTTGGATGTTGCACAAAAATATCAAATTCAATAGCTCAACCAACTAGATGAATACTGATAGGATGCTTTGTAGTGAATGAAAATCATGTAGAAGTAGAGGGCCCGATGGCATGACCACCACATACGACCAAAATAGTTCAAGGTGGGAGAATGGGTATTGTTGTATGACTCCTAGTTCCAAGAGTGAAAGGGAAAGCTTATGCAGCATTGGATGGGACCGTATGAGGTGGTTGAGATTATAAAAAATGGTGTTGTGCATGTTTAAACCATAGATGAAAGTGACATTGTGCTGATAGTCAATGACCACCGATTGTGATCGTATCATACACCATCATTCCATATGGTTGAATCTGAAGCAGGCATGGGGGAGACCCCATCATGATGAAAAATTCTCTCAAGTAGTTGATGGATGCGTGTGCATCCATAGAAAAAAATATTTTAAATTTTAAATTTTTATTCAATTTTGTTTTATTTACTACTTTGTAGGAACTCGTGCCCTAAATGCAATCTATAGGCATCCTGGGAAACCTAGGCCTATCAGGCATAGGATCCATGATTCCTATTTTATGTTTTATGTGTGTGCATTTATTTTGTAGGAAATCATACCTTGAATGCAATCTGTAGGTATCCTAGGAAACCTAGGCCTATCAGGCATAGGATCCATGGTGCCCTGTATATTTTTATCTTTTTAGGAGGATAATGAATGAATGAAGTGCCAATACCCACCAAGAAGGGGGTATTTATAGTTGGACATATATATAGGTGTCTACTTTATCCAAGAAATAGCGACGAATGTTGATTTAGTCACCAAGGAAAAGTGCTTGTATTCGGATCAATAAAGGTGTCTGATTATGGGTCAACTTAGTGGATATTGACTATCCATCCAAGAGAAGGTACCTATCTCCCATGTATAGAAATAGGTACCTATATTTATAACATTATGAAGGTGCCTGTATCCATGAAAGTACCTATCTCCCATATACATCAAGAAAAAAAATAAAAAAAAAGTGTGTTTTATAAGTACCAACATGTCCAATAAAGGTACCTGTATTCATAATAATAGATGATGCCTATCTCCACACTTTGGTGAAGGGTGCATGTCTCCTAAACAGGTGCCTATCTTCGCACTTCAGGTAAGGTATTTGTCTCCCAAAAAATGGGTGCCTATCTCCGCACTTTAGTGGAAGGCATCTGTCTCCCAACAAATGGGTGCCTATCTTTGCACTTCAAAAAAGGGCACCTGTCTCCCATACAAATAAAGGTGCTTGTATTCCAATATAATGATGACTTCTATCTTCGGCATTGAAGAAAGCGGTCGGTGCCATGTTGGCATCAAAATCCATGCATGATCAAAGTCAAACCTTTCATGGATAAAAGTATGTTTGTTTATCTTTTTATCGATGGAATCCATTTACTTTTCAATTTCTAACCAAAAAAGTTCATGATTTTCCATTGGTAATCCATGCATGCTCCCAAGGCAAAACAAACAACTTCCAAGGAGGGGACGTGTGTCATCCCATGATAGAATAAAACTTCCATGTTTTCTTCAGTTTTTTGCACAAAACCTCGAGATTAATAAAAATGCAATACCCAATGAAGATGCAAGTTGACATGATTTTTGCATAGGAGAAAAACCACACCGATCATTTATCCCGAAGACACTATTGTCATGCATCGACCAATCACATTGCACCACCGACATTTGCATATGAAAAATCATGAAACACCATTTAGGTACGTACCAAACTTTCCATTATGTATATGCATGATTTTCATAAAGAAATATTTATGTATAATGTGTCGACACATGTCCCACGTAACTCGTATCCAATCATATGGGCCCCAAACCTATACTATGCCATGTGGTGCCAATCATATGGAAATAAGTGATTGTATCGGTACCTATTTACAATCTGGCACATGATTTTAAATTTAATTATGCAGATTACCCATAATTATTATTGATTATGGGAGATAGGTGCCCTGTATGCATGGATACAATTACACGCTTCGGCATGTTATAAACTAGAAATAGTGCCTATTTTTGCAAACATAATGAAATCTAGAGAATAGAGTCGAGACCACCATGGGAAAACCTACTAATCATGCATTAAAGAAGAATGAGCCCTAGGATATTTTGGGCATAACTGGTGATGTGAGAAACTAGTTTGAGGTTGCGGGATGGATGCAGTATTACCACCTGGTTAGCTAGGATCAAGACCTTGAGGTAGCACATGAATTTGTAGCTTCAATGGATGATGATATCGTACAAATGCACGGACTGGTCATACTAGTCATAAAAGCATATATTGTAGAGGTGATTGGTCTTCCATGCATTGGGGACCGAACATACAAGGAAGATAGTATAGCATGATGCACACAATGATTTTTTGGGCAACCATCAATGCAAACAACATGCCAAGGGTTGTCGAAATAGTATATGCCAGACCTTTGGAGGGAGGTGTTCGAGCAAGTAGCTCAATTTTTCACCTACACTAGTAAGTATTCCTGGTTGAATGCCAACCATTTTAGATTTCTTAATCATCTATTGCATGGGGATAAAATCAATATTCCCTACTACCTAATGTGTGCCCTAAAGGATGAAGCCAACCGATATCAAAAAGGAACAATAATGATATTAGCACATCATGGGCTGATCTCAGCCCTAGTTTGACATGTCGAGGCACATAGGGATGAGTTGGAAGCTAGAGAAATGCTGAGGCACATAGAGAATGAAAGAGAGGTTGATGCAAATGTAGCCAAGGAGCAATAGGGGGAAGAGGAGGCACCTAACTCCCAAAACCACCAAGTTGAAGAAACAACAAGGTAGGCAGAAGTAGGCCCTTCTTCCCCAACACCATCACCTACCTCCTAGCATAGCCATTCTATAGGGGAGGTAGGACAAGCTGAATAAAGCCTGTCATAGGTAAGATCATCGCCTGTCTCCCAACATTCAAATTGGGAGGTAGACCAAACTATTCCAAGCCCAATTCGGGCTTCATCACCACCAACAACCAGAAGCAAAACATAGAAGGACCTGGTTGATTATAGTTCATCCAAGGAAGAAAATGTAGAGGATGAACTGGTTGCTCAAGTATTGCATGGCATGGCTAGTGGTGTGACATTCTACTAAAATGATCGGGAAGAAGACCTATAGAGCTAACTATAAAATATGAGGGAACAAGCCTCCAATTGGGAGGAAAATTTTAAGAAAGAACAGGCCAAATTTTAGGAGTCTCGATGGGCTACTGTAACAAGACAACAAGAAGTGAATGATGCTCTATGGTAGTTACAAGAAAAGGTGTGGCAGTTAGAAAATAGGGTCCAATAGTTGTAGGTAGCCAAATTGGATAAGGTGGATGTTGTCATATAGATAGACTAGGCCATGGATGTATTATTTTCTTCCACAAGGGTGTTTCACTCCGATGCGAGGAGAGCATCAAGCAACCAAAAGGTTGAAATAGGGGACCAATCAGAGGCCCTTGTAAAGACTACTTCCTAGGAATAAGGGAGCCTTGTTGTGCAACAGGAACCCCCTGTAATAGAAATTGATGATAGTGAGGTTGAGGAGTCAACCAAAATACCTGATGCTACCTAGTTAGATGGTCAACCACTAGATGACCAAGCAAAAGTGGCCAAGTTAGCTAGGGAGTTTGAGGTACAATTGGGTGCCACTCAACCGATTGATGACACATAGACATCTAACCTTGTTGATCAGATAAAAGTAGGGCAAGGGCAAGAACCTGAGGTGGATCACCCATAGGAGTCAATCGATCCCATGGAGGTTGTATAGTTAGCTGGTCAACCATCGGTTGACCAAACCATGATTGATCAGTTTGATGAACAGATCATGGTTGAACCAACTAGGGACACACCAAGGGACCAGGATATGCAAGATATTGAGTCCTTCGAGGTCTAGGAAATACCACCCCCATAGAAGGAAGAGGAGGTTGGTCCTTCAACATCCACAACTGATGCAACAACACCCAGACCATCAAGGAAATTGTGGCCCAAATAAAAAGCAGAAAGAGCACCATAGAGAAGGTGGAAGACAAGGGCTAGAATAGCAAAACAACAAAAGTAGAAAGCCACCCAACAAAAATTGAAGGTGCAACTAGACCCGAACTCAGATGAAGAGTCAACCAGAAGGAGCAGTTCCAAGAGCTCCAAAAGAACCTGAAGGAGGCTAAGAAGGAGTGAAAGGCTTATAAAAGAATGGCTAGAGAGCCAAGTATTTTTGTTAATCCTACACAGCCAAAATAATTCTAGGACCTATATGGTTCAAAATATGGCAATCCCTCAAAGATGAGGGAATATCTAGACAAGATGGGCATATTCGACAAAGAACCAATGATGCCATCACTGGTTCGAGCATCCGAGTCTCTACCACCTAAAGATGTAGAGGAAAGTGATGTAGAGGAGAATAATGTAGAAGACACAACACTCGACCCAAAGGTGATAAAATTACCAAAGGCCCAGGTATATGATACATCCCATTATCCACCATGGGATAAGCCTAATTTTCTAGTGGCATATCAGCTTTCCCTAGACCATCAATACTAGAAGCAAGTTGAGCCTGCATTCCAGAAGGATGCCACTACATTTACAGGATTCTACGTAGAGGAAGTAGTAGGCAAGAAGGGGTGGAGCAGAATAAAGCCAAAAATAGGGATAGGGCCTAGTCAACCCTTATGATGTAGTAAATGCCAGAAGGCACCAACAATAAAAATAGGTCCCAATTAGCCAAAATAGGGTGGCAAATGAAAATGTAATAAGGAAAGAGATAGAGCCATAACCAGAGAAAGAAAGCATTGGAACAAGGAATACTGGTAGGTTGTTGACAAAATAGGGGATTACCAACAAAATGTGCCACGAGGGCATGGCAACAGTTAGGCATGGGGGATGATGAGCACAAAAAATGCTCATTTTTTGTATACTTTAATAGCATAATTGTGCGGTATATTATATTAGAAATGCATATTTTATGAGATTTTTGTATATATTTAATGGAAAATGATGTATTATGCCTAATGTGTGTTTTGAGTGAAAATTGTGTGTAGATGCAGTACATTTTATCTTTTTTGCACCTTTTTAGTCAAGGTCCCATGCGGACCTGGCATTTGATATTTTCATGATGCGATTAAGGAAGGATTGGTGAGTGAACGATGATAGTAGCAAAGGAGTAAGGTGCTCTAAAATATGTTAAGGTACGATGCCTATCTCTCGACCATAAGCTGGAAGGTGCCTATCTCCTAGTGAAAAGGAAGCACCTGTCTCCTAGTACATAGGACAGGTTGGAAGGTGTTTGTCTCCCGATTACAGGGGACGGTGTCTATCTCCCGATGATAAAATAAAAGTGCACACTATTCGATACTCATAAATCAGTGGTGATCTTCAACATTCAAAAGAAGGCTAAATATGGTGCTTGTATCCCAGTGATAGGTTGAAAGGTACCTATTTTCAACAATAGGCCGAACAACGCATGCACTGGATAGAATAAAAACATGCACATTGACCATGAAGATTGGAAACCATGTATAAAATTAGACATCTTTTGTTAAATATAGGAAATGCTATGATTATTCTACGAGGGATAATTTTAGTACAATTTCTCTATTTTTAGGCGTTTAATTAATTTATGCGCACTTGCCATATAAAATCACGTAACATCTAAAATGTAAACAAGGGATGCCCACATTCTGTATAAAAACACAGACCGCCCCTGAAGAAAGGATCCAAACTTGCTCTATAAAACTTTGTACTGCATAATAAAATCTCAAAGTGTTTTGGTCAATTTCTTGAGTTCGAAGAGTGATTGCATAATTTAACTGGGCGGATGTCTGCGGAGCCTGGGCCCACTCCAAGCAGTATTCCTCCCCTGTTTTCTTTTGCTTTCATTAATTAGTTTATATTATTTATTTTCTACAAGATTGTCTAATTCTGTATTTCCTTATTTTATTTAATTTCTGCAAGAGTGTTTGCTTTCCTACACTTTATTTTTCTGCACATTTCCCTTCAGTCATGTGTTTGACATTTTAATTTAGTTTTCCTACAAATTCTTGTAGAAATTACTTTCCTATAATTTAATTCTATTGGTTTGACTGAACTCCAACTACACCAACAACCACCCCCCAAACCAAAAGTGACACAGAGGACTCATATTTAGACTACCACAAGCATATACTTTGCACTAGCACTCACAAGTCTATGAACTCCGGATTGATAATTAATGGATAAGAAATGATTGTTTTCAAAACATAACTTTTGCTCACCACACCAAACTTTATCAAAATATTTTATTTTTTTAGAATATCACATAAAAAAATTAAGTCATCTCATATACTTTATTTATATCTAGTTTTACATGTATAGTTTTTCCATGAGCTATAAAGAGTGTATGATCTCTTGAGCAATAATTATACATGAAATATTTGTTGACTAAAAATAAAATTATAATGTTCCTTGAAGATGATAAAATCAACAATATTATCAAATGGCACTAGCTCAATTGATTTAATTCTTTGAATTTCATGGAGTAGACCTAGGTTCAAATCTTATCAAAAGATACATGCATAATATCCAAGTTGTCGTAATACCACTATGTGGTGATGATGGAATATAGGTGAGGCCCTTCTCAATCCCATATGGCCAACTACGAAAATTAGAATCTATTTGTGATACTCTTTTAAATTATTTATAAATAATGTTACAAAGGCGTATTGGATGAAAATTATCACAATATTTTATCACCTTTCTTGGTAACCAATGAAACTAAAGTGGATTCGATCCCTCTTTTAGTAGTTTTTTTTCTATCCTTTTGAACTACATCTAATATCTCATTCTTCAACGTAACACAAAAGTTTTGAAAGAATTTATAAAAATTCCATCAAGACTAGGTGTCTACTCATGGTGGAAGAAAAAATCACATCTTGTGGCTCCTCGATCAAGATATATCTTCTCAAGCTTCCATTGTGTTTTTGTGTGATAATTAATGAAATATTTTACAAAATATCACCACAAGATTCTTTATCCTACTCTAGTTCTTATAAGATATATTTTGAATAATGCATTTCTTCCTTCATAATCTCTTTTCTTTTTCTTTAGTATTTTTTTCTTCTAGAGTTTAAAATATTTTTTATTCGATGAAAGGACAAGTCCATTTTGGAAGTAGATTGAAAATATTGGTATCTTCATCATCTTTCTTAAGTCTTTTCTCCCTATATTTTGGCCCTTTATATTCCCCCATTTCAAGCATATGCAACTTCATCTCAATATTACATGATATATCCTTTACCAATGTAGTATGGGTTGTTTCCTCAATATAGTTATATGCCCACACCACCCATACCTCAAAAAAAATTTCCTGACTGGACCTATCAAGGCCTCTTGAATTTAAGATCTTATTCCCCCATTCCAATTGTTGCCCTGAAATATTTACAAATCTTTAATCAAAACAAGACCAAAACAACAATGAATTATTTAAATAGTGGATTTAAGACAAATAACGAAATTGAAGCTTGGGTGGCTTTGGAAGGGTTAAAAATATGTAGACAAATGAAATAGAACAAAGTATGGATGGAAGGAAAATCTCTAATATTAACATTGCAATTTCAAAGAAAACAAAGGCTCCATGGAATATACAAGAGATCATTGTGGAAATACAAGACCTTGCTATAGAGTTTGAAGAAATCAGGTTTACACATATGTTAAGGGAAGGGAATAAATGTGCAGATGGGCTAGCCAATAGAGGGGTTTTAATAGAGGATCGTATACTTAAATTCTCTTTTCCATGGTTATAGGAAGTAGTAAGTTAAGCTAAAGTTAACGACAAAATATTGATTACCTAAATTAAATAATGGTTTAGATTTACTTTAATATTTTCCATTGGTAAAGAAAAACAATTATTTTTTATTATCATAAAAAGGAGTGATATTGGTTTTAAAATTCCATAGAGAAATGGCTCAAGGAAGAAAATAGAAATACAAAAAAAAAATCATGAAAACAATTATTTCTTTTTATGACATGAAAATATTTAAACTCCAACAACTTGGGCTGAAGGAAGAGCGATGGCGAGCATTTTATCTCAGGTGAAATCTTGCAGGAATGTATCGGGTGTGGCAATGACAAGAAACCTCGAACCAGGAAAGATCCCCAACTTTCCCCAACTTTGCTATAGGGGAGGGCACTGATGAGTCAAATGTTGATGTTTAAACGAACCTTTCCGCTAGGCGAAAGAAAGACCCGGGGAAGGACCCCTCGAGCAAGAACGAGGGCTATCCCAAGGTAGGGGGGATCAAAATTGGGCCCTTTGGCTCTGCATCTTATCTTGAAAAGGTCATGGGTACCAAATCACAAAAATATACCAAGGACCAAAACCCTTTGATAGCGAGCGAAGAAGACTTAGTGATTCCAAAAACCCTAATGGCTGAATATCTTTCCCTAGAAGAACATTCTTTGATTGGGAAGTTCGTGGGCAACATACCAAACATGGGATCCATTCGATGGTGGGCCACTACTAGGTGGAAAGTTTCAAGGAATCTTGAGATTGTAGCTCTCCCTAGAGGGTTCTTTCAAATCTACCTTAACAATCCCGAAGATGCAACCCACATTCTAACAGGGGGACCGTGGTGCTATGGGAAAAAGAGTTTGTTTATTCGCATATGGGGGGAAGATTTCAATGTCAAAACTCAAAGCATAAATTTTGTTCCAGTGTGAGTTCGTCTTTCGAGACTCCCTAGCCAATTTTGGCATGAAGACATCCTGCAAGGAATAGGCAGATACATAGAGAAAATGGTGGCCATGGATTCAACCACCAAAGCTTGCACTAGGTTGATCCAAGCTAGAATATGCGTCAACGCAAATCTTGATTCCTAGCTCCCAACTCGAATAAATCTAGTCTATGGTTTTGCCACTGCCAAGCCATAGAGTATGAAAACTAATCGGCTTTCTGCATAAAATGTTGAACTCAAGAACACCTCAAGTCCCACTACCCCACTCAAGCCACAAAAGGAGGTAGATTATAGCAACCATCTCTATGAGAACCAAGACGTTCGCTTCCCTGGGAAGTCCCCAATGTAAAAGAATAGGTAAATCTACAGTAGAAACCCTCATCAACAAGCACTAGGGCAAAACCCTATGGCAAACAAAGGAAAGCAAAAAGTGCAGCCAGAATAATTAGAGGACCAAGCTCAAGTAAGCTCCCTATTCGCTCATCCTAATCAATTTGATATTATGGGAAATATCACCCACTCTGATTCACAAATAAATGAAGGGTTATTCGCTCAACAAGAAAATGATACGTCTGATCCAAATGTTGATCTCCAAATCCCCACCATCAAAGAAATTTTGTAGTATTCCTTTCCCAACATTAGCCTTGTATTATCTCCAATCAAGCTAGCTTCCCTTGATCCTCCCCTGAAAATATTCTTTCCCAAAAGGCTGCCGAGAAAACAAAAGCAGATTTTATTCCCAAAAACAGTCGAAGCTCCAAAAAATCCTGTGTCGATGTTGGTAATGACAAGAAAATGGGAAGGCCCAATATCCAAGAGCAAATAAGAAGCCAAACTGTCGAGGACATAGTCAGCGGAGTCCAGACAACCCTTGTACTTGAAATGTTTACTCACAGGAAGGAAGATCCCAAATTACCCAAACTCCCTATGCAACAGTCAAAAGGGGGTAAGAAATCATCTAAAGTTTCTAGATGAGAATACTATCATGGAATATGAGGGGCCTCAATAGTGCGACCAAGCAAAGATTGGTTAGCACTGTTAGAAAAGAAACCAAACCAATAATCCTCATTATTCAAGAGACCAAGTTAGATCATTCAAAAGCATGCAAGATGGGCAAAACCATTTGGAAAAATAGCGCAAGCATTTTCAGTCCCAACCAAGGTCCATCTGGGAGTCTTTTGTGACTTTGGGATCCAAAGAAAGTGAATGGTAGAGTAATATTGTCCTCAGATAGAGTTATAAATATCAT
The DNA here is from genome assembly GCA_028583015.1 of Wollemia nobilis. Lineage (NCBI taxonomy): Eukaryota > Viridiplantae > Streptophyta > Pinopsida > Araucariales > Araucariaceae > Wollemia > Wollemia nobilis. The sequence goes on along the minus strand of JAQPPZ010016946.1, from coordinate 17,888,329 downwards.
GTTTTTTGCAAAGACAAGGATCAATGTTGGATCCTGTCTAATATCTACGCCCCAAACAATCCCCTCAGCAGGAGTTCCTTTTGGGACCAACTAAGTCAAATGAGGCAGACTTTCAAAAATTTCCCTTGGGTGTTGGTCGGGATTTCAACTCCCCCCTTTACCCGTCAGATAAGGCAGGAGGCAATGACATTCCTACAAAAAGTATTCAGGACTTCTAGGGGTTTGTCACTGAGAATAACCTAATGGATATCCAGATCTAGAGATCTCATTTCACATGGAATAATAGAAGAATAGGGAACAATCTAATCCAAGTTAAGCTAGATAGATTATTTCTATCTGAAGAAGCCATAACTCTGTTTGGCGATGCCTCCCTCACTTCCCTACCCATAATAGGATCATATCACAGTCCTCTCCTGTTCGAAGCTAACAAGCCTCCAATTTTTAGGACCCCTTTCAGATTCGAGGCAATGTGGGTTCTTCATCCAGATTTACGTAATAAAATTGCAGGGTGGTGGCAACAACCGATGGACGAATCCCCCATCGCTCAAGTTACCCAAAAACTCAAAATAATCAAAGACCACATCAAAATTTGGAACAAGGAAGTGTTTGGTGATATTTTTGAAAATAAGGAGCAAATAACCAACAAGCTCAAAGCCATAGAAGAGCAAATTCAGAAAGGGCCAATGAGCATACAAATCAGGAATGAAGAGAAAAAGCTCCTTGTTGATTACCACAACATTCTAGCCAAGGAAGAAATGTATTGGAGACAAAAGTCTAGAGCCCTGTGGCTCAAGGATGGGGACTCAAACACAAAATTTTTCCATGTGTCCACTCTTTGTCACAAAATCTCCAATAAGATCAAGGAGTTAATAAACAGTGATGGCACAAGTGTGAGAGACATCCACCTCATCAGAAATGAAGCAGTCACCTTTGAAAAATGTTGGGAACAAACTCCACTATTTTTAAACAAGCCCAGGATCAACTTCTTCAGCATATTCCAAATCTGGTATCCCTTAAAATGAATGACATGCTCATCAAGGACCTTACCAATAAAGAAATAAAGTAGGCTCTTTTCTCCATGGCCCCTGATAAAGCTCCGAGGCCTAATGGCTTCTCCCTTAGGTTTTTTGAAACTTACTGGGATATCATAGGGGTTTACATTTTCAAATCCATTATTCACATGCAAAAATCCAAAGCCATCCCCAGAAGCACCAAGTCCACCTTCATCGCTTTAATCCCTAAAGGCCTTGAGTGCAAATCCATGAATGACTACAGACCCATCAGTCTATGTAATGTCATATACAAGATTATTGCCAAAGCCCTAATAACAAGACTCAAATAAATACTCCTGCTCATTATAGATCCTTGCTTGGGCAACTCAATCAAAGTAAGGTCCATTCATGATGGTATAATCACCCTGCATGAAGTCCTCCACTCAGCTTCCCAAAATAAGAAAGCAACCTTTTTTCTCAAATTAGATATCAGTAAGGCCTTTGACCGAGTAAACAGGGATTTACTCCTAGTTGTTCTTCAAAAATTTGGTTTTCACAGGGAATGGATAAATGTAATCAGAGGCTGCATATCCAATTCTCATTTCTCAGTCTTGGTTAATGGATCACCTGCAGGTTATTTCCCTGGCGATAGAGGCATCAAGCAGGGAGACCCCCTGTCACCCATCCTTTTTATAATACTCATTGAATCTCTGGGAAGAGCACTTAAGAGTGTTGTCAGTGAGAAAACTATCATAGGGATCAGGGCTGCCTCGAGTCTAAACCCATTGTCACACCAGCAATTTGTGGATGACACAATACTCGCTATCTATGCTTCAGTAGTGGAGGCCAAGATGATAAAAAAAATCCTTGATTTATATGAGAAAGCGACTGGGCAAGAAATAAACTAGAACAAAAGTAAAATCTTCTTCTTCAATACCCCCCTTTCTAGGAAGATTAAATTTAGGCGTATTCTTTAATGTAGCATTGGTTCGTTCCCTACTCGCTATTTGGGGCTTTCTATTTTTTACAATCATCCCAAATTGTCCATGTGGAGTCATGTGGTGGAAAGGATAAATAAAAAGTTAGCAAGATGGAAAGGGAATTTTCTAACCCAAGTAGGTAAAATCACTCTTACCACAACATACCTCCAAAGCATCCCAACCTATTTCCTCTCAATATTCAAAGCTCTTGCTTCAGTTTATACCCAAATCGAGCAAATACAAAAAATAATCATGTGGGGAGGCACATATGAGAAGCAAAAGATTCATTTGGTTGGATGGGAAAAGGTTTGTCGACCAAAAAACCAAGGGGGTCTGGGACTTAGAAGAATCAAGCATATGAACATTGCTCTGCTGGCTAAGCAAGCCTGGAAAATTCACACAAGTTTCAATGTAGAATGGGTGTCAATAATACAAAGGAAATACCTCCAGCACAAAGAATTCACTGATGAAGATATACCCAAAGAGGGATCAACTTTTAGGAGGTCAATTATTCAGGTCAGATAAGTTCTCCATAAAGGTTCAATGTGGCAGTTGGGAACAGGTACTGCCATAAACTTCTAGACAAACAGGTGGGTCAGTGACCAGCCCCTAGTTGAAGATGATGAGATATCTATCCTAAAATCTATCCTTGATGGCACCACAGGCAGCAAAGTAGCAGACTTCATACAAAGGAAATACCTCCAACACAAAGAATTCATTGATGAAGATATACCCAAAGAGGGATCAACTTTTTGGAGGTCAATTATTCAGGTTAGAGAAGTTCTCCAGAAAGGTTCAAGGTGGTAGCTGAGAATAGGTACTGCCATAAAATTCTAGACAAATAGGTGGGTCAGTGACCAACCCCTAGTTGAAGATGATGAGATATATGTCCTAAAATCTATCTTTGATGGCACCACAGGCAACAAAGTAGCTAACTTCATCCAAAACATCAATGGGTCTAAAATCTGGAAAGACCTCAACATTAACTCAAATTATGGGCACATAACCAGGGCAACGAGGGCTTTGTATCTCAAGTTGAATACTACAATGATTCTGACAAATGGAAGAGAAGACTTTCTAATTTGGAAAGAAACGGACAATGGATGTTTTTCTATCAAATCTACCTACTAACTTATCCTCAATCCACGATAAGCTTCCTTCTTTCCTAGCCAAATCTAGATCAAGCACCTCATCGCTAAAGTGGTAGTGTTTTCATGGTTGGCAATTCAAAACAAGATTCTAACCACTGATAATCTCATCAAGAGGGGGATGATGGTACCCAACAGATGCCACCTATGCTATAAAGCTTGAGAATCCATCAACCATATTTTCACTAAATGTGATTTCTCTTATATTGTGATGAGTAACTTACTATCCAGTTTCCACATCAACTGGGCCCAACCCAACTCCCTGGTAGAGATTTTCACTTAGTGGCCCAATACTTTCAAAAACCCTCGATTGAAATCCTTGTGGAAAATGTGCACTCACCATTTTATTATGGCAGGTATGGCTAGAAAGAAACAACAGGGTGTTCTCTAACACTCCTAAGGACCCTACCTCCATTGCTAGTAAAATCATCAGCTTTGCCACAAAGAACTCCCGGCTCATCCCTTGCACAGAACCCCCTAATGTGGGATTGGAGCTTTTTCTGTTCAACAATCTTAATATCCCCAGGGAAGATAATTCTTGTGTCACTCATCCCCACCCAAGGCACACCTCTTCATGGAAACCCCCTCGATAGGATGGCTCAAGCTCAATTTCAATGGAGCTTCTAAAGGAAACCCAGGAATGGCAGGGGTAGGAGGACTAGTCAGAGATAGCAATGGTAAGATTGTGGTCACCTTTGCAAATAACCTAGGCATTCAAATTAATCACATAACAGAAGCCCATGCCCTATGGAGAGGTCTCAACATCATCCAAAAGCACAAAGGGAACTACGAAATAGAAGGGGACTCTCTAAACATCATAAATTATATCAACAATAGCTCCAATCCTTTGTGGAAGGTCATGAATGCCATCAGGGAAGCCAAAAATATGATCAAAAGATAGGGCAGCATGATATGCAGACATGTGTATAGGGAGGCAAACATATTGGTTGACCTCTTAGCAAACATGGGAATCAGTCAGAATTCCTTGACTGTATGGGATAACAATCCACCCTCAAACATTGTCAATGAAGCCAACCAAGAGTGGGTAAATCAATAGCGAAGCACCGGAGCAGGAGATTCATCATCAGGTTGCCAACATCTTCATTAGCAGCCTTATTAGTACTCTTGACAACATTAGTGGGAAGCTGAAGCAGCTTATAAAGACTAAGGAAAGCACTACGAAGAAGAAGGTGGCTGACGCATGATGGAGGGTCGCGAGATTTTTTTTTTATGGTTCTTTAGGTCCTTACCAGGGATTGTTTTCATGAGGGTTATTTTAACTTTACATATTTATATGCATCAATGCTGGTTTGGGTGTCTGTTGTCCATATATTATCTGCATCAATCCTGTTTGGGGTGTTATCCATATATTATCTGCATCAATCCTATTTGGGGTGTTGTCCATATATTATTTGCATCAATACTGTTTGGGGTGTTTGCTATTAGGCTTATCGAATTTTAATCAATATATGGTGAACGATGTTTATCCATGTTCGAAAACACTTTTTTAAAGTTTAGTCTTCTAAGTTGCTAGCCTCCTTTGAGGGTTTTGTAACTACTGGTTTTGGGATCCAGGAAAAAAATCTTTAATATAAGCTACACTATTTACCAAAAAACAATATTTTCCATTGGTAATATTTATTATGTTTTATAACATTAATGGGTTTTCATATATACCATTTATTACAATTAATGTAGTTGCACTTATGCTTCAAGAAACAAACAAGCGGTCCAAATCTAGTAAAGTGGACTATTTTTTTGGTATAAGGTAGAGGTGGTTATAAGGTCCACAAACCTTTTACAAAGTCAAAATGGGCTGGTTCTAGCATCAAGCCCGTATAATCAAAATACAAAATGGATCTTTCTAAGACTCACATTAAGCCATACTTAGAGTCCACGGTCCTATACTTGTCGCTTGACTATTCGAGGATAAAACAAAAACCAAACAACACCTAGCACTTACTAACATTAGGTTGTTGTACTCGTACACTTGTCACCTACCGAGCCCCAAGCAAATGGGATGCCTTTACTTGTCTAATTCCATCTCGTCGGATTACTCATCATCGACCCCTCCGATCTCCTGATGCTCTAACGAGGTTTGATCTTAGCTCTTCTCTAGCAACCAACACCAATAGTTCTTGAGGGAAGTTATCCTTCCAAATTTGCATCTCCCCAACAGAAACTGCAATATTTGCCATTAGATCCGCCGCCTGGTTCCCTTCTCTGAAGGTGTGTTGGATTCGGGCATTAACCAAATGAGATTTATGAATATTTTCTTCTAGGATAAGCTCCAATATGGTCCAGTTGGGGTCTTTATCCTCCTTAATTGCCTTGATTATATTAAGCGAATCCCCTTCAAAGATAACTTCCTTATAACCCTCAAGTCTGGCAATTCTCATTGCCTGCATGCGAGCTCGAGCTTCGCAAAATGATTTGTTTGAGTTCCCAAAGGCTCTGCAAAGGCAAGGACCACTTTTCCTTCCTCATTTCTCAAAACTCCTCCTGCTCCTGCGACCCCGGATTTCCTTTTAGTTGCCCAGTCAAAATTAAACTTAACCCACTTTTGTGTGGGGGGTATCCACTTGACACCATCCCGTGGGTTGGTTGTAATGTCTAGGTCCGGAAGTTCCTCTCCCCGGTTCCGCAAAATCCTCCTTTCCCTTAGAGACATGGTCTCATTTTTGAAGAAGAAAGTTTTCCAGTTTTCTTTCAAAGCTCTGATTATTTTATTACCACATAATCTGGGATCTTTCTTACGTCCTTTAAATACTCTCTTATTTCTCTCATTCCATATCCCCCATAAAAAATGGGGTAAGCTGAGCTTCCAGAGCCAAGTCAAAAGCTTTGCCCGGAAGGGGGAAGCCCACTGTATGCAGAAGTCAGACATGCTATTTGGACAGACCCAATCTATATGAAATTTGGACAGGATCATTAGTAAAGTGGACTATGATAGCACAAAGTTTTGGAAATATTACTCTTCTAAGATGCAATGCATAGACAATAGAGGTAATATTTTGGTATTGTGAAGGTTGTTGTAGGAAAACGTCAAGAAGGATGCTGAATTTTGGAATATTTATATTTGCAAAGAAAATTGAAGATTCAAAAATGAAAAATCAAGAATTTAAATTTTTTTATGAAAAATATGTAGGTATCTAGCTATAACAACTCAATTGAGATGAGAATTGATTTTTTTTGTAAAATTTCAAGCTCTCAAGAAGAGAGTTGTGATTTGTCAAGGGTGGGGGACCCGAGTACAATTTATTTAGCAAAAAAATAAACTCTTTATGTTGAAGTCAAATCACTGCATTTAATAAGAGGATATAACAATACATTTACTTATTTACTTATTAAGGGATAAAGTTGCTTTATGGTATAGAGAGATAACTGATAGTTTCATTACTAATTGGGCATCAAATATAGAACCTTTTTATGATGAGGTTTTATTATATGGGTAATGGATTTTTAATGTTTTTTCCAATTAAATTCTATGTAAATACATCATCAAGTAAACATTCATGACTATAATACTAGATTTATGATGACTTTTTATTTTATTCCATGAAATATGTGCCCTAATGAAGAACAAGCCTTTCCATATTACATAAAAGGTTTACAATATGATTTACTGCTAATGCAATGCTAATCATGTTACTCTAGCTACAACTTTTAAAGATGTGGCCCATTTAAAAGATGTCCTCATTAGAATAAAAAAACTATCTCCTATTTCACCTATAGCTTATGCAACCCATATTATCCAAGATCCTTAAATTATGGGAACTACTTCTACCAGTACGACTATCAGAAATGCTTAGTCATTTTCCAACACCACTGCTTATCCACAAGCCAACTCTCCCTACATAGGAACTTTCATAGGACAAAGTACTCCATCCATTTTCTTTTAGCCTTAGTTACTTGCCTACCCGCTCCATCGTATAATAGTAATAATACTACCTCTTAGGACTAGGATGATTTGAATCTTAAAACAAAGGAAATGCTAGATGTGGTAAAAATGATGGTGAATGAAAATAACATGGTGAAGAGATAATTTGGATGGTAGTCAAATAGTGGTTGGCAACAAAGGACTCATTATCTTGCAAAAGATCATGTCCCTTGACAAAATACAAGGCAACCAAACAATCAATTTATAAAACAACATGGTTAGCATAGATTTAGAGATTAATAATTTATTATCTCCTTTGTAATGATGGACATAATCCTACTAAATACTCCATAACCATTACATATTGTCAAACTAAATAACACAATCAACAATGTCAAGCTCAACAAGCCACAATTGTGGGACAAATGGTGCTAGTAGTAAACCGAAAGCCCTAATAATTAGTCAATTTACCAATCTCCAACCCCAGTTCAATAAGTAGTTCAAGTATTGTTAAATCTCAATAATGTTGTTTTTGTAAATTTTGATAATATTGAAAACAATGAAGACATTTTCTTTTGAAGACAATGTTGTATGTACTAACTAGCAAGGGGTTGGAATTAGAGGTAAAATAAAGGCATAAAATGAATAAGAATTATTCGAGAAACAAGCAAAAGCTATTTTAGACACTATGGTTTTGAGAATAGATAGGCTGCCATTACATGTCCAACATAAAGGGTCAATATTATCTAGGTGACAAGACACACAATAATAGAATGTTGAAAAGATGCCAGTCATAATGCCACAAAACAATGCTCTAGCCAAAAAAGAAAAACAAATGAAAAAATGAAGGAAGCTATGAAGGAAATGGGAGTTCAAGAGGAAACAATAGAAAATAAACAAAAGGATAAGAAAAGTGAAAATAAAGAGATAAGTTATAGAAGGAGGTTGAAAATTGTCTAAAATACCCATACCTAACTAGTGAAGGACACATAATTACTACAAGACACTATAAAAATTTACATTACATAGTGAAAGAAACACCACCAAATTTAGAAATCATTTTTTGAACATAACATTAATAAATGGGGAAGAACTAGAGTTTAGCACAGTAATGGCAGGAGTATGGGATGATTGAGATGGACTGGAGGAATATTGCAATGGCGTCGAGCCCATCACAAAGCATGCATGCTAGTGACGGTTTTCATCTAAAAATTATTGGAAGGAATAGGATTTCCCAATGCATATCAGGAATCATTTGTTAAAGAACAATGGATGTTTGGAATGATGTGAAGTTGGGCTGAATCTAGTGGTTCAACCAGACTCGATGGCGAAATATGTGGAGTATTTAACCAAGCATACACTTATTGGTAAATTTATGGGCATTTGAATTTCTCTTCCCTTTGTGGAGGCTTGGGTTAGGAAGACTTGGAACCCTGACGATGACGTGGAGGTGATGTTGAGTGTGAATAGCTATTTTATGGTGGTTTTATCTTGTTTTGTGAATCGTAACAAAGCATTTGAAGGGGATCCCTATTTCTGTAACCAAGTTGGACTCTTTCAACCCATAAAAGGAGTGATCGTCGCGGGTTCTAGTGTGGGTTCAGCTCCCATGGCTCCCGTTGAAATTCTGGAGAAACGACATCTTGCATATGATTGCCCTTCTTCTTGGGAAGTCGATTGGACCATCACAACAAATGATGTAGAAAAAGATAATTTCTATTGCCCATATCTATGTTGAAATTGATTTAAACAATCCTATTCCATATTCTATTGAAATACAATTTGGATCGTCTACATGGGTTCAACAACTTGACTATGAAGCTCTTCCATTTTGTTGTCAGATATGTCATGAATACGATCACCTACAAAGAAAATATCCTAAGTTTATCCTTCCTGTGGATTCAAATCCTAGGTCCTATCGATCTGTACAAAAATTGGATAAAGAAAAATGCCTGATAAAGGAAGGGTATTGGGATAAGGAAGGCTTTGTTCCTGTAAAACCTGGAAACAAAGGAATAAGGGTAAAAGAGCCCTTAAGGATAGCCATCCAGATGCTCTGCTCAATCATTTTGAGATATTGGATGATCTTGATCAGTTCATGGAGTTACCTGAAATGTTGCTACCTGATGCATATATAATAGGACCGAATCAAATATCTATTCTTGAGGTGGAACCTAAGGAATCAGATCTAGAGGATTTAAATGAAGAACATATGGCTTTGGATCCGAGTACAGGTGATATGGTTGGCTCTAGCCCTAGAAGGAAAACTATTTTAGAAAGTGGCACAGATATAGTTGTGCTCTCTCCTACTCAAGCACTGATGCAGTCATCCTTGGATTGCAAAACTCCTATGTTGCTAGGATTGCAGTAGAAAACAATTAAAAAAGATGCTTTGAATAAGAATATGAAGGTGGGTCGAAAGAAATACTAGGATTAAATTAAGTTAATAGGGGAGACTTTGGTGGAGTTAGGATTGGTGAGAACATTGGACTCCCATTTTTCTAACCCTCAAAAATGATTATCCTCTCATGGAATGTAAGGGGGTTGAACAACATCCCTAGACAAAAAGTTGTTCGTGATTTGATTCATGTACATTCTCCTGATGTGGTGTTTATTTAAGAGACTAAATTGGCTACTGATAGTATGTTCAATATTGCTCCCAAGTTGTGGAGAAGGGGTCAATGCCAGTGTATTGGTGCATGTGGATATGCTGGTGGCGTTGTTTTTTATGGGATCCAGTTAATATCTCTCCTCTTACTTGGATTTCCAGCATATGTTCTATTTCGATAATCGAACATGATAATGAATCTGGTGAAACCATCCTGCTTACAAATGTGTATGCCCCTTTTGATTAAATTGGTAAAGCAAATTTGTGGGAGTACATTGGCTTTGTGAGAAGTCTGGATCCCCTGTACCCATGGATTTTAGCTGGAGATTTCAATTCTATCACTTGTTTGTAGGAGAAACGCAGTGGAGTTGATTGTATTGTACCTTTTTCTTTTGTCTTCAGTGCTCATATCCAAGTCTTGAACTTGGTTGATATCAAGTAGGATAATGGTATCTTTACCTGGCACAATAGAAGATGTGGGGAAGAGTCCATCTTAGAGAGACTGGATAGGTTTTTGATCTCTAGTTTTTGGATTGGTAATAACAAAAGCTCTAGTTCTATGATTTTGGAGGTAGGGGATCTTATCATTGGCCTATCAAACTCTTTACTCTTGAGTTTGGGCTAAAGAAGAATCCTTCCTTTAAATTTCAACTTATGTGGCTTCGGGATCCTAAGATTCATGATTTCATGAGAGGCTGGTGGACCAATGGTAAACCTTCTCATGGCACCACTATGTATTCCTTTATGAAGCGGCTACAATTTGTTAAGCATAAATTGAAGAGGTGGAATAGTCTAAATTTTGGGAACTCTTACGAAGGTGGAAGAAGATTAAAGGAATATTAGAGATCATGGACTCATAGAGGAGTTTCTCTTTGAGGAATCTGAGGATGTGAAAGAACTTGTTGAATGAGAGCTAAAGGAAGAAATTTTTTGGAAACAAAAAGCTCGAGTGGATTGGCTTCAGGAAGGGGATAGAAACATGACCTTCTTTTTTAATTCAATTAAGGCTCATCGTAATGGTAATATGATTTTCTTTCTTGTGAATTCTCAGGATGCCTTTCTCTCTTCTTTCGAGGAGATTTCAAAAGAGATTAGGAGGTATTTTTCCTCTCTCTTCAAGGACTCACTCTCAGATTATGAGGATGAAAAGCTTATTCTAAAATGTATTCCCTCAATTATTTCTAGAGAGATGAATGAGCATTTGATGGGCCCAATTTCCCTTGAGGAGTTAGAAAATGTTGTATTCAAGATGAAAAAGGGAAAGCCTCGGGCCCGAATGGATTCCCAATTGATTTTTATAAGGAGTTTTGGGAGTTAATCAAGTTTGATCTTCTAGAGGTGGTCCATGAGTCCCAAAAGAACAAACAGATAATAAGGGCCCTAAATGCTACCTTTGTGGTGCTTATTCTCAAAAAAGAGGGAGCAAATTATCTGGATATGTTTAGGTCTATTGCTCTCTACAATGTTGTGTATAAGATAATTACAAAAATTATTACTGAGAGGTTGAATATATGGTTGAGCAAAATCATCTCTGAGGAACAAGGTGGGTTTTTTGCTAGTCGACAAATACTGGATGGGGTTGTTATTGCTATGAAAACTATTCACTCGATGGAAACTTCTAAGGAGAAATCTATGTTCATTAAGTTGGACATGGCCAAAGCCTATGATCGGGTCAAATGGTCCTTTCTTCAAAAATTTCTTGTTGCTTTTGGCTTTGAGGAGGAATGTATTAGATGGGTGATGAGTTGTGTTTCTTCTTTCTCGTTCTCTGTTCTTGTTAATAATGAGTCATCAGAGCTGTTTGAGACCTCGAGGGGATTGACGTAAGGAGATCCTCTATCTACTTATTTATTTATAATTATGGCAAAAGGGTTGGGAATACTGCTCAAGTCTCAGGTTAGGCATGGTCTCATTCAGGGTTATAAGTGGGATAGTAGTTCACCGCCTCTTTCCCACCTTCAATTTGTTGATGATACAACTTTACTGGGAGTTGCCACTACCAGGGAAGCTGGCAATATTAGACAATCTCTTAACATATAACTTGGTGCTTCTGGGTAGTTGTTAATGAGGACAAGTCTTCTATTTTCTTCTTCAATACCCCTCCTCTTATTCAATATAGGATTGCAAGAATTCTAAGATTCCAAGTCGGGACTCTCCCCTTCATTTATCTTAGTATTCCAATTTTGTCTCATCCTCAGCCTAGATCTTCTTGGCAGTCTATGCTTGATAAGTTTAAAGGGAAGATGAATGACAAGATCGTCAGATGAGATCCTTTGCGGGTAGAGTGTTGCTTTTAAAATATGTTGTTCAATCTTTACCCATCTATAGGTGTTTTGTGCAAACAAGTCCTTCTCGCTTTATCAAGGACATGGATGCTTTGTCAAGACAATTTTTGTGGCCTAGAAAACTTGCTCAATCTAAATAGAGTTTGGTTACGTGGGATTTTGTTTGTAGGTTGGTTCAAGAGGGAGGCCTTGGGTTACGATAGACAACTCTTTTTGGATAGGCTTTGGATGTGAAACTCTACTGGAGATGGTGTACTTCTCAAGATCAAATTTGTGCTAAAATATTATCTTGTAAGTACTTTAGAGGTATTTTTGAGGTTGAGATCCCTAGAGTCAGCTTGGTTGGGAAAGGTTTAGTTATCTGGGACACTCTAAAAAGAGGGGCTAATTTAATTAAGTAGGGTTTATTCTGGATTTGCAATCGGGGATCAGATGCTCTTTTCTAGGAGGATTCTTGGGATGGCCACCCTCCTATATTGACTCAATATCCTAGGTTACGTTCCCTAAGTGATTATTTCTTGGAAGTGGGTTGGTCTCGTGTGGAGGACTTTAAAAGAATCCAGCCTTTTTGTAATTTGGAGATGTACAAGTGGAAATATCTATAGGAATGGCCCTAAGGAGGATTGGCCAAGGACTGAGATGTGCTTGCTCTTATTCTTGCGGGGAGATCCTGCTCTTCGCTGAGGGGTAAAGACATTTTGGCTTGGAAACTTGATCCCAAGGGAACCTACTTTGTAGCCTATGGTTATCAAGTTATTGATATGCAAAATTTTGAAAGCCTCCCTGTCATATGGTGGAAAAAGGTGTGAAATAGATTTGCTTGGCCTAAATGTAACTTCTTTCTTTGGTTGGTCTCTCGTAATAAATGTCTCACTTGGGATAACGTGAGGAAGAGGGGATTTCAAGGTCCCTCTTTTTGTGTCCTTTCTGGTAATAATGAGGATGAATTTTCTCATTTATTTTTCCAATGCTCCCTTGCCAAAGACATTTGGCACTGTTGGTGGAGTGCCTGGAACCATCCTTGTTTTCATATGCTCTTCGTTGTGGAGTTTTGGAGTAGTCTAGGCAGACCTCCGGCCAACGCCCCCTTCCTCAAGGTGGCTTAGAATTTGGGCTATTCTTGCATCATTTGGTAGATTTGGCTTGAACAAAACCATCACATCTTTCAGGGTAGACATTTGGTTGTTCAACATATCTGGCAAAGGATCTTGTGCATGGTTTAGGAAACTATCCATAGCAAATGTGATGTGGATCCTCTTTTGGACTCTAGGAAGGAGAAGGTAAAGCAGGCCCTTGGTCTCTTTGGGGTTGGTGCAGACTCTTCTCACCCTAGCAGGGTTCCCCAACTCAACAAGAAAGTTCGAAGAGATGGTAGGTGGAGGCCACCTCCTGGAGGAGTTTTAAAAATTAATACTGATGGGTCGTCCAGGGGCAATCCTGGATATGTTGGAATTGGTGGTGTTGGGAGAGACTCTACTGCCGTAGTCAAATTTTTCTTTTCCATTTATAAAGGTGTTCACTCCAATAATTTTATGGAAGTTCTTGCGATTCTCGAGGCCTTGTAGAGGGGGTTTTCTCTTGGCTTACGCAAGAGCATCTACGAATCCTACTCTCAAATTTTGGTTAATATTTTAAATAACAAAAGGTTGGAGGATGTTCATTGAGAGTTGGTCTCTATGGCCATTCAGATTCTCAAAATTACTGAAGAGTTCGAATTTATCTTCTTTGTTCACATACCAAGGGAATGGAATGGGGTTGTTGATTATTTGGCCAAAAGGGCTTATGAGCTTTTGGGTCTTGGATTATGGATAAATGGAACAGTCTCTCAGTTGGGGACTCTCAGCGCCTCTAGGAGTTGATCCACAAATATGTCCAGACTTAATGTGGTTTGTTCTTGTTGTTTTCTTCGGGTTTTGACCCTGTCTGGTGGTTTTAGCCTATTTTGTTGTTTATTTAAATCCTGGTTGGGGGCTTCACTATACTCTATAATCTTATCTTCTTATCAATAAATTTGTATCCCTTTATTTAAAAAACACCACCAAATTTAAGTTCAATGTCATAGATGAGATGAAGAATACACTAACTAAAGTCAACATGTTGGAAGCCCTAACTCTACTAGGTCAAAAACATTTACTATAGAAACCCTCAAAGAGTAAGAAAATAAACTATATTAATAATGGGTAACCAAAGGCACATCCTAATCCAAAACAATAAAATTTGATTGTAGGAGATCCTTTGAACATCCAAGTTAACACAACTAACATTTTGAATGCTCCAATGTTGAAGACCTTAAAGCCTCCTCCATTCTATATAACCTTAAATATTGAAAATTATCTATTAAGGAGTGATGAAGTGGGCTTAGGGGTCATTGTAATAGTGATGCCAAAGGTTGTGTGTGAAAAATAAGGCTGAACTACACTAAGACCACCAAAAATCCAATTCAAATGGATGGTACTAGGGTTAATTCCATAGGCCTATGGACCTAATCATGATTATGGTCAATCTTCCTCCTTATCTTGTATTGTTGCTTTTAAGAGAATGGACTAAGAAGTTGTCTGGAGATGAATACTTGGTGATGGATTACACTCATATGAAGGTTCTTAGGGATGGAAAGACCATTATTATGGAAAATGAAACTCCATGTAACTATCTTTTGCAAATATTAGAAGATAATGAGGTAGTAAATTGGAACTAGTTACCTAGATTTATGGATGATGATTTGGTTGAGGATGATTACATGATGGAAACTGACATGATCAAAGGTATACTTCAATATGACAAGGACCCAAAGGTGAGTTTTGAAGAGACAAAACTTGGTAATTACCTAATATTTAAAGAACCCATCAATATCCCAACATTGACTAGCCAATAAGCTCAAGGGTCTAATAGAGCATGGATTATCCATTCTAATGAAGAAAGAATAAAAAATAGAGCAACTATTCATATTCAATTCACTAATAATTAAGGGACTCAAGTGAATTATTCTTGTATATTATTGTTAAATTACATGAATAATGTACTTGAGTATGAAGCACTTTGTATAGGCCTAAGGAAAGCCAAAAAGATAGAAATAAAATATATCCAAGTATTTGGTGGTTTTACACTAGTTTTAAACTAGTTTAATTTGAAATGTGCTACAAAGAACAAGCATCTAAAATCAAACAATAGTAGGGCTTGGTATCTACTAAAAAGCTTCAATACCTACAAGATTAAGGTGATTTCTCGAAATATAAATGCCAAAGTAAATGAATTGGATTTAGTGGTAGCAAGATCTAACCATACTACAAATATGTAGGATAGGCCAAAGGAGCTATAGGTAGTATTTAAGCTTGTTATCTCTAAGAATTCTAATCATTGGCAAGTGTTTAACAATGATGAACAAATTATAGAAAGTCTCTTCGAGGAAGTACAACATGCTAAGTGTTAAAATATTAAAGTGCACTTTACCTATTAGGGTTAGGGTTTTACCTATTAGGGTTAGGGTTAGGGTTTCCTTTCTAAAAACCCTAATCTCTTCCAAACCCTAATCTCTTCTTATATGTACTCATCCATGAATAATAATATTAGATCATCCCTTTTGGTTCTAACAATAAAGACAAAAACGAGGATGAGGATGATACAAAAGATGAAGTCATTCAATGGAAGACCAACCAATAGCCAAGGAGACAAATTATATTGGAGAGCTTATTCAAACTGGATGTCAGTTTTGAGAAATCCAACAACAAAGTGAAGACGTATTTCTATCATTTGGTTGAAGTTACAAAAAGAAAAGAATATACTTTTAAGTAAATAATGTACTAAAGAAGAGATAAGCCTGTTCAAAGACTTTATGAGAAGTTCATTGACATCATTGCTTGGTTGTATGAAAAATTAAAGGTTTGTGATAGAAGCATAACTAAACTCGTTGTAGAGTTGGAACTTGGTACAAAGCCCTTTTGGCAAAAGTAGAGGCCAATCAATCCTAAAATTATAGTAATGAAGAAATAGCTTCCAAAAATACTACAAGCCCAAATCATATTTTTCCATCAGGTGGCCATTTTGGTATTGGTTCAAGAAAAGAATGGAGATATTAGGTTATTCATTGATTTCATGAACTTGAATAGGGCATCACTAAAATACCACTACCCACTACCATCTATAGATTATATTTATGAAAAGTGGCTAGATTCTAGATGTTATTAGTGTTAGATGGCTTCTCAAGGTATAATCAGAACTTGGTTAAAGACACCGACCAACACAAAACAACATTCATTATAAAATAAAAACTTTTACATATCAAAGGCTATGGGTTATGTAACATAGGGGTCACATTCCAAAGAGCCATGGATATCACTTTTGTAGGTTTTATAGATGAAGTCATAATCGTATACCTACATGATTTACATATATTTTCTAAAGAGAGGAATAAGGATATCAAACATCTATTTTTGTAAGGTGTAGAGAGTATGGAACATTATTAAATCCAAAAAAGTCTATATTTATTATGCAAGAAAAAATTCTTAGGACATGTACTATCTAAAGATGGTCTTGCAATAGATTCAAACAGGATAAATCCATTTAGTAGTTACCCTTACCCACATACATAAAAGGGATTAGGTAATTCCTTGGGTTGATCCAATTCATGGCCAAGTTTAAAATAAATTTTGCATAATTGATCAAGCTAATAACCAAATTGCTAAAGAAAGGTGCCAATTTTATCTAGATTAAATAAGGAAAACAAACGTTTAGAGACATTAAGGATGAAATCATAAAATCCCAAGTCCTGGTTGACCTAGCTTTTTTTTAAGACTTTAGATTGTGTGTTTAGCACCTGATATATAGTATGATATGTATAGTTTATGTTACATGATATTATTAGTTTTTTTTAAATGTTGGAAAAGCGATGAGGGTTTCGAAGGCGACTGTGTGAGGGTTTCATTTGTGGGTCAAGCACAAGCGATGATAGAGGTTGGTTTTTTAGGCCTACAGGCCCTAGCAACTAGTCTATTTTTTCGTTGATTTTTCTCAAGATAAACATAGGATATGTTGCAAGAGACCCATGATGGGTTAGGAATTCTTCATTCAACAAATCTTCATGCTACGAAATTGATTGAAAATTACTTCCAATTTGTTGCCCAAGGAAATAGTAAAAAGCACACATTTCATCGATGTTCAAGATGGATTAAAGGGACCTATAAATAAGTTTCAAGCTATAGATCAAATAAGAGAAGCCTCACGAAGGATTAGGGTTTTTTATTTAAAAATGTCTCATATTTTAGGAGCTATATCTTCGTGAAGAGTTGTCTGATCCAGCTGATTCTTGGACCAACTTGTGCAACATTTGAATAGCTTTAAAATGAGTGGTCATATGCAAAAATCTAAGAAATATTGAGGGAGATACAACCCTGTGAATTCAACCATTTAGAAAAAGGGTAGTGACGATTTTTCAAATCACGAAAAACGAAATTGCAAAGTGCGAAGGATTAGGGTTTTTCCTAAAAAATGTCTCATATTTTAGGAGTCATATCTTTGCATAGAGTTATCTTATTTAGTTGATTCTTGGACCAACTTGTGCAAAATTTGAATAGTTTTAAAATAAGTGGTCATATGCAAAAATCCGAGCAATATTGAGGGAGATACAACCCTGTGAAGTCAACCATCCGAAACAAGGGCAGTGACGATTTTGCAAGTCATGAAAAATGAAATTACAATTATTTGCCAACTAGGGTTCGAACGATGGGAAGAGCAATGAAGGGCTAAGACTTCAGCAAGGCAAGACATTATATATGGACAAAGAAATTTTTAGCTAAGTTCTTTTTTCCCTTTCTTTATCTTAGAAATTGTGCATGAAAATTTTATAAAGTTTTTATCAAATATTATATTTGTTATAGAACTTTGAGATAAATTTGATTAGATTTTGAGTTTTAGTTTCCTTTCCATGGATCGATTTATACTTAAATTCTTATAATCATCCCTAGTGGTAGAGGTTAGTGAGCACACCTCAGAGAGATCTTCATTAATCCAAGATAGGGCATTTTTTGTAAATTTAATGGGTATTGGCCAGGGGCTTCGGCCTTGAGAAAATGGATTGATAGGAGTTGGAAGTCTCCAAGAGTGATTCTATCATTTCTTCCCAAAGGTTTCTTCCTAGACATTTTTTGTTCTAGGGAAGAAAGAGAAAGAATTCTAAAAGGGGGTCCTTGGTTTATGGGAAGAGTAGGGCTCTTCCTTACCCACTGGTATGAAGGCTTTTCACCTGAAAATGTAAATATATCCCTAGTATCAGTATGGGTTAGGATGTTTGGGTTGCCCATTAAATTTTGTAAATGGATACCTTCAAGGCAATAGGCAACACTCTAGGAGAATTAATTGAGATTTCATATACAACAAAAGATGGATTTTTTGCTATTTATGCTCAAATATTAGTCCTGGTTGATATAAGTAAAGCTTTACCAAAATAAATAATTATTATGGGGACAAGATGTGGACCCAAACTATAGATTATGAAAACATATCTTTTAGATGTAGAAGATGTCATGAGGTGGGGCATATTGAGAGATCATGCCCTAAGAAAAGCCCAACAAAATCATTTGTAGGAAATCATAATAGAAACTTACAAATGGTTATGGATAAAGATAGTTTTCAAATTCCAAAAAATAGATCTAGAAAAATAAAATAAAATGAACAATGGAGACCAATAAGAAAGGATACCGGAATAAAATCCAATTCTTTTGAGGCTTTAGCCTATGAAGAAAAAGTAGATCAAAACTTAGAGGATACGGGACAATAATTTCAACATATTAGCAAGGAATCGTCTATTCAATATGATCCTAATTTAAGGAAGAACATTCTCGATGAACCCAAGGAATGTGTTTCATCATCTTTTGAAGAATCTCTTGAAGTACCATGCACCATTCAAGAGGAAATAATCGGTAAATAAAATGCAGTTTTAGAAGGTAATACCTCTGCTAGTAATAAGGAAATGCCAAAAATGAGCAGGATAAGTCAAAAGCTTCTATAATAGAGCCAAGAGAGGATAACTATGTTGAAAAACAAAATGGTGAAAGAATATTGAGGAATAGAATAATACAACCTACTCCTGATATAGGCAAGGAAAAAAGACGAAAACCCTCAAATTATCAAGCAAGATCCAGGGAAGCAAGAGCTAACATAAAGAAAGGAACACAAACTAAGTTGGTTGAACTTCTCTTTACCAAACAAAAAAATGATATTGGTAATACGCAAGAGGGTCCAAAAGCCCCTAATGAGACATTATTATCATCTCATGGAATATAAGGGGTGCTAATGCCCCCTCAAAGCATAGGTGTATTAGGGACCTATTTTTAAGTAATAAATTTGATATTCTCTGTATCTAGGAAACTAAAATGACAAAGAAGAAGTTTCAAAAACTATGAAAGCAGTATAGGCAAGATGTGAATGGGATGCTATGGATTTTGAAGGAGCAACAAGAGGACTTCTAACTTTTTGGAATTCTTCTAGAACCTCTTGTGTAACCATTAATAAAACTAAGCATTGAATAACATATTTATTCACTTGCTACTTTGTTGATATTCGCTTCATCCTTATCAATGTGTGTGGTCCTACAACTTAGTCAGGTAGATTAGAAGTTTGGAGTGGAATTGAGGCCTTTCTGAGAAGTAAAGACCAAGAAACTCATTTCATGATCATTGGAGATTTTAATGCCATCACCAAGCTGAATGAAAAATTCGGGGGAATTAGGAAATTGACCCAAAGTATGAAAATTTTCAACTTTTATTCAAAACAACAATCTATGGGAAGTTGAGTTTGAAGAAGACAACTATACTTGGACCAACAACAAGAGAGGCCAAAATCTAATAGCTAAAAAATTAGATAGATGCATTCTCTCAGGTCATTGGCTAGATGAAGGAACTTGTGCTAAAATTAATACCTTACCAAGGATTGGTTTAGATCACCGGCCAATAAGAGTTAAAATGGTGGTTAGTGAATTCAAAAAATATCTTATTTTAAATATGAGCAGATGTGGGAAGACCATCCTCAATTTGTTGATTTGATAGCTCAAACATGGAATTCTTTAGGTAATGGTGGGTTGTATGCTCTTCCAAACCAAATTAAAGCTATGACATCTACATTAAAAGAATGTAACAAAAACACCTTTGGAAATATTTTTGAGAACAAAGAAGAACTAAAAGATAAACTTTCAAAACTCTAAAAAGGTGATGAAAATAATACAAGCTCAGAGGAAAGTGAGTTGCTTAGTGAATATCATAATATTTTGAGTAAGAAAGAGAAATTCTGGAGATTAATCAACTTGGTTAAAAGAAGGAGATAAAAATACAAATTTTTCATAGGATGGCTATGGTACAAAGATCTTATAGAATTGGTAGAATTAAATCAATAGAAGGGGTTTGGATTGAAGATCGGAGTGAAATTAAAATAGAGGTTAAGTCGTTTTTTAGAGTATTATAGGTTCAAAGGAGACCAAAGTTCTTAATGATAAACTTCTTCAAGATGTTCCTTTAGTTATAACAAATGAAGACAATAGGAAATTGATGGATCCTATTACTCTAGAAGAAGTTCATTTAACTCTTTTCTCTTTTAATAAGGATAAATCCCCTAGCCTAGATGAGCTCTCTGTAGCTTTTTACCAACATAATTGGGATATAGTGAAGGATTCTTTATTGATGGTAGTGGATCAGTCTAGGGTAAAACAATACATTCCTTATAAAATAAATGCAACTTATCTTGGCCTAATTCCAAAAAATAAGGATGCTGAATTGTTTGATTCTTTTAGACCCATAAGCCTCTGTAATATGGCTTATAAGATTATTTCCATAATGATGGCGAATAGATTAAGACCATTGTTAGATAAAATTATTTCAGAAGAGCAAGGAGGTTTTGTGAAAGGGAGACAAATTTTGGATGGGATCATAGTAGCTCATGAATTTATACATTCAACAACTTCAAGAAAAGAGAAAGCTATGATCTTAAAACTTGATATGAGTAAAGACTATGATAGGGTTAAATGGAATTTTCTTTTTGCAGTTTTAGATAAGTTTGGTTTTGGGAATAAATAGGTTAGATGGATTAAATCTTGTGTCTCTATAGTTTCTTATTAAGTGTTGGTCAATGGGTTAGTGACAGGGTCTTTTAAAGCCAAGAGAGGCCTTAGACAAGGAGATCCTTTATCTCCTTATTTATTCATTATTATGGCAGAAGTTTTGAGTAGGAACTTAAAGAAGGCTTACAAATATGGGTTTATAAGTGGACTCAAGGTTAGTAATAACATCAATAACATCACCCATCAACAGTTTGTAGATGATACAACCATTTTTGGAAGGGCAAGGATAAATGAGGCCAGAGCTTTGAATAAATTTTTAAAAGAGTACGAAAGAGCTTCAAGGCAAAAAATTAATAGGACTAAATTCAAATTTTACTTTCTTAACACTCCTACTAATATCAAAGCTAGAATTTATAGGTTTCTTTAAATGGAGGAAGCAAATTTACCAACAACTTATCTAGGGATGCCTTTATTTGAGGGGAGAATTAGGATAGATTTATGAAATCCAATTATTAGTAAAGTTCAAAATAAAATTCCAGCTTGTAAAGGTAGATGGTTATCATTAGTAGGAAGAGTGCAATTAATTAAGTCAGTCTTACAAGCCATTCCAACATATTATATGTCTTTGTATTCTATGCAAAAATCAATTGAAAAAAATTTAATCTTTGTTATGCGATCCTTTTTATGGTCAGATTTACATGATTAAAGGAAAATTTCTTTGGTGAAATGGAGCAAGTTGTGTGATGAGAAAACTAGGGTAGATCTTAGTTTAAGAGCTCTTGCAAATGCAAACTTAGCTCTTAGGGGAAAATTTATCTGGAGATTGTACAAAGAGAGTCAAAGACAATGGGCAAGAATTCTTCTAAGTAAGTATGTTGATCCTAATGACCCAAGTTTAATATTTATTGCTTTCTCTCTTCCAAATGGTTATGCTCTTTGGAATGGTTTAAAAAAATCTATTGATCTTATGATTAAAGGTTTAAGATGGGTGGTGGGAACTGGAGAAAAAATTTCTATTTGGATGGATAGTTGGTGTGATAAAAAACCACTCAATTTAGATCATGTTTTGAAACCTTGGATGAGATTGCTTCAAGATAAATACAGTGATAAGGTTTCATATATTTTGTACAAGGATCGAGAAGGAAGATACAAATGGAAAGAAGATTTTTTTACAAGTATGCAAGACATTGATGCTAAGAGGCAATTGAGTAGAAAGATAACAATTGTATTTATTTTGAGGGGTACCAAGGATAAATTGATTTGGGAGTTGAATAGATTAGGAGAATACACAACAATAAGTGGATATAATGTTCAACACCAACATAATAATAATATCACTAGAATTTGGAGAGATATTTGGGATAGCCCAAGCATTCCTAAAGTCAAAATGTTTGTTTGGCTAGTAGGTCATAGAAGAATTTTATCTTGGGATAACCTTATGAAAAGAGGTTTTCATGGCCCCTCTAAATGTGTTTTATATAATAAGGAGGCGGAGAGTATTGACCATCTCTCGGGACATTGCTCAATTGTATGGAACATATGGCAATGGATTCTTAATATGTTTGGTAAATGCATGGTGATGAATAGCAAAATTGAATATTGGTTAAAACAATGGCAGAGCACTTATAAAAGTGAGGCTTTACAGACAATATGGGATATATCAAAAGATACAATACTTTGGACTATATGGCTAGAAAGGAATAGAAGAATATTTAAAGGAAAGGAAAGCAGTTTAGAGGCAATGAAAAAATGTTTAGCCATAAAGGAGTCTAAACCAACCCTATCAACTCACCCAATCCCTAATTTGGAAGCAGAGAGTCTTAATAGATGGAGTCAAGTCATTAAATGGAATTATGATGTTGGGTACAAGAGAAGCAAAAATAAGATAAAGAATATAAAGTGGAAACCACCAAATGTGGAGTGGGTTAAGTTGAATTTTGATGGAGCATCTAAAGGAAACCCAGGACCAGCAGGTTGAGGAGGAATAATTAGAAATAATAAAGGAGATATTTTGTCTCATTATGCTTTCAATTGTGGATTTAAGACAAATAATGAAGTTGAAGCTTGGGAAACTTTAGAAGGGTTAAAAATATGTAAACAAATGAAATGGAATAGAGTTTGGATGGAAGGTGATTCTCTCATAGTAATAAATATATTTTTGAGGAAAGCAAAGGCTCCACGGAGCATACAAGAGATTATTGTGGAAATTCAAGATCTTGCTAAAGAGTTTGAAGAAATCAGGTTTACACATATATTAAGGGAAGGAAACAAATGTGCAGATAAGCTAGACAATAGAGGGGTTTTGGTTGAGGATCGTGAAGTTAACATCTCCTTTCCATTGTTAGAGGAAGTAGAAAGTTTAGTTGAAGTTGACAAAAATTGTTGATTGCCTAAATCAATTAATGATTGAGATTTACTTTAATGTTTTCCATTGGTAATATCTATTTTATTTTGTAACAATAATTTGTTTTCATTGAGACTATTTATTTTAATTTTTATGGTTGCACTTGTGTTTCAAGAAGGAAACTAGCAATCCAAATTTGGTAAAGCGGACTATGTTAGTGCGATGTTTTGGAAATATTACTCTACTAAGATGCAAGGCATAGACAGTAGAGGTGAAGTTTTGGCATTGTGAAGGCTGCTATAGGAAAATGTCAAGAAAGATGCTAAATTCTAGAGTAATTGTATTCATACAGAGATTTGAAAAGATCTAGAAAATGAAAATAAAAAATTTAGACATTTTATGTAAAATGATGTAAGTTTCTAACTATAGCATCTCAATTGAGATAATAAGTGTATCTATTTGTAAACTCTCAAGCTCTAAAGAAGAGAGATGTAATTTGTTAAAGATGGGGGACCCGAGTATAAATCCTTTTTATCAAGCAAAAAAAAAAAAAGAAGCCTCCTTAGGAAAGGGAAAAATGGTTCAAAACTTAAGCAATCTCGTTGCTAAGGAACACCCCCAAAACAAATCCACTATGGAAACCCCTTTCAAGGGTAAGGATTTTGGGGATTCAGCCCCAAAAATAAATTTTAGGGATGCCCTCCATGGTGGAAAGTCCTAAACTAATGCTAATATTAATCTTAAGGCACCTCATAGACCTCTAAGAATGCCTAATATTGATCCTAGAAAAATTTAGTCAGGATTTCTAAGAGGAACTGATGGAACCCCAATTATTAAGCTAAAAAAGGGTGACATTAAGGATGACATAGAAGATTTGGAAAGAAGAGTATTGATTTTTTGTTTCTTGGATTTTTGTACAAGCCTATCTACTTTCAAAGCATGGGTTGCAAAATACTGGAAAACATAAGGTGAATTACAAATATATATTTATTCCAATGGTTATTTTATTGTTATTTTTTCTCATGATGAAGATAGAGAGAAAATATTTCAAGGGGGTCCTTGGTTCTTTGGAAGGGTAGGGCTTTTCATGAAGCTTTGGCACACTAAATTTAAAGCCAAATAAGAGATGCCTTCTACAAGACCTGTGTGGGTTAGACTCTTTGGCCTCCCAATTGAATTTTGAAATCTGATTGTATTTTCTACAATTAGAAACTCCCTTGGAATTTTTATTATGACTGTTGATTGTACACACAAATTTGAACACATTATTTATGCTCAAATTTGTGTCTTAATGGATTTTGACAAACCCCTTCCACAAAAGATCTCATTACAATTTGGGGAGGACACTTGGGAGCAAGTGGTGGACTATGAGAGCATTAATTTCCATTGCATAATATGCCATGAATATGGTCATTTGGCTAGTGTTTGTCCAAATAATATTCTAGATCAAAAGAAAGAGGACACAAACTTAGAAGGTTTCCAAATGCCTAAGAATAAGAACATTAAAAAAATCAGTTATGAAGGATCGAGCCATGTTGTCAACTAATATGTTTGGAATTCTTTCCATAGATAACCTCGCAAGTGAGGCAGAGGACATAATGGAGACATAAATATCAAAAATGTAGTTTAAAGATGCAGGGAAGGACTCAAAGACAAACCAGGAAATCAAAGGTTTTCAACAAAAAATAAGGGATAAAACGAAGACAAGAAGAACAATATTTTAAATGCTAAAAATTCAAATAATTCAGATACTACATTGGTTAGAAGCTATCCTAGATTCAATCCACTACCACTACCACTTTGGTTGTGTATACACATACTTAAGGGTTAGAAGCTATCCTAGATTCAATCGGGATAAGATAAGAAATAGGAAAAAAAATGAAGATGGACACTAAACAAAAGGCAGGTTGCAAGACTAATCAAAATCACATGGTAAAAGAAGATGAAAAGCTTGTAGAGAAAGGTAAGATTAATGCCCTTACCAACATCTTTAGCCTCGTTATTAATGAAGAAAATCACTTGGAATATTAGAGGGCTCAAAGGAAGTCTTTCAAAATAAAATAAAATTAGAAGAATGATTCAGATAAACCAACCACATCTGGTTTTCCTTCAGGAAACAAAGATGTTTTTAGGGGAAATGGAGTCTATTGCAAGTAAAATCTAGTCGATAGGAAAAGTGGTTTTACTCAGCTCCCATGGGGCTTATGGTGGCATTGCTTGCCTTTGGGACCCAAAAGATATCATTATTCACCATATGGTTGGTAGTTGGTGTCTCTTGGTTGTGGCTACACAAAGTAGACAATTTAACCAAATTATGTTGTGATTAATTGTTTATGCTCCAATTACTTTAGAGGAGAAGTGAAGACAATGGAAAGATATAACTTATATTATCTCCAATTTTCCTGAAGCTTGGGTCTTGATCAGAGGAGACTTCAATACCATCCTCTCTTTGGAAGAGAAGATGGGGAAAAATAGAAATCTAAACAGGAGCTCAAACCTCATGAGTGAATATATTGCAAACCTTCACCCTATGGACATCTAGCCAGATAATGGCCTCGTGACTTGGTGTAACAGAAGGCAATGCTCTGCTTGTATCATGGAAATATTGGATAGGTTCTTGTTATCTAACAGTTTCTTAATCCATGGTCACATTCCTAAGGTGAAAATTCTTAACAATGTTGGTTCAGATAATTGGCTAGTCATGGTTAAAATGTGGAAAAATAAGGTCAGTTTTCCACCCTTCCAATTTTAGTTAATGTGTCTCAAAGATAGTTCCTTCAAATACCAAGTGCAACAATGGTGGCAAGAAGGTAAACCAAGGTATGGAACTAAGATATTTTGTTTTGCCAAAATATTACAATACATCAAATCCATCAAGATTTGAAATTGGAAGGAGTTTGGATATGTCAAGCAAAAGAAACAAGAAGTGATTACTTAGATTTAAGAGTTGAATGATAAAATCCATTTAGATAGCCTCACTAAGAGTAGCAATATTAATGAAATTAGACTCACAACGTGAGGAATGAAAAAAGAGCTCTTACGAAAGCAAAAATCTAGGATCCAATGACTCAAAGAAAAAGATCGAAATACAAAATTCTTCCACAAATCTCTTCTAGCCCATAGATCCCACAACTTTATTTCTTCCCTGAATTCAGATCCTAGAGGCTCTGTCCACACTTGGGATGGCATGAAGTCAATCACAATCAACTACTTTTCCTAGCTATTCACTATTGCATGTCTTAACTCGTCTTATCAACAAGATGTCCTTCAAGCGATCCCAACTCTTATCACTTCTGAGGATAACTCTATTTTGACTACTCTAGTTACTATCAATGAGCTTCAACAAGTGTTTTTTAAAATGCAAAAAGGGAAGACCCCAAGGCTTGATGGTTTTCCCATCAAATTTTACCAATAATTATGGGATATTCTTCATGTTGATTTATTAGGGGTGCTGGAAGAAGCCAAGAAGGCCAAAGATATTTTGAAGGTTATCAATAAAACTTATATAGATCTGGTCCCAAAGGCTCAAGATGCAAAACATATCTCAAATTTTAGACCAATAGTTTTATGTAATGTTCTCAAAATCATTACCAAGATCATGGTGGAGAGGCTAAAACCTCTTTTGTATAAGATTATTTCCCCTGATTAAAAAGGTTACATGGAAGGGCGTTAGATTGTGGATGAGATAGTTCTTGTCGAGGAAGTTATCCATTCCATGGAAACACAAAATCTCCTTCTATGGTCATCCATTTAGACCTATCCAAATCTTATGATAAAGTGGATTGGCACTTGTCAAACTTATGAGGCAATTTGGCTTCTTTTAGGACTAGATAAATTAGACTATTGGATGTATCTTTTTGGTGTCGTACTCAGTTCTTATCAATGGTTACCCTTCACAGGTGTTCCCAACTTTCAAAGGTATTAGGTAGGGTGACCCTCTCTCCCATTAATTATTCATCATTATTGTTGAATGCTTAGGCAGATATATGACAAAAAATAGATAAAAGAAAACCTTTGAGGGAGTTACCATTGCTCATGAAGCCATGCCTATCTCTCATCTTCAATTTTTTGATGACTCTACTCTGTTAGGTAAAGCTATGGTTAAGGAAGCTTCTACAATTAATCAAATAATTCATTGTTTCTCTAATGCTACGGGGTAATTGATCAATGAAGATAAATCAAAAGTCATCTTCCTTTACTGCTCTCCTAGATAGAAATCCATAGTTCTAGATAAATTAAGATATAAGAAAGCCTTTGTTTTGATCACTTATTAAGGCATTTCTATCACCATCCAGAGACCAAAAAAACTAGAATTGGTTGTTGGGAAAAGTAAATGAGAAGTCGAAAAGTGGACCAATAGATGGATTTAAACTGGGGGTAAAATTACCTTGGTAAAATCAATCCTTCGAGCCATACCTATTTATTTTTCTGTTGTGCTGAATATCCCAAAGGCAATTCTTTGAGAACTAGATTAAATCAATCAATGGTTCCTTTAAAACTAACTCTAACATCTTCTTGGACCAAATAATTCTTAGTGCAACCCAAAGAGCATAAATTCCCTTTATCTATTACAATTTTGGTTAATAATATTCCAAAGAGCCTATATTAACTTCTCCCTCTTGCCATGACTTTGGGGGCTAACCCAATTTTGAACGAAGAGTAATATAAGTAGCAACATGATGTTGAACCAAAGGCTAATCATCATAATAATCTACCTTGGTCCGACACACTTCATGGCCTAGATCCCTATTGGCTAGTAATAAAACTTGTTGGTTCACCTCCATCCAATCTACAATATCCCTATTATGATCAAATTTCAACAACCAACAATATGTTCACTTCCATTTTTAGCCAAAAAGTCCACCACAACATTCTTCCCTCTTCCTACATGAACCAAAACAACATCCTCAAACTGCTTCCAAATGGATTTAATTTGACTCACTATGTTCTTGATCCACCACACACTTGGTCTAAAATTCCTAATCTCATCTAGAGACCCCACCAAAATTTGTGAGTCAAACTTCACTATGATCTTTTGAACTTCATTCTCCCAAGCATTGAGGGAGCCTTGTTGAATTGCCAAATCCTCTGCTTTATTATTTTTTGCTACTCCTAGGTCTTCTAATTGCCAATGAAGGACCTTTCCCTTGTACTCTCTTCTAAGGAAACCAAAGCCCGCTACCTATGGGTTATCCTTGGATGCTCCATCTATGTTGATTTTTTCCATCCTAGGGGTGGGTGTTGCCAAGCCCTACGAGTTTGCCTCATCACAACATTCTCTCCTTCCTAGTTTTTTTGTTCCCCCACATGAGCTTTTACAATTTCTATAACCTTATTTACTATTTTATTCCAAACTAGATCTATCAGAGTGTATTCTTCTCTAAAAAATTTGGCATTTATTTCCAGTCATATGTTCCACCAAATAAACCTTAAACCCAAAGAAAAACCTAATTTAACTGATTTATTTTTTAACCTTCTTCATTTCCATACCTCTCATTTATTGGTAATTGTTAACTGTTGTTTGAGACATGCCTTGAAGAGATCAACCCATCGACTCCACATATTTAGGGCAAAGTCACACTAAAAGAGCACATGGTCTATTGTATCCTCCTTAGTATTGCACATGATACATTTAGAGGGGCTATAAAAACCTCTTGTATAAGTTATCATAGGCTAGAAAGCTTCAACACATAACTTTACAGGCAAAGAAATTGAATTTTGACCAACCCTTTTCTAACCATACTCTATCCTATGGAACATCCAATAACACTAGTGGGGAAAGAGCAATTTATTATAACCTTACCAAATTGTATATATGCCTAAATTCTCATGATCCTAAGCTATCTTGTCCTCTTCCTCTTCTCTTCTAAGGTGGATTTGCTTTAATATCATCTATAATAATGACATCGAATTTAGAGAGATTGGGATTGACCAATCTTCTCACCACTTAATAGCATAACAAAGAAGGTCCTAATATGCCTTGTATTATATAACATGTTGTCATGATACAACCTCTAGCCTTAAGGCTCTATTGAAGGGGTTGCCACTTTGAAATTTTAAAATTACGGGGGAGTATTGGTTCCAATAATTGGTCCAAAAATTTGCTTTACCCACTCTACCCACTTTCCAAAATAGTTTTGGTTTTACCACTTTCTCTCCTAATTTCAATACCTTTTTAACAATAAAACCTTGGCCAGCCATAGAGATGCAACCTGCTTCCTCATAGGGAATGTTACTCAAATACTTACTAGTAATGAATTTTCTAAAAAATGCTTTCTAATTGAAAACCCATCTCCAATAAAGCTTGCATGCTAGAGCTTGGTTGTTCAATGTTGATTTTTGAATTCCTAGTCCTTTGCTTGTTTTAGGATGGTAGATTTTGTCCAAAATTATTAAAGCCCATCACTTACCCATCCTTGGGCCATCCCAAAGAAAATTTTGCCTAAGCAAGTCTAGCTTTTTTAGGATTCCAATCAGAGTAGCAAGGATAGAGAACTTGTAAACTGACATAGCTTGAACCGGTAACCGAAGAAGAGTCACTTTTCCTCTAAAAGAAAGCTAGTGGTGTATCCAATGATTTATCTTCACACCAATTTTGTCAATTAGTGTTTTCCATTTTGTCACCTTCAAAATTTTATAGTGGAGTGGAAACCCTAGGTAGTCCATCGGGAGGTAGCCTTGAGAGAAGCCTAATATGTTTAGAATCTAATCTTGGATCCTCTTTCGATATTAAAGAACACTACCTTTGAATTGGTTGCATTCACTTCCTAGTATATGGATTCTATATATGTATTTAAGACATATTTGAGTGCTCTTGCCCCCTAGCATTGGTCGCCCCCAACAACCTTGTGTCATCCACAAATTGAAAATGGGTTAGATTCACCACTCCCACTTGCACTCCTGAGATAACTCCTTATTGCATATTTCTTTGAAGAACTCTGCCCAATCCTTCAACAAGAATAATACATAGGTATGGGGATAGAGGATCTCCTTTTCAAAATTTTCTAGAGGCCTAAAAGGGATTCAAGGAAATACCATTGATGAGGACTAAGAAGGAGGCTAAAGAGACACAACTCTTTATCCACTCTCTATATAGCCCTAATAGAAATTAAAGTTCTCCAAAATCCAATCCAAAAGCTACCAAGGGACTCTATCATAGGCCTTAGACATGTATAATTTGATAAATGTACCTCTTTGACCTTTTTTTATGCAATGTGTGAACTGCTTCTTGTGCCAAGATTACTCCATCTAGAATTTGTCGACCCTCCATAAATCCTCCTTGCTTTGGAGAGATAATACTATCTAGTACCTTATTGAGC
The DNA here is from genome assembly GCA_028583015.1 of Wollemia nobilis. NCBI lineage: Eukaryota > Viridiplantae > Streptophyta > Pinopsida > Araucariales > Araucariaceae > Wollemia > Wollemia nobilis. Next base: position 17,857,733 of record JAQPPZ010016946.1, on the reverse strand, counting down.
CTTTCAACCATCAAATTCTTAATGATATTGTAAACTACATTGCAAAGTGTAGTTGGGAAGAAGTCTCAAGGGTTGGAATCCTCTCCCACTTTAGGAATCAAAGCAATAAAAATATAGTTTATAGCTTGTAACATGTTTTTATTTGCACGAGATTCCTCCACTACCGTGGTTACATCCTCCTCTATATTGTCCTAAAAAGACTAGAAAAAATAAATCGGGAATCCATTAGAGTCTAGGGACTATTTTGTTCTCATGTTGAAAGTTGTGTCTCTTCGCTTCTTTAGATCCATAGTTCTTAAGAGGGCTTGGTTTTGTTCAACTGTTATAATCTGTGGGATACAATTATATCTTATTGTGCTATAAGATTTGGATGGGTAGAAGTAGATAAAAGAGTTTCAAAGTAAATATTTACAACTTGTTTCATACTTGGGATAGTATCCATCATATTACCATGAACGTATTATAGGTTGCGTAGTGTGTTGGAGTCTCTTCTTACCAAGGTCGAGTGGTGGAAGAACTTAATATTTAGGTCCCCTCTAGTAGCCAAGAAGTTTTGGCTCTTTGTTTCTAATAGATCTCCTCATGTTTGTCTATACACTCTTTTATGACCAACTCATCTTCCTGTTTCAAGTATTTAATGCTTGTTTTGGTATGGAAGAGTGTGGCTAGCTCCTCCATACTAGCAACCAATAGAACTTCCTGAAGCTAAAATTACAATTTAATGTTTCTTTTGTAGATTTTGAATTGGGATTTAACATGTTGGATTTGTTTTAAAACTCCAAACAATATTGTCCCATGGGTAGGGTGCCCCTCCCACAAAACTAGGATTTTATCCCTAATCTCCTTTTCTAGCCAAAATTTCTCAAACCGAAATGGTCTAAAAACGATTTATGAACCATATACCATGCCAAGAGAATTAGAAAGTGGTCTAATTCTGTACAATTACAAATTTCCATCTTGAGTGACCATCTTAGAAAAGCCTCTTTGGACACCAAGAATCTATCCAGCTTTACCTTCCTATTTTCCAATCCTACTTGTTTATTTGTCCAAGTATGTGAAGACCCTACATACTAGACCTCAATCAAATTGAGTTGATTTGCTTTAGATATCATAAATCTATCCCCTTGATACAAATATCGACTACCCTCTTCTTGATTCCTATATGAAAGCTTAGAATTAAAGTCACCCACCACTATCCAATTCACTTCTTCCTTTCCTATCCTTCTTGATTGTAAATTTACCCATTGGAGGTATTGCTCCCCATTTTTTTTTGAATCGTAGAAATTTGAAATCAACAAAAGTTCCTTCAAACTCCTACTCTTGCAGAAAGATGTGAGAACCCCTATCCTATAACATAATCAATTGTTGTCTAGTTTAAAAGGTTCCATAGAGTCACTAAACCCCCTAAAGCACCCTGGCATGCTATAATCATATGCTCTATCTCCATATTTTCTTGGCTATTTTATCCATCATTTGTAACGAAGATTTCATATCTTGAAGGAGAATAAAATTTGAATGATGATTTTCAATTAAATTATAAATAATAATTTGATGAGACCTTTTGTTTAAGCCTCTAAAATGCCATGATTGTACTATCATTGGGAACCTAGAACCCAATAAGTATCAATCTGCTTTATGCTCCCCTGGTTTAGTAGTTGGTCACCTCCATTACCAATTACTCTCGATTTTATTTTCTTCCCATACTCTTGGCTTAGGTATTTTTTAATCTTTTCCCTGCTTGTTGAATTCCAAGAGTAAGCTTACCTCTATTTTTATCTATCTTTCAGTGAGAAATCCCTGTAAGCCAATACCATAGTAAGGTTGAAGTTCTTTGAAGTTGTTATGGTAATATGGTTTGGGGTTGGTTGGATATTGGTCTCCAATGTTGGTTAACTTTTCCTCTGCTAGACTACTACTTCTATATTTTCAAAGGATAGATTTTTCCGTTGGGGTTCCCCCATTACAACTATCTAATTCTCCATGTCCATTAGGGTATTAAGAATTTCATACCTGTTTAGGTTTCTCTCTTTTGTCTAGTTTGATCATACCACCTACTTATTTTGCTTCTTCTTCCTCTTAGGTGCTTCAAAACCCTCTTCATGTGTATTTTAGATTGAGGTTGTGGGTTGAGCTTCTTCCTACTTCTTAGTTATCTTTCCATCATTGTCATTAAACTCTAATGGGATGGGCTCCTTCTGTATAGTCTCAGGGTAAAAAAAGGCAATATATCTATGCTTATGATAAATTCTACATCGAAAGGGGATCACTTCATAGTCTACTTGTTGGATCTAGGTTAAATCCCCCATATTTATTTCTATTTTAGCGGGCAATAAGTGATTATGATAAAATTAAACATAGATATAAGAATAAATGGCTAAAGCTCCCATCATCACATCTCTAGCTACTCCTAGAGAGTGTCCCAAGATATTGCCCAATCTCTCAAACACTAGTTCACACCAATATTCCATTGGTAGAGCATATAATAAAACCCAAATAGCCATTGTAGTGGGTTCCATTCATGGATCAAATCCTAGATTCCATGGTTGCACAAAAATATTTGGTGCTCCATAGCTTGTCTTCCCTCATTCAAAAGCTTTATCCCTTGGTGAGCAGAAAATGGTGTTTTGTAAAACAATTATTTTACCTCAAATTAATTATCAATTCGAGAGTTCATAAACTTGTGAGTACCTATGCACAATATATGCCTGTAGTAGTTGGGATATGAGTCCAATATATCAATTGGTTTGGTTGGGGAGGTGTTTGTTCATGTAGTTCAGTTTTCTCCAAACCAATAAAAACTAAATGCAAAAAATTAAAACACACAACTGAAAGAAATTGCATGAAGTAAATTGTTGAAATTAAAATGTTGAAATCAAACACATGATTCAAAGGAAATTTTCTAAAATCAAACACATAAATTGAAATGAAATTCCAAAAAATAAACACACAATTGAAATAAATAAAGTAGGAAATAAAATAAACAGGGATGGATTACTGCCAAGAGTGGACCCAACCTCTCGCAGACTGTTTGGCTAACTGATTACTGAAAAATTACTCTTGCAAATACACGTGAATGGAGAACACTCAAAATTTTATTAATATTTATGCAGTACAAAATAATAAAACTTCACAAAATTTGTTGATCTCTATTTTTCAGGGATGGCCTGCATTTCTATACAGAACGTGGCCAATTCCTGTTACAAAAATAACTTGTGTTAATTTTAATCATGACATGATTCATTATGGCCAGTTCATGCATAGTTATAATTATCGTCTATTAAAAGAGTGACCATGTCTAAAATTATTTGTGAAAGATAAGAATGGCACTACCTAAGTTTACATTACATTTATTTTCTAAAATTCGTCAGTCTCCCGGTCAACTGGTCAACGTGCAGGATGAAGTTTTTTTTTTCCTGCTATATTTAGGCACCTTTCGGCTTGTCGTTGGGATATAGGCACCTTTCGATCACTAAGAGGTAGTCATCGGGAGATAGGCATCGATAGATAACCGCTTTCATGTTGTAGGAAAATAGTCATTTTTTTCCACTGGGAGATAATTGTTGGGATATAGGCACCTATCTATCATCGGGATATAGGTGTCGAGATATAGGTGTCGACCTATGCCTAGGATATAGGCATCGACCTGCACCCAAGATATAGGTGCTGATCCTTTGTTCCTCAAACACATTATAATTGTTGTACAATGCCAGGTCCATGCAAGACCTCGACTAAAAGATGTGCAAAAAGTAACAAAAATCTACATCTACACACATTTCCCACTAAAAACACCAATCAAGCATAATACGTCAATTTCCATTAAATATATGCAATAATTACACAAAAATACACTTCTAGTGTTAGACATGCCATACAAAACCCCTTTTAAACATGCATAAAAATAAGCATTTTTGGTGCTCATCGTACCCCCATGTTTAAGGATTTGACATGTCCTTGTGGCACCTTATGCTGATAATTCCTTGTTTTATTGATAGCCTTTCGGTATGCTCTGTTTCAGTGCCATCACTCTTGAGCCATGGTCTTATCCTATTTCTTGTTTCGTTTATGTTGACCACGTTTGTTGGGTTGATTGGGACCTATTTCCTTGGCTTGATTCTTGTCATGTCGACCATGCTGGTTGGTTAGATTGAGACCTATGTCTTCTTATGGCAACCCAACAATTGTAACTGCATCTCGTTCAAGTGCTGGCATGGCTAGCATGGCCTGCTACTAGAGAAAATGATCCTCAGGTAACCTTATTGCTATTTCAATCACAAGAGTTGATGAAAGAAAATGAGAGCAAAAATAATTATTAATCAAAACTATTCATTAAATTTAGCTTAGGAAATACTAAGCAATATATATAGGTTACAAAATAGTATACCAAACTATATTCCCACTATCCACGCTAACCAACACGCCATAGGAGGTAGAGTTTGGTTTAGGTTTGTTAACCTAGGATATTTAGGAATTAACCATAGTTTACCATTAGATATTTGAAACAGTAAATATCTACATGGTAAGTAGTAAAAAGTAAATATATGTGGTAAAAAGTAAGAAATAACTTTTTACCATGTGGTAATATAAAATCTACCTAATGTAGGAAATAGGTAATTATCCCAAATGATGGAATATTACTCTAACAAGAGTATCCCATGGTGAAAATTAAGACATATCAACCAATCAAGCTTCTAGCAAAATTATGGTCTGTAAACCTCTCGCTAGTGCTCCTATGTCTACATTCTTATCTTCACTCTTGATTTCAAACTTCACAAGATTTAGTGGCCAAGGTTGGGTTGGGATGATAGAACTTCTTATGTAATGATGACTTCATCTCAAATTTATCTTTCTTTAATGAGTCTTCATTCACCTTTTGATATGATTATAAGCAACCATTTTTACAATCTACTAGCCATTATTTTTAAAATTACTTTATAGTAAAAGTTACTTGCCTTCTATTATTTTGGGATAAGTGCCAAGAATGTTAAATTTATTGACTTTAAAAAATTTCTGTTGTTCTTGCTTCTTCCACCATTGCTAGTAGATCCTTAGCTATAATTTCCCATGCTCTAAAAAAATTTGCCTAAAATCCATCTAGACCTAAAGCTTGATCTAACTTAAATGAATACATTGTCTCTCTTAATTCTTCCACGTTGACTTTCTTTATTAGATGATTATTCATTTCTTGTGTGACTACTTCTAGTATTAATTCAACCACTTATCTCTAGATTTCTTCTTTGTCAATGTTATCATCTGATATTGTGATTTGAAAATAATTCCTCACAACATTTTGTATTTCATTATTCTCTACCATCTTCTCCCCACTATCTTGCTTGATACATGATATACAATTCTTCATTCTACAAGCAAATAAGATTTTATGAAAATACTTAGAATTTACATCCCCCTTTTATGCCTAAAGCATTCTTGTTCTTAACCTTAATAGATCACTCTCCTTCTTCTCAACCCTTTCCATTTGTGCAATCAACTTAGCTTCCTTATCTCTACTCAAATTTGTATTTGTTCTATTTTGTGCTAGTTTGTTTAATTCTTTCAATCTATCACATATTTCTTTCTTCTTTTCAACTTTAGCTTTCATTATGCTTCTCTGTCATCCTTTAATTTTATTCTTGATATGTTTTATTTTGCTATAGGATATAAACATTGGTATTCCTTCAACTTCAATCTCATTCTACAAATTTTTAACATTTTCCTTAAACTCCACATTCCATCAACTAAGGAACAAATTTTAATGACACATTTTTTGAAGGTTCAAATTCTTGTATCTACAACATATTGGTGCATGGTATGATCTCACTCTAGATAGTATACCAGACTCCACTAATACATTTATTCCTAGGATGGATCCATCTACTAAAATCCTTTTTAATCTTTCTCAAGTTTAGATTCCTCCCTCTCTTCTACATGACCATGTGAATATACCATATTTTTGAACGATATCTACCAAGTTCCTCTCTTCCATCATATTTGATACCATTCTTGAATTATGGTTTAGACTCATGATTCCTCCTTTATTCTTCTCTAATTTGAGAATTTAATTAAAGTCTCCTCTTATTATCCAAATTCCAAGGCTATTTGATGATTCATCTTGCCATATTCTTTGCTAGCATTCTTTTGCCAAGGATTGATGAGTGGGTCCATACACATTTGTCAAATGATATGTTTTCTTGGGTCTCTGGCATTCCAATGATATTTGTATCCAATGTACATATTTAACCACTTCTATGAACTTTCATTTTTTTTTTCATATTGTAGCAATGTCTCCTACCTAGCCTCTTGAACCAATACATTCACTTTGGCATATATTAGTATTCCATAATCCTTCCATAACTATCCATTCAGTTTTTGCTATCTCAGTTGACTACATGTCATGACCCGTCACCCTCCTACCTTATTTAAAGGATACTCATTGATATTGGGGATCAATTAATGCCTGATAGAAGGGGTATAGACCCTAAGGAATCCTACAAATTTTCTAATAAAATAATTTTATGAAGGATAGAAAAATATTAATTATCTTTAGGAGAAGATAATTAATTTGAAACTAATTATGAGGTCTTGTGAAAGATAAATTGGAAGAATTATCTTTTGCAAAATTATAGTAAATTATGTGTAAACAACCTAGTGGACCCAATTTAGATGGGACTTAAAAGGACTATAGGATTGTTAAATATTATATATCCTATCCATTGGAAAATACCCATATGGCTTCCCTATATTGGTGGAAATTAAAAGGGAGATCCCTTACCCTATCAATAATAGTTCTAACTTTGTATCCATTCTTTGCCTTAATAATATTAGTTTTATATTTATCTCCATAGGAAAGGGCACAAAACAAAAATAATGACACACCCCTTATCTCTAAGTGGACCCTTTTTCCACTTTTGGTTATACTATACAAGATATGATGAGTCATAATGGGTCCAAGGCATATTTTTAATATTATTATAATGTGGCCACTATTTGACCCATGAGTGGAGAAGTGTCCTATAAATAGAGGACATATTGTGAAGAAAAATAGCTAGGAAATCTTGGAGGACTAGGGAGTATGCTCTCCACCCTTAGGGTGGATAAAAACCAGAAGTCATTTGAGATATTACTATGGGCATTTGGCCAAGATAAGTTGAGGGACTTTTGTGGTTAGAGGAAAAATAATAGATTGAGGAAATGGAGATGGGCTAGGAGGAAAGCATTTGAAGAGTCAAGAAGAAGAGTATCAGGTTGGATCACTCTTTTCTTCTCTATATTTTACTGTTGGCATAGATTAATGATAAATGTTGGGTACAAGGCTTTCTTTTATTCTAAATATGGAGATTCATCTTTAATGTTTAGAACATTTAAATAAAGTGATTGGAATATAGAGGCTCCATCTTCATATGATTAGAATATAGATTTACTTTATAAAAATAGAGAGAATTCCCTATACTGGTTGTAAGCACTGTTTACAACTTCATTTGTTATTTGAACTAAAATATTATTGTTTCATTTAGAATTTTGCTTGAAACTATTGGATGAACGACATTACTTACCAAGCGATATGAGTTTTTTAGTTTATTTAATCTAATAAAGTTTATAGTTTCCATTTAAATGGTTAGTTGTGGCTTACCAGATAAGCTTTGTTGCTATCGAGTTATGTATTGGAGGCCATAAGATTTATTGCTATCGAGTTATGTATTGGAGGCCATAATTTTCCACTAAAAAGGGTTTGATTGCTTATTGTTGCTATTGAGGTATATACTATAGACCATAACCTAGAATTGAATAGCAAGCGACCATCCACAAGTCAAATAACCAACACCACCAATGACCCGCTGGTGGTTACTACCTAAAAAGCACCTATGCACTTTTCTCATGCGTAGGACCTACAACATAGCACATGTGGGATGTGTTTCCCACAATACACCATAGACTCCACATCCATCCCAACAATGGTTACTCCCTATCATACCGAGAATTAGTTCTTGTTAGCAAGACACCACTTGGTAATAAAACTCCATGTTGAAGGTCATACCCTATGCTCATAGAGTGGGACTGTCGTAGCCATGAAACCAGGAGATCCCATACAAGCTCATAATCCTCAGTGTCTTCCTATGGGGGACATCATGGCACTTCCAAGATCTCGTCTACCAAACCCTATTCGATGTAATGCATTAAAATTTGCAACGAATTCGAATAGCAACCCCAAAATTGTTTCGACAGTAGGATCTTGCAAAATAGAAGCTTAATACTTTTGCTCGGACTAATATTGGGCAACCCATCCATATTTGAACCCGAACTAGTCAAGCCATTAAAACAAGATTTGTGTTTAATCCTCAAGGGATTACTTTGGGTTACACCTTGTCATGGAAAGTCGAACCTCCAAACTCCAGTATGGAAGACATCGATTTGGGGTGCTGAATCCCGTAGGGCTTGCAAACCATCTGGAATATCCCATGATAAGTTAAAGTTTACGTCGATCTATGATGACGAAATCAATAATGAATGACATCGGTTATGTTTGGATATAAACCTTTCTTGAAGTACCAATGACTAATTGACAATCTCTTCCTAGCTCATAAGGGATAAACTCGAGGCTGTGATTCAATCTGAAGACCTATCGGATTTGGTTTTCTGTCTTGGGTGCTTCCAAAGCACCATAAAGCTCGATTTGGCCTATGCAATAGACATCCATGGATTGGATACTGGAAAAACTACTTCGACATCCATGTTTTGGAATCATTGAATGTTCATTTTTGGTTGAATAGGTGTTAGTCATTCATAATGAGTGACTTACGACCATCGAACCTGTTGATGTGATAATCACATCTAGAATTAACCAATTAACCAAGGGACGATATAGTCATTGGATAACATTTGTATTTGTTGGATAATATAGGGATTAGACCTTAGGAATACCCTCCACTATGGTAATTAAATACTTATTAAAGGGATTTAAAATAAAGTTATCGGATAGAAGTGGTGGTGCTAATGTCATTCTGTTACTTATAGATACCACTTGTCCTTTGATAGCAGTTCGATGATGACTACTATGGGACGCGTAGGGGGGTAGGTTTGGACGATTCTCTTTTATGGCAAATTGCAATTTCTATCAAGTTCTATATTGATTGGGTTATACAATACTTGTTAAACTCCTTTAGAGCATACATTACTCCCTATGATAAAACCTTATAAAGGAGATATAATATCTAAATTATAACTTAAGTCAAGAGACTTAGAATATTAAGCTTAAGGAGAACTTGGATCTTGACACCAAAGCAGATTAGGACTAAAGGATGGTTCAATTAATACTATACTTTAAGTAAGTCAAGCCTACTTATATTAGTATCTAAATTAAAGAATCAACAATTAAAGTCTCCTATAGACTTTAGTATATTTAAATTACATAAAATAACCTTTAAAGTCTTAACATAGACTTTAATATAGGAATATTAGGTAAAGTCTTATCATGGACTTTGGTACATGGTATAGAATAAACTTGGGGTAAGTAGATGGTCAAGGATTAGTTATGTTTAATAATATCTTTAAATGAAAAGAATAATTATTAATGAATTAAAGGTATGGGACTTTAATTCATTGATTGATTTTGAATCAATCATGAAGAATGAATTTTGGTTTTCATTCTTGAGGGAAATTATAGGATACCCTCTAACATCAATATGATTTCTCCAAAATATAATTCCAATGACTTTCATAAACAATGTAAGGTATTACAATAGATTCCTTATTTATACCATGGCTTCTAAAGGAATCCTTAATGGACTAGTGAATGTTAATGGAACAGATGAGTTCTATATTGGTATGAGAATACTTTAATGTTTAAAGAAAGGAATTGGAAAATTCCTTAATGGCATCATAGTTTGACATGGGATAGTTGTATTCCTTTACTTGTATTTAACCAAAGGGATCGGTAGATGCCCTTTTATAAATGTAACCTTGACACCTTAATTTTATGAATATGAGAAAGATATATATTTTGGAGGCTAGGTTTATTTCCTATGAGGGTTCCCAGTATAAATCGTTGTGTCACTCTATCTTGTGGTTTGATGTGTTATTTCTTGTTCCTATTGCTTTTACTTTCAAAAAGAGAATGATATATGTTGATGAGATGGCTAATTGTTTAAACGGGATAGTTATGTATGTTTCTAGATTACTGCAATGTTTACCTTTAATACTATTTACTCAGCAGTGTCATTTATGATGCTAAGAATGTATGCTTAAATTTCCAAGATGATGATTTAGTATTATGTGATTGTGCCATTTACTTTCTGGATTAAATTGGACAATTATGAATGATGCAACTAGTTAGTTTTACTCTACGTAAACAATGGTTGTGTAAATAGACCTCTCATGCGTTGTTTCAAACCTAAGGTTATGATGTAATGGATTTTATCATAAAAGGCATCCTTGATTTATGTTCACCTCATAAACACCCATGATGGTTTAAATTAGAATACATTGGAAATTCAGAGTGGGATGAAACCCACAAGAAGGCAAATTGGTCTCGAATTGTAAACCAAGACAAACCTTAGAATTGAGTGTACATGAGGAGGGGTATACCCATGTTGGACAAGTAATGTCCTTTTGTAATGAACTTAAACGATTCATGTGTACAATAAAAAGGAATGCCTAAATGAAAGGATAGACATATAAGCCTTATGCGGTTTAAAGTTATATAATCATACTTAAGATGACCTTCCATGGATTCTATGAGTTTAATCATGACGGTGATATTGTTATCTTAGAGATCCCTTCTAGGGGAAGTGGATCGAATCTAAGATCTATGAATAACCATTGATAAGGTTAGTTCATTACGATGGATTTCCATCATCAAAGCATTCACCTATATACTGGTCTTGGTGGACCAGGGTGATTTTCTCTTTTATGTGGGATGAAACCTAGTGCTTGGTCAACGTTCTCATACCAGTGGGGTATGAGGATTTCATAGAAGCTGATCACTTCTACTCAAAGAGACTTTGATAAAGTTTTAATAGCTCTTGATGCTATCTGCCTTGATAAGTTTTCAATCCAGTTGGAAGGGTTCTACCTTAGATCATGATTATGTTCTTTGCCTCATGAAGGATATAGGAATATATGTATATATAAAAAAAAATGAGCAGTTGAGTAGTGACAACTGGGGTTGTTACACTACAAAAAAATTATATTGGGACAATTGATACATTCATAAATATTTTGTTATTCTTCTCATTACTTTGTTCTTTTGATACTTGTCTTGCTTTGCTTGGGCAATTACAGACATAATGTTCATATTCATGACAATGGGTGCATTTAAATGGGATTTGCTCATAATCTAGCTCTTGCTTCTATACTCAACTGTGTAACTCAATTTCAATATGCTTTGGTAAGCCTTCCATTATGTCCATCTCCCCACATATTCTAGCATATGTGGTTAACTTTCATTATTTTGTCATCTCAGTAGTTTTAATTAACTACCCTAAAGAGTTTCCTATTGCTTCAAAATATTATTCTTGCTAAAATGATGTGGAAAAAAGACATCTTAACCCATATTGGAATGGAGTTTGGAATTTTTTCTCTTGGATCAAAATTATCATCCTAGTACTTCATAAACAATCAACTTCTTACCATGAACCAGTGACCTCCCTCAAAAATATTTTCCTTGTCTTTGAGATTGTTAAATGTTAACAAAAAAGAACTCTCTTTTTGCATATACTATTGTCATGACTCGTTACCCTCCTACCTTATTTAAAGAATATTAATTGATCTTGGGGATCAATTAATGCCTAATAGAAGGGGCATGACCCTAAAGAATCCTACAAAAATTCCAATAAATAAATTTTAGGGAGGATAATATATATATATATATATATATATATATATATATATATATATATATATATATATATATATATATATATATATATATATATATATATATATATATATTAATTATCTTTTAGAGAAGATAATTAATTATGAGATTTTGTGAAAAATAAAATTTAAAAATTATATTTTACAAAATTATAACCATACAATAAATTATATGAAAATTTAGTGGACCTTATGTGGATGGGACCCAAAAAGGACTAAAGAATTTTTAAATAACTTATGGGTCATCCTATCTTTTGGAAAGTACTCCTGAGGCTACCTTATATTGGTGGGATTATGAGAGGAATCTCATAGCTTATCAAAAATAGTTAGAACCTTATAACTATCCTAGGCCTCAATAGTATGAGTTTTGTCACTCACCTCACCCCTAGAGAACCCTTGAAGGACATGATGAAGTCATAATGGTCCTAGGCATCTATTTAATATTATTATAATGTGGTCACTATTTGGCCCATGAGTGGAGAATTTCTCTATAAATAGAAGGCATTTTGGGAAGAAATGACTATCTAGTATGTAGGAAAATTTTGATGGTCTAGGGAGTATGGTCTCCACCCCTTGGGTGGATCAAAAAATAAAAGACCTAAAAGGTTTCTCGCTATAGAATGAATCACCTAAGAAATCTTGGGCCTAGGGAGTATGCTCTCTACCTTGTTGGTAGATCAGAAACCAAAAGGTCTTGGGAGAGTACTAAGTCCTAAATCAAGGGCACTTGGCCAATATGAGTAGTTTAGGATAGTAAATTTGGAGGTAAACATGGAAAGGAGCACAAAAAGGAAGAAGGAGACAAGCTTGGAGACTAGGCTTATCTAGGTTGTTTCGTACCCTTATAATCCTTCTAAAACTTGCAAATTTGTTAATGTGAACCTTTTAATATGATCACTATCATAGTTATTTGCAACCTTTTTATTAATATGCTTCTATTAAGGTAATCTATGATTAATTTGACCTTGTTTAAGAATCGTCGATTAGTCAAATTGATATGTGATATGTATCCTATACTCTGGTTTAATAACCATTTAAAGAATAACAAAAGGGGAAAATTTGTTCTATGTGTATAAAATATATATATATATATATATATATATATATATATATATATATATATATATATATATATATATATATATATATATATATATATATATATATATATATATATATATATATATATATATAGCACTACCAATGAAAATCAACCCCGCGACCTCGCATGAGAAAGGGAGTTAGCACAAATCCATGGTCAACGACCTGTATGGTTGAATGAAGTAAAAGGAAGCATCTAGACTAGTAAAACCTTTCACAAACATAGACTATACTCTATACCATAGAAGGATGTAAAGTTTACTTTTTTCTTTGGTTGCATATTCAATCGAGATGTAATGAGGAATCCCCTTTCACTTTAGAGTATACATTAGGGTATATGTTTTTTGGTTCCTGGTGAAGTCTAGGAACTTCTAGTATGGCTGAAGCCATAATCAAAATGGCTCGTGCCCTCAATGTCTTTTCCACCAGAAGGAGGTCGTGCATCCATTAAGCTACCATGCATTAACCTATTCGAACAACCAGACATGAAGTTTTATAGGAGATCATAGATTTAATCATAAAATTGTGATAGAGATATCATTTCTCACTACGAACTTCTGATATCAATCATGGATCGGTAGGCCGAATAGATAATCTAAAAGATGGAATTATGGGGTAATTTGTCTACTGTCTTTGGTCAGTTCGATCGATTGAGCATTTTAATATGCATTTAGGAAATCGCTCCATTGCTTTCCTTTGTGTGTGGGTAGTACAAATATCCTAGAGTAATAAACAATATGTGTAATAAGAATTTCGAGACAATCCCTTGACATAAAAATAAACCCCTTCCTCTCTGTCGAGAGATATTGTCGGGTATACTGGTTTTTGTAGTAATAAGAATATATGGCGGTTTTTCTTCTAAGATGTTGGTATTAACTAGGAAAGCCACAGTCGAATCCATACCATAGGTGTAGGTTCATGTTTATCAACACAGTATTTGATGAACCCAGGGTCGAGACTATCACAACACGTCTGTTGGAATGAGGAAAGCCAACCCCTTGATTAGGTGCCCTAATTTTATTGTCATCGCCCAAAAGTAATTGTGTGGGGTCTAAGACTTTTATGATCAGTTGTCATTTGCCTAGAATAATCTCACATCTATGTGAATAGATTCTTCCCTCTCTGGATTCATCGACGTCTACTGAGGTCGCTATAGCCTTGTGTGGCCTCCTTGATTTCTAGATCCTGGAAAGGGCGGAGCCGATGAAATGGAACTAGATCCTATTGATCTTAGCTACAGATATTCTGGCATCGTCTCTCGAACCTATAAAAGATAGGGTATTGATGTTAAGTCCAATAGTTGAAAGAATACCCATAAAGGTCTCTCATGGATCTTGAACCCTTGTTTTAACCCTATAGAAATACCATCGCGATGCACTGTAGAATCCGATGTAAGGAAGAGAAAAGGCCCATCTCAATAATGTGATAACACCTCCTGCACACCCGTACAGATCCATCCATGTGGGATATGGCTAAGACCTGTATCGATTAAAGGAGGTATGTGATGGTGGCACATTTTGGTTTACGTGTACACCTATTGACGATTGAACATCGCTAGAACCGCCCCCTTTCCATTACCAAACTACCAAGTAATAAACGTTGGTCGTATACCATCGTTTTTAATTGCTCTTGACTATGTTATTCTATCCCCATCGTCCTTACCTATTGTGAGGAAAACATTATCAAGGATCACTAAATGTTGGTGTACTTTTTTGAGGATGCCAAATCATTTAGATAAGAGGGGAACATATAAGAATTATTACCCCTCTATTATGTATGTCGTATGTCCACTAGGTTTTGTAAAGTATCTTAGTCTATGTTGAACCTAAGGAGTATCGTGGGAAGTAGGGTAAAATGGGTGATCACTACTTACTGTAGACAATGGCTTGGTGGTAAGGACGAGTAAAGAATTTGATTATAACTCCAATAGTATAGAAGGGTTTTAATTAATGACCCTATAACTATTACATTAGAAATCATATAAACTTCGGGAGAGTAAGGATTTTAAAGAAATATGTATATTAGTGAATTTGGGAATGATTACTTATATTCTTGATGTAAAACTTAATAGTAGTAAGAAATTACCTTGTGTTGCTTTTAATGCAAAACAATTTTTGAATATTAATAAGAATGGTTATCATGAATTAAAGGTATGAGACTTTAATTCATATACTTTGTGTCAATTATGAAGAATGAATTTGGAATTCATTCTTGAGGGAGTTTATAGGGTTCCCTCGAAATGCGATATCTCCAAAATATAATTCCAATGACTTTCATAAACAATGTAAGATATTAAAAGACTTAGAGAAAGGAACCTAAAGGAACTAGAGATCCCTCAATGATATTGTGAATTTCATATTGATGTCTTGGAAAAAGGAATTGGGTGATTCCTTAATTACATCAAGAGATTAAAAGGGATTGTTGTACTCCTTGATCTATATTTGAGAAGAAGGGCATGTAGATGCCTTGCTATTATTGTAATATTTGCCATTTAAGTTTATGAAAATGAGGAAGATTATATTTTGGAGGCTCGGTTTTTTTCATCAAGGTTTTCCCAGGATAAATCAAATGCAAATGATATATGTTAGATGTAGTATTTATTTTATGTATGCTTATAATGTAATTTAATTGTATCATTTAGATTTGAATGTAAGTGGGTAATGATGAATGATACTAGTGGGTAGAGTTGTTCAAATAATAATCTCATGTGATGGATGTATGCTCAATGGAATTTGTCTATCTTTCTATAGTGTTGTGGAATAACTAATTATGAATGATGCACCTTTTCATATACATCATTGGTTACATTCATGTTGATTAATCTATGTCGTAATCCAAGAATTATTATATGATAGAAGTTAACTCTTAAAGGGATAATTGGATTTATGTTGATCTAAACATTAATCACTTATTCTTGAATGGAACTCTGAACGAGGCAAAATGACCCTGAACTACAAACCAAGATAGTCCCTACATTTTAAGCTAAGAATTGGATGTACAGAATGAAGGGAATACCCTTATGGGACAAGAGAAGTCCTTATTGGTAATAAACTCAATATGAACAAGTAAAGAGGGTTTCCCAAATGGAGTGTGTACCAATAAACTCCAAGAGGCTTAAAGATATGTAATCATGTTAAAAAATATATATTTCATGGATTCATATCACGATAGTGATACGATTGTCTTAGAACTCCCTTCTAAATTGGATGGATCGAAGCTAAGATTTATGAATAACCATTGATGTCGTTATTCCATCTATGATGGTTTACCATGGGTGTGATTCTCCATATTCAAGGTATTCACCTGGTTTAGGTGGACTATTTGGTGATTTCCTCTTTTTATGAGGATGAAACCTAACGCTTGGCTAGCGTACTCATACCAAGTGGTGTATGAGGGTTTCGTAGAAGCTGATTACTTTTACCTTAAAAGACTCTAATCAAGTCTCTATAGCTCCTGAAGCTATTTGCCTTGAAATTTATAATCCACATGGAATATGTTTGTCCTAAAACATGATTAGGTCTTTTGCCATATGAAAAAAAATATTTATATAAAAAAAAATCTGTGGATAAAAAGGAGTAAAAATCGGGGTTGTTACAACAATCTCTCATTCTTGTGAGAATAATGGGAGCTAGATATTTTTAACCCAAGTTTCAATACCCTTGGGAGATGACCATAGATTAAAGAATCCACATATCAATCCACATTCAACCAACTTGTTATAATATTCTATGACATTATATACATCAAACTTTACTTTTGGATTTTGTTTTCTTTTTACAAATCCATTCTTTTTGGGGAAAAAAGAAATCTCCATTTTTTTCTTCCTTGATTGGACCATTGCTTGTATTATTTAAGCAAGTGTCCATTTTTAGATCAACTCTTTAAAGATGAAGATCCTTAGACAATCATTTTGGAAAACATAAATTATTTTTATTTTACCTATTTTTTTTCTTCATTTATGCACAGATTTACCCTCAATTACTCATAGGCCTCTTCTAACGTATTTCATTCTTCGTAGTTTAAAATCTAGTTTTTTCGCCTATTCCTTAGTTCTACCATACTCCTTGAAAGTTATTTTACTACCATTAATATCTAAATATCTATAACTTTATATTTAAGTACGAACAAAGACTAAATATTTATCTAATATTTTTTCACAAAATATTTCTATGTTGAAATTTTGTTCCACTTTAATACCTCTTCTTCTCTTCTTTTTACAAAATAATTTTAATAAATCTCTCTAAATTAAATACCTATATAATTAAAAAAACTTTTTGATTTTAAAACAATAGTAAATTGTAATTTAATTAAATATATACTAAATTTTTAAATGTTAAAATATTTACAATTGTGTAGACGTCAAAATATGGCAATTGTTTGACCAATAAATTTATGTTTTCGATTAAATGTATGCATTTTATGTTATATAAAAAATAATTAAAAACTTTATAATATATAATTTTTTTATTTTATAAATTTTTATAATTTTTAATTTATTGGATAAAGATGAAGTCAATAAAACTTTAAGAGAGTTGTATTGAACAACCCAATTGTTTGGGCTTTGACTTTTCTTTGGCAGGTTCAAGGTTCAACTGTATGTGTGTTAATTCCCTATTAATAAATTTAGCTCTCAAACTTTATTAAAAGGAGAAGGAACAACCTTCTCAAGAATATCAAGAATATTAATGATCATATGATTTGAATAACTGTGTTTTCATATTTAAAAGTCCCATAAACCATGTAGGTCACGAATATAAATAATTAAAATCTTTCATTTCATAACTAAAATAAAAATAATTGCCCAAACACCCAAGCACTCAACTATTGATATTGATCACTGTATCACACTCAGACACATAGTGGAAAAAATATGGGACAAAAAAGAGGAGGCTTTATGTTGTTTTGTAGACTTCAAAAAGGCATTTGACACAGTGCCCAGGAAAAAATTATGGAGCGAGAATGGAAGAGCTAGAGGTTCCAATTCACTACAGGGCAACAGTTCAAAGATTACATGAGCATGTAAAAGCTAGAATCAGAACACATGAAGGGTTATCTGAATGTTTTGGTAGTGACATAGGTGTCAAACAAGGTTGCTCTTTATCTCCTATCTTATGTGGGTTGTACATTGACAAGTTAGAAGAATGGATAAACAAATTTGGAGGAGAGGGTGTGCACTTAGCCAAATATGTGGTAAAACTTTTCATGTATGCAGACGATGTAATTCTTGTGGCCAAAACAGCCAAAGATCTAGGAGATCACCTTCGAGCTCTAGAACTCTTTTGTAAGGAAGTTGGGATGCAGGTAAACACAAGCAAAACAAAAATCATGATTTTTTTCAGCAAAAAAGAAGCAACAACTCAAATTTCAGTTTGCAGGAGGACCACTTGAGGTAGTAGTAGAATACAAATACCTGGGCATAGACTTTCATGACAAACTCAATTGGAATACATGTAGGATGAAAAGAACTCAAAGCGGTTGGAGAGCACTGTATGCACTTCAAAATAGGTGTAGGAATGTCGAGCTGTATGCACTTCAAAATAGGTGTAGGAATGTTGAGCTGTGAGACTGGAAGACCACCAGGGTTTTATTTGGCCTACTTGTGACACCGGTTTTTTTGTATGGCTGCGAGGTGTGGGCTAGTAGCACAACAAAGGCAAAATGGAGGCAAATAGAAAGGATTCAAAAATATCTAATCACAAATTTTCTCAAAATTAAGGTCGCAACCCCTTATGAAATTATTTTAGCTGAAATTGAAATGTTTCCTTTAGAAGCAATTGCTATAACCAAGTTGTTATGTTACTTGAAAAAAACAGAAAACATGAAAAACGACGGATGGCCAAGGGCGACTAAGGACGAAGAGTTGCATAGGCGAAAGAACACATGGATGAAACAAAATGGAAAATGGATGAAACGCTAGGAAATCAACATAAATGAATGCCCAAATTTCAACAAAGACATCAAAAGCTATGTGAATGAAAAGTTTAGAAGTGGAATGTGGAAAAATGCAAGCAGGAAAAGACAATATTATATTGCAAAGTTTAACCCAACATATGATCACAAAGAAAAAGCATATATAGGCGCTGAAATCAAGTGGAAGGAAAAAATCCTCATTGCTCAGATAAGGACTAGCTCTCATAGGCTTAGATGTGAAACAGGGAGATGGACAACACCCAAAGAACAATGGGAAGAAAGGATATGTACTTTATGCAGCATAGGGGCAGTAGAGACAGAGGAACACTTCATCTATAAGTGCCCGAGTTTTTTAGACATCCGTGACAAATACAAAGAAACACTTGGAAACAGGTCTATGACAGAGTTATTTGAAGACAGTAAAATAAAAAAAGTTGAGGAATTGCTAACCCAAATCAGCAGAAGGAACAACCTTTTCAAAGATATTAAAGATCATATGATATGATTTGAGGAGTTGTACTTCCATATTTAAGGTCCCATAGACCATATTTGGGTGCGGAGGTAATTAAAATCTTTCATTTCATAGTATTTAAAAAAACTCCACTTGGAAAGCTATGAATGATTATATGGTTTGACAGGAGAGAAGTGTTAACGTTAGCCAGTGTCCAACCTTTGTGCGGGTCCTCGGCCGGTGGTCCATCAGATGTCTATATGTTTAATGCAGGGCGCTGAACAACCGTGACTGTTGAATACGAGACTGATGGATGGAGAGCACATCATTAGCTAAATTCTTCTAATGGCTAATGGTTTTTTATTTTTGGTTCGTAAATTGGTTTTAAACTAATCCACCAAATAAAACCAAACAAAGGAGCAATTTTAAGGTTTCCTTGTATCTCCGCCAATAAATTGCATTGGTCAATGCTGGGGAATTGCTCCGTATTTACGCCAGCAAGTATCCGAGGAAAGGGCAAAGGTAATATCGGGTTTGAATCCATAAGACATCTACTTTTGAGCGAGATGAACGGAAAAGTTTAAAATATAGAAATTTCACTGGTCATAATCAAATGGTGTGTGGGGACAGGTGGAGGGTACTTGCGTAGCGAGTTCCATTTCAACTTATCACATGTGAAAGTTTCATTCGATGAGCGTGAAGAGGTTAATTGGTTTCAGCTGGGGCCGATGAGGATGAAGAAGAAGACAACAATAGAATTGCACCATAAGAGGATAATCAGCCCACTCCTTTAGGGCTGTCGTAGATGTACCAATACATAGCTTCACTGGCTTCACTTCCATTTGAAGTTCCTCCCTGTGCAAAATTTTACAAATTTTTCTTATAGCTCTCAGTTACCTTCAATATTTTATATAGCCATTCTCTGGGTGACCAATTGTAGTGCATCATCATGTCACAGGTCGAAGCTACTGTAAACAGTTATGATCTCTGGGTCTGAGATAAGGTGAATTGGGTATCATAAGCATTTATTTGATGGGGATGTGAGCTATGGTGGATGAAAAGGCTATTGTGGATGGTGGTAGAAGTGGAGGTGAAGTCCCACAGTCCGAATCCAAAAATGTTGACACAGCAGAGATTGAGAATCCAGTACGAGTTTCATCATCGTCACCTGCAGAACAAAATGAAGAGCAGCAAAAGATCATATCTTGTGTTATGAATGCAAAGAATCCAGCAATGGACCAAAATTCAAGCCAGTCACCTCCCCAGCATGGTAATAGTAGTAGCAGTAGAGAGGTCGTTTCACTTGTGAATGATTTTCAGAGTTTGGGGGTTCCTGTTTGTGTGGGAAGTGCCCAGCAGGAGGCTCTGCAACAGCAGGCACTGCATCAAGCAGCTCTTCACCAACAGGCTCTTCAACAACACGGTATTCCGCCACTGGCTTTCCACTCCTTGTTGCGGCCGACCACCGCTGCCAACAGACTTTGCCCCACACAACATCACTCCGACAAACGTGTCAAGTGCGAGGCAGAGGCAATGGACGTTTGTGACATCTGTCACGTGGATAAGAGCAGTAAAGGTCGTGAAGTAATTGAAATTGAGGATGGGAAGAGCAGAAGCAAACAGGAGGAAGAGGAGGAAGAAGAAAGAGAGGATGAAAGTGTGAAAGCAGAGGCAGAGGCAGAGGTAGAGTGTTGTTCAACAAAGCAGAGGCGGAGGGGGAGGGCGAGCGAAGGAGTGTTTGCAGATCTGAATGCGGAGCCGCCAATGAGTGATGGGGACGAGGATGGCGATGGCGATGAGGCTTTGCCCAGCGGTGGACCTGACACTAAAATGGCGGCAGTTCAGGAGGAGGAATGTGGGAGGTGGGTACTATAGGCATACTTATACTAAAATAAATTTGTTTATTTTGCATTTGTCATTTTAGCCTGTGTTTCAAAAGTGATTATTTTAGTCGCAGTCAAGCTAGCACACCTGTTGGGCGAATGAAAAACAGCTGAAAGTTTCACTTTGATAGCGGGCCTTCTTTCTTCAGACTCATAATGGTAATTTAACAGCCATCTTTGCCTTTGAGCTGAGCCACATATCCAGTTAAAAATTTATTCTCAAGACCATGTAAACAAGTTTGTTAAATGCTTGGAGTTTGAGCTACTATTAGGTGGCAATTAAGTGTCCCTCTGACGCACAAGTAAATATAACATTAGTTGATTATCTCCATCCGTAAACCAAGAAGACATGTTATGGTATGTTAAACAAATGTAAGTGAGGCTTGGATGATTGTTGTTGCAATTAGAGTTACAGTTAGAATTAGGATAAGGCGTAGTCTGAGTGACAGACTTCGTAGCGGTTGGATTTTTCTAACCTCCAAGCTTCAACTAACAAGGGCGGGGTGTGACTTTGCGTTTTTGTTTGTCAGGATTATGAAATCTTATTTTTCAAATGTTTCGAATAATCTTTGAGGGCATGAGAATCTTCTCTTATCTCAGGCTAAAATTTTTAAATAGCTTTTGGAAATTTTATCTGGAGCAAATTAAACAGCCGATGGAATGCCCCTTTTTTTCCCAGTTCAAGGAAAAGCCTCCAAAAATTAATGAAACTGAGGGAATTTCATCGGCTGTTTAGTCTGTTACATTTTTGTTGGCCTTGCAATTTTTCTAACTCCATTAAAAGTAATATGAAAATTATATGCAAATGTTATTAAGGAGGTTTGTTTATTTCAGTATTTTAAGTTCCTATAAAATTTATTTGCTGACATTGAAATAGATGCAATTCAAAGTATCCCTTAGAACATTAAATTTTAATTATCACAGCCATTGGTGTAAAATTTGTTTCTTTTAAGGTAAGCAATCAAAATCCAAGTGGACAATGCCGAACTCTACCACCAGGTTTCCGAGGATTCAAATCTCTAAGGAACTTATTGAGATCGCTGTGACTCGTAAGATAAGACAGGTTGAGATTCCACTTTCTTTCCAGCATTTTTATAATTGTGGTCAATTTTCAGCCATGAACTTTAAATGTTCTTCACACAGGAAAAGTCATCTGAGTTTGTTTCTTCGTTACATACTGTATGTAATGGATCAAATGCAGTTACTTGTTTGGTATCTCGAGAATTTTCCAACCTTTATTCCTGAAACGGGTATCGAGTTTCAGCGGGGAAGGGATCTACCCAGGCTTTTCTGGATTCACCCTCTTCGATCCTGTGTTCATCATAGTTAGTCTCCTAAATCAACACAAAAAAAGATATGTGATTGATTATTATCATAGGCATGACAAACCATGAACCTGGATTCTGTACGTAAGTGGAGACTTAGGTTCTTGTATAAAGAGTCACCTTGGATTGGACAAAAAACTGCCATATCGAATATCTTTTCACATCAATTCTTTATCTTCCTTTCACTTTGATGATCAGGCTCATAGTTGATTGAGGTGAAATTGTGGGACAGTGCAATTGCCCACATACATAGCCCTTGCAAGCAGGTCCGGACTATGGTTTTTGCTGAAATTTTGCTAAGGTAAGAGTCCGAACTTGATGCAGGGCATCAAACGGCCACAGGAAACGGTTGATGGACCGTTTCTGTAACCGTCACTTTATAGAAGAAAAGTGGAAACGGCGGGAGAAAATAAATATACAAAAAATTAAAAGGAGAGCATGGCATGAGAAAGAGAGAAGGATGACAGACAGAGAGGGAAGGAATCCAGAAGACCAACCGTCTCAGGTAGTTAGGTAACTATTTCCAAAACTATAAAGTGGGGAGTTTGTCTCCAGGAAGAGAGGAGAGAGAGCGGTTGAAGTGAAGAGAGAGAACGGTCGAGGGAAAGAGCGAGTTGAGAGGAATACTCAGGATTGTTAATTGTACAAGCTACTTTGATAGTTTAATCCGTAAGACTCTCTTGATGAATGTTTGAAGTTTATTTGTGCAATTGTTTGTTGTGGATTTGCCATCTCTATGTGTGCAGATTAAATTTATGTACGGGTAGGTGAAATTGGACCAACAGTTCGAGCCAGTGTGCCAAACCAAGGTGCAGGAGATCGTACAACCCAATTGCTGTTCGAACAAGAGAACCCAACAAAAGTTCGAGCGAAGGGAAATTCAAGGGTCTTGCCAAGAACCCAATAGAAGTCCAAGTGAAGGGAAATTCAACGATTTTTGATGTGGAAGATTGTAGCAACAGGAGGGTGCCATTCTACCTTGCTGGAAAATAGAAAATATTGGAACATGAAATTTAGATTGTAGGACCGGAGCAATCCTTCATAGAAGGGAAGAGCAAATTTCTCTTTGAGTGGGAGAGAGCCTGCTTGGTAATTTCCCAAGAGAACCCTAGAAAAGCAAATAAATATATTTATTTGCTTTACTTGAATGGTCGTACTATTTAATCCATCGTACGATAAGGCTGGCGAATATATTTCATGTACAATAAATCAATTGTACTATTGATTGGTCATACAATCTAAACATCATACAATAGAGAAATTTAAATCATATAGTTAAAAGGGGCACATCCTACATTGCATGGAGATAAAAGTTTGCCATGGAAGAAATTCAAATCATACAATTGTATGACCGAGGAGGTCGATTGTACGAACAGGGCAATCCTTCGACAAGACAATAGAAGATATCATTGTACGATAACAAAGCATTTGTTGTTCGTAGGATTGTTCAGTTTCTGTCTACATCAGAACTCATGACCGGACTTATTATTTTTGCATGAGCAAGCTGTCGGAGGTTCTGATATATATGCTCGGGTCCAAGTTTTAAAGCAGCCAAGTCTTCTCAAAATGCCCAGGACTGCAGAAGAAGCAAGAGGGCTAGATGTATCTGGCCGGGTCCAAAAATTGGCTAAGTCAGAAAGGTCTGATAGAGCAAAAGGCCGGAATAAAGTGATTCTGGACTTTTCAAGTGCTTACATCAACCGAACCTACAAAAAAGGTTTGGCAAGGAAGAATCCAGGATAGGAAGAATTCTGGACTTTTCAAAAGTTTGGCCCTGGTAATTCGTGATTCCAAGAAAATGAAGAGTTGTAGGCTTTGTCAACACAGAAGCTTGGAACCAAGCCATCCAGGGATTTTCAAGCAATGACATCACACCAAGTCCCAAAAAAGTTCGGGATACCTACAACTCGACCTGATCAAGCAATCTCGGGATTTTCAAATAAAGACATCAGCCAGGGTCTTCAATAAGCCCGACTAGTGGAACGAAGTCTGAAAAACAAAAAAGGCTGGGGCTATCAAATGGCGACATCATAAAAGCTCTTTATGGATCCCAACCTGGCCTTTAAAGCCCTTGCAGCTGCTAGAAGGTTTTGACAAGGTCTTCGAGCTCTGACAATGAATAAAAGGCCCCCGGACATGTTCCTTTCAGCAAGGATCGCACGTGCTAAAGGCCTGAACCGACAGAGCACTTAGCTGCTTATATTGAAATAGTGAAGCTGTGTTGGCAACTTTGACAAGCCGACACAGTAGCAAGGCGTAGTGGAGAAAAGCTGAGCCAACCAAAGATGCCTAGGCTCCTTAAAGATGTGTGGATGCCAAGTTTTGGGAAGAGATTAAGACCAGCCACGTCTTCACCAAAACCAAGGCAGTTGAGCCATTATGAGTGGGAAAGTGACAGTCACGACCATCAAGCGTGCTGATGAAACTGTGCCTGTCCATGATAGGCCTGAAAAAGGATTTCGTTGTAATAATCAAGAATAACAGAAAGCATTGTACAGTCTTATAAATATCTGAGATTTTCTGAGTATAGGGGTCGACTCTTTAGTATCTTGCCTGTTATATGCTGCTCATATTGCACTGCGATCAATTTAAGCAAATGTTGTTTGACCTCTGTTGAATAGTGTTGCAGTTTTCAAATTTGAATGTGAGTTATAGATTTTAATGCATTTTTGTTAATGCTTTATGAATGGTAGATTCTGTTAGGCAAATTCTGCTGTAATTGGATTGTTGTTTGGATCACCCTTTATAAAGTTCTTGGAATGTTGAGAAATATATAACAGGAGTTAATTATATCTAAATTCTGTAACACTCTGTTTGACTGGTCTGTTAGGCTTTGTCTAAGTTTGAGTTTTGGGTATTTGTTGGCACATTTCATTGCTATTAAGCTAAATCCCAACCATATTTCAATCATCTTTTAAAATCTTATCCCCCTCTCTAATCCTTGCATTTCTATCTTTAGTCTTGAAACCCTTTTTTATTTCTTTCGTATAACAAGGAACCGGCCTTCTTTGGAGGTTGACTCAGAAGCAATTTAGAGTCATCCAATCTTGGTTGTGGTCTAGGGTGCATTTTCCACATTAGACAGATTGACGACCGAGAGTTTTTGACATGCCCAATGGGATTCAAACCCCAAATCGCCTGATTAGAAGATTCAAATACCAATAGAGTAGAACCTTGATGAAGTTTTGCTCTCTGAAGATCAACAAATCCATTCACCTGGTGACTCCGCTATTGAAGAACCTATGACATTGGCAACTTTGCTGAGGAATGAGCTCCAAAATTGCATGGCGATAGGACCGAAGGCTGAAACAACTCATGAAACTTTAGGCGAATTAATGATTACCCAGTCGTCATAATACTTCCTACCAGAAGCCATGGTGAGGCGTATATATCCAGCTTGGAATAGTGCTAGACCCCTTGACCTCCTTGATCTCCATCACATTCCTCAGGCCACGTTGAAGGTCTTACCCTCTTATGATGGCATTGGAAAAACAACTTATGGACACTGTTAGGATGTTGCCGGTTTGGCCACTATCTATAATATTGCACATGAAGACGTAACGGTAAGACTCCCTGCACTATCTTTTGAAGGCTAGAAGATAGCAACATAAGTACTTGGGCTGACCTTGCTGAACCTCTCATCTTAGAGTTCAATGACGTAGGGGACCCTTTCATGTTGCTCACTCAGTTCTTATTTATTCAAAAGCATCTTCAGGGGAGCATCACAGATTTTACTATCCGGTTTAGAAAAACTTGGAGGAGAATCCCTTAGGATATAAAGCCATCACATCCCCAAGCCTACATCTATTATCTTCATGCTTTCACCTCGGACCAAAGTCTTCAGATCCGACAATCCAATGAGGTGAGATTCCCTCAAAATTTTCAAGTTGTTATTATGGCTAAAAATACATTCATCTCAGTTGGAAAGCTTCCCCCTAGGATTACTATGCCATATATGCCTCAAATCTATCAAACAAGTCCACCAGTTCCCTTTCTGGATCTGCCTTCCCCTTCACTAGATACATTGCCTGAAATATATCCTCAATATCTTACTCCGGGAAGTTTTGTATCCAGTATCCACCATGCCTACTCCATAATCTATGGAGCTACAAGAGCTAAGAGCTGCGGTCCAAAACATAACAAATGAGCTTGATATTTTGAAGCAGTGAAATGCTAAGGAGAGATTCAAAAAATGCAATCAAAGGGTGTCTCCTTATGCCTCAGAGGACCAAATCATGTCACCTAGTGAAATTGATAAAGGGCATATTGCCGTTGCTAGAGGTCAAGAACAAGAAGCATTCACTGCTCTGGATAAGCACTGGTATTCAACATTTGACAGTTACAATGGTGATATGTACCAAGGTTACCAGCCCCAATCCCAATCGACTGTAGCTTGATAATCAAAAGAACTCGTATCCTTGGTAATGGATCCGAAAGAATATCTTATAGTTGAAGAACCCTCCTTAACTTGTTCGGTGAATCTAGTTGTAGGATTTGGGCATAGTCCTTTGCCATCATATATTACAGAGCAAAGGATGGAGCAAGATAGAGGACATACTAAGTTGGAAAAACTGAAAGCAACACCATGTCCTCAAAGAAGGTAGCAAGGAAAGCAGGAGCCAGAGTTGTTTGAAAAACAGGCCAAGCCGAAAGCACCACAAGTATTCAGCAAAGGGAATAAGGTCATCGGGAATTATGCTACCTTTCTATAACAAAGAGACAGAGAAGAAGCGGTTGAGCAACATCACAAACAACTCGAGCAACCAGCTTAGAAGGAAATGAAGCTACCACATAATAATGGGGACAACATTGTGAAAGAATTGAAGAATATAAAGGAGACTTTGCTGATTTTCGAAAAAAGTTGACTTAGTAGAAGCAACTCTCAAAAGCCCAGTAGCTGGCGAAATTACCCTCCCGGAATTAAAGTTAGCACATAAGCGACCATCTCTGGGCACAGGTAAGACTACGACTTCGCCCTTTTATTTGTCTTTGTGTATGGAAGGCTGGGTAGTACATTATAGTATAATGGATCCTAGAGCTGTTGTAACAATCATACCTTAGGTGATGTGTGACGCCATGGGTTTAGAATATGTTGGGGCTAATTCTGGAATACTACACTTGAATGGAATATTGGTCCAGACAATGGGAGTTGTGAAAGATGTTCCAATACTCTTTCATAAGTTGCCAGACCTTCCAGTGATCCAAGAGGTGGTAGTGGTAGACTTGTCGTTGCTATTTGGGGTGTGCCTATCAAATAAGTTCATGGAGCAGTTCGGGGGGTACGTATCACAAGAACACACTCATATGATCATCCCTTGTTCACAAAATATGGTCTGGTTCAATCCCCACGGTGGATGTTTATAAGAAGTATTACTCAAAAAAAAGAAAAAAGATGGTCTGGTTCTATTGGGAAAAGCTTAGCCCTTATCACATAGAAAGGTATGAGGAGCAAAATGTAAATGTGGTGGAGAATGTTTTGAAGCATGCCAACGTGGAGATAGATGATTGGCTAGTAGGCAAAGAGGAACTGATGTGGAACGAGTTTTCCATGATTAGTCCCTAAGGATTTTAAGAGCCTTTTAAAAGAAAATCCTCTTGGTCGCTCCGAACACAAGGATACTTTTTAAGGGATGTGGGGATTTGGTCAAACATGGGGACTTAGCAAAATCCAGAGTCCATTTATGATCAGTTTCAAGGCGTGGTGGGTCACATGTTCGAACAAACACACTTGCAAAATCTGAGAAAGCTAGCAAAAGAATTGCAGTCAGTTGAAGAATGCTCCATGCTCTATTCCGAGGCAACAGTTCTCATGAGCCTTGGAACTCAGGAAACATAGGGTGCCAATCTGGCATAAGGACTGAAACACATGGGAAAGACAACCAAGGAGTCACATGTTGAAGGAAAATTGCTTGCTCTAAATTCCAATGCTATATGCCACATAGACTTTGGAGTTGATTCCTTCTCAAAGCCAACTTGATGACAAATTTCGCCAAAGCAAGTCATGTGTTTCGGAAGACTAACAGGCGAGAAAAGCGAAAGTTTGGAACTATATGATCGGGTCATTACAGATTCTGATGAGGCGACAAAGTTCGACATAGTTGGTGTGGGAAGGCATGCCAAATTTTGGGTAAATAGCTGGCACGTAAATAAAGCTGACCACAACTAAGTGTAATAAAGCCATTGGCTAAACAGGCAACAACATAACATCCTCACGGAACAAAATTTTGAAGAACACACCAAACAAATCACGCGGGCATATTGGGAGGATCGAGGCAGATAATTATGCTGATTGCTGACTTAGTTACTTAGGAAATTCCCTTCGCATGAGTTGGCAAGAAAAGAGCCGAGGACAAAGAGGACGGACTTGACAATTGGCTTCAATCACTTTCCAAGATGAAAGAGTCTACATAAGGATCCGCCTCCTCCCAGCATTGCACAACTATTGACTACAGCCCTTCCTAAGTGTCATATTGTTGTTTGAAGCTAAGGGGAAATGAGAGGGCCTTGAGGTTCCATCATGCTTCTAGGTTTCTGATGTTGTTAAGATAGCAAGGATGCTCATGAGGGAGGGCCGCAAATGAAGATCTTTAACAAGCCACCACAAGGATTTGCTGAACCGCCAGAGTTGAAGAACGATGAGTTTTAGCCTTCTTGGTGGTAGCTAAAGTAGGCATTGTCATAGATAGGTACCCAATAGCCATTTCGGTGTTTAGCTAAGGGGGCTACTCCATTGACAATGTTTGCTTCTAAACTGCGGGCTCACCTCTCAATCTATGATGGGAGCCAACAGATACAACCACCGTCTTTTGGTAATTGGGTTTGAAGCTTACCATGCACCCTGTTGTTGTTTAAGACGGAAACAACAATAAGGCAAAAAAGTGAAGCCTAAGGACAAAAGAGAAAGAGAAGAAGAGAAAAATTCTAAGAGGTTGGTAAGCTTGTTAGAGCTTGCTTGATCAAACAAAGGTTTCCCTTAAATTTGTGGGAACTGCAAAAATAATCCAGAGGACTTTGTAGTATGTGGAAACACATGAATTCCAAATATCAAAATTCTGCAAATTGAAAAGGTCTCCTCAATTGTGGCACGAAATGTTCCGCTGTGTACAATCTCCCAAGTATTTGGACCAGCCTAGAAGATAGTTCAGTGAGAGTGAAAAGATCTAATAGCTCTCGTGTACAAGCAATTTTGAAGCATCAGGAAGCAAAGGAAAGGTAACAGGCATCACCTAGGGATGTTAGCTTTCAAGTACTCGGAGTGTTAGCCTAAGGCATGTTGTTCCAATCCAAAGCTGGTGCGAGCTATGTGAAATATCATCCGGAGAAATCCAATTTTCCGAAAGGCACTACCATTCAATTATAATTGTGTTCTTCTCCTCCATTTCCTTTCCCTCTTCGCTTCCTCATCCATACCCTTACCTTCCCTCACCTCATCCATACCCTTACCATTGCTCGCTAAATCTCCACCTTCTCCAATTCTTCCAGTAGTCCAATTTTCTTATTCCACCCGTAGAATAAGTTCTAGTTGTTTTGCACCCACCCCTGTTCTTTCTCTTGTAGAAAACCCCCAAGTGTTGCTCCTCCCTTAAGCCGTAAATCACTTCTTTTGACTTTGTCGCCTAATGGATAATACTAGTTGGAATGGGTTCTCCTTTTTGCAAGCAAAAATCCTTGGGAGGCACCAATAATGTGGGACAGTGCAATTGCCCACATACATAGCCCTTGCAAGTATGTCCAGACTATGGTTTTTGCTGAACTTTTGCTAAGGCAAGAGCTCGAACTCATGGCCGGACTTATTATTTTTGCATGAGCAAGTTGCTAGAGGTTCTAATATATATGCCTGGGTCCAAGTTTTAAAGTGGCAAAGTCTTCTTAGAATGCTTAGGATTGCAGAAGAAGCCGTAGGGCCAAATGCATTTTGCGGGTCCAAAAATTGGCTAAGTTAGAAAGGTCCGGTAGAGCAAAAGGTTGGAATAAAGAGATTCCGTACTTATCAAGCGTTGACGTCAGACGAACCTACAAAAAAGTCGGTAAGGAAGAATCTCGAACAAGAAGAATTTTGGACTTTTCAAAAGTTTGGCCCTGTAATTCATGAGTCCCGGAAAGTGAAGAGCCGCAGGCTTTGGCAACGCAAAAGCCCGAAACCAAGCAATCCCGAGATTTTCAAGCGATGATGTCACAACTAGTCCCAAAAAGTTCTGGGATACCTGAAGCTCGACCTAGTGAAGCAATCTTGGGATTTTCAAATAAAGACATCAAGCAGGGTCTTCAATAAGCCCGGTCGGTGGAACAAGAGTTCGGAAAACAAAGAAGGCTAGGGCTATCAAATGGTGACATTAGAAAAGCTCTTTATGATCCCGACCCGACCTTCAAAGCCCTTGCAGCAGCTAGAAGGTTTCGGCAAGGTCTTTGAGCTCCGACAATGTATAAAAGGCCCCTGTACATGTCCCTTTCAGCAAGGATCGCACGTGCCAAAGGCCTTAATCGACAGAGCACTCAACCGCCCATATTGAAACAATCAAGTTGTGTTGGCAACTCTGATAAGCCGGCATAGCAGCAAGGCATAGTGGAGCAAAGCTGAGCCAACCACAGATGCCTAGGCTCCTTAAATATGCGTGGATGCCAAGTTTTGGGAAGAGATCAAGACCGACCATGTCTTCACCAGAACCAAGGCAGCTGAGCCAAGATGAGTGGGAAAGTGATAGTCACGACCATCAAGCATGCTGATCAGACCGTGCCTGTCCATGACAAGCCTGAAAAAGGCTTTCATTGTAATAATCAAGAATAACAGAAAGCATTGTGCAGTCTTCTAAATAGCTGAGACTTTCTGAGTATAGGGGTTGGCTCTTTAGTATCTTGCCTGTTATATGCTGTTCATATTGCTTCGCGATCAATATAAGCAAATGCTGTTTGGCCTTTGTTGAATAGTGTTGCAGTTTCAAATTTGAATGTGAATTATAGATTTTAATGCATTTTTGTTCATGCTTTATGAATGAGGCAAATTCTGCTGTAATTGGATTGCTGTTTGGATCACCTTTAATAAAGTTTTTGGAATGTTGAGAAATATATAACAGGAGTTAATTATATCTACATAATGTAACACTCTGTTTAATGGCTGGTCTGTTAGGCTTTGTCTTAGTTTGAGTGTAGGGTATTTGGCTGGCACATTTCATTGCTGTTAAGCTAAATCCCGACCATCTTTCAACCATCTTCTAACCCTTATCCCCCTCTCTAACCCTTGCATTTCTATTGTTAATCTTGAAACCCTTTTTTATTTCTTTAGCATTACAAGGAACCGACCTTCTTCGGAGGTTGACTCAGAAGCAATTTAGAGTGATCCAATCTAGGTTGCGGTCTAGGGCACATTTTCCAGGTTAGGCAGATTGACGACCAAGAGAAATAATTGAATGCATGGATAAGTTGTCATGTCGTATAGACATTGACATTCCTAGGCTAAATAACATCAAGGATGTTGCTTGCTGTTTATTGACTTTCTGAGAGCTGTTTGGTGCAAGGTCATGAACATAATTGAGCCCCAAACAGAGAATTTGGAAATTTGATTTCATCAAAGCAAGTTCATCTTTGTAATGTCTTGCTGTTTTGGCTGTTTATAAAGAGTGAGATTCTTCATTTTGGACTTAGTCTACATGTTTTTGCTTCAATATTCCTTTTCTTAACATAACATATCCTTTTTCTTCCCTTTGTGCCCAAATTGCTTTCCTAGTGGCATAGACTGATGTACATTTTGTTTTGGAGAGAAAGGGGGAAAAAGGAGATAAGAAAAGAAAAGCAGATGCTATATATAAATAGACAACGTAAGAAGCCATAGAGAAATGGAGTCAAATGTCTAATGCACGTAGGCTGTAAAATTTAGCTTTCCTAAAAAGATGTGGAGATATCTAAGCAGCTATTATGGTGGTTTATAGTGGTCTATTTGCAAGATATCTGCTCTAATATATCTATGTATAAATTATTGACAATCGTTTCTTGGTTGTTTAATATAGTCTATTTCTGGGTATCTCATCATGTATGCAACTGTTCCACATATTTTAACCTCGAGAGAGAGTGGAAGGAAATATACACATTATTTAATTATGTCCATTGTTGCATTCACTTCAACTCAAGGCCTAAACTAATGCTATGTCTTTATGATTATTCTCAAGTGCATTCTAGGGTCGGTGCTAAAGTCTTTACTTAAACCCCATGGAAGGTTCCTTGAGAAAAAGTGCAGATTTTCCCCTCACTAAGGCTCTCCCTAGTTGGTGATAATTGAGAATTACTGAAGAGTGGCTCACTCTATGCCTCCACATCATAGTTCAAAGGTTTGGCTGAACCTGGCCCAGGTTTGGTCATATTTAAACTTTTTGGATGGTCCAAATTAGAGCTGTCTAGTTTGGCCTTTTATTTTATAATTTTTTTTAATAATTTTGCAAGTTTTCTTGGTGAAACTGGAAGAAAAAAATAAAAGGGAACACAAGTATAAGGAGCATTGCGTACTCATCCTAACATAAATGACTTAAACACATCATATACATTTAGCAAATATTTTATCAAATATCTGTCTTTGCAAAATTTCACGTTGTGACCTTGTAATTTGATTGTAGAAAAGATTTTTTTTTTCTAGACCAAGAATATATTGCATATTTTTGCTTCCCTGTTATTCATTTTATTACGTATACCACCATTACCTTCATATGATAAATAATCACCAAGACAGACCCTTTACTTTTTTGTAGTGTTGTCAGGTTCGTGCACCCGGTAGGGTGGGTGCGCAAACACATATTGCGCTCGAGTGAGCGGGTGTGGGGGCGGGTTTGGTTGGGCCAAACCTCGGCCGAACCTTGTTAGGTAGCATTTGTTTGGGCTGAACATCGATGGGCTGTAGTGTTTGGCTGACCGCAGCTTGCCCAAAAGGCCTCCCCTACAAAAAAAAAAAAAAAACATTTATATATATATTTTTTATTAATATGGACTCCAATTCACTGTCCACTCTTATCATATAAACCCTTTTTTAAGGGTTTCTACTTCATTCTTACCATGAGTGAAAGGCAAATTTTGAAGAAAGAGTGAAAGATTGAAGAGTGAAAGGCAGATTTTGGACTGGAGAAAGGAAGAACAAAGAAGCTTGGAGAAAGAGTGAAAGACAGGAAGTTGAGAAGAGGAACTTGAGAAGAGGAGCTTGAGAAGAGGACTTGAGAGGGAGGGTTTTAAACTTTTTTTTTGGTTTTTTTCCACACACAGAGGGGAGATTCACATCATCTTCACATCATCATGGAGGGTGCAGGGAGTGCATCTGGTTCTTCAAAATGCCCATTATGGAAATATGTGAGTGTTGTGGAACAAAAGGTAAAGGGTGCAGGTGGCACATGCAAGTTTTTGTGCAATTTTTGTGACATAACTTTCACAGGATCATACCACAGGGTGAAGGCTCATTTGTGCGGATTGAAGGGGCAAGGGGTTCGGATATGTAATGAAATCGATGATGTCCAACGCCAAGGGCTCATTAATGAGCAAATGAGAGCAGATGGGATACCCACACCAACCCCATCTTCTGCTTCTGTTCAGGGAGGCCCTTCTGCAGAACCTTCTCCACCTACTATGTCATTTGCATCTTCTATGACACCACCTCCAGAGTCTTCTAAGCGAAGGAGGGTTGCACCACCTGGGGCCAATCCCATACAACACATGTTTGATGTTGAGGGTAGGGAGGAGCTTGACCGCACTGTTGCGGAATTTTTCTATGCATGTGGAATCCCATTTAACGTGGCCCGTTCCCCTTATTTCAACAAGATGGTTCGTGCCATCAATAATGGCCCTACAGGATATGTGCCTCCGACATATGAGAGGATCCGCACCACTTTGTTGGAGAGTGTGAGGGATCGTGTGCACAAGTCGTTGGAGCCACTTCGGAGCACATGGTCAATGAATGGCTGCAACATTATTATGGACGGTTGGCCTGATGCACGGAGTCGTCCCTTAATAAACATCATTGTCTCTTCTACTGCTGGCCCCTATTTTCTGAGAGTTGTGGATTGTTCAGGGCAGGAGAAGAATGCAGAGTTCCAAGTGGGTCTATTATCTGCAGCCATAGATGAGATTGGGCAGGCCAAAGTGGTGCAGGTAATCACGGATGTTGCACCAGTTTGCAAAGCAGTAGGTATGTTGATCCATGATAAATACCAACATATTTTTTGGACTCCATGCTGCGTTCATGCATTAAATAATATTTTGAAGGATATTGGTAGAATTGATTGGGTGGCAAAATTGATTGCGGATGGGAGAGACATCCAAATGTTTATGTGTAACCACCATCGGGCACTAGCGATCTACCGCGAGCATGCCCAATTAGACTTGCTCAAACCGACAGACACTCGGTTTACCTCATACTATATTCTACTGCAGCGGTTGGTGGAAGTTAAGGCGGCATTGGGGCATACTATTTTCAGTAGAGAATGGTCTCAATGGAGACAATCATCTTCAGAGCAGGGCCTTCGCATTAGACATCTGATTGTATCTACTCAATTTTGGGCAGATGTCGAGTTTTTGTTGCGGTTTTTGGAGCCAATTGCAGATACGCTCCGTACTTTTGATACAGATTTTGAATGCCTAGGAGAGATATACGAGGGTATGGATTCCATGTGTGAGAAGATCAAATCCATTACTGATCTTCAAGATGTTAACTTGTACCCTCAATTACAGACCATCATTCATCGGAGGTGGAATGCCCTCAACTCACCACTTCACATGGCAACTTATGCTCTTAACCCGAAGTGGTACGATGTAGACAATACGAGGAAGAGGGCACCAAATCAGGATCCAGAGGTGACTGCAGGGTTTCTACAAGCAGTCAAGGACATATATGGCACTGGACAGGAGGCAACAAAGATTAGAGAGCAGTTTGCAACTTTTGTTTGTGCACGGGGTGCATTCCAGTCTATTGAGGCCTTATATGACAGGAGTCTGAAGAACCCCATATTCTGGTGGACATTGCACGGACATGGGACGCCATAGTTGCAGCGACTAGCATGTCGTTTATTGTCTCAGGTGGCCAGTTCCTCAGCTTGTGAGAGGAATTGGAGTACTTACGGATTTATCCATTCAACGAGGAGAGGTCGATTGGAGGCGAGTAGGGCAGAGAACCTCGTGTATGTCCATAGTACTCTTCGACTCATGTCTCGTAGGGACAAGGGTTATATAGAGGGGCCTTTTGCACGTTGGGATGCAGCTCCTGACGACAGCAGAGAGGACTGCAGGTGTGATGACTTTTCAGATCTACCACCACCAGATCTACAAGAGGAGGGCCTGGGAGATGATGATGAGGAATGTGAGGAATGAGAGATATCAGATATCTGATCTTATATTTGTACATGCACACT
Source organism: Wollemia nobilis (assembly GCA_028583015.1). Lineage (NCBI taxonomy): Eukaryota > Viridiplantae > Streptophyta > Pinopsida > Araucariales > Araucariaceae > Wollemia > Wollemia nobilis. The sequence continues at coordinate 17,821,825 of JAQPPZ010016946.1, read as the reverse complement.
ACTATATTGTTATCTCTTTATGACTTTGACATTTGTCATTTTTGTACACGAATATCATAATGTAATAATGACATTTCATAATTCCATATTTTGCAATGTGTATGATTTATTTTATTTCACAATGTGTATGATTTATTTTATTTTTAATTTTTTTCAATAAAAAAATACATACATAATATATATATTTTTAATTAAAAAATAGCTGCACCTGCACCTGGTGAACCTTGTTTTTTTTCTTGGGGGGCGGGGGGCGCACCCGCACCTACGCACCCAACAACCTTGCTTTTTTCTTTTTTTGACTGAATATCCTTTTTGATAGATTTAAAATACTTTTTATTGTACAAGCCATGTCCCTACTTCAGTGTAGCTATCCTGATCATTCAAGGCTCAAATAGTTTATTATAGAGGTTATTTGGATAGCATATTGACTGGCCAAAGTGATAATAAAATAGAGGACACTCATTATTTGGAGATGATGATGAGGAATGTGAGGAATGAGAGATATCAGATATCTGATCTTATATTTGTACATGCACACTACTATATTGTTATCTCTTTATGACTTTGACATCCTGTCATTTTTGTACACGAATATCATATATGCTTTTATAATGCCATATTTTGGCATGTGTATGATTTATTTTATTTTTAATTTTTTTTCAATAAAAAAATACATACATAATATATATATTTAATTAGAAAATAGCTGCACCTGCACCTGGTGAACCTTGTTTTTTTTTTTTTTTTTGGGGGGTGGGGGGGGGACGCACCCGCACCCAACAACCTTGCTTTTTTCTTTTTTTTGACTGAATATCCTTTTTGATAGATTTAAAATACTTTTTATTGTACAAGCCATGTCCCTACTTCAGTGTAGCTATCCTGATCATTCAAGGCTCAAATAGTTTATTATAGAGGTTATTTGGATAGCATATTGACTGGCCATTGTGATAATAAAATAGAGGACACATTCATTCAACCTAACTAAATTGGTTGACTTACAAAGAATTTTTTTATCAAAGATGGGACTTCTAAGTAACCTAGTGTTGAACTTGCGTAATGGTAGGCGCTTGTGAGGTCGCATTTCAATAATTGGAAGGAAAGGACATATCCTCTCTGATCTCCGGATTCAAGCCAGATTCCCACTAATTGTGCTAAACTAAACTAATCTAAATGGTTAAAAGTAAATATGGAAGAAAAAGGGTGTGAGAAATTTAAAGTAAATGCAATAAAGTGAATACAACCATGACCATAGTAGGATTAGTGTTGATTAATCAACACACCTAGTGGGAATCGAATAATATCATTATGATTCTATCTGCAAATAATCCACCATAAGAGAAGAAAGGACTAACAAAAAGTGAGAGGGCAATGCAAGAGTCACCATGCATTCAAAAATCAAAAGGTTAGTGACACAATCAATAAGCAAATGTTATGCATAGTGTTTCTAGTAATGGCAGAATGATCTCATAAGGATAATGGAGTATCACAAAGTGTAGTTCTGACTTTCTCGAATGGCCAAAAAATGTTTACAATGGAGGCCCTAGCTTTTATTTTTAATTTTTTTTTCAATAAAAAAATACATACATAATATATATATTTAATTAAAAAATAGCTGCACCTGCACCTGGTGAACCTTGTTTTTTTTTTTTTGGGGGGGGGGGGGGACGCACCCGCACCTGCGCACCCAACAACCTTGCTTTTTTCTTTTTTTGACTGAATATCCTTTTTGATAGATTTAAAATACTTTTTATTGTACAAGCCATGTCCCTACTTCAGTGTAGCTATCCTGATCATTCAAGGCTCAAATAGTTTATTATAGAGGTTATTTGGATAGCATATTGACTGGCCATTGTGATAATAAAATAGAGGACACTCATTCATTCAACCTAACTAAATTGGTTGACTTACAAAGAATTTTTTTATCAAAGATGGGCCTTCTAAGTAACGTAGTGTTGAACTTGCGTAATGGTAGGCGCTTGTGAGGTCGCATTTCAATAATTGGAAGGAAAGGACATATCCTCTCCGATCTCCGGATTCAAGCCAGATTCCCACTAATTGTGCTAAACTAAACTAATCTAAATGGTTAAAAGTAAATATGGAAGAAAAAGGGTGTGAGAAATTTAAAGTAAATGCAATAAAGTAAATACAACCATGACCATAGTAGGATTAGTGTTGATTAATCAACACACCTAGTGGGAATCGAATAATATCATTATGATTCTATCTGCAAATAATCCACCATAAGAGAAGAAAGGACTAACAAAAAGTGAGAGGGCAATGCAAGAGTCACCATGCATTCAAAAATCAAAAGGTTAGTGACACAATCAATAAGCAAATGTTATGCATAGTGTTTCTAGTAATGGCAGAATGATCTCATAAGGATAATGGAGTATCACAAAGTGTAGCTCTGACTTTCTCGAATGGCCAAAAGATGTTTACAATGGAGGCCCTAGCTCCTATTTATAACAAATTATTCACCTAAGAGTTACTTGAGGTAAATTCATTCTACTCCTAAGAAATTCTCTAGTTTAGTGGCATCGTTAGCAAAATGATGCATCAATAAACCTTAAATGCCTCTAAACAGATTTAGTAGCATTCTAACTCGTAATTGGCACCATATGGAGACAAATGTAGCTTTTTGGGCGGTTTCCTTGGGTCCCATTCTAACCTTGTCTGATTCTAAGCCTTGAATTGTGATTCACATTTTTGGAGAAGCTACTCGCAATCGCAATTGCGTTTTTATCCTGAACCAATTGCACTTTGTGTTAGAAAAAATATCAAATTATGTGCAAGCAGAAAACACAATAACATAGAAAAACAGTAACACACATTTTATGTGGAAACCCTACAGTGTGCAGGAAAAACCACAAGGCAATGGCAGCTTCTTTCTTTTATTGAGTTCAACAAACTTTACATTCACTAAAAACTATTACATGCAAGGGGTCGTTCCCTTTTTGTAGAAAAACGAAGGAAGACTCCAAAAACTGTTTGTTTCCTCTCCCAAAGGCAGACTCCAAAAAACTGTCAGTTTCCTCTTCCAAAGGAATACTCCAAAAAACTGCGCGTGGGGAAGGATCACTATAAGCTGCACCACCATGCACCTCTCTGCTGAAGAACATTGGAGATCTAGATATTGACTTCACCTCCTAACATTCTCCCACTTGAAGTCGATATACAAGAATTCTTTGCCTATGTTTTCCATCCAAGTGCCAATTGCCCAATGCTGCCCTTATCACATTTTCAGCAAGCCTAGAAAAGTTTTGCACCACTCAAACTTCTTTGTCTTGACCGGCTTTGTAAGCATATCTGCAGGATTCACTTCAGTATCAATTTTCTCCAACAGGATCCTACCTTCTTCCACCACATTTCTTATAAAATGGTACTTAACATCAATGTGTTTCGTGCGATCATGAAATGTTGGGTTCTTCACTAGCTGAATAGCATTTGGCTGTCACAATGCAACATAATTTTCTCCTGCATTATCTTGAAGTCACTCAACATTCGCTCTAGCCAAATAGCCTCTTTGCTGGCCTGAGTCGTTGCAATATATTCTGCTTCAATGGTTGATAAAGCCACCACAGATTGAAACTTAGAAGTCCAACTGACAGCTCCACCACCAAGAGTGAAACCTGTAGTGGACTTTCTCCCATCTCTGTCTCCACCATAATCAGAATCCACAAAACCTTTAACTTGCAAATTTGTCGATCCGTAGTAAATAGCAGCATCTGAAGTGCCTCTTAAATATCTAAATATCCACTTCACTGCATTCCAATGCTCCTTACTAGGATTTACCATGTACCGGCTGACAACTCCCACTGCTTGGGCAATATTCGGTCTAGTGCTCACCATGGCATACATGAGGCTTCCTACTGCTGATGAATACGGTACACAAGACATGCTTGTCTTCTCTGCTTTTGTTCTAGGACACTGTTTGGAAGACAATTTGAAGTGTGAAATAAGTGGGGTACTAACTAGTTTTGCATTCTGCATATTGAAGCGCTGCAAAATATTTTCTATATATGACTTTTGACATAACTAGATCTTCCTTCCTGTTCTGTCCCTGTGTATCTTCATCCCTAAAATTTGGTTTGCTGCTCCTAAATCCTTCATTTCAAATGTCCTAGCCAACTGAGCCTTTAGTTCAATGATTTTCTTCATGCTAGGGCCTGCAAGTAGCATATCATCTACATACAACAGCAAAATAATAAAACCGCCATTATCAAACCTCTTATAGTATGCACAATGGTCAGCTTCACTCCTGCTGAAACCTTGGCTCTTCATGAAGGTGTCAAATTTTCTCTACCACATCCTTGGCTTCTGTTTCAATCCATACAAATATTTCTTGAGTCTGCAAACCAAATGTTCTTTGCCTCTTTCTTCATAGCCCTCAGGCTGATCTATATAAATCTCCTCCTCGAGATCACCATGCAGGAAAGCAGTCTTTACATCAAGCTGCTCCAGTTTGAGATGTTGTGCTGCTACAAGTGCAAGTAAAACTCTAACAGTAGTCATCTTCACAACCGGAGAGAAAATTTCATTAAAGTCTACACCTGACTTTTGCACATAACCTTTTGCCACCAAGCGAGCTTTATAGCGTTCCAACAACCCATCACTGTTCTTCTTTACTTTGTACACCCACTTGTTTCCAACAACCTTTCTTCCAAGTGGGAGATCCACAAGTTCCCACGTTTTATTCTTGCAAAGTGCTTCCATTTCCTCCTCCATGGCTTTCCTCCATGTAACAACCCACCCGGATCTGCCTTCTAATTTTTTTTGTGTTTTTGCAATATATGATTTTTTGTATATTTTTTATTTTGAAAATAATTAGGAAGAAACTGAAACTCTTAATCAGCTTACTCAAACTCACAAATACTTCAAATTTATACAACAAAACACACCAGAAATTCGGACAAGGAAGGATACTAACATAAATACTCAAAACCCATCAAGGAATATAATTTGAAGTTAAACATTTCACACTTATAACTGTCTGAAATTTACATCAGATATTTACCAGACGATCTGAAAGGACTGAAAAGGATTAATATTGCAGGCTTCCCCACTTGATACGTACTGCTGAGTCCTCCTTACTAGCCGTCGCTCCTTCTTGACACAGTTGTCATTCCCAAACCCGAGCGATTCAGTCCAGGACTGTCACACCTAGCTCCTGTCAAGTACAGTACGACTGTCAAGGGTTGTGTGTTAAAGGTTTTGCAGAATTTCCACTCAGAATGCCACGTTTTCTGATCCTTATGCCTGCTATAAATATGTCAAGGCTTTGCAACGTAAACCCTGATGTATGCAATCTGAATCGCACCAGTATTTTGGCCCTGCATGGTACGACCAGAGAGGGAATGGCTGCTGCTAATAACAATGAAGAATGGAGCCACAAACCCTTCCAATATTCTCTGTATTTTTTCTGTCAAGCTTCACAATAACGCCCTAGTGTGATTTCTTGATGAAACCACCACAATAAATCCGCTAGGGGTAATCTTTCATACCCGAAGTGGATGCCCTTACTGGAGGTTGCCATCCCCAATAAGCTCAACTCCTGCAAATTCCTCTGCAAGTGGTCTCCCAAAATGTCAAAGCTTGATCCCAAATCTGGATGCCCCAAAATGAATGCCCAAACCCCAATTTATAGAGTCTTCCAAAGAGGTCGATAGCTTTGGAGGGAAAAAAATTCAATTTCAAATTTGCTTCTAGAAAATTCTTTATTTTCCATCATTAAGACATCCCCCCTTATTGCACAACTAAAGTCACTTTATGAAATAATATTTATTTAAGTGACTTCTAAATAACTTTTTCATAAAACATAATGACTTATATAAAATTAAATATTTAATTTTATTTTATAAAGATAAATCTTCGGACATTAAAATATCTTGGCTCTGCCACACCAAACCTCCAACTAAACATAGATTTGGATACCCATTTCGCCGAACAATCCAGTTGTATCGTCCGCTCTGGCTGAAACCCTATCAAAATGACTTACTATAAATAGTAAGTTTCCTCCCAATTACCAAATAAGCCACTGAAACCGGCAACTAAAGACCAAAAGTGGCCTCAATACGATCACCATGGGTTCCCATCCACCCAATTTAGCCTACGGGAACCCTTGAGTAGGCTAATCTCATTTGTCGGACTAAGAAGTCAGGAAGGGGACATTACACTCCACTTTTCTGCATTCTCAGATTCTCTAGCTTCCTGAAATGAACTAGGCTCACCATCATCAGTTAACAAAGCAAAAAAGAATTGAAAAACGGGAGAATACCTTTCCGGACACTTTTGTGGACGTGTAGATCCTCTAACCCAATGATCTGTTGGTTGTGGCTCTTGGTCTTATGACTGTTGTGGCTGCTTTACTTGCTGTTCTACTTGCTGTTTTGCATGCTGATTTTTATTTTCGTCTTCGTTCATAGCTACTTCAACTAGTGCAACATTAGGTGTTTGCTGTACCTCCTTCCTTTGCATGGATTTTTCATCAAAAATAACATCCTGGCCAATAATTACCTTGTAGGCAGTAGGATCCCACAGTCTATATCCCTTCATTGTATCTCCATAGCCGAGAAAAACACATTTGCTTGACTTTGGGTCAAGTTTGGACCTTTTTTCTTTAGGCACATGGGCAAATGCATCACAGCCAAAGGTACGCAAATGAGAGTAATCAACTGGCTTACCACACCAAACCTCCTCCGGAATTTGTCCATCCAACGCAGTTGTAGGTGACCTGTTAATAAGGTAAACAACTGTATTAACAACCTATGCCCAAAACATTTTATCCAACATGGATGCGTTGAGCATGCTTCTTGCACGTTCCATGATTGTGCGATTCATCTGCTTAGCCACACTATTTTACTGTGGAGTATATGGTACAGTCTTCTGGTGCTTAATTCCTTCTTGCGTACAAAATTTATCAAATTCTTTGGAGCAATATTCACCCCCATTATTTGACTTGAGACATAAAATAGGCTTGCCCAAACTTTTCTCTACTCGTGCTTTGAACTCTTTAAATTTTTGCAAAGCTTCCGACTTCTTCTTTAGAAAATAAACCCAGACTCTTCTATAATAATCATCTATAAATGTTAGAAAATAGATAGCACCATTTAAGGACTGAGTGGGGACTAGTCCAAATATATTAGAATGTATAAGCTGCAGAAAATCAGAACTCTTATTGTTGTCACATTTTGTAAAGGGGTAAATTTCTAAAAATTCAAGAAAACGCTGCTACTTCTCTCCTTTTCCTTGTAGAATTTCTTTTCCAGTTTCCATGTTTCATTGTCTTCCATTTTCTGTTTTTCTTTTTTTACTTTCAAGTATCTCATTTGTTTGAAAAAGGGGCAAAATTGTAAAAATTGTACAATTGTCTGTATCAAACTGGGAGCGACGCCCATTGTTGCTCCATTTTGGAGCGCCGCCCGTCGTTGCTCCCCCTTTCGGGCGACCATAGGCAGAGGACGAAAAAATAGCCAAAATACTTTAAGTGTAGACCGCCCGTTGTCGCTCCAAAATCCAGCGCTGCCCATTGTCGCAACAAGTTTTCAGCGACTATGGGTGGAGGAGTCAGCAAGCATGAGCCTCCTGCTTGTCGCTCATTTCCTCGAGCGCCGCCCGTTGTCGCTGCAGTTTTTGAGCGACTTTGGGCGGAGAAAATAGAAGATAGAAAATTGTCCAAGTGTTGGCTCGGAGCGTCGTCCGTCGTCGCTCCATTTTGGAGCCCCGCCCGGAGCGAAAGTGGGCGGAAGGAGAGTTAAGAAAACAGAGAAAATCCTGTGTAGCCTCCCGCTGTCACTCAGGTTTGCTAGCGCCACCCAACGTTGCCATCCTTTGCCAACGACCGCCTACTTTCGCCCCCCCCTACATCAGCAAACCGCACAGATTTCGAGATTTATGCCTGTTAGGAAGTGACAGATTGTGTGCTGCCAAGGTACAGGGTAGATGAACATTGAAGAGCAAACTATACTTCATCTACCGCATTCAACCGGACCATGCTTTCCCGCCCACCAGACCTGTTCGGGGATGTACAGTTTTCAGAACAGCCATATCTCAAGTACAAGTACAGCCGACAGGAGTCTCATCCAAGCAAATTTTTACAGCTTTTGCCGGTCCTTGGGATCCGTGCATGATTGTAATTTGGGGGGGAAATTCCTGCTATAAAAGGCAATTTATTTCATTTTAAAAGGGGGGGAACATATTGCTAGAGAACTCTACTGTGACAAATCACCTTCTACTTAATTCAAAGCATCCTTGGCTCTACTTCTTGTCTCTGTCTTTTATGCTGCCTTCTGCTAGTATTTCTGCTTCATGTCCATTTATATTATTGTCTATTTGAATTTTGAATTATGGATTTGGGCATTGGTGATTATTTGGATCTGGAATACTAACCAGAAGGATACATAGGGTAGAATAACAGTTGCAATTTCTGTTACATGCTTTGTGAAAGCATGCAGAAAAACGGCGTACCGATATGATGCAAACAAAAATAGATATAGATGCTAAGTCCTACGAATGCGATGAGCAATGCATGAAGGAAATGACGCAGAAACGAGATGTGAGCAAACAAAGCGGGGCCTCCTTTATTGATATTGCTTTTAATCCGATTACAATACGTCCCCCCTCTAGGGCTCAGGACATTTGATACAATTTGCTACATTAATGGATGCCCGAAAGAAGCCGCGCTTCCAAGATCGGACGGTACGCTTCTAGCGTCTTCCGCGTGCCCACACTCGAAGTGGGCGGGCTAAAAGTTGCCGCCGCTTGTGTCCGTGTGTTCGTCGTTCCTTGCTGCTCCTCTAGCATATGCGTATCTAGAAAAACATGCAATCCCCAAGGCCTCCAGCGGGCGCTTGTGGGATATCAGTGATAAGATTGATAAATAGATTGCATAATGATATGGAAATGTAAAACGTCTAGAATTGGTATCACCTGATTTTGCGTCGAAGCGACGTTGGACGGCCCCGTTATGCTCGTTTGCCTGTCGGGGGCCTCTCCAAAGAGAGCGCTCCAATGTCCCGCCTATGCTTATCCAAATCACCTGAAACTCACGGGTTAGGCATTATATGTAATTCTAAGACTACCCAGATGCTCGGAATTTGCATATCCTGCCCAGATTCTCCTGTATGTGACAGAGGCGCCCTGCGAGCTAGTTAATACATAAAATAATAAAACGATCGGCAAATCATGTCAGAATGAGTTCAAACTTTAACAGAGGCATTAGGATATCATCTGGGACATATTGCAAAAGGAACAGTAAGAAAATCATGCACAAATTTCTAATCGCTCTGGGGTGGGACGCTGGGGACTGTCGCAAAACCTGCAAAAAGTGACCTTGCAAATGTCTTGCCCAGAGGCCTCCAAAACTCCTGCAAACTTGTGGTTAGACTAAAAACAACATTTTGAGATGACCTAGAAGGTCAGATTTGGCAGATTCTGCCCAGGTTATCTTGTATTCGAAGGCGCTCCCTGTAGGTTAGTAGACGCATAAAATGACCGAAACCAGGTCAAATCATGTCAAAAAGCAATGAAATTTGGACAACAACATAAGTACATTAGATATAAAAGAATGCAAAAAGAACAGTGACAAAACCATGCATAGATTTCTAATCGCTCCGGGGTGGAGCGATTAGGACTGCAGCAGTTTGGGGGGTGCCTTGGGTGGGACGCCCACAGTTTAGGGCTTAGTTTTGACACCAATCCAAGTGGGATGGGTCCAAAACTTCCTAGGGGGTTGTGTCGACGAGTTTGGGGTGGGATTGTGGCCGATTGCTTGGGTCTTTGGATCCGGATTGCGTTCCTAGTGTTCACCCGATAACCTCTCTTCCAGAAGAGAGAGATTAGGGATGTAGGAAGCACAAAGAGGAATGGGGTATAGTTTGGCAGCACTTCGTTGCTCCAAATGCTCTAGCTCTGTTTTTTTTGGGTGAGGAGGCTCACCTTTTTATAGACCTAAGGGTCTCCTTTGAATGCGCATGCTAGGGCGCCACTTGGCTCATTATGCCTTTTTGGGGGAGAGAAGATTCCTCCCTGATTTAGGGCCCCCTTGATTGAGGCCTCCATGATCATGGCAGGCTTGATTGAAGCCTCTCTGATTTGAAACCGTCCCTCGCAATCCCATGCCTTGAAGGCGGAGATAGGTGGCGGATTTGGGCTGCCATTTGTCAAGGTTTGACTTTTTGCCAGTCAAAACCTGCTAATCGTCCCACCCTGGAGCGATTGCTGCTAATCGTCCCGGGGTGGGATGAATAGGATTCTAATCATCCTAGGGTGGGACGAATAGGGAGCAAAGTGCTTAAAAGGTGCAAAACTGACCTTTGACCTTCCAAAACTGATTTGGGAGTGGTTAGGACCACTGTTTAACCTCTGGAGGCTGCCCTAGGGGGTATGTATGCCAATTCGGTCAGTGCTTGTAGTCACATAATCGGATTGGTGCTGTTTTGGTGTCTCCGAGATGCCCCTTTTTGGGATGCGCTGTGTGTGGCGCAGTGCTGAGCAAAAATAGATGACCAAAGCCCTTAATGATTAGGGTTTCTCAGTAACCTAACCAGCTTTTGATGCCTCAAGTATGGAAAGGGCACGCATTCTTGAATCCTTGCTTCTGACGAGCTAAGGAGCTTAACTCAAGTGTAACCTTTTTCAGTGAGGTGTACTTGATCTTGGACATTGTTCAGACATGAATAGGCAAAGGGCGCAACCTTTTGTCCGAGGAACCTTTTCTTCATGCTTCCAGAATGCCAAGTGTTTGTTTAGCCTGCGATTATTGTTTGTTTGCTGCCCCAAGCAGGAGCGTGATTGTCTTTGTCAATGATTTTTTGAATGCATGCCATTTCCTTGATCGGGTGTGTATTTGTTGATTGGTGATTAAGTGTGACTACCCCCTCAAGCGATGAATCGATGAGGGAATGACCAAAAATGAGAAAAGCGACGAGTTGCTTGACCCAAGATGACGTTTGTAAGGGTGCCTTCAGTTGTTTTCGTTGAACGCTTATTGCAGTTTTCCAACCATCGGACCTGTTTTTGGTGGGTTTTGACCCTTTTTTTTTTTTTTTGGACGCCTATTGGGGTAGAAATTATCGAAAATCCTCCTTCCCGTGGAGCGGTCCGGCTATGCTAGCCTTCTTAGGGAGTAGGATAGTGAGTATTTGTGACCCCGACGACGGTTTTTCATGCCATGAATATCAGGTGCAAAGACACCTTTGTTCGACAGATTTATTGCTATTTTTGGTGCATTTTTTGGATGCAGTTTTTGTTGCTTTATTTCTTGCTCTGTAATCGTCCTAGGGTGGGACGAATATCAATTTTGTAATCGTCCCAGGGTGGGACGAATATCAATTTTGTAATCGTCCCAGGGTGGGACGAGCGCTAACTAGAGTCGGTACCACCAGCCGACTGTTTTCTCTGATGCCCGGGATGCCTTGACAATTGTGGATTGGGAGTGGCTCGATGCCCTTGGGCTCAAGCACGTGACGCGTCTAGAGCTTGTGGTGGGGGATCGGGCATATTTGACTGCCCTGATCAATCTGTGGGATCTCCGCACCAACACTTTTCATCTCCCAACAGGGGAGATGACTGTTACTCTGGAGGATGTGTATTGGATTCTGCGGATTCCGATAGATGGACTGCCTATCCGGACGACCCACCGTGACCAGCGGATAGCGGTATTGACATGTTGTTTTGGTCTGGCGGTGGAGAAGGGGGTGGAGAGGGCTGTGGAGAGGGGGGTGGAGAGGGGGGTGGAGAGGACAGAGGCTGACCGCGGATAGGCGGTATTCCGGTGCGGTGGTGGGCTGGAGAAGGGTGTATTAGGGGTGAGGCATGCTTTGATCATGACCATCATATCTAATATGCTACTTCCTGACTCCTCAGGTGCGAGGTTCCCTTAGAACCCTGCTTGAGTTGGTTTTCACATTGGTGGAGTGTCCGACATCATCTCCACTTATTATGAGATGGGGTCAGACGTTATTGGTGCAGTTGTACAACGAGCTGTACGAGGTTCGCTGTCGGAAGCGGAAGGGGATCGGGTGCAGCTATCTCTTGCAGTGCTGGGGGTGGCAGCACATAGCTGTGGAGCGGCCGCAGGGTTTGCCTTGGACCACCCGAGGTGAGATGGTGGATCGGGAAATTGGATATGCCGATTTATGGCGGAGGTCAGAGGAGCATGGACAGAGTCGGCGGTGGGTAGGTGACGTAGGTCACTATACTGATGCCTTCTCTCGTCTAATGCCAGGGCAGGTGTTTTGGCAGCCGTACCGGGACTGTCCAGCCTGGCCTGAGGCTGGAGAGTGGCTCCGGCGTGTGCGCAGGGGTAGATGGTTGATTGGGCGGCACGAGACAAAGCAGGAGTACTTCCCATATGTCCGGGTGATGCGGCAGTTTGGGGTGCGCCAGGGATTGCCTGGTGATCCCTTGATCTATCGGCGTCGCGGTGACGAGAAGACTAGTCTGGCCTAGCATTGAGCAGCTGGGCGAGGGGTCCGATGCAGTTATTGATGTACCTGACGTGGATGATGTCGGGGTGATTGCAGAGTATGACCGGTGGTGGATTATGCTGCGATGGCGGAGTGAGGGGCCTCTAGGAGGCATGGATACTGCAGCTGCAGGAGGTGGGGGTGCAGAGGCACCGGTGGAGGGTTGGGGGGCTCCGCTTGATGAGGTTGACATGGTGGAGGTCGATGACTCCACCGGCGATGGAGACGATTTGGGGGTTCCGGAGCAGTCGGATGTACAGGATGTCCTGGAGCAGTGGGTGCCAGAGCAGCAGGCCGTCTCGGAGGGTGCCCATGCCTCAGGCTGTCTCGGGGGATGTGGAGGCTGGGCTTCGTGCTGAGATAGCGCGATTGGAGGGTCTCCTACGGAGACGGGAGAAGGAGCATAGAGATGCTTTGGTGGAGGTAACGTAGGAGAGGGATCTCCTACGGGCTCAGTTGACACAGCGGGATAGTGCACTGGCTGTGTATTGCCAACGAGATATGGATTGGGGTTGGTACCGGATAGAGTTAGAGACAGAGGTTGTCCGCCTCGGTGGACAGTTGCCTGTGCTTGGTGGAGGTGGTTCGTCGCACCGTACGAGAGGTAGTGAGACTGAGTAGTTTGCATCATCTCGTCGCAGGCGGCTAGGTGAGGGTAGTGTTGGTGGGCAGGGTGCGAAGGCTGGTAGCAGCCGCCCTGAGAGGTCCCATAGGACCCATACTACTGGGGGTAGTTCCAGTCGCACCGATCTTGCGTGATCATGGTGGCCGACTCCCTAGGCTTTGGGGATTTTGAGTTTTTGGTTTTTGTGAGGTCAGAGGACCTTATTGTAGCCTGAGGGCATTTTGACTTGATATGTATACATGACTCTTTTTGGTTTGATTATATACTTGTCATGGTTTATTGTTCTTTATGCACATTTATTTATGTTTTTGTATGCATATGCTATTATGACTGCGGATGATTTTAACTATATGATATAGATGTATGCATATGGAATGGATGGAATGATTTGTTGGTATACAGGCGGTGGCACCCTAGACTGTACAGGATTTACTGGCCTTCTGTACTATGTGATTGCTTTATGAAAGAACTTTTGCATTTGTAATAATTGTTTTGTATTTTCTGATGAGTTGCCTGATGGTGGTTGGGGGAAGCATTTCAAGGATTGCCTTGAATTTATTTGGATCTACCTCGATGCCTTGTTTTGAGACTACGAAACCCAAGAGTTTTCCAGATGTGACGCCAAATATGCACTTCTTGGGGTTTAGCCTAACCTTGTGTTCGATGAGGCGATCAAGGATCTTTCGTAAGTCATCGAGATGATTTTGGCGCAAAAGAGATTTGGCCAACAAATCATCCATATAATCTTCCAAAGTTTTATGCATGTGATTGTGGAAGATGTATGTCATAGTGCGTTGGTAGGTGGCGCCAACGTTTTTAAGGCCAAAGGGCATGACCTTATAACAAAATGTCCCCCAAGGCGTCGTGAACGCCGTTTTTAGTTGATCATCGGGATTTATACGAATCTGGTTGTATCCCGAGAAACCATCCATGAGGGAAAGCATTTCGTGGCCTGCTGTAGCGTCTACCAATGCGTCGATGCTAGGCAAGGGGAAATCGTCCTTGGGACTCGCTTTGTTTAAATCTCGAAAATCGGTGCATATGCGAATCCTCTCGTCAGGGTTTTTGACGGGTACCATGTTGGACAGCCATGGTGGGTAATCTACGCAGATGACAAACTGTGCATCCAACAGATTTTGTAGCTCATCTTTGACCATTAAGGCCATTGTTGGGTGCATCTTACGTAGGTTTTGCTTGACTGGCTTGACTGTCGGATCAAGTGTTAGATTATGTGTCACTAGTTGCGGGTGTAGCCCCGACATGTCTTTTTAGGACCATGCAAAAACCTCCTTCTCTTTGAGAAGGGCAATGTAATTGGCTTGCTCTTCGGGGGATAAACTTAACCCCAGCTTGATGATTTGCGGATTCATTGGATCAAAACCGATGTCTACGTCAATCGTCTCTTCGATTGACATGTGGGATCCGTCCTCCAACTGGTGTGGAGTTGGGATCAGGTGGATATCATTTGCTGAATTTAGATCTGCGTTGGGAATGTCGGGTTCCTCTTCAGCATGGAAGATATCCCGAGTCTATCCTAGGGTGAAATGAAACATCTCACCGCAAGGCCAGTACTCTAATGGGGATGGTGGTGAGTCAGCTCGATCCCAGTCTATGGCATCTAGGTCTAGATACAATGGTCGTGTTGGATCGGCTGGATTGCGGATAGGGGTGGTTAAATCAATGGAGATCATGTTGATGGAATGAATTTGGTCTCCATTGCCGCGTGGGTGTTGATTCAAACATCCTTGGTGATCCTTGTACCTCGGATCTGGCTCTGTGGGTACTGGCACAAAAGGATCGGCCCTATGTGCGGATAGAAGGACAGGGCCTGCCCTTGGCACTGATGGCCCTATGGGGTCTCTAGGTGGGAAGTGCTCCCTGTATGCCCGAAGTGGTGGATGAAGCACTTGGTTTAACTGTACTTGGTTTAAATGCCACCTATGCCTTGGTCCCATATTTAGATGTTCAAACATATCATCGATGTCTATGGGGTATTCCTGTTGCCTCATATGGTTGAGATATGCCATCTCAGTCTCATCCTCATAGTCGCTATCGGAGATCCATAGGCCTTCATTGGCTTCGACAACTATGTGCCCCTCTGGCTGGTATAGCCTCCCACTAGGCGTTTCTTGATCACTATCCTCACTCTACGAAAATCGGAAATATGGCACGCAGGTAGTCGATGTTGAAGAAGATATTTGAATCTTCTTCCTCCGGTAGATCACTTGGCCTTATGGTCGGCATGGGAGGCTCGTTTTGTTCGAGCAAGTTGATTTGGTCCCTTCTGGGTTGTTCCGCTCTCTGCGGGAGGGCTGGATTCTCTGGAGGTAGCAATTGCCCGATTGGAACTTTAAAGGGGAACATTGCCACGAAGTTCTCTCGATAGTCGTCAATGGGTGTCACCTGCGAGTGATTGCTATCGGACTCAAAAGGGTCCCAAGGTGCTACCTCATAATCGACTCATCTTCGAAGACCCCCCCTTGATCTTGTTCATATCCCTCTTGGAGGTTATGTCTTGAACTTTCCCCTTCCTCGATCAAAGGGGAGGGGTTGTTGAGGTCAACAAGGTTTGTTGTTAACAATGGGAGATAATCCCCCAATGTGTATGTTGTGTTGGGATTGACATATGGATCTTGTGCCAACCCATCCCTGTTGCCTAGACCTAGGCCTTGCATGGTTTCTACCAAGATGTCGAGGGGCAAAGGGTGGTTGAACCCTACTCTCGATTTATCATATTGCATCTGGTATCTCGGTTGATAAAGAATGCGCATTCCTTGTTCGTATCTGCCTAATCCATATCCATGCCAATTACATTGGTCTAGGTATTTCAAGGCGAAGTCCGGGTTGGACAGATAGTCAACATTCTCAACAAATGGCTCTTTGTCCTCTTCCTCTTATAGGTAGGGTTCAATGTCGTTCTCGAGGCCCCCATATACAAAATTGGTCTGATTTGGCGGGTAGCCTAAAGGGACGATAGTGCCGATGGGGAGGCGAGGTCTCCCCATGTCTTGCATGGATTCGAGCGCGGGTGTTGCCACAACGTTCCGCACTAGGTACTCCCCCAGGCCCGTATTGGCCATCTCAACGGTAATCGTCGGCGGTTGAGGGGGAGGGAATGGGAGTTCTACCTGAGTCCACTCCATGTTGGGTGAACCAAGTGTCTCGACTTCCATTCGGCTGGGCACCTCTTCGGTAGAGATGGTTGAGACTAATGGTGGTACCTCCTCTAGGGGCTTCTTCCCGTTGTCCTTCGGTGTGGCCACCATAGGTGGCGTCGTTGGTGAAGGAATAGACGACGAAGATGGGCCAGGTTGGTGAGTTGAGGGACTCAACAACGAGGATATAGGCGGAATCGGACCCTGTGTGGACGGATTCAATTGAAAGTCCAAATGTGTCGATGGGAGGGTCGATTGTGGCATCAACTGCACCGCATTGCAAAACTTAAAGGGCTCTAAGTCCGTTGGGACTACATGTACTTGCCTTTCGTATGTGTATTTGAGGCATTGATGGGCTATCGAAGGGACACACTTCATGTCCCTGATCCAAGGCCGGCCTAGCAAGATATTGTAGGCCATCTCACCCTCAAGGATGTGACACAACGTGCCTACTTGGATGGGCAGGACAATTGTGCCAACCGTCGAGCATAACGCATCGTTGAATGCTCGAAGAGTGTAAGTGGACGCCACAATGTGGGATGTTGGCAGCTTAAGGTGTTTTAATGCCGTTGTCGTGATTATGTTGTTGGACGAGCCAGTGTCCAACAACACCCTCTTGAATGGAATCCCGTTGACCCGCGCAATGACGTGCAGGGGTGGATCCACCATATCACCAGTCACCAGTTTCAGTTAGTCTTCCCTGAAGGTTATGACTGGTTATGTGCATTGTCTCACATGTCCCACGAAATTGTTGAAAGAATTGGCTTCGTGGGGTTGTAGCTCAATGGCTTTGAGTATCTCCATCAGAGCCTCCCGATGGGGCGGTGATTGTTGGATGAGCTCATAAATGGAGAGCCTAGCCGATGTGGTCCTTAAAATTTGAGTAAGTTTGGTCCGAATCGTGGCCACTGGTCTAGGCGGGAGAGGTTGCGTAGGGTGTTGTGGAGGTTGTGACGTTGACGGAACATCTCCTATAGCTGCAGCGGGTGTAGCCGTGTTTGGGTATCTTTTGTTCCGTGTCACGATGCTTATCATCCCTACGTATCCTTGCATGGGGCAGTTTTGTGTTACCTCGTTCACTTGTAAAGTCTTTGCCTGCGCATCATGGGCAGGCAGGGGGTCTTTGAAGACCTCCATCTGTTGGTTGCTCAGCGCTACGGGACTATCTACCGCGAGCGTTTTGTTGTCTATCAAGTCCTGCACTAAGTATTTGAATTTCCAACAAGTGGAGATTTCGTGTCCTTTCTGCCGGTGAAATCTACAATATAAGTCTTCCCTATAGCCCTTGGGTTTTGGCGTGTTGGGGTCTATGGGTCGACTTTCCGGCAAGTTTATCAGGTTTGCCGCGAACAAGCGGTCGAACAAGGAGTCTCTAGACTCCGTGAATTGTGTGAATTGTCGCCTAGGGCGACGCTGCTGATTTTGCTTTTTTTTATGATTTTCCTTTTCATAGTTATCAAGAGGAACTCCCTGATAATTAGCCTTTGGGGGTTGTGTCGTTTGTGCAGGCTTTGGTAAGTTATGGCAACCTGATTGACCGCAGCGGGTTTTGGTTGCGTGGGCCCAATTTTAGCATTTTTGGGCCACTCTTTCTTGCACGGCTTGGCAATCTCGCCGTTTTGTATTTTGATCTCCTCAATTATCCTGGCTTGCGCCAAGGCTTCTTTGAGGGTGGCATATTGTTGCAGCTGCAATAGCACGAAGATCGACCTTAAGCAACTCTTTGAAAACATTTGAGTCATGTCGGCCATGGGAGGGAGGTAAGGTAGCTTTGAAAGCAATGTTCTCCACCGATTCTTATAAGCAGCCATGGTCTCATCATCATACTGCTTAAGGCCAGCTAGGTCGCTTAAGGATGCCTTCTTCTTGGTGTTGAAGGCAAAACGTTCAAGGAACGCGTCCACTAGCTGGCTTAGATTATTGATGCTATGCTTCGGCAATCGGGTAAACCAATCCGAGGCGGGGCTCGCGAACGTGGTTATAAACGTTCTCAGAAGCAATGCATCGTTGTCCTGAATGCCAAAGCATTGACTCAGGAACCTTGTTACGTGCTCTTGGGCATTCTCATCCCCTCTAAAAATTGCCAATTGAGGCACTTTGAAGTGGTCAGGGTATGGGGGTGTCGGAACTGAAGGATGCACGGGGTGACTGCGGAGTTGGCATAAGGTGGGCTTTTGGGGCCCCGAAGTCTTAGTCTCCACAGACTCTAAGCGCTCTAGCAGTGCTTTGTATGCATTAGAGGATTTGATTTCCTCTTCTTTGGTTTGTTCCCGTTGTGAATTGCGAGGAACTTGAGGCCTATGGAGGGGTAGCTGGATAGCGACCTCTGCCTTGGTAGGGCGTTTCAGCCCGCTCTTCTTCTCGCTCAAATTCCTCATAGGCCTCTTGAGGAGTTTTTGGGCGTGACCTATAAACACGGGCGGGTGCCCGAGAAAGGCGCCCATCATTGGTTCTAGGAGTGGCCTCCCGCTCAAGTCTAGGAGGTCTTGGAGGCAACGCTTGATAAGGTCGTGGAGACCTGTCTCGTACGAAGGGGTTGTGCCTTTCATAAATTTCTGTCCTATGTGTGCGAGGGGTTGGAATCCTCTCATGCATAGTGTTCTGGAACAACTCATCTGCCTGGCGCTGAATGCGCTCTTTGTTAAGATGATACAGTTGTTCTAACTGCTGCTAATCTTGCCTAAGCTGCGTGATTTGCGCTTGGTGGGCGGCATGTTTGGCAAATGCCAAGTCGATTTGTTCCGCCGTCCTAGGTCTAGGAGGCCTAGCTGCCTCCCCAACATATCTATGTCGGTCGTAGTGATCCGAGATCTCTATGGGTCGCTTTCCTCTTTCGAGGTTAGCAACATTCACCCGAGGCTCTGGCCTCAATAGGTGATCTTGATAATCAGCAGGTGCAGAGGCGCATTGCCCCCGTGCGGTGTATTGCTCTTAAGGAATATACTGGTTTTCCTCGTGCTTCCTTTCGTACATGTGAAAGGGACGGGCAGAGTTGGCTCGCCCTATCTGAAGAGCCTTGCGTTCTAGATTTGGCCTATTAGTTCTAACAGTAATGAGGGGTGGAGGAGGAATGATATAATCATGTGGGCCCTCCTTATGGACCCTATGCTGCTCTAGCGCTTCATCGCGCAATGGCCACTCATAATGAATGTCTAAGGGGGCCTTCCCATGTGTGTACTCCTCCTGAGAGGGTCTGTGTTGAACGGGAGTTCCCCTCAAAGGGTTGCCTCTATAGTCCTGTTCTGTAGTGGTATAGTGTGGACTATGTTGTGGGTCAGGCTGCCAAGGTGGTATAACCAAGTCCTTGGGGCTATAACGGAGGTGACTTGTGCCTCTTTGCATACTTTCCGCAGCTTCGGCCCGTGATTGGGCTTGGCTACGGGTATACACCATGGTGGTGGTTTTTCTAAAAAGATATGTATATTTTTATCTCCTTTACAATTTTTATGCTATACCAAACAAAAGGGGACCACACAAACAAAGAAATGATTATCTTGTTTACTGATTAAATGTGTGTCCTAGATTTGGTTCAGTGTGTTTGATTTTTGTTATGTAAATCTTGTAAAGAAAACTTTGTTATACATGCATAATGAGGGCTCTTGTATCTCCAAAATGGTCGCCCCTTCAATATACCATTGCCAGGCCGTTATACCGAACCTCTCAATATACTCGCCCTTACGTGAGGGAAACTATTGGTACGCGAGAGCAGAACAGTAAGTGGAACATAGGCGGTACGGAAGGGGGATCGCTCTGTTTTTGACACCTACCTTAGAAGACTTATCCTCATTCACGGGGAATCACCCTCGCTACACTTGGTCAACTTTAGTCAGGATTTACATCTAGCAACAATCGCGGTCAGGGTATATGTATGCAAAATCCAAGCCAAGGTGGTGATGAAACCCACCGTTGGTCTTGATCAAGTGTTGGGGTATTAAGACCAACTCCTTGATGTTAATTTTATTAGGTGGTGTGTGTGGTTCCTTTTAATTGTGTAAAGAAAGAAAACATACAACAAAAGATGATTTTCACTAATGCAATGCTTTAAAGTACGTTTTATCTTTCAGAGAATTAGTAGCAAAAAGGAAATCACAAAACCTAACTAGAACTGAAACCTATAATGAGGACTTGCCATTTGTGCAAGTATCATGCAAGCAAACCAGAGAAACATGCATTCCTAATCAAGTTCCTTCTATTTAATTTACTCTATGTTTTTATTTATTTATTTTTTTCTTTATTGCAAGAAAGGAAAACAAACTACTTAACCTTTCTATGCAAGTGTCTGAAAATAAAGCAAAGAAAACAGAAAATTGCAGAAACAGAAAGTAGAAAAACACA
The DNA here is from genome assembly GCA_028583015.1 of Wollemia nobilis. Lineage (NCBI taxonomy): Eukaryota > Viridiplantae > Streptophyta > Pinopsida > Araucariales > Araucariaceae > Wollemia > Wollemia nobilis. The sequence continues at coordinate 17,801,246 of JAQPPZ010016946.1, read as the reverse complement.
GAGGATGTTCAAAAGGCCTACCTCTTCTCTGTCTAAGCCAGATGCCTCTGAGTTTCTGCTCAGAAAATGCATAGAGCTCTAATCGTCCCGGGGTGGGACGAATAGCAGGTCTGCATTCGTCACAGGGTGGGACGAATACGTATTCGTCCCGGGGTGGCACGAGTAGCAGTCCAGTGCCCGAATGAGTAACACCTGCAAAGAAAAACCACAAAATTTGGATCAGAAACTTGATCCTAACAGCAGGGGACAGGGTCCCACCGTGATCGCTACTGAAAGCATGTAGAAAAACGGCGTACCGATATGATGCAAACAAAAATAGATATAGATGCTAAGTCCTACGAATGCGATGGGCAATGCATGAAGGAAATGACGTAGAAACGAGATGTGAGCAAACAAAGCGGGGCCTCCTTTATTGATATTGCTTTTAATCTGATTACAATACGTCCCCCCTCTAGGGCTCAGGACATTTGATACAATTTGTTACATTAATGGATGCCCGAAAGAAGCCGCGCTTCCAAGATCGGACGGTACGCTTCTAGCGTCTTCCGCGTGCCCACACTCGAAGTGGGCGGGCTAAAAGTTGCCGCCGCTTGTGTCCGTGTGTTCGTCGTTCCTTGTTGCCCCTCTAGTATTCCTGGCGGCGAGATCCTGCACATAGAAAGACAACAAATCGTTAATAGCATATGCGTATCTAGAAAAACATGCAATCCCCAAGGCCTCCAACGGGCGCTTGTGGGATATCAGTGATAAGATTGATAAATCGATTACAGAATGATATGGAAATGTAAAGGACAACGTCTAGAATTGGTATCACCTGATTTTGCGTCGAAGCGGCGTCGGACGGCCCCGTTATGCTCGTTTGCCCGTTGGGGGCCTCTCCAAAGCGAGCGCTCCAATGTTCCGCCTATGCTTATCCAAATCACTTGAAACTCACGGGTTAGGCATTATATGTAATTCTAAGACTACCTAGATGCTCGAAATTTGCATATCCTGCCCAGATTCTCCTGTATGTGACAGAGGGCGCCTGCGAGCTAGTTAATACATAAAATAATAAAACGATCGTCAAATCATGTCAGAATGAGTTCAAACTTTAACAGAGGCATTAGGATATCATCTGGGACATATTGCAAAAGGAACAGTAAGGAAATCATGCACAAATTTCTAATCGCTCTAGGGTGGGACGTTGGGACTGTCGCAAAACCTGCAAAAAGTGACCTTGCAAATGTCCTGCCTAGAGGCCTCCAAAACTCCTGCAAACTTGTGGTTAGACTAAAAACAACATTTTGAGATGACCCAGAAGGTCAGATTTGGCAGATTCTGCCCAAGTTATCTTGTATCCGAAGGTGCTCCCTGTAGGTTAGTAGACGCATAAAATGACAGAAACTAGGTCAAATCATGTCAAAAAGCAATGAAATTTGGACAACAACATAAGTACATTAGATATAAAAGAATGCAAAAAGAACAGTAACAAAACCATGCACAGATTTCTAATCGCTCCGGGGTGGGGCGATTAGGACTGCAGCAGTTTGGGGGCGCCCGGGGGTGGGACGCCCACCGTTTAGGGCCTAGTTTTGACACCAATCCAAGTGGGATGGGTCCAAAACTTCCTAGGGGGTTGTGTCGACGAGTTTGGGGTGGGATTGTGGTCGATTGCTTGGGTCTTTGGATCTGGATTGCATTCCTAGTGTTCACCCGATAACCTCTCTTCCAGAAGAGAGAGATTAGGGATGTAGGAAGCACAAAGAGGAATGGGGGTATAGTTTGGCAGCACTTCGTTGCTCCAAATGCTCCAACTCTGTTCTTTTTTGGGGTGAGGAGGCTCACCTTTTTATAGACCTAAGGGTCTCCTTTGAATGCGCATGCGAGGGCGCCACTTGGCTCATTATGCCTTTTTGGGGGAGAGAAGATTCCTCCCTGATTTAGGGCCTCCTTGATTGAGGCCTCCATGATCATGGCGAGGCTTGATTGAAGCCTCTCTGATTTGAAACCGTCCCTCGCAATCCCATGCCTTGAAGGTGGAGTTAGGTGGCGGATTTGGGCTGCCATTTGTCAAGGTTTGACTTTTTGCCAGTCAAAACCTGCTAATCGTCCCACCCTGGAGCGATTGCTGCTAATCGTCCCGGGGTGGGACGAATAGGATTCTAATCGTCCCGGGGTGGGACGAATAGGGAGCAAAGTGCTTAAAAGGTGCAAAACTGACCTCCTATGACCTTCCAAAACTGATTTGGGAGTGGTTAGGACCACTGTTTAACCTCCGGAGGCTGCCCTAGGGGGTATGTATGCCAATTTGGTCAGTGCTTGTAGTCACATAATCGGATTGGTGCTGTTTTGGTGTCTACACTTTGTTTTGATTGTTGTTGGTTTGGATGCAAATTTGTAATCGTGCTGCTTGTTCTTCCCCACCCGAAACAAATGATATTTCCATTTCTTTTTGCACATTTATCCCTTTCCAACACTCTTATCTAAACCCCCAAAAACTAGATTAGTATAGGAGCCGGCCTTCTCCGGAGATTGGCACGAAAGGCATCCCTTCCTTCCGGCCTTTCAATCTGCTGGGCGAATCTAGGGCGCAAAAGATTAAAATCCTTTCCTAAGTGGCAGATTCGTAACCAACAGTTTCTCTGGCACGCCCGGTGGGACACGAGTGTTCCACCCCAAAAACAGAATCGAAGCATCGGTGTTCGCTTCATTGCTGTCAAATCTGAACACCTGGCGACTCTGCTGAACCTGAATATTCTCTGAGTCTTGAAGACCGGTCCAATATCAAAAGCTCCTTCATGCATACAAGACGATGGAGAGTTAGGAATGCAGGACCACAAGAGCCTGAGTTTTACGAGCTCGACATCAACGCTGCTGGAGAGCACCCGAGGCTGATTGATTATCAAGCCCATCAAGACGAAGCTTTTGAGCATACAACTGAGACTGAGGAGACAACTTCAGAAAGCACAGAAGATTATCACGATATTGATCAGCTCGATCAAGACGCAAATATGGCAAATCCTCAGCCAAATGCTCCTGAGCTGTTTCCGACAGTTGACTCCACTGGACCCCTCAATCTAGCTGATCAAGATGTTGTTCCACCCGCTGCATTGAAGGCTATTCCCACGTATGATGGAACTGGGAAGACGGCCTATGAACATATTCAAGATATCCTGGCCTTGGCTGCGCTTCACGCCATCACTAATGAAAGTGTCAAGACCCGGTTGTTGGCTCTCTCTCTGCGAGGGAAGCTTCTATACTGGTATAGATCCTTGCCGGAAAACACTATTACGGGATGGGCTCAACTGGCCGGACGGCTAGTTAAAGGCTTCAATGAGTCTGCGGATCCTTCCTCGCTGCTGCACCAGTTCCAAACCATTCAGCGGCATCCACAAGAGGAGATCTCAGATTTCAATGTGAGATTTGCGAGATCATGGAAAAGAGTACCCATTGAACTGCGTCCCTCAGACGGACAAGCTGCTCACTACTACCTCAGAGCGTTTAACTCAGACATCTGTTTGGTCATCAAGTTGGCTCGTGTAAACACTTTCCCTGAGTTGTATGAGGCAGCCCAGAGGGCAGAGCTAGACATGATTGCCATAGGTAGACTTCCGCATAAGATGCAGCCACCGATCTACCCTGATTTCCCGCAGTCACAATATCCACCGGCGTCCGCTGGGGCGCCTTCCTCATCCAATGCATATCAAAATCCATCATGGAATCCCGCACCAGTCATGTCACAGTATGGTCCGCCCCAAGTGCATTTTCCCAATCCACCGACGCCTCAACTCCCGTCTGCCCCTCAATATCCATCACTTCCCGCTCCCCCACAGTACCCGACATTGCCTCCACCACCACCGTTAGCGCCGTTGCCTCCGCCAGCCCAGCCTGCACAACCGGATATGGACATACAGACTAAGATTCTGCAAGAAGTGCGGACTCTTTCTTCTGGCTACCGGACGTTGTCCAATGATATGGCCATCATGAAGAAGAAGCAGGCCCAACAAGAATTTGCTCCAAGGAGGTCTTATCCTCCTCCCGCACTGACGAGAGACCAAGTGGCTCAAAGGCCGCCAGCGAGAAATGCTCCCAACAACGCGCAGCCGAGCACTCCAGACAATGTGCACTGGTGCTCTACGTGCAATGACCCTCATGGGGAGGCTACCTGTATGCTGCATCAACATTATATTCAAACTCTTGAAGGCAGCATCCCGCCGGATGAAGAAGTCAACATGCTTCGTGAAGAGGGGAGCAACTTTGCGGTCTCCGAGGAAGACCCGGTGTCTATCCTGACCAGGGACGGGAAGAAGCCGATAGAGGTAGAGGCAGCCCAGATGCAGCCTTTGAAAGTGTACACTAGGCGAGAAAAGGCGCCATCTGCTGCGAAAGTTCCTGACAAAGCACCTTTGCCTCCACCAGCAAAAGAGAAGACGCCACCCACGAAGGCCCCAGAGGTTCAACCTCCAGCGGAAACCAAGGAGCAGGCTCGAGAAAAGCTCAAGTACCCGTCGTTGACAAAGCGACAGAGGGTCGAGGCCACGCAGCAGTACCGTACCAAGTACGAGCCGGCAAAAGAAACGGAAGTGCCCAGTACTTCAGCTTACAACATAGTTGATGAGCTCAAGAAGACCCCGGCGAAGATCAGCATGTACGATGCTCTGCAGCTTCCTGGACAAGTAGATTTGTTACACGAGTCTCTGAAGACCTCAACAGGAGGAAAGCCACCACAGCCCGTGCTAGCTCAACCCCTGACAACTTCAATCACGGGGAAGAACAGACCACCGCCATTTTACTTGTCGCTGCAGATGGAGGGACACATAGTGCATAACTGCATTATTGATTCCGGCGCGTCAACCACCGTCATGCCAAGGGCGGTCTGTGAAGAAATCGGCATGGAGTACACGAGAAGCAGTCAAGGCGTCTTGCAGCTAGATGGCACTCCTGTGAAGACAGTTGGCGTCATCAAAGACATTCCTATCCGGTTGCACAAGGCACCTGAGGTTGTGGTCATTCAAGAAGTTGTGGTTGTTGACCTGGAGCCCTACTTTGGCATGTGCCTCTCGAGAGAATTTACCGCCAAGCTGGGTGGATATCTCTCGATGGACTACTCTCACATGGAGATCCCCTTCAAAGGGAGTAAAGTCAAGATTTACAATGGAAAACCCTCAACTTTCCTAGTTGAAAAGATACCAGGGGAGGGGTTGCAAGATGATGTTGTCCATCTGGTCACTGAATTTGACAAAGAGGTGAACTTGGTGGAGGAAGCCATAGAGCAGCTACAAACGGAGGATGAGTTCTCCTTGCAAGACTTCAACGCCATGATCGAATCAGACATAGGTTGTTACTCCATCACCCAGCCCGAGAAGCCGAAGGAGACAGTAAAAGAAGACATAGGCCCTGCCCCAAATGAGTTGTGGAAGTTGTACTTTGACGGCGCCAGATGCAAGAACGGCGCAGGGGCAGGGGTCCTTCTAGTCTCGCCATCGGGAGAGCAAAAGGAATACTGCTACAGGCTGGCGTGGAGCTGCACCAATAATGCGGCTGAGTATGAAGCCCTGTGTTTAGGGTTGAAGAAGGCGGAGAGACTGGGAATCAAGCAACTGCAGATCTTTGGAGATTCCGAGTTAGTGTGCAAGCAAATCACAGACAAGTGCACTGCAAAGAAGCACTATCTTAAGGCATACCGTAATCGGGTCTGGGACCTGCTGGAATCATTCGAATCCTTGAATGTCAAATCCATTCCCAGGGAGAAGAATAGACATGCAGACATCTTGGCGTCCATTGGAGCCAGGTACGTCCCGGCTGATGACACTGTCCAGAAGCCGAAGCCGGTTCGTACCATCTACAGGCCTTCTGTGCCTGATAAGGACACCCACTGGCAGGTGTTCGATTGCGACGAAGATATCGTCAATTTTCTGATTCACGAAGCTAGCACAATCGAAGGTAGAGACCCTGATGACGAGCAATATGAGGGGTTAATACAGTTGAAAAATAATCATGTCCCAAAAGGACTGATTACCTTGGAGAGCCTGTTTGACCAAAATGACAGGGCCATCTCACACCGAATCAAGGTAGATGCCAAACAATACATGGACCTGGAGCTTGAACCTGGTAAGGTGATTAAAGTTGGCATAGACTGCACTCCAGAGGAGCTGAAGCAGATTCGGGCCCTGTGCAAGGAGTACCCAGACATTGTCGCCTGGTGCTACCAGGACTTAAAGGGGTACGACAGAGAGATTATCCAGCACACCATAGAGCTGGAGGAAGGTGTGAAACCCTTCAGGCAGAAGCAGAGAGCGGTTAACCCGAAGATCGAGGCTATGATGAAAGCAGAACTTCTGAAGATGCTAGAAGCCAAGATCATATATCCTATCAAGCATTCTTCTTGGGTCGCAAATCTGGTTCCCGTGAGAAAGAAGAACGGAGACATCCGCCTCTGCGTGGATTTTCGTAATTTGAACCAGGCCTCGCTTAAGGACCACTATCCGCTCCCGCAGATCGACCAAATTCTTCATGTGGTCGCAGGAGCCCAACGGTTCTCTCTTCTTGACGGATTTTCTGGCTACAACCAAATCTGGGTGAAAGACGAGGACCAACACAAGACGACGTTCACCACCAAATGGGGGACGTTCGCCTATCAGCGCATGCCATTCGGCTTATCCAACGCTAGGGCCACATTCCAGAGGGCCATGGACCTCGCATTTCGGGAGCTGTTAAATAAAATCATTGTCATTTACTTGGATGACATGACCGTGTTTTCCCACAAGAGGGAAGAGCACACCTCCCACCTGCGGCAAGTGTTTGAAAGATGCCGAGAATTTGGTATATCCATCAACCCCAAAAAGTCAGTCTTCGCTGTGAGGGAGGGGAAGCTGTTGGGCCATGTAATTTCAGAAAAGGGCCTTGCAGTTGATCCTGATAGAGCGGAGGCTCTTCTCCGTTTGTCGGCCCCAATCAATAAGAAAGAACTGCAGTCCTTCTTTGGCCAGATTAACTTCGTAAGGAAGTTCGTGCCCGATTTCGCTCAAGTCATAAAGCCCATGGCCGAACTATTGAAGAAGGATGTTGAGTTCCTCTGGACTGAAGAGAGAAGGCAGGCCTTTGAAGAGATCAAGGCAAGGATTGCCCAGGCGCCCGTACTGATAAACCCAGACTATTCAAAGGATTTCATCCTGTATGCGGTAGGCGAGCCTGAAAGTTATGCGGCAGTCCTGACACAAAAGGGAGATGACGGCGAAGAGCGACCAATAGCCTTCTTGAGCCAAGTAATCCAGCCGCACGAAGAAAGATACAATTTTATTGAGCGACAAGTGCATGCGGTCATGAGATCCTTGAAGAAGTTTAAGCACTTTGTATCTCAGAGCCGGGTTACAGTTTTTGTAATACACCCCGATGTCAGAAATTTTATCATTCAGGGTGAACCGGGTCACAAGAGGGCAGGATGGATCGCCAAAATCCAAGAATTCGACATAGAGGTGCGACCCACCAAGCTAATCCGAGGTCGGGCTCTATGCAGGAAAAATTGACTAAGGCAGGGGACCGAGCGCCCGTTGTCGCTCCAAAACTCAGCGTCGTCCGTTGTCGCTCCGAAAAATCAGCGATCCTGAGCAATACGACAAAGAAGGGCAGCCAAAAATTTTCTAAGTGTGATGGCAGCGCCGCCCGCTGTCGCTCATTTTTTGAGCGACGCCGGGAGTCGCTCCCAATTTCGAGCGACACTCGGCGGGACCAAGACAGGGAGGAAGAAAAAGCGCTAAGTGTCGGCGTCCGCTGTCGCTCAATTTTGGAGGACCGTCGTCGCATGGTTTTTTGAGCGAAACTCGGCGGAGTGAAAGAAAGAAAGCAAAAAATGTAAAAAGTTTTTTCAAGGCACTCTCCCTCCGTCGCTCATTTCTCAAGCGCCGCCCGCGGTCGCTCGTTTTTTCGAGCGACGCTGGTCGTCGCCCCCTTTTCAAGCGAAACCCGACGAGGTGGGGGGACTTCAAGCAAAGTGAAGGTGAAATTTTTTCTAAGTCCCCAAGGACGCCGATCGCTCGCCAAAACGCAAATAGCCCAAAAGCGCTCAACTTTTCAGCGACAGTGGCCCCCGACACAGTTTTCAAAATAACGAACCTCTTGGCGCGTGCCTGAGTGGCGGCAGGTGACGTCATCAGGGTGCATGTTTTTTAAAATCCAGATGACTGCGCGATTTTCAAGGCGGATTGCATTAAAGGCAAGGACGAATGTCGGACCAATCAGTAATAAGGTGCGCTAACCAAGGGAGATTTTGCGCACGGCCCACGAAGAATAACGGCGCTCCACACCCACTTCGCGCACCCGGGCTTTAATTCCAGCATTCGACATTAATGCCACCTTTGCACCGTAAAAAGGGCTTAGTCGCTCATTTTACTGCCATTATTGAACCAGTTGAAATCTGAGCTGCGCCAAGGAGAAAAAGAGACGAATTTTACCAGCAATCAATTGAATTATCAAAATTACCTCGCTGCCATGGATAAAAAATCAGGTGCAGAAAAGGGTAAAGCCCTCATGCAAGCAGCCTCTAGCGCATCTCAGAGTGATTCGCAGGAGCAAGCAGCTTCAGGCTCGCCTGGAACAGGAGCGCGACAAGAGAAGAAGGGCAAAGGAAAGAAAAAGAGCAAAGGTCCTCTTCCGCCGCCTGTGGACCGCCTGGCTAGATATAGAGATGGCAATTATACGCTCAGTATCACGCAGTTGCGACTCGCGATAAAGGAATGGTGCAACAAAGTCTCGGCCTCGCACCCTTTCGGTGCAGCATTCCACTCGAACCTATCCTGGTTCCTGTGCCCTCCTGTTCACCACTGCCCGGAGCTGGTTGAGGCCATCGCCAGATATTACAAGCCGAGCACGCGGCAAGTCTGCGACCACGAGGGGAGGGTATTGTTCTCCATCTATAAGGAAAGCGTCCAGATGGCTTTCGCGCCAGGGCACTTGCCGGACCGGAACTGCGTTTTCAGAAGGATCAGCCTGGGTGAGCAAAGAGACAAATGCATTGATAATCAAAAAATGAGGAAATTCCTCAACGCCCAGCTGAAACAGCCACTGCGAGACAGAGAATGGCCGAAGTGGCCCATATCGTTGGAGGACTTCAAAATCCGAGCTATTTATAGCATGTTGGCCTGGGTGTTAGGCTGCGACACTGACGCAGTAGTGCACCCATATCAAATTTCCCTGGCGGAGTGCATCCTGCACGAGGAATACTACGACCCCAACGCTCCGAAATCAGGAACGAGGCCAGTCTTCTTTAACTGGGCAGATTGGGTTGCCTACGGGATTCACTCAAGCCTCGTAGAGCTGAAGGAGGAAAGGAGCACAGAATTCAGGTATTGTTCGTTCCTCGCATGGCTGTTCTTGTTCCACATGCACAACCAAATGAATACCGTTCCAGTTCAGCAGAGGGACGAAAGTGGCGCGCAGTTGCCGGTCTACGAGTGGACCAACATCTTGTACAGGAGGGGGTCGTACTATGATTTTAATTTCAAATTCTTGGGCGCTGCCCTAGCCCTCATAAATGGCGTAACGACGCGTCCTCCTCTGGAGATGAGGAATTATCTTGTCAAAGAAGGAATTGGCGACACCTTCAAGCTGACGCAGGGCGTTGTTATCAGAGTGTTCGGATTCAAGGGCAAGCCCTTTCTGCTGCCGTACTTCTGCACCGAGTATCACTTTTCCTTAGAGGCAGCACGACAGATGGACTACGTGGAACGAGAATACGGCCAGGGGAGAAGGAAGGGCCACATCTTCCTGTATCCATTAATTTGGGGCGATGTTGAGGTCCATGAGTGCGGGCAGCATCAATTCCTGGCAGCCACCCTTCGGAGTTTCGGCCTGGTGGAGCTCCCCCAGCGCTGGAAATATGATCCGATAGAGAAAATAAATAAATTTATACATGCCTGCCCGCGAAAAGAGATCATGATAGAAAGGGAGAACCCGACAGGGCACGATATGGAGTGGCATATTGAAGAAATGCAGTCGCTCCCACCATGGCTAGATTTTTACTGCATAGAGGCGGAGTACGATCCCGAGCACAACAATGACCACAAAACAAACTCCGTAGGCTACAGAAGGATGCTGTCAAAAGTAAAGCCGCTGGGCTGGAGCGAAGAAAAGATAGCGCAGTGTTGGATAGCCAGGTGTCACACAAAGAGAGACAAGTCAGAAAAGTTGTTGGCCGCTGACCACGAGTTCTCCGAACTCTATGACAAAAATATTAACACGTGGCAGCCGCTCGTTTTTCGTGATATCGTGCCCCACGGCGTCAAGCGCAAGCATAAAAAGGGGACCTCACCCCAAAAGTCAGTTATGCAAGGAAGTTCAAGCAACGAAGCATTGAGAAGCCAAGGAGTAGGCCCCATGTTGCAGTCAACTCCGAAAAAGTCGCAGCAGTCCGAGCGGGAAACCGTACAGTCCACCCAAGCAGCTGAAAAGGGCTCGAAGCCATCAAAGTCAAAGCCGAAATACAGATTCACGGTTTCCGGTGCGGCACCAGACGATCCAACCTCAGCCGCTGCAGCTGAACCAGAAAAAGCGGCTGCGACAGGAGCGAAGAAGAGAAAGAGGTCTGAAAAGACCAAAGAAAAGCGGTCCGCGCCCAAGAAGGAGACTGTACGGCAGCCCAGAGCGACTCCGCAGAAGGAGGTTACTGACAAGGAGGTTGTGAATCTTGTTGAGGACAACCCGCAGAGAGAGGCAGAAGTGTGGGCAACGCAAGTAATCAAGACGCCAGCCCATTCTGGGCACGCAGGTACGTCTCCTCCCCTCTCCAAAAATTCCCCTGAAGTTTTGCCCGCCGCACCTTCCTCCTCGTCCGCTGAGCCCATTACCTCTGCATTGTCTCAGTCACCTATCACTCAGCCCCCTGCTTCCCCATAGACGTTTGGCCATTTCGCCCAAGACCCCAACATTTTCCAAACCCTGGGCCAAACCCTAGGTCATTCGCAGTTGGCCAGCGTCGCCGAAGAAGTCCCAAGTTCCCCTCGCCCTACATCTCCCGCGGCTGCATACCCTGAAAACCCTTCTCCGCCCCCTCAGGAGCCGCCCACCATTTCCCAAGCCCAGTCGCCCTTGAAAGCGACTGAATCATCAGGCGCCGCCCGTACCTCTTTGTTTGCAACCGAGAAAATGCCCGAGCAGGACTTATCTTTGGGCTATCCCTTGTACGGAGAGCTGGAGCTTGTGGAACGACAGCTGCAGACAACAGATGATCAGCCCATGGCAGCCAAGGCAACTCAGGGCTCCCTCAAGTTTATCCAGGGAGTCAGAAAAAGAAGAGGCGAAGAAATGGCTGTGGTGGAGAAGCGCAGCAGGATCGACCTGGACAGAAGGGTGATCCACATTGAGAAAAGGGTCCCCAAGGTCAAAAAGCCTATCAAGGACATGACTGACGACGATTATGATTACCAGAGCAAGGATAAAAGCCTAGACGACGTCGTCGAGGAGAACGAGATAGGCGGGATCAAAAGGAAGGCCGACACGCTGTTCATCAAACAACAGGAGACGAAGCAGAAGGTCTACCAGCTCGAAGACGAGAAGAGGCAGCTGGAAGAGGACTTAGCGAAGTCGCAAGCGCAGCTGGAGACTGCCCAGGAGGAGGTCCAAAAATTGAAAGATCAACTCGCAGCCTCTCAGCAGGAAACAACAGAACAGAAGGCGACCGCTGATAAGTTGGCCGAGGAGAAAGAAGGAGCGCTGGCGCATATTGCCCAATTGCAGGGACTGCTTCAGGAGACCCAGAGGCAGCTAAAGGAGAAAGCGTCACAGGCCGCTGCTTTTTCAAAGGACAGGGTCAAGGAAATAAGAGCCAGCCTGCTGAAGGGGTTCAGGACCAACGTCTCCAGGTCGCTCGCTGTCCTTATGTTCATCACCAAAGTTCAAGAAGTTTCTGCCGAGGGAAAGCCTGCGGTAGAGGGGGCCGAACGCCAAGCCCAGCAGTGGCTCAGCTTGGCGACCAAACTTGAGAGATTTGAGCGCCAACGCCCCCAATTTCCCCCTATGTCACAAATTGCCCAAGATTGGGCCGCTGCAAGGGCAACCTTGCATGTATATTTTGAAAAAACAGAGAAAATCAGGAGGGCCAGGAAGATCCTGGATGCACTGGAAAAGGAGAAAGATATATGCCTGGTTCCCCTCCAGACCCTTAATTCACTGGGATTTCCAAGTTTCATCGGAGAAAATGGAGACTGCCGCCCCAGAGAGGAGTTGATGCCGATCTGGGAAGCCTTCGAGGCAGACACATCAGAGATTGACAACTGGGCGGACCCAGTTCTTGAAGAGCAGGTTACTCAGTTGGTCTCCCGATTCTGCAAAATCAGCGCCTGCCTCCACGAATTGGGGGAAAGACTCTCCACGATTGACATGTTCCAAGTTGAGGCATTCAAGCTTATGCTGGGGGATCTCGGCAATCTACAGCCCTTCCAAGAAGCAGCATGGGCCCAGGCTCGGGCCACTTATGAGCATGTCCGTGATCGCCTCAATCCCCCAGAAGAAGAAGAAGGCGAGGACCAGTCTGGTGAGGAAACTGAAGGAGAAGAGGAAGATTTAGGGAGAAAATCCGGCGAAGACAGCGAAGAGGAGGTTCAGAAAGGAATTCAGCAAAAGCAGCAACAAAAGGAAGCAGGGACCGGAGAAGACTCTATGCCCAAAGGATGAAGGCATGGGTCCTTGCATCGAGGCGAGCTCGATACCCCGCGAGCCGCCAGGAATGTTGTCACATTTTGTAAAGGGGTAAAATTTCTGAAAATTCAAGAAAATGCTGCTACTTCTCTCCTTTTCCTTGTAGTCTTTCTCTTCTAGTTTCCATGTTTCATTGTCTTCCATTTTCTGTTTTTCTTGTTTTACTTTCAAGTATCTCATCTGTTTGAAAAAGGGGCAAAATTGTAAAAATTGTAAAATTGGCTAAGTATCAAACTAGGAGCGACGCCCGTCGTCGCTCCGTTTTGGAGCGCCGCCCGTCGTCGCTCCCCCTTTCGAGCGACCATGGGCGGAGGACGAAAAAATAGCCAAAATACTCTAAGTGTAGACTGCCTGTTGTCGCTCCAAAATCCAGCGCCGCCCGTCGTCGCAACAAGTTTTCAGCAACCATGGGCGGAGGAGTTAGCAAGCATGAGCCTCCCGCTGTCGCTCATTTCCCAGAGCGCCGCTCGTTGTCGCTGCAGTTTTTGAACAACTTTGGGCAGAGAATATAGAAGATAGAAAATTGTCCAAGTGTTGGCTCGATCGTCGTTCCGTCGTCGCTCCATTTTGGAGCCCTGCCCATTGTCGCTATTTTGAGTGAAAGTGGGCGGAAGGAGAGTTAAGAAAACAGAGAAAATCCTGTGTAGCCTCCCGCTGTCGCTCAGTTTTGCCAGCGTCGCCCAACATCACCATCCTTTGCCAACGCCCGCCTACTTTCACCCTCCCCCCTACATCAGCAAACCGCACATATTTCGAGATTTATGCCGTCAGGAAGTGACAGATTGTGTGCTGCCAAGGTACAGGGTAGATGAACATTGAAGAACAAACTGTACTTCATCTACCGCATTCAACCGGACCTGGCTTTCCCGCCCACCAGACCTGTCCAGGGATGTACAGTTTTCAGAACAGCCATATCTCAAGTACAAGTACAGCCGACAGGGGTCTCATCCAGGCAACTTTTTACAGCTTTTACAGCTTTTGCCGGTCCTTGGGATCCGTGCATGATTGTATTTTGGGGGGAAATTCCTGCTATAAAAGGCAGTTTATTTCATTGTAAAAGGGGGGGAACATATTGCTAGAGAACTCTGCTGTGACGGATCACCTTCTACTTAATTCAAAGCATCCTTGGCTCTGCTTCTTGTCTCTGTCTTTTATGCTGCCTTCTGCTAGTATTTCTGCTTCATGTCCATTTATATTTCTGTCTGTTTGAATTCTGAATTCTGGATTTGGGCATTGGTGATTATTTGGATCTGGAATACTAACCAGAAGGATACATAGGGTAGAATAACAGCTGCAATTTCTGTTACATGCTTTGTTTTAATTGTTGTTGGTTTGGATGCAAATTTGTAATCGTGTTGCTTGTTCTTCCCCACCTGAAACAAATGATATTTCCATTTCTTTCTGCACATTTATCCCTTTCCAGCACTCTTATCTAAACCCCAAAAAATTAGATTAGTATAGGAGCCGGCCTTCTCCGGAGATTGGCACGAAAGGCATCCCTTCCTTCCGGCCTTTCAATCTGCTAGGCGAATCTAGGGCGCAATAGATTTAAAATCCTTTCCTAAGTGGCAGATTAGTAACCAACACTTACCAGGGCTTGCAGTAACCGAACCCTCTTTTATTTACCAAAAATACATTGCTCACACAAGTCTAGATTAGAAGACTTAATCCCAAAAAGCATACCTTTGTCATGCAGAATTTTCAGACCTTTTTCACTCATATGTTCTAGGCGTTGATTCCATAGCATTACTGCATCTTGAGCATTTCCTGAAGCTGCTGCTGCTGCATGGTTCATCACCATATCTCCGCACAAATGATATAGGGTCCCATAAGATTCTCCTTTTGCTACTACAAGGGCTCCTCTAGTAATTTTGCAATAATTATTACTGAAAGTGATAGAATACCCTAGCTTATCCATCATCTTGATGGAGAGCAAATTCTTTTGCAAATTAGGCACATGTCGTACATCAATAACATCCTTTCTCTACCATCGTCCAGCCTAATCCTGATGTCTCCTCTTCCCACAGCTTCTAAAGGGTGATCATCACCCAGGTAGACCATCCCATCACTATGTGGTTGATATTTGACAAACTAGTCTTTGTGAGGAGACATGTGGAAAGATGCACTCGAGTCCAAAACCTAGGTATATAGAACAGATCTGTTGTTGCTGATACAAAAAACCTCACATGTTGCTGTCTCTCCTAAATCTACCGTAATGGCCTTCGCTGATGGTTGAAACTGCTTTTCACCATTCATTTCCTTTTTCAAATGCCAACAATCCTTCTTTGAGTGCCTTGGCTTCCCACAATGCCAACACTTCCCTTTCAACTTGCATCCTCTAGACTTAGATTTGGACTGTGATCTACCTTGTTGACTCCTCTCGAAAGATCGACCTCTCACAACTAGGGCTTCATTGGTTGAGGGTTCCAAAGACGTTTTCCGTCTCAACTCTTTTGCCAACAAAGCGGCTACCACATCATCAAAAGTTAGAGCTGCTAATGATGAATTGCTGATTATCATCACCAAATGATCCCAAGTGTCCGGGAGGGAACAAAGTAGGGTGATAGCTCTATCCTCATCCTCCATATTCACATTAATTGAGACCAGTTTACTGATTAGGGTATTAAACTCATTCAGATGATCTGCCATAGATGAACCCTCCATCCTCGGGCTATAAAGCTGTTTTTTCAGAAAAAAAACTTATTTGTTGTTGATTTAGTCTCATACAACTTTTCAAGCTTCTTCCAAAGGGCTTTCGTGGTCTTTTCTTTAGCAACATTGAACAAGTCAGAGTCTGCTAGGCAGAGACGGATTGTAGAAACCGCCTTCCTGTCCAGCGTTGCCTACTCCTCATCTTTCATGCTGCTAGGTTTATTTGCGACCCCTTTCAAGGCTAGGGCTTGGTCGTTTGAACCAACAAATCCTACACCTTCATAATCCATAGGGCGAAGTTCCTGTCATCAAAATTTTCAATCTCGAATTTGGTTACACCTCCAGTCATTGTTGCAGCTCCCACTCACACAAAACCCTAGGCTCTGATGCTAGATGTTAGAAAAAATATCAAATTACGTGCAAGCAGAAAACACAATAACACAGAAAAACAGTAACACAGATTTTACGTGGAAACCCTGCAGTGTGCAGGTAAAACCACGGGGCAATGGCAGCTTCTTTCTTTTATTGATTTCAGCAAACTTTACATTCACTAAAAACTATTACATGCAAGGGGTCGTCCCCTTTTATAGAAAAACAAAGGAAGACTCCAAAAAACTGTTCGTTTCCTCTCCCAAAGGAAGACTCCAAAAAACTGTTCGTTTCCTCTTCCAAAGGAAGACTTCAAAAAACTGCACGTGGAGAAGGATCACTATAACCTGCACCACCATGCACCTCTCTGCTGAAGAACATTGGAGATCTGGATATTGACTTCACCTCCTAACACTTTGGGGTGGGTTGCACTTTTGGGACTTAGCCAATTTTCTAAAAAAATTCCCAAAAATTCATATTTGCACTGCTGCTGCAAAATTCTTTCTCCTTGTTCATCCATAGCCGATTCCTTCCGAGCTACTACATTTCTGGCGACTTCATGAGACACCAAGCTTGATTGGCGAGAGATCCTGCCTTTATCCTCGGGCATAGAGTCTTTAAAATTGAGATCATCTTGTAGCAAAATTGCAAAATCGTGGGTCACTTCTGTTTAGTTCTAGGGCAACAGGGTGAGAGCACTTGCTAGTCTGCATCAAGGTGAGTCCAGGTCATCCAGCAGCTCACTATCTAATGCTAGCTCTTCATAATGGTCCTTCAAAAGGTCCTCCCTTTGATCTGCTGTGCTCTTTAGTTTGTCCAACAGGTTCTCCAACTCAGTGACCTTATCAGGCACAACACCATCTTTGCTTTGGCTTTCTCCTCCTCAAAGATCTTGCTTATCTGCTCTGGCCCTCATTTGAGGGTGGGGGTGGGGAGTTGTCCTTGATCCAAAAAGATTTTGGGCAAACTGATTATCATCAATTGCTTCGCATCCTTTGTCATTTCATCAACTAGCAACTTCAGAGCGTCATGAGTAGCCTTGCATTCTTGTAGTCTCCTTTGTTTGTCCAGGATGTTCTTCATTTGCTTGACTACTGTGTTCTTATCGGATACACCTAGCTTGTTTGCTTGCTCTTTGGACATTTTGGATAGTTGGGTAAGCACTTAGGTATATCTGGTTCTTATAGCCAACTCATTTTCTACTTGCTGGAATGTTGTTGCAGTTTGATTCAGGAGGGCTTCACATTCATCAATGCATGCAAAGTATGTTTTGGCGTGGGTGACCTCATCATGTTCCTAATGAGAATCTGATGGTCCGTTCCCCATTTCACTTGGCAAAATATCATTGGGGTGCTCAAAAGTATTACGAATCAGTTTTAGTACTACCCAAACAAGTGCAAATTGTTGACACATTTCTAGATTTGATGACATGCAATGAATAACCCATGTATATAAGAGGCACCATTGCTTGGCGCAAAGGCTTTCAAATTTTAATGCATTGCAAAAGGTCATTATTCAAGGTGATCCAGAAGCTCTCTCAACATGACATCAGTTAATAAACATAAATTGAAGAATTTGATAGGCACGAGCATGAGGATTCTTCAAGCTTCTTCATGTTTCCAGCAGGTCAGCCATGGTGACTTTTACTGTGGAGAAAAAATATCTGAACTTAGATTGCAGCTAAGCACTTGTCAGAAACCGACACTTATAATTGCAAGAAACATAAAATTTCCAACCCATTTATATTTCAGTCAAAACAATTTTCTATTAGATCCATTATTATTGTGGTGAAAATCAAAATTTCCAGAGGGACAACAATTTTTGCCAACACCTTCTTTGTCATAGCATATTGACCACCCCTTCCATGAATCTGGAGACTATTCAGATCCTAATAATTTTAGAACTGTCATGATTGGGTATGCATTTGTTAAGCTTCATACCACAGTTCTGAACATGAAATTCCTAGAATAATTGGAGCAATGCAGGCTTAGAGCAAGACAGGATGATTTGAAAGGCGATCATCAGTCTATTGACCGTGTTTGCACTCTTTGGACTATTTTTTGAGAGGCTTGTGAATGGTCCTCTAAATTCTTTTGCTGCTTTGAAAACTTTATGAAGGCCTTCAGCACTATTCCTATGCATCTTTTGTCTCAGAGACTGTAGGACATTGGCATCTTAGAGTTCTTTATCACTGCTATCAGGAGACTTTATGAGGTAGTTGTTGGTCATTTTTTGTTGGCTTCTGGTTTCTCAAAGGATGTCCAAAGCATTATTAGTGTCAAATAGGGATGTCCTCTTTCTCCCACATTCTTTGGGATCTACATTGATGATCTTGAAGAATTTATTTGTCAAAACACACATGCTGACTATGGCTGCCTCTTAAATTGTCTTGATAGCTATGTTTTTTTTTTTGGATGATGTATTTTTTTCTTGTTTATACTTTAGAAGTCTTGCAAGGACAATTGGATGCTCTTGCTCATTTTTGGGGCTTAACTTTTAAGACAACTAGCAGTCAACCTTAACAAAGCATTATTAGTGTCAAATAGGGATGTCGTCTTTCTCCCACATTCTTTGGGATCTACATTGATGATATTTTGAAGGATTTACTTGTCAAAACACACATGCTGGCTATGGCTGCCTCTTACATTGTCTTGATAGCTATGCTTCTATTTTTGGATGATGTATTTTTTTCTTGTTTATACTTCAGAAGTCTTGCAAGGACAATTGGATGCTCTTGCTCATTTTTGGGGCTTAACTTTTAAGACAACTAGCAGTCAACCTTAACAAAACTAAAGTCTTAAGACAACTAGCAGTCAACATAAACAAAGCATTATTAGTGTCAAATAGGGATGTCGTCTTTCTCCCACATTCTTTGGGATCTACATTGATGATCTTGAAGGATTTAGTTGTCAAAATACACATGCTGACTATGGCTGCCTCTTACATTGTCTTGATAGCTATGTTTTTTTTTTGGATGATGTATTTTTTTCTTGTTTATACTTCAGAAGTCTTGCAAGGACAATTGGATGCTCTTGCTCATTTTTGGGGCTTAACTTTTAAGACAACTAGCAGTCAACCTTAACAAAACTAAAGTGATCATCTTCAACATCTCAAAAGGTGCCCTTTCTAAGTTTCAGTTCTTCTATAGGGGTAAACTGATAGAGATCGCCATTGCTTACACTTACTCGGGGGTTCACTTTATAGTTCCTTCCCTTAAGCTTCAACCAGCTCTATAGTCACAACTTTGCAGGGGATACGCATGCTTATCACTTTTGGAATGCTAATGTTCCAGCTGCAGTTCCAGGACATACCTATGAAGATGTGCCTCGTTGACTGCATGATCACACTCATTGGCCTTTATGGATCTGAAATTTGGGGCCTGATTCTAGGATGTGCTGATTGGGCTTGTATTAAGAGGGTACAAATAATTTTTCTCCAACTATTTATTCTCTGTAAGAGAATAGTTCCACAATGTATTGTCCAGGTTGAGTTTGGTGCCCATTCTTTTCACCTTGATGTCATTCTCAGAAGTATTTTTCATCTTCATCACCTTGAATCCATGGGTGATTTCACCTGCATTTGGCACTTTTTTCCTTAGAATGGATTGCTGCCTTCAGGAGCACTTCTATTCATCATCTGGGCTAGTTTGCTTTTTCAGTTAGTTGACATCTTTATAGATCGACTGTCTCCATTCAAAAATCTTTGAATTCTCCTCCTCACTTTCTTCCTAATAAGCAGGTTGCTTTTGTGGGTTAAGTCAAAGGTGCTTCTACTGGGGGCCTCGCCCATGAAAGATGGAACAAAAGATGCACATCACTGATGCCCATTGGCAGAAGTACGAACAGTGGGATAATAGTTAGATCCCATTATGCTAAACTGTCTAATCATAACAAAACAAACCAAAATATCAATGACAATTTAATGACATCAAAACACAATGCAGGCAGTGAAACATGCCTCAGTCAAGCCAATTAAATTTTTTATCACTGTGAATTGGTGACATCATGAGACAATAGATCTGCCACCATACTCCATAATTCCATATCATTGCCATGAGTGGATTTATACGACATATTCAAGTCGATTGCCATGTTAGAAAGCTTATTGACTACCTTATTACCTTAGTGAGGTGTATGAGAGAAGTCTTTAATTCTCAGTCTATGCTTGAGGCTTAAATACTCTTCCATGAGAGTATTAAGTCTGCAATTAACAAACTTTTCTTTTTGGAAGGCTTCAATCATGATCTTTGAGTCCCCCTCAACAATTAACTCCTCAAAACCTTGCTCAATGGCCACTTTCAGGCCTGTAATCAGACTGTCTCTGTCCAGTTCAAGTGGATGGCTGAAGGCAAAGAGCATATGCATAGTGAAATTTACTGTTACTATCTCTGAAAATACCTCCTGCACTTTTCGGGCCAGGGTTCCCATAGGCACCCCTATCAAAATTTAATTTCACTGTCCTGACTGATGGGGGCTGCCAATATTTAAGGCTCCATTGTATCCATTTGTCATCCTTCCCAGTATCATGGGCTGATAAGTAGGTCATTGATCAAGTAGTTAGGGATGTCATATTGACAATATATTAAGATCAGTTGGATTGCTCTGCCCGGCCTATTAGTCTTAAATTAACTTTCTACATCAAGCATTTCATGAGCATTGAGGATGTTATTATCAGCCATTCTGATTATATCGATCGACATTGGAAACATGGCCTCAGGATCTCTTATGATCAGCTTGGAGTCCACTCACATCAGTTGCAGGTGGAGACTGACCACCATATTCCTTGAGAGCATAGGCTATGTTATCTTTGCCCTCTTTGGGAGGTAGAGCATTTCATCTTTAGGTGTCCTGTCTATTGTAACGTTAGGGAATATATTTGCTTGTATAGAGACTTTAAGCAGGCCACTTGCCACTTTCTTCTGCTATCCTGACTAGAGATGCTTGGTTCCATACCTTCAAGAATCTATCAGTATTTGGTATTAGGTTTTATAGGAGAGATCGATTACCAATCGATTAATCAGCTCATTCTTTCATCCTATCTCTGTCATGAGGAGCAATAAGCATTTATCTAAGGATACGACTTTATAGAATATTAATGATGGATCTGTGTCCTTGTCCACATAAGAGATTAGCTACTAGGTCTTTGTCGTGTCCTTCTTCCTTTGTGCAGCTGGATGGGATTGTGGCTCTTTGGCTTCGGGTATTGGTCACTCCTCATTTGCACAGGAGGTGTCGATAGACACAACTTACTGGTTTCTTGTCTTTTTGTATTGCTTCCTTGGCCATGGATAGCAGGAGAGTTTTGAAGGGTCGGAGTGTATGCTCTCCAAGGATTATCCAACTAGGTCCCCTTATACTGGCCATTCTACTGAGAGCATCATTAGATCCAGTGTTGGCTCCTTTAGAACTGTTGGTGAAGACGACAACTCTGTTCCTACTTTGCATTTGACCACTGAACAAAGTTGGCACTTAGCTTCACTTGAGATCTTCTTCCAGTTGCTGGTTCCCTCATTTCTTCACTACTTACAACAGACGATTTACCCATTATTGTGTCTACCCCATGATGCTGAGCTGTATTACTGTACAGTAGTTTCATTTAAGTGGAATTGAATTTAGCTTATTTACCTCTGGTTTGTCCTGTTAGCACTTTCTTGATCGCTACAGTGCATTGTTAACAGTTTATATCTGGTGAGTCCAACTGGCCTACTTTGGTTATTCATGGACATTTATAGTTGTTAACAGTTTATCTCTGGTGAGTCCAACTGGCCTACTTTGGTTATTCATGGACATTTATAGTGTTAACAGTTTATCTGATCTTTATTCCAGTTTAGCTTATTTTTGTAGTACTTTGTGGTTACTACAATGCATTGTAATTTGTAACAGCTCTTTTCAATGAGTCCCATTGGCCTACTTTGGCCATTTGTGGACATTAATAGAATTATCTTATCTTATCTATTTGCAAATGGCCTTACCAGTTGTCTTATAGTCAGTTCTTTGAATAAACCATCAAGTGCTTCCTTGTGGAGGGTTTGGATACCAAGAAAAAGGACAAGACACTGGCCCATCCATGCAAAACTCTCCTTATTTCCTGTCCTTCAAATTTGAGCTTCCTTCCATAATTGATCATGGCTGGTTTTTAGAATGTGACACCAAACTCTCCTAGAACAATAACAAAGAGAGTGGTTGTGTAGTCTTGGAGTAGAAGGTTTTTTAGTTCAAGGGTTTGGATTGGTTTATCTCATTGTGCTCCACTATATCTTGTGAGGTTTACTACCCCAGCTAGGTTCATCTTCTAGTGTTGATTCTTCCTCTACTTCTGTTGGTTCTTCTTCAGGCTTACCAACTACCTGATCCTCTTGTACAAATGACAGTAGTAACTACTGGTATCACTTCTTATTTTCTTCCATTGTCTATGGTAAATTCATCTCCTGATGGTCTCATTGGCTTAAAAGATATTTTTTTGTTATGTTTCATGTTAGATGTTTTTTTTTCAATCTTTCCCTTATGCCAAGAGAATTTCTGTTGTAAAAGTTTCAACTTTTCTTGTATTCTTGCTCTTTGATCCTTCAGGTCCACCATACAAGGCCTTGGTAATAGATATGGTATCCTGCATCCTTAATAGGCGCAATGACACCAAACTATCGGCAATACCATCAAGATTTAAAACATGTAATAATATGGATAACACTTGCACAACCAAGGTTTGGGCAGCACCTCTACTTTTAGAAATGTAATGGAGAGAATGCTTCCAAAATTATAGTTGTCTAAATTTTGAAAACAGATCTGATGATCACAAAATGGGTTCTGCCTATATTTTTATAATATGAGAGGTGAACTTTTAAAAGTTAATAACTGTAACATAATGCAAGTGTGCCTAAACAACTGATTATAAAACTTCAGCTCCATTCATTCAAGGTCTTAAGTGGCTTCTATAGTAGGATATATACATGAGTTAATGGGACTCAAATGACCAGGGTGAGTTGAACAAAACTCAAATAGCAGAATATACCTCTAGAATCATGGTGCTACTCTTGTGATAGATGAAGAAAATGCTTCTCAATATTGGTTCTGTTAGAGCCGTATCAATGTCTAGATGTGAGAGTGTCCTAAGCAGTTGATTTTGTGACTTGTAATAGTCCACTTGCCAAATATACTGCCCCTTACCCCAACACCGCTCGGTGCTACAATTGAAATTATTGGTTGAGCTTCTCAAGGTCTCCAGCATGGTAAGGGTAGCCAAAACCATGTGTAACAACATAGACTCTGAATTGTGGATCTTTCAATTTTCCTTTAAGAACTTCAATTGCTTCATGTTTACTTTGCTAGCCATCTTTGCTATGAGTGATAGCTCATCAATTTACAATAGGTTTAAATTTTCCGATCTGTTTGTAAACTGTTTCCCTCTCCTCTTCCACAATATATCATTATGTGCTGAAATTTGTGTGTGATAGTTATTCTGTTTGTTTTGGACAACAAACTGCAAGAAATTTCATTTCATGTATTAGAAAATTAATGCACAGTTTAACGACAAATCAAAATCAAGCATAAAACCCCTTTGTTGAAGTGCTTTCATTTGTGTGTATCCTGAAAACTTCTTGATTGTTATTATTTGTTTTTGTTTCTATAAGCCGTATGCTCCTTTAATGAAATAAATGCATTACCTTACAAAATGTCTTGATTCTCTATTGACACAAAGCATTGAATGTCAATGTATACAATGTGCATAATTCCATTATGCAATGTCCTTTTTATTGAAAACACAAATAGAAAATAGAAAATTCTGTGGATATTAGCTTCTTTTTAATTGAGCTTTGTTTGTATATTCTATGACTGTTTGGCATTCCAGTCTCTTTTTGGGTGTGTATGTAGATATGAATATACATATGTCATGCATGTATATGTTTGGGGGGTCAATCTCCAGAAATATTTACATTGAGCTGGTCCTAAATAAAATTTGCAGTGCTCCCTACTTATGATGTTCTAGAGACTCTTAATTCTTTGGAGTAAACGATACCATTTATTATTCTCCAGTATCATTTTCCATTCATATCATGATGTGCTGCTTTGTGTATAACTAAAATTGTTTATTGTTAAGAAAATCAAAACAGTGAGACCTTTGCACTCTTCTCTCTCTTTCTCTCTTTTTATTTATTTATTTAAATAACAATAAATCTGATGAAGAGGAAATTTTCCCATTTACAGAAGCACAACCGATGAAAAAAGGAAAAAGAAGAATTTGTTGAAAGTGAAAAACATAGTAAAGGACATTGAAGAAGAAAATAAAAAGATTGGTAAACCTGGTAAAGCACGTCAAAAGTTGAAAGGAGACCCAACACTTGAATCTGGACATGACACAGATGCAGACCAACAATATCAAGGTGTCTCAGCAGCCCATGAAGAAAAAATTAGGAGTCTTAAAGCGGTATGTTTCCATGTTTAACTGTTAGTACTATATGTTATTCTTGACATTGTCAACATTAAATATTTAATTAATACAAACAGATTAACAAATAAGCATAAGCTATTGGGATATGCTAGTGTCCTGGTTAAAAGTACAAACTGCAACTCTTGGCTAGGTTCAGTTGTTGATGAATAATTTTAAGTTCATTTCCTGTGGAAAAAATTAAAAATTAATGGTAGCTGAAGGCTATGTTTTGTTAATGCTTTTATTTGATAGGGTCCTGTAGTAGACATTCAGAAACCTCTTCCTAGCAGCATAGCTATGCTGTCAATATTTTTTGCGTAATTTGCTATATTGGCTCTTCTAATTCTAAGTATGCTTCAACCTTTTGTTAAACTTCTCTTCATCAGGTTCGGTAAGGTGGACCATTATGTCAATGAATTGGTTAATTAGTACATGTTTTCTACCGTTTTCCTTAATGTTTTTTCAAATCCTGTTTTTGGAATTTCTTCAGTAATTATTCCTACCTTCAGACATAGATCAAGCCTGGATTTGAATAGTCTATAATTCCTTTAGGTGTCAGGGCAATGGTTTTCTTCTTGTGGGAATGTGGCGAAAAGTCAGGAGCAGCTTTGTACATTCTTTCTTCAAGTCATTGAAGAGTTGTTAGTCATTCTTTGGCTTTCTGTTTTTTTATTTACTATCAGGTTACACTGTCTCAAGCATCAATGTTCTATGATCATTTTGATATCTTTCTCGCATTTCCAGAAATAATCTAGGCCTGGATTATTAATTTAACAACTTGCTAGTTCCTTTTGTAATGCATGCAGAGTGAAAATTTCTTATTGTCTTCAAGTAACCAGAAGAGTTCAATAAGTCTGAAAGAATTGTCATAGGTTACAAGTGCTGATGGGGTGTCTAAAACATCTTCCAAGGTTATTACATTGAATCTAAATAAACCTAATCGAACAAGACCACAATAACGACAATGAATCACTAAACATTATCATGATACATTATTGTAAGATTACATGTTATGTTTTTACAAACACAACTGTGTGTATTAGGGCCCTCTCCATGTTCTGTGATAATTTTGATATCTTTTTGAATTTCCAGAAATAATCTAGGTCAGGGTTATAATTTAACAAGTTGCTAGTTCCTTTTGTAATGCATGCAGAGTGAAAATTTCTTATTGTCTTCAAGTAACCCAAACAGCTCAATAAGTCTGAAAGAAATGTCATAGGTTACAAGTGCTGATGGGGTGTCTTAAACATCTTCCAAAGTTATTACATTGAAGCTAAATAAACCTAATCAAACACGACCACAATAATGCCAATGAATTGAAGAACATAATTGTGATAAATTACTGTAAGATTACAAGTTATGTTTTGATAAACACAAGTGTGTGTATTATGGTCCTCTCTATGTTCTGTGATCGTTCTGATAGCCTTTTTGCATATTCAGAAATAATCTAGGCCTGGGTTATAATTTAACAACTTGCTAGTTACTTTGTAATGCATCCACAGTGAAAATTTCTTATTGTCTTCAAGTAACCAAAAGAGCTCAATAAGTTTGAACGAAATGTCATAGGGTTCAACTGCTGACGGGGTGTCTAAAATATGTTCCAAATTTATTGCATCAAAGCCAAATAAACCTAATCAAACAAGAATATAATATTGACAATGAATTGGAGAACATTATTGTGATAAATTACTGTAAGACTACATGTTATGTTTTGACAAACACAACTGTGCGTATCAGGGCTCTCTCCATTGGTGCTGTTCACCCCCTACCTTCTTGCCTTGCCATGGCACAATGAATTGGAGAACATTAGTGTGATAAATTACTGTAAGACTACATGTTATGTTTTGACAAACACAACTGTGTGTATCAGGGCTCTCTCCATTGGTGCTGTTCACCCCCTACCTTCTTGCCTTGCCATGGCACAAGATCCTTTTTGCTCCAATCTAAAGCAATAGGTGTCGTAGAACTTTATGCAGATTTTGAAGGCATCACCACTTGCCTGGATTATGTCAGGCATCGTTGATCCCATGGCCTTGGGATCACCCTCGGTCAAATGATGGTATGCTCCCATAGCTCAGGATAGAAGCTGACTAGCACATTCCAGGGGGGTAGAATTTGCTGACTCTACTCCATAAAGGAGTTAGAGGGAGAGGAGCACTTTATATTTATGTGTCCCATGTACTATGAGAATAAAGGGAGATACTGCTGTCTCTAAAGAGATCAGGAAGGTCACTCTCTACTTTCTTTTAATATTCTGAGCAGAGGTGTTTGGCTATTTACCTCCGGGAATCGCCCACCCTCAAATGACAGGCTTTGAAGTGGATCTCATACCCCCACAAGACTACCCAAATGATCATGTCTTTCTTCCATTCTTCTAATGGTGAGCAGCACCAAGCGCCTTTTGGATGATACAATTGCATCCTTCTTGGATCGAGTTAGACATGTGAGACAGTGCCTTCCCCATAAAGCAATTGGCAGGGGTTCTTCCCCACACATAGGACAAGATAGGGAGCATCTTTCATGCTCACAATCCAGGCAGGAGGTCCAGATGGACAGGCATTTTTAGATTTCTCTTAGTATCTAGAACATCTTCAGCCTTGGACGATAGGAGGGCTCCCAGGATCCATCATGGTTCGTTTTGCCTTCGTTGTTCTTCTCCAGTCATCATCGATTCTTTGACTGATTCATCCATATTAGCTGGCAGTGTGCCATCCTAGAGGGACATAGACCAGTGATTGCTGCTTTCAGATCATGATATCTTCCGGCGACTCCTTATTACTGGATTTCCCCTGGCAGTCTAAGCTTCCCTTGTGCCATACTTGTATCATGTATGATACTAGAAATGTGAATATTCTACATGATTACAGCTTACACAGAGACACAGCCACCTATTTTGGGTCAATATTTGTAATTTGTGCTTTGGTCACCAATGGAAATTAATAAAATTTCTTTCTTTCTTGCAATCCCTAAAGAGGGTCTTTATCACATGAACAAAGTGCAGGTCTATTAATGGTTTGGCTTGATCTGTTTATCTTGAAGTCTGTTAACCCCAATTTCTGTCAAAGGATCTCCATGTATATATACTATACAGAAATAAAGGTGTCCTGGGGAGGCACGTGGGTTAAGTGATTGCAAGCCACTAATTTGTTAATGTTTTGCTTCTAGAAATATGATGCAGAGATGAATTTATTTGAGAGCAACTTCTAGATCAAATGGAGTAGTTGCAGGAGCAGGAGGGAATTGGCCTTAAAGAGTCAAGTTATGCTTACAAAGCATATAATGGACATGAGATTTAATTGTTCCATTTGGGGTAGAAGTTCAATTGAGGTTTTTGTCGCTTTCTATAAGTTGGCTATATATAAAATTCCAAAGGTTGTAAACATTTCCTGTTTGACGCTGTATCTTATATAGCTGCAAGCCTGCAAGTGCAATGATGGAGATATTAAATACACAGTTGATGCTAGATACTGAGCTCACAGATTTTTCATTACTGACTTCGGATCACTTAATGCAATTAAACTTGTTTCTACAATTTCAGCTTCCTGGTATGAGTTTCTTTACATTATTACAGATAGTATTGTTTTTGTGATGTGGCTCCCATTAATAAACTAAAACTGCACTTTCCTTGCTAAGTTAGCTGCCGGTACGAGAAAATTTTCAATATCACTTTCTGACATTAACAGAGTGACAGGCTGACAAGAAGTTTCTTAGTTTGAACGTTGATGGTTCAGCTACAAACTAAAATATACTTAAACTTCAAAGTTGAAACCAATTTCTGACCATTTACATATTAAATGTTTGAACTTTATGAAGGTATTATTCCTGACAGCACCTCATTTCTTAATTTTTCCTGCTGCTTCAAATAGGGTCTGGTACATGTTGCTCGCAAGATGCCAAAAAATGCTCATGCTCATTTTGTTCTTGGTCTTATGTATCAAAGATTGGGTCAGCCAATGAAGGTCAGTTCTTGATTGCACTCGTTGCATGGGTATTTGAGTAGTCAAGTAGTCAATTACTCACTTTTTAGGAAATAAGTTGCTGCAGTTCACCACCATGTGTTGAAACCATGGCTGCAGGCAGTGACAGCTTATGAGAAATCAACTGAAATTTTAAGGCAATCTGAAGGAGAAACAGGGCAAAGCAGACTTCAGCTACTTTCTCTACTTCAGATTCACCATGCCCAGGTATGTCAGATAGTCTGCCTCAACACAGCCTTCTTGCTAATGCTCTGTGTAGTCTGCCTTAAAATAGGCCTAATGTAAGTATAATATCTTTACAATACTTCCAATATTTTCTTCTGCTAGAAATGTAAGAAGTTGAAATCAAGGCATTGCATTAGAATTTTTCAATTGTGGAAATTTATGGTTCTCATTTGCTTATTTGATAGTATAAAAGCTTGAGTTCAAACCTAATGAACCAGTGTTTCAGAATTGATATCTGGATATTTGATATGTTTGGAGGTCATCTGTGGCTTGTAGATATGCAAACCCACCTGGCTCTCTATTGAACTTTTCAACTTGGATGTTTCCCATGAAGTTGTACTTGTAATTATGGGCTTTGGTAAAGATCCTAAAGACCATATCTACTTCAACTCTTCATTCAAAAGTTTTGAGTTCAATCTGGCTATTTCATTCTTTTATCTGATGGCATTTAAAATTCAAATCTTCTACTAGAAAATTTGAATTGGAATGTCAGAAGACATAAGCTACCTAACAAATCTCTTGCTATGCAGGATCTTTCCTATTTCATTTTATTAGGGTTAATAGTTAACTCTATAAATGCTATTGGCAGAAAATTATGGTCCTTGTTTGGTTATGTGAGTATAAAATCTTCTGTTCAAGCCTAATGAACCTGTGTTTCAGAATTGGTGTGTGGGTATTTAATATATTTGAGTCTGTCTGTAGCCCTTTTTCCTTATAGACATGCAAACCCCCCCAGGCACTCTATGAGACTTTTCAACTTGGATGTTTCTCAGGTTTGTGGCCATCATTAAAGATCTTAAAGACAATATCTTATCCAATTCTTCATTCAGTAGTTTTGAGTTCCATCTGGGCTATTTCATTTGTTAATCTTAACTGAAATTCAAATCCTCTATTAGGAAATTTGAACTGTCTTTTCTGTGGACAGCAGCCATCAAACAAATCTTTTGCTATCAAGAATCTTTTCTATTTCAATTTATTAGGGTTAATGGCTTAACTCTGTAAATGCTATTGGCAGTGTCTTTTGCAAGGTAGTGTTGGAGACCATTGCCTTTCAGATAAAGACCTCCAAGAAGATGAGATTGAAAACATGGTTTCCAAGTTGAGGGAATCAGTGCAGGGAGATGATCAGTATGCATCTGTTTGGAACACCCTTGGTTTGCTGCTTCTCAGAACAGGCCGTGTGCAGGTTGCAATTCTCTGGTTCATCTTTTTATCTATCATTGTTTACTTTCTTTGTCTTGCTCAATAAAACTCTCTTAATCCTTTTTTATGGTATCTGGAGCGCTCATCTCTTTGACTTGATATTTTGGACAGAAATGTGGTCCACTTACCTGGTTTTTCTGTGTTGATTTTCAGAGTGCAGTTTCCATTTTATCATCTCTGTTATCTATTGTGCCAGATTATTTGGATGCCCTTACAAACCTTGGAGTTGCTTACCTTCATAGGTATATGCTACTTACTATTTAGAAAAAAAAATTAAGAAGTCATTGGTTAATGCTTTTTATTTTATCGTTATTATTTTAATCCTGTTACAATGTGACCATATTTCTGTTACCTTTCCTCCCCGAAACATATTGTTGACAAATGATTACAAACATGTCATGCTTGATTTTTGTGTCCTGCATTATCTTCTTCTATGCCTTGCCCATTGAACGACTGCTAGGGGACCTCCACCATAGTTAGAACAAGGCAGTCAACACTGCCCATGCCTGTAGTCCAGGATGTCCATACAGGCAGCTATTAGGACAAGGCAGTCAACACTGCCCATGCCCGTAGTCCAGGATGTCCATACAGGCAGCTATTAGGACAAGGCAGTCAACAATGCCCATGCCCGTAGTCTAGGATGTCCAGACAAGCAGATATCTTTAGATGCCTCTTTGTATCTAGATGATCTTTGGCCTTGGATGATAAGAATTGTGTGATCAGGCCTTTTCTGTTTTGTCTTGACTATTCTTCTTGAGACATCATCAAATCATACATTGACTTATCCATTGTGGTTGACAATGACTCAACATAGATGGACATTAATTGGCGATTGTCAACCGACAAGCAAAGTCAGCCAATAAGCACAGCATCAGAAACATATACGGGATCAACACAACAGCTGTCAATGGCTGCAGTAGGAGTGGGAAAGCAAAAATGCTTGAAGTTTCATGTCAATAGGAAAGAAGATCCTGTTCGTTGTATCGGTACCTTGTAAAGATATGGAAGGAAAGCATAGTGACTGATGAATTATTTCAGATGCAATGGTAGGCTTAGTAGTGGATTGGAACTTATCCTTACAAGCTCCATTCAATGCATGGGATGACCTAGGGAATTTCGAAAAATAGTTTAGACTTTTGTGTGATAACATTGAAATCATTGGCAAAATCTACATCATGAGACAAAAGAAAGATGTCCATCTAAAGGAACTCATTGGCAAGAGGGAGAAGTAGTCTGTCGACAGACTCCAAAAGAGGTGGTTTATGGATGGACTCCTTTTGAAGTTTCAGCAGAAGATGAAAGTTGTGCTACCAACATTGTACCAAGAGGCTTTTGATAGAGCCTTAAACATGGAGAGTGAGATGAAGACAAGAATGGTTGGAGCTGGTTGGAGCTAGTTGGAGCAAAGCTAAGAGTAGCTTCAACAATGATGAAGGTGAAGAAAAGAACGTGTCCATTGAAGCGTTAAGGAAGGATGTCTTGTAGATGATGATGAAGGGAGAGAAGAAACAAGACATACATGATGTTTGGTGTTTGTAGTGTTGGACGGAGGGACACGAATGCAAGTTGCCTAAAACACATGTATAAATATGTGAGGTGCATGGAAATTCGTTGTTAGAATGTCCATTCAACTTGAAACAATAAGAAACATTATACTTTGACTCTTCAAAAGGAAATCGAGGAAAAACTAAATACCTCAAAAAGTGGGGTTTGTGCAACAAGTGGAGAATACTAGAATAATCAGCAAGGGAGAAGAAATGGCGGATAGAAGGGTAATGACTTAGGTAGTGTAAAGAATGTGGATAATCATATTCAATATGACATGGGTGGGAGGCCGATTGTTCACTGGCCCAAATGTTAGCATTTAATTGCAATAATGCCACAAGCGTTGGTAGCAGATGATGTGTCGGTGGTGTGGATTTTGCAATCATGGGAAAGACAACTACCCAAAGAAGCCAAGGTGCAGTCAAAACATGAACTTGCTAGATATTGAAGAGACAAACGTGGGAACAAAGCAAGTTCTTGCCATGACTGGGGCATGGATAAGGAAGAATGCCGAATATCATAAACCAGCTAAGGAATGGAATAGATGATAGGAGGCCTGAGTCCATTTTGAAGAAGAGATAGGAAGAGAACAAAGCGAGAAGATTGATGATGGAAGAGAGACCACCATAAATCGGGTGGAGAAGCTATCAACATTGCAAATCTTTGCTACCAATTACTAGAGTCGAGTATACTTGTCTAAATAGAAACCTTTTTTGGCACAATATCAAACCTACACATTACCATAAAACAATTGGTGCATAAGACAAGACAAGGAGAAGGGAATATAGAAGTGTTGCCACTTAGGACAGGAGTGAAGAATCGGTTTATCAATGTGGTTGTGCAAATGCATGATGTCGAGAAGTTTCTTTCATTGCTATGTATGGATATATTTGGTCACACATTGACACATGATACTTGTCAATGTTTCGAGTGTAAACGTGCTTCTAGAGCAAATGTGGAAGGAACTGGTCGTGCTGACCTTGTGGCCCTTGAATTTTAGATTGTTGAGAGCAGACCGCTATGGGACAAATATGAAGGGTTTGTTGATTAGACAAAAGGTCATCATTTTAGAACAAGTTTTTGCATTAGACTTTGTTGTGATCACATTACAAAAAGCCAACACATTGCTAGGTCACAAGTTGTGCATGGGAAAAATCGATCACAACTAGGAAAAATATTGAATCACGTTTGAGGAAGAATATCAAAAGAACATGATTAATTTGCACAACCAGTCTAGTTGGAAGTTTCCACATCTGACAAGGAAAACATCTCAAGAAGAATCATCTAGAATTACAAGAGTGCATAAAGGATGAAGGGCACTCTTATAACAGTCTCTTTCACTGGCAAATGGAGGATTATGAGCTATTCCAATTGGCATGTTTATATTTGAATGTGGAGGAAAAACAAGGCGGACAAGACAAAGGGAAGACAATGGTACTTGACACTTATGAAGTGAGCGAGTTGAGTAGTGCAACAAAATCCAAGAAGAAGATGACGGATGCACGCATGGTTGAAGGAGATGAAAAGCTTTCCCTCCAAATTTTATAAATTGTTAATAATGCATAGATAGATGAGAAGTTGACACACCCTTTTGACACAACACAAGTAATAGAGGAACATGATGCCATCATGTATGGACATATGCATGGTGTAGGTAAACCTAAGAGAGGTGAATAAAGAAAAAGTGACTAGTTGTGGAGACATATTTGATCCAGTTCTAAAGGCAACCACCTTCAGGATATTGGTGAAGTGCAAAGAAGTCTTGACATGGACCTATGAGGACCTCAAGGGAATTTCGTTTGAGCATAGTTGAGAAAATTGGTATCGGATCGAAATCGGCATGGAAAAAGAATTGGGAAAAATAAGGAATTGGCAACAAAATCAAGAAAACAAACCCGAAGAAAATGCAATTTTCTTTGAAAATAGCTTTTTTCATGCATGTCATAATTTTTTGGTAAAAATCGGCAAAAATTGCCGATTTTGATGTGCTTTGAATTGGCAACCTTGCTGAATCTGAAAAATCAGATCAGATCAGGATTAAATAGGGATTTCCGTAACTATGCATTTGAGTAGTGTGTTCACTAAAACATTGGTGCCTAGAGCACAACCAGTATGGAGGAGGCCATACTGCATGAATCCTAATATGTGACATTCGTCAATGCAAAGATTGAAAAGATGTTGTATGGCAACATTATTTTAAAGTTGAGTATGAGCAATTGCGTGTCCTCAATTATTATTAAGCTAAAGAAAGAAATCATGAAAATCAAAATTTGCGTTAACTTTAGAAGCTTGAATGTAGTCACAATAAAGGATCCCCTCCCGATTTCATTCAATGACTTAATCCCAAAGGAGGTAGTCGGACATGAAATCTATTCCTTCCTAGATGAATTTATTGGTTACAAACAGATTAGCGTTGTGGAAGAGGACACCCACAAGACCACTTTTTTGTTGGAAATGGGATTTATGCGTAACTGCCCACATTTCAACACATGATCCTATATATATTTGAACAAATGTCAAAAGAAAGTTTGAGATCTTCCTCGATGACTAGTTATATGGATGGAAGGAAGAGCATTTGAAAGCACTGGAGGAATGCATACAGTTGTCCATGAATGCTTATCTTTCCTTAAATCCCAGGACGTGCAAGTTTAGCTCTTTATATGATGCTATTATGTCATGTTATCTATACTAGATTGAAGATGAATCCAAATAAGATTTGTAGCTTTGTACCATGGAGGAACCATATGACGTTAGCTCATTGATGCCCTTTTTGGAACATGTAGGATAAAATTGTTAATCTATCAAAAATTTCGTGCAGGTGTCTCATGTTTTGAATACACACACTATGAATGGTGTTCCATTTAGGTGGATGGGGGAACACCAACAAGCCTTTGAGAATTGAAGGCCAAATTGATTAGTGCTTCCTTTCTGGTGTTTCCAAATTGGAACAAAGAATTAGTCTTCGTTTTGCGTCCAACTTTGCAATTGGTTGTGTATTGGGCCAAGGGGGGGGGAGTCATGGGCCGGAGATGTGAAGCTTTGTGGATGGTGTGCGTAGTGCAGAAGTTTTGACTCTATTTTCTCTCAAGCTCCTTTGCATTCTATCTTGATCATCAAGGCTTGTATTTGATCAAGAAGTCAACTATCATCGATGAGTTAGTAGGCAACTCATCATGTTGCAAGAGTTTGTGTTTCGTATAGTGGTGCTGCTAGGAAATAAGCATCTAATTGCTGACCAGCTATCATAGATACACTTTGAAGAACTTATAGAGGGTGGATTGTTGCATGAGTTCCCTATTCTCGCTTGTTCAAAATTATTGCATTGCCACCTTGGGATGAGCATGTTGGAAACTACGTTTCCACTACAAACCTACCAAGGGAGTTGTCAACAATTGAGCGATGGATGATAGTGTTGAAGTCAAGACCATTCTAGTTGATCCAAAGACTTATGTACAAGATGGGACTTGACATGATACTACATCGATGTGTGATGGAAGAGAAGTGCACATTACACAACAAGAGGCACATGAAGGGCTAGTAGGACACATGAGGATGGATGCTACGGAGAGGTCCTCTTGGCTAAATTGTAGTGGCCAACCTTAATGCAAAGGAGTTAGTGACCATATGTGATACTTGTTGGAGGACAGGGAAGCCATTGCAACAAGATTTCATGCCCTTGCATCTAAAGCAACACAAGAACTTTGCAAAAGATGGCGGTTAGATTTTGTTGGGAAGTGCATATATATTGTTGATACCATGGAGTGTCTAAAAAAGTGGGTTGAGGCAAGAGCATTGCTTGACAACTCCACCAAGAGCATGATGAGATTCTTGTATGAGCATCATAGGTTTGGCGTGCCATTGCAAATCACCAATGATTGAGAGGTCACTTCATAAATGAGATTATTTCAAAATTGATGACTGAATTTATAATATTTCATTCACTATCTAGCCCATACTACCCTCAAGGAAATGAGTAGGCAAAAGCAATAAACAAAGTATTGGGCTCAATCTTGTGAAATTGGAAGTGTTGATTGGGAAGAGAAATTTACGTCAACTTATGGGCGTACAAGCCAACAACAAACCATACCCTGTTCTAGCTCATTTATGGGTTAGGCTGCTGTCCTAGTTGAGTTCATGATTCCAAGTTTGAGAGTGGGGGTGCCAAACTAGCTTGGAGACCAGGAAAGCCTAGAGGAGAGGCTATTCATGTTGGGTAAGTTGTATGAGCAGTGGGCGATGGTGTAGGGGGTTACGAAGGTAGCCGAACAAATGTTGAATTATGATGAAGCAATCAATGCATTGAAAATGTTTGAAATATATACAATGATGTTGGTTGGTTTGAGTAGTTGAACCAACCAACCACCTTTTAATAACTTCCCCCTAACAACGCTTAAAACAATAGCGCTTATGTTTAAACAAAAATGTAATATGTGCATGACATATAATATGTTATGCTAACATCCCCCCTTATTACATTATTGGCAAATACAAAGAGCATTGCGAAATAATTCAAATTTGACACGTGCAAGTGCCTTGGTGAAAATATCTGCAACTTGCTCATCAGTGGGAATGTATTGGAGTTGTATGTGATGCTTTGGAACTTCATCGCGAATGAAATGACATCGAGTGTCGATGTGTTTGGTGCGATCATGAAATATTGGATTCTTGACAAGATTCAAAACACCTTGATTGTCGCAAAACAAATGAAGTGGAAGGTTCTTTGGAAGACCCATGTTTGTAAGAATGCGACTTAACCATATTATCTCGCAGACTGCTCCATTGGCTGCGCGATATTCTGCCTCTGTAGAAGATATAGCAACCACCTGCTGCTTCTTACTATGCCAAGAGACAGGACCAGATCCAAGATGAAAAATGTATCCAGAAGTCGACTTTCGATCATCAATGGATCCAGCATAGTCTGAGTCCGTGTATCCTTGTAGATAGAACTTGCTATTCTTCTTGTACTCCAAGCCAAAATCTGTAGTACCACGGACATAATGAAGAACTCTCTTTGCTGCTTTCCAATGACTCACCTTTGGTTCCTGCATGAACCTTGAAAGATAACCCACAACAAAACTGAGATCTGGCCTGGTATTTGTTAGATATATGAGACTCCCAATCAGTTGACGATAGAGAGTGCCATCTACCTGTGGTGATTGATCATATCGAGATAGCTTAAGTCCAGCCTCCATTGGAGTTGCTTTAGACTTACAATCAGTCATGCGATATTTATCAATCAATGTCTTGGCATACTTCTTTTGTGTTACTCTGATATGATGCTTTTTTTGAGTCACTTCCAAACCAAGACAATAGTGAAGAAGTCCTAGATCTGTCATTTCAAAAGATTGTTTCAAATCATCTTTTACTGCATCAATCATACTCTCTGAGCTCCTTGTTATGATCAGATCATCTACATATAGCACCAAAATCACTATGTCAGAACCATTGTTCTTGATATAGAGATTTGCATCTGAAGGACTTCTTTGGAAACCATGTTGCACTAGGTGACTATCTATTTTGATGTACCAAGCTCGAGGAGCTTGTTTCAGCCCATACAAGGATTTGATCAACTTACAAACTTTCTGTTCTTGCCCTTCAACAACAAATCCTTCTGGTTGGGTCATGTACACTTCTTCTTGTAGGTCACCATTCAAGAAAGCACTTTTTACATCCATCTGATGTAACTTCCACCCAAACTGAGCTGCCATGGCACAAAGTACTCGAATGGTAGTCATTTTTGCAGTAGGGGCAAAAGTCTCTTCATAATCTATGCCTTCTTTCTAAGCATAGCCCTTTGCAACAAGACGGGCTTTATGCTTATCAATAGTACCATCTGCCTTATACTTCACTTTGAACACCCATTTGCAGCCAATGGGCTTCTTTCCTGAAGGCAGATTTACTAGCTTCCATGTATGATTTTTCATGAGAGATGTATGTTCTGCTTCCATAGCAGCCTTCCACTGAGGCTCACTAAGTGCATCTTGAACTGTTGTGGGTTCATTTTCATCCAATGTTGTCATATAAACCCTCTCATCCTCCATATCTGTTTCCCTATCTTCCTCTGCATCTACAGATAGTTCATCAAATTGTTGGTAAAGCTCATCAACCTCTGAAGTTGATGCCTCTGCTCTCATCTTTTGAGTCATACTACGAGTACAAGGTCGATCTAGAGTTAGATCTGGAAGTGATGTCAACTTGGAATCTCTCAATGTACTGGTATACCATTTTGGAATCTTGTTCTGTGGGGGTGGAGCCTCTTTCTTAGGCTCATCTTCCTCAAGGTATACAATTGTAGAAGTGTTATTTGATGTGAAAGCTTCATCAAATACCACATCTCGACTTATATGTGTCTTCTTGGTCATAGGATCTATCAATCGATATCCCTTTGAATGCTCATCATAACCAAGAAAGATACATTTCAGGGTCTTCTCATCTAACTTCTTCCTTTTCTATTTTGGTATGTGCATGAATGCCTTACATCCAAAAACCCTTAGATGAGAAATGGAGGGTTTCTTACCACTCCATGCTTCTTGTGGAGTTTTACCCTGTAGAGCTCTTGTGGGTGCTCTATTCAGGAGGTATGATGTTGTGTTTACTACTTCTGCCCAATACTCATTCTCAAGATGTGCCCCTTTAAGCATACATCGAACCATTTCCATAATGGAATGATTCCTCCTTTCAGCAACTCCATTTTGTTGTGGAGTATAGGTTGTAGTCAGTTGTCTCTTAATCCCATGTTCATTTAGAAATGATGAAAATTCCTTGGAGGTATATTCCCCCCTCGATCTGAGTGGAGGGTTTTGATGGAACATCCTGACTCCTTCTCAACAAGCTTCTTGAATTGTTGAAAGTACAAAAATACCTCTGACTTCAATTGAAGAAAGAAAACCCACATCTTTCATGAGTGATCATCCACAAACAATTGAAAATACTTCTTTCCACCATAGTTGGTTGGCATAGGACCACACAGATCGGTGTGTACCAACTCCAAAGGTTTCTTAGCTCTCGAAGAGCTAACTTCAAATGGTACCCGGTGTTGCTTCCCTGCTAAGCAATCCGAGCAAACTGGCAATGTGGATGAAAGGTTGGGAAGTCCTCTCACCATCTCATATTTTCTCAACTCGAGCAAATATCCTGAACTTAGATGCCCATATCTCTTGTGCCATAGAGAAGTAGCCTCCTTTGTAGTTGCTGCCAGGGCAACATGAGGCATTGAAATGACATCTAAAATGAACAAGCCATGCTTGTATGATCCGGTTGCTACATGTTTTCCTTTTTTGGTTATAAAACATCTCTTTTTCCTTTCACAACATGGAACACAACATCCATATCTCGATCCAACATCTGAGGGACTGACAACAAATTATTAGCCAATCCAGGAACATAGAGTACCTTTTCAATCTGACATTTGCCATCTGGAAGAGTGATAGAAACATCACCTTCACCCTTCACTTGGTAGACTTGATTGTCAGCAATTGTTACTGGCTTACCTTCTTTCTCCTCAAATGTCTCAAACCATGATTTATCGCCAGTCATGTGCTTACTAGCACCTGAATCAATATACCATACAACATCTATCTGTGGAGATGAAGTATGAGTCATGAGCACCTTGTGTGCTCTCTCAGATTCTGAGTCCGAGTCTGATTCTATAGAATCTGAGTCTGAATTTGATTCGGCATAAGCAACATGCCCCTTGGGTTGCTTATTCTTTTTCTATGGTTTGTATTTCCCTTTTCCCTTCTTCTTATGATCTTGGTCATTCTGTTGCTTGTTCTTAAACCAACACCTGTTGGTGTCATGGTTATTCATATCACAAATCTTGCAATATTGTTTGTCTTTCTGCTGATGTTGTTTCCCTTTTCCTTTTGATGAAGATCCTCCTTTTTGAAACTGACCTTGTTTCTTACCCCCTTGTTTGGTGTAGAGGGCATTATCTGGCACTTCATCCTTCTGAAACTGATTTGCCTCCTCAGTTTGAAGCAAATTCACCAATTCCACAAAAGATACTTGTCTACCAGATACATTAAGAGAGGTTATCAACATCTTATAGGACTCTGGCAATGCTCTCAAGATGACAGAGGTCAAGAGAGTATCATCCACTGGTTGTCCCATAGCATTCAATTTGGCTTTCAATTCCGCCACTCTGCATAGGAATAGATCAACTGTCTCACCAGATTTCATACTGAGTGTATGTAGTTGAGTTTGAAGGTGTAGAATAGTGGACTGATTCTTACCTTCATAAATAGTAATCAAAGCATCCCAAGCTTCCTTACTAGTTTTGGCATCACAGATATGAGGTTGGACCTCATCTGTAGTAGCAAGCAGAATAAACATGAGATATATTTTGTCCTTCTTATCAAAAGCTTCTTGATCTGCTCTTGCTGTTGTAGGGCGTTTTGTAGTGCCAGTCACTACATCCCACAAATCTTCCACTTGAAGAATAGCACGCATCTTTGTCTTCCATGGTGCGAAGTTAGAACCTTTCAGCAACTGTGAATCTGAGAGATATTTGTGAACAGTGGCCATTGTGAAGGTTCCTTATAACACCAATTGGTCCCCCTTTCTTTATACCTACCAGACCTTTATACCGAAACTCCTCTATATATACCCGCCCTTACGTGAGGGAGACTATAAGTATATAAGAGCATAATGATACGTGGAACTTAGGCGATACTGAAAGGGAATCATTTTGTTTATGACACCTACCATAGAAGGTCTTTCCTCATGCGTGGGGCGTAACTTCCCCTAAACACTTCGGAAATCACTTCGTCAGGATTTACGTCTAACAACAATAACGATTAGGGTATAAATGGAGTGAATATCAGAACTGGTTTGCCTTATTTCTCCCCGATGATTGATAGAGAACAAGCTCAGACGTCGTTGTTGCAGCTATATTAGGCGTTAGATACAGTAGTCCAAGCACGACAACATTACCTGTAAGTGTGGACCAGAGGTATCGTAGATACTGAACGTTGTTGTGCAATAAATTGCACAAATAGGTGTATAAATTTGGGGTCTTTTCTTTTGCTTTATTGTATGATTGTTAATGCAAGAAAATAAGAAATTTAAATGCAAAATACAACCACAAATGCCCACAAATTTAACTACTTGAGGTGTCGGTTTCCATCGAAAATGCACCTATTACAATGCCAGTTTTAGAATGAAAATATTCACTTTCCACAATTTTATTCCCCCCTTTGTCTTAGAATTTTGCAAAAAGAAATGCTTATGAGATCCCCCCTTTTTGTTGCAAAATAAACAAGGATGAAAAAAATTGTATGTGGACCCTTTCTAATTCCAAATAAAACAACTTATCCCTCCAAAAAAATGCTTTGAAAGGAAGAAATCGAAGTATGGAAGAATACCTCGAAATATGAGCGTCTCCTCTGACTTGTGGCAGAAAAAAAATTCCTGTGCCCTCCTTTTACCCAAAATATGCTCTTGGTGGGCAAGAAAATGACCTGTCGGGGCAAAAATGAGGTTATGCAAAAATTGCAAAAAATGCAAAAAATGACACGAAAAAAAAAAAATTTGCTTAGGGTGTAAATTTTTTTCTGCTCGAGCGTCAAATTTTTCTACTCGAGTGTCAAATTTTTCTGCTGTGCGTCAAACAGTGTGCGTAGGGCGTCAAAGGGCACTGTTGGGCGTCGCCGGGCTGCACTGGGCATCAAGCGCGCGATCCAGGCGTCACTTGCGCAAGAAGGGCGTCAAACAAAAAAAACCCCTTATAACTCCCGATGAGAGTCGAATTGGCGACCTTCCGCCAGACAGTCACTGCGTGTACCACTCGAGCTAGAGTGCTCGACGGGGATAGGCAGGCAGAATGTGCTTCTTATCTTCGTCGGGCGCAAAGAGTGGGAAAATAAATTAAAACTTTTTGTATCCCACATCGTCGATGCTGCGGCGGTGGGAGGCTTAAAAATTGACGAAAGCCACTATGGCTTTCGGTTGCTTTCGGGCAACCATCCCTCCCTTTTGCCTCCACAATAGCCAATAACCACCTTGCTTTAGTCTTCTCGAACTGCGTGCTTCATCGAACTGCGTCCTGTGTCTGCGTGCTTCATCGAACTGCGTCCTGTATCTGTGTGCTTTAGTTTCATTGGCTGGTTGTCTCTACCTGAGCACTGTGTCTCTGCCCGAGTGTTGCTTGCTGGTTGACTGTCCGCTGTGTCTCTACCTGAGCACTGTGTCTCTGCCTTAGCATTGCTTCCGTCAGTTCGCCAAGATCCGTCTCTGCCTTAGCAGTTGGAGTAGTTGCTGATTTAAAAACTACCTTACCCAACGTCTTGTGATCACCGTGGCTCTGGTACCATGTTGAATTATGACGAAGCATTCGATGCATTGAAAAGGTTTGAAATATATACAATGATGTTGGTTGGTTTGAGTAGTTGAACCAACCAACCACCCTTTTGGAACTTCCCCCTAACAACGCTTAAAACAATAGCGCTCATGTTTAAACCAAAATGTAATATGTGCATAGTGCATATGCTATGTTATGCTAACAACAAAGACGAAAGTTTTGACATTATGAGCACCTCCAATGCATGAAGATGAAGTAGTGAGACCACTTGTTGAGATTCAATGGGAAGTGGGAAATTACACCAAGGATGTTGAAGACGATATGGCTTGGTCCTTTTATGTTTGATGTGGTCATACGGAATGGCTTCGTCTATCTCAAATGATTGGGTGGAATGCCATGGCCCGATGCAATGAATGACTCAAAACTGAAACCATGTAAGGTTCATAAGCAATTAAACCTCATCAACTATGAGCGAGATGATTCAAAGCTCGATTAGACTTCTTCACGCATCTAGCTAGTCCTTGGGATCCTTTGAAGGGATTACTAGCCAAGTAGGGGAGTAGAGTTACTCCAAAGAAGCAAACAAGGAGGAAACAAGCAACAACGATAGTAGGAAATGGATGAAAAGAAATTGTCATCATTGTTCAACCAAGAGGCCTCGATGAGGGAACCAGAGTTGAGGACATAGGAGGATTAGGTAATTGAGCAAATAGAGTTGAAACTGGAGTACCTTGGCCAAAGAAGGCTCCGCATTCTTGTGCTATTTTTAGATGAGGGCAAGGATGAACACCCTCACCATTGTGTGCTGTGATAGAATGGGCCATATTGTGGTCAAGCCCACAACTATTTGTGATATGAGGATAGTAGAGGTGAAAAGTGTCTTAGGGACATCAACCATGTCGATAGAAGTGTGGGACTTATGGTGGGCAATAGATGAGTGTAGGCAAGCAAATTGATATGTTTGCTTAATTAGTAAATAAGTTTTGCCATTTTGTGTTATTTTGTAGTTCGTATGCAAAGTGTTTGACGAAATGTGCATATGTATAATTAATAAAGTCATAATGTAATATTTCATATGATAATGTGTAATGTTAAGTTATGTACGGTTAAGTCATAAAGTGACTCACGAAATGAAATGTAAATGTAAGTCAAATGCATGTCAAATGTAATTTAGAAAAATGATGAGGTGTTGGGTAGTTGGAGGTTGCAACTAATTTCTAGTTGTAAAAATAAGACCCTTCCTCATTCATTTGTATGGTTTGAACTATGTCTAAGGCCTATGTGTGTGGTGGCTGGGTCATGTGGTTGTTGTTGGGAGGTTGGCTGGTGGTTGTTGGCTGAAGCATGTAGGTGTTGGAAGGAGATATTCCACGCAGATATGTTGTATGAAGATGTTGTACGTAGTTAACCGTACATGCTATTGGAAATACATAATCTGCTCATATTCATTTATCATCTGCTATTGTTATTGTATGTATTGTTGTCATTATTGATTGCAGCAGTAGATAGATTAAGTGTTGTTCCTTTCAAGTTTGGGATGTAGGGTGAAAGTCGCAAAACAAGTGCTGCCGTTAAGGTGATATTGCTGTACAAGCAGCTGTTGTGATTGCAGTACAAGTGAAGAGTCCTGGCTGATTATTAAATCTGTCATTCAAATTGTTCCTCCAAGAGTTGGAATACAAACCGTTGTTCTACAATGAGCTTCATGTAGACGAAGAAATTGAAGGTGAACTTGGTTTATTGCCCACAATTGGCCAAGACAAATACAACACGTATATGGAGTTTGAACTACTGCAAAGCAAGAGTGAGCAATTAAATACATGCATTGTCCCTTTGAGAGAGCAACACATAATTGACATAAGAGAGCTCTATGAAAGGACACAAATGTAGTCGGACAGAGAGATAGAGACATTTACTGTTTCGAAAGACAATTAGAAGCGAAGTTAGACAACTGAGGATTTCAAATTTTT
Source organism: Wollemia nobilis (assembly GCA_028583015.1). Lineage (NCBI taxonomy): Eukaryota > Viridiplantae > Streptophyta > Pinopsida > Araucariales > Araucariaceae > Wollemia > Wollemia nobilis. The sequence goes on along the minus strand of JAQPPZ010016946.1, from coordinate 17,757,912 downwards.
TTTATATGGTGCAATGACGATAAATTTTTTGGAAGAAGGGTAAATATCGTAGATGGAGTTCAAGTACTGATGCAACGACAAGTTCAAATGAGATGGAGCACTTGATGAGTTCGAACAAGATTGTTCAATACAAAGGATGATAGAAGATGACATGGGCATGTGTGTGCCTAATTGGTGCAATGGTACTAACCATTTAAATGGTCATGGTCTTAATTGTTCGATGAATTCTCTACTTTTCACATGTGATTTGTACCGAAGGGGCATTGTTTGTCAACATTGTTCGATCATCTTGAGTTGTAGGAACAAAGGGACTAGAATCTTTGTCGATTGGGATGATGCCATCAATGCATGACCATTTCCCTATGTAGGTGGTGAACGGAGTAAAGGTATTTAACAAGGAATTGGATCTCGTTGAATAACAAGCACAAAAGCTCAACGTGGTAGGTTATGAAAATGAACCCTGAATTGTGGACGATGAATCTTGCTCGTAAACTAGAATTGCTTGACCCAAGGAGATTGCCATCTAGGGCATTGGGTTGTGGCCGTTTGGACCAAGAGATTGTTGTCTAGGGTTGTTTGGCCTAAGGAGACTGTATATGGGGTGATGGGGTGGCCCTCTACCCTAAGGAGACTATTGTCTAGGGTAGTGGAGTGGTTATCTAGGATAGTGGAGAGGCCATCTAGAGATTAAGTGTTGTCGTCAGAGGAGGAAAGAAATCCGTCTAACTGATCACAGTTGTCCAAAACAAAGAGGCTGTTGTTTAATGTTATAAGGTTGTCATCTAGGGTTACAAGGTTGTTGCTTGAGAATACATGGCGGTCATCATATGCGGAGGTTGTTTCACGACAAGGCTATTTGGCCATCCAATGATGAAGTCTTCTGGGTGTTTGATGACCAGACCATTTGCTCATCCAACGAATCCATTTAGTCGTTAGACAAGGTTGTTAGGCCATTAGATGATAGGGTCATATGGCCATTCATTGAATGGGATGTCATGCCTTCTACTATCCGATTATTAGCTATTATACTAACTAGGAAATTTGTCATCTGAAGAAGCGTTTCATTACTCATGCATTCCAACATGTCAACAAGCATACGACGGGACCTACCACCAACATCAAGTGAGAAGACATAAAATTCACTTGAATCTGAGATGTAATTTGAATAGGACCATTTGATGAGTGGGAGTGTTGTCGTCAGAGGAGGAAAGAAATCCGTCTAATTGATCACAGTTGTCCAAAACAAAGAGGCTGTTGTTTGATGTTATAAGGTTGTCGTCTAGGGTTACAAGGTTGTTGCTTGAGGATACATGGCGGTCATCATATGCGGAGGCTGTTTCACGACAAGGCTATTTGGCCATCCAATGATGAAGTCTTTTGGGCGTTTGATGACAAGACCATTTGCTCATCCAACGAATCCATTTAGTCGTTAGACAAGGTTGTTTGGCCATTAAATGATAGGGTCATATGGCCATTCATTGAGTGGGATGTCAAGCCTTCTACTATCCGATTATTAGCTATTATACTAACTAGGAATATTGTCATATGAAGAAGCGTTTCATTACTCATGCATTCCAACACGTCGACAAGCATACGACGAGACTTACCACCAACATCAAGTGAGAAGACATTAAATTCACTTGAATCTGAGATGTCATTTGAATAGGACCATTTGATGAGTGGGAGAGACTGTAAGAGGTAATTACCCATTGCATGAAAAAAATCGTCCAACACTAGAAAACTGCCATCTAGGGAATGGGGAAGCTACCTGATGTTGAGCAAATGCCGTCCAAGGCACATGAGATGCCATTGAGATTGAGCATGACGTAGTTCAAAGCTAGAAAGACGTTGTAGGGCAATGTTGACCAAGACAAAGAAGAGATTATGTCACTTTTTTTTGTTGATTGAAGGATGTTTTTCCATCTAGGGCAACCTTGTCATGAGGTGTAGAGAGAGGGACATATAACTAAAGGATGATGTAGAAAACAATAGAGAAATTGCATGTGGAAAGTTGTAAGACTAGTCTAGGGTTTCTTCATTGTTAGACTAGTTCATGTTGCCGTTTGGACAATTTTGCACGTCGTCCAACGAGTCATAGGCTATCTTGGTTTTCCCTACTGATTTATCGAGTTGATTGGTAGTATTGTTAAACATATCACCATCCAGTCATGTGTCATTTGGCTGTCCAAGACGTTAGCCATCCAATAAAGCAACATTCAACCATCCAAGATGTCAATTGTTTGGTAGTTCACTACCCAACCATCTGTCAATTGTCCATCCAAGACATTTTCCGTAGGTTGTTTGCTCTAGTTGATGTGTACAAGTTGTTGTGTAGACCATTTAATAACCCGTGTTGATTGTCTGACGTGTACAGGGCGTCGTGCAGGCCATTTGGTACATCATGTTAGTTGTCTAATGTGTGCTAGCATTCATGTAGGCTGTTTAATACATTGGGCCAATTGTTTGATGCAGCAAGAAGTTGTTGCATGAGGATTGAAGGAGGAGTTGCTAATGCGTCGTCACAGAGAGTGCTTGTCAAGGTGTCATAGATGCTTTTCGAGAGCGTTGGACAACCTACTTGAGAGTCGACATTGCCTAGGGTTGGCATCGTGCATTTTGTCGTGTGCTAAGACTACATCCATTGTAAACCTTCATGGACGAAGGATTGGTGAAGGGAAGTGGGAAAATGATTCTAGGACTTGGCCATGTAGGAAGAACAATGTGGGAATGGTTATGATGTTGTCGGTAATTAACTACCACAAGAGTTCCAACCACCTTTAGGGTTTGCTCAACATTGGGCAATTGGAAGGTTTCATTGGATGCAAATTCAAAGTTTGGCCTTTGAGGAAGCCATGTTGTGTGCTATGGTGGCAAAGACAAATAGTGACCAAGACCCAAAGTTGTAGCAAGTTTTGGCATAGCTAAGGACACATGATACCATGGCACCATGACGGGTAACGTTGTAGACATATTTGCAAACACTTTATGCGCAATCATGACATAGACAATACTCAGTATCCAACCATCGATTTTAAGGATGATCATGCCACCACCACATAGAACACTATTGAGATAGTCTAGGCAACAAAAAATAGAGAAGGTGTTGAAGGTTCACCTAGACAGTGAGTGAATGCGTCCTACATTGCATAAAGGGATTTCCTATGTGCAAGCACAAGTGAAACAACTTGCGTAGGGAAGGCAACGCCCATAGGATATACCCTTGTCGTCGGCCAAAGGGAAGGGGAAAATCTAGGGTGGTGAGAGGTTGATAATCCCATTTTTTGATATTACTTGGACCTCACCCACGAGCTAGAAGTATTGGAAGTGGTGGGATGAGCACAAAGACGAACATGCGCTAAGGCAATCCTTTCGACTAGCTTCTTTCTGTCATATCTTGCAATTACAGGATTTTGACAAGGATGCATTCAAATGGTACCTCATAGAGTTGTTGATCACATATGATCCAGATAGATGCATAACAATTTTGACATTTGTTTGTAGACACTGTGTTTAGATTCAATCCGCAAGATCTCATTAGAGTTTTCAACATTCTAGGGCCTCTGCACAGACTACTTAGATGAGAGAAGATTGGACAATGCCAATTATAGGACTACCTTGTGGTGTATTGTGACATGGGTGTGACAAGTTGGCAAGGTTGTCCCATGGTAGAAAAGGACTAAAGATGTGTCTCTTGTGCAACAAAAATATGCAATTTGTCTTGTTATGTCTCAACTTTTGGGAGAGTTGTGAGCCTCAAAGATCTTAGCTCATGCGATACATGCATGGATTATTGAATTGACACAGGTTCTATTGGGCTGCATACTTATTTGACAGGACTTTTAACTTCCTTTAGCACACGATGAAGGACTTCTCCATTGGGTTCCATGCGATTGCATTGATGCTTGATGCAACATATAAACAACACGTAAGCATGCCAAATTGGACGCAACCCATTGCCATAGTGAATGTCATGCTCATGATATTCCATCTGGTAGATGTGGCATCCATGCAACTCCGTCAGAAGAGGAGACTATGATTGGCATCAACGGTGAGGAATTTGCACCAGAGGAGGAGGAAGAGGAGGGGGACAGTGATGATGAGTGATGGACCAGTTTCGAGCAGCCTTTATAGCAACAAAGATATTGTGAGGGTTATCCCATTGTTATCCCCCTGGATGATGTTGAATAGGAGTTTGCGCATGTAGTGATAACTATGTAGGCAGCCGTGGAGGAGAGCACTCATTAAGATGATGTTGTGCAGATGACTGCACAACAAGATGACTAGGTTTAGGAGATTTACGAGGATGTTATGTGGGAGCAATGTGAGGTGGAGATGAGGGATGATGTGTAGGTGAGAGGATCAACTTGGTCACGACCAAATGGAGGAGCATGTAGTAATTGAGCAGATAGAGAAGCGCATAGTGATTGAGTAGACAGAGGAGAGCACAACAAGATCTATAGAGGTTACACATTTAGGAGTATTGTCAATATGGGAGCAATGTGCAACCCATTGACTTGGATGAGGAGCCGTCCCTAGAGAAGGGTGATTTTGTTGAGGAATCTTAGATTGAGTCGTCCTTAAAGTAGTTTGCAGTAGGGATTAGCCCCTTTGCACCTTAAATTGCTTTTGAAATGCCCACACAAGAGGATGATTATCAGGGAGGGAGTTGATTGGAGGAGAGGGAGCCTCTTTAGGAGGAGACAATCCACGAGGACATTGTCTATGAGGAGATTCAGAAGCAACCCTTGTAGAGAGATGTGCAAAGGGGGATGTTGTTGCTACAGATCTAGAGGAGGGAGTTACAAATGATGAGATAGAGGTGAATGAGTAAGAATTAGATGCCGAGAAACCTCCTTATGTTATGACTATAGAGTTGCCCACCCTGAGCAACCTTGATGTTTCTGGAGGGATAGCAAATGCACACATTTTTATTGGAACCAACAATTATATTAAATAAATAAAAGAGGTTACAATAAAAAAGGAGTTGGAGAGATCACAGCTCGGGAACCAAGGCCACCGAAACGATCAAAATAAAAAAATAGCCAAAGAAACCAGAATACAAATACAAAACCAGCCCTTAAAAGGGCGAATAAACAACGTAACTAAGCATAGGGAGCCGCTCCCAGAGGAGGAGGATCATTCTTTGGCCCAAAAGATCCCAAGCCATGAGGATTGTCTGTAGGCGGATCGACAAACCAAGAGTTATCAGGAGCAACAATGTTCATCAAAGGAACCATAATACCCCAACCAAAGGGAGTAGAATTGATCAAAGTTGAAGGCGACAATGAAGAGAAAGAGTAGGAGCAGGAGGAGAAGTAATCGGCCGAGGAGACGGGCCAGGGCTCCAACCAGTACCATGATCAGTCAAGCGATGCACAGGACTCCAACCACGCTGCGGAGAGCGTGAACGCAAACGATGCCTGCTGTGAGAACTGGGAGGAGACTGTGCCCTACTGTGAGCACTGGCAGACCAACCTGAGGCCGAAGAACGTCGCCCCCCCGACCTACTACATCAAGGCCTCGGAGAAATTGAGGGACCTTGAGGCGGAGGGAGGTCAGGAAAAACCCAGCTGATAGTGCATGGAGCCTTGCACCAATACTCGATAAGATTCATCAAATGCGCCAACTCATGCGCCACCTTGGAAGCTTGCGAATGGATATGAGAAGTAACAACAAAAAGCACCATAATATTTTCATTTATAGAAAAATGAAAGGAAATTAAATCTCCAAAATAGATAGCAACATTCCTAGCTTTCCATAGCTGAAACAAAATGATCGCATGAAAGAAATTCCACAGAGTAGCGATATAAGCAGGCCAACAACTATTATCACCAAAAAAAATCATCTACCATTTGAAAATCTCGGGATGAAAAGGATTAAACAACGAGTGAATCCAAGCCCAGGCAGACTGAGCACGAGGGAGAACCAAAATAGATGTTTAAATGTTTCAAAACGACCACAAGTAGGATACTTACGATTAGGAAGACCAATGTAATGTCCCAAAAATAAATATTTTTGTAAATGTCTCCTACACTTAATTATAAAAGTGAAAAAGGGGTTCATGTGACTAGGAGACATAACTTAAGTTGTGTTTATTTATGTTTTATGTTTTAATGTTGTAATAAGGTACTTTAAGTGATTTTAGGGTTGGGAGCACTTTAAGTGATTTTAGGGTTGGGAGATGTCAACTCCAAATTAGAACCTCATCCTATATAAGGGAGTGAGACGTCCCATTTTGGGCATGTTATGTTGATATCAGAATTGAATATTGAAACCCTAGAGGTTCCATGAGTTGAGATTGCAGGTCTTGCTCATTCCCATAGTGCATTGGAGGTGCATGGTTGGGGTCTTGGCAATATCATTGCAGGTGTTATTGCCCTAAAATATCAAAAATACAAAAAGAGGCATCCGTGAGGAGTTCGTGGCATTTTTGGGAGCATTTGTGTCATGTGTTTCAGATCTGTTGGCAGCCCCAAAGCCTACGCTTGTATTTGGGGTCATTTTTGAGGAGTTTTTGCATTTGTCCAGCCTTGGGGAGCTGTTGTATTGGTTTGGCAATATTTAATATATGATACTGGCTGATTTCTCCTCATACTTGTGTTATTTTATGAGCAATTTCTGAGTTATTTCCTTGCTGTACTTAATTTCTGCATTTTCGTAGTAAGGGTTTGCTGTTTCTTAAAAAGGGACATTACAACCAACCCTACTAAGCCTCTCTCTCATAGGAAGACCTTGATGAATAAGAGACCAGAGAAAAAAGGTGATATAAGGGTCAATATTAGAATGCCAAATATGGTTCAAACAAGCAATCCAAGTATAGGAGGTAGAGTGAGTCTACCATCTCTCATTAAGCTTGTCAATACCAAAGGAAAAAGGACTAAGAAGTTGATAAAGCAAGGAAGAAGAGTAGTTCTTGAAAGGAGTATCTACATTCCAACGCCAATCCCTCCACTAGGCACTTGGGGGTTGAAGGTCGAGTTTATGCAGCATGACATCTGGCACAAGCTCCTGGATCTTAAGAATAGAAGGAAGATCCGAGTTTTGAAGATTAAATATATGCTTGAGGGCAGGCCAAGGAATCCAATCTCGAGAATGCACTAAATATTTAATAAAGCAAATGCCTTTGCGAAATATCCTCAAAGCTTTAACACCTGGCATATCAGCAAGAAGAACCAAAGAGTTAGAAAAAATAGGAGACCGCCAGATGTTCTGAGAATTGAACGAAAGACCATTGCAAAAACCATCACCAATCTAGCGAAGATGAGGTTTCACCGCTTCAAAAGCTCGCCAAATACTTTTAACAACAAAGGAACCCTGAATCTTAACTAGGGCAGAACTAATGATAAGAGTGTGAAGGCCAATATTAGCCCAAGCTTTACGCCCATTAGGCAACCTTGAAGAGATACAATGGCGAATTAAAACCTTCCAGGCTTTAGGGCCTTCAATATCTTTAACCACCCACTTAGCACACAAGGAAATGCTTTGCTTGTAGATGTCGATGATACCCATCCCGCCCTTATCAGTAGGCGTGCAACAAATATTCCAAGCAACCCGATGAAAACCACGCAAATTCTTCCCCTTGGCCCAAAGAAAATCCCTAAGGATTCTGGCAAACTTATTATAAGAATTCTTAGAAGGGGCCCAATAGGAGGAATAGTAAACATGGGTGGTAGCAAGAGTCTTAGTGCAAACCTGAAATTTACCAGCAAGAGAAAGGGAACGCGAGGCCCAATAGGAAATCTTCTTTTCAATTTTGTCAATAACATTTTGCCATAGTTCGGAGGGCGAGCAGTCAAAAGCAAAGGGAATTCCTAAGGCTTTAGCTCTTCGTATTGGTTCTTATGGCCAAAAGTCGCTTTCCTTAAGCTCGATTAAATGCACACATTTTAAGATTCTATGATCAAATGATATGCACACGTGATTATTTGTTAGTTAGTTCATTGGAGCAATGGCACATAGGGGCCATGCATATGGCAAGTGAATCATGAGCGTATACCGATGGTCTGGTAGTGATACCAAGTTTAGCTAGCTTTAGGAGTTTACTGCTAGTTGAGTATGGGTGGCAGAGGAGGATACATAGTCTTGATTTTTTCTTGGCCAACCAGAGGTACCACTAGGGACTCTAGTGCTCTATTGATGTCCCATCGTGCATTTATTTGATAGATGCATAGGCTAGTGAGTACTCTACTCCCATTGTAAAGAGGAACACAATCACAAATGACATTGACATGCCTTTTAGGCAACTCAACTACTTGTCGTACCTTATACAGTAGTTGTCAGTCAGCACCTGGGCCTTGATCCAGCTTTCGTAGCAGTTATAGGGTGCTTGACATCGAGGTATCTCGAGCTAAGAAACTCAAGGAGGAGCTACCACTCTTGGGAGAGTGAGTTGAAGCTAAGGCAATTTTGCAACGGACAGGGATGGAGTCCTTGTGTTGCCAGCACCAGGAGCAACTTGTAGAGTGTGCCCAACAAATAGTAACAAAGACCAATGGATCAACACTCTGGAAACTGAGACATGCTAGAGAGTGCAATGCATTATCTGTCTTGAGTAGGAGGCACAAGATAGAGATCAGTGTGTAACCTCCCTCAAGTTGGAGTTATAGTGATACAGGAAGCAATGGACAAAGCTCACGAACTTCAGGAAGATGTAGCAGAATTACCATGTCGCTTGATCAAAGATTCCATGTCTGGAGGCCTTTCTTACTGCTCGGTCAGTACAGTTTATACCTGCTGTTGTGGATCAGCCTGCCCCCATATTGTATGCCATAGTCAGTAGGGATGTTGATCAATTCAGAGGTGAGGGCAGATGTAGGTGACATATTAGATGTGGCATCAACTCATGCACCACCTCAACAATGAGATGCTAAGTACATGTCTATGACATGTATGCGCATTTTGACATGTATATAGTCTATAGTTTGATATTTGATTTTATATGCTGGTTGTCGCATGTGGGTGCACGCCACCTTTTTCAGGACAAAGAAGGGAGCTAATTTTTGTTTTGGGTATACGGATATCAATAGGTAGTTAGAAATGAGTAGGTAGACAGTTATCAACTGTCTCTCTCGCTCATCCTTTTGTATATATACATCCCTTGCTATATTGGACGGGAGCATGAATATAATCTGGAAAGTTTCAGGTGTAGTTCGAGTTGTTGCAGACATTGGATTTATCATACATTACATTGGTAATCTAATGTTCCTTTTGTTTTTGATCATTGCTGTGCGTACCAATGGATTGTTTTGTAATTAATGTTAGCAATGGTGTTTGAGTTACTTTTTCCCTTGCAGTTTGCATTCTTTGCATTGTGTATGGAATACCAAACTGCTGTGCTGCATATCATGCCTGTATTTTACTTGTCTTGTATATGTACTATATGAGAGGCATATGTTTGACACAATGCCATCTACATAGACACATGTTCCACATTTTTCGTGTCAAAGTTTGTGTTTTATATTCTTAGTGTAATTTGTATTTTTTGTATTCTTTGAAGTGCTATTTTTGGATTCCCTCCAGGCTGTTGAAACCAACTGCAATATTTGAGTCCCATGTACCTACTTTGGTCATTTGTGAACTCTTCTCCATGAAGGTGTAAACTTAGTATTGTGAACTGTTTCACATTTTGGATATATGAGCATTTATAAGACAGGAGAAAGGAAACAGTATGAAATAGGAGAAGGGAGAACTTGCATTACTCAGGAAAAATAAACTTAGATCTGCAATACATTTACAGATTTATATTGATCGATTGAAAGATGAATCTGATTTTATAACTGTTAATTGCTTTGCTTTCAACCATCTACCTATCAATCACCTGATGACCATTATATATTTTCTATTGGCTTTCCTTAATGGTCATACAAGGTACAACATGAATCTTATCTCTAATATCCATGAATTTATACAGCATGTGTTCATCTGCTAAACAAACGCCATGTCCTGAATTGTCTGGCACCTATAAAGCCTGCCCAGTCAACATCCATGTATCCAACAAGTTGAAAACTATAACTTCTCCCATACCACATGTGACAAGCTGTTGAAAATTAAATTTGTTTTACTGTTTTCTAGTGATCAATCTTGTGTAATTATAAATGTGGATATATGGCTCAGAGAAAACTGATATTAGGCCTCATGGTTATAAGATGTATCAGGTTCTTAGCTGTCATTGACCTATTTTGAGTCGCTATTGGCTGTTGATTTTAGACCAGTCTCCATAGAAGTAGCCTATTTGGAATCAGACATGAAATGTTTTCAGTGAAGTAGACATAATTCATTTGTTACATAAAAAACTTCATCATGAGTCTTCTGAAACTAAAACTTTATTCCTAAACTGTTGTGCAAGAGACGTAAATCTGTTATGTCAAAAATAGAACATACAATTGATTTCTTACATTGGGCAGTGCTGGTTTCATTGCTAGTGTTAAGTCATACAAGGAGAATGAACATATCATTATATGTGTTCCTGAATTTTTTGGATTGGAAGGGCTTCTCTTTTTCCAAATCCTGTAAGATGGAGATTGATTTTTGATATATAAAGCTCCTGAAGCTTGTTTTAACCCATAAAGAGTTTTCACCAACTTTCATACATGATGTTACTTTCATGCAACATCAAAACCTTGTGGCTGATCGATAGGGACTTCCTTGTTTAGATATCCATTACAGAAACTGTGAGGCAATGGCTAGAACTAACCTGACTATTACCATCTTTACAGTTGGAGGAAAGGTCTCTTCATAATCTATGCCCTTACTGGGCATATTCCTTGTACATCAATGTGGCCTTGTATTTGTCCAAGGAAGCCTCCACAATGTATTTACCTTTATATCCATTTACACAGAACAGTCTTCTTTCCTAGAGGGTCAGGCCAATGCACAAGCTGATGATATTTGAAGAAGAGTGGCATGGGTTAACAGGGTCAGGCTGAATCCTGGTAAGGGCAGAGATCCTTTAGGTGCAGAGATAAGATAATTTTATTGATGTCCACAGATGTAGACCAATGGGACTCATTGAAAATAGCTGTTATGATGCAATGTAGTAACCAAAAGGTACTAAGAAAATGAACTAAACTAGAGTAAAGAATCTAGAGAGAATCTGAAGATGCATGACCTCTTGGATGGGGGGGGGGATGGAGTGGGTAGAAGATCTTGCATGCGGAGGTTTGATCTACCTAATATGGGGAGGACCCTTGGTAACTGCTTCTTGAGGAAGACACATTCACACAATGGAGGTTATTGTATCATCCGGCGAGCCTCCATTGCCTTCAACTATTAGAAGAGGATGGGAGCTTTGGGCTAGGCCTAAAAAAGGGAAGCTGCTATATCCTGGAACACCTTCCTAGTGTGCTGCTGGTGTCTAGTGATAGCTGTACCCTACTCACAAAATTGGAAACTCTGCCTCAATAGCCCTATAAACAGTTCCTCCCCATTCTTATGCAACTCCAGTTTGCTGCTGGTTTTTTCTGGATGGAAAAGCTGAAAAAGCAGGATCTGGGTTATGTCCAGTTCTTTTCCTCTTTTTCTTTGAGGTTTCTCTTTGCTTGTTGTCTCCCCACCCTCTCCCTTAATTTTTTTTGGCCATGTTCTATGCTTTTTTGATATGTTCCTAGATGAACTGGTGAAGTGGCAAATGTTCAATAATGAAATGCATTTTTGAAAGCAAGGCTTGTGTTTTTTTTTTTTAATTTAATTTTTATTTTGACCATGCTGTCCTATTTTAGCCTACTTCTACACTATGAGTGGACTTGTTGAGCTAGCTTGGGTGTCCGAAGCGTTTCCAGGACCCAACCGGAAAGTCTGCACAGGAGGTTGGGGTCAAGTGGCCCCGTGCACACAACTGGGGCTGTCTGCGAGTCTCGAACCCAACTCCTAATCTTGACAAGGGCCCCAAGTTATCAATAGGCCTGGCATGTGACCTTATTTTTTATTTTTATAAATTAAATAATGGTTAGATGCTCAAAGAAGATTTTCTTATGAGACTTTCTTGCTTTATTTTTCCTGTAATAAATGAGCGATATTGCTTTAGCAGAGAGGTAGTTAACCTTTGCTCTATAATGGTGTTGAAATTTATGTATCACTCAAAGTTCCCAGTCAAGAACTGTTTGGTCTCATAAGAGTGAATGACAATTGAATCCTACCCCCTTAATAAGACTGATTTATACATGATAGTGTAAATCAAGTGTTAAGAATGACAATTTCACTCCTCCACCCAAAAGCATGTATGATTTATGATTTCATTTGAGATCTCTTTCCATTGGGTGATTTATTTACCACTGGAAGATTTTCTTTTTGTCAGTGGCAATTTGGAGTATGCTGCACGATGTTTCCAGGCCTTGCTAGGAAAAGATAAAAACCACCCAGGAGCTCTCCTCAATTATGGTGCGAACCTTTTGCGCCAATATGGTTCGACTGTTGCAGGTATGCAAACTAAAGCATAGGATCTTACATGCTGCTGTCCCTTTTCACTGAGCAATTGTTTATTGATTTCCGCTGATGAACAAAGCAAGTATGTTTAGATGTTCCCAAACACTAGAAGTTCAAGAAATATTACTCAGATGAACAAAATCAGATTAGTTGTGTTCAGAACTAGTGAAAACATTTTTTGGCATGAATGGACTGATTTTCCTTCATTTGCTTCTCCTTTGGAATACTTATCTCTCATTAATGATGCTCTACATCGCGTCTTGGTGCTTGCATGTCTACAACCTCTTCATGGTTACTGGAGAAAAGGCGTTTTCTTAATTTCTCTGGGCATACAATGATAAAGATGGCTGTCCTTTCTTAATGGATGAAGTACAGCTCCATACATCAAGTGGAGATCAGACCTTTATCCTTCACTAATGCATCCCAAATGATCAAACTCATTGATGTCCTGTTTGCAACAGCTTGTCTTATGCAACTACAAACCTATGCTTGGTTTCTTGGGTACACTCTTTCCATGCTATAGCGTGAATGGTGTCACATATTATTGACAATTGCGGATATGAGCACATACATGCCCTTAATGATGGTAGTGACATTACTCCATTTGCTCAAAGTGACCCAGCCATAAACCGTCTTCAATTACTTTGCATTGACCTCATAGGAATCTTCTCCAACTTTTGCTTTCCCATTGGAGAGTGTTTTCCTGCACTTGGCAACCAAATATTGTCTACACATCCTAGTATCGCAGTTCTTCTTTCCACAATGCTTGCATGGATAGACATATCAACAAAACTGACATAAATGACCTTCTCTTCCACAATGCTCACAAGAAATTGAGAATATAGAAGGTTTGTGGTAATAACTCTTCTTATGGCTGCATACTTGTTTGCTCTTCTCTCCATTGTTGGAGCTCACATTGGGCTTGGCCATTCCTTTTTTTTTTGGAAGGCTGCTGCCTTGGAGATGTTTAGAAACGTTGCTTGGGTCCTTTGATGGTGTCGCTACCTCTTTAATGCAGACTTTATTGGGACAGTTGCTTATCCTTCTCTTTGGAAGACCCACCTTTAATCTTCTTTGAGCATTCACCATGCTCTTGGTATTCAGATCCCATTTTTGAAGGCCTTTGCATTCTCATTGGGATACTTGATTCCTTGCCCCTTCTTACCAAGCATTTGGGGATACTTGATTCCTTGCCCCTTCTTACCAAGCATTTGGCCTTCATAGCCCATTTTTATCATCAACTTGGAAGGGATACCCTTTGTATGCTGCTCAAAATGTGCAAAATAAGATTTTTGATTGCTTACCATGGTATCCTTAGTCATGGTGCATGCATCCTTCATGGAAATCTGCTCTTTGCTTGGCATTTCCTCACATGATTCTTGGAGTTGAGCTAGAAAACTCTCCACGGATGACAACTTCTCATATATCTGATTCACTTCTTGTAGGTACTTACTACTTTCTACCACTTTTGTTATGCCTTCACAAGTAAGGTTACCTAGCTGCACTTTTGTTGTTGCATCTTGCTAACTTGCTTTGCCACCATGGACAAGAGTTTGTCTTGCTGTTGGAACTTCATTTGAAATCCTTCATTTTATTTTCTCAACTTGGAAATGGCCTTTGCTTGTTGCTGGTTTTTCTCCAACAAATCTTGGACCTTGTGCTTCTACTCTTGAGCTTGAGTTGCCCATTTTTGCTAGATTGTCCATATGGAAACTATTGTGTGCTGAGCACAAACCAAGGAAACCCTGCTCTGGTACCAGTATGATCTGTAATTTCCATAAATGAAACCTTAAACAGACCCTTTGGACACTTAAGTTGCTGCTTGACTTGGTTCCACTTGGAATATGACAAAGCTAGAAACTAGTCACTTGTAAAACCCTCTATTTTGGCATCAAATCTACTCTTCTATACCCTAAAATATTCTTAGATGTTAAGAACAGATTATGGACAGTCCATAAAGAGTTTGAATCAATGCTAATGAAGCATGAAATTTACTGTAAATCCAACTATTTACTGCTGCTGTCATGTAATGCTCAGGTCTAGCTCAAACTTGCTAGTTTGGAAGATTGAAAACTACATGAAACCATGCAAATACGATAGGATGAAGTGGAATGCAACTAAACTCAGGGATGAATCAGAAAAAACACATCCACAACAGTAATGACAGAGTGATTTAGAGTGAGGAAATCCCTCTGGGGAAAGAAAATCCATTTCAATCAGTCAAGCTTCATATTCCTTTATAAATTAGAGAAAGTACAAGAGATATTCGCCATCAACTTGGCTTTGAATGAGATGTACAGTTGCTATGCACTTGTTTTCAGCTTTGCATAGTGCTTCTCAATGTCTTCTTGCTCAATTTTTGCTGGAACTTACATGCCTCTGCTCCAGGCCCTTCAAAACTCCTTTCTCCTTCCTTGTGTAGGTCCAAATAAGCCTCTTCTAGTTTCTTCCACATCCAAATCCAGGAATGCATTTGATGTTTCTTGATATCTGAGGTTCTTCTAGGTGTGAATATGCATGGAGTTGATGTGTCATGCTTCTTCCTTGCACATATTCCCTTTGACACTTGCCTAGTTCTCTTTTTGGCAACCTTGCTCATGCCAAATCAGCCCATTCCCAGCCAGCTTGTTGGGTGGACTGATTTTTGGCCTTTTTAAGGTCCAAACAGATGAAGTTGGAGCTGAAATTTGGTGGGCATATGGACAATGATGAAAGGAAGCTTCAATATAAATTGTGTCTTATTTGGATTTCTGAGGAGAGAGCAAATAAGACTGTATAACAGACCGAGTTTTGCTATTTTGACTGGTCAAATTGATGTATTTTGGCATGAAATTTATACCTGACATAGTCTTTTAAGTCCTCTTTCATTTGCAAAAAGAATCACTCAATTTGGACTTGTTTTGGTTGACTTATGCCTAAAATACTACTTGCTGGTCTTGACTGTTCTTTTTTATTTTTTGGGGTTAGATGATATGTATTTTGAGTTCAAATAAGTACTGAGCGTTCTTCTTGATGTCAGGAACCTCCCTCTGAAATTTTATTGCCTAAGATACTACACAATGGTCTTGACTGTTCTTTCCTATTTTTCATGGCCAGATCATACATATTTTGAGCTCAAATTAGTACTGACCATTCTTCTTGATGCCAAGAACCTCCCTTTGAAATTTCATTGCAATCCAATTTCATTTGAACGAGTTCTAGACAAAAGACGACGCTGCACTGTTTTAGAAGCTTGTAGGGTCATCGTCTCTTAGTTGTTCGTCCTTGACACCATATTGTCATTTGCTTCTAAGTGACCTGTCATGGATTCATTTGGATCATGCATTTCTTGAATGTGATGCCATTACTGAATCCTCTCATCAGCATATTAATAACACGCCATTGGAAGATGTATCTGATAATGGAAGTTGCAGGTTAATTGACAAAATTAAGAGTCCTGTATACGGATTGTGGCCATATCTGCATGTGACACTACATAAATAAGAAGAAACTGCATGACTATGCATTAAAAATCAGTTAGCTGGTTGAGCCTTATGTGTTTTGTATTCCATGTGCATTTAGTTGAATTTATCATTTTCATCCCAATGTGGGCAATTGTGTGAAGAGAGAAGTTTTGCAAATTATGTATTCATTCATCGTGGAGTATGTATTGTTTCAAGCATGAAAATATCTGAGATGACTTGATAATATGATCAATGTTCTTATTTTGATAGTTGAAAAACATGTCTTTTAAAGACAGTGCATCTTGTAACTATTGAGATTCTGGTGGTGTGATGTGTTTTCTGGTTTAATTTCTGGATGCTCCATTCTTTAATGATTTTAATCGACATTTTGAAACCATGCATCGTACATTAGATCCGAAAGAACATAAGTGTCTCAATTTGGGAGGCTGTCTCTACAAAGGTGAGGAGAGCCAGCATCTCCTCTTTGCAGTTAATTTGCATAACTAACACCATTTTTCCTGAAGGCCTCAATTGTAGACATACCATATCATAAGTCTAAGGCTCCAAAGGGGATTGATATCCTGAAAAGGTAAACTCACACTACCTATCGTAAAGGAAATAAATTGTAATAAGCTGCATGGTTTCCCATATTTTTTTTCCCATGGTACCTAATCATCTAGTTATCATTTTCATCACAATGGATCCATAAAAGGATTTCCATATTCTGTTTGGTTCTATTGCCAAAAGGCTCTGTTTTCATTTGATGAAAAGTATGTAATACTGCTGCTTTTTCTGGCATGTAACATAGGCATTGTCATTGAATCCATTGTTCTTTAATCCTGCCTCCCCTGCTAAGCTTTGGCAAGCAAGTGACCAGCTCAGATCTTTTTATTTGAAGGCAGTTTGAGTCTCTCATATATTTTAGCACCTATTCAGCCATGTTTGTAAGAGTAAACGGGGAATTCATGTTTGACGCTGCCTTTCGGGTCTTTAGTTCAATAACAATAGAAGGGCTTCCCACTATTCATCTTTGATCCATCCAAAGAGGCCTCAAAATTTCCATTTGTATTTTTAAAAAAGACCTTGGTAAGGGATAACCTTTCAAAGTTCCAGGCAGATAACTTTATCCATTCCAGACAAATCATTGGCTGTGATTCAAAGCCCTTCAATTTTTCTAAGGGTTTTGCTCTTTGTTCCATAAGTGCTATTGACAGCTCCTTTTGTTGACAATTGCTTCCTTGCTAAATTACTGGACTTATCCAATGGTCTTGTCCAAGTACCTTCTGAGATGTTGTCTCTTCATGGCATGTTTTCATTGTCGTAGAGACCTATGAGAACTGGAAATGGCTATCCTTCAATCACTGATTATCATTAGGTCCTTCTACCTTCACATATGACACTCAAAGATTGGATGGTGTCTGCAGATCCATTGGGATGGGCTGCCTTCTTCATGATTGCCTCGGATCTAAGGTTTTTTTGTTAGCTTTTGATGAACATTTCAGATACATGTGGCAGCTTTATTTTGAACCTTTGTAAATGAACAAACTCTGAAGAAATTCCATTCACACTCCAGTAACCCTTATAGAAGCCAACATGACGAGAGGTGCCATAGTCTTGGGAAAGGAGCCAAAACCTAGTAAATCCAATATATTCAAAATGAAGTTGCATTGATTCCTGTCATTGGCTTTATGGGAGTTTTTTTTTACTACTATAGAGCTTTTTGACTACATTCACAGCCTCATTCAAGGCCTTCTGAGGCCATGATTAGATTGTCAGTAATAAGTCTGTCTTCTATGAACCTAGTTTATTCTCTTTTGACTAGTCAGACAGCGAGTAATCAAATTCCTCTAACAAGAGCTTTTGCTATGATTTTGCAGGAAACATTAATGAGTGTCACATGTGACCATCCTGTAACTATCTTTGGAGCCTTTAGGGATGTGTTTAATGAAGCTTGTGTTGAATAACTCGTCCTTGTTTCCAGTTGTGCTAGATTTCTGGCATATTTTAAACATGCCACATCTTATAAAATTCTGTCAGAAGACCACTTGGACCTGAAGATTTCTCAAAGTCCTTTATAACTGCCTCCAAACCTACATCCTTAGACGTAAGCCTCTCAATCTTCTGGGATACAAGCTGTTGACAAGATCCAAATAACGTGTTCCTTTACATTTCCAGCACAGGTCTAGATAGTATTAATAATATAATGATTATTGATCATATAACACCATTTCCAATTGGATCCAAATGATGGCCCTTCTAGCCCAGATTGGTTTCTTTCTAACATCACCAGGACCTGCATTAGGTCACACAGTGGTTGCTGATGACTACCCACATGTTGACATGGATTGTTGATAACTACAGCTTTGTAACTCTACCTTCTCTTAATAATGGATCTTCCATGGCCATCTGTGCCTCAGCTTTATAATACTCGTATGATATTTGTACTATATATGTGAGATGTAATTGTATGGCATAGCACCACATGTTATACACAATGAGACTTTGCAATATTTTTTATTTTAAATTTGGAGCACTGTTTTGGCTTCCCCCATGTGATTGCAGAAAATGTACATCTTACTCCTATTAACCTATTATTTGGTCACTTGTAGACATTGACATAGTTTATATTTTTCTTTTCTTCTGTGCTTACATAAAGACCATAAGGACATGTATAAAGGATATGATTGCTAAAATATTAAATAATATAATATTTAATTTTATAAAGGAAAATAACCCCCACGACTTATTTACTCCCTCTCTCTCTCTCTCTCACACACACACACACACATCATCTCCCTCATTATTTTTATTTATTTTTATTTTTTTATTGAGGACTTTTCATTAACCCTCATGTTTTCTAATACCACATTGATGTACTCTCTAGTGCCATTCAGCTACTTTGTCATTTGTGGACAATATAATGACAGATTTGACTGCCCTGGTCTACATACAAGAGTTGCTACAGGGCTTTGTCGCTTTTTTTTTTCTTGTATGCTGTGGGATAGGATTGCAGTTCTCTGATGTTGGGTTTCAGCCACCCCTCACTATCCCTCACATACCGAGGAATTGCAGACACAGACAACTTACCAGTTTCTTATCTTATCTCCCTCTTCATTCATTTGCAGTGTTAAATCCAACTTCTTGTCTCATAAAAAGAGCCAAATACTCTTCAAAGTTAGCCAAAAGGATCCTTACAAATGAGCTCTTGGCTCTTATTTATAGCAAAATAAAATTAACTCAAACCCTAACTCTAGTTAACAAACACTAACCATTAGTTAAACATCAAATGGTAAGTTCTAAAGTTTAGATGGCAAATGGTTGCCTATCCAACCAAACTTGGCACTAAAAGCTCCTGCATGTGCACTTTAGTAGCTGTTCTCATGCACTGACTTCATTTGACAAAGATATGTCACTTTCCAGGCTGTTTCTGTGGGTCCTGCCTCGTAATCTGTGCCAAAAAAATGCTTCAGACAGTGAATTGACATAATTAATGACCTTTTTGCATTTTGCATAATGTTGACTGAATCGCTCATCAAGTGAGGGAATTACTCTCTTTTTTGTATTCATCTTTTTGGATGCATCTGTAAAATATCTTTTCTGCTGATTTGCTTATCAAACAAAAGAATTTTGAGCTGAAACTTTGCTAAGTAGTTGGGCTATGGCCTGAAATTTCTTGTCATGTTTTTATTAAGTTATGCCCGAAACATTGAAAAACATGTTTTTAGTTGATTTGCTTATCGAACGGATGAAAGTTTAACTAAAATTTGACTGAAAAGTGGTCCTCTTTCACCTTCAACTTGAATCACTCGAAAACCTTATCTGATGAACGAACTTATGGCCAAAATATGATCTGCTTCGTGGGAACAAACAATCCTGTTCAGCTGCGTGTTTGGAGGTCCAAATCACGATATTTTAGCTCAAAATTCATTCTAATTTTTTTTGTCTTAGATATTTCCATGGCTGCACCTGATCATGAGACCGATGAAAGTCCTCATCATACGGTTGTTGTTGAACCAACAAGAGTTCGATCTTTTTTGAGTTTTGGTGTTGATTTGATGCCTCTGAAAATTAACCTGGCCTATAAAGGTTGAGTTTTGACATTAACCATTGTACTCTAATTTACGATCTCCTTAATTCAATTTTGTGTATAAATTTTAAAAATATTTCATATTTTCTTACTTAGGCATTTCCTTTGTTGTTTTTGTGTTTCCAAAGGGTTTGTTGACTTGCATTTCCATTTTGGGACATTATCGGTTTCCAAGTTTCGTGCAACTTAGGTTGACAGTGAAATTCACTTATTTTTTCAGATGCGCATTAGGATAAGACAAAAATCGTAAGGTCTACTCTAGGAAATTTCATGCGGCCTTCCACTGACATTGTGAACGGTCTTCTAAAGTTATCTGCAGCCATTGCAAGGAATGCTGTGCACTCACAGGCATGTGTCACGCTGATTTTGTGGTTACCTGTATTTGTGTTGGTAACTAGCTCCCGGCCTTCAATTCCCCCCCTGGATTCTTGACTGTTGGTTATCATTCTCAATTACATTCAGCACTTGTCACTTTGAAGGTAAACACCACCATTAGTAAAGGCTTTGGGCTCTATCATTATTGTGGTCATGCTCTATAGTGTGATGGTCATGATGTGCAAAGTGTTCCCATGTGACATGATATGAAATCCTTTGTGGGGATGTTTCATATCTGAGTAGTGGTTTAGACTTTAACATGTTTTGGAGAATTAATTAGGCCCTTATGCCTATGGGTGTGTTTTATTTGCACAGATAGATTATGAGGCCCTGTTCACAATGCTGTTTCAGTCTTAGGTGGAGAGGGGTGTTGAGTGCATTGGCAGTGGGGCAAACCTGGAAGCTGTTTTTGGTTATCTTAGTATTTCTGACAATTCTTTTCAGCACAATGGTGCAGTCCAAGTGCTTTCCCTGCTGGATGCCCTTAAGCCCTAGGTGTCCTTTGTCACGTGATATTTTATGTGACCATGTGTAGAGGATGAGGTGCATCAATGGGTTCAATTACCAGAGGATATGCCACAAGCTCACCCTGAAGGTTGTTATAGTGGATTTCATACCTGAGCACGAGTACTAGGTGTACTATCAGGAGCCTTCCGAGTGCTGAAACGGTCTCTTTATTTCTGTTTTCTCCTCCTTACCTTTGGCTTTATGGCTTCTGGCATCTGCCAGTGTTACTCTTCTCTGTGCATAAGAAAATTGGATTAATTGCTGACTGTGGATTCTGATCCCAACATAGGTCTTGGTTCTCAAGGAGCCATGTTCACCTTCTACCCATAGTGTACACTTTAAAGCATTACACTAACGTGCAGTCAACATTAGTTTTTGCAGAGTGTTGAGAGCTATCAAAATGGGTTTTTAATCCACACAATACATGACTAGAGACTGAAAGGAAGTTATAATCAGTGCTGGGTTCATGTTGATAACCTGTCTCTGAAAATGGTTAGAGGAGAGAAAAATTAGAGCAAGGCTCTCATGAAAAAATGGGTCTGCTCCACATTCATTATTTCTTATCAGGCATGCATTTATGATTTGAATTAGAATGACTGTCACTTGTATTTGGTGATTAGTTTCTGGTAAACACTAGTTTATTTTGTGAGTAATTTAAGTAAGTTATGGTAGGAGAGATTTTTGTACTATAAGTTACAATTCCTCTGAATTTGATTCCATGTTTTGTTGGAAAACTGATCTCCTTAACTTAGACTGCAGTTTTAACTGTCTGTAACTGCAGTGATTTTGTATTTGTCTTTTAGCCTCCTTCGGAGATTTTCTGTTGTACTCCAGGGGCTATATATTTGTATGCCTGGTTCATGAATAAATAATAACATTAAGAGTTCTCATTTGGTATCAGAGCCAGATGCTTGGGTTCGGGCTCGACCGTAGCCTAGCCTAAGAGGCGACCCAGGCACGTTTTTCGTGGAGGTTCCAACACGCATTTCCGGTGGAGAAGCAGACGCAGATTACTTGTAGGTTGCGGGAGACATTCTGGTGTCAGTAGTTCGTTGACGACTTGATCAGGGCCCTTCCCTCCAAAATGAACGAAGGCCATTGGTTGTTGCAGTAGGCAGCACACCCCTCATAGCATTGGCGGTAGATCACTCCATATACAGCCCTGATTAAATGGATTTTAATCTGGTTGGCTAAATAGACTTCCATGCACACCTGAAGCGTGGAGATCGATAACGTGGTCGTAACCGAGCAGGAGATTCGATCTGCGGCTGTCTCCGATCCATATCCCGTGGTCTCCATCGCCGACGACCACCATCACGAATAGACGAACGATCCTTTTGAAGTTGCGTCAGAGTAGCAGTATAGCTCATCGACCTTGATCTATGTGGAAATCTATTGAGATGCACCTACCTTCCCTGCTATTGCAAGGCGGGATTGCCTGTAGGGTCGGCATAAAAATGATTTGATTATGCGTCAGATAGAGTTTCAGGTTTTCCGAAACTAAACCTGCGTCTATCACCACTGCTCTGTGTGAAACTGATTTCTAAGTTTCACGTGTTCATAGATGATGTGTTCATAGATGATGAAATTCTCCAGAACAGGATTACAGATGATTTCTACAACAGACTCGCGGAAATATCTTTGCTGACGTGTCAGCCAATATTCTCATACTTTTTCTTCTCTGCGAGGAGATTTGGCATGCCAAGGTGGCATTATTAAATGCAGCGCCGGTCAATGGGGGTTTGAACTCCCTTTATTTGGTATTTTTATTTTCAAGTAGTATGTTTTTATTGATCCGCCCATATTTGGAGGGATTTGATGGTGGATTAGGTATTTTTATTATATTGTTCAGATATTAAACCTATTTTGAGCCTGCATATTATTTTTTCGAGAATAGTTTGATAGAAGGCAATTCTATGAAAACTGGAGAAGTTTTCGAATGAGATGAAGGCAGCAGTAGGCAGAGTGTCGTTTTAAGCGGATGTGCAGAGGAGAAATTTGTGTTGTTTGTGATGCAAATTGGCAGGAGCTGAAAACTTGTTGGAAAGTAGAGTTTATCAATTGATGTAGTGGGAGTTGAAGTAGAAAGCTTGGACAGCCATCAAAGAGTTTGCAATTTTCATTGATTTTTTGCAATAGATACAACATCTAAAGAGTTTTTTTATTTGAGTTTGCTTAATGGCCACCATATTTGAAGACTTGGAGGTTCCAAGTTTCAATGGAGAAAACTATGCTTATTGGAGCATAAAAATGGAGCACTTGTTGAAGGCAAAAGGACTTTGGGAAATTATTCAAGAAGGCTATGAAGAACCCACCACTTGGACCATGCTTGAAGGAGAAAAGAAGAGAGTGAAGAAAGAGCAGCAATATCAAAATTGCTTGGCTCTCATGGATTTGAGGAGAGGCATGAAAGAGAAAGCTTTCCCTCTCATTGCAAAATGTAGAACAGCCCAAATGGCTTGGAAAGCATTGCAAGATGCTTATGGAGGAGATATGTGTAGCAATCTCCAAAGCAAGGAGGAGCCTTGCTTCTTTGAAGAAATTTTTGAAGAGTCTTATTGTGAAGATGCATGTGAAGACATGTCTTATGAAGAAGGCATGCATGATGAATTCTTCCTTATGGAGGAAGATGATGGAGAAATTCTTCTTGAAGAGAAGAGAGAAGAAGGTGAAAATGTAACATGTTTATCAAGCATGTACATGGATGAGAAATGCCTCATGGAGAAAGCATATGTTGATGAATTTTGTGATGAGAAGAAAAGAAGAGGTGTGTATTCCTCAAGAGGAAGAGGAGGAAGAAGAGGATTTGCAGCTGATAGAAGGAAAAGCAATGAAGAGTGTCTCATGGAAAAGGCACAAGATGTTGAAGATTTTGTTTGGGAAGCACTTGAAGAGTGCATTGCTGATCTTGAAGTTCCTCTACAAGAGGAAAATAAAAGTGTTGAAGTTCCTCCAAAGGGGGAGAAAAATGATGAAATAGAAAATGGAGAAGAAACCAAGATTGGTGAACTTCAAGTTATCATGACTTTGGAGGCATCATCAATGAAGGAGGATGGAGATCACTCACTTGGAGTGACTACATTGAAGAAAGAGAGTTGTCTTGAAAAGGCAACAATGTATGATTGTTTAAATGAATGGTGTTTCAACACACCAACATGGATTGAACAAAGGAAGAGAACTCTTGGTGAAGGGTTCATGGTTGCTTTTGAAGCAACATACAGTAAAAGAGATATGCCACAAAATAGCTTTGGAGGTAATGTTTTTATGATTAATAATTTGTTTTTTGTGAGCAGGTATTTGAAGAATGAAGGAGAATGTCTTCCAAAGGCATTATTGAGAGGTGATTGTCTTGTAGAGACATCATTACATGAAGTTCTTTCATTAGAAAAGAACATGGATAGCATGGTGATGAGAACCATGGATATGTGTTGGTTGTGGTATCTCAATGTGAAAGATGTGTGTTGTGCAAATTTTGTGTTCAAAATTCCTTGGTTGAAGGAATACAAATCCATTGAGAGGAGTGGAAATATGTGTGAGGAGCAACAATTGTTTGTTGCATTTGTAACTAGCTATTGCATAGCTATATTTTGTTTGAAGATCTGTGTAGAGGTATGTGAAATTGTAATATGGCAAAACCATCTACATAAGATGATGCATTGTACATACTCAGGAGGAGTATTAGGAGCTGAAATATGGTTTGAAGACCATAGAATGAATGATGAAAGAAATGTGCTAGATTGGTTAGTGAGAACCAATACTTGTGGCATTATGGGAATGCCATCATTTGAAGGAGCTTTTGATGAAGGGGGAGCTGATCATCAAAAGGCACCCAATTTTATTTTGTTGAAGAAAGCAAACTTAATGGATAGCCCGCAAGAAGAGCGGAAGTGTGGTGGGTGCCAACAAAACTTTTTTGAGTTCTTGAATTTTCTACTTCAAAACTGGAAGAAGCATAAACGAAGATCAGTTCAACAGTTTGTGATGCTTCAGAACTCATGGAATGAGTCCTTTCAGCATCAAGGGGGAGAATGTTGGAAAACTGATCTCCTTAACTTAGACTGCAGTTTTAACTGTCTGTAACTGCAGTGATTTTGTATTTGTCTTTTAGCCTCCTTCGGAGATTTTTTGTTGTACTCCAGGGGCTATATATTTGTATGCCTGGTTCATGAATAAATCAGAACATTAAGAGTTCTCATGTTTGCAGTAGTTGGACTGTTATTGAGGAGCAGAATAAGCTGTCGCATATTTGGATGGGTAGCTGGTATTCTTTAAAAGTACATCAAGGTCGGAAATGCTAGATACTATGCCATTCTATTATTGGAAGTGACTTATGGTCATGATATGTTCACATTGGAAAAAAAATAATGGTGTTTTTATCTTCCTGATCACTGATTATATGTTTTGTTTATGGCAATTTTGAACTCCATTTTCGAAATTTGAGTTAAAATTATTTTGAGATATGCCCTGTGTTCTCCATTGTTTTGAGATATACGTAAAGCTTGTCTTTATGTGAATCTTATTTGAAGCCCAACTTATGCGTCTTTCTTTGAAGGAATGAGTTTTGTTGTGAGGTTATGATAATATTCAAGGTCCTGGCAAGAAGCATACTTTTTTGGTACCTAATTATAATTTGATCTGTTTCTCTGTGTTAGGAGTATCATTGAATTTTAAGGTCACAAATTTTTGTTGAAACCCTGACTTTATTGGACGGTGAGAGCCAAACAAAGCTTGATATATTCCAACAGTAACTTAGATATAAAATCTAAATCCAAGACCAGAGATCTCAGACTCTGCTTTCAAAATTTAAATTTTAAAAATAAATGGGAAGTAATCAATCAACACACAGTAATGGTCTTCCGTCATAGTCATTCAGTCTTGCAGTTTCATCATCTGTTTCGGATTGATTAGGCTGATGACAGATGATGTCCCCTCAAAAAATTCGTCCAGGATGATCTTATTTTCCTTCTATCTCTAATGGTCCCAAAACAGAGCTATGCCACTGTTGGGACACAGGTTTGGGCCCAAATTCATAGCTTTAACACATTATTTGTTTCTTGTCACCAGCATGCATCCACCAGATTTTTAAATTGTGAAAAACCATATGACAAACACCATTAGATTTGCAACTACAAGCATTAAAGTTGAGAATGACTATAATAATAATAACAATAACAATAATAGTAGTAGAAATGTATTTAGGAAAAGAGAATCAAGTCTGCACCTGTTACCATATGCTTGAGGGTTGGTGAATAAGCTCATTTTCATTGAAAAACTGTCCGCAAGCATAAAGACCTGAGCAGAAGCCCCATTGTTGAGCTGATTTATAACAAGATTTGAGTTGAATTAGAAAGTGAAGGTGCCTGCTGTAGCCCTTCAGAGAAGAAAATAGCTAGTGTTCTATGGACTAAAGGCAGCAGATGACTGGTAGAAGAAAATAGGTGGTTTTCTATTGACTGCAACCTGGCTCGGTTGTGTGCTGACATCAATGCCTGATACTGGTATGCAGCTAGTTAAGGAGTTGGATGTTGACTGCCCTCTCACCCCATAGTTGTATGCAAAATCCAGGTGTGTAAAGATCCACAATGCATTCTGTGCCATCAAAATTAGAACTTTGTTTCATGCATGTATGGTCAGTGGATGCATTGGAGAATAAATGCAGTTATAAATGTACATTTTCAAAAGAAAAAAGTCTTATACCAGGATTTTCATCTTATATGTCCATCTGTTGAAATCTTTTAAATTTCCCCAGGTAAGATTTTTGGGTGTGGGAATAGGGAGTTTGTTTGTGTTCTGCTGGTGTGTGCATCGGCATGCACTTCGATGTCAAGAGCTCGATGGAAGTTTTGCTCAAGTGCAAAACCTACAACATTTGGTGAAGCATGCTGGCGCATATGGGTATGCCCCGCTCTTTCTTCACCTTGCCACAATCATTGGCGAAGTGTGCTTCAGGGAGCAGCTCTGCCAAGTTGTGCAAAGATGAGTTCCGCCAAGTTGTATGACCCACGGAGTACAAGCCACCAGCATTGGTGCCAACATGGCATGCCATGAGGTCGCCATGCTTGACAGCAAACTCTACATCACCAAGGGGAGGTACCTTGTAAAAATGGTTCTCTCTTTTGTTATTGCCTCTGATATTTGTTCTAGTTTGTTTGTTGTAACAAGCTTTGGTTTGTCGTAGTCTACTACTGTAATGCCAACAGTACATTCAGACAAATAAAAGACTTCTTCTGCAAGTCATGCTTCTAGTGCAGAGACTGAGCTGCAGTGTGGCACTTGTTTTTGCAGTCTTAGAATTATATACACAATCTTGCATCTTTGCTTAACAATAATTTTATAGACTATATGTTGAAAGACATTCTGAAGTATATGCTAACTTCTGCACTTGGATGTCCATTACCTCTTACATTTTTGATGTGCAAGGCATAGAGGTAATACATTCCTATTTCTGTACAGCATGTTACTTTGAGAAGAGAATATTTTTTTGACTCTATTTCACACTTCTGTATCAGATACTTGATCCTTTTCTTGTATTCTTAGCTCTCACTACTGATGATCTTTTTCTTGTGTTTTGAAATCTTTGAAGTTGCAGGTTCTCTGGTGAAGGTTCCAATGGAATATGAACTATTTTCTTCTTCTGTCTTGTAGTTGATTCCTTTGGAGAATTAGTGAGAAAACTTTTGCATTCACTATTTTGCTTTGATAGGTCCTGGAGCTCATGGAAGTCAAGATGCATATGCTAGTCAACTTGCAGCTGCAAGTGCAGCACAACAATGTCTTGGAGCAGCGGTTAAAACTGATAGCAAAGCAGGATACATGTGGGTAAATCTTGCGGCTGCATATTCTCTAGCAGGTGACCATATGAGTGCAGGCAGGTGCTTAGAGCAGGTAGTAGTTGCTACTTTGATCAATATGTTTTTACTAGGATATTTTCTGATGAATAGAAAGTTAAATAGTAGCACATTAATGATGCTTTGCTTGCAATTGATGTGAATCAATTCAGCAGCGGTGCTTTTTTATGCTGCAGTTTTCAGTCTTGTTCTACTGCAATACGTGGTTTGAACAGTGATCTGGAATTGCTCAACAGCTTCTGAAAACAATTGACCTGTCTGGACTATTATGATATGAATCTGAACAATTTTACATGATTATTTTATAAAAGGACTTTGCTTTTAAATAAGGAAATTTCTCAATTAACCAATTAAATGCAGGAAAAGAAATGAATAGGAATGTAAAAACCATGAAACAGATCCACACATGAGGGCTGAAGGATTTAACGAGTTTATCCTGTTGGGGCATAAAAATCACCTCAGCTGGGGAACTTCTCTTTCACTATGGAAAAATTGTATGCCAACCACAGTATTAAGACTCAGACTTGCCTCGGACTCGAAAAGCCTCCCTTTTCACTTGGGACTTGTGATCGGGGAAAAACTTGGGGAAAACCTCAGTCAAAATACTTGTCAAAGATGAAATTACATAATAGTACCTTTTATAAAATTAAAAAAATGATAAAATAAGTGCAATTCTTTTACATATGACTGCAAAATATCATAAATGAAATGCAACTTCACCATACCTATGCTGATTTCCACAATATCGATCATATTATAAGCAAATGAGTGTTTGCAGCTGAAGGGAAGCAGGTTAAGTTGTATATTAAACTTCAAAATCTGTCTCAAATATACAGCAGTCATGGATTTTCATATCCATGCTATCATAACATAATATGAAATATCTTAGTCTCAAAATATATATCATGCCCCTGCGGGGACAACTCAACAGTATGTTGTTGGCGTTTCATCTTGGTGACCTGAGTTGGAATCACGGGGAGGGAGGCCCCCTGTTGCTATGCCCGTAGGGAGTGTGGTCCCCAGTTGTGCCACCTGTTGTACTTCGTATTACTATATATATATATATATATCATGAGTAGAGTAACCAGACTCTAGAGGATGCACTGGAACCTTTGGCCTCTCCATAGCTTGAGCTTTGGTGATGAGCAACCATGACAGTAGTGCCTTTAAAAGGTTCTGGTTGTGGCTTGAAAGTTTGAAACCCTTGCTCTAATCCTTTGCAAATTTTGGTGGCTTTTCATGTAAAACCTTCTATCTGGCCATGCAGATGCCTGCAAACATTGCTTTTCTTCCAAACCATTCTCATTGGCCGCTTTAGTTAAGTCAATCTTGGAGAGGGAGAGTGAGAGTGAGAGAAACTAGTGAGAACAAGAGAAAAGGCACGTGCTTTTAATTTTTAGGAATGTAAGTTTTTCCCCCTCCCTTGTGGGTTCGTGTTTGTCCTGCTGAACTTGCTGAGTTGTGGCCCCAATGCCTCCATGTCCAAACCGAGTCTAGCAAATCTTCACCAAGACTTGTGAACCCTGGTGTGTCGGGGTGAAAAACTCGCCTTGGGTCACCCAAATTGCAGATTCACAGCGATTTTGAACACTATGGTGCCAACTATAATTACATTGATCTCCCACTTTTTGATGGCCAACAAGGTTTTGAGACTTCTGCTGGAGTCTTCTGCAGTTGAAAAAGAAACAGACCTCCTCTGCCAGTTCTGCTTTCACCCTCAAAGCTTGAGAAATCCCATGACCCTTTTATTATTCCAATGCTTTTATGGACAGTAGTTGTCCATTTACCTTCAAGATGTTTGAATTTATGATTCCTTTTGCACCTAGGAACTGTTAGAAGGCTGATGAACATGCTGGAGGGTGCCATGTGGCATTGGAAGCTAAGCAGGTGTTTGGTTTGTACTTTGTAAAATCTCATCTTTGAACTGAAACTGATCACTTGATCCATCAGGATTCAATATAGTCAACTATATTATGTCAAGTATATGCCTGCCATCTGCTATCCAAATTTTGCATGGAGTTGCAAGATAGACATGTCCTGCAAATAGCAAATTTTGTTTTTTTTCCATGATCTTTGATCCAGATATTTCTAAGAAGCTTATGCCATGAAGAATTAGAAGCTCTTCCTCTTTTGTCTATAAGTTTGACATCTGTGATTTCAAACACTCATATGACTAATTTAAGGCAAGCATTTTAACTGATGTTCTATGTTGTACAGATGTGCATACCTGACAATTTTGGGGATACACCTGTACTGGTACACAGGTACATGTACAAAATGCACATCTCGTCACATCCTGGGCACACCTGGTGCAAGGAGGCACATTCTATTCATTGATCCTCATTACGACATGCACCCTTCAAACCATGCAATAAAAAGAAGAAACACAAAAAATATTGAAAAATTATGGCTTGTGTAACTCTGCACCTGCTTTTAAAATTCTTTTGACAATATGGAATCCATAGACGAATTGAAAATATTCCTTGACTGACATAAGTTTGTCAATAATTCTGAAGGCATATAAACATGTAGGTTTTACAAAGGAAGGGGAAGCCTTAAGGCATCTTCTTTAGATAACAATTATATGTTAAACAAACTCATCAAACTGGGTAATAATTG
Organism: Wollemia nobilis; assembly: GCA_028583015.1. Classification (NCBI taxonomy): domain Eukaryota; kingdom Viridiplantae; phylum Streptophyta; class Pinopsida; order Araucariales; family Araucariaceae; genus Wollemia; species Wollemia nobilis. Next base: position 17,727,613 of record JAQPPZ010016946.1, on the reverse strand, counting down.
ATAAATTACACAGGTTCTATGCTAGTGATTCACTCTTTAAAACCTAGCTTTGGGCTCTCAATGTCTGTGTCTCTGTCCGTAATTATCATATACATTAATAACAAACAGATTAAAGTGATTCCAAATGCCAGATGTTTAGTTCTGCGTAAGATATAAATGTATATTCACAATTAGCAAATGATGGCTAATATACTATACAAAGCAGTTTTATCAGTTCTTGAGCCTGCAAAACAATTTTATCAAAGTTATTACAGTTTGTACAGAAAGGGGGGAATGGAGGTTCATTTTTTGAGCATCCTGGGACATGGCCTACCAATCCATTCTTCACAACCAAATTCAGTCTATCAATGCTGTCTCCATGTTTTCCACTATTGCAGCTTTGCCTCCGGTATTATTTATCTTTTTGTGTGGAGATATGGAATTATCCAGTTGTTTGTTGACACAAATGTTGCTTTCCTAGCCTGTTAACATACAGGCTATTTATGAAATAACTTGACAAGGCAGGTTTTGAAATAGCTTGTGATTGTATGTAATAGATGGCAACATTCTCATGCACATGTTCTTGCCTCCGGTATCTATTTATTTATTTTGGTTGGAGAGGGGGAGGAAGTTCTCTAGTAGTTTCCTAATATAAATGTTGCTTTCCTATAGGCTACGCTTGAAATAAGTTGGAGTCAGGTTTTGAAGATAGCTTGTGATTTACTGTAATAGAACATAACTTTATTATGCATGTAGAATTATTTTAACAAGGAATATCGGCCAAGGTTTAGGTTTAAGATTAGATCATGATCATGGTTTCTTAATTTGTTAGCCATGACCAGGTTAGATGCAAAATTTACAACTCAGGGAACTACTGATGGTCATATGACATGATCTGTTGTTTGTTTAATTACAACATTTGTCTTAAGTTGTCTAATTTGCATAACGTTCATAATCCTAGCTCCTTAAGTGTGCATTCTGACTACACAGCTTACTGTTATTGCATACTGCTTTACCATGGTAGTTCATGTGAGCTTAATTTTATTTGTCTATTTAGTTGGATGTACCTCCTTGTTGTACTTGTCTGTTCTTTTCATTATCAGTATCAAGTTACTGTCCAGACCTTGGGATTGCAAGTTATTTTACCTCATTTCAATTCATTGTTTATCTTGTCATAATTGATCTGTAACTATTTTTTCAGTCATAACCCATTGGCTTGTGAGGTTGGTAGCCAAAGAGGAGTCAAAGTTCACTCAATCCAATGTATCCACCACTTCTGTACTTAAAAGAGCAGTGTGCTAAGTCATTGGGTGAATTGGTCCTTTTAAGAACCATCAAGGCAGGGTTGGACAAAACGCCTCAAACTTGCTGGGGAAGGAGTCTAGGAGGATAGCCTTCAACTAAGAGTCCTTGGAAAGATCCTGGACATTTGATGTTTATTGACACTCAAAGTGGATTGGCTCATTTTGTCCATCTACAAGCCCTTTATTGGAATCGAGGTTGCGTGAGATCTTTACATGCTAGGGTCTATGGACTATGGCTACAACTTGGATCAATATCTAATAGCTTTTGCCTTTGCCTATTAAAAATAAAACATCTTGCATGTAATCAAGTGGGTATTGTTTCAATCCAAGGACATACAATATCGACTCATAGGGGTGGTCCAAATTTATAACGTGGGGGACCACCGCATGGTACACTTCCACAGGAGATAACAGTCAATCCCATGTCAACCGAGGGTGAGAAAGAAAGAACAAAATTTTATTAATGTCCATGTTTGATCAAAGTAGCACAATAGGACTCAAATATTATAGTTTGTTATAGTAGCTAGGGGAGAGCCAAAAATAGTGCTCCGAGAATACAAAATATACAAAGTACAAGAAGAGTAAAAACTATAAGCTCCAACTCAAAAAGGGGAGAACATATCTATATGTAGATGGCATGGTGTGGAACATATACATCAATAGTACATATATAATAGAAGAAAGATACAGGCCTCACACACTGGGGGCTCAAACTGTCGCAGAAGATCTGTTGTTGGGAAGAGATGGACTGTGAGCAGAGGATGCAAAGAGGAATCTAAAAACGCATGCCTGTCTAGACCTCCTGGGTTGTGGACGTTGGTGATGTTGACCTTATGCTTGCAAAATTCATAATCAACATTGGAACCATTCCATGATATGCTACGTCTACCAATTAAGGGTTCTCATGCATAAAAATGAGTCCACAAGAATCTCCCATGTGATTACTCTTGCATTAGGGAGAGAGAGTTTCCTTGTAATGTTGGTGTTCATATGATGGAAACCTTTTGGCTGACTAATGTAATATATTGATCCAGTAAAAACAGATGGAAGAAAAAAATGAAGAGTATGTCAACATGACAAGAAAGCAGGATGAATAAATGGTGTGCTACATGGGTGATCAAATAAACCTCCGATATGACCTAGTGCTTGAGATGGGCTTCATGTAGAAGTAGATCCCACAAGAAATCCTTGGATAACATATTAAAAATAGGTGCAGAATAGATTCACGACAACTAACAATTATCACTTATGCTCAAGGACATGGCTTATTATGTCCATTGTCAATACTATAAAGTCAATGATGGAAACTGTGTACTTTCTTTCTGAAATCTTTTATGTCCTGTCAACATGCTAAGAAAGCCACGTGCTTATATTGCGTGCTCCATGGGGTGATCATCTAAACCAGCTATGGGATGTAGTGCTTGACATGGGATTCACTTAGAAGTAGATCCTACATGAAATTTATGTGTAATTATGACTACAAAAAATATGTGTGGGGTAGATGCACAACTTACAGTTATGGCTTATGCTCAAGGATATTGCTTTTTATGTCCGTCAGCAATAACTATACTGTCAATGATGGAAATTGAGTACCCTCTTTGTGTAATCCTTGATGGAAATTATAGCCCATAAATGGCAACTATACGTGGCCCTTGTGTTTGGCACGATCCTTACCTTTGCTTGTATATTTAAACATCTTTTTGGATCTATACTAATTAAAGTTTTTTTTTTTCCCTTGCTATTTGCAAATCTTCTTGAAGCACAACAATGAAGACATTCTCTACATACCACAAATTTTTGCAAGTGTAGATGCTAAGTCTGACAAGTATCAATTCCACCAAAGTTGGAAGGGACTTACACTTTGCCTCATCCCTTTTATTCAATGCCATTCCAAGTGAGGCAAATATCAAGTAGAACAAAAGCTTGATGGGTGGTATTGAAGTCTGCCAAGCTTAATATTGAATGACAACATTGTTGGCATTGTTATTCATTATCGAAATCTATGAAGTCGTAGCAGAGTTCTATAAATCTGTTCAAGCCATTGCAGTCCAAAACTGTCCAACAGTGAACAAAGCAGGTCAATGGCACTGCATTAGTACACTTGGTTGCAATAGCCCAGAGAGAGCAAAAATAGTGCTCCAAGGACAAAAATTCCAAACTTCAATATGGAATGGGTAAGACATTTCTTGGTAATGGAATTGTGTGAAGAAGATGCATCTCAAATATGGTCCAACAAATATAATACAAACATTGTCAAATGGAAGATCAAATTGCCATAGGAAACCTGGTATCAGGAAGAGGTGGATTGTTAATAGACATTATGATGTGAAATCGGTAATCAGGAGTCTATGTCCATGGATGTTGAATCAACATAGATCAATGTGGACAAGCCGTTGTAAGGTTTAATGATGTCCAAGGGAGAGCGGTTAGGATAGGATGAACCATGTTGGATCTCGTTAACCTTCCTACCATCCAAGGTCAAATATTCTCTAGATGCCAACATGTTTGGACTTATTAGGTTGTGGGCACGGTGGATGTTGCTTGCCTTGTTTTAAGTGTGGGTAAGGCTTTGTGGTAGCCACTCTACGTAGGAGGCGTTGTCTCGATTCTCACCCAACAAAGCCCATCTGAAGAAGGCGCAACTTTATTTTCGAGGGGGCTTGGTGTCACTCGCTATTGGGAGAGGGTGAAAGGAGGTAATCAATCTAGTAGTTTGCTGGGTCTTTCAGAGCTCTTTCAGAGTGTATCATTTGAGGGTAACTGGCTCCCAAATGTAAAAGGCTAAACACCTCTAGTAGGGATATGGAAAGAAAGCAAGGAATAACCTTCTTGAATCTCTATATGGGCAGTAATATCAATCTCCATAGATGCAACAATATCTCTGATCTCATAGTGCACATGGATCTTGAAGATAAAAGTACTCCTTTGTCTCTACTTCCTATATGGAGCAGATGTAACAAATTTTATCTCTCAAGGAATGTGATGGTTTGATTCAGAATGAGGCATGGTGAGGACTTATGAGTGATGTTGTGGGTGTCTCTAACAACTGACAAGGTCCATAGGTTGAAAGCGATCTAAAATTACTCCCAATTAATTCATCAAACAAACATTTAGGAATCAAACATCTAGATTTCAAAATCATAAATGCAAAACCTGCTATATACTTGCATAAAGTAGGCAAAAGCAAGGAAAACAAACTATTTCAAACTCCAAATCGAGAAACCATTTACATGAGTAAATTTTGAACATCACACAGAACAACATGAAATTATATTTATTGTGGAGAAACCCGGTTGAGGAGTAAAACTCCACAAAGAAACAAGAAGGCTATATTATTACCATTGATGATGATATTTACACTAAATTTAGGCATGTGTCTCTACTCTCTAGTGATCTAGGAATCTCTATGGCCATGGCTTTGGCTACTCCTGTAGTATTCTTTGGTCACCCATAGACATTCATAAAATTTCATTCATTCATTTATTCTTTCTAGATTCTTCATTGCTCCTTTGTGTTCTGCTATGTTGAATACATACCACCTCACTATCTCTTACTAACAAGGATTTGTGTTTCCACCTTACTAGCTAAAGGTGCCTTTTTTGTTATGTGCTTTGCCTCTTGGGCTTTTAGGTATTTCATGGGATATATCAAGATGAAAGCCATTATGACGTGATGTATGTCTTTCCCAAAATGTAAGTGATCCTATAGCAAGTGGTGATTTTGTGAGTCTAATGGGTTCCTTGCTAGTAGCTTAGCAAAATCCCTTTGGTTGTAGTTATATCCCATCCTTGCAACATGAGCGGTAAATGTTTTTGGCGAAAAAACCTATTTACAAATTCTAAGAGTGTCAAAACTGGTGTTCTAGAATCCTAGATACATGTGGTTTTGGATAAAGAGGGTCCTCTCTTCTCTCTTGGATATTTCTACTGTGACATGTTACTTTTCTCCACCATTGTCATTCCTCGTCAACCACATGTTGGTGATCTATAGTTGGATCTCTACCTAAAGTTTTCTATGTACGCTACATCAAGCAATGTCATCTTGATGGGCGATTTCAATTTGTTCACCAAGACTTACCAGGTGCCTCTGTGTTAGTAGAGGACGAGCTTCACAATTTCAAGCTAGATGCAAAGTATGCAGGGTTTTAGAGACACTTGAGTGATTGACAAAGTCCTGTTAGTGCTTATTGGAGACACTTCCTCTACTTTTGCAAGTCACATGGTTACCCAATTCTCAATGGCCTTCCTTGTTTCTTGTAGTAGAGTGGGTTCAGAGAGAGTTAGACGAGTCCCTTCTTTTTCCCATTAATGTTCAAGACTCCAATGAGCTCAACTTCATAACATCCTTCTTCCACAAGTTACCACCATGAAGATGAGTCTCTCATATTTTGAGTTGAGATGTTCATACATCAAGTACAAACAACTAATTTGTTGCAATACCAAACATGATATGTTCATTACATCAAAAATAAGCATGTAACATGTTCATCCAATGACATGAACATCCAATGATTAAAAATTCAAATTACAATATTTATACAAATCCACTTCATTATCGGTTACATTTTTAGCTTCATAAATTACACCATTGATAAAGTAATACAAATAACAATAGCTTTTGCTCTAGCCCAAATCAATTAGACCCAAATTTCCATGATACAAGTCAATGTGACTTCTTTTCATTAATGTTAACATCATATGATGAAACTTAATCCTCAACAGATTATTCAAGATAAAGGTGTTTTTTAGGTTCATAGATGATAGGAGTATCCATCTAGCTATATCTCTCCAAGAAGCCTGGAAACACCTGTATCAACAATCAACATACAACATACAAGGGCCTCCCACCTTATGGGCAAACCCATAGCCCAACCTATGACTGAACATTACAGCAGTACTTTTTCTTCAGGTGTTCCATCTACTATGAGATCTGAGGGAGATGCTATTGTCTATACAGAGATTCAAGGATGTCAATCTCCACTTTCTTTTCGTTTCCTGACCAGAGATGTTTGGTGTTATACTTGTGCAAAGTGATTTCCCTTAAACAATAGGCCTCAAAGGGGTTCTCACGGCCCCAGTGGACTACTAGGTTGATTGCCTATTACAACACTAAGCCCTCAAATAGCTACAAAGGGACCATCTTCACACATAGGACAAGGAAGTCAACATCTTCTGTGCCCACTTTTTTTGGGTTTTCTGACCAGACATCTTTGACTTTATAGCTTTGTGAAGTGATTGCCTTCAGCTGATAAGCCTTGAAGGGGTTCTCACAGCCCCAGTAGACTATAAAGCTATTTACCTGAACCTTTCACCTTGTTTGAAAAATGAGTGACACTGAGCGCTCCTTAGATGATACCATTGCATTATCCCTTGATGGGGTTAGACATGTGAGATACTGCCTCCCCTGTGTAGTAGCTACCAAAGGACCTTATCCACACACAGGATGAGGTAGTCAACATCTCCCATGCCAACTCTACTGCCTAGGAGGACTAGACATTCGTCTTTGCATCTGTAGGATCCTTATGTTTTGTCCCCACCTCTCTCCTTCATAAATCATTACATCTTACACTAACTTGTCCATGGTGGTTTCTGACAGCATAGATAGACATAGGCTGGTGATAACTACCACTAATTTATGGCCTTCATTCATGAGCCCATAGTTGAGAAAATTGAAATCGGGTAGCAAATCGGCTGGTTTAAAAATCGGCAAAGAATCGGAATCGGCAAAAAATCGGCTAGCCTGTGAATCGGGAAAAAATTGGCAAAATCGGGATTTTTTTGCAAATTTTCTCAACTATGCATGAGCCACCTCTTCTTGACAATGGGTCTTCCATGGTAGCTTCAGCACCCCTATTCTTTGATTTTGTTTGTAGTATTTGTTGCAAGATTTGGCAAATTTTATCAAAAATGTCTGAATTTTGGCAATTTTCTACCTTAGGCAAACATATCCAATGAACATATTCAAACAAACAACAGTAAATGAAAAATTGTATATATAACACCTAAAACTTTCCTCATTTTCATCTTTCATTCCAAGATTTACTTGATTCCATTCTATATCTATAAAACTTAAAGATTGAAACAAAACAATTAACTAAAAAACAAGAAAAAGTTAGAAGATAGGGCAAAGTGCTTCTGGGGATCCGCATGCATGTGGTCTACCGGCAAGGACGCCACTTGCATTATCGGTGATGAGACCCAGGTTCAACCCCACGGCGGATGTGTATAAGAACTAGAAGTATAGATCAACAACAAAAAAAAAAGATTCTGGGGCAACTCATTCCTAGATCCATTTGCAAGTCAATATTATTTTTGTATAAAATGTGCAAATTTTTTTGGTCCATATTTATATTTATTTTCGATATTTATATTAATAAAATAATTTTCTTTTCACACATTATGACGAATTTTACAGCTAATTTTTTTCCATTGACGATTTGTCCTTCTTTCTGATTTTTATCCTTGTTGAAGTCGAACCCAAACCTGGTAACTTAGTTTGTAGTGTGTTGAGATGTATATTGAAAGAAAGAAAGAAATATAAAAAATGTATAAACATGACCAGAGTAGGTCAATGGGACTCAAAGTGTTACATTTGGTCATTGTAGCCTGAAGGAAACAAGAAATGTTGCTCCAAAGAATGCAAAAATACAAATTAAATACAAAACTACGAACTCTGACCCAGATTGGATGAAGCATATCTGGATGTAATATTGACATCATTTGGAACATTTACATCTTAACTATTGTGCAGTCATAGGAAACTCCCATGGTACAATGGAAGTTGAAACTCAAGTGCTCTAACTTTATAATGGATCGGAAACCATATGCTGCTTAGTTCACTGTCGCTCCATAGGATACTCGCTATCGAGAAGAGGATAGTGTGTTGGGATCATGATCTATTAGTGCTCTATGTCCGTCTGTGCTAATCAGCATCAACCACTGCAGATGAGTTGGTCTAAAGTATGAAGATGTTTCAGAGAAATAGTTAGAAGAAAATGGACCAGGCGAGATCCCAAGAACTCTTCAATCAAGCAGGACCAAAAATCCTCTAGATACTGAAGAGAATCTAGAGAGGCTTGCCTGTCTAGACCTCCTAAGTTGTGTGCATGGGCAACGCTGCCTGCATTGGCCTTTGTATGAGGAAGGTCCCTCGATGGCTGCTCTATTGGGGAGGCACTGTCTCACAGGTCTAACCCCATTTGAGGAGGACAGAACTGATTCAATCAATGCCATTTTACATAAAGATACATTGTGTTGCTTCTAAATTGTGTCATGCATCTGTATTTTGTACTATGTATTATTTGGAGCATTATTTTAGCTTCCCCAAGCTATTCTAATCAAGTATAATATGTGAGTGGCATTGATCTACTTTGATCAACCATGGGCATTAATAAAGTTTCTTTTTTAATTTCTACTTGTGCTCCTAGTTGGCTGACTTGATTGCTTACCATTTAGGGGGTGTTTTGCAGATCAAATAAGGCTTCTAAAGTTCCCAAAAATGGCCTGGAGAAAAATCTTCTGGCCTTCTTTTTGTTTAATTGGTCCTCTTTGATGCCATTTTACATAAAGATACATTCTGCTGCTTCTAAATTGTGTTATGCATCTGTATTTTGTACTTTGTATTATTCGGAGCACTATTTTTTAAGCTTCCCCAAGCTATTCTAATCAAGTATAATACGTAAGTGGCATTGATCTAGTTTGGTCAACCATGGACATTGATAAAGTTTCTTTCTTTCTTTATTGTGCTTCTAGTTGGCTGACTTGATTGTTTACCATTTAGGAGGTGTTTTGCAGCTTAAATAAGGCTCGGAAAGTTCCCCAAAATGGCCTTAATATGGAGAAAAAGCTTCTGGCCTTATTTTTGTTTAATTGGTCCTCTTTGACCTTGGAATCCTCCTCCAATTGAATCCCAAATTGTCCCATTGATCCCCATGCTCTAAGTGATCTGTACATGTCTTTGGTGATCCATAACTCTTTTGGTGTGTGCTTCATGTGATCCCTCTTGTTCTCTATACGGTCTCCATGCAAATGTCATGTATTGAACTCTAACAATATAAAATGTATGATCCATTCAGATCAGGAGAGCTCATATCTGATATTGGATAAGATGGATGTAAGGAACAATAAGATCATCCCTTTTGTACTTGAAATAATGTATTTAGGTACTTACACGATCTTCAAGAAGAGCACTATGCATGAAATGAATAAACATGTGCAAATAATGTGTGCAGAGAAATACAGTGAAAATGTTTGACATTGGGATTGTAATTATAACAAAAATACTGAAAACTAAGCTGCTTAGAAATTCACACTTAGCTTGTCTATTGTTTTAACGAAACCTCTTTCTCTCACATGCAGTGCATTTTCTTATTCAGATATTTGAGAATGCAAATGTGTTATTGCTTCAGAAAATACATTAATTGACTTTGGTTTAATATGGCCATTTTCATGAATACATGATACAGAGATGCTGTGGTTCGAGAGTTCTATATTGTGACTGTTTTGTTTTTTGCAACAATTGGCTTTTGAAAGAAGCAAAATAAGAGTTCTTGATGGAATGTCCTGCTGTGCAATACCAGGCCTCAAAATTGGAGCCAAACCGCATGTCTATTAGATATGCTATAGCAGTCCATCGAGTAAAAGATGCAGAAAGATCAAAGGACCCAACCCAGCAACTTTCATGGGCTGCCAATGAAATGGCTTCCATATTAAGAGAGAGTGACCCAGGAACTATCAAACCTTGCCTGGCATGGGCAGGCCTGGCTATGGTTGACAGGGCACAACATGAGACTGCAGCAGCTTTTGAAGGAGAAACAGATTTAAAAGAAGTGGAAGAAAGGGCCCTTTACACTTTACAACAGGTAGAATTTATGGTTCTTGCCTCTTACACTTTGCAACAGGTAGAATTTATGGTTATTATGTTCTATTGTTGCTTTTGGATAATGTTGTCTTCTCGTCAGACTGATTGGTATGTTCTAAATATTTTTCCAACATTTTGATGGATCTTTTGTTTTTCAAAAATTTTACTACAATTTTGCTTTGTGCAGCTGCATTTTCTGTAAAATTCAAATTGCAAGATAAATTTTTGATTTCATCTAGAGAAAAACTTGTCATGTGCCTGTCAGGGAATCAATTGTTGTGTTAATTAGTTCTTTTTATAAGCACCCCTTCCGGTTCTCTAAATGTTAAATTTTTGATGATTAGACAAAATCAACATTTGGCTGTTTCAGAATCAAAAGGTCTTCACATTGAACATTATAATAGAAACCATTTTACCAAACCATGGAAGTATAATGCATGTATTGCCTGGAATGGAAAGGAAATATGAGCATAATATTATACAACAGGCATTTCCTCTCATATAAAAGCAAACTGTGAGTTCATTTGTGAAATTATATGTAAATGATAATAGAAAAATTATCTAGGCCTTTGTGAGCTTGCATTCAGTACATCCCCAGAAATTAAATTGTTGAAAAGGTGCAATCCAAAACCGTCACAATAGATTGAGTCATACAAGGGGTAAATTCAAGTTTCTTATTATTATGCCAACTTTTTTTGTTGAATGTCTAGTAATAAATCAATAAATAAATGCATAAATTTTATTAATGTCCATCAGTGACCAAAGTAGGTCAACTAAAGACTCACACTTGGTCACAATCGCCTTGAGGGAGCAGGAATTTTTGTTTTAAAATGGATTGCCATGGATTTTAGTTTATAGTGTGGCCAGGACAACTCATTTGGTGGTCAAGTACCCATCACTCATGCACACACGGCCTCTATGTCCATTGAGATTTGGACCTGAGTTTCTCTATGGAAGATGACCTGTCTCAACCATTCAAGCCCAGTTCGGCAGCTGGGGAAGCAAGAAATTTTATTAAAAAGATCAAAAATTAATTTAACAAATGGAACTTGAAATAAATTGCAGATTTATTCATCAAGTTTCTACTTAACGTAGACAGATTCATAAATAGAAAGAGAGAGGAATTATATTATTGTCTGCAAGGAAGTGCAGTGGTTCAATGTGACTGAAAGTTAAAAATGTATGCTTGGCTACATTACTGGAGCCAATAGAAGTGCTCCAAAATCAAAATACAAAATACAGAAATTCCAACTTCCACCTCAAAGTGGGTACACCATTCTAAAAAAACACTTCTTTAGAATAGTCCGTATGTGCTGTTAGTATTTTGGATCCTATTGTAAAGTGGGAGCCAAAATTACAGATTGTAGCATTCAAAGGAGCATTTGAAAACACAATAAAATTATTTATGGGATCTGAGATTCTAGTAAATATTCAACTTGTTATTGAAAAACTTTTCTTCATATAACATATACATAAATCGTTTGGAAATGGTCAAGTGGAATGCCAATTGGATTTACTAGATTCTATGGCAGAAGTTGTTAAGAAGTACATTCAGCTTATTCGTTTTAGAGCTTATGCCTATGTTTGATATAATCATGGATCCATGGCAGATTCAAAGCAAATGGCAGGCCAAGCCTCATATGCAAATACCCATTGTTGTTGTTATGCTCCATGTTATACACAGACTCAAATGATTACAGCAATGCACTCTCCTTTCGATGCCAACAACCATTTACAGCCAACAACAACCAGCCACCACAACCATCAATACACACATATGTGATGGCCAACTCCACTACCATTGGCATACATCTTGATTGAATAAGGCAAGGGTCATATTTATACAATTAAAAGTTAGTTGCACCCTCCAACTACCCGACACCTCATCATTTTCCTAAATTACATTTGACTTGCATTAGTTTACATTTACATTTCATTTCATAAGTCACTTTATGACTTGTCCGTACATGACTTAACATTGCACATTATCATATTATTACATTACTACTTTATAACTTTATTAAATATATGTATGCACATTTCTTCAAACACTTTGCGTATGAACTATAAATTAACACAAAATACCAAAACTTATTCATTAAACGCAGACATATCGATTTGCCTGCCTACAACGTGCAGAACAGTCAATACTTGCATGACGGCCCTGCACATAGAAACATATTAGATGGCCTTGTCAAGTGCTTAGATGACCTTGTCCAGCATCGGATGGCCTAGTTTAATGGTCTAGATGGCCCAGTCTCTAGTCAAACGGCTTTGGCTGCACATCTACAACAAACATACAAAGGTGGAAATAGTCTATATGGTTAACTACAACATTCACAATCATTCACAATTACATGTCAATGCTCACACAAGTGTAGACACTAGTTCTGGGCATAAGCAAAAACAAAAGTAATATTGCCTGCAAAAATGTGAGTGTTTTATGCACTGAGTTTTGGGTCTAAGTGCAATGTAATGAAATGATTGGTTCATGCCAATGATATGTAAAAGATACATAATAGCCGTCTTAAGTTATTAGCTGCATATAATGTAAAGTTGACGTTATGTCTCATGTATGTAGGAAGGGGGAAGTTAGTTATGTGCTATCTGTCCTGGAAGCCGTTGCCAACAATGACTAGGACTGCGCTATAAAAGAGACCCCCCCTTCATTGTTGGATATGCATGAGTATAGGTGGACCATATATGCGCAGGAGAGCCATGTGCAAGTGTAGAGCGACTTGTGAGTCTGAGTACAAGTGCTGTAATCTGTAAATGTCGTACAGGCAGATCATCAATACAAATCCATTCTCCATTTATGTGTTGGATGTCTGTGTGTTGATATCAATATGCTAGATTATTAGACTTGTGCATTGGCAAGGTATTATGGTTGCAGGTAGGAAGACACAGTCAGATATTGTAAGTTGCAGGTCGCAGTCAGGAGTGCAGACGTAGTCAGATGACGTGGACAATTGCTGAGGATAACCATCATACCAAAACTGCTGTCTAGACGTCATGCTGTACTGTGGATGCCGTCATGTCGTCATGTTGATGCCAACCTACTGATGTCGGTAGATGAATGTTGTTATATTGACTGAAGACTGAAGTCCAATCTGCCGTCTTGTGTATTGCTGTCTGAGTAGATGATGAATGTAACCTTGTTCTAGAGTGCTGACTGCAAACATGTTGGCCCCTAAACCCTGTCATTATATGTCCTTATTGGGAACCTCATGACCTTGATACATTTGATGTCGTTGCCTAATCGAAGTACGGGTTAGCTTGTTTGTTGACATTGCCATTTGGAAGTTCGAACTTAGCACACGTGAAGATTGAAGGGGTGGATGATAGATTCTTGGCTGCATGGATGTAGGAGACGAAATCGTGGGAGAGATCCAAAGCAACCTCTGAGAAGAAGTCTATGAATTGCCAACCGTGGACTACAACCAAGAAAAACGAAACTTGAACAACCAGAGGTTGAACATGTTTGGAATTCTTAGGAGGACGATAGCTCTAGTGACGAGAACGAAAGGTGGTAAATGTTGTTATTAACAATAGAAGACGAAATGCAAAGGGATTTGTAGCAAACAATGGAAGAAAATATTTGCATAAGACGCTAATGTGGAGGGTGCACAAGACGTGTGGATGTTGATGTCGGAGCAAGCGGGGAGGAGTTTGCCAAAGGGTGCGTAGGACGGGAGTCAGGCACCAGAGCAACTGCACATGAGTGCTTGGACGAGTAGGCTAGCTCCAACGTACATATATTCGCGAAGGAGGTCTCAAAGAGAAGGTGAACTAGAGTTTAGTCAAAGATTGTTTGAAGGCAATAACATAAAAGAAGCACCGAGAGTTGAAGAAGTGTCAAGAACAGAGGCACCAAGTGAAGAACTGTTGAGAACAGAAGCACATAGAGAAGTGTTGTTTGAGAAATCATTGAGTGGGGGAGAATCAGGGGACACTTGGCTTGCATGAGGCAACTCCCCCTTAATCGCCACTTCACCTTCCATAACTGATTTGCATGTAACTAATTGTTCTACATGTTCTTATTGTCTTTTTATGGAGTGACACAATTCAATGCCACTATGGTTGTGCAATTCAATAGATAAATCATTTTATGTACTTTTGCCCAAAACGTTGGCGCCAACTTACTTCATACCATCTCACGAATAATACGATTATGCCTATCAACAACACCATCTTGTTGAGGTGTATGGGCGAATGCCAATTGGTGTTGAATGCCACTCTGCTTTAGGAAAGCAAAAAAAATCATTGTTGGTGTACTCTCGTCTTTGATTTGAGCAGAGTACATGGATGTGGCAACCAGTAGACTTCTTCACATGAGCCCTGAACTCTTTGAAAAAAATTAAAGGCTTGATTCTTAGTCTTCAAACAATACAATCACATTCGACTTGTATGATCATCAACAAATTCCAAAAAGTATTGACAACCACTAAAACTCAGATCCATAGGTCCACATAGATCAGTGTGCGTTGGGTCAAGTGGACTATTCTCTTGATGATTACAAGAGCCAAATGGGGCTTCGTGCTGCTTCCTAGCCAAGAAAATCGAACAAATATCACTAGTCTTTCTGAGTGAAGGAGGGCCTCTCACCATAACATGTGTGTGCAATGCTTTCAGGTAGTCGAAACTAAGGTGTTCATATTGTTGATGCTAAAGGGTGGTAGCATCATTTGCCTTTGTTGCCAAAGCTTTTGCAAGCTCAAACGTCTTGCCTATGCTTGAAGCACGAATAAAAACTGCTGAATCCTTGGATTTGTCTTGAACGAGACAAAGCTTCTTATCTATTGTTCTATCAAACTCAACTCTCAAGTTGTGATCAATAAGCCGATTCATTGATAGTAATTCCTTCAGAAGGCTAGACACATAAAGAACATCTGCTAGGTGACAAGAATGAGAACCAAGATGCAAAGACATCACCGATACAAGCAATGTTCTATGTTGAACTGTTGCTAAGAGCAACCTACCTGTGATAAGAGGAATGGTCGAGAGACACAAATTACTCCTTCTGGCCTATCATATGCTTGGTAGTCCTTGAATCAACATACAAATTTGGGATAGATCCGCAAGGGATACCGTAGTGGTAAGTCCTTGGGTTTTCATTTAGAAGACCCAAGTTCAAACCCCGATAAGAGGGGACCGGGACCCCTCATAAAAACCCATGTAAACTCAAATTATCAAGTGGCATTAGCTCAACTGGTTAGATTCCTCAACATTTAAGGAGGAGACCAAGGTTCAAATCTTGCCAAGCGATACATGGATAATATCCAAGCTTTGTTGTAATACCACTATGTGGTGATGATGTAATATGGGTGGGGCTCGTTTCAATCCCATATAACCAATTGTAAAAAAAACATACAAAACTGGGATAGGTTGTGAAACTGCATTAGGAGCTTGTCCTAAATAAACTAAATCTTCACCATTAAAGTTGGTATCCTCTGCTACATTGTTGTGTTGGTGTTGGGGCACGTTCCTCCTTTGCCATTGAGGGACCTTTTGCTCCCCTCTTGATGATTGTTTCTAGTTCTTACTAAAAGAACCTTGTGGTAAAGTGTTGTACTTACACTCAAGCACATGCTTCCGTTTCCCACAAATATAGCAAGTTACATTGGAATGTGAAGAGTTCCCTTGCTCTTGCTACGAATTGTTCCCTTTTTGCTATTACTGCTACTGTTGCTTGGGGGGTATGCCACCTTTCTTTGATTGCATAGGCTTCTTGCCTTTCTGACAAGAGACTAGGGATTGTTCATCTTTTTTCTTTGTTTCATGAATTGCTTCCTCCTGTTGAAGCAAAATCACAAGTCTTGAAAGTCAAGACTTTGATTGGTGACGTTCGTGGTCTTCATTAAAATATTGAATGTTGGTGGCAAGGCTTGTAGTACAATAGGTACAAGTACATCATCATTCATGGTTTCGCCTATTGTTTGAAGCAAGGCCCACAACTATGCAATTTTCCTCAAAAAACCCTTCAACTTTTCACCACTATTCATCTTCATCTAGTTCAAATGACTTTGTAGGTGTAGAATTTGGTTTCTGTTTTTGGATTCACACATTGTGTTGAGTTTATTCCATGCGGCTTTGGCTGTCATGGCATCACGTATGTCCAATTGTATCTCATCAAATATGCTAAACATTATGATCAATCGGGCTTTCTGATCAGCCTTGCAAACTTCCTTTGTTCATCAGTATCAATGGTATGTCTTTGTGTGGTTCTTAAGATCAAGTCCCACAAGTTCTTGAACTCGAGATGAATCTTCAATTTTGTCTTCCAAGCAAAATAGTTGTCTTCTTCATCAATTGAGAATCAGGCAACAAACTTTTTGGAGCATTAACAACCATGATAAAACCTAAAAAATCTGCAAAAGAATGCATTTGTTGAATTGGGCTTGAAAAGAGCTCTCCAACAAGTATATATACATGCCTATACTCACAAAAATATATTGTACCAAGTGAGGTAAAATAACTTAGTCTTCATATATGTCATGATTCATGACCAATCCTTTTAAATAAAGTTCAATTTGGTTATTGACAACTTTATCATATAAAGTATCAAGATATTTCTCCCATGATGCATGTTAGATAAAGATACACTATCTTTTCTTTAAAAAAAAAATACTTTCTGCTAGACTTGTGAAATACAAAAAGAATTTGAATGGGGCTTTCAATGGTGTGTTATTTCTCCAAAAATATTTGAAAATGTCTATCTGGGGCAATGGTTTTCGGCTATGTCCAGACCTCTGATGTCTTATAACATTACACTTAAATTTTGTTGGTGGTGGGAAAGGGACAAAAATGTCAAGATTATCACCTCTATTCCTTCTAGATATGACGACTCATACATATTTAAAAATTAGGTTTCAATGCCACTGTCTTTTTCAAAAATACAAATACATCTCAACAAATACAACATGGTTCTCTGACTAAGTTTTTGAAAATTTCGTGACATGGATGACCTTGTAAATGAACTTGTCCTCAATATTTTTCATGGTCTTCTCCTTTGAGATGGTGGGACGCACAAGCCCCTTGCGAGCACACATTCCTTTAGTTTGCCAGCACAATTTGGCGATGAATTTGGTGGTGGAGTGCACAATCGTCGCCACATGAACAAATCTATTCACCTCACTCTGTTGCATGTGAATGCAAAAAAATGCATGTGTTTGAACTTCTTCATGTTGCAACAATGTCTTTGAAATTAATGAACTCAAAAAACATTGCCACTTTCTTCCTTACTTTGCCATGCCTCCATGCATATCACATCTCCTTCATGTGCAATGGTAAATGCATATCCATCAGACAACTTTAGTCTCAAAGGAACGTCTCAGCCTTTGTCTTAGACAATGACTCTCATGTTGAGTCTTAGACAACCCCTCTTATCGGCTCTTCTTGTTGATAGCTTTCTTTTTGTATCGGATGATTTCAACTAGAGGACTCTCCAATTTTCCACCAAATGATACCTCCTCGTCGACACTTCTACATGCCAACTTGATCTTGGCCTTTGATAGATGGCCTTCTCTTCCACTTGACGACCTCCAATGTCAGCACCTCCTTATACAAAACTGCATTTTAGTCATCCCTCGGTAGACGAAATCCCTAGATTATGGACTCACTTGATGACCTTGTACTTGAACTTTTTCTTTTGCACCAAATGAGTGTCCTTCACATTGCAACAAATAACTTCAATACGCACTTGAGCATGAAAATAGATTCTTTATCTTCATCTTGACTGAACCAAACTTGAACATGTCCAACTAAGACAAGTCTTATTAAAACCTTTTTGTTCAGCAATGTCTTCAACACACGAACATTGCCTTCCTTCTTTTAACTTCAAATGCCACAACAAACTGGTGTCAAATCTGCTCCGGCTTCAATTCTCCACACCTGCAACTCAGCAAAAATAGAAGGAAATAACAAAAACAAGATGAACGTTTAAATGTCTTCTTTTTTTTCATGCCTTGGTGACCAGGAACTTTGAACCAGCAAGATCTTCTCGTTGATCACTTAGCACGAAGGTTGAACTACTTCTTGGAATGGCCAAGGAAGTTTTTACCACGAATGGGTCTTCAACTTAGCAAATCCACCGAAATCACCTTCAGAATGGCCTAGAAGTGATGCTTTGATACCAAAAAATGAGTGCAGAAATTGCTGCAACAAGATTTCATTGATGTAATAATTGTTTTTACACATGCATGTAGGAGTTACCTGTGTGAAATGGATGTAACTAATCTTGTAACCGCCACATTATTTGTAACATGGTATAGGTGGGTGACTCTAGGCCCTTGGGGGAATGAGGAGAGGCTAGTGAGAAAATAGTGAGAGGAAATGATAGCACATCATGGTCGATTTCAGGAGTTGCGGTGTAAACATTGAAGCCTTGGCATGGGAGATCAAGGACATGGCAGCCAAGATAATCAACTGCATTCATACTTCCATCATGTGGGAATTAAATTAATTTTTGCCAATGTGGAAAGTAAGGGAGCCCATCAAGGATTAGAAGGCTATGTGATTCAAATGATTGGAGGAAGTTTCTTCCATAATCACCAGCAAGTTAATCTGCTCCATTGTGGAAAACAATGGAGCCCATCGAGGATCAGGAGGCCATGTGATTCAAACATCTGAAGTGTCTTCCATAAGCATTAAATGGGATCCTTTTGATTTGGCTAAATCTCTCTGAATCCCAGGTCTTGTGTAACTAGCTCAAAGAGGCAAAGCTGGTCGTCTTCCAAGTCACAAAGATGTATTTTGGAGGTTCCAGTGTGAGCATTGAAATCCTCCAACATGATAAACTTGCCCAAAGAAGAGTGCACAGAGATCTCTAGGTAGAGGTGAAGGAATGGATTGCCATTTGTATATCGCAAAGGGTGATGATGCTAGAGGAAAGTAGCATACTGTGATGAAAAATGTCTTTGAGATGGAGAGTACTCCTTTTTATCTAGAAAGTAGAAACAATATGTCTGGAGTGCACATTTATGGAAATCAATGACAATCACTTGTATACTTAGGTGTCAAAATCTAATTAAACAGAGGTGACAGACAGTGGAAAAGACTGAGATGGATCTCCATCTGTGACATGCAACAAAAGTCAGAGCTGTGGTCAGAGAGACACAACAAAAGTCTGTAATTAAATTTTCAGCTATATGCAGGGAGGATATGTGAAGCCTGCAGGGCAACAATAGGAGTTTATTGTTGAATCCCTCAGCTAGATGCAGGGTACTAGCCAGAAGATTGAAAGAACTAAATTCTCCTGAAAGTCCAAGTCATGCAAGAGAAATCTGGAGGCACATAATTCTTTCCCATGTGCAGAAACTGCATAGGTTTCTAAGGTATTCCTAAGCGCATAAAAACAAGAAAGGTTCCAGACACATGGGCGACCTCAGAAAATGGCCACAACATTTTCAGATGCCGTTCCTGGTGCAAAAATACGTTTCTGATGTGGGGATGAGCTCAGAAAATGCTTAGAATATTTCCAAATGTATTTCCAGTCACAAAAAATGGTTCCAGATGTAGGGCTGACCTCAAGAAATGGTTATAACTTTCTTCAGATGCAGTTCCAGGCACAGAAAATGGTTCCACAAAATGCATAATATCAGGCAACAAAGTTGAATTTCACCTACAATTCAATCCACAATCAAGAATATTACAACACCTTCGCTCTCCTGTAGAAATATTCTGCAATTTTCCTCATAAAAGCTTAAGTAAATTTAACGTCCACAAGACCATAGGTCATATGAGATGACCCTCATATAGGATGTTATTTTACCCAATATATGTTTATCCAACCACTCCGGTAACCAAGCTATGGTGTACAGCTCGAGTGGGCCTAATGGTAAGACTTTGGAACTCCAAATAGGAGGTTAAAGGTATGAATCCAATGGGGGGTAGAGTTGTCATGGGAGCTTCGCAACAGTTTGGCCCTTTCCCTTGTAGAAGCTAAGGGACAATTTTTTGCATTTTTTCTCTTAAAAGTTAAGGCACAATTTTGTGCACTTTTTCATCCTCAAAGCTAGGGCGCAGTTTTCTTCTTTCACAACCGCAACTTCAACTGAGAGCTTTTGTTAAAAGTGGGGAATACCCTTGAGTTAAGCATCCTGGAATTTTCTTGGTAACTTGTAAAAATTAAGGATAAGTAAATAAATATTTTCTTTATATGTACTTACCTTACACTTGAAATTTTGTCGAACTTAAATGGTTTATCATTAAGGAGGTCAGTGTTTTTGATGGTTTAGCATGTTCATCATTGTATGTTTATATAATTAAGATGGAAACAAGCTTACCCAACTTTATAAACTTAGCTTGTTCGGCTAATGAATATGATTCTATGATATTACTTTTCCATGGAAACAGGGTTCGCGCACCCGGTTGGCTGGGTGTGCGAACCCGCACCCGCACCAGGTGCGCGGGTGCGGGAACGGGTGCGGCTGGGCCGAACCCTAGCTGCACCCTGTCTGACAGGGTTCGGCTGATTTTTTTTTTTTTATAATTTCTGTTTAGTTATTAGGTGGGCCCAGCCACACCCAGCCCATACGGGCTTTAAAAAAAATTGAAAAAAAAAAATTAATTTTTAAAAAAGTTTATATTTTAAATTTTAAAATTTTAAAGGTTTTTACTTTTTTAATTAAATTAACTTTATATTTTAAAGTTTTTTAATGTTTAGGTGGGCTCAGCCATCCCACCTAGCCCATCCGGGCTTTAAAAGAACATTAAAAATAAAACCGAAAACTAAAAGTAAAAGTTAAAAACTTAATACATTTTAACTTTTTTAATTTTTAAAAGTTTATATGTTAAAATTTTTAGTTTTTAAACATTTTTATAATAAATATTAAATTATAATTTATAAAGTGGACTCCAAATTCATTGTAAAGTGAATTGGAGTCCACTTCTCCTATATAAACCTTTCTCTAAGGTAAAACGGCTTTTCAGATCTACCACCACCAGATCCACAGGAGGAGGGCCTAGAAGATGATGATGAGGAATATGATGAATGAGAGTCAAATATCAGATATTTGATGTCATCTTTGTACATGCACTACTATATATTGTTATCTTTGTACATGCACTACTATATATTGTACATGCACTATTTGAGGAGGGCCTATATATTGTTATCTTAAATCTTTTTATGACTTTGACATCCTATTGAATATCATATATGCTTTTATGATGCCAATGTGTATGATTTATTTATTTATTTTGTAATGTGTATGATTTATAATTTATTTTATTATTTTGGATAAAAAATACATAATATATATATATATATTAAAAATTAGCCATATCTGCACCCCGCAAACCCTAGTTTTAGCGGGGGCCGCACCCACACCTGGTAACCTTGTACTTTTCTATATACATAATGGATGTAGTAGGCTTAATATTCACAATAGACTATTAATTTGGATGAAAAGATTAAATGTTCTCTTTTCTTTATGAAATTTTCCTCTTTAATTATGGTGAATTTAAGCTTATAAGCAAACATTTCTAATGCTTATGCCCAGCTGGTGAGTTTCTTGTGTTTTGTAAAATAGGAACTGCAATTTGATTTTCTCTTTGAACACATTTTGTGATTTTGCAAGTTCTGCAGTAGAAGCCATTGGAGTCAAATTAGTGCTGTCTCATTATCAGAGGTGCAGTTGCTGTTTAAAGAAGTCAATTTTTACAAAAAAGGATCTTATTCATGATTATCATGTTATTGACAGGCAATTGAGGAGGATCCTGGCGATTTTGTTCAATGGCATCAGTTGGGTTTGCATACTCTTTGTACATTGCAGTTTAAAGAAGCTGAAAGCTACTTGAAAACTGCCATTGCTCTTCGTAAAGATTGCAGCTTTGCATGGTCAAATTTAGGTAATGGTTATCCATACTCCTAGGAAGGAATATTTTCCTGCATTCTTTCACCTAATTCATAATGCAAGGTGCATAACAATTTATTCCATCTACTTTGTCTGTGTTATTTCTTGCAAATGATTTGATGTTGCTGATCTTGAAACCATTGGTCAAGGCAAGATAAGATGAAAAAACTTAAACCAGATAAGTAGGTTGTACATTATACACAATTGAGATTGTGCTAAAAGTAATTAATAAGGTGATAGTAAAAGATGTTAGAATATTATCGAATGGCATGAGCTCAAGTGGTTTAAAAATTGGACTTTCAAGGTGGAGACCCAGGTCCAAATCTTGCCAGGCAATATATGCATAAGTGCCAAATTACACTATATGGCTTGTTGAAGTACTGTGGTAGCATGGTAATGATGTAGTAGAGGTGGGGGCCATTTCAATCCCATATCACCAATTTTTAAAGAAAGAATGTCAGAAGATTTAATCCTTTTAGGGGCATGGGATTTGCTTGTTTTCTTCCTTAAACAATGAATGCACTTACATTACACTGAAGAACATGACAGCTGTACCTGTTGAGAAACAGAGTCTTTGACCCTAACATCAGAGCCTTTGACACAGGAAGAAAGAATTTACATCGTTCCAAGAACAAGTAATTTTGGCTTCATTATACATTGCTAGATTTTGCTTAGAAACATTCGACTCTCCTAAGGTGAGTTGAGAATTATCCTCATGAAAAGTCTCCTTCATCTTGATTGTCAATGGAAATTAGTAGCATGCACTATCATCCTGCATTGCAACTCTTTGCAACTATCTCTAATCATCTTATTTTTGGTTCATATTTTGTTCCACTAAAATCTGAAACAGCTGGGACTAACCTTCCAGTCTAAAGGGAATGTTGCCTTTCTTCTTCTACTCCATAAAGAAGTACTGGTGCCGGACAAAGGAAAAGGAATTTTCTATATTTTTTGTCTTACTAAAGGATTTCTTACCAACAAGAAAACTGACGCCCAAAATTATTTATGGTGCACCTAAGATTAGCAATTTTCATACCAAATCATGATTAGAGTAGGAACATGAAACTATTATTTTGTAATGAAATAAAGAATTATGAACAAGAAAGATTAAATGATGAGCCACTTAAAAATCAAATAACAAGATTCAAAGCATGCTCATATTATTACAGAAACAAAATGACGTAAAATTAAATAGAAGGCGTATAGCCTATTGCATTTAGTGTTCAATGCGTTAATATATATATATAGACACACACACAGAGCCTTTTTTCTCAAAGTGACAAGTAACAATTGACAATTTTGCTTCTTCAGAGATGATTCTCCTTCTCAGGTTGGAGTTTGGAATTTTGTACTTTGTAATTAACAATTTTATGTTTGAACTAGATGTAACATTCAAGTCCCATTGACCTGCTTTGGTCGTCTGTAGAAATTAATAATTTTTTTCTTTTCTTTTTTCTTTATCTTTAAATAATCTTTCTGTTGGTCACCGGATCATGTCAAATGCCAAATTGAACTCTCGTCTCACTCGGATAAGCCTTTGAATGCTTGATGGATTCTTGGTTTTTAGAACAACTTCTGTCTAAGCTTTCCAATGATTCAATGAGACCTTCTTCCCTAACAACCAAGACCTGTGAAGTCCAGATTTTCAGTTGAGACTTCTTTATGGACGCAGTATTGTTTAAGAGCTTTATGATCTGCATATTGCTCACTCAAATCCATTTTGAAAATATAAGGGATGTTGTTTTAGCCAAGATATTGCAATACGACACATGCACCTCAACTTTATTGGCAGTCACTGCCGTCAAAGAATAATCCCAGATTTTTTTGCTTATGGTAGATCATGATCTTCTTCACCTTTGTCTCTCTTCTAGAATTTTTAATTGGTGTTGTTGTGGCATATGCTTCAGGGCACATTTCTTTGTATGCAATTATATTATTTGTATTTCTAAGACCCTTTTTCACATTTGTCTTTCTCCAGTTTGGCTCCTGTTCTACTCATTCAAGTTTTCCTTGAACTGGGATCCTTGCATATGTCCAATTCAAAGATATGATGCTACACTCATCTTTGCAGAAGTTTTTTTTTTGATTAATGGTGAAAAAGCAGGGTTTTGAAGGGTCCCAAAACCTTTTACATTAGAGGAGGTAGAGAAAGAGAAGGCCAATTAAGCACAGGCCAGCCTCCAAGGCCAAAAGAACAGAAACTAAACCCAACAGCCACCCAAGAGAACAAAAGAGAAAGATAACGCCATGATACAGCATAGACCAGCCCACCACCCAGCAGGGCATAAAGGAGAATTTTTGTTTCAACTTTCTTTTAGAGGCATCAAAGATCCTACTCCATTTTTGCATAAGTCACATCTTGATGTATCTTTGATGAAGTTACATTTTAATAATAAGTGATAATTTTCCAGGGTGTCAACTACTAAAATGGTCATCACCATTTTCTTTGTTGGATATGCAGCGAGACCACCAGATCCTTAATTCTACCAACCACCTCAACTGGTTGTGAATCCATCTCCAATCATCTCTTTAGTATCTGAGAACGACAAACCAAGCATTTTGGTAGTTTGACTTGCAATGGCGATCACATTTTCTGTTACACCTGAATCAACTATAGTAAAAGAGGCAATGTTTCCACATTTCATAATCAATAATGCAAAGGTTTTTGGATTAGACTTGTGTAGATATTTACAAAAAATTGATATTTTGAGACCTTCATGCGATCTCATCCACAAGATAAACCTAATGACATGAGCTCATTATGGAGGTAACTTGAAAAGCCAAGATGATGTCCTAATTCCGATGTAAAATACCTCGCAAGAAAAACAAGCACCTTGTAGGAGCTAGTTCTGACCAGCCTCAGAAAAGTAGTGTAAAAAAATGTAATAAGCTCAAATGTGCACATATGTAAATGTAAATGCAAGTGAAATGTAATTTTGTAGTTTGATGTCAAGGGTGATGATGTCATCATTTGATAAATGGAATTTGTAATGTACGGCTAATGTATGTAGTTAAGCATATGCGGATGGAGGGTAGTTAGTGGTGAGGTGTCCTGGGTGGTAGTAGTTGTTAATTGCCAACCCTCAAGGATAAAAAGGACCCCCCATTCAATTGTTTGTAAATATACATGAGGGTATTAGGAGAGCATCTATACGTTTAGAGTATGTGTCTGTATATCCATTGTAGCATTGTATATTGCCAATGCAGACGGTCTGTAATGCCAAGGCCGTACAGGCAGAACTAATACAATCATGATTCATCCTTCATCTATGTGTTGTATGTGTTTTGTGTAATGCTATTGATGTTGTAGATTGGTAGTTTGTTTCTATTCCAAGTTTTGTGTGTAGGTGTGAAGCAGGAGTTGCAGTCCAAAATCGTCGTATGAGAGGTGTTGTTGGGAGTGTCGTTCAAGCGGATTGCAGAGTTGTCGTACAAGTGGTGATCATGTTGTTGTACAAGTGGAAACGTTGAGCAAGTGTGGATCAGTATTGACTGCAATCTTGTTTGTCTTCTAAGTCTGTGATATTGTTCCTCCAATTGTTGGAATGTGTTACATTTGGCGCTGTTGCTGCTTGAAGTTCGAATCAGCACGCATGAAGTTTGGAGACGTGAATGATAGATTATTTGTCACGAGGATGTGGGAGACATGGCCACAGGAGTCAGAATCAAGCTATGAGGAGTCAAAGGATTGCCCAACAACGTTGTGTTGCGCAATACGAATAATTGAACATTGCCAACGAAGTACTACAGTTACGACCAACAAAACTTGAAGAATCTGAAGTGGAATGTGTTTGGAATCTTCAAGTGGAGGATAGTTCGAGTGAAGCAGTGAAAGGTGACAAATGTTATTTTTAACAACGGAAGATAAAGTACAAGGTGAAGCACTCTAAGCAAACGTAGGTTAGACTGAGAACATTTGTGTAGATGGAGGCACCAACGTGGAGAGTACACGAGACAAGGTAGAACAACTAGCAACGCTTGCACAAGTGCGGGAGAGTGAAGCATTTTGAGCAAATGAACATCAACGAAAACATTTGCAACATTGTCAATTTCAGGTGTTCATCTTCCCTCATCCTGAAAAGGAGGTATAGTAGGATTACAATACTCATTGACCATGCTTTGATCTTCCCAATTTTGCTAATAATTTATCTTCTGGAACAAGATGCTCATCACCATTCCGTGTTGTCAACTTTAAGGCAACTTAGTATTGGCGAAAACACCAAACCACAGGGGAGTATTCCAATCATGCACAATGAGTTACGATGCTACATGGTACTATATAGTTCCAATGTATAAAGAAACAAAATGGTTAGGACCATAATAGAGAAATGCGGACTTGACATGGATGTGGCAAGGCAAATTTATGACTTGGACTTGGACTAGACAAAAACTCGGCAAAAATGTGGCCAAAAAAACCCCATTAAAATCCATGTAATGATTAATTAACATATTACTCATCCAAAATTATTTTCTAAGCTATAAATCCTTAAAAATACACATGAAACACATGTGAGTTGCAGAAAATTTTAGACCAAGTAATATTTTTATACTAATTATCATATATGTTGGAATTCATAACTTTCTAGAAATCTCCCGAAACATACATTTACCACAATCATATGCAGAACAATGGAAGAGTGAAATAAAGATAGCATAATAGACAAAAATAGAGAAAGAGGGAGGGAGAGAGACAAAACGAAGAGAGATAATCAATAAAAGGATAGTGGGTGTGTGCCCCTTGGCACCCCCATGATCTCACAACAAAAATTGATACAATGGATTAGTCATTGGTGAGTATTTATAGTGATACCTAATCCCCTGTTAAATGCTGATCTCAAACTGACATAACATGACTTGAAGGTTAAATTACAATATAATAAATTTGTTAAACCCTTAAATCAAGGTTAACCATAGGGATGGTTTAACCAATATCGCTAAGGGTGAATAAATCAAAAATTCCTATAGGCATACTTAAAGATGCTCGTAGGCTTACATAGAAGAATGTTTGTGGGCTTACATAGAAGGATACCCGTAGGCTTACATATAGAATGCCCATAGGCTTACATAGAAGGCTCTCATAGTCTTACATAGAGAATGTTTGAAGGCTTACATAGCACTTGCCCGTAGGCTACATCAAGTGCAGCTGTAGGCACTTCATCATTGTTGGCCCTAGCCTAATAAGGTCAGATTATAGATATTCCAACACCCCCCTATAATCTGATTGAGGGGCCAAGTAGAGGAGACATTAGAGATGGTACATCTCCCCTCCATAGTAAATGCACGAATGGGCCAATGAATCTTCATCAAGAATCCTTTGTCTTCTCTTTCCAAAGGTACATGAACTGGATCAACCCTTCCTTGAACATGAAGTCTTGACTTCACCTTCTGGATCCAAGATATTGAGCTTCTTGTGAGAAGACCTCAACATACAATATGACGACCACAATTTGTCCTCCAAAACTAAAAAAAAAAAAATTGAATCATTAAACTACAGGTAGATCTTCAAATAATAAATCCCCATGGTTAGAAAAGGACCCTTAGGAACAAAGTGCACCTTACATCGATCATCCAAAACCTACTCCTCGTACAGCCAAAAAATCAGCTACAACACTGCAACAAGTCCTTGAATTGATGTTACCAATGCTAGAGCTCAAAAAACCATGCAATCTAGAGGAAAAATAAAAGCCTCAAAATGCTTCTATATGCAAAATTTACTGCCTCTAGAAGGTTAGGCATATTAGTAGGACAAAAAATGAAAAATGAGACCTCCAAACCTTACAAGGAAAATTAGCCAATCGAGGACTACCACTTGGCAAAAAATAATTTGGTAATTTCTGCCTCTTGCCACGTTTGTTGGAATTAGTATTGTGACGATGACTACATTCTGATTGGAAGAGTACCTCCATATATATATATTAATGTTTTTTTGAAACCATGAAAATAGCCAATGGGAATTGAACTCCACTCTTGCTTATGAAGAAGAGTGCCAACCATTGCGCTTGAGCTTAGGTTGGGGGATACCATATTGTGCAACTTCATAATCACAAGCAAGCATGCTTAGCACGAACAAAAGACATGGTCTCACCACGGGATTTGAACTAAAGACCTTTGCCGTTGCAAGCGGAAAGACCAATCGTTGTAGCATGCTGATTGTTGGCGTTAGGTTAAGGAGACGCTCTATTTGATTTGTATAGTTAGGGAGGGGGAAGTGCATTATTCCCTTTAAAAGTTTAAGGCTGATGATTCGAACCCTTGACACAAATGATAGCAGGCAAATGTTCAACTATTGCGCGAACCATGTTCTCTCAAAAGCTATTGGATTCATAGATATGTATGTCCAACTAGTTGTCCAACTAGTTTTGCTCAAGCAAGACAGCTCAACCCATCACAATTTTTCTTTCGAAGGGAAAAAGGGGTATACACATTTGAACTCATAACTATTGAGTTGATAACCAACAGCCTTATTGTTACGATACAACTCATCGAGGGGCATGATGACTGTTCCAAAAAACTCAAAAAAGCGTGCCCAAAGGCACTAAAAATCGGCCGTGCACTCTTTGCCTTTTCTTACCACGAAACAAAATATTTCGTGGAATATTCTAAATTTAAACTCAAATTTTGAACAAATCAAGGGAAACTTGCAAATGCAGAAACAAATTTCAAAATTATAAAAAGTGATGAACAAGGATTCCTCCCCCTTACCCCCAACTACATTTCACAAGGAATCCAAAAGAACTGGTGGTTCGTCCATATCTACCACAGTTTGACCTCTACAACCTTTTTGTGTGATTGAGCGAAGTTGCTTTGTATTAACTCTGACACCATGTTGGAATTCATAACACATTCCAGAAATATCCCGAAACGTACATTCACTACAATCATATGGAGAACAATGGAAGAACGAAACAAAGATAGCCTAAGACGAAAATAGAAAAAGAGAGAGAGATGAAACGAAGAGAGATAATCGATAAAAGGATAAAGAGTGGGTGCTTATAGGAACTAGAGTTAGAATCTGAAGTAGTCAATGATGGCAACTGTTGCAGATGGGAAGGAGGATCTCAATGTGCATATCGACACTTGCATGACAATATGGAAGTTGAACATGGTTACAAATAGAGACACATGGTTGCAATCGTTTCCAGCTACATTGCAAGGAATAGTAATGGATTGACATCTCAAACATGAGAACCCGTTCTTTTCATTGTGTGAATTGAAGAAGGAATATGAGGAGTTTGGACTCCTTCATGATGATAGAGAGATCATTGAATAGATCTACGCCACAGAGCAAAAGGATGAGAACATTAAGTTCTACAATCATTGTTTGAAGGATTCCATCTACAAAATGGAGAATAAGCTAGTTGATTGACTCTAGAAGAGGTGGTTCATGGACAAACTCCTTCGGAGATTCAAAAAGGAGATGAAAGTGATACTGACGACAATTTACCATGAGGTGTTCGAAAGAGCACTTAACTTGGAGAGTGAGATGAAGACTATGTTGACTAGTGGAAGTGTAGATTAGATCAAGAGGATAACTACTCTAACAATGATTAGGAAGACATAGGCACAACCATCCAAGCATGTAGGAAGGACTTGGAACATGCAATCAATGAGATGAAGGGCAAAACAAAGAACAAGGAGAAGAAAAATATCTTGTGTTTGGATTGTTGGACGGAAGGGCACACGAGCGCCAAGTGTCCCAAGAAAGCAAATTGCAATATTTGTGAAATAAATAGGTACGTTGTTGCAGATTGTCCATTCAATCTAAAAAGTTAGAGGTACCAGACCCTAGCGGTGCCGAAGGAAGAAGCTGAGTATGTAGAAGAGCGAACAACGTGTGATGGGTGAGGGTTATCATAATAACTATCAAGGGAGAATACTTGGTGGGCAAAATAAGAATCAAGCTGGTAATAGGTTTGGTGGCGAAGAGAGCAAACTATAGTATGATTTGAATGGAAGATCCATTGTGCAGTGTAGAAAGTGCCAAGAGTGGGGCTACTTTGCAAGAGATTGGACAAATGCAATATGATGTGCTACTAGTGTGGACTAGGGAATCAAAAGGAAGCAAATTGCCCAAAGCAGGGTACTGGTAGGTGCAACAATAGTCAAAATGTCAATCTAGAGATTGCAGAAATTTCTTTGGAGACACACATACTTGTCATGCTCATGTAAGTAAAGATGAACGTGGAATACCCTGGGCCTACCAAGGAGGAGGTGGCAAGATGTGCACGTGCAAGTTGAGGAACTGGCAAGGGAATGTAGTGACAAAGAAAAGGAGCTCAACATGAGGTAGGATGAGGAGCCATTAATAGCAACGAATTTGCTTTTCCAACTGTTGGATTCAAGCATGTCGATGAAGGTGGCAAGACTGTTTTGTACAACACTAGAGCTTCATGTGATGGTCGAAGAATTGATATGCGCAACAAGGAGGATGGACAAAGCCAAGCTATGATATGATGAACAACCAAAGACTAGTTCATGGACCTGGTAGTGCAAATGATCGATATTGGAAAGAAGCATGCTTTGATCCATATTGAATTGCTTGGATATGAGCTGGCACAAGTTATTGTCGATGGGGGCTCGAGTGTCAATTTTTTGCTTGAGAAGACATGGAGGGAGTTGGGTGTGCCATTTTTGTGGCCATTTAAGTTTAGATTGTTTGGAGTTGACTAATATGGGATACAAATGAAGGGAGTTCTTATTGGTCAGAATGTGAAGATTGTTGAGTAGACCTTCATTCTAGATTCGATGGTTATCACCATGCAAAAACCTACTTACAATGTGTTGTTGGGATGTGGATGGCAAGGCACGACGAAGGTGATCCACAACTAGGAGGACCGTCTAATTTTCGAAAAAGGGCCAACACAAGTATATGATCAGCTTGAGGAAATAGTCCATTAGTGAAGATGTGGCATCCTCTTATGAGTGGGAAGCTTCTTCATCTAATAGAGAAGGGGTCTAATGGAGTGTTGGAGTTGAAAGAGGGCACAAAATATGAAGTGCACTTGGATAGTTGTATTTTGCATTGGCCGATAGAGGATTGTGAGGTTTTCCAGCCAGTATGCTTGCATTTGATGATGAATGGGACAATGTTTGATGGACGATCTGATACACCCAATCAATCCTTTGGGTCCTTTTACGGAAGCATGAAACATTGCCTAAAGTGAGAAGTTTGAGGTGCGTGATGGATGAATTGTGTGACAGAAGTTGCGACGGAGGGCCACCTAGTTTGTCAGCGCCCACTGGTCACACACAACAAAGCATGCACGAGGAAATTGAGTAGCTATGTAGGTGGAGCAAGGGAACTACGAAGATATCATGTGCAAAGGGTTGCAAAAATTGTGCGAAGCTATGCTGATGCATGCCAGTCCAGAGGGCGCCATTGAAGGAGGTATGTGGATGAGAAAATTGTTTAGGATGTTATTAATAATTTGGTAGAAGCTAAACTTCTAAAAGAGAAGACGTCGTCGTAGCAGTTTTGACAATAGCAATTAATGAAGCAGTGTGTGGCATGTCACATGACTACATGTAGCACAAGATAAATGATGGTAGCACTAGTGTCACCTTGACCAGCTTGAGCAATAAGAAGGACAAGAGTAGTATCAACTTGAGCTCATGTTAAGCAGCTTTTGTTAGGTAAGTATATGCTTGTGGGGATATTATATAATACTGTATTATGGCATGGATCACATATAAAATTATAACAATATATAACATAGTGCCATTTGAAATAGGGGTATTCCCCAATTGTATAGGAAAGTCATATGAAGTATTGTTTGTAAGAGTCTTGGCTTGTGTAGCAGAGATCTCGTGGAGTGATTCCTTCCTTAAGGAGTATTCTTGGTGTTGCCCTATCTTAAGGGTATTATCTATCTCTATTTTATTGTGTAGATTGTTATTGTGGAATTTATTTGTGGATGCATGTTTGATATTTCTACATATTGGTAAATGATTTATTGTTAATGCGAAGAGGGGTACATACCAATTGGTATTAGAGTAGCAATTTTGGAAAAGTGGGGTTGATTTGTAGAGCTAGGGCATATTTGTTAGAAAAAACGTCTCATCTTGCAGGGGACATCATTTTTTTAGCAGTCATTTTAAGAATATTTTTGCACCATTGTGTAGATCTTTTTGAGTACTACAAAAACGACTGTTCATTTGTTAAATTTTGATAAGTATTGAGAAAGTTATGGTTGTTTGAAGTTGGGGTATTTATGCTATTTTTTTTTGGCTGCGCGATTTTTTTTCAAAAGAAAAAAATTCATATCAATTTTTTTAGCAGTCATTTTTAAAATATTTTTGCATCATTGTGTAGATCTTCTTGAATACTACAAAAATGGCTGGTCACTTGTTAAATTTTGATAAGTATTGAGGGAGTTAAAGATATTTGAAGTTGGGCTTTTGATGTCATTTTTGGGCTGCATGGAAAATTTGTGCAAAGGGAAAAAGGTCATATCTCCCAATCTGGGTAAGCAAATTAGTTGTCATTTGTTTTGTTTTAAAGAAATCTACAGATTAGTGTGTAGTGAAAGAAATAGATGATATTTTATTTTAAAGAAATCTACAGATTAGTGTTTAGTGAAAGAAATAGATGATATTTTAGAAATTTTAATTTTTGAGAATTTCCGGTTATTTATAACCTTAGTTGCTTTGGGAATTTTTTTGGGTTGAGGTCATGCATTTGTCGGTTTTCATCGGAAGGGATGATAGTGATCCTAGGAAATGGTTGATGAAGTGGAATTAATTTTTTTTTTTTTTTGAGTAGGAATGGAAATGTAAGCTTTGGTTTTCTTTGCAAGGGGAAGCTTCAGAGTGGTATGAGAATTTTAAATATAACCATAATTTTTCATACACATGAGAAGAATTTGAAGTTGCATTTTTAAGTAAATGGGGATTGGAGAAAAAAATAATAATGTGTTGGCTAAAGAAACCACACCTTTTGTGTCAGATAGATCAAAAAGATTTGTTTGAATCTAAAAATTCTATTTTGCAGGTTCATGGTTGCATTCAAAATAAAAAAAATTATTGTTTCCATTAATTCTAACAACAAATAATGTTATCAATATGTCCTTGGCTAAGAGGTTACAGGTTCAAGGTGCGAGCGTGAGCCGGGAGTAAGTGTAGGAGTGAGTGCGAGCACAAGCTGCAAGCTGGGAGTAAGTGTAGCAACAAGTGCGAGCGTGATGCAGGAGTAAGTGCAACATCGAGTACAAGCACGAGAGTGAGTGCAACCGAAAGCAATTGTAAGTGCAACCGAAAGTGAGTGCAGCCAAAAGCGAGTGCGAGCATGAGCTAGAGTAACAGTGCAGCAGCGAGTGCGAGCGCGAGCTGGGAGTGAGTGTGCAAGTCGGGAGTGAATGAGATCAGAGAGGGAGTGTGAAACAAGAGGGAGTGCAAGCTAATATTCAGTCATGGCGGAAGAGTGGCGGGTTCATCCGGAGTGCATCAATGCTTCAAACCCTTACCATGAATGTGTGGAACAATATTTCTAAAAAAATGTTGAAGCCAAGGAACACCGACAAAAAGAAGAGGCAAGGGAAATTGAACCAAGAGGGAGTGCAAGCTGGGAGTGAGTGTAAGCCAAGAGCGAGTGAGTCAAAAGGAAGTGCAAACTACGAGGGAGTGCGAGTCAAAAGGATGTGCAAACTAAGAGGGAGTGCGAGCCAGGATTCAATCATGGCAAAAGAGCGACAGGTTCATCCGGAGTGCATCAATGCTTCAAACCCTTACCACGAATGCGTGGAACATTGTTTCCAAAAAATTGCTAAAGCGAAGGAACACCGAGAAAAAGAAGAGACACGAGCAATTGTGAGCCAGGAGGGAGTGCAAGTGAGGCAAGAGAGAGTGCAAGCCAGGAGTAGCAGCGAGTGCGAGCAGAGAGGGAGTGTGAACCAAGAGGAGTGCAAACCAAGAGCGAGCCTCATTAGATATTATGGAAGGAAATTCATATTTTAAAGCCCTAATGGGAAGTTAGGATGCCCTAGCTAGAAATCAAAATGCCCTAGTTGGAAGTATGGAGGCCCAAGTTGGAGATAAGTAGAAGAGCGAATACATGGCAAGTTCGATCCAGGTAGCAGATGTTACACTGGAAGTAAGTATCAAAGATGAGATGATTGAGCATGATATAGTGGTTCTTAAAAGTAGAGGGTTAATATGTAAGTTCCATAGATCATGGCTAAGGTTTTTGGAGATTCAAAATTGGATCAAGTGGAAGTGGGGACTGAATTCAAATTATTCAGTGAATTTTCTTCCTAAAGGTTTTTTCCTCATCTTTTCCAGTTCAAAAATTAGGGATAAAATAATGGTTGGTGGCCCATGGTTTAGGGGAAGAGATGCACTTTATTTGAGACCATGGAATGAAAATTTTTCTGTTGAGACAAACTTTTAAGAAGATTCCAATGTGGGTTAGGATTTTTGGACTTCCATATCAGCAGCTTATAAATAAGGATGTTTTGAAGAATATTGGAAATATCCTAGGGGAATTCATCGAAGAAGGACCAACAAATAAGGAGCGAAAGCATGCTATATATACTTGAATATGTGTT
This sequence comes from Wollemia nobilis, assembly GCA_028583015.1. NCBI lineage: Eukaryota > Viridiplantae > Streptophyta > Pinopsida > Araucariales > Araucariaceae > Wollemia > Wollemia nobilis. Next base: position 17,693,074 of record JAQPPZ010016946.1, on the reverse strand, counting down.
GCTGTGGATATTTCAAAACCTTTGCCACAATCCAATAAGATTAAATCTGAATCAAGAGAATGGGATCAACAAGTAGATTATGAAAATATTGCATTTTGTTGCCACAATTGTTTTGAGATTGGACATATGGCAAGAGTTTGCAAAGTAAAAACTATGAAGAAAGAGACAAAAAATTTTAGCCATGAGATTAACTTCAAGACGAAGCAAGGAAATCATACAATAATAGAAGCTAGATCAGATCAAGAATATTCCACTCCAAAAGAAGAGGTAAATAAAGCCTATCTACAATATCATTTGGCAAGTTCAAAAGGAATTAAAGATACAAAAGATGATGTGGAGATAAAACCCAAAACAAAGACAACAAAAGAGGTCAAGTTTATTCAAGGTAAATCATCTTCATTTTCCTCAAGTAGTATAGAATCCTCTTCGGGTAATAAAAGTGAAAGTGGTGAAAATGTTATCCCTTGCACTTTAAGGTTTCAAGGGCAAAATAAAATAGAAATGAGGTTGGAGGAAACCCATAACAATTTAGGGTTTTTAGGGAGGAATAAGAAGATTATTGCTATAAAAGAGCATCCTTACACTTTAGGGTTTCCAGGGCAACATAAAGAAGATTGTGCTTTGGAGGTTAGTCCTTGCACTTTAGATCCTTTAGAACAAGGCAAACCTAAAGATGATGAGTCTTAATATGTGCAATGTGACAAGATTGAAGAGATTGATGAAGATGAAAGTATTGATGGGAATGAAAAAAAGAGAGGAAGATCCAAGAAGCAAAAACAAAGAGAAAAAGAAACACAAAGAGATATTGATATGAGAAAACAAAAACAAATATCACAAGTGTTAACAAGAAGTGGGGCTAAACCCACAAATAAAAAAAAATAACAATGAAAATAATATCTTGGAATATTAGGGGAATGAATAAGAACCCTAAAAAATGTATTAAAAAATTGTGAGGTTGTTATAGACAAGATATTTTTGGATATAAAGCTGGGCAGTAAATGTCTTAGCCATTTGTAGTGTTGAATTTCATCTTGACAAAATTTAAATTTTTGAAGGCATTTGATATAAAAGGAGTTGATTGTGGAAACTTAGCAATTTGAGGAAGATGAAGAATATCTTTGATAGAAGGGTAAATGAAGAATATTTTTGATAGAAAGACAAAGTTGTATATGCTTTAATTAACTTGTTAGAAATTTAATGAGAGCAATGTAATGTTTTGTTTTCGTAATGGGAGTGGCCCCCAATAGAAGCCAAGCATAGCTTATTAAAAAAAAAAAGAGCCACACATAGCTTATTAAAATAACAATGAAAATAATATCTTGGAATATTAGGGGAATGAATAAGAACCCTAAAAAAAGGTATTAAAAAATTGTGAGGTTGTTATAGACAAGATATTTTTGGATATAAAGCTGGGCAGTAAATATTTTAGCCATTTGTAGTGTTGAATTTCATCTTGACAGAATATAAATTTTTGAAGGCATTTGATATAAAAGGAGTTGATTGTGGAAACTTAGCAATTTGAGGAAGATGAAGATTATCTTTGATAGAAGGGTAAATGAAGCATATCTTTGATAGAAAGACAAAGTTGTATATGCTTTAACTAACTTGTTAGAAATGTAATGAGAGCAATGTAATGTTTTGTTTTTGTAATGGGAGTGGCTCCCAATAGAAGCCACGCATAGCTTATTAAAAAAAAAGCCATGCATAGCTTATTCAAATAACAACGAAAATAATATCTTGGAATATTAGGGGAATGAATAAGAACCCTAAAAAAAGGTATTAAAAATTGTGAGGTTGTTATAGACAAGATATTTTTGGATATAAAGTTGGGCAGTAAATATTTTAGCCATTTGTAGTGTTGAATTTCATCTTGACTGAATTTAAATTTTTGAAGGCATTTGATATAAAAAGAGTTGATTGTGGAAACTTAGCAATTTGAGGAAGATGAAGAATATCTTTGATAGAAGGGTAAATGAAGAATATCTCTGATAGAAAGACAAAGTTGTATATGCTTTAATTAACTTGTTAAAAATGTAATGAGAGCAATGTAATGTTTTGTTTTCGTAATAGGAGTGGCCCCCAATAGAAGCCGCATATAGCTTATAAAAAAGGAGAGGAGGTTACAGGTTCAAACAAGGAAAATCAAAGACACAAAGCTTGAGGATAAGAATGTTCAAATTTTTGAAGATTTGAAGATAGCCATGGATAAATATGTTTTACACTCATATTTTTATGCTATTAATATGGATGATGTTGATATTGTTCTTGGTTATCCTTAGTTGCATTCTTTGGGTACTATTAACATTAATGTGCAAAAGAAGTTTATAAAGTTATGGTATCAAAAAAGGAAGATAACTCTCCAAGATGGTTCTCAGCTTAAGGAGAATGGATTAGGGGAAAAACAGGAAGCTATTGTAGGAGAAGCAAAAGAATCTAAAACAATGTTTGAGGAGGCAGTAGTAGAGATCCAAGAAGAAACAAAAGCAAGGAATGAACCAAAAGAGGAAAGCAAGAAAGAAGAGTCAAAGACAGTTGAACAATAAGCTAAGTTTGTAGCATATCTCCATCCACCATCATGAGAGGTTACAATTAGGGAGACAAGTCATAGAGCATCGAAGGAGCTACAACGGACATACATGGAGCCATAGGAGTAAATATTATAGGTATTCAAGTGGCACAAGGGCAGATTGGCATCCTTTCAAACTACCACCGATCAAAATTTCACTTGGATGGAGAGATGCTCAAAATTGGTACCAATTGACAACATTGCTTAAAAGATCATATTCTTTAGTTTCTTCCTATGTTTCGAGGATGAAACATTTTTGTAAGGGGAATGGAATGTTAGGTACCTAAGTATATGAATGTGGGGATATAATATAATATTGTATTATGGTAGGGTCACACATAAAATTATAATAATATATAAAATAGTACTATATTATAATGTTATGCACTTTGTAACTCATGGAAGGTGAATCACCACATGGGTGACCTTCTAACTTATGGAAGGTGAACCATCACATTCTTGTATAAAGAAATATGTACCCCCAATTGTAAAGGAAAGTCATATAATATTATGAAGTATTGTTTGTAAGAGTCATGGCTCGTGGAGTAGAGATCACATGAAGTGATTCCTTCTTTAAGGAGTATTATTGGTGTTGCTCTACCTCAAGGGTATTATCTATCTCTATTTTATTGTGTAGATTGATTGTTATTGTGGAAATTATTTGTGGATGCATGTTTGATATATCTACATATTGGTGAGTGATTTATTGTTAATGTGAAGAGGGGTACATAACAAGTGGTATCAGACCAACAGTTCTGGCAAAGTGGGGTTGTTTTTGCAGAACTAGGACACATTTTTCTAGAAAAATCATCACATCTTGTGGGGACCATATTTTTTTCTAATGGTCATTTTCAGAAGATTTTTATTCTAGCATGTAGATTATTTCGAGTACTAAAAAAATGATTGCTCATTTGTTAAATTATGATAAGTATTGAGGAAGTTATGGCTGTTTGAAGTTGGGTTATTTATGCTATTTTTTGGCTGATCGATTTTTTTTTCAAAAGAAAAAAATTCATATCAATTTTTTTAGCAGTCATTTTCAAAAAAATTTTGCACCATTGTGTAGATCATTTTGAGTACTACAAAATGACTGCTCATTTGTTAAATTATGATGAGTATTTAAAGAGTTACAACTATTTGAAGTTGGGCTTTTGATAGTGTTTTTGGGTTGCAGAAAATTTGTGCAAACGGGAAAAAAATCATATTTCTCAATCCCATAGTAGAAAAACTCGGACTCGACTCGGACTCGGAAAGTTCGATTCGGGAGTCGGACTCGGGACTCGGCAAAAAAACTTGGCAAGACTCGGTAAAAACTCGGAAAAAAAGAAAAAAATGAAAAGAATATAAATTTTTATTGAAAAAATAAGTTTTTTCGTGCATATTACTTATTAGTATATTCTAACACACTTACTCAACATTCAACATTATACAAATAAGAAATTAACAAGACGAAGGAGCATATTCTAATAGCAAGCTAATAATTTTGTTTTATAATTTTTTTTTTTGGATACATAGGGAGTTGGTTACATCCACACTATTTTTAGTAACTGCCAAGTGCAAGGTTCAAACTACAGGGGCTGCCCTCAACAAGCCTATACCACCTCATTATTTTATAACCTGGCATGAAGAGGACCATCGGTCACTCGAGATTCATACCGTCGTTGTCGGTCTGGCGTGCACTCAGAGGATTTGGAACAAACCATGACCTTTGTAGGCATCACCACTTTGGTTTATAAAATTATAATAAATAATATAATGATAAATAAAACTTAATATATAAAGTTCAAAAACATTATTAACATTTTACAAAACATTAAATAATAATAAAAACATTAAATAATAATAAACTTTACTGTATGACGGAATCACCCTAACTTAGTCCACCATGTTTAATAAATAAAATATTCAAATGCCATGGTTAATTATAATCGGTGGGTTGTCTAGATTCAATTTCCTAGATGGTTGGTTGGGATCTATTAACTTTACTTTTATTAAAAGGTTCCTGAGAAAAAAAAATTGAAAAAAAAATTCTTCAAATATTAATAAAGCTAATATTTAATCCTAGCCATTTTTTCCGGTTTTAGAATGGGAAGTCGTTTTTGAAAACTGCTTACCAAAATTCAAGGTAGAAGTGTCATTCATTATTTTGGGGGAGCTTCGTGCGTAGCAATTGTTTCGTTGGCGGTCGAGGGTTTCAGAGCGAAATAAATTATCGTTTTTAATTTTTTTTCCATTACCGCGTGGTGGTGTGTATTGGCTGCAATGGCGACGGTGACGGTGACGACGACGGGAGAGGGTGCATTGAAGGAGAGAAAATAATGGAAGAAAATGAAGGTGCAAGAATTGCGCGACAAACTTTCTAGAAGAGGTCTCAACACTGGCGGCCTCAAGCCTTCCTTGATCAAACGCCTCTAAAAATCATGCCATTCTCTGCCCGAATTGCCACACCTCACAGGACATGCATACGTGCATTCTGAAGCGGTTCTCATTCCCAAACAAGACGCGGATGATGTATCCATTGGCAAAAGATATATTTGTATTAAAATAAATTATAATTGAGGGATAAGCATTCTGAAGGTTTGAGAAGCAAAATTGCACATTCTCTCGTTAATATAATAAGCAAAGATTTCAGCGTCTTGTTCGTGATTGTGCACTGGCCAACGTGGATGCTTAAGTCGTGGAGCATCATCAACACTTAACCGCCCTAGACGTAATTTTTCTTTTTTTCTAAAATCCCATTTTTTTTGGGCCAGTCGAGTCCCGACGTCGGGACTCGGGAGTCCGGGATGGACTCGGACTCGACCCAAGACTCGGCCGGACTCGGTGGAGTCCAGAAAAAAAGGATTAGGAGTGGGCTCGATGTGGCTGAGCCCACTCGGACTCGACCGAGTACTCGGGAGTCCAAAAGAGTCTGATTACTATGCTCAATCTGAGTAAGCAAGTCAGTTGCCATTTGTTTTGTTTTAAAGAAAACCTGCAGATGTAAGGGTTCATTAAAAGAAATAGATGATATTTAAGAAACTCTTTTTTTGAGAATTTTCGGTTATTTTCAAGGTTCCACGAGCCTGGGGGATGGGGGGACGGGGACGGTGGGGGACGGTAGGCCGATTTTAGGGGACGGCTCGAGGACGACTGGGGGGACGGTTGGGGGACGACTAGTATAATACTATAAAAATTGAAATTTTTTAGAAATTTAGAATAATCTACACATTCAGAATTCTACACCCAACAAAAATGATATTTCATATTACTAATCAATTATGTAAGTGCAACCATTCATATTCAGATTAGTTACTAACACATAAGTGCAGCCATAATTGAGTCATTTAACATTTTCATATTCATATTAGTTACTAATTTGCAGCCATTTAATTGTTTCAAGTTCAAGAACTATAACTTGAAGGTTCAGCCAAGGATATCAAGTGCGAACAATGTTCAAACAGTCATCATTTTAAGTAATAACAGTCATCATTTTTTCAGCCACCAATGTTCAAACAAAGACTGTCATTTTTAAAAATTTTCAGTCACTAACTGTCACTACTGTTCAATTTTTCAGTCACTATACCAAAAGAATTGGTATTGTTTAAATAAACCTCCTTTTAGTCTTGTAATGATGGCATTATAGCATAATTCCAAAGACCCTTACCATAGGTCCTTGGGGATTAGACCCCACAAGTGAATTAGTTTAGTGTTGGCTTTGGTGGGGAAATTTTGTAAGCCTGAAAGTTTGATTTTAAGTAAGGAGCAAGAACCAAATTAGGGCTAACCTTATACAAATCAATATAAAGCAACTCTTTTCTTGCACGCCTTCATATTGGAACCCTAAGTTTTGGTGAAAGAGAGAATGGAGGTCTGAACCATCACTGCAAACTAGCAAGAGGATGCAATGGCATTGCCTCATGGAAGCCATGCCCTAATCAAACCTCCGATTTTGTTGACTTCTTGCAAAACCCATTTGTGGATTCTGATTGAAATGAGAGGGGTACATGGAATGAGATGGATTTGGTGTTGGAAATGCACCATTTTTGGTCTTATAACAGTAAACCCTCGAAGGTTTGGGACACCGACAAAAAAAAGGAGGAAGCGAGACAGTGAATAGAGAAAGCTTGTGCAAATTTTGCCAAGAACATCTAGGGTTTTGTTGCAAATAGAACCAGGTACTATCCTTGGTTAAATTATTTGTTTACCATTCATGTTGAGATGGAAAAAACCTGTGTAGAAAGATTTTTTCATGTTGCTGTGGAAATAAGTGAAATCTTCTATTTTCACTCCTTGTTTTGTTAGGTTTAGGGTTTGATGGGGGGTGAAACTCAAAATGGGTCCCACCCCTTACCTTTTTTTAAGTTAATTTTTTTTTTTTTCCCCCCCTTGTGTGAGGATGCCCAGCCGTGGGGGACGGCTGGGCCCCATGGGGGACGCTCAGACCGTCCCCGGGGATGGTTGGGCGTCCTCGGGGACGGCCGGGCCCCATGGGGGACGCTCAGACCGTCCCCGGGGACGCCCAACCATCCCTAGGGACGGTCTGAGCGTCCCCCATGGGGCCCAGCCGTCCCCGGGGACGCCCCAAAAAGGGGGACGTCCCGAGGACGGGAGGCCACAGGCCTCAGCCGTCTCGGGGACGTTTCCCAGCCGTCCCCCAAACGTCCCAGGGACGGGAGGCCACAGGCCTCAGCCGTCCCGGGGGCGTTTCCTAGCCATCTCCCAAAAAGGGGGACGGGGGGGAATGTCCCCCTTGCCATCCCCCCGTGCTGGGGGACGAGGGAAATGGGGGGACGCGTCCCCATGGAACACTGGTTATTTTAAACCTAAGCTGCCTTGAAAAAAAAAATATTGGTTTGAGGTCATGGAGTTGCCAATATTCATAGGAAAGGATGATAGTAATGCTTGGGAATGGTGGAAAATTTTGAAGTCTTTAAATTCTTCTAAAGTTTTATGGAGATGTGAGTTTTATGCTTATTTACAAGGGGAAGCTTTATCTTGGTTTATGGACTTTGCTAGTGCCCATAATCTTACATACACATGGAAAGAATTTGAAATTGCATTTTTAAGCAAATGGGGATTGGAGAAAAAGGATGAAAAAATTGCTAGGCTCTTGGATGAACAAAAGGAATTAAAAAAGGAGTTGGAACATTTCAAGAAATTGGCAGAAAGAAAAGATAAGGGTGATAGTGTTTAAAAATATAAAAATCTATTTTGCAAGTTCATGGTTGTGTTAAAAATATGTTCTTGTATCTATAAACCTTTGCAACAAACATAACTTCATCAGTAGGGACTTGGCTAACGGGTTGCAAGTTCCAACAACAAAAATTAAAAACATACAACTTGAGGATGTTCAGATTTTTGAAGATTTGAAGATTACTGTGGATAAATATGTTTTACATTCAAATTCATGGTTGTGTTCAAAATATGTTCTTGTATCTATAAACCTTTGCAACAAACATAACTCCATAAATATGTTTAAAAATATAAAATTCTATTTTGCAAGTTCATGGTTGTGTTCAAATATGTTCTTGTATCTATAAACCTTTGCAACAAACATAACTTCATTAGTAGCGACTTGGCTAACGGGTTGCAAGTTCCAACAACAAAAATTAAAAACATACAACTTGAGGATGTTCAGATTTTTGAAGATTTGAAGATCACCATGGATAAATATGTTTTACATTCAAATTTTCATGCTATTGAGATGAGTGATGTGGATATTGTTCTTGGTTATCCATGGATGGATTCTTTGGGTACTATTAATATTAATGTGCAAAAGAAGTTCATGAAGTTATGGTACATGAAGAAGAAGATAATGTTACAAGATATTTCTTAGTGTAAGGAAAAACATGAAGCTATTGTGGGGGAACAAATTGAAGAACAAGTAAAAGAACCTAAAATAGAGTCTAAGGAGGAGGCAATAATCAAAGAAGAAGCAAAAGCAAAGGACGAACCAAAAGTAGAGGCACAAAAGGTTGAAGAGTCAAAGAAGGTAGAACATCGGGCTAAGGTTGGAGTATATCGCCATCCACACCACCATGAGAGGCAACAATCATGGAGACAGGACAAAGAGCATCAAAGGAGCTATGATGGACATACATGGAACCCAAGGATTAATTATGGATATTCAAGTGGCACAAGGGCAAATTGGCATCATCACAGTCTACCATCAATCAAGATTTCACTTGGATGGAAGAATAATCAAGATTGGTATCAATTGACAGCATTGCTTAGAAGATCATATTATTTAGTTTCTTCCTATGTTTCGAGGACGAAACATTTTTGTAAGGGGGATGGAATGTTAGGTACCTAAGTATATGAATGTGGGGATATAATATAATATTGTATTATGGCATGTGTCACACAAAAATTATAATAATATATAACATAGTGCCATATTATAATATTATACACTTTGTAACTCATAGAAGGTGAATCACCATATGGGTGACCTTCTAACTCATGGAAGGTGAACCATCACATTCTTGTATAAAGAAAGATGTACCCCCAATTGTAAAAGAAGTCATATGAAGTATTCTTGGTAGGAGTCTTGGCTTGTGGAGCTAGAGATCTTGTGGAGTGATTCCTTCCTTAAGGAGTATTCTTGGTGTTGCCCTACCTCAAGGGTATTATCTATCTCTATTTTATTGTGTAGATTGTTATTGTGGAATTTATTTGTGGATGCATGTTTGATATTTCTGCATATTGGTGAATGATTTATGGTTGATGAGAATAGAGGTTCATAACAGGTTTGAACATGAGAGGAGTTTGCAAAGTTGCTTAGACAAATATGATATTTGTTCAAGGTTGTTATTTTGCATGTTAGACATTTATTCGAAATGGTGTTCTATGGACAACACTCTTGACATATGTCGATGATGCAGTCCACGTTTGGATGATGGAAGAAATACATGCATGCACACAACATGATAGAGTGGATTCCTAGTTGCGAAGTATCTTGATAGGTGATGAGATGGGTTGCAGAGTCGACACTTTTGTAGTAGGTTGACCTAGATATGGTTGTCTAGGCATAGGTTTTGTGGCCAATGGCCTAGACTGTTCAATGAGAAAACAAGGAAGCCAAAGTGAGATGACAAAGGGAAGAAGTGAATACAAGTTGCATGGGTAGTGGGGTAGGTGAGCTTGATGATGAGGAAGGATGCGAGGTAGGATTCGATTGAATTGGGATCCTAGTCGATGATAGATAAAGCAAGTCTCATAGTAGAAAGATGGAAATTGGGGTAACTACCTACATAACGGATGATAGAATGGCCCCTCGGGCCATCAAGCCATCTGATCTAGGTTGCTTGAAAACAAATTGATGACAAACGGGCTATTTGAGTTGTCTGGCCAATTGGACGACCACTTGGGCTGTTTGAGTGGGCTATCGGGTACCCAGAGAGGCTGTCTAATTTATGGACTAAGCAGTCTTATCATCTAGGAGGGTCGTCAGTCCCCTAATGCCATCTGTGCTAGACAAGGGATTGTTTGACCAGGTTGTTTGGTTGGGCTATTAGGCCAACAGACTCCTCCTGTGACCCCCCCATCAATAAGATCGACAAGACAAAGGTTGTCTGGCAGACGATCCCATCTCATTGGATGACCCCTTTCACAAGATGCAACATTCTGGGTCTCCACTTAGGAGGAATTGTTTGGGCAGTTAGGAGGCGAGCCATAGTCAACTACAAAGGACAATGATGACCTTTGGCCGTATGGACTATGAGTCTAGTTGTCTAGTTGCTAGGGGACACCTTCTTATGGTAGAGGGTTGTTTGGACTCTTGTCACGACCATTCGAGAGTGTGGAGATGTAGACAACCAACTCTAGAAGATAGAGTAAGAGAGAAATAGCGTGAAGGAACATGCCCTAACCATTGAGAAGAGAGGACGAGTTGTCGGAATTAGAGTGTTTGCATGATTCCATCTAGGGCATGCCATGAATAGGAGGAATTACAATTTTGCATTTGCATTGGGAGGAGTTGTTGATATTGTTGATAGGAGGGTTTCAGGGTAGTTGCTATAGATTTGATGTGTATGCAGTTGTCATGATGGTTATTCCCAATTGTCAACCATAAAGTTGCACAAGAGGTCATAGTTGCGCAAGTTGGTGAGATTGTGCAAGGAGTGTGATAGAAGGGGTTACACGGTAAACACAACCACCATTACAATGCAATAGGAGACAGGTTAGAAGTTGTGTAATGGAAAGATAAGGGACAAAGTGGCATAGGAGATTGTCAATATAGATGTCGCTTTAGATGCCATGGATACTGCTTCTGGGGTAAATGTGGGTGAGCATGAGCAGAACCCACAATAGACAAAACTTACATTGGAACAAATAGGAGTTGGAGTTGAAGCAGAAGCTGAACCAAGGGTTCAGGTGGAGTAGGTTGTTGCAACGAGTGCAAGAGCAGGGACAATATTGTAGTCTATTAACTTGGAGGCTGATGAGGGTTTGGAGATTCCATGGTGGAAGTATGACAAGGTAGCATAGCATGCATCTTTTCCCACTTTGGAGGAGATGACGACGAATGTGCCAACATAGATGGAATTGGTTGAAGGAGAGCTATTTCATGAGGTACAAATGGGTACTGGTCCTATCAGGGACAAACTGATATGAGTGATGGAAAAAGGTGGGCCAAGCAAGCCTCTTGGAGATGAAGATCTTTGTTTGGAAGGAGGACACGAAGATCAGTCACTTTGAAGGGACAAGTGGAAGGGAAGGCGACTGAAGGGGAATTTGATGAGGATGATGACAAGACTTTAGGGGCTAATAAAGAGAGTGGGATAGTGATGCCAATGAGCATACATTGCTTAAGCATCCCAATTTGAGGTGATCACTAGTGCATGGCAATCTGATTGATGAACATTTGCAAAAAAATTTTATACGGGTTATTGGAGTTATGGAGAGAATCCATAGGGAGTTTGGGGTGAGCGCCATTGGGCAATAGCAAATGTAGTCACTCATAGTGGAGAGTGAAGCGTCCAATCTAGCTAGTTGGGTGAAAGATGAAGTGTGAATGACCTAGTTGGCTAGACTTGTGGAGACATAATCATGGGAGATTGGAGAAAGTAGGATTTAGACCATGATTGGGTTGACAGAGCTCCCTAAGGGGACGAGGATTTTGTATCTTCATCCTCCCAGGATATACATTTCAAAGGAAGGATTGAAACATATCCCACTTCCTCTACAGTGAAGAAGTCCAAGTTGGCTATTGAACTTTGAAGTGTCTACCTTATTTAGTGGTTGAATTTGGGGTTATAGAATTTTCATAGTATGGCCAGGAGTTCTAATCAATTGGATGAGCAGCAAACAATCCAAGTCAGAGAGTTGGAGGAAGAGCTTCGACAATTAAAGGAGAAAGTCGAAGTCGAGTGGGAACTACAAAAGGAGTTTGAACTGTTTGTAGGAGCATAGAGAACACCTACAACAATGCGAGCAACAAAGGGAAGTGAAGGATTAACAAATTTTGGTGCTACAAGCATAGTTGGTTGAAGTGCTAGGACGAATTTCAAATATTGATAGGGATAACCGGGAGCTAAGGACATCTGTTTAGCATCATGGCATTTAGAGGATGCAATGTGTGAATTATGCCAAGAAGCTTAGGGAGAGAATTAAATCATTTGACTGCATAGCTTGCTTCTTTAGCAAGGAGTTCTGTCCCGATTTCCCCACCTGCTATAAAACTTGATCCCTAGGCAATACAAATTTAGTCGATGTGGATGTGAACTCGTTTATAGGGGAGGTTAGATGTAGGTAGTGATTCCGATGTGGCGTTATTAGAAGGGCCACTAAAACCCTAAGCTAGATGCGTATGTGTGATGAGTATGCATAAATGACAATTTGGTTGTATATAGTTTATGTTTCGTGTTTGTACATAGTTACGTCGCATGGTGTTGCATGACGAATGTTATGTTCATGATTTGTTTTTTTTTTTTTTTTGTTGAATAATGATTTGTTTTGTTATGTACGGGAGAATTAATGTTATTTAGCAAGTACAAGAGGTTGGTTACTTAGTTACATAACTACCTCTCCCTACCAAGTTGCTATATATAGAGACTCCTACATTCATTGTTTTGGTGTTGTACTACATATATATCGATCGTATCATGGGGTGTTGATAGTGTTATGTTTTGTATGAAAGTATTGTGCTAATAGTGCAAATGATGTATTATGTTGTTCATCTTGGTAATACAAATCTCTTTGTATGATTCCTTTTACTATGCATATTAATGGATTATCTTTGTTAGTTTTGCATTGTTGTTTTGATACTTTCTTGTGCCTTCGATTGTGGGAATACCAAACTGTTGTGCTACAATCCATTTGTCAAATGTTACAACTTCATCACAAAAGGTGAATGTGGAAGGTGAGGTTGAAAGTAAATGTTTTACTCCCTTCATCAATTAGTCATGGTTACTAAGTTCTAGATCAACATTGTTTTGCCCTCAACAAGGGCTTCTCCAAGCATATGTAAAATATGTTCTTTTCATGCCATATGGAGCATGCCAACAAATCAAATCCTTCAAGTCATTTGAGACATCTTTGGAACCCAATCATAGGGAGTTAAGTGTAAAAGCATAAGGCCTCCATTTTTGCTTCGTGATATTTTTGGGTATAATCTCTTGCACCATAGTTCTTTCCAAGCTTTGGAATTAGACTTTATTCTAGGTTCCTCCAACTCTAAGCATGAGACACAAACATCCAAGAGGAGAAAAAAATAAATCTCAATATTTCATAAAACGACTCTACAAGGGAGGAAGTTGAAAATTTGCTTGATTCTTTGGAATCAACACCAAAAATTGACAAGGGTTTCTCAACTTTGCCCTTTCTTTTGATTTGGCAATTTTGATCATCAAATATATTGGGTCAAATTGTGCACAGGAGGATAGATAAAATGATTCTATTAATGTCTACGAATAATCAAAGCAAGCTAATGGGACTCATTGGAAATAATATGTTACAATGCACTATAACAACCAAGAGAAAACTAAAAAGATAACCAAACTCGAGTAAATAAGCTAAAGAAAACTATACTAAAATGAAACTAATGTAGAATCAATGATGATGTGAGGGAACCAACAACCAAGGAAGAAAAATTCAAGTGGTTTTAAGTGCGAAATCTAGTCATCATCAACAATACTAAAAGAGCCAACATAGGATCCAATGATCTGCACAAGCGAATGGCCAAGTCTAATGGGGCCTAGATGAATAATCCTGGAGAGCATATAGTTTGACCCCTTGTAACTCTCCTAACATCCATGGTCAAGGAACCTATATAAATAGACAATAAATCATTAAAAGTTGTGTTTGTTTGCATCTATTGGGCAAGTGAAGGGTGGTCGATACCAGATTGGAGATCCACAATTCCATCTAGCCATGCAAATGCACTAGGCACCAAAGCCTTGGTAGTTACTCTCGTATGCGAGGAGCATACATAGATCTATTATTATCATTATTGAAAGTTGTAGCCTCAAATGAATGCCTATTTTTACCACGACAAAGATAGGGTGAAAGAATGACATGAATAATAGAGTGGTGTTTGGTCTCTCCTATAGGAGGAATGATAGCTTCTTGAAGGTACAAAGCCAAGCATCTTCAGTCAGAATAGCAAGAAAAAGTGGCAAGTGATCCTCGTGAATCTTTGTACAAGCAATAATTCGTCCCTCAAATATTGTAATAGATGGAACATCTAAAGATGAAATGCTTGTCATCTCCACCTCTCGAAGACAACAAAGCTCGTATACCCTATCCTATTAAGGAATATCGTGGCTTGCCTCAACCTACAATTGATGTGAATGAACTCTGAGCTGACCAAGAGGGGATCTCGAGGTCATGTATCCAATATCATTGGATATAATTAGGATAAGTGAGAATGCCATCATCAATCCTCATGGAATGCTCAGTATAATAAGAAAACTTGGGATTGAAAGGCTAGGTGAAGCGATCCGATTGATTTGAAATATATTGTTGATTTATATAATTCCTAACTAGTTGGTTAATAATCTTCCTATTAGGAAGAAGAGTGGAGTGTGCAAAGTGTATTTGAATGGAGGTAGTTGATCTATAGAGATGCTAACTAACTAAACAAGTTGGTTAGCTTTTGAGTACCAATGTTGAAAATGACCATAAGTGCTTGTGGACATAATCCATTCTAAGGAACAAACTATAGAATATGGTTCTCTTTTGGACTGATGTATAATCACCCATCAATTTAAGCCAATGACGATGAAAAAAATCCAAAGATACTCTCAAGATGGAGGGTGGGTGCTGATTTCCAAAGTCAGTTGGGAAAATTCATCGTGGAACTTTTCTCTTACTTTGGATAAAATGGTGGATCAAAATAGGCTAGACCCTCTCATGCCCAATCAGCAAACCCTAGACTTGGGCCCCTAATCTCAGATCCACAAAGAATTGCTAGTTTGATAATGTAGTCAAATAGATACACCTTTGTAGGTATGTTTTGGAAGGACAATTGGAAACATTGGCATTTCGAAAAGGGATGCGTATCCTTTGAAAAGCTATGATTATGAAGATGATTGAAGATTAAGGGAAGGACCCATAAAAAATACCACCAAAAGGTGGAAGAGGTGTTGATATCAATTGGTTTACCCTTAAAGAACAACTAAATTCTAGAAAGAACACTTCTTGAGGTGTTGAATATTATAATCCTAATCTTGTTAAAGTTTATTTTTAGGTGTCTTAAGTTGCATAAGGTAGTAAGAACATCCAATTGTCCTTGCAAGCCATCGGGGGTATGAGCCAAAAGAACTACATTATTCGTGAAAGGCAATATAAGTTGCAACCATCTTCAACATGTGTCATGATGTGTAAAATCTTGTCAATATTGATCCTAGAGAGTGTGGGAGAAAGAGGACATATTTGTCTGATATCAATAGTGCTCTAGACATCTTCTAAGAATTCAAAGGGCATCTGAAAACAACCAACAACTATCTCGTAAAGTTTATTGATATCAGTGATAAGGAGCTTTGAGATGTTGATTTCTTGTAGTCCCTTAAAAAAAAGATTCCTTGTTAATGGTGTTGAAGGTCTTCTAAAGTCTACAAAACAACAAAAGACTTTAGAATGTTGACAAGACACTTCAATCATAGCTAGGAGAGTGAAAATATGGTCAATAAATTGACAATCACCTTATAGAAATGCATTTTGACATGCTTACACGCAATTCCATTGCTACTTAAATGGTTTTATAGATCTGCAGTCATTGTAGTATAGTATACAGGAAACAGCAACAGCAATAATACAGCAGCAGTAATGGCAATAACAGCAATGGAAACATCAATAACAGATGATACATAAATGCACAGATTTTATATTAACAATGGCATATACAGCAATAAAGCATTACAGTTTGGCATTATATTCTGCAAACCCTAGACAGCATGACCTCCATGGCTGCATACAAGACTGAACTGCATTCTGCCATACACATATGCACCAGCATTCTTACGTACCATGCTCTCCAACCTGTATGACTGAACCTCCTGAACCCTTCAGTCCATGAACATCCTCTATGGGTGAACAACCGTGCATGAACAACTTGAATGAATGAGGGGGGTTTATTTATACACCCACAAAGTAGTTATGTTCTCCAACTACCCATAACTTCCCTCAAATTACATTTCGTGTGCATTTGCTTTTGCATTACATGACATTTCCCACTACAGGACGAAATAGCTTATAATTCTAATTTAGCCGACATAATTGAATTACATGACTTTATTCTTACGTACAATATTAAATTGCACTTTACAACATTATTAAATATATGCACGCGCATTTTGTCAAACACTTTGCGTACATTTACAAAATAACACATAATATCAAAACTGGTTCAGCAAATAAGGATCTCTCAATTTGCCTGTCTACACACCTTTGAACCCAGCCTTCCCTCTTGCTCCGACCTTTCCTTTCTTCACCTTTTCTGAGATTTTTATATTCAAAATTGTTGCATAAAGCTTAGCAAATAAGTGCCCAGTCATTATAGTTTAGTAGTTATTACTTATTAGATTTGAGCAGTCTCAAAGACAAATAGAGGCATTTTCAATACTTTGGGACAATGTCAAAATATTCCTACATGAAGGGAATATTCTATTGGAAATCCAACATCCTATTTTGTGTTATATCTTTTAGCAAATGTAAGATTCCACTATATGATGGTGCACTGATGGTACACTGATACAATTGATGTGGCAAGTCATACTGTTAATATGGAACCTTTTCAGGTCATGACCCGATTTCAATATGGATGCTTAGAGGCCATAATTTTTGCACATGGACTATTTTTTGGCCTGTTTTTTAGAATGCATATTTATCAAGGTGTACACGTTGGTGCAATTTATGAATTCCTATTTTAGCATCAATAGGCTCAAATTGCAGGAATTAGGATGTTCCTAATACTTATCATCAGGAAACTTCCACTAAAGAACCAGGCTCATGCAAAATAAGTTCCAAGCATCCTCCCCTTTAAGACTTATAGATAAACAATGTGGATAAAAGTTCAAAAAGAACTCAAAAAAGTAATTTATGTTTTTTTACCCCCCCGAAGAAAAAAGAACATAAATTTGAAAATAGCCATGTTTGGATCTAGAAGCAATTTAGATAAAGAAGCTTGAAGAAATTGCTAAAGGCTTTGGATGTGACAAATGAGCTGTTAAGGATCCACAAGATAAACACTTCAATGTGTTGAGTTTAATTAAAGGGGGATGTTTAGTAATGCATTCTCCCCATGACTCCATTCAGATTAGGAGGGGATGTTGGTATGTGTGTGATCTTCAGTTTGTTCTTGGATGAGATTCCAACATTTGTGATAATTTATTATATTTTATAAAATGCATAAAGGCCCATCTTCCCTTTGTAAATTGATCCATTTATTAATTAACAAACTAGTTATATGTTGGCATGTGATACTATTGGGGTCTGTGAAACTTAGCATGAAGAATATAAATTCCTTCACTCACAAATCATAATAATAATCAAGGAAATCATCTATTTGATCTTTAGTGAATTATTGGTGTCTCTGGACAGCACCCCTATACCTTGTGTTATGTTTCTCTTTTTTTGAATGAAACTGGATGACATGTTGATTAAATTAAATTTTCTTATAGCTATATTGTGAAATTCTTCAAAGCGAGTAGGTTGTCTTCCAAGGTTTCCTACATTCTTTCATCAAAAATTGATGGTGAAATGGTTAATTGATAATATCGATCATAACCAGAACAAGCAATGGGATACCTATCTTCATAAACTAAATCATAGTTACAATAGAGCTATACAAGTCAAGATATTCTCCATTTGAGGTTAGCTATTGGTATCAACCCCTTGCTTCCTATGAGATTCTAGTCTCTTCACATAGCTGGCTCATCTCACTAACAAAAGGATTAATACAAAGCTTCTCATTTGTCCAACATTGGGCTAAACTCCATGCATAAGTTTATGATACATTATTGAGGACTTAAGCCAAATACAAAGAGCCTTATGGTTGGCATTGATTTTCTTCACATTTTCATGATTGGCTAGGCTTAAATAAACAAATATTAAAATCTTAATAGAATCTTAAGTTCAAACCTGTTCATTGTAGGCCTTTCTCTTTCTGGCTATATTCTTCTCCTTAGCTTGGTTTAAATGATTTAGCAAATATGAGTCAACTTATGGTTTACGATCCATTGTATTTAGACGAAGACATTATTATCTTATCTTGAGGACACAGTTTCAGATTTTAAGCCTCCTTTGGATGAAGATAACTTTGGATTTCTAGCCATGCACTACTAGAAGAAGTTAGACACTGCATACTTGGTTGGTTGCAAAGGCATAGTATCAACCCCACCTAACTAAATGCCCTCCTCAACATCTGAGCAAAACTTGCACATCTAAAATGGAAATCTCGAACAATTTGGTGTAAGCTAAGAGAAACCAATGAAATCTAGTGACATGCTGAAATGATGGTATATAGTCACTTGAGCCATGTCTTTATTTGTATATCCTTTGTACATGTCTTGATATGAATCTTCCAAAAGCTACCTTTTATTTCCTCTTTGCAAAGCTTCCATGTACATCTTCTTTTGAAAGGTTCCTTTTGTTTTTGGCAGAAGCTTCTCTTTATATCCTTTGTATTCTTTATATCTACATAAGAGAAATGAGTGTACATGTGTGGATGTGGCAATCTCTTTGTTTTCTTCTGTGCTCATACTATGCCTGCACCAATCTCTGATATGGGAAGCATGTTTACCCAAACCCACCACATATTGGCATCACCAAGACCCTTGCCACTTTGGATTTCTACCCATGCACTACTAGATGCAGTTAGACACTGCATACTTGGTTGGTTGCAAAGGCATAGTATCAACCCCACCTAACTAAATGCCCTCCTCAACATCTGAGCAAAACTTGCACATCTAAAATGGAAATCTCGAACAATTTGGTCTAAGCTGAGAGAAACCAATGAAATCTAGTGATATGCTGAAATGATGGTATATAGTCACATGAGCCATGTCTTTATTTGTATATCCTTTGTACATGTCTTGATATGAATCTTCCAAAAGCTACCTTTTCTTTCCTCTTTGCAAAGCTTCCATGTACATCTTCTTTTGAAAGGTTTATTTTTTTTTTGGCAGAAGCTTCTCTTTATATCCTTTGTATTCTTTATATCTACATAAGAGAAATGAGTGTACATGTGTGGATGTGGCAATCTCTTTGTTTTCTTCTGTGCTCATACTATGCCTGCACCAATCTCTGATATGGGAAGCATGTTTACCCAAACCCACTACATTTTGGCATCACCAAGACCCTTGCCACTTTGTACATATACTTTTACTGTCTGCTAAGGGATTCTAATGTTGAAGCTTCCATTTTTCTTGTACATTGAATCTTCCATTTTTTTACGTTGCTTGTAGCAATCTAAATATGCAAGTCACAGGTTGGGCTTTAGATTCCTTTGTCAGAGCCTTTATTATTCATGGAAATTAATAAGCACGAACTTTCCCACCTACTTACCTGTAACAAAACATAATTGTACCTTTGTTATTGTTGGCATGTTCTCTAAAAGTATCATGTGATGCACACCAAAAGGATAATATTGCAGCTGAACATATTAAAGAAGAAAGAAAGAAAATTTATCAATATCCAAGAAGTTTTATTAATGTCCATGGGTTACAAAAGTAGATTGCAGCTGAAGATATTAAAGAATTTCTGCATATGGGGATTCTTTATATTTACTTGTTTTTATTGTGGTTGAATGATCCAAATATTCACATTTTTTCAGTTCACTTTGGTCAATAGTTACCAGGTTCGACCAAACATGGGCCAGGCCTGGCTGAACCTGAACTTTTTTGGTCCTTCGAACTGGCTCAGTTTGGTTCAGACAAGATTTTGTGTTTATTTATATGCATTATATTTTATCAAGATTTTTTGCAATTTTTTTAATAAAATATACATAACAAGAAAAATTACAAACCCTACCTTGGACCATGGCCCTGCATGCCAACAGGGTTATTGGTTGCCCACAACACAACAACATGAAAGAGGAGGAATCAACAGCGATGAAGATCGCAATGGAGGAAGCAGCAATGGATAGCATTATTGCAAAAATATCCAATATTGCAAATTGCACACCACAGGTGCCCTGTGTGAAAGCTGCATTGTTTCTAGTAGTTGGCATCTTTATTCCTTAATTTCTCTCCCCTGGAAATACAACGCAAATTAAGGTGAAATACAACCAAAAGGTTGAACATCCTGTGTGCAATAGCCACAAGGAGGGATACTTTGACACTCGGATGAAATGAACCAGCAAATCCTCCTCCTACCATGACAAAGAAATTTTATCCTCTTCTAAATAAGATTCAATGCAAATGGATTTAGGCTTTTTTTTGGATCCCATTCCTCTATAAGATGATTTTGTGGTCACTATAATTAAATTAATTTTAAATTATGATTTTTGGTTAACCATTGCTGGACTTGTAATATTTTTTAATATCTTATAATTAGCTTATAACTTTAGTTTTACTTTTGGAGTAGACATTGTGCTTGATTATATAACTTAACATAAATATAAATGTAATTTAATTAATATTAATTTGAATACATATGTAAGTGAAATGAAGATAGTGAACATTAATAGGTATAATCTATTTTAAATTAGTAATTACTAACTTAAAATTCAAGTATAAATTTAATTTAAATGCAGTTTGATTTAATATAAGATAAATGAAATCGATAACTTTAATTTATTTATATATTTATGTATTTTATATGTAAAAATAATACATTAACTTCTGGTATTTTTCTGAACCAAACCAAACCTCTTTAAAAAAAATGAACCTCCAAACATTTTTCACCTTCTAAACCTACCAAGCGAACCATACCTGGTAACTCTGCTTTAGTCACTCCTTGATACTAGGCTCGAGCAGTCTACTGCGTTCCACTTTGCAGACAGGAGGACAGACTAGTTCTAAACTGCATGCAAGCACATTTATTGCACTTCTACAATGATGATCATTCATGTTCGTGAGATGAATGATTGCCTTTCATTCAGCATCTATAGAATCAAACTTTCCATGCATCCATTGTGCATATTTCTTCTGAATGTCCTAGTTCCCAACTATGTGCATCGATTCCTAATGCATTTTTTGCATCATCCACATCTGCCATATGATTGGCACTAAATGAGTAGGACAAAGAAGGCCCATTTATTGAGAAGATCAAACATGTTCAAGAGCAAATCTGTAAACGCTTTGTCTTAGTCATAAGAGAAATATAGGCAGGCCAGTGACTAGTATCAGCTTTGAGTTTAGTGGAGATAGCTTGAGTACTCTTGTACAAAGAAAGTTTTAATGCTCAGAAGAAGCTGAAGTCTGTCCGATATGGCCCATATACTATAGCCAAAGGAGATAACACACACTTACTTGACATCCCTTCATATGTTGGATGAATCCAGTTTTCAATTTTGAGTTACTTAGGCCATATCTTCTTCTAATACTTGAGTCCTATATATGCAGCAGTGCAATTGGATGAATGCAATCCAGATAGTTATTCATTGTTTAGACTGATCATGTTGTTTGTTTCAGCTAAAATGCACATGCCACTCTGAAATTCGTATGTTCAAGATCATTAGGAGAGGACAGTACTCACAACAGCTATGGGTTACACCATTGGACAGGTCAAAGAGCAGTTGATTCTTTTAGTTAACAAGAACTAGAGAAGCAATGAAGGAACATTGCTTATTCTAGGTCAATGAGTGTTGAGAATTCAGCCTATGCATCTTATGCTGTTGATATCCTCATGTCATATCATGTCTTAGTGCTTTACACCTTGCATCACATTGCATTTAGTAATGTCAACTTAGCCAGTGGCTTACACCTGCATCGGCACTGCACCAACCCCAACACTTTGTATAGACAAATTAGTTGGAGTTGAACCAATGAAGTTAACTGAAGTTTTCCAGTTGATTTTATTTGCATAAAAACATCATTGTTATTTTATAGTTTGGGTTAATCACTCCGAAGCTCTTGGCATGTAGAACATGTTAGATCCTCTAGCTGGGATCTGTTCAATGTGTAGAAAATTCTGTTGGGCCATCTGGCCCTACCTGCTTTTATAGACATTTGCATCATATATTTAATAACATCGTATTCCCATTAATGAGGAGCTATATTGAGCATTGTCTAGACATAAATGGTCTTTGTCTGCAATGCACTAACATATCATATTTAAACAGTCATAATATTGCTGTGTGACTACCCTGGGGCATGGATCACCTGTGAATAGACTCCACTTTGATGAGACCTGTGTATTTTTAATTTTAGTTTCTATGCTGTTTATATATTTGTAATTTTGTATAATAATTATTATTTTTTGAGTAATGCATCTTGTATCAAATCCAAGAACACGAAGATTATAACTGAACAGTAGGGCTATAAAACAGGTTTGGTGTTTTTGTTGGTCACAGGTGTCGCATTACAATTATCTGGAGATCCATCTTTGGCTGAAGAAGTATACAAGCGGGCACTCTCCCTTGCTGCTTCTGATCAAGCACACACTGTCCTTTCCAATTTAGGGAATCTATATCGGCAACAAAAGAGGTTTGATGATGCGCACGATGCATTTACCAAGGCACTTGAAATTTGTCCTAGCTATGCACCTGCATGCAACAATCTTGGGTTATTGTACATTGCAGAGGGTCACTGGCAAAAGGCAATTTCGTGTTTTGACCAAGCTCTTCTTTCAGATCCTCTGCTGGATGCTGCAAAATCGAATAAGATGAAAGCAGTAGCCCTGTCATCTTCATGTTGCATGAATGGTGACTCTGATTCTCCAATGTCACCAGCAATTTTAAATTCACCAGAGACACCACTAGACCTTGCATCTTCAGCTGATGCCCAAGTTACTTGCTCCATGACCACTCAGGAAAATGCTGTTGTTTCTCAAGAACATGTTGAGCACGATCACTTTCATTAAAAGTTATGTAGCAGAAGATGCCGCTTTGCTCTTTCAGTTAAGATCCATATCCTCAAGTTCAAAATTGTGTGGTGAAGAAAAGAATAATCCTATGGAACAATTTGAATTGTTAATCTAAAAGGGCATGCACAGTAGATCTAGTGACAATTTTGCTGGTTAATTCTCCAAGAACATACCAGCCTATTGATTATGTTCCTTTCGCTCAATGGAAATTCCCCAAATTCAGGGGTTCATTCTTTTCTCAATGCTGTCTATAATGAAGGTACAGTGCCTCATAAAAATAAATGGTTGGAAACAAGAATTTTGTTTGGAATGAGAGAGTTTACTTTGCTATATGTCATCTATTTCTTGAAACTCTTATCATATGGTTTGTCTTGGAAAATAAATAATTATAGTGATTTATGAGAAACCTTAACAATTTTTTGTTAGGTTTCACACTAATCTGGAAATTGATTACAAATATTTTCAGAAATTTCTTCGTATTGAACTAAAGTGGCAAAAAAATAGTCAAAAGACAGTCTGTTGGCAACTTGTGTATATTGGAACACTTTGCTATCTCAAACCATTCATTAAAGCCATCTATTATTTTAATTTGTAAGTAGACAGCATACCCTTTTCTATATAACCTTGTCAGTTGCTTTTGTTAACTATGTTAGCCTACTAGTAATGCCAGCTGAAACGGCCCTCCATCTAGGTAATGTTCCAACTTATTTAATACTGTAGTCGTTCTTTGCTTCTGCAAGATTTCTTTAAATATTGGTCTCCTATGACTCATGAAAGACAAGCTTTCAATTTTCCATAATAACTTTTCTAAGAAAACAAACTTCATGCATCAAATGTTTGTAGCTAGATATTGAATAATTGAGTTCTTCGACATGTTTGACTGTCCCGTTCCAATACACCAAAGACGACCTTAAAAATTGTATTTTTGCATTTCATTGGGTCTGAAAATGGTGAGCACTATTTGACCACCATCCAACATCATTTATGCCATGTGTCTATGGTCAATAATTGCTATCAGCTTCGACTTTTCAGCTCTTTCAGCTTATATCCAACTCACAAATTTGAATGTAGAGGTCCCTACTCAAAACAAAT
Organism: Wollemia nobilis; assembly: GCA_028583015.1. Classification (NCBI taxonomy): domain Eukaryota; kingdom Viridiplantae; phylum Streptophyta; class Pinopsida; order Araucariales; family Araucariaceae; genus Wollemia; species Wollemia nobilis. Next base: position 17,668,965 of record JAQPPZ010016946.1, on the reverse strand, counting down.
TAAGACTTTGTATAACCCCCATTGAAAACACCAACATGATATTTTATATATATGAATTTCTAATATTTAGTTAAGCTTGCTTTGCAAGTTCAAATGCACAGAAAAGTCATGTGCCCAACATTGGGAGAATTGAGTTTGACAGATTAGGGTGAGTTTGTGGATGGGTGAGCATAGAGCTTTTGTGATTGTTAAAATTCAGCTGCCAACCTGTACGGTTGATGGATAGAAGTTTTAAATGTCACTGTTTATGATTGGGCTTGAACCTAACAACTACCAAGTGAAATTCTAGTACCACTGGACCAGTTAAGAATTGATGAAAAACCACCGTACAATGTAAGGATGCAGTGATTTTTTCTGTATGGTTGAAAGTAAAATATGAAATGCTATGAAGTAAACTGAAATCTCCCCATGGATGGTAAGGAGAGGATAGGTGTTGTGATCAATCTTTGTATTGACACATTTAGTGGTTACGGTGGAATGTTGGAGATGACTGGTAATAAAACGTGATTGTAACAGTAGGATATATATTTGTAGGATTTTGATTAACTCAAACAAATAAACATTAGTGCATCCAAAAATATTAACAGTCTAATAAAAAGAAGAAACAATTATATTTAATATTTGATAATATTTTACAATCCATGCTATGTAAATTGTGTGGTTTCTTATCTTTTAAGAAAACAAGCAAATGAAGGGTGACCTGACGACTGAGGATTTCTTATTAAATTGATGCTAAGAGGATTCTTAGGAATCATTGCATGGACATAAATTTAATAATTGCATTGCTTGGATTAAAATGGTGTTGGTGATCTATAATAAAATTACATATTAAAAGTAATATATTTTTTATGATGTCAAATAAATTAACATTGCTGCAACTAGAAAAGATTGATAAAATAAATGGGTCAAAGAAAATTGTATATTTATATTACTTTCAAATATTTTTATTCTTGTTAGACAAATTGTGTTGATCCTAATTGTTGAGAAGAAAACAATTAATTGAAGGATGTTCCAGGGACTTATAATTTCATTTAAATTCGATTTAGAAAAGGGCATAGTTTTCATTCTCAGTTAATATTTAATAACCTAAATGCTTAAATTTATTATTTGAGTAAATAATATTTTCTAATAATAGTAATTGTTGCACAATAAAAGTAGTGCTGGAGCCAGCCTTGATTGTTGTATCCTACAATGTTTTTTTCTTAAGAGAATGAATGCCAAGAACATGAAGAAACAATCTGAGATCATGGGTGAATAGGAGATGAGAGAGGTTTTAAGACTTTGCCACAAAGATGGTGGCATGATATGCAAACCTTGTTAGTAGTGTGGATGGTTAGAATTGAAGATCTCAAATGAATAATTTCAATTTGAATTTAGAAAATGCGTAGATATTCATTTGTGGTCAAGCAAGCTCAAGCTTGTGTTTAGGATGCAACACATTTGAAGAGACGATAAATGTTAGCTTACAACGTTTAGATAGGGCAATACATACATAGGGACATTTGGGAACCTTTGAGAGGTTCTTGGCAATTTCCTAGCATTGTTAATCCATAGAAAATAGTAAGAAGGAAATGAACCACACAATGTTCAGCTGTTGCACCTAGTTAAAAAAAAACACTAATGTGGAGTAATATACAGAGATATTTTGAGTCGTAATCAAATGCCATACTTCGCACATACCTTGTGAAAAAAATTTGTATCTTCAGTTTTCAATTTGGAATCTGAATAGAAAGGAAAAAGTTTAAAGTACAAACTCTAGAAAATATTTCTTTTATTGCTAGTAGGGGCAAAGCATTAATCTATAAGCTAATTGGAAGAAGTTTTTTGAGTTTGGGAAAAAGGTCATTTTTTTTTAAAAGATAAAGAGGAAAAGTCTAGGTCAACATGGTTTAAAAACCCTAGTCATCAGTTGATCTAATATTGTACTTCATTACTTATTATTCATCATAAATGTACCGAGTAACCAAAAAATGCTTCATATTGATGCAAATGTGTGCTTGTCCAAGTCAAATCGGAATTTGAAATTCTCTTTGATATATTATCCTTATTGTCAGTATGTTAGCAGACATAAATCTGTTAATAAATTCTTCCCATTCAAAGTACAAACCAAAGCATGATCATACAAGAAACAATGAGAGCATTTCAAACAATTGGATTTCTACATTAAGCATGACCAAATTTAATACAACACATTACTTTGTAGCTAGAAATAAATGTCAAGATTCTTAAACTTCATTACCAAGTGCTCAAATTTTGAATAAACTTTGGACGATGAGTAATCCTATAGTAAAATAACAATGCTACTACAATAAGATATGGAAGGTAGATCTACTTTCAAGCACAAGGTTATAATGGAAGCAACCTTTTAAATTGTTTAAGGTTGTACGTGAAAACCATTCTTCTTGTCAAAAGCTATATGTAATATACAACCATGTTTTTGAATCTATGTTTCACTATACATGAGGTATCCATCTCCATGTAATACATATGGTTTACCACACCTCTTGAAAGAAGAGTAATTTCCCTCATCTAGGGCTTGTAGGTGTGTGTGAATCCATCTTGAGTGTGTGGATATGCACTTTTTTCTTTATAATAGTTGAGCCTCATAATTTCAAGCATGACGCATATCCACAATGTGTCCTATACCCTTGACAGCGTATCTCTTTTATTAGATCATTCCTTCTCTTTATTTTAACAAGTAGAAAACTTAAAGAAAACAATTTTCACATTTTTTTTATCCTTGCCTTTGTCATGTCCATTATTATTAGAACTTCAAGCAATTAGTTCTCAAAGTGACATAATGACTCCTACTATACTTCACTTTTCTAGAGAATTATTCCTCTAACATTCTCCTTTGATTGAAAGAGTTTGACTTCAAGACTTTTTCCCAAACCCAATCTCAAATTGCTTTGGTGTGTCATGATTGCTTTGGTGTGTCATGAGGGCCTTATGTACCAATCTCTTTTGCATAAGATTGCTTTAAAATACTATCTAGATCTTCTCATGAATCATTAGCATTTTCCTCTTATTTAGACCCTTGTTATACATCTTCAAACTGGTCATTTGTTTCCTCTTTCTCATTAAAGACATGGTCATTTATATTTTCTTCTCCTATGCTTTTATTTAAAATCTATCACTATCTTTACAATTGATCCATATGGCTCCAATTTCATGCTATGTTTAGATTATGTTTTTGATTTTTCATATAATATCTGTAGAACTATGTTATTTTTTCTTGCCAATATAGGTTATTCTTTCCTATGTCAACAACTATAAAGCCTTTATAGGTTTGTTAATGCACAAAGGCATCACAAATTTGGTAATTCAAAATCTAATTCTTCCTTTCAAACATGTGGTGGCATTCATAAACCATCTTTAAATCCTTGAATCCTTGATAATGTCCAAGTTAGTGATAGAAAACTCTCCATTTTCTCCCAAATTCTTGATTTTCTCACCAGAAATTCGACTCATTGAGAATTTGGGGAAACTTGGCCACGAGGAGGAAAACACAAAAATGCAAAATGTAAAATTTACTAAGATATTTTTATGTTGTATTTTGTTGCTTTTAATGATCAAGAATTGTAATTGAACTTTTTTTGCAAACATTTTATAGAAAATAAACTTTCTTACTCTCCAATTTTTTATTTAATTTTATTTTTTTATAATTTTATTATTTTCTTCCTTTTTTTTTGCCATTTTTTTTGCAAGTTTCTATTGAGTTTTCCTATGTTGACGAGAAACTCTCCAAAATTTGAGTGCAAAGTTTTTGCCAAGTTGCGAGTTTTCCAACTATGGTCCAAGTGCAAAAACATATAATCCAAGTTAGAATCCATGTAAGACTACTTTTACCATGGCATACTTATAATCCTTCTCCATGTGAAATATGACCCATTTGCATGCATGCCTATGATAATGCTAAACATTCATGGCGGGTCTTCCTCACTTACCTAACCTACTTAGAAAATGACAATATCAACAAATTCTCAGTTTCATATAGATTGGAATGCCTTTTCAAGGTTTTTAATTTTAAAAAAAATAATTAACCATTTTTTATTTATATATTTCAATTGGGTTTGAGTACCATGTTCCTCTTCCTCACACTGTTCCAAAGAGGAAATGCCTTGTTCTCATTTTATCCATTTTAGCTAAAAGGATTTTCATAAGCATCTTAAATATTGTCCATAAATAAGCTAGGAAAATTTCTTGTATTTACGTATATTTTCTTGTTCACAAACCACAATATTGGGCATATTAAAATACTAATATTGTAAATAGATAACTTTTTGAAAATATTCTCTCTCGTAGCAACCCCTTCTAACATAGATTTTATTCCCAACAATAGATGGAACAAATCAAACAAAACAAACAATAAGGAATAAACGTCAGTGACAATTTAGGAACAAATCCATTTCATAATGTGCAATTTGATATGGAGGTCACTTACAACAATATAGTCTCAACACTTATGAGATGTCATCTGTCTTCAACAACATAACGATGGTCTTATGAGTCTAGTCATACCATTCCATTACTTTTGTATGGAATATATAAACCATGAAAAGGGGGTGGACGGTTAAAACCCAATTGCCACCCTCTTGTACGAAACTATCAATTGATTACAACTACTTACAACAACACACATTGCTTTTCTATTCAAGTTTACATGTGACAACCTGTAACATGTACATAATGACAATTCATAACATTACTTGATCAATGCACATAACAACATTTGTAATAGCTATTGACCAACACATGACAAAACTGCTTATGTATAATACAAATAAACTCATTTAACTCACTCGGTGTCACATTTAACTAATTATGCTGATTTGTTTGATTATAGTCCTTGTGGAATGCATTATTGTATACTCTCCATAGACAATTTGTTGTGTAATAGGAGCACTACTACGATGTTGAGCAAGCAACGCCTTCAATTGTTGGTTTTCCTATCTCATTTCATGCTTCTTTTTTGCATCCATTTTGTAAGGTTATTATATCTCATACATTCTTGTTTTGTTTCATCCAATTGAATATGCAAGTTTTCTAATTGATGAACTGTAGTAGTATACTTCTTTTCTATATCTCTCAACTTCCACTCAAGATTAGCAGTGTGTTGATTTTACCATTATATTTACTTCTAATACATAATGTGAACTTGCTCTAACTTCTTGTATTGAGTTGTCTCTTTTATCTACTAATGTAGACATAGAGGCTATAGATTGGGGATGATGGAGATTATGAAGTAAGGGCATTGATCTTTTGGGCCTTGGGGATGACTACCCATCCTTGGCAGGGACGTGTAGTATGAATCCTTACAACTTTGAGACCAAAGGTGAGTGTAATGATGGCTTGTGGGAATTGTGTTGTTGAATGGCATCGATCCTTTCAGGTCTTGGGGATGACTACCTATCCTTGGCAGGGACGTGTAGTATGAATCCTTACAACCTTAGGGACCAATAGTGATGGGGATTTTGGTAGTGGTGAAAACCACTGTTTATTAGGTGGAATTGATGGGGAAGAGCTTGTCCTGTTGTCAATTCTCAGCACTCTTGAACCATTCACATAGGGGGATGAACAGGCTAATCTGTCACCTATGTTATCCTAGACTGCGTTGTAGGTTTCTCTCGCGTTCACACAACTGAGGAATTATTTTATGTGTTTTAACTTGTGTTGGGATGCTACGTAACAAGGTATGATCCAAGTAAAACTTTTCCATGTAAAATCTGTTTAACTTTGTACAGTTTTTGACTAGAAATTTAAATACAGTTGAATGACGAAAACCCTATATACATTAGGAGACAACTGACTATGCTAAAGATGACGATGGTGTGATTCTGGATGTATGCATTTGTAAAATGGATTGAATGTGGAAAATTATGGCATTTGCCAAGTAATGACAGTCTATGGTGTTGTTGACTTGTATGACCTGGTAAATATGCAATATATGGACATGATGCCTAATGCACTTATATTTTTGTATTTTTTATTTTTACGAGTATGCATGAAATTGAAATGCAATTTTTTTGTAATTTTTGATGATTTTAAGAGTATGCATGGAATTGAAATGCAATTTTTTTTTTTTGTAATTTTTGATGATTTTATGAGTATGCATAAAATTGAAATGCAATTTTTTTTTTTTTGTAATTTTTGATGATTTTATTGTTTTTGTTTGTTTTTGATGATTTTATGAGTATGCATGGAATTGAAATGCAATTTTTTTTGTAATTTTTGATGATTTTATTGTTTTTGTTTGTTTTTGATGATTTTATTTTGACCAAGCGGTTATGGTAACCCTTGGGGCTTTTGGTTTTGACCAAAGGGTTTATGCATACCTTTGGGGCATTTTTGGGGTTGACCAAGCGATTGTGGGAATCCTTGGAGCTTTTGGTTTGACCAAAGGGTTTATTGATACCTTTGGGGCATTTTGGGGTTGACCAAGCGATTGTCGAAATCCTTGGAGCTTTTGGTTGGACTATGGCTCTCTAAATGTGGAGTGGCCTCAAATGAATGATGTTCAAGGGTTCTAGCTCCTTGATTCCTTCAAGAGAGGCAAGCCGGTAAGTTCTAGGTCCTATTCGACTATCAATCACATAAGGACCTAACCAATTTGCTATAAACTTGTCCCTCATATGGGACGATAAATTAGAATTCTATTGGTTCTCTTTTAAGACCAAGTCACCAACCTAAAATTCCCTCAAGTGGACCTTCATGTTGTATGTTTTCTTAAGGCGCTCTTGATACATATGCAAATGCTCAAGAGCATTAACGTGTCGTTCATTGAGCAATGTAAGTTGGTCTAATCGGGTCTGTCGCGTAGTGTCATCATCGATGAACTCTTGCATTGAAATGTGTAGGGAAGAGATTTCCAACTCAAGAGGCATGACTGCCTCCGAGCCATACACCAGTGAAAACAGAGTTGCCCCAGTGGGCGCATGAATGCTAGTGCGATAAGCTTATAGGGAAAGCGGGATCTAAATGTGCCAATCCCTATGATTATTTGTGACAATATTTTTGAGGATGGCGACTAGCATTTTGTTTGATGCCTTTGCTTGCCCATTTTCCTGCGGATAATAAGGTGTTGAAAAACTATGCTGAATTTTATACTTTGTGGTCAAAGAACGCACATATTTATTCTTGAATGGTGTCCCATTATCTTATAGGATCTTGGATGGAATACCAAAATGACATATGATGTTATACAAAATAAACTCCGTAATGCGGGATCCAGTCGTAGAGGTTAGCAAAATTGCTTCCACCCACTTGGTGAAGTACTCTGTGGCCATGATGATGAATGTGTGATGACCCGACGATGTAGGGGAGATATTTTCGATTAGATCGAAGCCCCACTACGAAAAATGCCAAGCCGATTGGATCGGTTGCAAGGCCTGAGAAGGTATGTGTGTCAAATTAGCATGGTGTTGACACTTCATGCACTTCTTTACATATGCACAACAATCTCACTCTAAATATGGCCAATAATAGCCCATGCGAAGAATGCGCTTTGTGATGGCCATACCGTTGAAGTGGCCACCACATGTACCATCATGTGCTTGGGTGATCGCCCAAGCGGACTCTTGTTGGTCTAAGCAATGGAGGAGGATTCCTTCATAGCTCCGACGATACAAAATATCTCCTATCAAGACATGTTTTGCCGCTTTATGTTTGAATGATCTTTTCATGGCTTGTGTCAATCCGAGTGGGAGGTTACTAGCTTGAGGTAATCCCTAATGGGTGTGTACCAATCCTGCTAATAAAAAACCTCAATGATGTGAACGACCAATCCCTCTTGAAGTTCATCCCTAGCAAAAGCTGAGTGAGAAAGAACTTGTAAAAATAGCATTGTGTTGCTATTAAGAGGGGTCAGGGAGAACAAGGACCCCTAGTTGGCTCGAGTCAGACAATCGTGGATTCGAGAGAACCGATCCTGAGATGGTTCAATCTGGATCAAGTAGATTCCTGGCGTTAGATCAAAGCTTGCACACTCCATCGTGGATTGCAATAATGTTTTGACCTGAATAGTTGTCATCTCACCGGAAGGGTCTTGCAGGATTAGTGACCCCAAGGAGGCCATAGTATCCGCAAAACGATTCGATGATCGAGGGAGTGCCTCAATGTCATACCATTCAAGTTGTGCCAAGAATTTGTCCACAAGGGCTTTGTAGGCCTGTAGAACTGGACATCTACATTGGAATATCCCTTTTACTTGATTGACAATTAACGAGTCACCAAATATGTTCAATCGTTTAATGTTCATGGTGATTGCTGTCTGAAAACCTATGAGAAAGGCTTCGTATTCTGCATTGTTGTTGGTGCACGAGAAATTTAATTTAAATGACAGAGGCATTGGAGCCCCTTGTGGAGTGAAGAATACAATTCCCGCACCACCTCCTTGCTCACACTTAGAACCATCAAAGAATAGGGTCATGTCAGCCTGTGACTCAGGCTCATTAGAATCTGGCGATTTTGAAACATGAAAAACCCCATCATCTGATAATTATATGGTCAGAGGCTGATTGTCTTCAAGAGGAGCCTCTGCCAGTTGATCGACGATGACTTGCCCTTTTATGGATTTATGTCCAATGAATATTATGTCAAACTCCATCAACAACATGATCCATTTTGCCATGCGGCTACTATGATAAGTACGACTCATCATGTATCACAATGGATTCTCCTTAGACACAACATACGTCATATTGCTAAGCATGTAGTGGCATAGCTTTTTGGTAGCAAACACCACTGCCAAGCAAAGCTTCTCAACGTATGCATAGTTAAGTTCATAACTAACCAGGGTGCAGCTAAGATATTATGTAGCCTGTTCTTTGTGCAATTCATTTTTCTGGGATAGCATGGCACCCAGTGCCACCTCGATGGTTGAGATGTATAAGTAGAACGACACTCCTGGTCTAGGTGGTGCCAATACTGGCGATGAAGCCAAGTATTGTTTAATGTCGTCAAAGGCGGACTGGCACTCATCATCCTAGTGAAATGTTACCCCCTTGTGCAATAATTTATTCATGGGTCGGCACTTGTTAGATAACTGTGCTATGAAGCGCTTGATCGACGTGACCTTTCCCTGCAGACTTTTGAGCTGCTTGATGGTAGTTGGAGGAAGCATTTCAAGGATTGCCTTGACTTTGTGTGGGTCTACCTCAATTCCTCGTTTGGAGACTATGTAACCCAAGAGCTTTCCATATGTGATGCCAAAGATGCATTTCTTGGGGTTTAGTCTGACTTTATGTTCCATGAGGTGATTGAGAATCTTGCTTAAGTCATCGAGTGATCTGGGTGCAAAAGAGATTTGGCCAACAAATCATCCATGTAATCTTCCAAAGTTTTGTGCATGTAATCATGAAATATGTACGTCATGGCACGTTGGTAGGTGGCGCCAGCATTTTTAAGGCCAAAAGGCATAACCTTATAACAAAATGTCCCCCAAGGCGTTGTGAACGTCGTTTTTAGTTGGTCCTCGGGATTGATACAAATTTGATTGTATCCTGAGAAACCATCCATGAGGGAAAGCATTTCATGGCCCACTATAGCGTCTACCAATGCGTCAATGCTCGGCAAGGGGAAATCATCCTTAGGACTCACTTTTTTGAGATCTTAAAAATCAGTGCATATGTGAATCCTCCCGTCGGGCTTCTTTACGGGAACCATGTTAGACAACCATGGTGGGTAATCCACGTAGATGACAAACTGTGCATCCAATAGCTTTTGTAGCTCGTATTTGACCATTAAGGCCATTGTTGGGTGCATCTTACGTAGTTTTTGCTTCACTGGCTTGACTGTCGGATCAAGCATCATATTATGCATGACTAGTTGTGGGTCTAGTCCTGGCATGTCTTTTTATGACTATGCAAAAACATCCTTCTTCTCTTTGATAAGGGCAATGTAGTCGGCTTGCTCTTTGGGGGATAGACTTACCCCCAGCTTGATGATTTGCAAATCCATTGGATCTGAGACAATGTCTACGTCAGTCGTCTCCTCGACTGACATGTGGGATCCATCCTCCAACTGGTGTGGAGTTGGAATCAGATGGATATCGTTTGCTGAATTTAGATCATCATTTGGAACATCAGGTTCCTCTTCAGCATGAAAGACATCCTGGGTCTATCTTGGAGTGAAATGGAACATCCCATCATAGGGCCAGTACTCTGATGGGGATAGTGGTGTGTCAGCACGATCCCAGTCGATAGCATCTAGATCTAGATACAATGACCATGTCGGGTCAGCTGGATCATGGATGGGAGCGGTTAAGTCAATGGAGATCATGTTGATGAAATGATTGTAACCTCCATTACCGTAGGTGTGATGACTATGACATTCTGGATGCTCTTGGTGCTTTGGATCTTGCTCTATGGGCACTAGCATAAATGGGTCGGCCCTATGCGCGGACATGTAGACAGGGTCTGCCCTAGGCACTAATGGTTTGATAGGGTCTCCAGGAGAAAGATGCTCTCTATGTACCTAGAGTGGCGGGTGTAGTAATTGCTATAACTACGTTGGGTTGAGGTGCCACCTATGTCTTGGCCCTATGTGCAAATGTTCAAACATGTCATCTATGCCTAAGGGATACTATTGTTGCATTTGTCGCATGTGGTTGAGATAGTCCATCTCAGTTTCATCTTCGTAGTCATTATCAGAGATCCAAAGGACCTCATTGGCTCCAATAGCTACCTATGACATAGAAATCTCATCTTGTTCAAGCAAATTGATGTGGTCCCATCGAAGTTGTTTCGCTCTCTACGGGGGGACCTGATTCTCTTGAAAGGGCATATGCTCAATTGGAGCACCTAAAGGGAACATTGTCATGAAGCTTTCTTGATAATCATCCATGGGATGTACTTGTGAATGATTGATGTCAGACTCGAAAGGATCCCAAGGTGCTACCTCGTATTCCAACTCATCTTTCGAAGACCCTTCTTGGTCTTGTCCATATCCCTCTTGTAGGGGAGTCCATGAATTTTCTCCTTGTTCGATCGAAGGGAAAGGGTTGTTATGGTCAAAAAGGTTGGTTGTTAGCAATGGGAGATAGTCCCCCAATGTATAATTTGTGTTAGGATTGGCATACAGATTTGATGCCAACCCATCCTTGTTGCCTATCCCTAGGCCTTGCATGTTCTCCACCAAGATGTCTAGGGGCAGGGGGTGGTTGAACCCTACTCCTGACTTGTCATATGGAATTTGGTATCTTGGTTGGCAAAGAACACACACTCCTTGTTCATACCGGTCCAACCCATATCCATGCCAATTGCATTGGCCAAGATACCTCAAAGCAAAGTTCGAGTTGGACAGATAGTTGACATCCTCAGCAAAGGGTTCTTCGTCTTCGTCTTCTTGCATGCAAATCTCAACGCCATTATCCAGGCCCCCATAAACAAAGTTTTTCTGATTGGGTGGGTAACCTAGATGAACCACAGAGCCAATGGGGAGTCAAGGTCACCCCATATCCTACATGGACTCAAGCGTGGGTGTTGCTATAATGTTCCTCACTAGATACTCCCCCAGGCCCATGCTGGCCATTTCAACGGTGACCATTGGCGGTTGAGGGGGAGCGAATGGGAGTCCTTCCTGAGTCCACTCCATGTGGGGCAAACTAGGCATCTCGACTTCCATTCTACTAGGCATATCTTCTGTCGAGATGGTTGAGACTAGAGGTGGCTCCTCTTCTATGGGTTTCTTTCCTTTGTCCTTGGATGTGGCCACCATAGGTGGCATCATTGTTGAAGGACTAGTGAAAGAAGATGGACCCGACTGAGGTGTTGACGAATTAATCACTAGAGATGCCTACAAAATCAGACCCTGTTGAGATGGATTCAACTGAAAATCCACATTTGTTGAGGGAAGATTCGATTGCGGCATGAATTGCACTGTATTGCAGTATTTGAAAGGCTCCAAGTCCGCCGAGACTACATGCACCTGTCCTTCAAATGTATACTTCAGGCACTGATAAGCTATTGAAGGGACACACTTCATGTCCCTGATCCAAGGTCGCCCCAGTAAGATATTATAAGCCATCTCACCTTCCAAAATGTGGCACAATGTATGAATTATCTTTTGTCCCACTTGGATGGGTAGGACAATTGTGCCAACTGTCGAGCAGATTGCATCATTGAATGCTCGCAGTGTATAAGTAGAGGCCACAATGTGAGATGCTAGCAACTTCAAATGTTTCAGTGCTGCTATAGTGATGATATTACTGGACGAGCCAGTGTCTACCAACACTCTCTTATACGGAATCTTGTTGACCCACGCGATAATGTGCAGGGGTGGATCCGCCACATCACCAATAACTGCTTTCAATTCATCCTCTCTAAAGGTGATGACTGGTTTTGTACATTGTTTGACATGCCCCACAAAATTGTTGAAAGAGTTCGCTTCGTGGGGCTGCAGCTCGATAGCTTTTAAAATCTCCATTAGAGCTTCTCGATGGGGTGCTAATTGTTGAATTAGCTCATATATGGAGAGCCTAGCCGATGTGGTCCTTAGAATTTAGGTAAGTCTAGTCCAAATCGTAGCCACTATTCTAGGTAGGGGAAGTTGCATTGGGGCTTATTGCAGTTGTGACGTCGATGGAACCTATCTTGTGGCTGCTGTAGGGGCAGCTCCTGGGTATCTCTTGTTCCTAGTCACTATGCTTATCATCCCTACATATCCCTGCATAAGACAATTCTATTGCATCTCATTAACTTGAAGAGGTTTTGTCAGTGCCTCATGGGCAGGCAAGGGGTCTCTGAATACTCCCATATGTTGGTTGTTTGGCGCTACGGGGTTGTCCATCGCCAATGTCTTATCGTCAATGAGATCTTGTACCAAACCTTTGAACTTCCAACATGCGTTAAGATCATGTCCTTTATGCTTGTGGAACTGAAAGTACAAATCCTCTCTGTACCCCTTAGGCTTCGGTGCATTGGGGTCTATAGTTTGAATCTCTGGAAGGTTGATCAAGTTCGTCGCTAACAAGCAGTCAAACAGAGAATCCATGGACTCTGTGTAAGGAGTAAATTGTCGCCTAGGGCAATGCTGCTAATTTTACTCCTGCCTTTGGTTTTCTCTCTCATATTTTTTAGGAGGCACCACCTAATAGTTAGCCTTTTGAGGTTGTGTTGCTTGTGCTGGCTTAGGGACGTTGATGGCAACCTGATTAACCACAGTAGGTTTCGATTGCATGGTCCCTGGTTTAGTGTTCTTTGTCCATTATTTCTTCTTTGGTTTGGTGATCTCGCTATCCTGTATCTTAATCTCCTTGATGATTCTGGCTTGTGCCAGTGCTTCTTCTAAACTGGCATATTGCTGCAGCTGCAATAGCATGGAGATTGATCTCAAATAGCTTTGGGAGAACATTTGGGTCAAGTTAGACATAGGAGGGAGGTAGGGTAGCTTTGAAAGCAACATCCTCCATCGGTTCCCATATGCCACCATATATTCCTCCTCATACTTCTTGAGGCTAGCTAGATCGCTTAGTGATACCTTTTTCTTTGTGTTGAAAGCGAAACGTTCTAGGAACGCGTCCACTAGCTGATCTAAGTTACAGATGTTGTGCTTTGGTAATTGAGTAAACCAATCTGAGGCAGGGCCTGCGAATGTGGTTATAAATGTTCTTAATAGCAAAGCATCATTGTCCCGAATGCCAAAGCATTGGCTCAAGAATCGAGTCACATGCTCTTGGGCATCTTCCTCCCCTCTAAAGAGTGCCAACTAGGGCAGCTTAAAGTGTTCGGGGTATGGAGGTACCGACACTGACGGATGCACAGGATGACTATGGAGTTGGTGTAAAGTAGGCTTTTGGGGCCCAGAAGTCTTGATCTCCATAGATTCTAAGTGCTCTAACAACACTTTATATGCATCAGAGGATTTAATTTCTTCCTCCGTAGTTTGCTCCCATGGTGGATTATGGGGAACTCGAGGCCTATTGAGAGGTAGCTGGCCAGCACCCCCTCTGCCTTGATAGAGTGTTTCAGCCCGCTCTTCTTCTTGTTCATACTCCTCATAGGCTTCCTGAGGAGTGGCTGGTCGAGTTCTATAAGCATAGGTGGGTGTCCGCAGAGGGTGCCCAACATTGTTTCTGGGAGTGGCCTCCCGCTCAGGTCTAGGAGGTCTCGGAGGAAGTGCTTGATAAGGTCATGTGGACCTCCCTCGTACCAAGGGGTCCTGCCTCTCATACACTTCTTCTTTATGCACGCAAGGGATTGGAACCTTCGCGGGCACCTTGTTATGAAGCAATTCAGTCGTCTGACGCTGAATGCGCTCTTTGTTAAGCCGACAAAGATGCTCTAATTGTTCTTGATCTTGCCTATGCTGTGCTATTTGCGCTTGGCGGGAAGCATGTTTGGCAATTGCCAAGTCAATTTGTTTTGTCATCTCTTGTTTAGGAAGCCTAGATGCCTCCCCTACATGTCTATCTCGATCATGGTGATCCGAGATCCCTATAGGCTGCTTCCCTCTATCGATGTTAGCGACATTTACTTGATGCTCTGGCCTTAATGAATGATCTTGATACATTGCGGGTGTGGACGTGTATCGTTCTCGCGTTGTATACTGCTCTTGAGGAACGTAGTGATCTTCCTCGTACTATCTTTCATATGGGTAAAAGGTGCGGGCAAAATTGTCTTGACCCGCTTGGAGAGCCTAATACTATGGATATTGCCTAGTGTCTCTAATAGTAATGCGAGGTAGAAGAGGGATGACAAAATCTAGCGACCTCTCCTTTTGGACCCTCTGTTGCTCTAGAGCAGTACACAACGCTTCATCACTAGGCCACCCATAACAAACTTCTAAGGGAGGTCTAGTGTCTGTGTTGAGATCTACGTGTAGGTTATCCTCATGAAAGGGCCTATGCTGAGTGGGGCTACCTCTCCAAGAGGTGCCTCTCAAAGGGGTGCCTCTATAGTCCTATTCTGTTATGGCATGATGGGGACTCTCTTGGGTGCCTTACCACCAAGGCAGGATGGCTAAGTCCTTAGGACTATATCGGAGGTGACTTGTCCCCCTTGGTGCACTTTCTACAACACTTGCCCATGATTGGGCTCGGCTACGAGTGAACACCATGGTGATGTGCTCCTAAAGATGAATAGATTTTTATCTTTTTTTAGGATTTTCTATGCTACACTTAAACAAAAAGAAAACACACAATCAATACAATGGTTATCTCGTTTAAAGATTTAAAAGTGTGCCCTAAAATCTAGTTTAGTGTGTTTTGTTGTTTGTTTTTGAAAGCTTTTTGTGAAAACCATTTAATTGCAATTATGAAGGCTCTTATGACTCCCAAAATGGTCGCCCCTTCAATATACCATTGCTGGACCGATATACCAACCTCTCTATATACCCGCCCTTACGTGAGGGAGACTATAGGTACTTGAGAGCAGATGATACGTGAAACATAGGCGGTACAAAAGGGGAATCGCTCTGTTTATAACACCTACCATAGAAGACTTA
Source organism: Wollemia nobilis (assembly GCA_028583015.1). NCBI lineage: Eukaryota > Viridiplantae > Streptophyta > Pinopsida > Araucariales > Araucariaceae > Wollemia > Wollemia nobilis. The sequence continues at coordinate 17,653,524 of JAQPPZ010016946.1, read as the reverse complement.
TCCTCATGTGCTGGGAATCACCCCAAGCTACACTTGGTCAGCTTTCGTTAGGATTTACGTCTAGAAACAGTCGCGATCGGGGTAATGTATGCAGTATCTCAAGCCAAAGTGATAATGAGATCCACCTTTGGTCTTGCTCAAGGGTTGGGGTTTTACGACCAACTCCTTGTGTTTAAAATACCACGTGGTATGTGGGGTTATTTTTAAGTTGCAAAATTTAAACAAGCAAGCTTCTAAACTCTCCTATGCAAGCAAAAATTAGAGAACAAAAAAATAGAAAATAGAATATTGACAGAGGGTGTCTAAAACCCCTACCTCTTCTCTGCCTAAATCGAATGTCTCTGAATTTATGCTCTAAAATAGTCCAGAGTTTGAAACTTGGTACCTGTAAGTAACAAAACAAGCAAATTTAATCAGAATTTTAATCTTAAAAATCAAGGGATAGAGGTCCCACCGTGATCGCCACTGAAAGCACGAGGATACGGAAACAAAAAAGGAATATGCCACAAGAAAGAACAAGAAAGGACATATGCAAATTGACACAATATAAAAGCAATATGAAATATCATAATCTCGTTATTGATATGCTTTTCAAAATGTGTTACAATATGTCTCCTCCCTTTTTTAGGGGATAGGAGTGTCAAATGTGTTTCTTGTCACAACATCCATGGAAGACAATCCTTCTTCCGCGTGCCCACATGTAAGATGGGCAGACCAAAATGTCGCCTCCACTTGTGTATATGATTCTTTGCTCTTTCCTTCTCCTCTGCTATTGAAAACCTACGTTCAAAGAAACATAAAATATTAGTAGCACCTACGGACGGAATGAAGCATGTATTTCCTAAGGCCTACTATCAGTAAATGCATGAAAATATTAAAATGATAATGAAATGACTTCGGATTGACCTAAAAATTTCATAGTAACATAAATATGTCAACAAAAAACCACTACAAAAAGAACATTCTGGAAATTCCTTACATATTTGTATTCGCTCCAGGGTGGGACGAATTCACCTACAATAACCTATCAGAAAGCACCCTCTTCAATGTCCTACTTAGGAAGATCCAAATGACCTAAAAAATTGGGGTTAGATAATTGGGGGTGTTTTGGGAAGACCCATATGGTCAGATTTTTCCAATTTGGCATCTAGAACCCAGATTTTTTTGGTGCCATCTGCAATTTAGTGAAAGTAGGAAATGACAAAAACCTGGTCAAAATTGCTCAGAATGAAATGAAATTTGAACTATAACCTATTTAACCTATATAGAATCAAATGCAAAAGAAAAACTAGAGAAATATATCACAAATTTCTATTCATCCCGGGGTGGGGCAAATTTGACTATGATAGATTGGGGAGCACCCGGGGGCAGGACGCCCACCGTTTGAGGCACTATTTTGGCACCAATCCACTTGGGATGGGTCCAAAACTGGTTATGGGGTGTTGTCGACAAATTTTGGGAATTTTTGTGGCCAAAAATCGGGTTTTGGGTCCGGATTCGTGCTTCTAATAGTCGCCCAATAACCTCCCTTTCGAATGAGAAATTAAGGATGTAAAAGCACAAATCACAAGTAGGTATGTAAATTGACAGCACGTCGTTGCTAAAATTCTCCTTCTCTGTATCTATTTGGGTGAGAAAACTCACCAATTTATAGACCTAGGGTCTCTCTATTTGAATTGCGCATGCGAGGTCACCACTTGAGTTGTTTTCCTATTTTTAGAGAAAAGCTAATTCCCTGATTTAGAATCTCCTTGCATGAGGTCTCTAAAATAAAGACATGCATGATTGAAGTCTCTCTTCTTGATTTGGAGCTGTTCCTCACAATTGCATGACCTGTAGCTTCAGTTAACTGGCGGACTTGTCGAGGTTTGACTTTTTTCCAGTCAAACTTGCTATTCGCCTCACCCTGGGGCGAATGCTAATATTCGTCCCTGGGTGGGATGAATGATAGTTTGTATTCATCTCGGGGTGGGACGAGTAGAGAGCAAAGTGCCAAAAATGTGCCAAATTGACCTTTGACCTCTAAAAATGCTTTTGGAAGTGGTTAGGAGCACTGTTTAACCTTCGGGGGCTGCCCTAAGGGTTGTGTGTGTCAATGCGATCAACGCTTGTTGTCACATAATCAGATTGGTGCTATTTTGGTGTCTACACTATGTCAATTATTCCTCCAAATATTGTGACTTTGCTTTTTTGGCTCTAAGCAATGCCCTTGTGCTTTTAATTTGCTTGTGACAATAATGATTTCCAGTTGTGAGATGTTGAATTTCTAGAGCTAGGTAATTTAGTTGTAGTAAGGATGATTCCATTTGGTTAGGCAAGTGATATCTCTTAACTTTTGGTGGCATATACTATTTTTCTTTCAAATAGACCATAGGGGGTTCTTTATAGAGAATTACCATGTGTTGTAGGAGATAATTTGTTTCAATAAGTTTGTTAGTATATCCTACTACTACAAATTAGGGATCTCATTCAGTTGATCCTAGTGTCTTCTACTCACAAACCATTCACAAACTTTGTTGATCTCCCAAAATAATTGTTCTATCCCATGTTGCCACTCACTCTGGTAGTTTTCTAGAAAGTCTTCCTGAACTTTAGTTAACACTTCTTTCATCTATGTGAAGAATTCTATGATCCTATCCTCCACTCCTTGGGATACATTCTTCCTATGTAACTTTGATAGCTCAATAGGTACTACATGTGGAGGCAACTAAAGATATTCTTCACTCTTAGGACAACCCTCCTCTTTGTCTTTTTCTTTGTCCTCTACAATAGCTTTTCTTTTGTATATGCATCTCACTGCATTTTTTTTCTCAAGTTCTTCCATTCTCTCCTAGTTGTGTGAGTCAAGATCTATAATTTATGTCTCCTTTGACATTCCATGTTCTTCAGTTGGTCCATTTGGAACTCTTTCTACCCTATGACCTACAACCTCCTCTTGCTATATTGGCTTGGGCTCTTCCTCTACTCAAGGAGTCCTAATTGGTGTAAAATTAATTTTTGCGAACTTGGCTTTGATTTGTTGCGGTGGTTCCTCCCTCTAGATCAACATTTTTAGTCTCCAAATTTTTGTTGTCTTCCCACCTCTTCCACAATTGGTGGCTCTATTAGTTCCTTTCTCTCTTACAATCTTGTCTCAATTTCTTTGTCCATATAACGTTCTTCCTATGTCAACCTTGCTACTCTTGTCCTTCTAACATGGGCTCATCCTCCTCTTTATTTGTAGGATCTAAATCAATCAGTTTAGAAGATATTGGATATCGATGAATGTTGAAATCTCTACAAAAGTCTATTGGGATTGTTGAATTCCTCCTCTCTTACAACTTTGTTTTTGCTTCTAACTCTTGTGGCATGCTCCTCCTATGCAACTTGCACCAAATTGCTATTGAATTATTAACAATTCTCTATTTTTTAGTCTAACAATAAATGGTTCATGTGTTATTACAAATGGACTTTGGATATACCCACTTTGATACATGGATCACTTGCCTCCTTGTTGCATATAGGAATAATATAATCGAGTGAAATGCCCTAGGAAAATCTGAATACCCCTTTGCAAAAAGTAATTTATACTCTTTGATAGATGCAATGCTTAGTCACATCTTATTCCATCCATTATGCCTTGCATGTAAGTTACCACCTAGGTGGGTATCTTTGATGCATGTGCTTCTCTTGACAATCTCAACATGATAAAGCACATGATGCATTTGTATTTACTACACTTCAATAGGTTCAACTTTAATCCATGATAACCATATGCACATAGTTTATTCACTTCTTGTTATAAGGAGCTAGTATCATCATACTAACTCACTATGTCGTAATATCTTCTAACCTACATCATTCTTTCTCATGCTTTGCTCCTATGATTGAGACATGACATCTTGAACACTTGCAAAAATTCATGAGGCTCAAAATTTAAGCACAACATACTTCATCCTATGGTAAAATTAGAGTGTTTAGATTCTAGTTCATAACTTTTCAACATCGAGATTAAGTACCCGCAAAACCTTACTGTGATAGCCTCCTTATCAAATTTAGGTACTTGGAGAATATGATGGATTGAGTCCTAAAATGGATCCTTTAATAAATGAGAATCCTTGTGCTTATCTTAGAATTATTTGTATAAGTATCCTATGCCATATTTCCATGTCACTTTTTTGGATTCAACTTCTACTTTTCTTCAGCAACCACCTTTGCTTTCTATTTTCACAAAGGTGGAAAATGGGACCCATGTTTTCCTTTTTGACTTGGGCCAAGGTTGATTCACTGTATACTTATTCTCTATAGGATGAATGCCATCATCCTTGCTCATGAATTTACCTTGGTTGGCATGCAATGGAGAATGTCTAGTGATATGTGGTGACATGTAGTAGAATCTTAGGCCTTTATCTCTTGGATTCATTATGATTTGGGATTGCACCATTGCTTCTTCAAATATAGAATAATGGATTTGGATTGCTCCAAATCCACATAATGTTATGTATCTTATGAAGTACACCTATTGTGATGGTTACAATTTTCCTGACAACTATTTAGCCATCAAGTAAATTAACAAACTATCTTGGTTGACACCCCTTTGTCAATCAATAATATCCTTTCTAACCAAATTTACTAGCTCTTATCTTACTGGATGATAATAAGGGTAGTTTATTATTCTCTAGATACATGTAGATGAGAATCCAATTTTTTACTTTGTTTATGTGGTTGTCTCCATCTTCTTATGTTAACATATCTTTACTACATTGCACTATCTTGGTAGAAGCAAGCATGGCCTTTTGCTGAAACTATATGTTAGACTTACTAGATGATACGTTGAATGACATACTAGGTTATAGGGGTTATATAGTAATGATGATGGTGGGTGATATGAAAAATATGATAAGGGGTTATATGAGAATGATGGGTTGGACGAAGAGGCCCATATAATGACAATGAAATACTATATGATAATGACAAGGTATGAAAAGGTGATGACAAACTATATGCCAATGACAAGGTATGATTAGACAATGATGGGACATAGAAATCTAATTATGACAACCAACAAAGGCATAGGATGGTTAGCAATGATGAAGAGGTAAACTGAGGTGATGAAGAGGGAAAATCATATGACAATGATGAAGTGTTGCACGATGACGATGGGACATAGCTAACTAAAAAGGATGAGGAAGCTTAGTTTGTCGATGGGGACAAGTGGTGTCATTACAATGGGGACATGGTGCTTAATGCTGATGAGGTGTCAAAAAACCTTATGGATGAGGTGCCAGTAGCCCTTATCAATACTAATGATGATACCTACATCGACAATGAAATGAATTTACTTGCAGACGATGACATTGAGGGGTTCTTTGCTATAAGTGTCGGCTCGATAGGGGAACAATTACAAAGGATGATGGTTGAAAATTTTATATGAGAGGCAATCCTATGTGGGATCCATTTCCAACAATGACAACACTATTAGCGTTTATATTAATCTTTTCTTACTTCTAGTTGACAATATAAATAAAAATGACAATGATTAATTACAAGGAAATGGAACTCTAAATAACATACAATCAATAAAGTATTTGTGAGAAAACTTAGGGCTGACAATAGTATAAATCACTTTACTAGAGCTAAAAATGATTACACCAATGATGAACTCCAAAATTACTAAATTTCTTTGGACAAGCCTTTCACATTGTTGTGTTTTATATATAAAAATGTTTAGGTGACTAGGGGCTTGTTTATGAGGAAAAATCAACTGATAACAAACCCTATCATTTTCTTGATTTTTATGCACAACCTTTCATCTACATTCTTGCACATGTACTCTCTTAAACAACTACAAATTGCAAAGGGACCATGTTTTATTGTCTAGGATTTCTTCTTGCCAGTCCATACGATTTTGTGTTATTTGTCTATATGACTATGTTGCTATCTACCCATATGATTTTGCTATTTCTAGGTTCTCTACAACTTTGCCTTGGCATTCATAATATATTTTCCTCCTACTTTTCTTGATACTATTTAAAAATGTATTAAATTTAATTTTCCTCCTTTTATAATAAGGACCCTTTATTTTTTCCTTTCAATTTTTTAAAAAACCATTACGACCATTGTTGCTATTGAGGAAATTAGGCTTAACAGTCTCCATATTCCATGTCTCTGTTTTGTGTCTTTGTCTCCTTTTACTTTGTTGGAATAAATTAATTTCTTCATGACATGACTCTCCTCTTTCAAAAGTTTTAAAAGTTTTTTTTTTTTAAATATCAAAATTTTAATCTTTGTTCTATCCCTCTTCAATTTCATCATTGTCTTTAGACTTTGAAATAATTAATTTTCCCTTATACTTCTCTTGTTGTTTTATGGTTTCTCATAACTCCATTATACTCTTCCTCCATTGCTTAGTCAACACTTTAATTCACTCTCTTGTTGCAGTTGCTCTCTTACATTGCATTTCCAATTGTGTGCATCCAATGCAGGCCAAGACAATGGGTCCCTCTATCCCAATGTTGGCCTGTTCTTCATTTTCTAAAGTGTTGGTTTCTTTTGATATATCATATTTACCTACTGCTTCTCATCAAGCCTTCACCATATTTCGATGACCTCTAGTTTAAAAAATTATCTATTATCTACCATAGTCTTTGGATTGCATTTGTAATTCTTCTTTTCATTTGTTCATCATTTCCTCCAACTTTAATTCTTATCTCAACTACTTTATGCATAGTTGGGACATTCCCATTCATGTCATAACAAACACATCTCAATAGCCAATGTTTTGAGTCCTTTGAAAACCAAACATGCGCTCAAAATCTTTGTTCACTAGGATAGGTGGGTTTATTATCTTCTTGCTCCAATTCTAGCATTGGTGTCATCCCTTGAGTCTCTATTGATTCTCCCTTTCCAAATTACTAATCATTGAACTATCACTAATTAGCAATGTCTGACTAGTTTTTCCAACTTCAAATATTGTCAACCCCTTGGATGAGTCCTTATAATGATTAACATCTTCAACATTCTATCTAAACTCTCTCTAGTTCTAGATTATAGTTGAGGAAGTTAACTTGTGCACACACCCTATATACTTTTAGTATGGAACCTTTTATAGGGCTTGCACATAATTTTTTATCCACCTTTGTTAACCAAACATAACCATTCTTCATCATTTCATTTACTTAAAAGGGACCCATCCACAAGCTTTTCACCTTTTTAGGCTTCAACTTTCACTTCCAATTATATGTTGCATGCAATGTAGATGCTTATTGTGTCAATATTCTCTTTGTCATTGGATGCCCTTGGTAGCCTACCATGCTATCATCCTTCTTTGTTCCAATCGATTCAACAAGAACAATCTCTTCTAAGCCCTCTTAGTCTTTGATTCAAACCCTCCATTGCCATTCCTAACGTTAGAATAAATAATTCCACTAATATAAAAACCTCCTACCCATACATTAATTGAAATGTGATGTGTCAAGTTTTTGGCTTGCACATTGTCCTAAATGCCCAAAAATTTGTTGGCAATATCTCCTCCCAATATGCACCTTCAACACTACATGATTTATGTATAATGTAGATGAGTATCATGTTCATTGCCTTTGCTTGTTTATTTTTTCAAGGGAAGTACATGATTGATAGTGAGTGGAAAATATAAAATTTTTACATCATTTACAAAGTAGCCCTCATGATCATTGGTGATGTACAATAGGATGTCAAGCCTTATAATAATCTGCTCATATGAACCTTGTCATACTCGATGAATTTTTGGATAAAGTTTTTACCTTGACTCAAATAATTTGTGTTGATAACTATATATTTACACCTTCATCTCTAACTCATATTTAGTGGTCCTACAAAATCTAATACCCACATTTCAAACAACTCCCAAGGTTATGATGGGTACAATGACATGAAGTCAAGTTCCAATAGCTTCCCTATTTGTTGAAAAGTGTCACATGAGGTGGCAAATACCCTTGCCTCACAAAATAAAGTCAACCACCCTAGTCCTACAAGGACTTTTCTTTTTATCGTATTAGGTTCCATGTGTCCTCCAACCAATCCTTTATGTGACTCGTTTAGCACATCGCACTTCTTCCTCCATGATGCATCAATGCAGTATCATGTCAAACCTCATTTTGTATAACCCATTGATAAAAAAAAATGCGGTTGAGTTGAGCATAATCCTCCTTTGTTCTCTATCAACATGTGGTAAAAAGTTACTACCTTGGTATTTCACCCAGTTTGGAGATGTATACAATCTTTTGAATCAACCAATTAAGGCCTCCAAAACCCAATTTTGTAATGTGAAGATTTGAGAAGGGATTTGCTTAAAATGGTGCAATTACTTCTTGGGAAGTGAAGCACTAGCACATTCAAGTAAAGCACTCATAGAAAAAAGTGATTTTCTCCTCCCCTAATGTGAATCACTTATGGATAGATAAAGTGGTAAAAGGAGATGCATAGATTTGACAAAATATTTTTAGAAAGTGATATTTGGCATGTTTTTGTGCCACCAAGCATTCTAGAGGTCTTCTAAGTATTTGAGAGATGTATTTAGAGGATGTAACATTTGCAGATGCACCATTTTGCTAAAGATGTCTCAAATATTTACTTTTACTAGAAAGTAAAATTTTATCATCCAAGGTAACTTAGTGTTGAATTCTTCCTATAAATAAAATCCATGGGATCCATTATAAACATCTTTTGGCCTTGAGGAAATTAAAACTACACCTTGTGAGACCCGCATTGTACTTGCTCTTTTATTTTGAAGTTAATTAGAAATTGATGAGACTTTTTTCTTTCCATCAATGGCATTGCCCTCTTGGATTGTGGAAGACATGATGATTATGGTATTGTCCTTTTGTCCTCTTCTTATTCCTTGTTAGTTTTATTGCATATGTATGGGTATTTATTGTTATTATCTGATTTTCTCATATGCCAATTAATGACATACTCTTTGCCATAGTAATGGTCACATTTGTTTTTAATCTCTTGCACCCTAAAATTCAAAATTTACTTTTAACATTTTACTTTCTACGCTTTAGATTTTTACATTTAATTTCATACAATTATATTATATTAGTTATATTTTAGCAAGGATAGTGGGAAGTTGCTTTGAATCCATAGGTCGAGAGGGGCATTGTCTCTCTTTTACAATTTGTTGAAACAAAATTGTGAGTGCTTAGAAGTTAGACCTTTCTACAATTCAACATATTTTTGGCACACTTGGTGGGACCAAATACTTGATTTCCATGATGAGATTGATTCTAGTCTTAAATTAAACTTTAATTTTGCATACCTATAGGTTTTATGTCTGATTTTGCATGTGCTTTGCAAATGTGACTTTGTTACAAACCTTAGAATTTTAAAAGTTTTGTAAGGCAAATAAGCATGGCAACTACTAATTGGTTGAATCACTCAATTTTGCTCTAAATTTGCATTTGCTATTGGAAAAAAATAATTGATCTGATTTTCGAAATTTTTTACCAAATTCTCACTTAAGAAGCAATTCACATCAAAATGGAAGCTATTCACTCCAAAATGGAAGAAATTTTCTCTATTTGAAGCCAATTGCCTAGAAAATTAGAAAATATTCAAAGTCTAATTTAGAGAGTGATTCACTCCACATTAGTTACTGATTTACTCCAAAAGAGCAAAATGTCAGATTTCATTATAGTTTCTAGAAACGAATGGGATCAAACATAACCTAGTATTACTTGTCAAAAGAAATACACAAAATATAAAAAACATAGTATATGATGGGTTTTTTACAGACACCAAAATATCTTCACTCAAAGAGATACACTTAACCAATAACAAAATGATTAATGATGGGGGTACTTATGCCAGATTAAATGTTTTATTTAGGCCAAGTTTATGGGACCAAGCGTTATGAATAAAAAATTAAACAATACCTTTTTAGGGTTTACATGGGCCCAAAGGGTAAACACAACAAAAATTTAGTCTTGGCCTCAAGAGAAGCTTAAAATCCACATATTTCAACATCCCCCCTTAAGCTATACTTGGGGCATATAGAGAGACCCTTATGTTGGATCCTCCCTGTTGAGTGGTAATTTTACCCAATTGTGAAATTACACTCCTTTAGGATCTTGTTCCCAAGACCCTCTCTTGCAAAGAAGTTAAAACCAGAAAAATTCTCCAAGGTCTTCGGTATATTAGAATTTGCATATGTGTATTAATAATCCCAATAAAATATCAATGAAATGCTAGGAACATCTTAGTGATTGCAAGTAACTGTTAACAAGGGGCATGTGTTGATTCATTTTACCATGCTAAATTAATGGTTGTTCATGAAACTTGAATAAAAGAAAATGTGAATTGGCCCTCATATGACCACGATGTAAGCAATTAGATCCTTTTATCTTGGAGGATTTTAGGTAAATTTTACCTTCTTAGGATTAAGTAGATTTTAAACAAGTTTTTATCTTGCATTAAATCCTACTTTAAGCATGAAATATAAGATTAATTCTATCTATATGTATAAATCCGACATGATGAAAATATCCCTTAAATGTAGCTTCTATCATGAAGATAAAGAAAGCCTTTGATATGATTAATAAATTGTCCCTCTTTGATGAAATTAATTTTCATAAAGAGACCAATTTATTGCTTTAAAATAATGGCCTCATAATGTCATTATGAATTATCCCTCTTTAATGAAATCAATTTTCATAAAGAAGAAATAATTTAATGTTTTAAAATACTAGCCTTTGATGTAATGATAAATTACCTCTCTTTAATGAAATCAAAATTCTCATAAAGAGAGGTGCATTTATTGCTCCGAAAATGATAGCTCATGAAATGCCATAAAAATTACCCCCCTTCAATGAAATTGAAATTTTCATGAAGGAAAGCTCATTTATGCTTGCAAATAAAGATATAAAGCAGAAAAAATCTGATTTGCATCTAAATTGTAAAAAAAATGAAATTCCAAAATTATAAAAACCCTTAAAAAAACATTAGTTTTCAAAAATATTTATAAAATTGAAATGGCTTTGGAATGAGTCTGAATCTGTTGCATATGCAATATTGAAGTGCATTCCAGGGCTCCATGCATTTATTTTAAGGTTTTAATTTTATTTTTACTTTTATTTTAATCTTTGAAAATTAAAAAAAATAGGTCCGAGGTGAAGACCAATTGGTTCTTCCAAACCCCATAAGGAGGGCGGAGGTCCAAGGTTCAAATCTCGGGCCTTGTCGGACTGAACGCTTGTCCATTTCCTGGTGTTTTCAGCGGCGTAAAAGGTTTAAAATGATTGTGACATGGTGGTTATAGGGGCGGACTACGCGAAGATCTGTATGGCAGATTCTAGGGCTGACAACACAGAATATTGTGATGGCCATAAAAGCTGGACAGCCTGCCCAGATTCGTGGCGGCTACCGATTCCACCATGTAAATTAAAAAAAAAAAAAAAAATCTGCAAAAGAAGAGTTAGAAAAATAAAATGTAAAATCTGGAAAACAGAACTGAAAACTAAAAACTTAGACATGCAACCAAATCCAGTCTAATGCCATCCTACACAACAAAACCGAAGATGTGAGAGTTTCTACATGCAACTTGGTTTATCCAAATCTGCATTCACACGGTTAGGAATAACCCAGGTGCAATCTTCTAAGGAAAAATAATGTAAAATCCATGATTCTAAGCATTCAATAAGTGTAACCCTATAAGGCATTAAACACCATTTATAAACTTAAACAAAACATGGACGAAAAGATAAACATTAAACTTCAACATGCAAAAAATTCTCCTTTTTTTGCTCATAAAATGCAATTTTATGAAATTATTGCATTAAAAATGATATTTCTGTTTACATCCATTCTCCAGCCGCATTTGGCCTTACCAAAAGGAACCAACCCTTGTAATCGCTTTCAAATAGGTATTTAACATTTTTCCTTTTGGTTTCTCTGCCCTTTCACTTTCCTTCTCGGTGCTCTGTTTGTCTTCCTTAGCGTTTGATTTTCCTCTTGTTTGGATTTCTGTCTGTATTCATAACAACTTCGTAACAATATTATTTTCTTTGCTTTTATCATATTCTATTGAACCTTATGTAAATGTAAAATAAAATTCAACCTTATTTCCTCTATTTTCTTTAGTACCAACGATGGCACATTCCACCGTTTATCTATTTCTCATGACGGTTTCAATGAAACGTTTCATTATTATTCCCCGGACGCTTCCTTCTTGCATAAGACCCCTAATAATAGCATGGCCCTATATCCTTCTATAAGCTAATGGACGACATGCTACAATATGGAGTGCATATTCCTTGCATGTCGTGCTGTCGATGCCTTGTATCCTCCAAAATGATTTACATTTGCATCTTAAAATTTAATGTTACGAAATCTAGAATCGTCGGTATCCCTTGCGCTATGTCTTGGTCGATTTTATTTGTTGTCGCTCTTCTCTGATGGTTCACTGTCATAATGTCGGGCTACCCGCTTGCTTTACTTTCACCATTATAATACCTATAATTTCAGATTCGAACACCCATAGCCATAGGCGAATATGCGATGATTATGTTAATCGTTGTCGTCCATAACCATGAGGGCTACCAGTAAGCATCCTTTCCACAATCTGACTGTCCACATCGTTCGCCGAGACTTCTCACCCATGCACTCTGTATCCTTCTGATAGGTTAGATCCTCCGCTGGACCGAGAGGCTACCCTGCATTAAATCCTAGCAAGGTGCTGCTGTGGGTGATTCCAATCATATATCTCCAATCATTGCAAACGTCCGTGTTTTCATCCTCATTGTCATCTGATATTTGCTGCTTAACGATGTTAAAACTGTTGCTGGGTCATCTGACTAAAAATTGTCGAATTCTGCCCACGTCGTCGCTCCTCCCTTCTTCATTGATGCTGAGTGGGTCCATCGTAATCTGTGCACAGTGGGATCTTCTACAGCGTCATCGTTTTATGTCTCCACCCCAACATCTATCCATTGCATCTTCAATTATTCGTCGTATCTCGGAGCACCTGCATCGTTGATCGACTCGTTTGTATTATCTGCCAATGCATGTTGTATTGTGTATACAGAGGGAATCTTACATCGTCCACCTCTGTACACTGGCTATTCCGTGGAAGCTATCCCCGCCACCAGTAATATTGTTGGTCGTCACTGACTACGTTGGTGAAGAAAACCTCCATAACGCCGTGCATCCGCCTCCCTTGGCTTTACTGGTTTTAACATCCGTCATCTTGCAACACTGCACTGTTCAAACCCATACCATCGTTCTTGAAGGCCTCCGCTCGTCATCTTCGTCATGGTAAACCTCCACGCAGACCTTGTCATTGTTCGCCTTGAAATTCACCCCGCTGTGTGCTAGCCGTCGAAGTTCATCCCGACAAGTCATGGCCTACGTCATCTGTGTTGATGAACTCTTCGAAATGCTTCCCTAGATACCGTCAACATGGTCCCCGTCACATCCGAACAACCCCATGAACACCACGCAGTTCCACCGGATCAAACGCGTCATCGACCTAATCTCATTTGCTATGCGGGAGGCTCCGTCTCTGCAAAACCTGCATGTATAAAGAAAGCCCATATTGATATTAACATGTAAAACCCTAAAGAAGTAGAATAGCTTTGGAAAGCTTTACTAATCATTTTTTTTTTTGCTTTTTTTTTTTTTATAGTTATTTTATGGTTTATTTACATAATATAAAATTATATATGTAAATAACCTTTATATATATATATATATATATATATATAATATAATATAATATAATATGTCCCCTTTTTATTTTATTTATTTATTTTATATTATTAACATATATATGCATAAACATACATATTGTTTTTATATATTTTTTGTTTTATTATTATTTGAAACATACCTATAAAAGAAAACAAAAATTAACAACCAAAATAGCTAACAAAAAGAACTTGACGAAAAATATCGTCGACAAGAAAAAAATTGTCGACAAGAAAAAGTCATTGACAAACAAAATGACGATAAGAAGTCATCGACAGAAAACTTGACGATAAAATGTCATCGACAGAAAATGACGACAAAAGGTCATCGACGAGAAATGAATGATAACTGCAAACCCAAAACAAAGCAAAACCATATACCCATAAAACACAATGCACACATCCAGATACCAAAACAAAAGGTGGGTCCCCAATTTGGGGGCTAGTTGTAGAGCAACCACAACACTCCTTTAAGAGACACTCTCCCACTCCAAGAAGCTCCTATGTGCACACAAAGGTAACCTCATACAAGATCTTGATCAAAATATCTATTGCTTGCTCTGATGAAGGAATAAAGACCAAGTCTAACATCCTATGAGCATGAATCCATTGCACAAAGTGCATCCATATCTCAATGTACTTTGTTCACTAATAAAATACATGTTTATAGACATGTTGGATAGTACTTTAATTGTCATAGGGAAGAGAAAATGGAGAGGCTTGAGGAATGTCAATTTCCTCCAAAGTTTTAACATCCACCTAAGATGCTTGGCTACCTCATTGACAATACAATATTTAAACTCTATGGAGGATTGAGAGATGGTGGATTGGAATTTGGGACACCATGAAATTGGGTTATATCCCAAGTAGAATGCGAAGCTTATGGTGGACTATCGCTCATCCAAATATCTTACCCAATTAGCATATAAAAACCTATTAAAATCAAAGAACCAACAAATTAGTGAATGCCCATTTGATATGTCCTAATATATCTAAGAATTTGCTTGGATGTTGTTTAGTGACTCTCTTAAGGGGCTTCCATGTACTTAGAAAAATAGCTAACATCAAAGGCTATATTGGTTTGAGTGTGAGTGAGATAAATAAGACCTTCTATAAGAGATTGATATAGACTAGCATCAACCAAAGGAGTAGTGAAATCAACCCATAACTTTAAAATTGATGTAAAGGGGGTCCTAGCAAGTTTTGTTGAGGTATATTATATTATTTGGCACATGTGTTAGAGTAATATTCCATTATTCAGGATATTTACCATATTTCTACATTAGGTAGATTTAATTTACCGCATGGCAAAAAGTAGTTTGTTACTTTTTACCAATAATTTTTACATGCTTAAACTTCCTGGAAGAGGAAGGTGCTAATTGAAGATAGGCACCTTCCTCTTCCAAGAAGGTGCCAATAGAAGATAGGCGCCTTCGTCTTCCAGGAAGGCACCAATAGAAGGTAGGCGCCTTCCACAAAGGAAGACGCCTCTATTTTTGCATGTTGACCAGATCAAATACGACGCAGGCGATAATAAATGGTGCAGTTACAACTCAACGCCACCTAGGATATTTGTGGGAGTTGTGCCACTCATGCCAAGTGAAGCATGAGCCAATTACGGAACACGCCAATATTAGGAAAAAAGCTAGTTTTCAATAGACGACGACCAAAGCTTACTAGATTACCGTTGTCGAGTCTGGAATATACCGATGGTTGTAACCGAGTTGTAACAGAAGACCTGTGCGTGTGCTATATAAACACAACCTATCTGAAGATATAGAATATAGAATATAGAACATATAGCAATTGTATAGAAGATATAGAATACACATTGTAATCCTTTGATTTCATAATAAAGTCTACAAGTTGCTAAAGCGTGTTCATGTTGGGAGGGATCTGCTGGAGCTTAGGCCCACTCCAAGACAGTATTCTTCCCCTTATTTTCTATGCTTTGTAGATTTCATGCTTTCATAGTTTCATTTCTTGTATTTGTGTTTTATTATTGTAGTAGGTTTGATTATTTCTTAGATGCACGTATGAATGCTTTCTTTCTGAAGATTTAATTGTTCATACGCATTTTATTTAGGAGTGCATGAGAGATTGACAACCTTTTGAACACCCCCCAATAGGAGAGTTAGAAGGACTCATCTCAAGGTGGTATTGTGAATGATACTGTAAGAGATCCTTCGAAAGTTTACGAATCACTGGTTGATAATTAATGATCGGGCAAGTGATAAAATAGATAGAAAGTTAACCTTGTTTGGCCTGCAACAAGTGTTGTAGATTAAGTGTCCATTAAGTATGCAAGTGCCAAGTTGATAAGCCAACAGTCATAAGACTTGGTATATGGAGAACAATAGTCAAGTACTTGAAGAGTCACATTACTATTGCTATATTATGGAGATAATGATCCCTAGGAAAGCAATAAAATCAAGAATCAAGTATTCATAATCAAATATGTAACAAAGGAGCAATAAAGCTTGTATACATTTTGAGCAATTAATATTGTAAGTTTTCTTCATGCACAGTTCATAAATGATTTAGGCTGTTGTGGTTCAAAGGAGGACATGGTTGCATGGTGATATTACATGGTTACATTTTAAGTGTTAGCAGACATATCTTCTTAAATATTACATCCTTTGTAATTACATTTTTAGATTAATAAAATATTGCTTCTCATTTTAGAAATATTTTTCTTTCTTGCTTCTATTTCTACATAACAAAGAATCCATTAAGAGAATTCTATTTTGTAGGTGTGTGATCCCAAATATGATATAAGCCCATTAAAATATTGGGTTCCTAATGTGCAACCCATTTTATTACCTACCCATCCATTTCAAACAATTTCAAATGATGAAAAACATCGAGAAAATAGATCCTTTCAAACAGGTAGTGGATGAATCCCTTGAAAGGTAGAAGAATAAGATGTTGGATCAATTTTCTCAGATTCTTCAATGACTACCATTTTCTAGCACTGCAACACAACCATTCAATTCCATAACACCATTCAAATTTTAGATGAACTTTGATATTCCTATCCTTGAAGGAAGAATCAATGCATAAGCAATGGAGAATTGGATTGATATATCTACATACTTTTTTATCAATCACTTCTTTAATAAAGAGAAGATCGCTTTTGACTTGCTAAAAGCTTTGATAGTAGTCTATAATTGGTGGGAAGCATACAAATAGAACCAAGAAGATATAAAATATCCTACATGGGATGAGTTCATCAAAGGATTCAAGAATGAATACTACCCAATAGAAACCTATGAAGATGTGCACATTCAATGGCAAAACTGATGTCAAGGTAAAAACCAACTTGTTCAAGAATATATTGATGCTTTTCATTCACTGTTTGCAAAAATTGGCATCCAAGATATAAAGATGCATCAAGTTCTCAAGTATTGTAGTGGACTACATTGGTACATAAGGGAGGACATGGACTTATTTGAGTTCAAGACCTTGGGTGAAGTGTACAAATTTACCATCAAGATTGAGCAAAAGTACAAACATAAAAACAAGAAAGGAGATGATTCAAATGACAAGAACCACAATACAAAAAAGAAAGACAAAGATGATTTCTAAAATCAACAAGAAAAAGGTTAACAACAAAATCAAATTTGGAAGCAAAAAAAGAGTCACAAGACAACAAGCCCTAGATGAACAAGACCATGAAATGGTGTGACTACCATAAGAGCAACCAACATTCTAGAGAAGAGTGTTGGACAGTTGAATATTTATTTGTTGAGACACAACCCTCTACATCCACCACATCAACACATCCCCCAACCATGGATAAAGGTAAGCAAATCATGGAGTTTGAACCACATGTGACTATTGCTACCTCTACTATGTGAATAAAAGTAGAGGGTTTTCCTAAGGAGCAATTATTCCACTCATAACTCTAGGTAAATGGTAAGCCCTTAAATTTCATTTTTGATAGTGGAAGTCAAAATAATTTAATCTCTATTGATACTATGAAGGTTCTAAATCTACCTGTGAAGCCTCACCCACAACTATATAACATTAGATGGCTGAATCAAGGGAGGGATATCCATGTCACTCAATAGTGACTTCTCTCTTATGCCATAAAACCATTCAAAGATGTTTTTTTTTGCATGTGGTTCCACTAGATGTTTTTGATGTGCTCCTTGGACAACCATACATGTGGAAAAGATATGGAATTTACGAGTCAAGACCCCACAAAGTCATAATCACCCTTGGGAACCAATAATATAGGATGTTTTAGGAAACTCCTTCCACCACTATTTCCATGATTAGTGTCAAGCAATGCAAAATTATGATAAAAAATAAAGTAGATGTCTCTCTTCCAATCTCACCCATGGACTTCACATCACACAAGGAAAAATAAGCAAAAATATAGTGAAGTTTTTCAATCATATTCAATATATACATCATATTCATGACCTTCTAGACCATATGAATACAAATTGAAAGCATCGTCATGGCCAACATTGCACTCTACACTCTTTTAAAGTGGGATATGAGGTTTAGTTGTGATTGTAGAAAGAACATCTTGTAGGTCCACACAAGAAAATTAGACCCCTATGCTATGGATCTTATACCATCACCAAGCAAGTGGGAGAGAATACCTTTGAGCTAGATCTACCACCTTACCTTGGTTTACATCCTATTTTCAATGTTGAGCTTCTAAAACCATATTACCCATATTTTCTAGTTGGTGATTGAGGAGCTCAACCTTGAAGGTCTTGCATCGACAAAAGAGGATAAAATAGTTGATACATGGACTAAAACCACCAAGATATAGTCCACATAGCTCTATAGAGTAGTCCGAGCAAGTCAACTCAGTCACCAAGCCAAGTGGTTCATAAAGACCTAGATAAAAAAGGAGCTTCCATGCTTGATGTCAAAACTTGATGCAATGGGAACCATTACTTCTCAAAGGGGGTTGATTGATCTAGGAAAATTACTTGATTCTAATAAATAAACTATGGATTTTGATAGACAAACTATGGGTCTTTGATAGATAGATAAACAAATTATGGGTCTCTATAAAACTAGATATGGATATCTAATTGGCAGATTGTGGACTTAGACTTTTACAAATGAATACAGATTATAGAATGTGGATTGTGGAATAGGTGTAGACCATAGAGTGCAAATTACAAAATGGGTGCAAACCATAGAGTATATATTATAAAATGGGTATAGAACATAAAGTATAAATTATAGAATGGGTATATACCATAGAGTGTGGAATTGTAGAATGGGTGTAGACCATGGATAACTACCATCTTGAAAGTTTAACCATCATAACCGCTATCTTGGAATTTGAACCATCATAACCACCCTATAATTAATTTAAGACATTGGTATTGAGGTTCGAGGGAGGACATGGTTGCATGGTGGTATTGCATAGTTGCATTTGGTGTGTTGGTAGACATCTCTTCTCAGAGATTGCCTTCTTTGTAATCACATTTTTATATTAATAAAATATTACTTCTCATTTTGACAATATTTTCTCTTTCCTACTATTTTTACACAAAAAAGAATCCATTATCCCTAGACATTTTGGATCAAACAAGGTTTTCCTTGTGCTTTTCAATCTAACCATATAATATGTACATGGTATTGTAGATCCACTTACACCCCATAACATTATTCCGTACTAGAAACCAAATTCCATATTTTATTTTTCATCAATGTCATATTCTATTGCCATGACATATTTCCATTTGGTATTTAGGCTTCTCCTTAGCCTGGAAGTAGGTAATACAATCCTATGAATGGAATTTCTTCAAAGCTTGCGAAGGAGCCTTCCAATGCTACTTAAGGAATAAAATGGGTTGTGCATCCTTCATAAGCATATTAGCCCACTTTGGGGTGGGATGTTTGAAAGAAGCATGAGTATCCTACTCCATCTCAATATCAAAAACTAAAATAGAATAATTGAACTAAGCACAACTCACTTCACCATGCATAATTTGAGCATTTTGAACTAAAACATCATACTCATCCTATCTTGCTCTAAGGGAAGAAGAACTACCTAAGAAACTATGCATGGTGGAGTCAAACCGATAGGTAGTGAACAACCACTAGAATATGAAGATGCTTTATTAGGGGTAGAACCAACCAAGGTATAAGAAGAACCTATTGGAGCTGAAATAGACAAAGAATAAGAAGTTAAAATATTATAAGGGGAGTGGAAGGAATACCTAGAAGAACCTTCTCATGCCTTTGAGGATCATAGAGAAGATATGCCTTTGAGATATCATAATACCGTACAAATATACAATTCTAGATCTTAAATGCCTTCTTTTTCAAAGATTATTGGGCATGTGAGCTCATTGTAAAGACTGAAATATTTAGAACATAGAAACTTTTGGATTACCCCTTATCACCTTCGCAAGGGGTGTCGTTCCTTGAACAACCCTAGTAGAAACTTTTTTGATGATATACCCTGCACAAGTGACTACTTCATGCTTAAACTTGTGATCTAGCCCCTTTGCATAAATAATGCAACAAACCACCTCCATAATTACCCTATTTTTTCTTTTAGCTACACCATTATATTTAGGATTGTAGTGAACAATTCTATTTCATGAGTGGCCAAGTAATCATGGAAATTATGACTAACATATTCACCATCCCCATATATAATAAGGTACTTGATTCTCATATCTAATTAATTTTCAATAAGTTCCTTGAAGGATTTGAACCTCTCAAACACCTCATCCTTTCTATGAATGGTATATCCCACACATATCTACAAAAGTCATTAATAAAGAGTACTTATTTTTAAAAGAGGTGTACCCATAGTACCACATGTGACTATGAATGATATCCAAAGGGTGATATGCCCTCCTAACAACTCCTTTAAGAAAGGTATCCCTATGATTCTTTCCCAAAATGCATCCCTGACAAACACCACTTGGAGGAGATGCATGGAAGCCAAATTACCATCTCTTGCTAACTCATTTACCTCAAAGAACCATAACTGATATGTCTAAGCATATAATACCACTTTTGACTCTCATTATTAGCAGGTGCTATCATTGCAAAAAAGTTCTTATTAGAAGAGGAAGTGAATATTTCATCCAAATTATACATATGATTAGGTTCATCACAATATCTAGAAGCAACAATCCTAAATCCATTGTCTATATCCTTAATCCCCCATCTATCAAGCTATAATTCTACTTTTTTGTTTGTCAGTAATGAAATAAATAGAAAAATTATTAGGACCAACATTAGGAACATGAAGTACCTCATCGGATGACAAATATCCAATAGTGACGTCTCTAATTCCTACAACTTGTAATGAAAATTCATCCAATCACAAGATGTTCCCCTCCATGAGTTTTATTGTTGCCTTGAAGAAGGTGCTTGTGCTTCACCATGTGCCTAGTAGTCCCTAAATCAACTATCCACTCATATGAAGAAGTGGATGTCCAATATGCATAATTAATTGCAATATGTTCCTATGAGGTTTCTTCATCAAAGTTATCCTCACCTTGTGCATAGAAGATATCAACTTCAACACGCCCTTTCTTGCTCCTCCCTTCAATTCCTTGATACAAATGCTACAAAATTTTGCCTTATGTCCTTTTTTGAAAAAATCACAAGTAGGCTTCTTGAAAAGCTTCCTCAATTTCCAAGTGACACAGTTAGGACCATTTAACAAGGGCACATGGTGATCTATAACTATTCTACCAAAAGTAAAAAAAATGCAAATAGTTATGACCAAAACCAACACTGCTATTGATGATAGCTTGAAAAACAATGCAATTAAAAAAATGGGCTCAAAATACCTCTATATGCAAAAGTTAAGGCCCTTGAAAGTTTAGCCCAAAGTAAAAATTTGCCCCAAAATCGTTGAAATAGGTCTTCATATGTCATTATGTAAGTGGATAAATGCTACTTTTTGTGCACTAACCAACGAACTATGTTGCACCGCTTAGTTGGAAGTATTACATTATTTGACCCCCTTGTAAATATTAGTTTGGTAGTTGATTTATATTTTATATAATGTGTCAATATGAGAGAAAGTGCAAAGTGTTAGGATAGAGAATGAAGAGTCACATGATATGTGACAAGATGAGAGTTTTGTATTTATGAGAGGAATATGAAAGGTTGCATCTCGTAGCTATTATAGGAGAGCAATAGTTAGAGTACTAAAAATTCATGTAAAATTATATATTGGAGATAAAGCTCCATGCAATGTAATCAATCTGAATCATTTGAATATATTGAATGTAATAGTGAATATTTCATTGTGAGATATTGTTGTTATTTTTTGAATGCATTTTCATGTGAGTTATTTTGATCTTGGGATATTGAACTATGAGATAATCTAAGCTAAAAGCTATCACACTTGTTTGGTTTGCTTTGAAAACCATGCATTGCTAACAATGCAAGTTTGATGAGATGGAAGAATATGATTGGTTGATCTTGCTTATAAAGATGCCAAGTGGCATACAAACTACCATGTTAGCCTTGTATGGTCAATGCCATCGAACTAGTCAAAGCTTGCCATGTGGTGCCTCAAAATTTGTGACACTACCACATCATCCTATTATTCCACTTCAGTTTCCACGTGTTGCCTTGGTATTTTTGTTATTTATATGATATGGACTATAATGTGGCTTCCATATGACCTTGCCACACCTTTGTTATAGGTCAAAATTTATGCCAAATCATTGGCCACATCACCAATGATATTAATATCATAAAAAATATGCATTGAGAAAATGTTAATGTCATATCTCATAAAAAATTGAGGGAGGGAATTTTGAAATTGAGGCCTCCAATGGGAAAATTTTTTATGCATCCTTGCTATCCATCTCACTAAGCATGATGCTTGGAATGAAAAGAAGCAATAACAAACAAAAAACCAAGTTTCCAACCACATTTCTCCTTTTTGCTCGCCCATGGTGCGTGCTTGTGTCAACATGTTGTATGCACAAGCAATCATCTAATTTCCTCCCAAATAATTGGAATATTCCTCAAAATGTTCTAATTTCAAAATTTTGAATTGTAAATTTTGGAGGGAAATAAGAAAATGTTTCAAACACAAATTTGAGATACTTGGAGGTAAAATGGTGAAAAGCGCTAAACTATGACCCCCTAAAATTTCACAAAGAATCCAAAAAATTTGATGGTTCATCTGTATCTATTACATTTTACACTACATGACCATATTAAATGCAACCAATAAAGACCTCCTCTCATGCCAATATAACAAAAATATTGTTATACCATTTCAATTGGCTTGGAGGTATTTGCTAAGCATAGAAGTTTACCCTTGACTTCCATAGCACCAAGGGTTTGTTTAAAAAAAATTAGCCTCTTTTTATTCTTTTGTGGTGGCCAAGAAGTCTCTCCTCTCATTAGTGTTGCTATTGGTCCTCAAAGTCTAGAAGAGAAAATCAAATGATTTTTTTTTAATTTCATAAAAGATAAATGAAGTTTTAAAAAACCTCAAAAAACATAATTATGAAATTAGGGCATCCATTTAATTAAAAAAACTTAACAAGAAAAATTGAGTGGCAATGAGAGGTAAAATTCAACCTATTAATGGATATTTCTCCTGGAGAAAAACTATTATTTCCAATGAGATCCTCGCAATCCAAGTCCACTAGGGTTTCTATCAAAAATCCTTCTTTAGATTATGTTGTCAACTTCAAAAATCTTCTTCACAAGCCTCTTCAAATAATATCCTCAAGAGAAGCTAAAAGAGAAATCTACCTTTAATAGAAGCAAATGAATTATGAGGATTGACACTTTCTCTGATACCATGTTAGATTTTATAGTAGTTTCCAAAATTGAAAGGAATAAAACAATTCACAATATTTCTTGTTAAAAAAATACACAACATATAGAAAACATAGTATATGATGGGGTGCCTATAGACACCAAAATATCTTCACTCAAACAAAATAAAATATACACTCCACCAATAGAGTAATGATTATTGAAGGGGGTATTTATACCCAATTACATGTTGCCTTTAGGTCAAATTTATGTTTTCGACCCTCAAGAATAAAATAATAAAAAATTACAAATAATACCTTTTTCAAGGTTTACATGGGCCCATAAGGTAAACATAACAAAAGGTTGGTTGTGGCCTCAAGTGAAGCTTAATCACCATAGGTTTCAACATAAAATCCCTTCAAGTTGAATCCAAATAGCGATTTTCTTGGATTCTAAGAAGTGATTTTCTATGAAGATCAAGAATTCTCCTAAATTCTCTCAAGGGAGTGATTCACCCCAAGAATTGAAGCAATTCTTTTGGCCTCTCTTTTAACAAATTTTCCTAAGTTACATTTCTTAGAGTTATTCACTCAATTGCCATTTTTTTTCAAAATTGACCTTGAAACTTTGTCTATGTAGGTATGGACCTAAGGGAACCCAAGCGTATGAATATGCAGTCAAAAATGCAAAATCGGGCAAATAATTCCAATTGAAAATTTTGATATCATATAAAAAAAAATCGAAAGAGAAAAAAAGTAACAATTTACCATATGGGTACAATAGGACAAGATCAAAGATCCTATGCCAAATCCCTCTCTGTTGAAAGGAAAAGGTCCAATGGCTAGTCAAATGATTCAAAACTCTATGTTCCAAGAGATTGTCTTCTTTAGTTTTCCATCACCTTATAATTTTGTTGCTTCTTTGTCTAATTTTCCAAGACAAGCCTCAAACATTGGGGGATCCAATGTTACTTACACTAATCCTTTATATGATATTTCTTTGATTGATATAAATAACCCTTCAAGTAACCTAATTTTGGTATCCTCCAATAACCATATCAATGTGAATCTCTAGCCTCTAATTCTCAAGTCAATCCTCCTACATGTATGACTTCAACTCAAAGTCTACCTTGTTATAGTCAACAAAATAGAAAATCTAATATAGTAACCTAATTTTTTAGATAATATATGTCACCTCTTCTAAATACTTAAGGAAAAACCTACATCCTTGTCTAGAATCAAGTCAAATGGGATGCAAGGGGCTCATGGAAACCTTCCAAGCAAAATGTTTCCTCCATCTAGTTATCCACCATAAAATATACAATAATATCCACTTCCTTAGAATCAATAAGTGCCTCAAAATGGTTTGCAATATCCTCCTATTCAAAATTTGTAGGTCCCATCCAATCAACAGTTACTCCATCCTAATCCACCACATTTTTAAAATCTAAACCTGTTAATTTTTGATGCTAAATACTTAAAGCAAAATAACCTCAAGATCTAAAATAAAGATACTATATCAAATATAAGATAATGGCAAATATTCTAAACATATAAAACTCATAAATAAATTTTGCAACAACTCATAAAATTACCATTAAAAAATGCTCACAAAAATAGTAATTTGATATAGAATAAAGATCTCAAGTACATCATACTTCCACACACTCTCCCTCTACATTGTGTTACTTGCACACATACATAGACACATATATAATGGAATGTGACTCTTCATATGGAGCACTCTTGGCCTTCTCTCTTCTTGAGACTCTTCACTTCCTATTCTAAGGACACATGTGCATATGGACTATTATGCACATTTACATTATTAAATACTTTGCACATTCTAATAATACTTGTGCATTTATTACATTGCATAAAGTAAATACTCACACTCTAATCTAAGACACACTCCTAATCTAGAGATGTACCCAAGGTGGTACATTAGCATGTACCAAATAATGTAATATTCTCCAACACCCCCTTGTATTACATTATTTGGTTATTGAAGACTTTAGTCTTCAATATGGTCTTCATCCTTGGTTCTGGAACTTGTGCTCTTCTTTTATGCTTTCTTCATTCTGCTTCCTATTTGTATCCTGATCAAGTAAATGATTAGTATCTTCATTTGGTTCAATATTCATCTTGATTCTAGAACTCATGTTGTCTTTTCTTATTTTCTTCATTCCGCTACTTTTTTGTATTCCAAAGTTTTTGATATGATCTTCATCCTTGAATTTTTCCAAGTAGCCTTGATGAACAAGAGATCTCATTATCTTACAAGTCATAAGTGGATCAAAATCAATCCATTTTCTTTGCTCTGGTTCTTTGGATGACCTTTCTTCTTGTTCTTCAAAAATTTCAAACTTGAATCCATTAATAGAAGCTTCAAAAATAAGAACTTGAAAAAGATAATCTAATTTGAATATTAATATTTGTTCAAATATTCTATAGTACTTGTCTTTATAGTAGTAAAACATAGATGAGTGAGATTTTCCTCCACAATATTTACATGGATGAAAATTCCAACAGTTTGCTTTCTCATGACCAATCTTATTGCAATAAGTACATCTTGAAGATATCTTCACTTCTTTGTTACTCCTTTTTGAAATTTCAAGTTCATCCATTTTCTTGATCAACTGATATAACCATTTGTGTATAATTGAGGTAATTCTACCTTTGCTTCTTTCATAAGTCTGTAAGAAATCCTTTTGACCAACATCTGCTACCTTTTGAGAATAATTTTTGAGTTTACTCTCAATATTTCCATTAATTTCTTCTTTCATATTGTTAGAATATGTCTTTATAGAATCTACTCTTGTCATACTATCAATTTGTGATTCCTCAAGGATATTTCTAAGCCATATTGGTTCTTTTCTTCTAATCACATTTTTCATACTATTATTATCCCTTGAATCAAGTATATTTCTAAACCATTTTGATTCCTTGAATCCTTTATACTTAATAAGTTCTTCCATAGTTCTTCTAAAGTAGACTTCCTTGTAACTCCCTAGTCTCAAAAGAATGAAAGATAACTTTGATAAGATTTTTCAAATCTCTAACCTTTGAGGTTGACTATCTTATGTCTCTCTAGTTTTGAATATATTGTCTTTCTTAATAAAAAATTTTCAACTTCTAAATATTTAAGATGAATACCTTGTATCTTCCTTGTTTGATTTATCAATCAATAATTTTGACATAGTTTCAATTCTTCAAAACTCTAGGTTGAATTCCTTTTATCTCCCAAATTTCAAAAAATATAATTCCTCAATTCTAAATTTCACAATCCTATGTTGGTGTTGAATTCCTTATAACTCCAAAATTAGAAATTTAGAAATCTAGTAAAAGGATATTTGCAAATCTTATATTCCTAATTTGATGTAGGAAACCTTATTTCTCCAAAATTTAAAATATTTGCAAATATTAAAATGCTTCATAAATTTCAATAACCCAATTACAAAATTTTACCAAATCTTCTCAAAACTTGAAATTGATTTCCAAAATTTCCCAAAATAATTTTAAGGTTTCTCAAAACTTTCCAAGAATAATTAATAATGCTTCTAAGGTTTCAAATTTCACTTCTAAACCTTTTCTCTCCAATAATAAAATTAATCTTGTAATTAATATTTCTTCAACCTTAGAAAAAATAATATTACCCTTTATCCTTATAACTCCTAGCTTGGAAAAATAATTAAATTTCAAATAGAGTGCTTTACCTCCAACTTTAGGCATAAAATAAGCTTGGTGGTGTTTGACCTTCCCTTGAATGACGCTCTCACTCCTTTACCACATGTTTGGGGCTTCTCTCCACTCTGATACACTCATGAATGAATCTACCATGCTATACTTGATGCTCAATGCTTATTAATGCAAACGGAGTTAAATCCTTTACATTTATGAGGGCCTAAGATGTTTCAATCACCTCCTCAATATGGTTGGCACTCCTCCCATTTTAACAAGTGGCACTCAGTCTTTTGCATACAAAATATTACAAAATCAATTCCTTTTATCCTTAATGCTTCATATGACCCTTGCAACTTTTGGTGCTCAATTTTATTCCATGATGATAGTGCTTTAGCTTTTCTCCAACATTTGTTTAACCAACACTCTTTCCTTATGGTGGTTACAAAAATTTCAGCCATTACTGCTTTCAATGTATCTTCTTGGTTCTCGGTATTCTCTCCTACGTTCTCCTTGGACTTGTCTATATTTATTGATGTTTAAATTTCAATTTACCCTAGCTCATCCTCTTCAATGCTTCAACTTTTCAATGCATTTTTTTCAACATCCTCTAAGATCCCTGTGTTTGGACTCCTTGAATGACATTGAAACTTTGACTTGGTGACTTATTTCTATTTTTCTAGTGACTCCTCCTTGAGCTTTGGTGGCTCTTCCAACCTTGGTGGTGCTCTTCACCTCTTCTAACACTATTTTACCATAGAACGAATGCTCCTCATAAGCCTTATGCATAATGGATTCTTTGTGATGCTTGCTCTACCTCCTTGGCTTTGGTGATTCCACCTCTCAACGGTGGCTCAAATTCTCCTAGCTTGGTGGTGCTTTTTCATTGTCAAATATTTGTAATATGCTATGCTCCTTGGTGTATTTAGACACTTTGAATCTTGCTCCATTTTTGAGCCCTTATGCTTCAATAAACCTGCACTTTGTAAGCTTGTAAAAACAACATTCTTTACTAGTATTCTCTTCTCCTTATTTCTCCTTTTCAAGCAAACTCTAACTTCACTCTTTGCTATTTTATTTTGTAGATTCTAACATGAAAGTGCTAGCTCCTTCCTTGGTTTGAACAATCTTAACTTTAAACTATCTTTTGCTGAATTCAATAGCTCTAATATGGTGCTCTAAAAAAAAAATGGTTTTAATACTTAAATAATAACCTTTTATAGCACCAATGTTACACACCTTTTGGTCTCCTTTTGTAGTTAATCTCCTTGGTGACTTGATTCACCCTTTTTCTGTCTCGAATTTGTAAATTTTGCAGCTTCACTTTCTTTTATTTTGCTACCCCAAAAACATCAATTTTGTAGCTCTAATTGTTGCCCAAATATCAGCTTGCTTGTTGTCCAAAATTTATAAAATTTGCAACTTCCAATGCTGCCTAAAATGCTATCTCAAAATTTCTCCTTTATCCTTCAAAAAATATGCCAAGAACTCTAAAATTTGCTGCTTAAATACTTCTTAAAATGCTTACCAAAATATATCTTTATCTCCTTCAACTTGTTGCCTTAGATTGTAGTCAATTTCTTCTTCAAAATATTCTTCAAATTACTTCCTTTTGTTGTTTGCTAATTCTATCTTAATTGCTGTCAATTCATTTTGCAAAAAACTATCCAAAATCACTTTCAAACCTATCCAAACCTTCTCCAATTCACATATATTTAATCTCCTTCCAATGTTATCCAAATTCACAGTCCAAAGCTCTTCAAATGCTGCTCCAAAAATTCTGACTTCTCCTCTATATTGCTATCTTGAAACAATCTCTACCTCCTCCAATTCACTGCCTTAATTTTTTTTTCAAGCCTTCCTTCAATTGGTTGTTCAAGGGTACATCAAAATCTACCCAAATATTCTTCAATTTGCAGCTTTATGTCACCTTCAATTTTTTGTCCTGTGATCCTTCAAATTCCGTCACAAAAATCAGCAATATTCTCCTCCACAAATCAGCCTTCAAAATTTTAATGGTTTTCTCCAAAAATATCGATTTGGTGGACTCTTCTTTTCTCTTTCTCCTCCTTAGATTTCACTGAATTTCATCTTCAAATTTGACCTCTTTGCTATCCTATTCCTCAAGAATATGAATGTCTTGAGGTCTTCAAAAATACTTTCTAAAATTTGGAAAACTTCTTGCCAAATCCTTATTCCTTTTGGGCTTATTGTCGGATGGTGACAATTATCCCAAGTCCTCTTTCCAGGAGCTTCTCCTAGTTGCAATATTTTATCTCAAACTTTATTCAAATATTCTCCAATATGACTTCTCTAGCCTTCTTCTTTCTCCCTCCAAATTTTCTTGAAACCTCTTTTCTTGGGTTTCCAAATTATTCAATCTTCTATCTCCATTCTCAAATATGCAATGGGGACCTCTCCTATTGTGTCTTCTTTTTCTTCAATCTTCTTTCTCAAATCTCCTATCTCCTTTCTCAAATACGCAATTGGTACCTCTTCTCTCGGGTCTCCTCTTTCTTGAGTCTCCTCAATATTCAATGGGGATATTTTTCCTTGGATCTCCTCAATATTCAATATTTAATCTCCAATGGGACCTCTTTCTTGGACCTCATTCATCTTCAATGTCTACTCTTTTGTTGCAAATAAAAAACTAATCTTTGCACAAGGAAAGCACATAGAATTTTTGGCAATAAAATATGAAATTCTTCTCTATTTGTTGTAGGAAGGTTCTCAACTTATGAGAACTAATTTTTTGCAACAAAAAATAGACAATAACAATCAACCAAATCTCCAAAATTCTAAAATCAATCAACTTCACTAGTTATCCTTCAATCTAGTGAAAAGAAATCTATGTTGAGTCCTAGTATTCACGAGTTTTACTACAACCCTGTGGAAAGACTCTATCTAAATTGCAATCTGAAATCTTCTTCTATTTATCAACCTTTTCAATAGGACCTCCTTCTTGGGTCTCTTAATCTCATCAATGTCAAGGTCTATCTTCAAGATCTGTAAATTTCATTTTATTCTGAATTTGCTCTTGGAATAGGCAGTCTGTATGTGTTCTCCTTCAACATAGTGGAAAATACTATCTTCTTTGGTTTTCCATTTTCAAAGGTAATTTCTTCAACTTCACTAGTTTCTCCTTAACCAGTGGAAATATACTTCACAAATTTTAAAAAATTGTGCAAGATAAAATCTTGTTGTAGCTCTGATACCACTATTAGCTTTGGATGATAAATACTTAAAGCAAAATAACCTCAAGATCTAAAATAAAAATACTATATCAAATAGAATATAATAGTAATATTCTAAACATATAAAACTTATAAATAACTTCTGCAACAACTCATAAAATTACCATTAACAAATGCTCACGAAAAAAGTAATTTGATATAGAATAGAGATCTCAAGTACATCATACTTCCACACACTCTCCCTCTACATTGTGTTACTTTCACACATACATAGAGATACATATGTAATGAAATGTGAATCTTCATATGGAGCACTCCTGGACTTCTCTCTTCTTAAGACTCTTCACTTGCTATTCTAAGGACACATGCACATGGAATATTATGCACATTTACATTATTAAATACTTTGCACAATCTAATAATACATGTGCATTTATTACATTGCATAAAGTAAATACTCACACTCTAATCTAAGAAAAAATCATAATATATAGATGTACCCAAGGTGGTACATTAGCATGTACCAAATAATGTAGAATTCTCCAACAAAACCATCCCTTTTCTATCAAATGACACATTATGCAATAATATCCTCAAGGTTTTTCCTAATATAATTTCTCTCAAATGCATTCATATCCAGCATATGTGCCCCCACCTCGAGCCTCCACGGTGTATCCCTATCTGATGTAGTAGGGTTAATATTCCTAGAAAACCCATCAATTGCCTAGGCCTCAAAATCAACTTCCAGATTAGACCTAACAAGGATGTTTAATTCTAGTTTGCCATTTTGATAGTTGTTATGAAAGTCATACCTACCTTCAATGGAAATGGGAAGAAAAAAATGATGGATCACCTAAATGAGCTCTTCACACTAAAATCAATTTATTGCACTCAAAAATAAGACATCATGTTACACTTTTTTATCTATCCATTAAGGGATGAAGTTGCTTTATGGTATAGGGCAGGGTTATGCATAAAGGGTAGGTTCAAAAATGTATATATAATATTGGGGTGAATCAATTTTGAAACCAAGGTGAATAGGGTTCAAAGTCATGTAGAAGACATGGAGAATTGACTTTGTTTCCATAGGAAAATATAAAAATTTGGTAAATTTATCAAATATTTTAAATGAATAGTAAAATACTATCGATGGCAACTGATTGAAACGTGATGTCAGACGAGAGACTACGGGTTTCACGTTTTGAGACACTTGATGAGAGCCTATTGATACAAGATGACTGAGGAGAGACTATCGACATTAAACATAATATGACCAAGGAGAGCCTATCAACACCAAACATGAGATGACTTAGGAGAGCCTATTTACACTAGACGTGAGACTACTGAAGAGATCCTATAGAAACTAAACATAATATTACTAATGAGAGCTTATCAACACTAGACGCAAGATGACTAAGGAGAGCATAGCAACACCAAATGAGATGGCTTAAGAGAGCCTATCAATACCAAATAAGATAACTAAGAAGAGACTAACGACACAAGATTTGAGATGCTTCATAAGAGACTATTGATACCATGCAATGATCCACAAGCAATAGTCTAACAACACCAGACATGATATGACTAAGGAGAGCCTATTGACACCAGACATAAGATGACTAAGGAGAGCCTAGCGACACCAAATGAGATGGCTAAAGAGAGCCTATCAATACGAAAAAAGATAACTAAGGAGAGACTAACGACATAAGCCTTGAGATGCTTCACAAGAGACTGCTAATACCATGCAATGATCTACAAGATAAGA
This sequence comes from Wollemia nobilis, assembly GCA_028583015.1. NCBI lineage: Eukaryota > Viridiplantae > Streptophyta > Pinopsida > Araucariales > Araucariaceae > Wollemia > Wollemia nobilis. Next base: position 17,621,447 of record JAQPPZ010016946.1, on the reverse strand, counting down.
GTCTAAAAACACCAAACACGATATGACTAAGGAGAGCCTATTGACACCAGACATAAGATGACTAATGAGAGCCTAGCAACACCATATGAGATGGTTGAAGAGATCTTACCTACACTAGACACAATATGACTAAGAAGATACTACTGACACAAGCCTCGAGACATCTCATGAGAGACTACCAACACCATACAATGAGTCATAAGATGAGAGCCTATCGCTACCATGCTTTGAAATGCCTAGAGAGAGCCTACCATTACCATGGTTCAAGATGTCTGACCAAAGCCTACTGATAGCATGGTATACAATGCTTGGTTGCATACCATATATCAGTACCATGGTTAATGATGCCACGTGTCAACATATTGTTTAATAATACACATGCAAACACTTATAAAAGGGCATGAACACTCATTTTTAATTTTTTTGCATAGATGAAAAACCTCAAGAAACCTTCAAAAACACTTTAAAACCCTTCCAAGCCTTATAAAACCCTTTGAAACCCTTCCAAGCCTTGCAAAAATGGCCACACCATCATCCATTCCTTAAAAAATTACTTTTAAAAACCTCATTTTCCTGCTCATATCCAAAATTATCAATGCTATCGATTATGATTCAACATGGATGAAAAAATCTGGGCTTTGGGAGCTAGCACTAATGCCCCAATTCAACACAAATATTTATTTTTTGAATACAATTGTTCAGTCCTATGACAATGACAGGTCAGTCATCACAATGACCATAGAAAACAAAACCCTATCCTTCTTTGTTAAATTGTATGACATCCATAGATTGACAACCCTTCCCTATAAAAATTGTGAACCTATGTCATCACAATTAACTCTAACTAAATATGAAAAAATATATTTGGAGACTCACTACAATCTCTCATCGATTGTGTTACAAGGTAAGTCTTTGAAATTACAAGTTTCCTCTTCCTTGTATAATCTCCAAATATAATTATTAATTGTGTTATAATCTTTTTGCAGTGCAATCAAATCCATCCAAAAGGGGCTTCCATTTTTTTGTCTGTTACCTGCAACTTTCTTTGCATGGTCATCAAGTTCTTCTAGGCACATATTATTTTGTAGGAGAGAACAATAGACATTCCTTTCTAGGCTTTGGTGTATATTGTGTGTTGTCTTGGAAAGAATATATATGACTTATTTTCATATATTTATGGTAGAATCACAAATGATCTTAACCACACACGCACAAATACTGCTGCCTATGTTGCCATTGTTGCTATTACCAATTATTTGATTAATTTTTTTATGAAGCATATTATAATGTAAACAATGCCCCATCCCCACCTCACTCCATCTAAAATTGAAGTCAGTTAGCTTAACCATCAAAGAGGTGCAAATATATTTTTTTTACATTCAAATTTTCAATAAATTTAATTTTGTTATATTATAGTGTTCATGTTTTTAATTTTTTTAAATTCACTTGAATGTAGAAAAGAGTGACCTCATATTCAAATAGAAGAGAGGCTGCAATTAGAGGAATTCTCCCAAAGCCTAGTATATATTCTAAGACAATGCCACCACAACCTCCACTAACAAGATTTGTGAAATGAATTAGGTCCTCTGCATCTCTTCTTGTTCATGAAACTTTATCTTCTATTGTGATATCAAGAGCTCATAAATGTTGAGGATGTTATCCAATCCATTACAGGTAATGTTTATATTTATAGAATTGGGTTCTGTAATTAATTTTTTTTTATTATTTGTTTTTTCAGTAAAGAAAATTACATTAATGTAAGGGTTTTGGAAGGGATCTCAAAACCTTAGTACATCTAGATTGAAACTTAAATACATTAGGCTTAACAACCATCACAAAAATATCTATCAAAAATAGTAAGAAATCCAAAAGATAAAAACATAAGGATCTGCAAAATAGAAGGGATGATCCCATCCCAGGGGTCAATCCCATCCTAGGATGGGACCCAAAATTTGGGGTTGCATCATAAATTATCATCAGGGGTGATGTGGATATAATCTACATCCTTGAAGATAATACTGAGCTATGCATGGGTAGTGCCAAGGTCATTTACAACCTGTTAGAGGATGACCCACATGGATTTAATAGTTTTGGCAGCCATAGAGCGGGTGGCCACGGATTTGGCTAGGTGATTGAGAACCATATTGCAAAAATGACTCTTATCAATGGTAATATTTGACAGTCCTAAAGTGCTAATGTCATCAATCTTCTTCTCCACCCAAGTAGAGGTTTTGAAGAGTCATAATTTTTACCCGACTCATTGGTTTTGGTAGGGGAAGTCAAATCAATTTTGAGATTTTTTAGCTGCAAAGAGGTATGCATGTAGGAAGTGCTTCACTACTCTTGGATTATATTCAAGAACTTTTGGGGCCTTGATTTTGATCAAAGGAGGAGTAGGAGAGGTAAGTTAGGGTCTGATTCATCGCTAGAGACCTCCTGGATGTTGGTTTCGGTACTAGATTTATCGATAGACTTGGAAAGGGTGGAGAAGGAGGGAGGTAAAGGGGTAGATGGCAGGGGGTTGAAAGGGGTGGGTTGTGAGGGACCAAGGGTAAACAGAGAGGGGTCAATATCAGATTGAAAAGATCCAGGGGAGGCATGGTGGAAGGGGCTAAGGGGGGCGAGGGGAGAGGAGGGGCAAGGGATGTGGAGGGGGCGATGGTGATATAAGATCTAGAATAGGTATCGAGGGCATGCTTATAAAGGATATAATGTAGGCCTTGATGAATAGTATAGTAGGCTTTCCTAGTCTATTTTTTTTATAGATAGTTTAATTTATCTAAAAATGTAATCAAAGATATTGATTTTTTTGTTACCTCTAAAATGATTCAGGAAAGCAATATGGAAGCTTCAGAGAGTACAGTTAATTTTATCGACAGTGAAAAAATGAAGTATGGGAATCATTACATGGTTCCAAGGACTAGGGAGCTTGGTTATTTTAACACCCCCGTTAGTGATGAGGAGATCATTACATTTTTCTAGGAAGAACTCAAGCTCTGCTATCATTGAGTATTTGTATCTGCAAATGCTTCTCCCATCCGTAGGAATTCCGATCACCTTCACGAGCAGTTACACATCAATGGTAAACTCCAAACCATGAATAGAGACACATCCATCCTCCCAGGTACTAACAAAGGTGTTTGTAATGTCCTCCTTGTTATTGATAAATTTTCTTAGGAAAGGGAGGCAATTATGGAGGATATCCTCAACCACAGGGTCGAGGTTCAGGGTCAATGGTTCGAGGATTACCATGAGGGAAATTATACAAGTGGTTTTGGAATTGGGATGCAAAATATGTGAGTGAGGCTCAGTGAAATGAAAAGTACTTGGACATAGGCTCAAATTAACACTCCATCCATCATGCATTCCAAAAATATCGAGATTTAAGGTGTTATGGAGTGACATGGGGTGCGAAGGGTGGTAATTCATGGGATGTGTATCCATCAGCGATGCTTGAGCACTACGTAGGGGAGGAATGATGGTGAAGTGGTGATTATCACCAACATGATGGATAATCATGGAATAGGTAGTTATAACGTTCGGGTTGATTTTTTTACAATGATTTCCAAAGGTGGTGCAGATATGGATGCTCTTGGAATCAAGCTTAATATTAGAAAAGCACATGTGGCAAGGCACAATTCTAAAGTTGACAAGGTGGTTATTGGATAGACCCCAAGGATTAATTTCATGAGGTAAAATCACGTAATCGAGGCAAGACAATGCATCATGGATAATTTTTTTTATATGTATTCAGGGAAACATCCTAAACAAACTTCACAACTGACCCAATCCAAAGAGGCCACAACAACATCTGGTATAAGTAATTGTACTTAATTATTCATTTGATAATAAATATTGTTATAATTTTTTGTAGGGTCAACTCAATCTCATTGTAGACAGCGAATGATGACACCTCCACCACCATCGCCTCTACATCGGCCACAATGCATAAAAACTTCTAAAAAATCGACCAAATCAGGTCAAGAGACCAGATCAACATACAGTATGTGTAGTTAAAGTTTATCTTTCATTACAATATTATCTTAAATTATTTATTCTATTTTTTTAATGGGGCCTTAGGTCTATCACAATGGCCGATGTAGCAAAAGATGCCACCACTGCCTCCACAAAAAAATTAGTTTATGAGGGGTCAAAAAATACATGGAAAACAACTATTTACTACAAGGAGTTTAGGAGGCCATACTCAAATTGTTTCAGACTTTCCTAGTTTTTCAATGGGAAATATTTCCAATATTATGCGTGAGTTTCCTAAGTTGGATAATCCTCCCTTGGAACAGGATTATCTTTTACAAGGTTTATTTCTTGATATTTTTAAAGCTTTTGATGTGCTTCAAACTGAAGCATTGCAAACTTAAGGAAAAATAGCCATTGCTCACTGCTCCTCTTCCCCATCAAACTAGTCAACATGCTCCTCATACTGAGGATAAAAAATTAAAATTTTTAGAATCAATTTTATTAGCAGATAATTTGGAAGCCACAATAAAGGATAGTGTGCTTTCAGATATTTTAGAACTCAAAGAGTGGGAGTATCGGGAAAAAATTCTAATAAAAAATATTAATACTTGATACAATTTTTTTTTCAAAAAGATAAAATATGTTTTCTTTGGTTAGAAACACATTGAAAAGCTTGATGCTTGATTACATTAAGCAACTTCAACAAACATAAAGGCCACTAATTATGACAATGATGAAATTTTAGATCTCCTTTTGAATAGGCTAGAGAATTTGAATGCTGAAGATCAAGCGTATTTCAATAAATGGACAATTGATAAGAAAAAAGTTAAAGTGGAAAAGGCTGCCCAAGTAGTTGCAGAAGTAAATCATCAATATTTTTTAAATTAATTAATTTTTTAACACATTTAGACCTTTATTGACTAACATATTTTAATTTTTTTGTTGTGTAGTCTAATTTTGAGAATGTGAAGAATCAGGTGGAAAGCATGAAGGTGTTTTTTACCACTGCAAAGTAGAGTCTACTAAATGCTATTGAATTCAAAGAATGATTTTATAACACCATCAAAGAGAATAATTCCCTCATGAGAATAATCATTAAACATAATATGGATCCAAATATTTTGCTCAAGGAACATGAGAAAGAAATACCTGCGAAAGAAGATCCAGCTAAAGAGGAGAGGGCATTGATATATAGTTTGAAGACTGGTGAGGTGAACCTAAGGAGATTTGGTGCCATACAAGGAGAAAATTTTGGAACAAGGGGCCATGAACTACATAGAAGCAACATCTAGGTAAGGTCATGAGAAAAAGCAGTCAAATCCTTCAATTGGGTAAACACCTGAATCATGCCCTAGAACCAAATAGTATCAAAGTGGATGCACAGTTCACTAGTTTTGTAATGAAAATTTATTCGAAATAAATAAAAAACTTTTTCTAAATGTGTGATATTTTTGTATCATTTTTTTGTTTTATTATTTATTTGTAACGATTTACAATTTCTTGCTATTGCAACTATTGAAATAAGTGTTGAGATTTAAATGATTCATTTGCTTGTTGTTTTTTAAAATGACATTAATTGAATAAGATCTAATTTCTTATATTTTTAATTTAGTGCTAAATGATTCTTTCAAATAATCACAAACAAATGTGTCATGAAGAAGTTTAAGTTTCACTTTATTATCAATAAGCCATCCAATATTTAAAATACTCAATAAAACAAAGCAAGGCTATAATATAAAACATATAATTTTGTGAACAAAGGGTATGATATAAATTTAAAAATTTCATTACAAGTATGACATATTATTTGAAAAACACATTAATACAAAGAAAAATTCATAATTTTGAACAAAGGGTATTGTATTATTTAAAAAACTCATCAATCCAATGAAAAATTCATAATCCTAAATAATGTACATGTATGACATTATTTGCAAAATTCATCAATCCAAAAAAAATCATAATCATGATTCACAACATCAGGATTATAATAATATCATACAATATGTGTAAAATTCATCTATCCAATAAAAACCATTATCCTAAAGATATTTGTTGCAAAAATAATGTAAATTTTACATTGGAGGAAGTTGACACAAACAATTTCCATCTTGTCCTAAATCACTTGTATGCATAGTTGATCTTTGTGTCTCAACAATATAATCACTACAGTTATCATTTTCCTCCTCATCATCAATATTCGTGATACCTCTTCTATCCGCTATAGATTTCCAATATGCCAGAGCTCTCTCATAAGAAAACTTGTCCACCCCATAAGATGAGACATATATTCTCAAGCAGTTTTCTAAATATTTTATCTAATCTGTTATGAACTTTAGATTTCACAAAATATAATGCACTAAAAACTCTTTCGTCTTCCACTGATTCCAAAACTATTGTTTGACAAATTTCATATAAGCAGAAATATTTGCTCATTGTATGCTGTAAAACACTACTAGGGTACAAATTTTTCCATAAACGTATAATAGAACTTGGTTCACTAGGATTAGTCAAATGTGAAATTTGATCAACCATTATCATTTCAAAATATGATATTGATTGGTCAAAAGTTATTTATTCAAAATACCTTTGATCTCAGTACCGTTGACTTCCATGCGTTTAGCAAAATGTTGGATAAGTGTACCCATATATTTTATAAACAAGTAATTTTTACCGGTATAGTCTATTCTAAATCTCAAAACATGGGGTTAACGACACCCATCACTTCAAGCAACTCATCTCTTTGAAAATGATTTCTGATTTATTTTGTCAATGGTTATGCTATTTTTCTCAATTTAATCCTTGTATTCAGTAAAACTTCATCAAATATAATATATGTGATTAGCATTTGTTCATCATATTTAGTAGCTATATCTAATTGTTTATCAAAATCATATAAAGGTATCTATTTTTTGTGAAAATTAATACAAAGATAATCATTGATGTTGAATTTCAACAAACTATTTTGTTCATTGATATTTGTTAAAGTTCTCCAATCATCAAAGGATCCATAAAATTTTCACTTGACAATTATAACATATAAATACGTATACAAATTTGTTTTCTAATCCTGATAAAATCAACAATATAAACGAATCTTTGTTGTGCAAGTTTTACCAATGTATTCATTTTATGCAACATTAGAAGAATACCATATAAAGTGAGTAGTGTTTATAGGTCTCTCATACAATATAGCAAATATTGTGCTTTATCAACTGCCCTTCGATTATCATACATAAAGCCTACTAAGGATTTATATTATTTGAAAACTCTTCCTGCAGGTTGAAACAATGAAATCCATCTAGTATCTACATCTTTCAACATTTTTTTACCTTTTATAATTCCTAGTGCAAATAGTTGAAACTCTACAAACCTTTTTGGATTGCACAAAAAATAAGCATATACTTCATAGATGAGTTTTTTGACTCTTACAACATTTTCAAATGTGTTCACAATTTTGTATGTAAGATTCATTCTATAAGCCATGCAGTGAATTAGGATCAAATATGGGGTAGCTGATGTTTGAAGTCAAACACATAGACCATTTTTGTTACCTTACATTATAGCAGCACCATCAACTCCAACACATATTAATTTACTAGCAATTGCTACATCATCCATTCTAGCAATATCCTTGAAGCTAGTAATAACTTTGTAAAGAAATTCAACATTACAATTTTCCACCATCTTATGTATTGCTAGCAAATGAGGTTGCTTTACATGATTTTGAAAGGTGTAAACATGCATGCAAATCCAAGATATGTTGTCAACAACAATTTGTTGGAAATTTGAGCATGTTGTGTTGTCATTGATGTCAAGTGTTTGGTGCAAGGTAAAGTTCAATCTACTACAAGAAAATTGGTAAAAATAAATGGTTATAATATTTTATATTATAAGCCAAAGAGGTTGGTTAAGAAGTTGAAGGCAAAATTTTAAGCCCATGTTTTTAAAAGAAAAGAGAAAACATTATAATAATTAGGCCAAAAGGGCTTATTAAAAGGAAAATGAAAAAGTGCTTTGGACAAAGGTCTTAAAAGGAATCAAGTTGACGAAGGACTCCATGCAAAAGTATTGTTTAAATACTAAAGTTAAATAATATAATATTTAACACAAGGTTAAATATTATATTAAATATAAAATTAAATTTGAAATCGTCAAGGCACCAAATTTCAAATTTAAATGGAGGCAAATAAAGGTTTTCGTTGACGTCATAGCAATGCTTCAAATGCATATAAAAGGGAGGAGCTAAATCATTTTCAAAAGTTACCAATGTTAATGTGCAAGTCTTAATCGATCGTGGAGTGCAGAGCAAAGTATACAAAATATTTTTCATCGAGCAAGTTGTAGTGAATAAGGACAAGGAGGCGCACATTGTGTTTTAGCGAGGACGGGTAGCCCAAGTGGCAGGTGGGTCCTACATAAGGTATGGTAGAGAACAGGTCACGGTTTCAACTCCCCATGGAAGCAAAGTTTTTTATTGCATTTGAGAAGGGAGGAAGGAATATTGGCATTGGTTTCATTCCAGTCGTGGGGCCAGCCCAGTTGGCACTCTAGATCATGCTAGAGTGTGGGCACTGTGTGGTTCAGTTTTTGAATCTTGGTAGCGATGATGGTGGATGTGAGTAAGGATATTTTTGTATGTTGAGATTTTATTAAGTTCTTAACGAGGGAGTTATAAGGTTTTGCTTTTTGGTAATTAAAAGTGCTTTGTTTTTAAGGTTTCGAGAGATATAAGGGCAGTGTTTTTGATTTTTAATATTATGAGGATATTTTGAAATTGTTAGAATATGGTCATGTTTTATTAAATTGAAATATATTTTGAGAAAAAAGAGCAATAAGGTAGTTGAAGATATTTGATGTATGGCATGCACTTAGGGGTATTAAATTGTGATATTGTGATATAGGTGGATGTTATAAGTAGGAGTGATAAGGTATTGTTGTGGTTTATTTTGAGTGTGTATTTTTGATGAAAGGAAATATTAAGAGAGCTTGTTTATGATTAATATTCTCATGAGCATATTTTGAGGAAGGATATTATGGTTGTTTTGAAGTGGCATTAGAAAATTAGTTGTTTATGAGACAGGTTTTGAAGACATATCTTCATAAGAGCAAATTAAGAGGTATGGGCACATCATCCTTTGTTTAAAGTGTTTTATTGAAGTGAATGTTTTGGAACATAAGGTGGAGTGAAAAGGATTGTTTGATAAGCATTGTTGGAAATATTTGAGTGAGGATTTTGTGCTTCATTGTTGAATTTTTTGGAAACATTTGGGATAGAATTTGAGAACAATTTGTGCTTCTATTGTTAAAAGGGTTTGAGATATTTGAGCTAGATATTGTGAACTACTTGTACTAAGGTTGAAGACAAGTTAGTGCATCTTTGTGAAATATTTTGAACATTTATTTAAGAGATACTGATAGCAATTGTGAAGGTGTTTGAGTTCAATTTTATGAGGGAAATTGTGCATTGGTATTGTTGATATTTGAGAGAAATTTTGCAAGATATAGAGAGTGGTTAATTAAGTACAAGATCTGTAAGTTTGAAACATATTGATTTTTTGATAGAGCATATCATTCTCTATATGTTCTAGAGGTTAAAATAATTCTAAGTAGAATTTGTTTGTGTGAAGAAAGATTTTTGAAAGAGATTTAAGTTGTGTTGTATGCAAGTCTTTGAGAAGGCTTGAGGATAAAATTGAGTAAGTATTTGAGAAGGCTTGAGGATAGAATTGAGCAAGTATTTGAGAAGGCTTGAGGATATATTTGAGCAAGTATTATGAAGACTTGAAACAACATTGAGAGCATGTTTGATTGTTGATTTGTTCAAGCTTTGTGTTAAGGCTTGGGGTAGATTTGAGACAGAGTTTGGTGTAGATTTATATTCAGGGTTAGATCAAATTTGTGCTAGACTTGGGATAGAGTTTGGTACAAATTTGAGATAGAGATAGAGAATATTTGTGCTAGACTCAGGACATAGTTTTAGTGTAGATTTGTATGCAGAGTGAGAGCAGATTTGTGCTAGACTAGTGGCAAAGTTTGGTACATATTTGAGATAAATTTGAGAGTAGGCTTTGGAGGTGACAGAGAAAAGAGGACATCAATCTCTAGTGGATAGAGATCCATCATCCAGAGCAAGAGGAAAGAGTTATCCTATGGAGAGAGATCCACAAGCTAGAGTAGTAGGGGTAAAAGTCTTCTAGAAGATTACCAACCAGAGCAGAGGGGATAGAGTTATCCTATGGAGAGAGATCCACGAACTAGAGTAGAGGGGATAAAGTTCTCTAGTGGAGGATCCATGAACCTGAGTAGAGGATATAGAGTTCTCTTGTGGAGTGAGATCCGTGAACCAACTGGGGAGATAAAGTTCTTCTATGGAGAGAGATACACGAACTAGTTGAGGAGATAGAGTTCTCTTGGATCAAGTACCACAAAGCAGAGAAAAGGGGAAAGATTTCTTCTATGGAGAGAGATCCATAAATCATAGAATAGGGGATTGGTGTCTCCTTTGGATAAAGGTCCATAAACATTGTAATAGGGAATTGATTCCCAAAATATTTGTTGAGAAAGTTTAGAAGAAATATTTTCTCCATGGAGTAGACCACATTGGGTGAACCACATTAAATTTGTGTCTCTTGTGTGTGATTATTTATGCATTGCTTTGATTACTACTATCGATATTGCCATTGATAATATTGAATAATATTATTTGGGAAATAAAAGTAAAAGTTTGTCTTATACTGTTCACCCCCCCTCTCAGTATAAGCTCGTGTTCTTCACAATTACCTCATCAATAGAAAGTGAAATGAAATTAGAATTTTTAACTTTCTCTTTCAGGTCCTTCTCAACCAAATATAGATATTTTACCATTTTCCAACCACTTCAATTTGACCAATGGGCACTGGGGAGGTTTTGTACATCAACTAGTTGAAAGAGATGCTTAAAATCAATAAATTTTGACATAGGTCTACCTTTTTTAAGAATAGTAAATATGACAACAAACTGCAAGCTTTTTGAAACTAAAGTGATTTTATGAATTTTTTGAAATGTGTTGGAATCGTTCTACCCTTTTGAGCTAGTGTTTGTTTTTGTTTCATCTTTTTGTCATAGTCTTCTGCATATCTGACATATATGCATTCTGAAGCATCCTTCCACCTAATTGTTTTCTTAGTTGTTCCATTAGTTTCTTTTACTGTCATATAAAATTTACCATAATATTTTTCTATTGTATCCAACTTAAATTGCATCTTATGATATTTTCCTAGTTTCCAAGTACAAATAATGCATCTACATTTTGTTAGCATATCATTACCATTTTTTGGTTGCATTGGTTCAATAAACAAATATTTTTATGACCATTCAATCTAAATTGACCTTCCAATAGTCCATTCTGTTAACTTTCTACGTTTAGGTTTCTTAGTTGAAGATTCTCCAAAAGTGTGCATTTGCTTAGAATGATCATTTTCTTTTTGGATTTGTATGCTAGTTTCAAGATTCTATTCAAGTTGTTGCATGTCATTGTTGATCAAATTTTCATGATGTATCTCATCCTTCGGAATATCTTCTAGTGGAGGCATATTAGGATCAATTAGGTATTTTGCATTCAAATATGTTCTATATCATTTTTTTGAAATTACTTATTAAAATTACTATTAAGTAGGTAAAATGAGTATGTACCTTGTATTTGTGTAGGTTTCGATGCCTCATTGGATTTCAATGCCTCATTATATTTTGAGATATGGCTAAAATATTTTAGGATACTCTTTTTTCCATAATATTTTTCTCCCTTTTTTCCATTGGGAGTTGGAGCCATTGTACATGTAAAGGAAAATGTTAGAAAAAGAAAGCAATATTGAAAAAATTGGTTTCAATAACATGGCATTAATTGTGTGCTATAAGTTCATTTTTTTGAATCATAAGTGATGATTTGAATTATTGCAATGATCTTTTATTTTTTTCATCCATTTATAAGTTGATTGGTATTAAGATGTGGACGTCACTTGCTAAAAATTTAACAACATGTCCTAGGCCGATCCAATAACATTATAGCTACAAGCACTTAAAAGGATAGACAAAGCAAATATGCTTTTGTAACTTTTGTAACTTATATTGAAAGGAGATAAACTTTTCAAAGGAAAGGTAAAGAAAATATGCTTTTGTTCTATGGTACAGATCTTGATGAAGAAAAACTAACATGCATTGCTACCACCACTGAGATTATAGACACAAACAAAAGGAATCAAATAAGGTCTAACTGGTGATTTTTCTAAATTTAATTTTCTTTGAAGTACCGATATGATCTTTAGATAGCTATTAATAACTACCTAATAGCTAAAAATATTTTTTTGAACCAAAATATTCCAACATAATGCAAAATAATTAAAATATATAAGAAATAATCATGTCCTTATTAATAAAATTTATGGCAAACAAGTGGAGCATAGAAATCATGGTCTACCTATCATTGGTTGTGCTCATTATGTCATCGGTCATCTTCGTATGCCACCTATTTTCTTCGCTATGCCATCGATTATCTTCACTATGCCACTAGTCATATTCATTATGCCATCGATCATCTTCACTATGCCATCGGTCATATTCGCTATGTAAATATTAATCTTTGCTATGCCACCAGTCGTCCCTGCTATGCCATCGATCATCTTCATAATTCCATTGGTCATCTTCATTTTACCATCGATCATATTTGTTATGCCACCTATCATCTTCGCTATACCACTGGTCATCTTTGTTATGCCATCGATCATATTTGATATATCTTCGATCATCTTTGTTATGCCACCTATCATCTTTGTTATGCCACCTATCATACTTATTGTGCCAATGGTCATATTTGATATGCCTTCGATCATCTTCGTTACGCCATCAAGCATCATTCACTTATAGTCTTTTCTATGTGATCGAGCATATTTTTTTTGTAGTATGTTCTTTACAACCAGGTTTCGTTCGTTTGTAGTATTTACTCAGCTTCTTTTCTTTCGCTCATTTTTTGGCTTCTCTGCTTCTGCTCATTTTTTGGCTTCTTTGTTGCCGATCAAGGAGAACCAATGTTTAACATGTATGTTTAGGTATATATAGTGGGGATATAATAGGCGAATTTGTCTAGGTTAATAAAATTATATATAATTTTAAGGTAAAAAGATCCAAAATCTAGGTAGGAAGGTTGGCGATTTAAAATTTAAATAGTAAAAGTATTATAATTTTGGGGCAAATTGACCCTAAAAAAAATTCCCCAAAAAATTTTGGACGAATGGGCCGATGTCCCCATATTTGCCAATTTTAAATTTTAAAAACCCTAAAATTCATTAATTTACAATAATTTACCGCTATGCATAACCTTGGTATAGGAGATTACTAGATAATTCTATCATTATCCAGGCATCTATTGCAGAACCTTTCATGGACAAATTTGGTAGAATGAGTAATGAGTATTCTATTTTGTTTTAATTGAATGCTATGCAAATGCTCCCTTAAGAAACTATTCATGATTATAACACTATATTCATGAGTACCATGTACTTACCTTCTCCAAACATCAGATCTAATGAGGAACAAACATTACCATACTACATCAAGGGCTTGCAATGTGACTCTAGTATTAATATTTTATAATTTTAACCATGTCACTTTAGTTGCATATTTTGAAGAGGTGGCTCACATAGACGATATTCTAATTAGAGTAGGAAAATTACCTCTTAACCTACCTATGGTTTATGTTGCTCACATCACTCAAAACTATTAGATTCCTATATGTACACCCACCATCTCTCCCATTCCAAACACTTAATATTTAGATAATTCAACACATTCTACATACATCGTGATAGCAAAGTCAATATTTTTCGTCAGTCTTCACATTTTGACCTTAACTACCAACTTTGCTTACTCCATCGTAAACTAGTGATAATACTAAGACCATTGCTCAATTATTAAAACAATGTTAGCTCAATGTGAAGGAAATGAATAGAAAAATATTAGATTAGAATAATATGGAAAATATGTAGTGACAAGAGAATATCAAATTACAATAGCAAAATTAGCATTTGAGGAAAATCCTTACCTTATAAAGGATCAAGTACCCCATCAGAATGTCGAAAAAAACACAAATCAAGTGTAGAATAATATAATGAATATGAATTTAAAGATTAATATATTATGGTGTTTCTCTTATAATGCAAGTCATGATCCTACAAATTGTATAATGGTTATCATACATTCACAAACAAATCAATATGGTTAACAATGTCAATTCCAACAAGTTGCCACCATGGGGTAAATGGTACCAGTAATGAATCAACTAATAATGATAAACCCAGCCATCTACTAGCCACCTATTATAAGCCAACTAGTCTATTAGGTCCTAAATCAATCACAACAAGAAGTCCCAACATTAACAAATCCTAACAAAATTATTTTTGTCAACTTTAATGTAGTTGAAGGAGATAAGGACTCCACATTTGAGGATAATATGATATGTGTTAATCACTAAGAGATTAGAACTAGAGGTAAAATAAAGGTGATGGAAGAACAATCATAGATTAAAAATAGGTTGATGTAAAAAAGGGTACTCTAGTATTGAGGGAAATACTGCTATTATGTGTAAAAGATAATGTACTAGTGACCATTATATGACAAAAGAAATAAAAGGAGAATTTTGGAAAATATTAGTTAATATCCCCTAGACAAATACGTTGACTAAAAAGAAAAAACAAGTAGCTAAAGAAAAAAGAACCACAAAAAGATATAGGCTATCAACATGAGATAGGTAATCCCAAAAAGGGAAGGAATGAGAAAGAAAGAGATAGTTAGAAAAGGAGGTTCAATAACACCTTTTGTATCCCTCTCTCACCAGTGAACGATGTGCAGTAACCACCAAGCAGTATAAAAAATTTACAACATATAATAAAAGCAATTTTGTAAAATTCAAATACAATATAGCAAAGGAAATGAAGAAAATTGTGATAAAAGTGAGTATGCTAGAAATATTAGCTCTTCATAGACAAATAGATCTACTTCAATAAGCCCTCAAGTGAATATCCGAGTGCAGGTAAATGTCAAATAAAATGCAGCGGAATAATAAAATAGATTAAGACTTTATTTAAAGCATCTCCCATTCATTACATTGCAAACTATATTGAATATATAGGTAGGGGATAGGGAAATAGTAGGCGAAGAGGATAGGAGAAGGATAAGGGGTTAGGGAGTTGGAGAGATAAGGGAGAAGAAGGGATAGTGGAGGAAATGGAGGGATAAGGAGGAAGTTGAGGAGGGAATATAGGAGGGGAGTTTAGGAAGAAAAAATCTGCCGACAACGTGTGCCGACAAATTGTGCCGACAATTTGTTTTAGGTTTTCACACTTAGGGCTAGAAAACTAGATTTTTCTAAGCCACTTTTAGTGAGAACCCTGTTCACACTTGCAACATTCTCCCCCTTAAAGTTGAGAGGACTGACTACATAGTCTCTCAGCTTTACAAATTGAGCTTTAGTCATCGCCTTGGTGAAGATGTCAGCGACGTTCTCCAAAGTGTGACAATATTGAAGCTCAACAATGTCATGTTCCACCATATCTCTGATGAAGTGATACTTCATATCAAAATGTTTCGTTCTGCTATGGTGGACAGGATTATATGCCAACTGAATGGCACTGATGTTGTCGTAGTAGATTCTGGTCGGACCACTTTGTTGTTCTCCAATCTCTTCCAGTACTTTCCTTAGCCACAAGGCTTGAGTACTTGCATAAGTAACCGCTATATATTCAGATTCTGTTGAAGATAGCGCTACTACTGTCTGCTTTTTGAAACTCCAAGTTATTAGTCCTGATCCAAGACTAAAATAGTTTCGTGATGTTGACTTTCTGTCATCAATATTGCTACCCCAATCACTATCACTGAAGCCTACAAGCTTGATAGTATTACATTTATGGTACTGGATTCCAAAATCCAATGTACCTTTCACATATCTCAAAATTCTTTTAGCTACCTGCAAATGCAGCTCAAATGGGTTAGCCATAAATCTAGAAACAAGAGAAATAGCATACTGAATATCTGGTCTGGTGTTGGCGAGAAACATCAAACTCCCAACCATGCTTCTGAAAGTGGTCACGTAAACTTTTGATGCTCCATCATTTTTTCTTAATTGGATCCCATGTCCAACTGGAGTTGCAACTGGTTTGCAATGCTCCATAGCAAACTTCTTAAGCATGTCCCGAACATACTTATGTTGACAGATGAAGATCCCTGTATCTGACTGAGCATTAAGATCCTCCTCCACAACATTGGAAGAAAACAGTTCTCTTACGTTTCCTCCAATCTTGTATCAAGTAATCAAAAGTTATTAAAAACTTGTGGTGGCACTCCTTCCACTCTTCATGTGGGATCTCCTTCATCTTTGTTGCTACTCTTTCCTGCAAATAACCGAGTGCCCTCTTTTGATGAGCTACTCCCCCTTCATCAAAAACTTCTTCAAAAAATGACATTCCCATAATGTCACATGTATTGGTTCTCACTAACCAATCTAGCACATTTGTTTCATTATTCTGTCTATGATCTTCAAACCATATTTCATCTCCTAATACTCCTCCTGAGTATGTAATATGCATTGGAATTTCATTCATCTTTGATGTTGCTCCTCCATAACGCAAATGCTTGAGTGCCATATTTTGTTGATTAGCTCTCCCTTCAACAAAAGTCTCTCCTCTTGTGGTTTTCAGCAACCACTCTCTTACATCTTGATCATGATGGTCTTTAAACCATACTTTCACATTTTGATCATATTTTACATCTTCATCACTAAACAATACTCCACATGAGTATTTACAATTAATCATCTCACATAGATGATTATACCATACAATTCTTTCAGATATTTCTACACAAAATATCACAACAAATATGGCCATCCAATGACCAATTACATATGCAACATAAAGTTGCTCCTCACACAAATGTTCTCTCAAAACAATGGCTTTACAATATTCCTTCTCCCAAGGAATTTTAAACACATCATTTGGATCCATGTGACCCAAGTTCTTCATTACTGTCTTCGCTCCAAGAAGACTCTTCATCAAAGTTGTCTCAATGAGACAATCACCTTTAAATAATGCCTTTTGAAGATATTCACCTTTCTTTTCATACCTGCTCACAAAAAACAAATCATTAATCATAAAAATATTACCTTCACTATGATTAGACTTGGTGCTTCTCATAAAGCTGCTTTGTGGCAATTCTCCTTCATTGTATGTTGCTTCAAGAGCAATCATCAATTCTTCACTAAGAGTTCTCCTCCTTTGTTCAAGCCATGTTGGTGTGTTGAAACACCATTCATCCAAGCAATCATTCATTGGTGCTTTATCAAAACAAATATTTTTCTGCAATGTAGTCACTCCAAGTGAGTGATCTCCATCCACAATTGTCTCTTCAAGACAATTCTCAATCTCCTTTGATGATGCCTCCATTTCACCATGAAGTTCATCAATGACTATCTCCTTATTTTCTAGCTCCTCTTTGAGATAGAATTCCTCATACAAAATAGTTTTCACTCCTGATGAGTGATCTTCAATCATGAGTGATGTTTCCTTGGCCATTACAACAAGAAAATTAGCAGTCACATTGTTATTTTATGTTTCTATCTTATGTGCTTTCTCACTTTTCTTCTCCCAAATGAGATAATATTTTGTGCTCTTTTCTTCACACAACATATTGTTCTCTTTGAGATTCACAAAATCTCTCTTCACATAACCTTCTTGGACTGATGGACAAGAAGTATCTCTATTTGTCACTCCTGATGAGTGATATTCACAATTGAGCATGAAACTTATAGTCTTCATCTCCTCTTCATCAACAATGTCATGAGAATCAACATCCCATACTTCTTGTGAATCAATCTCATCTTTATATTTATCATTTTCTTCCCCTGTAGAGGAACAATTTTATCATCTCCTTCAAGGAGAGTTTTAGTTGCTCTTTCAAGAGAGCACACAACCATTCCAAGTGAATGGTCTTCAAGCCAATGGTCTTCCTTGAACATTGCTTTTCCAGAATCATGCCAACAATCTTGGTTGAGGTCATTTTCATCATTATTCTCATCCATGAGAATTTTAGGTGCATTCTCCATAATACACTCTTCATTTGTCTCTACTTTATGTGAGTGGTCTTCAACTATGCAACACTCCATGATGAGGGTTTCTCCATCATTATCTGCTTTATTCTCCTCCATGAGAATTGTAGATGCTTTGTTCATGAAGCATTCTGCAACAAATAACTGATGTGATGCCTTCTTCATAAGACACTCTTTTTCATATGTCTCCTCCATGAGACATTCTTCATCATACATCACCTCATCTAGGTGATCTGTAAGCAAGGAACACTCCAATGTGAGTGTTTCTCTTCCTTCAACTTCAAATTCTGCTTCCACTTTTGAATGATCTTCACAACAAGATCTTTGAGCAAGTGTCTCGTCCTTGAGACATTCATCCTTTTTGCTATCAATGTGAATGATTTCAAAGCATTCCATTCCTGCAAACAATTCATTAGTACAATTATTCTTTTCAGCTTTTTTGCCTCCTAAAAGAAATAATTGACTAGTACAATTTTCAATAACTGTAGGTGCCTCCCCCATGAAGCACAAATCTGGAATAGCAATACTTGGAGATTCAATCTCCCCATCAATCTCAACAATCTCTTCATCTGCATAACTCACAAAGCTTTTACAAGAAGCAATACGTCTCTTGCCTCCTCTTCCTTTTGTAGCATAAATACCTCTTCTTCTCAAATTTTCCTCATAGACTTTAGAAGCCTCTTCTTTCTGCAAAGAAACATCTTCAAAGAATAAGGGCTGATCTCTCTTTTTCTCATCCTCTTGTCCATGTAGGGATTTCATATTTTCGTCTTTCTTTTCTGTAATGTTACATTCCTCCATTCTTGAGAAATGGTCATCATTACTCTTTTCGTCACACATGTCGTCCTCTTCAAGGAAGAATTCAGCATCATAAGAATGTATGTATTCTTCAAATGACCTACCTTCATATGAGCCTTCACAAGAGTCTGCAAAAGGATCTAACTCAGAAACTTCTTCAAGGAAGCAAGGCTCCTCCTTGCTTAAACAATCTTCTTGATTGTCTCTCATGACTTTATGGGTGTCTGCATCAAACCCATAAGCATCCTTCAACACTTGCCATGCCACTGTAGCGGATTTACAATTAGCTATGAGAGGAAAAACACTATTTTCCATTCCTCTCCTCAAATCCATAAGGGCTAAGCAATTTTCATATTGCTTCTCCTTCTTCTCCTGCTTTTCTTCACCTTCAAGCAAGTTCCATTGTGGTGGTTCTTCATATCCTTCTTCTACTACATCCCAAAGACCTTTTCCTATCAACAAGGTCTTCATTTTTATAGACCAGTAATCATAGTCGCTACCATTGAATTTAGGGATGGATAGACTAGTACTTGCAGCCATTTCAACTACTTAAAAGCAAACTTTGATTTCACTGAGACAAGTAATTACAAAGCAAAGTAACTCTCTTACTGATTGCTTGTCATGGGTCTCCCAAAACTGGCTCTAGATCTGCTCTGGCTCCACTAGCTCTCGATTTACTGGCTCTGGCTCTGCTGGCTCTGGATTTACTGGCTTTGGCTCCACTTCAATATTGAACCCTTAAATGGGGTTCCAAGGGGCAGCGCCCCTGGCGTGCCACCCCCGTCACGAGATGGGGAGTCCAAAAAATTTTGGAGGTGCTAAACGGGCGCTCCGGAAGACTTCCCGTCACTTTTCCAGGTTCACAATATGCAAATTTTCAAGCCCCCTTGGGCGAGTTTTAATTGACCACAAAAAACTCTTCAAATAAGGCTTTAAAATTTTTCTAAAGTTTTTAAAAAAAAATTTAATAAATTTTTATATTTTATTTAAATTATCTTTTAAATTTATTATTAAAAAGATAATATTAAATAAATATATAATTTAAATTTATTAAATAATTTTAAAACTTTAAATAAAAAATAAAACCTTATAAAATTTTAAATAAAAATTTGTTTTACCTTTTCGTCACGCAGGGGATTCGACCCTGTGACCACCCTGAAAACAGCGGCGTGCTTTGCTGCTACACCACGGCCGCGGGCTGAAAAGAAACAGGGCTTATGCCCTTTTAATTTCCTCGACGGCAAACCTTTTAAAAAAAATATTTCCTCGGCGTGCGTAGAGCGGGATTCGACCCCGCGTCCGCCTGCGGGCTAGCGGACCAACTCAGCCGTTGGGCTATGTCCCTCGGACGGCTAACAGGTAGCGACGCAGCAATTTAAAGTCGGGGGCGGATGATTTAAAAAAAAAAAAAACTTTGATGTTTTTATCCCACACGCGGTGGGAATCGCCTGCGCAAGGGTTTATCAACCCGACAGCGCCACTAAAACAATGACTGCCTTCGGGCAGTCACGGGTGCCGAATTTTGCCGCCAATTCCTCCAATTGCCAACCGACACGTCAGCACGACACGTGCCAAAATTTTGGACCAATTACGCACTGCCACATCACACGCCTCATCAGCCAATCGGATGTCGCCACGTCAGCTACCGCCTCGATCCACGTGCTGTCTCGTCAGCACCTTGAAATCGGCGTCGCTGCCACCTGTCACCATTGCCATCTGTCACCTCGAGATTCATGCCGCTGCCAAGTGTCACCTCGGGATCCATGCCCGAACTACCTCAGGATCCGCCTCGAGATCCGAGCCTGCTGACGACCTCTATCCGTGCGCCTGACGCCTGCCTCGGGATGCATGCCCGCCTGGTCTCGCCTCGCCTCGAGAACCGTGCTCGCCTGGCCTCACCTAGGGAATCGTGCCCACTCTTCGCCAAAATTTGGCTCTGATACCAGTGAAGATCCGAGTGCAGGTAAATGTCAAATAAAATGCAACGGAATAATAAAATAGATTAAGACTTTATTTAAAGCATCTCCCATTCATTACATTGCAAACTATATTGAATATATAGGTAGGGGATAGGGAAATAGTCGGCGAAGAGGATAGGAGAAGGATAAGGGGTTAGGGAGTTGGAGAGATAAGGGAGAAGAAGGGATAGTGGAGGAAATGGAGGGATAAGGAGGAAGTTGAGGAGGGAATATAGGAGGGGAGTTTAGGAAGAAAAAATCTGCCGACAACGTGTGCCGACAAATTGTGCCGACAATTTGTTTTAGGTTTTCACACTTAGGGCTAGAAAACTAAATTTTTCTGAGCCACTTTTAGTGAGAACCCTGTTCACACTTGCAACATCAAGGAGTAGAAAAGAAGCTACACTATGAATGGGCAGTCTAAGTTAACCTAGTATGGTCCAAAAAAGCAACAAAACTTGATAGTAGAGGATGCTTCAGATATCTAAGTCAATGTAGGAGATATCTTGAATGCTCCAAAGCATAAAACCATTAAACCATCTCTATTTTATGTGACTCTAAAAATAATATTTTTAATTTAGTTGCTGAGTATATTCAGGGACTATTGCAATAGTAATTCTCAAGATTGTCTATGAAGAAATAGGTCTACCCTACACAAATACTGCTAGGAATTCAATTTAGATGGATGACATTCAAGTGAATTCTATTGGAGTTTAAATTATTTTAATCGTGACTATGGGAAATCATTCTAACTTAGTGGCAGTCTAAGAAGTTATAGTGGCAGTCTAAGAAGTTCTTCATTTTAGAATGTTTTTGTCAAGGGAATGGACACGTGAACTATCTGAGGATATATAATCGATGATGGATTATACCCATAAGAAGGTACCTCAGGATGGGAAGATGATACAAATTAAAAATGAGCCTCCATATAACTACTTTTTGCATAATATGGATAAACATGACATAGTAAATTAGAATGAGTTGCCTAATTTTATAGATAAAAAAATCATAAAAGGTAATCAAATATCCAAAATTAACATGATCATTGATGGAATTTTGGAGGATGAAGACTCAAAAGCTAACTTCAAAGAAACTAAGCTAGGGAATTACTTGATATCCAAATAACTTGGTAATATACTAGCTCTAAATAGACAACATGCCTAAATATTTGATGTCATATGGATCATGCATTTTTATGGTGCTAGAACTATAAATGGGCCTAGTGCAGACATCTGATTCATTAACTCATAAGGCATGTATATTAGTTTCATTTGTAGGCTATTATTCAATTGCATTAATAATGTATCTAGATACAAAGTTCTATATAATAGATTAAGGAAGGCTAAATATATGGGGGTTAATAATATAAAGATGTTTAGTAACTCCAAGTTATTCATCAATTAGGTTAATTCACAATGTGTCACTAAAAGCAAACACCTAAAGTCATAAAAGCATAGGGTCTAGGATTTTTTGGAAAGCTTGAAGAATTATGAAATCAAAGCAATTCCTTAGAAGATAAACACAAAGGAAAATAAATTGGCATCCATGGCAATAAGGTTTGACCCTACCATCAAATTGTGGGATAAATATAAGGATTTGGATGTGGATTTTAGACTAACGATCCTTGATAATTTTGACCACTCGCAAGTTTTCAACAATCATGAAAAAATAATTAAATACCATATCAAAAAATTTCAAATACTAAGAACAAAAATAAATGCAAGGAGAATATAAAGGATGAGGTAATTCATTTGAAATCCAACCAATTATTGAAGGTTTGGTCATGCTAGAGAATTTATTTAATTTGTATGACAATGTAAGGAAATCGAACATCAAGGTAAATATGCCCTTCTATAACCCAATTTAAATCATCAAAGGAAACAATTTTCTATTAGGTAAGGAAACCATCGAAGAAGAGATATGCCTATTCAAAGAGCTTTGTCAAAATTATAGAGACATAATTGCTTATTCCTATGAAGAGTTGAAGGTATATGATAAAATCATCATAGAGCATACTATTAAATTGGAGCCTAATATAGAGCTTTTAAAGCAAAAGCAAAGGCATTTGATGTTAGAAATAGATTATATTACATCATTTGGGTCATGTAAATGTACCTTCCTAGGTACATAATTAGGACATGTTGGAACAAAATCTGCCTTCGGTTAATAGTGTTGCGCCTTAGCCTTTACCAACATTGAATAGACAGATATTGCTTGAGATCATCTGTCTAGTCTCCAGAGAAGGTTGGTTCCTTTAAGTTTTTTAGATAAAAGGGGAACAAGAGAAAAGGGAAATATATCCTAAGCTAGAACTTTTATCATGGTATAGATTGGACAACAACAAACATTGATGATGCAGATTACTACTTTTAGAGTTTTCTTTATATCTTCTTTATAGAAAACATGAATTCCTGAGTGTGACTTTTAGATGTTCGTCTAAAAGCATGTAAATATATTTTAATGTTCAAATCTAGAAACAATATTTATACGTGCATAGTCCAGATTTCAAAACATATACATTATAAAACTTAGAATGGATAAAAGTTAAAACACCAGATACAGACACTTGCACACAGAAGTTTTGAAAGCCAAAAGAAGAAATCTTTTATTGCTTGTAATCCAGTACATGTACATCAAGCTTGTAAACGTCCAAGAGCTGACCCTTTTTCTAGAGTCGCTCACCCCTATATATACCCTAAAAGAGTATCTTTTTCTAAGTACATCTTACTATTTTACAAGCAATCATCTGCAGTTTCTAATAATACACAAGTCTTCTATGAATTAGATATCTTCTCTGCAGATTAGATTCTAAACGAGCCTGTCACATTTTCAATAATCTGGTAAGCCTTATCTATCCTAGATTTCTAATAATCATGTCAGAAATCACTTATTGGTGTTAGTGCATGCCTTTGATTTCCAAAAATACATTTTATTCCTTTACAGCTGGCGTGTCACGAAATCATGACATTCTTTCTTGCTTTGCTCTTTTGCCGTCTCCAGCTGCGAAAATGAGACATGTCATGAAATAATGACATTCTTCCCTTGCTTTGCTCTTCTACCACTTCCAGCCTCAAAAATGAGACATGTCGTGAAATCGTGACATTCTTTCCTTGCTTTGCTTTTCTGTCGCTTCCAGCTGCGAAAATGAGACATGTCATGAAATCGTGACATTCGTATCTTGCTTTGCTCTTCTGTCGCTTTTAGCCATGAAAATCATGTTGCGAAATCATGACATTCGTCTCTTGTTTTGCTCTTCTGCCGCTTCCAACCGTAAAAATGAGACATATCGTGAAATCGTGACATTCTTTCCTTGCTTTGCTCTTTGCTTTGGATCGCAAAAATGCAACATGTCGCGATATCGTGACACTTTTGCCTCCTTGCTCCCTTTTGTTGCTCTTAGCCGTGAAAATGCAACATGTCGCGATATCGTGACACTTTTGCCTCCTTGCTCCATTTTTTTTCTCTTAGCCGCAAAAATGCAACATGTCGCGATATCGTGACACTTTTGCCTCCTTGCTATTTCTCTTTGTTTTTGCTCATGAAAATGCAACAGGTCGCGATATCGTGACACTTTTTCCTCCTCGCTCTTTCTCTTTGCTTTGGATCGTGAAAATGCAACATGTCGTGATATCGTGACACTTTTGCCTCCTTGCTCCCTTTTGTTTCTCTTAGCCACGAAAATGCAACATGTCGCGATATCCCGACACTTTTGCCTCCTTGTTATTTCTCTTTGCTTTTGCTCGCGAAAATGCAACATGTCGCGATATCATGACACTTTTTCCTCCTCGCTCTTTCTCTTTGCTTTGGATCGCGAAAATGCAACATGTCACGATATCGAGACACTTTTTCCTCCTTGCTCTTTCTCTTCACTTTGGACCGTGAAAATGCAACATGTCATGATATCACGACACTTTTCCCCGCTTGTGGTGTTTTGCTTTTTCTTTGATCTTTAGCATATGGGCCACTTTAGTCTTCTTGGAAAATATGCAAAAAGGTGCATCAGCTGTTTTTCTGTAGTTAGTCACTTTTGGACTAATAGGACATTAGATTACTTTAGGGGGAAGTTATCTAGTTACTTCATGCAATGTAATAAATGCACAAGTGTCAATGTGCAAGTTGTATATGTGCAAGGTGTCCCTTGCACAACTAGGTAGAGTGTTGGCCAAGGAACCTATCTTCCTATATAAAAAGGGCCTCATTGTAACAAGGAGAATATAGAAGCTCAAAGCATATTCATAGGTAGTAGCATAGTGTTGTGTAGATCACCATATATTGGTGATGGGTGCAATGTAGTCCAATAGCTTTGTTCATGGAGTGTCCATTTCCTCCATAGCTACATTGTATTCATTTTTATCATTTCTATTTATAGCATATTTTAGTCATCTCATAGATTTACTTTCTTTCATATTATTTTGCATCTTGTGATTGTTATCTCCCATTGCACACTATATCAAAATCTAACAATGGTATCAGAGCCATGGTAGATCTAGCCATAGTAGATCAATAGGAAAACCACCATTATCATTGAGCCTAAGTTTTTTTTCAACCTGATGCACTTGCTTGGACCAACCACTGTCAAAAAATCTCAGAAGAGTCTAGGTGGTAGAATTAGGGAGAGCCACAAGTGAGGACTGAAAGAAATATCAGTTCCAGAAATACTGAGATTACATTTGGCTAGAGTCTTTCCATAGAGTTGCAGGAAAAACTCGTGAAGACTAGGACTCAACATTCAATCCACTAGATTGACAAATCAACTAGTGAAGATCATTCAAGATATCTAGAATTTGTTAACTATTACCCAAAGTTTCTTTTGTTGCAAAAAATTAATTCTCAGATGATTGGGACACCTCCTACAATAGAAATCTAGGAGACTTCAACTTCATTGCCCGAAGGTCGGTGTGCCTTCATAGTGCAGATATTAGTTCCTTGTGCAAGAAAATAATACTGTGGAAGAAGACTTTTGGAGAAGAGTCATGGTGAAGTTAGGAGACTGGAGATCTCCATTGCTAGATTGAGAACTTCACAGAATAAGAGAAGGCCATAGTAGCCTTGATCTAGAATAAAATGCCATAGAAGCCTTGATCTAGAAGAAAAGGCCACATAAGCCTTGTTCTAGAATAAAATGCCATAGAAGCCTTGATCTAGAAGAAAAGGCCACATAAGCCTTGATATTGAAGAAAAGGCCACAGAAGCCTTGATATTGAAGAAAAGGCCACAAAAGCCTTGATATTGAATAAAAGGCCACAGAAGCCTTGATACTAAATAAAAGGCCACATAAGCCTTGATACTAAAAAAATGCCACAAAAGCCTTGATCCTGAAGAAGACTCCAGAAGAGAGTATCTGATTCAGAAGTAGATTAAGATTTTAGTACTAATACTTTGTTGCAGGGAAAGGAGATTCAGTGAGTTGGGAAACTTCCTACAAGAAAGTTAGGAAGAGTATCTTCTTCAGAATCAATCCAACACCTGAAGCAAAATTGAAGGTAAAGAGATCATGAGAAGATCTCATTGAAGAACTTCCAATATTGGAAGAAGAAGGACTAGGAGAGTCCTGCTCGAATCCAAAAGCAGTAGAATCAGAGATCCAGAAGAAGATCTCACCACCAACACTTCCAGGAGTAGAAGGTTGAAGAAAAGGTCTCAAGGAAGACCAGAAGAAGCTGCAAGATCAAAGACCTTGGGGAGGTCTCAATGAGCATCCAGTAAAAGGCTTGGAGAGCCTTACTAAAGAAATCATCAAAGGAGAACTCATTGAAGAAGAAGAATTTGGCAAGGAGTGCCAAATCTTAGAAGACCTCAAGACATTTAGAATCTTGAGAAGATTTGGGATAATTATCGCCATCCGACAACAAGCCCAAAATAAGAAGAAGAATTTGGCAAGGAGTGCCAAATCTCATAAGACCTCAAGACATTCAAAATCTTGAGAAGAAGATCCTGCTTGAAGTCAGAATTCGACAAGAAGACTTCAAGATAGGAGAAGCCTGCCAAATCCAAGAGATTTGAAGATTACCTCTCACAACAAGAAGGCATTATTTGCTGAGATAAAGACTTCTAAAAATCTACAACAAAAATGAGGAGACTACAAGAGGAGAACAAGCCACCAAATCCTAGGCTCGTGAAAGAAATTTTGAGACCATATTTTGGTGAAGAAGGAGCTGTTTAGGATAGCCTACAAAGAGCTGCAAGATCTTACTCAAGGTAGCAACTTGGTGATCTTAGACACCAAGATCTACATCCTCTACAAAAGCTACATCCTCTACAAAATCTTTCATAAAAATATAAACTATTGGTGCAAGTAGATTCATTAATTGGATTACTTATCATATTTGTTAAAGCACCTTAATTTGGATTAAAGTTGCAAGAGAGGAAAATTGGATTACAGTCTTCAAAAGTGCAAAAAGAGAAAAGTTCCTTTTAAGGTTCATTTGCACATTAGTTAGGAGTTGATTAGATTTCAGAACTACATCTATCAACTACCTATCATCTACTTTGGAAAAATAAAAAGAAGACTAAGTCCTACAATATTAATTGTAGTGAAATTGCAGAATAACTCTTGAAGATTCATTTCAGATTATTCTTGATTAGTTGCAGTAAATTGATTAAGTGCATTTATTTTGAGAGTTTATTGGAGTGATAAGGTGAAATTTTTAGTGCATTAAAAGTGAAATATTATTAGATTCATTTGCACTATTCTATTGCTCTCAAAAATATTATTGTTTGTGTTCTTGAGAAGGGCACAAAATCAAAATTTGACAAAGTGTCTAAAGACACTATTAGTGCACAAAAATATGCAACACATAGTGGCCAAGTGAAGCCACCAAAATAGGTTAGAATCCTCCAAAACTTGGAGAAGAAGACAACTAACCAAAATCAGAAATAGAAGCTTCAAATATTGAGACTTGGTGAGTCTCAAATCCAAAGCATTACAGGGTTAGTTGCAAGGAGAAAAGTGCAGAAAATTGCATCAAATAAGGAGCTTCTATCTACTTCTATCTAAGCTTGGATTTGTCATCAAAGTATCCAAGCAAAAATGGGAAGGTGTCTAATCAAAGAGACAACCTCAAAACCCCTACATTGCATTCAAAAATTCTGCCACAAAACCAGAAATTCAGACCTGAAAAAGGAGTGCAAAAGAGGGTGCAATAAAGGTTATTTTATACATAAATTTGTTACATTGTATTGCACTATCCTAATATGGTTTATACAGGAAAGAGGGCAGATTTGAAGGTGCCTCAAAGGCACAATATCTACAGGGTAAACCAGCCAAAGACAGTCGAATACTAGCACTCTCCAAGCAAGGCAAAAGAACACCATAGAAAGGTTATATTCCCTACTTCTTGGACAACCAAACCTAAAAGAATCAAGGCACAAAACAAAGGGAGAAACAACATTATATTCAAGAGCAACGTTGTCTACAAAAGGAGGACATATAACAGGTGTGAAAATAAGAAGAATAAGGCACCATTGGAGTGTTTCAAACTCCACATTTGCATTGCTCAAAATTGGTGCTCAAGCCTCCAAATCGTTGCTCCTCATTCCAACTGGAAACAACTCACAAGCAAGTGCCATTGAACGAAGGAGGAGCTAGAAATTTTATAGGGTTTAAAGAACCTCCAAAGGGTACATTGAAGAAGCGTTAGAGAAGACATCCATGCACAAGGAGGGAGTGACACTTGTCACTTGAGGCAAAACCCTAACGCTCCTCACACGAGCACTCATCTTGACCAAGAAAGGAGTTACTAACAATAGGTTGGTGCATTGAGAATGTATGAGACACTTGTCCACAAAGAGACCAAGTGCTCCACTAAAGAATGTAACGTTCATACGTTACTCAAAGGAAGATACAAGTGTCTTCTAGCACCTTCTACTCCTCAAGTGCTCAAGAAGAAAATGGATGTGCCACTTGGCACTTAATACAAGATTCTCCTCCATTTTAAGGGTACCAAAGACCAAGGACTTGGAAGCATTCAGTAGCATTCATCCACATTCAACACTCTAGAGTCTTCATGCACAGGACCAAGTTGCAGCGTGGAAGCAAGGTGGAAGAGCCTTTAATGCTCTAGTCAAAGGAGGTCAAAGGTAGAGATTAAAGGTGCCATAGTTGAAGCATTAAATCCAAGGAGGATTCCAAGCTTTCCATTGGAGGGAATGGTCAAAGTAAATACACTCACATTGCAACCATATCACATCTAAAAACAACATCGATTATTATGGTATTCGAATATTACAAGGTGAGATTTATTCCCTACTTTAATGTGCTTTCATTTCAAGGAGTTATAAGGTTGATAAATCAAGGTTAAACTTAGAAGAAATTAACCATATTGAAAGCAAAGCATCAAAGGGAATAATTTATCAAATTAATATAATATTTGCAATATTAACCTTAGGAGTAATAAGGATTTCTACTAGAAATTGATTTTAAAATATTTGCAAATATTATTGTGGTCTAATTTTCCAAAATTTGGGAGTTATAAGGGTTACTACATCAAATTAATTTATTGGAAATTAGATACACTAAAATTAAATCCTAAAGGGATATTAAAAGGGGTTTATCAAAGCATTTCAAAGGTTGGAATTTAGCAATTTACTTGTCTCAAAATTTCACAAAAAGGGACAAAAGAGATCCAACATTAAACCTCTTCAAATTTGGGAAAAGTGCTTAGTTCAATAGGAGCAATAAGGGATAATAGAAAAGTTGATTTTTGATATTTACAAAACTTTACAAAATCAACCAAAAATTGAACTACAATTTACAAAAGCACTATATTCATCTTATATATTATCCAAAACATACTAGGGAGTCATAAGGCATTCTACAAAACTTGGTAATATCAACATTTATCAAATATTATCAAGTTGTAAATCCATTGGGAAAATATAAGCTTTCTACAAAATCTAAAATTCCATTAGGTGTATATACTCTCATCACTAGGGAGATATAAGGAAGTCTACAAAACCTAAGGATTGATAAAGGTTTTATAAAATCAAGCTTATATATTTAGGAAGCCATAAGATAATAGCTTTCTATATCCTAAACTAGGGAGCCATAAGGATGTCTACTTCCCAAAATACTGCAAACACCAATAAGAATAATTGCTTCAGAAAGGAAAAAGCCAGTGCCATAAAACTTGGGATCATGAATCTACTCATGAAATCTGAAGGAATGTTAGACCTAACTTCAAAAGTAATCCATAGTGAAGCCTTAGAAGATAATTTTGATACTATGGAATGCTATCTTCAAACCCATCTCAATGAAGCAATTGACAATGGAAAAAGTGACATTTCACTTTCCTTAGACTTTGTGAGCATATTATACATGGCATTGCTCACATATAAACACTACAAGGATGAAAATGTAGAACAAAAAGGATTGATAGAACTACTCAAAAATAAGGCAAAACTTAATGAATCATATCTAGAAAAGCTTTTTCAATCCTCATGCAACATTGGCACTTCAGGTTCTACTAACTCAAGATCTTATCATGATGCCTTAAGTGGTTGTTCAAAAATTTTTATACAGATTGAAGACAGGAAAGGAGAATCTTCCTTACAAGAACCAAGTAGCAACACAACCACCTATGAGAGCACATAAATCGAAATCAAAGGCAAAGCTAAAGATGAAGAAGACGAAGCAGATAAAGGAGGAATACAATGCAAAGTCAATTGAAAGAAGAACCTTTAGCTACAACTACAACTTACTTTGCATCATCTGAAGACATAGTAAGCGATGAAGAAGAATACAAATTCCATTATCCAATGGAAGGAGATCCACATTGAAGACTAAAGTCTTCAATACCCAAATAATGTAATACAATGGGGTGTTAGAAATAGATTATATTACATCATTTGGGTCATGTAAATGTACCTTCCTAGGTACATACTTGGGACATTAGATTACTTTAGGGGGAAGTTATCTAGTTACTTCATGCAATGTAATAAATGCACAAGTGTCAATGTGCAAGTTGTATATGTGCAAGGTGTCCCTTGCACAACTAGGTAGAGTGTTGGCCAAGGAACCTATCTTCCTATATAAAAAGGGCCTCATTGTAACAAGTAGAATATAGAAGCTCAGAGCATATTCGTAGGTAGTAGCATAGTGCTGTGTAGATCACCATATATTGGTGATGGGTGCAATGTAGTCCAATAGCTACATTGTATTCATTTCCATGTTTTCTATTTATAGCATATTTCAATCATCTCGTAGATTTACTTTCTTTCATATTATTTTGCATCTTGTGATTGCTATCTCCCATTGCACACTGTATCAAAATCTAACATGTGAACCCTAAAATTAAAGTAATTATAAAAGGGTATTTTAAAACTCCTATAATCATAAATTATCTACCCAATTAAACACTCGACTTAGATAGCTAGCCTAGTATCGAATTAGAATAAATATGGTGATATCAGGCTATATGTTGATTTCAATAATTTAAATAGGGATTCATTAAAGGATCCCTTCCCTCTATCTACCATAGATAATTTTTTTACAGAAGGTGGTAGAATCATAAATTTCATCACTTTTGGATGGATTATCAAGGTAAAATAAGATTTAGGTCAAGGATGATGATCAACACAAAAAAACTTTTATCACCAAATGTGGGACCTTTGCATTCCAATGAATGCATTTTGGTCTATCGAACATTGAGGCTCCCTTCCATTGATACATAAATATTGCCTTTGTAGGTTTGGTAGGTAAGATCATACTTATATAACTTGATGATTAAACTACCTTTTCAAAATATATAACACTTAGGATCTATCTATAAAAGATATAGGTAGTATGTATCTAACTTAACCCTAAAAGTTGATTTTCATGGTACAAGAAGGAAATATTTTAGGGCATGTGGTGTCTAAATATGGCCTAGCCATAGATCCCAATAAGATAAAGTTAATCCAAGAACTCCCCTTATCCACATCTAAATAATCTAGTTTTTTCTAGGTCAAATCTAGTTTTTAGCTAAGTTCATAACCAATTTCATACAACTCGTCAAGCCAATCAATAAACTATTGAAAAATTAGGTAAAAAGAACTTCTAGGATGTAAAGGATACAACTACCAAATCCCTAATTCTCATCAATATTTATTTCTCCAAAGAATGTAGGTTTTTATATATTTGGGATAAATGAAACCATTATTGCAATATTGACTTAGAATAATTATACAGATGAGGAGCATATGATTTTATTCATGATCTAAGTGAATAAATATAAATAAATGTATAAATTTATTAAAATAATAAGTGTATTTTATAATGAGATCCTTGAGGAAATATAGATACTACCTGTGCCAAAATAAAACTACCATCTTTATAGTCCACCTTTATATCCAATCCATTGTGTTGCATGGTGAACTAGGGAAAAAGAGAGTAGGATGGATAAATAAGATCCAATAATTTGACATAGAAATAAATATCACTAATATTATCAAGGGTAGAGATCTATGTGAAAACCTTGCTATGTCATCTCTAAGACATCAGGTAACTTTGGTAGAAGAGATAGAACCAAATGACTAGCTAGGTTGGATGGGAGACATCAGGAGGTATATGATATTTAGATAGGTCCTTAAGGGATTAACACCAAAAGAGAGGGTTTGATTCAGGAAAAAAGCAATGCCTTATGTATGGCTAGACAATATACTTTTATGAAAGGGATATAATGGAGTTCTGCTAAGAGGATAGGACAAAAGTGCTAACTAAATAATATCATGATAAAGGGGGACATTATTTAATCTAGACCACAACATATAATATTTTAAGAGTGGGATATAATTGTTTTGCCATCCTTTTTTATTACTTCCAATGGGTCAAAGAGTGCAATGCTTATTGTACATTTAGATGAGTGTCAAACTATGGAAATTTTGATATATACACAATCTTAAGTTGGTGATGGTATGTTACCATACAACTCTCGTGCACAAGAAAATATTAGTACATCATGAAAAATAGTGTTAATGGAATATATTGTATAATATAAATAAATTATAATAGTACATAGATTCTCACTATA
Organism: Wollemia nobilis; assembly: GCA_028583015.1. Taxonomy (NCBI): domain Eukaryota; kingdom Viridiplantae; phylum Streptophyta; class Pinopsida; order Araucariales; family Araucariaceae; genus Wollemia; species Wollemia nobilis. The sequence continues at coordinate 17,588,577 of JAQPPZ010016946.1, read as the reverse complement.
TTATCTAATAAGAGAATGTAGTCCTCCTGTTGAGCCTCCACCTCCTATAGACGCTCAATGACTATGATTCATACTCTTACTTTGACTATCTTGGACACACCTTGGACAAGGAGATAATATTTCTCATCTATCTTGGCTTGCTATCTCTCACTCACACCCTAGATTCTCTATTACTTATTTGAGCTCACACTTGCTCAACTCAATTTGACTTGTCTCCCATGAGGGTCATCTTCCTTATTTATAGGCTCATGGAAATTAGATATTACGTGCATGGAGAACTCTATATGGAAACACTCTCTATAGATATCCTTTTTGGACTATTTCAATAGTATCAATATATTTGATATCTATTTCTTGACCTTTTCTTATGACCTTTTTTAATTGCATGAGATAGTCTAAATATCACATATTTCTAGAGATTTTCCTTTTGGACTTTTCCTATAATTACATAATACTTCCAAAAGTACTTTTGAATTATGTTTTGGAATTTTACTATAGTTTCTAAAAGTGCTTTTGACTATCTTGGATTTTTAGAGATTTTATTATTATCAACATGTCCCCTTGGGACAAAGACTATATAATTTTACTATTCATTTATATTATTCATTGTTACAATTCACTATCGCTATTTAATTTTTATTATTCATTGTGATATGTTCCTATTACAATATTCCTTTTATACTCCTTTTGTACAAACATTCTATTCTTTAATAGTTATCATAACCTTCTTGGTGAAGTTTCTTCACTACAAGTGCCCCAAACAAGCTACTAAGTTGTAATCTTCTCTAACAAGCCATCCCACCATATATTCTACACGCTTATGCACATGCAAATAATCAATTTTTTTTTTATGTTGATATATCCTCATTTTAATTTATACTTTATCCTTGGAGTAGGCCCGATCTCCTTTGGGGGATGAAATAACTTGAGTTTATCATGGTTCACCCATTTCTTGATAAGCCTTCTATCCAGCTCCTCAAGCTTTTAGCTCTTATTGTCATGCATGACTACTATTTGATAGGGTTCCATATAAATTGGTGGAAACTTTTTGTGCTTCCTCTTTTTATGTCTAACATTATACACCATCACCATGTCATTAACCTTGAAGGGGGACCACTTCATATTTTTGTCTCAATACTCTTTTTTATTTCATCTTCTTCTTTGCAATGTGGTTCTACATTGCTTGTTGTATTTCATCTAGCTGGTGTAGTTGTACCACCTAATAATTCATGGATTTATTTTAATATTTCTATCATGTATCATAATTAGTATTATGGGTACATCATATTCCATGGGAAGGACAAGATCAATGCCATACATCAACTAGATTGGGGAATACCTTGTGGCTAACTTGAGTGTGGTCCTATAATACCATTGTGCAGCATGGATTCTTCTGTCTCGTGTTAAATTGTAAAGCTACATCCTTTATAAGGAGTTAACATAGAAAATAATTTATTTGTTCCATCTACCCATGAGTACTCAGTTTATGTGTAGTCACCTTCCTATTCTTGATCACAAATTGAGTGGTCAAATATTCCACCACTTTATTTATAAAATGAATACCCTAATTAGATATAATATTCATTAGGCATCCAAAGTTTGATGAACTATGCAACTTCTTCCTCTTTCTCACACTTCACTAACCAATTTTCAACCCACTTAATCAAGTAATTTGTGCTAACAATGACATATTTGTTCCTTCATGTTATTACAATAAGGGGTAAAAAATATCAATTCCCCACTTCTCAAAGGGTCCAAGAGGAAATACAAAATATAAGTGGGTGGATACTATCATACAAATCCTAAAGGACAAGCACACATCACATATTTTACAATACTCCATACAATATTTGAAGAGTGTTGGCTAGTGATATCTTGCATCTAAAATCCTTCTTGTTGTAAACTTCATAGAAAAGTGTCCTCCACACACACCATCATGGGACTATATAATCAATTATTTTCCTTGCTCTTGACAAACCACTTGTAGATACTTCCCATATGATCCTAATCAATATAGGACTTTCTACATTATTGAATAGGGTCAACTGGCTTGAGAAATCCTCCTCTTCATTTTTGGTGTTGGACAATTTGGAAACCTGAATTTGGTTAAGTATCACTATATGTATACATATTCCTCTAGACTAGATTCTACTAATAGCAATATTACTTTAGAAACTTATAATTAATACATTTAAATCCAACTCATTCATATGCTCTCAAAAGAGCATTTCATTGATATGCTTCTTACTCGGTTAGTCAACAATGTCAAAATTAAATTCTTACAATAGGAGAATCTATTTGGCTATCCTTCCTAAAATATTGGGATTATTAACAACATGAGGGCAACATTGAATAATTTACAATAATACAATAAAAAAAAATTGGAGCAAATATTATATTCTTATTATTTGGGATAATTTTGGCAGAGTTTCAGTACTCTGTTACAATATCCTCATAGGCTCTGGAAGAGCTCACACACTTTCTACAATGTAAAATTCTTCTTTATAAAAGAAAACCCTAAAAATACCTTAAGTAAGAAAAAAATAAAGCAAACCCTAACCCTAGCAAATCACATCCGTCGGATCTACATCGATGGTGTTTATTACATGTCTTAGTATTTCGGCCATAAATTTTGACTCGGGTGTCCGTTTGAGCCCATTTTTTTAGATTGCACAGATTTTGAAGCTCTACGATTTCATTTTGTCTCCTCTAAGATGAGATGCTTTCCAAGGCTGAAAAAATCATCTAACAACCCAAATTTTCATTTTAATATATGGCTGGCTAGATTTCTAACATTCTCCCCCTTGCTGGTAAGGGGACTGACTATCAAGTTCCTTAGCAGCAAAAACTAAGGTTTTACTACTCCCTTAGTAAAAATATTTGCTACTTGATTGTGTGTGGAGAAATACCTCAATTTAACTTGTTCCTTCTCTACCATGTCCCGAATGAAGTGGTACTTGATGTCAAAATGCTTGGACCTAGTATGGTGGATAGGATTATGTGCCAACTTAATGGCACTCTGATTATCATAGAATAAATTAGTTGGAGTCCCTTGCTTCTCCCTAATCTATCCTAACACCTTTCAAATCCATAATGCTTGTGCACTTGTCGATGTAAGTGTAATATAATATGCTTCAGTAGAAGACAACGCCACTATAGCTTATTTCTTGGAAATCCATGTCACCAAACCTGAACTAAGAGAAAAGCAGTGCCTACTCGTGGATTTATTGTCATCAATATTACTGCCACAATCACTGTCACTGAATCCCACTAACTTCAAATTCTGTCTGTGAGTAGTGGATCCCATAATCAATTTTTCCATGAACATACCTCAAAATTCTATTCGTTGCCTTCAAATGTAACTGTGATGGATTAGCCATATACCTGGAACACTGTGAAACAGAAAAGCATATATCCATCCTAGTGTTACAAAGGAACATAAGGCTACCAACAATACTCCTGTACTCTATTTTGTTTGCCCTTTCAACTCCATCCTCCAAACTCAAGATCTCCCCGTATGGAATGGGTGTTGCTACAACTTTACATTCACTCAAAAAAAATCTCTTCAACATATCCCTTACATATTTGGATTGACAAACAAAAATATCATTTCTAGTTTTATGTACTTTTATCCCAAGAAAATAACTCATAAAACCCAAATCAAACATCTCAAACTCCTTCATATCATGTTTAAAAGAATCATTCAAAGAATAACTACTCCACATAAATAATATATCATGAACATAAAGGCATACAATAAGAATATCATTACCTTCCCTTTTGTAGTACAAAGTGGGCTCACTCTTACTCCTTCAAAATTACACTACAGGAAGTAGTCATGGATTCTAGCATACCAAGCTCTTGGAGCTTACTTCAGCCCATATAGAGCCTTCTTCAACCTATATACTTGATCTTCTTTTCCTTGTCAAAAAAACCTTGTGGATGTTCCACATATACTTCATCTAAATACCCATTGATAAATGCACTTTTGACATCCATATGATGCACCCTCCACATTTTATGAGCTACCAATGATAGCAACATCCTTATTGTTTCTTGCCTTGCCACTGGAGCAAATGTTTCCTCATAGTCCAAACCATATTTCTGAGTGAAACCCTTTGCTACCAACCATGCCTTGTACCTCTCAATAGATCCATCACCATTCTTCTTGATCTTGTAGACCCACTTGCATCCTACATATTTCCTATTCTTAGGCAATTCACACAACTCCCAAGTATCATTCTTTTCAATAGAATGAATTTCTTCTTGTATAGCCTTCATCCACACTTTGTTAGTACTAGCATGCTCAAAACATGAAGGATCAAAATCATCAACAACAACTTTTGAAACTTGTGAAACAAGTGCATAGTTTACAACATCACCTTTGGGATCTCCACTGTCATCATCTCCATAAATATGTAGGTTCTCTAACCTCTCTATTACTGCATTCATCTTTGTATGTTGACTCCTTGTCACCCTCTTATGGAAATTTTTATCAAGAATTTGAGATTCTGGGTGATCCTTCAACAATATTTTATCTTTTCCTTTGGTCGGTGGTGATGGAGGTGGAGAACTACTAGAAGAACCTTCTCTTGGATTTAAAGGTGCACTTGTAGAAGATGAAATGGAAAATTTTTCATGGCTGGGATGAACTGAAAAATGGCTTGGTTCCACCTTCTCTTAACCAAAAACATCCTCAAAAAGCAATTTTTGTGATCCCCAACTTCCCCCTTCATAAAAAATTGCATCTCTAGATACAATTATTTTATGTGAAATAGGATTAAAGAACCTGTAAGCCTTAGATTGCTCATTGTACCCAATAAAAATACATTTTTCACTCTTTGCATCCAAATTCTTCCTATTCTCACAATTAACATTCACAAAAGACACATCCAAAAATTGTAAAATGATTTACATTTGGCTTCTTGTTGTACCAACATTCATAAGGGGTAATATTCTCAAGACTCTTAGTAGGAATTCTATTTAAAATGTAATTAGTATTCCTAATTACTTCAGCCCAATAAAACTTATTCATACCTTTTTCTTGCATCATGCACCGTGCCATCTCCACCAAAGTCCTATTCTTTCTTTCAACCACCCCATTCTGTTGAGGTGTGTAAGGACTTGTTTTCTACCTTTTAATCCCAAACTCACTATAGAAATCATCAAATTCATGAGAACATATTCACCTCCTCTATCCGTCCTCAAACATTTGATATAATGACCCCTCTCATTTTCAACTAGAGCCTTAAAATTCTTGAAACAATTGAATGCCTCATCATTATGCTTAATAAAATAAACCCAATAATATCTGGAGAAATCATCAATAAAAGTCAAAAAGTAAAAAGCTTTACCCATACTCTATGTCTGCATTGGTCCACAAATGTCACTATGAACCAATTGCAATGGATGTTGGGCCTTCCATGCTTCACCATGTGGAAACTTCCCCCTTACATGTTTGCCAAGTGCACAACCTTCACAAACCTCCTTGGAGTCTTCAACTTTTGGAAACCCATAGACAAGTGGTGAAAGCATATTCAAAATCTTATAATTTAAATGCCCAAACCGTAAATGCCATAGCCTCTCCTTACCTTCTACACCAACAAATTCTAGAGCTCCCCCTTGATCTAAAAACTGTAATGGGAAGAGCCTGTTCTTGGTCATCTTTACAGTGGTAATCAATTTCTCCTTTGATCATAAATTTTGCACATTCTATCCTAAAACACTAACTTATAATCCTTTTCCAATAATTGACCAGTACTCATTAATGAATGCTTCAAACGGGGTGCATAGTAAATATATTTTACCTTCATTATTTTTCCTCTCCTCGTAGGAACCTTCATTTATCCTTTTGCAACCACCTCCAAGATCTTCTCATCCCCAAGCCTGATATTGGATTGATAAGAAGAATCAAGAGATGAAAATACATCCTTCTTGTCGATCATATGGTTTGTGCATCCATTGTCCAGGATTCATGTCTTCTTTGTGCTATTTTGTGTAGAGAGGAAAGTTGCTTGCTTCACTTTTTATTCAATCATACAGAACAAAGTATCATCCTTATAGGAATCATATTCTCCATAATGTGTTAATTTTTTTAGCCTGCAATCCCTCTCATAATGGTCATATTTGTTATAATTGTAACACTGCACATTTCTCATATCTCAGCTTCTACCTCTTCCTCTTGCACTGGATCCTCCTCTTGCAGCATGAGCCTGGTCATTGTCTAAATCTTGAGATCTTCCTCAACCTCTACCACCATAGGAGCCTCTTCTACCTCCTCCTCCATTTCTTCCTCTTCCTCTGGAACCCCTATCGTGACCTCTTCCTCCATCATTCTATTTTGCTGAAAAATATTGTTCCTCTATAGAACCTCCTTCTTTATCCTTCTTCCTCTTGGCAATTCTCTCTTCATGAGATGTGAGAGAGCCAATTAATGAATCTATATCCATTTTCGAGAGGTCTTTTATTTCTTCTATGATAAGGGCTGCACTGTCAAACTTCTCTGTCAAGGTTCTTAAAACCTTTTTAATTACTAAATGTTGCTCTATGATCTCTCCAAGTGTGGCCATTTTATTTACTACTATTTTTACCTGAACATAGTAATCTCCTACAATTTTATTCTCCTCCTGTTTGATATTTTCAAAATATCTCCGTAAGGTTTGCAACTTCAATTCCTTAACTTGGGCACTCCCATGGTAATTATCCTTCAATGCCTTCCAAGCTTCTTGAGCCGAAACATAGGCAAAAATCCAAGGAAAGAGACTCTTGTCTATATCTGACTGGATGAAATCCAAAGCCAAATTATTTGCTTTCTCTTTCTCTTGCATCTCCTTATTTAAATCTGCAGTCAATGCACTCCAGTATTTTGGTTCGGTGAACCCAGCTTCAACGATGTCCCAAGCTCCTTTTGCCTCCAAAATCATCCTCATCCGAATGCTCCAATATTTGTAGTCGAAATCATCAAATTTTGGGATTGAAATTGAATTGGTGTTGTTGGCCATAATAGCTCCCTTCAACACGAACTGGGATCTCTGAGAAGCTTCTGTAAAAATTGTAACAGAAATTCCACAGTTAATCAAACCCAATTTCTCAATCGCCTCGCTCTGATACCAAATGAATAATTTACAATAATACAATAAAACAAAATTGGAGCAAATATTATCTTCTTATTATCTAGAATAATTCTAGTAGAGTTTCAATACTCTGTTACAATCTCCTCACAGGCTCTAGAAGAGCTCACACACTTGCTACAATGCAAAATTCTTCTTTATAAAATAAAATCCTAAAACTACCTTAAGTAAGAAAAAAATAAAGCAAACCCTAACCCTAGAAAATCACATCCTTCGGATCTACATCGACGGTGTTTATTACATGTCTTAGTATTTCGGCCATAACTTTTGACTCAGATGTCCGTTTGAGCCCATTTTTTTTAGATTGCACATATTTCGAAGCTCTATGATTTAATTTTATCTCCTCTAAGAGGGGATGGTTTCCAAGGCTGAAAACATCATCTAACAGCCCAAATTTTTGTTTTAATGTATGGCTGACCAGATTTCCAACAAGCATGGTCTATAAAAATAGTGAACTTTTTTTGTAAAATATAGTTCATAAAATTCTTAAGAGCAAATATTATGACAAGTGCTTCCTTCTTTGTAACTTTATAGTTTACCTCTACACTGCTCATTTGCCTACTTCTAAAGTGGATAGAATGATCATACTCATTATCATCCCACTATCTCAATGTGATCCCAAGTTTTATGTCAAATGCATCTATGTACACAACAAGTGACTTACTCCAATATGAATTCTTCAACACTAGAGTAGCAATCAAGGTCACCTTTAATTTATCAAATACAACCTTAGCTTCTTTCTCTAGTTCTCAGGAAATATCCTTATGAAGGAACTCTATTAATGGTAGTGAAATCCTTGAGAAATTCATTATGAACCTCTTGTAATATCTCATATGGCCCAAGAATGAACACAACTTATGCTTGTTGCTCAAAAATAGAATTTTCTTAATCTTGGAAACCTTTGCGATATCAATTGCAAGCCCTTGTTGGGAGACCACACGATCCAACAAGATGCCTTTGGTTCATCCAAATATGTATAATTTAGGACTAGATGAGGCCTTAGACTCATCCAACTACTGAAATGCCTTCTCAAGAGCATCTAGATTATATACCTTCCTATGAATATAAAAATCATCTAGAAAACTTTGATAGAAGTTCCAATATAAGGTTCAAATACCTTGTTCATAAACCACTAGAAAGTTACATGTGCATTACATAACACAAATGGCATCACTCAATAAGCAAAGGTGCCCCATATAGTGGTGAAGGTTATCTTCAAATGGTCTTTCTTTGCAATACAAACTTGATCGTAGCCACTATAGCCATCTACAAAGCTATAACACTCTTGTCTTATAACTTCATCCAAAATCTTATATGAGAAGGGGAATGTATAAGGATCTTTCTTTGTAGCCTTATTTAGCTTTTTATAATAAAAAAAACCTCAAATTCCCATTCTTCTTCCTTGCAATGACAATTGAAGATATCTTTTGAGTTGTCTATTGGTAAATTGAAGCTTGCATCTAATAAATTGTCCATCTCTTCCTTGATAGACTTGGAAAATTTTGAATTCATTGATCAAGTGTATCTAATGCTTCACCAAGTCTACTTGTCATAACTCTTTATGATTAAAAATGAACAAATACATATACCTATGGAAGATCTGGAAGTAATCCTCTTTTTTAGCTCTTCTATTGCATCCTCAAAGTGTAACTTTTATAGTCAGTTCTCTACTTCCTCCTTAGAAAATTGATGTCAATGATCTACTGGATTATTAGGAAGGATGTCAGCCATTGAGATATTTTTATTGCTTTATTCATATTTAGTATCTACCTTGCTCATACTAGTATAATCTAAGGTTATCCACTTGCTTTCTTCCTCTATTTTTGTTGTCCTTAATATATGAGATTGAGGGATCATGTCTATATTCACTTTCTTGGGATCTTGACCAATGGTCATATACCCTTCATGATAGTAATTATGAGCATATAAATTTTTTAATCATGGCCTTCCCAACAGTAGAGGAAAGGCTATTGAACTATCTACTATGACTTAAAAATATACCATACAAGTGACTCCCATGACTAACATTTCTATATTAGAGACTACTATTGGATTTGTTTTTCATTTATTCAAGGATTTAAACTTTAAATTAGATGGATGATCTAGCTCTAGTTCTAATATTTTCAAAGTAGATAATGCCATTATATTAATGGTGGATCCACCATCTACCATGACATCAAGAATATAAGTACCTTTGCACAAGAATTTAGCTTATGGAGCATATGAATCACCCTTTGCACTAAAAATAGTGACCTCAAACTTCTTCCTTTATTTAGAACTAAGTCTGCTATGTAGTTCTCTTTACGTTTTTGATGATAATTCTAGTAGCTAACCATATGTGATATTGGTAGTTTTCTTCGATAAATCTTCCATGATTAGTATGATGTTTAGCCTACTAAGATTGGTAAATCCTGAACCCACAATTTTCTTCTCATATTTTTGGGCTCTTTTTTCTTCTTCTTGGCCTCCTTTCCTTTATTATGAGTCCTACCACAAACTCTCTTCATGGCCATATTATCAACTTCTTCTTCATTTTCTTGAACAAGATCAACAACGTTAACTAGAGCTTTACCCTTTTTTTTACTCTTTGTCCTTGAAGTAGATGTCTTATTAGGCCAATTTTTCCAGTAATTCCCTTTCTATTTGTACTCATAGTAGACTACCTTAAATTATTCCTAACACTTATATCTCTAGATTAGGCTTGTTGAGTTCCTATGTCTTTTCCTTGCAAAAAATTGATATCAAGTTGTTCCATATTTTTGATTAAATCTTTTACTTTGGTTATAGAAGTAGAGGAATATGAACTTATTGTTCCTATTGCTACTGCTAGTTGTGGAACTTAACTAGAAGCTATTGGAGTGATTAGTGCTAGTGGAACTAACTCCTCCTCTAGAATCTCCTCTTGCTTCTTTACAACCTCATATGCACATTGGGTAGTAGCAGGTTGCTCATACTTGACCCTTGACTTAATTATTGCCTTGAGACCTATAGTAAAATTCTTACAAAGTATGCTATTCATAATCTCCCTAATACCATTAGGCAATTTTTCCTTTCATAACTAGACCTCCACTTTATTCCAAAGCTCCTAGACTCATGTGTAGTAGTCAAAAAAATTATATTTAGGTCCTTGAACTAGCTTTGTTATCACAATCATCAAGTCAAAATATTTTTGGCATGGGTTGTACTCCTTGATCATATTTTATTTGATATTATCTCATTAATTATTGATATGATTCTCTTACATATCATACCATATAAAAACAATACCATCCAAAAATATTATGATTATATGGTAAGGTTCATTTTTTATGGTAGGGTTACTGTTCCATGGTAGGGTTCCTATTGAGTGGTGTGGCGGCTATGGTCTTGGTGACAATTGTGGTAGAGTGTGGTGTTAGCATGGACCATGCAAAATTTTTTTATTTGTATTGGTGGAGGGGAGATATATCTTGGAGATAAAATCTTGGGTGATGATCTTCAATAGGAGGAGAAATTTGATATTGCTCTAGAGAATATAGATGATAAACTTTGCTTAAAAATCCTAAAAAACTAGTAGATAGACTAGTGAACTAGAAACATAATAGCCTTGTTGGGAAATTTATTGAGTCTCAATCAGATTTAGATATAGTAAGGAAATGAATTACTTATAAATCGAAGCCAAGGGGTATATCAATATTGCAGCCCACTTGAAGAGTTTTATGCTTTATTCCTTTATGAATTGTGAAGACTTAGGCCATGCCCTAACAAAAGGGCCTTGGTTTTATGGGAAGAGAGGCTTTTTTCTAAGGAAGTGGAGATTGAGTTTTAACCCAAATTTTGAAAATATAAATTTGGCTCTAGTTTGGGTCTACCTACTATGGCTTCCATTGAAGTCCTAAGATGAATATATGTTAGCATGTATAACTAGAGTTGTAATAACCCAATTCTAACCATCTTTGGAGAGAGAATTTTTTTTACACAATTAAGGTTCATGAAATATGTACCACATAGGATTATAATCATAGAGGCTTCACCACATTTTAATTTCAATATGCTATAGACATCCCTTGAGTGGACAAGAGTGATCACTCTCCCATGAATTGCTAGGGTTAACCTTGCACACTTTCGTAGCTTAAAGGACATCTTCACATGGTCCCCCCATTTCCTAACACCCTCCGTGAATGCAGTATATCTTGACCATGGCATATGGATTAACCCTATCTGAGTCCTTCGAGGAAAGAGACACCAATTCCTTTACTAGTGTAAGTATTTCTATTCTAGTACTTAGGCGTAAGAACTCTTAGTTTACACTTTTCACCTTGTATAAACTATGGTGCTCAATTATCCCATATTCATGAGGGTATAATTAAGGTGACTATCACTCCATGTGATATCCCTTACATGGACATCCAATAATCATTCGAGGTTCCATCTCCAAATCCAATTTGCTAATAGGATCCAAACCTCCATGGTAGGAAAAGAGGATTCAATATACCCCAACCTTTCCCAAATACTTCCTCATATTTAGGTTCACTTTTGAAGGTCCTTTATCGAATTACCCATTGCAAAACCCTCAGGTGTTGCTACACCACAACCACCTCCTGGTTATTTTAGGCTCTTCTATATTTAGCTAACTAAGGTGTTCTTCCCAAAGATACAAAACCAACATCCGAAGTAAAATATGAAACTATTTATTCATATTTTTTTTCTTTCCCTTTCTCATTATAATATTCATCTAATTATATGCATGAAATAAAGTATAACACCTAATTATCCCAAATTCCTTTTGCATATTTACAATGCATAACTTTTATGGACTCCGTTCTATGCAAACCTCTCAAATTGCATTCATTGCTTTTGAATTATAATGTTGTAGGAGCTTACCTTCCTTATCTGTAGGTGGATCAACTGGTGGTATGTATCCATTTTCAACTGCTTACCAGATTTCATTGCCAAGTGCCATAAGATGAATCTTCATACATAACTTGCAATATACATGCCAATGTAAAAGGAACAATTTCAAATGCTAAAGCTTTAAAACAACAAAAATATTATCTCAATTGCTTAAATTGTATCCATCCATACTAAGGCAATATATTTCTAATTCACATTTGAGTACAACTCTAATTTATAATATTTCTTCTCAAATAGCGTATAAACTACTTATTGAGTCATTCATCAACAAGTTCATAAATACAAAGTCTCTCAATGAAAGCCATAGTGAAGCCCTTCTTGGTCACGTCTTCCTTTGTTTATTTCAAGGAGCAGGTAGGTAAGGGATCAAGATAGCTCCTTATGATGATTATGCAACCTAAATGCATGATTATTTTCTATGCATCTAGAATCAATATATGCATATTCTCTCTTCTTTCAATCAATTGAAAACAAGGAGGAAACTCCATATTTTCCTCCAGTCAACACATTCAATGCAAATAATGTACCCCATAATACATTTCTCATTGCAATATAAAGAAACCCTCATAAGTTTCTTTTTAAACATATGACTCCACATCCAAATATCAACTAACCATATTCTTCCATAAATAAAATAAGACTCTCCTTATTATAAAAGAATAAAATAAAACAAACATATAATTTATATTCATTTTATTCCCAAACTATAGAATGGACATAAACTAGTTAATAATCCATTCTATTTTTTAAAAACAATAATCTAATGTCCAAAAATACTATTTCTCTAAAGTATATAACAATAGTGAATATTGAATTAATAATTCAAAACTTATTTTTTAAAACATTCATATAATTTCATTGTAATTCCTATTTGAAATAAATGAAACATTACAATATCAAAATTGCAATTAACCCACATCTTTAAATAAACAATTGAATAAATCAATTTACTAATAAACAAACTATCCTTTTCATTTCACATAAAACATCTATATTTCATTTAAACAACATCAAAATTTATTTAATGAAATAACAAACCGAATACCTAATAATAATACAATGCTTCCTTTCCATTTAATAAACAAAGTAATTCATTCTTTATTTCATTATAATTTATTTTTCCTAAAATAAATAAAATAATTACTTAAAAAATATAAAAATAGCCCCTCTAAAATCTTCCATTTAAATGAAACCTATATAAAAATAGGACAAGACCCTCCCATCCTTCCTCTTCAGCAAAAGTCAAACTCGTTTAAAAACACACTTCACGAAGAATAACGTGGGTCCCTCCCCCAAAATACCATGCAAAGGGCTTAATTAAACATTAATAAATTCTAAACCCTTTTTTAACAAAATTAGGTCCCACTTACTATGTTCGCGTCGAAACACAAACCTCACTCGGATTAAATAGTCCATGCAATGAATCCAACTAAAAAAATATTAATAAGTAAATCACGCATAAAGCATTCCATTTAAAAATAGATTTTATTTTATCTTTACTTTACCATTTTTTTTAAATTCAACCCCTATAAGTAAAGTGACATAATAGTCAAAGCTCTCTTTTAAATGCACGTGGTCAATGCATACGTTTCCATCACGAGACGTCTTAGGGCATGAGAGGCCCACATGTGACACACACAAAATATAAGGGTTTTAATATTATATGCTTTATTTTTTTTAAGTAAGGTTTAAATATATTAAAACCTTAGGTAGACCTAAGTGAGCACTGCACACATTCTGGTAGCCTGCGCCCATACATCACGATGACTGCCCTGGACACAAAGACTTCTAGATGCATCCATGGATGACATGGAATCAGATACAACAAATGAAAAGACTTTTAATGAGCATATTTTGGGGTAATAAAACTGGTTCATTCTTTAAGGGTTTTAAAAGTAATTTTCTCTACATTTCCCCTATTGGTAGGCCTCCAACAATACATTTAAGATATCTAAAAAGAAAATATCAATCAATTCAATCTAAGAGCTCCCAAGTAAAATGGTAAAGACTACCTTTAATCTCTAGTAGTTATTGGAAGTAGAAGATGGTTTGGGTAATGCAAGTCTCTCGTATTTGTTCAACGTAATACCTCCAAGCATTTTTGTCCTTTGTCTCACGATCCGCCTTCTTTCTTCCCAATTGAGTTCTTAAGGTGCAAGGGAATGGTTCGCGCAAGTAACAAATTTTTCAACCACTTGAGAATGGTTTGTTCTCTGTTTTTTAATTGATTTAAAACAATGCAAAGTCTTTTTTTTTTCTCATAATTGCCATTGATATTCTAATGTTTGGAAAGTATGTACGCACAATTAATAAGTTCACCTTATTAAAATGAATATCTATATATAGATATATAGTTACTTTCATATTAAAAAATATTAATTATCAAATATATTATCAATTTTAATAAGTTTACCTTATTAATATATAATTCACCATTAGAAATATTGCAAATATTAATAAATCTATTTTATTAATATTACTATAGTTTTAAAATCTAATATTCAAGGTAATATGTCTTGATTATTAATATGCTTATCTTATTAATATATTTTTTAAAATCATGAAATACTTTAAAATGATTTTCATTAAAGGCATTTTTATCATACAAAGCAAACAACCTCAAGTGCAGGGAAGGAAAACATGCAAATCAAAACAATATGGGTAATACACCAATATTCCTTACTTTTTCTATCCAGTGTGCAAAATACTATTACGATAGCTTCAAGGTTATCTACTTTTGTAGTGGGAAGATTTTTCAAATGATGATGACTACCCACAAACACAATTGCATGAGTGTATAAATGCAAACTACATGAGGTAACCACTTGTTACCCTGGGTACATCTTACCTTATATTCGTTTGTCATATCATTTCCTATATGATATCTCGTTCTCAATGGTCAACTTTCTTGACCATCCACAGGAGCACCTAATCCTGCATCCAAGCACAATATCAGCAACACCATGTCCATATTACATAGAATCATAATAATAAATGCATAAAACCATTCAAATGCATCGAAACTAAGTACTAAATCATCATTTCAATACATATTTTTTTCTCATTAAAGAGTCTTGCCAAGGTGGGTCATGACATACTACCCCTCTTGGACTAAACACAATCCTCTATGTTTTCTCCTACAATAAGTATTACATATTATTTCCATTTTCAAATAAATAAGGAAAATGTTTTCTCATCTCATCCACTTTTTTCCAAGTGGTATTTTTCTTATAATATTTATCCTACTAGACCCTACACTCTTCTAGAGTTTGGTTCCTCATCATTTTGGAATGAAACTCCAGAATCTTCATAGGTTTTACCTCAATCACCAAGGGATCAACTATATGTAAATTTGAAACATTCTACACATGGTGATGATCAATAATATACTTCCTAAGCAAGGATACATAGAAATTATCATGGATATTTGATAGGTTGGGCGGCAAGGCAAAACGATAGGCTACTATACTTATTTTCTCAGTGATCTCAAAGGGCTAAACATATTAGGAATACAACTTAGTAGACTTGATAGTGTTTTTCATGGGTTTAACTCTTAAGAATACTCTATATGTTGGAATATATTATATTATTTGGTACATGCTAATATACCACCTTGGGTACATATTTAGATTGGGAGTGTGTCTTAGATTAGAGTGTGAGTATTTACTTTATGTAATGTAATAAATGCATGAGTATTATTAGAGTATGCAAAGTATTTAATGATGTAAATGTGCATAATAGTCCATGTGCACATGAGTCCATAGAATAGGAAAGTGAAGAGTCTCAAAAAGAGTGGAGGCCAAGAATACTCCATATGAAGAGTAACATTCCATTCTTTATATAGGTCTATATGTGAGTGTGAAAGCATAATGAAGAGACACAATGTAGATTGAGCATGTATGAAGTATGGAGTATTTGAGATCTCCATTCTATATCAAAATACTATTTTTGTGAGCATTTGTTAATGGTTGTTTTCTATGTAGTTGTAGAATTTTATCATGAGTTTTATATGTTTAGAATATTATCATTATCTTATATTTGATATAGCATTCTTATTTTAGATCTTGTGGTTATTTTACATTAAGCATTTAATATCAAAAGCTAATAGTGGTATCAAAGCCACAAGGGATATTGATAGGAGATAGGGAGAGCCACAAGAGAGATTGAGAAGAGATAGGGAGATTTAATTTTTAGAATTTTAAAGTTGCTTTTTGGTTAGAGTCTTTCCACAAGGTTGTAGAAAAATTCATGAAGACTAGGACTCAATAAAGATTGCTTTTCCACTAGATTGAAAGATAACTAGTGAAGTTTAATGATTTAGAGATCTAGATATTTGGATGTATTTGATTGTTCTTATCGAATATTTACTGCATAGTTCTCAAAAGTTAAGAAGCTTCCTACAATGGATAGAGAATAATTTCATCTTCGATTGTCTAAAATTCTATGTGCTTTCCTCATGTAGGGATTAGTTTTTGAGTTGCATCAAAAGAGTAGACATTAAAGATTAATGTCCAAGAAAGAGGTCCCATTGGATATTGAAGATTGAGGAGACCTAAGAAAGAGGTCCCCATAGAAGATTGAAGATTCAAGAGACCCAAGAAAGATATCCCAATAGAATATTGAGGAGACCTGAGAAATAGGTCCACATAGAAAATTAAATATTGAATATTGAAGAGACCCAAGAAAGATATCCCTATAGAAGATTGGAGATTGAAGATTGAGGAGACCGTTTCCCGAGAAAGAGGTCCACATATAAGACTAAATATTGAATATAGAATATTGAAGGAAGGAGAAAGAAGCTAAAAAATGTCTATTAAAGGTTGAGAAAGAGGAGACCCAAGATAAGAGGTCCCCATTGTAGATTTGAGAAAGGAGATAGGAGATTTGAGAAAGAAGATTGAGAATTTGAAGACTTAAAAGAAGAGATCCCAAGCAAACTTGGAAGGAGAAAGAATAAGGCTAGAGAAGACTTATTGAAGAAGTTGAAGAAGTGGCCATTGGAGGAGATTTGAAGAAAGCTTGAGGTAGAATATTGCAAGTAGGAGAAACTCCTAAAAAGAAGAATTTGGGATAATTATCGTCATCCAGAAACAAGCCCAAAAGGAAGAAGGATTTGGCAAGAAGTTTACCAATTTTTGAAAAGGATTTTTGAAGACCTCAAGACATTAAATTTCTTAAGGAAGAGGCCAGCGAAAGAGTTCATATTTGAAGATATAACTCAGCGAGAGCTAAGGAGGAGAAAGGAGATAGAAGATGCCACCATTTTGAGAAATTTTAAGATAACCTTTAATAATTTGAAGGTTGATTTGTAGAGGAGAATATTATTGATTTTTGTGATGTAAGTTGAAGGGTCATAGGACAAACAATTAAATGTGATGTACAGCTAAAAATTGAAGAATATTTGGGTAGATTTTAAAGTGTACTTGAACAACCAATTGAAGGAAGGCTTGACAACAAAGTAAGGTAGTGGATTGGAGGAGTTAGAGACTATTTTTGAATAACAAGATACAGGATAAGAAAACAGATTTTTGGAGCAGCAATTTAAGATATTTGGACTACAAAATTGGGCATCATTAAAGGGAGATAGTAGAGCTACAATTTAAATAATTTGGAGCATATTTGAGAGAGCTTTGGATAGCAAAAATGAAGGAATATTTAGAAGCAATTGAATCTGAAAATTGCTAAGATTTTGGACAGCAAGAAGACGATTTTTGGAGCTGCACAAATCAGATAATTTGAAGATAAATAAGGTTGATTTGAAACAAAATTTGAATAGGAAGAAAGGTTGAAAATTTCAGCATACTATAATAGCTTTTTGGCAAGGAGAAAGAGAAGATTCGAACAATGTACTTTGAAGACGATAGATGTTGTTTTTAGGGCACAAAAGTAAAAGGTAGTGAAGCTGCAAAAATTTATAAATTCAATACAGAAAATGGTGAATCAAATCACTAAGGAGACTAGCTTCAAAAATGAGGATAAATAGGTTTGTAATATTGGTGCTATAAAAGTTCATTATTCAAGCATTCAAATTAGATTATTATAAAGTTTTTGAAAGCACCATATTAGATTTATTAAAGCCAACAAAATATAGTTTAAGCTAAGTGTCTCCAATCCAAGGAAGGAGGCATCATTATCATCTTAGAATCTAAAAAATACAAAAACAAAAGTAAAGTTAAAGATTGTTTGAAAGAGAGTAATAAGGAGAAGGAAAATTAGTATATATAATGTTCTTATAATCCAAGGAAGTGCAGAATTTTAAAGTCTTATTGAATAAAATAAATAGATCAAATAGTGCACAAGAACAAGGTAAAGTTTCCAAAGACATCATACCAAAGGAGTATTAGAACCATCATCTTGGAGGAGTTGCCACCATAGTGAAGAAGAACCACCATGTTGGATGGAGGAAGCAACATAAAAT
This sequence comes from Wollemia nobilis, assembly GCA_028583015.1. Lineage (NCBI taxonomy): Eukaryota > Viridiplantae > Streptophyta > Pinopsida > Araucariales > Araucariaceae > Wollemia > Wollemia nobilis. Next base: position 17,570,136 of record JAQPPZ010016946.1, on the reverse strand, counting down.
AGGAAGATAGAATGTCATTGGAAAGAGAATTTAAGCACCATAGGAGGCAACATTATTCGAGAGAAGTTGAGATGTCGTTGAGTAGATCTTGAGCACCAAATTAGAGAGCAAGCATCATTAGTAAGAAATTTTGAGCATCAAAACCATGGGTCGCTTGGAGTGAATCATTGAAAGAAATCTAAACACAATTAGAAGGAATTCAAACAATAATTTGTTGTTACTTCATTTAGAAATACATTGGAAAGAAGATGTTGAGTGTTGAGGAACTGAATAGTAGAAGCATTAGAGGTAAATAATTGAAGTTGCTACCAATTGTAGAGTAGAAGTAGTGCATTACCAAGCGTAGAGAAGAAGAGAAGCGTTACCAAGAGAAGGAAAAATGTTACATGAAGGAGAAACGCCAACCATTTGACTTAATTATCACTTGGGAGGACATAGTATATTTGCCAAGTGTCACAGTGCAGAAGGTAGCTCCAACCAATGCCATGGAAGTGAAACATCTCCTTGTATCCATAAGTGCATGAGGAATAATTCATACAAGCACATTTGTGAGAGTAGAGAGTGGTGCAAGTTAGTGGAGCACTGCACATTAATGGTCATAGAATCCAAAAAGTACACAGAGGAAGGTTAGAGTATTGAATATTGAATTTAATGAGCATCATACACAAGGAGAAGCATTAAATACATTGGAGTGAGAGAAAACATTTTGAAGTTCATTTTTGGAGAATAGCGCCTAAAATAGAGTGCATATTATAGAGTTGGAAAGTCTCATGAGGAGTAAGCTAAAACATAGTGCGCCATATTCAAGAAGGTACATAAAACATTTAAATTAATTTTCTTTTTACAAAGGTTAAGGAGGTATAAGGAATATCAATACTAAGGTTAAGATTAATTAATCTATTATTCTTGAGATTAATTGAATGAATGGAGGTATAAGGTAATGAATTGATAAATTATAACCTTAGAAGATTTGTTGAATGATTTGGAAGACTTTTAAAGTGAAGAGAATTTAATTTGAAAGTCTTTGAAATTACTTTATTTGAAATTCAAGCATAGAAATATTTGCAAATAATTTGACTTAGAGGAATAAGGATTTCTACATCAAAATAGGAATATTGAATTTGCAAATAATTATTTTTTCTAAATTTATAATTTTGGATTTATAAGGAATTCAACACCAACATAGGTTTTTGAAATTTAGAAACCATATTATTGAAAATTGAGAGATAAAATAAATACAACATAAAATAGTTGAAAATATGAAAAATTATATTTTTTTATTGATAAAAGGGGGTTTTGAAAGGATCCCCAAACCTTTTACAAGCTGATATACAAAATGAGGGAACCAAGGATGAGATACCCTCAACAAATAAACAAAACAAAGGATTCAAAAAGGGCTAGAGGATGGAAAGTCATTAACCTAAAAGGAGACACAATAACAAAAAAAGGAGAAGATACAACAACGAGATCACCTTGAGGTAGTAGGATGGTCTTGATCATCACCATCAATATTTTGAGCCATATCTGAGGCCTAGGTTTCCACCTTTAAATTCTTGATCTTATTGGTAAATTTCTCAACCTGAAGAAGCAGGGATGAAGCCAAACTAGTGAGGTCATCCAAATTGGATATTAAATTAGAGTCATAAATAAAGAGCAACTGAAATAAGGTTTTTCTAGGGGAAAGGATGTTGCTAGGTCTACCTTTATGTTTCTACTTCTTACGACTCAAGGGAGGCAATTCGAAAGTGAGAATATCCTGGTCTAGGATGATGATGCTCTTACACTTGTCAGTAGATGACTTGTTTCTGGTAGAACACTAGCACGGGTATGGAGTGGTCTAAAAGGAACTGAAGACCAACTTCTTTTTGTTCATTTTTACGAAGTGGTAGTTTCAATCTCCATCTCATAATCACTTGGTTCCTTCTCCTGGGAAGATACTTGATTGGGTATAGAGGTAGACGACTGGTCATCAATCCCATCCATGATGGATAGAGCAAAAGCCTAGCCTTGGAGCTAAATTATGTGTTTAAATATCATTAAGTTAAGCCCTTGGTGATTTAGATGTGAGGATTTCCTTTCCTTTATTCTAGTGATGGAGAGCTCCATTGAATGATATAGGTACTCGAGGACATTAATAAACTTGATGTCCCTCAGATGATTAAGGAATGCCATATGAAAACTGTGTAGAGAGAAATTTGGATCATCAATGGTAAAGTAATGCATCCCAAGGATGAGTACTCTATTCCAGGAAGTAGGTATATCCTTCCTAAAAACCCCACTATTCTCTTTGACCAGGTGCTTGCCCTTGTCACTGAGATGCTCCAACTCCACAATAATAGAATGCTTGTACCGACAGATCAAATCACCATAATTAATCAATTTAGTATCCTCAACGATCAAATTTATAGTGATTATAAAAAGAAAATCCTTTAAGGGACACCTTTCCATTGTCCCAAGACTTGATGAGCTCCATTGATAGTTTAGGATCATTGCCATAAAACTTCCATAGGAAAGGGAGAAACCTGTGAGCATGCATAATTTTCTCAACTATAGCATCAATATGTAGATTGGTAGGTTCAAGAAAAGCCATTTAATATCACCACCAAAGGTAATCCTACCACTCGAATCTTCTCCAAAATGCCTCACAAAAGCAAATGAATAGAGATTTAAACTGATGAGAAAGGATAGAAGTAATTTAAATAGGCTCAGGAAGCTAAAGTGGTAGAGTAAACACATATTGCCATGCTACCAAATTGGGAGTCATTAATGGTGTAGAGTAATTGGTGGAGCATCTCAACCCAGGATGATGTAGCTTTGCATGCTAAATTAAAGTCAAGAAAGGAGTAGCCAATGATCATCCACCATGAAGAGAGAAGTAACTTGTCACTCATGACCTTGGGATACTAACACATGGTACTTGTTGCCTTGGAACTCAATGAAGGGTAATCATAGGAGAAATAACACTGCCAAAAATGATAACCATACATGGAGAACCTAAAGGTTTTGGAAGGGATCATGGGATGAAATGGACCACTAAACTAAGAAAAAGGACCAAGGGGAGACTAGCAACTCATCTCCTAAAATATAGCATAGCTCATATTTCAAAATCTAGCACAACTCATGCATGGGAAGTAGAGGGAACCAAATGATAGAGGATGTCTGAAAAACATTGATCTGCCACCTTTGATATGACTTGGTAAGCACCAATGGGTTTGATATTAGACATAAAATAAAGATATGAGTGGGATTTCCACACATCACCCCAAAGCTAATGGTGATTTGGAGAATCATTCCAATTATAGAAGTCAATGATACATTGGGAAAAGTTGTCAACGCAAAAACTTAGGGATTTTTGAGCCAACATGAGATTCACCATGAGATCAACTATTTTGTTGCCTTCTTTGAGAACATGTTGGATTATGAAATTATCAAATTTGTAGAGAAGGTTCTTCAATTCATAAATGAGATTATAAACTAGCCACACGGGAGCTTGAAGATGTTTGAGATAATTAATCATATTCAAGGAGTCCCCCCATTTCCTAACACCCTCCGTGAATGCAGTATATCTTGACCATGGCATATGGATTAACCCTATCTGAGTCCTTCGAGGAAAGAGACACCAATTCCTTTACTAGTGTAAGTATTTCTATTCTAGTACTTAGGCGTAAGAACTCTTAGTTTACACTTTTCACCTTGTATAAACTATGGTGCTCAATTATCCCATATTCATGAGGGTATAATTAAGGTGACTATCACTCCATGTGATATCCCTTACATGGACATCCAATAATCATTCGAGGTTCCATCTCCAAATCCAATTTGCTAATAGGATCCAAACCTCCATGGTAGGAAAAGAGGATTCAATATACACAACCTGAATCTTTCCCAAATACTTCCTCATATTTAGGTTCACTTTGAAGGTCCATTATCGAAGTACCCATTGCAAAACCCTTAGGTGTTGCTACACCACAACCACCTCAGGTTTAGATCCATCCTTTAGGCTCTTCTATATTTGGCTAACTAAGGTGTTCTTCCCAAAGATACAAAACCTACATCCAAAGTAAAATATGAAACCATTTGTTCCTTTTTGTTTTCTCTCCCTCTCTCATTATAATATTCATCTAATTATATGCATGAAATAAAGTATAACACCTAATTATCCCAAATTCCTTTTGCATATTTACAATGCATAACTTTTATGGACTCCGTTCTATGCAAACCTCTCAAATTGCATTCATTGCTTTTGAATTATAATGTTGTAGGAGCTTACCTTCCTTATCTGTAGGTGGATCAACTGGTGGTATGTATCCATTTTCAACTGCTTACCAGATTTCATTGCCAAGTGCCATAAGATGAATCTTCATACATAACTTGCAATATACATGCCAATGTAAAAGGAACAATTTCAAATGCTAAAGCTTTAAAACAACAAAAATATTATCTCAATTGCTTAAATTGTATCCATCCATACTAAGGCAATATATTTCTAATTCACATTTGAGTACAACTCTAATTTATAATATTTCTTCTCAAATAGCGTATAAACTACTTATTGAGTCATTCATCAACAAGTTCATAAATACAAAGTCTCTCAATGAAAGCCATAGTGAAGCCCTTCTTGGTCACGTCTTCCTTTGTTTATTTCAAGGAGCAGGTAGGTAAGGGATCAAGATAGCTCCTTATGATGATTATGCAACCTAAATGCATGATTATTTTCTATGCATCTAGAATCAATATATGCATATTCTCTCTTCTTTCAATCAATTGAAAACAAGGAGGAAACCCCATATTTTCCTCCAGTCAACACATTCAATGCAAATAATGTACCCCATAATACATTTCTCATTGCAATATAAAGAAACCCTCATAAGTTTCTTTTTAAACATATGACTCCACATCCAAATATCAACTAACCATATTCTTCCATAAATAAAATAAGACTCTCCTTATTATAAAAGAATAAAATAAAACAAACATATAATTTATATTCATTTTATTCCCAAACTATAGAATGGACATAAACTAGTTAATAATCCATTCTATTTTTTAAAAACAATAATCTAATGTCCAAAAATACTATTTCTCTAAAGTATATAACAATAGTGAATATTGAATTAATAATTCAAAACTTATTTTTTAAAACATTCATATAATTTCATTGTAATTCCTATTTGAAATAAATGAAACATTACAATATCAAAATTGCAATTAACCCACATCTTTAAATAAACAATTGAATAAATCAATTTACTAATAAACAAACTATCCTTTTCATTTCACATAAAACATCTATATTTCATTTAAACAACATCAAAATTTATTTAATGAAATAACAAACCGAATACCTAATAATAATACAATGCTTCCTTTCCATTTAATAAACAAAGTAATTCATTCTTTATTTCATTATAATTTATTTTTCCTAAAATAAATAAAATAATTACTTAAAAAATATAAAAATAGCCCCTCTAAAATCTTCCATTTAAATGAAACCTATATAAAAATAGGACAAGACCCTCCCATCCTTCCTCTTCAGCAAAAGTCAAACTCGTTTAAAAACACACTTCACGAAGAATAACGTGGGTCCCTCCCCCAAAATACCATGCAAAGGGCTTAATTAAACATTAATAAATTCTAAACCCTTTTTTAACAAAATTAGGTCCCACTTACTATGTTCGCGTCGAAACACAAACCTCACTCGGATTAAATAGTCCATGCAATGAATCCAACTAAAAAAATATTAATAAGTAAATCACGCATAAAGCATTCCATTTAAAAATAGATTTTATTTTATCTTTACTTTACCATTTTTTTTAAATTCAACCCCTATAAGTAAAGTGACATAATAGTCAAAGCTCTCTTTTAAATGCACGTGGTCAATGCATACGTTTCCATCACGAGACGTCTTAGGGCATGAGAGGCCCACATGTGACACACACAAAATATAAGGGTTTTAATATTATATGCTTTATTTTTTTTAAGTAAGGTTTAAATATATTAAAACCTTAGGTAGACCTAAGTGAGCACTGCACACATTCTGGTAGCCTGCGCCCATACATCACGATGACTGCCCTGGACACAAAGACTTCTAGATGCATCCATGGATGACATGGAATCAGATACAACAAATGAAAAGACTTTTAATGAGCATATTTTGGGGTAATAAAACTGGTTCATTCTTTAAGGGTTTTAAAAGTAATTTTCTCTACATTTCCCCTATTGGTAGGCCTCCAACAATACATTTAAGATATCTAAAAAGAAAATATCAATCAATTCAATCTAAGAGCTCCCAAGTAAAATGGTAAAGACTACCTTTAATCTCTAGTAGTTATTGGAAGTAGAAGATGGTTTGGGTAATGCAAGTCTCTCGTATTTGTTCAACGTAATACCTCCAAGCATTTTTGTCCTTTGTCTCACGATCCGCCTTCTTTCTTCCCAATTGAGTTCTTAAGGTGCAAGGGAATGGTTCGCGCAAGTAACAAATTTTTCAACCACTTGAGAATGGTTTGTTCTCTGTTTTTTAATTGATTTAAAACAATGCAAAGTCTTTTTTTTTTCTCATAATTGCCATTGATATTCTAATGTTTGGAAAGTATGTACGCACAATTAATAAGTTCACCTTATTAAAATGAATATCTATATATAGATATATAGTTACTTTCATATTAAAAAATATTAATTATCAAATATATTATCAATTTTAATAAGTTTACCTTATTAATATATAATTCACCATTAGAAATATTGCAAATATTAATAAATCTATTTTATTAATATTACTATAGTTTTAAAATCTAATATTCAAGGTAATATGTCTTGATTATTAATATGCTTATCTTATTAATATATTTTTTAAAATCATGAAATACTTTAAAATGATTTTCATTAAAGGCATTTTTATCATACAAAGCAAACAACCTCAAGTGCAGGGAAGGAAAACATGCAAATCAAAACAATATGGGTAATACACCAATATTCCTTACTTTTTCTATCCAGTGTGCAAAATACTATTACGATAGCTTCAAGGTTATCTACTTTTGTAGTGGGAAGATTTTTCAAATGATGATGACTACCCACAAACACAATTGCATGAGTGTATAAATGCAAACTACATGAGGTAACCACTTGTTACCCTGGGTACATCTTACCTTATATTCGTTTGTCATATCATTTCCTATATGATATCTCGTTCTCAATGGTCAACTTTCTTGACCATCCACAGGAGCACCTAATCCTGCATCCAAGCACAATATCAACAACACCATATCCATATAACATAAAATCATAATAATAAATGCATAAAATCATTCAAATGCATCGAAACTAAGTACTAAATCATCATTTCAATACATATTTTTTTCTCATTAAAGAGTCTTGCCAAGGTGGGTCATGACATACTACCCCTCTTGGACTAAACACAATCCTCTATGTTTTCTCCTACAATAAGTATTACATATTATTTCCATTTCCAAATAAATGAGGAAAATGTTTTCTCATCTCATCCACTCTTTTCCAAGTGGTATTTTTCTTATAATATTTATCCCACTAGACCTTACACTATTCTAGAGTTTGGTTCCTCATCATTTTGGAATGAAACTCCGAATCTTCATAGGTTTTACCTCAATCACCAAGGGATCAACTATATGTAAATTTGAAACATTCTACACATGGTGATGATCAATAATATACTTCCTAAGCAAGGATACATAGAAATTATCATGGATATTTGATAGGTTGGGCGGCAAGGCAAAACGATAGGCTACTATACTTATTTTCTCAGTGATCTCAAAGGGCTAAACATATTAGGAATACAACTTAGTAGACTTGATAGTGTTTTTCATGGGTTTAACTCTTAAGAATACTCTATATGTTGGAATATATTATATTATTTGGTACATGCTAATATACCACCTTGGGTACATATTTAGATTGGGAGTGTGTCTTAGATTAGAGTGTGAGTATTTACTTTATGTAATGTAATAAATGCATGAGTATTATTAGAGTATGCAAAGTATTTAATGATGTAAATGTGCATAATAGTCCATGTGCACATGAGTCCATAGAATAGGAAAGTGAAGAGTCTCAAAAAGAGTGGAGGCCAAGAATACTCCATATGAAGAGTAACATTCCATTCTTTATATAGGTCTATATGTGAGTGTGAAAGCATAATGAAGAGACACAATGTAGATTGAGCATGTATGAAGTATGGAGTATTTGAGATCTCCATTCTATATCAAAATACTATTTTTGTGAGCATTTGTTAATGGTTGTTTTCTATGTAGTTGTAGAATTTTATCATGAGTTTTATATGTTTAGAATATTATCATTATCTTATATTTGATATAGCATTCTTATTTTAGATCTTGTGGTTATTTTACATTAAGCATTTAGTATCAAAAGCTAATAGTGGTATCAGAGCCACAAGGGATATTGATAGGAGATAGGGAGAGCCACAAGAGAGATTGAGAAGAGATAGGGAGATTTAATTTTTAGAATTTTAAAGTTGCTTTTTGGTTAGAGTCTTTCCACAAGGTTGTAGAAAAATTCATGAAGACTAGGACTCAATAAAGATTGCTTTTCCACTAGATTGAAAGATAACTAGTGAAGTTTAATGATTTAGAGATCTAGATATTTGGATGTATTTGATTGTTCTTATCGAATATTTACTGCATAGTTCTCAAAAGTTAAGAAGCTTCCTACAATGGATAGAGAATAATTTCATCTTCGATTGTCTAAAATTCTATGTGCTTTCCTCATGTAGGGATTAGTTTTTGAGTTGCATCAAAAGAGTAGACATTAAAGATTAATGTCCAAGAAAGAGGTCCCATTGGATATTGAAGATTGAGGAGACCTAAGAAAGAGGTCCCCATAGAAGATTGAAGATTCAAGAGACCCAAGAAAGATATCCCAATAGAATATTGAGGAGACCTGAGAAATAGGTCCACATAGAAAATTAAATATTGAATATTGAAGAGACCCAAGAAAGATATCCCTATAGAAGATTGGAGATTGAAGATTGAGGAGACCGTTTCCCGAGAAAGAGGTCCACATATAAGACTAAATATTGAATATAGAATATTGAAGGAAGGAGAAAGAAGCTAAAAAATGTCTATTAAAGGTTGAGAAAGAGGAGACCCAAGATAAGAGGTCCCCATTGTAGATTTGAGAAAGGAGATAGGAGATTTGAGAAAGAAGATTGAGAATTTGAAGACTTAAAAGAAGAGATCCCAAGCAAACTTGGAAGGAGAAAGAATAAGGCTAGAGAAGACTTATTGAAGAAGTTGAAGAAGTGGCCATTGGAGGAGATTTGAAGAAAGCTTGAGGTAGAATATTGCAAGTAGGAGAAACTCCTAAAAAGAAGAATTTGGGATAATTATCGTCATCCAGAAACAAGCCCAAAAGGAAGAAGGATTTGGCAAGAAGTTTACCAATTTTTGAAAAGGATTTTTGAAGACCTCAAGACATTAAATTTCTTAAGGAAGAGGCCAGCGAAAGAGTTCATATTTGAAGATATAACTCAGCGAGAGCTAAGGAGGAGAAAGGAGATAGAAGATGCCACCATTTTGAGAAATTTTAAGATAACCTTTAATAATTTGAAGGTTGATTTGTAGAGGAGAATATTATTGATTTTTGTGATGTAAGTTGAAGGGTCATAGGACAAACAATTAAATGTGATGTACAGCTAAAAATTGAAGAATATTTGGGTAGATTTTAAAGTGTACTTGAACAACCAATTGAAGGAAGGCTTGACAACAAAGTAAGGTAGTGGATTGGAGGAGTTAGAGACTATTTTTGAATAACAAGATACAGGATAAGAAAACAGATTTTTGGAGCAGCAATTTAAGATATTTGGACTACAAAATTGGGCATCATTAAAGGGAGATAGTAGAGCTACAATTTAAATAATTTGGAGCATATTTGAGAGAGCTTTGGATAGCAAAAATGAAGGAATATTTAGAAGCAATTGAATCTGAAAATTGCTAAGATTTTGGACAGCAAGAAGACGATTTTTGGAGCTGCACAAATCAGATAATTTGAAGATAAATAAGGTTGATTTGAAACAAAATTTGAATAGGAAGAAAGGTTGAAAATTTCAGCATACTATAATAGCTTTTTGGCAAGGAGAAAGAGAAGATTCGAACAATGTACTTTGAAGACGATAGATGTTGTTTTTAGGGCACAAAAGTAAAAGGTAGTGAAGCTGCAAAAATTTATAAATTCAATACAGAAAATGGTGAATCAAATCACTAAGGAGACTAGCTTCAAAAATGAGGATAAATAGGTTTGTAATATTGGTGCTATAAAAGTTCATTATTCAAGCATTCAAATTAGATTATTATAAAGTTTTTGAAAGCACCATATTAGATTTATTAAAGCCAACAAAATATAGTTTAAGCTAAGTGTCTCCAATCCAAGGAAGGAGGCATCATTATCATCTTAGAATCTAAAAAATACAAAAACAAAAGTAAAGTTAAAGATTGTTTGAAAGAGAGTAATAAGGAGAAGGAAAATTAGTATATATAATGTTCTTATAATCCAAGGAAGTGCAGAATTTTAAAGTCTTATTGAATAAAATAAATAGATCAAATAGTGCACAAGAACAAGGTAAAGTTTCCAAAGACATCATACCAAAGGAGTATTAGAACCATCATCTTGGAGGAGTTGCCACCATAGTGAAGAAGAACCACCATGTTGGATGGAGGAAGCAACATAAAATAGGAAGATAGAATGTCATTGGAAAGAGAATTTAAGCACCATAGGAGGCAACATTATTCGAGAGAAGTTGAGATGTCGTTGAGTAGATCTTGAGCACCAAATTAGAGAGCAAGCATCATTAGTAAGAAATTTTGAGCATCAAAACCATGGGTCGCTTGGAGTGAATCATTGAAAGAAATCTAAACACAATTAGAAGGAATTCAAACAATAATTTGTTGTTACTTCATTTAGAAATACATTGGAAAGAAGATGTTGAGTGTTGAGGAACTGAATAGTAGAAGCATTAGAGGTAAATAATTGAAGTTGCTACCAATTGTAGAGTAGAAGTAGTGCATTACCAAGCGTAGAGAAGAAGAGAAGCGTTACCAAGAGAAGGAAAAATGTTACATGAAGGAGAAACGCCAACCATTTGACTTAATTATCACTTGGGAGGACATAGTATATTTGCCAAGTGTCACAGGTGCAGAAGGTAGCTCCAACCAATGCCATGGAAGTGAAACATCTCCTTGTATCCATAAGTGCATGAGGGATAAGTCATACAAGCACATTTGTGAGAGTAGAGAGTGGTGCAAGTTAGTGGAGCATTGCACATTAATGGTCATAGAATCCAAAAAGTACACAGAGGAAGGTTAGAGTATTGAATATTGAATTTAATGAGCATCATACACAAGGAGAAGCATTAAATACATTGGAGTGAGAGAAAACATTTTGAAGTTCATTTTTGGAGAATAGCGCCTAAAATAGAGTGCATATTATAGAGTTGGAAAGTCTCATGAGGAGTAAGCTAAAACATAGTGCGCCATATTCAAGAAGGTACATAAAACATTTAAATTAATTTTCTTTTTACAAAGGTTAAGGAGGTATAAGGAATATCAATACTAAGGTTAAGATTAATTAATCTATTATTCTTGAGATTAATTGAATGAATGGAGGTATAAGGTAATGAATTGATAAATTATAACCTTAGAAGATTTGTTGAATGATTTGGAAGACTTTTAAAGTGAAGAGAATTTAATTTGAAAGTCTTTGAAATTACTTTATTTGAAATTCAAGCATAGAAATATTTGCAAATAATTTGACTTAGAGGAATAAGGATTTCTACATCAAAATAGGAATATTGAATTTGCAAATAATTATTTTTTCTAAATTTATAATTTTGGATTTATAAGGAATTCAACACCAACATAGGTTTTTGAAATTTAGAAACCATATTATTGAAAATTGAGAGATAAAATAAATACAACATAAAATAGTTGAAAATATGAAAAATTATATTTTTTTATTGATAAAAGGGGGTTTTGAAAGGATCCCCAAACCTTTTACAAGCTGATATACAAAATGAGGGAACCAAGGATGAGATACCCTCAACAAATAAACAAAACAAAGGATTCAAAAAGGGCTAGAGGATGGAAAGTCATTAACCTAAAAGGAGACACAATAACAAAAAAAGGAGAAGATACAACAACGAGATCACCTTGAGGTAGTAGGATGGTCTTGATCATCACCATCAATATTTTGAGCCATATCTGAGGCCTAGGTTTCCACCTTTAAATTCTTGATCTTATTGGTAAATTTCTCAACCTGAAGAAGCAGGGATGAAGCCAAACTAGTGAGGTCATCCAAATTGGATATTAAATTAGAGTCATAAATAAAGAGCAACTGAAATAAGGTTTTTCTAGGGGAAAGGATGTTGCTAGGTCTACCTTTATGTTTCTACTTCTTACGACTCAAGGGAGGCAATTCGAAAGTGAGAATATCCTGGTCTAGGATGATGATGCTCTTACACTTGTCAGTAGATGACTTGTTTCTGGTAGAACACTAGCACGGGTATGGAGTGGTCTAAAAGGAACTGAAGACCAACTTCTTTTTGTTCATTTTTACAGAAGTAGTAGTTTCAATCTCCATATCATAATCACTTGGTTCCTTCTCCTGGGAAGATACTTGATAGGGCATAGAGGTATATGGCTAATCATCGATCCTATCCATAATGGACAGAGCAAAAGCCTAGCCTTGGAGCTAAATTATGTGTTTAAATATCATTAAGTTAAGCCCTTGGTGATTTAGATGTGAGGATTTCCTTTCCTTTATTCTAGTGATGGAGAGCTCCATTGAATGATATAGGTACTCGAGGACATTAATAAACTTGATGTCCCTCAGATGATTAAGGAATGCCATATGAAAACTGTGTAGAGAGAAATTTGGATCATCAATGGTAAAGTAATGCATCCCAAGGATGAGTACTCTATTCCAGGAAGTAGGTATATCCTTCCTAAAAACCCCACTATTCTCTTTGACCAGGTGCTTGCCCTTGTCACTGAGATGCTCCAACTCCACAATAATAGAATGCTTGTACCGACAGATCAAATCACCATAATTAATCAATTTAGTATCCTCAACGATCAAATTTATAGTGATTATAAAAAGAAAATCCTTTAAGGGACACCTTTCCATTGTCCCAAGACTTGATGAGCTCCATTGATAGTTTAGGATCATTGCCATAAAACTTCCATAGGAAAGGGAGAAACCTGTGAGCATGCATAATTTTCTCAACTATAGCATCAATATGTAGATTGGTAGGTTCAAGAAAAGCCATTTAATATCACCACCAAAGGTAATCCTACCACTCGAATCTTCTCCAAAATGCCTCACAAAAGCAAATGAATAGAGATTTAAACTGATGAGAAAGGATAGAAGTAATTTAAATAGGCTCAGGAAGCTAAAGTGGTAGAGTAAACACATATTGCCATGCTACCAAATTGGGAGTCATTAATGGTGTAGAGTAATTGGTGGAGCATCTCAACCCAGGATGATGTAGCTTTGCATGCTAAATTAAAGTCAAGAAAGGAGTAGCCAATGATCATCCACCATGAAGAGAGAAGTAACTTGTCACTCATGACCTTGGGATACTAACACATGGTACTTGTTGCCTTGGAACTCAATGAAGGGTAATCATAGGAGAAATAACACTGCCAAAAATGATAACCATACATGGAGAACCTAAAGGTTTTGGAAGGGATCATGGGATGAAATGGACCACTAAACTAAGAAAAAGGACCAAGGGGAGACTAGCAACTCATCTCCTAAAATATAGCATAGCTCATATTTCAAAATCTAGCACAACTCATGCATGGGAAGTAGAGGGAACCAAATGATAGAGGATGTCTGAAAAACATTGATCTGCCACCTTTGATATGACTTGGTAAGCACCAATGGGTTTGATATTAGACATAAAATAAAGATATGAGTGGGATTTCCACACATCACCCCAAAGCTAATGGTGATTTGGAGAATCATTCCAATTATAGAAGTCAATGATACATTGGGAAAAGTTGTCAACGCAAAAACTTAGGGATTTTTGAGCCAACATGAGATTCACCATGAGATCAACTATTTTGTTGCCTTCTTTGAGAACATGTTGGATTATGAAATTATCAAATTTGTAGAGAAGGTTCTTCAATTCATAAATGAGATTATAAACTAGCCACACGGGAGCTTGAAGATGTTTGAGATAATTAATCATATTCAAGGAGTCCCCCCATTTCCTAACACCCTCCGTGAATGCAGTATATCTTGACCATGGCATATGGATTAACCCTATCTGAGTCCTTCGAGGAAAGAGACACCAATTCCTTTACTAGTGTAAGTATTTCTATTCTAGTACTTAGGCGTAAGAACTCTTAGTTTACACTTTTCACCTTGTATAAACTATGGTGCTCAATTATCCCATATTCATGAGGGTATAATTAAGGTGACTATCACTCCATGTGATATCCCTTACATGGACATCCAATAATCATTCGAGGTTCCATCTCCAAATCCAATTTGCTAATAGGATCCAAACCTCCATGGTAGGAAAAGAGGATTCAATATACACAACCTGAATCTTTCCCAAATACTTCCTCATATTTAGGTTCACTTTGAAGGTCCATTATCGAAGTACCCATTGCAAAACCCTTAGGTGTTGCTACACCACAACCACCTCAGGTTTAGATCCATCCTTTAGGCTCTTCTATATTTGGCTAACTAAGGTGTTCTTCCCAAAGATACAAAACCTACATCCAAAGTAAAATATGAAACCATTTGTTCCTTTTTGTTTTCTCTCCCTCTCTCATTATAATATTCATCTAATTATATGCATGAAATAAAGTATAACACCTAATTATCCCAAATTCCTTTTGCATATTTACAATGCATAACTTTTATGGACTCCGTTCTATGCAAACCTCTCAAATTGCATTCATTGCTTTTGAATTATAATGTTGTAGGAGCTTACCTTCCTTATCTGTAGGTGGATCAACTGGTGGTATGTATCCATTTTCAACTGCTTACCAGATTTCATTGCCAAGTGCCATAAGATGAATCTTCATACATAACTTGCAATATACATGCCAATGTAAAAGGAACAATTTCAAATGCTAAAGCTTTAAAACAACAAAAATATTATCTCAATTGCTTAAATTGTATCCATCCATACTAAGGCAATATATTTCTAATTCACATTTGAGTACAACTCTAATTTATAATATTTCTTCTCAAATAGCGTATAAACTACTTATTGAGTCATTCATCAACAAGTTCATAAATACAAAGTCTCTCAATGAAAGCCATAGTGAAGCCCTTCTTGGTCACGTCTTCCTTTGTTTATTTCAAGGAGCAGGTAGGTAAGGGATCAAGATAGCTCCTTATGATGATTATGCAACCTAAATGCATGATTATTTTCTATGCATCTAGAATCAATATATGCATATTCTCTCTTCTTTCAATCAATTGAAAACAAGGAGGAAACCCCATATTTTCCTCCAGTCAACACATTCAATGCAAATAATGTACCCCATAATACATTTCTCATTGCAATATAAAGAAACCCTCATAAGTTTCTTTTTAAACATATGACTCCACATCCAAATATCAACTAACCATATTCTTCCATAAATAAAATAAGACTCTCCTTATTATAAAAGAATAAAATAAAACAAACATATAATTTATATTCATTTTATTCCCAAACTATAGAATGGACATAAACTAGTTAATAATCCATTCTATTTTTTAAAAACAATAATCTAATGTCCAAAAATACTATTTCTCTAAAGTATATAACAATAGTGAATATTGAATTAATAATTCAAAACTTATTTTTTAAAACATTCATATAATTTCATTGTAATTCCTATTTGAAATAAATGAAACATTACAATATCAAAATTGCAATTAACCCACATCTTTAAATAAACAATTGAATAAATCAATTTACTAATAAACAAACTATCCTTTTCATTTCACATAAAACATCTATATTTCATTTAAACAACATCAAAATTTATTTAATGAAATAACAAACCGAATACCTAATAATAATACAATGCTTCCTTTCCATTTAATAAACAAAGTAATTCATTCTTTATTTCATTATAATTTATTTTTCCTAAAATAAATAAAATAATTACTTAAAAAATATAAAAATAGCCCCTCTAAAATCTTCCATTTAAATGAAACCTATATAAAAATAGGACAAGACCCTCCCATCCTTCCTCTTCAGCAAAAGTCAAACTCGTTTAAAAACACACTTCACGAAGAATAACGTGGGTCCCTCCCCCAAAATACCATGCAAAGGGCTTAATTAAACATTAATAAATTCTAAACCCTTTTTTAACAAAATTAGGTCCCACTTACTATGTTCGCGTCGAAACACAAACCTCACTCGGATTAAATAGTCCATGCAATGAATCCAACTAAAAAAATATTAATAAGTAAATCACGCATAAAGCATTCCATTTAAAAATAGATTTTATTTTATCTTTACTTTACCATTTTTTTTAAATTCAACCCCTATAAGTAAAGTGACATAATAGTCAAAGCTCTCTTTTAAATGCACGTGGTCAATGCATACGTTTCCATCACGAGACGTCTTAGGGCATGAGAGGCCCACATGTGACACACACAAAATATAAGGGTTTTAATATTATATGCTTTATTTTTTTTAAGTAAGGTTTAAATATATTAAAACCTTAGGTAGACCTAAGTGAGCACTGCACACATTCTGGTAGCCTGCGCCCATACATCACGATGACTGCCCTGGACACAAAGACTTCTAGATGCATCCATGGATGACATGGAATCAGATACAACAAATGAAAAGACTTTTAATGAGCATATTTTGGGGTAATAAAACTGGTTCATTCTTTAAGGGTTTTAAAAGTAATTTTCTCTACATTTCCCCTATTGGTAGGCCTCCAACAATACATTTAAGATATCTAAAAAGAAAATATCAATCAATTCAATCTAAGAGCTCCCAAGTAAAATGGTAAAGACTACCTTTAATCTCTAGTAGTTATTGGAAGTAGAAGATGGTTTGGGTAATGCAAGTCTCTCGTATTTGTTCAACGTAATACCTCCAAGCATTTTTGTCCTTTGTCTCACGATCCGCCTTCTTTCTTCCCAATTGAGTTCTTAAGGTGCAAGGGAATGGTTCGCGCAAGTAACAAATTTTTCAACCACTTGAGAATGGTTTGTTCTCTGTTTTTTAATTGATTTAAAACAATGCAAAGTCTTTTTTTTTTCTCATAATTGCCATTGATATTCTAATGTTTGGAAAGTATGTACGCACAATTAATAAGTTCACCTTATTAAAATGAATATCTATATATAGATATATAGTTACTTTCATATTAAAAAATATTAATTATCAAATATATTATCAATTTTAATAAGTTTACCTTATTAATATATAATTCACCATTAGAAATATTGCAAATATTAATAAATCTATTTTATTAATATTACTATAGTTTTAAAATCTAATATTCAAGGTAATATGTCTTGATTATTAATATGCTTATCTTATTAATATATTTTTTAAAATCATGAAATACTTTAAAATGATTTTCATTAAAGGCATTTTTATCATACAAAGCAAACAACCTCAAGTGCAGGGAAGGAAAACATGCAAATCAAAACAATATGGGTAATACACCAATATTCCTTACTTTTTCTATCCAGTGTGCAAAATACTATTACGATAGCTTCAAGGTTATCTACTTTTGTAGTGGGAAGATTTTTCAAATGATGATGACTACCCACAAACACAATTGCATGAGTGTATAAATGCAAACTACATGAGGTAACCACTTGTTACCCTGGGTACATCTTACCTTATATTCGTTTGTCATATCATTTCCTATATGATATCTCGTTCTCAATGGTCAACTTTCTTGACCATCCACAGGAGCACCTAATCCTGCATCCAAGCACAACATCAACAACACCATATCCATATAACATAAAATCATAATAATAAATGCATAAAATCATTCAAATGCATCGAAACTAAGTACTAAATCATCATTTCAATACATATTTTTTTCTCATTAAAGAGTCTTGCCAAGGTGGGTCATGACATACTACCCCTCTTGGACTAAACACAATCCTCTATGTTTTCTCCTACAATAAGTATTACATATTATTTCCATTTCCAAATAAATGAGGAAAATGTTTTCTCATCTCATCCACTCTTTTCCAAGTGGTATTTTTCTTATAATATTTATCCTACTAGACCCTACACTCTTCTAGAGTTTGGTTCCTCATCATTTTGGAATGAAACTCCAGAATCTTCATAGGTTTTACCTCAATCACCAAGGGATCAACTATATGTAAATTTGAAACATTCTACACATGGTGATGATCAATAATATACTTCCTAAGCAAGGATACATAGAAATTATCATGGATATTTGATAGGTTGGGCGGCAAGGCAAAACGATAGGCTACTATACTTATTTTCTCAGTGATCTCAAAGGGCTAAACATATTAGGAATACAACTTAGTAGACTTGATAGTGTTTTTCATGGGTTTAACTCTTAAGAATACTCTATATGTTGGAATATATTATATTATTTGGTACATGCTAATATACCACCTTGGGTACATATTTAGATTGGGAGTGTGTCTTAGATTAGAGTGTGAGTATTTACTTTATGTAATGTAATAAATGCATGAGTATTATTAGAGTATGCAAAGTATTTAATGATGTAAATGTGCATAATAGTCCATGTGCACATGAGTCCATAGAATAGGAAAGTGAAGAGTCTCAAAAAGAGTGGAGGCCAAGAATACTCCATATGAAGAGTAACATTCCATTCTTTATATAGGTCTATATGTGAGTGTGAAAGCATAATGAAGAGACACAATGTAGATTGAGCATGTATGAAGTATGGAGTATTTGAGATCTCCATTCTATATCAAAATACTATTTTTGTGAGCATTTGTTAATGGTTGTTTTCTATGTAGTTGTAGAATTTATTCATGAGTTTTATATGTTTAGAATATTATCATTATCTTATATTTGATATAGCATTCTTATTTTAGATCTTGTGGTTATTTTACATTAAGCATTTAGTATCAAAAGCTAATAGTGGTATCAGAGCCACAAGGGATATTGATAGGAGATAGGGAGAGCCACAAGAGAGATTGAGAAGAGATAGGGAGATTTAATTTTTAGAATTTTAAAGTTGCTTTTTGGTTAGAGTCTTTCCACAAGGTTGTAGAAACATTCATGAAGACTAGGACTCAATAAAGATTGCTTTTCCACTAGATTGAAAGATAACTAGTGAAGTTTAATGATTTAGAGATCTAGATATTTGGATGTATTTGATTGTTCTTATCGAATATTTACTGCATAGTTCTCAAAAGTTAAGAAGCTTCCTACAATGGATAGAGAATAATTTCATCTTCGATTGTCTAAAATTCTATGTGCTTTCCTCATGTAGGGATTAGTTTTTGAGTTGCATCAAAAGAGTAGACATTAAAGATTAATGTCCAAGAAAGAGGTCCCATTGGATATTGAAGATTGAGGAGACCTAAGAAAGAGGTCCCCATAGAAGATTGAAGATTCAAGAGACCCAAGAAAGATATCCCAATAGAATATTGAGGAGACCTGAGAAATAGGTCCACATAGAAAATTAAATATTGAATATTGAAGAGACCCAAGAAAGATATCCCTATAGAAGATTGGAGATTGAAGATTGAGGAGACCGTTTCCCGAGAAAGAGGTCCACATATAAGACTAAATATTGAATATAGAATATTGAAGGAAGGAGAAAGAAGCTAAAAAATGTCTATTAAAGGTTGAGAAAGAGGAGACCCAAGATAAGAGGTCCCCATTGTAGATTTGAGAAAGGAGATAGGAGATTTGAGAAAGAAGATTGAGAATTTGAAGACTTAAAAGAAGAGATCCCAAGCAAACTTGGAAGGAGAAAGAATAAGGCTAGAGAAGACTTATTGAAGAAGTTGAAGAAGTGGCCATTGGAGGAGATTTGAAGAAAGCTTGAGGTAGAATATTGCAAGTAGGAGAAACTCCTAAAAAGAAGAATTTGGGATAATTATCGTCATCCGAAAACAAGCCCAAAAGGAAGAAGGATTTGGCAAGAAGTTTACCAAATTTTGAAAAGGATTTTTGAAGACCTCAAGACATTAAATTTCTTAAGGAAGAGGCCAGCGAAAGAGTTCATATTTGAAGATATAACTCAGCGAGAGCTAAGGAGGAGAAAGGAGATAGAAGATGCCACCATTTTGAGAAATTTTAAGATAACCTTTAATAATTTGAAGGTTGATTTGTAGAGGAGAATATTATTGATTTTTGTGATGTAAGTTGAAGGGTCATAGGACAAACAATTAAATGTGATGTACAGCTAAAAATTGAAGAATATTTGGGTAGATTTTAAAGTGTACTTGAACAACCAATTGAAGGAAGGCTTGACAACAAAGTAAGGTAGTGGATTGGAGGAGTTAGAGACTATTTTTGAATAACAAGATACAGGATAAGAAAACAGATTTTTGGAGCAGCAATTTAAGATATTTGGACTACAAAATTGGGCATCATTAAAGGGAGATAGTAGAGCTACAATTTAAATAATTTGGAGCATATTTGAGAGAGCTTTGGATAGCAAAAATGAAGGAATATTTAGAAGCAATTGAATCTGAAAATTGCTAAGATTTTGGACAGCAAGAAGACGATTTTTGGAGCTGCACAAATCAGATAATTTGAAGATAAATAAGGTTGATTTGAAACAAAATTTGAATAGGAAGAAAGGTTGAAAATTTCAGCATACTATAATAGCTTTTTGGCAAGGAGAAAGAGAAGATTCGAACAATGTACTTTGAAGACGATAGATGTTGTTTTTAGGGCACAAAAGTAAAAGGTAGTGAAGCTGCAAAAATTTATAAATTCAATACAGAAAATGGTGAATCAAATCACTAAGGAGACTAGCTTCAAAAATGAGGATAAATAGGTTTGTAATATTGGTGCTATAAAAGTTCATTATTCAAGCATTCAAATTAGATTATTATAAAGTTTTTGAAAGCACCATATTAGATTTATTAAAGCCAACAAAATATAGTTTAAGCTAAGTGTCTCCAATCCAAGGAAGGAGGCATCATTATCATCTTAGAATCTAAAAAATACAAAAACAAAAGTAAAGTTAAAGATTGTTTGAAAGAGAGTAATAAGGAGAAGGAAAATTAGTATATATAATGTTCTTATAATCCAAGGAAGTGCAGAATTTTAAAGTCTTATTGAATAAAATAAATAGATCAAATAGTGCACAAGAACAAGGTAAAGTTTCCAAAGACATCATACCAAAGGAGTATTAGAACCATCATCTTGGAGGAGTTGCCACCATAGTGAAGAAGAACCACCATGTTGGATGGAGGAAGCAACATAAAATAGGAAGATAGAATGTCATTGGAAAGAGAATTTAAGCACCATAGGAGGCAACATTATTCGAGAGAAGTTGAGATGTCGTTGAGTAGAGCTTGAGCACCAAATTAGAGAGCAAGCATCATTAGTAAGAAATTTTGAGCATCAAAACCATGGGTCGCTTGGAGTGAATCATTGAAAGAAATCTAAACACAATTAGAAGGAATTCAAACAATAATTTGTTGTTACTTCATTTAGAAATACATTGGAAAGAAGATGTTGAGTGTTGAGGAACTGAATAGTAGAAGCATTAGAGGTAAATAATTGAAGTTGCTACCAATTGTAGAGTAGAAGTAGTGCATTACCAAGCGTAGAGAAGAAGAGAAGCGTTACCAAGAGAAGGAAAAATGTTACATGAAGGAGAAACGCCAACCATTTGACTTAATTATCACTTGGGAGGACATAGTATATTTGCCAAGTGTCACAGTGCAGAAGGTAGCTCCAACCAATGCCATGGAAGTGAAACATCTCCTTGTATCCATAAGTGCATGAGGAATAATTCATACAAGCACATTTGTGAGAGTAGAGAGTGGTGCAAGTTAGTGGAGCACTGCACATTAATGGTCATAGAATCCAAAAAGTACACAGAGGAAGGTTAGAGTATTGAATATTGAATTTAATGAGCATCATACACAAGGAGAAGCATTAAATACATTGGAGTGAGAGAAAACATTTTGAAGTTCATTTTTGGAGAATAGCGCCTAAAATAGAGTGCATATTATAGAGTTGGAAAGTCTCATGAGGAGTAAGCTAAAACATAGTGCGCCATATTCAAGAAGGTACATAAAACATTTAAATTAATTTTCTTTTTACAAAGGTTAAGGAGGTATAAGGAATATCAATACTAAGGTTAAGATTAATTAATCTATTATTCTTGAGATTAATTGAATGAATGGAGGTATAAGGTAATGAATTGATAAATTATAACCTTAGAAGATTTGTTGAATGATTTGGAAGACTTTTAAAGTGAAGAGAATTTAATTTGAAAGTCTTTGAAATTACTTTATTTGAAATTCAAGCATAGAAATATTTGCAAATAATTTGACTTAGAGGAATAAGGATTTCTACATCAAAATAGGAATATTGAATTTGCAAATAATTATTTTTTCTAAATTTATAATTTTGGATTTATAAGGAATTCAACACCAACATAGGTTTTTGAAATTTAGAAACCATATTATTGAAAATTGAGAGATAAAATAAATACAACATAAAATAGTTGAAAATATGAAAAATTATATTTTTTTATTGATAAAAGGGGGTTTTGAAAGGATCCCCAAACCTTTTACAAGCTGATATACAAAATGAGGGAACCAAGGATGAGATACCCTCAACAAATAAACAAAACAAAGGATTCAAAAAGGGCTAGAGGATGGAAAGTCATTAACCTAAAAGGAGACACAATAACAAAAAAAGGAGAAGATACAACAACGAGATCACCTTGAGGTAGTAGGATGGTCTTGATCATCACCATCAATATTTTGAGCCATATCTGAGGCCTAGGTTTCCACCTTTAAATTCTTGATCTTATTGGTAAATTTCTCAACCTGAAGAAGCAGGGATGAAGCCAAACTAGTGAGGTCATCCAAATTGGATATTAAATTAGAGTCATAAATAAAGAGCAACTGAAATAAGGTTTTTCTAGGGGAAAGGATGTTGCTAGGTCTACCTTTATGTTTCTACTTCTTACGACTCAAGGGAGGCAATTCGAAAGTGAGAATATCCTGGTCTAGGATGATGATGCTCTTACACTTGTCAGTAGATGACTTGTTTCTGGTAGAACACTAGCACGGGTATGGAGTGGTCTAAAAGGAACTGAAGACCAACTTCTTTTTGTTCATTTTTACAGAAGTAGTAGTTTCAATCTCCATATCATAATCACTTGGTTCCTTCTCCTGGGAAGATACTTGATAGGGCATAGAGGTATATGGCTAATCATCGATCCTATCCATAATGGACAGAGCAAAAGCCTAGCCTTGGAGCTAAATTATGTGTTTAAATATCATTAAGTTAAGCCCTTGGTGATTTAGATGTGAGGATTTCCTTTCCTTTATTCTAGTGATGGAGAGCTCCATTGAATGATATAGGTACTCGAGGACATTAATAAACTTGATGTCCCTCAGATGATTAAGGAATGCCATATGAAAACTGTGTAGAGAGAAATTTGGATCATCAATGGTAAAGTAATGCATCCCAAGGATGAGTACTCTATTCCAGGAAGTAGGTATATCCTTCCTAAAAACCCCACTATTCTCTTTGACCAGGTGCTTGCCCTTGTCACTGAGATGCTCCAACTCCACAATAATAGAATGCTTGTACCGACAGATCAAATCACCATAATTAATCAATTTAGTATCCTCAACGATCAAATTTATAGTGATTATAAAAAGAAAATCCTTTAAGGGACACCTTTCCATTGTCCCAAGACTTGATGAGCTCCATTGATAGTTTAGGATCATTGCCATAAAACTTCCATAGGAAAGGGAGAAACCTGTGAGCATGCATAATTTTCTCAACTATAGCATCAATATGTAGATTGGTAGGTTCAAGAAAAGCCATTTAATATCACCACCAAAGGTAATCCTACCACTCGAATCTTCTCCAAAATGCCTCACAAAAGCAAATGAATAGAGATTTAAACTGATGAGAAAGGATAGAAGTAATTTAAATAGGCTCAGGAAGCTAAAGTGGTAGAGTAAACACATATTGCCATGCTACCAAATTGGGAGTCATTAATGGTGTAGAGTAATTGGTGGAGCATCTCAACCCAGGATGATGTAGCTTTGCATGCTAAATTAAAGTCAAGAAAGGAGTAGCCAATGATCATCCACCATGAAGAGAGAAGTAACTTGTCACTCATGACCTTGGGATACTAACACATGGTACTTGTTGCCTTGGAACTCAATGAAGGGTAATCATAGGAGAAATAACACTGCCAAAAATGATAACCATACATGGAGAACCTAAAGGTTTTGGAAGGGATCATGGGATGAAATGGACCACTAAACTAAGAAAAAGGACCAAGGGGAGACTAGCAACTCATCTCCTAAAATATAGCATAGCTCATATTTCAAAATCTAGCACAACTCATGCATGGGAAGTAGAGGGAACCAAATGATAGAGGATGTCTGAAAAACATTGATCTGCCACCTTTGATATGACTTGGTAAGCACCAATGGGTTTGATATTAGACATAAAATAAAGATATGAGTGGGATTTCCACACATCACCCCAAAGCTAATGGTGATTTGGAGAATCATTCCAATTATAGAAGTCAATGATACATTGGGAAAAGTTGTCAACGCAAAAACTTAGGGATTTTTGAGCCAACATGAGATTCACCATGAGATCAACTATTTTGTTGCCTTCTTTGAGAACATGTTGGATTATGAAATTATCAAATTTGTAGAGAAGGTTCTTCAATTCATAAATGAGATTATAAACTAGCCACACGGGAGCTTGAAGATGTTTGAGATAATTAATCATATTCAAGGAGTCCCCCCATTTCCTAACACCCTCCGTGAATGCAGTATATCTTGACCATGGCATATGGATTAACCCTATCTGAGTCCTTCGAGGAAAGAGACACCAATTCCTTTACTAGTGTAAGTATTTCTATTCTAGTACTTAGGCGTAAGAACTCTTAGTTTACACTTTTCACCTTGTATAAACTATGGTGCTCAATTATCCCATATTCATGAGGGTATAATTAAGGTGACTATCACTCCATGTGATATCCCTTACATGGACATCCAATAATCATTCGAGGTTCCATCTCCAAATCCAATTTGCTAATAGGATCCAAACCTCCATGGTAGGAAAAGAGGATTCAATATACACAACCTGAATCTTTCCCAAATACTTCCTCATATTTAGGTTCACTTTGAAGGTCCATTATCGAAGTACCCATTGCAAAACCCTTAGGTGTTGCTACACCACAACCACCTCAGGTTTAGATCCATCCTTTAGGCTCTTCTATATTTGGCTAACTAAGGTGTTCTTCCCAAAGATACAAAACCTACATCCAAAGTAAAATATGAAACCATTTGTTCCTTTTTGTTTTCTCTCCCTCTCTCATTATAATATTCATCTAATTATATGCATGAAATAAAGTATAACACCTAATTATCCCAAATTCCTTTTGCATATTTACAATGCATAACTTTTATGGACTCCGTTCTATGCAAACCTCTCAAATTGCATTCATTGCTTTTGAATTATAATGTTGTAGGAGCTTACCTTCCTTATCTGTAGGTGGATCAACTGGTGGTATGTATCCATTTTCAACTGCTTACCAGATTTCATTGCCAAGTGCCATAAGATGAATCTTCATACATAACTTGCAATATACATGCCAATGTAAAAGGAACAATTTCAAATGCTAAAGCTTTAAAACAACAAAAATATTATCTCAATTGCTTAAATTGTATCCATCCATACTAAGGCAATATATTTCTAATTCACATTTGAGTACAACTCTAATTTATAATATTTCTTCTCAAATAGCGTATAAACTACTTATTGAGTCATTCATCAACAAGTTCATAAATACAAAGTCTCTCAATGAAAGCCATAGTGAAGCCCTTCTTGGTCACGTCTTCCTTTGTTTATTTCAAGGAGCAGGTAGGTAAGGGATCAAGATAGCTCCTTATGATGATTATGCAACCTAAATGCATGATTATTTTCTATGCATCTAGAATCAATATATGCATATTCTCTCTTCTTTCAATCAATTGAAAACAAGGAGGAAACCCCATATTTTCCTCCAGTCAACACATTCAATGCAAATAATGTACCCCATAATACATTTCTCATTGCAATATAAAGAAACCCTCATAAGTTTCTTTTTAAACATATGACTCCACATCCAAATATCAACTAACCATATTCTTCCATAAATAAAATAAGACTCTCCTTATTATAAAAGAATAAAATAAAACAAACATATAATTTATATTCATTTTATTCCCAAACTATAGAATGGACATAAACTAGTTAATAATCCATTCTATTTTTTAAAAACAATAATCTAATGTCCAAAAATACTATTTCTCTAAAGTATATAACAATAGTGAATATTGAATTAATAATTCAAAACTTATTTTTTAAAACATTCATATAATTTCATTGTAATTCCTATTTGAAATAAATGAAACATTACAATATCAAAATTGCAATTAACCCACATCTTTAAATAAACAATTGAATAAATCAATTTACTAATAAACAAACTATCCTTTTCATTTCACATAAAACATCTATATTTCATTTAAACAACATCAAAATTTATTTAATGAAATAACAAACCGAATACCTAATAATAATACAATGCTTCCTTTCCATTTAATAAACAAAGTAATTCATTCTTTATTTCATTATAATTTATTTTTCCTAAAATAAATAAAATAATTACTTAAAAAATATAAAAATAGCCCCTCTAAAATCTTCCATTTAAATGAAACCTATATAAAAATAGGACAAGACCCTCCCATCCTTCCTCTTCAGCAAAAGTCAAACTCGTTTAAAAACACACTTCACGAAGAATAACGTGGGTCCCTCCCCCAAAATACCATGCAAAGGGCTTAATTAAACATTAATAAATTCTAAACCCTTTTTTAACAAAATTAGGTCCCACTTACTATGTTCGCGTCGAAACACAAACCTCACTCGGATTAAATAGTCCATGCAATGAATCCAACTAAAAAAATATTAATAAGTAAATCACGCATAAAGCATTCCATTTAAAAATAGATTTTATTTTATCTTTACTTTACCATTTTTTTTAAATTCAACCCCTATAAGTAAAGTGACATAATAGTCAAAGCTCTCTTTTAAATGCACGTGGTCAATGCATACGTTTCCATCACGAGACGTCTTAGGGCATGAGAGGCCCACATGTGACACACACAAAATATAAGGGTTTTAATATTATATGCTTTATTTTTTTTAAGTAAGGTTTAAATATATTAAAACCTTAGGTAGACCTAAGTGAGCACTGCACACATTCTGGTAGCCTGCGCCCATACATCACGATGACTGCCCTGGACACAAAGACTTCTAGATGCATCCATGGATGACATGGAATCAGATACAACAAATGAAAAGACTTTTAATGAGCATATTTTGGGGTAATAAAACTGGTTCATTCTTTAAGGGTTTTAAAAGTAATTTTCTCTACATTTCCCCTATTGGTAGGCCTCCAACAATACATTTAAGATATCTAAAAAGAAAATATCAATCAATTCAATCTAAGAGCTCCCAAGTAAAATGGTAAAGACTACCTTTAATCTCTAGTAGTTATTGGAAGTAGAAGATGGTTTGGGTAATGCAAGTCTCTCGTATTTGTTCAACGTAATACCTCCAAGCATTTTTGTCCTTTGTCTCACGATCCGCCTTCTTTCTTCCCAATTGAGTTCTTAAGGTGCAAGGGAATGGTTCGCGCAAGTAACAAATTTTTCAACCACTTGAGAATGGTTTGTTCTCTGTTTTTTAATTGATTTAAAACAATGCAAAGTCTTTTTTTTTTCTCATAATTGCCATTGATATTCTAATGTTTGGAAAGTATGTACGCACAATTAATAAGTTCACCTTATTAAAATGAATATCTATATATAGATATATAGTTACTTTCATATTAAAAAATATTAATTATCAAATATATTATCAATTTTAATAAGTTTACCTTATTAATATATAATTCACCATTAGAAATATTGCAAATATTAATAAATCTATTTTATTAATATTACTATAGTTTTAAAATCTAATATTCAAGGTAATATGTCTTGATTATTAATATGCTTATCTTATTAATATATTTTTTAAAATCATGAAATACTTTAAAATGATTTTCATTAAAGGCATTTTTATCATACAAAGCAAACAACCTCAAGTGCAGGGAAGGAAAACATGCAAATCAAAACAATATGGGTAATACACCAATATTCCTTACTTTTTCTATCCAGTGTGCAAAATACTATTACGATAGCTTCAAGGTTATCTACTTTTGTAGTGGGAAGATTTTTCAAATGATGATGACTACCCACAAACACAATTGCATGAGTGTATAAATGCAAACTACATGAGGTAACCACTTGTTACCCTGGGTACATCTTACCTTATATTCGTTTGTCATATCATTTCCTATATGATATCTCGTTCTCAATGGTCAACTTTCTTGACCATCCACAGGAGCACCTAATCCTGCATCCAAGCACAACATCAACAACACCATATCCATATAACATAAAATCATAATAATAAATGCATAAAACCATTCAAATGCATCGAAACTAAGTACTAAATCATCATTTCAATACATATTTTTTTCTCATTAAAGAGTCTTGCCAAGGTGGGTCATGACATACTACCCCTCTTGGACTAAACACAATCCTCTATGTTTTCTCCTACAATAAGTATTACATATTATTTCCATTTCCAAATAAATGAGGAAAATGTTTTCTCATCTCATCCACTCTTTTCCAAGTGGTATTTTTCTTATAATATTTATCCTACTAGACCCTACACTCTTCTAGAGTTTGGTTCCTCATCATTTTGGAATGAAACTCCAGAATCTTCATAGGTTTTACCTCAATCACCAAGGGATCAACTATATGTAAATTTGAAACATTCTACACATGGTGATGATCAATAATATACTTCCTAAGCAAGGATACATAGAAATTATCATGGATATTTGATAGGTTGGGCGGCAAGGCAAAACGATAGGCTACTATACTTATTTTCTCAGTGATCTCAAAGGGCTAAACATATTAGGAATACAACTTAGTAGACTTGATAGTGTTTTTCATGGGTTTAACTCTTAAGAATACTCTATATGTTGGAATATATTATATTATTTGGTACATGCTAATATACCACCTTGGGTACATATTTAGATTGGGAGTGTGTCTTAGATTAGAGTGTGAGTATTTACTTTATGTAATGTAATAAATGCATGAGTATTATTAGAGTATGCAAAGTATTTAATGATGTAAATGTGCATAATAGTCCATGTGCACATGAGTCCATAGAATAGGAAAGTGAAGAGTCTCAAAAAGAGTGGAGGCCAAGAATACTCCATATGAAGAGTAACATTCCATTCTTTATATAGGTCTATATGTGAGTGTGAAAGCATAATGAAGAGACACAATGTAGATTGAGCATGTATGAAGTATGGAGTATTTGAGATCTCCATTCTATATCAAAATACTATTTTTGTGAGCATTTGTTAATGGTTGTTTTCTATGTAGTTGTAGAATTTTATCATGAGTTTTATATGTTTAGAATATTATCATTATCTTATATTTGATATAGCATTCTTATTTTAGATCTTGTGGTTATTTTACATTAAGCATTTAGTATCAAAAGCTAATAGTGGTATCAGAGCCACAAGGGATATTGATAGGAGATAGGGAGAGCCACAAGAGAGATTGAGAAGAGATAGGGAGATTTAATTTTTAGAATTTTAAAGTTGCTTTTTGGTTAGAGTCTTTCCACAAGGTTGTAGAAACATTCATGAAGACTAGGACTCAATAAAGATTGCTTTTCCACTAGATTGAAAGATAACTAGTGAAGTTTAATGATTTAGAGATCTAGATATTTGGATGTATTTGATTGTTCTTATCGAATATTTACTGCATAGTTCTCAAAAGTTAAGAAGCTTCCTACAATGGATAGAGAATAATTTCATCTTCGATTGTCTAAAATTCTATGTGCTTTCCTCATGTAGGGATTAGTTTTTGAGTTGCATCAAAAGAGTAGACATTAAAGATTAATGTCCAAGAAAGAGGTCCCATTGGATATTGAAGATTGAGGAGACCTAAGAAAGAGGTCCCCATAGAAGATTGAAGATTCAAGAGACCCAAGAAAGATATCCCAATAGAATATTGAGGAGACCTGAGAAATAGGTCCACATAGAAAATTAAATATTGAATATTGAAGAGACCCAAGAAAGATATCCCTATAGAAGATTGGAGATTGAAGATTGAGGAGACCGTTTCCCGAGAAAGAGGTCCACATATAAGACTAAATATTGAATATAGAATATTGAAGGAAGGAGAAAGAAGCTAAAAAATGTCTATTAAAGGTTGAGAAAGAGGAGACCCAAGATAAGAGGTCCCCATTGTAGATTTGAGAAAGGAGATAGGAGATTTGAGAAAGAAGATTGAGAATTTGAAGACTTAAAAGAAGAGATCCCAAGCAAACTTGGAAGGAGAAAGAATAAGGCTAGAGAAGACTTATTGAAGAAGTTGAAGAAGTGGCCATTGGAGGAGATTTGAAGAAAGCTTGAGGTAGAATATTGCAAGTAGGAGAAACTCCTAAAAAGAAGAATTTGGGATAATTATCGTCATCCGAAAACAAGCCCAAAAGGAAGAAGGATTTGGCAAGAAGTTTACCAAATTTTGAAAAGGATTTTTGAAGACCTCAAGACATTAAATTTCTTAAGGAAGAGGCCAGCGAAAGAGTTCATATTTGAAGATATAACTCAGCGAGAGCTAAGGAGGAGAAAGGAGATAGAAGATGCCACCATTTTGAGAAATTTTAAGATAACCTTTAATAATTTGAAGGTTGATTTGTAGAGGAGAATATTATTGATTTTTGTGATGTAAGTTGAAGGGTCATAGGACAAACAATTAAATGTGATGTACAGCTAAAAATTGAAGAATATTTGGGTAGATTTTAAAGTGTACTTGAACAACCAATTGAAGGAAGGCTTGACAACAAAGTAAGGTAGTGGATTGGAGGAGTTAGAGACTATTTTTGAATAACAAGATACAGGATAAGAAAACAGATTTTTGGAGCAGCAATTTAAGATATTTGGACTACAAAATTGGGCATCATTAAAGGGAGATAGTAGAGCTACAATTTAAATAATTTGGAGCATATTTGAGAGAGCTTTGGATAGCAAAAATGAAGGAATATTTAGAAGCAATTGAATCTGAAAATTGCTAAGATTTTGGACAGCAAGAAGACGATTTTTGGAGCTGCACAAATCAGATAATTTGAAGATAAATAAGGTTGATTTGAAACAAAATTTGAATAGGAAGAAAGGTTGAAAATTTCAGCATACTATAATAGCTTTTTGGCAAGGAGAAAGAGAAGATTCGAACAATGTACTTTGAAGACGATAGATGTTGTTTTTAGGGCACAAAAGTAAAAGGTAGTGAAGCTGCAAAAATTTATAAATTCAATACAGAAAATGGTGAATCAAATCACTAAGGAGACTAGCTTCAAAAATGAGGATAAATAGGTTTGTAATATTGGTGCTATAAAAGTTCATTATTCAAGCATTCAAATTAGATTATTATAAAGTTTTTGAAAGCACCATATTAGATTTATTAAAGCCAACAAAATATAGTTTAAGCTAAGTGTCTCCAATCCAAGGAAGGAGGCATCATTATCATCTTAGAATCTAAAAAATACAAAAACAAAAGTAAAGTTAAAGATTGTTTGAAAGAGAGTAATAAGGAGAAGGAAAATTAGTATATATAATGTTCTTATAATCCAAGGAAGTGCAGAATTTTAAAGTCTTATTGAATAAAATAAATAGATCAAATAGTGCACAAGAACAAGGTAAAGTTTCCAAAGACATCATACCAAAGGAGTATTAGAACCATCATCTTGGAGGAGTTGCCACCATAGTGAAGAAGAACCACCATGTTGGATGGAGGAAGCAACATAAAATAGGAAGATAGAATGTCATTGGAAAGAGAATTTAAGCACCATAGGAGGCAACATTATTCGAGAGAAGTTGAGATGTCGTTGAGTAGAGCTTGAGCACCAAATTAGAGAGCAAGCATCATTAGTAAGAAATTTTGAGCATCAAAACCATGGGTCGCTTGGAGTGAATCATTGAAAGAAATCTAAACACAATTAGAAGGAATTCAAACAATAATTTGTTGTTACTTCATTTAGAAATACATTGGAAAGAAGATGTTGAGTGTTGAGGAACTGAATAGTAGAAGCATTAGAGGTAAATAATTGAAGTTGCTACCAATTGTAGAGTAGAAGTAGTGCATTACCAAGCGTAGAGAAGAAGAGAAGCGTTACCAAGAGAAGGAAAAATGTTACATGAAGGAGAAACGCCAACCATTTGACTTAATTATCACTTGGGAGGACATAGTATATTTGCCAAGTGTCACAGTGCAGAAGGTAGCTCCAACCAATGCCATGGAAGTGAAACATCTCCTTGTATCCATAAGTGCATGAGGAATAATTCATACAAGCACATTTGTGAGAGTAGAGAGTGGTGCAAGTTAGTGGAGCACTGCACATTAATGGTCATAGAATCCAAAAAGTACACAGAGGAAGGTTAGAGTATTGAATATTGAATTTAATGAGCATCATACACAAGGAGAAGCATTAAATACATTGGAGTGAGAGAAAACATTTTGAAGTTCATTTTTGGAGAATAGCGCCTAAAATAGAGTGCATATTATAGAGTTGGAAAGTCTCATGAGGAGTAAGCTAAAACATAGTGCGCCATATTCAAGAAGGTACATAAAACATTTAAATTAATTTTCTTTTTACAAAGGTTAAGGAGGTATAAGGAATATCAATACTAAGGTTAAGATTAATTAATCTATTATTCTTGAGATTAATTGAATGAATGGAGGTATAAGGTAATGAATTGATAAATTATAACCTTAGAAGATTTGTTGAATGATTTGGAAGACTTTTAAAGTGAAGAGAATTTAATTTGAAAGTCTTTGAAATTACTTTATTTGAAATTCAAGCATAGAAATATTTGCAAATAATTTGACTTAGAGGAATAAGGATTTCTACATCAAAATAGGAATATTGAATTTGCAAATAATTATTTTTTCTAAATTTATAATTTTGGATTTATAAGGAATTCAACACCAACATAGGTTTTTGAAATTTAGAAACCATATTATTGAAAATTGAGAGATAAAATAAATACAACATAAAATAGTTGAAAATATGAAAAATTATATTTTTTTATTGATAAAAGGGGGTTTTGAAAGGATCCCCAAACCTTTTACAAGCTGATATACAAAATGAGGGAACCAAGGATGAGATACCCTCAACAAATAAACAAAACAAAGGATTCAAAAAGGGCTAGAGGATGGAAAGTCATTAACCTAAAAGGAGACACAATAACAAAAAAAGGAGAAGATACAACAACGAGATCACCTTGAGGTAGTAGGATGGTCTTGATCATCACCATCAATATTTTGAGCCATATCTGAGGCCTAGGTTTCCACCTTTAAATTCTTGATCTTATTGGTAAATTTCTCAACCTGAAGAAGCAGGGATGAAGCCAAACTAGTGAGGTCATCCAAATTGGATATTAAATTAGAGTCATAAATAAAGAGCAACTGAAATAAGGTTTTTCTAGGGGAAAGGATGTTGCTAGGTCTACCTTTATGTTTCTACTTCTTACGACTCAAGGGAGGCAATTCGAAAGTGAGAATATCCTGGTCTAGGATGATGATGCTCTTACACTTGTCAGTAGATGACTTGTTTCTGGTAGAACACTAGCACGGGTATGGAGTGGTCTAAAAGGAACTGAAGACCAACTTCTTTTTGTTCATTTTTACAGAAGTAGTAGTTTCAATCTCCATATCATAATCACTTGGTTCCTTCTCCTGGGAAGATACTTGATAGGGCATAGAGGTATATGGCTAATCATCGATCCTATCCATAATGGACAGAGCAAAAGCCTAGCCTTGGAGCTAAATTATGTGTTTAAATATCATTAAGTTAAGCCCTTGGTGATTTAGATGTGAGGATTTCCTTTCCTTTATTCTAGTGATGGAGAGCTCCATTGAATGATATAGGTACTCGAGGACATTAATAAACTTGATGTCCCTCAGATGATTAAGGAATGCCATATGAAAACTGTGTAGAGAGAAATTTGGATCATCAATGGTAAAGTAATGCATCCCAAGGATGAGTACTCTATTCCAGGAAGTAGGTATATCCTTCCTAAAAACCCCACTATTCTCTTTGACCAGGTGCTTGCCCTTGTCACTGAGATGCTCCAACTCCACAATAATAGAATGCTTGTACCGACAGATCAAATCACCATAATTAATCAATTTAGTATCCTCAACGATCAAATTTATAGTGATTATAAAAAGAAAATCCTTTAAGGGACACCTTTCCATTGTCCCAAGACTTGATGAGCTCCATTGATAGTTTAGGATCATTGCCATAAAACTTCCATAGGAAAGGGAGAAACCTGTGAGCATGCATAATTTTCTCAACTATAGCATCAATATGTAGATTGGTAGGTTCAAGAAAAGCCATTTAATATCACCACCAAAGGTAATCCTACCACTCGAATCTTCTCCAAAATGCCTCACAAAAGCAAATGAATAGAGATTTAAACTGATGAGAAAGGATAGAAGTAATTTAAATAGGCTCAGGAAGCTAAAGTGGTAGAGTAAACACATATTGCCATGCTACCAAATTGGGAGTCATTAATGGTGTAGAGTAATTGGTGGAGCATCTCAACCCAGGATGATGTAGCTTTGCATGCTAAATTAAAGTCAAGAAAGGAGTAGCCAATGATCATCCACCATGAAGAGAGAAGTAACTTGTCACTCATGACCTTGGGATACTAACACATGGTACTTGTTGCCTTGGAACTCAATGAAGGGTAATCATAGGAGAAATAACACTGCCAAAAATGATAACCATACATGGAGAACCTAAAGGTTTTGGAAGGGATCATGGGATGAAATGGACCACTAAACTAAGAAAAAGGACCAAGGGGAGACTAGCAACTCATCTCCTAAAATATAGCATAGCTCATATTTCAAAATCTAGCACAACTCATGCATGGGAAGTAGAGGGAACCAAATGATAGAGGATGTCTGAAAAACATTGATCTGCCACCTTTGATATGACTTGGTAAGCACCAATGGGTTTGATATTAGACATAAAATAAAGATATGAGTGGGATTTCCACACATCACCCCAAAGCTAATGGTGATTTGGAGAATCATTCCAATTATAGAAGTCAATGATACATTGGGAAAAGTTGTCAACGCAAAAACTTAGGGATTTTTGAGCCAACATGAGATTCACCATGAGATCAACTATTTTGTTGCCTTCTTTGAGAACATGTTGGATTATGAAATTATCAAATTTGTAGAGAAGGTTCTTCAATTCATAAATGAGATTATAAACTAGCCACACGGGAGCTTGAAGATGTTTGAGATAATTAATCATATTCAAGGAGTCCCCCCATTTCCTAACACCCTCCGTGAATGCAGTATATCTTGACCATGGCATATGGATTAACCCTATCTGAGTCCTTCGAGGAAAGAGACACCAATTCCTTTACTAGTGTAAGTATTTCTATTCTAGTACTTAGGCGTAAGAACTCTTAGTTTACACTTTTCACCTTGTATAAACTATGGTGCTCAATTATCCCATATTCATGAGGGTATAATTAAGGTGACTATCACTCCATGTGATATCCCTTACATGGACATCCAATAATCATTCGAGGTTCCATCTCCAAATCCAATTTGCTAATAGGATCCAAACCTCCATGGTAGGAAAAGAGGATTCAATATACACAACCTGAATCTTTCCCAAATACTTCCTCATATTTAGGTTCACTTTGAAGGTCCATTATCGAAGTACCCATTGCAAAACCCTTAGGTGTTGCTACACCACAACCACCTCAGGTTTAGATCCATCCTTTAGGCTCTTCTATATTTGGCTAACTAAGGTGTTCTTCCCAAAGATACAAAACCTACATCCAAAGTAAAATATGAAACCATTTGTTCCTTTTTGTTTTCTCTCCCTCTCTCATTATAATATTCATCTAATTATATGCATGAAATAAAGTATAACACCTAATTATCCCAAATTCCTTTTGCATATTTACAATGCATAACTTTTATGGACTCCGTTCTATGCAAACCTCTCAAATTGCATTCATTGCTTTTGAATTATAATGTTGTAGGAGCTTACCTTCCTTATCTGTAGGTGGATCAACTGGTGGTATGTATCCATTTTCAATCGCTTACCAGATTTCATTGCCAAGTGCCATAAGATGAATCTTCATACATAACTTGCAATATACATGCCAATGTAAAAGGAACAATTTCAAATGCTAAAGCTTTAAAACAACAAAAATATTATCTCAATTGCTTAAATTGTATCCATCCATACTAAGGCAATATATTTCTAATTCACATTTGAGTACAACTCTAATTTATAATATTTCTTCTCAAATAGCGTATAAACTACTTATTGAGTCATTCATCAACAAGTTCATAAATACAAAGTCTCTCAATGAAAGCCATAGTGAAGCCCTTCTTGGTCACGTCTTCCTTTGTTTATTTCAAGGAGCAGGTAGGTAAGGGATCAAGATAGCTCCTTATGATGATTATGCAACCTAAATGCATGATTATTTTCTATGCATCTAGAATCAATATATGCATATTCTCTCTTCTTTCAATCAATTGAAAACAAGGAGGAAACCCCATATTTTCCTCCAGTCAACACATTCAATGCAAATAATGTACCCCATAATACATTTCTCATTGCAATATAAAGAAACCCTCATAAGTTTCTTTTTAAACATATGACTCCACATCCAAATATCAACTAACCATATTCTTCCATAAATAAAATAAGACTCTCCTTATTATAAAAGAATAAAATAAAACAAACATATAATTTATATTCATTTTATTCCCAAACTATAGAATGGACATAAACTAGTTAATAATCCATTCTATTTTTTAAAAACAATAATCTAATGTCCAAAAATACTATTTCTCTAAAGTATATAACAATAGTGAATATTGAATTAATAATTCAAAACTTATTTTTTAAAACATTCATATAATTTCATTGTAATTCCTATTTGAAATAAATGAAACATTACAATATCAAAATTGCAATTAACCCACATCTTTAAATAAACAATTGAATAAATCAATTTACTAATAAACAAACTATCCTTTTCATTTCACATAAAACATCTATATTTCATTTAAACAACATCAAAATTTATTTAATGAAATAACAAACCGAATACCTAATAATAATACAATGCTTCCTTTCCATTTAATAAACAAAGTAATTCATTCTTTATTTCATTATAATTTATTTTTCCTAAAATAAATAAAATAATTACTTAAAAAATATAAAAATAGCCCCTCTAAAATCTTCCATTTAAATGAAACCTATATAAAAATAGGACAAGACCCTCCCATCCTTCCTCTTCAGCAAAAGTCAAACTCGTTTAAAAACACACTTCACGAAGAATAACGTGGGTCCCTCCCCCAAAATACCATGCAAAGGGCTTAATTAAACATTAATAAATTCTAAACCCTTTTTTAACAAAATTAGGTCCCACTTACTATGTTCGCGTCGAAACACAAACCTCACTCGGATTAAATAGTCCATGCAATGAATCCAACTAAAA
Source organism: Wollemia nobilis (assembly GCA_028583015.1). Lineage (NCBI taxonomy): Eukaryota > Viridiplantae > Streptophyta > Pinopsida > Araucariales > Araucariaceae > Wollemia > Wollemia nobilis. Next base: position 17,532,244 of record JAQPPZ010016946.1, on the reverse strand, counting down.
AAATATTAATAAGTAAATCACGCATAAAGCATTCCATTTAAAAATAGATTTTATTTTATCTTTACTTTACCATTTTTTTTAAATTCAACCCCTATAAGTAAAGTGACATAATAGTCAAAGCTCTCTTTTAAATGCACGTGGTCAATGCATACGTTTCCATCACGAGACGTCTTAGGGCATGAGAGGCCCACATGTGACACACACAAAATATAAGGGTTTTAATATTATATGCTTTATTTTTTTTAAGTAAGGTTTAAATATATTAAAACCTTAGGTAGACCTAAGTGAGCACTGCACACATTCTGGTAGCCTGCGCCCATACATCACGATGACTGCCCTGGACACAAAGACTTCTAGATGCATCCATGGATGACATGGAATCAGATACAACAAATGAAAAGACTTTTAATGAGCATATTTTGGGGTAATAAAACTGGTTCATTCTTTAAGGGTTTTAAAAGTAATTTTCTCTACATTTCCCCTATTGGTAGGCCTCCAACAATACATTTAAGATATCTAAAAAGAAAATATCAATCAATTCAATCTAAGAGCTCCCAAGTAAAATGGTAAAGACTACCTTTAATCTCTAGTAGTTATTGGAAGTAGAAGATGGTTTGGGTAATGCAAGTCTCTCGTATTTGTTCAACGTAATACCTCCAAGCATTTTTGTCCTTTGTCTCACGATCCGCCTTCTTTCTTCCCAATTGAGTTCTTAAGGTGCAAGGGAATGGTTCGCGCAAGTAACAAATTTTTCAACCACTTGAGAATGGTTTGTTCTCTGTTTTTTAATTGATTTAAAACAATGCAAAGTCTTTTTTTTTTCTCATAATTGCCATTGATATTCTAATGTTTGGAAAGTATGTACGCACAATTAATAAGTTCACCTTATTAAAATGAATATCTATATATAGATATATAGTTACTTTCATATTAAAAAATATTAATTATCAAATATATTATCAATTTTAATAAGTTTACCTTATTAATATATAATTCACCATTAGAAATATTGCAAATATTAATAAATCTATTTTATTAATATTACTATAGTTTTAAAATCTAATATTCAAGGTAATATGTCTTGATTATTAATATGCTTATCTTATTAATATATTTTTTAAAATCATGAAATACTTTAAAATGATTTTCATTAAAGGCATTTTTATCATACAAAGCAAACAACCTCAAGTGCAGGGAAGGAAAACATGCAAATCAAAACAATATGGGTAATACACCAATATTCCTTACTTTTTCTATCCAGTGTGCAAAATACTATTACGATAGCTTCAAGGTTATCTACTTTTGTAGTGGGAAGATTTTTCAAATGATGATGACTACCCACAAACACAATTGCATGAGTGTATAAATGCAAACTACATGAGGTAACCACTTGTTACCCTGGGTACATCTTACCTTATATTCGTTTGTCATATCATTTCCTATATGATATCTCGTTCTCAATGGTCAACTTTCTTGACCATCCACAGGAGCACCTAATCCTGCATCCAAGCACAATATCAGCAACACCATGTCCATATTACATAGAATCATAATAATAAATGCATAAAACCATTCAAATGCATCGAAACTAAGTACTAAATCATCATTTCAATACATATTTTTTTCTCATTAAAGAGTCTTGCCAAGGTGGGTCATGACATACTACCCCTCTTGGACTAAACACAATCCTCTATGTTTTCTCCTACAATAAGTATTACATATTATTTCCATTTCCAAATAAATGAGGAAAATGTTTTCTCATCTCATCCACTCTTTTCCAAGTGGTATTTTTCTTATAATATTTATCCTACTAGACCCTACACTCTTCTAGAGTTTGGTTCCTCATCATTTTGGAATGAAACTCCAGAATCTTCATAGGTTTTACCTCAATCACCAAGGGATCAACTATATGTAAATTTGAAACATTCTACACATGGTGATGATCAATAATATACTTCCTAAGCAAGGATACATAGAAATTATCATGGATATTTGATAGGTTGGGCGGCAAGGCAAAACGATAGGCTACTATACTTATTTTCTCAGTGATCTCAAAGGGCTAAACATATTAGGAATACAACTTAGTAGACTTGATAGTGTTTTTCATGGGTTTAACTCTTAAGAATACTCTATATGTTGGAATATATTATATTATTTGGTACATGCTAATATACCACCTTGGGTACATATTTAGATTGGGAGTGTGTCTTAGATTAGAGTGTGAGTATTTACTTTATGTAATGTAATAAATGCATGAGTATTATTAGAGTATGCAAAGTATTTAATGATGTAAATGTGCATAATAGTCCATGTGCACATGAGTCCATAGAATAGGAAAGTGAAGAGTCTCAAAAAGAGTGGAGGCCAAGAATACTCCATATGAAGAGTAACATTCCATTCTTTATATAGGTCTATATGTGAGTGTGAAAGCATAATGAAGAGACACAATGTAGATTGAGCATGTATGAAGTATGGAGTATTTGAGATCTCCATTCTATATCAAAATACTATTTTTGTGAGCATTTGTTAATGGTTGTTTTCTATGTAGTTGTAGAATTTTATCATGAGTTTTATATGTTTAGAATATTATCATTATCTTATATTTGATATAGCATTCTTATTTTAGATCTTGTGGTTATTTTACATTAAGCATTTAGTATCAAAAGCTAATAGTGGTATCAGAGCCACAAGGGATATTGATAGGAGATAGGGAGAGCCACAAGAGAGATTGAGAAGAGATAGGGAGATTTAATTTTTAGAATTTTAAAGTTGCTTTTTGGTTAGAGTCTTTCCACAAGGTTGTAGAAACATTCATGAAGACTAGGACTCAATAAAGATTGCTTTTCCACTAGATTGAAAGATAACTAGTGAAGTTTAATGATTTAGAGATCTAGATATTTGGATGTATTTGATTGTTCTTATCGAATATTTACTGCATAGTTCTCAAAAGTTAAGAAGCTTCCTACAATGGATAGAGAATAATTTCATCTTCGATTGTCTAAAATTCTATGTGCTTTCCTCATGTAGGGATTAGTTTTTGAGTTGCATCAAAAGAGTAGACATTAAAGATTAATGTCCAAGAAAGAGGTCCCATTGGATATTGAAGATTGAGGAGACCTAAGAAAGAGGTCCCCATAGAAGATTGAAGATTCAAGAGACCCAAGAAAGATATCCCAATAGAATATTGAGGAGACCTGAGAAATAGGTCCACATAGAAAATTAAATATTGAATATTGAAGAGACCCAAGAAAGATATCCCTATAGAAGATTGGAGATTGAAGATTGAGGAGACCGTTTCCCGAGAAAGAGGTCCACATATAAGACTAAATATTGAATATAGAATATTGAAGGAAGGAGAAAGAAGCTAAAAAATGTCTATTAAAGGTTGAGAAAGAGGAGACCCAAGATAAGAGGTCCCCATTGTAGATTTGAGAAAGGAGATAGGAGATTTGAGAAAGAAGATTGAGAATTTGAAGACTTAAAAGAAGAGATCCCAAGCAAACTTGGAAGGAGAAAGAATAAGGCTAGAGAAGACTTATTGAAGAAGTTGAAGAAGTGGCCATTGGAGGAGATTTGAAGAAAGCTTGAGGTAGAATATTGCAAGTAGGAGAAACTCCTAAAAAGAAGAATTTGGGATAATTATCGTCATCCAGAAACAAGCCCAAAAGGAAGAAGGATTTGGCAAGAAGTTTACCAATTTTTGAAAAGGATTTTTGAAGACCTCAAGACATTAAATTTCTTAAGGAAGAGGCCAGCGAAAGAGTTCATATTTGAAGATATAACTCAGCGAGAGCTAAGGAGGAGAAAGGAGATAGAAGATGCCACCATTTTGAGAAATTTTAAGATAACCTTTAATAATTTGAAGGTTGATTTGTAGAGGAGAATATTATTGATTTTTGTGATGTAAGTTGAAGGGTCATAGGACAAACAATTAAATGTGATGTACAGCTAAAAATTGAAGAATATTTGGGTAGATTTTAAAGTGTACTTGAACAACCAATTGAAGGAAGGCTTGACAACAAAGTAAGGTAGTGGATTGGAGGAGTTAGAGACTATTTTTGAATAACAAGATACAGGATAAGAAAACAGATTTTTGGAGCAGCAATTTAAGATATTTGGACTACAAAATTGGGCATCATTAAAGGGAGATAGTAGAGCTACAATTTAAATAATTTGGAGCATATTTGAGAGAGCTTTGGATAGCAAAAATGAAGGAATATTTAGAAGCAATTGAATCTGAAAATTGCTAAGATTTTGGACAGCAAGAAGACGATTTTTGGAGCTGCACAAATCAGATAATTTGAAGATAAATAAGGTTGATTTGAAACAAAATTTGAATAGGAAGAAAGGTTGAAAATTTCAGCATACTATAATAGCTTTTTGGCAAGGAGAAAGAGAAGATTCGAACAATGTACTTTGAAGACGATAGATGTTGTTTTTAGGGCACAAAAGTAAAAGGTAGTGAAGCTGCAAAAATTTATAAATTCAATACAGAAAATGGTGAATCAAATCACTAAGGAGACTAGCTTCAAAAATGAGGATAAATAGGTTTGTAATATTGGTGCTATAAAAGTTCATTATTCAAGCATTCAAATTAGATTATTATAAAGTTTTTGAAAGCACCATATTAGATTTATTAAAGCCAACAAAATATAGTTTAAGCTAAGTGTCTCCAATCCAAGGAAGGAGGCATCATTATCATCTTAGAATCTAAAAAATATAAAAACAAAAGTAAAGTTAAAGATTGTTTGAAAGAGAGTAATAAGGAGAAGGAAAATTAGTATATATAATGTTCTTATAATCCAAGGAAGTGCAGAATTTTAAAGTCTTATTGAATAAAATAAATAGATCAAATAGTGCACAAGAACAAGGTAAAGTTTCCAAAGACATCATACCAAAGGAGTATTAGAACCATCATCTTGGAGGAGTTGCCACCATAGTGAAGAAGAACCACCATGTTGGATGGAGGAAGCAACATAAAATAGGAAGATAGAATGTCATTGGAAAGAGAATTTAAGCACCATAGGAGGCAACATTATTCGAGAGAAGTTGAGATGTCGTTGAGTAGAGCTTGAGCACCAAATTAGAGAGCAAGCATCATTAGTAAGAAATTTTGAGCATCAAAACCATGGGTCGCTTGGAGTGAATCATTGAAAGAAATCTAAACACAATTAGAAGGAATTCAAACAATAATTTGTTGTTACTTCATTTAGAAATACATTGGAAAGAAGATGTTGAGTGTTGAGGAACTGAATAGTAGAAGCATTAGAGGTAAATAATTGAAGTTGCTACCAATTGTAGAGTAGAAGTAGTGCATTACCAAGCGTAGAGAAGAAGAGAAGCGTTACCAAGAGAAGGAAAAATGTTACATGAAGGAGAAACGCCAACCATTTGACTTAATTATCACTTGGGAGGACATAGTATATTTGCCAAGTGTCACAGTGCAGAAGGTAGCTCCAACCAATGCCATGGAAGTGAAACATCTCCTTGTATCCATAAGTGCATGAGGAATAATTCATACAAGCACATTTGTGAGAGTAGAGAGTGGTGCAAGTTAGTGGAGCACTGCACATTAATGGTCATAGAATCCAAAAAGTACACAGAGGAAGGTTAGAGTATTGAATATTGAATTTAATGAGCATCATACACAAGGAGAAGCATTAAATACATTGGAGTGAGAGAAAACATTTTGAAGTTCATTTTTGGAGAATAGCGCCTAAAATAGAGTGCATATTATAGAGTTGGAAAGTCTCATGAGGAGTAAGCTAAAACATAGTGCGCCATATTCAAGAAGGTACATAAAACATTTAAATTAATTTTCTTTTTACAAAGGTTAAGGAGGTATAAGGAATATCAATACTAAGGTTAAGATTAATTAATCTATTATTCTTGAGATTAATTGAATGAATGGAGGTATAAGGTAATGAATTGATAAATTATAACCTTAGAAGATTTGTTGAATGATTTGGAAGACTTTTAAAGTGAAGAGAATTTAATTTGAAAGTCTTTGAAATTACTTTATTTGAAATTCAAGCATAGAAATATTTGCAAATAATTTGACTTAGAGGAATAAGGATTTCTACATCAAAATAGGAATATTGAATTTGCAAATAATTATTTTTTCTAAATTTATAATTTTGGATTTATAAGGAATTCAACACCAACATAGGTTTTTGAAATTTAGAAACCATATTATTGAAAATTGAGAGATAAAATAAATACAACATAAAATAGTTGAAAATATGAAAAATTATATTTTTTTATTGATAAAAGGGGGTTTTGAAAGGATCCCCAAACCTTTTACAAGCTGATATACAAAATGAGGGAACCAAGGATGAGATACCCTCAACAAATAAACAAAACAAAGGATTCAAAAAGGGCTAGAGGATGGAAAGTCATTAACCTAAAAGGAGACACAATAACAAAAAAAGGAGAAGATACAACAACGAGATCACCTTGAGGTAGTAGGATGGTCTTGATCATCACCATCAATATTTTGAGCCATATCTGAGGCCTAGGTTTCCACCTTTAAATTCTTGATCTTATTGGTAAATTTCTCAACCTGAAGAAGCAGGGATGAAGCCAAACTAGTGAGGTCATCCAAATTGGATATTAAATTAGAGTCATAAATAAAGAGCAACTGAAATAAGGTTTTTCTAGGGGAAAGGATGTTGCTAGGTCTACCTTTATGTTTCTACTTCTTACGACTCAAGGGAGGCAATTCGAAAGTGAGAATATCCTGGTCTAGGATGATGATGCTCTTACACTTGTCAGTAGATGACTTGTTTCTGGTAGAACACTAGCACGGGTATGGAGTGGTCTAAAAGGAACTGAAGACCAACTTCTTTTTGTTCATTTTTACGAAGTAGTAGTTTCAATCTCCATCTCATAATCACTTGGTTCCTTCTCCTGGGAAGATACTTGATTGGGTATAGAGGTAGACGACTGGTCATCAATCCCATCCATGATGGATAGAGCAAAAGCCTAGCCTTGGAGCTAAATTATGTGTTTAAATATCATTAAGTTAAGCCCTTGGTGATTTAGATGTGAGGATTTCCTTTCCTTTATTCTAGTGATGGAGAGCTCCATTGAATGATATAGGTACTCGAGGACATTAATAAACTTGATGTCCCTCAGATGATTAAGGAATGCCATATGAAAACTGTGTAGAGAGAAATTTGGATCATCAATGGTAAAGTAATGCATCCCAAGGATGAGTACTCTATTCCAGGAAGTAGGTATATCCTTCCTAAAAACCCCACTATTCTCTTTGACCAGGTGCTTGCCCTTGTCACTGAGATGCTCCAACTCCACAATAATAGAATGCTTGTACCGACAGATCAAATCACCATAATTAATCAATTTAGTATCCTCAACGATCAAATTTATAGTGATTATAAAAAGAAAATCCTTTAAGGGACACCTTTCCATTGTCCCAAGACTTGATGAGCTCCATTGATAGTTTAGGATCATTGCCATAAAACTTCCATAGGAAAGGGAGAAACCTGTGAGCATGCATAATTTTCTCAACTATAGCATCAATATGTAGATTGGTAGGTTCAAGAAAAGCCATTTAATATCACCACCAAAGGTAATCCTACCACTCGAATCTTCTCCAAAATGCCTCACAAAAGCAAATGAATAGAGATTTAAACTGATGAGAAAGGATAGAAGTAATTTAAATAGGCTCAGGAAGCTAAAGTGGTAGAGTAAACACATATTGCCATGCTACCAAATTGGGAGTCATTAATGGTGTAGAGTAATTGGTGGAGCATCTCAACCCAGGATGATGTAGCTTTGCATGCTAAATTAAAGTCAAGAAAGGAGTAGCCAATGATCATCCACCATGAAGAGAGAAGTAACTTGTCACTCATGACCTTGGGATACTAACACATGGTACTTGTTGCCTTGGAACTCAATGAAGGGTAATCATAGGAGAAATAACACTGCCAAAAATGATAACCATACATGGAGAACCTAAAGGTTTTGGAAGGGATCATGGGATGAAATGGACCACTAAACTAAGAAAAAGGACCAAGGGGAGACTAGCAACTCATCTCCTAAAATATAGCATAGCTCATATTTCAAAATCTAGCACAACTCATGCATGGGAAGTAGAGGGAACCAAATGATAGAGGATGTCTGACAAACATTGATCTGCCACCTTTGATATGACTTGGTAAGCACCAATGGGTTTGATATTAGACATAAAATAAAGATATGAGTGGGATTTCCACACATCACCCCAAAGCTAATGGTGATTTGGAGAATCATTCCAATTATAGAAGTCAATGATACATTGGGAAAAGTTGTCAACGCAAAAACTTAGGGATTTTTGAGCCAACATGAGATTCACCATGAGATCAACTATTTTGTTGCCTTCTTTGAGAACATGTTGGATTATGAAATTATCAAATTTGTAGAGAAGGTTCTTCAATTCATAAATGAGATTATAAACTAGCCACACGGGAGCTTGAAGATGTTTGAGATAATTAATCATATTCAAGGAGTCCCCCTCAATGATGAGGTTTTGAATGTGAAAGCTCTTTGACACTAATAGACCTTGAAATAAAGCTCTAGACTCAACCATATTATTGGTCTAAATACCAATGTTTTTAGTGAACACCAAGATGATCTTATCAAGTTCATATTTGACAATACCTCTAGAACCAACTTTATCAGGATTACCATTGGTAGATCCATCAAAGTTAAGCTTGAAATAGCCTAGAGGAGGGGGAGATAAAATCACTTTAGATCTATGAAATTTGGAAAAATTAGGTTTGGTGGGACCAGAGATCAATTTGAAGGAAGCAATTAATCTAGATTTAGTCCCATTGCTAAGGCTCTCAGGAGAAAGAACAAGATTAGCATTCTCAATTGCTGCTGAATGAACCTTGGATAAAATAGACCCTATATCTCTGGAAGACACAAATGTTGTTCCTCTCAAGCTAAGTCTACCATAGAAAATAGGGTAGGCAAAGGGACCACGAAGACTTGAGATGTAAATGTTTAAAAGGATTTGGTCATTAGATGTACAGGTTGAGAATAGAGTTAGAAGGGACCCAAGCAATACCAAACATAGAAAAAAGAGAGTGTAAGACATTAGAAGAGAAAGTGCATTCGATGAACATGTGAGATACTAATTCCAAAGTATATTGATACATAAAGCAACTGTTAGGGATGATCAAACCATGGTTGATAAGGTTATTAATGGTTAAAATTCTATTTTGGATCACCAACCAAAAAAAGTAAGCGATCTTAGGGATGAGTTGTCAGAGCCAAATGAGATTAACGGGGAACCAACCTTGATTGGGATATTCTTGGAAATAGTAAGTGGATTTGACAGTGAATATACCATGATAATTTGCTTTCCAAAATAGGGAATCTTGAACAGGGATATTGGAAATGATGTAGGATTTGAGAAAGTGGGAAAGGGAGTGGATGACTACAATTTGTTCAGGATTGGTGTCAAGGGTGGGTAGGATTTTCTAGGCTAGTCAATACTATCCATCAGAGGTTTAAGGATGTAAATGTTAGGATCAAAAATAAGTGGTTGGTATAAAATCCATGAATCTTCCAAAAATTGAACATGACTACCATCCCCGATGCGCCATCTAATATATTTTGACATAATATGTTTGGTTTTAGTGATAAAATTCTATAAAATTGATCCATCAGGAAGAGGGATGTCATCTAGAAAGGATCAATGGTGTAGGTACTTGCTTTTGACGATGTCAACCCAAAAAATTTTGGCATTAAAGAGAATTCTCCAACCTTGCTTACTTAAAACAGCCATATTCATTCTGCTACAACTTCTGAATCCTAGACCACCCTAAGATGTTTTTGAGGAGACTTTACCCTAGACCACCAAAGGAAATTTGTGCTTATTCTTAGATCCAAACCAAAAGAATATTTTTTTAATTTTTTATATCTTTTGATACACCCCACTGGGGACTTTAAAAACTAATATGAAGAACACCGAGATACTATGAAGGCACACCTGGACCAACATGGCTTTGGTATCTTTGCTTAGGAGAGCTCCCTTCCACCCATAAAGCTTCTTCATGATATGTTGGATGACACTGTTCCACATGCTATCATTTGGTTTACCTTGAGAAAGGGAAAGACCAAGATAGGTGGAGGGTAAATTGGAAATGGTACACCCCAAGATTTTTGTAATTTTAAGATGTCTCTCGAAAGGAGTGTTGATAAAATAGATGTTGCTATTGATGAAGTTAACATTTTTCCCTACTTCTTATTCATATGAATTTAGGATGCACTTAATTTTTTTGGCCTCCAAAATAGAAGAACAAGTGTTAAGAAGTGTCATTGAAAAATTGTTTATGAGAAATTGGATTAATCCTAGAGGAATCTTTGATACTTGAGATGGTTCCAGAAGCACATGCCTCTTTGAGAGATCTGCCTAGGGACTCTGCAAGTATCATGAATAGAAAGGAAGACATAGGGTCACCTTGTCTCAATCCTTTGGAGCTCTTGAAATAACCAGTTGTAGGGCCATTGATGAGGATAGAAAACTAAGCAGTTGAGAGGTATTCTTTTATGAGTTTGATCCAATCATCATAGAAGCTGAATTTGGAGAGGACGTCAAAAAAAATTCCTAGGAGACCTTTTCAAAGGCTTTGTTCATGTCTAACTTGAGAAAGAAACTAGGTTTCTTAATTTTAGTGATAGAGTGAATCATATCATGGATAGTGATAATGCCATCAGTGATGAACCTCCCTTGCATAGAGCTTCCTTAACAGGGATCGATGATAGCCAGGACGATGATTTTTAACCTATTGGTAATGGTCTTCATTAGGATTTTGTAGATGACATTGCACAAAATAATGGGGTGATAATTTGAGAGAGAGAAATAATCTTAGAATTTAGGAAAAAGGACCAAGAAAGTAGATTTTACATCCCTAGGAAAGGTATTGGTCATTTGAACCTCTTGGATGGTGGCAGTAACATCCAGGCCCATAATGTCCCAAAAATATTGGAAAAACCTTGGAGGAAATTCATCTGGACCTAGAGCTTTATCTGCAGACATGGAGAAGAGGGTCTCTTTAATTTCATCCTGTGATATGGGACAAAGCAACTTAGCATTGAAATCAGAAGGAACCAGCCTTGGAATATTTGTAGAAGAGAATTTGAAACTAAGGCTGAGCAAGGGATAGAGGGACCAAGAAACTCCTGGAAGTGGCTAATAACTTCAAATCTTATTTCTAAATTATCATTGGTAATTTATCCATCCCTCTTACAAAAATCCTTGATTTTGTTAGCACTTGGATGTCTAAGTGTAGCAAAATGAAAGTATTTAGTATTAGAGTCTCCCTCCTTGAGCCAAAGGGCTCTAGATTTCTATCACCAGAAGATCTCTTCCTTGCCTAGGATATTATGAAACTCATATAAGAGATATTTTTCCTTGGCTCTTAGATCAGGGTAGGAGTTCCCACATTGAATTTGTTTTTCCATAGTATTGAGATGGTTGATAATGATCTTCTTTGCTTCAAATATATTGCCAAATACTTCCTTGTTTCAAAATTTCAGATTTTATTTAATGAGCTTGAGTTTCATAGAAATTTGGGAAATGCTAGGACCATTGAAGTATTGATTCCACCATTCAAATATTTTGGATCTTAGGTTAGGATGTTGCAACCACATGGATTTGATTATGAAGGGAGACTTAAAGAAGGATGCAGGTCTGAGGTCTTCAAATATTAAAGGATTGTGGTTTGAAGTAATTTTAGGAAGGGATTAGAGAGATGCATCACCTAGGAAAGGAATGGCTTCTTTGAATATGAAGACTCTATCCAACCTTCATTGAATGAGATGGTCCTCTTTTCTCCTATTGCTCCATGTGAAATTGGTGCCTTTAAGTTATGGAATACCTAGGGGTTATGGGGGTCTCTCCAAGATTTTTAGTAGGATATAGAGGGTTTTTGAAATATCCTACCATCAACCAAGCTTCATTAGAGAAGAGGATTCTCATTTGGATGAGGGAATTATAGAACGCAAGGCAATCAAAAGGGTTGTTAGGAGCATGGATGTTGGAGAGCATCCATCAGAATTTAGAGTCTTTAAAATAGAAAAAGATGTTGGTGATTTTATTTGAAGAAGATAGAAGTCTACCTCCAAACTTGAAAGGATCCCATAGACACAAAAGGTCTTTGAACGATCCATGAGTCATAATGGCAATGAATTCAGAGCCATTCCATAAGGTTTTGATGATTTTTTCAGTGTTAATAGATTCAACCTTGGTTTCTTGAAGAAGAATGATGTTAGACCTATAATATTTCCTCATGGATGACACTACCCATTTTTTAGTGAGTCCATTGAGACCTCTTGCATTCCATGGAAGTATATTCATTTGAGGAGTTTGAATGAGGATTTATTCCCCCTTTTCCTTGAGGGTGGGGAGGTTTGGATCTTTTTCCTTCCTCTGTGGATATATTCTTGTCTAAGAATTCAGCTAGGGATGATAGGATAGTGGTTTAAATGTTGTTTGCAATAGCATACTCTATTTATTTTTTTCTTTATCTTGGAAATAGGGTCTTCCCTTCATTTTGTTAGTACCAACATCAACAAAGAGATTTTTCTATCTTTGGGTATGAGACATGGGGAGACTATAAGACTCTCCAAGAATAGGGGAATTGATAATTCTAGAAAGGATAGGATTTGATCAAAGCAAGAGGAAATATGAGAACAGGAAGGACCAGATCTAGATAGAGACTGGGGAATAATCTTAGGACCGAAATGGGAATTGCTTTGAAGAATAACATTTTTTTTACCTGGGCTCTTAATAGGATTGATCGAAGGCTCTATCTCTTCAATAACCGAAGGGCCAATATCTTCAACAATATAATTTCCCAAAGGACCATATTTAGGAATATTGATTAAAGTATTCTCCAAAGAAGTCAAATCATAACCCTAAGGCTTGGATAAAACATTGAAAGGGTTGGAGTTAGCAAAAATATAACATACCTTCTTAAGGATGGGAGTGTCAGCTTGGGAGGTTGGAATTTTACAATTCGATGATGTTTCTTCATCTTGGTTGAAATCCTCAATTCCATAAGACTTTCTAGTTGCTAAATGGCCTCCTTCTTAAGATTTTTTAGATAAAAAGTGATCCTTCTTGGGTTATCTTTTCAGAGTAGGGCATTGAACTCCTAGATGGCCTTGCTTCTGGCACTCAATATAGAAGGCTGGTTTATTTTCAAATTCAATGGTATGTCTCCAGTGATAGGAGCCTAACACAAGATCAATAAAGGTGGGAAGTTCAAATTCCAAATTAACATTAATATAAAAGTGGGTATAAGTCACTCTAGATTGGGCTTTGGAAGTTGGATAAAAAAAATGAGATCCCCAATTGACTGGATAATGCTCCTTAAGATTCCTTCTTCCCAAAACTAAATCGTGAGTCTCACCCAGATAGGTTCTAGGTTGATACTTTGGGTTTTAGGGTTGAAATCAGTATCCCAACTTCTGATAAAGAGGGTGCAACAACCAAAAAACTAGGGACCTCCCATGAGAATATGGTTGGTGTCATTGGGATTATTCAACCTGATGAGTAAAAAACCCCTGGTTAGAGCAACTAAGTCACCATTTTTTAAAAGCCCATCGGTGGATGGAATCCATATCCAGATGGGAGCCAAAAAACTTCCCTATCAATGATAGGTATTTTTGAGAAATGATTGAAGCCATAACATCAGGGAGGATGACCAACTCTCTGCGATCTAGGGAGAGAGTCCTGATCTTGGTGACTGAGGTGGAGGAAGAGGTCCCCACCCCTTTTTTGAGTGTCTCTATAAAGGAAACATGATTTGGAGCATGATGAAGGTTTTTAAGGGGGACCCACACACACTCGTAGCATCCAGACCACCATATTCCTCATCCTGATTTTGTGATGCCACTCCTAGCAAGTCACCAACTCCATTGCCCAACCCATGACCTGTTGTTCCTCCATTCCCATTCCTGCCTGTCAAAAAATCAAATTTTTGGGGTGAACCTATTCTGTGAGGTGACTTTCCTGCACCGTTCATGTTGTTCTCCTTTCCATCATTACTAAGACAAAAAATTACATTGATACTAGTATCTTGTTCAAATTAACGAGATAAAGATTCCAACTTAAATTTATTGAAAGTAGAGAAATATATCAAAATTTGAAATTGCATCAAAATTAAGTTTAGATTTCTATTCATAATTAGGGAGATAAAAGGGATTTAAATCAAAGGAAAACTTATAAATCTATGTATTTTATCAAAGCTATATTATATTCAAAACACTTGGGAGACATAAGAAATACAACAATAAAACTATTTTTGAATATAGTAATGGATAAGTTAGCAAGAGGAACATATCATCACAAAGTACACTATGAAAGAATTCAAGATCAAAATCCATACGATATTCCATATCGAAAATGCAAAATTACTTCAAGCACAAATACTTCAAGTCAAAAATGTAAAGGTCTTTGGTTTATTTATTATGGTGCAAGTCATCACATGCCAAGAAATTTACAATGGTTTGGTTGCCTTGAAGTCACAAATAATCTTGGGTTAAGAATTATAGATGGCAAAACCTATCTTGTGCATGGATATGAGTGTGTAACACCTAGTACATATTTTCCAAATATTTTGTTATACGATGTAATGTATGTTTCTGTGTTAACATCAAATATTATTTTAATAGCCAAATTGGTAGAGAGAAAAATAATGATTGATTTTAGAAATATAAATGGAGTCAATAAGTGTCATTATAAATCAAAATAATATAGAAGCTACATGATTAGTTTACAATGATATATATGCTCTAGAATCAATTGGGACCTCACAAGATATTGTTGTAGTTCAAAATAATACTAATGGATTTTTTGAGGAACAAATTGCAGAAAATGGAAAATCTATTTATCATAAAAGTTGATGAGGAAATCAAAGATTCAAAATGAGAAATATGAGAGGACAATAATATTGTGGACTACTTGGTCATCTATATATTAAATAAGAAGAACAAGAACCTAATAAATTTGAAGGACTAATGAAATATGAAGATCCATATTGAAGACTAAAGTCTTCAATAACCAAATAATGTAATACATGAGGTGTTGGAATATATTACATTATTTGGTAAATGCTAATGGACCACCTTGGGTACATATTTAGATTAGAAGTCTATTTTAGATTAGAGTGTGAGTATTTACTTTATGCAATATAATAAATGCACAAGTATTATTAGAGTGTGCAAAGTATTTAATGATGTAGATGTGCATAATAGTCCATGTGCGCATGAGTCCATACAATAGGAAAGTGAAGAGTCTCAAGAAGAGTGAAGGCCAAGAATAATTCACATGAAGAGTCGCATTCCATTCTATATATAGGTCTATATGTGAGTGTGAAATCATAATGAAGAGACACAATGTAGATTGAGAATGTATGAAGTATGAAGTATGAAGTATTTGAGATCTCTGTTCTATATCAAAATATTATTTTCATGAGCATTTAGTAATTTATTTGAATTTACATGGTGGCATTGGTAGCTGCCATGAATCTGGGTAGGCTATCTGGATTTTATGATCGCTACAATATTTTGTACTATTTACCTTGAAAGCCACCACATAGATCTTTGTGCAGTCCACCCTTATAACCACCATGCCACAATCATTTTAAATCTTTTATGCCACTAAAATAACTAAGAAAGGGACAAGAATTCAGTTCGGTGAGGCCCAAGATTTGAACCTTGGACCTCCACCCCCTTACGGGGTTTGGTTGAACCAATTTTTCTACACCTCAAACCTTTTCATGAGCATTTGTTAATGGTTGTTTTCCTGTGTAGTTGCAGAAGTTATTCATGAGTTTTATATGTTTAAAATATTTTCATTATCTTATATTTGATTTAGCATTCTTATTTTAGATCTTGTGGTTATTTTACATTAAGCATTTAGTATCAAAAGCTAACACTATCTCCCATGGATAATTCCCTAGGTGATCTCTTAATATTAGCATAGTTCTTCTGATGATCGATAACTTCCTTAATCCTCTACCTAATTATCCTATGTTGTTCCTCCATCACTCAAACCGTGTCTAGTCTGATGACAACCCAATCCTTTGTATTATCCCAAGATAGAGGAGTTATGCATCTCTTACCATAAAAGGCTTCAAACATGACCATATCCAAGGAAACATGATGACCATTATTATATGTAAATTTTACCAGATGCAAAAGGTCTTCCCAATAGGACTTTTGGTCCATGCAGTACATGTAAAGCATATCTTCCAAAATTTGGTTTACCCTTTGTATTTGACAATCTATTTCTAGATGGTATGAAAAAATTATATTCAGCTTTGTGCCAACTACATGAGGAAGAGCTTACCAAAATGCATATGTAAATATGGAGTCTCTATTTGAGATAATCACTTTAGGAAACCCATGTAACCTAAATATCTCTTTGGAAAATCTATTAGCCACCACTAGAGCATCATCCTTGGTGCTCCTTGGTATAAAGTGTGCAACCTTGGTCAACTTATCAACCACCACAAAAATTGCATCATGCTGGTACCTATTCTTAGGTAGTCCCACAATAAAGTCCATGGATATGACCTACCTTTTTTCATAGCTATATCATGTGGGTATAAATATCTTTTTAGAGGCCTATGATCTAAATAACATGAACTTATATTGAGAGGGGGAGTGAACAGTATAAGACAAATTTTTACTTTTCAATCCATATGATATCAAAAACAATATTAAAGTAATAAACATTCCATAAAACATCACACACATGAGAGACATGATTTAACGTGGTTCACCCAATGTGGGCTACTCCACGAAGAAAATATTTCTTATAAATTTTCTCAATAAATTCTTTTTTGGAATCAGTTATCTATTACAATGTTTTTAGACCTCTGTCCAAAGGAGACACCAATTCCCTTGATCTGATTCATGGAACTCTATCCATAGGAGAATTCTTTCTTCCTTGCTCTGGCTGGTGCTCTTCTAGAAGAATTTTGCCCCCACTACTTTGGCCTGTGGACCTATCTCCATAGAAGACCTCTATCCTCACTACCCTGATTAATGGATATCTATCCACTGCAGACTCTTGTCATCTACTCTATCACCTCCAAAGGTTGCTCTCAACTATGCTTAATCTCTATGTCAAATTTGCACTAAACATTATTCTCAGTATAGTACAAATATTCTCTAACTCTATCTCTAGTTTAGCATATATATGCTCACAAATATGCACCGAAATCTATCTTCAAATCTGTCCTTAAGTTTTAACACAAAGCTTGATCAACTCTACCAAATTCTAACCTCAAATCTATTCTCAAATCTGTCCTCAAGCCTTAACACAAAGCTTAATAAAATCTATCAAATTTTGACCTCAAATCTGTCCTCAAGCCTTAACACAAAGCTTGATCAACTCTACCAAATTCTGACCTCAAATCTGTCCTCAATTCTTCACCAAGACTTGGTCAATCATAAACACACTCAAACCAACATTCAAAATTTATCTCAAAGGTACTTAATTTGTTTTGCTATTCTAGCACAAATGATTCTCTCTCTTTATCCCAAAACTTCTCAAAACTCATTTAACAATAACACCCTAGATTTTTCTCAAAAATCTATCTCAAGGATTTCCAAATCATTTAACAATAAGATGCACAAAACTTGCTTATACATTTCCAACAATGTTTATCAATCAATCCTTTTCACTCCACCTTATGTTTCACAACATTCATTCCAACATTTCAAACAAAAGATAATGTACCCATACCTCTTTGTTTTGATGGAGATATGTCTTCAAAACATGTTTTACTCATAACCAAATCCTTTTGCCAATTCTAGGCTAGATAGCAATAGTCTATCTCAAAATATCCACAAGAATATTTGTCTCAAAAAATATTTCACCATACAAGAAATACAATAAAATGTCAAGTCACAAATACACCTTATCACAACTTCACTTTTAAAATAATAATCAACATATATCAAAAATAAAGTTCCTTGTTTTACACCTTATGATCTCCAATATCTCAAAATAATATTCAACACGCATCAAAATAAAATTCCTTGTTTACACCTTATAATCTCCAATACTCTCAGAATAATATTCAACACACATCAAAATAAAGTTCCTTGCTTACACATTATAATATCCAATACTTTATTTATTTTCTAAGCACCCAAAATAAAATATTTAATCAAAAACCCTTATGACTCCCTAAACAATTTCACACATTCCCTTTTTAATATCACGTGGCCTTAAACCAATTTCCACATTCCAACAAAAAAATTGGGAAATTTAAATCAAAATCACATACCTTAATTGTTGGCCCACTTAAAAAAATTATTGCACACATATCAATGACCAGTGCCAAAAATTAAACCCATGGCTTATGACGCCATATCACCTTAGCCAAAGTATACACTACCGCTCGGGCTACACGCCTGCACGAACACCAAAGGACACTCAGTCCTATATCTACTGCTCACGAGGATCGCCAAAAACCAAACCTCTTTCCTCTTTGGGAAAAAACCAATGATGTGGGATTCAAAACCATGAACTTCCCTTCACGAAAGCCTTAGCCACACCTTCGAATAATGTCTACACTAGCCAGTGCTATGGAATATATCTGTCTCACCAATCGAACTTAAACACAACTCTGCCTCCTTTTAATTAAACAACTCACAATTGTCTTCTCCCTTTAAAACTTAGAGCGCATAAATTTTTATCACACCTTGGGCATTCAAAATTAAACTTTGGAAATGAAAATCATTTTCTATAAATACTCTTTCCTTTGCATTAAAACACGTCGGCCCTCCTTCGAATTCGATTTTAAATTCAAATTGAAAATTTGAACTTTGGCATCATTAATTATTTAAATTAAAATTTTAACCTTTTTTTTTTAAGAAAAAAACCCCTTGCGGAGCCGCCTTGGTCTGAGAGACCACGAACAGGGGGTTCTACACCGACAAAGTCACCCGGGAGTCGCACCCGACCCTGCCTGCACCAACATTATCAATTGGATTTTGGATACCCAATTCGGCTTGGGACCTCCCTTGGAGGATTTCCCTCTCCTCTCCAACTCACCTACAACACTTGGGTATTAAAATTTTAACCTTAGGTTAAAATATTTTAATCTAAATAAATTAAAACCTTTGACAACCTTTATAACTTGCTCAATGGGCCTTGTCAAGGATATCTCTTTTTTTAATGACTTCTTGGACCTTGTTATTTTTCACCTCTTATTTTTGCCCAAATATTATAATATTATAATATTATTATTTCTTTTTAAGCCTGCTTCTCTTTTCTTGGGTCTTCAACATTTTTAGCCTCTTTAGGCATATAATATTTAAAATAAATATTATACCCTTTTCCTTTTAACAACTTCCTTGCCTTTTGGAGAAATCAACCTTTTGACCTTAATGACAACAAAACTGGACATCAAACCTCTTAACATCAAAGACAACAAAACTTGCTCAAATTTCTAACAATCTCCCCCTTTGTCATTTATGGCAACCCTTTTTTCTTTAAGCATCCTTTTACCTTTTTCAATTTTTCTCCCCCTGAGAAACTGCTCCCCTGACCGAATGCTCTCCCCCTAACTCAAATCTCTCCCCCTTTGACATCAATGGCAAAGAGACTCCTTTGGGGCTAAAAATAAGACTCTTAGCTTAGCCCCATCCCCACCTCCTCTCCTTGAGGTGATTAATTTTGGGATGGGAGTAGAACTACTCCCAATTTTCCTCTAAGATACTCAAAAGTCTCTTTTGGAAGTGGCTTAGTGAATATATCCACAATCTACTCCTTTGTAGTAACATATTCCAACCTGACTTACTTCTTATCCATCACATGGTCTCTTAGAAAATGATATTTTATCAAAATGTGCTTGGTCCTAGAGTGCATCACCAAATTTTTTGAGATGTTTATATCACTTGTATTATCACACAGTATGGGGATAGGGTGATCATGCTCTATCTTGAAGTCCTTTAAAGTTCACTTCATCCATAATATCTGTTTACAACAAGAAACTGTTGCAATATACTCTACCTCTATTGTGGATAAGGATATTGATGCCTATTTTTTGCTTAACCAGGAGACTAAACAATCTCTTATAAAGAATGCTCCTCCACTTGTGCTTTTTTGTCATCAATATTGCCAACCCAATTTGCATCTGTATATGCTATAAGAGTGAAATTGTCATTTTTGGGATACCAGAGCCCAAAATCCATAGTCCCTTTTAAATACCTAAGAATCCTTTTTACTGCTATTACATGTGTTTTCTTTGGTGCTGCTTGAAACCTTACCACTAGTCCCAATGCTTGCATTATAGCTGGTCTTGTAGCTGTGACATAAAGTAAGTTGCCAATCATAGATCTGTGCAATTTTTGATTTGCCTCAGGAGATTCATCGTCTTTGCTTAACTTGCATCATGTAACCATGGGAGTACTTACTGGTTTGTAATATTATAACTTGAATATCTTTAGCATCTCTTTTATATACTTGGTTTGTGAGAGAATACACATTTTTAGCTTGGGTAAATCTCTGACAGCCTGCTTGTTGCTTATTTTCACTATGTTGTCAAAGTTAAAATGA
Organism: Wollemia nobilis; assembly: GCA_028583015.1. Classification (NCBI taxonomy): domain Eukaryota; kingdom Viridiplantae; phylum Streptophyta; class Pinopsida; order Araucariales; family Araucariaceae; genus Wollemia; species Wollemia nobilis. The sequence continues at coordinate 17,511,648 of JAQPPZ010016946.1, read as the reverse complement.
CCCATTCTTCTATGCCACAACCAAATCTCATATTCTTGTGATAGAAAATATTTTATCCTTTAATCTCACTTAGCATGTAGAGGTTGTTTGTAGTTCTATTTGCATCTGCAATAAGCTTTCCAGTTTTAGACTTTCTGATCTCACACCTATTTGGATGAAATGTAACTGTGTGCCCTTGATCACAAAGTTGGCTTACACTTAGTAGATTGTATCTCAACCCCTTAACATACAATACATTCTCTATCTTTGTTTTTCCATTATCTAAACTCAGTACCTTTCCCACAGATTTTTGTTGAACCATTTTCACCAAATTTTACTGATCCTCCATCAACTTATTTGAGTACAAGAAATTTACTTTTGTCACCTGTCATATGACTAGAACATCCACTATCAAGAAACCACTGTTTTCCCTTATCTTGTACATGAAGAGTTGTTTGTACTAACATTGACTTAACTTTCTCATGCTCTTTTATCTCTCTCCTAATTGTTGAAATTGTAATCTTTTTACTTGACTTAGAAAATACCATTTAGCCTTGTGCCCAAAATTATTATGTTTATAACATATGACATCATCATTCATAAGAGGTGCAAAAGAATTGAAATTTCTATTAACATTATTTTTCACATAATCAGTGTAATGTAAACTTTATGACCATATTTTTTACGTGAAAATCAATAGCCATGGAAGACCTTTTGTAATCTGTTTGAGTGCCTTGGAAAATATGGTCGAGTACTTCTTCTTTTTATGTTCTTGTGATTGACTCTTGTCCATGGTTCTTCTTTGACCTCTTCTTTCTTTGTTGCCTTTTACTTCCATAGTATTAGTGTGAGTCGCGAGCTTATATTTGCTTGATGTCTCTATTTATTGAAAGCTCGACTCCTCTTTCTGTTTCCCTAACTTTATATCTTGTCATAACTTAGTCTTTTAAACTTCATTTTTTAGAGAGACAATTTCTAATTCCAATCTCTCACACTCTGCTTCTCTTGCCTTTAATAGATTTATCATATTTTGTTCAATTTTCTTTCCCTCTTACACCTTTATCTTGATTTCTATAATATTCTGTATAATTTCCATATTTTCTTCTTCATCCTCTTGAATTTTATCCTTCAAACTTGAGTTCTTTCTAACATTTTCCAAGTTCCTAAGAGCATCAAAGAATTCCTCTTTTATGTCGATCATGGCCTCTTCTTCATTTTCTAAATTCATGTGTAATCCTATTGGATCTTCCTCCAAGTTGTTAGTCTTTTCATGGAGATACTCGCTTTGATACCAATTGAAGAACATAAGATAATCCTGAGAGGGGGGGTGAACAATATAAGACATAAATTTTTACTTTTCAATCCATATGATATCAACAATAATATTAAAGCAGTAATCATTCCACAAAACATCACACACATGAGAGACATGATTTAACGTGGTTCACCCAAAGTGGGCTACTCCATGAAGAAAATATTCCTTATAAATTTTCTCAATAAATTCTTTTTGGGAATCAGCTCCCTATTACAGTTTTTATGGAGATCTGTCCAAAGGAGACACCAATCCCCTTGATCTAATTTGTGTAACTCTATCCATAAGATAACTCTTTCTCCCCTTATCTGGTTGGTTCTCTTCTAGAAGACTTCTACCCCCACTGCTCTGGCTTGTGGATCTCTCTCCATAGAAGACCTCCGTCCTCACTACCCTGGCTAATGGATCTCTAACCACTGGATACTCTTGTCCTCTGCTCTATCACCTCCAAAGCTTACTCTCAAATTTGCTCAATATTTTTCTCAAATATGCACTAAACACTATCCTCAATCTAGTACAAATTTGCTCTAACTCTATATTTGGTTTAGCATGAATCTGCTCATAAATCTGCACCAAAATCTATCCTCAAGCCTTAACACAAAGCTTGATCAACTTTACCAAATTTTGACCTCAAATTTGTTCTCAAATTTTTCCTCAAGCCTTAACACAAAGCTTGATCAACTTTATAAAATTCTGACCTCAAATCTATCCTCAAGCCTTAACACAAAGCTTGATCAACTCTACCAAATTATGACCTCAAATCTATCCTCAAGTCTTCACCAAGACTTGCTCAATCATAAACACACTCAAACCAACATTCAAAAGTTATCTCAAAGGTACTTAATTTGTTTTGCTATTCTAGCACAAATGATTCTCTCTCTTTATCCCAAAACTTCTCAAAACTCATTTAACAATAACACCCTAGATTTTTCTCAAAAATCTATCTCAAGGATTTCCAAATCATTTAACAATAAGATGCACAAAACTTGCTTATACATTTCCAACAATGTTTATCAATCAATCCTTTTCACTCCACCTTATGTTTAACAACATTCATTCCAACATTTCAAACAAAAGATAATGTACCCATACCTATTTGTTTTGATGGAGATATGTCTTCAAAACCTGTTTTACTCATAACCAAATCCTTTTGCCAATTCTAGGTTAGATAGCAATAGTCTATCTCAAAATCTCCACAAGAATATTTGTCTCAACAAATATTTCACCATACAAGAAATACAATAAAATGTCAAGTCACAAATACACCTTATCACAACTTCACTTTTAAAATAATATTCAACATATATCAAAATAAAGTTCCTTGTTTTACACCTTATGATCTCCAATACTCTCAAAATAATATTCAACACACATCAAAATAAAGTTCCTTGTTTACACCTTATAATCTCCAATACTCTCAAAATAATATTCAACACACATCAAAATAAAGTTCCTTGCTTACACCTTATAATATCCAATACTTTATTTATTTTCTAAGCACCCAAAATAAAATATTTAATCAAAAACCCTTATGACTCCCTAAACAATTTCACACATGCCCTTTTTAATATCACGTGGCCTTAAACCAATTTTTGCATTCCAACAAAAATTTTGAGAAATTTAAATCAAAATCGCATACCTTAATTGTTGGTCCACTTCACAAAAATATTGCGCATGTATCAATGACCAACACCCAAACTCAAACCCATGACCTATGCTTCCACATTGCCTTAGCCTAAGGTTAGGCTACTGCTTGGGCTACATACCCGTACGAACACCAAAGGACACTGAGTCATATACAATATCTACTGCTCACGAGGATCGCTGAAAACCAAACCTCTTTCCTCCTTGAGCAAAAACGAATGACATGGGATTCGAAACCATGAACTTCCCTTCATGAATACCTTAGACACATATTTGACCACCGTATGTGCTAGCCGACACTATGGGATATATTGGTTGCACTAATCGAACTTAAACATAACTCTACCTCTTTTTAATTAAACAACTCATAAACATCTATTCCCTTCAAAAATTAGAGCACATGAATTTTTATCACACCTTGGGCATTCAAAATTAAACTTTGGAATTTAAAATCATTTGCTATAAATACTCTTTCCTTTACATTAAAATACGTCGGCCCTCCTTCAAATTCGATTTTAAATTCGAATTGAAACTTTGAACTTTGGTGCCATTAATTATTTAAATTAAAATTTTAACCTTAGGTTAAAATATTTTAATTTAAATAAATTAAAACCTTTGCCAACCTTTATAACTTTCTCAATGGGCCTTGTCAGGGATATCTCTTTTTTTAATGATTTCTTGGACCTTGTTATTTTTCACCTCTTCCTTTTGCCCAAATATTATAATATTAAATATTATAATATTATTATTTCTTTTTAAGCTTGCTTCTCTTTTCTTGGGTCTTCAACCTTTTTAGCCTCTTTAGGCATATAATATTTAAAATAAATATTATACCCTTTTCCTTTTAACAACTTCCTTGCCTTTTGGAGAAATCAACCTTTTTACCTTAATGACAACAAAACTAGACATCAAACCTCTTGACATCAATGACAACAAAACTTGCTCAAATTTCCAACATGCTCATATTTCACTTTCTAGCTTTCCATGCATCTAGCGACAAAATTTGTGATATATTGATTCATACCTAACCAATAGAAGGTCTTTTTCATATTCTCTCTCATCTTAGACCCTTTAGGGTGAGCAAAATAAGGAGATATATGTGCCTTTTGCATGATCAATCTCCTTAAATCACCAATATTTGGTATGACAACTAGGTCTTTAAAGAAAAAAAACCCATATTTTATGTCTAAATCCTTTTATTTCTAATATTTCTTATCATTTTTGCTCGAATGTCATTGCAATACTGATCTTGTGTTTTCTTTTTCCTGACTTGGTCCATCAAATCTATATGAATGTGGGACAAAGCAACTATATACCTTCTTCTACTCAAGGCATCAATGACCTTGTTCTCCTTACCTTTGATATACTCTATACCAAAGTCATACTTAGCTAAGAACTCAATCCATCTTCTCTATCTAGCATTGAGCATAGGTTGAGTGAAAATGTACTTCAAACTCTAATGATCAATTCTTAACTCAAAGGGTTTTCCTAGTAGGTAATGCTGCCACATCTTGAGTGCATGCACAACCATTGCTAGTTCCAAATCATGTGTAGCATAATTCACCTCATGCTTCTTGAGTTTCCTTGACTCAAATGCTACAACTGATTCATCCTAGGATATCACTCCTCCTAGCCCTTCCATTGATGCATTTGTACAAATTAAAAAATTCCCATAAGGATATGAAATATTTAGTATAGATGTTGTAGTAAGATTTTTCTTAAGCAACTCAAAAGTAGCTTTGCACTTATATATGTATTTAAATTTCTTTCCTTTCCTTTGAATATTGGTTATTGGATACGTGATCTTTGAATAGTCCTTCACAAATCATTTATAGTAACTTGTAATGCCCATGAATATCCATACTTCAAACACATTAGTGGGCGGTATCCAACTCAAAATGGCCTCAATAATATTGGGATCTATTGCAATTCCTTTTGTAGATATGATATGCCCTAGATATTGCACCTTTGGGACATAGAAGTCACATTTTGATAAATTGTCATAGAGCTGGTTATTTCTTAGTAGCTCGAGCACTATCCTCAACTGCTTGTCATGATCTTACTTATTCCTAATATATTAGGATATCTTCCAAAAAAATCAATACAAATTGATCCAACTATTTTCTAAATACATTGTTCATTAGATTCATGAATATTGTCGATGCATTGGTCAGCCCAAAAGGTAATACTATGAACTCATAATATCCATACCGAGTCTTAAAAGTAGTTTTGTGAGTGTCCTCCTCATGGATTCTCAATTGGTGATAACTTGATTTCAAGTCAATCTTGGAAAATATGGTTGCACCCTTAAGTTGATCAAACAAATATTCAATCCTAGGCAAAGGATATCTATTTTTGATTATTAATTTGTTCAATATTTGGTAGTCGATGCACAATATGAGTGAACCATATTTATTTTTGAAAAATAGGATGGGTACACCCCATGGTGACACACTCAATTTTATTAGCTCTTTTTCTAGCAACCCTTGAAGATGCACTTTCAACTCCAGCATTTCAATAGGATTCATCGTATAAGGACTTTTATGTATATATTTAGTTCCTAGCATTAGTTCGATGGTGAAATCGAACTCTCACTTTGGTGGAAGTTCAAGAAGGTCTTTAGGGAAAAAATCCCCAAATTATTGCAAGATTGGATGTTTTCCAAACACCTCTTCCTTTTTCTCATTCTTGACCACATTTAGCTTTACAACAAAAACCATTCCCCCTTTTATCATGGTATTTTTTAATTGCATAGTTGATTTCAACTGGATTTGAAATGACCCTTGTTCACTAATGAGTCTCAATCTTCTATTATATTTGTCATTATAGTCAATCCATCTATCTTGGAAGTCAATCAGAGTCTTATGAGCCTTTAACCAATCCATCCCAAAGATGATATTGAAGGCATGTAGCAGGGCTACATATACGTGCCACAAGGTAGAGTCATTGGGTAGGGTGATCTTGGCTACAAGAAAATATTGATCCACTAAGTAGGTCTATCTAGTACCATACTTGACTTCCCACCCTTGTGCCAAAAATCTTGATCTTTATAGCAAATCCCTAACTATACTAGAAGAGATGAAACTATTAGTAGCTCCACTATGTATCAAAATCTTGACATATTTATCAAATAACTTACCATTCAAGAGTAATGGTGTGGCTTACCCATCAAGGTTCTAGGTACTAGTAGCTACAAAAATCTTGTGGTTGGGTTCCTCTTCTCTTTTACTCGATCTTGACCGATTTGGGTATCAGATTGCATAGTGTTGATCTCCACATTTTTATCAAACACCCTTGGGACCTAGGTGCTTTTCTTGAATCAACTTCTTTGACCTTTCTGTCTGAGCTATGTCAGGCTACCTATGATATTGAGGATTGTTATTATTACTCATCTTTTATAACTTCCTATTGAAATTTCCTTGTTTTCTATATTTTTTCTTCTCAAACTTTGGGTTCTCTTTATTTTTCTTGTTCTGCTCTTACTCCTATTTCATAAATCTGGAACTATTTCTTTTCCTCAGTGCTTATTGATCCACTTTAGACAACACTGCATAATCAAAGGGAGTCTTATTCAACTACATATTAGACTTTACTTACCTATCCAGGTTATAATATTTCTATAAATTTTTAGGCTTATGCATATTTACTGATGATCGAATCTTAGGGTCTAGTCCTAAGACAAATTTATGTACCTTCATACTCTCATCTTGCTCATAGAGTGGTACATACTTCAACAACTTTACAAATTTCTGGTGGTATACTTCCATCATCTTTATTCCTTGAAGGAGGGTGGAGAATTCCTCAAATTTCTCCATGTAATGTTGCTCTGTGAGGAACCTTTTCTTAAAGGCTTCAACAAAACCTTCCCATGTTAGATTTATAGCCTCAATTTTGTATTCAGATTTAAAAGTAGTCCACCATTCCAAACCCATCTCCTATAAGTGGATGGTGGCCCAAACCATTCGGGTTACTTAGGAATAATTTTTAATGGAGAAATAGATCTCCAACTCATTCAACCAAGCTTCGGTTGATTCATCCCCATCTTGTCCAATAAATTTCAAGGTTTTCATATTTTTCAAATCCTTAGCTAATTTGATCTCAATAAAAGACCTGAGTTCTTTGTATTTAGTAATAGTAGCTTTATCATTTCTAGCATCAAGATATCTATTCTAGGATATTTGACTTATTATAGTCTCCAAAATCTGCTTCTATTGATTCGTTTGGTCCCTTTGCTGCTCTATTTCCTCTTGCAATAGAGAGACAATACTAGTGAGGTTATCTACCACTCTATTTGAGTTTTCCAAACTTTCTCCTCAAGGTCTAGTCTTGAAAATGTTTTATCTAGGTTGCCTTGGAATATGGGAAGACCCTTGTCTTCCTCTTCTCAATCCTACTACCATAGTTCCTAGCCACACAAAAGGAGGGTTGTGTTAGGTTATAATTTCTTCTTTGAATTAAACTTCTAACCCCTAGTTAGTTACATCCTTCATGTAAACTAATAACAAAGTATTATCATCTATAAATGATATTTATGGTTAATCTTACTCCACATAAGATGCCATCCCTAATGAAATATCTATTATTCTAATAGTGTTCATCAAGTCTAGCTAATCGTATGTTTCACTCCATGGAAGTTACCAGCACTATGACATAGAGCTCTGGTACCAACTATAATAACCTAATTGTAACCATCCTGGGAGAGACAATTTTTTTTACACAATTAAGGTTCATAAAATATGTACCACATAGAATTAAAATCATAGAGGCTTCACCACATTTTGAGTTCAAGCTTCTACAAACGTCCCTTGAGTGGATGGAGTAATCACTATCTCGTAAATCATTGGGGTTAACCTTGTACACTTTCATGGCCTAAAGGATACCTTCACATGGTCCCCTCATTTCCTAACACCCTCCATGAATGTAGGACAACTTGACCATGGCATAGGGATTAAACCTATCTTAGTCCTTCAAGAAAAAGGATGTCAATTCCTTTATTAGTGTAAGTCTTCCTATTCTAGTACTTAGATGTAAGACCTCTTAGTTTACACTTTTTACTATGTATAAAATATGGGTGCTCAATTATCCCATCTCCATGATGGTTTAATTGAGGTGACTATCACTCCGCATGACATCCCTCACATGGACACCCAATAGTCATTTGGGGTTCCATCACCAAATCCAATTTGCTAATGGGATCCAAACCTCCATGGTAGGAAAAGAGGATTCAAACTACATTGCCTGAATCTTTACCAAATACTTTCCCATATTTGGGTCCACTTTGAAGATCCATTATCGAAGTGCCCATTGCAAAACTCTCAGGTGTTGCTACACCATAACCACATCAGGTTTGGATCCATCCTTAGGCTCTTCTAGGTTTGGCTAACTAAGGTATTTTCCCCACAAAGACACAAAACCTACACCCAAAGTAAAATATGAAACCATTCGGTCCTTTTTGTTTTATCTCCCCCTCTCATTATAAAATTAATTCAATTATATGCATGAAATAAAGTATAACACCTACTTAATCAAAATATGCACATAACTTACAACATGCATGCCATAATAAGAGGAATATTTTCAAATGCTAAAAATTTAAAACAATGAAAGCATTATATTAATTGCTTAAATTTTATCCATCCATACTAAGGCAATAGATTCCTAATTCACATTCTAGTACATCTCTAATTTACAATCTTTCTTCTCAAATAGCATATAGACTACTTATTGAGTCATTCATCAACAAGTTCATAAATATAAAGTTTCTCAATAATAGCCATAGTGAAGCCCTTCTTTATCACATCCTCTGTTTCTTTCAAGGAGTGAGTAGATAAAGAATTAAGACTGATGATTATGCACCCTAAATGCATGATTCTTTTCTATGCATCTAGAATCAATATATGCATATGCTCTCTTATTTCAATCATCTGAAAACATGGAGGAAACCTCATATTTTTCTCCAGTCAACACATTCAATGCAAATAATGTATCCCATAATACATTTCTCATTGCAATATAAAAAAACCCCATAAGTTTCTTTGTAAACATAAGACTCCACGTCCAAATATCAACTAACCATATTCTTCCATAAATAAAATAAGACTTTCCTTATCATAAAAGAATAAAATAAAACAAACATATAATTTATATTCATTTTATTCCCAAACTATAGAATGGAAATTAACTAGTTAATAATTCATTCTATCTTTCAAAAATAATAATCTACTATCTAACAATATTATTTCTCTAAAGAAATAAATATAATAACAGGGAATATTGAATTAATAATACAAAACTCTTTTTATTAAACATTCATATAATTTTATTGTAATTCTCAATTGAAATAAATGAAACATTCCAATATCACAATTTCAATTAACCAACTTATTTAAATAAATAATTGAATAAATTAATTTACTAATAAACATTCATTTACTAAAAACCCTCATTTTTCCATTTCACATAAAACATCTATATTTCATTTAAACATCACAATTTCTTTAATGAAATAACGAACCAAATATCTAAAAAAGAAAAAAAAATAATACAACGCTTCCTTTACATTTATTAAACAAAGTAATTCATTTTTTATTTCATTATAATTTATTTTTTTCTATAATAAAACATCATTACTTAAAAAGATATATAATAACCCCTCTAAAATCTTCCATTTAAATTAAACCTATATAAAAATAGGACAAGACCCTCTCATCCTTTTCTTTTAAGCAAAAGTCAATTTCGTTTAAAAACACACTTCAGGAAGAAAAATGTGGGTCCCTCCCCCAAATACTATGCAAAGGGCTTAATTAAACCTTAATAAATTCTAAACCCTCTTTTTAAAAAAATTAGGTCCCACTTACGATGTTTGCATCAAAACGCGAACCTCACTTGGGTTAAATAGTCCATGCAACGAATCCAAGAAAAAAATATTCATAAATAAATCATGCATAAAGCATTGCGTTTAAAAATAGATTTTATTTTATCTTTACTTTAAGACCATTTTTTAAAATTTAGCTCCGATAAGTAAAGTGACATACCAAAATTGTCATTGATATTCTAATATTTAGAATGTAACCACGTGGTCAGAGATCAAAACAAAACAAAAGTGCTAATGCTTTAGTTAATTGGGCTTTGGACAAAGGTGATCTTACTTGTTATGGCCATCCTCCTATATGGTGGGCTTCTCAAATTATGGAAGCTCTTCTTTCTATCATTTCTTTGGATGGCTCCAGTTCTGAAGGTACTTAGTTTCTTCTTGTTTTTTTTTTTTTTTTTTTTTCTTTGGTTCATTCAGTTTTTTTTTAGTTCCCTAGCTCATTTTATTCTTTATTTTGTTTCCACTGTTGATTCTTGCATTAATAGTAGGTAATTGTTTTGTTCATTTTTTTTCTTTTGTCTTCTTTGTTTTTTTTGTTTAGTTTTTTAAGGTGGGTGGGTTCTTTTGTTTTGTTTTGTTTTTGTGTTCTTTGTGTTGTTTTTTTGTTGTTCCTGTGTTTTTGTTGTTTTGTTTTTTTTTTTTTTTTTATGTTTATTGTTATTGTTCTTGTGGATTTTTCGTTCTTGTTCTTGGGTTTCTCTTTGTTTGTGTTATTTCATTTTTTTATGTGTGAGTGTTTTCTATGTTTTTTATTTTTGTTTATTGTCTGTTGTTGGTTGTTTTTATTTTTATTTTATTTATTTTATTTTTTAGGTTTTGGTTGTGTTTATTTTTCATGTTTTTTTGGGTTATGTCTTTGTAGTGTTCTGTTGTTTTTGTCTTGTTTGTGTTTTGTTATGTGGTTCTTGTGTTTTTCTATGTGGTTTGTGTTGTGGTTTCTTTTATCTTATTGTGCGTGTTTGGTTGTGCTTTTGGTTTTGACACACACAAGGAGTTTGTTTTTTATTTTATTTTATTTTTTTGTTGTTATTTTCTTTTTTAATTTGGTTTTGTGTGTTTGTTTGCTCTTTGAGTATGTCAAAGGTGGTAGGCTAGGTCCGAGTCCTGGGCGTTTTTGGCGGAATGGATACCCCTGCATCCTTGGGTCTTACCCGAAAGTGGCATCCCTTTTGGGATGTTTTCCACCAAAAAAAAAAAAAAGTCTACCTTATTAAAATATATCTCTATATATGTTCATATATATATATATATATATATATATATAGAGTTACTTTCATGTTAGAAAATATTAATTATCAAAGTTAATTATCAATATTAATAAGTTCGCCTTATAATATATAACTCACCGTTATAAATATTGCAAATATTAATAAATCCATTTTTTAATATTACTATAGTTTAAAGTCTAATGTTTAAAATATGCTTTAATTTTTTTTACATGGTGGAAACGGTAGCCGTCACGAATTCGGGCAGGCTGTCCAGCTTTTATGGCCGCCACAGTATTCTGTGTTGTTCGCCCTGGAAGCCGCCACAATATTTTGTGTTGTTCGCACTGGAAGCCGCCACACAGATCTTTGCGCAGTCCGCCCCTATAACCGCCATGCCATAATCATTTAAAACCTTTGACATCACTGAAAGCACCAGGAAAGGGACAAACGTTCAGTCCAGACGAGGCTCGAGATTTGAACCTTGGACCTTCGCCCCCCTTATGGGGTTTGGATGAACCAATTGGTCTACACCTCGAACCTAAAATATGCCTTAATTAATAATAAGTTTATCTTATTAATATATTTTTAGACATTATGAATTACTTTAAAATAAATTCCATTAAAGGTATCTTTATCACACAAAGCAAACAACAAGTGTAGGGAAGGAAAACATACAAATCAAAACAATATGGGTAATACACTAACATTCCTTACTTCTATCCATCCAGTGCATAAAAGACTATTACGAGAACTTCAAGGTTGTCTACTTTTGTAATGAATGAATTTTTTATATGATGATGACTATCCACAAGCACAATTGCATGAATGTATGAATGCAAACAACATGTGGTAATGACTTGTTACCCTAGGTACATCTTGTGGGTATTTTCAGATCACCACCCACATGTACTTCAGTGAAAAGATACTAAAAGGGAGACCGGGCACTATGGGGTAAAATATTATAGTATCAACAAAACATTGGGTCACATTGTCCTAAGTTTGAAGAGCATTGGAAGATTTGCACCCATTCAAAAGTCGATGATGGACCAAATTTCAGCCTCACCACCGTAGGTTTGAGATCGGGAGAAATGACTAAGTGTAAAGATCACCAAAAGGTTTGCACCTGGTTGGATCTTCACAAGGTCCTAATTCCCCATCCCAAGGTTGAAGGTTAATAGGAGCAAAACACAAAATCTGGCTAAGTCTGGATGTTGCTGGAGAAATTGCATTCGGTCAGAGCTCGGTGGAGTCCCAAAAGTTTGACACATGAAGGAAACAACAAGATAAAATGACTAAGTGTAAAGACCGTAAAAATATTTGTACCTGACCAAAACTTGGTGCGGTACCAAACCTTTGGCCTGTTGATGGAAGATACCTAATCATCAAAAATGACGAAGTCTGAGATGTGCTAGAACATTTACACCCAAACGAAGCCCAAAAAGATACCAAACACTCGACCCACTGTTGAAAGATGTCGGTTCACAAATAACAACTAAGTGTAGAGGCAATTAGAATATTTGTACCTGATTGACACCCAACATAGTTCAAACTTCTCATCCAAGTGATCGAAAGATGACAGGTAGAAGGTGGAGAAAATACTTGTGCTATCAAAAGTTTTGTACCCCACTAGAGTATACCAAGTTACCATATATTCGGTACCAATGAGATTGCAATATATAAATTTAAGCAATTGACTTAACCAAAATATAGCATCGACCCACATGGGGATTATCATCATCTCATGACACATGTTGGATAAGATCACCTATCAGAAGAATCTCAATAATATGGTTATGCTTAGGGCCATCATGCAGGTTATAGGGTGGCTCAACTAAAAATAATCAGTGAAAAGCAATGAACTAGATGCAAGCAACAGGATCAACATGACTCAACATGACACATATTTTGGCTAGGTCAACAAGTCATGATTAGGTAGTTGGAGCAACCATACTTTCGAGCAGTTCAATCAGCTAGCACTCCCTCTGACATAACAATAATCCATTTCTAAGACAATGATGCTTTGACAACTGTAAGATTGTAAAAAGTCTATAAATACTAAGATGTAAAATGAAAATAGGTCGACTCTTAGGCTTTTACAATTCATATGTAAGAATGGAAGACTTGCATCTTAATACAAAGTGATTGTTGTTTGGCCTCTGGTTCAATTCATTTGCAGAACATGTATGTATGGATGATTACTTATTTCTAATTTTAGCTTGTTGAATGTTCATGGTGTTTACTCTAAATTCTAAATTTATGCTATGTTCATTCACTTGTTCTAGAATTTGTAGTCTGATAAGCTACATTATATTAAAACTAAATATTCTATGGTTGATAGTAAAACTAGTTGGTCTATTAGGTAATTGATTGTTTATTTGCATAGTCTTTTATTACGCATGTGTCTTGATGTTGCTTAATCTACACCAACATAAGTTCTAGCTTCAACTCCTTTTGCTTCTTTCAGCACCCTTTTCCCCCATACTTTAGGAATAGTTAGCTTGAACTTCAAAGGAACCGACCTCCTCCGGAGATTGACCATCAAAGCCTCACTGCTCCTCGGTCATTCAATGTTGGTCAAGGTCTATGGGTGCACAACCTTTCCATTAGATAGATTTCTAGACCAATAGTTTTTGGCATACTTAATGGGACCCAATCCCACTATTTTGATAAGATCAGAGACATGGTGATTCTCTACTCATTATAAATCTTCATTTTAATCACCTGGTGACTCCATCTATTAATATCCAAAAAATATTTGCATATCCACCCTTTCATTAAGCTACCTTGCTAATATTTCAAATATATGATCACAAGACAAGTAGCTAGAGAATCAGAGGAACCTATTGAGTTTCTAGAATTGTAGTTTGGTAACTTTAGGATACATCCAATCTTCCCATCTGTTTCAAGACCCTCTTCAGTCCTTACTATAGATCTGACTAGTACAACCAATCCCATTACTACTAATCTAACTCTGGTAATCCCTCCTCTTGCACAAACAATAATGGCTGTAAATCAAAATCAAAATGCTCAGAACTACCCAACCTGGAATCATACGGGTCCTTTGAATTTACCTATCTAGAATCCTATTCCCTAGGTAGCTTTGAAAGCATTACCAATGTATGATGGCATTAGCAAGACTGCATATGAGCATTGTCAAGATGTAGCATCATTAGCTACCATACATAATATTCAAGATGAGGATGTCATGATAAGGTTATTGGTAATATCATTGAAGGGGAAAATGTCCTACTGGTATAGAACCCTATCGGATTTAATTATAACTTCATGGAATGAGTTAGCTGGAAAGTTGATTGAAGAATTCAATGAACAAGCAGACCCCTTCTCCCTATTGACATAATTTACTATAATTCAAAGGCATCCACAAGAAGAAATAATAGATTTCAACATCAGATTCAATCAAACATGGAGAAGGGTACCTCAAGGTCTATGCCCAACTAATGAACAAGCAATGTACTACTATTTGAGAGCTTTTCATTTGGACTTGGGTATGTCCATAAGGTAGTCCAATGTGTGAACATTCCCAAAAATATTTCAAGAAGCATTAAAAGTAGAAAAGGATCTAATTGCTATAGGGATATTACCTCCAAAAATGATAATGCCTATATACCTAAAATTCCCTCAATAACAAAAATTGAGTTTCTGCTTCACCAAGCTCCTTTTTGGTAACTACTCCATCGATCAACTTCCCATCCTGGCCACCTACACCAATCCCACAAATGCTTCCTACTCTACCTATAGTCCCATTACTCCCACCACCTGCTACTATCCCTACATTACCAGACCTTGACCCCTAGATAGTTGCCCTCTAAGAAATGATAATAACTTTTAAGAACCTCACAAATGAAGTCACAACCATGAAGTGAAGAGAAGTTGAAAGAAATTTTCAACCATGAAGATTTCCATCTATCACAAGGGATCAAGCTACCTCCACTAGCAAGCCTCTGAAAAAGTCTAATGCCATATACACCAATCAAGAGGAGGAACCTTCTTCCTCAGGATCTGAGTCTAACTATTGGTGCTCAACTTGCAATGACCCACATGGTGAAAGTACATGTATGATGCATCAACATTACATTCATAGAATTACAATTGAGAAGGTAGAGAAGGCACAAAAGGGGTAGGTAAATATGATGAGAGAAGCAAAGGATTACAATTTCATGATGCCATCTGTGGAACAAGTGGTGGTTCTTACAAGGTCTAGAAAGAAACCCTTGCCTATTGATCCTAAAATCTTGGACCCTTTCAAAGTACCTTCTGAATCAAAGGATATTCCAAAGAAGGATGTGCCTCTGCCTACCCCGGTTCAAAATATAGTTCAACAACAACAGAAGGAAACTAAAGAAAGTGAAGGGAAAGAGCAAGCTAGAGATAAGCTAAGATATCCTTCCTTGACTAAATGATAGAGGATTGAAGCTACCCAAGATTATAAGAATAAATATGATGAACCTATAAAAGAACATAGGAAATGGCAAGACTCTTCCAGTTTCAACATTGTGGAAGAATTGAAGAAGACCCCATCAAAATTTAGCATGTATGATGCACTCCTCATTTTGGGACAAATCGATCTTCTGTAGGCCTCTCTCAAATCAATAAAGAGTCAAGGGAAGCAATAGGTAGAGCTGAATCTAGCTCAAGGACACCCTACTTCAATAACTGAAAAGAATAGGCCATCTCCATTTTACTTGTCCTTACGAATGGAAGGATGGGTGGTACATAATTGTATGATTGACTTCGAGCAGCTACCACTATCATGCCCAAAGTAGTCTATGAAATAATGGGTATGGAATACACAAGAAGTAGTCTTGGAGTGCTGCAATTGGATGGCACACCTATGAAGATAGTTGGGGTAATCAAAGATGTCCCCATGAAGTTGCATAGAATACCTCAAATCACTATCATTCAGGAAATTGTAGTGGTAGATTTAGAACCCTATTTTAGGATGTGCTTGTCAAGAGAATTTACTGCTAAGTTGGGTGGTTATTTATCTCTTGATTACTCCCATATGGAGGTTCCATTCAAAGGAAAAAGAGTCAAGATATTTTCTGAAAAGCCATCCTCATTCCATATAGAGAAGTTGGAGGAAGAACAACAAGTTGACACCATCAATATAACCACTCAAGAAATAGATCTGATGGAAGAAGTATTGGAGGACCTCCAAATAGAGGATCAATTTTCCATAAGATATTTTAATGCTATGATTGAGATAGGAATAGGCACCTATTCAATCATGAAGCTAGAAGAGATAAAACTCACATCTCTAGCAGACAAGATTCCCAATCAAGACCAGATTTGGAAGTTGTTCTTTGATGGTGCCAGATGCAAGAATGGTGTCAGAGTAGGTGTAGTGTTGGTATCATCAATCAAAATGGAAAGGACTTTCTCATACCGATTGACATGGAGCTACACAAACAATGCAACATAATATGAAGCACTATGTTTGGGGTTAAGGAAAGCTAAAAAATGGGAATCAAGCAACTACAAATTTTTGGTGATTCTAAACTAGTAGTTAATCAAGTCATAGAGAAATGTAGCAGCAAACAACACTACCTCAAGGCTTATAGAAATAGGGTATGGGACTTATTAGAGTCTTTTGAAGCCTTAAACATCAAAGCCATTCCTAGAGAACACAACACTCATGTTGACATACTAGCTTCTATTGGAGCAAATTTCTATCCAATATCCAACATCATTCATAAAGCTAAGATAGTGAGGCTTGTTTATAGACCATATGTACTGGATAAAGATATATTTTGGTAGGTATTTGAGAATGATGAACAAATAATTGATTTTCTAATCCAGGAAATGAATTGTGTAAGTGATCAACTACCGGAAGAAGATGAAGAAGGTGAAATGATTCAGCTAAAGAATAATCATATCCCCAAAGGGTTGATAACTTTAGAAAGCTTATTTGATAATAATGATAGACCAGTTGCTCATAGAATTGAGGTTGATAGTAAAAGCTATAAAGGGGTGCAAATTGAACCTAGAAAGGATATCAACATTGGTGTACGTTGTTCAGAGGAAGAAGTCAATCAGACTATGGAATTGTGCAAAGAGTTTAATGATATCATAGCTTGGACATATGAGGATCTCAAGGTATATGACAAAGATACTATTCAACATACTATTGAGCTTATGCCAGATGCAAGGCCCTTTCGGTAGAAGCAATGACCTATGAACCCCAAGATAGAGGCATTGATGAAGCAAGAACTCTTGAAGCTATTGACTACCAAAATCATATACCCCATCAAGCACTCTACATGGGTTGCTAATTTGGTTTTGATCAAGAAGAAAAATGGAGATATCCATCTATGTGTGGACTTTCAAAATTTGAACCAGGCCTCCTTGAAGGATCATTATCCCCTCCCACAAATTGATCAGATCTTGCATACTATAGCCGGAGCCAAGAGGTTTTCTCTTTTGGATGGATTTTTTGGTTTTAATCAGATTTGGGTGAAATATGAAGATCAACATAAGACAACATTCACCACAAAATGGGGTACATTTGCATATCAATGCATGCCTTTTGGGCTATCAAATGTAGGTGCCACTTTTCAAAGGGCTATGGATTTAGCATTTGGTGAGTTGGTGAATAAGATAATCCTGATCTACCTGGATGATATGATTGTATTCTCTCATGATAAGAGCAAGCATATTGAGCATCTTCGAATGGTATTTGAAAAATATAGAGAATTTGAGGTGTCTTTGAATCCTAAGAAATCGATCTTCATAGTACATGAGGGAAAATTATTGGGACATGTGGTATCAAAAATAGGATTGGCAATTGATCCAGATAGAGTGAAAGCCATCTAGTCTCTCTCTCTCCCACTGAACAAAAAGGGACTCTAGTCATTCTTTGGATAGATTAATTTTATCCAAAAATTCATCTCAGATTTTGCTCAAATTGTAAAACCAATGACTGAGATGTTGAAGTAGGAAGTAGAATTCAAATGGATGGATGCCTAGAAGAAGACCTTTAAGGAGATCAAAGAGGCAATATCTCAAGCTCCGGTTCTCATTAATCTAGATTACTCCAAGGACTTTATTCTCTATGCATTTGGAGTAGAAGGGAGCTATGCAACTATCCTAACTCAAAAAAGGGAGCAGGATAGTGAAAGACCAATAGCCTTTTTAAGTCAAACATTTCAAGACCATGAGGAAAAGTATAATTTCATTGAAAAACAAGTCTATGCTATCATGAAATCTCTAAAGAAATTTAGGTATTTTGTTTCTCAAAGCAAGACCCTAGTATATGTAGTACATCTAGATGTCCAAAATTTTGTGATTCAAGGGGAACTTGGTGACAAGAGAGCTGATTGGGTGACTAAAATTTAGGAGTATGATGTTGAGATCAGACCAATAAAATTGATAAGGGGTAGAGCCCTATGCTATAATTTAGCAGAGTCTGCATCTCAGAATGCTAATATGTCAAATCAAGTTGAATATGATATTGGGTCGAAAATAGAAACAAGGTAGCTAGAGAATTGGATGGAATAATTGCATCATTACTTTGCTTTAGGTAGATGTTCGGATGACTTGACTACATCCTAGAGATGAAGATTTAGATTGTAAGCTAGAAAATATATGTTGATTGAAGATATCCTATATTGAAGAAACTTTGATGGGGTACTGCTAAGATGCCTACCATCGAAGAAAACCATAGAAGTACTTGAAGAATTTCACAAAGGTTTTTCAGGAGGCCATTATTCTGGATAGACTACTACAACAAATATTCTAAGGGTTGGATATTATTGGTCGTCCATTTTTGTTGATGCATTCAAATGGGCTAGAGCCTGTGAAAATTATCAAAAGTTTGTAGGTAGAGGTAAACATCCGACAATGCCATTACAATCGATAGTCGTGGAAGAGCCTTTTCAGTAATGGGGTTTAGATTTTATTGGTGTGATTAACCCAAATTCATCTATCGAACATAAATACATTTTAATAACAATAGATTATTTCACAAAATGGATTGAGGTAGAAGCTACAAAACATGTTGATCAAGACACTATGATTGAATTTATGGAAAGGTTAATCACTAGATTTGAAATTCTAACAACCATTGTATTAGATAATGTCAGATCTTTCATAGGAGCTAAAACTATTGATTTTGCAAGAAAGTATGGGATATATTGGAATACTTCATCAAATTATTACCCTCAAGGGAATGGTCTTGCAGAGTCCACCAACAAGAATCTACTAAAAATCATCAGAAGGAGTATTCAAGATAACCCTAGAAGTTGGCATTTATTGTTGGATCAAGCACTTTGGGCTGACCGGATCACAATCAAAAGGGCCCTAAAAACTTCTCCTTACGCTCTAGTTTATGGCAAGGAAGTTGTGCTACCAATTAACCTAGAGCTTTCAACGTTAAGATTCATTAAAGAAAATTATCTGGATGACCTACAACCAGTAGAAAGAAGGATGGTCAAGCTAGTCCAATTAGAAGAAAAATGTGAATAGGCATATAATAATATTTGTCACCATCAAATAGCTATCAAATATTGGTTTGATAGAAAATCCATGGCAAAGATATTTGAAGAAGGTGACTTGGTGCTTAAATGGGATGTGAATAGAGCAAAACCTAGCTCACATGAAAAGTTTGATTCAATGTGGTCTAGACCATACATCATCAAACATAAGAAGGACCTAAACACCTTTGAATTAAGACACCTGGATGGCCATCTACTACCAATTCTGGTAAATGGTCAACATCTGAAGCATTATGCTTAGGACAAGTGGCACTCATCTTGTACATATGTAAATATGACATGTACATTCCTTGTAAATAGTTTTTTGTCTTTTCTAAACAAGGTGGTGCTTGCTAAAATTAATGTCCAAAAGTGGGTAGATCATCTATCTACCTGGCATCTCGAGCTGTGCAACCCCTCATCACATCTTGATTGAGCCACTAATCAAGAGGTTCAAAAAATGATTGGCATTACATGGCACATCTCACAAGGTGGTTGTCAGATTAATGGTTGTTAAGATCCATATGATGGTGGTACTCCTTCCAAGAATATGTGTTAGACTTTAAAAATGGGTAATAATTCCCTCAATAGATCTTTCTCAACATGCGTAAATATATCACACAAAGTCATTAACGTCTCTAAGTAGTAAAAGGATCGATTTGAACATTATAAATTGACTGCACCTCTCCAAGCATTTTTCCTTTTGCTATATTTCTAAGCATGAGTACAATAGAGAGCCCTAAGGATTTCAAGGAGAACTAGTGGTTAGTGATAGAAGAAAATTCAAAGAAATGGGTAGAGCAAAGAAGAGCATCATAGGGTAGAAGGCCATGAGTGAGCTGATTGATGAGCTAGTAAACATCCATGATCTAGTGCTCATAATTCAGTCCAAGTTATGGATCTCTCAACTCGACTATGAAGAGAAAGGGAAGAAATTCTCTAAAATCAATAAGGTGGGTGGTGTGTATCACTCAAACCTCAGCAAATTCATACCTGAAGTGGTGCACCCATGCCTAGAACTCATCCATGTGATGGTGAAGTTTTATGATGTTAGTACAACTACTATTTGTAATTCTTGATCTGAGCCACTGTTCACTATAAGTAGGGAACTCTTGATGTAGGCATTTATAGTAAAAGAACTCCAGGCATTGGGCTAAAGGAAATTGTGTTTGAGGACCAAATATTATACTTGAAGAATAAGCCAGTTCAAGATTGGCTTATTGAAGTAGGTGGGAAGTTGTTAGATGGATTCATGATGAAGAATAGAAAGCTTATGGAATTTAGTGATGAAGCATAACCTATATTCTCTATGTTGGTGATAATCTTGGGGATGAGAATGGATGCAATAGTGTACCCTTATCATATGGGTATAGCAAACATAGTTATGGTAGCCTTCACATACGTCACCCTAGATTGGGCTGAATTTCTAGCTCGTAGCATACATGAACAATTAAAGTCTATGAAGAACAAGAAATATGATGTATTCACATACCCTTCCTACATGGCTTGGCTCTTTCTTTTTTACATGACTTCTATAAATAAACATAACATTAAATTACAAAAGATAGATGAGCAAGGTATGGACCGTTCAATATTGGATTGGACTCATGTGTTATGGGATAGTAGTTTATATCTTGAATTCAATAAGTAGTTCTTGGGAGTGGCATTGGCAATAATCTATGGCAATTACCCTCGCATTTCACCAATAGCTATAGATATTTTGAGAGGAAAATCATGAGAACAAGGGGATTGGTACTTTTTGGAGGAAGGCACCATCGTTAGATTGTTTGGTTTCTCCAAATTCCCTTACTTGCTACCATATTATGTGATCGATTGGGTGTTTGGATTGGAATACTATAGGTAGGTCTACATTATAGAAAAGAGCCTTGGTCAAGGAGCCAAAAAGGCTTTAATATTTAGGTTTCCTATCAAATTTGAACATATCACAATATCCAAAAGAGACCCCCTATAGTACAAAAATCTAGAGGCTAAGCTTTTTACCTTGAAGCTATCGATAGTGTCACACATGTGGCATTATGACCCAGATGGTATCTTAGCTAAAAATTTGAAAATAAATGTTAAAGTACCTAGGTTCAAGCATCTATCATGGTTGGATATTGAAAGGTATAGGAACATGGTTGAAGATCAGGTGGCACCACTCAAATATATGGAGATGCAAGAAAGACCACCATGGAGAAGTTGTTATAAGTATGAGTGGGTTTATGACCTAGAAAGAAATATAGATCAGTTGCTTGATCCCAACCTCATTGATATAATTAGTGATAGTATAGGTTGGGAGGACTACAAAATTGAAGAATGGTGGGTAATGCATTGTGAATACAATATGATCAAGAAGGTAAAGTACAATAAGAATATTGATGAATTATTCAATGATAAGTTTGATGCTCAATATATCACTTGGAAATAGAAGCATGAAAAGGAGCTCTTCCCAAAAATATTAAGGGTACAAATGGTTGAGGATATAATATACTAGGAAGAGGAAGGATCAAAAGATGAGGTCGAGGTAGAAGAAGAATCATTGCCTCAAAATTCACTAGATGGTTGATATCAAAAGATCAGCTCCACCCAAAGTAGTTGAAGCACCCTCAGAAGTTTAACCTGAATCTTTCGATCATAGCTCTAAATCTAGTAAAAAGTGAAAAGATCACTCAAGTTCAAGGATTTTTGAAACAAGTAAGGCCACAAGGAAGTAAAGGTTAGAGGAAGAAAAGGAAAAGTAGATATAAAAGAGGTAAGAATTGCAATAAGAAGTACTAAGGTGTGAGGTAGTAGTTGCATAAGTAGAAGCTGAGGAAGCATGAAGGACTAAACTCAAAGTAGAATCAATACAAGCCATGCAAATGGAGGAGCCAAAGCTAGGAGTGCAAGACATAGGTATATCTCCTAAACTACATTCTCCCTCAAGTCCTTCATCATTGGAAATCCTAACCTCCCCACCTCATCAATTTTAACCTCCTTCAAAAATGATTCCTACAATTGCTAAAATTGAAGCAGAAGAAATCCCTTCTCCTAGTCCACCTACCACTTCACAAGCCCTACCTACTCAATCAACTCCCTCACCATTCATTGAGTCCATCTCATTGTCTCAATAATATGCCCTGTAGGACTCACCCATACAACATCCATTCTCCACTCCTCCACCTACAACCCAAAAGGATCAAAGTGTGCAAGGAAGTACTCCCCTTACAAAATCCATACTTTCCTATCCTCTCACCCCATTACCAACCTTCTTGGCTACTTCGGTCCTCCCAGTTGCTACCTAGGAGCCACTACCAAAAATTTTCTCTACCATTCAGCTAGTAGAAGAGAACCAACAGATATGGAGGGAGGAAGAGGAGCAATTTGAACATTTACAAGGGAAAGAAGAAGAAGTTATCACCATGGGCTATGATATAGTGGATCCCATCAACGAAGAGAGGATTAAGGTGGTAGCCAAACCAAAAGTGAAAAATCCTACCTCTCAGATGAGATCAAAATATTAGGAAATAGAAGAATATATAAGGGATATCTCCATGATATCAAATATGGAAACCATCTGGGCCATCCATGCAGATATAGACACATTGCTTGTGCAATCAAGAAAAATAGATAGGAGTTTGGAAAATGCAAAAAATAAAATTGATACCCTTGAGGCCAAGCTCGCTAAGGAAAGGTTGAATAATACTACCCTAAAGAATGATATCATCAAGTTGAAGGGCATCATTGATAAGGCCCCCTTTGAAAAGGATTTGTAGCTGAAAGTTGAATAAATCAAACATTTGGAGGTTGAGTTAAAAAGGGTACAAGAAGAGAAAGAGCAACAAAATTCAGCACTGATCAAGGTGAAGAACAAATTGGTAGAATAAGAGGAAGCTTTATCCATTGTTGTGAATGAGTTGTAGTAGGAAAGGGATAAGCCACCCAACTCATCAATCTCTAAAGACTGGCTTAGATAGGTCTAGGACTTCTATTGGGTAAAAATAAAAGGAATAATTCTACCAACTTTTCCCCCTTTCTATACAAAGCTTAAATAGATTGGTGTTGCTACTAAGCCAACTAGAAAAGATATAGAAAGGGCAGAAAAGGTTCTGACATCCAAATTT
Organism: Wollemia nobilis; assembly: GCA_028583015.1. Lineage (NCBI taxonomy): Eukaryota > Viridiplantae > Streptophyta > Pinopsida > Araucariales > Araucariaceae > Wollemia > Wollemia nobilis. The sequence continues at coordinate 17,488,036 of JAQPPZ010016946.1, read as the reverse complement.
TAGGAGGCACAAAAGTTCAAAAAATGCTAAGATATCTTGATAGTTTTCCTACCTTGAAAGCATAACCCAACAAGGATATAGAAGATTGGAGACTTCTGGCACACCAGATCTATCAAGAAAATGAGCTCATTGATCTGGGATGAGAGATGTTTGCCATCATTAGAAAAGAGGTTGATGAAATGAGCACCATTGCACAAGATCTCAAGACCTTAGGTGCACCAAGCTTCTGGGATGACAACTCAGTTTGGCACAAGCAGGAAGCACTCACCCAGTTGTTTGAAGTATAAATAAAAGACCAAAGTGAGATTGACTCACTATCTGAACCACTGGATGTAGAGAAGGTCTTTGCAATATTCTATAAGCTTTCTCATCTCCTAGAAAAAGTAGAGTACTTGGTTGAGAAGTATAATGACCCTCCTTATTACCATATTGGTAGGCTAAAGGGAGTTATATCAGAATTAAGAGGAATTCTAGACCCCCTTTGGATGTCTAGGAAAATATGTGCCAACAACTCCAAATAGTCATTCCATCTAAGGTTGTTTCATAACATGGGGAATCATCAAGAATAGCTGCATAGAGGGAGCCTCCATAGGAAGAAGGGTCACAAGAACATACATCACTAGGGGGTGGTTAGGGAAGTATGAGGAATAACACCTCCTTGTATTATATTGCTTTTTGCTTGTATAATTGTACCATAACATCTTTTTAAAAATTATGACTCTAAAGCCCAATGGAACAACTTAAAATAAGATTGAAAGGTAGCTATAAAATTTATACCTGGCACAACAAACAAGGGGGTAGCAATAGTAATTACCATCAGATCATCAATATTGAATATTGAATGCACATCAATGCTTGTACTACTCTAAATTTGATCGATGGTATTTGCAAGATCTACCTAGGTTACTAATAATGATGAAGTGACAATTTACACAAATCAACTTAGGGCATACACCTATTTTAGGCCACATTTGGATAAGCATCCTTTAATATTAAGAGATAGCAGGATGAGGAAGGACTTAAAGAATTGGAGGCTAGTAGACGATGTAATAAAGGGCTTCTTACTAGGCTAGGTCAAGAAAAAAGGAGAATATAGGAAGCATAACAAGTGGAAGAATGGTGATTTCCTAAAGTGCCCAACTTGGGTCTAAAATAGCCTTCAATTGCAACCAGATTTACTCATGGAGTTCCATTTTTGTGGGTGCATCTCATGTTTTAGGTATTCCCCATTTTATTTTTTGCTTCCCTTTTCTATTTTTGTACATACTTTCACCTTTAGTTTTATTTCCATATTTTATCCTATGAATCCTAGCTTGGGTCTCCTGGAAATGTCCCATTCTCCAGGTATCCCCATGCACAATTTTGGTTTCATCACCTCCATCCTGCTGTCACCAACCACCTGTAAAGTTTGAAATAAAATCCACTATCCATTCTATCATCACAATTTTGTTCCCCCTTTCCTCCCTAATTGTTTGTTCGGTTAAGTGGATCCTATCTACAAAGGCTTTAGTCGTTTATCTCCTGTATTAGCCCTATTTTTGTCAAAACTTATCTATTTATAGTATATAAATAGTCAATCTGAGTTCTCTTTCCATGAGATGAAAAGTCCTTGTGAGTCACCAAGAATGTGGGTATTTTTAGATCACCACCCATGTGCACTTCAATGAGAAAGATACAAAAATGGAGACCGAGAACTATGGGGTAAAACATTGTAGTATCAACAAAATATTGGGTCACTTTGTCCCAAGTTTGAAGAGCATCGAAAGATTTGCATCCATACAGAAATCGATGATGGATAAAATTTTCGCCCCACTATCACAGGTTTGAGACCGAGAGAAATGACTAAGTGTAAAGATCGTCGGAAGGTTTGCACCTATTTGGACCCTAAAAAGGTCTTAATTTCCCATATTGAGGCTAGAGGTTGATAGGAGGAAAACACAAAATTTGACTAAGTCTAGATGTCGTCAGATGAATTGCACATGATAAAAACCAAGTGGAGTCCTAAAAGTATGACACATGTAGAAAACAATAGGAGAAAATAACTAAGTGTAAAGGCCACCAAAATATTTGTACTTGACTAGATCCTATAATAGTACTAAATCTCCAACCTATTGATGGAAGATACCTGATCATCAAAAATGACTAAGTCTAAGATGTACCAAAATATTTTCACCTGACTAGAGCCTGATAGGATACCAAACACTCGACCCACTACTGAAAGATGTCGGTTGACAAATAACAACTAAGTATAGAGGTGATTGAAATATTTTTTCATGATTGATGTTTGATATAGTTCAAACTCCCCATCCAAGTGACCAAAATATGACAGGTAGAAGGTGGAGAAAATACTCATGCTAACCAGAAGTTTTATACCTCAATGGAGTTTGCCAGGGTCCCAAATACCTAGCACCAATGAGATTATAATGTATAAGTTAAGCATTGGCTCAATCAAAATCCAGCACTGACCTACCCACATAGGGATTGTCACCATCTCATGACACCTGTTGGATCAGATCACCTATCAGGAGAATCTCAATAATGTGGTTATGCTCAGGGCCATCATGCAGGTTATAAGGTGACTCAACCAAAAATAATCAATGAAAAGCAACGAACCAGATGCAAGCAATAGGCTCAACACGACTCAACATGACACAGATTTTGGCCAGGTCAGCAAGTCACGATTAGGCATTTGGAGCAACCATACTTTCGAGCAGTCCAATCATCTGGCACTCCCTCTGACATAACAATAATCCATTTCTAAGACAATGATATCTTGACAACTGTAAGATTGTAAAAATTCTATAAATACTAAGATGTAGAATGAAAACTAGGTCGGCTCTTAGGCTTTTACAATTCATATGTAAGAATGGAAGACTTGCATCTTAATACAAAGTGATTGTTGTTTGGCCTCTGGTTCAATTCATTTGCAGAACATGTATGTATGGATGATTACTTCTTTCTAATTTTAGCCTATTGAATGTTCATGGTGTTTACTCTGAATTCTAAATTTATGTTATGTTCATTCGCTTGTTCTGGAATTAGTAGTCTGATAAGCTACATTATATTAGAACTAAATGTTCTATGGTTGATAGTAAAACTAGTTGATTTGTTGTTGTTTATTTGCATAGTCTTTTATTGCGCATGTGTCTTGATGTTGCTTAATCTGCACCAACATAAGTTCTAGCTTTAGCTCCTTTTGCTTCTTTCAACACCCTTTTCCCCCATAATTTAGGAATAGTTAGCTCGAACTTCAAAGGAACCAACCTCCTCCAGAGATTGACCATCGAAGCCCCACTGCTCCCCGATCATTCAATGTTGGTCAAGGTCTGTGGGTGCACAACCTTTCCATTAGATATATTTCTAGACCAACACATCTTACCCTAGATCCGTTTATCACATCATTTCCATTATGATATCTTGTTCTCGATGGTATAATTTCTTGGCCATCCATGAGAGCACCTGATCCTACATCCAAGCACAACATCAGTAGCACCATATCCATATAACATAAAATCATAACAATAAATGCATAAAATCATTCAAATGCATCAAAACTAAGTACTAAATCATCATTTCAATACATAGTTTTTCTCATTAAAGAGTCCTACCAAGGTGGGTCATGATAAAAATAATGAGACAATTAATAGCTTTCGATTCATCAATGAAGGCAAGATATATATTTATATTCGCCTACTTCGTGTTAATGTTGATTTGGGGAAGGAGCTCCCAACCTCTATTAGGCTAGTGTTTGAGTATTGGGTTTGGGAACAACTAATTGAATATGAAAATTCTCTAATGCTTTGCAAAGTTTGTAAAAGAAAGGAATATTTAAAAAAAAATACTTGTCTAAAGAACCGGTTAATAAGGTATGGAGGAGGAAATAGCAACAAAAAAAAAAGGATACAATGGAAGAGGAGCCTCCTAAGTTCCCTTCCTTAGATGCAAATAAGTTTAGTATTCTTGTTGAAACCCTCAAGGAGGAAGAATTTGTAGAGGAGGATCAAGAGCGATAAGGGAAAAATTCCCAAAAGGATGCCCTAGGGGGAGAAGATGAAAAATTAAAAGAATAGGAAGACAAGGTGGATTAGTAGCCAAAATCAATGGAGAAGGAGGTGACTAAAGTTTTGGAAACCCAAATTTTTAGGGGAAGAAATCCATAAGAGTATAAATTAGAATTTTAGCTAGAGAATGCTCCTAGCCAAGGTATGCAAAATGTTTATTATGTTCCTTGCTTTCTTTATGAGTTAAAAAAGTCTGCTAAAAAAAACCCTTGATCTCTAAATAAGATGATATTTTAGTGAGACTCATTATGAATATTAGAAAAATAAAAAATGTAGGGGTTGAAGCCAAACCAAGTAGACCAACTAATAATAAGCTCAAAAACAAAGAAGCAATGAGAGAAATTACAATTGGAACATAAATAATTTTGAATTTGAGTGGAAGGAAGACTTCCATGAGGGAAAAAAATAAAATTTATCTCCTGGAATATAAGGAATATGAATACCCCTTTGAAATAGAGTATGGTTGTTCATCATCAAAGAAATATAGTGATATTGTTACTTGTGAATATATGGGTAGGGTTCCTATTGAGTAGTACGATGGCTATGGTCTTGATGGTGGGATACTATTCCATGGTAGGGTTCCTGCTGAGCAGTGCAGTGGTAAGATATTATTCTATGATAGGGTTCCTATTGAGTGATGTGAAAACTATGATATCGATGATGGTTGTGGTGGGATGTAGTGTTAGCATAGCCTATGCAATATTTTGTAGGATATTTTTCCATGCTAGGGTTCTCATTGAGCGATGTAGTGGTTATGGTCACGACTTAGGGATAATGTTTTATGGTAGGGTTCCTATTGAGAAATGCAATGATGGGATACTATTCTATGGTAGGTCCTTATTGAGTAGTGTGGTGGTTATGGTCATTGTAGCCTTGGAGGAGGTTAATATAGTGCATATCTATCGAGAGGGAAACCAAGTAGCAAATTGGTTGGCCAATAAAGGTGTAGACAATCTTGAACCAATTCTATGGAGGGATGATTTTCCTAGTGAGTTGAGGAGTATAGTTGAGAGGAAGTTGTAAGCTTATGATATACAAAATTATGGTTGCAAGATTTATTCACCTTTTGTAGTCATAGGAAGTGAAGCATTTCAATTTTTTTTTTCCTTTAAGGGGTCTATTTGACTTTTTTTTCTTGTTCTACTATTATACTAATCTAATTATTAATTGTTTTATTTAATGTAGAGGAGTGGTATTGTAAAAAAGGGTTGGGTCCCTTTCAAAAATCCCTTATTTTTGCTCTAATAAGAAAACCATCCAAAAGTTTCAGAAAGAACTCTTTCCCTTGCTCCCTTAATGTTAAGTTGTTACAAATGCCTTCTCTATTATATCCTTGAATAATGGTCTTATCATCTTCAAAATACTAGGTTAAAAAGATAGGATTTTTTCTCCTTGTTAATATGGCCTTATAATCCCAAGTTTAACTCTTCCTAATGAAAGAGCCAAGAGATAATGAAGTGTAAGCTAAATCTACCTACAAAGTAATGTGAATACCTAATTATATTCTACCTACTAGTTTCTTACTCTTATGATTCTAGTGTAAACATAGAAATAAGAACAAGGTAAACTAGATGGTAGACTATGAAGGGGTAATTACAAACTATCCACAAGATCACCAAAAGATACACTTGTAGATTCATTCATTTGATTTCTTTGTTTGTATATATTTTTTTTTGTAAATAAAAGTCTTCATTAATTACCGGGTTTTGCAGGTTAACCCAAAACCTATTACAATATCCAGCCTTATGCTGAGATTGTATATCCTAGTCATCCTTGAAACTTTCTTACCAGAACTTGTGTTGAATCCCCTACAACGCCTTACTAACAAGGCACACCCATGCCTAAACATTATTGTAAACATTACTTACATTGACAGGAAATTGAATTTACACTTGTGAAACTTGTTGCTTGCCCATTTCCTATTCTTTGTCGAAAACCTCCAAGGCTTACACCCTATTAACTTCATTTACAATTTGGTATGATTTAGAGGGAAACCCCATCGTTATTACCAGCTCCATGGGGAAAGAACACCCATTCATATTTTTCCTTAATGGGTATATTTATTTTCATGACTAATAATGTTTTCCACTTCACGTGGCACACCTTGTGTCCATGTCACCAAACTACCAACATCAACACCTATGTTGGCTAATTTGTCAATTGACCTGTTGGCCTCATGGTACATGTGACGAGCCCTCCTGTTATGTATTGCCGCAAAAGGATCCTCACTTCATGGATGACTCCCTCGATTCTCCATGGAGGTTTTTTGCCATTGGTTAATAGGTTGATGATGTTCATCGAATCACCTTCAATCATCAAGTTACCTTGAGTTGCTTGGGCTACTTGCAACCCTCTCTAAAGGGCTCTAGCTTCGCTCGTTATTAGTTCTAATTCCCAATGGTTCAGTGAAGGCCTTGACCAGATTTCCTTGATGATCCCTGATTATTCCTCCAGCTCCAGCTCTTCCCGGGTTCTCCTTGGATGCACCATAAAATTTAGTTTAAACCAACCCTAGGGGGATGGCTCCCAAGAAATCCCATTTCTGGGATTGGGCAAAGGAATGGAAGGTTTGTCCTCAATACCTAAGGCCCGAGCTAATTGTTTTTCTTGGGGATGAATTGAGTGGTTCTCATCCACTAAGGTGCTAAGGTTTTCTTTGTTTGTATATTTTTTGTTCACATGTTTGTGTAATTTATTGGCTTCACCTTTGGCCTTTCCTTTGGCCTATCCTTGGGCCTATCCTTTGGCATATCCTATGGCCTATCCTATGGCCTATCCTCTGGCCTTGTATTTGGTCTAGTGACCTGTTGTAAAAAGGTTTTGGGGCCCTTTCAAAACTCCTTTTTAATGAAATTTTAAATTACCAAAAAAATATGAGCAAATAAATATGTATATCTAGGCCTATATAATACTTGAAAATAACTTTCACTTACATAATAAAATATGAATGTAAATTTCCTAAGTCATTCATGAACTATGCACAAAGAAAACATACAATATTAATTTCTCAAAATATCTATACAAGATTTATTACTTTTCTTCCTCTTACAATTAGATAATACAAATCTTATTGAATAACCTTATTGATTATGGAGTATTATCTCTATAATATAGCCATAGTAATGTGACTCTTCAAGAACTTGACTATTGCTCTCCATATGATAAGTCTTAGGAACCTTGGCTTATTATATTGCCACTTGCATACTAGACTCTTCACTTATTACATGGACACTTAACTCTAAGACACTTGCACACATCTACATGACTCTTACACTTCTACATGCACTGCTCATATAAGATACTTGTGCACATCCTCAAATTACATATTTATATTACACTTATGCACATTATCTAAACCTACACTTGCACTCTAACTTACATGACACTTGTGTATTTCCTACACATTGCACTCTTATATGACACTTGTGCATTTCCTACACATTGAAACTTACATAAAAGGGAAATATAAATCACACTCCTAAACTATAGACTCAACCCTAATCTATTACATATTTATAATTGTACCATGAAGGTACCATAGGGGTACATTAGCATGTACCAAATAATGTAATATTCATCAACAAATGAGACAATACATATATGAGAGACTATAGAGGGACCTCTTTCATCAAAAAGGGAAGATCAACTATGCACTATAACATCTTTGTTAGGAGCACTAAGGTTTTATTCTTCCCAATTCAAGGGAAGGATTGGAGGGCAGCATATTGTAGCTCTTATTGATGGGGGAGCCACCCATAATTTTATTTATTAGGGTGTGGTAGCATGATTTAGGTTGAAGAAATTGTTTTTTACAAGTTTTGATGTAGTAGTGAAAGATAAATATTCCTTGGCCTATAGGCTTGTAATTTGTCAATTGCAAGTTGTATTGGATGGGCATCCTAGTACACATGAATTTTATGCTATCCCTAGTACTGGTATTAGGGATTGAATTTCTGCATTCACTTGGTAAGTTTACTTAGAACTACTAAATTATGAATTTATATTTACCAAGGTAAAGAGAAATCATAAAATGCATGATAGTTGGATCAAGACAATAGATATATGCACACTATTTGGAGAAGCTTCTAAGATGATATTAAGTGAATTGGGTTGATGAGTGTTATACCATTAAGGACATGCCCTAGGGAACTATTACTTCCAAGGAGGTTGAGTATCATCTAGATATTTGAGTCCTTTTGGATAAGTATGCATTAATGTTTGAAGATATGCCTCTAGGTCTTCCACTAGAAATAGGTTTCCAACATACTATTGAGTTGGAGCTAGGGACTAGACCCATCATTGTTACCCCCTATCATCATCCTTATACCTTTAAGGATGACATAGAGTATACTATATAGGAGTTTATGGAATTAGGGTACATCAGACATAGCATAATTTTATTTTCTTCTTCAGTGATGTTGGTGAAGAAGAAAAATAATACCATTGTTAGTGATCAAGATGCACACTTTATGAGTGATTTCTAGTAGAAGCTATTCAATTTGATAAGGATAGAGCTAAATTCAAGTACTAGTTATGATCCCTAGATAGATGTCTAGATCAAGATAGTAAAAAATTGGATTTAGGGATACTTACAGAGTTTTCCTACCAATCATCAAACAACTTGGATGATATGGATTTATTTAGAGAAGTATTATTATAATTTTACCTATCACATATTGATTGGAATATCTCCATTCATGTCACTATACGGGTACGGTGCACCTACCTTTACTAATTTGATTATTCTAGACACACATGTACCTACAACTGGTGATTTCATAGAGCATAATAGGCAAATATTAATCAATTTATATGACCATTTATGACATGCTTAAAACCAATAAAAGATATATGCTGATAGGCATCATACTAAGAGATATTTTGAGGTGGATAATATGGTTTTCCTTAGGTTGCAACCCTATAGACAATCTTATTTGAAGAAGAGTGGAGTAGAAAATCTTAAGCCTCATTTATATGGCCTCTATAGAGTGATATGACATATTGGTGTGGTGACATATGAGTTGGAGCTCCCTTCTAATAGATTAAAAATGTATGCGATGTGTCATTTTTGAAGATGATAATGAGGAAAGATGATAATGTATGTTAGTGTGTGGTACCTTTATCCAAGCCACCACTCCTTGATGATGAGGAAAGATTAGTCCTAGTGCCAAAGCAAAATTGTCAAGACAAAAAAGAAGTACTTGAGGAACCATGTGCTGAAAAAGTATCTAATATAATGGAGAAACCTACCTTGTGAGGATGCTACTTGGGAGACAATTACTATCTTGGATCATCCCAATTTATCTTACTTGAGGGCAACCAAATTTAGGGGGGAAGGACTTATAATATCCCTTCTAGATAATAGTGGATTGTGGGCCCCATTCACCTATTTTTATGGAGTAGTTATGGTGAGTAAATGTTCATGTGTAGGATGCATAAGTATGAGTGAGTATATGCATTTATTTTGTATTGTTTTCCTAATGAATGAAAAGGAAATTCCAATATTTTAAGGATCTTCCTAGTTTTTAGAAGATAATTTTTAGTGTTCTTGGTGTGATTTACCTAGATGTGTTCTATTCTACCTTGGATTTTATTTGGTATAATTCAGAGTTCTAACAAAGATTTTAATTGATGATTATGGTTAAATTATGGCCTTGAGAGGTGTGGTCAGGCTAAATTTGAGGAGGATGAACACTTTGGGTGGTGGCATGCATATAGTCATTGGATTTAGGTTTGAGTCTTCTAAATTGGGTCTTTAATGCTTTAGGTATTGGAGATTCCAATATCAAGTTATGATGTGATCTTTAGCATTCCTAAACTTTATGAATTTTATTTTATTTAGCATCATTTTGGATGCATTAGAATTTTGACTTAAGATCTAAAGAAAGGCTCTAATGACTAATGTTATGACATTTAATGTTAAGGGGTGTCACTTTTAATACATTAGAATTATTTATAATGTATGGAGTTTCTAAAGCACTTATTATTTCAGCTCAAGGTTGGTGGCTAAGTAAAAAATAGGGGGCTATATAAAAAGGGAGCTTTTAGAAGAAACATTCATGACTTGGCATTTCAATAAAACCCTATTCTACATTTTTCTTGGTGGAATTTGTGTTCTAGTAACAAGCTTACAAAAGCTAATGATGGAAAACCTTGAATTTTAGGATTAGAAGGCTTAATTCTCTAACTTTAGTTGGTGGATATATACAAGGTCAATATTTTGGCATTTTGATAGAGATTTAGAGCAATTGGTTCTTCTTCTAGAACAACTTTGAACATATAATTGGTAGATCATTCTATGTACTTTGTTTGGGTATTGATTATTTGGCATGGGGTGACTATTATATGGGTTAGAGAGGGCAATCAATGTAGATTCATTTGGAGTTTGTGGCTGATTGGTTGGAGTTTGTCTTGGGAGAGTTAATGAGCGAATTGATCTTGATCCTCACTTCTTTGATTGTTTATCTCTCTCCATCCAAGCCTTCTTTTTGGGTTCTTAAGTGGTATTAGTGAGTGGAAAGATCTTGTATTATAATATCTCTCCATCATTCAATGAATGCAATTTCTAGGTGCATTCATCTCAATTTGTCATTTTATTTATATTTGTGTGAATTTCTATGAATTATTTCCTATTTAAAATAACTATTACTATTCACCGATTCTATGTGCTAGGAATATTGGTGTTGTGTTTTAGAATTTGTATGTGAGTTTATATTTTGGTTATGGTATTTTACACACATTATGGAAAGCAATGCAAATAGAAGAAATTGTATTATACATACAAATTATAATAGTACTTAGATGCTCATCAGGTTGTCTTGTGAGCTAACTTTACCCTCCTATTGGACATCCACCTCCTATGGACTTTACCAATGACTTTGTTTCATACCTTTTTTTTATTGAATTTAGTAAAAAATACCTTGTGAGATTGCATTGGTCTGAGAAACCACAACCAGGGGGTTCTACACCATTAAAATTACATGAGAGTCACACCCGGCCCTGATCGCACCAACATTATCAACTGGATTTTGGGTACCCAATGTGCATTTGGTAGGTGGATATTTGAACCAGGGACCTCCATTGGAGAATTGCCCTACACTCTCCAACTCACCTACATCATGTGTGTGACTTTGTTTCATTCCCTTACTCTAACAATATCGTACACAATTTGGACAAGGAGACACTCTTTCATATCTAGCTTGGATTACTAGCTCTCACTCACACTCTAGAATCTCTATTACTTTATTGAGCTCACACTTGGTCAACTTAACTTGAATTACCTCCCATGAGGAGTCTTCCCCTATTTATAGGATCATGGGAGATAGATATTATATGCATGGATAACTCTAGATGGACACATGACAACACTTTCTAGATATCTCCTTTTTGGACTCTTTCAATAATATCAAGATATTTGAGATATATTTCTTGTCCTTTTATTATGATTTTTTTTAGTTACATGAGATAGTGCAAATATCACATGTTTTTAGATATTTTCCTTTGGATTTTTTCTATTATAACATAGTACTCCCAAAAGTACTTTTGACTATCTTATATTTCTAAAGATTTTATTATTTACATGTCTTCTTGGGACAAATAATATTCACTATCACTATTCACTTTTACTATTCAATTTACTTTTTACTATTAATCATGATCTATCCCTATCAAAATATTCTTTTTACACTACTTCCATACAAACATTCCATTCTCTAATGGTCACTGCAACCTTTTCAATGAAGCTACTCCATCTCAAGCATCCCAAATAAGCTACTAAGCCATAATATTCTCTACCAAAGCATCCACTATATATTCTACATGCTAATACACATGCAAATAACCTATATTTTTTGGGTTTTGATAGAAGGGAGAAGAAAAGTATTAATGCCCTTAAATTCTATCATCATCATTAAACCTTTCTAGTAGTGGGGCCTTGATTTTAATGGTAAGATCAATCCTACATCTAGTCTAGGATATGGATGGATTCTATCTATGACTGACTATTTCACAAAGGGGGTTGAGGTGGTGCTAATCAAATCAACAAACCAAGAATCTATGATCCAATGTTTGGAAGATATTATCACCTAATTTGTGATCTCATCCATAATAATAATTGATAATTACCATGATCTTCACAAGATTCAAGGTGATAAAATGAATATTGGAGTATGGGTTTTTGCCAAAAATTACCTCCAACTACTATCCTTAGGGAAATGGCCTAGAAAAATCTACCAACAAGAATAGTGTAAGGATTTTAAAGAAGATAATAGTTGAATTTCAAAGGGATTAACATACCAATCTAAGAAAAGCATTATGGGTTGATTAGGTGACATCTAAGGCTTTTACAGGATCATACACTTACAAGTTGATTTTTGAAAAGAAATCATTGTTGCTAGTAAATCTAGAATTCCCTTCTCTCTAAAAATCTTAGTATTTGGAGCTTGAAGATATCCATATCAAGTTAATGCAAGCAATATTAAATGCTATACTAGCCTTAGAAGAAGAAAAAGAGAATGTATTCAAAATAATGGTTTAGCTTTAGGTGGCGGTTGAAATATGGTTCTATTAAAGGACCACCAAAATAGATTATAAGGAAGGTGATTTGGTATACAAGAGGGATGAAGATAGGGAAAAACTAGAAATCCATCAAAATTTTGATTCCCTTTGGAGTAAATCATATAAGATACTCCAAATTGTAGGACCAAACACTTATAGGATTATGACAATGGATGGAAAACTATTGTCGATCTTGGCCAAATTGTAAAATGTACATAGTTTCTTTTATGTTTTTTGACTATTATTCCCATCTCTAAACTCCTTTTTTCCTTAACTATTATTCCTTTTTTTTATTTGCCTCTTCTATTCTCCCTTTGTCTCGCTCTTAATAAAATTTCCATTTCTAGTATTCTTATATTTGTCCTATTTTCCAAAAAATGTAAGTGAATATTAGGTAGAAAATTAATCTATTATCGATTGATTTACTCATTACAATCCACCCTGGTAAAAAAAATCAATTAGGTAGGCAAATCTGTCCAATAATGGGTCAGCTACCCCTATTTATTTATTATAGGTGTGGGAATCCAAGGGGTTATAAACCCCCATTAACAACCCTTCTCCCCAATGTACACAATCATGCATGGCTTCATAGTTACTAGTAGCTCTAAATGACTCTCACTTGCACCTACATGAGTTGCCACATTGCATCTGATTTGCCCTACCTTGAGTTTAATTCCACACTAGCCAACCCTTGAGTGGTTTATCACTTTGATCCCCCTTTAGTTGGTTAAGTTAATCCCTATGTGGGTTCCTCAATTAAGTTAGCTAGTTGACTGTTGAATCACTTTGGGCTATTAAAATATTTTCTTAGTATTTTATCTTATTTGTCAGTTGACTCTTCAAGAAGGAGGTATCAAATTTCTCCTAAGACTATAGTAGGACTCAAATTAGGGGTAAGTTGAACCATCAAAGACTCTTCCCTTTTCCATATACTACTTGCCTTCCCTTTAAAATAGTTGGATCAAACCACACATAGGCTCTCTAACAAGATTTTGTTGGATTCCAAAAAACAACTTTGCCAAGATCCAAACATTTTATGCTTAAGGTTTATTTGGCTAACAATTCATTTGAAATCATGAGCAAATAACTCTTCTAAGTAACTATTAAACTACTTACAAATAAATTTTCCCATTTGTTAGACCAAGAAAATTGTACACCAAACCTAGCAATTCACTCCATGTATTTGAGCAAATTGATCCAAAATATATAATTTTGAAGGTTTTCCCAAGGCCAATGAATCACTCCAACATCCAAACAAATTGCTCCACTATTAGAGAAAATTAATCCCCTACCAAGAGTTTTAAATTTCTTTTCATTTCTTCCAAAAATCATCTCTTCCCTTTTCATCCATAATGGATATGATAATTGTCCCCATTAGTCCATCCATAACCAAGGCCAATACTATAACCCCACTAGCCACCAATGCAACCCTCTTTCATTTCTAATCTAACATTATAGATCTATACTAAATTTCTAAAGGTAGAGTCATCTAATGGTAAAGTAAGGAAGAAGTAGAGAAGGAAGAATACCATCCTTTAACCTAGGTTACTAGAGGAATTATTTAATAAACCATACAAAAGGGTGAAGGGTAAATTTAAACACTTGTCCACAAAAGTGAGAAGATAATTCCTCAAAATTTTTAACTTGGTCGCTAAAACTAACTCTTGTAGCATTTATAGGGTGTGGAACTTATGGTTAGCAATGAACATGATACCTCAAGTATGAAACTACCTAGAATTTGTGGAGGCATGTACTGAAAGGTATGATTCTAACAGAAATATCATCAAGCTACCATAATACCCTTCACTTCAACATCCTACTAGAGTTAGATTAGTAAAAGGATGATTTCCAACTAGTCCTATCAAGGATTGTAACAATTTTGAGATGGAAAATTGATGCAAGGGTATATGAGGAGCACATTACACTTCTCCATTTAGTATAGAACTATCTGAGCCACTTGTAGTTGATAGACTATATTAAATATATTACTAGCCAGATGAATAGATAGTTAAAATATTTTGAGGAAAGAGAGTTCACCTATATTTCATACCTAGTCTGGTTGATCATTTATCAAAATGAATAGTGGTGCCCATCCTTGTAGATAAACTAGTTTGGGTTAAAAAAACAAGCCACTTTCAATATGAACTGTATAGACAACTTATTGAGAAGTGGGAAAAATATTATACCGCTTCTATGATGCAATCTACAATCCATAATGGAGAAGCCAGAAGGGAGGTTGCCTAGGCTATTAGATAAGACCCAAAATATTTTGAATCTTGAGGAGTGACCAAACAATTTTTTTTACTTAGGCAAGGCTATATTACTCATTTCTTATTCATATTTTTGTCCATGTAGTTTAAGCTACCTACATCTGTACTAGACTAATTGTTCAACTTAGAGTATGTGAGGTAGCTAGAGTGCATCAATCAAAAGTAATTTAGGGGAAATAAGAAGTCCATATTTATCCTTCCAAACTATGGAAAATTATAATAACCCCCAAGTTATGATAGTTCCATCACATCATTAAAGATACACTTATAAGTATAGGGCTCGAACATATTTGGAATTTATAGCCCTATGCCCTTGAGGGGTACTTCCACTAGCAACAAGATGCCAATGGTTTCACACATTTTATATTCATGAGAGGATATAAAAGGGGAAATATGAGGTAAACCTTTGAAAAATGGTTGCTCAAGCCACTCTAGGAAGTGATCAAGAATATGAATATGAAATCCAATAGTGGTATTCTCATCCTCCAGAGTGGTTCACTTTCTACATAAATGACAAAGTCATAAATAATTTTGATCCCAATTTTAAAATGAATCATCATGTGATAATGGATCTAGATAATTTAGGATACTTATGAAGGAAGATCCTTGCTTGACAAAGTATGAGATATGATACTAGAACTATAAGAAATCTCGTACAACATGTGAGATGATAAAAAGACAAAGGGTTGTAGAGGGGTCCTTAGGAAGTTTGTTTGTCTAGTCCATATTCGATAATAACACCAAATATAATGATAAATATATAGCACCAACAAAAATATCCATGGTGTGTACTTTTCATATAGGAAATAACTAGGGAGAGACATGAAAGGAAAGAGGAAGACCCACATGAGTCATGGTTCAGGGGTTGTAACATAAGAATTCAACCCATAGCCTACTAAAGAACAATGATAAGGGTAAACCCCACTTGAGGAAAGGAAAATTCCTCAAGAAGGACCTCATCCCAAGTTGGTGGTAGCCAAGTATTGATTCATGACCATCACCCCTTCCAATACTCCTTACTTTTCCCTTTATATTTCTTCTCTTTTTCTTTCCTTGGTTCCCTCTCTTTCTTCTATCACAAATCCCTTATCATAAATACTTTTGGCCATAGGTTCTCTTAGAGGTACCCTATATACTATAGTACTCCACATCATTGGAAATCCTCTTATCATGTAATTTTCATCACCCATAATTAAAAGCACAAACACTAATCTCTTACACCATAAGCCCTTCACCCCCAGGACTAGTTTTTCCACTACCCAAAATTGGCTCAAATAGCTATAGAGACATCTAGTTATGATTCTTCATTAACCCCCATCACCACCTAGATTTATCACCTATCATGTCTTCTCATCCTCCTCACCACCCCATTACACAATCCAAGCAAATATTGTTTGAGGTAGTTATATAACCAAGTTCAATTCATGTAATTGTGTCTACAAAAGTAGCCTTAGATCCTAGGAAAAACCTAAGACATAATTAGACCTATTTATAGAATATTATTGTCACTCTAGAGTAAATTGAAATCTAAAAAATATTTAACTCTCTCCAAGTTGAGGAGAGGAAGTTCAACAAAGAGTATAAGTAGTTGAAGAACCAAATCCTAAAGACACTAGTTATCATGTTGTCCCAATTGGCATATGGAAACAATAGAGTTCTCATCACAAGTCTTCTCAAATGACTCTTCCAAACCCATAATTATCCTTTTTGATTTCATTGCCAAATTTTAGGAGCTACATTTGACTAGAAGAGACCCATATCAAATAGGGTGGCCATACAATTAGGCAAATCATAGTGGAAAATAACATAGAAAAACAAAAGCAATAGAATATGAGGCAACAATATCCTAGCTAAAGATAGAAAATTGTACTTATAATAGAAGGAAGCCCTCAATAAAGATATTATAAAAAGAGCTAATTTGTAATAATAGTTAAGGAACTCAAATCCCAACTTGCTATGAACATTAAATAAAAGAAATGACTTGAATAAATTTCTTAAATTATGTATGGGTAAAACAAGTTGAAACAGCAATTTGAACAAGAGAAACCACAACTAGAGAATTTAGTAGAACTACAAGTAGTCCAATAAGAGAAAGAAAATCTTTGAGCTTTAGAATTAAATTACAAAGCTAAAGGAAGGAGCACTACTTGACCTATGATAGACCTTAGAAGGATAAAAAGTAAAATACCTATGTGATGACATTAAAACTAAGGTCACAAATGACAAAAGTTATTTCAAGTTCATGTCCAACACTAAAAACATCCTCAACCAAGTGGTAAGGATCATCAAACAAGCATATGATTATTTGGCTACGAAGGAAATATTCTTGGAGGTAATCAAGTAAATGGCAAAAATGTTGATATCTCAAGCATAAAATTGGGATAAACAAGGACATTGTAAGAAAGCTAAAGAAAATCCATGGCTCTAAGAGATACCTTACAAAATTACAAATACACAATGGTCTCATTGAAAACCCCAATACATGAAATGAAGAAATAAATTTAGGGTTTAGTAGATGTTGGATTTTCTAATGTGATAGGTCATCAAAAAAATATCCTTAACATTGACATATTTAACTCTATGATCAAAGAGGATAAGGCCAAGGTTGATGCTAAAACAATGACATAAAAGGTTAAAAAACTTGAGTCTCTACTTAGCAAACTACAAGAGATGGTAGGAAAGTAAAATGAGTTGTTAGGAAAATTATATGAGGACTTAGAAAAATTTGTTGAAGACCTCATGGAACTTAGGTTATTGGGAGACAAGGAGTGATAGAAGTTTTTTAAGCCATTGCTTTGAATAGAATAAAGAGAACTAATAATTTTAAAACTTTGTGGGAAAAGGATCTCAATTTTATAGACTTTGTGCACAAGGATGAAGGAAGGATCTAGGATCTCTCTAGTCAAACTTAGAAATCCATAAAGTTTCAAAAAATATAGTAATAAGTTACTACCTTAGGATTCCACTCAGTTTGGATATATGCAAAAACTTTTGAATTGATCAATTAAGACCTCCAAAATCCAATTTTGTAAAGTGAAAGACTTTATGAGTTATTTGCTAAAATGACATAATTTACTCTTGGAATGAAGTGCTAAGCGACATAAGGTGATTGGTACACAAGAGCAAAGTTCTAGAATATTAGAAGAAAGTGCTCCTAGATAGGAGTGATTTACTACCTCCTAGAGCAAATCACTCATGAAAAAATATAGGGTAGGAGATGCATAGATCCCAAGAAATATTTTTTAAAAGTGATATTTTGACATGTAGCAATGCCACCAAGAATTCTAGAGGCCTTCTAAGTAGTTTGTAAATGTATTTATAGGCATGTAACATTTGGAGGTACAATATTTTGCTAAATATACCTCCAAATCATTACTTTTACTAGGAAGTTTTTCTACCAAGGTAACTCATGGGTATATTATTCCTATAAAAGAGAGCCATGGAATCTATTGAAACTCAAGGTTATTACTTTAGGTTTATTTACATTTTGGATATCTACAAAACCCTTCAAGGAAATCAATAAAAATTCTCAAAACCTCTAAATTTTCCTAGGTGATGACTGAAGTACTAATTTTCTCAAGAGAATGATTCACTTATAGGAGCAAAGTGCTAGCAAGAGGGAAGCAATTGACTCATATAAGTGAAGTGCTAGCAGACTAGAGTGATTCACCCACCTTTTAGAGTGAATTTTTCATGGACACATATAAGGGCAAATGAAGATGAGCTAATCCCAAGGAACATCTTTGAAAAGATATTTTGTCATGTAGTAGAACCAAAAATCACTTTAGAGGTCTTCCAAGTCATTTGTGGATGTAATTAGATATCTGTAACATTTGGAGGTGCATTATTTTGCTAATGATGCCCCCAAATATTTAATTTATTGCATAGTAATTTATCACCCAAGGTAACTTAGGGGTGAATTCATCCTATAAATGGGATCCACAGAATCCATTGTAAACATATTGTGGCCTTGAGGTAATTAGATACACTTTATGAGACCCAAATTATACATGCTCTTTTCTTTTGAAGTTAAAAATAAATTGATAACACTTTTTGCTTTCCATCAATGATATTCCCTTCTAGATTGTGGAATACGTGATGATTGTGGCATTGGCCTTTTTTCCTCTTATTATTCCTTGTTAATTTCATTTCATATGCATGGATCTACATTGTTGTTATTTGATTTTCCCATGTGTTGATTTAGCACACACTCTCCTTGCTATGGTTATGATTATACTTACTTTTAATATCTCACATTCTAAAGTTCACAATTGAATTTCATGTATTTTATTTTCCACACTTTAAATTTCCATATTTAATTTCATGTAATTAGATTAGATTAACTAGATTTTAACAAGGATAGTGGGGAGTCAACTTGAATATGAAGCCTGAGAGAGGCACTATCTCTATTTTCCAATTTATTATAACAAAATTTTGGGTACATTAGAAGTTAGAACTTTTCACAATTCAACACAACTACTTTGGCAAGTCACCCCTCAACAAATACCATTCAATTTTATTTCACCATGAAAAGAACACAATAACACAAAACATATGGATATCCAAAAACTCATATAGTACCCTTACATTCTATGATTATCATGAATTAATCTAAGATAGTTGGTCATCAATCACATGCTTCCTCTCTAACATGGCCACTACTCAAAACATGAATTCTTGTAGCATGAAAAGTCATGTACTAACTTGTCAATTTATAGTTGAATTATTGATCTAGTATAGAAATGCATGAGGATCAACATAGAAGGTAAAGTTATTTTCTATCAAGTAATACCATTTTTTTGCATGAAATTCACTATCCCTAATACCTCCTATTTGTGGTGCTATAATTCTTCTCTACACTAGAAAATAACTTAATTATGAAGGCATATGAGTTAGAACGATCCTTGACTTTCTTCCTATGCCAATACACATCGAATTTTAAAATTTTACACATCTATGTGAATATGAAACTCTTTACCAATTTGAGAAAACCATAATGGGTGTATGATTCGTCTTATTTTTAAGCTATTTAAAGCTTGTTGGTGTTTTACTATCCACTTAAGGAAAACTCCTTTCCTTGTCAAGGAATCCAACACATGAGATAGTTGAATAAAATTCTTGATGAAGCATCAATATTATCGTACATGATCCAAGAAAAACTTCAATGAACTAGTTCCATAGGGTTCTTCCATATTCATGACAACTCAAATATTGTTAGGATTTGTCTTCAACCCATTATGACCTACAACATTCCTTAACAACTTCCCATATGATATTAACAATTTGTGTTTCTTTAGATTGAATGAGAGAAGAATTTGTGCACAATTGCATACACTCCTTCAAAGTATTTAAATGTTTCTCTTTTCATGTATACAATGACCAATCATATAGAAAACATTTGAGTCTTCTAGTGGAAATCTGTTTAAAATGTATAATATGATGCATTAGAATATGATAAGATCATTACACAGCTTGAATAACATCCTATTGTATGCATATATTCCATTATCTATGATAAAGGTGATATTCAAATTATCTTCCTCTACCATACTAATTTGATTATAGTTAGATAATCCATAAAAGAATAAATAAATCTCCTAACATATCACTTTCTGCAAGTTTGAATCAATAAATGAAATGGTGAAGGGGTATTTTATCTTAACAACATAAAATTTGAAATTCCATGTCGATCCAAATATATATGTTCTCCTTCAAGGTTTTAATGATCAATGACACACATTCACTCACAATCACCTTGAAAATGATCATTGTATACAATATTTTTTAATATTCACATTTAACAATACCACATATTTAGGATGTAGGATTCATGTAATATGATTTTGATCTAACTAGATGTGCTTCCCAATATCATCAAAGGAATATAGTGGACACATAACTCAGGTGGGATTTATCTAGGGTCCTTGTAGGTCCATGTAAAAATATCATTATACTTCATGAAAATATTGAGTGCAATTGCCTTTAGAATTAGATCCTAACCATCACAAGAATTGAATATCTTTTATTTTTCCCTTCTTTAAGGTATAGTTATACCATCCTTCTTACTTGATGATGTTTGATTCCTCGATTACCTTTGTCTTGTTAGACTCATGTGTTTTCTTCTCACCTAATTGCACATCATCAATGTTATACTCCAAAAAGTTAGAGGGAAATGTCATCTTCTCCTTCTCTCTTGATTTTTTATGATTTGTTGTTATTGCACTAGCCTCTCCTACGTACAAAGTATCATACACAATAAACTTCTTCTTTATGTCCACTCCATATCATTATTCAAATTCCAAGCATAAGCATTTTGGTTGAAATAATTCATAGTCATCCATTTTACAATGATATAGACTATTGTAGGAGTGCTCATCATATTTGCACTTTTTTAACCACAAGATACAATCTTCATTTAGTATTTAGTCTATTATTTCTCTTTTTCTTTATAAAAATATAAAATAATTTAATATGCAATATATTTGCTTACTAACTGATCTTATAAGTTTATGATGATATTGCAATGTCCTTTCATGGAAATTAGTTGGCCTTTCTCCCACTTGTACATTGCTATTCTTAACGAACATTAACCCAACAAGGCATCATAAGTTGGTTTCTATGTTGTGATGACTATAAAATCTAGGATTAATATTTGGTTAGTTATGCTCACTCTTTATATTATCAATACACCCTTCATATTGATGTTGTATTAATTAGCTATCACCAACCAAAACTTAGGTTTCCATTATATCGATTCTCCTAGTTTAATTCATGTCTTCTATGTAAGTACATTAACATTTGAGCCCATCCACAATGAATTTTATAAATATGTGACCCAATATATTTATGTATAATAGCAATGTTGCTTCCATTTTTCAATCATCAAGAACGTGGGATCAAGAAATTGATATTGTGTTACATCATCTATGACACTTTCTATCTTTCTAATTTTTCCTACTTTTGTCCTTGTAGCATATCCCCAACTAATGCATACAACTCTATGAATACCTTTAAAAAAATTGCTACATTCATTAAAACACTCATCTATGATAATTGACTTGATGGAATCTATGATAATATATGTTGATGGCTACTTTGTCATCATTATTTCTTAGTCACTATCATTATTTGTATTACCTTTTCATTAATTTATCTTAAATCCCATCTTGGGATTTCTATCATATTATTCTCTTTGTTCCAAAGTCAGGATACTCCATATGCATTGCCTACACTTGAGTTATTTCAAGAACATCTCTCATATAAATGATTTTTTCTTCAATGTCAATTGTATTGACATTTGAACTATTACTATTGTTTGTTACCTCTAGCCAATTTGTTTTCTTATGATTTTCTAGTTTACACCATTGATACATCATCGATGCATTGTTTCCTACTACAATGTTTGTTTGTAGGGATGAATTTGTTTATAAGTGCATGTAAGGACCATGTATAGGATATGTTGATGAATAAATTTAAATGTAAACTAACATCTTGGAAAGGAAATTTACTAAGTCATATAGGAAAGCTTAAGCTACTAATATTGCCCTTCAGGCCATGTTGGTCTATATCCTATCTATGTTTAGGTGTAGAGCAAAAAATTAAGTGTGCGGACCAAAATCTAAAGAAGGATTGGGATTAAGGAGTATTAGAGATGTGAATAAGACCTTAGCTCCTAAAGTAGGATGAAGGCTAATGAAGGAAGACCATTCTCTATGGGTCAAAATTTTAAAGAGCAAGTACTTAGATAACTAAGAAGATATAATATTTTTAACCATATGTTAGGCTATATTTGATTTATTACATTATTAATAAATTGTAAATAAAGGTTGGCATTATGGAAGCCAACATGCACTATTTAGAAACTAACAAATATTTTAATTTGGCATTGTAAATATTCTATATGCTAATATTAGCTAGGTTAGTAGGATTTAAGATCATGATGTTACAGGATAATCTAAGTTTACCACATTGTATAAATCCACACTTGATGAATGAATTATATGTTCATTTGTAAACATTGGTATCAGAGCATACCTCGATACTTTGGGAATTTGGGTAAGAAATAGGTTTAGAGGTCGACATGGTAAACTGCTATAGTTTTTCATTGCAGTCCATGTGTCCCTCTTTAAAAAAATAATTAAAATAAGACCTTGATTTGTAGAGCTGCTTTAGCTTGATCGACCCCCATAGCCATTTAGCGTGTCATCGCAATATCATTTACAGGCTCCACTCATCGCAGGTGCTCCAAAGAAAGGTGTAGTTGTAGCACAACAAGATTGTTCTATATAAAAAAAATAACATGGTCATATAGGCCCGTTTAGACCCCCCATGCAGCCATCAGCTATAGTGGAATCCCTCCAACTTGATGTGCGATTGAGCGACCATTGTGTATAGGCCGTAACTACATGATCTTAAGTAGCTATTGCACCCAGGCCATAGCAGCGCTAAATAGGGTGCAACCCAGGGCTACCCAGGGCCACAACCACTATGTGCAGGTCGTAGCAGCATGGTATCAAGTGGTTGCTACACCCAGGCTATAGTAGCACCACATAAGACATCGCCCAGGGCCACAACAGATCCATTGTGTGCCTTTAAAACACACATTATCAATTCATATGAGAAAGCAGTAGAAATCACACACACACACAAAAAAAAAATCTTAACCTTTCTTTCTAAGTTTTATATTGGCTAATCACTCTGTGCCATGTGGATAGTGAAGGAAGAATTTTTTTGTTTGGAGAGTTATCCCACATTGGCGATATGGGAGATTTATTTGTTGTGTATATACACCAACACACATGTTACTTTGATGCATTGTGCACTCCCTATGGTGAATGAAAATTAACACTGGCTATTGTTGACCTTGGATGCTATGCGAGCTACCCTTGGCCTAAAGGAGTTGGTGCCCCCAAAGGTTTCACATAAACCATTTTTTTATTAATTTTTTTTGCATTATTTTCAATGTCTGTTTTAATTATTTGAATAAATTAATAAAATAAAATTTTAATTAATTAGTTGATTTAATTAATTAAATTAGTTTATTTAATTAAACTTAAATGCAATTTTTTTTTAAAGAGAGGGCTACAAAAATTAAACGTCAAGGGGCTACAAAAATCAAATTACAAAGGCAACAAACACATTTTTATTGCAAAACAAAGGTCATGCAAATTAAACACCATTGAATTGATTTTTTACAAAAATTAAGGAGAAACAAATTTGAACTCCAAAATTAAAAAAGAGGGCTACAAAATAAATAAATAAAACCATGCTATTTTGCAAAATCAAAATGAATGAGGGCAACACAAAATATTGTTTGGATTTTTGCAAATCAAATTCAAAACAAGGGCAAAGCAAAAGCTAGTGAATATCATTTTTTTGCAAATAAAAATCTATTGCAAAAATATTTTGTAAAATTTGGCATTGTAAAAAGTGCATTTTTGATGGAATCCAACATCTTCAAAAATCATAAATTTGATACAACAAGAAGAAACAAATAACAACCAAAGATATCAAACATCCAACACCACATTTTTTCGAAGAAATTTGGAGCTAAGAAACAAGGCTACTTTCAAAAGCGATATTCCTCTAAGGGTTCAAACACCACTCGCTCACAAAAGATACCTCAACAATAGAAGATGTATTGCCACATTTGTGAGATGGATAATCATGACACCAAGAAATGTTGGTTTAATTCTTCCAACAAAGGTAATAAAAATAAGCAACCACCATAGGAAAAAAAGGTAATAAAAACCATGAAGAGGAAATAGACAACAAAAAGACAATGTTGTTATTGAAGAATCAAATTTAGATTATGAAAGAGCACACAAGATGCTCATGACTCAAACTGATCCCAAACAAAAAGATAATATTTAGTATATTAATTTGGGAGCCAACAAACACATGACAAGTGATAAAGGGTGGTTTAACACATTTGAGACCAAAGAAGGCAAACTGATGACCATTATCGATGTTAAGATCTATCAAGTCCAAGGAGAAGAAGATGTTTCAGTGACACTTCTAGATGGATAATAAAAAATTGATAAGGTCCTTTATGTACCAGTATTGACCAACAAATTGTTGTCCATGCCTCAAATATTGGACAAAAATATGATGGTTGACTTTAAGGTTGTTGATGGAAAAAAGCATTGCTTCATTACTAAAAAGGATAAACATATATCAACAGTTTCCTACAAACATGATTGTTTATTTTAGATGCTCTTTATACCCTCATGTTGCCATGGCTGCCAAATCTAATGAAGCTACTTTCTTATGCCACATACGGTATGGGCATATTAGTTTAGGCTATTTACTTCAAATGAGTAAGCATGATAAGGTGTTAGGTCTGCCCAACATCTCACATGATTTGCTTGTATGCTTGGATTTCTTAGTAGGGAAGAAACCTCAAGTTCCATTTGAGTTGATCTCTTCACGATACAAAGCACCATTGGAGTTGATACACATTGATTTGTGCAGACCCATACCAAATAGTTGTGGTGGAAAGAAGTACTTTCAGTTGTTTGTTGATGATTACTCCCAACAGATGTGGGTTTTCTTTCTAAAAATAAAGTCAGATGTCTTCCTATATTTTCTATAGTTTTAGAAGCATGATGAGAAAGAATTAGGATGTTCAATCAAGGTCCTCTACTCAAATCAAGAGGGGGGAATTCACCTCCAATGAGTTTTTAAGGTTTCTCACTAAACATGGGATAAAAATATAGCTTACTACAACCTATACTCCTTAGCAAAATGGAGTTGCTGAAAGGATGAATCATTCCATCATGGAAATGGTATGATGTATGCTCACAGGATCACATCTTGGGCAAAAATATTGGGTATAAGGTGTCACTACAACTATGTATCTCCTAAATCGAGCACCAACAAAAGCTCTTCAAGGAGTCACACCACAAGAAGCATGGAGTGAAATAAATACCTCCATTTCTCATCTAAGGATATTTGGATGCAAAGCATTCATGCACATTCCAAAGAAAAAGAAGCAAGTTAGATGTGAAAACTTTACAATACATTTTTCTTGGTTACAATGAAGAATCTTAGGGGTATCGATTGATTGATCCTATAACCAAGCAAATTCATATAAGTCCATATGTGGTATTCAATGAAGCTTCCAAGTTAGATACACCAGAACCTGGAAAAGAAACATCTCCTACTATACACCTGGAATTTGATGAGCCTAAGTCAAGGACTCCCCTCAAACGAAAGAAAATTTCAAAATGGTATACTAGCACCATAAGATATGTAAAATTGGATGCACCTCCTAATATCAATTCCAATCGACCACATACTCGAAGTATGTCATGCAAAAAAAGAGAAAAATATGATGAAGATGAAGATAAGAGTGATAAGGAAGATAGAGGTTTGATGACTTCAGTGGTAGAGCATGAACCCACTTCAGTGCAAGAAGCACTTAGTGTGCCTTAATGGAAGAAGGCTATGGATGCAGAACATTTATCTTAAGAATAAAAAAATATGGGATATAGTTGATTTACCTACTGGTAAGAAACCCCTTGGATACAAATGGGTATACGAAGTCAAGTATAAGGCAAATGGAACTATTGAAAAACATAAAACCTACCTTGTTGTAAAGGGCTATGCTCAAAAAAAGGTATATATTATGAAGAGATATTCACACCAACTACAAAAATGACAACCATTCGTGTACTTTATACAATGGTAGATCAGTTCGGATGGAAGCTTCATAATATGGATGTGAAGAGTGCCTACTTGAATGGTGATATCAAAAAGGAAGTGTACATGAATCAACTTGAAGGATATGTTGTTGAAGGACAAGAGAAAAATATTTACAAATTGATAAAGTCCTTGTATGGATTGAAATAAGCTCCACGAGCTTGGTACATTAAGATTGATAGTCACATCCTATAGCATGGTTTCAAGAGAAGACCCTTAGATGTCAATATCTATTTCAAGAAAGTTGGTTGTGATATAGTGATACTTGTGCTCTATGTTGATGATCTAATAATCACTAGAAGCTCAAAAAAGATGGTACATGTAGTGAAGGGTGACTTGAAGAAGTCATTTTTAATGATAGATCTGGAACTTCTACTTTATTATCTTGGATTGGGAGTTGTGCAAAAAAAGAACCACATTAGGTTCACACAAATGAAGTATGCCAAGGCACTAATTGAAAAATATCGAATGACATATTGTAAGCCCAAAGCAACTCCAACGGAAACTAGGTTACAACTCTCTTGATATGATAAATCTCCTCAAGTAGATGAAATTCTCTATCAACAGTTGATTGTGAGTTTAATATATCTGACTAATACCAAACTAGATATAAGCTTTGTTGTGAGTTATATTTTAAGGTTTATGCGGGAACCCAAGATCAATCATTGGAAGGCGGTAAAGTGAGTTCTTCACTATGTCTATGGTACACCAAAATATGGCTGGATTACAAGAAGAATGATAAGTTCTTCTTACAAGGATACACAAACTTGGATTATTCTAGATCTGTAGATGACAAAAAATCAACGTCAGAATACATATTTCATCTTGGATCTAGACCTATCTCTTGGCACAACAAGAAGCAATAAGTTGTTGCACTTTCATCTACAAAGATAGAATATTACACCACACATGGAGCTGTGTGTGAAGTGATGGTTACGTCACATTCTTTCAAGTATGGGTCTTTCGAAGAATCTTCCAATACACTTGAATTACGATAACCAAGGTGTTTTAAAACTAGTCAAGAATCTAATGTTCCATGAGCGAAAAAAGCATATTGACACTCAATATCACTTTATTTGAGATGAAGTTCCAAAGCATAAGATTCAGCTCCAGTACATTCCCACCAATGAACATGTTGCAAATATTTTCACTAAGGTACTTGCATGTATCAAATTTGAGTTGTTTTGCAACTCTCTATGTACATAAAATAATGTAATAAGGGGGGATGCTAGGATATATTTGATTTATTACATTATTAATAAATTGCACATCAAGGTTGGCATTCCAAAAGCCAACATGCACTATTTAGAAAATAGCAAATGTTTTAATTTGGCATTGTAAATATTCTGTATGCCAATATTAGCTGGGCTGGTAGGATTTAGGATCATGTTGTTACAGGCTAATCTGAGCCTACCACATTGTATAAATCCACAATTGATGAATTAATTTGATGTTTGTTTACCAACAATAAAATCCCTATAAAGACTCATCTATATGGAACCATATGATGGAGGGAAGAAAGATGCTATGGAAAGGAGTACAATGAAAAATTGGGAATGGTAGGTCGATTCACTTATGAGAGGATGCATGGTTGGAGCACCTACCCCTAATATTAGATGAGGAGTTAGGTAAAGTATAGGTAGATCTAAAAAAAATGTATGAGAGTATGGTTGTAGAATACCTAGCCCAAGTAGTGGAAGAGGTAAGGTGGAAAGATTTACGTGGCAGTAACCATAGTGAAGAAGCTTTAAATAAGATTAAAATTTAAATTAAGAGCCTTTCATATAGGTGTAAATATGGGTGAAGACTTTATAGTATGGGGAGCTATTCTTGATGGATCCTTTAGTGTAAAATCAACCTATAAGATTCTATCAACTAATTTGAAATATGGGTTTCAATGGAGGAGGATTTGGGAAACAAAGGCAACATCGAAGATAGTAATGTTCCTTTAGATGGCTATGCAAAATAAGATCCTAACAGCAAATAACTTATACAAAAGAGAGTCTTAATTTCCTTATAGATGTCATCTATGTGAAGAATAGGAAGAGTTGGTGGAAAACTTAAAGTTAGGATGTAGCTATTTCCTTTTGATTCTTCAAGGTTTAATTAAGGAGATGGAGGCCATATGGGTACTGCCAAATAGAATGGTAGATTAGATAGAGCATTGAGAAAATTCCTTTAGGAGTACAAAGTTGAATAAGATATAGGATTTGATTCCTTTTCACTATGCTTGGGGGATTTGACTGGAGCAAAACAAAAGAATATTTGAGGAAAATAGAGCCTCCTTAAGAATCAGATATATGATTCAAGCGACTATAGTGAAAAATGTTAAATTTTTGAGTATGAAGAAATTTATGGAATCTATAGAGGAGGCAAATATTAGTAAACATTGGGACCTTAACCCAGTTCAAATGGAGAAGACCCCCAAGAAAATCCAAGAAATGTAAAATAGCATTGGGATAGGTTGTTTATGATATGGTTAAAGGTTAATCCAATGGCCTACAAGTTTGGATTGGGGGTGATCAATGGCCTATAAAATAGATTTGCAACCCTTTTGATCTTTGGGTAAGACCCATGAGGCATTTTAGATATATTTTTGGAGTTAGGATGGTAGTTTGGAATCAGTTGAAAATGCCTGAAAACTAATGTAAAAAACCCAAAAATTTGTAGCCCTATAAGAAGATATTTTAAGCAATAGGACTAGTGTTGCCAATGGGAAAGTGTAAAGAGTCCAAACCCTTTCAAAAACCTAGCTTTTACTATAATAAAAAATTCTATCTAGAAATGCCCTCGTCAAGATATTCGAGTTGGTATGACTTTAAGTTCTCATAAAGAGACTTAAGTTTGAGTCATAGAGATAGTGGTCTCCTTTATGTTTCTAGTAATACTTTGTATCCTATTTTAATATATATATATATATATATATATATATATATATATATATATAAATTAGCTATAAATATTATAATTAATTTAATAATATTTTAATTCATGAGGACTTCGCCCCTACTTGTATATTTAGGGGTTGCTTTGCATTTTAAAAACTGAAGATAGATATCTAGAGGAATATTTTGGATCATATCAAAAAAAGAATTAATAATTGGTCTCACCAATGGTTAAGCTATGGGGGTAGATTAACATTTTTGCATCCGGTCATTTAGGCCATGACAATTTATAAATTTTCTATCCTTTCTACCCCACATATTATATGGAAAGAGTTGAACAAGATGACTAGAAACTTTTTATGGGAAGGAGTAAAAGGATAGAGGAAATAGACCTTAGTACATTGGGAGAAAGTAAGGCAGCCCAAGGTAAAGGGAGGTTTGGGATTGAGGAGATCAAAGTTAAATAATAAAACTTTGGCTAGAAATTTTTATTGGAGGTGGATCTCGCAACCAACTTATTTATTTAGTAGAGTTTTAACTGTTGGAAGTATTTTTAGAGTTAGAGTATATTACATCATTTGGATCATGTAAATGTACCACCTTAGGTACATAGTTAGAGTAGGAGATTACTTTAGGGGGAAGTTAGCTAGTTAATTCAAGCAATGTAATAAATGCACAAGTGGCAATGTGCAAGGTGTCCCCTTGTACAACTAGGTAGAGTGTTGGCCAAGAAATCTATTTTCCTATATAAAGGGCCTCATAGATCAAGTTAGAATAATCTATTCAAGTTAGAATAATCAATTCAAGTTAGAATAATCAATTCAAGTTCTTATCTAGTGTAGTGTAGTGGATAGTAGAGCTCCTGTATGGAACATAATGCAACTGTTTAGCTCATTGTAATGGAGTGACCATTTACTCTATACTTCATTGTAAATTCGTCATTTCTATTTATAGTATATTTCAGTCATATTGTAGACTCACTTTCTTTCATATTTATTGCATCTTATTAGGACATGTGTTAAATCTCTTCCATTGCATATATCCTCAAAAGCTAACAGTGGTATCAGAGCCATGGTGAATCAAGATAGGAGGGCCTACATCCATCATAAGAGAAGTCTAGTAGGTCAAGAGGAATAGAGAGAGTCACCATTGCTAATGTTGGCATGCATATTTGCAAACCGAATTTTCCATTGTGCATCGTTGCATGCAAAAGTTGTCATTAGGTCAATTGATAAAAATAGCCACAGTAGTCAACATGATTAGAAAATGGAGGACTATAATAAATCTCAGTTGCAAAAATTATGAGATTATATTTGGCTAGAGTCTGGCTAGAGTTTGGCTAGAGGTTGAAAATTATTTGAAAAGATAGGTTGGTTGATAGTTGTAGATTGTTTATGGGTGAATTGTTGGATTCCCTTGAGGTTTTATTGACTTCTTCTTATCAAGCAAATTATAAAGGTTTCTACACAACCAAGAAAAAATTTGTTAGGTTTTCACACAACCAAAAAAAGCTTTGTTAGAAACTAAAATAAAGCATCACTTTCTAAATATGCATCTCCATGTTCAGTTACAATGATTGCGGCTCAATTTGTTTTTTTTGGTATACAAGAAAATCTCTTTAAAAAAACTACCGTTATAACCATCCACCCATCGTCCCACTTAGGTAAATATTTACTTCAATAAAAATATCTGAAAAATTTAAAATTGAAACGACAAACCTCAAACTCACAAACATTCGCAAGAAAACATAATAGTTTACTATTGCCCGTCATTACCATCTCAGCTTTCCAGTGGGAAAGTACTTTAATATAAAAAATGTGTTATATAATCCCTCGATACTATCTCAGACCATAGTGTAGCACCCTAAAATTGGCGCAGTAAACCTTAGCAAATAATTAAAATTACCTTAGTAAATAATTCAAATTCAAATTTCAACCCCAAAACCGCTCCAAAACCGCCTGCTACCCGTTTCCTCATTTTTCGTGCCATTTTTAGGATTTGTTTTGTCCGTTGGATGATATCGTCGCCGATCAGACGATATCGCCTCAGATCGGACGAATTCGTCTGGAGCAGAACGTCCAGACGATTTCGTCCCAAAACTAATTTTTCATAATTAGCTTCTGTTTCAACGACGTCTCTAACCGGGGCAAAAGCGTGTCTGTGCGGTTAGAGACTTCCCCCGATGGAGATCTCCCAAATTGGGATGATCTCCAACCTCCCAACATCCTTCCTATGCCTATTTAATCTTAGGCCCTCCCCTTGACATTCCCCTGGCTGAAATTTCTTGTAACACGAGTTCTATTTGCATTAGACCATCTTAAATCACCATTTGCCTTCGTATTTTTCCAAGTTTGTTTGCAGGAACTTCATTGTTTTTCAGCCGGAGCAAGCTCAGATCGTCGCAGACGATCTTGTACAATCTCGGACGATCACGCCCCAATTCGAGATGATTTCGACTACGGTCAACATTGGGGGCAATCGGTGCCCAGAGTTTGCACTTTTCCCTTTTTGTCTGTTATTTCATTCTGCATTTAGATAGTTTTATTATTATTTTCTGTTATTCTGCATCTTGGAGTTCACCCATGTAGCTTAAATACATAATAAAATCATGATTAGCTATTAAAGCATGATAATTTACTTGCATTTCTATTTGGGATTATCTTATTAACATCTTTATCACCATTTTACACCATTTCCCTCTGTCATCATAGCTGCATTTTCTGTATTCTGTGTCTATTTCTCTGATTGCAGGTCTCTGACGAATTCGTCTGACGAATTCGCCAGATCTCAGATGATCCTGTCAGATCGAGACGATCCTGTCAAATTCCAGACGATCTGGACTGCTTCAAAAATTAGAACCTCCATCAGACATCCGAAATCAGGTATGGTTTTTCTCACTTAGCTTGTTCTCTGTATTTTTTGTTTAATTCTATTTTTTGTATTCATTTAAATCTGCATTTCCTAATAGAACAGTTTAGATTCATTTGGCCAAACCTAGGATTTGAATGATTAAAGCTAAAACTGAACACATCAAACACATTCCCAACCTAGGCGTGGAGACTGCCACTAAACGTTTCCTGGTGAACCCCACCATCCGTCGAAAAATCACCTTAATACTCCTCCCCCGAGAGGCGGGACCTTCAAAGGGCCTCTCGGCCGAGGTATTGTCCCATCCTTTTCCCATCCCCCTTCCGGGCGTGGATCCTATAGCCTGAAGGTAAGGGTGCAAAAAATTTGGAGCGATACATTTTGGTGAACCCGACGTGAAACTAAAACCTTTTGAAAACAAAAAAAAACATAGATGCATTTAAAATCATTAGAAAACTACTAAGTTGCATATCATGTTTAGATGGTAGCTCCTAAGAAAAGACTAGTTGTCACTATAAATGTTGAAAACCAATTAGCAGCCATAGAAATTAATTCTGTGCTTAGTGTGCCTAAAACAGATAGAAACCAACTTTTGTGGGACGAACTTAATAGGAGATTAGATCTCATTTCATCTAGAGCAACTGAACTTAGGCAAATCAAGAGGTTTGTCCTAGATAGAATCTTGGATCCTCATCAACTCATTTTTTATCATGAACTTCAGAGAGCTTGCCATAGGTGGTTAGCTTATAGGAGAGCCCTTGTGTCTTCTGAGTTGTACACCTTCGAGGAATACCTCGAGAATGCAGCCATAGTGCACCAATTCCTAGGTCGTATAGAGGACCAAGAGGTCGTTCTTACGGATAGGAAAAGATGGAGGAGAGTTCCTAGAGTTGTGTTATATCGAGAGTATTGCCACGAACTTTATTTCTACCAACCAGTAGTCTGAGACAGATAATATCACTATAGCACTTTTTGTCAAATTCTTGAAAGAAAATTTTCAATTTGAAGAAGAACATTTCATGACTCTTGAAGAACTTGAGCCCGTTAATGATATTTATAAATTGTTTATAGAAAACTAGATCATTGCTTTCATTATTATTATTTCTTGCATTTAGTGTGTTGTTTGTTATCTTTATAATATTGTTATAAAAAAACAAGAAAAACCAAAAACATAACAAAACCAAAACATTTTATTTTAAATACTATAGTAGGTATATAATTAAAATATATACCTCTTAAGCTTGTTGCATATATATATATATATATTTTTTTTTTTGCTGAAATCTAAGTTTAAGCACAATGACTAGACTTAGGAATGGTAAACAAACCGAAGAAGAAGAAGAAGAAGATTGGTTAGGAAAGAAAACAAAAAAATCAAATGCCCTTCCTGAGGATCCAATTCTAGAAGGAGAAACTCTAGAACAGCCAGAAGATGAGCTGGTTTTAGATGAACAAGAAGAAAATGTTAAAGAGGAAGGATCCTCATCCCCTAGAATGGCTCCGGATGGAACTGTTACTTTTGATAACTTAGATCATTTCTGGAAATTTTTCAGTAATAATATTGGTGCTCTTAATATGGCAGTTCGTATTGATAGAGGACAAATTAGTGACACTCAAGCAGCCATGGAAGATATGTTTAACATACACACTAATCCCTTGTCCTTTGTTGATCAAGAAAGTGATAAAGCTGGACCATCCAATATAGATATGGTTACTATGATTCAGAACATGCAAAAACAACAGGTTACCCAACCCCCTAAGGAACCTGTTATTGAGCCTAAAATCATTCCCACACAAAAGAGACCTTCATTCACTGCTTTATTTCGCCAAACTATTGATCAATATGCTTCAAATCGACAAAAACCTAAAATGAAGCCAAACACCAATTTTCAACAATCTGGGATACAACATAATACAACTTCAAAACTTCTTCATAACACCCTTCCTACCAACAATTTACACAATAGCAATATAGCATCTAATCTTCATGTCCCTCCATCATATGCTCACAAATCCCATATTAATGCCCTATCGAACCAATATGGTGGGCAAACCAGTAATCTGGAAGCCATGGTGAAACAGTTAGCTTCCCGCATGGACCAGATAGATCCCTACCGTCCCTCGTATAATTATCGAGAGATGTGTAGTCAACCTTTGGATCCCATAGTTGTAGCACAACCATACCCTAAGCACTTTCCCATGCCCGTCCTGCCTATATATAAAGGAACTGAAGATCCCATAGAGCATCTTCGCATGTTTAGGATAGCATGTCATGATATATCACATGATGACTTGCTATTACTAAAAATGTTCCCAAAAAGTTTAGGAGGAATGGCATTAGAGTGGTACTATCAATTGCCCACTCATTCTTTGAGGAATTTTGAAGAAACAACTGAATCTTTTGTCCATCAATTTAGTGCCTACATCGAGAGACACGTGACCATTAAAGATTTATACAACTTAAAACAAGACAAAGATGAATGTTTTGCTGATTTCTTAGCTAGATGGAGGCAGTTGATAGGAAAACTGCACTTTGTGCTACCTTATAGGGAAATGTTGGACATTTTTATTAATAATTTGCAAGAACAACTATCCTATGAATTATCAATTGCTACCTTGACCACCTTCGATCAAGCTATAGACTTAGCTCGAAGGGTGGAAGATGCTCTCATTAGAAGAGGTCAGCTCAAAAAGAAAGATGATGAGAAAACATCCAGAAATCAATATAAAAACAAACAAGTTGTAGGTGACGGAGTCATTGATAGTAGAAACATTGCTAATGTTAATACTACGAAAACAACGGAGAAGTTTATATTAAAACCTCCTGATAAACCACCTCGAGAGTTTACTAGATTGAATCAACCATTATCAACTATTCTACCCCAATTACTCGAAAGAGGTTTGATTCAATTACCAGCTATCCGGGAACCTGATCCAACTATACCCGGATACAGAGCTGATTTACATTGTGATTTTCATAGAGGACCTGGACATGCTACAAACTCTTGTAAAATATTGAAACATAAAATACAAGACTTGATTGATAATAATGAAATGGAGGTGCAAGCCTTTCAACCTAAACAAAATCCTCCTAATAATGCTCAAAAGAACATTCCCCAAAATCAGAATCAAAATGCTAATCAATCATTAGATATATTTCAACATCCTTTACCAAAACATGGTAAAGAGGTGGCCAATCAAATTGAACATCATAATGTTCCCCCTCCTACCCGATATGTAGGGACTATTAGCGGACAATTATCTATTCAGGATCCTCAAATATTTGGCACAACTTTCTCCATGGTTACGTCCAGACCCCTATATAATACTCAAACACCGGATCCTAGTGATGTAGAATCGGATACTGAAAGTGAAATAGACATCACCTCAAACCAATCGAATAGTTCTAAAAATGAATCAGATCCGATTCAACCTATCACAGATGCTATGGTTTCGAAAGAACCATTTCCTAGAAGAGTTACTACTCGACCCTCTTCTAATCAGTTCCTTCCTAATGAACAAGCCATAAACGCTAGACCGAGACCAATTCAGCGTCTTCAATATAACATTGTAGGTACCATCGGAGTTGTTACCAGACAACGAGCTCAAAACTCTCAACAGGATCAAACTCGGAATGATGGATCAGCTCCATTTATTTTGAAAAATCCCAATAAAGGGAATCATATGTCTAATGTTCAACCTAAACCTCCTTACAATATTAATGAACAATTATCCAATACTACAGCCATAATTTCCCTGTTGGACTTGTTAAGATCTTCTCCTACCCATAGGGATGAATTAATGCTCACATTAAGCCAAATGATGGTACCTCAAAATATTCAACCTGAAGCCATGTCCAATACTATCATCACTCGAGAAGTCGATTGTATTGACTTTCGAGATAAAGATATCCCACAACATAGTTTACATAAGGATAACCCCTTATATATTACTGCCCTAATAGGAGATGTAGCAGTCAAAAGGGTCTTGATTGATAATGGTTCATCTCTAAACATTTGCACTTTTGACTTCTACCAAATATTTGGGTTTAGAAGTGATGAAATGAAGAGAACGGACATGATCATAAAAGCTTTCAATGACGAAACACAAGAAACGTGTGGAGTTATCACCATCCCATTGCAAGTTGGTCCGAGAACCTTAGACACGACCGTGTTTATTGTACATTGCCCCGCATCATACAATATACTCTTGGGTCATCCTTGGATCAATGCAATGCGGGCTGTCCCATCAACTTTACACCAATGTGTTAAATTCGAATTTAAAAATCAGTTGGTCACTATCCATGGTGATCCTAGACCCTTTGATATGTGTGCTTTGGCGGAACCCGTTGGAGTTCAATTTTGCCCTCGCTCTGTCATCCACACATCCTAATTCTTATTTTTCATCTAAACGTGTGAAACACACACCCATAACTTCATCTATTTCTCCTCCATTAATTTCACCCTCATATATAGCTCAACAATCTTCTAAACAAACCACACTAGAACCTCAAAAAGATCTTAAATCCACAACCAATCCTTCATGTTCCATCCCTATAATTTCAAAACCTATAGACCCATTTATTAACACCTCCACATTCTCTACATCTATCATACCTTCCACATCTAAAGATATAGGAAATGTTCCTTCTACCTCTTATGCTCTCACTGATGAACTCTTACCTGATTTATCTAAAATTCTTATATCAAAAAAAACAAATGCTTCTATGCAAAATTCCATTATCTTAAGTAATTTTCCGCCTTCTCCTCGTACCTTGGGCCTCCCACAACCTATGGGAAGTATCTACCAAGTCGGGAGTTGTGCTTTTATTTATAAAGGATATGATTGGGGAAGAATACCCCGAAACATCAAGACGCATTGTGATGGATATGCTCGATGCTATTTTGCTAATGAATATATTAAAGCTAAACCCATAATGCTTAAATTGGGCTATAAAGGGAAAGGCTTGGGACCTCTCCAAGATGGTATGAAAGAACCCTTTGAGGTAGAACCATGGCCCGCCCGATGTGGTGTGGGCCTATTTCCTAGTAAGGATCAACCCTTCCCTTTTGAAGATGATGATCAACTCATATGTTATCAAGATTATCTAGATAAACAAGATTCTTTGTATCCCAAGAATAATTCTTCTACCTGCAATATGCTATCCATAGCCTACCCTGAAATGATTGCTGAATCCGACGATGAGTTGGAAGGAGATATTTTCCATGATGTCTCCGTGGAAGAGATGTTACACAATGGTTTTTATTTTGATGGTTCTATACCTACTATAGCCCAGCTTGAGGCCACGACTCCTCAAGATGAATTATCCAAGTTAACCTTAAAGGAATTACAAGAATTGGGCGTTTCACCTGCCCCACCTAATTTTGAAAGAGATCTACACATGGAAGTAGAAAACGTCATTAAGGTTAACATTGGACCTGAGGATAATCCTCACATCATCAGTATTGGATCAGAATTAAGTCAAGAAAAACAAGAGCAATACATTGCATTCCTTAAAGAATATGAAGATGTCTTCACTTGGACATATGAAGATATGCCAGGTTTAGACCCTTCTGTAGTCATGCATCACCTAGTAGTCCATCCAGATGCTAAACCTGTTAAATAGAAACTTAGAAAAATGCATCCCAAAGTGGCCTTGCTAGTCAAAGGGGAGTTAGAAAAACTCTTGAATGTTGTTTTTATACAAGCTATTGATTATGCTTGAATGGATCTCGAATGTAGTTCCAGTCACCAAGAAAGAAGCTACCAAAGTTAGGGTTTGCACAGACTTTAGAGATATTAACGTTGCATGCCCTAAAGATGATTTTCCTCTTCCAAACATGGATCAAATCATTGATTTTACTGCTGGGAGTGGAATGATGTCCCTAATGGATGGATTTTCTGGTTATAATCAGATCAGGATAGCTCCTGAAGATCAGGCTAAAATAACCTTTATTACCCCTTGGGGTACCTTTTGTTGGAAAGTGATGCCATTTGGTTTAAAGAATGCAGGCGCAACATATCAACGAGCCATGACTTATATCTTTCATGATATGATGCATGATATCCTACATGATTATGTAGATGATATTATAGCTCGCTCTATTAATGAAGATGATCATTTAGATGATTTGAGAAAAGTATTTAATCGGTTAAGAGAATATCTTATTCGATTAAATCCAGCCAAATGTATATTCGGAGTCAAGTCCGGTAAACTATTAGGGGTTTTAGTTTCTTTACGTGGTATCAAAATCGACCCTCTCAAGATTGCGGCTATCACTGATATGCCCGCACCTACCAATATATCTGAGTTACGAAGTTTACAAGGTAAGCTTCAAGCTATCCGTCGCTTCATCGATAAGCTGGCGGACAAAACTAGTCCCTTTCTTAAGCTTCTTAAGAAGGATGTCCCTTTTAATTGGGATGACGAATGTAAGGAAGCTTTTGAACTTCTCAAACAATACCTCCTTAACCCACCTGTGCTTTCACCGCCTAGACCTGATCGCCCATTTATCCTGTATATTTTAGCTTCAGATTTTGCTTTAGGAGCTATGTTAGCTCAACTTGATGATGAGAAAAGAGAACGTGCTAATTATTATATTAGCCAAACTTTAATTAGTTATGAAACTCGCTACACAACATTAGAAAAACTATGTCTAGCAATCGTATTTTCTATGCAAAAATTATGCCATTATATGCTCAGTCAAAAAACATATGTCATTGCTAAATATGATCCCTTGCGGTATCTCATGAGTCGACCTTATTTATCGGGTCGTACAACAAAGTGGGTTCTTGCTCTAAGCGAGTTTGAACTCACGTTCATAGGACAGAAGTCTGTTAAGGGTCAAATCATAGCAGATCAATTAGTCGCTGCACCCTTAGAGTCTACCCATCCCCTCATCATTGAGTTTCCTGATGAATGCCTTCAATTAGAGGCAGACCATGTTGAACAATGGTCCTTATACTTTGATGGAGCCCGATGCATGAGTGGGGCTGGTGCGGGTATTATTTTAATATCTCCACAAAAACATCTTATACCTTTGTCCTTCAAATTAACATTTGCTTGCACCAATAACACTGCCGAATATGAAGCTCTAATCCTTGGATTACGAGCTGCCTTGGCGCTAAAAATTAAACATCTGCTAGTTTTTGGTGATTCTCAACTTGTCATAAATCAAATCAATGAAGTTTATCAGACCAGAGATGATAAATTACGCCCATATAAAGCATATGTTTTACAATTAATATCTCTATTTGATCAAGTTACCTTGGAAGCTATTCCTCGAACTAGCAACCGTGCGGCTGACGCTATGGCCGTAGCTGCCTCTCTTCTGCCCTTGGAGTTAGATGACGAATATGCCACCATCATTATTCGTCGACTCCAGGAACCCGCTTCAAATAAGTCATGCTTAGAACCTTTGGATGTGTTTCTAATCAATGAAACTACTCTTGAACCTTGGTATACGGATATATTTGATTTTCTTCACAATGGGACTTTCCCTGCCAGTTCTAATAGGAACCAACGTCGGTTATTACGTAGACGAGCAAGTCGATTTGTAATAATTGGCAATACTTTATATAGGAGATCTTTTGAAGGTATCCTATTGAGATGTTTGAATCTAGAAGAATCCAAATCAGCTTTGAGTGAAGCCCACGATGGATCTTGTGGAGGACACTTCAGTGGTAGTGTCATTGCTAAAAAGCTCCTTAGGATAGGCTACTTTTGGCCTACCATGGAAACTGATGCACATGATTATGTGCGCCATTGCGACAAGTGCCAAAAACATGCTGACCTTGTCCATGCCCCTGCACAAGAACTGCAGGCTATTTCATCTCCTTGGCCCTTTTCAAAATGGGGCTTAGACATTATTGGCAAAATTAATCCTGTGTCATCTGATGGACACAAATTCATCATAACCGCCACTGAGTATTTTACGAAGTGGGTTGAAGCTATGCCTTTAGCTTCCTGCACTGGAACACAAGTCTCTAAATTTATTTTTAATCAAATCATTTGTAGGTTCGGAATTCCTGCAAATCTCATCTCGGACAATGGAACTTGTTTCAAAAATAAAGATGTTAAGAAATTATGCCAAAAATATAAGATTCAACATCGCTGGTCCACTCCCTATTATCCTCAGGGTAATGGCCAAGAAAAAGCATCCAATAAAACATTAATTAAAATCCTCAAAATATTGGTCAATAAATCTGGCCGTGACTGGCACATTCAATTATATCCAGCTTTGTGGGCATATCGCACTAGTGTGCGTACTCCCACAGGTACTTCACCTTTTGTTTTGGTTTATGGCGCTGAAGCTATTTTTCCCTTTGAATTAGAAGTTCCTTCTTTGGCTCTACTACTTCAAGATACCGAAGTAGGAGATGAATATCGAGTCGGCAGACTCGATCAGCTGGAACTCCTAGATGAAAAGCGCATCAATGCTTTGGAGCATCTTCGTGCCTACCAAAACAAGCTTAAAAGATCATATGCTAAGAAAGTTCGTCATCGATCCTTTGAGGTCGACGACCTTGTTTTAAAAGAAAATAAAAAAAATACTAATGCAACTAAAGACCTTAAAGGTAAATTTGAGCCCAACCGGCTTGGACCATATATTATCACTGCTAAATTTGAATCGGGAGCATACAAATTAGCTACCTTAGATGGTAAATATTTAAAAGAACCTATGAATATTATGCATCTTAAGCGATATTACGCATAAAATTTGGTCATTTCATCATTTGTATATATTTTGCATGTTGTCTCATTTTAAAAATGTATAAAACTATTTAAACAAAAACAAACAACAATATTATTGACTCTTTCGAAACCAAAATATATATATATAGAGAAGAAAGAGAGAGTCAAAATTATCAAACTCCTCAAAAATATTTGTTGTATATATTTCTTCTTAAAATATTGCAGTTATATTTTCAAATTATTTTGGATAAATTAGCATTTATTTGGAATCTCTCACTTTTGCAAACACAAAAATAAATATCTTGATTTTATCTGGCATGATTACTAATCTCTCTTATATCAAAGTCCACAAAATTCAATTAAATAAAGTTTGAGCACGAGAGAATTGATCTTGTTATTTACTTAAACCAAGCATATCCTTTCACAATAAAATGATTATATTTGTAATGTCCATGCTATGCTACATAGTAGAAGTGGTTTCTTGAGCGAAAAGTTTCCCCTGCTATCCTATCATGCACATGGTCTAGAATATTTGAGAATTGACAAAAGGACAAGCTCACCCCTACCCAGAATAAAAATCCCTTGCTCTACAACCTAATCCGAGCAAGTATCCCTAGAATAGGAAGCAAAAGAAAAAGAAAAATCAAGCAAAATCATGAGAAAAAGAAGCATTATTTCAGAATCATTTTGTACTCTCTTAGCACTATTTCAGCATTATCTCAAATATCAAAGCAAAAGATACAAAAAAAAAAAAAAAAGAAAAAGAAAGCGAAACAAGCAAAAGCAAAAGCAATAAAATCCCTTTCCCTACCCATTGAAAAGAAAAGAAGGGTTGATGAGCTTGAATCCCTGGAATTCTCAATTATTCGAAAACTGTGAGGTAAGCCCCATAACAGGTGGTTTGTGCCCAACCCGCTTGGCCTTGGGTAACTCCTAGCGTGGTGATATGTCCGTCACATTAGCGACCTTCTTTTGTACAGACCTATGTCTCGCTTATGGATTAGCTAGCTCTTGGTAACCCGACTTACATAGTAGTCTCGGTACGGTTATATGCATCTAAATCATGGTTAATGAACACTTATTTTGGTTAATTCAAATCACTTGTATCAAATTATCTTGCTCAAAACTGGTAAATGCACAAAGCAATTGCACACACATTTGTATTTGAGAGATTTTGTGTATCATTATGATAAATCAAGATCGGTAATGAATTCACATTTGCACATGAGGATTCCTTATAAATCTACATTTCTCTTTGAGATAATTTAAAATATTTTTATAAATCTTTTCGGAATAATTTTATCCTTTTATTTCGAGAATTTTTGTTTAGTATCAAAGACAATTACATACATTATCAAAAAATCTCATAAATAATTTCAAACAAACTTTTCATATTATTATTTTTCTGTTTATCACAGATCAAAAATGCATCTTGCAATAAAACTATTATTTTCTTCTTTGGATTTCGCGATGATGGTATAAGTTTATACCTAAATATTCTATGCCTAGCGCAAACCATTGTACTAATTTTATTTCCCATTTATTTAAAATCATAAAAACATATGACTTAAATCATTATGTTACACAATTATGCTTTACAAACAAACGCACACTTGTTACTATTTCATGTCATTATGTCAAACTTCAATTTTGCAATGATGGTATAATTCCTAGGGAATTATTCAAAAATTTTATCACACTTAGGAATTTATGCCTAGCAAAAATCATTTTTAAAAAATATATATTTCATGCATAATATTTTCATGGAAATCTGAAAACAAATCACCATCATCATCATCATTTGCATCATCACAACAAAGTCTTAAGACAGTCTCTTAAGCACTCTTTTACTTTTAGCAATATTTCTATACCAGGATTAGCTTGACGACCTAGCGAGCGGCGACTCCATGAAATGGTCTATAATAGCGACAATGTCCTTTGAAATTATTGTTAAAAGTCCCCTTTTATTTTTATCAAATCACACCACAAACAACCAATTTGTTTACATCAGA
Organism: Wollemia nobilis; assembly: GCA_028583015.1. Taxonomy (NCBI): domain Eukaryota; kingdom Viridiplantae; phylum Streptophyta; class Pinopsida; order Araucariales; family Araucariaceae; genus Wollemia; species Wollemia nobilis. The sequence continues at coordinate 17,444,986 of JAQPPZ010016946.1, read as the reverse complement.
TTATTTCATTTAAATTTTAAAAGCATGACATTCAAACCATAATATTTCCAAATGACATAATTACATGAATCATCAAATCAATCACATCAAAACATTAAAGCATCATACAAACACATAAGACAAGTCATATGATCAAAAATATCTCATCTATATATATATCAACAATATATACATCATCTCAAAATCGGATCGGTATGCCACAATCTGTACCTCGGCATACTCAATCCTCTATCAAAAATAATAAACACTATGTATCAATCTATGCAGTGCAATCAGTAGCAACTAGCCTCGAGAACCCCTCGAGCTCTCAACCTCATCTCCTCCCCCACCCCGAGGTGGACGAGGTGGCCCCATCGTAGTCCATGTGGTGCTATGAGTCCTGGACTCTGATCGTGATGATGTCCTCGATGACCTCATCATGATAGGCTCCGCAATGTGGGCCGACAGCGGTAACCTCTGCCCCTCTGGTACCATATGGTGGTATAGCATCTGATAGAATGTGATCTGGGCAATAGCCCATGCTAGGTCCCGAGTGCTCGCCCCTCCGCTCCATGCTCTGAGGCATGCGACCTCATCTCTGAGCTGTGTGGCCTCCTCTCGGTGTCATGCAACCTCATCCTGCAAGGACTACACCTGAGCCTGGAGACGGACAGTCTCCACCCGAAGAGTAGCCATCTCGCTACTCTCTCCTACCTCGACACCCTTGCCCTTATCGGGCGATGGTGGCCTCTCTCTCCATGGAGAAGGGGGTCTCTCCTCCCTCCTCTCCCGCTATCGTGGCCTCTGTTGAGCCTGTGGCCTCCTCTGCTCTCTCTCATCATGACCCTGTGCCACCTCAATGGCCGCCTGGTATCGCCTCCCCATCCGATGCACAACTACATGAATCGGACCCTGAGCCCTCATCATCCGAGGAGGGCGGATGCCTATGTACCAGGCATCATAGCCATCAACAACCCCTGCGTCATCCCCATCCACTGGCTGAATGGGGGCATCATCCGCGTCCTCACTCTAGAAGCGCTGCATATCTGGAGCCCCGCTGACTGTAGTGTTATCCCGGATGGTCCGAGAAAACTCGTAGTCTCTGAGAGATGGGATCCCTTGTTGTAGACCGAACTGCCTCAAAACTCGGTCGTAGCGGTGGAGCTCCACCTCTCCCCTCTCCATCCTCAGCCAGCAGGTTTGCCTAATGTGAGCCAGCTCTTGTCCATCCTCGGCCCACCCTGGATGATCTCTCCAAGGCCTCCAGGTGATCTGGTCGGAGACAAGGTCGTCAAGTAGTCTCCGGGACATTGGCGGATCTATCCGTCATTGTGACCCTCTTCGGAGCCACCAATAGAAAACTCGGGGCCTCTCCCCATCAATCCCTATCAGTGGGAGCCCTACCGGCCTCCGCACCATGATGTGCTCCCAACACCAAACCTACGTAGTAGTGATGTCATGACCAGACATCGGCCGCCCTTGTATACGACCCCATGCAGGATCCTATACAATCGACATAGTACAAAGCTCCCCCAAGCAAACCTGTACCCATGGTCTCTCATGTCGTAGACCACATCTGTCGCTAGCCATGGTACTCTGCATCCACTCTGATGGCATAGCAACAGACCACCTACCACCCCAGCCAAAACTTGTGTCGGTCTAGATGCCCCGTGCATCCGCGTAGCGACTCGATGTTCACTCCGCCCTTCTCCAGGGTGAAGCTCCGATCTCCACATAGTCGCATCATCGCGTGGCCCTGATTGGCCATGGGAGTTATTAGCCATCCTTGTATGGGGATCCTCAAAATCCTCCATACATCCTCCAATGTGGGAGTCATCTCCCCTATCGGTAACCGAAAATAAGAACCCGGATACCACCTCTCTGCTAGGGCTGTCAATAGCCCCATATCTGTAGAAACCTGTGGCATATCTACCACATGCTGCAAGCCGACTTGAGCCAACCGATCTCGCTCTGCCTGAGATAGAGCGGCCAAGTCATCCCTCAGCCCATCGTATTTCCATTCTCGGCTCTTTAGTAATCCTCTTCGCAACATAAACAACAAAACAATAAAAATCATTAATAAAACAGTGATTAAAAATGCAAGTAAAACAAGTTCAATTTCATACAAATGATGATATCGTCCACTATTGGACGATATCATCCAAAATTTGAGCAAAATTTGTCTCCGATTTTGCAAGAGGGAATCGTCCCTTATTGTACGAAATCGCCCCCATATCACCGATTTCGCCCTTGGACGAAATCGACGATATCGAGACGATTTCGACGAAATTGAGACGATTTCGTCCCGACGACGTCGACGGCCCAAAAATGGCCGCGATGCTCAAAAATCATTCAAAATTAATCTAAAAAGCATGAAATTCAAAATTAAAGCCTTCTAAATTAAGTTTGGACCCTTACCCGTAGCCCGCGTTGGACCTCTGTCGATCTGTGCGTTGTCTCGACCATCTTGTCTGCAGAGCTCTAGAAACCAGGAAAATGAACAGTAAAAATGAATTAGGGTTTTTCCCTATTTTTCTTAATTTTATTCAAAAACAATTAAAAACATTTTAAAATTTTGCTTTTTCACGTTTTTACCTCAAACGTTCGATTTGGGTAAAAACACTGAGGGGGCACCATAGTAACTGTCGTACGATTCGACCTAGAATCGTCGCCTAAAAATGGGAATAATTTTTGCTTTCTCGTAGATCGAGAAGAACTCATATTTAACGCATTTTCTTCGAAAAATTCGCTAAAGAGGGGGCAAAATGTAGCACCCTAAAATTGGCGTAGTAAACCTTAGCAAATAATTAAAATTACCTTAGTAAATAATTCAAATTCAAATTTCAACCCCAAAACCGCTCCAAAACCGCCTGCTACCCGTTTCCTCATTTTTCATGCCATTTTTAGGATTTGTTTTGTCCATTGGACGATATCGTCGCCGATCAGACGATATCACCTCAGATCGGATGAATTCGTCTGGAGCAGAACGTCCAGACGATTTCGTCCCAAAACTGATTTTTCATAATTAGCTTCTGTTTCAACGACGTCTCTAACCGGGGCAAAAGCGTGTCTGCACGGTTAGAGACTTCCCCCGATGGAGATCTCCCAAATTGGGATGATCTCCAACCTCCCAACATCCTTCCTATGCCTATTTAATCTTAGGCCCTCCCCTTGACATTCCCCTGGCTGAAATTTCCTATAACACGAGTTCTATTTGCATTAGACCATCTTAAATCACCATTTGCCTTCGTATTTTTCCAAGTTTGTTTGCAGGAACTTCATTGTTTTTCAGCCGGAGCAAGCTCAGATCATCGTAGACGATCTTGTACAATCTCGGATGATCACGCCCCAATTCGAGATGATTTCGACTGCGATCAACATTGGGGGCAATCGGTGCCCAGAGTTTGCACTTTTCCCTTTTCGTCTATTGTTTCATTCTAGCATCTAGATCAGTTTTATTATTATTTTCTGTTATTCTGCATCTTGGAGTTCACCCATATAGCTTAAATACATAATAAAATCATGATTAGCTATTAAAGCATGATAATTTACTTGCATTTCTATTTGTAATTATCATATTAACATCTTTATTACCATTTTACACCATTTCCCTCTGTCATCATAGCTGCATTTTCTGTATTCTGTGTCTATTTCTCTGATTGCAGGTCTCTGATGAATTCGCCAGATCTCAGATGATCCTGTCAGATCGGAGACGATCCTGTCAAATTCCAGACGATCTGGACTGCTTCAAAAATCAGAACCTCCATCAGACATCCGGAATCAGGTATGGTTTTTCTCACTTAGCTTGTTCTCTGTATTTTCTGTTTAATTCTATTTTTTGTATTCATTTAAATCTGCATTTCCTAATAGAACAGTTTAGATTCATTTGGCCAAACCTAGGATTTGAATGATTAAAGCTAAAACTTGAACACATCAAACACATTCCCAACCTAGGCGTGGAGACTGCCACTAAACGTTTCCTGGTGAACCCCACCATCCGTCGAAAAATCACCTTAATACTCCTCCCCCGAGAGGCGGGACCTTCAAAGGGCCTCTCAGTCCGAGGTATTGTCCCATCCTTTTCCCATCCCCCTTCCGGGCGCGGATCCTATAGCCTGAAGGTAAGGGTGCAAAAAATTTGGAGCGATACACATAGAATGTTAATGATATAATCCATAATTAAGAAAAAACATTACAGACAAATAATAAGATTTTACTTGCAGTTGCGCCACGTCGACTCAAACCATTCTATAGAGGTTGTAGTCACTGCATAACAACAGTATTGGAAGGGGTTGTTACTCTATTTTTTTGAAGCATTAGAAACAACTAGGGTGGGCAGCTCGTATCAAACATGCTTCAATTTGTGGTTCGTTCATATCTACATCACTCTTGTTTGAAAAAGGTTTAGGATAGAGTTATTTGAAGATAGTATTTTTAAAAATGGTTTTTGAGTTTTTTAAACGTAATTAAAATCTTTTATTTCAAAATAAACCTTCTATTTTTTTTGTGGTTGTGAAAAGAGTGACAAGAGGTGAATTCTATTTGTGGTTGTGAAAAGAGTGACAAGAGGTGAATTCTATTTGCGGTGGTATTGATGACTTATGTAATGTAAATTATGTTGTTTTTGTTTATGATAGTCATAATAATTCATTTCATGATCTCATATTTTTATTATATGAAGTTAGTAATAGTCACGACAAAGGTTGTTGCATATGATAATCGTAGTAAGAGATTGGATGTTTTTGAAAAGTATTTAAAATAAGAGGTTTAAATTAATGAAAAGAATGAGATATGATAATAAAGGTTTGGGTAGATTTGAGTAGAAATGAGCAAGAATAAGAAAGTTTGTAGGGAGGGTATTAATGTGCAAGCATGAATAAGGGCTTTGAATATGTTGGTAAAAAAAAGTAGAATCATCAAATTTATCAAAGGAGAAACCTATGTGGTAGTTGAGAGGTCTAAGTGTGTATACAACTATGAAAAATTTTGTAGTCATTGTGATCTAGTAGGACATGATAAAACAAAGTGTTCGGATGTTCATATTTGTATTCTTTATGACAAGAAAATATTGTTAATAAAAAATTGATATAGTTAACAAAATATATCTTGATTATATATCTTGATTATAGATAGATAAATATGTTTAAGTGAGACAAAGTGAAAGTCAGGTTGAGTGGATCATATAAAAGAATGTTTTCTCCTCAAAGGAGTAGGATAAAAAACAAGAACCATAATTATATCTAGCCTTGTCCAGTTTCATAACACCTGCACGTGGAGACACAATTCACATATCATTGAAAGAAAAGCTGGCTTCGAAATCAGCAAAGATGTTATCCTAATGACAGAAGTTGTGTATAACCTACAAATAAACTCTTGGTTGAGTGCATTAGTCTTAGGCAATCTTGGCAAGCATGTATGACAATATTGTCTTGCTCTTACCTCACAATCACCGGGCGGTCGTAGGCCTTGAAATATTAATCTTGAAGTATTCCCATTAAGTATAAGCAATATGTATCTAAAAAATCAAGTGTATCATATTCATTTGATATAATTATTTTGTATAGTTCATAATGAATGTAAATATTTTTTTTAGTAGCCTTATTACATCTAATTTTATTTCTTGTATAATTCACAATGAGTGTAAGTAATTTTTTAGTAACGTTATTATATCTAATTTTATTTTTTATATTTAAATTATTATTATTTTAATATATAGGGATGGATAATACTATTAGGTATCTTACTTATCTTAATAAGTAGGTATAAGAAAAAATGAAGTGTATCATATTCATTTGATATGTTTATTTTGTACAATTCACAATGAATGTAAGTGATTTTTAGCAATGTTATTATATCTAATTTTTTTTTGTGTTTAAATTATTTTTCTTTTAATGATGCATCAAATTAGGGAAGTCAACCAACAAACACTCGATTACTACCATCCAACCTATTCCTTTGTAGGTGTCCTATGGTTTGAATCTTATATCTCTCCAAAGAGAGGTTAAAACCCTATACTATCATATTGTCTAAATTATTGATTGGTTTTATTTATCTTTATTTAGAGTTTTTTATTAGAGCATTGAATGTTTTGAGATACCATTAGAAATTTCTTATTTCTAATATGATATCAGAGGTATGCAATTTAGAAGATAGGTTGTAGGTGAAGAAGTTCATGCTAATGGATGCACATTTTAGGTCTTCTAGGTTGTAAAGTTGATTTGGGTTTGTGGATTTGATATGAACGTGTGATAATAAATTTGGATAAGGTGTTTTTATTTTTATTTTTAATTTTTTTAAGAAAACAAGTCAAATCAAATTCAAAGAAGGAAAATGAGAAGAACTTATCAAAGATATAGATCTTTATGGTCATTTGGTTATGCTTACACCTTACTTAATGGAGAAGAATGAAAAATTAAAGAAATAATTTTCATTATTGGTTGAGAAGAATGAAAAATTAAAGAAACAATTTTCATTATTGGTTAAGAAGAATGCTAAATGAAAGCTAAGATTTCATTGATTAATCATTCTTGTGACAAAATAGATTTGGTGAAGTTTGTTAGCTATTTTTGTAAAATTTTAGATCTACGTTATATGATAGTTAATATTGATGATGGTGGTGTCTCTTATTTTCAAAAAAATGATTAAACAATCATAAAGTTTGAAGAATATAGAAAATTTGATTTACAAAAAGAGGATGTAGATCATTTGGATGTATCTTCCAAATTGATGTCGAATATGAGTTACAAAGGAAAAATACTTGGTGAAAATGAACAACATATGGTAACATCAATTAAAATTGAAAGTAAACCAATATACTGAGGACTTGATTTTTGTGGAGACTTTTATGACTCAAAGTGTATACTACAAAGAAGGATTAAAATTTGTAAGGGAGAGACACTTCATAGTGATGGAAATAAAAATAACAAAAAATATAAACACAAGAATATGTGTTTTACAACAAACGGAACTTAAGGAATACCAAGTGAAATTAATGTGGATGAGTTGGTCACTATTCAAGTCAATATTGGAACTTGTATCCATATGAAATATGCAATGGATGCAATCACTCTTCTTATTGTTGGTATAAACATGCTCTCAAGTATAGTGAAAAGAATTCAAGTTGCTTAAATTACAAAAATGGAAAGCATGTTGAAATTATGAGAATATGATTTCCAAAAAGGAAGCTAAATTGTTTGATAAAGTCAATATAACTTTATAAATTGAGAATAGAAGATGATAGTGGGTCACATAGGAATTTAATTACTTGATAGAATGATTATTTATGATTGATGGCTCACGTGATGGTTGTAAGAAATACATAAAACCCCAACTTATAGTTGGTAATCTATTTCAAAAAATTTCCATCAATCATGATATCTCTAAAAATGTAAAGAGATATTTTATTTGTAAAAAGGTACCTCATCAGGACAAGTTGTTAGGACCTATATTAATAATTCTATTTGGTGCTTATGTCTAATACTACCCAAAATAAACATTAAGGGGAATATTCATATATTTAATGTTTATTTTATATAATATTAAAAAAATAATTCTAAAAAGAAGAAAAATACAATGCAAAAGTAAAATAGGAACAACAATTATTAAAAATAACAGAAGAAAGGAAGGAAAGAAAGAAAAGTTAACAATTGTATTTTTTGATAGTTGAATACGGGTGAGCAATCTATTATTAATACTCTTAGAGTATTATCAATATGTTGTATCTTCGTTAATTGGGTATAAGCCATATCCATTTAGTGTAAATATCTCATTCAATGAGCATAAGGTAATAAGTGTATTGAATTGATTAAGTGATATCAATTTGTATAAATCACAATGATTACAAGTAATATATCTTAGTGGTATTATTACACCCAATTTCATATCTTATAAGTGATATATTTTAGCGATTGTATTACACATAAATTCATCTCTTCATATCTTGTGTTTGAGTTGTTGACTAATTTATGTTTATCTTATTATAGAAACATTAAGTTTTTAAGATATTATCTAACATATTTATGATAAATTCTTAGTCGATGTGAATCATAAATATTTGATTTTGGTTTTAGTTGGGTCGCTATTGCCATAGTTGATTGTTGCACATTTAGAAATAAATGATGACCTATGAATAATGATATTCATGTAGGTTTGTGTTTGTAAGCATGTAAGGTCAAGTACCATGCATTGCAAGGTTGATTCAATGTGCTCAAGTGCACAAGGAGACATGTTATGACATGATGCACATTATCAAAATTTGTAATACTAAAAATTAAGCCAACCAACAAATATGAAGAGATATAGGTATATATATGTGCAATAGCAACACTAAAATATAACACTTCACCTTATCATGATTGATATAACTATTTACATTGAATGGATGCTCCAATTGATTAAGATACAATATATTTATAACACTCTTTTCCATGAATACAACTTCTAGATTTTCACTCCTATCCAAAATTACCATAGTTTTTTCTTTATTTCTTATAACTACTATTCTATTTTCACAACTTTATTCTATTTTTGCAATTATATTTTTTGTCATTTTTTTCTAAATTTACACAGAATAATCATTAAAATATTATTACAACAAAAATTGGGACTTCACAGTCATAGTCTACCATAGAAAGTAAAAGTACCACTAGCTAGCAATAGCATCGATAGTGCTATTGCTTATCTAGTGGTGCTTTTGCTACTAAAATCATAGTCATTGTTTTATCATGTTGCATTTGTTTACTTTATTTTTGAATAAAAGTCCAATTCTAGTCAAGATATTCATACTCTCTCCTCCAATTTAGATAAATATATTTTTTGTTGACTTATCTATTTTCTGTTTATTTTAGAATTTAGAAAAAGTTTCACCACAAAGCAATAACATTGGGTGTGATTTTATGGAAAACTAGTGCTTTTGTAGATCAGCAATGCTTTTGCCATTGAGGTAAAAAATAAGTTCTAAGTTTTGATTTTTTGTTCTTGCTAACATAGATTATAAAATCTATTTATTATCTATTTTGAATATGCTTCTATTTTTAGTATTTTCAATTTTATCCATTGAAGGGTAAAAGTAAAAGAAGAAACAAGTTAACATTAATGTCATTAAGGAACAGGTGGAGCATTAAGGTTGAGAGAAAATGATTGTGTGAATGTTAAAAAATCTCTTGTTTATCCTATCCAAGTATAACTCCACTCAAAGAGTGATTTTTTGTTATTCAGGGAAGAAGAATGGTTGCTTTGCGAAGGATTAGGGTCTTTTTTTTAAAATATCTTATCTTTTAGGAGCTATATCTTTGCGAATGGTTATTTGATTCAATTGATTCTTGGGCTAACTTGTATGGAGTTTGAATAACTTTAAAATGAGTGGTCATATGAAGGAATCCAAGTAATTTGAGGGAGATATGACCCTGTGAAGTCAACCATCCAGAACAAGGGTAGTGACGATTTTTTAATTCACGAAAAACAAAATTGTAAATATTTTCCAGTCAGGATTCGAATGATGGGAAGAGCAATAAAGAGCTAGGACTTTAGTGATGCAAGACATTCTTTCTAGACATAGAATTTTTTATCTATGTTTTTTCCCCTTCTTTATCTTAGAAAATTTGCATGCAAATTATTATAATTTTTTTATCAAAATTTATATTTTCTATAAGACACTTTGATAAATTTCAATAGATTTATATAAATTTTGCAATTCATAATCTTTCATTAAAGGTTTTGTATGGGTTTATTTGTGAGTTGTAGGGTGTTTTTAAGATACTAGAAGGATTTGAAAATGGAAAAGAATGAATTTTAAAATGGCAAGAAGGTTTAGAAAGATAGCCATTTGAATAGGTTGGAAAGATAGAATTGATTAATTAATTAGATCTTGATTAAGAAAGGTAGAAAATGCTACAAATATCAATCAATTGGCCAATATACCTTAGGAGTATCTCTTGAAATACGTAAACCTACTTGATATACATGCCCTTCTGATATACCCATTATTACTAGAAGTTACTTGGTTCCCTTGATATACATGACCGTGAGGACAAAATTTGAGGTACTATACTAGGAACAGTACTGTTAGGAGGGAAACTTATGGGATTAATTTTATTGATAAAAAGTTTACAATATATAGGCATAAGACTATATGATGAACATGACACTTGTCAATGAAGCTGACAAGTGTCAAACTGGCATAGTGCACATTACATTAACTCTAACATTCCCCCTTAATGTGTACTATCCTAAAGAAAGGAAAAAATAAGTCAACATTAGGTAACATTCCCCCTTAATGTTGAATTCTCTAAAAAAAATAACCTATCATCCTCTTTTTTTTGGTCTAGGCTCGTGCTCTTTGCGCTTGGCTCTCCAACTATGAATAATGCTAGATCCACTGTGTATACATCTCGGTCTGTTGCCTCAGGGTCAGCCACTTCAATTGGTCTGTTGCCACTAGGTCAGCCATCTAAGTGCCTCAGGATCATCATGGGTGCCTCAAGGTCAGCCACATTTGGGTCTGTTGCCTCTGCAGGTCATCCTCAGAGGATGTTGCCACTCGTAGGTCACTAACTAGATTCACCATGAGTATGAAATCCCTCCTCATGGTGAACTCAATCTAGAAGGTGTCGGTCTCTACCGAAAATGCACCTAATGAAAGGAAAAATGAGCCATATAAGAGTGTCGGTCTCTGTCAAAAATGCACTCAATACAATAAAATGAGCCATAGATCCAAATAGGAGGAGAGAAGAAGAAAAGAAGAGAATCTTCTGAAGTGTCTTCATCTGTAGTCTTCAGAAGTAGATCCGGAAAAAACCTCGAATAGAGTCCAGGGTGTATTTGTCTGTAGTCCCTAGTATAAGTGTCCTTATGGTGACCATGTCATCCCACCGAAATGCATGGGTAACCAGCCACTGCATTCGCCAAGTGTATAGAAAAGATCACTAGTTACAAGGATCACATATGAAAGTACCTTGGGAGTGTCGGGTACAACCGAAAGTGCACTCCAAGGTAGAAAAATTTTGAGGCTAAAAAACTCAATTGAAACAGCCTCAAAATTACAATATGACACCACCATTGTGTTCGTCGCGGAAAAACGTTTCCAACGACTATAAATACCCCTATATTCCACCATCATAGGGGCCTTCATCTTTTGGAAAAAACATCATGCCTATCTAAGGCAAAAAATAGACAACTTCGCTCAATGGCGGCATCGCACTCAGGTGGAATAAAAAAACAAACAGTTTCAGTTTCCCTCGTAGGGGAATTAAAAATATCTTCCATACATTAAAATGAAGTGCTCCCATCCTCATAATAAAAGATGCCCTTTTATATAAAAAATTAAAATAAAATCATGGGCACTTTAAAAATTTAAATAGATCAACTTAAACGGCCCTCATTCAATAAAAAACACATTTTGAAGAAAAACTCCAGTCGTGGCCCACCAAACTTCTGCATTCAAAAAATCAATAGACACCTCATCTCCCAAACACCCATTAACAAAACACCCACCATTAAAATCATGTTGCTCTCGACGACTTCCTCAGGCTTAACTGTTTTCCACAAAACTATCCTCAATGACGCGTAGCTTGAACTCGCTTTCTGCCACACGACTCCCTATGATGCCTGTGTTAGTGTCGCCACTCTCTACCAGGAGCCGCACCGCCACGGCTACGTTGAGGGCCTCCTCCTTACAATCCCCGTTGGCCATAGCCAAATCGGTAAAATAGTCTTGCAAACATAGGCCCTGTGATGGGACATCCGCACCAACATTTCCAGTGCGTCCACCATCGTATTGCGGTTGGGCTTGGCCGTGAGGTCAGCGATGAATCCGACACTGCAAGCGTTGCGGTCCAGCGTCAGATCGTACAACGGCCGCATTGTGTGCTTGGCGGTCCTAGATAACAGTGTGGCAGCAGCAGGCTCTCCAACGTCGAATTCCATGAATCGTAACACCCCGAAACAGGAATAAAAAAAAAAAATTTAAAAAAAATCTCAGTCTGCAAATCATCGCGCTGTCAAAGGCCGATCCAAGGTTTTTCGTTCGTCGAGTATCTTTCGCTGCAGGTCGGAGGTTCGAAACAATTACCAATCTGCCCACTGTTGTCCCTGGAGGCAATCTCACCAAGGTCCAGCACGCCGTTTGCATGATTTCGAACTTCACAACATGATCTACAAACAAGAAGATAGCATCGATGCCTCCGCAAATTTGCCTCACTGCATTGATCAAAATGCCTCATTTCTCATTTCCCATTCTGAGCACGAAAGATGTAGTCAACAGTTTAGAAGATTTGGGACTAGGCACTGTAACTCCCGAGCAGCTCCTCAACATAAACTGTGAAACCGCCTATAATATCTATGAAGGCTTCGTTGAATACTTAAAAATGTCCGATGGTTCCACCAGGGATGAGACACAGCAGCCGAGCTTCATCGGGAATCCGTGGGCATAATCAATACAATTTCGAAAGTTAGGAAGGCTGTAAAGGCCGCAGGAGGTCATGATTTTTTCCAGAATTCTCGAAGTGGTCAAACCTGCCCATAAATGCATTAAAATAATAATGTGCCATCCTCCATGACCAAACACAGGCTGTCTGTTTAAAACAAAGTTACTTGGAGGTAATAAAAAAAAATTGCAGCCATTAAAAAACTTCTGGTTTCTGATCCATCAAAGATGGAGAGCATACTCCCTCAGTTTTAAAAAATGGCCAAAAGAGAAAAAAATGAGGGGGAGGGAGGATTTCCATGAGGGAAATCCCCCTCAAGGGTTTTCACAGGACAGGTAAAGCCTGCTCTGATACCAAATGTTAGGAGGGAAAACTTATGGGATTAATTTTATTGATAAAAAGGTTACAATATATAGGCATAAGCCTATATGATGAACATGACACTTGTCAATGAAACTGACAAGTGTCAAAATGGCATAGTGCACATTACATTAACTCTAACAAGTACAAAGATCAATCACACCTAGATACATGACTTAGTTTTGAAAATACCACAATGACTTGAGGAATCAATTGTTAATATTGATTAAGTGATTTAATCTACACAAAAAAAATTTAAGTGATCTTGTTTATGTTTAAATTGATATTTATATTTTAATTATGTGAAGGTTTTAAATTTATAAGAAGGTGTTCACATCAGGTTCACTGAAATATGATAATGGAAAATTAGTGGATACACAAGGCTAATCCCTTGAGGTTCTCATCTCAAAGGCTTCATGTATATGGTCTATGTTGAGGTTTTACCAAGAGTGTTTTATTGATTCACTCTAAATCCTACGTTTGATGTGTATATTTGAAAACACCTAAGTTTAGTTTATCTAAAAATAAGCTAATTAATTAAATATCTATTTAACTAAGATGCAACATACAAAGTCTATCCTAGAATGATTCTTTTCTTTGAATGATAACAAGAAAATAAAGTTTCATTTTTCTTTTCAAGTGAGGGATAAGAGAATGCACTTACAAGGTTTATCCTAATGTAAATTATATGTAATTTGTGTTTCTTGCCTAAGTTAATAAAGGAGATAAAGGAACTACAATAAATTAAATCTAAAATCTCCTTGATTTCTTCTTTGTATTTAAGTGTTTTCTTAAAATTAAAATTTAACCTAAAGGTTCTTTAATTTTTCCCTTTAAAGTGTCTTAATAGAACAAAAAAGATACAAAATAACAAAAAACAAGTATATGGAAGAAATACAATAAAATTTGCAAAGGAAATTACCTCATCCAATGCTTGAAGAAAAATCATCCTCTATGTCTACAACCCACGATTCCATGATATCATGCCTCTCTGAGTTAGACCGCGATCCTATAATACCTGCAAAACAAAAAGGAAACTTCGAAAAATGATTAATATTTTGGGGGTATGCTATGTATAGGAGTATATACAACCTCCATTGCAAAGCAATCAAACCCCAAAGGTATTTTGGATGATCAAATATATATGAAAAGTGATCAAAATTATGGAAAACAAAATCATGACCTATAATTTATAGGGTGTGATTTTGTACTATGGGAAAAAATATGTGAATTTTAATGTAAAAACTTGAGGGTTACGGTATGCTATAGGTCTCAGGCACCTTCCAAAGAGATAGTATGGCCTAAAATGTGATTTTAAATACACTAAAAGTGGGAGAGAAATATGATTTTTTTTTTTATAAAAGTAAGTGGTGTGATGATATGTAGTTGTGCAATATAAAATGATTAGAATAATGGAAATATTAATGTAAGTAGGTAAGATTAGTAACAAAATATAGATATTAGAAGAAACTAATTATGAAATCAAAATTATTTAAACTAGAAAAGAGGTAGAAAATGGATGAGCTAAAGAGATGATAAGGAAGGGAGGGTTAAAATGCACAACCCTTGAAGATGAGTTGCCTCCCTTGTGGTTGGAGATTGATGGTGGCCTCCTCCCTATGCTTGGATGCTTGAAGATTAGTGATGATGCCACCTTGAGACCTTTGCTTGAGAGCTTGGATGCTTGCTAAGTGCTTGAGAGAAGCTTGCTTAAAGAAGAGATCCAAGAGAAGAACCAATAGAGTTTTGATATTTGAGAATGCTTGAAGAAAAGGCTATCCCAAGGGTCCAGTTTATAGATTTTTCATGGCATTGGAAGAGGGAAAAAAGTTTGAATTTGAAAATGAGAGGGAAATACATAGATCTTGGTGATATTACTTAAAGATTTGCAATATTGCATGGGGATTTGATATTATGTTTTGAATTCTTGGGCTAGTGGAGTGTTCTAAAAGGGATTATTTGTCCATTGTAGGTCTGGTTGTGCTATTCATGACACAAGTCTCAAGAAAGGTGGAGAAATCCAAGAACTTAAGATTATTATTTTTAAGCAAAAACACCCTCACCTTGGTCTAAGAGACCACGAATAGGGGGTTCTATACCATAAAAGTCACTCGGGAGTCACACCTGACCTTGCATGCACCAACATTATCGATTGGATTTTGGGTATCCAATTCAACTTTTTGGTAGGATGGAGTTTCAAACTTGGGACCTCCCTTGGAGGATTGCCCTCTCCTCTCCAAATAACCTACAACACCTGGGTCATAATTTAAGATTCTAACTTGATAGATCAAAATTACAAATTGGCTTCAAACATCACAATTCTATTGATTTGATCATTGCAGTTCAGTTGGGTAAGAGGAATTAAATTTTGAATTTTTAAAATTACACCCTAATTGATCAAGGAGTCATTTCATGGCATTTGGATCTATGCACATTTTTTTGCATTTTGAGGCATCAATTGATGTTGAAGTATAGGCATATCTACACTTTTTGGAAAGCTATTTTGAGCCTGATCTAATGGTGTTGGTTTGTGAAATTTTGAGAAGAATTGATAGGAGAAAATGTGCCTCAACTATGACCTTAATTTTTAGAGTGATATATTCTCAAATTTGGGTCGAAGAAAGATGAATTTGGCTTGGTTTATTAGAGAGATAATGTATGAGGATTAATTGATTGAATTGATTAAAAGTGGATCAATTTTGGGTGTCTACACATAATATAATTGAACTAGAAGAATTCTATATTATCTAATGGTATGCTTAATCCTAGCTTGATTTATGAGAAGTGTAGGCACATAATGTATTTAAAACTTATGAACCTAAAGGTCTGCTATCCCATCATCTAGACATCCATCAACTATGATTATTTTAGAAAGTACTTACCATTGCATTTTGGCCTTTGAATTTTTCATTGGGTATTTTTCTATTATACATATTTTATTTACCTATTTGTATATTTTAAATGGATACTACTAAAAAGAAGAATGTGATTGTAGAATTTAATAATATAATCAAAATTTACCTATATTAGAATGACCTCACTAATAATATCTAATATGTTATGAGTTCCACTCAATTATTTTTGTATATGTACATAAAAATATAAATTATAACCTATAAATATTTATCATCGTCACTAAGAAGAATCTCTATTATTTTTTATAAGTGGTGAAGAACCTATTAGTGTCTGAAGAAGGATATAATAAACATTTTTAGGGAAAATCCCTTATTCCTTTCTTCAAATTTATTATGTATGTATGGTAATAAAAGTTTTATATCATTTATAGGAAGTTATTTAAAATGTAAAGGCAATATGGAAAAGTACATACTCATCCATTTGGATATAAACTATTTTGCTTTTCAACTTCATGAGAATAAATTAGGCCTTTAAGCTCATATTGAGCTTAACTTCATGGATTCTATGTGGCTTTGACTTGGTTGGTTAGTAAGCTAGTGAATTTAAATAACCATGATGTGAATCCTTTTTATAAGGCTTATCATTTTATTATGTATATTAGTTGCGACAAGGACACATGATGGTTTAAATATTAGGGTCCCTTTTATATCTTGCATCTTCTATGTTCTACTTTACATTTTGTATTTGACTAATCACCGATCAATGTAACATCATGATATAAATTTAATTGTGGTTTTATGATTGATAACTTTTTAAGGATTTATAATTTTGATTGTTCTTCCATAGAACTTTAATTATTTGATGAAATTTATCAACAATAATGTTTTAAAACCCTTATCACTTGTCTTGATTGATTAACATTATAATGCATCACATCAATATGAGGTTTCTTATCTATGTAACACGTTTTCATTACTAAGATATTCAAAATATAGATGAGTTGTTTTATGCATGTTATGATAAAACAAAAATAAAATATTTATATTTTCATGAGAATAAATAATGATGATCAAAGGGTTCACTTCATTGAGCTTGATACTAAAATATCTAAGGAATTCCTAACTTGCTTGGTTTGATCATTTTAGAATAATTTACTTGGATCTTGAATATGCATTTGTGAGTTCCTTAACAATTTATAATATAAAATTGGCTAACTTTTGGGGAAATTTATCTTAATAATTAAAGTAAAATATCTAAGGCATTAAAATTTTCTAATTGATTTAGTTAACATTCATGGGAAACAATCCTTCATAAAATCTAGTATTTTGAATCATAAGAAAAATTAATGTCACAAATTAGCAACTATTATTTTATAGTGATTTTTTGGATCAACATTCTTGTAATAGTGAGCGAATACAATGGATAGCACCTATTCATTGGTATATAGACTAAAATTTGGAAATCCAACAAGCTTAAGTTTTATGAAGATATTTCTATAGGTAGACTTATATTGATCAAGTTCATTAGAGGTACATATATTTTCTTGTTTTATCTTATCAAAGTTTTAATTTACATCCCAATTATTATTCTAAACGAATATTTTTTTGGTACTTCCTTCATATCCATCTACAAATTATATAGTATAACAATAGATTTTTTAATTTTATGGGTAATCAACCCCTTGATATCTATAGTTATATCCTTTTTCTTAATGTGATTGATCTAATCTTATCTGGGAGTGAATTTTCCTTGTGAACCATGGAGTATGATGCATTATTATTTATATATTTTTAGATCCATACCATTGTGATTGTTATATCACCTATTAGACCTTTATGTACTATGCAACAGGTCTAGGATATCCTTCTTCTTTGTAATGGTTTTTACCATATTTTAGAGTTTTATGTTATACCAACAAGTTTAAGATAAGCATAGATACCTCATAGAATTTAATATTTTGTGTGTCTTGTTCATATGGCATATGATTTAACTTGATTAAGAGTATCTATAGATTACTTTATTTATCCTTTAAATTATTCTATATATCGATCTACTTCAAAAACAAAGAGAGACCTTAAAAGAAAACATATATCAAATCCTAATAAATGGAGAGAATCCCTTTGAGGATATATTAGGAGGAACTCATTTATTTTACTTTGTTCACATTTTTAATTTATCTATAAATTAGATACATATTGAAAATTATTAACTTTTATTGCTTCATATTATTGGCTCAATATTTCAATTTCCACTTTTAGGAATTTAATATTTTTTATTTTATAGTTGATACTTATTTCCTTCAAAGGAGTTAACATTGTTGTTTTCTTCTATTTAGACCTCACATTCTAACCCTTTTTTATTTTATTGTAATAGTTTAAATATTAATGATTGGACATCCCTTTTTAAATGCAAGGGTGAGCCTCAATAATTATGGTTAAGGTTAGATAGGTCAAATAGATATCTTGGGAAAATATATTTTTATATATTAGATTATAAGAGAGGAAAAGAGATTGAAATTGCACTTTTATTGATGGCCAAGTCTGACATTGTATGATGTATTAGATAGGACTGAGGGAATTTCATTGTACAATGTATTAATTTATTTTAATATTTTTATTATGTAATCCCTATGGATCGTGGTTTACCTTATTATGATTTAACCTAAAGCCCTCTTATATGTAAAAAAATTATTATGTATTTGAGTTTTTGGTATTGGGATAGATAATGACCCTCCCAATCCTATTTGATTATCAAAGTGTTGTGAATTTTTTTTATAGATATAGTGATTATTTATGGTGTCTATGAGTGCCCACCATCTCTCTCTATTTTTCATTCTTATTTTCACTTTCTATATACAATTTTATTGGATGGATTGCTTTTTGTTTATTTCTAAAAAATATTGTGAATTCCAACATGGTTTTGGAGTAGGTATGAAGCTACCTCACTTGGTCATGCAAAAACATTGTTCGAAGCCTCCAATTTTTCTTTTAAATGAAAGGGCAATTATCTTCTTATAATCTCATTTGCTATTTTTGCATAAGAGGTAAATATTATGTACATATTTTTTAATCTATGGATCAAAACATTTTGGAGGTTCTCCACTATGTTTTTAGAGATCCAATTTAGATGATAAGATGCAAAAGACTTGTTGTTGAAAGGATACAAAGACCTTGGTTTAAAGTTCTCCCACATTGCTAATTTTGTTGTGTAAAATTTAAACTTGAGCCATGTTCCTTCATGTGTCTTACCCTTGGCTTGGTGGCCTTATGATAGAGAGTGCATGTCATATTTCCTTGGAGGAAAAGGACATGCTCTATCATATCATATAGGATGACCATTATGGGTAGAATAAGATGTCCAAAAGCTCTCCAAATATTATATACTAAGTTTGAGTTACCATAGGAGTCATTTTTGGTAATGGTATATACATGCTTTACTAAGGGTATTTGGAGTTCTAGTATTGAATCTAAATATGGTCATTCCTATCTAAATGTGGTCATGGCATGGTGGTATAAAGACTACTTTGATAAGGATAGGACATAGGATCGAGTCACATCCATCCTCCTTTTTGTGTAGAATGAGCCTACGATTATTTTCTATGGGGGATCCATATGTTTATTCACCATTATAAGGCTTGCCTAAATGGATAGTAGAGATATCTTTGAGAAAGTAGACATGGCCTCAAACATCACACTAGTCTTTTCTATCATCAAAAATAGAAAGTGTGGCATATTAGAAGGTGTTTCATAATTTTACTTCTTGTTTGTGGTATGGATGAAGCAACTAGCATGCTTTGTTCTTTACAAGAAAGACTAAGATTTGAATCCCTTTAATCTTCTTTGAACATTCTAAAATATTTGGTAGATATGAAACTGATATGGTGGCCAATGTGGCCTTCTTTCATGCCATGTTAAACCGTTTTTTACCTATATATAACAAATAGACTAATAAAATTGAGGCAATTGTTATATTTGTATGTGATGAAAAAGGTGGAAGACACTAGTGAATCATAGATCAAAAACTAGAAGCAGGTAGTTGGATACCCTTTTTCGAAGGTCTAGAGCTTTATTTTTTATTTTTTGGGGTCCATTAGGGATTTTTTTGAAAGCCATAAATTTTGCATACAAAAGCATTTTTAGCCTATTTTTTTCAAATTGCATAATTTTTCAAGTTCTAAATACTAGTAGTATGAGATATAGACTTGTTGTGGTGTTAGGGGTAAAATTATGTAAGATGAATCACAAATCCCTAGTTACTTGTCTTAATGAGTAAAATTATATTTTTTGGTCAACCTAAATGATTGGCCTATTATATAGTGAGAACATGTCATGCATATTTCAAGAGGATAAAGCAATTGCTTTTGATGAAGAAACTCAACGTCAAAGAGAAGAGGATTTTAGTCTATTTTCCTTACTAATTGAACCAAAATTACTCTTTTAACATCAAAGAGGAGAGTGACCATATCAAAGTATGGTCAAAACTACATGATCATTTTAGGAAAGTAAATACTATTGAAGTAAGTCACTTGGAGTTGAAGCTTTCCTCTCTAAAATTAGTTGATTTTGATAATTTTGAGGATAATATTGTGAGATTCAAGGTTTTGATAATAGATATTGCATCTTCTAGAGGCAAAAAAAAAGATGATGTAGAATGTGTAAAGATCATCCTTGATAATCTATCCTCCTCTTAGATATTGAAATTAATAGTTTATATGATTCCTATGTTCTTGGAATCCCAAAAGACTCTTACTCTTGATCAAATTTTTCTCTCCTAGTTCAATTTTAGGTGGCAATGCAAAATTATGGTGGGACTCCACAAATACAGGATCACACAAAGGAATTCAAATCTAATAAGGATTAAGAACCAAGGGTTCAAGGGCTAAAATAAATCTTCAAATGATTCAAATACCATTTACAAATACTATAAGAGGGAGGGATATCCAATGAAGAATTGTTTGCTAAATTGCAAAGGATTGAAATTGAGTTTCTAAAGATCAATGGACATCTTCCAAATGATGAGGGAGATTATGAATAATTTGCCTCAACTACCAATCCACTATAGATCCATTATGGGGGAAGATATTATCATCACTAACGTGTTCTCTCCTTAACCTCTTAGTTTAGATTATGGTGGGGTGTTGAAATTATAATTTGATTCATGGCTAAGACCAACATTGTATGATGTATTGGATAGACCTAAGAGCATTTTATTATATAATATATTAATCATTATAATATTTTATGATGTAATCCATGTGTTATATTTAACATTATTATGGTTAAACCCTCTTTATAACTTATAATTAACCATAATACCTCTTAATTTGTTGTCTTAGGCTAAATTAATTATGCATTTAGGGTTTTGGTACTGGTATAAATCTGCCCTCCTACTCCTCATTGACTATTGGAGTGTTGTGTAATCATATCTATGGATATAGTGATTATTTATGGTGCCTATGGGTTCCCAATATCTCTCTCTTTTGTCATTTTCACTTTTTGTATAAGATTTGAGTGGACAATATGGTTCTATTTATTTTTGGAAAATATTATGAATTCCAATAGGAGTCCTAAAAAATTATATTATATAGAGCATTTTTCACTAAGGAGGTTGAGCCCTCAAAGCTGCTTTTGATGAGGAATTTCCTCTTGAAGTAGCCTATGATACTTTATAAACTCTTCAATGTGATTAATAAAATAGTTATTGTTTGTGTTTATTTGACAAAATTGTGTTTCTATATAGATTTATTTTTGGTTCTAATTAACTATGTGGTAACAATCCTTACATCTTCTTTAAGATTAGTATGAGTGGGTTTTTATTTATCAATTTTTTTAAATTATCTATTTTTTTTGCACTTATTGACTTTCTTAGTATTTGATGCCCTATTTCATACCTTCCATATTTTGGATTCAATGTCTTTCATTTTCTAAAGATTACTATGGTCATCATTAACCATACTATATATCTTACTAACTATCCATATCTTATCCTTTGCTAGAAACTTGATTATATCATATAATGGCATTTGTCATAGTGTCTTCAAAATACATTTGAGCTGATGGATTGCTAGAGTTCTTTGTGATAAAGAAGGTAATATGGAATTTTATTTTATTTTGTATATGTGAGATAATGATTAGCTTAATATTTCAACTACTAGAAAAGGTACAAAATTAAATGCAATTCAATAATGGATTCCTTTATAATTTTCTAAACATTTATCACTATGTCATAGATACATGGAAAATTGTCAATTCCAATTTCAAGCACCAAACATAAGGTATATATTGCTTATTTCCTTTTTAGGTTTATGGATATAAATAAAGAGAGCATACTAATTGAGGTTAATAATTTATAGTCATACTTCTTGTTGTTTTCCCTTTTGATCAAGACATCTTGAGGTTAGGATCATCACCATTCAAGATCAAAAATACCTTTGAGGTCCATAAGATAGTCCTAGGATTGTTGCAAATCATGTAATGTTATCATTTTCTACATTGTAGAAAGCATCATAACTCTTTATTAAGATCATAGTGTAGACATGAAAAATTGACCCATCATATTACCTTAGAATACTTTAGGAGGCCATTAAGATTTCTAGGGTCAAGTTTGGCATTTTTTCTCTTGTTTTTCTTAACCTTGACCAAATCCACACCTAGTAAGTTACGGGATGCGAATTCAACAAATTTAGGATTTTCATGAGAAAAACCCAAGTTTTAGACCAACCCTTTAGGGCGTCGGCTCAATAAAGGTTAACCCTCTATTTCATCTATAAATACAAGATTGTATTCCCATTTTGCAATGAAGAGAAAATATAAGGGATCGATTGAAATATTCATGCTATCTTAAGTATCTTCTTATGCAATCTTCTTCTGAAGCTTTTGGTGTTCTTGTGGTGCTTTGTTGTTGGTGTGTTCCTTGTAAATTTGTAAGTGGAGGAGATATTGATGATAGTTTATCTTTTTGAAGGAGGATAGGTCTTCCACATTTGTCCTTGCCTCTTCCACAAGGTCACTAGGTTGTTTATTTTCATTCACTAGCTTGCTTACTTTATTTCATTCTATGTTTTTATCATTTTTAGGATTTGATTAGGGTTTTAAACCCTCTTGTGCAAATTCATGCTCCATATGCTACAAGGCATGAATTTGATGAAAGCATTTATTTTTCCCATCGGGTGCTCTGCATTTATTTTGGTGCTATTACCGAATCCATGCTCGGTATCCTAAAAGGTGTGAATTCAATATAGTTAAGTTTTGGGATGAATGGTCATCCCAAAACCCTAGGGCTTCATTTTGCATGCCCTCTATATTATATTCTATCTCTATTATGTTCTATTTTAAATTGTAATATTTTTGTTTCACTTGCATTTCATATTTGTTTAGCTTGGGGGTAATTACTTGTTTTCAAATCCTAGCTTTCAAATTTGCATTTTTCAAGTATTGCATCTATTCTATTTGTGCTTTATTCATTGTTTCATGTTTGCATATTTTATTGTGTTTGTTCCAAAGGTCAAATATCATTTTATTATGAATGGTAAACTAAAAAGACCAAGGGGACTTGATTGTTGCACCTCCAAGCTCAGTATGATTGTTGCACCTCCAAGCTCAGTATTTCTAGTCTTTTGTGAAGCTATTTTGTAGCTTTAGAAGTTGTTGGATATTCTGGATGAAATACAAAGCTTGGATCAAATACTGAAATCAGATAAGTTCCCTTGATAAAGTTGTTAGGTTGTGTGTTGTTCACTTTTATCATTTCTGTTCACAACCTAGATTAAGTAAAAGAAAAATATCTAATTGCTTTATAGGAATTTGAAAGAATAAGAGCATATAGTATGGATCTAGAGTTTAAGACTTGTTTGTGCAGTTCACTTGTTCCCATGCTTAAAAGAGAAAATTAATTTCATTTCTTGCAACCTAGGGTTAGGGATCATTGAATTAAAGAATCATAATAGGGTAAGACATTGTCTTCTTGCATATTGTGTGTTTTGCATCATTTATTCCTTTTCATAGTTTAGCATAGAAAGGCCAAACATAGGTGATCACTTAATTGATACATCAAAAATTTCCACCCCAAACTTGGAGTGAGTCCTAAAACCATTCTTGGTGAATATGTCATTTCGTGTCCCCGAGTGTATAATATAATACACCCCCATGGTTTACCTTGGCTCCCAATGGATCCAGTCAAGAATTGTATGTGATAGTGTAGTTTTCCCCCTCTACATATTTGGTGAACTCAACATGAAGCACACATATTAGTGTCCAAGATAGAAATCCTCTTTGTATTTTCTTGAAAAATTTAAACAAGACCACTAATCTTACTTGTTTAGATTAGAGAAAATTAAAAGCATCTTAAGAATCTTCTTGTGTATCTTTCCTTGGTTTTATCCTCTATGTTTTTTCTTCTTCTAATGGCTTCATTCCTTAGAAGTCAATGAAGGCATCTAGAATCTGGTCAAATTCCTCAATAAGATGATTAGTTTGATAGAAAGAATCCTAACCTTGATGCAAAAGAGCAAGAACATGTTGAAATTGATACTAACTATGATCCCTTTGAAGGGCCTAATGGTGGCTTCACTTTTACATCAATTTATCATTTATGAGGTTTCATAAAATTCTAGAGAGACTTTGATTAGAGTTATGGATGAGGAGGCCCAACTTGAAAGAGGTGAGGTACCTCCTCCTCCTACCATATCTCCTAGGAATGTTCATAACAACCCCTTATTTGAATATTTACATCATGGTAATATTGTTCATAACCCAACATATGCTACTACTATGACCACCAACATTGGAGGAATTCCATGAATCCCTTCAACTAGTAGTACATATCCAGATTATATTCAATTTCCTCCTCATTTATCTAATCTCAATATCTATGCTTCTATTCCATAGAATGTTAGTTATCATCCACATCAAGATACCATATATCATAACCCATATCATATCAGTGTCAATACCTCCAATATTAGCCAATTTTCCTTTCAACAACCTACCTATACCCCACCCCTAGGGAACCTAAGGATATTGTACAAAAATCCTAAAATGCAAAGTTTAACAAGTGTGGTGAAACAATTGGTTTCAAGAGTTGATATGATTCAACTGCATTGTTTCACCTACTATAGATAAATGTGCAACCAACCCTTAGACCCTATTGTTACCTCTAGGCCCTATCCCAAGTATTTTTTAATGCTGGTTTTGCCTATCTATAAGGGAACAAAATATCCCATTAAACATTTAAGAATGTTCAAGATAATATGCCATGATAATATATATGATGACATTTTGTTACTAAATATGTTTCCTAAGAGCCTTGGTGGTATGGCATTAGAGTGGTATTATCAACTACCTAATCATTCTTTGAGGAATTTTGAAGAGACAACTAAAATGTTTGTTCAACAATTTAGTGCTTATGTTGAAAAAAATATGACTATGAAATATGTCTATATGTTGAAACAAGCTAAGGATGAAAGTTTTTTAGAGTTTCTATCTCATTGGAGGAGTCTAGTTGGACACTTGAGATATACCTTACCTCCTTGAGAGATGCTTGATATATTTATTAAAAATTTACAAGAACAACTATCTTATGAATTGGAAACAACAACCATCACATATTTTGAACAAGCAATAGATCTGGTAAGAAGGGTAGAGCAAGCCCTTATTTGAAGAGGATAGTTTAAAGTAAAAGAAGGGCCACTAAAACTCATTATAAGAAAAATCATGTAGTTGGTGATGGGGTAATGGATATTAGACTTGTTAAAAATGTTATTAACATCCTATAAAATATGGTGCTTCACTAGCCTAAGAAACCCCTATTAAGAACTTTTACAAGACTCAACATACCTATGAATGTGGTACTACAACAACTTTTGGAAGCTAAGATGATTGAGTTACCTCCCATAAGATAACCTGATACCACGACTGATCCGTATAAGTCCGGTCAGTATTGTGAGTATCATAGAGTGGAGGGGCATATGACAAACTCAGGTAAGAGGTTGAAACATGTGGTCCATGACCTAATTTATGAGGGTATCTTTGTTATAGAAGGTTCCCAACCCAACACTCCAAAAAACAATCAATTTTCTACTCAACAAGCACCCACAACTAATCAAGACATTAGAATCTTCCAAGATCCTCTCCCTAAGCATGGTCAGTCGATAACTAATCAAGTGTCATATCAGAATGTGCCCCTTCCCTATAATAATATGGTTAGTATGATAGAAATAACTACAAGGAAACAAACATAGAATCAACTGACTCAACATTTTCATTAGGAGATGAGCTCTTCATCCAACCCACCTTAGTTTTGAA
The DNA here is from genome assembly GCA_028583015.1 of Wollemia nobilis. NCBI lineage: Eukaryota > Viridiplantae > Streptophyta > Pinopsida > Araucariales > Araucariaceae > Wollemia > Wollemia nobilis. The sequence goes on along the minus strand of JAQPPZ010016946.1, from coordinate 17,419,068 downwards.
GAATACCCAAAAATGAGCACAAGGTTAGAAAACCTACTTTTAGTGTTGAAGCTACAATCTAAATTCTCCTTTGACATTCAACAACAGTTAGCTAGTACCCCAACCAAGATATTTGATGCAGGAGCCTATCTTTAGAGGGTTTTTTTTAAAAGAAGTTTTAAAGTAATTTTTTTATTACTCAAAATGGAATTATTTGACGCAAAATATAATTTTCCGAAAATGATAATTACTAAAAAAGACAAATTTTTATGAAAAAATAATTTTTTGAAAATAGTAATTACTTAAAAAGGCATTTTTTGGTGGAAAAATCAATTTGCCAAAAATAGTAATTTTATTTATTTTTAGGGTTTTCTTTTAGGGTTTCTTTTAGGGCTTCAAGTTTTAGGGTTTTATTTTAGGGTTTCTTTGGGGATATATATTCCCTTGGTATTGCATTGTAAAAGGGGAAGTGAATCTAGGAATGAGAAAATAAGATATTTATTGGTTTATTTCCATGTATTATAGTTTTTATGTGAATGGAGGGTTTTATTGATTATTTTCATTTATTGCAGTTTTTATGTAAATGGAGGGTTTTACATATTATTTTCATTTATCACAGTTTTTATGTAATGGGAGGTATTTTGTTTTGACCTCTTGTAGTTGGATTTACATCATTTGGTATTAGAGCAAGTTGGATCTTGTTGGGAGGAGAAAAGAGAAGAAAAAAAAGAGAAAATGAGAGGAGAGCAAAGAGGCTCAAAAAAAAAAAATTGGCACTTTGTGCAGTGCTTGTAGAAGGTTTGTAAAACCTTGGAGACAAAAATTGGCACTCTATGTAAGTGCTTGCAGGAGGTTTTTTTATGTAAAAGCCTTAGAGAAAGAGATTGGCACTTTGTGTAGTGCTTGTAGAAGGTTTGTAAAACCTTGGAGAAAGAAATTGACACTCTGTGTAAGTGCTTGTAGGAGGTTTTTTTATATAAAACCTCAAAGGAGGAATTGACACTTTGTGTAGTGCTTGTAGAAGGTTTGTAAAACCTTAAAGAAATAAATTGGCACTCTATGTAGTGCTTGCAGGAGGTTTTTTTTTATTAAAAACCTCAGAGGGAAGAATTGACACTTTGTGTAGTGCTTGCAGGAGGTTTGCTATTTTAAAACCTTGAAGGAATAAATTGGCACTATGTGTAGTGCTTGCAAGAGGTTTGAGATATAAAACCTTAGAAGGATATTGGTACTTTGAGGAGTACTTGTAGATGTGTGGCACTCTATGGAGAGCGATTATGAGTTTGATCGGAGGAACTCGCAGGAGTAGAGTTCTTTTCAACCAAAGGAGAATGATGCAGGAGCCTATCTTTAGAGGGTTTTTTTTAAAAGAAGTTTTAAAGTAATTTTTTTATTACTCAAAATGGAATTATTTGATGCAAAATATAATTTTCCAAAAATGATAATTACTAAAAAAGGTAATTTTTTATGAAAAAATATTTTGCCGAAAATAGTAATTACTTAAAAAGGCATTTTTGGTTGGAAAAATAAATTTGCCGAAAATAGTAATTTTTTTATTTTTAGGGTTTTAAGCTTTAGGGTTTTCTTTTAGGGTTTCTTTGGGGATATATATTCCCTTGGTATTGCATTGTAAAAGGGGAAGTGAATCCAAGAATGAGAAAATAAGATATTTATTGGTTTATTTCCATGTATTATAGTGAATGGAGGGTTTTACTGATTATTTCTATTTATTGCAGTTTTTATGTAAATGGAGGGTTTTACATATTATTTTCATTTATCACAGTTTTTATGTAATGAGAGGTATTTTGTTTTGACCTCTTGCAGCTGGATTTACATCAATATCTCTCTTAGAGATTTTACAAACTTCTCCTATTCATATGGAAGCTTTGTTAAAACTCCTAAGACAACAATCTATTCCTCAAGACATTTCCCCTAGTGTTATGGATAATGTTATAAGCTCTATTGGAGTACATCATATCACATTCTTGAATGATGATATTTCTTCCTTAAACCTACGAGGAGATTATTTCCTCTACATTATTGCATTTATTGTGGAAATTTTTATCAAGCAAATTCTAATTGATAATGGTTCTTCCCTCAGTTTATGCACTTGTCAATTCTTCCAAAATTTTGTATTAAAAGAGGAAGATTTAATAAAATTTGATATCATCATCAAATCTTTCAACAATGAATCCCAAGAGTCTTGCAACATTATATCTCTCTCACTTAGGATCAAATATAAGATCTTATATACCTTGTTATATGTGGTGTCTTACCCTGCATATTTTAATCTTCTCCTCAAGCATCCTTGGATTCATGTGATGAGGGAAATCCCTTCTAATTTTCATCAATGTTTGAAGTTTGAATCTAAGAATCAATTGGTCACTATTTAGGGCAATCCTCACCCATTCAAATATTGTTTGATGGTTGAGCAAGCTCAATCCGGTATCAATCTATGACTATCAATTTCCTCATCTCACATAACTAAATAACATGAAAAATATAAAAGTGAGTGAGGAACTCATAATCAATGTTTCATCACATGATCAAGATAATCTATTTCTCAAAAGCCTCTTCTAGATCTTGCCAACTTGCCACCTTCACCAAGGACTATGGGTTTACCTTGTAATAAGGGTGAAGCTATACACATTGGCACGTACACATTTATATTCATAGGTACGTCCCCAAAAGAAAAAAATATGATAGCAATCCTTGTCTTGTTGAGCATTCTTTTACCCATTGTTACCTATCCAATGGTTACCCGCTTCCCAATAAAATTCTATCTAGCATGGGATATGTAGGTAAAGGTTTGGGGATATGACAGAAGGGTATTCAAGATCCCCTGGATGTTGAGATTTGGCCTGGGATTTGTGGCGTAGGCTTTATTCCTAATAAAAACCAACCTTTACCCTTTGATAATTATGATCATTTAATTACTTATGCTGAACATTTAGATCGTCAAAGCTTGGAGTGAAGTGATGAGGATAAGGAACCCCCTTATTCTTTAGATATTTTATTTTGCAATATGGTAACCATTGCGTATCCTAAGTCTAGTGCAATCCCAAAGAAGTGCGCTAAAAGGAATACCCCTTGTGATATAGCTCATGAGGATATCTATTGGAATAGCTCCTCCTTTGTAAGGTCTATCCCTCGTGTTATGCCTATTGAGTCTTCTTGTTCTCAAGGAGACCCTATTACTCTATCTTATAGAGATCTTATGAAGTTGGGAATCATTTCCCATTTCATCAAAAAGGATGGTATAGTTAGAGTTTACACTGAATTTCATGCAACATATCTCAAAGAATGTACTATGGGTGATCCCCTTCGTGAAGAGAATCATAAATGTATCCTCCATTGTAGTCCTTTTTTTGATGGGTCAGATCCTTGCACCACCATAATGTTTTTTAAAATAGGTGGCACACTCTGAATTTGTGTCAAATTTAAGAACCAATGAATTTAATTTAAATTTCCAATATATATAACCATACAAGCATAAAATCCTATGCATGATTTTATATTTCCATCTAGTTTAGTTCACCTCTTGCATCTAGTTTTCTTGATTCATACTACATGATTGCCTATCATATTTTGCATGTTTGCTTGACATTCTATTCCACTTGCATTTTGCTTGTTATATCAATTACATTATTGCTTGTTCATACTTTCATGACTGCTTGATCATATGGATTCTTAGGGATTTCATGACAATAGCCAGTGATGACACCTAGTTAGGTCATAGCTCACATGAATTGCACTCACACTAGAGCTATGATACCTAGAGAATCCCAAACCTAGGTCTCATTTCTATGCATTTTTCATCATTGCATTCATCCATACCATCTTCTCTCATTTTTCTTATTCTCTTATATCCCTTGACCTTGAAAGTTTTCATTGCTTCTATCTCACCAAGTCAAGGGATATAGTTTTTTTTTTCTAGTGTGTATTTGTTCTTTGCATGTTTTTCTTGCTTTTCTTTTTCAAGACAAGGATATACATTTTTATCCATTTACTCTCTTCTTATAACAAAAACACACACTCACATCTTGTTGTGCTTAGTTCTACTTTTTTCATACACTTTTTTTTACATACCACACCCCTATAAAGTAGTACTTGCTTGGTCAAATCAATTGCATAATCTTAGCACCCCATAATGGATATCTTCATGGTCACAAGTGAGGGGTAGCCTCAATTTGACCATTTGCAAGTATACTTCCTAGTAGGTATATCTATTTTTCTCTTTGGCCATCTTAGCGAGCACTACACCCATAGTGAGTATTGCTCCACACTTTTCCATATTTTTTGAGCGTAGCCCATCCTTTAACGGATAGCTTCATGGACACACATGAGGGGTAGCCTCCATATCGGTAATTTATGAGCATACATCCTTGTAGGATTCCATTTTTTTTTTCTTCTTTGATTTGACCTTTCAAAGCTTTGTTTTCTTCATCTTCTCCTTCTTCTCTTCTTTTTCCTTCATTTCTTTTGTTCATCCACTCATTCGTGCATTTCATGTCATATTGCATTAATTTAAGGTTGCATTTAGAATCATACATACATTATGCATTACATTCATTGTCTTTGTAATCATCATCCATAACAAATTTTAAAAAACACTTACCAAAAATATAATGCACACATATTTTAACATAATATAATAAAACTGTAGCATGATATTAATTGATTAGTAGAAAATACATGTTAGCTGGGTTAGTGCACCATAGTCCAAGCCTAGTGCACTCAACCCTCTCCCTAGGGATACACACCATAATCCAAAATTAGCATGTCACCCTGAGCCTAGCCCTAGCCCTAGCTCTATGATCCTATCTTGTTCGCTCTGCTTGTTGATGGTGGTGGGGTATGTTCATGAACTATGTAGCTATCCATGAGCAAGACCACAACCAACTCTATGACTGAAGGGAGGCTAGTGACTACACCCTTTGGTCCATCGACATAATCTAGAATTAAAATCCTAGAAGGTCTCCCTCTATATCGGTCTATCTCGATCCTCCTCTACCCTCTATAATTGCTTCTATAGAAGATGGACCCCCTTACCTGGTTGGATGCTCATCATAGTAGCCATCCCCTCTACCCAGGCCCACTGGTGCTCTTGCTCTAGCTAGTTCATCTCTCCCTTGAGGTAGCTCACCTCAGCCCTCACCACATCCCTCTCTATAGTAACCTGGTCTAGTTATGCTTAGAGAGTGTTTATCTTCCCCTACATGGTGGTCGCTCTATCTGGTAGTCTCATTGAGTCTCCCTAGCCTACCACCCTACTAGATCCTACTTGTGTAACCATGGGGACACCTCTAGTTGTTCTCCTTGTCCCTGATCCAAAGAGAGTGATGGTGGTCCTCATGGTGATCACCACTTCTACCTATACCTATAACCTATCCTGCATAGGAGGCTATGACATCTTCTCTTATCGCTCTGCTATGCATTGAATAGTCTCTTAAAGCACCATCTACACTTATCAACCCATGAATTGGCACCTCTACATTAGCACTAGTGGGGATATCCTTGGGGGTAGAATCCCCCTATACCATATTTTGTATTCAAGGGCTACCTTGGCATCATCAACTCTAGGATAAATATAGAGGGGATCGTCCAAATCCTTCTTTGTAAACATAACCACCTTAGGGTTCCCTTCGACACTAGATGGATCCCTCCTCACCCTCTGGTACTAGTAGTCCCCAAAATTTGGTATCTCCTAGAGAATATTTAACTGTCACTATACTCGATCAAAATGGTATAGCTCTAGCTCATCTCTCATTGTGGTGACCCACTAGATCCTCATAACCTAAGCCAACTCCTCTCTATCCTTGTCCTACCCAGGGTGTATATGCTATAGCCACCATATGATCTAATGGTCACATAGCTTATGTACTACCCATATCCTTAGTGGTAGAATACCTATGTATGCTCCTTGTGTATGTTATAGGTCTCAAGACCAATTGTACCCTTCTAGTCACTCTAGGTCAAGCAGTAGCTCTAGTAGTGCATCTAACCTCTTGGTGGTGATGTTATCTCAACACCACACCTGGAGCAATGTTGTGTAGACTAGTCTTATGTATCATTTATTCATGATGTTTTACAATGTCCTATACAAACAAGCTAGCATATACATATCCCATGTGAAGTGCACCTTCTAGTCTCACATATCTACTACTACTCCCGCAATTTCCCATGGTAGGTGTTGCCAACTCATGTGGTACACTAGAAATTCTACCAAAACCCCATAAAGCATAGTCATCAGTTCTCCAATCCCCTATCACCACAATAAAACATCAACATGGAATCCACTCTTGCAGATCTCATATGATGGGTCCCTCGTCAATCTCTTCATTGTCATCCAAGCTACCTATGCCCTATAAATCATCCTCCCCTGATGAGGATCCTCAAGATCCACCACACAACCTTTAGTGTGATGGTTATCTCTCTCATTGATAGCCAAAATGTGGATGACTCTAGATACCACCGCTCTACCAACGTAGTAAGTAGCACTTTGAGAGCCTCTACCTAGGGTATCTCTACTAAGTGCAACAACCCCACCATTCCTAGCATCCATATATATGTTGTTGTGAGCTCTTGGAGTGCCCCATTAAGGGTAGTCAACCACCATTCCCTACTCTCAAGGACATCATGCTACAATAAAAAAGTAATAAAAATATAAAAAAAATTCAACATAAAACACTAAAAAGTAGCATAATTCTTTTTTTGTTGTTTTTTATTGAATCCATGTCTCGTGTCCTAAAATACATAGATTCATGAATAAATACCCTTTATGGTATGGGGTGTAGATTCAATTATCGCTAGGGCTGACTAGATACATGGGTGACCATCAAATCCATGCCTAGGTTCGACACGGTGATTTTGTAAAAATCATCAAAAAATGCTAAAAATTCATAAAAGAAAGCTAAAATGAATTAAATCAATTTTCAAGTAGAGATTATAGCTCTTACCCATGCCTTGTCTACTACTACACCGACCTTGTCCCTCGCATCTACCACTCGATGTGTGGGAAGCCCCATATTCTTTTCTCTAGAGCTCTTTCTGCTTTCTTTTGTAGTGAAAATGAATTAGGGTTTTCACCCCTTTTTGCTTTTTATTCCTCTTTTTCATTTCTCTCTTTTCACTTTTTCATCATTTTTGCTCTCTTTTCTTATGAGTCTATCATTTCGAGTTTCCATAGGAATTTTACATTTCTTTCAAAACTCAAGGGGGCACCATGGCCTGAGAGGCATTGATGCCCCTAATGCCTTGATTTGCATGCAAATATTCTAGAATAACACTATTTTTTGTACCACCACTTTATTTCTTGTGTTTACCATTATTTTCACCCATAGGGGTCTACATATTTTTTGATGCATTTATTAGGCCATAAATGCACCAAAGAGAGGACAAAATGTAGACACAAAAAATTGACCTACCAAAGTGAGTAATTTTTCCTTGGAATCCTTTAGGAGGCCATCAAGCTTGCTAGGATCAAGTTTGGATTATTTTCTCTTGCTTTTGTCTTGTTTTTCTTAACCTTGACGGAATCCATGATCGATAAGTTATGGGGCATGGATTTGGTAAATTTAGAATTTTTGTGAGAAAAACCTAAGTTTTAGACCGACCCTTTAGGGTGTTAGCTCAATCAAGGTTAAGTCTTTGTTTTTCCTACATTTTAACACTCCAATTCCTCTATAAATATAAGATTGGATTCCCTTTTTGCAACAAAGAGAAAACATAAGGGATCAATTGAAATCTTCACATGATATTAAGTATATTCTTGTGCAATATTATTTTGAAGCTTTTGGTGTTCCTATGGTGCTCTACTGTTGGTGTGTTCCTTATGACTTTGCAAGTGGAGGAGATCTTGATGACAATTTGTCTTCTTGAAGGAAGAGAGGTCTTCCACCTTCGTCCTTGCCTCTTCCGCAAGGTCACCAGATTGTTTATTTTTATTCACTAGCTTGCTTACTTAATTTTATTCTATGTTTTTATCATTTTTGGTCTTTGTTTAGGGTTTTAAACCCTCTTGTGTGAATGTGCACCCTATTTTATACAAGGTATAGATTCAACAAAAGCCTTTCTTTCACTCGTCGGGCACTCTGCATCCATTTCGATGTTGTTACCGAATCTACACTGAGTATCCTACAAGGTATAGATTCAGTCTAGTTAAATTTTGGGAATATTGTTCATGTCATACCCCACTTTGGGAAAGATTTTGACTTGATAGACTATGTATCGATGAATGACTAATATATGTCTGGTTAAATGCTTTGAATTATTATTGCATTACTTATAATGATTTATCTTGAAGAATATGATACTACTAATATGTTGTCGATGTGCAACATCAAGTACATCCATAGGTGGAAGTAGAATCGACCATCAAGGATGGGGTACTTAAAAAGGGAAGTGATGATTCAAACAGCTCAGGGTAACATGGATAACTACCCTCATATAGGTATGCATTATTGCTTTAGGGGTAATCATCAACAATCCAACCATATAGAGCCAAAGTAGATAGCCTAAAAGCTATCATAAATTCTCTGATTGAGATGGGTGACTGGGTTGATGGTAAATCTCCCACCTTATTTGATACATTTGATTGTTCATATTGTCTGATTTTTTGCTGTGTAAAAATGTTTGGCCAAGGAACTCCATCGAAAAAAGGATTAATGGACATAGAGGGTCCATTATCCCAAATATGGTTGAATATACCATACTAAAGGTTGATATTAGTATGGGTATATAATTTAAAAATAATAAATGTTTTTTTTTTTTAAATAAAATGGAATATATTTTAATGATAAATGAATTTTATTGTTCTAAGGGGGACAACGCAATGGTTCAGGATTTGGCTCTTCTTCTAGAGGCCCATGGTTCAAACCACGGTGTGGGCGAGTTTGTGAGGGGGTGGGGTGTGTGGTGGTTGTGTGTTAAATTCCCTATTGATCAGCATAGCTCTCAGCTTTACAAGGGGTCATGGTTGGGAAGAGACTGCTTAGCCATGTGTGTTGGGGTAGGGGTTTCTTAGACTAACCAAATAAAAAAATAAATAAATGAATTTTACTTAAATAATTAGAATATTTATTATTTTAAATAAGAAATGAATTTTATTCTTAAAATTAAATAAAATATATTTTTATTTAAATAATAAGTGAGTTTTTTTTTTTGGTAATTATTATAGTAGATTAAAAAAGGGTTTTTATAGAGGATCCCAAAACCTTATGTACAAAATCAGCCTTGCATCATGCCTCCTGGCTTTATGTATAAGCCTATTACAGAAAACGTAACCCCTAAAAAAAACCTGATTACATAAGCAATGGGCCTAGGGCATCAATCCCTTGAAACTGAACACCAAAACAGAAATCCCGCCCAACGGTAACAGTAAGCATGAAACAATCCCTGTCAGCGGGAAACAGACAAATAAGAAAGGAAGTAGTTTTGGAGATCTCGCCCAGCGGGGAGTAGCCAAAAACCACCATCGAGAAGATCCCGCCCAGCAGGAAGAAAAGAAAAACCGTTACAATAAAATCCCACCTCGTGGGAAGCAGTCAAAACCATCACAAACAGTCCCGCCTAGCGGGAAGCAACAGGGAAATCCCGCCATCCGGGAAACCAGCAAAAAATAAAGGATACCGCCTCGTGGGAAAACTGGTGGATTTGGCGGATCCCGCCCTGTGGAGAAACCATCCCGCCCACCGGGAAAACATTCCGTTCAGCGAGAGCCATCCTGCAGGAAGCCGACAGCCAGCACAGAGAGGATCCAGCCCATCAGGAAGTGACCAAAGAGTTGCACCACAAAGAACCCGCCTCGAGAAAATAGAAGAGGATCCCAGCAGTAGGGACCAAGAATCCCGTCCAAGCATAGAGCCCGTCGAGGATTCAAAAGAAAAAGGGGAAGCTGTCCAAACCCTAAACCATCACCTCCACCGCACCGAGAAACGCAGGGGACCAGATCCATGCGAATAACCTGCAAAAAACCCCAGGGGAAGCCCTGAGGGAAAAGGGAAGGGATCCCCAACCAAACAGGGATCCCTGGGAAGCACCAGTCCAAAAACACAACCAAAGAAACCCTAGCCGGCCGGGAGGGGCACAGATAGTGGAGAAGGATCTCCCCCAGGAGATCATCTGCAAAAAACCACTCCCCGGGAGGGATGACCTGGGTTGAGCTAGGAACTGGGCAGGAACCAAGAGCCATGGAAGGGGGAGCAAGGGAGGGACCAGAGCCCTCCCCTCTCTACTTTCTTCCAATAATAAGTGAGTTTTTATTTAAATAATTAGATTATATTATTTTAAAAAATAATTGATTTTATTAAAAATAATTGATATTAAATAATAAATGAAATTTATTTAGAATATTATATTTTAAATAATATTAGAGTTTATTTAATTAAAAAGAAAATTTACTTTTTAAGAAAAGAAAACAAGTGAAATGCATGCTATTATTTTTAGAATGTGCATACTTTATTATTAAAGAGAGAAATAAAGGCACGAGGCATTTTAATTTAAAAGGAGAAAACACGTTATAAAAACTTCTAGATGAAGCTTGGTAAATGATGACAAAATTTTAATGTTTTTAAAATTAAAGATCTTCTGCTACCTCCATAGATAAGGGAGACTTGAAGGCTGGCATATGGTAATTAATGAGAGTAGAGACTTTGGGGGAGAGGTAGATAGCTCTACCATGATAAGATGATCCCAAGGGAGAAAAGAGAAGGTTTGTAGGGGGTATGCTAGAGGTAAAGCTTGGAGAAGACAAGACTGGATAGGAGGACAAGAAGATTGAATAAAAGGATATCATCTGTTGTTTTCAGCCATATTAGGTTGGAAAGCTCAATATAAATGCATCCTTGTTTGTTGTTTGTTTGACTATCAATTTGATTTTCATCATGTAAAAGAATCGATCCTCGAGGCCTTGTTTTTGTCGATTAAAGTCATGTTCAAACTTATGCATATTAAGAGCAACAATATTTTTATAGAATGCATATATATTTATATATAATACCTAGAAAAAATTTCCTCGAGGCCGTTGCAATAAAACCCTATTTTGATCTTAGTAAAGAGACTATGTTTTGGTCTATGTGAGTGCTAGGTTAATGTTTTTTGAGATGCAATCAAGGAAGGTTTGTAGAAAGACCTTATGATCTTAGAATACCTAAGACAACCTCCATTATAGAGACTTAGATCTATCCCCTCGTGATTTAAATCAACCTGGCCCTGCGTGCTTCATTAATTAATTTTCCTTCTTATGTAAATTCCCCCCTATGAGCAAGTTTAACCTCCACCCTAGGCAGTAGAACCTCACAGTCACCACTCTAGTAGGCTTTGAATATGAAGGTTTTTTTGTAACCCATCTCCAGCATAGTTGTTAGGACCTTGTTTCCAACATCTTGGTAGATGCCCTACACGTAGGATGTAGTTTATGTTTGATAGATCTTAGATCAACCAATAAATGGGACCTAAGGGTCTATAAATTATAGTTGGAGCTCTCTTGGGAGGCTTAAGGCCTCTATGGACCAACCCATAGTGGTTGAAGTGCCATAGTCATGCTCGACCTCGCTCAGGTGGAAGCCTTTAAAAGAGGCTTTTGTGAGTATTGTCCCACATGGGACATGCTTGAGTGCCAATAGCCTATAAAAGGAGCAAAGATTCCTAGACTATTAGATCACCAGGTGGTTGTCAATGACCGAACCACCTAATGGTCAATCTAGTGTTATATAGAGGCACGATAACTATTCATCTTGTTTTGATAGTGTCATGTGTCTACTTGACCTCACCTTGTGGTTATAGTTTAGATGCTCGACACCTGTCTAGTTATTGTATGGTACAAAGTAGTTGAAATCCCATTTTGATCTCCATGAGATAAATAATCCCATCTCTATCATGCTAAGTATTTAGTGGAGGTTTAAAAGGATTATGCCTTTTTCTAGTGAGTGACCACCACTCGGTGGTTATGGTGGCCACCGAGCAGTGCTTACTACGTGCTAGTTGGCGATGCATGAGGCACGTGGTTGGTTTGATAGGTATAATATGACTATGGGAAAAAAAAGCCTCACATTTTATTAATTTGAGATTAAATAAGACCATTGGTTGTTTAAATCAAATAATTAATGAAAGAATATTGTTTTCATTTCAATAAAATAATATAGACTATAATAAAAGAAAGAATGTAGTTTACATTCAAATGAAAGAATATAGATTATTTTGAAAGAATATAGTTTGCATCAAATGAAAGAATATATATTTTTAGATTAATCAAATAATATAGATTGCATTTGAGTGAAAGAATATAGATTATAAAAGTAAAAGAACCATGAATTTCATATAAATAAATGATTATAGATTAAAAGTGTAGACACCTAAAACATGTCATTTTGAGGAGACTACCTATATGGACACCTTTGAAGACCATATGACTCACCTTGGGAAGCCCTAGGGCTTAACAATTATTGTCACCACTCAAACATTGGTAAAATTACCTTTTTTAGCTTGGATCATCCTACCCAAGGATAGCCTCTAGAGGCTATCCTACCCTAAGACGTCCAGTAGTCATGAACACCCTACCCTAGAATGGTCGTGTCTATAACAAAGAAAATTTTAGCATCAAGCAATGGTCTGAGCAATTGTGTGCCAATCGAGCATAACTGATTATTTATAACAGTTATTGGAAACCGTTTCTTGAGTCTAATCTCTTCTTGGCTTCTCAAGGAAGCCTTGGACTCCATCTAGGAATTCTATTTAAATGCACTCAGCCTTCATGGAAAATATAGTAATTTGATGACAACGAAGTGATGTCGGATTATACAATGAGAGATATCATACTCTCATAAGTAACAAAGTGCTTCCCAAATCCAACCACGGAGCCTCCAAGCATGCCAATGATGTACCTCAAATATTGATGGTTGAATTAGCATTCCTTGCATCATTCCCAACCCTTGCTCCGATGTTCAATTTTCATAATCAAGATGTTCTTCAATTGCATCCCTTGAACATTAATTCCTCCAAATCAAACCAGACATCATCATGTATCAATTAAAAGGAAATTATGCACATTTCAGTAGTCGCCTTGCCTCGAGGTGGCCTACAGGCATCGTCACCCTATCATAGAACGGTTAGTAGGCTAGACCGCTATGCCTTAGGATGACCTCCTGATAAGATCTATTTTACTATTTTTTTAATTACAATAGGTTTAGCAGTATTTTATTTTCTTTATAACATAGTTTAATTCTATTTATCATGCATTTGTTTATCATATTCCAACATTTCATTTCAATTTCTTTATCATGAATAAAGACCTCATCATTAGAGGCTCTTCAAATGCTACTAATGTCTTTTGAGTGTTCTTGTGTGTAGATTTTAGATCTTGGTAGGAGCTATCAACATGAATATTCATCAATATTTATCTCACATAGCGGAGGTCACAAGAAATTCTTTCCAAAATAAAATTTAAGGGTGTAAATATTTTGCGTGTTACACCTACCATATTTCTTGATTGTAAAATTGTATAAAATTGGTATCAAATCCCTAAGAGGGATATCATTGTAACCTCATTTTCAGGAGCATGATTCAATATTAATGAGAAGTCCACCATTATTTACTTCTTGTCTTCATCTTGATGGTTACATGATTTTGTTATTCAATTTGATTTCATGTAATTACATTATGTGTAAAATTTTTGTACACTACAATGGCAATCACAGCTGAAATTTGGCCATTTTTTGCAAATTTTGTTGCTAATTGTTACTTTTCTTGATTTTCTTAAATTATAGGTACCACCATTCTGGCCTGAGATGGTCACCAGTCACAACCATCCTATCCTAATATGACTTGTAGACTCTAGCATCCTACCTCAATATGGCCCCATAGTAGAGTTCAGAAAAGGTAGAAACAACACCTTCATAGGATGTAGGTTTCTCCTATAATTTTTTTGTACCTGTTTTTCCTACTTTCAGTACAAAAATGTAAAAATTTCATGCTTTAGAGAAATTTTAAAATAATTTTCAATTTAAAATAGTTTTTTGTGACCACTCCTAGGTCAGGTGGCCTCTATTTTTGACCACTTCTGGGTCAAGCAACCCCTATTTCTAACCACCCCTTTGTCAGAAGACCTCTGTTATAGATCGTACTACATAGAGATGGCCTCTCTCTACTTGTTGTGTGAATTGTGTGCTTACTACCTGTGCAAAGGCTGATATCATATTAGGGTTTTTTATTTTTAGTTTTTTGAAACTAAAATGTTTTTACTTAGGAATATGAAATCAAACATCATTTTTCATGCATTAGTAAAAATTCATTGAATGCTTTATGACTGCATTTAATTTTACATTAAATTAAAGCGAACCCTCACTCAACACACAATATATTAAACATCAATGAGTTGGAATTCACACCCAACCATTGATTAAGACCAATGAAGGTGGATTTCATCTTCGCCTCATTGGCTTGCATGTTCTGATTTCATACCTTATTTTTGGTCAAGGTCGGTTTAAGACCCTTCATAAGGTGAGGTATGGTAGGACCTGGGCTCCCTCATTGGGTTTGGAATTCATCACCAAATCTTGGTGGGTTTCACAGCTTGGACTTCATCACCAAGTCAGTGTGTGAGAGCATATAGGTAAAAACCCTAAACTAAGACAATTATCAACAAGAGCAAAACAATCAAGCAAAAGAGCAATAGCAACAACAAACATCAAACACACTAGATAGTATAGGACTCAAAGAAAAATTAAAGGAGATAACCATATTGTATACTTTGTTTGTTTCTTTACTATTTACATAATCAACATAAAATCCTACCATCCGATCTGGGACCTAATGATGAATGGTCCAGATTTACAAAGAAAAAATACATCTATTTTTGGCTTCACAATATGATATCAGAGCATGATCGTGGCCACTTGTGGGAAGATTTGAAGGACAACTTATCACTCTAAAATTAGTTAAGTTGAGAGGCAACATGAAGATAAAGCTTTCTAGACAAGGTTCTTCAGACCGACCAAGGGGTTAGCAAGCTTTTTATTCCTCAAAAAACAAATCATGAAAATTGGAGCTATAATGAAGAAGTTGTAATGGTTTTATCATTACTCTATTTTGAGTAATTTTTAAACCAAAAATAGAGAAAATAACACTAAAAAGTCATAAAAGCCCTAGAAAACCCCCAAAATCCTCAAATTTGTTTTGTTATCTTAGTTAGCCCCTTCTGCACTTTTCACTTAATTTTTGAGTCCTAACTCCTTATTTTCTTGAAATTCCTCAAATTTGTCATTTTCCACTAGCCCTTTTTGCCCAAATATTTCACAAATACAAAATTTGATTCCAAAAACACTTTTTTGAGTCCTAGCCCATTGTGATCAGCTCATCATACTGATCATTTTAATATATAACACCCACAAAATTTTCTCGAAAGTCAAAATTTCTATAAAAAAAGATAAAAAATGGTCGAGGGACCCCCTGTGGTGACACAAGTAAGGGGGTGTTGCCCCCATACACTTCCCCTTTCATGGAGTGGATCCAAATGCAGTTGAAAATAAAACCTCTATATTAGAGAGAGAATCAGGCTCCACAACATACAAACATATCCAAATCATTCTAGAAGATATGGCCATCCCTGAATGGCATCCTGTGTTTTATCATAACACCAATACTATCCACAAGGGGTTAGACCTTCAATAAATCCCTATTAAGGATACACCCATAGGTTCTCCAGGAAACCTTCCTGACTTGGACACCTTGATAGAATTCTATATAAATAATAATCCACTGATTGAGGGGCCTAGTAGGGTGGTGTCATGGATTCACACTCTGACTTGCTCTATACATCAATCAAAACATGAACATGAGTATACACCATGGAATATCCTAGAAGACTCAATACATCCTCATATTTTTCATGAAGGGTACTCTACATGAGCACCTTGTGCCTCTATGTAGATCGAATATACAAATCTTACATCTAAGACTGAATATCATGTATTTCTCATAGATGAGGAAGAGGAACTATGTCATCCTCCTACTTCTCATGAAGATTACTTGGTGCAACCATGTTGCATCTCTATATCACCCAACTATATAGATCTCATTCATAAACTAAAATATCAGGTTGATGCGACCTTTAGGGATCATGAAAAACAAGTAATAGATCCTACTAGGGGAGAAAAACAAGATAAAACCATCCATATTTCAAATACAAGGATACATATACCCCATACAAGTGAGCAAAAAGACCATACTCATTGGGAACTTAGGTAAAATATTAACTAAAAACAATAATTAAATCAACAATGGGTGGACCCACAATGGGCACACCAACAAAGGTTGTACCAACAAAATATATAAAAGCAATTGCAAAACACATTACATGAACAGTGCCTACACCTAGCACCTAGAGGATGCAACAATGCATAAGATGACCAATACAGTATCAAAATATTCCCCCTTGGCCATGCCAAAATTACATTCAACATCAAAGGCTACAACCTGGTTATTATCAAGAACCTCATACTCCTCAAAAATACCATGATCAAAAAGAGGAGGAATTATATGAAGAGCCTCAATGAAAACATAAAGAACAAGTAGATGTCTACCCTGAATCCATTTATGATGAGGTACCTAATTATTATACTTATCACCCACATCAACATCAAAATTTTCCCCCTCTATCTAATCAGGGGTGACAACAGGAAGATCATATCATTTTTCTAGGGGCATACAAAGTGCTAACTAATCAGATAAATTCATTAGAAAAATAAGATCAAAGCTTGATTTCTCAAAAACCTACAGTAAGGTAGCTTAGAAATCAACCTCTACATCCATCAATGCCATCACCGCCATACTCATCGTATTGTGGGATACCTAAACTTGAAAAGTTAAAAGGTGACGAAGACGTGCAAGAGCATGTGACAAGATTCATCAATATGTGATTTTATCTTCAAGATAGTGATCCCTTGATGTTGAGAACCTTCCCTATAAAATTATCTAGGGGTTCTTTAGAATGGTATAATCATCTACCACACCATAACATATACACCTTTGAGCAATTAGCCGATGCATTTTTGGAATGTTTTTCGTTTAACACTAAGAAGACGATAAACTTGACTAACTTGTCTAGCCTTCGTCAATTTGATGATGATATAGTCATGGAATATGGCAATAGATGGAGAAAGGTGATGTCAAAATTACCTTTCACCTTACCCATAATGGAATTAACTCGAATGTTCAGTAGAAGTTGCTGTAAGCATATCTCACACTTCTTACAATTACAACAATACCGGATATTTAAGGAGGCCTTAGCGCAAGCCAAGGTCATTGAGGACATCAAGGTCCATGAGGGTTATATTCAACTCCAAAAAAGGGAATGGCCAAACAAAAATATTAAAGGTGTCAACACGCAAAAAAAGGTGGCCCTAGTCAATCAAGTTGTTTTGAGTTTCTCTTAATCCTCAAACTAGGCTGCACCACCTCAACTACCAGTGAAGCCTAATTACCAGGCTCAACCTCCACCAACAAAAAATCATACACAACAAAATCAAAGACAATACCAACAACATAGGCCACCATGACAATATACTCATTTTATAGAGACATTAACATTGATCTTCAATCGATTATATGAGGTACAAGCAATCAATCTTCCTAAGATCCATCCATTAAAATATAATAAGCATAGATCAAAGGGCACAAGAAAAATCTATATTATTCTTACCATTGATAAAGGGGTTATGACATCTAGACATGTTACCCCTTTATATATTTAGTATAGGATATGATTGAGAGGCAGAAGATTTGGATTTACAATCCTCTTACCTCAAACAACCAACCAATAGGAGTCTTTTAAGACCCCTTGCCCACACACAAAGTAAACACACCTACCAATCAAGTTGAGCAAGCTAAGTAGGTGAATCAGGTGCATGTAAATCACCTCTCCAAGAGTAAATGGGATTGATCAGTATTGTAACAGATGACCAAGAATATCAAAATAAATCTACACAACTTGTGACTTCATCCAATGTTTTATCTTTACTCATTGCATCTCATTAGAACATCGACATTGCACATTATTCATTACCACAACAAGAGGGGTTCACTCTCATCACTCCTCCTAGTAAGATCAATCACATCACATCAATCATATCACATAGTGGGGGTGCTCAAGGTGTCACATGTTTCCCATTAACCACATCACAATCGATGAAGAAAATTGGGAATTCTAAGGGTATTATGCCTTCCTCAAATTCATCGATGACCACACACATCGGGGGTACTTAATGTATCATACCTTCCTCTAAATAAAATTAAATAAACAATAAGAATCTCAAAAACAACAAAAATCATCAAAAATATCAAACAAATCAAAAATAAAAAACCACAAAAACAATACAAAACATTTAAAATACAAAAATATTTAAATTATGTTATCATACCTTGCATTCATTAATTAGTTGCATTAGGCATCTTCATCCATTGCACTTGCATTAGGATAAGTCATGTTTACATTCTTATGAATGACACCATGTTTGTATGCTAGTCATAAATCTCAAATCAATCTTATCCATCATCAACATTCACAATTTTTTTTCTTATGAGATTTTGCTTATTAAGAGGTCCTCATAAGTTAGGTTAGATATTGGATAAATATCAACAATGATGTTTAGATGGCCATTGACTATTTTATGCACACCTTTTAGTTGGAAAAATCTTGTAGGAAAAACCCTTACATCCCACATATCATTACCATCCACATTCCCTTTTGTAAGTAATTGTGTTTCTCAACACAACCCATAAGTTGCTATAGGGTTTTTATTGGGGGTTTCGGTTATTCATCCATTCCTAGTTATGTTTTTATAATTCGTAGAAAGCTATCTTGGATTTTAGAAGATAAAGTCTTGCTTTGATAGTACCTTGTATATCTTGAAATCCCAACACAAGTTTACACATTAAAGATCCAAGTTTGAACAAGAAAATATGACACTATAAAGTGGTCCTTTTCCACTTAAGAGAAAGGTTTTCCTTGCTCATATTATTATGTGCATGGTCTAAGATGCTAATCATTGACAAAATGACAAGCTCCCTCCTACCCAAGCAATCCCTTTGCTCTTCCACAAAACGAGCAAATTCTCAAAAGTTCCCATAGCAAAGAAACAATGATTTTCATCACTAATAAAATTCCTTGCTCCTATACAGTGGTTTTCACCACTAAAAAAAAAGGAAAAAAATAAAGTGGTTTTCAAAACTATAAATGCGTAAGTATCCCAAATAATCAAAAGAAAAGAAGGGGGTAACGAGCTTGAATCCTTGGAATCCTCAGTATTCACAAGCCATGGGGAAATCTCCATTACAAAAATGAATTGAATGAAACCCGCTTGGTAATGGAGGAGCCTTACGTGTGGTGATATGTCTATCACATTAGCGATATTCTTTTGTCAGATCAATGTCGAATTACAGATGAGCTAGCTTTTGGTAGCTTGTATTTCCTAGTAATCTAGGCCATCTACGTCCAAAATTAGGATAATTATGACCATAGGATGATCCCCATTATAGCAATGGATTGAATGAAACTCATATGACAATGAGGTAGTCTTATGAATCATAATGAACAACACATACACACACATGGATATTGAATATCTGGGTCTTCCTAGCATATTTTTATCTTACAAAGTCTTGCATAGCCCATATACAAATATTTGACTAGTCAACTAGGATGTTTGAGTCTCATGGAAAACCTTAAAATTTTCTCATAACATCTCACTATTTCACATCCATCATTTACATTTCACCATATCATTCCATACAATTCAGCTTCAAATGTATGACTTTTTGTGAAAAGGTTGACATTTTGATTCATGACTTTCATACATTCTGTGGTGCTTACACTTAGGTTGCTTTGCATCTTAGATTCATTCATTATGTTTTAGCAAATAAACACAAACATCAAATTTTGCATCATCATGTCATTAGTACATAACATACATGCATACATCTAGGCATACAATTCACATCTATGCATACACACTAAAATATCCAAACATTCATACATCATCCATCATTGCATCCATAAGTGCATCTATGCATAAAATAACATAAGCAATAAAAAAGCTCCAAAGACACTTAAACCCTTTGGTCACATCATTTAAAAATGCTCCAAATATACTTAAGCCCTTTGGTCACATCAATTTAAAAGGCTCCAAAGGTACCCAAACTCCTTTGGTCAATTTCAAAAGGCTCCAAAGGAACCTAACCCCTTTGGTCACATCAAGTCAAAAATCTTGAGTGATCCTCATATCTAGTGATTTATTCTAGACACCTAGAAATTTCAATGACTAATTATCCATGCGATATGGTAGGATGGATAGATTACCATAGGACCACTTGAACAAAAAAAATATTACAAATATGGTCGAAATCAAAGTTGTAATGGAATATTCCCCCCTTTTCACTTTTGCAAAGGTCCTACAAAATTCAAATCAAATCATCTTGGTCAAGTGACTTGTCGCTTTCATTATTTTCCATCTCCTCTATTGACTCATCACTTGGGGGGTAGTCATATAATTACAAAATTCATAATCAAATAAACAATCAAACACTTAATCATCCAAAGTGCATTCATCCAAGAATCATTGTCGAAGATAATCATGCACCCTCCTTGCTTGGGGTAAACAAACAAAAAGCAAAAATAAATTCAAACAAACTAGGTAGCTACACTACTTGATTGCCATTCACTAAGGCTAAGGTGTAGACTTAAGCTTGTCTTCCAATTGCCACTAAGGCTAAGGTGTAGACTTAAGCTTGTCTTCCAATTGCCACTAAGGCTAAGGTGTAGACTTAAGCTTGTCTTCCAATTTCCACTAAGTCTAAGGTGTAGACTTAAGTTTATCTTACAATTACCATGAAGGCTAAGGCATAGACATAAGCTTGTCTTCCAATTGCCACTAAGGCTAAGGCATAGACTTTATCTTATATTACAATTGCCACTAAGGCTAAGGTGTAGACTTAATATTGTCTTCCAATTGCCACTAAGGCTAAGGCATAGACTTAATCTTGTCTTCCAATTGCCACTAAGGCTAAGGTGTAGACTTAAACTTGTCTTTAGATACCCCAAATATTTTTTTTTTGAAAAAATTGAAAAAAATTGTATTAAAACAAAGATCAGTTACAAATGGGAGTAAACACATCCCTACCAAGAACAAAGAAACAAGATTACAAGCGCAGAGCGCAAAAAGTCAACACTTTCCACCACAAAGCACAAAAATTCAACAAGGCGCAAAAACGTGACATGTCGCAAAATTGTGACATGTCGCGATATCACGACAGTCAAACCAGCCTTGGTCGCACCATAGCAATAAGTCACGAAATCATGACATGTCGCGATATCACGATAGCCAGACCCCACGACGCCTAATCACCAAAAGTGTCACGAAATCGCGACGACTTTTCCCCTTGGCGCCCAATCACCAAAGGTGCCACGATATCGCGACGAGTTTTCCCAATGGTGCCTGATCTCCAAAAGTGTTGCAAAATCATGACGAGTTTTCCCCTCAATGCCCATCCTTCAAAAGTGTCACGATATCGCGATGAGTTTTCCACTTGGCGCCCAGTCTTCAAAAGTGTCGCGATATCACGACGAGTTTTCCCCTTGGCGCCCAATCTTCAAAAGTGTCACGATATCGCGACGAGTTTTCCACTTGGCACCCAGTATTCAAAAGTGTTGCGATATTGTGACGAGTTTTCCCCATGGCACCTGTTCGCCAAAAGTGTCACGAAATCGTGACGAGTTTTCTCCTTGGCGCCCAATCTTCAAAAGTGTCGCGATATCGCGATGAGTTATCCCCTTGGTGCCCATTCTTCAAAAGTGTCGCGATATCGCGACGATTTTTCCCCTTAGTGCGAATTCTCCAAAAATGTCGCGAAATCATGACAACTTTTCCCCTTGGCACCCAGTCGCCAAAAGTGTCACGAAATTGTGATGACTTTTCCCCTTGGCGCTCATTCTCCAAAAGTGTCACGAAATCGCGACGTCTTTTCCCCAAGGCGCCAATTCTCCAAAATTGTCACGATATCACGACGATTTTTCCCTTTGGCTCCCATTCTTCAAAAATGTCATGAAATCACGACGATTTTTCCCCTTGGCTCCTATTCACCAAAAGTGTCGCGATATTACGATGATTTTCCTCCTTGGCACCCCTGCTCCAAAAGTGTCATAAAATCGTGACGACTTCCAGCCAAAGGCCGCAACGGTGCAACAGGTTGTGAAATCATGACAGCTTCCCACTAAAGGCTGCGACAACATAACAGGTCACAAAATCATGACAACTTCTCTCCAAGGGCCACGACAGCGTGACATGTCGCGATGTCACGACGGATTCCCTCCAAAGGCCACGACGGTGCAACTTGTCGCGATATCACGACAGAGATGCCCCAAATATTACCAGAATCAATTTCTTCAATTTTTCAAAGACAATGATTCAATATGCATGCTCTTTCCATGATTAGGGCATCTAACATTGATTAGATCAATGAACACCATCAACCCTCAAATATGACTCTAGGTCATCTATTTTTTCTCTACATTATGCTTTAACACAATGCATCTCAAAAAGGGGCATCTATAGACATCTAAAACACGTCATTTTGAGGAGATTACCTATATGGACATCTTTTAACATATGACTCATCTTGGGAAGCCCTAGTGCTTAAAAGTGGTTGTCACCACTCAAATAGGGGTAAAATTACCTTTTGTAGCCTAGATTGTCCTACCTAGGAATGGCCTCTAGAGGCTGGCCTACCTTGAGATGGCCAACAATCATGGCTGCCCTACCCTAGGAAAACCACACCTATAAAAAATAAAACCCAAGTATTGAGCAACAATCTAAGAAATTGTGTGTCAATCAAGCATAATCGATTCTTGATAACGGTTCTTAAAAACCATTTCTTGAGTATAACCTCTTCTTGGCTTCTCAATAAAGCCTTGGAATCCCTCTAGGAAGTCTATTTAAAGGTGCTAAGCCTTTATGAAAAATATAGGAATTTGATGATAACAAAGTGTTGTTGGATTATACAATGAGAGAGATCATACTTTCATATGCAATGAAGTGTTATCCAAATCCAACCATGGAGCCTTCAAGCATACCAATAATGTATCTTGAAAATTTAAGGTTGTATTAGAATTCCTTGAATCATTCATAATCCTTGCTTGGTGTTCAATTTACATAATCAATACGTTCTTCAATATTACCCCTTTAACATCAATTCCCTCAAATCAAACCAGACATCGCCTCACATAGGTTACAAGGAAATTACCCATAGTTCTTTAGTCACATCACCCTGATGTGGCTCATAGGTGTTGCCGCCCTACCCTAGGATAGTCAGTAGGCTAGCCACTATATCTCAGGATGCCCTCTCTTCAAGATCTATTTTACTATTTATCTTCTTTACAATAGGTTTAGAAACATTGTATTTGCTTTATAACATAGTTTAATTTTGTTTATCATGCATTTGTTTATCATATCCTGTATTTCTTTATCATAAATAAAGGCCTCATCATGAAATGTTATTCAAATGCTACTATATCTTTTGAGTGTTCTTGAGTGGAACTTTTAGATCTTAGCAGGATCTATCAATATGAAGATTCATCAATCTTTATCTTACATAGCAGAGGTCACAAGAAACTCCTTCCCAAATCAATTTTGAGGGTGCAAAGATTATACGTGTTACACCTACCATATTTCTTGATTGTAAAATTGTATCAAATTGGTATCAAATACCTCATAGGGATATCATTGTAACCTCCTTTTCAAGGACATGATTCAATATTAATGAGAAGGCAACCATTTCTTTACTTCTTGTCTTTATCTTGATGGTTACATGATTTTGTTATTCAATTTGATTTCATATAATTGCATTAGGTGTACAATTTTTGCATACTACAAAAAAGAACTATGGATATATTTAATGAAAATAATATATATTAAAAAATGAATGGTTTTAATTGAAAGAATATATTTTAAAAATAAAACAGGTTAAAAATGAACCAGTTTATTAAAGAAAATAAAAACTAAATACTAGATTGAATTATGTAGAGGGAGCTTAAATTATTTTATGTTATGGTTGAATTGTATTATTAAAAAAAAAATGATTGTGTTGCAATTTAATAAGTTATGCTTGAATCAATTATTTAAAGAGAGAAGGATTTCTAAGTATCTAATTAGTTGGCATTATGGGCCCTAATTATTTAGAGAAAGGGGATTTTAAGTACTAAATTAATTAAGGTTTATGGGGCCTTAAATAGTTGAAGAAATAAATGAGTTTTAATTGTTAATAAAATCTAAGGGATGGATTTTATGTTTAAACATGAACCCTCTGATTGATTAAAGGATATATGTTGAAATGAAAGATGATCTCCTTAGATGTTGAGTGAATGATTTGTAAAGATGTATTGGTGATTGTATAGTTGCAATTTGGCATTTTAGATGCACTAGATTAAATGATCATATAGTAGATGCATGATTCATAGTTTCATGATTTGTTTTTATACCTTACTACCACCAGTTGAGTGATGTGTAAGCTAAAGGACCAAGAAGAACATCAAAGATCCAAAATAGATACTTTCTTATGTTATAAATAAAACATTATTAGAGCAACCTTAATTTAATTGATTATGTTCTATTATTTAAAAGTATGGGTTCTTTTACCATACTCAAACTATGTAATGATTTATTGATGGATGGAAATGTATCTCCTAATTGTAATTTATGATGCATCTTGTTGATTAGTTATGTTAGAATTTTTATTTATGCATGTTCTAGTTAGATTACTCTTTCAATTATATCTTTTATATTCTTATTGTAATTTATTCCATGTTTGATTTTAATTGATAGATTGTGTTTATTCTCTTATGATGATGGTTTAAATATTCTTAGAGTAGTTAAGTAAATTCTTTAGATATTAGAGTGTTAATGTGTTAAATAGAGTAGAAGTACCTAAGGGATTATGGTATCCTTTAGGGCCAAATGGGTAAACTTAGTTTAAGTGTCTCCTATTTGACTTATACAACCTAGAACTTTTAAATGAGGTAAACTATCTATGATAGGATTAGGCTACCCTGTCATAAGGATAAAAAAGATTTGTGTAGAGTATAGAGATGAACATACCCTTCAAATGATCAAAGGAGATAAGCTAATCCTAACTGAGATGTGGTTAATAGCTTGTCGTAATACACGTAGTATGCCTACACATAATAATTTGTGTATGGCATGGAGATAGGTGTATTCGGATTAGATGCTAGACAGATGGTTGGTGATAAGGAGACTTATAGATAACTTGAGCTTAGGGTTATCTTAGACATCTTGTAGTTGCACACACTAAGTGATAAAAGGATATCTCTCTCTATATGTGCTAGTTTGTAGTGTTGTATGTGTTTGTTATTATTGTTAGAAAAAAATTAGAAACCCTTTAGTTAGATTTTGGGTTGTTACACTTGGTATTAGAGCTCTAGGTATGAAGGACTAGAGCTTCATGTTGTGCTAGGGATTTGGGTATCTTCCTATTCAGGCCTTGTTTGGTTCTTAAGTTAAAGTTAGGAAGACCTAGAATTCCTACTTGCTAAATTATAAAGGGGATTAACCCTAGAAGTAGTTGCTATGTTGTGACACCTTACACATAGTAATCATGGCCATTGGCATAGAGTTACTTAGTAGTTTAGAGTACCACCTCTCATAGAATGAGAGTGGTTTTAGAAATAAGACTCTATATTTAGATTATATGAATGGCATTTAACTAGAGTAAGTAATGCATTTTAGAAAATATATTGTATCCCAATATCATATCCTCTTTTTTGTGTGAGTTGTATAGAATGGTACCCAAGACAAGAAGAGAAATTATGTTCCCTCGAATAGATAAAGTTGTGAGGATAATGTTAAGAGGAAAACCCAAGATAAAAATTTCAAGGAACTTAAGCAAGGAGGTGGAGATTCTTGTTACTGTTGCCACTATGTTACAAGAACAAATATAACAACAAGGGGAGCTAATGAAGTAATAGAGGAAAAAAATGAATCAACACAAGCAATTGAATGATATCCATTTTGTAAACTTGTCAAGGTAATATCAAAAATCCTTAAATAGGAAAGAAATTGTTGAATTTATCAGGAAAATAAGTGGAACAAAGCAAGTAGAGGTAACTTATTGTATGAAGAAAAGAACAAATAAAATCAGATGGGACCCCAAGAAAAGATTTTGATCAAGGAATAATAATAGTGCCAATGTTTCTCAGTATCAAGAGAACCCAAATCCTTGGTGGTTAAGGAGAATGGCACCTTGTAACAAGACAAGCGTGACCCAAACTACTGCCAAAAAGGTAATAATGGTCACAACCAAGATGACCTTATAGGGATACAAGTGTGATGATGACCATTATTAATCTAAGTTAGTTATGAGAGATATAACTAACTATTGGAAAGTACAATTGAAAGTTATTTTAGCTTATCCAACTTCTTAGAATGATAGAGAAAAAATGACACCAAGATAAGGAGGAGAAGAAGAGAGGACTTTCTCAAAATTCAGGGCTAGTTAGGCATAGTAAAACAAAAGCTAGCCCAAAGATTTTTTTTGGAAGAAATTTCAATAGAGGTAGAAAAACCTTACAATTGTAGTTTAGTTACTACAAGAACAATTGATTGATAGAGGGAATAGATGAACCAACGAAAGAAATGATTGGAAATTATTAATCAAGTTCCCAAAATGAAAAATTTTAAGGTAGATAGGAGGAATATCCTACTACAAAAGTATTGTGAAGGCAAAAAAAACTCATATAGAGGTAGGGCTAGCCAAGGACTTGGAAAATACCAAGGTATCCAAATTTATCGGTAAAATCAACCAAGGTATGGTTGTATGAATTGGAAACATATCTTTTATTGAAAAATTACTCACTAGTAACCCAAATAGTAGGGTTACCTTTCATGTGCATGTTACATATTTTTGAATGATGGAATAATTTCAAATATAGCAATGAAACTTTAGAGGAATGGTTTGTTCAAGCCTTAAAAAATGACCAAGAAGGACTCCTATATGGTTATGTAATTTTTATTTGTTAACAAGTGGAATTTATTTGATATTTGTAATAGGAGAGGAGGTGTTTGATTTTTATTATAGCCACAATGAAGTATGGCTCCCAAACAAGTAGGCTTTGGCAAGGTTCTAAGCCATGTAGCTGGGATTATTATAGATGCATTTGGTGGTGTTTGAACATTGAATTTATGCCCTTTACTCATTATGAACACTAATTGTGGATCCTTGTAAACTTGGGCTACGAAAATAACCTATAGTAGAAAATATAAATCTTGGAAATACCTGCTAAGAATAAAGGATTATCTAGAAAGGAGTAGGTAGGAAATCTACTCTTGAAAGGATTATGGAATCTTATCTCTCTAAGTTATTAAAGAGTGCACCAAATTTTGAAATTTGTGAGCATTAAGGGGTACTTAAGCTCACCTTAGAAACAAATACTAAGAGTAAGAATAGGATCTACTTACTCAAAGAATGTGTATAGTCATTTTTGATCTGTGATCGCATTGACTTAACAAAAAAATTCAAGAAAATGCAATCCTAGAATGAGGATTGTAGTAAAATTTGGATCGAGTTATCAAAAAACTTGTAAAGAATAAGGATTTTAAAACCAGAATTGACTTTTTATGCTTCAAGGATAGAATAATTTAAAACCAATATATGATTTATGGAGAATGATTATGCAGGGGATGCATATACCTCCTTACCTTGTTCCACTAGGAAGAGCAAATATAATATAAATCAAGATAAAGACCTTTTTTCTGATCAGATTTGGGGAAGGGTAAAAGTAATAACTATCTTCAAGGACCCAATTAAGTTTATAATTTGAACCTTTTTGGGAGATTCATCCTAGATATCCAAACCAATAAAACTAAAGGATGGACCCAGACCCGAAGATATTATGAATAACAACATTTGAGGGGTTGGAAATGGGCACTTCATTAGTAAATTTTCAAGGGAGACCAAAGAGAGATTTATTTGAGAAGTTTGGGTGGTGTAACCTGAATCTTATTTCCCAACTTTGGGGGTTAGATCTTATTGTCAAGAGAAAAAATTGGTGATGGAACCCAAATGATTTATGGGATTCTATGTGAGAGATGTTTACAACATCTAAAAATTAAAATGTGGTAAAACCTCTCTGATATTATCTAGTACATCCTTTGCAAAATTTAACTAAATATAAGCTCTACTCATCTCCCTAAAATTGTTGGTCAAGCAGAAAGGAGGAGGACACCATTGTCAAGGGTAATTTGGAAGACCAAGTTGTGATCAGATCCAAAATGATCAAGGAAATATAATATCAACTTAGGACGATCAGGCAAGGGCTCTAAGGAGCCATTTATTGGTAAAAAATATTTACTAACCTAAAAAAAACCCTAAGAGAATATTTTGTGGGATAAAAAGGTGTTCTTAAGGGTCAAGCCAATGAAAAGTGCAATCAATCCATGAAGTTGGATACTCAATTTATGGAGCCCTTTGAGATCAATGAGAAGATCAACTCTATTGCATACCAATTTGCATTTCCACCTAGTCTATCAAAGATGTTTGATTATGTATTTTTTGTAACACCCCTTCATCTCTCATTGCACAAGGATTGGATTCCTTGATACTCTTCAGGTGCTTCCTAATTTGGCCCAAATTTTATCAATGTTAGTTGGATCTAATTAATATTCTACCATATATATATAACAACAAATAAACATCTACTTACTCTATCCAAGGCTGAAATTCATCCATGTTAAAGAGAACACATCGATGGCTTGTAAGAAGTTTCATCCAATTAAAAGTATTTGCCACTAGACAAAGGCGTCCCATCGATTATAGTTTCTTTGTCCTCATCACTCCATACCTCATTGTGACAAAGGTGATTATCAATTGCTTTTATACCTCTCATGTAGTCCACATGTAATGAAATAAGATTCATTGACAATATATTGTTTGATAATACAACCTTCAGGTTTAGCTCAGTTCTTTACATAGCCCTTAAAATCTTCATAATTCTAAGAAAGAAAACAAATATTTTTTATTAGATAAGACATACCAAAAATTATAAAAATTGTAGTTTATATAACTTATGAATGCATACAAAGCTCTCAAAAGGGTACATCCATCGATATTGTATAGGTCCACATAGATGTACCTCCCACACCAAGTGAGCAGTTAGGTCACCATGATGTCAAAAAATGAAGGGGAAAGTACTTTTTGAGCAAACATAACGTCTCTATGATCTATATTGATAATTTCTTTATTTTTACATGATCCACCACTTTAGAACATATATCCTTGTAGAATATGCACAAATGAAAAATGGTTTGTCACACTGGATTATCGAGCAAATGTAGTAGCGCTACCGAAAGAAGCTATTTAATAAGAACATGGTAATCATGTGATTTCAAGCCTTGGATTTTAAGTTTTTCCATAGAGACACATTTTATAATATTCAAATTATATTCATCCAATACTTTCATATTGTATAGTGTACGATATAACCTTTCTTTCTCAACCTTATATAGATTGTAGGGTGATGGTGGAGGATTTATCTTGTTTCCATCCATTACTGGCCATAATGTGTTTTTGATACCCATATTTTTTAAATCCTCATGGGATTTTTTTCCATCCTTTAACTTTCCATCAATACCTAGTAGTGTTTCAAATAGGCTTTCATAAACATTTTTCTCTATGTAGACACCTAAAACATGTCATGCCAAGGGCGACTACTCATATGGACATGCTAAAAAACCATATGGAGGATCTTGGACAGACTCCAAGATAGAGTAGTGGTTCTAACCACTCAATTTAGGCATTTTGGCCTAAGTAGTCTGAACCATAGCCCAGACCTATGATCTCCAGTTTAAAATATGGTTGACACCTGCGGTCTGCAGTCTAGACCGTAACTGTGACCTGCGGTCTTAACTGGAGTTCAATTAGGTCTTCCCCCCGAGCCAAATCGGTTAGAATGACCAAGAGATCTAGAAGGAGGCAGTTGGAGGATGGAAGATTCCATAGGCTTCAATCCCAACTATCCTAACCAACCTTCTTGGTCTTGGCTTCTCCATGAAGCCACCCGTAGCCCTAGGGGCATGCTATAAATACCCCCCTCCAAATGAGGAGAAAATAGGAGAGATTATTTGTATAGAAAAATGCTGGTGAATTATCGAGCGAGAGTTAATTTATCAAGAGAGAAATGAAGCCCTATCAAATTGCATACTAACTTTATGCATTTGAGAGCCCCTTTGCTATCCATATAAAGACCAATTAGCCATGGATGCCCTAGGTTCCTAGGAGGATCAAGAAACATGAATACGGGTAAACGAAGGCTCTTCACAGTGATTTGACTGCCAAATATGTCAGAGGACAACAAAGGCAACCCTTGAACATCAATTTGGACAAGGAGATCAAGCCCACTGCCCTTAATTTTGAGGGTAAACCTATCAAAGGTCAAACCGTGGCTGTCAGTCATGGTTCACAGTGTAGATCTCCCATCATAGATGTAGTTTGCAATAGGTTAATTATCACCTGACTTACTTTAATTTTGACCACATATATTAGTCATGTTAGTATTTTTATAGGTTTAATTGCAATTTAGGTAAACTCTGACCATATGAATTAGCCATTTTATGCATCATATTAAGTAGGAGAACATTGGATCTTTTACGCAATTTATTGTTCCTAATTTGATATTTGATCCATGCATCATTTGCTTATTCATGTCTTACATGTATAATTCTTGATTTAATCAGAATAGTTTATAGTCTTTCTTTATGCTTTCTTGTTTTACTAGTTTAATGGCACTTACATGCATATTTCCTTAACGGGCCTCATCACGAGAGGCTATCAATCTGTTTAATCATGTGTTGTTGTTTCTTGTTCGCAGAGAGACAGGTGCAAGAGAAGCCTATGTCATAATCCTTCCACATCGCGGAGAAGGGGGTTAGATCAACCCCAAGGCAGTTTGTGACTAATCAATGGAGTACTATAAGTGCACCTACCCTATTGAGGGCATTGGCAATTGTAGTATCTGTATCATATTTTAAGTGACCCTAAGAGGGCATTTTTGTAATCAAAGATCATTTAAATATTAATACAAGAAACTTTACATACGTTGGCTTTCTTTGTTCAATTTATGTGCTTGTGTGGATATTTATGCTTTTATGATGGTATAGATTAATATAGTAGATAGACACGCACTCCGTGATTATTTCATATGGCGATCATGGCAGAACTTCACAATTTGAGCCCTGAATTCTAAATTTTCTTGGCTATTTCTTATCTCAGGTGCTAATCGTAGCTTTTAGCTACGGTTATTTTTTGGCCCGTGGTTGTAACCTATGGTCACCACTGTAGCCCGTAGATCGGACCTACGGTTCACAGAGGAAAAGGTAGATAGCAGGAAAATCAGTGGGCAGCAGAGTAGGAGGTGATGTAGGTCCCAATTTCACCCTTTGTGTTGAATTGTTTGCTCTGTATCTTTCTAAAAAGCATCGAGCCGTCTCCAACTAGGAACTCAAATAAAAAAGGGGTCAATGAACAAATCTTAGTTTATTTTTGTTTTTCATTCATTAGAGAGGCATTGGAAATAGCAGACCTCTGAGTGTAATCTGCCCCTAAATACAATGACCTTGATAGAGATTATGTGTCATTTGTATGCTTGAGGCCCAATAAGTGGCCATGTCATTGTAATTGCATCATCAACATATCATATAGGGCATTAACATGCATTATTTATAAATTTTAAATGTTCCTTTCTATTCATGCACATCATGTAGGAATGATCATTATGCTCTTTGATGCATTTGTCATTTTTGCAAAATAAAAGGAACCACACACACCACCTGGAACTTAAATGCTAGTGAGTTGGGCTTCATCTCCAACCACTAGTAGGGTTCAATGACGGTGGGCATGACTTCCATCCGTTGGCCCAAATCCCACGTATCCTGTGTTACTAGACCATACCAGGTCCAAGATCCTTTTGTACCCTAAAAAAATTGCATATACTCCTCTTCAAAGGGTATGACGTTGATTGGGGGAAATGGGTGAAGAACTGGGAGGACCTGTGCTCGCTGACCATGTGTGGGCTTCACTTCCACACATTATAGGTTGGTTTACGTGACTTGGGTTTCATCGCCAAGTTGTCGAGCTATAGGTATATGGGTGAAAGCAAATTTAACT
Source organism: Wollemia nobilis (assembly GCA_028583015.1). NCBI lineage: Eukaryota > Viridiplantae > Streptophyta > Pinopsida > Araucariales > Araucariaceae > Wollemia > Wollemia nobilis. Next base: position 17,386,872 of record JAQPPZ010016946.1, on the reverse strand, counting down.
GAGTTTAAAATCCAACAATCTTTCAAAACACATGAGAGTTTCTAACATTGATACAACACATCTGAAAACAACATAAAACAGTTTAGGGCTCACAATAAAAATTTAAAAGGAGATAATCATCATTTGTATACTTTGTTTGCATAATAAAACACATCTAGACATTAGGTACATATATGGTGAACACATAAGGTGATCGAAAAAGGTCTAGGACCGATGCCCATGATCAACCCCCAACTGGTTCACAGTAGCATGTGTTGAGTCCTCATACAAATGAGTGAACCAAATGACGTTCAATGAGCATTAGAAGCGATAACTTGACACGAGGAGATCCTGTTGAGTGGACCCTGTTAGAGGGGCTTCAGTACACTCCTCTAGGCATAGGACTGAGCATGTAGCTTCTCAGCATAAGGATTTTCCACTCCAAAGCCATTATCGAGACCGCATTGCATGCGCATCCATGGGATCGATCGAGGAATATGTTGTGTAGGGGACCAAGTTGGTTCCCATACATACTAGGTCCACAGGAGGTTCTAACCCTCCACATTCAGAGTATATATGGACCAGAGATCCGCCCATTTAGGGGCAAGAGGATAGACTCGATTTTGAGCATAGGTCTACCCATACTCCCGTGTGTGGTTCACCATGCAAGATCACCATTGATATATCAAATGTGGGAGCTAATGGAATACCACCACATGAGCGGTGGAGGTCTAGATAGTTAGATGGTCTATGTAGTGTTCTTGAGTAGCTAGGCTGCAAGCCTATAGCTCCGCCCACTCGTGCTCTGAGTGAGCATAGCGACAGTTGTATCAAGATCACTAGAGAGCATGGAGAGGCTTGTAAATTCCCTCATGTCACACGTCCACCATCCACACATTTTTCTGATGAGTACATAACCCATAAGGTAGCTCGTAAAAAGAACACACACCAGAGGCCTCCCACAGCCGACCAGATCGATAGATCACATATAATGGTGTCTAAGCAAAGACGTCAAATCCTACAAGATCAATTGGATGATGCTCGCCTAGAGAGGCAACATATTGAAGATGAAAATCATCAAGCGCAAAGGCTCCTAAAACAGAGATTATATGAGCAACGCATAAAGTAGGAGGATCGACTAGCCAAGGCTGGTCTATACCCTCCAGAGGAGCATAGAGAGCATGTGCATAGGAGGGTTGTGTCCCTAGATGATATGCACGAGGAGCACAGAGACGCTCATACTCATGTCAGTTCCCAATAGAGAGAGAGAATGTCATCACTCAATGATATTAGACAGAGGTAGCATGAACATGTAGATATAGATGGATACGATCAGGGGTATCCTGAGAGTTATTGAGTTGAGGAGGAGGAAGAACCACGTCCTCCACCTCCACCAAAGAATACATTACCTCCTAGACCGCCTCCATGTCAGATTAGGGAGGAGGACCTTTTGTATTCTAATGCATACAAGGTTTTGGTTGACAAGGTCAAAGCAATAGAGAGGTAGGGCATGACTATGCAAAATTCGACACTGAGGAAGATACAAAATGAAACTCTAGACCCCTCGATGCCTACACCTCCATATCTGAAGCATTTTGATATGCCCAGGTTAGAAAAATTCAAGGGTGATGAGGATGGCCAAGAGCATGTCATAATTTTTCTGGACGCTTGTTTCTAGATAAAGAGTCAGGATGCCTTGTTGTTGCACACTATCATTACGACACTTTCTAGCTCTGCTCGAGAGTGGTTCACCCAGCTGAAGAAACATAGTATTATTGGTTTTGAATAGTTGGCCAATGCATTTCTTGAATGTTATTCATTTGTCATCAAGAAACAGGCTAACCTTTCTGATTTGGCTATGCTAGCTTAGCGTGACGACGAGCCCATTGAGCAATACAAAAAGAGATGGTGTAGAATAATGATAAAGATGCCATTTCCTATTCCTACGACCGAACTGACCTAGATGTTTACAAAGAGTTGTTCCAAGCACATCTTGCTATTGTTATAGCTGCAGCAGTACCCTACATTCGAGGAAGCTTTGGCGCAAGCCATGGTGATCAAGGACATCAAGTTACAAGAAGGCAACTTGAAGCTCAAGACCAAGAAAGAGGGGTATAAATAGAGTACTACAAAGCAACAGGGCAAGCAGGCCCATGTAAATCAAGTAGTACTAAATCTTGGAGGAGAGGACAAGGGACAAAAAAAGCCTAATTATCAGGCTCAACCTCCTCTTGTGTGTTATGAGACACGTAAGAACAACTACAAGGGCAAAAAAAAAGAAGAGTACCCACCTCACCAGTTCACACCCCTGACAAAATTGATGACCTCGATTTTCCATAAATTGTGTGAGGCAAAGGCCATATGATTGCCTGAGGTCAAAGTCAAAGTGGCATCAAGATGATCTGTTTTGCATATTCCATAGAGTGAAAGGCCATGACATCGAGACATGTTGGTCCTTCAAACACATCATGTAGAACATGATAGAAAAAGGAGAGCTTGTAGTACCAGGTAACCCACAGGTGCTCGACAATAGAAACATGGGGATTTTTAGGAATCCACTACCTAATCACGAGGTGCCTTGTAACAATGCCAACCACATCAATCAAATGAGAATCGAATCACCTACCCAGGGGTTCGTAGGCATGGTCAATGTTGTTACTAGACACGGGAGGTACGATCAACCAAATAAACCTCATGCTCCCATTAGAGTACAAGATACACCAGATCAAAAGCCAGCTCAAAACATTCTAGGCCCACCAGTTAGATCGATGGTGATCATACAGAGCAGTTAGTTCAGAACCTACAGACAACTCCTGTGAAGTTGTCAATATATGAGCTTATTCAGCAGTCCCCTAGACACAAGGAGACTCTTATGGACATTATGAGGTCCATTGAGGTACAGTCCCAAGATGTGCACGCATTTACAAATTTCATGGGACATGTACAACAATGTCAGGAACCCATGATACAATTTTATGATCATGAAGTGAAGATGGTTCCTACTATTACGGCTAACCCATTGCTGCATATTACCGTTTGTGTTAACCACATGCCTTTCAAAAGGGTCTTAATAGACACATGGTCCTCGATCAATATAATTACGACTAAGGCACTGAGCCATCTCAAGTTACCCAAACCACACATTATGCCTACCACATTTACGTTGAGAGCATTTAACGATGCACTATGCTCAACGGTTGATACAATTGTTCTACCTATTCATGTGGGACTCAAGACCATCTCTGTGATGTGTCATGTGATAGAGGATGCCATGCAATACAACATTCTACTTGTAAGACATTGGATTCATGAAATGCGTTGCGTCCCCTCTATCTTGCATCAATGCATGAAGTACATTCATGAGGAACAGGTTCACGTAGTGTCCTCGAACAAAGAACCATTCAAGTTCATGAACCTAGCAAATTTTCCTGAGGGTTTTGTACTCCTATCGATGCACTTGGATATCTAACCTATTTCATCTATTAAGATTCCAATAGGAAAACCAGTAGCCCGTGCTCAACCATCGACATTTGTATCACACAGATCTGAGCATACAACTGCAACTTCTCTAAAACTAACTGCATTGTCAATGCATCGGTAAGTCAAGAAGCTAAAGGAAAAATTGGGCGAGAACATGGAAAATCATATGCTCGAACCAATAGCCAATGATACTCCCACTCCCATGGATGTGGAAGAACCTCAAGACAAAGCCAAGGAGGCACCTTAGCCTAATTTGTCGGCATCTTCAGCAGGGTCATATGCACCACATGTGACTGTTCATCTGGCTAGCACAGGGTTGGGTGAGTATCTTATGCAAAATGTTACTTTTGGACCTATCCTAAAAATTGCACAAGAGATGGGACGACCGCACGCCCATCGATTTTTTATTGGATCTATAGTGTCTTTGGGTGAGCCACCCAACCAAACAAACTTTGTCTATGCAGGGCTAGATCAAGCGCCCACCAAAATATTCGTATATGAGGATGATGATGAGCCATTCGCTATGAATGTGCACTATTTGTACAACTTGGAATACGCCATGTGCATTTTTGAGTTGTATCATTGGCATGGACACGACCTTGGTCTTTTCGAACAAGGACATAGGACTCCGCTCGAACCTCATTATCAGTTAGCTACTGATAGGTTTGGGTTATGGTTACAAGTACAAGATCATGATGATTTGCTTATTTCATCCTTAGATTGCATGTACTTGAGTCTGGGGGATGATATAGATTTTAATCCATACTACCCTAATACTTCCAGCTGTTGGAGGACTTGCCAGACGATATTGTTTGTTACCATAGGGCCACCCAATTCATATCATGACGGGCCCTTAGAGGACAACCCCAGAGACAACCTAGGTAACCAAATCCATTGTGCTACCGATGACATTGGTATGCAGGGGCATGGCCCCAATACTATAGGTGATCTCAATTTAGGAGATATTTGTGATGATGATGGAGAGGAGTCCACCTTAAAAATGAGTGGACCTAGTTATGATGCAGATGATGAGTCCCTAGATGATGATAAATCTAAGGAGGAAATCAAGCTGAACTTTCCAGGTCTGGTATTTATATGTCATCTGCTACCTATGGAACAAGTGGAAGATATGAACGAGTGCTTCATAGCCCATAGTGATTATAAGGATGAAACAAAGGAGGCTTACTTAAAGCCTCGTCTAGCTAACCTCCCACTACGTATAGACACAATAGAGTGGCCCATCCATGGTAGTGATCACAGTGATGAAGATGAGAGGACCGATTACAGGCTCGTGTATCCAAATTATCTATTGCTTAGGGAATAATAATATGTTAAGGAGAAAGTACCTCCCAACACTAAGCACTCTGAGGAAGAAGCAATGCCAGTTTATGCGGTAGTATCATATATACAACCGTTCTATTGGATTTATTCGGATAGTGATGATAGCAATCGCAAAATTAGATACATGGGACCACATCTACCAAATCACCCCTTAGAATAGGGAGGAAGTGACAAATTATATTTATATAGTGATGATGAGGACTCGATGGATATGGCCTATTTGGGACCTCAACACTTACGTAATAGGCATCCACCTCGAGGTCCCCCACCTATGACAACTGCAGGTTTACATTGGGAGATTAATCTCCATCACAACCTGAGGGAAAGAAGAGAGCTCGAAGAGAGGTATCAGGAACTCTTTCCCCATATGCCTACATACGCATTGCTCCTTGAGTTGAGAGATCCCATTTTGTAGCTAGTGCACCGGGAGGATCCAGTTATACGAGCATCCCATAGAGGATCCGTTTGTCCTCGTACCATATGAACCAAATCTTGGGTACAAAAGCTATGATTTAGAGATAGAGTTTTATCCGTGTGGTTGTGGAGATCAATTGCATTCCATCAATATGGTCTCCATTGATTTGAACACTCCACTCTACAATACAAAAGATCCATCCAAACCGTTGCATCTAAACATGGATGCTATCGATTGGGATCGCGCTGACTCGTCAGTCCAACCTAAAGATTTCTTCCCTAATGAAGAAATGCTACAACCATTTAATTTTACATCGAGCTATGCTTATGATGTTTATCACATTGAGGGTGCTTCCCACGAGGAACATGTGAACCCGATTGATGACATCCATCTGATTCCTACGCCTCACCAGCTTGAGGAGGGATCACATATGTCAGTAGAGAAAACCTTCTATGTGGATATCAATAAAGATCCAACCAATACAAAGAAGGTTAGATTTAGAGAGAGTCTCACTTCAGATGAGCGCGATAGCATCATCCCTCTACTGAAAGAGAGACCTAATCTATTTTTTTGGACTTACAAAGACATGTTGGGTCTAGATCTAAAATTGGTTACTCATAACCTTTCGCTAGATCCGTCGAAGAAGCCAGTCAAACAAAAACTCAAAAAAATACATCCAATAGTAGCCTTAATGGTGAAAGACGAGTTGCAAAAGATGTTGGATGTAGAGTTTGTCATCTCCATTGACTATCCAGAATGGGTGTCCAATATGGTGCCCATAGGAAAACCAGATGGAAGGGTCCGTATTTGTATGGATTTTAGAGATCTCAATAAGGGAACACCCAAAGGTTCATTTCCATTGCCAAATATCGATGCTTTGGTAGACTCTACTATAGGTCACAAAATGCTCTCCCTTATGGAAGGTTTCTCTAGATACAATCAGATTTGGATTAAACCCGAATATCAACATAAAACCGTGTTTATACTACCATGGGGGAAATTTTGCTACAAAGTTATGCCATTCGATCTTAAAAATTTTGGTTCCACATATTATCGGGCAATGAAATATATCTTTCATGACTACATGCATAAAATATTAGAATATTATATCGATGACTTACTAGCTAAGTCGTTGCTGTAAGAAGAGCATACAAAGGTCTTAAGGAAGGTCTTCGATCGCCTGATAGAGCATAATGTCAAGTTGAATCCTAATAAGTGCGTATTCGGCGTAACTTCAGGTAAACTCTTGGGATTCATCATTTCTAAATGACGCATCGAAGCAAACCCAGCAAAGGTCAAGGCTATTCTAGAAATGCATCCTCCCACTAATATCAAAGAACTAAGAAGCCTTCAGGGCAAAGTAGCGTCCATAAAGCAATTCATCGCTCAATTATCGGATAAATGTCAACCCATGAATCGATTGCTACACAAGGAGGTCCCATTTTATTGGGACGAGGACTGCCAAGCAGCATTTGCTGAGATTAAGCAATACCTAGAAATGCTACCAGTACTAGCTCCACCAAGGCCAGATGTATCTTTTTTGCTATATATATTGGCAACCAACTTTGTATTAGGGACCATGTTAGCCCAAAAGAATGTGCAAGGCAAAGAGCAAGTCGTATACTACATCAGTCACACCTTGGTGAGTTATGAGTCAGGATATGCATATGTTGAAAAGCTTTGTTTAGCAGTGGTGTTCGCTACCAAGAAATTGCGGTATTACATGCTAAGTCATACAACATATGTTATATCAAAACATAATATTTTGTAGTATATGATGAGAAAGACATGTCATAACACATGTACTGCAAAGTGGATCATGCTATTGATAGAATTTGATTTGCAATTCATCAGCCAAAATTCCATCAAGGGACAAGTCATAGCTGATCAACTGGCTAAGGCACCATAGTCCAACAATAGGCCTCTAACCATTGAGATTACAGATGATGTGTTCGTAATATTTGAAGCTCCCGAACCCAAGGAACCATAGAATAATGCTGATATGAAATTGTTCTTCAATGTTTCAAAGTGTGAGCAAGGGGGTGGTGAAGGAATAGTGCTTTTCATGCCACAAGGAGATCCAATGTCCTTGTCATTCAAGTTAGACTTTCCATGCACCAACAATAATGCTGAGTACGAAGCCCTACTTTTGGGCCTCCACACAGCCATCACCATGGGTATTAAAAGATTGAACATTTTTGGTGATTCTTTGCTCATAGTTAACCAAGTTAAGGGGATCTTTCAGTGTCGATGTCCCATACTGAAAGCCTACAAAGATCTTATTACCACTTATCTAGCTAAATTCAAATGGTATGACATCGAGGTAATCCCTCGTTCATCAAATAGGTTCACAGAAACCATGGCATATTTGGGGCCCTTGATCCCTTAGAATCTGTCTTCCAATTTTACTACCATCCATGTTAAAACACTCTCTCACCCAGTAGTGGAGCATGCAACCTTTGATAACAAAGAGTCAGTCAACATGATTGTGGTGGAACCAATAGATAATTGGTTCTGTAGAGCAGAAAAATTTCTTTAGCAGGCACCCTGGGAGTCATTGAATTCTTAGAGTCCTAAGAGGAGTGGTACTACCATTCACCATAAGGTTGTTTCCCATTCTGTATTTTCAAAGTTAAATACGTAGGGGGATCAGGTTGTCGTAGCAGTCGAAGCTGAGGCTTGTCAAAGATGGATGTTGCAAATCCAAGACTTCCTAAAAATTGGTATGATCCCAGAGGGATTTTTGCGTGCCGCAAGACGCACCTTAAAATAGAAAGTGACTAAGTATGTATTGATAGGAGACATTTTATACCGATGCAGCTATGAAGGAGTTCTCCTTCGATGTATTGAGCCCCAAGAGTCATCTTGGGATATTTTAGAAGTGCACGATGGTACGTGCGATGGCCATTTCAACGGTATGGCTATCATCAAACACATCCTTCACATGGGTTATTATTGGCCCACTATGGAGAAGGATTGCAATGTGTATGTCAAAAAATGCGTTAAATGTCAGCATCATGCTAATCTTATGCAGTTGCCATCATAGGCCTTACAGACCATTCATGAAGCTTGGCCATTTTCTCAATGGGGACTAGATATTATTGGCAAGATCTCTCCTCCATTGTCAGACTGACATACATTCATTATCATGGCTACTGAGTATTTTAAAAAGTGGGTGGAAGCCATTCCCCTTACAACGACCACTGGAGCTCGCATCGCAGAATTTATTCTTGAGCATATCATATGTCATTTTGGGATACCATCCAAAATAATTTTGGATAATGGAACTTCTTTTAAGAACAAAACTGTGTGGGCTTTAACGTCTAAATACCACATTAAACACAGTTTTGCAACTCCATATTATCCACAAACAAACGGGCAAGCTGAAGCCTCAAAAAATATTGTGGTAGCCATCTTGAAAAAGACAGTGCAAGAACACCACAAGCATTGGCATATATAGTTGCCCCTTGCATTATGGGCTTACAGGACTAGCATTCGGACACCCATTGGGGCAATTTTGTTTTCACTAGTATATGGCGTTGAGGCCATTATACCCTTAGAGTTGGAAATTTCAATGTTGCGCGTCGCATTGAAAGAGTTCATCAATGAAGACACCACATGCCAATCTCACCTCGATCAATTGACATTTCTCTATGAACATCGTGTGAATGCCCTCGATCATCTCCGTGTTTATCAGGAGTGATTAGAATGATTTTACAATATCAAAGTCCACCAGAGAGACTTTGAAGTTGGGGATATTGTGCTGAAAGAGAACCAACAAAACTTGAATTTGCTACCTAACATGCAAGACAAATTCACGGATAACTGGCTAGGGCCTTACATCATATCTAAAAATATTGGTCTAGGTACCTATCGCCTACTATCGTTAAATGGTGTGGAAGAGCTTGATCCTCTCAATATCATCCATCTTAAGGCGTTTTATGCTTGAGAGTCAAGTAAAGGCACCAAAGACATCTGTAAGTCTTTGGTCAACCCAAAAGCTTCGAGGGATTGTATCAAACCACTCGGTCATCCCAAAAGACCCCAAGCTCTCTAATTAAGAAGCTTGGTCAAGTAAAGGCACCAAAGACATATGTAAGACTTTGGTCAAACCAAAAGCTTCGAGGGTTTTGTCTCAACCGCTCTATCATACCAAAATTCCCCAAGCTCTCTGATTAAGAAGCTTGGTCAAGTAAAGGCATCAAAGGCCTCTGTAAGCCTTTGGTCAATTCAAAAGCTTTGAGTGTTTTGTCTCAATCACTCGGTCATCCCAAAATACCCCAAGCTCTCTGTTGAGTAGCTTGGTCAAGTAAAAGCTCCAAAGGTAGTTCCTCGCCATTTGGTCATCCTCAAAAGCTCCAAGGACATGTACTCATCATTTGGTCAAATATGAAATCTCAAAAATATATAAAAATAAAGAAAAATATATAAAAGTCCAAAAAAAATTGGTAGATCTTGAAATCCAAAAACATTTGCATTTGAATCTTGCATTTCCATTTGCATTCACACATGCATTCATAGCATCATATTGCATTTAGGCATTTGTCATCCATTGCATTCCATAGTAGAGTGTAATGCATTTATCAAAATTTTACAAACAATCACATGTTTGTATGTCAATCATGCACCCTTGCATTTATCATAATTCATTGCATTCATACACGATACCTGTTGTGAATAAATATGTATGTATATTAAGTTTTCCCATCACTTAGGCATACCTAGTGGGTTCTTCAAATATTGTAGAAAGCTCGCTTTGATGTTATAGACAAGGTCATTAGTTGGGATAGTGCTTCAACATATTAGAATCCCATCACTAAGCAAAACAATATAAAATCTTGCTAAGACGAAAGAGGATGAAAGCCACAAAAGCAGTCTTAGGTATCTAGAGAGATGGGTTTCATGACCTGCTTATATTGCAAATAGTCGGTCTAGAAAGGTGTACTTTGGCAAAAGGACAATAATTTCCCCTATAAATCCCAAAGTCATAAAAGTTAAATCCTAAGTTACAAAGTGCAAAAGTACAAATTTCAAGTTCAAAATATGAAGTGACATAGTGAATAAAAAGCACTATAAAAATCCCTTGATCTAAGAAAATGGTAACACGTGGACTAACAGTGATTTTTATCACTACATGTGAGCAAGTAAGAAGGGTGAGAACTTGAATCCCTGGATTGTCCACCTTTTGAAAGCCATAGAGTGATCCCCGATCGCAGTAATGGGTTGGAAGAGTCCTGCCTACAATTGGAGGGGTAGTTCTATTGGGTGATCCCCAAAAGTAGTAATGGGTTGAAAGAGTCCCACCTGCATTTGGAGGGGTAGCCCTAATAAATTTGCAAGATGAGCTAGCTCTAGCTACCTAGGATTGTGTAGCTGTATAACTCTAATCAAAGCTAAAATAAGGATGGTACGATCGTATGAGGAACCTTATCTCACATATGGGTTGAAAGAGTCCCGACTGACATATGGGGTATGCTTACAATCTATCTAAAAATACTCACATGGACATACAGGGATAATGAATAGTTGGGTCTATCATGGCAAAAGCTTTGTCCAATATAAGCCTTGTACAGTTAGTATGTGATTTTTGGAGAAATCTCCTAGGGTGTTTGAGTCTCAAGGAAAACCCCAAAAGGTGCTCCAATAGCAAAAAGATACCAAATATCATTAGACTTCAAAAATATTAGTCATTCATTCATCAGAATGCATTTTACAAAGCACAATCAAATATATAGTATAAATACCACATGAATATCAGAAATGATGTTTAGACGACCACTGACTATACAGTGCAGCAAAGAAGAAATATACATAATGACATAATCATTCATTAGCATTATACCAATCCATTTCACTGCATTTCATATATGGGTGATTAATTGATTAAGTTTTTCTAATGAGAATTATCAATTAGTTTGCATGATTGTTATACATTCTGTGGGGTCATATTTTAAAAATTGATATACATAGTTTACATTCATTCCTTATGTTTAAGTGATTAAAGCATACAGGTTCATTTTCATTAGATTATGATTTTGTACATAATGCATTACCATACATTGCATAGCATACTATAAATTGCATAAAATAAATGTATGCCCACAAAGCAAAAATAAATATGTGGTTAAAAATAAACATCGCATCCATCTACATACATCATATATCACACATCTAATCATCTAGGTCACTACATATCATCATCATAAAGTAGAATCACTAATCTAGTGCATGACATCCATACATCGCATCATATAAACATAGCATTTACATAAGCCTTGCATCCATGTGCATCAAATAAACATAAAATCAAAATAATAAATAAACATGTACACATAATGAGCTATGAAAGATCATATCATATATATGTGTGTCCAAAAGAGTACATAGGGAGTACAAAATTTCCACAGGTTACAACTGTGTAGGTCCTCACCCTTACACACATAATAGTATATCAAAACTGTAGTCTACAACTGCTATAGCTCAGATCTAGGCTACTCCCCCTATACTGGAGCTCTCGTTGCCTCCCTTCGTACTGTGCTCTAGAGCCTGCTCTCCTGGCTGACCTGGCACCTGTGGTGGATCCTACTATGGATCTTGCCTACCTCCAAAGCCTAATGCATCGAGCACATAAGAAACTAGTAACTGTAGTAGGCTAGTCCTTTGACTGGAGGTCCCTGATGTCTGCCATAGATCTCTAGTCCTAGTTTACAATCTTATTGTGTGTGTACTAGAGGACCTGCGCGTCCTCTCAGTCCTATGAGTCCTATGACTTGAGCTTGCTGTCGACTGCCCTAAGGTCCTAGACCTGGTACACTGAGACTCTGATGCAAAAGGATCCTTAGGAACCTATAGCCTGTGCATATCTATGTAATTGACTAGCTGATCAATGCAAGAAATTTAGGCTGTGTGCATCTCATTGGTCCTCATGACCATATCGCGTATTCGCACCACCTCAGCATTCATATCTTGTGCAGCTACTGCACCTACTACTAGTGTTTTAGGAGACCCCATAGTATCCCGAGGAGGCGGTATAGCCCTCCTTGCTGCTTGTGCGAGATCCCGCTTTACCTCTACTATAGTCTGCTATGCCTATGCTAACTATAGGGTAGTTTATAGTCTATGCACCTAGGCCTCTGCATCAATAGCTCGAGTCATGAGCTCCTATACCTGGCCCTATGCCTTAGTCAGGCATCACTCCCTATCATACACCCTCACCTTTAGAGTGGCGATGGTAGTATCTATCTCGAGTTGCTAGGTGTGAAATCACCCAATATGACTCTACAAGTCAGCAACCTAAGCCAACAGTTGTCCCTCTACGCTATTAGGAGGGACCTCACCCTCCTCTGGAGCATCCTCCTCAAGGTAAATCTCTGACATGTCCTCAATGATGACCTCTATGCCCCAACTAACCTTAGTATGCTGGCGTACCCTACGCCTGTCAAGATCTGCCTATGCCTCTACCTCAGCTAGCTATCAACCCAAAGGCCCTATCCCATGCCATCCGAATAGAGACCACCACCCATCATAGTCAGATGTGGTCCCAACTATCTCAACACCGAACTCTTGGAAGTCATCGGGTGCATCTCCTAATGCTAGAGGAACTATCAATGGGAGATCCCTCTCCAGACCCAGGAATCTATACCTAAGTGGGATCTCTGGTATATGCTGCACCATGCTGAACTATCGTAGGACACGGGAGAGGAACTGATACTCCTGGACCTTTGGCTTACGTTAGATAAGCCATATATCTTGGTGGGCCCATCATAGCCACTTGTTCGCCTCTGTCCATGTAGGGTAATTCATGTAGGGGCACCAAAAAACGTCCCCCGGTTGAAGTGATGCAAACTAAATAATGTAGTGCTTAGTATTCCCATCATGAGCTCTGCTGCGAATACCCTCCTTAGCATGAGGACAACATGAGATGTAACATTGATGGTCATCATCCATGGTGGTGATGCATAGTGGTAGCTCCAAAAGATGCTCAATCCAGATGTGCTACCACCCCTAGATCTGTAGCAAAATACTATAGCTGATGCCCTTACAACTATGCTCTATGATCTGGTATAGCTCCCTATAGAGCTGGCATAATAGGGTGCTCTCCCAAGATAATAGTAGTGGCTCCTTAATTGAGCTCTGAAGCACCCTCTAAGTAGGGAATAGCATGTTCCAAGGAATCCTTGCACCCAAGGAGTCTGGAAGGATAATATGCATGATGAGATGCATAAAGAGGGCCTCTCAAACAGAGAAGACATCATCCCAGTACCAGTCACCGATGTGCACCCCTCCATGGTTTGTATCATCCTATGCAACAACGCTCTAGTCACCAAATATGGCATTAAAAACAACATCCTTTGCCATGTGGCAGAGAAAATGACAACCTCGCCATCGATAGGGATCCTAAAGATCTTGTAGACATCCTCTAGGGTGATGGTCATCTAACTAGGAGGAAGGTAAAATGTGTTGGTTTGTGCATTCCAGCACCAAGCCAACATAGTCAGATAGGCTTGATCTACCCTAATGGTGGGTATATCCATGACGTAACCAAACCCGACGGCTTGGAACCATGCTTGGTCATCATCCTATAAAGCCTCACGGAGAGTCTTCATAAGGTTAGGCTCCCGTGCTCTAGAAGTTAACTTTTAAAAGCAAAAAGCATAATGTAAGCTAAATCTAGCTAAGTAGAGCTAAAGAAATTAAAAAAAAATTCTTAATTAGACAGAAAAAAAAAAAACAAAAACAAACAAACAAAACAAGCAATCACAAACTGCAACTGCAACTTGCAGTTTCCTATTTGCAAATTGGGAACCGTATCTGCAACTTGCGGTCCCCAATTTGCAAATTAGGAACCGCAGCTGCAACTTGCGAGTCCCAGTTTGGAAATTAGGAACCGTAGTTGAAACCTGCGGTTCCCAATTTGCCAACTAGGAACCGTAGCTACCAGCTATGGTTTAGGAGTGGCACCCATTTCGGGTACCCTCCTAGACCACTAAAGCATAAAAATTAAATCCTAAGCTAACCTAGACTAGTGGGGTTCATTACCAATAGTTTAATGAGGTTAAATTTCCACATTTCTTAGTGTGGTTCATTTTACTAATATTGAATGCGAGGTATTGATTTTGAGTTACCTTACCCGCACCCTACCCCTGACTAGTCAATGGCTGATTAGGATCCGCCATCAGGGTAGACGAGTGTAAATGTGGTCTATTTTGATAGTGTTCCGTATCAAGGAATGTTCTCTCTCTCTTAGAGCTCTCAATTTGCTAGTGGTTGCAAGAAAATAATAAAAAATTTCAAATGGGAATTCAATTTATAGGTCCTCCTAGTCTTTGCGGACCATAGATGACACCCGCGGTTCCGAAACTAGGGTTTTCCACTCGCAGGTTTGACCCGTGGTCCCCAAAATTTGGAAATGTAAATCGCAGGCCGTATTCGCGGTCCGTAGATAGCAAAAAATGCACTAAAAACCCATCATAGGAAGGTCTAAAACGATAAATTACTAACTTCCACTGGAAAAAAATTCAAAATCAATGATTAAAATTACAAATTTGGTGATGTTAAAAGCACCAGGATCAATCAAATAAATGCAAAATTAAACAAAAAATAAATACAAAATGAAAAACCAAATGCACCTCGTATTTAGTGATTTATCCTATAAACTTTGTGGTTGCAGTGACTTGTGATCCATGCAATCCAGCAAAATGAGTAAATTACCATAAGGACATTTGGGGTAAACTTGTCATTTATTTTATGACATATTTCAGCAAATCATCGACAATATGATTTAACACAAGTCTTCTTACATTTGTATTATTTTGACTCCCTAAGATGGCTATCATAGCCTGACTGCTCCATGGGATAAAGATGTGCAAATACTACTAGGCATTACAATCATAAGCTGAACTAGGCCTAGCCAAGGTATTAAAAGGCTCGAATCTAAATTGGTTCAGGATCATTCATTATGGTCAAGCAACTTCGTCGCTTCATACATTGTCATTACCCTCATTGACTCATCGCTTGAGGGGGTAGTCATAATTTCATGTCATAATCAAAATCAATAGAAGATCCTAGAGATCGTAGATCCCTTGATCTTGTCAAAATTGCATTCGTTCTTACGAATCATTGCTAACAACTATCATAAGCTTCCCCCTTTGCTTGGGGTAAATAACAAATATGAAATTTTGTTTTTAGTTCTCATCCTTTGGTTATATAGGCCTAACTTCTATTGTAGCACCAAAGCTACCCGAACGTCTGATGGCGAGTGCAGACTTTTAAAATGTAAGCCTTCCCAAGTTGGAAGCAATGATTCCAGGATGCACGTCCTTTTGCTAGACCTGGGGCATCTAATGTTGATCAGACTAATGATCATCATAGAACCTTCGACATCATTTTAGGAGGTCTATTTTTGCTCAGCGTTGTTCAATCTCACAATGCATCTCAAAAGGGGTATCTGTAGACACCTAAAATGTGTCATACCGAGGGCGACTACTCATATGGACATGCTACAAAACCATATGGAGGATCTTGGATAGACTCCAAGATAGAGCAGTGGTTCTAACCACTCAATTTAGGCATTTTGGCATAAGTAGTCTGAACCGCAGTCCGGACCTACGATATCCAGTATAAACTATGGTTGACACCTACGGTCTGCAGTCTAGACCACAATTGTGACCTTTGGTATTAACTGGAGTTCAGTTAGGCCTTCTCCCCAAGCCAAATCGGTTGGAACGGCCAAGAGATCTAGAAGGAGGTAGTTGGAGGATAGAAGATTCCAGAGGCTTCCATCCCAACTGTCCTAACCAACCTTCTTGGTCTTGGCTTCTCCATGAAGCCACCCCTAGCCCTAGGGGCATGCTATAAATACCCCCCTCCAAATGGGGAGAAAAGAGGAGAGATGATTTGTATAGCAAAATGTTGATGAATTATCGAGCGAGAGTTAATTGATCAAGAGAGCAGTGAAGCCCTATCAAATTGCATACTGACTTTATGCATTTGAGATCTCTTTTGCTATCCATCTAAATACCAATTAGCCATGGATGCCCTAGGTGCCTAGGAGGATCAAGAAACACAAATTCAAGCAAACGAAGGCTCTTCACAATGATTTTACCACCAAATATGTTAGAGGACAACAAAGGCGACCCTTGAACATCAATTTGGACAAGGAGATCAAGCCCACAAGCCTTAATTTTTAGGGTAAACCTATCAGAGGTCAAACTACGGCTGTCAGCCATGGTTCACAGTATAGACCGTCCATCATAGCTGCGGTTTGAAATAGGTTAATTATCACCTGACTTACTTTGCTTTTGACCACATATATTAGTCATGTTAGTCTTTTTATAGGTTTAATTGCAATTTAGGTAAACTCTGATTGTAGGAATTAGCCATTTTATGCATTGTATTAAGTAGGAGTACATTGGATATTTTACATGATTTATTGATCCTAATTTGATATTTGATCGATGCATCATTTCTTATTCATGTCTTACATGTTGTAGTATAATTCTTGATTTAATCAGAATAGTTTAAAGTCTTTCTTTATGCTTTCTTGTTTTACTAGTTTAATGGCACTTACATGCATATTTCCTTAACGGGCCTCATCACGAGAGGCTATCAATCTATTTAATCATGTGTTGTTGTTTCTTGTTCATAGAGAGATAGGTGCAAGAGGAGCCTATGTCATAATCCTTCCACATCGCGGAGAAGGGGGTTAGCTCAACCCCAAGGTAGTTTGTGACTAATCAACGAAGCACTATAAGTGCGCCTACCCTATTGAGGGCATTGGCAATTGTAGTATTTGTATCATCTTTCAAGTGACCCTAAGAGGGTATTTTTATAATTGAAGCTCATTTAAAGATTAATACAAGAAAATTTACATACGTTGGCTTTCTTTGTTCAATTTATGTACTTGTGTGGATATTTATGCTTTTATGATGGTATAGATCAATACGGTAGCTAGGCGTGCGCTTCGTGGTTACGTCATTCCACATGAACCACATCCAAGTTGTGATGAACTAGAAGATGTTGTTCATAGATAGCAACATCAAACTTAAATTACTCAACGTTGAGAGATATAACAATAGATACAAAAATAAATTTACATGTTGTACCTCCTAATATGATATATTGAAGAATATAGATTTCTTATTCCATCCTACTACAAGAACAAACATGCTATCCTCATTCATTTTGTGTTTCCTTTTATTTGAGTTGCTATTTCCCTAATTTAGTGGAATTCCTTGTACTATTTGTAGTATTTCCATAGTAATTAAATATTTGGGTGGTTTATCAAGCTTTTGTTTACCATTGAAATATGTCCTTTGAAAATGAAATGAATGATTTGGAGGAAGGAATCTTTTGTGGCCCTTGTAAGCAATATTTCTACTACATTTAAGATATTTTGCACAGGTGTTCTCCCTGCATATTGCATATGCTATCTTTTCCTTTGTCATACAACCTGATAGGTTTCCATAAGCAGGAAAGTCATGGATGACCAAAATTATTATTGCTCTTATATTTAACGTAGTATTGGAAAATGCATCATACATTTATGCTCCTTTAGTCCATAGTTCATGCAAGTCAACAACCAATGGTTGTAGATAAACATAAATATAATTTCCTATTTGCTTAGGGCTAGGTATTAACAAGATGAGCATTGAATGTTTACTCTTCATAAAAATCCATGGTGGGAGGTTTTAAGTGACCAACACAACATGCCAAATGTAAGAAGTACTAAAGTCATCAAAAGGGTTGAATCCATCGGTTGTCATTGCAAGTCGTACACTACGTGGATCGTCGATGAAATATTTCAACTTAACATCTATAGTTTTCCACATCAGGGATTCAACTAGATGTCACATACTGCCATATGAACTCTTGTGTTGGGAATGCCACCTAATATTCTCTGCAACCTTTGTAGAGCTATAGGAAGAAAATAACTCACTTTAGTTGCATATAACAATGTTGAAAGAAACAAACACAATAAATCTAATGATATAATAAAGTCCCTTATCTATACATTCTTTTCAACCTTGATATAATGGGAAAATACCTCAACACCTTTGTAGGAACATTATGCATACCTTTTGTGAATGAGGGTCAAATTTAAATCGAGATGTACCACATGTTGGGAAAGCTTACTTATTTTCATGATCTTTCCAATATAAAATATAGTCTTTGATGCATGCATGTATCATTACATAATCTAATCCCAATGGCCTCATAATTATCTTCACTGCGTATGTGGACTTTGGAATTGTATTGTAGATTGGGAGCATATATTTTAGTAACTCCAATAAGTTGCCAAAGATTTTATTCGACCAACCATGTTTTGCTTTGAGATTATATAAGTTAGTGATCATCGATAGCTTTATGTACTTTGTACAACCTAGGTATAATGATCATTTGGCATCTTTGAGAAAGCTACAATATTCATCAATAGAAATTGCTCCATCATATGATTGGAACTCAACATCATCTCATAGTTCTTGTCAATCACATGCTAAATCAAGTGTTCATGAACCTTTGAAAAACCAGTAGTTTCCATATTTTAGCTCTTTCAACATTTCCATCTAGTTCTTTCAAGGTCCGTTGAATTATTTATTGCAAAATACAGGAATTTGTGAACCCCACAATAATAGTCCTCACTATTTCTACAAACAAACCCCCCCAAAAATAAGAAAGTATAGTTATACGTGTAGATCTTATCAAAATAATTTTTTTTCTTCATTAATGGAGATAACATAGTTGAAATACCTGGCTGCTCCTAGCCAAGATTTTTCCATGGTACTTGATGGATAGAAAATATTGATCCAATTTACTTGGCTAGAGATGGTGCTCTAAATATTGAGGATGATCCAACTATTGAAAGTAAAGACAATAATCTTGTTTCCCAAGCATAACCTGTACAAGGTAAATACTACACAGTACACTAGGGATAAAATTGAAATACCAGATAAAATTAAAACATAACTATACCTAGAGGAGGTAGCAAGAAAAAGGAGATAATTTGAACAACAAATTCTAAGATAAAAAGTAGAAGTTGCTGCAAAACAAAAGGAAGAACCCTTAGCTAAAAAAAAACTAGAAGATTTAGTTGAAAGAAAAGAATTGGTTTCAAAATAAAAGAAAGAGCCATGGTTAAATCTATCTCCATTAGCATTAGTTGTTGTTACATCAATGCTTTCAACTACAAAAAGTTTCAGAGCACCACAAATGAATACTGCTTCTTCATCAAACAACACATACATAGTCCAACATGCACACATGGATATAAATATAGATAACACACCTTTATGTTAGAGTTAGAGCTATTACATCATTTGGATCATGTAATTGTACCATCTTAGGTACATAGTTAGAGTAGGAGATTACTTTAGGGGGAAGTTATCTACTTACTTCAAGAAATGTAATAAATGCACAAGAGGTAATGTGCAAGTTGTAATATGCAAGATGTCCCCTTGTACAACTAGGTAGAGTGTTGGCCAAGGAATCAATCTTCTTATATAAAGGACCTCATAGTGGTAGATTAGATATCAAGTCAAGTTCTTATCTAGTGTAGTGTAGTAGATAGTAGTGCTCCCATATGGAGCACCATGTAGCTCTTTAGCTCGTAGTAATGGAGTGTCCATTTTCTCCACACAACATTGTAATTTAATCATTTCTATTTATAGCATATTTTAGTCATATTGTAGACTCATTTTATTTCATATTTATTGCATCCTATTAAGATCTATGTTAGATTTCTCCCATTTCATATATCCTCAAAAGCTAACAGTGGTATTATATCCACGATGAATTGAGATAGGAGGGCCTCCATCCATCATAGTTCCTCTTTAGACTTTTGGAAATTGGACTCACCAGAGTGCACCACCATTTGCAAAATTCATCATAAGATAAGTCCACTAGGTCAAGAGGAATAGGGAGATTTACTATTACTGCTGATTGGCCTACATATTTGTAAACCAGATCTACCATTATGCATTACTACATGTAGAAGTTGCCATTAGGAATCTATAGATAGAAATAGCATCAATAGTCAACATGATCAGAAAGGTGATGACTAAAATAAATATCAGTTACAAAAATTTTGAGATTATATTTGGCTAGAGTATTTCCATAGAGTTGCAAAAAAACTCATGAAGACTAGGACTCAACATTTATACCACTAGATTGAAAAATCAACTAGTGAAGATTATTATCTCCAGATTTATAAGTTCTTCCGTTCCAATTTCTAACAACTTGTAGGAAAAGAAAATTCAAAAATAATTTGGAAATCTTCCTATGATATATTTAGGAATAATATCTTCAAGAATCATTCCTGCACTTGCAAAAATGAGAAGAAGACTGAATATTCAAAGACCTTGAAGAAAGGTCTCATTACAAGAGCTGCAATCTTGCAAATTGCATAAGTAAAGAAAAATGCCACAATAGCCTTATATTATACTCAAGGTAGAAGAGACTCTAGAAGCTGAGTTAGAGAAGGAGATAGGAGATTGGTTATCTCCATTCAATATTTATACCTGTAGAGTGCAAAAAAATAAAAGGCTAGAGAAGCCTAGAAGTAGAAGAAGGCCATAGTAGCCTTAATTTTGAAGAAAAATTTAGAAAAAATTATTGATTTAGAAGATAAATTCTTAATTCAAAAGAATACTCCAAAAAAGAGTTAGAAAAGAATTCATTATTAAAAAAAAAACTCCAAAGAAGAGTTAGAAAAGAATTCTTGATTCAAAATAACACTCCAAAGAAGAGTTAGAGAAGAATTCTTGATTTAGAAGACAAATTTCGAATTCAGAAAAAAACTCTAGAAAGGAGTTCCTGAAGAAGACTCCTGAGAAGAGTTCAAAAAATAGGATATTGGTGATCTCCTTTACTATTTTTTTTTCGTATTTACATGGTGGAATCTATAGCCGTCACGAATCTGGGTAGGCTGTCCAGATTTTTATGGCCACCACAGTATTCTACATTGTACGCCCCGAAAGCCGCCACACAGATCTTCGTGCAGTCCGCCCCTATAACCACCATGCCACAATCATTTAAAACCTTTTATGCCACTGAAAGCACTAGGAAAGGGACAAGTGTTTAGTTCGACAAGGCCCGAGATTTGAACCTTGGACCTCCGCCCCCTTATGGGGTTTGGATGAAATCTCCTTTACTAATTAAAGACTTCTTTTAGAAGAAGCTGAAGATATCCTAAGTAGATATCATTGAAGAAATTCTATTTATAGAAGAAAGAGAAGGATTAGGAGAGTCCTGTACAAATCCAAAAGCAGTAGAATTAGAGATCCTAGAATAATATATTATTACGAACACTTATAGAAGTATAAGTTTGAAGAAAATGTCTCAGTTGAAAAATAAGAGAAGCTGAAAGATAGAAGACCTTGGAGAGGTCTCAAGGAAGAAAATAAGAATGCTAGGAGAGCCTTGTTGCAAAGTTTACAAAAGCGTCTTCAAATGAGTTCCTAGGAGAACTCATTGTATAAATCCACTACCAAGGAGAAGTTCTTGATAGTGAAAGACTTGGGATAATTATCACCATATGACAACGAACCCAAGAGAAGAAAAATTTGGCAAGGAGTGCCAAATATAGAAGAAGAATCCAGTGAAGACCTCAAGACATTCAGAATCAAGACATTCAGAATCTTGATAAGAAGAAGATCCTATTTGAAGTTAGAATTTGACAAGAAGCTTGAAGGAATATTTAGATAGAAGAAGCCTACCAAATTCGAGAGATTTGGAGATTACCTCTCATAGCAAGGAGGTATATTTTAGATAAAGGAGTTCTTTGAATAAAACCACCAAATACAAGGCTTAAGACAAAAAGTTCAAGGCTACAATTTGGTGAAGTAGGAAGTTGTTCTAGACAACCAACAAAAAGCTATGAATTTAACCATTGCAAGGTAGCAACTTAGTGAATCAAGACACCAAGATCTACATCTACGTTAGAAGCCATCAAAGAGGTAAGAAACTAGGGTGCAATTAGTTGAACTTCAAATTAGGGTTCATTATGAAATTCTATTAAGCACCCTATCTGGATTAAAATTTGTAGAAATATAGATTGCATTATAGTATTTAAGTGCAAAAGGAGAAAATTCATTTTAAGGGATATTTGCACATTAAATAGGAGTTGGATATTTTCAAAAGAAAGAAAATTATCATCTACCTATTTACTATCTAGAAAGCAAAAAGACTATATCCTACAATATTAATTATTGTAAAAACCTAAGTCTTGCCCACCTAGTTGTCCAAATTAACCCTCTCTACTAGAAACACAATAAGAAAATTTTGACTAATTAACCCTCTCTACTAGAAACACAATAAGAAAATTTCGACTGATCTCAAGGTTTAAAAATAAAACATTGAGGATAGTTTGATGTCCACCTAATATTTAATTAGTACGAGGCATGTAATATATTCTACTATGGGTATCTAGATTTTTGTAGTCGATTGCCCATGTGGTCGAGACTGGATAGGTCTTATGATGTGGTGCCTTTTGTGAGCTTATCCTCTAATCCCGAGATCTGTTCATGACATGGGTTTCTCCTCTAGTACCCATTTCACCTAAAGGTTAGACGCATAAATTCCCCATTCCTTATTTGAATTTGAATTCTTAATATTAGTCATGCAAAGAGTAGTATATACATACATTGTGCTAGATGAAGTTCCACCTTCTTTGGAATTCACCTAGGATCTGCCAATGCCCTGGCTTAAGATTGGGTGTTACTTGACTTGGCACGATTGATGATGAGACGTTCCATTCCATATTGTCACTTAGTAAAACTCCCAATTTTTCAAGGTTCAAGTGACCCCTCACTATACTATTTATGTGACAACCTAAGAGTGATGTCCATTTCATCCTCTTTTACCTCTCGTCCTGACCCTTCCCATCAGGAGTACAATTATCCCTGATTCCAAATGACTTTCCTTCCCACAATCATCAATGTTGGGTATTCGTCCTGACCCTTCCCATCAGGAGTACAATTATCCCTGATTCCAGATGACTTTCCTTCCCACAATCATCAATGTTGGGTATTTTAAATTTCATCAATGTTGGGTATTTTAAGTTTCATTTTAGTCTCACGATCCTTCCTGATGTAGCATATTATATTTGTATTACATCCTCTCTTTTTATTCCAGGGCTTATCCTATCCTTATCCTATCCTTCTTGATGATCGGGTTATGGTTTTATTGTGATGTCTTTGGTCTATACACACCATCTAAAATATCTTTTGCAAATTTCCACATTAACCTCTACAAATATTTAAAATTTAAATATAATCTTTTATTGATTTTTAAAATAGAATGGTTTAAATTCATACGCTTATCCATCCTTTACTGCATTCTATCCTATTATGCTATAAAGTACTTCAATTCAAAAATTACAAAATAATTGATATAATAATAATTATTTTTTCTTTACTTTACTAAAGAAAAGAAAGATTGAATTTTACTGTGTTAGATATTCTTTACCCGATAGGTAAGAATTGATGCCTATCAACTCTTATATATAATAAGGAACTTTCACTTACATAATTATTGATGTCTATCATCTCTTATATATAATAAGGAACTTTCACTTACATAATTTATACCTTATAAAACTATTAAGAGATGAATCATCTATAATGCATTGAAAATGTTCAACTAAAGTAAAGCTATAAACTAAAGAGATTTATAAAATATAACTTAATAAACTACTCTACAATTGTTATTTTATTTGTCTTCCTTTTCTAAAGTTTGTTAAATGGAGTTCTTTCTTCTCACTGCAAACTATGAAACATTTAAGGGATTCAAAAAAACATTCTCACGAGCGTAAAAAGACACAAGACAAAAGTTCACTTTTTTTTGGGCATGATTTTCAAGAAAGGAAAGATGTTTATTAGGCAAATGTTTTGGTTTATCTTCAAAATAAGATACGGAATTTATTATATATAAATCATACAGTTTTTCCACCACAGTCAAAACGGATCAAGATGCACTCACACCAGAGTGCATATACCAATATGTCTTCCATTCCTACTATAATGAGGTCTCATTTGACAAGATTATCTCGTAAGATGATTCTTTAATTTAATTAATTGCACACTAAACTAAAATTATTAATATACGTGGGCAGAAACAAAGAACACATATTTAGGGAGAGTTTTCTCCAAAAGAAAACTCACTGTAACACAGTCAGAAAGATATATGCAACTCAAGATTCACGTAGTACGAGGACTGAGAAACTTTAAAGAATTTATGAGAACCTTCTCTTAAATTTATTTAATATTCAAGGATATTGTGTGTCTTTAAGTAGTCTGTAACTTAAAAACACAAACTACGTTCAATACTTTTCTTGGTTAAGTTTCCTCAAACCAAACCGTACAAACAAATTCTCTCTCTGTTGGAGTAGTGAGTTCATATTACTGTGAAAAGAAATTTAACCAATAGTGTCACCAACAAAATAATTAAATAAAAGGTAGCAACCAGATTGTTATAACTTTTTATTTTGGAATTTCATTCCACTTTAATACCCCCTCTTACGAAGAATTGTATTACTCAACATATTTATTAATACGAAATAATTACTATTAAACTCCCACATAGGTGGGCAACTTCAATCTACCTTCCTTTTATAAATGATAAGTCAAATTCTATTATACTAAAAATTATCAATATTCATCTTCACTTAATATAAAGTGTTATTATAGTGTTCAAAACAAATAATAATCTATTATATAGATTTCAACATATCTCTATTACGTTCCATGGCTTCCATTATAACTCTGACCATAGGTAAGAAATAAACAACTCATTCAATTACACCATCATATTCAATGAATGAACAATAAATTCAGGCCAATGTATTTCAAGAGAGAGCTTTCGGTAGAAGAAATACAATAGGGGTTTTGGGTATTCTGCAATGAGAGAAGTTGATTATACCAGCCAAGGTAAAGGCTACACTGCATTCCCCATACCCTCATACATCTACGAATAGATATACTATTTACATAATAGAGGATTTTAAATATGGTAAACACTGAACACTATAAGCATTTGACGTCGTCAACATACTTTTGGTACTACTAAACTATACCACCGTGAGATGAATCTACCAGCGCAGTTTTGACGGTGAATCATCCATCACATGTAATTCAATCTAACCTAGAAATAATCTTACCCTTAAAAATGAGTTTCATATAACAACCAGTTTAAACATAGGATACTAAATATAAATAAAATGTTCACTAGCTCTAAAGTTTAATCGTTTAGTTGTCTTGACATAAATAGCCTTGATAGCATGTGAAGGAGTTTGAAGCAATGGTTACAATCACGATTTTTAGTAACTACCAACTATGGTAGGGTTCAAACTATTTACGAAGGCTCCCAGGATTTCCACGCACAGTGGTTGCACCGTCGTCATCTTCCACGCACCACTCAGAGGAATCGGATCTGGGCTACTGTCGGGCAAGCCCGTGGGATTGAAACCTAGGTCTCGCCCCAACTTACCAATCCACCTAAACCCACGGACCGTAATTTTGAAAACCCTGACTATATTGTAGACCTAATATGCCCAGTGATTTTTTTTCTCCTCACAACCACGACACAGAGAAAAGTAATCAAAATAATTATATAGTTCTATCTAACAGCACCCTGGTAATGTATAACAACATCAAAAGCAAGCAACATTCACAAGTTGACACATACCCAATAAAAGTTTAACATTTCTCTCTTAAATGGAAATTTATATTATAATATTCCTATACAATGACAACTCATATTTTCTTCCATTCAAGATACATGGCTCTGCCTCTAATTTTAGTAATTCAAAGACACCGGCTGACACTCGCGTAGTAGACAAACATATTGCATTGCACATCGTTGATCTATATTTTTATTTACAAGTGGTGGCCAATGCTAAACAACAATAGCCGGATTAAGTTTTGAACACCCAACACAACCATTAGTTTGTAAAAGACCCTTTGTCTGAAGCTTAGGAACAACTATTCATCATGGTACAACATCCAGTTTGACAACGAATAGAATAGGACAGTAATATATACCCATACCGGGAATCAGAGTAGCCTTCTATAACATTAAATGCATCTAATCCTATCATGCACTCCCACAATTGAAAAACACATTCACATTCCTGGATCTATTTATTTTTTCTCTACCTTAGTTATATTCGACAACCTTTTTACGAAATACCAATTCACCAAATATTCACAATGTCACAATTGTGTGAGCAAAAACCTCATTAATATTTTCCTATATGTTTATGAAGCTTCTTTAATTACTTATTCAACTATACTTTATTTCTTTAGTATAGATAAGATACCATACATTAATACATTCAACTATACTTTATAAACACCAACTATACTTTATAAACACCATTAACAATATATATTTTCATATATAAAACCAGTGTTAACACCATAATAGATCATAGAGAAGCAGACATGAAGTTGCTTAGCAGGAAGCTCGAGCTCACTTTTCCTTATTAGTGCAATTCCAATCATGATCCTTCTCCATACTTTTCCTCCCCTTTTAAAGATAATTAATACAAGAATTTACATGACAAATGTCATATCCCATGCAAACCTCTAATTCCACAGTTTGCCAAGTGGTATAGTTTACCAAGTGGTATGTAAACTTCTTTTACGGGTGTATGGCTAAATAACGTAAATTTAATATTTATTTTATTATGTATTTTATTTAATTAGTTTTTATTTCTATTTAATTTATTTATGTATATTCTTTTTATTAAGGAAAAGAATACAGTACTATTATTTTATTTATTATATTTAATTTAATTTATTATTATTTATTATTATTTTTAAAGAATCATTTCCATGTTAATGTGATTCAATGCACACCACCCTATATGTAATTATATGTATGTAACTACATGGACTGTTGGATGGGTGTATTGCTAATATGGTTCCTTGTCCCTAACAATCGTAAATACCCCGCCGCTCATCATATCTCCATATTACCTTTTTGTCGATGCTTTTTATTTGCCATCAGTAGGAGGTGTTATTCTCTTGATATGTTTCCCCTATGGAAGGTATCTGTTTCTGCAACCACAGATAGATCAACAGTATCTCACCCTTGCAGATGAAGTAAACATATTGACAACTGAATTTTGGAGGGATGCTACAATTGTAGTGAAAAATTGCAGAATATTCATTAAGGGTAAATTATAGATTACTCTTAAAAGTTGTAGATATTATTAGTCCATCTGAAATTATTTTGAGAGTTCATTTACAGGAGCAATAATGTGAGATTATTGTTACCATTAAAAGTGTATTGACACTATACTAGTTGATGTCTAACTAGTTACTCTCAAAGGATTACAGTGTGTCTTTATCTAAGGGCACATAATCAACATAATATCAAGGTGTCTAGAAACACCATTTAATGCACAAAATCTGCAACATTTAGTGGGTAAAATAAAGCCACCATTAAAATTAGCCAAGAAGCTAAGCATCAAGACTTGGAGATTCTCAGATTTAAAAGTGCACTTAGGGTTTCATTAAAAGAATAAGTGCAGAATATTCTACTTTAAAAGGGTGCAAATTATTAGCCTGGTTTTACTCTTACTGAATTGACCAAGCAAAAGGATTACTAAAAGAAAAGGAGCATCTCATTAAAATACATTTGGCCCATTATATTGGTGCAAAATCTATCTAATACAAGCACCATTCTTGTCCATTCAAGAAGGATAAAAGGTCTTAGAATACAATGATCGTAATTCAATCAAGTACAAGGGTAGGTTTCAAGCAAGAAAATAAAGTCATCGAGGAGTACATATTGCTCAAGGTTTGAGGTGTCAAAATACGCCATTGCTCCGCATCAAAGCATCCATAAATAAGCATTTACCTGCAATATCAAAGCCTATATAAGGCCAATAATCAATCTGCATCTACGTGGATGAAATAGATAGCAGAGGTCCATACTAAAGGGTTCTCATATACATAAAAAAGTTCTTCTATCAACATGGAACAAAGCTATTACAAAAAGGACTATCTACACTACAAAGAAGCACAAAAATCAGCATATAGAAAGCATAAAGAATAAGGGCAAAGGTGCCACATCCGATAAGAAGAATGCCCACAAAAGGAAACACCAAAATTAGCTACTAAGATGTCATACAGAGCTCCATAGAATTGAGGAGCATCATAGTTGGTGCCATCCAACGTCCTTATAAAATCGTCTGTGAAGGAAATAGATTGTTTGTTGTCCAAGAAACAAAACAAGCCAAGGAAAAAGCATATGAAAGTGCAAGAAGAATTATAAGAGTCTTTATCGAGCATTATAGTAGACGTCTACATGTAAAGACCTTGAGTGCTACTTAGAACAAATATTCTAAGGCACCATTCTGATTCTTAATGCTTAAGAAAATACAAGCACCTAAGCAAGAGGAGTTATAAAGAATATTAAGGAGGTCATGTATGTTATCCTGGCATGAGCAATATAAGAATTCCAATTTGTAACTCCCATTCACCATTTGTCCAAAAGGAGAAATATTTCATTCTATTTAAAATGCCCAGCTTGGAGAAATTAGTAGAGAGCGAAGTCAAGGTAAAGTCAAGTACTAAAGAGAGAAAAGTCCAAGCAAAGTTGAACATTGAAGAGAGTGAAGCCAAGGCACAATCGTACATTGAAATCCGAGTTCACAGCAGCAGAAGAAGCCGATCTTGTGGTAGAATTATACAACAACATCGATACTATAATGATAGGAGAAAAAGAGAATTGAATGCTCCCAATCAAAGTAGTTAAGCATCCAAGCATCACAGCCAAGGAAATAAACCTCCATCCAAGGTAAATAAGAAGCTAAAGGCTAGTCCCATACATTGGAGATAATGGTTAAAATTATACTTAAAAGTTTTGTCATCTACGTCTAAGAACTAACACCAGATACGTAGAGGTTTGAGGCATCACAAATTTAAGATTACATCTTATTCCAATTTGCTTTCATTAATAGGAAGATATAAGATATAATATAATGTTGAAACATTAAGAGAAATCAACCACATTTTAAAGGAATATCAAAAAAATAAATAGATATATATATCCTAATATTTGCAATCTAAAGCATAGGAGATATAAGGATTCCTACTTGGATATATTAATTATCTAACATTGCAAAAATCATTATTTTCTAAAATTCCATATTAGGGAGTTATAAGGAATACTACATCAAAGTAGGTAATTGGAATTTAGAAACATTAATATAAAATTATTAAAGGCTATAAAATAAGGTTCTATAAGGGAAAATAAAGAGTTGGAAACTAATTGCTATACTTATCTCAAACTTACATTAAAGGGATAAAATAATTCCAACAAATAGAACCTCATTAAAATAGAAAGTGATTAAGTTCAATAGGAGAAATAAGATGTAAAATAAGTTGATATTTGCTATTTACAAAACTTTATAAAATCAAATATATATTGAACTACTATTCTCAAAAGCACTTTATTCAGCATATCCAAAATTACTAGGGAGACATAAGGCATTCTACAAAACCTGGAATTTCACCAAAGCATCATCAAATCAATATTAGGGAAATTAAAATACCACAAGGATCATCATGGCATAAAAAAATTTCTTTCTTATAGGACCCCAATTACTTAATGGACCAAACTATTTCTCCCAAAAAATAAGGTTAAAGCAATATTAGTATATGAAAAAAATTGGGAGATAACTCAAGGAATAGAAAAAAGACCAACTATAGATGATACTGAAATTCAAAAGTTTAATGAAAAATATGCAAAATCCCTAATTATAATAACCTTTGCTATCACTGATGAAATACAACCTTATATAAGTTTAGCAAAGATATCTATGAAAGCATGGAAAAGCTTAGAAAATATATTTGAAGGGAAAAAATAAAGCCACTATCCTTCATCTTCAAACTCAACTAAATTATCTAAAAATGAACAGTGGCGAGAGCATAGAACTATTCCTAAGGAAAGTAGAAAATATTAAAGAGAAATTATTAACCTTAGGAGAAGAAATTAAAGATGAACTTCTTACTCAAGTAACCATGAGAGCACTTCCATATGGCTACAAAAATGTGGTAACATCTTTACAAGTCCTAAGTAAAGATACTTATTTTGATGATCTAATCAATATTCTTCAAGAATATGAAGTAGATAATATATTTAAATATGAAATGACTAACACTACATTGGCATCAAAATATAATCCACAAGGAAATATTGCTTCATCAAGAGGACAAAGACCATGGTATAATAAGTATCGTTAGATATGCAAGAGAAAAGTTCATAGCACTAACTATTGTAGATTCAATCCCATAAATAAGAATAAAGAAAATAAGATGAACAATGAGAACAAAATTCAATCATGACAATATCAAAACCAGCAGCAAGCTCAACATCCAACCAATTATCCCCAATTGGAGTACTGAAAGGTGAATAAAAAAGGATACCTATCTCAAAGGATAGAGGAAGTCGAAGAACTAGAAAAATCTATATTATGAAGTCAAAGCTCTTTCACAAAGAACAATAGGTTATGAAGATACTAACTACTTGCTTGAACAGGTTATAAAAAACAATGAAGAAAAATACAAGCTCCAAGACAAAGAAGAAGATTCATATTGAATATTGAAATCTTCAATACCTAAATAATGTAATACATGAGGTTTTAGAGTTAGAGCATATTACATCATTTGGGTCATGTAAGTACCACCTCAGGTACATAGTTAGAGTAGGAGATTACTTTAGGGGGAAGTTATCTAGTTACTTCAAGTAATGTAATAAATGTACAAGTGAAAATGTACAAGTTTTAATGTGCAAGGTGTCCCGTTGTACAACTAGGTAGAGTGTTGGCTAAGGAATCCATCTTTCTATGCAAAGGGTCTCATAGTGGTAGATTAGATGTCAAGTCAAGTTCTTATCTAGTTTAATGTAGTAGATAGTAGTGCTCCCATTTGGAACATCATGTAGCTCTTTAGCTAATAGTAATGGAGTATCCATTTCCTCCATACTACATTGTAATAGCAACATTTCTATTTATAGCATATTTCAGTCATATTGCATATTCACTTTATTTCATATTTATTGCATATTTTTAGGACTTGTGTAA
Organism: Wollemia nobilis; assembly: GCA_028583015.1. NCBI lineage: Eukaryota > Viridiplantae > Streptophyta > Pinopsida > Araucariales > Araucariaceae > Wollemia > Wollemia nobilis. The sequence continues at coordinate 17,355,568 of JAQPPZ010016946.1, read as the reverse complement.
GATTTATACCATTGCATATATCCTCAAAATATAACACTTTAGGGTCATATGTGCTAACCAAACAACAAAATGTTAAATGTAAAACTTAGAAATTTACTAGAAAGGTTTATTGAAGATCCAAAAGGAGTCATATCAGAAGAAACCAAAAAGAAATAATTAGAAGAATATGACAAAAGATTCATAGAGTTAGTTGATCTATCATTACCAAGATCAAGAACAAGATCAACTATTGAAAACAAGTCTTTAGGAACAAAAATGTGTCTTATGCCATTACCATGGAGATGGTCTAACAATGTGTTAGAATATATAGGCCTAAATAAGGAAGAATATGAAAAAGAGAAGATTATTCCATCTTTTCCAAGATAAGAAATAGATGATGAAAAGAAACTCAAAGATATTCCTACAATGCAAAAATAGTTAAATCACTTAAGCCAGTACATGAGCTGTTTAGCAAGGAATTTTGATGGCTTTGAAATATCGTGTAGAAATAAATTCATAAAATTTGAAAAAGGCATATGTAAATATGTGAATTAAATCAATATTAAAAACACCTAAATCTTTTTATAAAGAGTATGTGGCATATTTAAAAACTATACAAATAGAGATATTGGATAATAATATGACATATAAACTATTTAAGGTATATACTAACATATTTTAAAACCTCATGATCAAGTATTTTTGTGTATGAGGGTACCCTAGAATATCTATGGAGGAGTCAAGTTGTGTTACACTTGTTGTATGAGCAAAAGATCTATTCATGAAGTAAGAAAAATAAATGATCTTTATTTTCATGAAGTTTCACAAGTGATAAGAAGAATGAGAATACAAGATATGGAGAAGATATAATAAGAACATATGTTTATCAAGAAAATATTATCACAAATTAAAGATAATCGTTAATATGATAAAAAATAAGAAACTCCCAAATTGTTTAATTGATCAATTATTCAGATTTCATATTGAAGTGATCTCAAGGCCTAAAATTATAGGTTTGTGTTAGTTGATAGAACATAAATTTCAATAAAAATTAAAGGTGTTTCTTATAAAGTGAAGAAGTTATTATTGCACAAAATAATGCTCAAGAAATAGAATAAAACTATATTTATATATCCAAGAAGACACCAACCTTCAAGAGGAGGAGGAAATAAAAACCATATTGAACACTAGTCTAATGCAAGCTCCAATGGTTAAAAACTATAAAAATAGAGATATTGAATAGTTAAAAACTATAAAAATAGAGATATTGGATAACAATCATGACATATAAACTATTTAAGGTATATACTAGCTTATTTTAAAACCTCATGATCAAGTATTTTTGTGTATGAGGATACCCTAGAATATCTATGGAGGAGTCAAGTTGTGTTACACTTGTTGTATGAGCAAAAGATCTATTCATGAAGTAAGAAAAATAAATGATCTTTATTTTCATTAAGTTTCACAAGTGATAAGAAGAATGGGAATACAAGATATGGAGAAGATATAATAAGAACATATGTTTATCAAGAAAATATTATCACAAATTAAATATAATCGTTAATATGATAAAAAATAAGAAACTCCCAAATTGTTTAATTGATCAATTATTCAGATTTCATATTGAAGTGATCTCAAGGCCTAAAATTATTGGTTTGTTTTTGTTTATAAAACATTAAATTTCAATAAAAATTAAAGGTGTTTCTTATAAAGTGAAGAAGTTATTATTGCACAAAATAATGCTCAAGAAATAGAATAAAACTATATTTATATATCCAAGAAGACACCAACCTTCAAGAGGAGGAGGAAATAAAAACCATATTGAACACTAGTCTAATGCAAGCTCCAATGGAGTCAAGAATAAATAGATATGTAAATATGTGAATTAAATAAATATTAAATACACCTGACATATTTATTTTATCATATTCATTGTAGATGATAAGGTCATAATATCTAGTGTTCTTGGGATCTCCATCCACATAATTAATATCAAAAGAATATTTATGATTCAAGCATGTATACAAAGAATTTTATATCCAAATGTTAATATGATCTATTTAAATAGAGATAAATTTTTAAAGGTAACTTAACATGAGTACATTATAAATACAATAGGGATGAAATATGGTCAGTTCACTTTAAGTATATGAACAATAAGTTCTATTAGTATAATGAGTTTGTATGATCTTAAATCCTTTTTATAAAGAGTATGTGGCATCATCAAAACTATAAAACTAGAGATATTGGATAACAATCATGACATATAAGCTATTCAAGGTACATATTGGCTTATTTTAAAACCTCATGATCAAGTATTTTTATGTATTGATCATAACCTAACATAACTATGGAGACAAGTTGTATTACACTTGTTGTATAAGTTAAAGATCTATTCATGGAGTTTCACAAGTGATAATAAGAATGGGGATACAAAATATGGAGAAGATATAAAAAGAACATATGTATATCAAGAAAATATTATCCCAAATTAAATATGTGTTAAGATGTGCTAGGTGGCCAAAGTAAAAGAAAGACAGCTAGCAAAAGCATGATAAGGACAAACCCAACTCAAGTTCCCTGCATTGTGATGGACAAACCCGTAATAAGGTAGACCATGATAATTCAATCTGGCTCTATTGTAATTAATGAACTTTAAAAAAATTCAAACTTCATAGTTTTGCACAACTCTTCTTTATTATCTAAAGAAGCAAATGAAATAATACATTTTGATGGGCAATATTGTATTTTTGTAGTCCTAGAGGTTCTTATTTAAAGAAGCAAATGAGATCATATATTTTGATGGGCAATATTGTATGTTTGTAGTCCCATAGGTTGTTTAGCCTTGAGGGACATAAAAGCATTCCAATATATTCCATTGGTAAGGAGCAAGTAAGATTACATTTTGATTGGTAATATTGTATCTTTGTAGTCTCATTGGTTGTTTGGCATTTGTTGATGTTAAAAGCCTTTTTATTTTACTTTTTAATAATTACATAGGATTGAAATGGTCTTACCTCTATTACCTCAAGATAATGTTACAGTATTTTGGCAATTATACATACATTGCCTATCAAGTTTTGAACCTACTCTCCTTGTTAAAAGTTGGGTATAATTTAACCATTGAGATAATGTTGTTTTGTAAAATGTTAAGGCTTAACATAGGCTTGGAACCATAACTCCTGGCTCAAATACCATGAGTTTTTTATTTTGTTCTACATGATTCAAAGTTCCATTAAATGATGCATTTCAAATTCAGAGGTAGCTTAACCAACAAACACAAATAAAATTGTATTAATGTTGATGCATGACCAAAATAGGTCAATAGAACTCAAAAATACAACCTAAAAATAGAAGGGGTGCACATTCAACATTCAAGTACACCATCGCTCAATTTATGCAAACACATGCAATGGATATATATTCATTGAGTATATATACAAAACCATGTATTCCTAAAACCAAACTGACAAGGAAAAAGAAAACCCTAAATTTTGAACACAATTTCCCTCTACATCCCCAAACCCTAAAGGAGGGAAATTGTATTAATGCTGATGCATGACCAAAATAGGTCAATAGAACTCAAAAATACAACCTAAAAATAGAAGGGGTGCACATTCAACATTCAAGTACATCGTCACTCAATTTATGCAAACACATGCAATGGATATATATTCATTGAGTATATATACAAAACCACGTATTCCTAAAACCAAACTTACAAGGAAAAAGAAAACCCTAAATTTTGAACACAATTTCCCTCTACATCCCCAAACTCTAAAGGAGGAAAATTGTATTAATGTTGATGCATGACCAAAATAGGTCAATAGAACTCAAAAATATAGCCTAAAAATAGAAGGGGTGCACATTCAACATTCAAGTACATCATCGCTCAATTTATGCAAACACATGCAATGGATATATATTCATTGAGTATATATACAAAACCACATATTCCTAAAACCAAACTAACAAGGAAAAATAAAACCCTAAATTTTGAACACAATTTTCCTCTACATCCCCAAACCCTAAAGGAGGGAAATTGCTGATGCATGACCAAAATACGTCAATAGAACTCAAAAATATAGCCTAAAAATAAAAGGGGTGCACATTCAAAATTCAAGTACACCATCTCTCAATTTATGCAAACACATGCAATGGATATATATTCATTGAGTATATATACAAAACCACATATTCCTAAAATCAATTTAACAAAGAAAAATAAAACCCTAATTTTTTAATACAATTTACCTCTACATCCCCAAACCTTGAGTAGTGCTTACCACTTAAAATATTGAGCTCTCTATCCAGCCCTAGATCAAGATCTCTATCCAGCCTCTATTTGAGTGAACACCCTAGATCAAGCTCTCTTTCCAATCTCTATCTAAGAAAATACCCTAGCTCAAGATCTCTATCCAGTCTCTCTTTGAGTGAATGCCCTAGCTCAAGCTCTCTATATAGCCTTCATTTGAGCGAATGCCCTAGCTCAAGCTCTTTGATCCTAAATTTTGAACACAATTTTCCTCTACATTCTTAAACCCTAAGTAGTGCTTACAACTTAAAATCTTGAGCTCTTTATCCAACCATAGATTGAGCTCTTTGTCCATCCTCCATATGAGCAAACAACCTAGCTTGAGCTCTCTATCCAACCTTTGTCTAAGAAAACATCCTAGCTCAAGCTCTTTGTCCAACCTCCATCTAAGCAAATGCCCTAGATCGAGTTCTCTATATAGCCTTCATCTTCATAGGTTTCCTCTAAAAAATTGCTCATATTTATTTTATTTTGAGGGTGGTTTTATACCACCCTCTTAGAATTTTCTAAGCTACCCTCTTAGGGCTAAGAGGGTAGTTTAAAACTACCCTCTTAGGTCACCCTAAGATGGTGATTTAAAACTGTTATCTTAGGGTGACCTAAGAGGACAATTATAAACCACCCTCTTAGGTCTAAGATGGTGATTTAGAATCACCCTCTTAGGGTCACCATAATATTTTGGTTATCCTAAGAGGTAAGTTATAAACCACCCTCTTATAATCTATTAGGGCGGTTTTTTACCATCGTAAAAAAACCACCTTATTTTAGGCCTTTTTTGGTGTAGTGAATAATCAATCAATATACCCATACTAAACAATTATAATAGAATTTAGATAATTGAAGTAGGGAAAAATGGTGCACCAAATTATGATAAAAAATATGTGTATCTATGTCCTATTGCTTATGAGCATCAAACAGAAACATGCAAGTAGGATGGAAAAAATAGCAAATAACAAGAAACAGAGCAAAGTGAATCGACTTCTTATTAATTAGGTAGATAAAATACAGGTTATAAAATATCCCCTTTGAGGGCTCAAATTATTTATACAACTATTTACAAATCAGGTTCCCAAGGATCAAAATCCTTCAAGTAACTCGGGTGCACATCCAATGTCTTTCCTCGTACCCACAATCGAAGTGGGCGGGCCAAGGTTGCCACCGCTTGTATCTCAGATCTTGAGGTCTTATGATACTTCCTAATAAAGTATAGATACATACACCTACACACAAGGAAACCAAAAAGCATCAAATAGCAAGTGTGTATGATGTAAAACATGCAATCCCCACAGGCACTAAAAGACTAGTAATGGGCATATGCATAGATATTGTATCAAAACAACTCCAAATGATATGAAATTTCATAGGGATGTAAATTAAGTGGTTTTGGAAATATATCACCAGAAATAGCATCCAAATTACATCCATAGGTGTGGCGTAATCTCAATGTGCTCTTCCAATATGCAAAAGATAAAGCAAGAAATTTCCTGACTTAAACATATCCAAAACACCTAAAAATTGGATATAATGCATAAAATAAAATTTTAAGAAAACCCATATGATAATATTTGCAAAATTAGTGATATTTTAGGTGTTTCTCCAGATGACCATCGTAGACCTGCATGAGACCCTACAAAACACTAAAATTGCGATATCTTAGCCAATATAAATTAGAACGACATGAAATTTGAAATGAAGAATAATATAAACATGTGGAAAATAAATAATTAAAAACAATCAAAAAATTATTGACATATTTCTATTCTTCACAATGTGGGATGATTAGGACTATCACAAATTGGGGGGCGCCCGGGGGTGGGGTGCCCACCAATTATGCCTAAATTTTACCACCAATTACATTGGGGATTGATGCAAAAAACTATGGGGGATATTTTCATAAAATTTGGTGAATAAATTCACTCATATGGTTCAGTTATGTGACAAATTGTGCCTACTAGTTCACTCGCAAACCTCCTTCGCTAGGTAGATATTTCGAGGTAAAAATGGGCACAAAAAGGTGAAAGGAAATCTTAGCAGCACTCCGTTTCTTTGTACTAAAACTCCTCTATATATTTTGTGTGGAAAATGCATCCACTTTATAGCCTAATGAGGCTCATGGGTCAAAAGGCATGCAAGGGCATGCAGGGCAAGAGGCGCCACTTGGACACTGGGGCGACATGCATTGGAGGGGGAAGAGAATCTCCCAATTTGGCCTCATTCATGGAGCAAGGTATAAAGATACTACATGATCTAACTTGCATGTGAGAATAGGTAGGAATATGATCGTTATTATGTGCCATTTGTCCAAATTTGACTTTTTGCTGGTCAAACCTGCTATTCATCCCACCTTAGGATGAATGCTGCTATTCGCTTTAGGGTGGGACAAATAGAATTTGTATTCATCCCAGGGTGGTACGAATAGAAATAGGGTGCCAAAAAGGTCCCAAAAGTGGCTTGAAACCTTCCAAAACCTTCCACAAAGTGGCTAGAACCACTGTATACCTCCCGATTACTGCCCTAGGGGCCTTGGTATGTCAATTTAGCCATTACTTTTGGTAGCATAATTGGATTTAATAGATTTTAGTGTCTACAATACTTCATACTAATGAAACATAGTGGTCCTAAAGTAGAAATTCACTTGCAAGAGTGAAATTCAAAAACCTATAAATTTTGGACAAAAAGTTAAATCATCCATACTCTTGATGTAACAACCCTAAAATATACCCCTAAATTGTTTTTCTTTTAATAGTCCAAAAGCAAGTTCAAATAATCTGGATAAATTTCTTAGAAGCTATTCTTCCACTTCTATGTTTTACATGCTACAATATACCCCAGGTGGATAGGAGTGGCCATTATCCCATGTTAATTTTGGGGTTTACGTTGTTCACTACCCATACAAATTAAAGGACACCTTTGGGTGGTCACCCAAAATTTCATTATTTTATTTTTTAAGGACTTCTTGACCATGGTGTGAGGGATAACCCCATCTCATTTTTTTAGAAAAAGGATGTCAAATCCTTGGCTAGTGTCCATCATTCTATACTAGTAATTAGGCACAAGCTTCTTATAGTTTACACATTTTATTTAGGTATAAAACTACTATGCACCATTAAACTAATTTATGGATAGCTTAATGGAGGTGATTGTACCTTTATATGGTAGCTCATTTTTGGTTGTCCATCAATGCATCAGGGATTCCAATTACTACCACACTAAATAACATCTCCCATAGGAATTTGCCCACATTATTTTGAGTTCCTATGACTATCATTTGCAATACATCTTCGTCTCACATGGGTATCTCTCTTTATTTTGGACAATCCATCATAAGGATCTAGCTACAATGGAATTCTAGGTTTTCCTTCTCTCGGAGTACACTTTAGTGGTCCTCTACTAAAGTGCCCACTATAACCCTAAGGAATTATCCCATCACATCTTCCTTAGTTCCAGTCCTAACCTTAGGGTTTAGTATATTTTAATTTGATGTTCTTTTGTTAAGATATCTCTAAGAAGATCCCCTAAACCCAAAGGTGATATTTATGAAACATAATTATTATTATATATAGTATGAAAGAACCATCATTACCTATTTCATATTCAATCACAAGAAATAAAGAGATATTATACATCATTACATTTTTTATTATGAACATTTTGTCAAAGCAGAATAAAAAAATCCATTTATTTTCCATTCATAATGATAGCTTTTAAAGCAATAAATATAAATAACAAATTCCATAACAAGTACCACAAAATATAAACCAATAGACACATCATGTATCCTGGGAATCCTATCCAGGGAGAAAACCCAACCTCAAAAATAGTCCATCTTTATTTTCATTGCCTATCCTTTAGCCATTTAACAAAATGGATTCTTGTCCCTTTATTCTTCTATGATTTTGACTAAATATGTAGGAGTCTCCATAACTCCTATGTTTTGTTTTCATTACACATAGTTGTAAATCTCCCCTTTTACAAGCGAAGGAATCCCATACTTCCCTCGTATTAAAATTCTTTTTCATTCATCAATCTAAAATTTTCTCTAGAGTCCTTCCTTAAACATTCCTTTACAAAAGATAAGACAAGGAACCTCCATAAGTTCATTTCTATTCACTGGATTTATACCAAAGCCTTATGCTTTAAATAACCCAAATGATAAGTTTTGGTTTTCCTTCGGTTGAAGATCAATAATATAAGTACTTCAGACTTCCTATGATGTAGGATTCTATTACCAAAGTTCATAACATAAAATTTCCAAAGCAAGATATATCCTTTAATAATTTAAAACCATTAAGTTTTTTACCATAAGAAAACATCTTAAACTATACATGAATATATTTACTAATTCAAAAGCATTTCCAATATTTTTGTGAACCAATTTGTATAAACATAAATCCATAATCATTTCACTTTGTAAAAATATTATTAACTCATTTTTTTTTGGTAGATAAGATACTATAGCATTAATACCGGGTTTTACAAGTTGATCCAAAAACTTTTACAATAATCAGCCCAAGGTTTTTGATGAACATGTCCTTACTAAGGATCCTATATATGTAAAATCTACATGTCGCCAAAGCCATTACATCCGGTAAGGCACATAGCCTGTTATCAAAAAGAAACTTCCCATACAACATTTTGGGTATACCCCAAGAAAACACACCTGAATCATAATTACAAAAAAAGAAACAGATACATATCCCTTCCTTGAAACATTGGAGAAACAAAAAGCTACAGAAACACATAGCAGAGTACTGAAAAGAACTCCCACAAGCTCTGTATTGACAGTTACTCTTAACAAATTTCTTGGTAATTACTTTCTTCCGTATATGACATGCTTTGGTACCACATCCCGTCTTGGCCAATCAGCCTTGGAGAAGTAAACCTGCTGGTTATATTTATGGCAGTGGCTATCTGGTGGTCCACGTGGATCTGGTTCAAAGTCTTATATTACCGTTTCTTTCCTACCCTGTGATTATCAACCAACCTAAAATTACTAAGATGACTAGGATCCATGTTATCTAACATGTGACTGTCCCCATTAGTCTTTGTGGTATTTCCAAGCAGCATCCACCAAGACTGATAGCTCGGATAATTTTTATTGTGAGTCTATTTCAAAAAAGAGATGAGAATACTCATAGCCTTCGAACTTACAGTGCCTTCCCTATTGGTAAATTTGACTATCATTCTTGGAATTCTTGTTGAATAAGCTCCTCTACTTCACTCGAGACACTGTGTTCCCATTTGAAAAGTCTGTCATCATCGACACCAAATTGGCCAACTTATCAGTAACTTTGTTAGCTTCTCAAAAGACATGTTGGGATTTTCTATCCTATCTTCCCTGGAAAAGGATCCTAGCATCTTAAACAATTGTTTTAATCCTTCAAGGAGGTTTTTTCCAATTATTGAGGATATTTATAACATGCATAGAGTCTCCTTCTATGATCAAATTTCCTTCTAAGTCTTGAGTCATTTGAAGGCCTCTCCACATAGCTCTAGCTTCAACTTCATTGTTCATCCTTATTCCCAAATATTTGGAAAATGCAAGCATCATATTCCCATTATGATCTCACACAATATCGTCAGTGCCTACTCTACCAATATTGTCCTTAGCCACTCCATAAAAATTAAGCTTAAACCAACCTGTAGGATGTGGGGACCACTTAACATTGGCTCTAGGGTTGACTACCCTAGGCACAGACTCATCTAACAAGGTTAAGCTTAAATATTGAGCAATCGTGGTCTCCTGTAGATGAGGTTTATGGCTATCAAAAGGAATAAGGTTCACATTCTCATTGGCAAAGGATAGGATCCTAGAAATTATAGTTTGATGATCATGGATAGACTCATTAAAGACTCTATGGTTCCTTTCTAACCACACATGCCAAAGATTAGTGATTGAGACAAATTTTCCACATGTATCTAAGTCTTTGGCTTGAAAAGGGGTAAGGCCACTAGACGAACAAATCAAGTATGATGGCTAGTTTAATCCAGTAAATATTAAAGGCTTGAAAAACCCCACTTAGGACAGTCAAGGAAAAAGGGCACTCAAGGAAAATGTGATAAATGGTCTCCCAATTAGCTCTACATAGATAAAAATTATTAGTGATACATATACCTTTACGCATCATATTATTAATGGTTAGAATTATTCCTTGGATAACCAACCATGAAAATACTGCAATTTTTGGAATTAAAATTTTTATCCAAACTAAGTACTTTTGGAGAACAAAATCCTTGTCATCAAGCAGAAGCTTGTAAGCTGATTTAACAGTGAACTACCAGTTTTCCATAGGAGCCCAGGTCACTTGATTTTCCTTGGGTCTCATGGGGATAAAATATTGCCCAAGAATGTTACAAATATCATTTGATTCCACTTGAAATCCTTGAATCCTTATTTCCACTTCATTTTGCCTCTATCCTCAACCATATAATTGGAGACTTTTCTACCAATGAGTTCTTTCGTGATATCTTTGATTCAAGATAAGTTAGGATATTGCGTTAGTGGTTCATCCTTAGCCCACCTATCATTCCAAAAATTTATCCTCTCACCATTTCCTAAAACCCATATTAAATTTTTTTTTATGATTTCCTTACAATTGAGAATTGCTTTCCAAAAAGCATAACCTTTGATTGGAACTGAGTCACTTAGAAATTCCATATTTTGAAGATACTTTCATTTGATGATAGTTTTCCATTCATTTTCTTCACAAGAAATGAGGCGCCATGCTTGCTTAGCTAGTAAAGCTAAATTCATATGAGCAATTCTCCTCAGACCTAAGCCCCCATTTTCCCTGGGTCTACACACTTTGGTCCATCCTACAAGGTGTATCCTTTTTTTCTCTTTTGATACTGTCCATAAAAATTATTTTTGGAGTTTCTCAAATTTTTGGAAAACCTTCACAGGGGTTTGAAAACGAAGAGGAAATAGACTGTAATGCTCTGAAGAGAGGCCTTAGTAATGGTTAGCTTTCCTTCTTGAGATAGAAGATGACATTTCCATCCAACAAGTTTTTTTTTAATTCTTTCAATAACCCTGTCCCACATTGACTCTCTAGGAGAACCAATTAAAAGAGAGAGACCAAGATACGAAGTGGGGAGGTTTGTTATATCACACACTAAAATTTTTGCAATCTTTCCTTGCCTCTGAATGGGGGTGTTCAAGAAATATAACTTGCTTTTACTAAAATTAAATTTTTGACCAACAACATCCTCGTAGAGTTGCAGGATGTATTTAATTCTTTTGACCTCAACCACCGACACCTTAGTCAATAGAAGGGTATCATCGATGAATTTTTGGTGATAAATAGCCCTAGTGAGAGATGTTGCCTTGATTCCTAATATTAGCCTTGAATTGCAAGTATTTTTGATGGTTCTACCTAAAGCTTCTGCCATAATGATGAATAACATGGGGCTGATAGGGTCCCCCTACCAAATTCCTCTATGACTTTGAAAGTAACCAACAGTTGTTCCATTAACCAAAATTGAGAACCATGCTTTAGAAATGCATTATTTGATCAAATTAACCCATTGGTGGTGAAAACCAAACTTAAGGAGGACAACAATCAGAAAGTCCCAATTTAGCTTGTCAAATGCTTTGTTCATATCAAGCTTGACGGAAAAAATAGACATGTTAGTCTTATGACAACACAAATTACATCATCACTTACGATGTCCCAAAAATCTTGATAGAAACAAGGGGGAAAGCCATCGGGTCTCGGGGTTTTTTCTAGTTCCATGCTAAAGAAGGCTTCCTTAATTTCCTCATCATAAAAGGGAGCTAGAAGATTAAGGTTTATATCCTCATTTATTATGCTAGGAATGGATTGCAAGAGAATATATTTGGCCTCATCATTGCACTGTGATTCCTGACCAAGGATAGAATTGAAATAAGTTACTGCCTCCTTTCTGAGTTTTGTTAAGTCCTAAGTAATAGAACCATCTACTTTTTTTTTAAATTTTATCTTGCTATTGCTTTTGTTTCTAAGCATGGTGACATGAAAAACTTGGAATTTGAATCTCCATATTTCAACCAAAGAGCCCTTGATTTTTGCCTCTAATAGATTTCCTCATAGGCCAAAATGTTATGAAACTCTGCTATTTTTGTTCGTTCCTCCTGCTTAGTAGTTTCATCAGCATCACCATGTTGAATCCTCTGATCAATTATATTCAAACTTTCAACAACCTATTTTTTATTTTCAAATAGGTTTCCAAAGACCTCTTTGTTCCAAGTTCGAAGCTTTTCTTTAATAAAATTTAATTTTCCAGCAAGTTTAAAAGCTGCACTACCCCTTATAGGCTGCTGCCACCACTGAATTAAGTTATCTCTGAAACTAGAATGTTTGATCCACATAGATTAAAATCTAAAAGTTTTCTTGAAGGACAAAGAGTTAGGGATCTCCAAAAAATGGGATTATGATCAAAGGTAATTTTAGGAAGGGCTTGTAGGGTAGAATCACCGAATAGAGTTGTAGCCTCATTTGATAGAAAAAACTATCAAGCCTTTCTTGAATGAGATGACACCCTATTCGTCGATTGCTCCAGGTATAATTCATTCCTCTAAGTTTTACATCCATCAACATGTTGGAGTTCACAAAGTCATTGAACTCATCCATGCTCCTGATAGGTCGTCCATTTCCACTCATTTTTTTTGAAGGGTAAAGAGGAGTGTTAAAATCCCTAGCCAAAATCTAGGGGAAATTATGGAAGATTTCACTCAAATTGCCTAAGTACTCCCACAGTAGATCTATCCCTCGAATTGAAGTCGGGGTATAAATATTTGAAAGGATCCACGACCTGTTGTTGTTTATTTCCTTAAATAAAACACTAAGAACCCTGTCATATTTTTGAATAATGGTGCCTTCTACTATTCGGGGATCCCACAAAGTCATAAGGCCTCTAGATGCTCCTATAGCTAATTTGCAAACCATCTCCCCTTGATTCCAAATTTTTTTTGCTACTTTTTTTTTATTGAATCTCATCAGTTTTTGTTTCTTGCAACATGATAATAGTTGGATTCACTTGATTTCTTATTGCACTGACTTCCTTGTGTTTGGGCAGGCCATTTAGGCCTCTCACGTTCCATGAGAGGAACTTAATTTAGATTTTTTGGGATTTCTTCCTCTCCCCCTCCCTTGAGGGGGTTTTCCTAATTTGTTGTCTTCAAAACCCGGAATAACCTGTTGAAACAAGGTTCTCTATTTTCCATTGGCAATGTCATTATCAGTTTTAATTTTTTGATGCTCAACATTTGATATTATCCCTCTTCTTTTTTCATTGCCAAAATATATAGGAGAATTCACAATGCTCCTAGTTTGTTTAGGACTGAAATGGGGGGAGGTAATTTTTTGCAGAATCAAACTGCCATATTCCTCAGTCTAAAGAGTTTCACATATCTCCACCCCTACATCTAAATATTCTCCTTTTTTCTTGTATTTCCCTAGTCTTTGGGATGGCCCCTTAGTGGGATTCACCTGGCTCCTAGTGATGATGTTAGGGAGATGAGATTTTTTATTTTCCAATGCCTCAAATTTCTTTCTAAGTTCTTCAACATTAGGGTTTGGCTTTGGGATGCCCACTGGGCTTGAATTATTTTTAGCATTGGGGTTTAAGGATCCTAAATTGGATGGGGATTCTAGAGATCGAGCATTAGGGTTTGTCTTTGTGATGCCCATGGGGTTTACAGTAATTTTAGCATTAGGGTTTGAGGATCCTGACTTGGATGGGGATTCTAGAGAGTCGAAAAGGTTAGCCTGAAGGTTCTGGGATTCCATGTCTTATGATAATCCTCCTACTCTCATATTGGATAGAATTGAAAATTTATTTGAAACTAGAGCATTGGAACTTACCTGAGTATTTTGGTTGCCAACAACCTCTTGTTTTCTAGTGTCTTGTTGGGACCTTACATCCTCTCTTTTATTTTTTTGGTAGACATAGTTTGCCTGATTGAAATCGCCTGTGCTAGGGAAACTCTTCAAATTTCCTCTGTCTAGCATTCCCTACTTTTGCTTTTCTCTATTCATTGCTAGGTTAGGGCACTGATTGCATAAATGTCCTTGATTTTTGCATTCTTTACAAGATGTCGATCTATTCTCATAGTCTAGCGACTATTTTTGATAGTATTCTCCATACTCTAGCTCCAAAAACCTTGGCAATTCATTATCCAAATTAGCATTTACGTAGATTCATGCATGAGTCATCCTTGTCCTAGCCAAGGTCGCATGGTCAATGGATATCAGGTACCCTATAGTTATGGCTATGCCCTACAACCAATATTCATTGAAGAACTGGGCAGGTAGACTCAAGAGACGAACCCAAATAGGGGCAATGTTAATATTTTGCTTTTCAAGGTCAAAATATTCACCCCATCATATGAGAAAAAGGCTCCTTTTACCCAAAAACCAAGGACCTCCTGTTAAAATGTGGTTTTCATCCTCCATATTGATAAAATGGATAATTAATAACCCTCAAGTTAGAGCTACCAACTCCAAGCTACCTACCGGTCATCATTTACCCGTCGCCCAAGACCTAATAGTCTCCATATCTGGCCTACATCCCAAAAATTTGCCTACTAGGGAGAATTATTCCATTGAAAGAAAAGAGCTCATGGAACTTGTCACAGCCAAAATTTTATTATTTATTGGAACTAGGGGCGAAAGAGAGAGAACCTCCTTTCTTTTTCCTCTAAAAGTCTCAAAAAAATACAACCACTTCTTGGGCCCCACATTGTCCTTCATATATATTTTTTTGGGGTCTTTCTAAGGAGGGTTAGAATCCCGCATGATGCCCGCATCCAAATATACCGTAGCCTGACCACCTTCCTCTGGATCCTCGCTTGATCCATGCTCGAGGTTCCCACCTACCCCTTCCATACCTGCTCTACCTCTGCCACCTTGGCTGAGATTCCTGCCCAAAAAATTCAAACCCTCACTCCTGCTGCACCCACTAAACCTCAGCTCACTCATTCCTGATGATGCATATTATTAACTCATTCACTTCCTTATATTATAAAAAAATCATAAATTATGGACCTTTCTAATTTTAAAACAATAATAGATATTTAACTATAAGGCTAGCTTCATAATATGTTTGCTTTTAGTAACATTCCTTCATATTAATATATATCTTATCTAAAGATCAATTCAATATCTAAAAATATTTATTCTTTATTTTTTTAAACTCTTATAACTAACATTTGTCAAGGGTATTTTTTTCCCTATGGTCAAACCTATTTTACCTTTACAAGAACTCACCTTTAATCTAAGGAGAATTATTTATAATCCATAATAGAACATTTTTGGGGTTAATGGTTGACTACGTATATTAATGTGTAATGTCTTTATTCCAAAAGGCTGCATTTCTTCTTTAAAGAAAGTATGAAGCAATTGGTTTTCCCTAAATTAAAAACCAACCATTGTATATCCATGCTTAATACTTATTTTTTACTCTTTATTTGAGGTATACTCAAAGCACTGTTTAATGCTATCCAATCAACAAACTAGTCTATACAGTTTCCTACATATTTTATTCTTTCCAACTTATTGCTTCCATATATCATTCAATGTATTCAACTTTCACATTTATGTTCCCCTAAATTTTTAATCAAGATATTGATCATTCATTCAAATGTTACACACATTATAAGATATGCATCAGAAATTTGGTTCTAAAGTTGATTCCAATACAACTAAACCTCATCTCACTCATTCCTGATGATGATTCCAATACAACTAAACCTCATCTCACTCATTCCTGATGATTCACTTCCTTATATTATAACAAAATCATAAATTATGGACCTTTCTAATTTTAAAACGGTAATAGATCTTTAACTATAGGACTAACTTCATAATATGTTCGCTCTTAGTAACATTCCTTCATATTAATATATATCTTATCTAAAGATCAATTCAATATCTAAAAATATTTATTATTTATTTTTTTAAACTCTTATAACTAAAATTTGTCAAGGGCATTTCTTTTCCCTATGGTCAAACCTCTTTTACATTTACAAGAACTCACATTTAATCTAAGGAGAATTATTTATAATCCATAATAGAACATTTTTGGGGTTAATGGTTGACTACGTATATTAATGTGTAATGCCTTTATTCCAAAATGATGCATTTCTCCTTTAAAGAAAGTATGAAGCAATTGGTTTTCCCTAAATTAAAAACCAACCATTGTATATCCATGCTTAATACTTATTTTTTACTCTTTATCTGAAGTATACTCAAAGCACTGTTTAGTGCTATCCAATCAGCAAATTAGTCTATACAGTCTCCTACATATTAATATATATCTTATCTAAAGATCAATTCAATATCTAGAAAATATTTATTCTTTATTTTTTTTAA
The DNA here is from genome assembly GCA_028583015.1 of Wollemia nobilis. Lineage (NCBI taxonomy): Eukaryota > Viridiplantae > Streptophyta > Pinopsida > Araucariales > Araucariaceae > Wollemia > Wollemia nobilis. Next base: position 17,338,921 of record JAQPPZ010016946.1, on the reverse strand, counting down.
CTCTTATAACTAACATTTGTCAAGGGCATTTATTTTCCTTATGGTCAAACCTCTTTTACCCTTACAAGAACTCACCTTTAATATAAGGAGCATTATTTACAATCCATAATAGAACATTTTTGGGGTTAATTGTTGACTATGTATATTAATGTGTAATGTCTTTATTCCAAAAGGCTGCATTTCTCCTTTAAATAAAGTATGAAGCAACTGGTTTTCCCTAAATTAAAAACCAACCATTGTATATCCATGCTTAATACTTATTTTTTACTAATTATTTGAGGTCTACTCATAGTACTGTTTAGTGCTATCCAATAAACAAACTAGTCTATACAGTCTCCTACATATTGTCTTCTTTCCAACTCATTGCTTCCATATATTGTTCAATATATTCAAATTTCATATTTCTGTTCCCCTAAAGTTTTAATCAACATATTGATCATTCATTCAAATGTTACACACATTATAAGATATGCATCATAAATTTGGTTCTAAATTTAATTCCAATACATATGGTTTCACAGGTGTTACTACAGCGCGACTGTATCAAGGACAACTTCATCAGATGAATGATATATAATCACAAGGTCAAAGTGAGATTTACAACTCAAATATATTTTGATTCCACTTCTATGAGAATAAATTTGGTTTCATAAAAACATAGACCATGTGTAACATCCCTCCCATCTTTTGATTTTGACTATTTGTTTCTATTTTTAGAATGAGATATTGGTAATTAAATTTGTGAACACAGGAATAGGTTATCGACTTCAAGCAATAGATGAGTCATGCTGAGTACCCTCCTTCAGGTAGAAATATGGAGATTGTCCGTACAAATTAAGGAGGGAGATGATGGATAATCATGACCTCATGAGTACATGGAAGCTCATAGTTAGAAAACTTCATGTAGATACATCCATCCCATGCATTTGATATTTGTGAAATACGTGGATGTACTTAAAAATAGTTACATTTTAAACAATAATCAGATGCTTGATAAAATAATAAATAGAATATATATAAATACAATAATAAGATAAAAAAATTATATTTATATATTACATTCATATGATATAAAGTTAAATTTAATGTATTATAATATTAGTTAATAATACCACCATCTAGCATTTGTTTAAACCTAGACCTTGCATGTGAATGTCCACATGTAAAAGAGTGGATTGATTTAAAATTCTATTTAATAAGAACATAAAAGGAGTAGGGCATTCAGACATTTTTGGACGTCTTATCCTAGTGTTTGTGGTGGAAAAGAAGCTCAAGTTTTAGAGAAGCAACACTGTGTAACATGTCAGGTTACACTTTAGCTAATACGGTGATAGGCTGCCATTCCTTCATTTGGTATAAATGGAATACCTTGTTTATAATTTTAATGAAAGTATTGTTTTGATTAAATAAAAAAGAGATTTAACTTCAAAAAAATTGGTATGTTGTTGGTCTCTATGAAAACAATACAAAGTAATAAAATTTGAGAGAATTAAATTAGATAGACTCAATAAAAGAAATAGAGAAGAATTAGTTTAAATATATCCTAATTACTTCATAATGAATGAGAATTCAGCGAAGATGTTTCTATTATTGATTTTGCTTTAGTAAAATATGTTGTAGTTTACATATGTTAGGATTTAAAAGCAATGTCTGTGAATAGTTGAATGTTTGCATTTAGTATAGTTGCATTATGCATTCATGGAGGCCATGTTTGAACCAAGAGTGCTCTCGATATCTTAATAGAGGGGACTAGGCAAGTAAATATTGAGTTTTGTAATTGACTACTAAGTATACATCAAATCTATAAGCACTTGGCTACCCATTCTAAGAAAGCTACCTGAGATGGAGATAAAATTTTGAGTAAAATTAGTATATATGTTAAATTGGAGTGTTTGTAGCAAGGTTTTGGTGGGTTAGTAACCAGATAGTGTTTTTCATCAAGAAATTAACAATGGTGTTGAGTATAATTCCCTATTGATCTTCTATGTTGTTGTACACCTTTGAACACTAAATCATATCATGTAAAATAGTATAATAACAATTTGAAATTTCTTTTGAATGTAGGATAATTTATTAAATGAATTTTGGATCAAGTACCTTGTGTGCTGATATATTTCTATTACGCTTGGCATTGATAAATGTGAAAGCTGAGTGTAAAATTATTAAAAGAATTATTATGAGGTATATTTGCATTCTACTTAAAATTCTTTTATGACTTTGTGCTCAGTCATAATTTTTCCTCTCCAAAACATCAATTGAACGTAATATTTTCTCTTTTAAAATGGATGCCTAAATGAAATAGTGATAAGATAGCTTAGGGGCTGTGTAATTCAATTTAGTTAAACATTCTATACATTAAAACTAAACTGAAGAAATTTACAATAGTTGAATGGAAGTTTTATTGGTGCATAATCCTTTCTCTAAAACTTAGGTGAGAAGCACTATAAACACTTTAGTGATTTAAGCTTTAAGAATGATAGGTCTGCAGTGTAATTTCATTGAAATGTTGGACGTGCAGTGATATTTATGATTTATTTGTGAATCAATTTAAATTTGTTCCATGTCTTGTATTATATCATTGTCGAAATGATAGGAAGAGCTTGCATAGAAAAAATATTTAAATATTTTATGCTGGAAAGTGTGTAAGATACCAGCTACTCTTTAATAAACGTAGGCAATGTTTTTCAACATAATAGAAGATGTATTATTTTTATTTGAAAAATACCAAAAACTTTAACTTATAAATATCTTTACCTAAATAACATACGTCTACAAATGTTAAAGTGGTATCCGTCCATTAATGTCTTCTCCAATAACTGGCACTACAAAGTTTAAGGTAATAATTAGCTTGAGAAAAAACGTCTAGCTTGTAGCGCCCATTCCTAAATTGGAATTAATTTTAAATGATTTGAGCTCTTAAAAAGCTTTAACTTTAGGTTAGTTAATAAAAGATATTAATAATTTTAATTGTTGAGTGACATGACCTATGTGGTAGAGACAATATCCTTTTACTCACAGACTTAGGTAAGATGTTATAAAGTTTTTTCATTTTGTCCTTAGTAACTAACTTTAAACATGATAGATGTGTTAAATTTAATTGAATAGATATATTAGGTAAACTTGCATTAACATAAAATGTTTAGTTCTAAAGTTTATCTACTTTACTGTTTAGTATATCAATCATGTAAATGATTAAGTAGATTTTTGATGATTAATTGATAGTATTTAGTGTTTTAAATATAAAAATATTATTATTAGTAGATCATGTTATATATGTCATGTAGGACTTTATTATATTAGTTAGAGATTACACTATATTATCTAAGCAAAATCCTCACTATATTATCTTTAAAAGAGATTTTTAGGAAAATGCTCTCTAACTAATCCAAGAGTTATTTCTCAAAACTATAATAACCTTGATAACCTATTGAGATTGATATTTTGATTTGTTAAGCTGAACGAACATCCACCCAACTCTGATAGATTGCAAGTGATAAGTATCGTGATTTGGTGATAGCCATTTTCTAGCAGACTTGCATAGGATAAGTGGTCCTTCTGCTATGAACAAGTAATGAAAGGTGGTATGGGACACCATTTCTAGGCTATCATATGAGTAGTACCATGAGGGGTCTCATGATCATTATACAATTGAGAAATTACTAGTAGAAAATCAACTCTATAAGAAGCTAGACTCCAAAGATGGAAGGTTTAGCAGTGATATGGTATGGGATGTCTCACCGTCAATTATAATATATCTTGAAAATACTATATCAAAACTAGAGAATTGGTGGGCCCTAGTTTCCTCCATAATATGGTGGACACAACTAGGAACTAGGCATACAAATACTAAACCTAGTATGGCTTATGAATTTTTACACATAGTTGTGATGAAAATTAAGGATAGTTCATACGTAAGAGAAATCTATGTCCTCCATGCTATGGGGTAGGGAAACTATGCATCCACCCTTCTAGGTGTTATGGGCCCTAGAAGGACAACCCCTTACCATGAACTTAGACCTCTAGTGAAGGAGAAGAAAGAGTTCACAAAATGGCACTTTTTGAGATATCTTTCCAATCTCGACCACTCGAGAGATCATCTATAGTGGTCAGAAATCTTGGAGCGAGTAAACTATACCTATGTACTAATAAAATGTTGGGTGAATAATAGTTTAATTATGACTTTAACTTCATGTTGAGTCAAAATTTTCTCTTAGTGATTTCATGGGAGTAATATTGGAATGGACAACCAGGTGAGATATGCCTGGGTTGTTATAGTTGGTATCAGAGCCCTAGGTTGCGAAACCCTAGGTCATAAAATTTGTGTTAGAAACTTATGTTTTGAACTATGATAACCTTTAAAAGTGACATAGCTCTTTTGCATCTAGGTCTAATGGTGGGTACCTCCAAAAGAACTACTACTACTCTACAAGAAGGGCTTGCAAAAAATTTAAGAAAGGGATTAAGAAGACTTGTTAGGAAGTTTGATTGAGACAAAGAGCAGTGGAAACACCTTGATAACTCCTAAGAAAAGAAAAATAACCTATGGATGAAAAGACTACACAAAAAGAAGATAATATGGCTAAAATGATTCAGTTGATGCAAGAGCAGCTAAATCAACAAAAAGAGCATATGGAATTGCAACGAGCACAAATGAGTGAGCACATGGAACAACAAAAGGCTCAACTGGCCCAACAATAAGAAATAATAGCTCAGAAGAAAAAAGTAATTGAGAATTTATCTAAGTGTAAAGAGCCCGAAAACAGACAAGATGATCTGCTCGAGGGATCTAGTAGAAAGAAAGTTGGTGCAGAGTTAAGCAAAGAAATAAGGAAGTTAGATATTTCTAAATTTGATGGAAAAGGTGATGGAGAGGTAGCTGAAAACTGGCTAAGTGAGGTCAATGGATACTTTGCTATTAAGCCCCTCTCATCAGAATCTAAAATAACATGGGCAGTGGCTCATATGGTAGGACCTACATTGGATTGGTGGACAACATACAAGAGAAACAAAAATGTTGAGGCTACTAATGTACCTTGGGATACATTTCTAAAATAATTCAGAGATAGATTTTTAACTCAACAATTTTATGTAGAAAAATTTGTTGAGTTCACAAATTTACACCAAGAAAACATGTCAGTTATAGAATATTATCAAAGATTTGTGCAATTACTGAAATATGTACCTGAGTATGATCGAAGGGAAGAACTTAAGGTACAAAAATTTATCATGGGATTACACCCAAGGATTGGATCCCTAGTTGGTATACTAAAACCTAAGGACTTGTTTGAGGCCTATGATTCAGCATGGTATGAAGAGTTAAGTTAGAAAAACAAAAAGACCTATTACTAGAAGATAGAGAAGGATAAAGATGACCCTAGGAAGAGGAAGAACATGGGACCAATAAGATGGGGCAAGGACCAGTACAAAAGGCCCAAGGATGGGGACCGATACAAAGGTGATAATAGGAACATGGATAGAGGTAGATTCTAGAATAATAAAGGTCGGTAAGAGAAGAGGAACTTCATAGGCAGGAATGAATAAAGGACCACTAATTAGGATTCAAGAAAGGGAACTGCTATCTAGAGCAAGAATGAGGATAGATGGAAGAACAAAGTTCCTCCAAATGGTTGTTATGTGTGTTCAAGAGATCATTATGCCAGCCAATGCCCACAAAGGGCTGATAGGAGGAAGGTAGCTGAGGAATCTTCCCATAAGATCTATGTAGCTATAGGTAACCCTACTCTCTTAGGGCAAGCTACACCATTTCTTTTGAAAGGAAAAATAGGTGATAAGGATGTACGTATCTTAATTGATAGTGGAGCTACCGATAGTTTTATATCTACTAGTATTTTGAGGGACATTTTGAAAAGGCCTAGGATTTATGGAAAATGGGTGGAAGGTCGAGTATGGGTTTGGTCAAACCTACTCAGTCAATCAATGTCTATTTGATCCCCAAATAATTCTACCTCAAGGGAAAACTAGTTGGCACCTATATGTAGCTCCTCTACATGCTTTTGATATCATTTTAGGTGTAGACTGGCTTAAGGCTCATAAAGCCCTACTAAATTTTGAAGAAATATGGCTAGACTATATAGATGACTCTAAGCAATGAGTCTAAGTCCACTATGGCTGAGAGACCCTAGAACCTCATATTTTTACAGCTATGTAGGTTAAAAAGACCTTAAGAAAAGGGTGTAAACTCTATGTAGTCAATATGAACAAAAAAGAAGAAACTGAATCTAGTTCTAGTTTTTTACAAAAGCATCTGGTATTAAATGAATTCAAAGATGTATTCCTTGAATATTTACCAGGTCTCCCAACTCAAAGAGAAATTTTATTTCTCCATAAAAATCTTACCGGGAGTAGCACCTATTGCCCTAACTCCATACCAAATGACTCCCATTAAGTTGCAAGAGATCAAAATTCAAATTTAGGATTTATTGGAAAAAGGATATATCAAGCCTAGTGTATCTCCATGGGGTGCTCTAGTCCTTTTTATCAAAAAGAAATATGGGTCATTAAGATTATGCATTGATTATCGTATGCTCAATAAGATGATAGTCAAGAACAAGTATTCACTACCAAGAATTGATGATATTTTTGATCAGTTAAGAGGGGCCACAATATTTTCAAAAATTGACCTTAGGTCTGGTTACCATCAGCTAAGGATTAAAGAGGAGGATACCTACAAAACTGCTTTTAGAACTAGGTATGGTCATTATGAGTTTACAATATTACCTTTTGGCTTAACAAATGCCCCTACTACATTTATGAATTTGATGAATAGTGTGTTTTGGGAGCAATTGGATCAATTTGTACTTGTATTCTTAGATGATATACTAATATACTCTCGAAATAGAGAGGAGCACGATCAACATATGAGGGTTATCCTTGGAATTCTTAGGAAGAATTAGTTATACGAAAAGTTATCAAAGTGTGAATTCTATTCCTTAGAGGTGCAATATATGGGACATATAATCTCAGTTGAAGGAGTTGTTGTAGATCCCAAAAATATAGAAGCCATTATAGAATGGCCAACCCCCACCAATGTCTCAAAAGTAAGAAGTTTTATGGGTATGGTAGGGTACTATAGATGATTTGTTAAAGGATTTTTGAAAATTGCTTTTCCTATAACCAATTTGCAAAGAAAAGGAATAGCTTTTAAGTGGATAGCTCAATGTGAGGAAGCATTTAGAGTGCTCAAAGAGAAGTTAACATCAACACCTATCCTCCAGATACTAGATCCAAATAAATCATTTACAGTATGTACTGATGCTTCCATAGAAGGTTTGGGAGGTGTTCTAATGCAAGAAGAAGTAGTTGTGGCTTATGAGTCTAGGAAAATAAAGAAACATGAAATTAATTATGCCACCCATGATCTAGAATTAGCTGTTGTAGTCCATGCTCTCAAATATTTGGTGATATTATTTGCTTGGTAAACCTTTTGAACTTAAAATAGACCACCAAAGTCTAAAGTATATTTTTACTCAGCCATTATTGAATGCAAGGCAATGATGATGGATGGAATTTTTAGTTGAGTATGACTTTGGGATTGAATATATAAAAGGGAAAGAGAACAAGCTAGTAGATGCACTCAGTAGAAGAAGACATATAACTGCCATGACACAATGTCAGTATGGGCTAACTAGGTAAATTAAAGAACTACAAAAGATCGATGAATTTTGTATTCAATATTGGGCTCAGGTCGAGCAAGGACCTGACAAAAATAAGGATTTTAAGGTCAAGGGGAAATATCTTATATTTTAGAGATAGAATAGTTGTTCCAAATAACAAGGAGATAAGAAAATCATCCTACAAGAAGCATATTGTACTCCATATTCTGCACACCTAGGAGTGTTGAATATACATGAGAATGTGAGGAAGGACTACTTGCCTTGAATGAAAAAAGACAACAAATTTTATAGCAAGATGATTGGAATACCAAAAGGTCAAAGCTAAGCACTAGCATCCAGGAGGAAAACTATATCCTTATGAAATACCTACACAAAAATGGTAGGTAATTTACATGAACTTCATAGTCGGTCTTCCTAAATCCTATTTCAAACATGATGCTATTTTGGTTGTAGTAGACAAGTTGACCAAGGTGGCCCATTTCATACCAGGAAATGTACATGATGATGCACCTACTATAGCCCAAAAATTTACTTGAGAAGTAGTGCGATTGCATGGGTTTCCTAAGGTGATTATCTTAGACAGAGATTCTCGATTCACATCTAAATTTTGGTAAGATTTACATCGAGATTGGGGTACAAAGCTCAATATTAGCACTGCTTATCATCCAAAGACTGATGGGCAGATCGAGAGGGTTAATCAAGTATTAGAAGATATGTTGCGAATGTATTGTATGGATCACTAGAGCAAGTGGGAGGACTATCTCTTTCTGGTAGAATTTTCTTACAACAATAGTTACCATGCCACATTGGGCATGGCTCCATTTGAAGCCCTATATGGGCGTAGGTGTAGAACACCTTTGACTTGGGATAATCTAGAATATCGAGCAATGATCGATCCAAATACTGTGAAACAAATGGAGGAACAACTAAAGGAAATATACCAATGGCTCAAAGAAGCCATGGATCACCAGAAGAGCTATGTCGATCTTAAGAGATCACCTAGAGAATTTGTTGTATAGGTGATAAAGTTTTCCTAAGAGTAAAACCCTCCAAAATTTCAATAAAATCCACCAAGATTAGTCCTAGGTTTGTAGGACCATTTGAGATCATCGACAAAATCAGTCCAGTAGCCTATAAATTGGCCTTACCACCTAATTTATCCAAAATCCATGACACTTTCCATGTGTCCCTCCTTAGAAAGTATGTGGTAGATCCATCACATGTGTGGGATGTTTCTCATTTGCAGATGTTGGACCAATGTCTTGTTGAAGTTCGACCTATCAAAATTCTTGGGTTCAGAACCAAGTAGCTCTAAAAAAGAACCATTGAACATTGCAAGGTCCAGTGGGACCACTAATCTGATATAAATGCCATGTGGGAATATGTGGCAAATATGAAAGAGCAATTTTTGTATTTATTTAATTAAACACTGATATTTATGTATGCATATTTTGTGTTTCTGAACTATATGTAAACTTGATAGTTAATGGGTATATATATTTGCTCTGCATGACAATGGATATCTAATACAAACATAGATGACTATGTTTAATCTTAGTGGGGAAGAATGTAACATCCCTCCCATATTGTTATCTGACTATTTGTTTATATTTTTAGAATGAGATACTGCTCATTGAATTTGTGAATGTAGGAACAGGTTATCGACTTCAAGAAAAATAGATGAGTCAGGATGAGTACCCTCCTTCAGGTGGAAATATGGGGATTATCCATACGAGGTAATGAGGGAGATGATGGATAATCATGGCCTCGTGAGTACATGAAAGCTCATAGTTAGAAAACTTCATGTAGATACATCCATCCCTTGCATTTGATTTTTGTGATTCCCATTCATTTGATATTTGTGAAATACTCTAATGTACTTAAAAATAGTTATATTTTAAACAATAATCATATTCTTGATAAAATAATAAATAGAATATATATATATATATATATATATATATATATATATATATATATATAATATGATAGGTATGGTTAAAATATATATATTACATTCATATGATATAAAGTAAAATTTAAATTATTATAATATTAGTGAAAAATGCCACTATCCAACATTTGTTTTAACCTAGAACTTTCATGTGAATGTCCACATGTTAAAGAGTGTATTTATTTAATATTATATTTAATAAGAACGTAAAAGGAGTGGGGCATTCAAACATTTTTGTACATGCTTATCCTAGCGTTTGTGGCAAAAAAGAAGCTCAAGTTTCAGAGAAGAAACATTGTGTAATTGGTCATGTTACACTTTAGCTAATGTGGTGATAGGATGCCATTCCTTAATTTGGTATAAAAGGGATTCCCTATTTATAATTTTAATGAAATTGTTTTTTTGATTTAAAAAAAAAAAAATATTTAACTTCAAAAAAATTGGTATGTTGTTGGTCTTTGTGAAAACAATATGAAGTAATGAACTTTGAGAGAATTAAATTAGATGGAATCAATAAAAGAAATAGATAAGATTCAGTTTAAAGATATCCTAATTGCTTCATAATGAATGAGAATTCAATGAAGATGTTTCTCTTCTTTTTTTTATTTAATAAAAGACATTGCAGTTTTCTTGTGTTAGGATTTGAAAGCAATGTCTATGAATAGTTAAATGTTTGCATTTAGTATAGCTGCAGTATCCATTCATGGAGGCCATGTTTGACCCAAGAGTGCTCTCAATATCTTAAATATTTCTTCCATAGGGGACTAGGCAAGGAGATTCTAAGTTCTGTAATTGACTACAAAGTATACATAAAATCTATAGGTGCTTGATTACCCAATCTGAGAAAGCTACCTGAGATGGAGATAATATTTTCAGTAAAAGTAGTATATTTGTTAAATTGGAGCATTTGTAGCAAGGTTTTGGTGGGTTAATAACTAGATAGTTCTATTCATTAAGAAAATAACAACGGTTTTGAGTGCTCTTCCATATTGGTCATCTATGTGGATGTACACCTTTGAATTTTGAACCATATCATGTAAAATAGTAGAATAACAATTTGAAAGTTCTTTTGAATGTAGGATAATTTGTTTGAATGTAGGATAATTTGTTAAATAAATTTTGGATCAAGTATCGTGCGTGTTGATATGTTTCTATTATGCTTGGCATTGATAAATGTGAAATCTCAGTGTAAAAGTATTAAAAGAATTATGAGGTATATTTGTAGTCTCCTTATAATTATTTCATGGCTTTGTGCTCAGACATAATTTGTACTCTCCAAAACATCAATTGAATGTAATATTTTATCTTTTAAAATGGATGCCTAAATGAAATGGTGATAAGATAGCTTGGGGGTTGTGTAATACAATTTAGTTATGCATTCTATACATTAAATCTAAACTGAAGAACTCTAAAATAGTTGAATGGAAGTTTTATTGGTGCATAATCCTTTCACCAAAACTTAGGTGAGAAGCACTATAAAAACTTTAGTGAGTTATGCTTTAAGAATGATAGGTATGTAGTGTATTGAAAGGCTAGAATAACATTGTTATTTTTTATTTATTTATGAATCAATTTAAATTTGTTGCATGTCTTGTATTATATCATTGTTGAAATGTTAGGAAGATCTTGTGTAGAAAAAATATTTAAATATTCGATGTTGGAAAGTGTGTTAGCTACCAACTACTCTCTAATAAATGTAGGCGATGTTTTTCAACATAATATAAGACATTATTTTTATTTGAATTATACCAAAAACTTTAACTTATAAATATCGTTACCTAAATAACATACTTCTGCAAATACCAAAGTGATATCCATCCATTGATGTCTTCTCTAGTAACTGGCACTACAAAGTTTAAGGCAATAACTGGCTTGATAAAATATGTCTAGCCTGTAGCGCCCATTCCTAAATAGCAATTAATTTTAAATGATTTGAGCTCTTTAAAAGCTTTGACTTTATGTTAGTTAATAAAAGATAGTAAAACCAAAATTGTTGAGTGACATGACTTATGTCGTAGAGACAATATCCTTTTACTCAAAGACTTAGGTAAGATGTTATAAAGTCTTTTTCGTTTTGTCCTTAGTAACTAAATTTAAACATGATAAATGTATTAAATTTAATTGAATAGATATGTTAGGTAAATTTTCATTAGCATAGAAGGTTTAATTCTAAAGTGTATGTACTTTATTGTTTAGTGTATCAATCATGTAAATGATTAAGTAGATTTTTGATGATTTACTGATAGTATCTAGTGTTTTAATATAGGAATATTATTATTAGTAGATCATGTTATATATTTCATGTAAAACTTTATTATATTAGTTAGATATTATACTATATTATCTAAGAAAAATTCGTACTCTATTTTTGAGAGAAGTTACTTTGTTTTGTAAGGATAATGGATATTTAAAAAGAGACCTTTAGGAAAATGCTCTCTAACTAATCCAAGAATTATTTTCCAAAAAATATTAGAACCTTGCAAACCTATTGAGATTGGTATTTTTATTTTTCAAGTTGGGAAAACATCCACCAAGCTCTGATAGTTTACAAGGGGTGACTATCATGATTCGATGATAGTTATTTTCTAGCAGACTTCCATAGGACAAGAGGTCCTTCTGCTATGAACAAGTAATGAAAGGTGGTATGGGATGCCATTTCTAGACTATCATACGAGTAGTATGTGAGGGATTTCATGATCATTGTACAACTAGGGAATTGCTAGTAGCAAACCAAATCTAGAAGAAACTAGAATCTGGAGCTAGAAGGTTCAAGAGTGAGATGGTGTGAGGCATATCACTGTCAATTGTAACAAGTATTGAAAATCTTGGATCCAAACCAAAGAATTGGTGGACCCTAGTTACCTCCATAAGATGGTGGACACAACTAGGCACTAGGCATAAAAATGTTAAACCTAGTATGAATTATAAATTTTTATACATAGTTGTGATGAAAATTAAGGACAGTTCATAGGTCAAAGAAACCTATGTCCTCCATACTACGAGAGGGGAAATATGCATCCACCCTTCTAGGTGTTATGGGCCCTATAAGGACAACCCCTTGTTGTGAACTTAGACCTCGAGTGTAGGAGAAGAAAGAGTTCACAAAATGGCACCTTTTGTAGGATCTAGCCAATATCGACCACTTGAAAGACCATCTACAGTAGTCAAAAATCTTGGAGCGAGTAAACTATACCTATGTACTAATTATAAGTTGGGTGAAGGATAGTTTCATTATGACTTTAACCTCATGTTGTGTCAAAATTTTCTCTTAGTGATTCTAGGGAGCAAGACTGGAATGGACAACCAGGTGAGATATACCCAGGTTGTTACACCTATCTCTTGTCTGTGTAGGCAATGCACTCAATGCAGTTCTACATTGTGGGTGCATGTATACTGTGATGAGTACAAAGCAACGAATCTTATAGCAATATAGGTGTTTCCAAAGGATTTCTATAGGTGATTTAACACAAAACAAGAGTATATATTTCCATTGTACCTTCTTTGTCCAACTTGGCATAAATGAGTGCACTCCTTAGAGACACTCATTTATTGCTTTGGAGATGATGCTAAGGTAATAGGTTTACATATGAACCTTCCTATTGCCTTTGTGGAAGTAAAGGTGCAAACCTCATTTAGTGTCATTAAGTCTTATTAATATCAATGTAGGATTTTATGCCTTTCACAGATAGATTGATTTATAATATGAGAATCTACATTATTTCCTTGATCTAAAAAGTACTTCATCAAACTTATCATATAAAGGGTACCTCATGCACTTGAAGACACATTTTTGGATAAGTGTCAAATTTTCATCGAAAGAAGATACCGTCTGTAATTATTGTTCTTCCAAGTCTTCTCACAATATCTTTGGCCTGTGTATTCCTTCCTCGAGATACTCTCCTTAAAAATAAACCAAGAATCCCCCCCTTTTCTTTCCTTTTCCATAAGGGTTCTAAAGAACACCCCAAGGATTCACTCAAAAAGAAAACTACTTTTCAAACTACTCGAACATAACTAGATGGGTTTTTTTTTAACTTTTTAGTCTTTGCATTTTCGTTTAACAAAAGTCCTTTTCTTGTTTATTTCCATGCTTTAGTATAATAACAATAATACAAATAAAGCAATACTAAGCATTATACTTTGGTTTTCATAAAACAATATTAAATCTTTGTAAAACATGTTAGTAATACCACTTAACACTACCTATTGTGTAAGTGCAACAATAATATAACCATTTGCAAAGACATGGAGAAATTTCAAAACAAATGAATCATTAGTCAAATAATTTTGACTTTAATAGTCATCAGTCCTCGACCCATTTGTGGAGATGTCTATTCCTGCAAAAAGGACAAGTTTATTAGTACCATATCATTAGTCATCAAAACCTCTTAGAATCCACATAATTTGTCATTAATGATTTCACATAAATTCATAAATATTTTATTTGGAAAAAGTTGTCCAAGGGAGGGTCATGACATACTACCCCCCTTGGACTAAACATAGTCCTTTGTGTTTCATCAGTATCCTGCAATAAGACCAAAATTACATTTATTCATTCAAATAAATATGGAAAATATTTTTGCATATCAGCTACTTTCTCCCAAGTAGCATTCTTTTTTAAGTACTAGTCCCATTGGACTTTACATTGTTCTAGAGTTTGGTTCCTCATCTATTTGGAATGAAACTCCAAAATATTCACTGGTTGGACTTCAATTATTATTGGGTCATTTATCTACAAGTTAGACAAATTCCATACATGGTCAGGATCAGCTACATACTTCCTAAGTAGGGATACATGGAAAGTATCATGGATCTTGGATAGATTGGGTGGCAAGGAGAGACGATAGGCAACTAGACTTATCTTCTCGGTGATCTCAAAGGGTCCAACAAATCTAGGATCTAGTTTGGTTGATTTGATGGCACTCTTCATGGGCTTTACTCTGAGAAATACTCTGTCTCCTATGGAGAATTCTCTAGGTGTGCACTTTCTATCAGCATAACTCTTTTGATGATCAAAGGCTTCTTTTAGCCTTGATCTAATAATTTTTAGTTGTTCCTCCATCTCTCGAACCACGTTCGGTCTGATGGCAATCTGATCTTCTAGATTATCCCATGAGAGGGGTGTTCGACATTTTCTACCATACAACACTTCGAATGGAGCCATTCCCAAAGAAGCATGATGCCCATTATTATAGGTAAATTCAACCAGGTGCAAAAAATATTCCCATTTAGATTTTTGATCCATACAGTACATGCAAAGCATGTCTTCCAAAACCTGGTTAACTCTCTCAATCTATCCATCGATCTCTGGATGGTAAGTAGAACTAATATTCAATTTGGTACCTATAGCCCAATGTAAGGCTTGCTAGAATGCAGATGTGAATCTGGAATCTCTATCTAGATATAATTACTTTAGGAAATCCATGTAGTCTAAATATTTCCTTGGAAAATCTGTTAGCCACTACAACTGCATCATCCTTGGTACTCCTTGGTATGAAATGTGCAACCTTGGTCAACTTGTCTACTACAACAAGGATTGCATCATGTTGGAATCTATTCTTAGGCAATCCCACAATAAAGTCCATGGATATGACCTACCATTTTTGAATAGGTATATCATGTGGGTATAAAAATCCTACTAGATGTCGGTGTTCAGCCTTCACTTTTTGACATTCCATACACCTAGCGACAAATTCATTTATATCCTTCTTCATTCCTATCCAATAGTAAGTATTTTTCATGTTTTCCCTCATTTTGGCCCCTCCTAGATGAGCAGAGTAAGGATATTTATGTGCTTCCTACATAATCATTCTCCTTAAATCACCATTTTTAGGTATGATCACTCTATCTTTGAAACATAAGAGTCCATCCTTATCGCTATATTCTTTATTTTCATCAGGATTTCTTTCCAGTTTTCCCTGAATATCATTGCAAAATTGGTCCTAGGTTTGCATTTCTCTAACTTGGTCCATCAAGTCTACATGGCTATGAGTTATAGTAGCTATATGCCTTCATCTACTCAGGGCATCTACAACTTTATTCTCTTTACCTTTGATATACTCTATACCAAAGTCATATTCATCTAGGAACTTGATCCATCATCTCTATCTTGCATTCAGTAATGGTTGAGTGAAGATATACTTCAGACTCTGGTGATCGGTTCTAAGCTCAAATGGTTTGCCTAGCAGATAATGTCACCACATCTTGAGGGCATGCACTACTACTGCTAGTTCCAAGTCATGTGTAGCATAATTTACTTCATGTTTCTTGAGTTTCCTTGACTCATATGCTACCATTGTGTCCTCTTGGGATAGGACTCCTCCCAACCCTTCTATTGATGCATCTGTGCATACTAAAAATGTTCCCTATGGGTCTAGAATTTTTAGAATGGGTGCGATAGTGAGTTTTTATTTTAATAACTCAAAGGTTACCTCACATTTATCTATCCATTTAAATTCTTTTCCTTTCCTCTAAATATTGGTGATTGGGTAGGCAATCTTGGAGTAATATTTCACAAAGTGTCTATAGTAGCCTATAATACCCATAAAAATCCATACTTCAATTACATTGGTGGGTCATGGCCAACTCACAATGGCCTCAATCTTCTTTGGATCTACTGCTATTCTATTAGCAAAAATAATATGCCCAAGATATTGTACCTCAGGGACATAAAAGTCACATTTTGAGAGGTTACCATAAAGTTGATTTTCTCTTAACAATTCAAGCACTATCCTTAAGTGCTTATCATGCTCTTCCTTGTTCTTGGAATATATCAGAATGTCATCTAAAAATATCAAGATAAACCGATCTAACTATCTTCTGAACACATTGTTCATTAGATTCATGAAGGTTATTGGAGCATTAGATAGTCCAAATGGTAGTACTATGAATTCATAGTGTCCATATCGAGTTTTGAAGGTAATTTTATGAGTATCTTCCTCATAAATTCTCAATTGATGATATCCTGATTTTAAGTCAATTTTGGAGAATATGGTTGCCCCTTTCAATTGGTCAAATAAATCCTCTATTCTAGGTAAGGGATATCTATTTTTGATGGTCGCTTTGTTCAACATTCTATAGTCAATACACAATCTCAGCGATCCATCCTTCTTCTTTACAAAGAGAATAGGTGCACCCCAAGGTGACACACTGGGTTTTATCAACCCTTTTTCTAACAACCCCTGGAGTTGTACCTTTAACTCTTGCATCTCTATAGGGTTCATCCTATATGGGGTCCTATGTATTGGCTCTATTCTGGGCATCAGTTCTATAGTGAAATCAAATTCCCTTTTTGGTGGTAACCCAGGCAAATCTTTAGGAAATACATCCATATAATCCTGCAAGATTGGGTGTTTACCAAACACCTCTTCCTTTTTATTTGTCTCTACTTCATTAAACTTGACCATAAAAATCAATCCACCATTTTTCATGGTCTTCTTTAATTGCATTGTTGATAGTAATTGAGGTCAAAATGAACCTTGTTCATTAACAATTTACCTTCTTTGTTTATCACTATCAGTGTAATCAATCCATCTTTCATGGAAATTGATTATAACCTCTTGGGATTTCAACCAATCCATCCCTAAAATTACATCAAAGGTATGGAGAGGAGCTACATATAGGTGTCATTCTATGGAACCATTAGGTAAAAATGACTTGTACATTAGGATAACATTGATCCATGAAGTAGGTTTATCTAGAACCATACTCTACTTTCCACCCTTCTACCAAGAATCTTGGCATTTCTGGTATATCCCTGACTAAACTAGCAGAAATGAAGCTATCTTTTTGCTCTACTATCTATCAAAATCTTAACATAAAATATCATACCTTTTAGATGGAGTGGGGTAGCCTATCCATCTAGGTTTTGACTCCCAATGGTTGCATTGACCTTGTGGTTAGGTTCTTCTGGATGATTGCTAGACCCTATTTTTAGTGGGCAATGCATGGCATAGTGAGGTCCTCCATAGGTGTAACAACTGATCTTATTAAAAGATTTTCTTGACTTGCTCTTCTCATGACCCTTATGTCTAGAGTAACCTTGCTCAGCACTGGTTTCCAATATCAACTGATTTTGGTCAACATGATCCTGCAATTTCCTTACTGAAATTTCCAACTATGTCATACTCTAATGCAATTGTTGGAGAGGGGGTACCTCACAAGTTATGCCTTCATAATAGTTTTTTTTAGAATATTCTATCATATTAAAGGATCAAAAAGATCCTTGTCTCCCTCATCTAAATCTTGGTGCCATAACTCTTGGCTATTCAAGTATCTCATGTTAGGTATTATCCCATAAACCTCCATACATTTAGTTTATTTTTATCTTTCAAACAAAACTAACATCTATCCTTTATAAGATAATCAAGAGTATCATTTGACACACTTACTTTTAGTGTGGTGTTTTATCAAGAGTAGGATCAATCTTTTGATCAATGGTCTTTCTATAACCACCATTCCCATAGGAAGATTTCATTCTTCCTAAGGTGCTCATCAAATTTACTCATGGCTAGGTTCTTTCCACTGTAGACTTCTATTCCTACATCATAAGGTTATCTTTGGAAAGCTTAAATGACCTACAACCATGCTCTGATACCAATTGTAACAACCCTAAAATCTACCCCAATTTTTTTTTCCTTTTAATAGTCCAAAAGCAAGTTCAGATAATCCAGATAAATTCCTTAGAAGCTATTCTTCCACTTCCAGGTTTCAGATGTTGTAGCATCCCTCGGGTGGATAGGAGTGGCCATTCTCCCATGTTAATTCTAGGGTTTACCTTACTCACTGCCCATACAACTTAAAGGACACCTTTGTGTGGTCACCCCAAATTTCCTTACTTTCTTTTTGAAGGACTTCTTGACCATGGTGTGAGGGTTAACCCTATCTCGTTCGTTTGAGAAAAGGGATGCCAAATCCCTGACTAGTGTTTGTCATTCTATACTAGTAATTAGGTGCAAGCTTCTTGTAGTTTACACATTTCATTTAGGTATAGAACTACTATGCACCATTAAACTAATTTTTGGATAGCTTAATGGAGGTGACTACCCCTTTATGTGGTAGCTCCTTGTTGGTTGCCCATCAGTTAATCAGGGATTCCAATTACTACCACACCAAATGACATCCCCCATAGGAATTCACCCATAGTCTTTTGGGTCCCTATGACTATCATTTGCAAGACATCTTCACCTCACATGGGTATCTCTCTTTCTTTTGGAGAATCCATCATAAGGATTTAGCTACAATGGAATTCTAAGCTCGCTTTCTCTCGGAGCACACTTTAGTGATCCTCTACTAAAGTGCCCACTATAACCCTAAGGAATTGTCCCATCACATCTCCCTTAGTTCTAGTCCTAACCTTAGGGTTTAGTATATTTTAATTTGATGTTCTTTTGTTAAGATCTCTCTAAGAAGATCCCCCAAATCCAAAGGTGATATTTATGAAACTTATATATCGTATGAAGGAACCATCATTGCCTATATCATATTCTATTGCAGGAAATAAAGATATATTCTACAACATCAATACATTCTTTATTATGAACATTTCATCAAAGTAGAATAAACAAATCCATTTCTTTTCCATTCATAATGATAGCTTTAAAGCAATAAATATAAATAACAAATTCCATAACAAGTACCACAAAAGATAAACCAATAGACACATCATGTATCCTAGGAACCCTATCCAGGGAGAAAACCTAGCCTCAAAAATAGTCCATATTTATTTTCAATGCCTATCCTTTAGCCATTTAACAAGAGGGATTCTTTGTCCCTTTATCCTTCTATGATTTTGACTAAATGCATAGGAGTCTCCATAACTCCTATGTTTCATTTTCATTACAAGTAGTTGTAAATATCCCCTTTTACAAGCGAAGGAATCCCATACTTCCCTCGTATTAAAATTCTTTTTCATTCATCAATCTACAATTTTCTCTAGAGTCCTTCCTTAAACATTCCTTTACAAAATATAAGATAAGGAACCCCCATAAGTTCCTTTCTATTCACTGGATTTATACCAAAGCCTTATGCTCTAAATAACCCAAATGATAAGTTTTGGTTTTCCTTCGATAGAAGATCAATAATGTAAGTACTTCAGACTTCCTATGATGTAGGATTCTATTACCAAAGTTCATAACATAAATTTTCCAAAGCAAGATATATCCTTTAATAATTTAAAACCATCAAGTTTTTCCCCATAAGAAAACATCTTAAACTATACATGAATATCTTTACTAATTCAAAAGCATTTCCAATATTCTTGTCAACCAATTTGTATAAACATAAATCCATAATCATTTCACTTTGTAAAAACATTAATAACTCATTCACTTCCTTATATTCTAATATAATCATAAATTATGGACCTTTCTAATTTTAAAACAATAATAACTCTTTCACTATAAGACTAGCTTCATAATATGTTCGCTCTTAGTAACATTCCTTCATATTAATATATATCTAATCTAAAGATCAATTCAATATCTAAAAATATTTATTCTTTTAAACTCTTATAACTAACATTTGTCAAGGGCATTTCTTTTCCCTATGGTCAAACCTCTTTTACCTTTACAAGAACTCACCTTTAATCTAAGGAGCATTATTTATAATCCATAATAGAATGTTCTTGGGGTTAATGGTTGACTACGTATGTTAATGTGTAATGCCTTTATTCCAAAAGGTTGTATTTCTCCTTTAAATAAAGTATGAAGCAATTGGTTTTCCCTAACTTAAAAACCAACCATTGTATATCCATGCTTAATACTTATTTTTAACTCTTTATCTGAGGCATACTCAAAGCACCATTTAGTGCTATCCAATCAGCAAACTAGTCTACACAGTCTCCTACATATTGTCTACTTTTCAACTCATTGCTTCCATATATCCTTCAACGTATTCAACTTTTAGATTTCCATTCCCCTATAGTTTTAATCAACCTATTGATCATTCATTCAAATGTTACACACATTATAATATATGCATCATAAATCTAGTTCTAAAGTTGATTCTAATACAGGTAGTTTCATAGGTGTTACTATAGTGCAACTGTATCAAGGATGACTTCATCATATGAATGATATATAATCACAAGGTAAAAGTGAGATTTGCAACTCAAATATCTCCTAGTTCCACTTCTATGAGAACAATTTTGGTTTTATAAAAATACATACCATATATCTTGTTTGTGTAGGTGTTGCAGTCAATGCGGTTCTACATTATGGGTGCATGTATGAGTACCCAGTAGCAAATCTTGTATCAATACAGGTGTTTCCAAAGACTTTTTAGTGGTGATTCAATACAAATAGGAGTATACATTTCCACTATGTCTTTTCTATTTGACTTGACACAAGAGAGCGTGCTCCATAGAGACACATGTTCATTGCTCTGGAAATATATTAAGGTAATAGGATACGTCTCACATATCCCTATTGTTTATGTTGGAGTAAAAGAAAAATCTTCATTTTATACCATTATTCCTTGTTGTATCAATGTAGGGTTCTATGATTTTCTCAAACAAAATGATCTATAACATGAGAACCTACATAATTTCATTGATCTGAAAACTATTTCTCCAAACTTATCATAGAAAGGGTACCTTAAGTATTTGAAGGCACACATTTGGAGGTGTGTCGAACGTTCATGAAAAGAAGAGACCTTCTGTAATTATTATTCTTCCCAAGTCTTCTCATGGTATCTCTGGCCTGTGTATTCTTTCCTCAAGCAAATCTGCTCAAAATGAACCAAAAATGCCTCCCTATTTCTTCCTTTTTCCATAAGGGTTTAAAGAATACCCCCAAAGGTTTGCTCAAAGGAAACTAACTTACAACTTCCAACTACCCAAACACAATAACCCATCAAGATGGGTTTTATTTTAACTTTATAGTCTTTGCATTATCATTTAGTAAATGTCCATTTTGTCTTTTCTATTTCAATGCTTCAGTATATTAATAATATTGTTAATAAAACAATACTAAACATTATACCTTGGTTGTTTTATAAAGCAATATTAAATATTTGTAAAACATGTTAACAATACCACTTAACACTACCTATTGTGTAAGTGCAGCAATAATATAACCATTTGGAAAGACAGAGAAATTTCAAAACAAATGAATCATTAGTCAAATCATTTTGACTTTAATAGTCATCAATCCTCAACCCATTTGTGGAGATGTCTATTCCTACAAAAAGGGTAATTTTATCAGTACCATATCATTAGTCATCAAAACCTCATAGAACCACATAATTTTTCATTAATTATTTCACATAAATTCATAAATATTTTATTTGAAAAAGTTGTCCAGGGGAGGGTCATGACACTTGAAATCTTTTTAGATTAATAATGATTTGTAATATTGAGAAATATGTCCATGCATTGGTTAGAGAGTATCATAAAATGTATCTAGGTATGAATTTGAAGTTAAATTTTTTAATAATCAATAACTTTATAAATATCAATATAAGATATCATTAAAATATGTCTTCACAACTTCAGAAATATCTTAATTCAACACGTGTATTGTGAATGCAACAGAGCGGTCAACATCATGGCTAGTCATGGTCTAGTGTAGGATTTATTGAATATTTGGATCAGATATTTCCCTTAGTGTTTTATGGATACATGCTCATCCAATGAATTGTCATCCTATGCCTAATTCTTTTAAGCCCCACAACAACACTTGCAATCACCACTTCTCCCAATTGTTCGATGGATTGACCCTTTTCCATTCATACCCTAGAATTATGTGTGGGTATCTTAGGATTACTGAGTATATGTATATGCCCAAGGTTTTTTGGGCTTGTGTTTTCTATATTATTTTTTATAGGTATCTTGGGAAACTTGAGCATATGTACCCACCCAAGGTCTGGTGGACTTGTGTTTTCCATATAAGACACCTCATTATTGGTTTTATCAATAGGCCCTTACAATGGATTTTAAAATAGATAATTTTCAATTGTTTGTGTCACTCAATTAATTCCAACCTCATTTTCATCCATGTCTTCCATTGTTATCTCCATTTGAATGGTTGGTTATAACCTTTTCAAATATGTGGATGGATAGGTGTTTTATCCAAAGGATTTTTCATCCCAAGGTTCACCCCTATTGGCCCACACTCTCAAGTCACCATTGGCAATAGATAAATTCCAGCTCAAGCTATACTTTAAGTACAAAAAATTATCTTTGGTAGCTCTTAAAATTTACCATTGTACCTCATTGTTTACCCAATACTCGGCTCGTCAACTTAATCATTCTTGGGTATGGCAAAGCTTATGTGACGAGGTGTTCGAGGATCGAAAATTCACATAAATAGCTTATATTGATTTATTCTTCCAAATGTGATGACATATCCATATTTGGCTCCATGGCAATCATATTTTAAACTGTAGATATTCCAATTTCACTATGGTGTTATATGTAATTAATCAGAAGAATTTGTATGGGCGATCTAAATTAGGGATCTGAGGTAAGTCTATTCCTAGTTCTATATGTAAAAGGAGGGTTATAATGGCACTTATTAAGCTTGAGTCCTTGTATCTTGACCTGGTTGTGGAGGAAATTCTGGGGTCACATGGGATTATAACCTTTTTGAAGAAATTTTAGGGATATGATCCTAAATTATCAAGAGATTTTATCTAGACTTGGGATAGTGGCTGAAATTACAGGGCTTTCCAATGATGGTGAGATTATCCACCATGATAAACACTCCATGGTGGCCAAAATAATGTTATTCAAATATAAAGGTAAGTTTATCATAAAAAAAGACAATGGTTTTTTTTGGGAGGACCTCCTACCTCCTTGGAATAGAGTCCTAGTTCTTGTAATGCAGTATCTAATGATTGATGAACCGATATTATTGTTTTGGAGTTTCTATATGGCCTTTCTAAATTTCTTGAAGGATGTCAATCTGATCAACATATCGAAATACCTTTTTTTCTCAATGGAGATTTTGATTAACAACGTTCGTAAATGAAATTCAACCTACCTGAAGTACTAGGGCTTGCACCTTCTCATCTTAAATTATATCAACCAAAATCCTAAGAAAAGGATTGTTGAAGTTGGGGGTCTTGAGGTGAATCAGAATCCTAGGCCCATCCTGAGCTCACCTAGGGTTGTTATTGATAGCATACCAAATAACTAGCCTATTGATGTTGAGGCTAGCTCTTTCGACAAGTTGGGAAGACATAAATTTCTGCTGGGATCTTCCAATGATATCTCTACTCCTAGAAGGTACTTGACTCATGTGAAGTCTTCAATAGAGAAAAGCAAAAAAATATTGGTTTCTCCTCCTATGAATGCCACTTTGTTACATTTTTTATCGTCGACTTATAAAATGCAAAAGATAATCATTGCTCCCTCCCCTGGTGCATTCCCTACTGATTCCAATGATGACGATGACCCTATGATTGAATTGGATGATATTGTCTCTCTGGCCACTCTAATGCTTGTGAGGGTGGGTAAACTCATCAACCAGATGAATAATCATAATATGGCCACCTCCGGGGAGGAGGTCTCCAAGGATGATGATGCTGACTAGGATTATATTCAACTTTTGAAATAGTTGGGTTTTTCTATGGATGGTCCCCCATGATATGGGGATGTTCCCTTTTGGTTTGTGTTGGATGTATGACCATATCCAGTGGTAGTTTTGTGGGTTTTATCCCCTTTCTCCTTGTTGTTTTTATGTTGTGAGGTTTCCATAATGGTTCCTCCATTTTGGTTTGTAGTATTTTGGGGTTAGAGTTTTCATTTGGGATCTTCCCTGTCCAGATTGTAACAAGGTTTTGGGATCCTTTCAAAACACATTATCAATCAATATATATATAATATATCATGAATCATATAATATACTATCATAAATTAAGGACTGACTTAATAATATTTGAAAGCAATAAAAATGATATAATCTTAAATAATATTAATTTTTGCAAGAAAATTAAATACATCATTAAAGTTCATAAATAAATATAATATACTTGATAAGTTTAATTAAATAATTAATAAAAATTAGTAAATAGATATATCAATTATTCTTAAAATAAATTTCATCTTTAAAACTTGTAGGATAAATATGTATTTCAATATTATTTGAGTACTAGCTAAACTTCCAAATGTTAAACTACATTTCATCAATAATTATTTTTTGTATTGTTGATTTGAGGAAATGGATACTTCTATTTTAGTTGTTGTGCCCCTAAAATCCAAGTGGAAACTATTAATATAAGTTTGAAAAGAATCATATACAACCAATAAAGATTTTATTTTAATCAAGAAATCAAAAATTTATTACATAGAGTAAAGACATGACAACCCCAAATATACACAACAAAAATATTACTATATTATATTATTTGTGATTATAAAATTAGATTTTTCAACCAACTAAATTTTCATTGAATCCTCATTGAATTCCTTGAATCCTTCTTGAATTCCCTTTAATTTTTATTACAAGAGGTGCTTCACACCTAATATATAAACATCGTACATGCCAAAAATAACATGACTTTTCTATATCTATTTTCCTTATTTTTTATTTTTACCTTTTTTTTTTCATTTTTGGAATTCTATATTTAGCACACACCCATTTATAATTATGAGCTTTTACATTATGCAATTCATATGCACTTTTCTATTTTTTCAATTGCCTTTCTATTTTTAGAACTACTTTTCTTATTTTTTAATTGCCTTTTTATATTTAGAATTGATTTTCTTATTTTCTTCAACTCTTTGTATAAATAAGAGGGTTAAAATAATAAATAGATTAATTAATAATTACTATTATTTATTTGCCAGTCAATTTTGCATTACACTCTCCAACATAAACAAGGTTGGAAGGCTTTCCATAGGCTTCACCCAACATTTAGATTTAGGTTAGGTCCCTAATGTTTTCATTTTTTTAGATCTAATCAAAGCTAACTATTTGCATAAAGTAAAATTCACACCAAAATTAAGTGCAAAAAATTAAATGCATAAAGTACATAAAGTAAATATATGAATTTTAGAGTGTAAGAGTTGAAAGTGAATATGAGTTACACTGTAGCGAGAATAGCATACAATCAATCAACACATGAGAATTTGAATAACATCAATATTCACCCACTTATTTGGTTATGAAATTGATATGAGAATGACAAGATGGGCTAGGAGTGCACTTGACAATCAACAAGGTGTTGCCTCTAATGGGATGCAAAGGATTTGTCATTTTCATACAATCTTATGAGTATAAAGCACAGTGTGGGTTTTATAGTGTAGCTTTTAATTTTCATGGCCAAAACATATTACAATGAGGGCTCTAGACCCCTATATATATAGTAAGAGTTTACTTCTGAGTTACTTAGAATGAGAAATAATTATTCCTAGTAAAAGTAAATATTTAGGGGTAACTTTAGCAAAATACTGTATCTCAAAATATTACATACCTCTAAATATACCTCTAACAAGCTTAGAAGACTCTAAAAAATGCTTAGTGAACCAGAAAGTAAAAAATATTACTTTTCAAAAGATTTTATTTGAACTTTGCATGGATTTTCATTTTGGCACCCTGATTGAAGGATTTTCTTGCTATAACTTGTGATTTAATCATTTTTTTGAGTGAATCACTTATGTTAGCAAGTGGATCAAATTACTCTTTGAGTGAATTGGTTTCTTTTTTTAGTGAATTACTCCTTTGAGCCAATTAGAAAATTCTTTGAGTGAATTGTTTCTCTTCTAAAACATAGTAAACGTTTGGAATTTTGAAGGACTTCTTTCTATTTGGTCCTCCTCTGCTACAATTTTATTCAAAATTATATATAATTTTATAAATATAGTGTTAAAGTACTACATTTATGGTCACTTCATAGGATACCAAGCTTTATTGGTGGAGAATACTAGATCCTACCTTTATCCTTGGGCATAGATTTTACATAATATGAATCCTACTACAAAAATTGGTAAAAATAGCATCACCATGATGCCTGGTCCCCTTAACTAGTTTTGGATAGTAATAGGTTTAGCAATTTCTACCACTCATAGTCATCTAGTGACTACATTGTTCGAAGGTATTTACATTCTCTTACCAAATCATCAAATGGATTTTTTGATAATTCATCCCCTTGGTGGCTAGCTATTTCAACATGGTGAAGAACACAAGTGTATACTAAGAGGGGGGGTGAACAGTATAAGACCAGTTTTTAATTTTCTTTCCCAATCAATATTATACAATGTATCAATAGCAATATAAATAACAATAATCAAAGCAATGCACAAGTCACCACACACAATAGAGACACCAATTTAATGTGGTTCACCCAATGTGGGCTACTCCACGAAGAAAATATTTCACTAATATTTTCTCAATTAATCTCTTGGGAAACCTTTCCCTATTACAATGTTTATGGACCTCTGTCCAAATGAGACACCAATCCCCCAATCAAGTTCATGGATTTCTATCCATAGGAGACACCAATATCCTTAGCTAGT
The DNA here is from genome assembly GCA_028583015.1 of Wollemia nobilis. Taxonomy (NCBI): domain Eukaryota; kingdom Viridiplantae; phylum Streptophyta; class Pinopsida; order Araucariales; family Araucariaceae; genus Wollemia; species Wollemia nobilis. Next base: position 17,311,875 of record JAQPPZ010016946.1, on the reverse strand, counting down.
TTTTGGATCTCTATCCATAGGAGAACTCCTTTCTCCTTTGCTCTGGTTTATGAACTTCTAGAAAAATTGTTGCCTCCACTGCACTGGCCAATGGATCTCTATCCACTCCTACCCTCACTCAAAAGACCTATCTTCACTACCCAGGCTAATGGAACTCTATCCACTGGAGACTATCATCCTCTATACTATATCACCTCCAAAGATTCATCTCAGGTCTGTATTAAATTTTCACTAAACACAGTCCTTCGATCTAGAACAAATTTGCTCAAACTCTATCTCTGATCTACACTAAACACAGTCCTTTAGTATACCACAAATATACTCAATATCTATCTCTATTCTAGCACAAAATTATCCTTAAATATACACCAAAATCTATACTCAAGTCTATCCTCAAGCTTTAACACAAAGCTTGACTCAATCACAAATCAACTCTGCTAGATCTGCTCTAAACCTTAACTCAAGGTTTGAAAAAATCAATCAATCAACTTTGCTCACAATTATTCTCAAAAGACTTACCTCAAATCTATCCACAAGTGCTCTTTAGGACTTATCTAATATGCTTTCAATCTCTGTCTTCAAATATGTATTGTAAGCTTCCACAAAATTTCACACCAATTTGTCCATAAATCTTCTCCAAGAATTACCTCAAATCTTCTCAACAAGTCCTCACTAGAACTTGTCCAATCTGCTCACCAAGTCTTCTTCAAGACTTACCTCAAATATTCTCAACAAGTCCTCACTAGAACTTGTCCAATCTACTCAACAATTCTTCTCCAAGACTTACCTCAAATTTGCTCAACAAGTCCTCACTAGAACTTGTCCAATATGCTCAACACTATCATAGAAAACCTCTTCAATCACATAAAAAAGTTTCACACATAATCTTGTTTAACTCACAAAAACATATAGATAATTTTTAGAGACTCAATATGCTTCACACTCACAAATACTCAATCACTTCCAATATCTTTCTCAAATCAATATAGGATATAGAATAATTTGTTTCACAGAACTAGAACTATCACTTCAACACTTCCAGTTGACTAGGCTCAATCAAATCCACTCAATAAACCACTAAATGAAATACTCCTTGCTTACAAATCCTAGTCCAATCATATGAATCCTCACTCAATTATTTTCAACAATGCTTATCAAACAATATCACATAACAATGAAACTCATGATCTTGCACAAACTCTATTTCAAGATAGTTCACAACTTCACATAACAATGATACTCATGTTATTTCATAAACCCTAATCATGCATATGAAGGCTCATTTAATTTTTTCAACAATTCTTATCAAACAAAGTTTTTTATCATCAACTCTCACTCAAAAAAACCTTTAACAATCAAACTCAATAATGCTTATCAAAAAAATCCTTTTATATCCAACTTAGCATTTACAACATCCAATAATAACTCACAAGGAAGATGTGCCCATACCTTTTATTTGATGAAGAGTTATCCTTAAAAATATATCTCAATCATAACCACTCTCTTTGCCAATCACAAGGGTTAGATGTCACCAATACATCTTATTACTCCATCTAGATTTTAATGTTCGACATTTTGAGTCCTTTAAGTTAGAGTTGTCATTGATGTCACCTGATAGAGTTATCACTCATCTCATGGAATTCAGCAAGAAATAAAGTCACCCAAGTCATCCAGGAAAAAGCTTCATCAGTGCAAAAGTGTAAGGAAAAAGGCTCCATAATATTTTAATATTATTGGGAGCACAGAGTTAAATGATTGGTTTATAAAAACCCAAGATGGGTTATTGCAAAAGTTAAAAATGAGGTTTAATAATTATTTATAAATCATTTAAATTCACAAGGAATTTAAATTTTATAAATAATACCAAGGTTGGGTATTAAGACAAGGTTCTAAGGTTTTATTAAACCTAATGTTGGCTCTTTAAGACAAAGTTCTAAGGTTGATATTAATTTATAATATTTAAATTTAAAGTTAAATTTAAATTTATTATAAATTAAATCACGTCGATGTCAAATTCATTCGAAGCACCATTGTGATGCTAAGGAAGGCAAAAGGCATTATATAATTTCCAAAAAAAATCATTTACCAAGTATCTCTTGCTATTATTTTTGAAGTGCATGTGAAAGAGATTTCTATTTCAAAAGCCTTACAATTTTTGTGAAGGTTAAAGTTGTGAAGATTCAGAAGCCCTAATATCAAAGGCCAGCATGGCCTAGTGGTATGTCGGCTTAGTGCTAAGGAGGAGGTTCTGATTTTGATTCGTGTGAGGTCTATTTTTTGGATTGCAAGGAAGAAGCACTCTACGCGCTTGTTGTTTTTCGAAGGTTCGCTATTCGAAGATATTGCATGGTGGACATGACCTTTTAGACACATCATGGTGCATGGCCTAATGGTGGCTTTGTTGTGGCTAAGGCATTGGGAAGAAAATAGTCGGGGGATCGAATCCCGCCGAGGGCAAGGCAAGTAAATTTAATTTTTGTTTAATATTTTATTTTCTGACAAGGTTGCCTAAGGATAAATAAGGTTATGGTATGCCCTAGGAAAGATAAATATTTTTGCTGATTTTATGTGGAAGTATATCATATTATATATCATTGGAAAGCTATTTTTGAGAGCTACTTGTTTAGATTCCTTTGAGGGAGAAATAGGGTGTGTGCAAGAAGATATGTTTGGTTTTGTCAAGGAGTTCCAAAAGTAAGTTTGATTCATTCTTTTGAGGGATTATTTCTTGCATAAGAGGGTTTGGTGCATTTTTATTGAGTAGGAGTAATAAGGTGTTATTCAGATATTATTTTGATTATTGTTTTATTACTCATGACCTCTAACCCTTGTTGAGATTGGAAAAATAAAGTGTGTTGAGTGTGGAAAATTTAGTGGACAACTCATAAGGCATCAAAAAGGTATAGGCAATATTCTTCATTGACTTATGTGGGCGATTGATTTATGAAAATATCATTGGAGAGAAAATGATTGATTATGGTTAATATTTTTGAGATTTGTTGGTTTAATGCTTCAAGGTTTTTTGAATTGAGAGTTGTGATTAAACCTTGTTTATAATCATTGTTGTTGAAGCCCATTGGTTGTGCAAATAACTTAAAATTGAGTTAGAAAAGAACATGAGTATCATTTTTATGTGAGATTTATTGTTGAGCATTGTCGAAAACATTTTGATTTGGTTGATACATTCTTGGACTAGGGTTTGTGAGAAAGTAATGATCCTTGAGGTGATTGGTTGAGTAGAGTTGATTGACCCTAGACAAGTGATTGTGTGAAGTGGTTTTTAAATTTCCATGAAACAAACTATTATATATTATGATTTGAATTGAGATTGAGATTTGAGAATAGAACATATTGAGTCTCTAACAATTCTCTTTATGCTTCTATGAGATTGATTTTATTTGAGATTGGGATTTGAGTATAGAACATATTGAGTCTCTAAAAATTCTCTTTATGATTTTATGAGATTGATTTGAGTTGAGATTGATATTTGAGAATATAACATATTGAGTCTCTAAAAATTCTCTTTATGCTTATACGAGATTGATTTGAGTTGAGATTGGGATTTGAGTATAGAACATATTAAGTCTCTAACAATTCTCTTTATGCTTCTATGAGATTGAGTTGATATATTGATTGAGCATTGAGTATAGAACATATTGAGTCTCTAACAATTATCTTTATGATTATATGTGATTGAACAAGTTATGTGTGGACTTGTTAAGCATATTTGAGGTAAGTCTTTGAGAAGGCTTGTGGACTGATTTTGTGTAATCTTTTGTGGAAGCTTGCAATGCAGTTTTGAACAAGTCCTAGAGAGGACTTATTGAGCAGATTTATACAGGTTCTATGTGGACCTTTTGAGAATATTTTAGTAGGTTATGAATGGACCTATTGAGAAGGTTTGAGCAGGTTCTAAGTGAACCTATTGAGTATATTTAAGCAGGTTCTGAGTGGACTTGTTGAGAAGATTTGAGTAGGTTCTGAGTATACCTATTGATCAGATTTGATAAGGTTCTAAGAGAGCCTATTGATAGATATTTGAAGGTGATAGAGTATAGAGGATAGAGTCTTAGTGGATAGAAATCCAACATCCAGAAGAATTGAAGACACATCTTCTGAGTGAGGAGTCTTCAAGTGGAGAGAGATCCACCAGTCAGTGAAGCAAAGAGACAAAGTCTTCTAGAAAAATTCATTTTAAGCACCGATGTGATGCTAAGGAAGGCAAAAGGCATTATATAAATGCCAAACAAATTCATTTACCAAGTATCCCTTGCTATTGTTTTTGAAGTGCATGTGAAATATATTTTTGTTTTGAAAGCCTTATGATTTTTGTGAAGGTTAAAGCTGTGAAGATTCGAAATCCCTAAGCACAAATGCCAGCATGGCCTAGTGGTATAAGTGCAATAATGATGCTCACATAGCAATATGGTGTAGAGAAAATATTTTAGAATCAAGCATGAACAAGAACAAGAACAAAAATATGAACAGGAAGAGGAACATGAACAAAAACAAGAATATGAACATGAATAGAGACTCAGAAAAGAATAAGAACAAGAACAAGGATGAGAACAGGAACATAAAATTTTATGAAAACAAGAACAGGAACAAAAACAAAAGTGACGCCAAGAACATGGATGATGAATTGGAAAGAAACAATGAGAAGATTCTAAAAACTCAAAAAAGAAGAAAAAAATATAAAGAGAAAGAGCAGTGCTTTTTGGGATTAGAAATACTCCCATCCTAGTATTAACCACCTCATGTGGAGGTGGGGGAGGGGCTAATCTAAGAGGCTTATTCTTAGCCCTAAGCCCCAAAGGTGACCCTTTGCCATTGATGTCAAATGGGGAGAGATTTATGTATTGGGGAGAGATTTGTTATGTGGAGAGATTTGATATTTGAGAGAGCATTGAGCTAGGGGGAGAAAAGTTCCAGGGTGCTAGGGGGAGCAGAAAATAAGGTCAAGTTTCAATAAAAGGATAAGGGTTGTCATCAATGACAAAGGGGGATATTGTTGGACATTTTGAGTCCTCTAAGTTAGATTTGTCATTGATGTCACTTGATAGAGTTATCACTCATCTCAAGGAATTCGGCAAGAAATAAAGTCATCCAAGTCATCCGGGAAAAAGCTTCATCAGTGTAAAAGTGAAAGGAAAAAGGCTCCATCATATTTTAATATTATTGGGAGCACAAGTTAAATGATTGGTTTACAAAAATCCAAGATGGGTTATTGCAAAAGTTAAAAGGGAGGTTTAATAATTATTTATAAATCATTTAAATTCACAAGTAATTTAAATTTTATAAATAATACCAAGGTTGGGCATTAAGGCAAGGTTCTAAGGTTTTATAAACCTAAGGTTGGCTCTTTAAGATAAATTTCTAAGGTTGATTTTAATTTATAATATTTAAATTTAAAATTAAATTTAAATTTATTATAAATTAAATCACTCTGACATCGAATTCATTTGAAGCGCTGATGTGATGCTAAGGAAGGAAAAATGCATTATATAAATGCCAAATAAATTCATTTACCAAGTATCCCTTGCTATTGTTTTTGAAGTGCATGCGAAAGATATTTCTGTTTCGAAAGCCTTACGATTTTCATGAAGGTTAAAGCTGTGAAGATTCGAAATCCCTAAGCACAAAGGCCAACATGGCCTAGTGGTATGTTGGCTCAGTGCTAAGGAGGAGGTTATGAGTTTGATTCATGTGAGGTCTATTTTTTGGATTGTAAGGAAAAAGTGCTCTACATGCTTGTTGTTTTTTGGAGGTTCGATGTTCAAAGATATTGCATGGTGGATGTGCCCTTTTAGACACATCATGACACGTGGTCCAAAGACGGCTTGGCTACGACTAAGGCATTGGGAAGAAAATAGTCGGGGGATCGAATCCCGTTGAAGGCAAGGCAAGTAAATTTAATTTTTTTTAATATTTTATTTTTCGCCAAGGTTGCCTAAGGAGAAATAAGGTTATGGTATGCCCTAGGAAAGATAAATATTTTTGTTGATTTTCTTTGTGGAAGTATATCATATTATATATCATTGGAAAGCTATTTTTGAGAACTACTTGTTTAGATTGCTTTGAGGGAGAAATAAGATGTGTACAAGAAGATATTTTTGGTTTTTTCAAGGAGTTCCAAAAGTAAGTTTGATTCATTATTTTGAGGGATTATTTCTTGCATAAGAGGGTTTGGTGCATTTTTATTGAGTAGGAGTAATAAGGTGTTATTGAGATATTATTTTGATTATTGTGTTATTACTCATGACCTCTAACCCTTTTTGAGATTGGAAAAATAAAGTGTGTTGAGTGTGGCAGATTTAGTGGACAACTCATAAGGCATCAAAAAGGTATGGACAATATTCTTCATTGACTTATGTGGGCGATTGATTTATGATAATATCATTGGAGAGAAAATGATTGATTGTGGTTAAACATTTTGAGAGTTTTTGGTTTAATGCTTCAAGGTTTTCTGAAGTGAGAGTTGTGATTAAACCTTGTTTATAAGCATTTTTGTTTAAGCCCATTGGTTGTGCAAAGAACTTGAACTTGAATTAGAAAAGAACATGAGTATAATTGTTATGTGAGATTTATTTTTGAGTATTGTTGCAAAAATTTTGAGTTGGTTGATACATGTTTGGACTAGGATTTGTGAGAAAGTATTGATCCTTGAGGTGATTGGTTGAGTAGAGTTGATTGAGCCTAGTCAAGTGATTGTGTGAAGTGGTTGTTCAAGTTCCATGAAACAAACTATTCTATATTTTGATTTTATTTGAGATTGAGATTTGAGAATAGAACATATTGAGTCTCTAACAATTCTCTTTATGCTTCTATGAGATTGATTTGAGTTGAGATTGGAATTTGAGTATAGAACATATTGAGTCTCTAAAAATTCTCTTTATGCTTCTATGATATTGATTTGATTTGAGATTGAGATTTGAGAATAGAACATATTGAGTCTCTAACAATTCTCTTTATGCTTCTATGAGATTGATTTGAGTTGAGATTGTGATTTGAGTATAGAAAATACTGAGTCTCTAACAATTATCTTTATGCTTCTATGAGATTGAGTTGAGATATTGATTGAGCATTGAGTATAGAATATATGTGATTGAACAAGTTTTGTGTGGACTTGTTAAGTAGATTTGAGGTAAGTCTCTGAGAAGGCTTGTGGACTAATTTTGTGTAAGATTTTGTGGAAGATTGCAATGAAGATTTGAGCAAGTCCTAGAGAGGAATTATTGAGAAGATTTGGATAGGTTCTGTGTGGACCTGTTGAGCACATTTGAGTAGGTTATAAATGGATATATTGAGCATATTTTAGTAGGTTTTAAGTGAACCTACTGAGCCAATTTGAGCAGGTTCTGAGTGGACCTGTTGAGTAGATTTGAGTAGGTTATGAGTGAACCTATTGAGCATATTTGAGAAGTTTCTAAGTGAGCCTATTGATAGAGCTTTGGAGGTGATAGATTATAGAGGACATAGTCTCAGTGGATAGAGATGCAACATCCAAGAGAATTGAAGACAAATATTCTAAGTGAGGAGTCTTCAAGTGGAGAGATATCCACCAGTTAGTGTGATAGAGAGACAAAGTCTTCTAGAAGATCACTAGCCAGAGCATAAGGGAAAAGAGTTCTCCTGTGGAAGAGATCCATGAACTTGATATTAGGGGATAAGCATCTCCTTTAGAAAGAGATCCATAAACATTGTAATTGGGAAGGATTACCAAAGAGATTATTTGAGAAGTATTGAGAAGAAATATTTTCTCTGTGGAGGTAGCCCACATTGGGTGAACCATGTTAAAATCTGTGTCTCTTTTGTGTGTGATGATTTATGCATTGTTGTGGTTATTGCATTGATATTGCCATTAATTATATTGATTAATATTGTTTGGGAAAGAAAAGCAAAAAGTGATCTTATACTATTCAACCCATCTCAGTATAAGCTTGTGTTCTTCATTTAATGCACTTCTAAAATAAAAATAATCACCACTTCAAAATATTCCAAGGCATTGACAAGTTTTTTCTTGATTTTTAATCAAATTATTTTATCTCCCTTTTATAAAGCAAGATCACAATAAAATTCCTTTTTCACCTTTTAACTCCACTCTCTAATTCATTTCCAAGGCATCAAAGAATTAAAATAAACTATTTTAATCCTTATACCTCCCTACTTCAAACACTGCCCTCTTAATAATATGTATGCCTCAAAACACCCTTTATTATAACATAGGCCTTGCAAAAATTAAATTAATTTTTCATACCTTAGAATTTGCACCAAAATGTTTGCGCACCACACAAACTACCTCTGCATGAATTCAAACCCAAAACCTCACTGCCAGTGTTGCGCCCTAGCGAACGCTAGGCTTGCCGCGTGGGCTACGTGCCCACTTGAAACAAAGAGCACACGATGTCCATTTTATCCTTGTCTTCCATGCAAAACACATCGAATGAAAAACCCTTCCTCTCTTCCTTGCAAAACGTGATCATGCGACTTGAACCCATGACCTAGCCTCCATGAAAGTCTTATCACTACCTTGCCTACCATCTGCGCTACCCAATGCATCGTGTAGGATCTTCGCGCCCACTCTTACTTCAACGTCCACTTCTTTGTCCTATCCAAATTGCACGAAAACTCTTCCCTCGAAGTGCATGCATGAAATATTATTTTTCTCCACTTAGGATTCGAATGCATGATCGACTTTGGGGAAATAAATTTACCCCCTCTTTATATGCAATGTGATGAATATGAATGCATCGGCCCTCATTTCGATTTTGCCACCATTTTTCAAAAAGAACTTTGCATTTCGAAAATAATATTTTAATTATAATTATTTTAAATTCAAAATGAATTTAAATATTATAATTAAATATTTAAATGTCCTTTGGGCCTTTTTAAATAAAATAAAATATAATCTTCCTTAGGTTTTTAGGAAAACCTTTTGCCATTTTCACCTTAGCAAAATAACCTTATTATTTTCTTTCAACCACCATGGAACGGAGATATCTTTTCAACCCTTTTCTTTTACCCAAATATTATAATATTGTTATCCTTCTTGCTTCTCTTTTGGGGTCTCTAGGCATATAATATTTAAATTAAATATTATATCCTTGCCTCTTAGAAAATCAACCATGAACCATTTTCTTAACATTCTTTTGACATTTGCTTCATATTCCTTTGACATCAATGACAACAAATCCTGCTCATATTTCCAACAATCTCCCCCTTTGTCATTGATGGCAACCCATTTACCTTTTATCATTTCTTTTACCTCTTTCTATTCTTCTCCCCTTGGGAAACTGCTCCCCCTAACTGAATGCTTTCCTTCTAACTCAAATCTCTCCCCCTTACTCAAATCTCTCCCCTTTGTCATCAATGGCAAAGGGTCACCTTTGGGGCTCGAGGCTAAGAATGAAACTCTTAGCTTAGCCCCTCCCCCACCTCCTCTTGAGGTGGTTAATTATGGGGTGGGAGTATTTCTACTCCCAACATGCACTAATATTTACCTTTGTCCACTTTCCTCCTCATCTGATCCTTCTGATTCCTCTGACTATTCTTGTTCCTATTTGTTTCTAGAATTTTTTCTCTACACCACTTTGTTGTATGTCCATCATTATTGCACTTATAACACTTAATGTTATTATTTCTTGGAGGTGCAAATGTCTTGGGATTTCTCCTGGTGAAACCATATCTATTCCTGTCATGAACCCTACAATTCACTGCCTTGTGCCCAAACTGATTACAAGAGTAGCAATACCCTTGAAAAAGTTACCTATTTCTAAACTTCCCATATTCCTATCTTTCATGTGTCCTACATTGAGAAGCTTTGTGCCCAAACCTGTGACATGAAAAACATCATCCATTGAAACTACCTTGCCTTGACCTCATTGGTCTCTTAGTCTCTTTTACCCTATGTTGGTTCCTGTTCCATCTGTTCCTCTTTTGTGCATTGTTCCTTTCCTTGTTGAACTTTCTATTGTCCAACTCATCCTCAGAAGTCTCACTCTCTCTTACACTCTCTTCTTCTAAAGTTTCTTCTTCTTCAGAACTTGAGGTTGACTCCTCTCCTTGTTTCTTTTGTACTTGTTCAAAACCAAGTCCTGTTTTGCTTGATGTAGGTTTTTGTGTCTTGATAATCTTATCCAAATTCTTTGAGCTTCTTCCAAACTTGTGTAACCTATCCTTAGACTCTTTTACTTCCTTCCTTAGTGAAGCTACCTCATGCTCTAACCTTTCACATTCTAAGACCTTTGCTTCTAACTTATCTTTGAACTTCCTTGTCTTAGCCATTGACTTATTTAGATCCTCTATAAGCTTTCCTTTCTCTTCATCACATTCTTGAAACTGAAGCTTAAGTTGGGAGTTTTGCTTTCTTACCTTCTTTAATGCATCAAGGGCATGAATAAGCTCTCCCTCAAGATCAACTTCTCCATTCTCTGATTCTTCCTCTATTTGTTTGCCTTTGAAAATATCTTCATTCTTTTTTGACTCATATTTTATAGGATCACCTCCTTCTTCTTCTAATGCCATTAGAATATTCTCTTCTGGTCCTTCAAGTGTATCTTCATATTCATCATCACTGAAACTGAAACCACTTCTTGTACAACTATCTTCAAGATGACCAAAGTTACCACATCTAAAACACTTGAGAATTATTGGTGACCTTTTCCTAACCACTTCCTTTTCTTTTTCCAAAAATAGAACTTCATCTTTATCATTATCTGAGGAACTATTATCACTATCACTTGAGTACTTACTTGCCTTGTCTGCATAGAAACTCTTCTTCTATCTTTGGAAGAACTTCTTTCCTTGCTTGCCTTGACCATCCCTACTTTTCTTTTGGTACCTATATTTTTTTGATTCCCTGTTCTTATGATCCTATTTTTCTTCATCATTGCTATTTCCAGCTTCTTGACAATCAGATGCATAGTGACCATACTTTCCACAATTGAAACATCTAACATATTTTACATCTTTAAATCTTCTTGGATCCTTGTTCCTTCTGCCATAATTTGCTTCTTCATCACTGGATAACTCATTGCTTGAATCTGAATTCTTACCCTTTGTCTTCTTAGTAGCTTTGAAGGTTGCTTCTTTCTGGATATTAGGTTCCTCTTTTGTTCTCATCTCAAAAGTTGTAAGAATACCAAGTAATTCATCCCTTGTCAAAATATCACTATCTTTTGATTCCTCTATAGCTGAAATATTTTCACTAAACCTTCTTGGGAGTGACCTTAAAATCTTATCACAAACATCAGATTCTTGAACTTCAAGTCCAAGTCCTTGCATGGAGTTAACAACCTCATCTACATGAAGTAGATAAGCACTAATGTTTTCCTCATCCTTCATTTTTAGATCTTCAAATTGTCCCTTGAGATTTCACAACTTTACCTTTTTGACCTTTTTATCTCCTTCATATATGCTTTGCAACTTATCCCAAATTTCTTTTGCTGATTTGCAATGCATAACCTTTATGAACTCTGTTCTATGCAAACCTTTCAAAATTGCATTCATTGCTTTTGAATTGTAATGATGTAGAAGCTTACCATATTTATCTGTAGGTGGAGTAGTTGGTGGTGTGTATCCATTTTCAACTGCTTCCCATATTTCATTTCCAAGTGCCATCAGGTGAATCTTCATTCTCATACTCCAGAATACATAATCGCTTCCATCAAATACTGGTGCTAAATTATCTGAGGATCCACTCTTAGAATCCATTTGTGTTCTTGTAAGATTTTCCTTCAAGTTGTTAAACTCTTTCGAAGGAACCCGCTCTGATACCAATTGAAGAACACAAGCTTATACTGAGAGGGGGGTGAACAATATAAGACCACTTTTTACTTTTTCTTTCCCAATCAATATTATGCAATGTATCAATAGCAATATCAACAATAAGTAATCAAAGCAATGCATAAATCACCACACACAATAGAGACACCAATTTAACATGGTTCACCCAATGTGGGCTACTCCACGGAGAAAATATTTCACTAAAATTTTCTCAATAAATCTCTTGGGAAACCTTTCCCTATTACAATGTTTATGGACCTCTATCCAAAGGAGACACCAATCCCCTAATCAATTTTATGGATATCTATCCATAGGAGACACCAATATCCTTAGTTAGTTTGTGGATCTCTATCCATAGGAGAACTCCTTTCTCCTTTGCTCTAGTTGGTGATCTTCTAGAAGAATTGCTGCCTCCACTACACTGGCTAATGGATCTCTATCCACTGAAGACTCCTACCCTCACTCAGAAGACCTATCTTCACTACCCTAGCTAATGGACCTCTATCCACTAGAGACTATCATCCTCTATACTCTATCACCTCCAAAGCTTACTCTCAGCTCTATCTCAAATCTGCACTAAACATAGTCCTTTAGTCTAGCATAAATTTGCTCAATATCTATCTCTAATCTACACTAAATATAGTCCTTCGATCTAGCATAAATCTTCTCAATATCTATCTCTAGTCTGGCATAAACCTATCCTTAAATCTACACCAAAATTTGTCCTCAAATCTATCCTCAAGCTTTAACACAAAGCTTGACTCAATCACAAATCAACTCTTCTAGATCTTCTCCAAATCTTAACTCAAGGTTTGAACAAATCAATCAATCAAATCTGCTCACAAGTCTTCTCAAAATACTTACCTCAAATCTATCCACAAGTCCTCTCAAGGACTTATCCAATCTACTCTCAATCTCTATCTTCAAATATGTATTGTAAGCTTCCACAAAAGCTCACACTAATCTATCCACAAGTCTTCTCCAAGACTTACCTCAAATCTTCTCAACAAGTCCTCACTAGAACTTGTCCAATCTGCTCAACAAGTCTTCTCCAAGACTTACCTCAAATCTGCTCAACAAGTCCTCACTAGAACTTGTCCAATCTCAACAAGTCTTCTCCAAGACTTACCTCAAATCTACTCAACAAGTTCTCACTAGAACTTGTCCAATCTACTCAACACTATCACAAAATCCTCTTCAATCACATAAACAAGCTTCACATAGAATCTTGTTTAACTCATAGAAACATATAGAGAATTGTTAGAGACTCAATATGCTTCACACTCACAACAATACTCAATCACTTTCAATCTCTTTCTCAAATCAATTTAGAATATAGAACAATTTATTTCATAGAACTAGAACTATCACTTCAACACTTCCACTTGACTAGGCTCAATCAACTCCACTCAATCAATCACTCAATGAAACACTCCTTGCTTACAAACCCTAGTCCAAGCATATGAATCCTCACTCAATTATTTCCAACAATGCTTATCAAACAATCTCACATAACAATGATACTCATGATCTTGCACAAACCCTAGTTCAAGATAGTTCTCAACTTCACATAACAATGATACTCATGATCTTGCACAAACCCTAATCATGCATATGAAGGCTCATTCAATATTTCCAACAATGCTTATCAAACAAGGTTTTTATCATCAACTCTCACTCAGAAAAACCTTTAACAATCAAACTCAACAATGCTTATCAAACAACCCCTTTTCTCTCCAACTTAGCATTCACAACATCCAACAATCACTCACAAGGAAGATGTGCCCATACCTTTTGTTTGATGAAGAATTGTCCTTAAAAACCTATCTCAATCATAACCACTCTCTTTGCCAATCACAAGGGTTAGATGTCACAAATACACCTTATTACTCCCTCTAGATTTTAATGCACTTCTAAAAGAAAAATAATCACCACTTCAAAATATTCCAAAGCATTGACAAGTTTTTCTTGATTTTTAATCAAATTATTTTATCTCCCTTTTATAAAGCAAGATCACAATAAAATTCCTTTTTCACCTTTTAACTCCACTCTCTAATTCATTTCCAAGGCATCAAAGAATTAAAATAAACTATTTTAATCCTTATACCTCCCTACTTCAAACACTGCCCTCTTAATAATATGTATACCTCAAAACACCCTTTATTATAACATAGGCCTTGCAAAAATTAAATTAATTTTTCATACCTTAGAATTTGCACCAAAATTTTTGTGCACCACACAAACTACCTCTGCATGAATTCGAACCCAAAACCTCACTTCCAGCACTGCTACCCTAGCGAACGCTAGGCTTGCCGCGTGGGCTACATGCCCACTTGAAACAAAGAGCACACGATGTCCATTTTATCCTTGTCTTCCATGCCAAACACGTCGAATGCAAAACCCTTCCTCTCTTCCTTGCAAAATGTGATCGTGCGACTTGAACCCATGACCTAGCCTCCACGAAAGTCTTATCACTGCCTTGCCTACCATCTGCGCTACCCAGCGCATCGTGTAGGATCTTCGCGCCCACTCTTACTTCAACATCCACTTCTTTGTCTTATCTGAATTGCATGAAAAATTTTCCCTCGAAGTGCACTCATGAAATATTATTTGTCTCCACTTAGGCTTCGATAGCATGATCGACTTTGGGGAAATAAATTTACCCCCTCTTTATATGCAATGTGATGAATATGAATGCGTCGGCCCTCATTTTGATTTTGCCACCATTTTTCAAAAAGAACTTTGCATTTCAAAAATAATATTTTAATTATAATTATTTTAAATTCAAAATGAATTTAAATATTATAATTAAATATTTAAATGTCCTTTGGGCCTTTTTAAATAAAATAAAATATAATCTTCCTTAGGTTTTTAGGAAAACCTTTTGCCATTTTCACCTTAGCAAAATAACCTTATTATTTTCTTTCAACCACCATGGAACGAAGATATCTTTTCAACCCTTTTCTTTTGCCCAAATATTATAATATTGTTATCCTTCTTGCTTCTCTTTTGGGGTCTCTAGGCATATAATATTTAAATTAAATATTATATCCTTGCCTCTTAGAAAATCAACCATGAACCATTTGCTTAACATTCTTTTGACATTTGCTTCATATTCCTTTGACATCAATGACAACAAATCCTGCTCATATTTCCAACACATGGATAATATTATATTTATTTTCTCACATAATTTAGAGGTATTCCCTTCATTAATATGATATTTCTCTTCTTTTATAATGGCATGGATGATATTATCATCTATATTTTTCCTTTCATGTCTAGCAATCCTACAATTTCTAATCCTTATATTTCATTTTCTATTTTTTGGACCTAGGCTTTTAGAGACGACAAGTCACTTTTATAGTCCTATAAGTTCTAGGAATTCAAGATCCTTCTAATATTCTTCACCATATCTTTCTTGTCTATCTCATTTTGTTGTGCCTATATTTTACTAGTGCAAGGAGTTTTAGGGTATCTTTATGTTTATCTCTTGTGAAGAGTTACTCTTATATTGGTCTTACCATGTTATTGATTTTTTCAAAGATGTATCCTACAAAAGACATGATCATGAAATACTCACAGGTGTTCTCTACCTCCTCCTTGATTTAATCCTATGTATCCATAGCTATTTTTAACTCTTGTGTGATCTTAGGTTCAACCTCCTTTTCTATTGTCCATGAATATTCCAACTCCTTTATCTAATGGCCCTTATTTTCCACATCATCCAATAGTCTATTTTATACTTTAGTCATTTATTGCATGAGTTATTAAGTCTTAGCAAGTTGGCCTCTAAGGTATTTTACTTGTTTCTTCAATTGATCCTTTTCAACTACCTCTTTCTAAAGACCTTGATTTTTTTGTAGGAGTTTATCTCTTTTGGAATTTACACTAGCTAATTCTATCTTCAATATTCTATTCTTGAGTAGCTTTGCTTCATCCTCAACTACTAGTTAGCCATATTTCATAGTTGTATCTAGTGTAATATGATTTGTCAATTAAACCCATTAATACAGATCTAATTTATCTACATCTAGTTGTAATACCCTGGCAGTTAAGTCATTAGGGGTCTATTTTTCCTTGGTAGGATTTGCCTCTATAATGGTAGCTAAATATAATAAATCTCCTTTTTCTATTAGCTATGAGTCTCTTGTATTATTTTTTTCATGCCTTCTCCCCTATGATAATACATCCATTAATTCTAACATGTCAAATTATCCAATATTTAGGGTATGCATATGATCAATTCTTATGCTACTTCAATGATAGGAGAGGCTCATATAGGCTTATATCCTTGACCAAGGGTTGTGGGTATTGTTGCCTATAAGAGAAGTTTTCTAGTATGGGATGAGGGCAAGTGGAGGTGGTAAACATAGTGGGGGGGTCAAAATGGATGGTAAAGGTGGGAAATGCGAGGAGTGGGTTGTGATACCAAGTTAGTAAATGTGTTTAAAAGATATTTCATGATTTACACAATAATGTGGTGAGTTGTACTCAATTGTATGAGTTGAATGGTGTTGGAGGTGTGGTGAATATCACGTTACACAAGCAACACTGAACAAATGATACACAGGTGTTTTTACTTTGAAAAACTTAGAGAATAAAAAATTTCCTTAATTTCATACAAAAAATGAGGATACAAAAGAAAGAGCTCTTTTACAATTTCAAAAATTCCCTCAAATACCCTATTTTCCTCTTTTCTCACCTAAAACCATCTATTTCAAATTAGAAATTTGGGGGCAACTTGTTGAGGTCGTAACTTCACGCTCGTTGACCCGATTGACTATTACAACATATTTTCAAAAATGACATAAAACAAGCTAATTGGAGTGGGCCTTGGCTTGCGTGCCAAGGGTCACATCTAGCCGAAAATCCTCAAATTTGACCTCTAAGACCTTCAAAAATCTCTTGCAAGTTAAACTAGTTTTACTAGTTTTACAAAATTAAACAATTACAATTTTTTTTGGGTGATGAAAGATTACTCTTACACCACTAGATGCTCCTACATCAGACACCCAAGGTAATTTTGAGATGTGACCTTCAATTATTTGTTGTTGGAAGAAAACCAAGGTGTTCAACCTCAGTCTTCGACAACCAAGATGAATCTTCAATAGGTCTATCCTTCCACTTAACCAGATATTATGCATACTGCCTATTTTTGGTACTTTTACTGATGCGGGTATCTAGGATATATTCTATCTCTTCCATATCTATAGTAGATGCTAGAATATTCCACAATTCTGCTACTGGTCCCTCACCATTGTCTCCTTCATGGTATTCTGCCAAATTTAAAATGTTAAAAACAAGTGATATGTTAAGCCCACTTGGAAATTCTATTTCATACGCATTGCCTAAATCCTATTTTTCTATGATTCTACATGGTCCAAACTTATTCATTTTCAACTTGTTATAGGTTTTAGCAGGAAACCTTTATTTTCTCATATGGACCATAACTTTATCTCCCACTTCAAATTCCTTAAATCGTCGCTTCTGGCCTACCCTTGTCTTGTACTTAGTATTCATCTTATTAATATGCTTCTTCACTTCTTCATGCAAGATCTTCAGATGCTCTGCAAAGTCCTTAGCCTCAACACTGCACTTTTCCCATGTATCCATATTCCTCAACTCAGAAGCATTTCTTGGACTGCTCACATATATTATCTGGAATGAATATTTGTTAGTACTCCTATTGGCATAATTTTTGTATGCAAATTCCACCTATGGCAAAACCAAATCCCATCCATTGGGCTTATATCCTACCAAGTATATCAGTAGATTACCCAAAATTCTATTCACCACCTCTGTTTGTCCATTAGTATATGGGTGGTATGCAGAACTGAATTTCAAATTTGTCTTCAATTTCTTCCATAAGGTTCTCTAGAAATACCCAATAAACTTGGTATCTCTATCAAAAACTATACTCTTTGGTAGACCATAAAGTTGCACCACCTCTTTGAAAAATAAACTTACAATATGAATGACATCATTAGTTTTTTTTCAGGTAATAAAATGTGTCATCTTTGAAAACCTGTCAACCACCACAAATATGGAGTCATTTCCCCTCTGTGTCCTTGGTAGGCCAAGAATAAAATCCATGCTGATGTCCTCCCATGGTCTCTCTGGTATATGTAATGGTTGATATAATCCAATGGTCTATATCACACCCTTGGCCATCTGGCATACTCTAAAACTTTGCAAAAATCTCTTCATATCTTGCTACAACTATGGCCAATAGTAGTTCTCACTAACAAGGGCAATGGTCTTATCTCGATCAAAGTGTCCAGCCAACCCTCCACTGTGCTTCTTCTTAACCAAATTCTTCGTCATTGAACTCCTTGGAATGCATAATTGGTTTTCTCTGAATGAAATTCCATCTTGGATTAGAAAATCCAACCACTTAGTCCAAAGTAGCAGGTGCTAAGCAAGCTCTCCAAGCCTCTGCAAAATCATGATATTCAGGATAAAAACCCTTAAGTTTGTCAAACCCTAAAACTTCCACATTCATTTATGTCAATAAACACTGCCTTCTACTTAAGGCATCTGCAACTTTGTTTGATTTTCCACTCTTGTGCTTCAATACAAAGGTATAACTCTATAGAAACTCAACCCACTTCAAGTGCCTCTGATTTAGCTTCCCTTGGCTATTAATATACTATAAGGCCTGATGATCAGTATATAGAACAAACTCTTTTGGCAATAAATAATACCTCCACTTCTTCAGAGCCTAAACTATAGCATAAAACTCTTGATCATAAATTGAATACTTATTCCTAGCATCATTGAGTTTCTCACTAAAATAAGAAACAGGTTTACCTTCTTGACTCAATACAACTCCTATGGCACTACCACTAGCATCACAATCTACCCGAAATACCTTATTAAAATCTGTAAGTGCCAAAATAGGTTGATCTATGACCTTATTCAACATATCAAAGCTCTTATTTGTTCCTAAGGTCCACTTAAATTCTTTCTTATCCCCTCTCATTATTTTTGTAAGGGGTGCACAAATACTACTAAAATTTATAATGATTTTTTTTTAAAAACTTGCTAGATCATGAAATGATCTTACCTCAATTATACTCCTTGGAGTAGGCTATTCAATGATAGCCCTCACCTTTTTTGGGTCCATTTTTAGACCTTCGGTTGAGATGACAAATCCTAGATACACTAATTCCTTCTTCATAAAACTGCACTATTAAAATTAATCAACAACTGCTCCTCCCTCAGCTTCTCAAAAACCCTTCTGATATGCATCAGGTGCTCTTCCAGGGTCTTGCTAAATATTAAAATTTCATCCAAACAAACAATGATAATTTTTTCTAAAAACTCTTTCAATACCTCATTCATCAGCCGCATGAATGTGCTTGGTGCATTGGTTAGCCCAAATGGCATGACCAACCACTCATACAAACCCTATCTAGTCTTGAAGGTTGTCTTCCACTCATCTCCTTCTCTGACACGAATCTGATGGTACCCACTCTTCAGGTCAATCTTTGTGAAGTACTTGGCTCCACTTAAACATTCCATAATGGCATACATCCTTGGCAATGGGAATCTTTATTTTATGGTGATATTGTTAATAGCTCAGGAGTTTGTACACATTCTCCACTCTCCATATTTATTTGGTGCTAGGACTTCAGGTATTGCACATGGACTCAGTCTCTCCCAAATCAATCCCTTTTTTAGCAACTCTTGGACTTGCATGTTTAGCTTCTCACTTTCTATAGGATTCATTCTATGGTTTACCTTATTGGGTAAACTAGATCCTGGTAGCAAATCTATATCGTGACTGATCTTCCTCGCTAGTGGCAAACCCTTAGGCACATTATTTGATATAATATCTAGAAATTCTTCTAACAGACATGAGACTTCTACTAGGGTATCTTTGCATTCTTCTTTCCTAACTCTAGGAATTAATACATAGCACATATACTCATGCTTCAAACCATCCAAAAACCTTCTACCTTCAACTAAATAGATTTTGGCACTTCTACATACCTTTTTGCCCACCTCCTTCAGGGGCTTCAACTTATGGCACACTCCATTCTTTTTCAGGGAGTAAGTGTTGGCACAACCATCATGCAATGCAAACTGATCAAACTGCCATGGCCTTCCCAATAGCAAATGGCAAGCATCCATAGGTAGGATGTCACACAGGACCTCATCATGGTAATTCCCAATATTAATTTTTACCAAGCATTGCTCACTGACCAAAGCCCTATGGTCCTTCTGCAACCACACAATCTGATATGGATGTAGGTATCTCTTCCTCTCTAATTGCAATTTGGTAACTATTCCTTCTAAAACTAGGTTATCTATGCTATCATTGTCTATGATAATATTATAGACCTTACCTACACATTTACACCTTGTGTGAAATAAGCTCTTCCTCTGATCTGGGTCTCTCTCCTCATTTATAAAGGTTCTTCTTGTGATCAAAACTTCTCCTCTTTTTGCTTCTTTAAAGTGCTCATATTCAACATCTTCATCAATAACAACAGCTCGAGCATTACCTTAGGGTCTCTTATTTGTCCTTTCTTGGTATTGTGGATACTCGTATACTCGATGTCCTTCTTCTCCATAGTGGAAACAGGTTCCATGAAATCCTCCTCTTCCAAACCCTTGTCTAGACCTTCCTATTTATCTATGGTAACCATTATTCTGATCATGAGGGTGGTAAGCATTATTTCCATTTTGGTCCTGACTACTGCTAGATTCTCCATTTTTCTTATGATCTTCATTTTGTCCTCCATTTGTTCTTCCACCAGTTCTTCCACCATCACCTCTTCCTCTTTGCTTGCTCTCAAACCTTCTGTTCAGCTTCTCTTCAACCCTCAAGGCAAACTGGTAAGCATCCTCTATGGTGGTCATCCTGATTAAACTTAACTCCTCTTGAATACTTGCTCGCAATCCATTAATATAATAGGCTACCTTCTCCTTGTTGGCCTCAGAATGACCTGTTATGATTAAAATTTTATAAAACTCCTCTGTGTATTCTTTGATAGACTTACTTTACTGCCTCAAACCTTGCATTTTCTTTAGCAGATCCAACTTGTAGTCAACTGGAATGAACTACTTATTCAACTTATCCAACATCCGCTCCCATTTTAATATCCTTTCTTTTCCTCTTTTGTTTTTTTCTAGCTGCACTACCCTCCACCATATGCTGGCATGACCATTCAGCTTGGTCTTAGCAAACTTGACCCTATTAGGATATTCAACCTCATCATACTCAAAGTATTCTTCCAAATCATTGATCCAATCAATCAAATCCTTTTGATCAAGATTTCTAGAATACATAGAAACCTCCATCTTCGGTCTCTTTTCAATATGAGATATGGCTTTGTATAACCTGGCTTGTGTAGGATCTACTACCTCTTCTTCTTCAACTTCATTTTCATTGCCATCTTCTCTCCTTGGCTCAAACCCTCTACGTAGCTCCTCTTGTAGAGCCTGAAATTACCTCTGTAAAGCTATGAAATCTTCTTTTAGAACCATATTTCTCCCACCACCATGATTTCTTTGTGTAGGCATTCTGCTCACTTCTCTCATAAAACCTGACCACAGATCTTGGTGTAAACTACCTCACATTCGATGATTTATTTACACACTTAGGAACTCCAGCTCTGATACCACTTGGTGATCACGTTACACAAGCAACACTGAACAAATGATACATAGGTGTTTTTCCTTTGTACAACTCAGAGAATAAAAAATTTCCGTACTTTCATGCCAAAAATGAGGATACAAAAGAAAGAGCCCTTTTACAATTTTGAAAATTCCCTCAAATACCATGTTTTCCTCTTTTCCCGCCTAAAACCATCTATTTCAAATTTGAAATTTGGGGGCAACTTGTCGAGGTCGTAACTTCACGCTCGTTGACCCGATTGACTATTACAACATATTTTTTGGAAATGGCATGAAATGAGTTAAGCGGGGCAGGTCTTGGCTCTTCGTACCAAGGCCCGCGTCTAGCCGAAAATACTCAAATTCGACCTCTAAGACCTTCAAAAATCTCCTACAAGTTAAACTAGTTTTACTAGTTTTACAAAATCAAACAATTACAATTTTTTTAGTGATGCAAGATCACTCTTACACCACTATATGCTCCTGCATCAAGGTGTTTCCTACTATGAATGTTATAGAGGGGGTGAAGTACCTCTTAGAGTGGTATGGAGTGATTGGTACCTATGGGTATATGCATGGACTATGTTGGTGGAGGATGGGGGAAGCATAGTAGAATAATGAAAGATAGGAGCAGGGATAGGAGGAGGAGTAGAAGAAGGGGAAAGAAGAGATAGGAAGGTATAAGTAGAAGAAACAAAAATAGTAGAATAAGAATATGGAATAGTGGATGATATAAGTGTAGAGGGAGTGAAACTAGTCATGGCCATTAGACTAGCCAATCCCTAGCTTGTATGAGGACTTCCTTATGGGATTTTCCCTTTTTCCACCTTGGTATCCTGTGTCTTTTTTCACTTCTCTATTGTTGCAACCACATCTTTAAGCATTGACTTATACATTTTAAATCCTCTTTACCCTTTAGTTATCATTTAATGTATTGCTACACTAACCATAGTGAGTGTCAAAGGTATAGCTAATATGGATATCTTAGGTGCTACCTATTTCTTGGGATTATATTTTTGAAAGGTTAAGGTGCCTACTACTATAGCTACTTCTAAAAATATTTTTGCCCTTAAAAAAACCTTTATGATGTGCCTATCCCAAGTGGCATAGAACTAGAACTCAACATCGAAGGAACCATCCGTTGTCACTTTGATCATCATGTCAGTTACATACCTCATCATTTTCCAAGTTGAGATCTTGTTAAATAACCCATATTTTTGAGAGACCCTATACTTTGATGATTTGGCTTAAGATCCAAATTGAAGTTATATTTCACCTTAGGATATAAGATATTCCATAATGGGGGGTTATCATGCCAGCTCTAGATATTGTCTTAATCCCCTCTTTTTACTCAGAGTGACAAGGGCTACCTCCTTATGTAAATTGGCCTATTGTTGGATTATTGTATCTCTTTTCATGTGTAAAGAATATGTCTAACATTTTTCTCTTAAGGGTATTTTTGAATATTTCATATAGTTTATAGGACTATAGATTTTATAGCTACATCTCAAAATTCATATCTTTCAACTTTTTCTTGATTAGTGTATTGTACCCATACATATTTTGATTGATTTTCATAATTTTCTATTTTAGCATGTAAAATGTGGTTTTATTCTATCCCTTGAAATACTTTAGATCCACATAATAAAGTTGATTACATATTCAAGGTTGAATATGTAGCTTTGTACTTTTATACGCAACTTTATAGGTATAACTAAGAATCCATAAAGGTAGATGAAAGCCCCAATCCCGCTAAATAAAAATCAACCTATGACAACCTCCTATTTGTCATTATATTTTACATCTAATCACTTAACCTTTGTGCTTTACCGCTAAATTCCTCCATGACTAATTCATACACTCAATTATAGAAGCAAAACAAGGACTTGTTCTCCCCTATACATGGCGTATTTATGTAGTTCATAATGCTTAGGGGTTTCTATGCTTATTCACTTGGTCTAGTTGGAGATAAGAGAACCAAGTTTTCTTCTAATATAGGGTTATCTAGACAAAGTAGGAGGTGTAGGAATAAAATCTATCCTCGAATTTCTTTAGCTATAAATCCATCTAGTCTAAAATATATTGGGTGGAGTGAATATTTTAGGAGTATCAAGGTATGTTTGCACTGCATAAAGTAGGTCAATGTGCTCCTCGTAAAACCTCTTATCATCCTTTTCACATAAGATAGTAGAAATCCCTAATAACACTATTTGATTATCATCTTTGAATTATTCTAGGCCTAGTTGAATGGTGAAGTTTAAGGGCAAGCTAGGCATTTTTAGGTAGGAAATAAGGAAACTCTAATAGTAGGTGCTAGACAATCTATAATAGTAAAATTTTTGGGTCTTGGGATTGTATGACATCCACATAATAAAGTATTTACTTACCCTTAATATGCTACTTATAAATTTCATTCTAATATAGAATGCATCTTTAGTTCATTGGAGGAGACAAAGCTCTTCATGGTGAAGTCATATTTTCTACTAATATTTGTACCAGTTTTGGTTAGTCTCATACTTAGAATATTAATTTTATTTCTAGGTCACATATATAGGTCTAACTTATGCTCTAGGATTTGGTTTAGGGTTCTATATTTCTTAATGCCTCTACCATAAACTTCCCCCTAGACTAAATATACTTATCCTTAGATAGTTTTTATTAGGGGTCTTTAAATATTTCTTCTAGCCTTTTGGAAATAATGGACTCTTGTCTCTTTCTCTTCCCCCTCATATTTTTTTGACCCTATCCTTTTGATGGTCCCATATCCTTTATATATTTGGCACCCTCAAGTGACCTCGCCTATATTATGGTGACTACTATGGAAAAAATAAATATTTCCATGGAACTAGTAATAGATGTGGCTAGTGGAAATACTTCTAGAGATTCTAGCAATGAGGGGCTGGTATAGGTATATATGTTTTTTGACCAGGGTTATGCATAGTGGCGAATATTCAAAAATTGGGAAAATATTAGGATTTCCAAAATTAGAAATTGGCAAATATTAGGACCCTCAATGTCGGCCCATTCGCCAAAAACTTTTAGGACCATATGTTTCTTAGAATTAATTTGCCATAATATATATCCAAACACAGGCATATTTGTACTTTTTGGAAAGCTCTTTTCAATCCTTATATAATAGTGGTGTTTTTGTAAAGTTATAAGATGATTTAATAGGTCAAAAGTGGCCCCAAATATGACCTTACATTTTAGGGCTTCAAATACCCCAAATTTTGGTATGAAGATGCTCAATTTTATTTTCTTAGGATTCTCCATGATTCATCTTGATTTTGATTAGGATTCACCATTTTTTTACAAGTACATTTTGAGTCCAACCCCTTATGCATAACCCTCATTTTTTCCATGATAAAATGGCAAAAAACTAGTAGAATAGAGAAAATTAAAAAAATGGATAAAATGGTGGTTTTGGTTTTCAGAGTGATTCACTCATAAAATTGATAAATTCAATAAAATGTGATTGGTGTGATCTACTCAAAGGTGTAATTCACTCAGTAATTCAAATAACTCACATGGATAAAGGAGCAATTTTCTTTCACTTGTGGGGTGAGCAATTCACTTGAAATATTGAATGATTCACTCATATTGACGAGTAATTAATTCATTAATGAGGACTTGGTGAAAATTTATTTTTATGAATTATGGTTTTGAGTGCTTACTTACCAATGAGAAACCCTAATGATGCTATGAATCACTTGATTCAATACATATGTGACCAACTACATGAGAAGTTTGTAAGGTATAAACATGATTGGATCAGTGTATGTGTGGTCTACTCTAATTCTCTATAAGAGGGATATTAATTCCACTTACTTGGGTGATTTATAGGCCCTAATTTGTGTGTTACCTACTTCCCAAGCACATCTTAACTATAATGGGGCACAAGCTATTTGTATGGGGAAATTATCCTAAAAAAGGGATGATTGACCCTATCTCAAGGGATTAGATTTGCTTTTGAGTGCATTGCTTTCCTAAGTGAGAAAATTGCTTGTCATTGTGAGTGAATTGATATCTATTACGAGTGAATCATAATTTATTTTAACATTGTAAACCTATAAAATCATTAATCACCCCATTGGATTTGACATTATGCTATTTAGGGGGGCAAAATACAAATATATAAAAATGGAAGAAAAGGATGAGAGGGGATATTGGGGAAGTAGAAAGGGAAATAATAACAATAACTAATAGTTGGTATTATATGTACATATCATTTTGGTTGAGAATATTCATCATATCAGGTGGAGATGTTGCCCATTCATAGAGATAGGCAAAATTACTCCTTCCATTGAAGCAAGTCTATGTGCATTTAGACCTATGATTTTGATAATTTGGAAAGGTCTTCTCAATAAATAATTACATTTTTAATGAGCACCTTGATTTGCATGATCCTCATCCCATTTGATTACTCCTTCCTTATATTCTTTTGTTTCTCATTTTCCAAACCATCTGTTAATGACCTTTTGTCATTGAGTGATATTTATAAAGGTCTTTCTCTTCTCTTCCTCTAGGGCTAGTCATGCATTCAATCTTGCTTAAAAAGGCTCAATATTAGTGTCTTATATCTTGAGCTACTATGATATTTGGAGGGAAGGGATATCTAGATTTATTGATAACACATATTCTTTACTATATATAAAATTATATGGAGATGATCCTATAGATGCTTTTGGTGTCATTTTTTTTTATGTATTTTCACGTACCAGTCTCATTGTGACTCTAAAATGGTCCTTTTTAAGATTCTTGTGATGTTCTCTTTGGTTAATTTATCTAATACATTTCCTTGATTATAGTAATTAGATATTGATTTAAGTAATACCCCATGTTCAAGGGAAAACATAATCACTTTACCTCCATTGAATCATGTAGCATCATCTATCACTATGGTAATAGATTTCCAAACCAAGTGATGATATATTTGAGTAGTTGCACCATAGTTTTTTGATTGGCTACTTTGGCTAGCATCATATTGATCCATTTGGTGAAGTGATCAATAGTAGTGAGGATCCACCCATGTATAATGCTTGATAATGGATTGATATTACCTATGAAATCTAATCCCAATTATTGGAATGATTCTATCACAACCATTGGTTTCAATGGTAGCAAGGCCATTTTCTTCTTCCCCTAGAACATAAGGTAAGATTTATAATCCTTTACTCATTGATAATAGTTAGTAAACAAAAAGGGCTAGTAGTACCCTTCTATTAGGATTTTATGAGCTATGACAGGTATGTATAAGTGTCCTCTTTATCATGGTATTGCTTTATCAGGTTTTTTTGTTTGCCCTCTTTCATGCATCAAAGAAAATTTCTATTGTAACCTTTTATTGAACAAGATATTATCTAACCATTGATAGTGAGTTTCATTTTGTCTAAAACTAGCCCATTAATTGGTAAATAGACCATTAGGGACACATCCTATAGCCATTTATTTGCACATATTATTCATCCATCCTAAGTCCCATTTGTTGTTTATATCATCTCTTACAATGACTTATTATTTGGACACAAATCTTGCCAATATTTATATATAGCCTTCCCTTTGATCAAAATAATTGGTTTGATATCAATGTTAAATTATTGTATCTTATTATTCCATCTATCTCTCTTTCATCAAATTCATTATGTAATACTATAAACTAGGAATTAGGGTGTACCATAAAGGGAGTGGTTTTGCTTTGTGAGAGATAATATCTAATTTATTTAGACCCTCATTATGTAATACTATTGACTAGGTATTAGGATGTACCACAAACATGGTGGTTTTGCTTTGTGAGAGATAATATCTAATTTATTTAGAGCCTTCGTGATTGCAATTACCTATTTTTCAATTAGGGTGTACATCTCCTTATAGTTATAAAGATACTAACTAATGAAATATATGGATGTTCTTTACCTTTATCATTATTCTTAGTTAGGATGGTTGTGATGATTTCTTTTGTCCAAAACGCATACAATGAATTCTTTGGAGAAGTTATGGTTGATCATGATAGGGTATTTGGTAATGGAATATTTTACTTCATGGAAGACTTTATTCCCTTATTTAATTTATTATTAGGAATATTTTTTAAGCATATTGGTTATGGCTCTTACTATATCTACAATATTGGTGATGAACTTGGCTATAAATTGGATCCACCCCAAGAATGACCTGATCCTTTTAGCTAATAAAAGGTAATTGCAAATATTGGCTAGATTTGATTCTATCTAGATCTATGATGATACCTTCCTTGGATAAAACGTGGCCTAATCAATTCCCATATTAGATCATGAAAATAGACTTATTTGGATTTATAGAAATAGTAAATTCTTTGCATCCTTGAAAAATAAACTCTAAGTGTTTGAAATTTTTTTGCCTATCATTGAATAATATTGTCAAATCATATAGGTAAAGTAGAAAGATATCACCTACAAGCCTTGAGAAGTCTATATCCTCTAGTCTCTAGAATTTCAACCCAACATTAGAGAGATCAAAATACTTTCATTGATAAGCAAATGTATCAGCTTTCATGTTAAAAGTCCTCTTGTGTTGATATTCATCATTGATACAAATATAATTGTATCTAAAGAAACCATCTAGAAGTGACAAAATTTGTAATCTAGCGATATTTTATAGTATCTAGTAAATGGCAAACAATGGACAATGATATTTTAGGGATTCCCTATTTAAATTCCTAAAGTCAATGCATAGTTTGATATCTCCATTATTTTTATGTAGTGATAAAAACCTCTATTTTAGGATTTAATAGTCTCTCTTTTGGCAAAAGGACTAGACTTTGAATCTACTTTTTTTTTATTAGGACAAATAATGGATTTTTAAAGGGTTCTAGTACCCTTTCCAATAAAATTTTCATATATCTAGAAACCATGGTTGCCCTCTAGACATAGTGGCAAACACTCTAAAAGCTATGTGCTAAAATTTTCCTACACATTTCTTTTGTACATAATGTGATACAAAGTTATGTAAGAATTACCTCCCATAAAAAAACTTGTACAAAAACCCATTGAAGAACATGTTTACATTGTTCATAGTGTTTGTTCTAGTTATCAACTATGTCAAAATGACTTATATAGTCTTGTGAGACATACCTCTCTTGAATTTTATTAATTATTTTCCTATATAATATATGTTCACTCTATGGATTTGCTCAATTGTTATTTAAGATTTTTTTTTTAATCATTTATTTTATTGGCTTTGGGATATTTATTTGACATATGGTTAACTTATTTGTTTTGATACCTTCATTTGTCAATTTATCAGCCACTCTATTCCTTTCTCAATAAACATGTGATAAGTTGCAATGGGAAAAATATAAACGTAACTATGAGGATTATCGTAGGATTGACTAGATATTCTAGCTTGGATACACTTTATCCTAGAGACTTTTAATTATAAACATGAAATCACATTCCACTTCAATTTTATAAATATTGAGAGACTTTGCTTGCTTCATCCCCTAAAGGACTACCCTAGCTTCTACCATATTATTGGTAGTTGATCCATAGTTTTATGAGTATGCCATTAAGGCTTTACCCAATGAATCTCTAATGACCCCTACACCCCCTACATCACCCATATTGTTTTTGGTAGCCCTGAAAAGTCTATTTTGATCCATACCTTCTTTAGAGGATTCCATTTGCAGTTTCCTCTCAAATTAAAATCATCTTTATCCTTATTTTTATGTAGTTTATGCATGTTAAGTATCTTTCTCATTATAGACATGATAATATTAAAGATTATTTTATGAGAAACTTTCTTGTTCTTGAATATTCTATTGTTCATTTCCATCCATAATATTTACAAGTAGTAAGGCTTAAAGAGTTTCCAAATCTTCATTTTTTCCTCCATGGTTATATGTCCTTTACATTATATCCATAGATATCTACTCTACTCAGGCAAGACCCAATAAGTCTTGTTATCTTTTAAAAATACATTCCACAATTCTTTAGCATAAGTGTATTTTAGGAGCATATGATCAGCATCCTCTTCACTTATTTGAAATAAGGGGCATTTTCTTGGATAATGAAAACCTCTTTTTCTAAGATTGTTCTAAGTAAGAATTCTATTCTAAAGTGCTAACCAGTTAATATTCTAATCTTAGGGACACAATGGTTTTTCCAAACCGAGTTCTATGGAAAGGAATCCACTTGTTCTAAATCAAGTTTATCATAACCACTCTTGACTATATAGTTTCATTTTGGGGTGAGTCCATAAGGGAGATTCCACATCTTGAGAAGAAAGGATATTGTAAGCTCTTCTAATATTATCTAATATAGTCTTCTCAATATTAAATTCTCTTCCATATTATAATCTTCTATCTCTCTCCAACAAGGTTTGTTATCTTCAGTTAAGGAGATATAGTCCTTTATTCAAACCCTTCATCTATCAATCAACACTTGTTTTATTTTTTTCAAGCATTTATGATCAACCAATGAATATTATAAATCTATTTATCATCAAAATTATAATTACTATTCTTATTCACTTTTTATATTAACTCTTTTCTTAGTACAAGACTTCTTTCTATAATTTTATTCCATATGGATTAACCAAGGAGGTATTCATCCTACTCAATAATAGTCAATTTTGATTTATATTTTAAGTATATTATTATTAACAGTAGCACCCATAGTCTATTACTACTTGTTAAAAAATGCCATACAATTTTAGCCCCTAACACCATGTTAAAATCCTTTATTTTTTTCATACATAAACCACCACTTCTTTTCTTATACCAAAATTTACCCTAGTATATTAGTGAAATGCATTTTTTATATTTAGTTATTGTCCATAGTAAATTCTTCTAGATGGATTCAATGATATTTTTAATCTTCACTAGCATTTTAGAAAGAGACATGAAATAGATTATGGTATATTACAAAGAAGTTCTTAACAACAAGGCTTTACCCGCTTGTAAGAGAATGTTTCCTTTCCATCCTACTAATTTAGACTAATTTTTTTAATAAGAGAATTACATAGGTTCTTAATTTACTCGCTAAAAATAGGCATTCCCATATAGGTTTTTGTAATCTAATCTATATTGAATCCTATGATCTCCTTTATTTTCATTTGTCTTAATGGAGGAGTAACTAGAAAACATATCTTACTCTTTTCATATTTTATAATTTGTTCAAAGGATTTTTCATACATAGATAAAAGTCTCTTGAATGCCTTTGCTTAATTGATTTAGGTAGTGTCATCCATTACTTATTAGTGGGTGAAAGGAGGTAGATAATATATTGCTTTTAACCTTGCAATATTCCATATTTCTTGTTCACTCTTGATGATTTTAATAAGAGCTTTTGGCATCATAATGAATATGTTCAAGAAGATGGGATATCCTTGTATTAAAGAAAAAGAAGACTGAAAATAGCCTATCAAAGCCCCATTGACTAGAACAGATAACTTTAGAGTAGATATACAATTCATAATAGTCTTACACCATCTATATGAGGAACCTAGTTATTTGCTTTGTGCAAGAAAAACCATGAGACTTTATCATACTCCTTACTAATATCCAATTTGATGAACATTCCATCCCTATTATTTTTTTCCACCAAATAGATGATCTCATGATTTGATGTAATTCCATCCATGATTTGCCTCCCTTTACAAAAGGCTTGCTATTCTTTTGAAATGATAAGGTGGAGAATATTGCTTAGTTTATTTTATAAGACCTTTGTGTACACTTTTTATACTACATTACAATGACTTATGGGTCTAAAATCCTTGAAGTATCTAGCATACTTATTTTTTTATTATTAGGGCTAAAAGTATACTGTTTAGCTTGCTCGAAAGCTTCCTTGATATTTGAGCTTCTTGGATGGCTCCAATGGGATCTTCTTTAATGAAGTCCCTACATTCCTAGAAGAAACCTACTAAATTACCATTCGATATTGAGGCTTTGAATTTTCTAAAATAAAATAGCACCTTATGGGTCTCCTCATCTATCCTTATATTTAGCTTTTTATTAATTTCTTTAGTGATCATATTGGAAATATTTTTGAGTAGACTGTCCATATTCTCTTCATTGTGTTGCTTATAATTTTTCAACTAATTAGAGAAGAATTCAACTACTTATTTGAAAATATCCTTTTGATCTATTGTTATTTCTCTTGTAGAGTTATAAATATCCATTTTTTAATTTATTTTATGTGATGCTTGATAGTAGTGGTATGGAAATATTTAGTATTCCTATCATCCTCCTTGAGCTATATTTCTCTTGATTTTTTTCTAGATAAATTTCCTATTTTTTTGAAGATGTTGTAATAGACAACTAGATTTTTTTTCCTTCTTTGATAACTATTTGTCACTTCATTTTTATTCCATTTTCATCTCCACTTTTCTTATCTTCTATGTTTTTTTTTTTTTTTTTGTGGATGTTCCCAAAGACATATTTGTTCCATTTTTGAGTCCTTTCCTTATTTTTTTTGGATTTTGGGTTAGTATAAACATATGGATTCCCAAAACTGGTTTACTCCACCATTCTTTAGTTTAGTTAAAACCTAAAAGGGGGTTTTATAGTTCTATTTTCTAGATCCATAGTTAGAACTAAAGGGTTATGATTATAAACAACTCTAGGTAGGGTAACAATATGATGTAACCGCGGAGCGCATGCCTAGCTAGTGTATTGATCTATACCATCGTAAAAACACAAAGATCCACACAAATGCACAAATTGAACAAAGAAGCCAACTAATGCAAAGTTTCTTATATTAATATTCAAAAGGATCTCGGGTTACAAAAATGCCCTCTCAGGGTCACTCCAAAGATGATACAAATGTTACAATTGCCAATGCCCTCAACAGAGTAGAGCTAACCCCCTTCTCCGTGATGTGGAAGGATTATGATATAGGCTCCCTTTTGCACTTGTCTCCCTGTGAACAAGAAACAACATCGCACGATTACAAATTTTGATAGCCTCTCCTGATGAGGCCCTTTAAAGAAACATACATGTAAATACCATTAAACTAGTAAAACAAGAAAGCATAAATAAAGGCTTTAAGCTATTCTAATCACATCAAGAATTATACTACAACATACAAGACATGAATAAGCAAATGATGCATTGAACAAATATCGAATTAGAAGCAATAAAACATCTAAAAGATCCAATATACTCCTACCCAATGCAACGCATAAAATGCCTAATTCCTACGGTCAAAGTTTCTCTAAAATGCAATTAAACCTATGAAAAGACTAACATGACTAATCTATGCGGTAAAAAGAAAAATGAGTAAGGTGATATTTAACCTATTGCAAACCGTAGCTGTGAGGGGCGGTCTGCACTATGAACCATGGTTGACAGCCATGGTTTGACCTCTGATGTGTTTGCCCTCAAAATTAGGGGCAGTGGGCTTGACCTCCTTGTTCGAATTGATGTTCAAGGGTCGCCTTTGTCATCCTCTAATATATTTGGTGGTCAAATCACTATGAAGGGCCTTCGTTCACCCGGATTTGTATTTCTTGATCCTCCTAGGCACCTAGGGCATCCATGGCTAATTGGTCTTTGGATGGATAGCAAAGGGGGCTCTCAAATGCACAAGGTCATTATGCAATTTGATAGGGCTTCGCTTCTCTCTTGATCAATTAGCTCACTCGATAATTCACCAACACTTCGCTATACAAATTATCTCTCTTCCTCATCATCCCCACTTGGAGGGGGTATTTGTAGCATGCCCCTAGGGCTAGGGGTGGCTTCATGGAGAAGCCAATACCAAGAAGGTTGGTTAGGATAGTTGGGATGGAAGCCTTTGGAATCTTCCGTCCTCCAACTGCCTCCTTCTAGATCTCTTGGCCGTTCCAACCGATTTGGCTCGGATGGAAGGCCTAACTGAACTCTAGTTCAGACCATAGGTCACAACTATGGTCCAGACTATAGACCATAGGTGTCAACCATGGTTCATACTGGAGACCACAGGTCTGGGCTACGGTTCAGACTACTTAGGCTAGAATGCCTAAATTGAGTGGTTAGAACCACTGCTCTATCTTGGAGTCTATCCAAGATCCTTCATATGGTTTTGTAGCATGTCCATATGAGTAGTCGCCCTTGACATGATGCATTTTAGGTGTCTACAAATGCCCCTTTTGAGATGCATTGTGAGATCAAACAACGTTGAGCAAAATAGACCTCCTAAAATGATGTCGTAGGTTCTATGATGATCATTAGTCTGATCAACATTAGATGCCCCAGGTCCAACAAAAGGATGCGCATCCTAGAATCATTGCTTCCAACATGGGAAGGCTTACATTTGAAAAGTCTGCACTCATCATCAGACATTCGGGTAGCTTTGGTGCTACAATAGGAGTTAGGCCTATATAACCAAAGGATGAGAGCTACAAACGAAATTTCATATTTGCTATTTGCCCCAAGCAGAGGGGGAAGCTTATGATAGTTGTTAGCAATGATTCGCAAGGACAAACACAATTTTGACAAGATCAAGGGATCTACGATCTTCGAGATCTTTTGTTGATTTTGATTATGACATGAAATTATGACTACCCCCTCAAGCGATGAGTCGATGAGGGTAATGACAATGTATGAAGCGACGAAATCGCTTGACCATAATGAATGATCTTGAACAACTTTTAGATTTGAGACATTTAATGCCTTGGCTAGGCCTAGTTCAGCTTATGATTGCAATGCTTAGTAGTATTTGCACATCTTTCTCCCATGGAGCAGTCAAGCTATGATAGCCATCTTAGAGAGTCAAGATAATACAAATTCAAGAAGACTTGTGTTGAATCATATTGTCGATGATTTGTTGAAAGATGTCATAAAAGAAATGACAATTTTACCCCAAATGTCCTTATTGTGATCTACTCATCTTTTTGGATTGCATGGATCACAAGTCACTGCAACCGCCAATTTTATAGGATAAATCATTGAATACGAGGCGCATTTGGTTTTTCATTGTTTGATTTTTTTTGTTTAATTTTGCATTTATTGGATTGATCCTGGTGCTTTTAATGTCACCAAATTTGCAATTTTGATCATTTATTTTGATTTTTATCCACTAGGAGTCATTAATTTGTCTTTTCAGACCTTCCCACGATGGGTTTTTAGTGCATTTATTGCTAGTTGCGGACCGCAGGTATGGTCTATGGTTTGCACTACCAAATTTTGGGGACCATGGGTCAGACCTACAAGCGAAAAACCCTAGTTTTGGAACCATGGGTGTCAGCTATGGTCCGCAGAGACTAGGAGGACCTATAAATTGAAATCCCATTTACAATTTTTCATTATTTTCTTGCAACCTTTAGCAAATTGAGAGCTCTGAGAGAGAGAAGTCATTCCCTAATATGGAACGCTATCAAACTCGACCATATTTACACTCGTCTTCCCTGATGGCGGATCCTGATCAGCCATCGACTAGCTAGGGGCAGGGTGCGGGCAAGGTAACTCGAAATTGAGACCTCACACTCCATATTAGTAAAATGAACCACACTTAATAAATGCAAAAATTGAACCTCATTAAACTACCGATAATGAACCCCACTAGTTTAGGTTAGACTAGGATTTAATGTTTATGCATTAGTGGTCTAGGAGGGTACCCGCTATGGGTGCCACTCCTAAACTATAGCTGGTAGCTACGGTTCCTAGGTGGCAAAATGGGAACCGCAGGTTTCAGCTACGGCCCCCAATTTTGCAAATTGGGGACCGCAAGTTGTAGCTATGGTTCCCAATTTGCAAATTGGGGACCACAATTTGTAGTTGCGGTTCCCAATTTGCAAATTGGGGACCACAAGTTGTAGTTGCAGGCTGCAATTGCTTTTTTTTTTGAAATTTTTAGTTTTCTTTAGCTCTGCTTAGCTAGATTTAGCTTACATGATGTTTCTTTGTTTTTTGTTGCTTTTTAAAAGTTAACTTCTAGAGCGCGGGAGCCTGACTTGATGAGGACTCTCCGTGAGGCCTTGTCGAATGATGATCGAGCATGGTTTCGAGCCATCGGGTTTGGTTATGTCATGGATCTACCCACCATTAGGGTAGATCAGGCCTATATTACTACGTTGGCTCGGTGCTAGAATGCGCGGACCAACACATTTCACCTGCCTCCTGGTGAGATGACCATCACACTAGAGGATGTCTACAAGATCTTTAGGATCCCTATCGATGGTGAGGCTATCGTTTCCTCTACCTACATGGTAAAGGATGTCATTTTTGCTGCCATATTCGATGATCAGAGCATCGATGCACAGGATGATGTAGACCATGGAGGGGTGCACATCGAGGACTGGTATCAGGATGACATCTTCTCTGTTTGAGAGGCCCTTTTTATGCACCTCATCATTTAGATTGTCCTTCTAGACTCCTTGGGCATGAGGATTCCCTGGAACATGCTAGCCCTTGCTTGGAGGGTGCTTCAAAGCTTGATGGAGGAGCCACTACTATTGGCCTGGGGGAGCACTTTACTATGCCAGCTCTATCGAGAGTTGTACCAGATTACAGAGCGGAGCCATAAGGGCATCATCTATAGCCTATTGCTATAGATCTGGGGGTGGCAGCACATCCGGATCGAGCATCCTATTGATCTACCTCTATGCATCACTGCCCTAGATGACGATCATCAATGCTACACCACCTACTGGCCTCGTGCTGAGGAGGGTGTCCATAGTAGGGCTCATGCTGGGGATACACAACATTACATTATCAGATTTGTAGCACTTGGGCCGGGGGACATCATCTGGCACCCCTACATGGATTTTCTTGTATGGCCAGAGGTGGACAAGTGGCTATGATGGGCCCGTCAAGACAGATGGCTTATCTAGCATAAGCCAGAGGTCCGAGAGTATCAGTTTTTCTCTTGTGTCCTATGATAGTTTGACATGGTGTAGGACCTACCAGATATGCCCCTAAGGTATAGACACCTGGCTCTGGAGAGGGATCTCCCATTGATAGTTCCTTCGTCACTAGGAGATGCACCCGATGACTTCCAAGAGTCAGGGGTTGAGATAGCTGGGACCACGCCCAACTATGATGGGTGGTGGTCTCTATTTAGATGGTATGGGATCGAGCCTCTAGGCCGAGAGCCAGTAGAGGTAGAGGCAGAGGCATATCCTAATGGGCGTAGGGTGCACAAATGTACTAAGGGTGGTTGGGGCATAGAGGTCATTGTTGAGGACCTACCGAAGATGGACCCTAAGGAGGATGCTCTAGAGGAGGGTGAGGTCCCTCTTGATAGTGTAGAGGGACAATTGCTAGTATAGGTTAATGACTTGTAGAGTCATATTGGGTGCTTTCACATGTAGCAGTGTGAGAGAGATACCACCATTGCCACTCTAGAGGCAAATGTGGTTGACAAGGAGCGATGCCTAAATTAGGCATAGGGCCAGGTACAGGAGCTCACGACTCGAGCTACTGATGCAGAGGCCTAGGAATGGAGACATTAGACTACCCTAGAGTTAGCACAGGCGTAGTGGACTATAGCAGAGGTAGAGTGGGATCTCGCATGAGCAGTGAGGGGAGCTATTATGGGGCCTCCTCAGGCTATCATGGGGCCTCCTATGGTACTAGCAGTAGGTACAGTAGCTATACAAGATTCGACTACTGAGGTGACGTGACTGCATGGTATGGTCATGAGGACCAATGAGATGCACGCAGCCTGGCTTGCTCATGTTGATCAGCTAGTCGGCTACATAGAGATGCATGGGCTACCGGTTCTTGAGGATCCTTTTGCAGCAGAGTCATAGTGTACCAGGTCTAGGACCTTAGGGCAGTCCACAGTGAGCTCGAGTCATAGGACTCATAGGACTGAGAGGATGCACAGGTCCTCTAGCATGCACACAGCGAGATCATAGGCTAGGGCTAGAGATCTAGGGTAGACATCAGGGGCCTCCAACCAGAGGACTAGCCTACTGTAGTTACCAGTTTCCTGTGTGCTAGGTGCGTTAGGCTTTGGAGGTAGGCAGGATCCATAGCAGGATCCACCACAGGTGCCAGGTCAGCTAGGAGAGTAGGCTCCAGAGCACAGTGTAGAGGGAGGCGATGAGAGCTCCAATACAGGGGGAGCAGCCTAGATCCGATTTATAGCAGTTGTCAACTACAATTTTGATGTATCATTTTGTGTGTAAGGTCGAGGACCTACATAGTTGTAGCCTATGGGCATTTTGTACTCCCTATGTACTCGTTTGGACACACATATATATGATATGATATTTCATGGCTCATTATGTGTACATGTGTATTTATTATTTTTGATTTTATGTTTATTTGATGCACATGGATGCAATGCGTATTTAAATGCTATGTTTATATGATGCGATGTATGGATGTCATGCATTAGATAGCTATTCTACTTTATGATGATGATATGTAGTGATCTAGATGATTAGATGTGTGACATATGATGTATGTAGATGGATGCGATGTTTATTTTTAATGCATATTTATTTTTGCTTTGTGGGCATGCGTATATTTTATGCAGTTTATGATATGCTATGCAATGTATGGTAATGCATTATGTACGAAATCATAATCTAATGGAGATG
Source organism: Wollemia nobilis (assembly GCA_028583015.1). Lineage (NCBI taxonomy): Eukaryota > Viridiplantae > Streptophyta > Pinopsida > Araucariales > Araucariaceae > Wollemia > Wollemia nobilis. The sequence goes on along the minus strand of JAQPPZ010016946.1, from coordinate 17,273,958 downwards.
AACCTGTATGCTTTAATCACTTAAAACATAAGGAATGAATGTAAACTGTGTATATCAATTTTTAAAATATGACACCACATAATGTATAACAATCATGCAAAATAATCGATAATTCTTATTACAAGAACTTAATCAATTAATCACCCATTTATGAAATGCAGTGAAATGGATTGGTGAAATGCTAATGAATGATTATGTCATTTTGTACTATATAATCAGTGGCCGTCTAAACATCATTTTTGATCTTCATGCGGTATCTATCTTATATATTTGATTGTACTTTGTAAAATGCATTTTGATGAATGAATGACTCGTATTTCTATAGTCTAAAGATATGTGGTATCTTGTTGCTATTGGAGCACTTTTTGGGGTTTTCCTTGAGACTCAAACACCCTAGTAAACCTCTCCAAAAATCACATACTAACTATACCAGGCTTATATTGGACAAGGCTTTTGTCGTGACAGACCCAACTATTCATAATCCCTGTGTGTGCATGTGAGTATTTTTAGATAGATCGTAAGCATACCCTGTATGTCAGTTGGGACTCTTTCAACCCATATGTGAGATAAGGTTCCTCATACGATCGTATCATCCTTGTTTCAGCTTTGATTAGACTTATACAACTAGACAATCCTAGGTACCTAGAGCTAGCTCATCTTGCAAATTGATTAGGGCTACCCCTCCAAATGCAGGCGGGACTCTTTCAACCCATTTCTATGTTTGGGGATCACCCAATAGAACTACCCCTCCGATTGCAGGTGGGACTCTTCCAACCCATTGCTGCGATCGGGGATCACTCTATGGCTTTCAAAAGGTGTACAATCCAGGGATTCAAGTTCTCACCCTTCTTACTTGCTCAGATGTAGTGATAAAAATCATTGTTAGTCCATGCGTTACCATTTTCTTTGAGCAAGGGATTTTTATAGTGCTTTTGATTCACTATGTCACTTTATATTTTGAACTTGAAATTTGTATATTTTTTGCACTTTGTAACTTGGGATTTAACTTTTGTGACTTTGGGATTTATAGGGGAAATTCTTGTCCTTTTTCCAAAGTACACCTTTATAAACCGACTATTTGCAAGATAAGCAGGTCGTGAAACCCATCTCTCTAGATACCTAAGACTGCTTTCACGACTTTCATCCTCTCTCGTCTTAGCAGGATTTTATATTGTTTTTCTTAGTGATGGGATTCTGATATGTTGAAGCACTATCCCAACTAATGACCTTGTCTATAATAGCAAAGCAAGCTTTCTACAATATCTGAATAACCCACTGGGTATGGCTGAGTGACAAGAAAACTTAATATACATACATAAGTCTCCACAACATGTATCGTGTATGAATGCAATGAATTATGATAAATGCAAGGGTGCATGATTGTCATACAAACGTGTGACTATTGGTAAAACTTTGATAAATGCACTACACTCTACTATGGAATGCAATGGATGAAAAATGCCTAAATGCAATATGATGATGTGAATGCATGTGTGAATGCAGATGAAAATGCAAAATGCAAATGCAAATGTTTTTGGATTTTAGGCTTTATCCATTTTTTTTGGACTTTTATATATTTTTCTTGATTTTTATAGGTTTTTGAGCTTTCATATTTGACCAAATGATGAGTACATGTCCTTGGAGCTTTTTAGGGTTGACCAAGCGATTTTTAGAAATCCTTGGAGCCTTTTGAATTGACCAAAGGTTTTACAACCGCCTTTGGAACCTTTTAGTTGACCAAACTCTCAGCAAGAGGGCGTGGAGCCTTTTGGGATGACCGAGAAGTTATAGGAACTCTCGGAGCCTTTGGGTTGACCAAGAAATTTTTGGAAATCCTTGGTGCCTTTTCTTGACCAAGCTTCTTAATTAGAGAGCTTGGGGCCTTTTGGGGTGACCGAGCGGTTTAGACAAAACCCTCGAGGCTTTTGGGTTGACCAAAGGCTTATAGATGCCTTTGGTGCCTTTACTACACTCTCAAGCATAGAACACCTTAAGATGGATGATATTGAGAGGCTCAAGCTCTTCCACACCCTCTAGCGATGTTAGGCGATAGGTTCTTGAACCAATATTTTTAGATATGATGTAAGGCCCTAGCCAGTTAGCCATAAATTTGTCTCGCATGTCAGGCGGCAAATTCGAGTTATGTTGGTTCTCTTTTAGCACAAGATCCCCAACTTCAAAGTCTCTCTAGTGGACTTTGATATTGTAAGCTCATTTTAATAACTCTTGATAAACACAAAGATGCTCAAGGGCATTCACGCGATGTTCATCAAGCAATGTCAATTGATCGATGCGAGCTTGCCACGCGGTGTCGTCATCGATGAACTCTTTCAATGCGACACACAGAGTTGGAATTTCCAATTCAAAGGGAATAATGGCCTCAGTGCCATATACTAGTGAAAATGGCATTGCCCCAATGGGCGTCCAAATGGTAGTCCTATAAGCCCATAGTGCAAGGGGTAGTTGTATATGCCAATCCTTATGGTGTTCTTGCACTGTCTTTTTCAAGATGGCTACCACAGTCCTATTTGAGGCCTCAGCTTACCCATTTGCTTGCGAATAATATGGAGTTGCAAAATTATGTTTAATCTGGTATTTAGACATTAAAGCCCTCATAGTTTTGTTCTTAAAATAAGTTCCATTATCCAAAATTATCTTGGATGGTATCCCAAAATGACATATGATATGCTTGAGAATAAATTTTGTGATACGAGCTCCAGTGGTCATAAGGGGAATGGCTTCCACCCACTTTGTAAAATACTCAATAGCCATGATAATGAATGTATGTCATCCTGATGATGAAGGGGAAATCTTACCAATCAGATCTAATCCCCACTGAGCAAATGGCCAAGCTACCTAAATGGGTTGTAAGGCCTGTGATGGCAAGTGCGTAATATTAGCATGATGCTGACATTTAACGTATTTCTTGACATACACATTGCAATCCTTCTCCATAGTGGGCCAATAATAACCCATGCGAAGGATGCATTTGATGATAGCCATGCCGTTGAAATGGCTACCACACGTACTGTCGTGAGCTTCTAATATTGCCCAAGATGACTCTTGGGGCTTAAGACATCGAAGGAGGACTCCTTCGTAGTTGCATTAGTACAAAATGTCTCCTATCAAGACATACTTAATTGCTTTCTATTTAAATGTGCATCTTGCAGCACGTGACAATCCCTCTAGGATCATACCAAGTTTTAGGAAGTCTTGGATTTGCAACATCCAGCCTTGACAAGCCTCAACTTTGATTGCTAAGATGGCCTACTCCCCCTACATATTTAGCTTTGCAAATACAAACTGGGAAAAAACCTTGTGGTGAATTGTAGTACCAGTCCTCGTAGGACTCTGAGAAGTCAATGACTCCTAGGGTGCCTTCTTAATAAAGTCTTTTGCTCTACAAAACCAATTAGCTGTTGGTTCCACGATAATCATGTTCACTGATTCTTTGTTATCAAAGGTTGTACGCTCTATTTTTGGGTGTGAGAGTATTCTAACATGGATGGTAGTAAAATCGACAGATGAATTTTGAGGAATCAAGGACCCCAAATATGACATGGTGTATGCAAACCTATTTGACGAATGAGAGATTGCCTTAATGTCATACCATTCAAGTTTATCTAGATAAGTGGCAACAATATCTTTGTAGGCTTTCAATACGGGACATTGACACTAGAAGATCCCCTTAACCTAGTTAACTATGAGCAGAGAATCACCAAAAATGTTCAATATTTTAATACCCATGGCGATTTCTGTGTGGAGACCCAAAAGTAGGGCTTCATACTTAGCATTATTGTTGGTGCATGAAAAGTATAACTTGAATATGATGATTACACAATGACACTGAGAGGGGGGGGTGAATCAGTGTAGCTATTAATTTTTATATCTAAAACATTTAATATGAAATAAAGAGAACTTGACAACTGAAAAACAACTTGAACAAGAGAGCACACCACAACACTCAATATACCGAGGTTCACCAATTTGGCTACTCCTCAAAAATGACTGCTTGGACTCCAATCCAAATCCGAGTCTTTGCAAAATCAATTTTACAAATACTTTACCAGCACCAACTGGAAGGAGCACCAACCCCTGTAATTTTCTGCTGCAACGGATGGAGCACCAACTCCTAGTACCAAGCACCAACTTGGAATGCAATTCTGATCAATTTAGAATGACATAAAAATGTCTTCACTTCATGCACGACCCTGGTAGTCTGCAATTAACCCAACTCTACACACTCTCACGGCTCTGCTTATTTTTCTCTTGATTCTTTTCTAACCCTCCTTTTACAGCAATTTCTCTCTAACAGTAGCAACATCTTCTCTGTACGATTATTCTTTTATAACCTTTCAATCCTGCATGCAATCGAATCACATACTCTGACTGTTCGAATCCATGCAATACGGTTGTTCGGTTCCATGCACTTTGACTGTTCGAAACCTGCAAAACATCTTTTGAAACCATGCGATACGGCAATTTTGTTTCATGCACTTCGACTGTTCAATTTCTTCGAATACGGCTTTTCGAATGCTTTTTCGAAATTCCATATGTGATTCTTCGAAAGCTTTTCGATTCTTCATGTTCGGCTTTTTGTATGCTTCAAATACATCTATTAGAATGCCTACAAATACGACCTTTCGAATGCTTTTATTATCCTTCATATTCGGCTTTTCGAATGCGTTTCAATTATGCATGTTTGGTTGTTGCATTGCATGTCCAACACTGTCAACGTTTAGCTATCTACTTGTTCTTTTTCTGCTTTTCGACACGTGTCACCTTGCATGCTCTGCGGGTTTTCTACTTTTACTATCGCGATATCGCGACACTTTTAACTTATCTTGACGTCACCCTGAAGGTTGTCGCGAAATCGTGACCATTTTGGCCTTGAAAGCTTTTCCCCCGCTCATGTCGTGATATCGCGACACTTAGAACTTTTGCTGACGTCATCCTTAAGCATGTCACGAAATCGTGACCGTTTTGGCTCTTGGAAGCTTTCCCTGCATCTTGTCGCGATATCGCGACACTTTGAACATTGGCGTCATCCTCAAGCATGTCGTGAAATCATGACGCTTCGGCTTCAGGACTTTCCTTTCATCCTGTCGTGAAATTGTGACACTTTTTAACTTTGACGTCATCATCCTTCTTGTCATGAAATCATGATTTTGACTTGCGTCGTCATCTGTCTGAAATCGTGACACTTTCTTCGTACACTCTTCTTGCCAAAATGGAACATGTCGTGAAATCGTGACACTTTGCTCTTTTCCAACTCGAAAATGGAACATGTCGCGAAATCGCGACACTATGCTTCATGCAATGGCGAAATTTTACATCTTTGTGCCTTGTGTTTTCACCTTGCCTCTTTTCATTAAATTTTGACTTGTAATATCATTTGCATCTTTAGTTCTACACTTTTTGACTAGTAGCGAAATCGCTACACCTTAGTTTCCCTTTGTTTCAACATGTAGCGCCATCGCTACACCTTAGTTTCTCTTTGTTTCAACATGTAGCGAAATCGCTACACCTTGCTTTTAAATCGCTACACCTTAGTTCCATGTATTTTCATCATGCAGCGATATCGCTACACCTTTGTTCCATTCATTTCAACATGTAGCGATATCGCTACACCTTTGTTCCTTCTCTCGGACATGTCGCGAAATCATGACAGTTTTGCTCGCATCTTCTCTCTCCTCGGCCATGTCGCGAAATCGCGACAATTTGGCGTGCATTTTCTCTCTCCTACTTTTTGTCGTGAAATCGTGACACATTTTCTCTCTCCTCAATGAAAACTCGACATGTCACGAAATCGTGACATTTTCGGCTGTGCCTTCTCTCTCCTCGACCATGTCGCGAAATCGTGACAGAAAACATGTCGCGATATCGCGACAGTTTTCTTCCTTGTCTCTTTTTGCAGGTTTTGAATCTGGGTCACCTCTGTTTTCCTTGAAACTTTATGCACTTGATCTGACTGACCTCTGAACTGCATCAACTGCATCAATCTGACTGTGTTGACAACAATGACAATACTTTTGCAATTCTTTTTCTGCACCTTGCTCAACAATCTCCCCCTTTGGAATTGTTGGCAATGCACTGCTGCAACCTTGCTTAATTTCTTCTCCCCCTTTGCCAATAATACCAAAGGGCTCTTGTAGACTCCCCACGAGTCTATGCACAACATTCTCGGACTTAAAAAGTTTGAATGCTCCCCACGAGAATGTGTTTCCCATAGCTAGTCGGTGCTTGGGTGGTGTGACTACTCCCAACTTCTTTCGAAGGTATTCAAATACTTCCTTTGGCAAAGGTTTTGTGAATATATCCGCTACTTGCTCTGTAGTTGGAACAAAATCCAATTTAACCTCTCCTTCTGCAACTTTATCCTTCAAGAAATGATATCGGATTGCAATATGTTTGGTTCTTGAATGCATTCCTGGATTCTTGGATATGTTGATAGCACTAGTGTTATCACATTTAATTGAAATTGGTTCATTGAAATGAATACCAAGATCTTTCAACGTTTGTCTCATCCATAATATCTGAGTACAACATGTTGTTGCTGCAATGTATTCTGCCTCTGCAGTGGATAGAGATATTGATTCTTGTTTCTTGTTGTGCCATGCTACCAGACTGTCACCAAGATAAAATGCTCCTCCACTTGTGCTCTTTCTGTCATCAATACATCCTGCCCAATCTGCATCGGAATATGCAATCAAAGTGAAATCTTTACCTTTTGGGTACCACAACCCATAATCCATAGTGCCCTTGAGATATCTGAAGATCCTCTTTACAGCTGTTACATGAGTTTCTTTGGGGCTGGCCTGAAATCTTGCAACCATACATCTTGCTTGTAATATATCTGGTCTAGTGGTCATTAAATACAACGAGCTTCCAATCATAGACACGTACATTGTTTGATCTACATCCGGGGATTTATCATCCTTGCTCAACTTGCGACTGTTGTCATAGGAGTGCTTGACCGGTTTCTTGTCTTCCATTGTGAACTTTTTCAGCATTTCTTTTACATATTTAACTTGAGAAATAAAAATGCCTTTTTCATTTTGATTGACCTGCGATCCTAAGAAATAAGAAAGTTCACCAATCATTGACATCTCAAATTCTTTTTTCATTTTAATTGATATGTCTTTGCGGTATTCATCCATCTTTCTTGCCAAATATTATGTCATCTACATAAACAACAAGAACAATAAGATGACCCTTCTCTGTTTTGACATATAAGTTGCTATCCACCAAACCTTTCTTAAACCCTTGTTTAATTAGATAATTATCCGACCTTGCATACCATGCTCCGGGTGCCTGTTTTAATCCATATAAAGCTTTCTTTAAACTGCAAACAAAATCTGGATTGTCACCAAGTTGGAAGCCATCGGGTTGTTCAATGTAAACCTCTTCTTCCAGTTTTCCATTCAAAAATGCTGATTTTACATCCATTTGATATACTTTGAAGTTTTTATGAGCTGCTAATGCAGAAACATTCTGATTGCCTCTAGTCGGCTACCGGTGCAAAAGTTTCTTCAAAATCAATGCCTTCAACTTTGAGCATAGCCTTTACATACCAATCTTGCCTTATTTACGACAACCTACCCATCTTCATTCAATTTATTTCTAAAAACCCATTTAGTGCCAATTATGTTTTTATTTGTTGGTCTAGGTACTAATTCCCAGGTATTGTTTTTCTCTATCTGATCTAGTTCTTCATTGATTGCCTTCATCCAACTTTCATCGAGTGCTTGCTTCAGCAACATTTTTAGGTTCAATACTAGATATCGAGAGAATAGTTCCTCACTCTTTGTTCTTCTTGTTTGAATACCATCTGTGGGATCCCCAATAATCTGTTCACTTGGATGATTTTTCTGCCAGTTACTGTTTTAAATTTCTGTTTTCTTCTTCTTCAGATTCAGTTTTTACACCATCTGGATCAATTTTCTGATTCTTCTCTGTTTCTTTTTCATCATCACCTTCAATGACTTCTTCATACATAGGGTAGTTTTCTTGATAAGTAGTTTCTTGTTCTCTACCTTCATCAACTTTCACATCAGCACTTTCAACAATTTTCTTCAACCTCTTGTTGTAACATGTGTATGCCTTGCTTTTTGTTGAGTAGCGAGAAAGATACCTTCATCGGCTCTATCTTCAAATTTATCGAGGTTATCTTCAATCCGTTTTATGTAGCACTTGCTTGCCAAATACTTTGAAATGTCTTGTTGTTGCCTTTCCGCCAAACCACAACTCATAAGTTGTTTTGCTTTCATGTGGTCTCGGCATGCACTGTTTTGAATGTAAGCTGCGGTATGAGCTGCCTCTTTCCAAAATCTGTCGGCTATTTTGTTTTCTGCCGACATTGTCCTTGCCATTTCCTGCCTTGTTCTATTCTTCCTTTCTACAACACCATTCTCTGAGGTGTCCTAGTTGCTAAAACTGTCTTCTTATCCCATGTTTTTGACGGTATTCTGCAAATTCTTCGGAGATAAACTCTCCTCCCTTGTCCGATCTTAGGCATTTAATTCTTTTTCTGATTGATTCTCAACAAGATTTTTGAAGGTTTTAAACATCTCAAAGGCTTCTGACTTGAGTTTCAGAAATAGTACCCATGTCATTCTTGAGTAGTCATCTATACACAGCATAAAATATTTGTGTCCATTTATACTTTCGGTTCTCATGGGTCCACATAGATCAGTGTGAATTAGTTCTAATGGCTTGCTAGTGAAGTATTCTTTTGCTTTGAAAGTGGCTCTGGTTTGTTTTCCCTTTTGGCATGACTCACGGATGCTATTTACGGGTTTGCCAATGTTTGGTATATCTCTAGCTGCTCTTTTTGAGCTGATTTTTGCAGATTGTCAAAACTAATATGCCCAAGCCTCTTGTGCCATAGCCGTTTTCATCTTCTGTCCCATCAAGCATGTTCCTTCACGAGTTTAGAAAGTGTATATGATTTCCTGAAGTTCTCGGTCCAGTGGCTATTAACTTTCCATTTTTTGTCTTTCTTACTTCATAGCCCTCCTTCTTGAAGATTACATCATGACCTCTGTCACATATTTGACTTACACTTAGCAAGTTATGCTTCAGGCCAATTACAAACAAGACTTCTTTTGATTTTATATTGCCATCATGATCTTGGTGATCCCTTTCCAACAATCTTTGCTCCATCATTATTTCCAAATTTCACAGAACCACCTTCATAGTTCTGTAAATTCTCAAACTTTTGCTTGTCTCTGTCATGTGGTTGGAACAACCATTGTCAAGTATCCAAGGTGCTGATTTGTTACGAGCTTTAAAAGCGATCTGGACAATCAAAGATTCCTTTTCTTTCCATTACGGTTTGATAGCGATTTTGCTACTTGTTTTGCCTTTGTCCTTTCATTAGCATGTGCCTATTTTTCAGGAAATTTCTGGTTTTGTTTCAACCCACTTGGCTGAGATTTTCTACCTGATAATTATTTGATGCAAAAGTGCTTCTAGAGTTTCTAGCAATATGTCCAAAATTATGACAATTATAACATTCAATTGCATAATTCATTAAAGGAGAAAAAACATTTCTCTTGGTAAAATTCCTTTGAGATACATTATGCCTGCAATCTGAAATCTTATGGCCATAAGCATTGCATTTAAAACAATAACCAGAAAATGCATGATTAAACCTGGGTGCCGGTCTTTGCCAGTTTGAAGTAGGAGCCATGACTCTTCTCCTCCTCGGATGTGTGACTTTTGTGAATCCATCTTTGTCAGTATTCTTCTTGAATCTGGCATTATTGTTTTCTTTTGCATGATTTTGTTTTTCTGGTTCAACCATGATCTTTTCTTCTTTCTTTATGGGTTCTATATTCAAGTTCTTTGAATCCTTTGAAGATTCTCCTTCATCAAAGCCTAAACCAAATTTGATGCCAGAAGGCCTTTGGTTATTTAACATTTTATCCAGCTTTACAGTACTTTCTTCAAACTTATGAAAGCAGTTCAATTTTCTATTCATCTCCTCTAACTGCATCCTTAACTTAACAATGTCTTCCTCTAGCTTGTTGCATTCACTGTCTTTACAGGTTAATTGTTCATCAAGAACTTCAGACATTTTCTTGAATTCCTCTGTCTGTATTTTCAGATTGTTTATTATGTCTGTGGCATTCTCTAATTTCTTTGAAAAATTTTATTCTTCTTCCTTTCTGCACTCAACTCTTCAAGTGCAGCAACCAATTCTCCTTCCAAATACACTTCAGCTTCATCCTTCGAATTTTCATCACCTTCTCGATTTTCCTCTGTTCTTTCTTCTTCAAGTGCCATGAGCAGAGCTTCACCTCCTTCTTCTTCGGACTCCTCATCTGTGCTTTCTTGAGCTGTGACATTCTTGGTTATGAAGCTTTTCTTCTTGAAGTTGTTCTTTCTGAAATTTTGTTTCTTCTTCCAGTCACCTTTTTCTTGGTGTGAACCTTCACCATTTTTGGTTCTCTCCTGCATTGGACATTTGGCTGCAAAATGACCGACTCCTCCACAATTGAAGCATTTAAAAGGTAGCTTCCCTCTATATTTTCCTTTTCCTTTTGTGAGTTTTCGAACAAAATTGGCTTCTGTTTCATCCAGTGTTCCTTCATCCTCAGATTCATGTTCAGCTTTTACATTCTTGTGTGCTTTAAAAGCTGCTTCTCTGTCTGTAGACTTGGTTTGTCCTATTCTCATTTCATATCTTGTCAGGGAACCATGCAACTCATCCATCTTGAAGTTGTTTAGATCTTTTGCCTCTTCTATTGCAGAGACTTTGGAGTTAAATATTTTGTGAAGTGTTATGAGAACATTTTTCATAACAACTGCATCATCAATTTCTTCACCGAGTCCTCTGATTGCATTAATAATTCCGTTGACTCTCGGCATATAAGTCTCTATGTTTTCATCTTCATTCATTTGCGGTGCTTCGAGCTGTGCTCGATGAGTTTGCGGTTTTGCTTCCTTAATCTTCTTGTCTCCTTCATGGATGCTCTTGAGTTTATCCCACATGTCTTTTGCTTGATTTACAACTCATGACTCTTATCGGTTCACTTGTCAACAAGCCCACACATTATGGCATTCTTAGCTTTGGAGTTGTTTTCAAATTTCTTTTTCTCGGTGAGTATCTGTTGGAGGGGTAGTGGGTCCTTGTGTATCCACTATCTACAGAATCCCAAATATCGTATCCCAATGCACTCGAGATATGTTTGCATTACGAGTTTCCAGAAGGTGTAATTTGTTCCATCAAATAAGGGAGCTTTGTTGGATGAAAATCCTTCACCACCTGCCATTGTTTCTTCCAAGATCTCCTTAGCCGATTAAGCTTGTACAAGGAACCTTGCTCTGATACCAATTGATGATTACACAATGACACTAAGAGGGGGGGGTGAATCAGTGTAGCTATTAATTTTTATATCTACGGTATTTAATATGAAATAAAGAGAACTTGACAACTGAAAAACAACTTGAACAAGAGAGCACACCACAACACTCAATATACCGAGGTTCACCAATTTGGCTACTCCTCAAAAATGAGCTTGGACTCCAATCCAAATCCAGTCTTTGCAAAATCAATTTTACAAATACTTTACCGGCACCAAGCTGGAAGGAGCACCAACCCCTGTAATTTTCTCTGCACCGAGATGGAGCACCAACTCCTAGTACCAAGCACCAACTTGGACTGCAATTACGATCAATTTAGAATGACATAAAAATGTCTTCACTTCATGCACGACCACAGTGGTGCAATTAACCCAACTCTACACACTCTCACGGCTCTGCTTATTTTTCTCTTGATTCTTCTCTAACCCTCCTTTTACAGCAATTTCTCTCTAACAACAGCAACATCTTCTCTATACGATTATTCTTTTATAACCTTTCAATCCTGCATGCAATCGAATCACATACTCTAACTGTTCGAATCCATGCAATACGGTTGTTCGGTTCCATGCACTTCGATTGTTCGAAACCTGAATACGTCTTTTGAAACCATGCGATCCGACAATTTTGTTTCATGCACTTATTGTTCAATTTCTTCGAATACGGCTTTTCGAATGCTTTTTGAAATTCCATATGTGATTCTTCGAAAGCTTTTCGATTCTTCATGTTCCGAGCTTTTCGTATGCTTCAAATACAAGTCAGTTAGAATGCCACAAATACGACCTTTCGAATGCTTTTATTATCCTTCATATTCGGCTTTTCGAATGCGTTTCAATTATGCATGTTTGGCTGTGTGCATTGCATGTCCAACACTGTCAACGTTTAGCTTCGTCTTTTTCCTTTTGACACGTGTCACCTTGCATGCTCCTCGGGTTTTCCGCGTATTCCTGTCGCGATATCGTGACACTTTTAACTTATGCTGACGTCACCCTGAAGGTTGTCGCGAAATCATGACCATTTTGGCCTTGAAAGCTTTTCCCCCGCTCATGTCGCGATATCGTGACACTTAGAACTTTTTCTGACGTCATCCTTAAGCATGTCGTGAAATCGTGACCGTTTTGGCTCTTGGAAGCTTTCCCTGCATCTTGTCGCGATATCGCGACACTTTCAACTTTGTGACGTCATCCTCAATGCTGTCGCGAAATCGTGACGCTTTCGGACTTCAGTGACTTTCCTTTCATCCTGTCGTGAAATCGTGACACTTTTCAACTTTGACGTCATCATCCTTCTTGTCAGAAATCGTGACGTTTGACTCTGCGTCATCATCTTGTCAGAAATCGTGACACTTTAACTTCGTACACTCTTCTTTGCCAGCGAAAAAGGAACATGTCGAAATAACTCAACAAAATGGAACATGTCACGAAATCGTGACACTATGCTTCATGCAATGGCAAGATTTTACATCTTTGTGCCTTGTGTTTTCACCTTGCCTCTTTTCATGAAATTTTGACTTGTAATATCATTGCTGCATCTTTCAGTTCTACACTTTTGACTAGTAGCGAAATCGCTACACCTTAGTTTCCCTTTGTTTCAACATGTAGCGCCATCGCTACACCTTAGTTTCTCTTTGTTTCAACATGTAGCGAAATCGCTACACTTAGTTTCTCTTTGTTTCAACACGTAGCGAAATCGCTACACCTTAGTTCCATGTATTTTCATCATGCGGCGATATCGCTACACCTTTGTTTCCATTCATTTCAACATGTAGCGATATCGCTACACCTTTGTTTCCTTCTCTCCGACATGTCGCGAAATCATGACAGTTTTGCTCGCATCTTCTCTCTCCTCGGCCATGTCATGAAATCGCGACAATTTGGCGTGCATTTTCTCTCTCCTGCTTTTTGTCGCGAAATCGCGACACATTTTCTCTCTCCTCAACGAAAACTCGACATGTCACGAAATCGTGACATTTTCGGCTGCGCCTTCTCTCTCCTCGACCATGTCGCGAAATCGCGACAGAAAACATGTCGCGATATCGCGACAGTTTTCTTCCTTGTCTCTTTTTGCCGGTTTCGAATACGGGTCACCTCTGTTTTCCTTGAAACTTTCTGCACTTGATCTGACTGACCTCTGAACTGCATCAATTGCATCAATCTGACTGTGTTGACAACAATGACAATACTTTTGCAATTCTTTTGCTGCACCTTGCTCAACAGAATGACAAGGGCATTGGAGCTCCTTGTAGTGTGAAAAACACTATTCCTGCACCACCCCCTTGCTCACACTTTGAACCATCAAAGAAAAATGTCATATCAGCATTATTTTCTGGTTCCTCGAGTTTGGGAGCTTCAGATATTATGAAGACCACATCATATAGAAGCTCAATGGTTAGAGGACAGTGGTGCCTCAGCCAGTTGATCAAATATGACTTGTTCCTTGATGGAATTTTGGTTGATGAATTGCAAATCAAATTCTGTCAATAACATGATCCACTTTGCAGTACATGTGTTATGTTATGTCTTGCTCAAAGGATTATGTTTCGATATAACATATGTGGTATGACTTAGCATGTAATGTCACAATTTCTTGGTAGTGAACACTATTGCTAAACAAAGTTTTTCAATATATTCATATCCTGAATCATAACTCACCAAGGTGCGACTGATGTAATATACGGCTTGCTATTTGCCTTACACATTCTTTTGGGCTAACATGATCCCTAATGCAAAGTTGATTGTCGATATATATAGCAGAAAAGGTTCATCTGGACTTGGTGGAGCTAGTACTGGCAGTGTTTCCAGGTATTTCTTAATCTCAACAAATGCTGCTTTGCAGTCATTGTCCCAATCAAATGGGACCCCCTTGTGGAGCAGTCTATTCATGGGTCGACACTTATCTGATAATTGAGCGATGAACCACTTTATGGATGCTACTTTACCCTCAAGGCTTCTTAGTTCTTTGATATTAGTGGGAGGACGTATCTCTAAAATAGCCATGAACTTTGTTGGGTCTACTTTGATGCCTCATTTATAAATGATGAATCCCAAGAGTTTACCTGAAGTTATGCCAAACACGCACTTCATAGGATTCAACTTGACATTGTTCTCTATCAAGTGATCGAAAACCTTCCTTAAGACCTCTGCATGCTCTACTCATAGCAACAACTTAGCTATTAAGTCATCAATATAATCTTCTAAGATTTTATGCATGTAGTCATGAAAGATATATGTCATAGCCTGTTGATATGTGGCACCTGTATTTTTAAGACCGAATGGCATAAATTTGTAGCAAAATACCCCCCATTGTGTTATGAATGCAGTTTTATGCTGATATTTAGGTTTAATCTGAATCTAGTTATACCCAAAAAACCGTCCATAAGGGAAAGCATTTCATGACCTGTAGTGGCGTCTACCAGAGCATCGATATTTGGCAATGAAAATGAATCTTTGGGTATTTCCTTGTTGAGATCTCTAAAATTCGTACAAATATGGACCCTTCCATCTAGATTTCCTATGGGCACCATATTGGAGACCCACTCTAGATAGTCGATGGAGATGACAAAATCTACATCCAACAGTTTTTGCAACTCATATTTTACCATTAAGGCTATTTTTGGATGCATATTTTTGAGTTTTTTCTTGACTGGCTTCTTCGATAGATCTAGTAAAAGGTTATGAGTAACCAATTTTGGATCTAGACCTGACATGTATTTGTAAGTCCAAGCAAAGATATCAGGTCTCTCTTTTAGTAGAGGGATGATGCTATCACACTCATCTAGAGTGAGACTCTCTCCAAATATAACCTTATTTGTATTGGTGGGATCCTTACTGATATCCACATTGAAGGTTTTATCTAGTGACATATGTGATCCCTCATCAAGCTGGTGAGGCATAGGAATTGGATGGATTTCATCAGCCAGGTTCATATGTTCCTCTTGGGAAGCATTCTTGGCATGACAAACATCTTGAGCATAGCCTGGTGTGAAATGAAATAGTTGCAACATTTCTTCATTTGGGAAGAAATAATCAGGCTGGACTGGCAAGTCAGTGTGATCCCAATCGATAGAATCCATGTTTAGATGTAGTGGTTTGGATGGATCTATTGGATTGCAGAGTTGAGTTGTCAAATCAATGGAGACCATATTGATGGAATGGAATTGATCTTTGAAACCACATGAACAAAACTCTATCCCTAAAGCATAGCTTTCATAATCAAGATTTGGTTCAGATGGTATGGGCACAAACGGATCCTCTCTGTGGGATTTTTGTATAATTGGATCCTCTCGGTGCACTGGCTAGAAAATGGGATCTCTCAGCTCAAGGTGCTCCACATATGTAGGTAGATTGAGAAAGAGTTCCTGATACCTCTCTTCAAGCTCTCTTATTTCCCTCAGGCTATTATGGAGATTAATCTCCTGATGGAAACCTACATCTATAATAGGTGGGGGACCTCTAGGTGGAGGTCTATTACGTAAGTGGTGAGGTCCCAAATAGGCCATCTCCATCGAGTCCTCATCATCACTGTACAAATACAATCCGTCACTTCCCCCATATTCTAAGGAGTTATTAGGCAGATGTGGTCCCATGTATCTAATTATGTGATCGCTATCATCACTATCCAAATAAATCTAATAGAACAATCGTATATATGATACTACCACTTAAACTAGCACTACTCCTTCCTCAGAGTGCTCAGTGTTGGGAGGGAATTCCTCCATAATATGCTCTGATTCCCTAGGTAATAGATATTGTGGATACATGAGCTTGGAATTGATCCTCCCATCTACATCACTATGGTCACTACCATGGATGGGCCACTCTATTGTGTCTATGCATAGTGGGAGATCAGCTGGGTGATGCTTTAAGTAAACCTCCTCTGTTTCATATTTATAATCACTATCGACTATGAAGTGCTTGTTCATCTCTTCCACTTGTTCCATAGGCATAATATGGCATATAAACATTAGACCCAAAAAGGTCATCTTGATTTTCTCCTCAGATTGATCATCATTTGAGGAATCATCATCTGCATCATAACTAGGTCCACTCATTTCATAGGTGGACTCCTCCCCATCATCATCGCAGAGATCTAACTTGAGATCGCCTATAGCATGGGGGTCATGCCCCTACATACCATTGTCATTGGTAGCACCACGGATTTGGTTACCCAGGTTGTCTCTAGGGTTGTCCTCTAAAGGCCTATCATGGTATGAATCAGGTGATCCTATGGTAACAAATGATACCATCTGGCGAGTCCTCTAACAACTAGAAGGATCGGGTGATATGGAGTAAAATCCACATCATCCTCCAAACTCAAGTACATGTGATCTACAAATGCAGCAAGAAAATCATCATGAACCTATACTTGTAACCCTAACTTGAACCTATCAATAGCTAACTGATAATGAGGTTCGAGTGGAGTTTTGTGTCCTTGTTCAAAAATACCAAAGCCACACCCATGCCAATGATACAACTCAAAAATTTGCATGGCATATTTTGGGTTGGATAGATAGCACACATTCACAGCGAATGGCTCGTCATCATCCTAATCTATGGAAATTCTGGTGGGCACTTGATCTATCCCTACGTAGACAAAGTTTGTTTGGTTGGGTGGATCACCCAACGGCACTACAGATCCAATCAAAAAATGATGGGCGTGTGGTCGGTCCATCTCTTGTGCAATTTTTAGGATAGGTTCAAAAGTAACATTTTGCACAAGATACTCACCCAAATTTGTGCTGGCCAGATGAATGATCACCTGTGGTTCAAATGACCTTGCTGAAGATGCAAGCGAAGTAGGCTGAGGTGTCTCCTCGACTTTGTCTTGAGGTTCTTCCACATCCATGGGAGTGGGAGTCTCATTGGCGACTGATCTGGGCACATGATTTTCCACTTTCTCACCCAATTTCACATTTAGCTTCTTGACTTATCGGTGCATTGTTGATGTAGTCAACTTTAGAGAAGTTGTAGTCGTACGATGGTTGATCACGGGATACTAGTTTACCTATTGGAATATTAACCGACAAGACAGGTCGAATATCCAAATACGTCGATGGGAGTACAAAACCCCTAGGCAAATATACTAGGTTCACAAACTTGAATGGTTCTTCGTCCAAGGACACTACATGAACTTCTCCCTCATGAATGTATTTCACACACTGATGCAAGATAGAGGGGACGCAATGTATTTCATGAATCCAAGGCCTCTTGAGCAAAATTTTGTACTACATGGTGCCCTTTATCATGTGACACATCACAGATATGGTCTTGAGTCCCACCTGAATAGGTAGAACAATTGTGCCAATCATAGAGCATAGCACATCATTAAATGCTCTCAACATAAAGGTGGTACGCACAATGTGTGACTTGGGTAACTCAAGGTGGCTCAATGCCTTGGTAGTGATTATATGGATTGAGGCCCCAGTGTCGATCAAAACCCTTTTGAAAGACATGTGGTTAACACACACGATAATATGTAGCGGTGGGTTAGCCGTAATAGTAGGAACCATCTTCACTTCATGATCATAAAATTGTATTGTGGGTTCTTGACACTGTTGTACATATCCCATGAAATTTGTAAATGCATGGGCATATTGGGACTGTACCTTAAAGGACCTCAAAATATCCATAAGAGTCTCCCTATGTCTAGGGGACTGCTGAATAATCTCATTTATTGAAAAAATTGCAGGAGCTATCTGTAGGTTCTAAACTAACCTACTCATTATGGTCACCATCGGTCTAGCTAGTGGGCCTAAAATATTCTGAGTTGGTCATTGATCCGGCGTAGCTTGTATTCTAATGGGAGCATGAGGTCGATTCGGTTGATCGCACCTCCTGTGTCTTGTAACAACATTGACCATGCCTACAAACCCCTGGGTAGGTGGTTCGATTCTCACTTGATTGACTTGGATGACATTATTACGAGGTGCCTCATGATTAGGTAGTAGATTTTTTAAAATCCCCATGTTTTTTTTGTTAGGTGCCTATGGGTTGCCTGGTATTACCAGTTCTCATTTTTCTATCATGTTCTGCATGATGTGTTTAAAGGACCAAAATGTCTTGATGTCATGGCCTTTCGCTCTGTGGAATATGTAGAACATATCATCTTGATGCCACTTTGACTTTGGCACATTTGGATCTACTAATTTGACCTCAGGAAATCATATGGCCTTGGCCTCACACAGTTGATGAAAAATCAAAGTCATCGATTCCGTCAAGGGTGTGAACTGGCGAGGTGGGCGCTCTTCTTTTTTTTTGCCCTTATAGTTGTTTTTGTGTGTCTCATAACGTGCAGGAGGAGGTTGAGCCTAATAATTAGGCTTTTGGTATCCCTTGTCTTCTCCTTAGAGATTTAGTACTACTTGATTCACATGGGCCTGCTTGCCCTGTTATTTTGTAGTACTCTTTTTAAACCCCTCTTACCTAGTCTTGAGCTTCAATCTGCCTTCTTGCAACTTGATGTCCTCGATCACCTTAGATTGCACCATAACTTCCTTGAATGTGGGTTACTACTGTAGCTATAATAGTAGCGAGATTTACTTGGCATAACTCTTTGTAAACATTTGGGTCAGTTCGACTATAGGAATAGGGAATGGCAGCTTTGCCATTATTCTATGCCACCTCTTTTTGTATTGCTCTATGGGCTTGCCGTCATGCTGAGCTAGTGTAGCTAAATCAAAAAGGTTGGCCTATTTCTTGATGCCAAATGAATGGCTCTCAAGAAATTCATTGACCAACTTCTCGAAACTAGTAATACTATATTTATTCATTTGGTTGAACCACTCTCAGGCCGAAAAGTGTCATAATGAAAGTGCACAACAACAAAGCATCCTGACTCTATATCTGGAAACAAGTGTCCAAAAAACTCATAACATTTTCTTGTGCATCCTCATAACCCTTGAATTTTTCCAATCGAGGCACATAAAAATGCTCGAGATATGGAGGCATAGGCACCGAGGGGTCTAGAGGTTCATTTTGTATCTTCCTCAGTGTCGGCTTTTGCATAGTCGTGCCCTACCTCTCTATTGCTTTGACCTTATCGACCAAAACCTTGTACACCTTAGAAGACAAAAAGTCCTTCCCCTAAGCTACCATGGAGGTGGTCTAGGAGGTAATTTCTTCTTTGGGGAAGGTGGAGGGAATGGCTCTTCCTCCTCCTCAACACATAAACTCTCAAGGTATCCCTGATCATATCTTTTTGCATCTACGTGCTCATGCTACCTCTGTCTAAGATAATTGAGTGATGACAGTCGCTCCCTTTTTTGGGCACTAACATGATTATGAGCATCTCTTCGCTCCTCATGCATATTCTCTAGGGACATAGCCCTTTTATGCACATGCTCTCTATGATCCTCGGGAGGGTGTAGGCCAACCCTGGCTAGCCGAACCTCCTACTCTATATGCTCCTTCTGAGCTAGAATACACTCCTCGTGCATGCACTGCTCATATAATATTTATCATAGGAGCCTTTGCACTTGAATATTTTCATATTCAATATGCTACCTCTCTAGGCAAGCATCATCCAATTGATCTTGGAGGATCTGGCGTCTTTTCTCAAAAACTAGTCTGTGTGATCTATCGATCTGGGAGACCGTAGGAGGCCTCCGATGTGTGTGCTCTATGAAAGCTACCTTATGGGTTTTGTACCCATCAGACAGATGTGTGGACTATGGACGTGTGACATGAGGGCGCTTAGAAGCCTCTCCATGCTCTCTAGTGATTTTGATACAACTGCCGCTATGCTCACTTAGAGCACGAGTGGGCAGAGTAGTAGGCTTGTAGCCTAGATGCTCAAGAACACTACCTAGACCATATAGCTATCTAGACCTCCACCGCTCATGTGGTGGTGTTCCATTAGCTCCCACCTTTGATATATCAATGGTGATCTTGTGTGGTGAGCCATGCACGAGAGTATGAGTGGACCTATACTCGAAAGTGAACCTGTCCTCTTACCCTTGAATGGGTAGATCTCTGACTCATCTATACTCTAACGGTGGAGGGTTAGAACCTCCTGTGGACCTAGTATGTATGGGAACCAACTTGGTCCCTTGCACCACATATTCCTTAGTTGATCTTGTGGATGCACGTGTAGTGCGGTCTCAATAATGGCTTTGGGGTAGAGCATCCTCATGATAAGAAGCTCTATGCTTAGTCGTGTGCCTAGAGGAGTGTACTGAAGCTCCTCTATTGAGGGTTCGCTCCATGGGATCTCCCTATGTCGAGTTGTTGCATCTAATGCTTGTCAAACATCATTCGGTTCACTCATGTGTATGAGGACTCGACACATGCTATTGTGACCCAGTTGGAGATTGATCATGGGCATCAGTCCTATACATTTTCCGATCACCCCGTGCGTTCACCATTTATGTACCTGACATCTAGATGTATTTTATTATGCAAACAATGTAAAAAAATGGTGATTATCTCTTTTAAATTTTTATTGTGATCCCTAAACTATTTGATGGTGTTTTTAGATGTGTTGTGTCAGTGTTAGAAACTCTCAAGTGTTTTGAAAGATTATTGGATTTTAAACTCAGTTAAATTGGCTTTCACCTATATACTCGCACAAGCCGAATATGGTAATGAAATTCATACTCAACGAAGTAGCATAGGTACTACCAACCCTCACCCAACACATTGTGTGCAACGATACACCCTTTCGAAGAAGAGTGCATGCTATTTTGCATGGATAGGACAATTCATGGGTCATCCTTGGCAATAAGCGGGTCCCAATAATACAATTTCAAATGAGCCAACCAAGTGGTAATGACATCCACTGTTGGTCTCAATCAAGTGGGTTGGATGTGAGAGCCCAATGCCACTGATGTTTAAATGATATGTGGTGTGTGTGGTTCCTTTTATTTTGCAAAAATGACAAATGCATCACAGAGCATAATGACCATTCCTACATGATGTACATGAAAAGAAAAGGAATATTTCAAATTCAGACATAATGCATGCTAATGTCCTACATGATATTTTGATGATGCAATTACAACGACATGGCCACTGATTAGGCCTCAAGCATGCAAACAACACACAATATTTATCAAGGTCACTGTATTTAGGGGTATACTGCACTCAGAGGTCTGCTATTCCCAACAACGCATTTCCACTAAACGAAAATCAAAAATAAATTAGGACTTGTTCATTGACCCCTTGTATTTTTGTCCTAGTTTGCAATGATTCGATGATTTCTGGAAATATGTAGAGTAGAAAATTCAACACAGAAGGTGAAATTAGGACCTACCTCAGCTCTTGATTTTTTGCCCACTAATTTCCTTGTTGTTTGCTTCTTCTTTTGTGAACCGCAGGTTTGACCTGCGAGCTGCAATGGAGACCACAAGTTATAGTCGTAGACCAAAAAATAACCATAGATGAAATCTACGGTTAGCACCTATGGAAATAAAAAGCCAAGAATAGTCATAATTCAAGGCTAAAATTGTGGGGTTCCATTGTGATTGTCATTTGACATAACCGCGGAGCACGTGCCTAGCTAGTGTATTGATCTATACCATCGTAAAAACACAAATATCCACACAAATGCACAAATTGAACAAAGAAGCCAACTAATGCAAATTTTCTTATATTAATATTCAAAAGGATCTCGGGTTACAAAAATGCCCTCTCAGGGTCACTCCAAAGACGATACAGATGTTACAATTGCCAATGCCCTCAACAGGGTAGGCGCGCTTATTTTTTGCTCCGGTGATTACTCACAAACTGCCTTGGGGTAGAGCTAACCCCCTTCCCCGCGATGTGGAAGGATTATGATATAGGATACCTTTTGCACCTGTTTCCCTATAAAAAAGAAACAACAGTGCACGATTACAAAGTTTGATAGCCTCTCGTGATGAGGCCCTTTAAATAAACATACATGTAAATACCATTAAACTAGTAAAACAAGAAAGCATAAAGAAAGGCTTTAAGCTATTCTAATCACATCAATAATTATACTACAACATACAAGACATGAATAAGCAAATGATGCATTGAAAAAATATTGAATTAGAAGAAATAAAACATCTAAAAAATCCAATATACTCCTACCCAATGCAACGCATAAAATGCTTAATTCCTACTGTCAGAGTTTCTCTAAAATGCAATTAAACCTATGAAAATACTAACATGACTAATCTATGCAGTAAAAATAAAAATGAGTAAGGTGATCTTTAACCTATTGCAAACTACAATTGTGAGGGGCAGTCTGCACTGTGAACTACGACTGAGACCTCTGATGTGTTTACCCCTAGAATTAGGGGTAGTTGGCTTGACCTCCTTGTCTGAATTTATGTTCAAGGGTCACCTTTATTATCCTCTAATAGATTTGGTGATCAATTCACTATGAAGGGCCTTCGTTTGCCTAGATTTGCATTTCTTGATCCTCCTAGGCACCTAGGGCATCCATGGCTAATTGGTATTTGGATGGATAGCAAAGGGTGCTCTCAAATGCACAAGGTCATTATGCAATTTGATAGGGCTTCGCTGCTCTCTTGATCAATTAGCTCACTCGATAATTCACTAGCACTTCGCTATACAAATTATCTCTCTTCTCATCATCCTCGCTTGGAGGGGGTATTTGTAGCATGCCCCTAGGGCTAGGGGTGGCTTCATGGAGAAGCCAAGACCAAGAAGGTTGGTTAGGACAGTTGGGATGGAAGTCTTTGGAATATTTCATCCTCCAACTACCTCCTTCTAGATCTCTTGGCCGTTCCAACCGATTTGGCTCGAATGGAAGGCCTAACTGAACTCTAGTTTAGACCACAGGTCATAGCTACAGTCCAGACTACAGACCGTAGGTGTCAACCATGGTTCAGACTAGAGACCGCAAGTCTGGGCTGAGGTTCAGATTTATTAGGCCAAAATGCCTAAATTGAGTGGTTAGAACCATTGCTCTATCTTGGAGTCTATCCAAGATCCTTCATAAGGTTTTGTAGCATTTCCATATGAGTAGTTGCCCTCAGCATGATGCGTTTTAGGTGTCTACACAATCCTACAATCCATTATTTCCATGTACCAAATTTTATTCAATAGACATATATCAAGCTTAATTTAGATATCTTTCTCCTAATATTCTATTAGACCAAGTATACTTAGCTCCTTATAGCTCTATGTCCACTAAACTACAATATGCTATAAAATTACTAAAATTTGTCATATTATCTATGTAATTTAACATACCTCCTATTTTATCTCCTAGAGTGAGGGGTTTTGAAGTCTCCTACAAGCAACCATATTCTTTATTCCAACCTTGAGCTCTAGTACCCAACTATTCCCAGAGTAGTTTCCTTGCCCAACTCTTATTTGGGGCATATATATTAGTAATGTTAAATTATTTTTTGTTCATCGTTATTGTTATCTAATCCTAAAATTTATATAATTCCTCAACTTTTATTTCTAGATATTTCCAGGTAATTATTGTGCCTCCTAAAGAGCCATATGCTTCCATAGCTATCCACTTATTACTACCCCATAATTTACTAAACACTCTAATTAAATTATACTTACTTAGCTTAGTTTATTCCAACATAAGACATTAAGTTTGTGATTCTAAAAAAATAATTTAGAAGGATTTATTTATTTGGGACACTATGACCCCTTATATTCCAAGGGATTAGCTTCATATTCTAGATTTAGTTATGGTTTTGATACCATTAAATTCCAAAGTTATCTACTTGCCATCATCCTTATCTTTTTTTGTTTGTTTGGTTCTTTTATGACTAAGGGATGGCATCACTTTACTTTTTAATGTTTCTCCTAGATCCATTTTGTTTTACCTTTCACTGGTCTAAATGTTGTAACACTCTTCATAAGACTACTAACTTGATATTATGAAGCATGTAGTTCTTATTATAGATCTATCAAGACTTTATCTTTCAATCAATGCTCCTCACCTTCCTTTTGCCCTGACTAATTAGAGACCTTGTCCTCTCTTTTGGAGTTATCTTGGATCATCTATGTCTCTTCTATTCTCTCCAACTCACTTTCTTTCTCTATGTATTTAGATTCTACTTTTGTCTAATTTCAGAGTACTTTTATAATTTCTCCATCCTTTCTTTGTCCTTCATATTGTTGGGGTCTACTATCTTCCTATTTTCTCCCATTTTTTTTAGAGTAGCTAGCTACTTGATGATATATAACATAAAATATTGCATCTCTTTGATTAAAATTTGGAAAAGTGCAAGTCCTAATTTTTCTTTACTATCTCTATATAAGTGGAAGGGACTAATTTGGAGAGGAGTTGTAGGCTTTCCAATTCTTTATTTTATGAATCCTATTTACTCTTGTGTGATACAAGATCAATTTTAGATTTCTTTCTCTTAGTTTCCTCCTTGGAAATCATTGGTTGGGAAGGCTTGGGGGTGATATATCAAAACATTTATTACTATCTTCATTTGACCTCCTATTTCTTTCCTCTAGTTCTAGAAAGTGGGTCCTTGGTCAACTGTTATATTACAATATTAAGTGGACTATGGAATGACATATATAGCATATGAAGGGGATATATTCATAATATATTGTCTGTGCATACTTCCCAAATATAGATTCTAGAGAAATTATTTTTTCTAGCAAATTTTGGAGATCTAGTCTCACATACATTCTAGTGTAGATATCATTTGATCCTTGTTCAAATTGAGGATCCAATGTCATAAATTTTCCTAAGGCATATCCAATATATTCCATGATCTTGGAATTTTAGAATTCAAGTGTTAAGTCATAAATATTGACCCAAACTAAGACTCTATCTATTGTCTCCTTGTCTAGTTTGAATTCTATCGACCATCTTCTTATGTAGAGATCAACATTCCCCATAAACCAAAGGGCCTCTTATGAGGATATTGACATAGTCCACTATTACTAAGAAGGAAGCTACATATAGGAATTTGGGGAGCATGGTGATACCCAAATGGAATTTCACCATCAATTTGATTCTAGCCCAAGCTCTTACTATCACAATATCAAGTCAAGTTCCCATGAAATAATAAATTATACTATTGTTCATATTATAAATCTCTTCTAAAATTTCACCTTTTACTTCTAAGAGTAAAGTTTTCAAAGCTAGTTGGATCATGGTTGAGGTCTTATTTGGGAATTTAACCATGGACCCCTATATTTTGACGTTTTATTCCCATTAGGTATCCTTTAACCTTAATTTTAATGCTTTGACAAAGACCCATTCTCCTTCATTGAAGTTATTTTTAAAGACATGTTAATACTACAAGGTCATGTTGACTAGATAGGTTCCTAATTAATTATTATGAGGCTTTAATAAGACCTCATTAGGATAGGTTATTCTAATGTGTAATATAATTTCATGTTCATTTGAATTTCATGTAATATGGATTTGGAACCCTAAACCTAATCTCATTTTTCTCAATATATAATTCCATAACACAAAGGGAGAGATGTAATTTTTCGTTCTCTCCATTTTCAAAAATTTTCTCCTCCTTTTTTCTTGTTTCATATGGTTGAGCTTAGGCACATAGCATTGATCCTTTCTACAAATGGTATCAGATCTTGGATGCTTTCCCCTCCTACAACCAATCTTGGAGAAGCATTGCATTCCCCTCCTCTCCTCCATAAATTTATGTGTTGAGTTGGAGAGCAAGAGGATGTTGCATGAAATTTTGTAAAACCTCCATAGATTTTCTTTTTATTGTAGATATTATCTTGTATATTATTTTTAGGTATCCAAAATATAGATCTTACCGAGTTTGGTGACCTTTATGTAAACTAACCATGTTCATTTTTACACAGCCATACAATATCCAAAATTTGAATTTGACCAAATTTGACAACCTCTGTGTAAACTGATCATGTTAATTTTTACATAGCCATACATTATCCAAAATCCAGATATGATCGAGTTTTGAAACTTTTGTGTAAAGTAACCATGTTCATTTTTTTACACATCCATATAATATCCAAAATTTGGATCTGATGGAGTTCGGTAGCCTCTATGTAAATTGATCGTGTTTTTTTTTACACAACCATATAGTTAGATCAATATCTAAGTAAACTAATTATGGCTTTTTTATAGCATAACAAGTTTCTAACCTCTCCATTGTACTTGTATAAGTGGCTTATAGAATTTTCAACATTGCTTTTGGCTAACTTATAGTCCTCTTTTGTAAAAGTGATTCCACTTGGACAATGAGCAAGGTCTAGTGGATCAAACCTAACATACATATGGCCACATTAGCATTATATTAATACCCCATCTGTACTCCAAGTCTATTTTTAGTTTTCATTTTCTTTCTTTCATTGTAAATCAATTCACATCTTTGCATCATCCCTAAAAGGAATGCATCCGATTACTCATTTTGTAGCCTAGCCTTGTGATAGGGCACCACTTCCTTGGTGGTGGAAAATCCACATTAAAGGCCCTATGAGTCAAATATGGACCGGACTTAATGAGAATACACATTGAAGGGGGTTAGCCATACCCATGAACCTTTTGAAAGGGATCATCCTTTTTCTTGTGCTTGAAAAACTAAAAACTCTTAATCAAGATTAAAATTAAGTTGGTCTAATATCCATCATAGTTGTGGAATAGACCATGCACTTCTCTTCAAAGAGTATATCATTGAACACAATATATTGGGTGAGTACTGATAGGACTTGTGCTCCATAATGGCTTAGATTTCATCATTGAGTATCTGTATGTGGGCATCTAGGTGAAGGTCATAATTTGAGATAAGATTATCTATCCAAATTCTAGCACCTCACCTACATGTAGTCATAATATTGAGGTTACTAGTTTTCCACATCCCATACTTTGGTATTTAGTTGTGTAATAGAGTGTTGAAGACATTGTCATGCATATTCATCTATTAGAGATATATTAGATTTTACATTCATCTACAGTATTTTAGTTTGGGTGACACATCTTTTTTTAGTACTTCAAAATTAGCCACATCATCATATTATTGCATTAGGACTCATAGCCACTTGTATAAATTCATCATTTGAGATTCCACTTGCATGGTGAGCAAGGTATAGTGGATTTCATTCATTCATTGTCATCACTTGGCTCATATTTACTGGTATATTTTACCTCACTTAGTTATCCATTCCTTGTTCACACCTTGACACATCTATTTTAGATCTTTGTAGTGTCACAGGTCAGAATGAATTCCAACTTCAAACAAAATGTTGGATGTACCCTCAAAGGTAAATATAATTAGGATCAATGGTTCATGGGCCTTAGGATAACTACAAATTTTAAGAACCTATGGTACAATAATCTGGATGCAAATTGCACACCACCCATAGATGTTGTTGCCCTATAAAAATTGTAGATATATGATGACCGAATTCATGTTGACATCCTACTTATCATAGAATATCACCTTCATAATTTTATTGATGAAGCCAAGCATGACACAACATGGTAAATTCTCAAAGTCTTCAAGAAAAAATTTGACACCAAATCTGACCTATAACTTTTTTATATTGTCCTCAATATGAATCAAATAAAGATGCAAAAAGGACACTCCAATCACCATCAACGTCCTTCACCCTATTAAACAAGTCATTGATAAAGACTTTAAAAATCAATGTATCACATGGTCTTTCCTCATTCAGTCATGTATTCACATTACAGACTACAAGAACTTGCTTTCTAGTTTATCAACTAGTGGAACCTTAAAAAATCTCAACTTTGAAACCTTAGCAAAAAATTTCATTGAAATTGAAAAAATATTTGACACAAACTTCACCAGTTTTAACCCTAGCAACTCAGCCTTTTAGGTGGATGAATATGTAAATTTTTCAAATAGTCAAGATAACAAAATTTGTGGTTGAGGACATGGTTAAAGAAAAGGTAAAGGACAAGGACAAGGTTATAACAATGGTCAACATGAACACTCATGACATCAAACTATTCAAGGACAAATAAAATAGCCTAGAACCTCTCAAGAATTTGGCAACTCAAATGTCATGTACAAACATTATAATAGAAAAGGGCACTATGCCACTGATTTTTAAACTACCACACACAAGATCAAGCAGTTCAGGGTTATGCATAAGGGGTTGGAATCGAAATGTACTTGTAAAAAAATGGTAAATATTAATTGAAATCAAGGTGAATCCTAAGCAAATCAAATCAATAATCTTCACACAAAATTTGAGGTATTTGAAGCCCTAAAAATTAAGGTCATATTTAGGGAAAATTTTACCTATTAAATCACCTTATAACTTCATAAAAACACCACCATTATATCAGGATCGAAAAGAGCTTTACAACGAGTACAAATATACCTATGTTTGGATATATTGTGGTGAATTGGTCCTAAGAAACAATTGATCCCAAAATTTTTAAATGAATGGGCCAACATCGAGGATCCTCATATTTGCCAATTTTAAAATTTGGAAATCCTAATATTCGCCCAATTTGTGAATATTTGCCATTGTGCATAACCTTGAAGCAGTTTCAAAAGCATAGTGAACATAATGTAAATGAAGATGACCCTGATCCAGATGTCTTTCAAAGTGCTCAATTTTTGCAAGCCCAGTTCATTAACACACAGACACCTATATCACCATATGTTGACCATACCAAAACATTCATTTAGGCACATTCAAGATATATTGGCTATGACATTTCTCATCCCACATCACAACCCATTGGATTTGCCCACAACATATCCTCCAATAATTTGTGGATCATGGATATTGGAGTGACCCAACACATGAATTTCAAAAAGGACTTCTTTAAAGAATTTAACTCAAAAGTACTTGGTGTAGTTCACATGGCTGACAAATCCTCTCAACTAGTTGAAGGAGCTATAACTATTCATTTGAAACTTCCTAGATTACTTGATTTTTAGCTACTTGATGTTCTCTACATCCCTACTATGAAGTAAAATATGTTATCACTATCCACACTCATCTACTATGGATTTTATTTGATTGTCACTTCCAAAGATAAAACTCTTTGAGTCATTCATCCACCCTCCAAAACAATGGTCATGACCAGTTTCTTAGATGGAAAACTCATCAGACTTGCTGACATCCTACTTTTGAAGTTTGCATTATTGAAGATGACATATCACTTAATGCCACCTTAACTCCTACAAAACTATTTTTTATGCATTATGGCATGCTCAAATGGGTTATGCCAAACTTGATCAATTTAGACAAATAGATTACACCATCAGGGGACTACCACATTTTTCTTCTAAACCCATCAAATGTGAAGCATGCATCATTGCCAAATCCTCTTGATAACCTTTTCCAAAGAGTAAGTGGAAGTACACAGAATAATTGGAGCTAGTTCACTTAGACATTTGTGGGCCAATGCCTATTCTCTCAAAGATAAAAGGTATTACATCACCTTCATAGATTACTTCTCAAAGAAGATATGGATTATATTTTTGGAGAAGTATAAAGCTTTTAAATTATTTAAATCATTAAAGGCTCACATAGAATGAGAATTAGGTTGTAGAATCAAGAAATTTAGGAGTGATAATAGTGGTAAGTACACCTCAAATAAATTCAAAGAGTACTTGTCCTCACATGGGATTAGGGCTACGCATAAGGGGTCGAACCTAAAATATACTTGTAAAAAATAGGTGAATTCATTTTGAAATTGCGATGAATCCTGGCCAACCTGACATCAAAGGCAATGGAAAATTATAAAAATAGTGACTTTGATAGTTTTTGATAGATTGGATCTGGTCTGATGCATAAATAAGTCTAGATCTAGTCTAATGCATAAATAGGTCCATATCTGACCTGATGCATAACTAGATTCAGATCAGGACTAATGCATAACTAGGTCTTGATTCGAATTGATGCATAACTAGTTTTGGGTTTGGTCTGATGCATAACTTAGCTTGGATCCAATCTGATACATAATAAGATCCAAGTGTTAGGTCTATCACATAATAAGGTCTAGGTGTCAGGTCTATTGCATAACTAGGTTAATATCCAAGGGCCAAATCTTATGCATAATAAGGCCTAAGTGTCATGTCTGATGCATAATAAGGCTTGGGTGTTAGGTTTGAAGCATAATAAGGTTCGAGGGTATGATTTGATGCATAATAAGGTTCAAGTGTCAGTTATGATGTATAATAAGTCTAATATCAGGTCTGATACATAATAAAGTTTGGGTATTACATCTGATGCATAATATGGTCCAAGATTGATTCTGATGCACAAATTTTTTTGGTATAGGGTCTGATGCAAAATATGGTTCAAAATTGGGCTTGATGCACAATACGGTCTATTGTTGACCACCTGCCATGTGTCACACAATTGATCATCCAAACTACATGTTTAATATAATTTTGCCATGTGTCGACTCCATCCATTCTATCTATAAAAGGGCATCAATATCATTTTTTGAGTTTATTTTTATGACTGCACTCAACCAGAGCAAACCATTACTGAGAAACCAAATTTTTCTATTTTTCTTATTTCCAAGTTTCCAAATTCTAGCAATGGCCACCTCTTCCATCCCTAATCCAAATTTCAAGAGCCCTTCTTGCACATTAATTTTAGATTTGTTAATTACCCTAGCTACAAACTCATTAAGGTTAGAAGATGTAGGTTTGTTAACCTTGGTGTCAATGCCACATTTTAAAACTAGTAAAATTCTCTTGCAACATATTATTAGTGGTTATGACATGACAAGGCCATGGTCAAAATGAAAATACAAAATAGAAATCTGGCGTTCATCATCACAATTGTAGACATTAACAGATTGACAAATCTTCCTTTCAGTGATTGTGCTCCAGTGTTAGTGAAGTGCCAACTCTCTGTAGAAGAGAAATGCTACCTAGATAAAACATACCAACTCAGTGCAAAATATTTGATAGGTATAATTTTTGTATCTTAGAATTTGTTAATGCTAAAAAATTCAAATTTGCAAATTGTTATCTAAATTTTCTTTTTGCAGCTTTCATCGCCAAGTCAAAAAGAGGGTTAACAATCATCGATGTTAAGAATGCAACTCTTAAGGCCATTATTGAGTTCTTCCAAGCAAGACTGATTTTTCTTG
The DNA here is from genome assembly GCA_028583015.1 of Wollemia nobilis. Lineage (NCBI taxonomy): Eukaryota > Viridiplantae > Streptophyta > Pinopsida > Araucariales > Araucariaceae > Wollemia > Wollemia nobilis. The sequence goes on along the minus strand of JAQPPZ010016946.1, from coordinate 17,242,587 downwards.
GAAGATTAAAAATTTCATTTTGGGCACTTTCATATGTTATTCGTTGTGAGCATCATGAGAGGTTCGATTGATGCACCTATATTGAAGATTGCATTAGGGTCAAGCTGCATGCAGTACAATTGCAAACCAGTACCACACAACCCATTATGGGCATTGTTAATTATAGTTTAGACTTTTTTTTTTTAATTTTTCATAATTTGCAAGATACTCCTACTCCTACTGTAGTGCGTGCAACACTATAAGCCATTGCCTTGACACCAGATAAATTTAAGGTAATCAATCCATATTTGAAAACTAAAAGCATTTCATATTTTAATACATTTTAATTTTTAAAATTTTATTTTCATCTAAATGCAAGGTAGGGCAACCACAATAAGGAGTAATCAAGATGCTGCCAATGGGAGTCATAGGCCAGAGCAAACTAGTGATTCTGAGGACACTAGATTAGAAATTTCACCATTACAGAGGGTACCAAAATGTTCGAGGTAAGCTCCTTCACTTGGTGGATCTCGTATGCCTAGGTATGCATAAAATGTGCATGTTGAATCTTATGTGGCCACACCCTCCCCCATCAGTGCACAAATTCAATAGATTTCATCATCTTCATGTAAAATAATGTGTATTTACTTTGAATTAATTATTATGTTGTTTTCTATTTAATTTTTATAATAATTTAAAAAAAACTTTTTTATGTTTTCAACCACCTCTCAAAGAAAAACTACGAGAATGAGATGCCATATGGCACCACCACTTCCACCATAGCTACCGCTTCCACCACAACAACAACACCAACAACAAAAACAACAACAATAATAGCACCAACAACAATAGCATCCATGTTCACAACAATGATAGGCACAAACACAACCTAGCCCTACATAGATGAGAGACAAAATGTGGGTTGGAAAACAACTTTTTTTACAGAGATCGTAGTCAACTCGAAGTTCTAGGTCTGGGTTCTCATATTTTACATTTTATGCTTATTCACAGGCACTAAAAGTTTCTTCTATTGGGTTGGATAATATCCAACTTGATGATGATTTTTTGTTGCAGGGAAACACTTTAGGTTTTAAAGCAATATATGTCCTTTAAGATCCACTAGATGAAGCACAACAACAACAAACCCCTGCACCTTATCATAGATCATTCTCAGCTCCGAAAGGATTGACCCTCATCCTTAAAAAAATGATGACATTGTTAATTTTGAAGAAAATGTTTTAATGGTTGAAAGGATGAAAGCAACAATGAAACATATTGTCCTTCAAGATTTGCAAGAAATGAAGGATTAGGAATATCGGGCCAAGGTTCTAATAAAGCAAATAATTGCTTGATATAAGAATTATGTAAAAAGAGATTCTATCTATTCTTTTGTTCAATATGAATCAGAAAAGCTTAGTGGCCTACTGAGTCAGGCCACAAAAGGAATAGTAAATTCTAAAATTGTTTATGATGATGATGTTTTAAATTTTGTTGTCAGTATATTAGAGAATATTAATGCTAAATCCCAAGCTTATTATAACCAATGGGTATTATAAATAAAAAGATACAATTGTTGAGTCTTCTAAGGATGTGGCTAATGTAAGAAAACATTTTTATTTTTCATTTTGCTTTTGCACTTTATTTTTCATATTTCAATTTTCTTTAAAACAAGTAACAATTTTTTATATAGCTATTTTGAATGATTTACCATTTTCTTTTTTGTAGTCAAAATTTGAAAACACAAAAATGCATTTTAACAGCATGCAAGTCAATATCAATGCGACAAAAACTTTTTTTCATAATATAATGGAAATGAAGAAAAAAATGCAATTAAAAGTGGTAGATAATAATCGTTTGAGAAAATATATCAAGGAGAAGCTCCAAGAAGATCTGAACGTCATACTACAACACAAAAAAAAAAAAAAAACTTCCAACAATACTCGAAGATCCAAACAAGCAAGAAAGTGAATTATTGGGAAGTATTATGAAAGGTCAAGGAAATATAGTCAGACTTGGTGCACTACTGAAATAAGGAGCTAAGCAAGGAGATAAAGGAAAAGAAGCCATTGTTGCAAGTGAAACTGATGTAGCTATACCAAAATAAGATATTTTACAATGTTAAAATATTTTGAAGTTGACTGTAGTCAACGATTTTGTACAATGTAATATATTTTCAATCATATTAAAGTAAACTATATTTTCTAATTTTTTGTCTTCAATCATTCAAAGGTTGTATGCATTTATAATTTTGTGTTGCTTTTCTAGTATTATAGTCAATATTATTTACTATCTAGTATTAGTAAACGAATATTACTTTCTAGTATCAATGCATCAAAAGAATATTTTTGTTGATTATAATTGATACATTAACAATACAATACCAATACTATGATATAAAATAAAAGACAACAATTTATTAAGGCAGTTCAAACAGTATGATAATAAAAATTCAATTTTTAAAAGCATAATGTGATATAAAACGTACAATTTTTATAAGCATAATGTGAAAAAGTAATTTTTTGAAATCTTGTACATCTGAAACAATATTGTGAAATCTAGAATGAACAGTTGTGAAATATGGAATGAACAGTTCTCAACTTGTGAAACAACATTGTAAAATCTGTAATGAACAAATGTTGTAAAATCTAATAACAAAGAAAGTCAAAAGTTACATTGTTGTGAAACACTAGAAAAATCAGAATTCAAGTAGTTGAAACGAACATATTTCAACTTATCCAGAATCAATATGTGAAGACACCATTTTATCACTAAAAGCATCATTATCCTCCTTATCGGTTGTATTCGTAATTCCTATTTTTTTTGTAATTGAATTCCAGTATGCTAATGCTCTGTCATATGGAAATTTGTCCAGCTGATATGATGACACAAATTCTTAAACAATTTTCTAGATTTTTGTCTAGCCTATTACGGAGCTTAGATTTAACAAAATATAGTGCACTAATATTCCACATATCCCAAAATTATTGTTTGACATAATTCATATAAACAAAAGTATTCAATAATCGTATCTTGTAAGATACTACTTGGATACAACTTTTGCCACAAACGTGCAATGGAACCAGTTTCATTGATATTACTCAAAATTGACGCTTGATGAACCATTGTTCTTCCAAAATGCTGTGATTGTTGTCTTAAAAGATCTTTGTTGAGTATACCTTTTATTTCAACACCATTGACTTCCACACTTTTATTGAGATGCTCAATAAGGTTGCCCATATATTTAATAAACAACTCTTTTGTAGATTTTTGATCATTGCAAGAATTCCAAAATAAAGGGTTAACAACACCCATGGCCTCAAGAAACTCATGTCTTTGAAACCGATATCTTATCTCTTTTGTCATTGATTTTGCTATGTTGAACAATTTTTTTTTGGTATTGTGTAAAACAACTATGTACCTATTGTATGTTACACAAACTCTTTCAACATTTCCAGTAACTACACTTGAATGCATTTCATAACAATATAAAGGTATCATATTTTCATAAAAATTAATACAAATATTATTGTTAATTTCAAACTTCAAAAAACTATTTGCATCTTTCGCGTTTGTCAATGTTTTCCAGATTTCAAATAAGGGATCTAAAAAATCTGGTTCGAACACATATAATCTATCAATAATCACACATATTTGCTTTCTCATCCTCATGAAATCAATGATATAGATTGATCTCTCTTGTGCAAGTTTATTCAATCTATTCATTTCTTTAACATTGGAAGAATACGAAATAATGTTAAAAGAGTTTCCAAGTTAGTCAAACGAAACACCATATCATTTGCCTTATCATTTTTTGTACTATTTTCATACATAATGTTGGAAATTTTGAGTTAGTTGTGTTGTCATTGATGTCAAGAGTCAGTGCTAGGAAACAGTGTTGGACTTGACAAAAGAAGGGTTAAAATGTTTATATTTTAAGCCCAAGAGATTTTGTTTAAGAGCTCCACATGATTGGTCAAAAGGATGGTTAAATACCCTAAAGCAAATGCCTAAAGGAAATAATATTATAATATTATATGCGGTCATAAAAGGTCTAAGGGTGAAAGAGAAAAATACCTAGGCCCAATGGAAATAATATTATAATATTTCTATTATAATATTAAATATTTAATTAAAGCCTAAAGTAATTTATAAATAATTTATAATACCCAAAGTTGGGTTGGGTGCAAAGTTTAAATTAAATTTTATTTTCCCTCACCGACATTGGAGGATAAAAGCATATGGTATAAATACCACATCATTTATTTCAAAATGCTAAGTATCTAAATATCATGTTCATGCGATTTGTGAAAGGGAATGCGAATAATTTATGAGCAAACAAAGACAAAGATATTTTAATTTTTAATTGCACCTAAAATATGTGGAGTACAAGAGGACCAAGGTGGAAATATTGAATACCAACCAATCGGTTGGGCTAGCAGTAAGTTTGTGATGCAGGAGCATTCGGCGACAGTAGGGCAATCTTGCATCATCCAAATTTTTTCCAGTTTTTACTAAGTATTTTGCATCTTGGTTTATTTATTTTCAGTTTGGAAGAAGTTTTGTAAAGCAATTTTCAGTTTGGGGAAGGTTTTGTTAAGCAAGGGAGTGGGGTCGCGAAATCGTGACCTCCGAAAGCTGCAATGTAACTTTGTTAAGTTTCGTCGTGATATCGCGACGTCGTGATATCGTGACAACATTTTAAATGCTGAGGCAAGGGGCCACAGTCGTCACGATATCGCGACGGTATTGTGGAGCAAGGCAAAAGGGGGGAGTGCCATCGCGATATCGCGACGGGTCACGATATTGCGACCTGTCGCGATATCATGGCCAGTTAAAGGCCAACACATGGCTTGTCATCCGAATAGCCACAAGAGTTGAAGAAAGAGAGCAGGGCAAGACCAAAGGGGGAGTGCCGTCGCGATATCGCGATGGGTCGCGATATCGTGACCTATCGTGATATCACGGCCAGTTAAAGGCCAACATGTGGCGTGTCATTGATAGCTGCAAAAGTTAACAAAGGTTAGAGAGCAAGGCAAAGGCAAAGGGGAGGGGGTCGTGAAATCATGACCCCAAAGGGCTTCAGTGAAGAAGAGGCGCATTTGATCACGATTTCATGACCTGTCGCGATATCGCGGCCAGGAGAAGACAAGGCCAAAGGTGAATAAGCGAACGGCAGGGCAAGGCCAAATTTGACACGTGGACAACCACGTGTAGCATGACAATTGTGAAGGACACGTGTTTCAAATATATTGCGACAAGGAGAAGGCATGGCCAGATTTACACGCGGTCGGCTACATGTATAAAAACTAAGATGAGGGTCACGTAAATTGTTAAGGGAGGTGTCGGCCGTGCATTTCTTTCTTATTATTATTTTTGGCATTATAGCATTTACAGGTGATGGCTTTATGGAGGGGACAACAGTGCAGAGGATAGTCAGAACAAAGTGGCCGGTGCAGGTTAAGGGAGGCCATCAATGCAAGCATCATGGTGGATCGGGCAGTTGCCCATTTATGGCAAAAAATTTGAAAAACTCGACCGGAGGGAAAACGAACTGGAGGTTTTGTTAGGCGGGGCATTAATTTCCGGGAGGACCGAGGCCTCGATAAAAACTCGAGAAAAATGTAAAGGAAGGATGGTGAGTTCGGGATTGGGGGGAGAAGTTCTATGCCTGGAAATGGTGCTGTAAAACTGTATTAAGCAATTTCTTGGAAAATTAATGTAAAGTTTGTTGTGTGAATCTCGGCTTGCCATCAAGTGGTATCAGAGCGAGAGCTCCTGAGCGTGTAACAGATCGTCGAAAGAGAGGCAGTTACACCAGGATCTATGGAAGGATTCATAAGGGAAGAAAGAAAAATGCCTCCATGAAGAAATCATGGTGGAGTAGGAAATGTGGTGTCGATCGAAGACTTTCGAGCCTTGCAGAGACAAGTTCAAGCCCTGCAAGAAGAGTTACGTAGAAGGCACGAGCCCGGAAGGGATGAGGGAGGTGAAGACGAAGTTGAAGAAGAAGACCAATCTGAGGAAGAGGAAGAGGTTGTGGATCCTGCACAAGCCTGGTTGTACAAGGCCATCTCTCAGATTGGAAAGCAACCAAAAATGGAGGTTTCTACATACTCGAGAAACCTGAATCCAGAAGAGGTGATTGATTGGATAAATGATTTAGAAGAATATTTCGAATATGAGGAGGTTGAAGACCCCAATCGGGTCAGATTTGCTAAGACCAAGTTGAAAGGTCATGCCAGCATTTGGTGGAGGGGAATACAGTTGGAGAGGAACAAAAGAGGGAAGGAGAGAATAACAAGATGGGATAGAATGGTGGAAAAACTAAAAAGACAGTTTATTCTGACAGATTACGAGTTGGATCTGCTAAGAAAGATGCAGAGCTTGAGATAGACAAACAAAACTGTCCAAGAATACACCGAGGAGTTTTACAAGATCTCTATTAGAACTGGGCATTTAGAGGCAAACAAAGAAAAGGTAGCCCGTTATATCAATGGGTTGAGACTCGGTATCCAGGAAGAGATGAGCCTAGTTCGGGTAAGCACCATTGAGGATGCTTACCAAGTTGCCTTAAAGGTGGAAGAAAAACTGAATAGGCGGTTTGAAGGCAAGCAAAGAGGAAGGGGCCGTGGTGGAAGAACTGGTGGGAGAACCAGTGGAGAAAAATATAAAGACCCAAAGAAGACTAGTGAAGCCAGTAGTAACCAGGATCAAAGGGAAGAGGATGTTTATCAGCTCCGAGATCAAAACAGCTACCCAAGAGGACGGGGTGGATCTGGACGAGGGTTTGGAAGAGGAGTATTTCGTGGGACATGTTTCCACTATGGTGAAGAAGGACATCGGGCATTTGAGTGTCCACAACATCGAGAAAGGATGAACAAGAGGCCTGAGGGTCCAGCCAGGGCTGCTGTGGCAGAGGAAGATGTTGAGTCTGAACATTCTGAAGAAGCGGAGAGAGGGGAAGCAATGATCGTAAGAAGAGTCCTATTGAATGAGGAGAAGGACAGAGATCAGAGAAGAAGTTTATTCCGCACAAGGTGTAAATGCACGGGCAAGGTTTGCAATATTATTATTGACAATGGTAGCACGGATAACTTGGTTTCAGAAGAAATGGTTACCAAGTTACAATTAGAGAGGAAGAAGCACCCGCATCCATATCGGGTCGCATGGTTACAGAAGGACCATAGGGCCTTGGTCAATGAGCAGTGCTCCGTTAAATTTAATATTGGAAATTATTGTGATGAAGTCCTGTGCGACATCCTACCTATGGATGCTTGCCATATGTTGCTGGGGAGGCCTTGGCAGTTCGATCGGAGTGCAGTGCATGACGGCCGTGCCAACACCTACTCATTAACAAAGAATGGTGTACGCCATAAGCTGAAACCCGTGAAGGAGGCGGATGAAAAGGTATGTAACAGCTCCAAAATCTGTTTAGTTGAAGGGAGAAAGTTTCTGGATGGTTTGAAGCATGAACATTTATGTTATGCAATAATTCCTAGAGTTAGGGAGAAAGAATGCCAAGATACCCCAACAGAAGTCCTAGATCTGCTAGAGGAATTTCCAGATATTGTGTCTGATAATGTGCCTGAGGGTTTACCCCCAGTAAGGAAAATCAGCCACCATATAGATTTGGTGCCAGGATCGAGCTTGCCAAATAAAGCTGCACACAGAATGATGCCTGTAGAGACTAAGGAGTTAAACAAGCAGGTCCAGGAATTATTGGAGAAGGGATTGATTCGGGAAAGTTTGAGCCCATGCATAGTACCCGTAGTGTTGGTGCCAAAGAAGGATGGGGAATGGAGAATGTGTATAGATTCACGGGCCATCAACAAGATCACTATCAAATACAGATTCCCATTGCCAAGGATGGATGATATCATGGACTGTTTGAGTGGAGCTGAGTATTTCACGAAGATTGACCTGAAAAGTGGATATCATCAGATCCGTATCCAAGAAGGAGATGAATGGAAGACAGCCTTCAAGACAAGAGAGGGCTTGTATGAGTGGTTGGTCATGCCATTTGGGCTGTCCAATGCACCGAGTACCTTCATGCGGCTGATGAATGAAGTACTGAAAGAGTTTCTGGGAAAGTTTGTCATTGTTTATTTAGATGATATATTAATTTTCAGCAGAACCCTGGAGGAACACCTGATGCATATCAGGAGGGTTTTTGAAAAGCTGCGAGAGGAGCAGTTATTAATAAATCTGAAAAAGTGTAATTTTGTCAAGAAAGGGTTAGTATACCTAGGGTTTATAATCTCTGCAGAAGGTCTGAAAATGGACCCAAAGAAGGTGAGAGCCATCATCGAATGGCCTACCCCAAGAAGCACAACAGAAGTAAGATCATTTCATGGTCTAGCCAGCTTTTACAGGAAGTTCATAAAGAACTTCAGCAGCATTTGTGCACCTCTCACGAAAACAATGAGAGGGGATAAAAAGGAGTTCAAGTGGACATTAGGGGCTGAGAAGAGCTTTGATGCATTAAAGAAAAAGGTCACAGAATAGCCTGTTTTGGCACTCCCAGACTTTAACAAGGTATTTCAGGTGGACTGTGATGCCAGTGGCAGTGCAATAGGGGCTGTACTGAGTCAGGAAGGCAGACCTGTTGCTTATTTTAGTGAGAAGTTAAACGATGCTCGAAAAAAGTATTCCATTTATGACCAAGAATTTTATGCTATTGTTCAAGCTCTGAAGAAGTGGAGACATTATTTATTGCCAAAGGAGTTTGTTCTATTTACTGATCATCAGGCTTTACAATATATTAACAGTCAAACAAAACTGAATCAAAGGCACATGAAGTGGGTGGAGTTCCTCCAAAGCTATACCTTTGTGCTGAAGCACAGAAGTGGGAAATCCAATAGAGTTGTAGATGCCTTAAGTAGAAGGCAGAATTTACTGACTAAAATGACAGTGGAAGTAGTGGGGTTTGAAGAACTGAAGGGTCTGTACCCTGAAGATCCAGATTTTGCAGAAGCCTGGACGGCTTGCTTGACACCTGTTACTGAGGACAGGACAAGATGGTTGGATTTTCTAATCCAAGATGGAATGTTGTTCAGGGGAAGTAAGTTATGCATTCCAAGGAGTTCCATGCGGGAAAACTTAATCAAGGAGAAACACAGCGGGGGACTGGCTGGGCATTTTGGTCGGGATAAGACCATTGCCCTGGTGGAGGAAAATTACTACTGACCGCAACTTCAACAAGATGTGCGGAAGTTTGTGCAAGGTTGTAGAATATGCCAGATGGCAAAAGGTGTAAGGCAAAACACAGGATTATACCAGCCATTACCTGTGCCAGAGAGGCCATGGGAGGACATAAGCATGGATTTTATTCTTGGATTGCCGAAGACGCAGAGGGGAAATGACTCTGTATTTGTGGTGGTTGACCGATTCTCCAAAATGGCACATTTTATTCCCTGCCAGAAGACGAGTGATGCAGTTCACATTGTAGGGTTATTCTTCAAGGAAGTGGTACGACTTCACGGTCTACCAAGAAGCATAGTTTCTGACAGAGATACAAAGTTTGTTGGGTATTTCTAGAGAACTTTGTGGAAGAAGTTGAAGACAGATCTGAAATTCAGTTCTGCATACCACCCACAGACTGACGGACGGACAAGAGGTGGTGAATAGAAGCCTGGGTAATTTGTTGAGATGCTTGATAGCAGATCAACCCAAGGGATGGGATTTAGTTTTACCGCAGGAAGAATTTGCGTATAATAGTTCAGTCAATAAGAGCACAAATAAATCTCCATTCCAGATAATATATGGGAACAACTCGAGAAATGTGTCTGAACTAAGAAAGTTGGGCAAGAGAGAAAAGTGTAGTGCCAAGGCAGAAGAATTTGCGGAACATATGAAAAGTCTGCATGAAGGAGTAAGGAAACAAATTATTAAAATGAATACTCAATATAAGACAAGGGCAGACCAGAAGCGACGGTTCAAGGAGTTCAAAGTAGGAGATGAGGTCATGGTGCATCTCAGGAAGGAGATATTTCCTGCCAAGACTTATAACAAATTGAAGATGAAGAAGTTTGGGCCATGCAGAATACTGGGAAAACGAGAGTCAAGGAATGCATATGAAGTGGAATTGCCAAGTTGGCTTGATATTTCACCTATTTTTAATATTTCAGATCTAGTAGAATATCATGAGGGAGAGAGTACAGAGGTACCAAGTGCAGAATTATGGCAAATTCCAGCATCTACTCCAACCACAGATGAGGTCGAGGAAATATTGGACACTCGTGAAGGCAGAAGCACCAGAAACAAATAATATTCTGAGTATTTGATAAAGTGGAAGGGTAGACCTGTTGAAGATGCAACCTGGTTGTCGAAAGCGGAGGTTGACCGCCTGGGTCTTCCCCTAACAAAACATAAGTGAGGATCACTTTTATTTTACCCCGGGTGTCTAATGCAGGAGCATCCGACGACAGTAGGGCAATCTTGCATCATCCAAAATTTTTCTAGTTTTTACTAAGTATTTTGCATCTTGGTTTATTTATTTTTAGTTTGGAAGAAGTTTTGTAAAGCAATTTTCAGTTTGGGGAAGGTTTTGTTAAGCAAGGGAGTGGGGTCGCGAAATCATGACCTCCAAAAGCTACAATGTAACTTTGTTAAGTTTCGTAACGATATCGTGACAATATTTTAAATGCTGAGGCAAGGGGCCACAGTCGTCGCGATATTGTGACGGTATTGTGGAGCAAGGCAAAAGGGGGGAGTGCTGTCGCGATATCGCGACGGGTCACGATATCACGACCTGTCGTGATATCGCGATGGGTCACGATATCATGACCTGTCGTGATATCGCGGCCAGTTAAAGGCCGACATGTGGCTTGTCATCTGAATAGCCACAGGAGTTGAAGAAAGATAGAGAGCAGGGCAAGACCAAAGGGGATGGTGCCATCACGATATCGCGATGGGTCACGATATCGCGACTTGTCGCGATATTGCGGCCAGTTAAAGGCCGACACGTGGCGTGTCATTGATAGCTACAAAAGTTAACAGAGGTTAGAGAGCAAGGTGAAGGCAAAGGGGAGGGGGTCATGAAATTGTGACATGTCATGATTTTGCGACATGTCATGAAATTGCGACCCCAAAGGGCTTTAGTGAAGAAGAGGCGCATTTGGTCATGATATCGCGACATGTCGCAATTTTGTGACCTGTCACGATATCGCGGCCAGGTGAAGACAAGGCCAAAGGTGAATAAGCGAACGGCCGGGCAAGGCCAAATTTGACACGTGGACAGCCACGTGTATCATGACAGTTGTGAAGGGCATGTGTACCAAATATATTGCGACAAGGAGAAGGCATGGCCAGATTTACATGTGGTCGGCTACGTGTATGGAAACAAAGATGAGGGTCACGTAAATTGTTAAGGGAGGTGTCGGCCGTGCATTTCTTTCTTATTATTATTTTTGGCATTATAGCATTTACAGGTGATGGCTTTATGGAGGGGACAACAGTGCAGAGGACAGTCAGAACAAAGTGGTCGGTGCAGGTTAAGGGAGGCCATCAATACAAGCGTCATGGTGGATCGGGCAGTTGCCCATTTATGGCAGAAAATTTGAAAAACTCGACCGGAGGGAAAATGAACTGTAGGTTTTGTTAGGCGAGGCATTAATTGTCAGGAGGACCAAGGCCTCGATAAAAACTCAAGAAAAATGTAAAGGAAGGATGGTGAGTTCGGGATTGAGGGGGAAAGCTGTAGGCCTGGAAATGGTACTGTAAAAATTGTATTAAGCAATTTATTGGAAAATTAATGTGAAGTTTGTTGTGTGAATCCCGGCTTGCCATCAATTTGAGGTGTGTAAGGTATTGGGAACATAGAGGTGTTGTTCGAGTCTTGGCGGTGATGTAGGAACAAAGCCTTTTGGATTTGGCATGGGGGAGGAAGAGACAAAGTGCTCAAGGTGCTTTTGCCTCCCATGTGAGCACTTAGCTCACGCGATAGGGTAGCCACGACTAAGGCATAGGTGGCGCTTTGACCAGGGATCGAGTCCCACCGAGGAGCGCATTGAGGTATTTAATTTTTGTGCATGGTATATGGTCTATGGTCTATGATTGTTGGTGGCGCTTAGTTGAAGCGCATGATTTAATTTTTGCATTGTGGGTATGATATGAGCACGTGGTGTATTTGATTTAGTGAGTGCCTAAGGAGTTAAAAGGAGGGTAAGGTAAATTATTTTTTACCTTAAACAAAAAGTGATAAATAGTTTTATTGAAGGTTAAAAGTAAATTGCATTATTTTATAAAGTCAATTATTTTGAAAATGCAATTTTAAGTAGGGAGACATAAGTAGGATTTTGGATTACCTCATGCATTAAATTTTTGAAAGGGGTTATAGTGAAACTGAATGATTGAAATATTTATTTGATAAGTTTGGAGATAATAAGGTGTATTTGAGTCTTATTAATTTTGTAATGGTGAATTAATATTGAGGGAATATTTGAGTGAATATTTTTGCTATCTAACCATTGAGATTGGCAAAGAGGTTGATTGTGATTGAGACAGGTTTTGAGGTCAAAACTCCATCAAACAAAAGGTATGGGCATATCATCCTTGTGAGTGAAATTTTGATTGGTTGGATGTTGTGAATGCTAAGTTGGAGTGAAAAGGTTTGTTTGATAAGCATTGTTGAGTAAACTTTCATGTGCATGATTGGTGAATGTTTGTGAGAACATTTGAGTGAGAAATTGAGAACTATCTTGAACTAGGGTTTGTGAAATATCATGAGTATCATTATTATGTGAGATTGTTTGATAAGCATTGTTGGAAATATTTGAGTAAACCTTCATGTGCATGATTAGGGTTTGTGAAAAGATCATGAGTATCATTGTTATGTGAATGTGGAATCATCTTGAGTCAAGGATTGAGATTCATAGTGTGAGTTGTTGGAAGTGTAGTGAAACACTTGTTTAGGGTTTGTAAGCAAGTTGTGTTTCATTGAGTGATTGGTTGAGTGGAGTTGATTGAGCATAATTGATTGGAAGTGTTGGAGTGATAGTTCAAGTTCTGTGAAACAAATTGTTCTTTATTCTTAATTGATTTGAAAAGAGTTTGGAAGTGATTGAGTGTTTGTGAGTGTGAAACATATTGAGTCTCTAAAAATTCTCTATATGCTTCTATGGTTTAACAAGATTTTGAGTGAAACTTGTTAGTGTGATTGAAGAGGTTTTCTATGAGAGATTGAGTTGAGTTTTATATGCAAGTTAGCAATTGATTTGAACAAGCTTTTGTGAAAGCTAGTGAGCAGATTTGAGTAAGTCCTAGAGTGGACTTAAGGACAGATTTGTGTGAGATTTTGTGGAAGCTTACAAGTAGATTTGAGACAAGTCTTGGTGAAGACTTGTTGTGCATATTTGAGATAGAGATTGAGTAGATTTGTGCTAGATCGATGGATAGTGTTTAGTGCAGATTTGACAGGGTAGAGGATAATGTTCAGTACAGATATGAGATAGAGATAGAACATAGTAAGAGTAGACTTTGGAGGTGATAGAGTAGAGGATAGTAGTCTCTAGTGGATAGAGATCCATTAGCTAGGGCAGTGAGGATAGAGGTCTTCTGAGTGAGGATAGGGGTCTTCAGTGGAGAGAGATCCACAAGCCAGTGTAGTGGAGGTAGTAGTCTTCTAAGAGGATCACCAGCCAGAGTAGAGGAGAAAGAGTTCTCTCGTGGATAGAGATCCACAAACTTGATTAGGGGATTGGTGTCTCCTTTGGATAGAGGTCCATAAACATTGTAATAGGGAAAGGATTCCCAAGAGAATTTATTGAGAAAATTTTATAAGGAATATTTTCTTCGTGGAGTAGCCCACATTGGGTGAACCACGTTAAATCATGTCTCTCATGTGTGTGATGCTTTGTGTAATGTTTACTACTTTAATATTGTTGATGTTATCATATGGATTGAAAAGAAAAAAGTTTTATCTTATACTGTTCACCCCCTCTCAGTATAAGCACATGTTCTTCAATTGGTATCCGAGTGGGTCTCTCCGTGAAAAGACTAACAACTTGGAGGAAGATCCATCGAAACACACATGACTTTAGAGAGTGAAGAAGAGACCATGTTTGACATAAAAGAGGAATTCTTTTCTGCTCTCAGGAACCTTGAAAAGGTTAGAAATAAGAACTCAAGTTTGAAGGATAAAATTCAAGAGGATGAAGAAGAAAGGATAGAACTTCTACAGAGTCTCACAGAACTCAAGATAAAGGTAGAAGAGGGAAATAAAATTGAACAAGATATGATAGATCTGTTAAAAGCAAGGGAAACAGAGTGTGAAATATTGGAAGCAAAAATTGTTTCTCTAAGGAATGAAGTTGAAAAGACCAAGTTACAACAAGATATAAAGTTAGGGAAATAGAAATAGGAGTCAAGATTTCATGAGGTAGAGACATCAAACAAAGATAAGCTCATGACTCATACTCTAGAAAGAAAATACATAAGAAAAGAAGAAGGCAAAGAAGAACCATGGACAAGAGTTAATCACAACAAAAGGAGAAGCACTCGACCATATTTTCCAAGGCATTCAAATAGGTTACATAATATCTTCCATGGCTATTGCTTTTCATGTAACAAATATGGTCATAGAGTTGTACATTGCACTGGTTATGTTAAAAAGGATGTTAATAGAAATTTCAATTCTTTTGCACCTCTTATGAATAGTGATGTCATATGTTATAAATGCAATAATTTTTTGGACAAGGCTAAATGGTGCAAAATGGTATTTCCTAAGTCAAGTAAAAAGAATACAACATCAACAAGTAGGAAAGAGAGAAAAGGGCATGAGAAAGCTAGATCAATGTTAGTACAAACAACTCTTCATGTTCAGGATAAGGGAAAACAATGGTTTCTTGATAGTGGATGTTCTAGTCACATGACAGGAGATAAAAGTAAATTTCTTGTACTCAAAGAAACTGATGGAGGATCAGTAAGATTTGGTGATAATGGATCAGAAAAAATTTATGGGAAAGGAACTCTGAGTTTAGATAATGGGAAAACAAAAATAGAGAATGTATTATATGTCAAAGGGTTGAGGCACAATCTATTAAGTGTGAGCCAACTTTGTGATCAAGGGCACATGGTTACTTTTCATCCAAGTAGGTGTGAGATTAGGAAGTCTAAAACTGGAAAACTTATTGCAAATGCAAATAGAACTACAAACAACCTCTACATGTTAAGTGAGATTAAAGGGGAAAAGTGTTTTCTATCACAAGAAGATGAGAGTTGGTTGTGGCATAGAAGAATGGGTCATTTGAACTTTGACAACATAGTAAACATAAGCAAAAAGTAGGTTGTCAGGGATTTACCAAAGCTAAAAATGCCACAAAACACAATTTTTTCATAATGTCAGTACGGGAAGCAAACTAGAACAAGTTTCAAGTCAAAAGGATTTATGTCATCTGAGCCATTGAGGCTAGTGCACACTGACCTATGTGGTCCTACAAGGACAAAGAGTTTACAAGGTGAAAGTTACTTTATACTATTTATAGATGATTATTCTAGAATGATTTGGGTAGCTTTCCTGAAAGAAAAATCAGAAGCTCTTGAAAATTTTAAAGCTTTTAAAGAGTTAGTGGAAAATGAAATAGGTAAAAGGATTAAGAGTTTAAGATCAGATAGAGGAGGAGAATTTACCTCAAATGAATTTGTAGACTTTTGTGAACAACATGGGATCAAAAGAGAATATTCAACAACAAGAACTCCTCAACAAAATGGGGTAGTTGAAAGGAAAAATAGGATAGTTGAGAATATGGCTAGAGCTATGTTAAATGAGTCTAATATTTCAGATGGTTTTTGGAAAGAGGTAGTACATACAACAACATATATCATCAATAGGGCTCAAATAAGAGTGAACCATCACAAGACTCCATATGAGCTTTGGAAGGGAAGACCAACCACTGTGAAATACTTCAAAAATTTTGGAAGCAAGTGTTACATAATATGGGAAGAGAAAAACTTGGGCAAGTTTGACCCAAGATGTGATGAGGGTATTTTTCTTGGTTATTCTACTAAGAGCAAAGCCTATAGATGCTATAACAAAAGGACACATACTATTATAGAAAGTATAAATGTAATAGTTGATGAGAAGATAGGATCAAAAGAACCAGTTCAAGAAATTGTGTATCAAGAAGATGAAAGTTGTCAAGAAGAGTTATGTGAAGAATCAGAGGAAGAAGATGAAACACAAAGACCATTTCCTAAGACTCCATCCAGGTATGTACATAAAAAATCATCCAAGGGATAAAATCATTGGGAATCCAGATGAGAGACATACAAGGAGAAGGATAATAGCATCAAATCAACAAGCAAATTTCTCTTTGTTATCTAAAGTTGAGCCAAAATATTTCAATGAGGTAAGTGAAGATGACTTTTGGATTAAGGCAATGAATGAGGAACTAGATCAAATAGAGAAGAGTAAGACTTGGGAACTTGTCCCATGACCAAAGGACAAGAATGTGATTGGCACTAAATGGGTATTCAGAAACAAGTTAAATGAATATGGTCAGGTAGTCATAAATAAAGCAAGATTAGTATGCAAAGGTTATGCACAGGTAGAGGGAATTGACTTTGATGAGACATTTGCTCCAGTTGCATGACTTGAAGCTATCATAATGTTCTTAGCCTTTTCAAGTTTCAAAAACTTCAAAGTATATCAGATGGATGTTAAATCAGCCTTTCTAAATGGTGTTCTAGAAGAAGAGGTTTACATTGAGCAGCCAGAAGGATTCAACTTGACTGATAAACCAGACTATGTATGCAGATTGAAGAAAGCACTTTATGGACTAAAGCAAGCTCCTAGAGCTTGGTACTCAAGATTGGATAAATACCTACAGGAACAGGGTTTCAGGAAAGGAATAGTGGATAGTAACTTATACATCAAAAATGAAGGGAATGAATTACTAATTGTGGTTGTTTATGTGGATGATATTATTTTTGGAGGCAACAATGATAAGATGTGTCAAAAATTTGCAAAGAGCATGCAGAATGAATTTGAGATGTCAATGCTTGGTGAGTTGTCCTTCTTTCTTGGACTTCAGATTTCACAATCAGAGAAAGGAGTATTTCTTTCTCAAACCAAGTATATAAAAGATATGCTAAAGAAATTCAAGCTAGAAGATTGTAAACTAGTAAGTACCCCCATGGTTACAGGATGCAAGTTAAGTAAAGATGATGAATCTCCAGAGGTAAATAAGAAATTATACAGATCTATGATTGGCAGCTTATTATATGTCACAACTACAAGACTAGATATCATGCAGATAATGGGACTAGTGGCAAGGTTTCAAGCAACACCCAAGGAGACACATGTAGTAGCAGTAAAGAGGATTCTCGGGTATCTAAAAGGGACTATGGATTTTGGGCTCTGGTATCCCAAAAGTGACAGTTTCACTCTCACGACTTATACAGATGCAGATTGGGCTGGCAACATTGATGACAAAAAAAGCACAAGTGGAGGAGCATTCTTTCTTGGAGACTTTTTAGTCTCTTGGCTAAGTAAGAAATAGGCATCAATATCCTTATCCATAGTAGAGGCAGAGTATATTGTAGCAGTTGCTTGTTGTACACAGGTATTATGGATGAAGCGAACTCTAGAGGACTTCAAGATAAAGCATGATCACCCTATTTCCATATTGTGTGATAATACAAGTGCTATAAATATCTCAAAGAATCTAGTGATGCACTCTAGGACAAAGCACATTCCGATCAAGTATCATTTTCTGAGAGAACATGTGATAGATAAGCAATTCAGGTTGGAATATGTTACTACAAAGGAGCAGATTGTGGATATTTTTACTAAGCCACTTTCGAAAGAGACTTTTGAGTATCTTTGAGGAAATTTGGGAGTAGTTCTACTCCCACCCCAAAATTAACCACCTCAAGAGAGGAGGTGGGGGAGGGGCTAAGCTAAGAGTCTCATTCTTAGCCCCAAGCCCCAAAGGTGGCCCTTTGCCATTGATGTCAAAGGGGGAGAGATTTGAGTTAGGGGGAGAGCATTCAGTCAGGGGAGTAGTTTCAGTAGTATTGGAAAAAGGAAAATGAATGGTTACAAAAAAAGGGGTTGCCATCAATGACAAAGGGGGAGATTGTTGGAAATTTTGAGTTAGTTGTGTTGTCATTGATGTCAAGAGTCAGTGTCAGGAAATAGTGTAGGACTTGGAAAAATAAGGGTTAAAATATTTATATTTTAAGCCCAAGAGATTTGGTTTAAGAGCTCCACATGATTGGTCAAAAGGACGGTTAAATACCCTGAAGAAAAGGCCTAAAGGAAATAATATTATAATATTTATTATTATAATATTAAAGGCGGTCAAAAAAGGTCTAAGGGTGAAAGAGAAAAATACCTAGGCCCAATGGAAATAATATTATAATATTTCTATTATAATATTAAAGGTTTAATTAAAGCCTAAGGTAATTTATAAATAATTTATAAAAATAATAATATTATAACCCAAAGTTGGGTTGGGCACAAAGGTTAAATTAAATTTTATTTCCCCACCAACGTTGGAGGATAAAAGCATATGGTATAAATACCACATCGTTTGTTTCAAAATGCTAAGTCTCTGAATATCATGTTCATGTGATTTGTGAAAGGGAATGCGAATAATTCATGAGCAAACAAAGACAAAGGTTTTTTAATTTTTAATTGCACCCAAAATACATGGAGTACAAGGTGACCAAGGTGGAAAGATTTAACACCAACCAATTGGTTGGGCTAGCGGCAAGTTTGAGGTGTGTAAGGCATTGGGAACGTAGAGGTGTTGCGTTCGAGTCTCGATGGTGATGCAGGAACAAAGCCTTTTGGATTTGGTGTGGGGGACGAAGAGACAAAGCGCTCAAGGTGCTTTTGCCTCCCACGTGAGCGCTTAGCTCATGCGGTAGGGTAGCCACGGCTAAGGCATAGGTGGCACTTCGACCAGGGATCGAGTCCCACCGAGGAGCGCATTGAGGTATTTAATTTTTGCGCATGGTATATGGTCTATGGTCTATGATTGTTGGTGGCGCTTAGTTGAAGCGCATGATTTAATTTTTGCATTGTGGGTATGATATGAGCACGTGGTGTATTTGATTTAGTGAGTGCCTAAGGAGTTAAAAGGAGGGTAAGGTAAATTATTTTTTACCTTAGACAAAAAGTGATAAATAGTTTTATTGAAGGTTAAAAGTAAATTGCATTATTTTATAAAGTCAATTATTTTGAAAATGCAATTTTAAGTAGGGAGACATAAGTAGGATTTTGGATTACCTCATGCATTAAATTTTTGAAAGGGGTTATAGTGAAACTGAGTGATTGAAATATTTATTTGATAAGTTTGGAGATAATAAGGTGTATTTGAGTCTTGTTAATTTTGTAATGGTGAATTAATATTGAGGGAATATTTGAGTGAAGATTTTTGCTATCTAACCATTGAGATTGGCAAAGAGGTTGATTGTGATTGAGATAGGTTTTGAGGTCAAAACTCCATCAAACAAAAGGTATGGGCATATCATCCTTGTGAGTGAAATTTTTATTGGGTTGGATGTTGTGAATGCTAAGTTGGAGTGAAAAGGTTTGTTTGATAAGCATTGTTGAGTAAAATTTCATGTGCATGATTGGTGAATGTTTGTGAGAACATTTGAGTGAGAAATTGAGAACTATCTTGAACTAGGGTTTGTGAAATATCATGAGTATCATTGTTATGTGATATTGTTTGATAAGCATTGTTGGAAATATTTGAGTAAACCTTCATGTGCATGATTAGGGTTTGTGAAAAGATCATGAGTATCATTGTTATGTGAATGTGGAATCATATTGAGTCAAGGATTGAGATTCATAGTGTGAGTTGTTGGAAGTGTAGTGAAACACTTGTTTAGGGTTTGTAAGCAAGTTGTGTTTCATTGAGTGATTGGTTGAGTGGAGTTGATTGAGCATAATTTATTGGAAGTGTTGGAGTGATAGTTCAAGTTTTGTGAAACAAATTGTTCTTTATTCTTAATTGATTTGAAAAGAGTTTGGAAGTGATTGAGTGTTTATGAGTGAAACATATTGAGTCTCTAAAAATTCTCTATATGCTTCTGTGGTTTAACAAGATTATGAGTGAAACTTGTTAGTGTGGTTGAAGAGGTTTTCTGTGAGAGATTGAGTTGAGTTTTATATGCAAGTTAGCAATTGATTTGAACAAGCTTTTGTGAAAGCTAGTGAGAATATTTGAGTAAGTCCTAGAGTGGACTTAAGGATAGATTTGTGTGAGATTTTGTGGAAGCTTACAAGTATATTTGAGACAAGTCTTGGTGAAGACTTGTTGTGCAGATTTGAGATAGATATTGAGTAGATTTGTGCTAGACCGATGGACAATGTTTAGTGTAGATTTGAGATAGAGATTGAGCATATTTGTGCAGGACAGAGGACAGTGTTTAGTACAGATCTGAGATAGAGATAGAATAGAGTAAGAGCAAACTTTGGAGGTGATAGAGCAGAGGACAGTAGTCTCCAGTGGATAGAGATCCATTAGCTAGGGCAGTGAGGACAGAGGTCTTCTAAGTGAGGATAGGGGTCTTTAGTGGAGAGAGATCCACAAGCCAGTGCAGTGGAGGTAGTAGTCTTCTAAGAGGATCACCAACTAGAGCAGAGGAGAAAGAGTTCTCCTATGGATAGAGATCCACAAAATTGATTAGGGGATTGGTGTCTCCTTTGGACAGAGGTCCATAAACATTGTAATAGGGAAAGGATTCCCAAGAGAATTTATTGAGAAAATTTTATAAGGAATATTTTCTCCGTGGAGTAGCCCACATTGGGTGAACCACGTTAAATCATGTCTCTCATGTGTGTGATGCTTTGTGTAATGTTTACTAATTTAATATTGTTGATGTTATCATATGGATTGAAAAGCAAAAAAATTTATCTTATACTGTTCACCCCCCTCTCAGTATAAGCACATGTTCTTTACATAAATCCTATTAAATATTTATATTCTATAAAAACTCTGAGGGCAGGTTGATACAATGAAATCCACCTCATGTCCACATATTTCAACAAATTTTTTCCTTATGTAACTCCTAGTGAAACCTGTTGAAACTCTACAAATGTTTTATGATTGTAAGAAAAATAAGAATGTATTTCATGAATGAGATCTTCCACTTTAGCAACATTATCAAAAGTGCTCATGATTTTATAAGCAAGATTCACTCTATGAGCCATGCAATGAATGGGTATCATAAATGGGGAAACTAAAGTTTGGATTCGAACATAGAGGTCATTCCTATACCCTTGCATTATAGCATAACCATTAGCTCCAATGCAAATTAACTTTGTGGCTATGTCAATATCATTCATTTCCACAATTTTATTTAAAATAGTCAAAATAATATTATAGATGTTTTTAGCATTTGAAATTTCAACCATCTTATGTAGTCCTAGTAAAATAGGTCTTCTCACATGATTTTGAAATGTGTACACATGCATGCAAATCCAAGATGTGTTATCCACAACCGTCACCTCATCAATAGAAAGTGAAATGAATCTGGCATGTTTTACCTACTCCCTCAAGTCTTCCTTCTCAACTAATGATAGACATTTTTCCATTTCCCAACCACTTCAATTTGACCAATGGGAACTAAGAAGGTTTTGCACATCAGCTAGTTGATAAAGATGCTTATAATAAATAAAATCAAACATGGCTCTACCCTTTTTGAGAATACTAAATACAACAACAAACTGTAAACTTTTTGAAGTTAAAATGGTCTTTTGCATCTTATGGAATTGGGTTTCAATCATTCTAGCTTTCTCAACAAGATATTGTTGTTACTTTAAGTGATTCTCATAATCTATTGCATATCTAACATGCATACATTCTGATGCATCCTTCCACCTAATAGATTTTCTAATTTTACCATCACTTCCTATAACTTTTACATATACTTTGCCATCATGTTTTTCTATTGTACCTTTCTTAGTTTGTAGCTTGTGATCCTTACTTAGTTTCCAACTATAAATTTTGTATCTGCATTATTTTTTATTGAATTGGTTGTCATCAATCAAAACCACCTCAATCCAAGGAAATGTTTGTGCCCATTCATTCTTAAATGATCTTCCAATAATCCAATTAGAATATATATTCCTCTTTTTAGAATTTTTGTTTGTCGATTCATAAGAACTTTGTAGTGTATTTGATTTATCGCTTTCATTTTCAACTTGCATATCTTGGCCAGTAATATCTTCAAGTGATTGTTGGATGTCATTCGTAAAAGAAGGTATCTCTTGGTCAACAGGGTATTCTGCATAGTAGCATACAATAATATTCTATACTATTTTTGGATTTAAAAAAACTCATATTGACAAAAAAATTTATATTGATGAACACATAGTGACAACTAACTATTTGAGGAAGAAAGCAGTATTGAAAATTATTACAAAATATACAACTAACTAGTTATAAGTCAAAAATAATTTGTACCTAGAATTTGTATCGATGTCGATGGCATGTTTGATTTTGACGTATGACTAAAATATTTAAGGATACACTTTTTATTTTAAGCAAAAAACCCCTTGCGGAGCCGCCTTGGTCTGAGAGACCACGAACAGGGGGTTCTACGCCATCAAAGTTACCCAGGGGTCGTACACGACCCTTCCCACACCAACATTATCAATTGGATTTTAGATACCCAATTCATCTTTTTGGTAGGGTGGATATTTGAACTTGGGACCTCCCTTGGAGGATTGCCCTCTCCTCTCCAACTCACCTACAACACATGGGTATTAAAGATACTCTTTTCAATAGAATATTTGGCCCCCTTGTTTCCATTGTCAATGGATGATATTTTACTTGTAAAGAATGTTTTTCATTTTATAAAGGTAATAAAGTGTTAAAGAGATGTTACTTCTCATAGGCATCAAGATAATATTGTAATTAGAATAAACAAATGGTCGTCGCTAGAAAATAAATACCTATTTCTTGCCATGGTTTATTGTGATTTTGTTAGTGTATGCCACTAATGCATTTTCTGGTGATAACACTTGTAACTGATAAGAGCAGATAAATATGTAATATACAAATTTAAATTAAATTCAGATAATAAATTATCTATGCAAAAAATAACTAGAGATACATATATTCAAAAAATAAGAATTTACCAAAGTATTTACCTATTTATAATCTTATCACAGAAAAGTAGATCTAAATAGAATAGGGTAACATAAAGAACTTGGTGCAGAATAGGGTTTGGATATTGGTGTTGAAGACATGCATAATAGAGAAAAATAGAGAAAAACATGGGAAACAGAGCATTGAAATATTTTCAATAAATAATAGAAAAATAGTAGAAAAAAACTTGCAATTAGATGACAGAAAAATAAATCTTATTACTATATTCATAATGTCTTAAGAGAAACAAAGAACATGGTGTCAATCCTGGTGCTGAAAAGATCCAAAAATGGGAAGGATCCGATCTATTGCAGAATAGGGTCTGGTATGTTGCAAAAATGGTTTTGGATAATGGTCTGTTGCATAAATGGATCTATATGTGGGTCTGTTGCAGAACTAGAACCGATCTGTTGCAAAATTGGGTCTAGATGTTGGTTTATGTCAGAACTGGACTCGATCTATTGTAAAACTAGGTCTGGATATTAGTCTATTGTAAAACTAGTTTCAGATATCGATTTTTTTCAGATATGGGTTTGGATATTGGTTTGTTGTAGATATGGGTTCGGATTTTGATCTATTACAAAAATGTGTCTTGATGTCGGTCTGTTTTAGAATTAGATCTAAATATCGATCTATTATAGAACTAGATCTGGTATATTGCAAAAGTATCATTGCCATGTTAGTTTTATATAGTGGTATACTTGGAAAACTTGGTGGGATAATTTTAAAATTTTAAAATTTTTGGGCTAAAATTTTCTTTATTTTGGCAAAAAATGATGGTGAAGTTTTATAAAAATCTGTAATACTAGTATAAATGGATGACAAACCGACACCTTAAAAAATCCACAAATTTTTGGTGAAAGGGCCGACTTCTGGGCCCCCAAAACTCATCAATTTAAGTTTTCAAAAATGCAAATATTAGCCCAAATAGTGAATATTCGCCACTGTGCATAACCCTACATGGGATCAAACATCAACTAAAAATACCATGATCACATCAACAAAATGACATTGTTGAGCACATGAACATGATAATTATGAACATGGATCATGCTCTTCTTGTCTACAAAAATGTGCCTCCATATATTTGGGCTAAACCCACGTGGACTACTATGCATGTACTCAACACAATGATTTCCTCAAAACTTAGCTTGTTCCCTCATGAAAAATGAACTGGACACCTCCCCACGGTTAGCCACTTCAAAATATTTAGATCCATTTGTTATTCTCATATTCTTCTAGAGCATAAAAGTAAACTTGAAGCTCAAGCTATAAAAGGCATATTTGTTGGATACCCTATGGATTAGAAGGGATACAAATTATTTATTCCTTCACATCAAAAAGTGATTGTGACATGTGATGTTGTGTTTGTAGAAACTAAAGAACAATTAGTTACATTGGATAGGACACAATATTCAACCTTGATCAAAATATGCTAACATATATGATATTTAAATTCTAGTCTTTGAGGGGGAGATGTTGAAAAGTTACTTAAAACTTTGAAATATGAAAATCAACCCACAAGTTAAAAGGAACCAAACTATGATACTAAGTCTATGTCTATATTTATGCACCTTCTACCCATTCACATAGTAATGTTTATTACAATAAAAGTATTATTTCACATCCATATTTATCAGCATCCTTCATACCTAATGATCCATTCCAATATCATGATAAAAAATTTGAGGTAGGTGATACATCCACACTTCTCCCCACTTGAGGAATTTGTGAAGATTTCTAGCTCTCAATGGACATCAAATCAGATTAAGTAGTAAAAAAGGCACAAGAGGTGCCCTTAGATAAAGTGTGCATGAATCATTATTTGTTGAACTAGAACCTACAAAACTGCACCTCACTTTGTATAATGAACCTCTCATGTATGAAGAAGCTATTAAAAATATAGCTTGGAGACATTCAATGAACCAGGAGTATGAATCTCTGATAAAAATAGTACTTAAGAGTTATTTGATCTACCACTTGGAAGAAATATAGTTTGAAACAAATAGATGTACAAAAAAAGTATAAATTAGATGACCCTTAACAAACACAAGGTGTGATTAGTGGCTAAATGCTTCATGTAAAAGCAAGGTATTGATTGCATTGAGGTATTTGTACCCACCACAAACTATCCCACAATCAGGACTCTTGTAGCCTTATCTGCATAGCAAGGTTGGAATATTCATCAATTAGATGTAAAGTCTGCTTTCTTGAATGGAAAATTTGAAGAATAAATATACATGGTACAACCAGAAGGTTTTGAGATTGCAAGATAAAGCACAAGGTATGTCAACTCAAAAATTATTTATATGGATTAAAGCAAGCCCCTCACGCTTGGTATAACAAGATATCATATCATATGAAGTAATGTGAATTTGAAGTGTGTGATTACCAAGACATTGATTCAACATTTTTTATCAAACACAATAAAAGACAAAGTCGCATACCTCATAGTACTTGTGTATGACATGCTTGAAATAGCTAATAGTGAACACATCATCAAAACAGTGAAAAAGGACCTTGCAAAGACTTTCGATATATCTGATTTGGGATTGATGAAATTTTATTTGGGCATAGAAGGAACTCAAGAAAATGGTAAAATATTCTTGACCCAAGAGAAATACATCAATGATATTTTGGAGAGGTTTCAACTCAAATATGTACAACTTGTGACAACACCAATGGAATCAAATGTAAAAATCACTATGGATGATGACACACTAGAGGTAGATGAAACACTCTATAGAATATTGGTTGTTAGTTTCATCTATGTTACTAACACAAGACCTGAAATCACTTATGTAGTGGGGAATCAAGCAAGGTACATGACCAAGCCAAAGAAGAGTCACTAGAAAGCAACAATAAGAGTTTTGAGGTACCTAAAGACAACCCACAATTATGGCCTATTGTATGAATAAATATTGATTTCAAACTCATCGTATACATAGACTCATAATCTGTAGCAAATAAAGGTACTAGGATATCTATGTCTAGGTACTTGATGTTTCTTGGCTCAACATTAATTTCATGGAGATCAAAGCAATAAAATATTATAGCAGATTCTTTAGTAGAAGTTGAATATATTGATATAGCTAATACAAGAAAATAAGTGGTATGGTTGAGAAATTTGTTACACTCTCTTGATATCACTAAAAAATGTCCTACAAGACTACATGTGGATAATCAATCAACAATCCATATGGTAAAGAATCATGTGATTCAAAACAAAACCAAACACATCAGTACAAAAGTTTATAGAATCCAAGAACTTGTTCAAGATGGCATAATGCAAATGCACTACTATCCAATAGTAGATCATATTGTCGACATCTTCACCAAGCCACTCTAAAGGGTGAAGTTTGAAAAATTTAGACAATAGATAGGCTTGAGAGCCTCCATCTTCCCTTGACAATGGAGATGCAATAGGACTAGCAAGGCTAATGCTTATTCATAAAACCACCTTCATGTGGGAAAAAAGTATTGGTCGATCTATGATCTATACCATTTTTGAAAACCCCTTGTGGGTGCGAAATGATAAGGGTTGAACTAGTTCTAGAAAATCAGAGCCTATGAAAATCCAAAAGAGCATGGGGGATGACCAAATGTTCTATGGAGATTCAGTGGATTGGAGTCACATATTATGGATAATTGGCTAATCGACTACACAAAGAGCCACCTGAGCGACTCATCTACTAAAATAAAATGACCTTCTACCATTAAGGGGGATTGAAGATATGTTAATACTACAAGGTCATGTTTATTAGTTAGGTTCCTAATTAATTGTTATGAGGCTTTAATAATATCTCATTAGAATAGGTTACTTTTATGTGTAATTTCATTTCATGTAATATGGATTTGAGAACCCTAACCCTAATCTCATTTTCTCAATATATAATTCCATAAAACAAAGGGAGAGACATGATTTTTCATTCTCTCCATTATCAGAAATCTTATATTTTTTTTTTCTTATTACATGTGGTTGAGCTTGGGTACATAGAAATTATTTGTGCTACAATTTTTGTCTTGGGAATTTGGTTTTTTGTCTAGACCTGTACATTTTCTTGAGTTGTTATCTTTATCCCTAGATCTTCCTAGACTATAAAATTTGTTTCTTACTCTTACAATTATTGAAATCTCTTGATTTTGGTTGGATAAATCCATTGGATAAAAACCATTGATATTCAAGTCTAATAGATATAATTTACCTATCAAAAACTACTCTTTGGCCTAATGTGCCTTCACCCAGAAGCCTCACTGAAGTTTACTATCTACCTTTCAAACCCTAATTAGAGTGGTTTTGGTAACAATCCAATGCAATCCTACAAAAATAAGTATTTTTATTTAGTTATGTCCTTAACCTTCCTTTTTTTTCTGCTCCCCACTCTACTCTACTCTTCATGAAGTTTTCTATCTACCTTTAAAACTCTAATCAAAGTAAATTTGGCAACAAACTAGTGTAATGTTGCAAAAAATACCTAATTTTCTCTAGCTGTCTTTAATATTTTTTCTTTGACCCTCCCCACTCTACTCTACTCTTCATAAAATTTTCCATCTACATTTCAAACACTAATTAGAGTATACTCAACAAACAACTACTGAATAAAATTTTTAAGTGGGAATGAAGTTCATGGGTACATTGGTTTTGATTTTAGCAATGATGACACACATTTTTTACTATGATTTACAAGCTGCTATTTTTCTAAAAGTACATGTGCTAGCCTCTCTTATCAATTAACTTATATGGGTTTCTAACATTCCCCCAACTTCTACTCTAACACAATGTAAACTATCAATTTTAGATCTTACATTATAGATTCTCTTGCTCATAATGTGGCTTCATCTAAAATCCTCTCAAAGCTCTTATTTGCCTTTCAAAACCTAATCTAAATGGATTCAACAACAATATAGTGCAGTGCCAATTGAATTCCATGACCAATCGATTATATTCCTATACTTATCATATAACACTTTGAAAATACTTTAATCTTCTTGAGAGTAATATTTATCAAGTAAGAGGCTTTGACCTTCAGCTATTTCAATAGATTGTTATGCCAAATATTTTACTATTATACTAATGTTTCATATAAAATTATTAAGATTAAAAAAAAAATCTAGCATAATTAGTCCTTTGGACAACTGGTTTATTTTTAACTATATAATTCCATCCTTAACATCATCTGCATACTTATTATTGTATTTGGCATATTGCACTTTCCTTATCAGGAACTCTATTATCTATTTATCATTATTGAATACCTAGTAATGCTAACCTTTAATTCCTTTGGTTTATCCTTCATATTATTTATAAAATTGATGTATGTCATGATATCATCTAATTAATTTTCCTTTGTATTTAGCTCTCTATTTATTGCTTTGATTTTATATGAGTCAAAACTCTTGAGTAGATCCTAGACTTGATGCTTGTAGGATTGTATGTGCTTATTCTTGGTAGTACACTAGGAATTAACCTAATTTATTATTAATTAAGAGTCTCCATATAATATTAGGTACTTGATCTCAATATTCTCTACTTTCCTCAAGATGGTATAGAAGGCTTCATATTTGACTCTATTGTTAGTGCAATTGAATAGTAGCATATATGTATAATTGATCTTTGACCTATGGGGAATGATCAACTATACTTTTACACCTATCCCATTCCTAATTATGGTCCCATAAAATTACATTATCCATGTATTTTTGACCTCATAGATCATTAATATAGGAAATTTTGAGGGAGTTTCTATTATTAGGTAATTTCACAACCTAATTTCTTCAAACTTCCATTTAGGATCTATATCATTTTGAAGTACATTGATTATCATCTCCACATTTGGATCATCTTCTTGATACCCCTTGTCATCAATATACTTCAAGAGATAATTTGAATTATTGTGCCATATTCTTCTAGCTTATGCAATAGGTAATTGTAGGGTGGCTTATTCTTAATCCTAATAATTTTTCTATCACTTAACACCTTCATGTACATGCAATTTATGGTGATAGGTCTACCACTACGACTTCTTGTACCACCACAAATTTTGGATACCTAAGTATGTTCATTGATTAGATATTTGAGTATACCTATTGCATTGAATCTCATCCTATCCATCTATATTAGATGTCTAGTTGTCTTAGTATAGGGGAGACTCATATCTTCACAAAGGATCTTAAGTAAAACTGTAACTACCACTCTTGAATTATCAATACAAATTTTGAGGATATAAATTTTAATTTTAAGTGTTGCATAGAACAAAGTTAAATTTAGGTCCATTGGCTTTGGATCATTTCATAAATTAGAAGCACTAACTTTAATATTTAATGGTTATTCTAAAATCAAATTTATTGCTTTCTAAATTAGGAGTTATTTACACTTTGTATAACTCTACTCTTGCTATTTTAGAGCCTCTCAAAGTAGGTCACATTATATGGGTAGGCCCAAGGATTATGGTATGCTAACCTTATGATGTGTTTTCTTTATTTATTCCATGATATTGAATTTGGTAATATGTTCTTCCTTCATTACAATAATGCTAGCAACCTACCTAGGGTTTTTTTAGCATCCTTCACATGTAAGAGAAGTATACTTGAATATCCTTTCAACTTTATTTTATAGTAAATTTCTACACTAATAAAATTTCTTTTTTATTGTTGCTCTCCCATCACTATTTGCTACCATTTATTTTCCTTTATCCATCCTCTTCGTTTGATCATTTGATGTTCTCTAGACTTCATTTTAGGGTGTCTCTATAGACCCTATTTCTTGGTTTTGCTTCTCCTTATTTTTTGTTGAGTGGTATGCTTCCTTTATATTTTACATGTAAAATAGGCCTTTTCCTTCTAAATACTATTGATCCATCTTAAATATTGACCTATTTATCAATTGGTTTTTTTATAGCTATTTTCTTCTTCCATTTAGTTCTTAATCCTTGTTGATTAGTAAATATTACATTATCTTTGAAGAGTGGATCTTCATCTATTTTGGCAATGCTAAATTTTTCTAATACTGAATTATTGGGGTTCGGTAGAACATGAACTGTTTACATAGCCAAAGGTTGATTATATATAGTAAGACTCATTGTAGGAGTGATCTAACCAGTGGTAGTAGCTTGTTGAAATTAACATTGCTAAGTGTACTACATAGTTTAGGAATATCTAGTGACACTCATGCATTCCGTAGGATAATGCTTATGATTACAAGGGAGGCACCACATGGATTCTACTTCAGCATTTGTACTAACCATATGGTTATGAAATTGATTTGTACCCTTATTAATGCCCTGTCAAAGAACTTGATATTTTATCAAATATGACATCGTTCTTGGATGTAATTTTTTTGGAGTATATTACATTATTTAGTACATGATAATGTACCACCTTGGGTACATAAATAGAGTAGGATTTTACCTTAGATTAAGGTTTGAGTGGTTACTTCATGCAATGTAATAAATACACGAGTGTTAGAATGTGCAATGTTGTAAATGTGTATGTAGTCCACATGTACATGAGTCATAGGTTAGGTAGATGAAGATTCATGGGAAGATGAAATGCCAAGGGACTTATATCCCTATATATACCTTTAAGAGAGTTGAGAGAGTTGAATGAAGTAGCATTAGTAGCTAGTTAGTATAGTGAGTACAATGTAGATCCTTCATGTATTTTTGGAGTGTTCATGTCCTCCATTATATTACATTGTACTATTTTCGTGAGCTTTCATTAGTGGTATATTTTTGAGTTATTGCAAAAGTTTCTTATATATTTTTCCTATATATTATAGTGTCATTATCATATAGTTATCATTTCTTGCTCATTTTACGTCTTATTGTTGCATTTCCTTTAATTTATATCATCAAAACCTAACAGTGATATCATTGCACACATTAGATTGATAGGAAATAGGGAGAGCCACAAGAGAGATTGAGAGAATATAGGAAATATTATTTTTAGAATTTCTAAAATTGCATTTTTCTAGAGTCTTTCCATAGTGTTGCAAAAAAAATCGGGAATACTAGGACTCAACATTGATTCCACTAGATTGAAAAATCAACTAGTGAAGATTCATTACCTTAATATTTAAAGTTTATTCCATTACAATTTCTAATATTTTGTTGTATAAAAAGGATATTCAGAGAAATTTGGAAAGCTTCCTACAAGAGATATGAAAAATATATTCTTTGGAAACAATCCAATTCCTAAAGCAACAAGTTGGATATTGAAGATTTGGAGGCCTAAGGAAAAGGTCTCATTGTAGGATTTGTATATTGAAGACTTCATAGATAAATATTGATAATAAAAGAGGCCAAAGAAGCCACATTGAAAATTGCAAATCAAGAAGGAGGTCATAGAAAGAAGACCCCACTGAAGGAAGAAGAGAATTGAGAAAAAGAGTCTCGAAGAAGATTGGATATTGGAGATATCCATTGAAGATTGAAAAATTTAGATTGAAGAAGTTGAAGAGACCCACATAAGGTCCCATTGAAGAACTTCCAGATTTGGAATATTGGATATTGAGAAGGACTAGCAAAGATCTTGTTATAGATTTTAGAAGTTGCAAATTTCAAAGATCCAAGAAGGAGATCTCATTGCAAAACATCCATAATTGAAGATTGAAGAGATCAAGGAAGGTCTTTTTGAAATTTTGAGAAGACTAGAGGTTGCATAAATTGAAGGCCCAATAGAAGATGTATCAATAAATAATTGAAAGGAAAAGAAGGAGAAGGCTAGGAAAGCCTCATTGCAAATTTTAGATAAGGCCATTGAAGGATATTTGGATAATGCCATTAGAGGATAATTTCAATAGAACTCATTGGAGAAATTTACTAGGAAGGAAAATTTCTTGATAAAGGAGGTTTTGGGACAATTGTCACCATCCAACAACAAGCCCAAAAGGAGAAGTATTTGGCAAGGAGTTTTCAAAATTTTAGAGGAGAATAGTGAAGACCTCAATAAATTTGGATTCTTTGTAAGAAGGCCAACAAATAGAACAAAGTAAATCCAAAATTTGACAAGGAGGTTGAAGGAGAAAGGAGTTAAAATAAACCACCAACTCTGATATATTTTAAGATTGCATTTGAAGTTTTTGAAGGCTAATTCAGAGGAAGGATTTTGCTGATTTTATAGTAGAAAATTTAAGTTCTCTAGGAGATAAGTCTCACTTTCAATTTGGAGTATTTTCCTACCAAATTTGGGAGATTCAAGGACAAAATATCGGATAAGACATTGACTACATTACAATCTGAAAATTTTAGATTTGAGGACAGAAAAAGGGCAGCAATTTGGGCAGCATTAATAGCTACTAAGTTTCATATTTTCAGAGTTCATTCTGAAGGAGAGTTGAAGCCACCAAACTAGATTTTTGGGCAGCAAGTTAGAGGAGTTTCAAAGCTGCAAATTGGTGAGTTAAAGAGCTGTTGTGGACAGCAAAGAAATAGTTGTGATTTCATATAACATAGGGCATAAATTAGGTGATCCAAATCACCATGAAATACATCATATATAGAGGTTAAAAAAGTATGCAAATTAGGTGTAAAAGGTTCATTATTTGAACACTTATATTAAGTTCATTATTAAGTTTCATTAAGCACCACATTAGAGTTTAAAGTTGCAAAGGAGAAGGTTTCATATTAAAGTCTTCAAGGAAGTGTAGAAGATAGTTTCTACAAGGGTTAAAACCTGCACATAAGAAAGAGGAGTTAGATATATTTTGAAAGAAAGAAAAATATCAACATCCTACCTTCTATTGAAAGCAAAAAAGACACTATTCTAAAGCATAGATTGCATATACTATAGTGCAAAGTAAAGTCATCCAAAAGGGTATACTATTTGCATGATTGAAAACATTGGAGTTATCATTGTAAATTTAACCAAGCAAAGGAGTTAGAGGAGAGAGTTGCCAAGTATGATAAGGCAATATTAAATCACTATCTACCATAAAGGGATAGAGAAGAAGCCACAATACTAAAGGAAGGAAGATAGCTTCAAAAAGGAGATAAAAAAATCTCAAAAATCATGGTGTAAATTAAGGTATTTTATCTTAATTATTGTATAATTATTTACAGTACATAAGTGCACCATAATTTTTTTTTCCAATGTAGCAAAAGGAGGACAAAAGTTAGAGGGTCTTAAGGCATTAAAACAACAAGTAAATTATAGTCATCAAGTGGCCATATCATCAATGTTAAAGAGCAAACTTTGAAGCAAAGGGAAGAGAGCCAACCAAGGTCTAAAAAGCATAGTATTCAAGGTATCTAAAGATAACAAATCTAGTTCCATAGGTCTCATGAAGTGCTCTAGTGCAAGAAAAACATGCAACTAAAAAGAAACCAAGTAAGGGTAGCATAACACCATTAGCAAGAATAGTATAATGCAACAGTAGTGCAAGTTACAAGGAGAACAATGTAAAGAAACATAAGTAGAAAGGTGCATTACCCAATTAGATAACGTTAAAAGGTGTATTAACCCAATCATTGATTGCTTTAAAGTTGGGAATTATTGCTTATACTTGTTTCATATACAAATTAAAGGGGAAAAAGGAATCCAACCATAGAGAACTTCATCAAATTTAAAAGTTCATATATCAATAGAGAGAAATAAAGTGAAATAAGAGTTTATTATTATATTAGCATTATCTTCAAAACATTAGGGAATCAACTCAAAATGAAATCTAATAGATGTTAAGCACTTTAAGAAGATCATATCATACTCTAAACACTTGGGAGATATAATGGATTCTACAAAACCTAATATTTGATAAGGTTTTATCAAGTTAGTTCACATACTCTAAATTAGGGAGTCATAAGGTAGACAACTTCAAAGGTTTTGAAATACAAAATTTCCATCAAAATTGTCCTAAATACTTGGGAATTAAAAGGTATTCTAACTAGAGATTTGGGAAAAGTAAAGTCTTATCAAAACCATAGATTGAACATTAATATTCTCAAAGCATTCTCAAAAATACTAGGGAGCTATAAGGAGTCCCACTTCAAAGAATTATTTAGAAGAATCATGGATGAAATAGTAAGGAATGCATTCAATAATGAGGAACTATTTCATGAGTTGGAATTTTATTCTCAAAATTTAATAGATACCTTTGATGGGTACAAATACTTGTCCACTAGTAAAAAAGAAAGATTCTCGATGTTTCTTAAGGAAGAAAATGAAGGAAATTTTATGATATTAATTGGTTATCTTCATGAAGTAATTTTTAGAGCTTGGTGGAATACTCAAAATATAATTATATTTACTTTGAAAGAATGTTTGATGATATATCTATCATTAATTTTTTTTAATAAGAATCAAAATAACAATCATAATCATACTATTGTGATGATATACTAACTCAAAAAGAATAAGATATATCAATAACAAAATTGCAAAAATGAAAAAGAAGAACAAGGAAAAGGAAGAACGATAGAAAAGGAAATATGAATATGAAAGAAAGTACTTTCAAGCTGAATCCAAATCAGAGTGAGCTAAAGAAACAAGATGAAGATATTCATCCTGATACAAGTAAAGGGTACAATGAAGAAAGCAGGAAAGAAGAGCTCAAATTCTAAAATCAAGACAAAGACCTTATTGAAGATAAATATGAAGATCCATATTGAAGACTAAAGTCTTCAATACCCAAATAATGTAATATAGGGGACTGTTGGAGTATATTACATTATTTGGTACATGCTAATGTACCATATTGGGTACATAACTAGAGTAGGAGTTTACCTTAGAATAAGGTTTGAGTAGTTACTTCATGCAATGTAATAAATGCACAAGTTTTAGAATGTGCAATGATGTAAATGTGCATGTAGTCCACATGTACATGAGTCATAGGTTAGGTAGATGAAGAGCCATGGGTAGATGAAAGGTCAAGTGAATTATCTCCCTATATATACTACACCAAAAAAGAGCTTTAATGAAGGTTATAGACCACCCTTAAAGATATTTAAAGGTGGTTATTCAATTTTTTTCTATGAGGGCATCGTAAAAATTTTATGGTATACGATAACAATTGAAAACCACCTTAAAAAAACACCTTCTTAGGGTCTAAGAGGATAGTTTAAAACTGCCCTCTTAGGGATACAAGGGTGGTTGTAAACCACCCTCTTAGACCTTAATAGGTTGGTTTTAAACCTCCTTCTTAGACCCTAAGAGGGAGGTTTTAAATTTCCCTCTTAGGTCACCCTAAGACAATGGTTTACAGTCGTCATCTTAGGATGACCTAAGAGGGCGATTTAAATTCACCCTCTTAGGGTCTCACCTATCTATATATATATATATATATATATATATATATATATATATATATATATATATAAAGGACATAGGAAAAGCAAAGCTGAGCTTTGGCAACTTTGGAAACAATGCCCACTCTAAAGAGCAAAACAATAATTCTAGTTCCCATTGTTTTCTTTTTATATGCTATAACTATGCCTATATCTATAGTATATAAAATCAAAGAGTAACTCTTTTTCATGTGTTATAACTATACATATATCTGTAGTTTATAATATTTAAGAGCAACTAAAAACCAATAGGGGATGTCCCATAATAAACCCTAATTTCAAAAATATATATGTAAAAATTTAATCTTCTCTTGTTCCTCCAATACTAAGAATGAAAGAATATATAAATACTATTATATCTACTAGCTAAAAATGATTTGTGATGATAGAATTGTATAACTTGTTACTTTTCAAATATATATAGTTATAGTTTTACTCTAATAAAATATTAATAAATACTCTAATATTCAAAAGATGCAGTTTTACTCTAAGAAAATATTAACAAAATATTTTAATATGCAAAAGATAATAATCTCCGGATCATAAATCAATTCAATACATGTAAATATATCAAACTTCAACAATGAAAAATTTACTTTTTATAGTGTATAAGAGCAAAGAGCAACTGTATCTGTGGTGTATAAGAGCAAAGAGCAACTATACCTATAACTATATCTATATCAAACTTCAAAATTCATGTGCTATAACTATGCTTATATCTCAGCCTTCCTGGATTTGTGGTGGCTACCGAGTCCACCATGTAAAATAAAAACAAAAAAAAAAAAAAATTATGCTTATATCTGTAGTGTATAAGAGCAAAGAGCAACTAAAAACTAATAGGGGATGTCCCATAGTAAACCACTAATTTAAAAAAATATATATATGTGAAAATTTAATCTGTTGTAATTCCTCTAATGTTGAGGATGAAAGAATGCAAAAATATTGTTATATCTACTAGCTAGAAACGATTTGTGATGATAGAACTGTATAACTTGTTACTTTCCAAATACATATAGTTATAGTTTTACTCTAATAATATTAACAAAATACTCTAATATTCAAAAGATATAGTTTTACTCTAAGAAAATATTAAAAAAATCTTGTAATATTCAAAATATAATAATCTCCGGATCATAAATCAATTCAATACATGTAAATATATCAAACTTCAACAATGAACAATTTACTTTTTGTAGTGTATAATATCAAAGAGTAATTGTATCTATGGTATCAGAGCAAAGAGCAACTATGCCTGTAACTATATCTGTATCAAACTTCAAAATTCATGTGCTATAACTATACCTATATTTGTAGTGTATAAGAGCAAAGAGAAACTAAAAACCAATAGGGGATGTCCCATTGTAAACCACTAATTTCAAAAAATATATGTGAAATTTTAATCTGTTCTCATTCCTCTAATATTGAGGATGAAAGAATACAAAAATAATGTTATATCTACTTCCTAGAAAAGATCCGTGATAATAGAACTGTATAACTTGTTACTTTCCAAATACATATAGTTACAATTTTACTCTAATAAAATATTAACAAAATACTCTAATATTCAAAATACAGTTTTACTCTAAGAAAATATATATATATATTTTTGTAATATTTAAAAGATAATAATATTTGGATCATAAATCAATTCAATACATGTAAATATATCAATCTTCAATAATGAACAATTTACTTTCCAAATACATTTAGTTATAGTTTTACTCTAAAAACATATTTGTAAAATACTATAATATTCACATGATAATAATCTCTGATCATAAATCAACTTAATACATGCAAATATATCAAATTCCAATAATGAACAATAAACATATTGAAAAAATTTATTAAAATTGTTAAAGCAAAGTATTTTCTAATAACAATTTTTGTGTTCATAAATCACATCATAATTTCATATCATATTGGAAACAATTGAAGTTCCTTTTCAAATGTGCTCATTTTTCAGTGTCACAATATTTATCATTTTAATAGGTGATATTCATAGTGGATGGTGACTTCTCTTAATACTTAATAATATAGTTACAATACATCTTACCTCTGAACTACCAGTTTTTAATTCAAACATTGTGTTAACCAAATTATCAAATCACCATCTTAAGTTGGTTGAAATTGTGCAAGAAATGAATAGAAATATGATATAATCATAAACAAAAACAAAGACAAAAATCAAGAACTTTCCAGTTATTTGGTCTATTGTCAAAACCTAAAATTCTAATCATTCCTTGCATTATAAAAAAAAATTATGAAAATAAAAATATTCATTCAATGGTCATATTAATCAAATAAAACATATTGATGACTTATGTTGCTACAGGTGAAACATAAGGAACTAATGTAACATGTATTTCAACAATATTCAATCATGTCAATTCTTGCTTGATCTTGGGATTATTTTGGTAAACCATAGATCTCAACACTAAGACAAGTGATGTTGCTTCAACTTTAAACTAGATAAGATGTAGTTACATGCTAATGTTTTCTTTTTGGACCTGGTCTTGGCTGCTTTTGGTGGCTTTAAAACAAATGGTACTAGTGTTCCTACATAGTGGACACTACTATATGAAGCCAACGTCTTATGTAGGCCCAATACCTTACACACATTGGACAAAGTGAGTTAGAAGTATGGTTGAAAATAAGTTGTAAAATTTATTGTTAAATAATAAGACTATGAATCTATCAACCTAGCAATATCTAAGTAACATAAAACTTGAAAAAATTTGATATTCTTATTCCCTGACAGGGTTAAGTACACAAATTGCAATCTTTTCCATATAAATTTCTAATACTGAAAATTGTTGAATCAAGTTAAAGAATATAAAAAAAAAAACTACTTATTCACAAAAGTCCTTCTAGTTAGTTAAAAATACGGCCACAAAAATGCATATCCTTTTCCATTTTTCTTAATACCATTCAAAAATTGAAGAGTTGATAGACATTAATTAAAATAATCCAATAATCATTTAACTTAATTACCCTAAAACTCAATAGAATGAAGGATTTGGAAACTATTATTTCTAACAAAAGAGGGAGCTGGTAATCATTTAACCATGTTTCTCATCTCAAACAAGGCAGTGAGACAACCATTATAATGACATGTTCTCTTTCTTCATTATAAAACAACATTAGTTAATAAAGAGATTTTAAAATATTGAAGCTTAGCATTACACACAATTTATTTTGAATAGTATATGGAATATTTTCTCTTAGATTGTTGGATGAAAACCAAGTTATTATTTATGAACAACAATGATCTATTGCACCTCTTACATGTACAAAATCAAGAGTGAAAGAAATTAGTTATGATTATATATGCAAATGGAAAATTCTTATTTCAAGTGCAACTATTATTTATAGATATAGGTGAATGGACAACTTGAGCCCTTTATATAATAGACAATTTCTAAACACCCCTACCCACCCCAACCATTAGAGATGAGGTGAGAGGGTATCCTGAGACTTTTGTCAAATACATAAATATCTATCTATGCAAATCAAGTACTACTGCTAAGGACTAGGACTAAGAGTCAAACATGAAACATCAATTTCATAACTAACACTCACTCAACACAATAAACCTTCATTTCAACACATTACAACATGCATGCATGATTAGACTCTTAATCCTAATGCCCTAGCAGCACTTGCATTCTCTCTCTTTTACTAAATTACCATCTTGTATTTGACTGGCCAACCTCATGCTTAAGATACCTACTCACCTCACTCCTAGCTTGGCTACTCATTGATTATCTACTAGTGTTTTCTAAAAATAGAACAAAAATACCTAACAACAATCGTTAATTATTTCTATTAATTATAACTAATTTTGAAGTACAGTAATTAGGCTTACAACCATGTACCCTCAAATTCTTCACGAACATATTGAATGTTGTCGTTTGAATTTTCATCTTGTACAATTTCAATTCCAATAAAATATATTACACCAAAGAAACTAACATATTCTACCTTGTATGCTTAAATGTCTTTGATCCCTCTTGGAGGTAATGTGAGAACCACATACTAGCTAGTACCAAGTGGATCATTTACATAAAAGACTTGTCTGGCTTACGATACTAGGATAAATGGATCATATTTTAGTCTATACCAACCAAGTAATCTATTCATGTTGACCAGTGTGAATCCATTTATCCTTTTTACATCCATTCCTCATATCAAGAACATTCACCCAATCACATTTGAATAGGAGGTATCAAAACCGATAGTAATCCAACAAGATTATTTTCCTAATAACACCATAACATGTGATTGTTTTAAGCATCAACTTTGTGTCTTTTGCACTTGCTTTGCATAAAGTAGTAGCATCGAAACACACACAACTATTTTGAGTTTTTTTTTTGGGTAGATAAGATACTATAGCATTAATATCAGGTTTTACAGGTTGACCCAAAACCTTTTACAAAAATCATCCCAGGGTCGTTGATGAACATGTCCTTACTAAGGATCCTATATATGTAAAATCTACATGCCACCAAAGCAATTACATCTGGTAAGGCACATAGCCACCAAGACTGATAGCTCAGATAATTTTTATTGTGAGTCCATTTCAAAAAAGAGACGGGAATACTCATAGCCTTCGAACTTACAATGCCTTCCCTATTGGTAAATTCAACTATAATTCTTGGAACTATTGTTGAATAATATACTCTACTTCACTCGGGACACCGTGTTCCCATTTGAAAATTCATTCACCATCGACACCCAAATTGGCCAGCTTATCAGCAACTTTTTTAGCTTTTTGAAAGACAGGTTGGGCTTTTTTGTCCTGTCTTCCCTGGAAAAGGATCCTAGCCTCTTCAAAAAAAAATTTAATCCTCCAAGGAGGTGTTTTCAAATTATTGAGGAGATTTATAACATGCATAGAGTCTCCTTCTACGACCAAATTACCTTCTAAGTCTTTAATCATTTGAAGGCCTCTCCACATAGCTCTAGCTTGAGCTTTGTTGTTCATCCTTGTTCCCAAATATTCAAAAAATTCAAGCATCATATTCCCATTATGATCTCACACAATGTTGCCAGTGCCTGCTCGACCAGGATTGTCCTTAACCGCTCCATCAAAATTAAGCTTAAAATAGCCCGTAGGATGTGGGGACCACTTAACATTGGCTCTAGGGTTGACTACCCTAGGCACAGACTCATCTAACAAGGTTAAGATTAAATATTGAGCAATCATGGTCTCCTGCAGATGAGGTTTATGACTATCAAAAGAGATAAGGTTCACATTCTCATTGGCAAAGGATAGGATCCTAGCAATGATAGTTTTATGATCATGGATAGACTCATTAAAGACTCTATGGTTCCTTTCTAACCACACCTACCAAATATAGTGATTGAGACAAATTTTCCACATGTATCTAAGTCTTTGGATTGAAAAGGGGCAAGGCCACTGGATGAAAAAATCAAGTACGATGGTTGGTTTAACCCAGGAAATATTGAAGGCCTGAAAAACCCCACTTAGGATAGTCAAGGAAAAAAGGCACTCGAGGAAAATGTGATAAATGATCTGCCAACTAGCCCTGAATAGATAATAGCGATTAGTGATACAAATACCTTTACACATCATATTATCAATGGTTAGAATTCTTCCTTGGATAACTAGCCATGAAAAGACTACAATTTTTGGAATTAAATTTTTTATCCAAACTAAGTCCTTTTGGAGGACAAAATCCTCGTCATCAAGCAGAAGCTTGTAAGTTGATTTAACAGTGAACTGCCCATTTTTTGTAGGAGCCCAGGTCACTTGATCTTCCTTGGGTCTCATGGCGATAAATTGTTTTCCTAGAATGTTACAAAGATCATTTGATTCCACTTTAAATCCCTGAATCCTTATTTGTTTCCACTTCATTCTGCCTATGTTCTCAACCATATAATCAGAGAATTTTTTGCCAATGAGTTCTTCCATGATATCTCTGATTTAGGCTAAGTTAGGATATTGCGTTAATGGTTCATCCTTAGCCCACCTGTCATTCTAGAAATTTATCCTCTCACCATTGCCTAAAACCCATCTTAAACCTTTTTTGATGATTTCCTTACAGTTGATAATTGCTTTCCAAAAAGCAGAACCTCTGATTGGAATTGAGTCACTTAGAAATTCCATATTTTGAAGATACTTTCATTTGATGATAGCTGTCCATTCATTTTCTTCAACTAAAATGAGGCGCCACGCCTGCTTAGCTAGTAAAGCTAAATTCATATGAGCAATTCTCCTCATACCTAAGCCCCCATATCACCTAGGTCTACACACTTTGGTCCATCCTACAAGGTGTATCCTTTTTTTCTCCTCTGATCTAGTCCATAAAAATTCTTTTTGGAGTTTCTCAATTTTATGGAAACCTTCACAGGGGCTTTGAAAATGGAGAGGAAATAGACTGGAATGCTCTGAAGAGAGGCCTTAGTGAGGGTCATCTTTCCTTCTTGAGATAGAAGATGACCTTTCCATCCAACAAGTTTTTTTTGAATTCTTTCAATAATCCTATCCCACATTGACTCTCTCGGAGAACCAATTAAAAGAGGGAGACCAAGATACGAAGTGGGGAGGTTTGCTATATCACACCCTAAATTTTCTACAATCCTTCCTTGCCTCTGAATGGGGGTGTTTAATAAATATAACTTGCTTTTACTAAAATTAACTTTTTGACCAACAGCGTCGTGATAGAGTTGCAGGATGTATTTAATTCTTTTGGCCTCAACCACTGAAGCCTTATTCAATAGAAGGGTATCATCTATGAATTGTTGGTGAGAAAAAACCCTAGTGATATATGTTGCCTTGATTCCTGATATTAGCCTTGAAATTCAAGCATTTTTGATGGTTTTGCCTAAAGCTTTTGCCACAATGATGAATAACATGGGGTTGATAGGGTCCCCTTGCTGAATTCCTCTATGACTTTGAAAGTAACCAGTAGTTGTTCCATTAACCATAATCAAGAACCATGCTTTAGAAATGCATTATTAGATGAAATTAAACCATTGGTGGTGAAAACCAAACTTAAGGAGGACAACAATCAGAAAGTCTCAATTTATCCTGTCAAATGCTTTATTCATATCAAGCTTGAGGGAAAAAACAAACCTGTTAGTCTTATGAGCAGAGTGAAGAGCTTCTTGAACTGTGATAACTCCATCCAATATTGACCTAACATAGATAGAGCTTCCCTATAATGGATCTATGATGTGGGGCAGAACATCTGTCATTCTATTTGCAATGGAATTAGTTAGGATCTTGTAAGAAAAATTGCATATACTGATTGGCCTGAAGTCAGCCATAGATTCAAGGGTTTGCTTCTTAGGAATTAGAGAAATAAAAGTAGAGTTGAGACCTTTTGGGATATGATTGCTGTCTTAGAATTCTCTAAAAAAAATTACATCCTCACTTATGATGTCCCAAAAATCTTGATAGAAAGGAGGGGGAAAGCCAGCGGGTCCCGAGGCTTTGTCTGACTCCATGCTAAACAAGGCTTCCTTAATTTCCTCATCAAAAAATGGAGCTAGAAGCTTAAGGTTTATATCCTCATTTATTATGCTAGGAATGGATTGCAATAGAATATCTTTGGCCTCCTCATTGCACTGTGATTCCTGACCAAGGATAGAATTGAAATAAGTTACTACCTCCTTTCTGATTTCTGTTAAGTCCTGAGTAATATAACCATCTACTTTTTTTTTTATCTTGTTATTGCTTCTTTTTCTAAGCGTGGTGATGTGATAAAACTTAGAATTTGAATCTCCATATTTCAACCAAAGAGCCCTTGATTTTTGCCTCCAATATATTCCCTCATAGGCCAAAATGTTATGGAACTCTGCTAGTTTTGTTCGCTCCTCCTGCCTAGTAGTTTCATCAGCATTAGCATGTTGAATCCTCTGATCAATTATCTTCAAACTTTCAAAAACCTATTTTTTATTTTCAAAGATATTCCCAAAGACCTCTTTGTTCCAATTTCAAAGCTTTTTCTTAACAAAATTTAATTTTCCAACAAGTTTAAAAGTTGCACTACCCCTGACAGACTACTGCCACCACTGAATTAAGTTATCTCTGAAACTGGAATGTTTGATCCACATAGATTGAAATATGAAATGTTTCTTGAAGGACAGAGAGTTAGGGATATCCAACAAAATGGGATTATGATTAGAGGTAATTTTAGGAATGGCTTGCATGGTAGAATCACCTAACAGAGTTATAGCCTCCTTTGATAGAAAAACATGTCAAGTCTTTCTTGAATGAGATGACACCCTATCCACCGATTGCTC
Source organism: Wollemia nobilis (assembly GCA_028583015.1). Taxonomy (NCBI): domain Eukaryota; kingdom Viridiplantae; phylum Streptophyta; class Pinopsida; order Araucariales; family Araucariaceae; genus Wollemia; species Wollemia nobilis. The sequence goes on along the minus strand of JAQPPZ010016946.1, from coordinate 17,198,948 downwards.
CAGGTATAATTTGCTCCTCTAAGTTTTACATCCATCAACATGTTGAAGTTCACAAAGTCATTGAACTCATCCATGCTCCTGATAGGTGGTCCATTTCCACCCATTTTGTTTGAAGAGTAAATAGGAGTGTTAAATTCCCAAGCCAGAATCCAGGGGACATTATGGAAGATTTCACTTAGATTGCCTAAGTACTCCCACAATAGAGCTCTCCCTTGAATTGAAGTCGAGGCATAAATATTTGAAAGGATCCATGACCTATTGTTTTTTATTTCCTTAAATAAAACACTAAGAACCTTGTCATCTTTCTGAATAATGGTGCCTTCTACTATCCGGGGATCCCACAAAGTCATAAGGCCTCTAGACGCTCCTTTGGTTGATTTGCAAACCATATCCCCTTGATTCTAGATTTTTTTGCTACTTTTTTTATTGAATCTCATCATTTTTTGTTTCTTGCAACATGATAATTGTTGGATTCACTTGATTTCTTATTGCACTGACTTCCCTATGTTTGGGTAAGCCATTGAGGCCTCTCACGTTCCATGAGAGGAACTTCATTTAGATTGTTTGGGATTTCTTCCTCTCCCCCTCCATTGAGGGGGTTTTCCTAATTTGTTGTCTTCAAAACCCGAAATAACCTATTGAAACAAGGTTCTCTATTTTCCATTGGCAATGTCATTATCAGTTTTAATTTTTTGATGCTCAACATTTGATATTCTCCCTCTTATTTTTTCACTGCCAAAATCTATAGGAGACTTCACAGTGCTCCTGATTTATTTAGGACTAAACTAGGGGCAGGTAATTTGTTGCAGAACTAGACTGTCATATTCCTCAGTCTGAAGAGTTTCACATATCTCCACCCCTACATCCAAATCTTCTCCTTTTTTCCTGTATCCCCCTGGTTTGTGGGATGACCCCTCAGTAGGATTCACCTGGCTCCTAGTGATGATGTTAGGGAGATGACATTTTTTATTTTCCAATACCTCAAATTTATTTCTAAGTTCTTCAGTATTAGGGTTTATCTTTGGGATACCCACTAGGCTTGAAGTATTTTTAGCATTGGGGTTTAAGGATCCCGACTTGGATGGGGATTCTAGAGATCGGGTATTAGGGTTTGACTTTGTGATGCCCACAGGGCTTACAGTAATTTCAATATTAGGATTTGAGGATCCTAACTTGGATGGATATTCTATAGAGTCAGAAAGGTTAGCCTGAAGGTTTTGGGCTTTCATGTCTTCTGATAATCCTCCTACTCCCATATTGGATAGAATTGAAAATTTATTTGAAACTAGAGGATTGTAACTTACCTAAGTATTTTGGTTGCCAAAAACCTGTTGTTTTCTTTTGTCTTGTTGGAACCCTGCACCCTCTCTTTTATTTTTTTGGTAGACATAGTTTGCTTGATTAAAATCGCCTCTGTCAAGGAAACTCTTCAAATTTCCTCTGTCTAGCATTCCCTACTTTTGCTTTTCTCTATTCATTGCCAGGTTAGGGCACTAATTGCATAGATGTCCTTGATTTTTGTATTTTGCACAAAATGCTAGTATGTTCTCGTATTCTACTAGTTGTTTTTGATAGTATTCTCCATACTCTAGCTCCATAAACCTTGGCAATTCATTATCCAAATTAGCATTTATGTAGATTCATGCATGAGTCATCCTTGTCTTGTCCAAGGTCATATGGTCAATGGAGATCAGGTCCCCTATAGTTTTGGTTATGCCCTACAACCAATATTCATTAATAAACTGGGCAGGTAGACTCAAGAGATGAACCCAAATAGGGGCAATATTAATATTTTGCTTTTCAAGGTCAAAATATTCATCCCATCGTATGAGAAAAAGGCTCATTTTGCCCAAAAACCAAGGACCTCTTGTTAAAATGATGTTAGCATCCTCCATATTGTTAAAATGGATAATGAATAACCCTCAAGTTAGAGCTACCAACTTCAATCTACCTATCGATCACCATTTACCCGTCACCCAAGCCCTGATAGTCTCCATGTCCGGCCTACCTCCAAAAAACTTGCCTACCAGGGAGAATTCTTCCATTGAAAGAAAAGGTCTCATGGAAATTGTCGAGGCAAAAATTTTATTATTTACTAGAACTAGGGGTGGAAGAGAGAGAACCTCCTTTATTTTTCCTCTAAGAGTCTCAGAAAAAGACAACCACTTCTTGGGCCCCACATTGTCCTTCGTATCTTTTTTTTTGGGTCTTTCTAAGGAGGGTCGGGCCCTCGCGTGATGCCTGCCTCCAAACCTGTCATAGCCTAACTACCTTCCTCTAGATCCTCGCTTGATCCATGCTCGAGGTTCCCACCTGCTCCTTCCATACCTGCTCTACCTTTGCCACCTTGGCTAAGATTCCTACCCAAAAAATTCAAATCCTCACTCCTGCTGCACCCGCTAAACCTCAGCTCACTCATTCTTGATGATACCAAATTGTGAAGTAATTTGATAAGTATCTATTTATTTAAATTCTGTAGAATATTGCATTAGCTTTATAACAATACTGTGACCATAAGTATATGATTATTATTTTACCCCTTTTCTTATATTCTCTTTCAGGTCTTACTGTTTTGAGTTGTTATTTGGTCCTCTTTGCCATTGATATGCAATCTATAACCGTTGATCAAATAGATTTAATTTTTAGCTATAACTTTTCTTGAACCATGTGCCAACCATTTTATTGTGTTGGAGTTGTTGTCATTAAATTGCATTTCATCTCCATGAAACTGAAACAAATAAGAATAGTTTAAATATAATTGCAAAATATTATATAATGTTTAGTACATGACAATCAGTATAAATATCAAAGATCATATTCAAGAGAGCAGGCAATAACCTGATCTTGTAGCCAAGTGATGAATGTCTTATTATGGATTGTTTGCAACACCCCTTCATCTCTCACTACAAGGAGTTGGATTCCTTGATACTCTTTAGGTGCTTCTTAATTTGGCCCAAAGTTTTTCAAGCTTAGTTGGATCTAATTAATATTCTACCATATATATATATATATAACAACAACAAATAAACATCTACTTACTCTACCCAAAGTTGAACTTCATCCATGTTAAATAGAACACATCGATGGGCTTGCTTGTAAAAATTTTCATCCAAATTAAAGTCTTTACCACTAGACAAAGGCCTCCCATCAATTGTAGTTTCTTCATCCTCATCACTTCATACCTCATTGCGACCAAGGCGATTTCTAATTGCTTTCATACCTCTCGTGTAGTCCACACAAAATGAAATATATTCCTTGAAAAGATAATGTTCAACAATAAAACCTTTGAGCCTAGTTTGGTTCTTTACATAGCCCTTAAAAATATTCATAATTCTAAGAAAGAAAATAAACAATTTTGATTAGATGAGATACTACAAAAATTAGAAAAATGGTGGTTTATGAAACTAATGAATGCATACAAACCTTTTGAAAGGGTACATCCATAGATATTGTATAGTTCCACATACACATACCTACCACACCGAGTGAATAGTTAGGTGCACCATGATATCAAAAAGGAAGGGAGGAAGTAATTTTTGAGCAAACATAATGTCTCCATGACCTCTATTGATAATTTCTCTATTTTTATGGGATCCACCACTTTAGAACATATATCCTTGTAGAACATGCACAACCAAAAAAAGGTTTATCGCACTAGGTTATCAAAAAAATGTTGTAGCACTAACAAAAGAAGTAGTTGCATGAGAACATGGCAGTCATGTGATTTCAGACCGTAGATCTTAAGTTCTTTCATAGACTTATTTTCTAATATTTGGACTGCATCCATCTAATACTTTCATATTGTATAGTGTACGACATAACCTTTCTTCCTAAAACTTTGATATATTGTAGGATGTCAATGAAATATATGTCTTGTTTCTATCTATTACTAGCCATAATGTGTTCCTGATACCCATATTTTTTAAATACTCATGGGAGTTTTTGCCATCCTTTGAATTTACATCAATACCTAGCAGTGTTCTGAGTAAGTTTTCACAAATATTTTTCTCCACATGTATCACATCTAAGTTGTGATGAACTAGAAGATGTTGTTTATAGATAACAACATCAAAAAAAAATTACTCAACATTGAGAGACATAACAACAAATACAAAAACAAAGTTGCATGTCATACCTCCCAATACGATAGATTGAAAAATATAGATTTTTTCTTCCATCCTACTATAGGAACAACCACACTATCCTCATTCATGTTGTGTTTCCTTTTATTTAAGTTTCTCTTTTCCTAATTTGGAATTCCCTATACTATTTTTAGTATTTCCAACCTATTTAAAGGTTTGGGTGGTTTATCAAGCTCTTTTTTGCCATTTAAATATGTCCTCTAATGATGAAACAAATTATTTGGATGGAATCTCTTATGGCTCATGTAAGTAATATTTCTATTGCATTTAAGATATTTTGCACATGTGTTCTCCCTGCATATTGGACATGCTACCTTCCCTTTATCATGCATTCTGACAAGTTTCATAAGCTGGAAATTCATGGATGATCCATATCATTATTGCTCTCATATTGAATGTAGTATTGGAAAATGATTCATATGTTTCTGCTCCTTTAGTCCACAGCTCATGCAAGTCATCAACCAACGATTGTAGATAAACATCAATATCATTACCTATTTACTTGGGACCAGGTGTTAAAAATATGAGCATTGAATATTTTCTCTTCATCCACATCCATGGTGAAAGGTTGTAAGTGATCAACACAATAGGGTAACAATTGTAAGGAATACTAAAGTTAGCAAAAGGGTTGAACCCATCGGTTGCCATTGCAAGTCGTACACTACGTGGATCATTGGTGAAATATTTCCACTTAATATCTATAGTTTTCCACACCAGGGAGTCAACTAGATGTTGCATATTTCCATATAAACTCTTGTGTTGGGAATGCCACCTCATATTCTCCATAACCTTTGTAGAGCTATAGGAAGAAAGCAACTCACTTCAGCTACGTCCAACAATGTTGAAATAAAAAAAAACAATAAAGTTAATGATATAATAAAATCCCTTACCTATACATTCTCTTCAACCTTGGTATAATGGGAGAATACCTCAACATATTCGTATGAATATTAATGCATACCTTTCATGAATGAGGGTCAAATTTCCATCGAGATGCACCACATGTTGGGTAAGATTACTTCTTTTCATGATCTTTCCAATTAAAATACAGTCATTGATACATGCATGTATCATTACATAATATAATTATAATTGCATCATCACTTTATTTGTTGCATATGTAGACTCTAGAATTGTATTTTTGATTGTGAGTATATCCTTCAGCAACTCTAGTAAGTCATCAAATATTTTGTTTGACTAGTTATGTTTTGCTTTGGGATTATACAATTTAGTGATAGCTGATAGCTTTGTGTACTTTATACATCCTAGGTATAATGGTCATTTGGCATCTTCAAGAAAGTTACAATATTCAACAATAGGAACTACTCCATAAGATATTTGGAACTCAACATCATCTCACAGTTCTCTGGGAAATTCACATTGAACAATCTGTATACACCATTGATCATTCCAATGATGTCATCCTATACATCTTTAGTAATTGGACCCTCATCAGTGGTAAAGCACATGCTCGATGCATATTTTTAAAACTAGAGAGTTGTTCTCTATGCAAAACAAACTTGATATATGTCTTGTCAATCCCATGCTAAATCAAGTGGTCACAAACCTCCAAAAACCAAGAGTTTCTATATTTGAGTACTTTCAACATGGACATCTAGTTCTTTCAAGGTTCATTGAATTTTTCTTTGTGAAATCCAAGAAATGGTGAACCCCATGATAATAGTCCTTGCTATTTCTACAAATAGGACCCCTTAAAAAATAATAAAGTATAGTTATACGGGTAAATATGATTGAAAGTACAACTTTTATTTGTTAATGGAGATAACATAGTTGAAATACTTGGCTACTCCTAGCCAATATTTGTCCATGATACTTGATGGACAAAAAATATTGAACCAATTTACTTGGCAAGAGTTGGTGCTTTGAGTCTTGAGGATGATCTAGCTATTGAAAGTAAAGACAATAATCTTGATTCCTAAGCATAACCTGCACAAGCTAAGTGGAGTTTCTTATGCAACTTATTACTACACAATACAGTCGAAGGATAAAACTAAAATTCTAGAAAAAACTAAAACAAAACTATACCTGGATGAGCTAGCAAGAAAATGAAGAGAATTTGAACAACAAATTCTAAGACAAAAAAAAAGAAGTTACAACAAAATAAAATCAATAACCCTTATCTAAACAAAATCTAGAAGATTTAGGTGAAAGAAAAGAATTGGTTTTATAACAAGATAAAGATCCATGGTTAATTTTATCTCCATTAACTTTAGTTGTCGTTACATCAGTGCTTTCAACTGTAAAAAAGTTTCAAAGCACCACAAATAAATACTGCTTCTTCTTCAAACAACACATACATAGTCCAACATGCACACATGGACATAGACATGGATGACACACCTTTAGGGTCATATGTGTCAATAAAACAACAAAATGTTAAAAGTAAAACTTAGACCTTTACCATCAAGGTTTATTGTAGATCCAAAAGGAGTCATCTCAGAAGAAACCAAAAAACAAGAATTAGAATAATATGAAATAAGAGTCATAGAGTTAGTTGATCTATCATTACCAATATCAGGAACAAGACCAACTACTAAAAATAAGCCTTTAGGAACACAAATGTGTCTTATGCCATTACCATGGAGATGGAATAACAATGCGTTAGAATATATAGGCCTAAATAAGGAAGAATATGATAAAGAAAATATTATTCCATTTCTGCCAAGAGAAGAAATAGATGATGAAAAGAAACTTAAAGTTATTCTTAAAATGCAAAAATAGTTAAATCACTTAAGCTAGTACATGAACTATTTAGCAATAATTTTGATGGCTTTTTTTTTTTTTTTAAAAGAGGGTAAAAATTTATTAACTCAGCAAAACATTCATGATACAAAGAAAAAGCAGAAGCTATTCAGACATATCAGCTCTAAATAAAGAAGAGAGAGATTGAGAGCAATCCGAAGAAAGTTGAGACCAATTTTGAACATCCCAACCATCTTGAAACTTAGAAGCCCATTTAGCTAACAAATCCGCTACCCTATTCCACTCCCGAGGAATATGCACAAAAGAAATGAATTCCAAGTGAGCGAGAGATATTAAGAATTTTCCGAGCAACCCAACTCAACCGCCAACAACCATGAATACTATCTCTGGAATTTAACAAATTTATAACAATCTGAGAATCAGATTCACAAACAATCCGACGCCAACCCAAAGCATACCCTTGCTCCAAAGCATATAAAATTGCGAGTGCTTCCATGAAGTTATTAGAATGATGTCCCTTAAAGCAAGAGAAAAAAAATTGGATAGTACCACTACTATCCCGCCCCACACCACCAATACCGGCATTACCGGATTACCCCGGAAGATCCATCCGTATTAATTTTCAGCACTCCCGGAGGAGGCGGATTCCATTTGCCAGCCCTCCGCACCTGATTATTCTGACCCATCCATCTACAAGAGACATTAGGACCAGGACCATTAACCATCAAGCCTAATCTTTCCATGATCTGACGTTCCGCATGGTCCACGGGAGAAATAATCTGACATTTTGCAGACACAATTTCTTGGATCATTCGCAAAATCCTCTGCCAGACCTGGGAAGTAGTTAACTCCTTACCTTGGAAAATCCGACGGTTCCGTTCAAGCCAAATCTGCCAAAAAATGCATGAAGGACCAATACTCCATCCAACTTGTAAAAAGAAAGCCGCTGCAGGAGGCCGCCCCATACTCCTCCAAAAATCAACTATTGATGAAGCATGCGAACAAGGGTGATTCCATACTCCCCACCAATAATGCCAGACTTGTCGAGCAAAGTCACATTGGAGAAGTAAATGCCCAACAGATTCTTCGACCTTCCCACGGTTATAGCATAAAGAGGGGCCAACAAACCCACGCTTTTGAAAATTATCCCAAGTGAGACAACGATTATGAGTAGCTTGCCACCCATAAAAACTACACTTCGGCCAAATAAACTTATTCCAAACTTGCTTCCACCACGGAACCTCCTCCTCACCAAACCGTTGCCGATCCAAAACACAATAACCAGCAACAACCGAAAAAATCCCTCTATTATCTCTTCCCCATGCTAGCACATCATCCCCAGGTAGAGAAGAGCAAGGACGGCTAGCGAGAATACGGGCCAGCTCTGCCCTCGCATCCATAGTGCCACCAGTAGGCCATTCTCGAGGATCCTTCCACTGGAGACTAACCATCTGACCAAAGGACTTAACAGTTTTGAAATCTGCCACCTTCAACCATCCAGCATCCCAAAAGCATTGAGCAAGATCTTGAAGATGTGGAAACTCGCTAAGAAGAGGAGCAAAGCCATCCCAAGAATCCTACCAAAAAAGAGCCCGAGACCCAGTATAACAAATCCAGAATAACCCCTGCTTAACCAACTCTGCTCCCTTTTTCAAAGTATTCCAAACAAATGATCCTCGACCAGTCAAGCTGTATCGAGGAATCTCTGAACCTTCCACTCCCCTAAGATACTTGTGGGAGATAATCTTGGCCCAAGTTTGCTTCTGATTACTACACCAACGCCAATACAGCTTAGCAGCAAAAGCAGTCCCAGAAAGAGAGCTTAGACGAAGACCCAACCCCCCAGCTTGCTTTGGTCGACAAATAGTCTCCCATTTAACAAGACTCCATTTTGAGGAACCAAGATTGCCAACCCATAGGAATTGTCTAGAAAGAGAATCCAGGTCATGAAGAAAACTTGCTGGAGCAATCTAAATAAGGCATCTATACACCGGTAAAGCCTGCACAACTGACTTCAAAAGTAATACCCGACCAGCAAAATTTAACCATCTATGAGTCCAATGACTAACTCGACTACAAAATTTGTCAAGTATGTTAGTCCAAACCGCCCTAGGTAGAGGACCAACAGAAATGGGAATCCCCAAGTATGTAAGAGGAAGAGTTCCAACCTGAAACCTGAGAATCTAAACAATTCTAGCTTGAACCCTGGGATCTGTATTGAAAAATAAAATAATAGACTTGTGCTCATTAATCTCCTGACCAGAGACAACCAAATACAAGTCCAAAGCATGTCTAAAGTTGGTTGCTTCACAAATAGAGGCTACACCCAAGAGAGCAGTGTCATCAACAAACTGAAGATGGGAAATGGCTGGCCTACTATTCTCCCATTTCCATCCATGAATAAGACCCTGGTGAACCTGATCTTTAAGCCAGTGACCCAGACCTTCAGCCATAATTATAAACAAGTACGGAGATAAAGGATCCCCCTGCCGAAGACCCCGGGAAGCATGAAACAAAGGAGAGGGCTTTCCATTAATTAGGACAGAATATGAGGGAGTTGTAATACAACTCATAATCCACTCAATCCAAGAAGGATCAAATCCAAAGGCCAAGAGGATTTTGTGAAGAAAAGACCATTTCACCCTGTCATAAGCTTTCGCCATATCCAACTTCATAAACATAAACTTATTCTTAGAAGTGCTCATAGAATGGATCGCCTCGGCAGCAATAGCCACTCCATCCAGAATCTGTCGACCAGCCACATAGCCACCCTGCTCATCAGAAACAACTCTATCCAGCCAAGGCTTGAGACGCTCCGCAATCAGCTTAGTAATAATTTTATACACCACATTGCAGAGAGCAATAGGTCGAAACTGATCAAAAGAGCTAGCACCCTCCTTTTTAGGAATTAGCATCAAAAAAGTGGAATTCAAAGCTTTCAACAACTGATGGTTGTGAAAGGACTCAAGAACAACCCTCAAAATATCAGATTTAATAATTTCCCAAAAGTGTTGAAAGAACTCAACAGGGAAGCCGTCGGGCCCGGAGCTTTCCCAGTCTTCATAAGGAAAACTACCCTTTCTAGTTCATCAATGGAAATAGGTTGAAGAAGGCATGCATTGATCTCTTCTAAAATAACAGAAGGAATACAACGCAAAATAGTATGATCATCAACATGACCCCCACAAAAATCCTCAGAATATAAGGAAGAAAAAAATCGAACAGCTTCCCAAGAGATATCCTGAGAAGCAGACAACTGAATACCTTGAGAAGAAATAATCGAAGAAATACCATTACCGTGTCTTCGAGCCTTAACAGTGTTAAAGAAAAAAGTTGTATTTCGATCTCCTTCTTGTAACCATTCCACCCTGGCCTTTTGCTTCCAGAAAATCTCTTCCCGAAGCTCCCACTCTTGAAGTTCATGCAAAGCTTCAGACTCCTCCTGCAAATTCTGCTCTGTTAACCCATGATCTCTGATATGTCTAGTGATAACATCAAGCCTTCTTTGGGCCAAAGTTTTAGCCTGAAATAGATTCCCGAAACACTTCCTGTTCCACTTTTTGAGTTGATATTTCACAAATTGGAGTCTTTTAACAAAAGAGTACATAGCAGTACCATGGGAAGGACAGCCCTGACTCCACCAGACTTTCATCAACTCGTACAAAGAGGGATCCCTAAGCCACATTAACTGGAATTTAAAACTTGGATGATGATCCATTTCTTGCCGAGAGATAACAAGTTTAATAGGCCAGTGGTCTGATCCCCTCCAGTCAAGAATCGTTGAGTTAGTAACCCAAGAATTGCTAATCCAAAATGAAGAAGTAAGAAACCTGTCCAACCTCTCAGAGATCGAGTTAGAACCACACCGCTTATTCGTCCAAGTGAACACACCATTCTTTGGCTTAATATCCACCGGATTAAGAAGTCTGAATATTATCATTAAGGAGTCTAGAGGCCAGGCCCCAAAGTACCCACACCACCCCTCTTCTCATCAATACTAGATACAACATTAAAATCTCCAGCCATAATCCAAGGATAGAATGGAACCAAGGCTCGAACACTTTGAATATGATTCCACAGCAGCACCTTCCCAGCAAGATCCGAGGGGGTGTAAATGTTAGTGAACAAAACCACTTCTCCAGACTCATGGCAAGAAGCTATCATAGAAAGAGATGACTTATTCGATACCCACCAAAGAGGAGTAAGCTTCTATGGATTCCAAAGGCTGACAAGCCCCCCAGCACTACCCACAGCCCCAACACACTGACAAAGACCTCGAGGCCAGAGTTTAGAAGCAATACTAAATAGACCCTCCATCGATAATTTAGATTCTTGAAGAAAAACAACATCCGGCTTATGTGCCTGAACCAAATCCCGAATAGCTTTTTGACGAGGTAAGCTATTCAAACCTCTCACATTCCAAGAAAGAACAATCATTTAGAGAGAGAAGAAAAGTGAGACTCCAGGGGTTTAACCACCCCACTCTCAACCAATGTTTCTCCCTCCATATGCAGTTTATGTGCATCTTTCTTTCTACCCACCTTAATCAGCTTCGCAGGGGCCTCTTTTTTAAAGTTCTGTTGGAGTAACCCTAGAGAAGGACTAGGCCAAGAACCCTTTCCTCTACTAGAAGTCAGCAAATCAGCCAAAAAAGGGTCATCCCCTTTCACACCGTCCTGTTGCCCCTCCGAAACAGGAACAATTGCCAGGGATGTGTTCAAAGAAGAATCTGTCACTTCTTGTTGCCCATTAGGATTCAGCACCTTAGTTACATTTTGAGTATCCATATTCAAATTACCATTCATTCCTTCATCCGGAGATACCAACTCATCTAAGGCATCAAACTTATTATACAGGCCATCCATTTGTCTAGCAGTAAAGGTCCGCTTCAACCCTTTTCCCTTATTACGATTCTTAACTGGAATAAAGCCTTCTTTGTCTACCCCACTAACATCCATGGGAGCCCTCCCTCGTCCGGGTCCAGCCTCTTGTGTAACCGACTTCCCACCCCGAGATTGTAGATTTGGATTTTTAGAACCAAATGATTTATTTTCAGGCATTTTAGGGCATTTACGCTGAAGATGCCCGTACTCATGACACAACCGACAACGGAAAGGAATAGTTTCATAGTCTAATTGTTGAACCCAAGAAAAAGAGCCAACACATATTTGCATAGAATCAGGTAGAGGCTTAGATAAATCCAATTCCACACAAATACGGGCACATGAGACTACCTTTTTGTCTGAAGTTTGCTGAGACGGTCCCATCGGTTTGCCTAACACCAATGCAATCATGTGCAGAATATCCGTCCGCCAAAACTCCAAAGGTAGCCATGGAAGTCGAACCCACACTGGAACCCTAGAAGGAATCTCCTCAGTCGGATTAAAACCCATATGCCAGGGTTTAATAAACAGGCCAATCTAGTTGTAAAAGTATGGGCCCCCCTCAAAAGCCCTATTTCGGTCTGCCAAGCAGGAAAACACCACCAAAAAGAAATTATTAGCTCCCATCATGATCTCCATATCACCGACCGGGTTCCAAGTACTCCTGGCCCACTTTTCAAATGCCAAGAAAGGGATGCGAATACCCAAGAATTTGCATATTAAAGCATGATTTTGCATATATTCAACATCATCTGCAATTGACTCGAGCTGAATCACAAGAACAGATCGCTCCCCAACCCTTTCCAAGCATCCATTAACTCGCTTTGCATGAAACCCTCCTTCCAAAGAAGAACCACTTGGGCCTGAAGAATTACCCTCTGCATTATGCCAAACAGAAGAAAAGCCTGAGCCACGAAGGGCTTCCTTAAACGAGACATTATTCCGACATTGGGTTCCTCCAGGCAAAGCCATTCATGCTGTTCCAAAAATCTCAGAAATCCCCAAAAATCCAATCCGTCTCTTCAGAAATCCAATCCGTCTCTTCAGAAATCCAATTCAATATGCTAAGTTTGTATTGTTCATAACTAATTTATAGTGGAAAACACCCCTTTCGAGGTGCCACTTTCAACAAGTTGGGCATAGGAGGAATGGAGCCTTGTCGGCCTCTACCAGCACATAGGACATTCCTAACTATACCATATATATGCAAGATGGAGACAAGGGGAATGGAACCTGGGTCGGCCTCTACCAACACCTAGGGCATTTACCACTGCACCACAACAAGCAGATTTTGATGGCTTTGAAAGATTATGCAAAAATGAATTCTTGAAAATTGAAAAAGGCATATGTAAATATGTGAATTAAATAATTATTAAATACACCTAAAGCCTTTTTATAAAGAGTGTGTAGCATAGTTAAAAACTATAAAAATAGAGATATTGGATAACAATCATGACATATAAACTATTTAAGATATATACTAACTTAATTTAAAAACCTCATGATTAAGTAATTTTATTTATGAGGATACCCTAGAATATCTATGGAGGATTCAAGTTGTGTTACAATTGTATGAGAAAAAGATCTATTCATGAAGTAAGAATAATAAATGATATTTAGTTTCTTGAAGTTTCACAAGTGATAAGAAGAATGGGAATACAAGATATAGAGAAGATATAATAAGAAAAAATGTTTATCAAGAAAACATTATCACAAATTAAAGATAATCATTAATATGATAAAAATAAGAAACTCCCAAATTGTTTAATTGATCAATTGTTTAGCTTTCATATTGAAGTGATCTTAAGGCCTAAAATTATAGGTTTGTGTTAGTTGATAGAACATAAATTTCAATAAAAATTAAATGTGTTTCTTATAAAGTGAATAAGTTATTATTGCACATAATAATTCTCAAGAAATAAAATAAAACTATATTTATATATACAATAAGACACCAACCTTCAAGATGAGGAGGAAATAAAAACCATATTGAAAACTAGTCTAATGCAAGCTCCAATGGTTAAAAAATATAAAAAATAGAGATATTGAATAGTTAAAAACTATAAAAATAGAGATATTGGATAACAATCATGACATATAAACTATTTAAGGTATATACTAGTTTATTTTAAAATCTCATGACCTAGTATTTTTTGGATGAAAAAAACATTATATTAAAATGGCTTAATCATACAAAAAAAGGTGGGTGGAATTAGCACAACCCAAGCACACAACCAACACACTAATTGTGTGCTAAAAAACTAGCAGAGCTACCAAAATAACTTACAGAAGTTCACAAGAAAACCAAATAGAGAACTGCCTAAAAAAACAACTAATAGACTATGCATCATTGCTATGTAGGGGCTAGAGGAATAGGATTCACTGCACAAGGAGCATTACCCCAATGATCAATAAGGTCCCATAAGTGATGAAGCTCTATATTCACTTTTTTTGCTTGCACTGAAATCTACAACCAACAATCATAGAAAACCTAATACTTATCAGCAAGAGAAAAAGTAGAAGAAGGCTCATGTTGGCTAAAAATCACTTTGTTGTGAGTTTTCCACAAATGAAAAATAATCCCCACTCTAAAGATATGCCACACAGGAACAAGCTTCTCAGAAAACTTAAGTGGATCCCATATTCACCCAAGAACATGGACCTATCATATATGGTCTGAAAAAAGAGAAAATCCACTGCCAAGCCTCTTGAGATCTCACACAAGACCAAAATAGATGATGCACATCCTCCTCTGCTCCACAATATCTATAGAAAATATCATTCACACCCAAATATCTAAGTCGTTGACCAATAGGAAGCCCTTGAAACAATCAAATCCAAGCAAAAAAAGGCTTGCTTAGGTTCAAGATACTTTTTCCAGAGTGTATTAAATCTGAGACTCCATATGGACTGAAGAGATACTACATCCCACATATAATTAAGCTTCCTAGCCATAGGCACAATAGGGGGAAGCCAAGAGTATCTAAAATGAGGTTTATACTTGGTGAGAAAAACATCTTTGGGCCAAGACAAATCAGTTCACCAACATTTTTGATAATATCGAAAAAATTTACCCCAAACAGATAAAGGAGTGAAATCAATAACAACCTCATAAGTAGTATTATCAGCAAAAAATAAACCAAAAGAAATCTAAAAATTTCCCAAGGTATCCAAGACCTTGAATGAAAATCCATGAAATCAGATAACTGAGCAATACCTCATTTATAAAATTTTTGAGCCTGTATCCACTGGACTTGAGCAAGGGGATTCCCTTGCAAAGTGATGGCCAAATACCACTAGACATTAAGCAAATGTATTGAAGCCCCTAGCTTCCCCTTGTGACATTTCCAAGAAATCTAGGGTTTAATGGCCTCCCAGGCCTTCCAAATTCTTTGCATAACAAAGGACCTAGAAATATTTATTGGAATAGGGGTTGTAAGAATGGTTTGCAAATCAAGCCCTTTCAACAACTTCTTACCAAAAGGAAGCCCCATGGAGAGGCAGTGACGAATTAAAAGTTTCTAGGCTTCCTCCCCCTAGAAAGCTCTCACAATCCATTTAGCATAGAGGGAAAAGCCTTGTTGCTGACATTCAAACAATACCATTCCTCCAAAATTTTTAGGAAGAAAAAAAATATCCCAAGCCACCCTATGAAATCCCTTCTTACCAACAACATTGGACCACAAAAAATATTGAATTTTTGTGTATGAGGATACCCTAGAATATCTATGGAGGAGTCAAGTTGTGTTACAATTGTTGTATGAGCAAAATATGAAAAATAAATTATCTTTATTTTCATGAAGTTTCACAAGTGATAAGAAGAATGGGAATACAAGATATGGAAAAGATATAATAAGAACATATGTTTATCAAGAAAACATTATCACAAATTAAAAATAATCATTAATATAATAAAAATTAAGAAACTCCCAAATTGTTTAATTGATCAATTGTTCAGATTTCATTTTGAAGTGATCTCAAGGCCTAAAATTATAGGTTTGTGTTATTTGATAGAGTTGATAGAACATAAATTTCAATAAAAATTAAAAGTGTTTATTATAAAGTGAAGAAGTTATTATTGCAAAAATTAATGCTCAAGAAATAGAATAAAAATATGTTGGAAATATTAAGTATATTGAGTTGTCATTGATGTCAAAGGATGCATAGTACTCAAGGCAAAAATATTATTCAAGGTTGATGAGGTTTTAAGGTTGCAAAAATTACTACAAAGGAATTTTATTGCAAAGCAAGACAATATTCTTAAGGATTATAATATTTAAATACCAATATTTAAATATTATAAAGAGATGGACAAAGGCTTTAGCAAGGACAAATTTAATATTTCAAAGGAACAAAGATTCAAGAATCAATTTTTTTTTCAAATGGACAAAGGTTTAAAGACAAAAGGATTTAATATATCAAAGGGCCAAAGGTTTTAAAAATAATATTATAATATTTAATTTAAATATTCAAAAGGGTTTAAGTTTAAAAAGTGCCAAGGGCAAGCATAAAAGTCAAAATTCAAAGCCTCGATGTCCATGGTGAAAACAAAAAGACATATAAATGGAGGAGAAAAATTCATATGCAAAGCTAAGGTTTTAATCATGTGATTCGATATTATTCCAGTGCATTATTTTCAGCAAAGGAAGAGGGTCGGAAGCGCAGTGAGAGAGTTCATCATTGGGCAAAATCTGAAGTAGATAAATAATTGGTTGTACATCTTGGTTCCCACCCGCTGGTGTGTCCCATCTAGTTTTTTAGCCCTTGGTAGGGCGCTACTGTGCAAAGAGATATAGGTTTGAATCCCACTGTTAGGTTTTTGCAATGTAATTTTTGGTTGGAGGATAAAGCTGCAAAGGATACAAATATTAACGCTGAGCCTTTAGGTTTTACCCTCTAGGCGAGCCTAGCTAGTCAGAGGTCCTTTGGGAGAGCCTTGCATTGAGCAAGGTGAGGAGATAGAATATCTTGCACACCATTTTGATAGTTTGGTTTTTTGTGATAAGGGCAATAATGTTTTAATTCTTATTAAGTGGGAGTCATAAGGTGCAACATTAATAATTATTTTATATATTTTGTTTTGAGTTAGTGGGAGTCATAAGGTGTATGAAGATAAATTGTAGATTTTCATTCACACATTGTGTTAGGTGTATTAGGATAAATTGAATTTTGTCATTTGCACATTGTATTAAGTGTATTGGGATAAATGGAAAATTGTCTTTTGCATGTGATGTGAGGGTGTTATAAGGCATATTGAGATAAATTGAAATTTGTATTTTGTATATTGTAAAAGTAGGAGTTATAAGGTATGATTATGGTTTAATTTTTTAAATGTATTTTTGCATGGTAGGAGAAGGAAATTTAAGGGATTAGTCACTACTAAAAGCATTATTTTGGAATACTAAAAAGGAGTCATACTTTTTTTTTTTAAGCCTTATTGTGCATGTCTTTTTGAGAAGGGTTTTATTGTGGATGATTTGAAAGAGAGATTTACTAAATAGTTTTTGAGTTAAACAAGAAAGAGAAATTATTTTTGAAGCAGGTTTTGAAGGCACATCATCATCAAGACAATTTTAGAGGTATGGTGATTTAATTATTTCTTAAAGTGGTTGAGTTGTTATATGTTTGGACAAATAAAGATTGATTGAGTGTGCATTGCTTTGAAAGAAATTGGAAATAAAAGTGCAAGGGTTTGAAAGAAAATTTGATGTGCATTAGTGATTGATTTAAGATGGTAGTAATGGTGAATTTTGTTGAATGAAATTGGAAATATATGTGCTAGGGTTTGAGAAAAAAGTTGTGCATTATTGTTGAATGAAATTGGAAATATATGTGATAGGGTTTGAGAATAAAGTTGTGAATGAATTTGAAAATATACTAGCAAGGATTTGAGATAAAATTGATGCATTAACTTTGAGTCATATTGAGAATGAACTTGCAAGGGTTATAGACCAATCTTGTGAAGCAAATCTATGCATTATTTTTGAGTGATATTGGAAAAAAATTTGAAAGGGCTATAGACCAGTTTTGTGAAGCAAGTATGTGCATTAGTTTTGATTAAGTTTGGAAGTATGTAATAAGTTCAACTATCAAGTAATAGACTAGAGTATCCTTTTGAATGCAATGAATGTGAGACATGTGAAAGCAACAAACTTATGAATATGAAAAGAAAATATTGAGCATTTGTAATGAATATCATTCTCTATATGTTCATGAAGAAAAATAATTTTGGGTAGAATATGTTTGAATTACTTTAATCAAAGAAAACACTTTTGGGAAAGATATATGCAATTGTTTCTATGCAATAATTAGGAATGGTTGAGTAGGTTTTGTGAGCAAGTTGAGCAGAATTTGTGAGCAGGTTGAGCAGAATTTATGAGTAGGTTGAGCAGAGTTTATGAGCAGGTTGTGCAGAGTTTATGAGTAGGATTTGAGAGTAAATTTGAGTAGGTTATTGAGGTAGCTTTGAGTACCATTAAGGTAGATTTGAGCAATTTTGAATAGTGATGGTGAGCATATTTGATTAGGTTTGTTGGGTTTATTTGAGCAGTGATGGTAAGTAGATTTAAGTAGGTTTGGTGAGCTGATTTGAGTAGGTTTGATGAGCTATTTTGAGTAGGTTTGGTGAGTAAAAATTGAGTAGGTTTGGTGAGATGATTTGAGCAGGTATGGTGAGCATATTTGAGTAGGTTTGAGTAGTGATGATGAGCAAATTTGAGAAGGTTTTGTGAGCTTATTTAAGTAGTGATGGTAAGTAGAGTTGAGCAGGTTTGATGAGTTTATTTGAGCAAGTTTGGTGAGTTATTTTGAGCAGGATTGGTGAGCAAAATTGAGCAGGTTTGGTGAGTTGATCTGAGCAAGTATAGTGAGAATATTTGAGTAGTTTTTGGATTAGATTTGAGAAAGAATTGTGTAAATGCTTGGAGCATATTTGAGAAAGCCTTGTGAGTAGGCATGGAACATATTTGACCAAGCCTTGTGAGTAGGCATGGAGCATATTTGAGAAAGCCTTATGAGTAGGCTTGGAGAAGATTTGAGCAAGCCTTTTGAGTAGGCATGGAGTAGATTTGAGTAATCCTTATGTAAAGCTTTATAGTATATTAGAGTAAAGGGGATTGGTGTCTCCTATGAATAGAGGTCCAAAAACTAGAGCAAAGGATATTGGTGTCTCCTGTGGATAGAGGTCCATAAACTAGAGCAAAGGGGATTGGTGTCTCCTATGGATAGAGGTACATGAACCAAAGTAAAGGGGATTGGTTTCTCCTATGGATATAGGTCCATGAACTTGAGCATTGGATATTGGTGTCTCCTTTGGGTTGGTTCTCATAAACATTGTAATAGGAAATTGGTTCCCAAGAGATTTTTTGAGAAAATTTATAAGAAATATTTTCTCCATGGATGTAGCCCACATTGGGTGAACCACATTAAATTTGTGTCTCTTATGTGTGTTATGATATGTGCATTATTTCATTATTGCAATTGATAATATTAGATAATACTACTTTGGAAAGAAAAGTAAAAAGTTTTATCTTATACTGTTCACACCCTCTCTTAGTATAAGCTTGTGTTCTTCAATTGGTATCAAAGTAGGTTCCTTCGTGAAAGCCTAAAAAATTGAAGGAATATCTTACAGGAACACACATGACTCATAAGGAAGTATTTTCATCAAATAAGATTCCATTGTTTGATGGGACTAACTATGCTTTTTGGAGTGTGAGGATGAAGACTTATTTCATGGCACATGGATATGATACATGATAATCTATTAAGAATGGATTCACACCATATACAACTCCTTCTACAAATGCAAGTGGTAAGAAACCATATGAAGACAATGCCAAGGCAATAAATATAATTTTGAGTGGGTTATGTGAATCAGAGTTTATGAAAGTCATGCAATGCACTTCAACAAAATAAATGTGGGATAAGTTACACAGAACATATGAAGGAGACGATAAGGTCAATATGGAAAAACTTCAAACACATAGAAGGAATTTTGAAGACTTGAATATAAAATATGACAAATATATTTCTATGTATTGACTTTGTGTTGATGAGGTTGTCAAAACTATTTGTGGACTTGGAGAAAAGATTAGGAAATATACTATTGTTCTAAAAATATTGAGGTCACTCCCTATGAGGTATGATGCAAAGGTTTTAGCAATAGAAGAGATGAAGGATATCAAAACTCTAAGCATAGATGATCTACAAGGAATTATCATAGCCTATGAGATGAGGACAGAAAAAGAACAAAAATAAAAAAGAGAGGCGACATTCAAAGCTTCAAATAAGGAAAAGAATAAAGAGCAAGAATCAAGTGATGAATCAAGCGGTGAAGAAGAGGCTAAATTTGTGAGAAGAAATACGAAGGGTCCAATAAAACATAAAAATGTGTATACTGTGAAATGTTTTAGTTGTGGTAACATTGGTCACTATGCAGCTAATTATCCATAAAATGGAGGTAGTAGGAGTGAAGAAGAAAAGGATTACAAGAAAAAGAAGGAAATAAATTTTTATTATGAAAATAAAAATAGGCATGGTCAAGGCAAGCATGAGAAGAAGATTTTTAAAAGGCACAAGAAGATTTTTCATGCTAAATAAGAAAGCAGTACTTCAAGTGAAAGTGATGAAATCTTCTCCGATAATGAAAAGGAAGAAATCATATTTTTGGCCATAGAAGAGAATGAAGATGCTCTTGTGATTAAAGACCTAGAAAATAGATATATTCAAAAAAGGAAGAGGAAGCCACAATTGATATGGAAAAGGAACTTGATTTTGAAGAGTTGAAAAGAAAGAACTTAATATTGAAGGATCAAGTACAAGAGGATGAGAAAACAAAGGCAAAACTTCTACAAGATCTCACCAATTTAAAACTTAAGATTGAAGAGGTAAAGAAATTTGAAGAAGGTATGGTTGAACAATTAAAGGTAAAAGAACTAGAATGCGAAAGACTAGAACATGAAGTTGGCATTCTAAGGAAGGGACTTGAGAAATTCAATAATAAGATATAATATTTTAGGAAAAGCTCAAAATATTTGGATGATATTATCAATACACAAAGATCTCCATTTATGAAAACTAGACTTGGTTATGAGGAAGGTCAAGAGGTACAAGAAGAGGAGTCAAGCTTAAAATAAATAGAAGCATCGAATAAGGTATTTTAAGAAGAGCCTAAGACCTATACTGATAATTTGAGAAGTGGTAGTATCAAAGAGGAAGCAGATAAAGAATCGTCAAGGAACATGGACCATCACAGGAAAAGCAAACAAAGAACCATGTGATCATATCCTCCAAGGCAAGATGAATATCTCTTCCAAGGTTATTTCTACTCATGTAATATTTTTGGTCATAAATATATATATTGCAGGGTTTATTGTAAGAATGATTATGGTTTCACCAAGAGAAATTTGAAGTCATTTGCACCTTTCAAGGACTACAACATCAGGTGTTATACTTGCAATAATTTTGGGCATAGAGTAAAGTGGTGTAGACAAAATTTATAGAACTTCCAAAGACAAGCAAGAAAAAGGATGCTCAAAATTTTCAAAGAGGTATGACTTCAAAAATCTAGAAAAATATTGAAAAATAAGAGCATTGTAAGTTGGGATTAGCTTTACTCCCGTCCAAAAATTAATCACCTCAAGAAAATGAGGTGGTGAGGGGGATGAGCTAAGTGTTTTACTTTTAGCCCCAAAAGGAGCCATTTACCATTGATGTCAAAAGGGAAGAGATTTCAATAAAGGGGAGAGATTTCAATAAGGAGGAGCAGCTTGTCAAGGGGAGCAGTTTGGAAATCCAATTGCAGTCAAAGGTGGGAATTGTTGGAAATATTGAGTATATTGAGTTGTCATTGATGTCAAAGGATTCATGGTACTCAAGGTAGAAATATTCTTCAAGGTTTATGAGGTTTAAGGTTGGAAAAATTATTACAAAGAAAGATTATTGCAAAGCAAGACAATTATTTTTAAAGGTTATAATACTTAAATATTTTAAAGAGATGGAAAAAGCCTTGAGTAAGGACAAATTTAATATTTCAAAGGAACAAAGGTTCAAGAATAAAATCATTTTTCAAATAGACAAAGGTTTAAAGACAAAAGGATTTATCTTTATCAAAGGGCCAAAGGTTTTAAAAAATATATTATAATATTTATTTTAAATATTCGAAAGGGTTTAAGTTTAAAAGGCACTAAGGACAAGCATAAAAGTCAAAAATCAAAGCATCGACGTCCATGGTAAAAATGAAAAGACACATGTAAATGGAGGAGCAAAAATCATATACAAAGCTAAGGTTTTAATCATGTGATTCGATATTATTCCAGCGCATTATTTTAAATGAACAAAGAGGGCAGGGAGCACAGTGAGAAAGCTCATTGCTGGGTGAGATCTGAAGAAAATAAATAATTGGTTGTGCATCTTGGTTCCCACCCACTGGTGTATCCCAGCTGGTTGTTCGGCCCTTGGTAGGGTGCTACTGTGCAGAGAGAGAGGTTTAAATCCCACCATGAGGTTTTTACTGTGTGATTTTTTATTGGAGGATAAATTTGCAAAGGATACAAATATTACCGTCGAGCCTTTAGGTTTCACCTAATGGGATAGCCTAGCTGGTTAGAGGTCCTTTGGGAGAGTGCTGCATTGAGCAAGGTGAGGAGATCGAATCTCCTACACAATATTTTGTTTGTTTGGTTTTTTGAGGTAAGGGTAATAATGTTTTAATTCTTATTAAGTGGGAGTCATAATGTGCAACATTAATAATTACTTTTTATATTCTATTTTGATTTAGTGGGAGTCATAAGGTGTATGAGGATAAATTGAAGATTGTCATTCACACATTGTGTTAGGTGTATTGGAATAAATTAAAGATTGTCATTTGCACATTGTGTTAGGTGTATTGGGATAAATTGAAGTTTGGCATTTACATATTGTATTAGGTGTGTTGGGATAAATGGAAAATTATATTTTGCATGTTATGTGAAGGCATATTGAGATAAATTAAAATTTATATTTTGTATATTGTGAAAGTAGGATTTATAAGGTATGATTATGGTTTAATTTTTTAAATGTATTTTTGCATGGTAGAAGAAGGAAATTTAAGGTCTTAGTCACTACTAAAAGCTTTATTTTTGGAGACTAAAAATGAGTCATAAAACATTTTTTAAGCCTTATTGTGCATATCTTTTTGAGAAGGGTTTTATTTTGGATTATTTGAAAGAGAGATTTACAAACTAGTTTTTGAGTGGGACAAGAAAGGAATTTTTTAAGGCACATCATCATCAAGGTAGTTTTAGAGGTATGGTGATTTAATTACTTCTTAAGGTGGTTGAGTTGTAATATGTTTGGAGAAATAAGGATTGATTGAGTGTTCATTGCTTTGATAGAAATTGGAAATAAAAGTGCAAGGATTTGAAAGAAAATTTGATGTGCATTAGTGTTTGATTGAAGATGGAAGTAATGGTGAATTACTGTTGAATGAAATTAGAAATATATGTGCTAGAATTTGAGAATAAAGTTGTGCATTATTTTTGAATGAAATTGGAAATATATGTGCTATGGTTTGAGAATAAAGTTGTGCATGAATTTAAAAATATACTAGCAAGGGTTTGAGAGCAAATTGGTGCATTAACTTTGAGTCATATTGGGAATGAACTTGCAAGGATTATAGATCAATATTGTGAAGCAAATATATGCATTAGTTTTGAGTGATATTCGGAAAAAAATTGCAAGGGCTATAGACCATTTTTGTGAAGAAATTATGTGCATTGGTTTCGATTAATTTTGAAAGTATGTAAGAAGGTCAACTATCAAGTGCTATACTAGAGTAGCCTTTTGAATGAAATGAATGTGAGACATGTGAAAGCAACAAAATTTATGAATATGATAAGAACATATTGAGTATTTTTAATGCATATCATTCTCTATATGTTCATGAAGAAAAAGAATTCTAGGTAGAATATGTCTGAATTACTTTAGTTAAAGAAAGGAATTTTGGAAAAGATATGTGCAATTGTTTCTATGCAAGAATTAGGAATGGTTGAGTAGGTTTTTGTGATCAAGTTGAGCATAATTTGTGAGCAGGTTGAGTAGAATTTGTAAGCAAGTTGAGCAGAGTTTGTGAGCAAGTTGATCAGAGTTTGTGAGCAAGATTTGAGAGCATATTTGAGTAGGTTATTAAGGTAGATTTGAGCAGCATTGAGGTAGATTTGAGTAGGTTTGATCAGTTATGGTGAGAAGAGTTGACCAGGTTTGGTGAGTTGATTTGAGTAGTGATAGTAAGCAGAGTTAAGCAAGTTTGGTAAGCTAATTTGAGCAAGTT
Source organism: Wollemia nobilis (assembly GCA_028583015.1). Taxonomy (NCBI): domain Eukaryota; kingdom Viridiplantae; phylum Streptophyta; class Pinopsida; order Araucariales; family Araucariaceae; genus Wollemia; species Wollemia nobilis. The sequence goes on along the minus strand of JAQPPZ010016946.1, from coordinate 17,174,889 downwards.
TGGTGAGTTATTTTGATTAGGTTTGGTGAGCAGAATTGAGTAGGTTTGGTGATCTTATTTGAGTAGGTTTGAGCAGTGGTGGTGAGCATATTTGAGTAGGTTTGGTGATATGATTTGAGCAGTGATGGTAAGCAGAGTTAAGCAGGTTTGGTGAGCTATTTTGAGTAGGTTTGGTGAGCAAAATTGAGAAGGTTTGGTGAGATGATTTGAGCAGGTATGGTGAGCAGATTTGAGCAGGTTTTGAGCAGATTTGAGCAAGCCTTGTGTAAAGGCTTGGAATAGATTTGAGAAAGCCTTGTGAGTAGGCATGGAGCAGATTTGAGCAAGCCTTGTGAGTAGGCATGGAGCAAATTTGAGCAAGCCTTATGATTAGGCTTTGAGAAGATTTTATAAAGCCTTTTTAGTAGGCTTGGAGTATATTTGAGTAAGCCATGTGTAAAGGCTTGAATCATATCAAAGCAAAGGGGATTGGTGTATCTAGTGGATAGAGGTCCACAAACCAAAGCAAAGGGGATTTGTGTCTCTTGTGGATAGAGGTCCACAAATTAGATCAAAGGGGATTGGTGTATCCTATGGATAGAGGTGCACAAATCAAAGCAAAGGATATTGGTGTCTCTTATGGATAGAGGTCCATGAACCAAAGCAAATGGGATTGGTGTCTCCTTTGGATAGAGGTCCATGAACTAGAGCAAAGGGGATTGGTGTCTCCTATGGATAGAGGTCCATGAACTTGAGCATAGGTGATTTGTGTCTCCTTTGGGTTGGTGTCCATAAATATTGTAATAGGGAATTGGTTCCCAAGAGATTTTTTAAGAAAATTTATAAGAAATATTTTCTCTATGGATGTAGAACACATTGGGTGAACCACATAAAATATGTGTATCTTATGTGTGTGATGATCTATGCATTGTTTAATTATTACAATTGATAATTTTGGATAATACTACTTTGGAAAGAAAAGTAAAAAGTTTTATCTTATATTGTTAACCCCTCCCCTCTCAGTATAAGCTTGTGTTCTTCAAACTATATTTATATATCCAAGAAGACACTAACCTTAAATAGGAGGAGTAAATAAAAACCATATTGAACTCTAGTCTAATGCAAGCTCCAATGGATAAAAACTATAAAAATAGAGATATTGAATAGTAAAAAACTATAAAAATAGAGATATTGGATAAAAATTATGACATACAAACTATTTAAGGTATATACTGGCTTATTTTAAAACCTCATGATGAATTATTTGTATGTATGAGGATACCTTAGAATATCTATGGACGAGTCAAGTTGTGTTACACTTGTATGAGCAAAATATCTATTCATGAAGTGAGAAAAATAAATGATCTTTATTTTCATGAAGTTTCACAAGTGATAAGAAGAATGAGAATACATGATATGGATAAGATATAATAATAACATATGTTTATAAAGAAAATATTATCACAAATTAAAGATAATTGTTGAAATGATAAAAAATAAGAAACTCTCAAATTGTTTAATTGATCAATTATTCAGATTTCATATTGAAGTGATCTCAAGGCCTAAAATTATAGGTTTGTGTTAGTTGATAGAACATAAATTTAAATAAAAATTAAATGTGTTTCTTATAGAGTGAATAAGTTATTATTGTGCAAAATAATCCTCAAAAAATAGAATAAAACTATATTTATATATCCAAGAAGACACCAACCTTCAATAGGAGAAGGAAATAAAAATCATATTGAACACTAGTCTAATGCAAGCTCCAATGGAGTCAAGAATAAATAGATATGTAAATATGTGAATTAAATAAATATTAAGTACACCTAAAATTTTTATTTTATCATATTCATTGTAGATGATAAGGTCGTAATATCTAGTGTTCTTGGGATCTCCATATACATAATTAATATCAAAAGAATATTTATGATTAAAGCATGTATACAAAAAAATTTATATCCAAATGTTAATATGATATATTTAAATAGAGATAAATTTTTAAAGGTAACTTAACATGAGTACATTATAAATACAATAATGATGAAATATTGTCATTTCACTTTAAGTATATGAACAATAATTTCTATTAGTATAATGAATTTGTATGATCTTAAATCCTTTTTATAAAGAGTATGTGGAATCATAAAAACTATAAAACTAGAGATATTGGATAACAATCATAACATATAAGCTATTCAAGGTACATATTGGCTTATTTTAAATCCTTATGATTAAGTATTTTTATGTATTGATCATAACCTAACATAACTATGGAGACAAGTTGTATTACACTTGTATAAGTTAAAGATCTATTCATGGAGTTTCACAAGTGATAATAAGAATGGAGATACAAAATATGGAGAAGATATAAAATGAATATATGTGTATCAAGAAAATATTATCCCAAATGAAAGATGTGTTAAGATGTGCTAGGTGGCCAAAGTAAAATAAAGACAACTAGCAAAATCATGATAAGGACAAACCCAACTGAAGTTCCCTACATTGTGATGTACAAACCCGTAATAAGGTAGACCATTATAATTCAATTTGGCTCTATTGTAATTAATGATCTTTAAGAAAAATCAAACTTCATAGTTTTGCACAACTCTTCTTTATTATCTAGAGAAGCAAATGAAATAATGTATTTTGATGGGCAATATTGTATTTTTGTAGTCCTAGTGATTCTTATTTAAATAAGCAAATGAGTTCATACTTTGATGGGAAATATTGTATGTTTGTAGTCCCATATGTTGTTTAGCCTTGAGGGACATAAAAGCATTCCAATATTTTCTGTTGGTAAGGAGTAAGTAGGATAAAATTTTGATTGGTAATATTATATATTTGTAGTATCATTGGTTGTTTGGCATTTTTTGATGTTAAAATCCTTTTAATTTTACTTTTTAATAATTACACAGGATTGAAATAATCTTACCTCTATTACCTTAGGACATTGTTACAATATTTTTGCAATTATACATACAGTGTCTGTCAAGTTTTGAACCTACTCTCTTTGTTAAAAGTTGGGTATAGCATCGATTTAATATTGTTTCATAAAATATTAAGGCTTAACATAGGCTTGGAACTATAACTCCTAGCTCAAATACCATGAGTTTTTTATTTTCTTCTACTGACATGATTCAATGTTCCATTAAATGATGCATTTCAAATTCAGATGCAGCTTAACCAACAAACATAAACAAAATTATATTAATGCTGACACATGACCAAAATAGGTCAATAGAACTCAAAAATATAGCCTAAAAATAAAATTTGTGTACATTCAACATTCAAGTACATCATCGCTCAATTTATGCAAACACATGCAATGGATATATATTCATTGAGTAATATACAAAACCATGTATGCCTAAAACTAAATTGACAAGAAAAAAGAAACCACTAAATTTTGAACACAATTTCCCTCTGCATCCCCAAACCCTAAATGAGGGAAATTATATTAATTCTAATGCATGATCAAAATAGGTCAATAGAACTCAAAAATATAGCCTAAAAATAGAAGGGGTGCACATTCAACATTCAAGTACATCGTTGCTCAAATTTTTTTTTTGATTGGTAGAAAGGGTGTTGAAAGGTCCCTAAACCTTGTACAAGAGAGATTACAAGAAATCCATAATGATGAAGGTGGTCCAAGAAGAAAGAAATAGAGAGCTGGCAAACCCTCGCACTAGGGAAGGTGTCATGAAATCGCGACCAAAATGGTGATGTCACGAAATCGTGACAAGTTGCACCGTTGATGCCAATAGAAGAAAGGAAGTCATGAAATCACGACAAGAAACACCATCGTAACCGAAGAAGGGAAGAAGTCACGATATCACGACATGTTGAAAGGTGTCGCGATATCGCGATAAGTTGCTAGGTTGGAGCCAGACAAGAAGAAGAGTCACGAAATTGTGACAAGAATGAAGATCGCAGCCAAAATGGAAAATGAGTCGCAAAATCATGACGAAAGTGGAAGCCTGTTGTCGAGAAGAGAAAGTGTCACAAAATCGTGACAAGAATGAAGACCACTATCGAAGAGGAAAATTGTCACGATATCGCGACAAATTGGGAGACCGTTGCCAAGATGAAAAAGTGTCACGAAATTGCAACAATCTGGAGGACTGCAGCCGAGGACAAAAAGTGCAACAAAATCATGACAATCTGAAGATCCACAGCCGAGGAGGAAAAGTGTCACAAAATCGTGACAAGAAGGAAGATCGTCATTGGAGAGAAAAGATGTCGCAATATCGTGACAAAAAAGGAAGACCACCGTTGGAGAGACAAAATGTCGCAATATCGCAACAAAAAGGAAGGCCGCCGTTGGAGGGAAAAAAGGTCACGATATCGTGACAAAAATGGAAGACCATTGTTGGAGAGAAAAGAGGTCATGATATCGTGACAAAAATGGAAGACCGCCGTTGGAGAGAAAAAAGGTCGCGATATCGCGTCAAAAATGGAAGACCACCATTGGAGAGAAAAAAGGTCGCGATATCGCTACAGAATGGAAGGCCGTCGTTGGAGAGAGAAAAGGTGTCGCGATATCGCGACAAAAATGGAAGACCGCCGTTGGAGAGAAAAAGGGTCACGATTTATGCAAACACATGCAATGGATATATATTCATTGAGTATATATACAAAACCATGTATTCCTAAAACAAAACTGATAAGTAAAGAATTTCCTAAATTTTGAACACAATTTCCCTCTACATCCCCAAACATCCCCAAACCCTAAAGGAGGAAAATTGTATTAATGCTGATGCATGACCAAAATAGGTCAATAGAACTAAAAAATACAGCCTAAAAATAGAAGGGGTGCACATTCAACATTCAAGTACACCATCACTTAATTTATGCAAACACATGCAATGGATATATATTCATTGAGTATATATACAAAACCATGTATTCCTAAAACCAAACTAACAAGGAAAAAGAAAATCCTAAATTTTGAACACAATTTCCCTCTACATTCCCAAACATCCCAAAATCCTAAAGGTGGTAAATTGTATTAATGCTTATGGATAACCAAAATACGTTAATAGAACTCAAAAATACAACCTGAAAACAAAATGGGTGCACATTCAACATTCAAGTACATCATCGCTCAATTTATGAAAATACATGAAATGGATATATATTCATTGAGTTTATATACAAAACCACGTATTCCTAAAACCAAACTAATAAGGAAAAATAAAACCCTAAATTTTGAACACAATTTCCCTCTACATCCAAAGCATGAGTAGTGCTTACCACTTAAAAGCTTGAGCTCTTTGTCCAATCCTAGCTCAAGCTCTCTGTCCAACCCTAGCTTGAGATCTTTGTACAAACCTAGCTTGAGCACTATGTTTAGCTTTCATTTGAGAAAATACCCTAGCTCAATATCTCTATCCAATATTTGTTTGAGCAAACACCCTAGCTCAAGCTCTCTGTCTAGCCTCCATCTACGCAGTTTCACTCTTGAAAGGAAATGTTCGTCTCACTTTTCCCACGTTCTTTATATATTTTTTTTGTTAAGACCCTAGGAGGGATATTTTAGACTACCCTATTATGTTTGCCTAAACCACCCTCTTAGGGCTAGGAGGGTGTTTTATAACCTCCCTATTAGGGCTAACAGGGTGGTTTATAACCTCCCTCTTAGGGCTAAGAGGGTGGTTTTAAACTGTCCTCTTAGATCACCCTAAGAGGGTGGTTTTAAACCACCCTCTTAGATCACCCTAAGAGGATGGTTTTAAACCACCCTCTTATCCCTAATAAGGTGGTTTAAAATTGCCCTCTTAGGGTGACCCTAAGAGGATTATTATCCTGGGAGGTCAGTTATAAACCACGCTCTTAGGATCTATTAGGGTAGTTTTTTACAATTGTAAAAAATCACCTTATTTTAGTCATCGTTAAAGCCCTTTTTTGGTGTAGTGATATATGTCTTTGAGAGATTTGAGAGAGTTGAATGAAGTAGCATTATAGCTAGTTAGTATAGTGAGTACAATGTAGATCCTTCATGTATTTTTGGAGTGTTCATGTCCTCCATTATATTACATTGTATTATTTTTGTGAGCTTTCATTAATTGCATATTTTTGAGTTATTGCAGAAGTTTCATATTTGTTTTCCTGCATATTATAGTGTCATTATCATATAGATATAATTGCTTGCTCATTTTACATATTGTGGTTGCATTTCCTTTAATATATATCATCAAAAGCTAACACATTTCTATGGTTGTTGCCATTATTATTTATTGGTATTGTTTTTATTGAATGGGGTCTTGATTTCCTCCAACATCTCATTCATATAAAAGCTATTATTAGGTTTACTATATGGAGTAGGGAGGGTTGACAATAGAGGATGAAAGACAACTACTAGTGATGCATTCTAGCTAGGGTGAGTAATGAGGTATAGCAATTTAGAAGGATGCAAATAGTATCCTAATTGGGATATTAGAATAGGAGAGAAATTATGTATAGTACTAGGCATTAAAGTATTTTTGGAAATGTGGTCTATGTAGGCCATTTGTGGGGTAGGGGGTATACCTACCCTTGTAACAAGCCACTAATTTGAACCAAGGGAGAGAGATATTTTTTTTCATTTTCAGAAGGAATAACTCATAAAGAAATCCCAATATATTTCAACAATATAAGGCATAACCACATTTTGAGTTCAATGTTATTATAGATGACACTCAAGTGGATAGGAGTGGCCAACATCTTGTACTTTTTGGGTTTAATTTTCTAAACCTCATCATTTATAAAATACATCATCAATGGTCCCTCCACTTTTCCTATACCCTCACTGGTATAGGACAACTTGACCATGGCATAGGGATTATCCTTTAAGGTCCATAACACTTAAAGGGGGATGCCTTTTCCCTAACCCTACATAAGTCCATCTATGTAGGATTATTATAGCATAATTCCTTAGTGCTTAGTTACCTACACCTCCATGGGCTAACTAAGGCCATTATCACTCACCTGATAATCAACATGGCCAATATTACCATCACCATAAGGTGCCACTAGTATAATATATTGTGAATGATCTAGTGGATTATCCCATACCAATCCACCATTTAAATTCCTGACCTCATTACTAGGAATATGTATAAGCCTCACTGCTTAGGACTACCCACAAGCATCACCACTTTGGGACACCCAAGCCTCATCATTCAAGTTGCATCATTCACAAATACCTGGTTATTTCCTAACCATAAATCGAACTAGGATTTATAAATACTTGGTTATTGCCTCATCACAACTCCTACCAGGATTGGGTACATCTTGAATCAAGGGTTTTCTAATATGGCTCTAGTTTCATACCCAAAAAACCCATCCAAATCCAAGAGTCTAACATATATATAAAAGAAATAAAATTCTCTCCAAAAAGAAATAAAGTGCTATATCAAAACATAATTCAAAATAACACATTGATAAAAACTAGAAATTAAAATATTTAATCAAACACTAGATTTTAGCATTTCCTTTATTTATAATGAAATAAATAAAACAACAATAAAGGAATTATAGCCACAATCCATGATTTGGATTCTAACATTATTTTTAACACATTTCTTCCATTTGTACATAAGTAAATATTCCAAGATTTGTACATGAATAATAACTACATTTAATCTTTCATTCTTGAACAAGAGTATTTACAAAACATCCTTTCCTTCACCAAAAGACTAGCATAACATAATTTTCATATAATTACTTTCCATGTAAATTTAATAACATCATTGCATATGAACATAAATGACCCTTCTATCATCTTATTTCAAGATCTTCAGCTCGATAGATCTTTCCCATGAACTTTGAACAAACGTTTAGGGAACAATACAACTCCTATATGCATATGCAAGCCTAACATGCACTATTAAAAAAGTACACAATAATGCAAGACATACACCATACAAGCATTTTCCATGCAAAGGCATTGAAAGAATCCCATACTTATCTCACATATAGACTCCTTAGCTATTCTAACCTCATCCATCTTCAAAAACTTATACATACTATTTTTTTTAAATAACTCCATTCATATATCCATAATAAAAAAATTGACTTTTGATCCCACATTACCATCAATGAACAAAAATCTACATAAAGACAAAAATAGTTATCTCACTAATAAAAACCATTTATAACCTTCATTAATCAATAATTCCAACCCTTCAACAACAATGTTAAATAATAAATTTAAACAAAAGGCTTCCTTTGATTTCAATAACCCATTCAAACATATTTTCCAAGACATACATGAAATAACAATTACAATTACAATTCAATAATTCATCTATAATATTCTAAAATATGCTTATTAAAATCAACCAAATTTTATAAGCATATAAAATAAAAGAAACACTCATTTTCAAACATGATGTTCACTAAAATAAAAGAATGAACATCTCCTTAACATTTTATTGCTCGAAGAAAACCCAGAAAGATAGATCAACATAGGAAACCATTCTTCCTTGCATGTTATTCTGATAAGCACAAATGTAACATTTCATTCTATGTTATAAGAAGTTTCCAACATTGCCAACTATTACAATGTTTCCCATACTTGCAACTTGCAAACATTATGGATTCATTTATTAATGAATTTCCCCTTTATCAAATCTACATTAATTCATTAATATCCATAGATCTAACTTAATAATTGAATTATTCTCTCATTAAATCAATTTTTATTCTAATGTTAGTGCTATTCACTAACATTAGTATTAAATCAAGTAATCTTCCCTTGAATTCATTTAATTAATATCAAAAGTTAATATTAGCCATTAACACCTAACTTAATAGGATTTTTTAATCAAATAATTTTCATACTTCAAAACACATGCCTAAATGCATCCCAATGATATTGCAATCCAAAAATACCAATCAATAATATGCACAAACCATACTTTTTCCTTAAGTGGGAGGCTTTATGATAATTGCAACGTTATCACCTACCTACTAAGGATGGATATTTTTCTTAGTAGCAACCTCCTTTCTCTATGGTGCATTCAATCAACATACACATATGCAATGCACTTATATGAAGGGTTTTCTTTTTACCCTTGAGTTGTGATGATAAAATCATACAATATTTCCCTTTTTACTCTCAACTCTGGTGGTTGTCCCATACCAATCCACCTATGAGAGTACTTGGTATTGCAACCACAAAATTCATCAGTAGTACCATATTCTAAAAATAGCATAATTCAACTTTAAAAGCATAACTATCAACTCATATTGATATAACACAATAATATTATGTATTAGTACATAAATCACAGAATAAGAGTAGTCTTGTCATGAGGGTCATTACAACCTTATGAAGATATCCCCTCCTTGTGCTACTTCTTCAAATACTAAAACTAGGGTATAGTGGTTAATATTGCAAACCATTAGCACTAAATCATATTATAAACCTTTAATATAATATAGTAATGCTTATTTCTTATTTTGCATAACATTCTATGGAATCAAATTTAAGGTTCTCAAGAATCCAAAAAAAAATCATGTATATTTTCTTGAGGAGCTATTTGAATGGTATTTAATTAAAAAAATGAATAGCCTTTTCCTATGCTTCTAAAACTATTCATAAAAGGTTTAATTATTAATGTTCAATCAGTTTTTAAATTATCAAACAACCCCTTATAACATAATGTATCTTTATCATGAAAGGAGTATATGAGAAAACATATTATTATGTATTCCTCTTGAATGTGATGAATTGATTTTAGTGTAGACAACACACTAACATGATCAAACATAGTATTGTTTCCATTATTATTGAACATTAATAAATCCTTCATATGACTATGGGTATAGGCAAGTACACCAATAGGCTTAGGGGACCTTGGTTGGTCTAATCAAGAAGCTAATTTTGAGGGCTAGCAAGCACAGCATGATTATTTTTTTATAGAGGAGGTTGGCCATATTATTAATGAGTATGGTATATTAGATGACCTAGATGTTGGTATGGGTGGAATGGATAATAGTATAGTGGGTACTAGGGACACATATGGATATACCCATTACTAATTAGGTGGTTTTAAATTTTGTTAAGGAATATAATTCATCCCTAATCATTGGACCTGTTGGTTCTGAAGAAGTGAGTATTGTACATTTTTCTATGTTTGGTTGATCTAATATGGTGTTGATCCTTGAGCATATCACTGGGGTACTTGTGACCCTATTTATCCATCTATTACTTGTATATTTTATACGAGATTTGCATTTAAGCCTATTGATCTATTTTGGATCATGGTTTAAACTAGAGGAACAATCAAAGTGCTAGATCTTGGTGGGATTTGTACTAAGGGGTATTCATAATAGGATTATTTTATGTGTTTGGAGGTCTATTGTAGAACTACTATGCAAAATCAGGTTGTTTGTGAGATTATTCAAATTCACTAGTATTTCGTACAAGGGGATGGTGTGAGTTATAGTATTGGATACAGTTTGGTTGATTAGGGAAGTATGATTACTCATTTGTTGGTTTAGATAACACAATTAAAGAGGCATATCCAAATATAACTTGATTGACCATGGGGTTTTCCCCTTTTGATAAGATGGTAATAGATAGTAGGGATCTTTATAATTGTCTTCTTGATGTACCCATATGATAGTTTGTTATTTCCTTTTTCCTTTTGTGGTCCTTTGATGAAATGTATCTATGTCCACTAATTGGTATTAATTTTTAGATTTTTGAGCTTTAGATCATGTATTCATATCCTTGTACCTATAAAAAATAAAATCCTAGGGTTATAATCTAGAAAATTAGGGTAACATATATTATTTTCATAGAATTTACCTATTTCAATTATTTTGCTTCTAAAATGGGATGATTAATTTACAATATAAAGTGATCTACTTCTAAGATATAGTTTTCCAATTAATTATCAATTTGAGTGATTAACTTGCAATATTGAGCGATTTGATTATTTTTCTTTTCTTTTGCTAAATTGAGCTAAAATGAATACTTCGATCTAAAATACAAGAAAATTGCTTACTTTATCAAGTGATTTTCTCTTCTAGTTGGACTTCAAAAAAACTTGTAGAGAAAGGACTTTGTCTTGGAAGATTTTTTTGAGTGAATTGCATGTAGGAAGATTTTTGTCTCTTTTCACATGAGCGAAAATCGTATTGGATCGAGTGACTTTCTTACTCCTTCAAACTTAAGTAGAATTAACTCAAAATTCTATCTTTAAGTACTTCTTACATGGTAGGCACACAAATGATGTCAAATTTGAGTTTCTTTTAATATTTTTCAAATTTGTCTTTGTGGAAGATTTAGTTTTTTGAAGTTCAAGTTGGAGTCACCATCCATAAAGCAACTACAAGATATAAGCATGAAAATAAAAATAAAAAATATGAAATCTTAAGTAAAACTAGGTTCAAATCTAAAAAAAAATAGGTGAACTACTCATTATTAGCCCTTTTAAAAATGTAGGTGAAAATGAGCAATTCACTTGCTAAATTGAGCTACTCACTCGTTTAATTGAGAAAATTGCTTACTTTTACAAAAATCTAAACCTCACTAAAAAATTGAGTGGATTACTCACTTTCATAAGCAAATTGATTCTTGAGTCTAACATAATAAAAAATTTGCCTAGTTTTGAGCCAATCACTTCGTCCATGATAGATGCATTTTTTAGCACAAAAATCAAGAAAAATGTGTGAAAATTGGGTTTGTTCCAATAGGTAAATCGTAAACTATGTTGATTCAATAAATTGGACTAGCATCTATTTTAGTTGGTTTACCCCCAAAATCCAAGTCTCAACAAGCTAATAATGGTTTTCTATAGGCTTGACACAACCTCTAGATTTAAGTTGACTCCCTAGTGTACTTTTCTAGACCTAATCTAAGCTAACTATTTGCATAAGTTATAAAACATACATGAAATTAAGTGCAAAAAATTAAATATGGAAATTAAATATATAAAGCAAGGGAAGTAAATGTATATAGTTTAGAGTGTAAGAGATGAAAGCAAATACAATTGTTACACCCTAGCAAGGATAGCATGTGATCAATAAAAAATGAGATTTTTAATAACATCAATGTTCACCCATTCATTTGATAAAGAATTGATATATGAATGACAAAATGGGTTGAAATAGAAGTACCCAACCACCATATATTTTATAAACAACAAGGTAATACCTTTAATAAAATGCAAAGGACTCAATAATTTCTTACAACCTATTGACTACAAGTCACACTGTGAGTTTCATAGAGTGTAACTTTGAATTATCATGGACAAGATATATTACAACGAGGCCCCTATCAAACCTCTATCAAATGTAGAGGGCTTGAAATAGACTAATCTAGAAATAACCTTAAAGAAGTGAATTAAATCCAAAATATAATGACCAAACAAACAAGAGTAAAAGTGGTGATTAGGGTCCATGAGCAATAACAAGTGTTGTTATCTACTCCTATGCTCTAAAATTGGTGAAAGAAGCAATAAATTCCACACTAGAACACTATACAGAGGATTTCAAAATGGTTGGCAACATTGGAATAAACCAAACATTGCAAGCCAACTTCTGTTTCCTAAAAGGCATTGCATAGCCACCAAAAATAAAGCTGGTGAAAATCATTTCACCCCCTCCTGATATAACAATCTACTACTATAACAAGATATCACAAGGCTCTTAATAAATCCTAAACTAAATCCACAACAAATATCTAAAGGACCAAATGTACAAAAAGAAGAATATCCCCCAACCAAGGCTTCCTAGCATTCAAAGAATGCTCAACCAAAACATAAACAAGCAACAAAAAAATTCCAAATGACAAAGCTACAAAAGCTATGCAAAATATTGTATATTTTAAAATAGAAAAGCTCCTAGCATTCATTCAACAAAGAACAATCAAGAGGATAATATACCTCTATAATAGCACTCTCGATAATACTTCCTCAAGCTTTCATCCTTTGCTCTTTTCTCTAGCAAGCTACTCGTTCTTAACAATATCATCAACATTTTATTGCTCAAAGAAACCCTAAAAAGTTAGATCAATGTAGGAAGCCATTCTTCCTTGCATTTTATTCTAATAAGCACAAATATAATGTTTTATTCTACGTTACAAGAAGTTTCCAACATTGCTAGCTATTACAACATTTCCCATATTTCCAACTTGCAAATATTATGGACTCATTTATTAATGTATATCCCCTTTATTAAATCTACCTTAAATAATTAATAGCCATAGGTCTAGCATAATAATTAAATTGCTATCTCATTAATTTAATTTATATTCTAATATTAGTGTTATTCACTATCATTTGGATTAAATCAATTACTCTTTCCTTGAATTGATTTAATTAATATTGAATTTTAATATGTTTTTGATAGATTGGAGTATGGGGTTTTTAAGTGAACCCCAAAACCTTTTACATTATTGGATGCATAAGAAGATGGTCTCCACAGGACCAAAAACAATAAAAAACCAACAATTCAGATAAACCTAGGAGATCATCCTAGAGCAGCATGAAGGCACCATTAAAAATAGGTAAAGGGCTCTCCTAAAGACACTAACAAAAGGAATGCAAAAATAGAAGAGAAAATATCCATAGAGGACAACCAAAAAGAAACATCTATAGAGAATGTGGCTACTCAAACTTGTGGTCTTCATTACTTGCATAATGCTCCTTGTTAACCACCTAGGTGTGAACACCCTTCTGACATTTTAGATATTTAGCCATCTTTGTGACCTCCTAAAGACGATTCTAGGTCATTTTGATTGCATTGGATGTAGAGTTCAACACATTAAGTAGACCCTTAGGAGGATTAATAGTAGACCTTTGATGGGTGCGAGGTCCACTCAGGGACTCTGCCTTATTCAAACAAACCAAGGCTTATTCAACCTTATCTTTCTTTGGCTTCATGGGAGAATCCTCTAGAGCCTTTTGTCCTTGCTTTGTGGTGATGGGAGTCTTTCATTTCCCCCTAGAATTTTACCACTAGAAGGATGTTGATGAGGCTCAAATTTTATTGACTATAAAGTTTCATTGGAATTTGTTCCAAAGATTAGCTTCCTTCTAGTATTAGTGGTATCAATATAAGCTATCTTATGGCTCCTCCCTTGCTCACGGTGTCCTTATAAGGGATTTATTGGCTTAGAACTAGAATAGAGGGGGTATCAGTGAGACTAGTAATGTATAATATAGTGGATTTTTGGGTCTCTTTTTGGAGAGCATGCCTATAAAGAATCAGGTGCAGGTCTTGATGAATTAGATGCATGGAGGTTCCCTTTATGAAATTATCAATAAAAAACTCCATTGACCTGTACAAATATTTAGGAACATTGATGTCTTTAATATCACTGATATGGTTCAGGAAGGTTAAGTGGAAGCTTTGTAGGGGATAATTGATCTTATTAATAGTGAAGTACTACATTATAGGAGTCATCACTCTATTATTGGGAACTGGGAGGGACTTTTTGATGATTCCCCACTTCTCCCTTCCTAACTTCTTACCCTTATCCATGAATAAATTTAACTCCTCTAACATTGAATGTTTATCACGGTGAAAACCTACTCTTTCATTCAGAAGCTCTATCATCTCTATGAACACACAAACATTAGTCTTGAATTTTAGACCTCAAACAACAACTCGGTCATTATCCCATAACTACGTAACTTCATCAAAAAAATTTGAGTCACTCCTATAAAATTTCCTCAAGAAGGACATAAACTCGTGATTGGTGAGAATTTCCTCCACATTTGTATTGAAATGAAGGGACTTAGGCTCCAAAAGTACCATATCTAGGAATTGCAATAGAATAGCAATGAACTCCCACCTTGGAAAGGAAATTAGAAAAAAAATTATGATCATATTGTCCAATCCTAAGGGTAAATTTAAGGTATGTTGGGAAGGTGAAACGGTATAAATCTTGCAGGTAATGCATGTCACCAATTCTAGGGAATGTCACACTCCAAAATCATTTATGGGTAGCATCGTACCTCAAGATCTTAGACCCATGTGCCCAACCTGGCTTGAAATATTCACAACCAATGAGAAGAAGCGTAGCTTTAGAAATTATATTAAGGAAGCTGATTGTGATACATAAGACAAAGGTGAGACTAGCTTGGAGGACCTCTTGGGAATTATTACACTTAGAGGTGTTCAAAAATAGAATAATGATATTTAGGGTGGCATGGATTAACTTAACAATGAGGTAATCATAATAGTACAAGGATTGGTGCATGACAAAATGGGAAATCAACTCCACTATGGACATGGACTTCATATCCCAAATATGGGTCCTACACTTGTGTGGGCTCAAAGGATAAATATTTGAACATATGAGCTTATACTGAGACCTAGGGCTGATGACATGGATTCTATTGAGAGTTCCACAAAGTCTAGAAAATCACATGTGCCAAAGGGTATACTACAATAATGTGGAACTTTATCTAACAATGATGTCATTAAAGGATTGAGAAAAATTTTCCCACCACACATGGATAGTCTCTTCTTCCAGGCCTAGGTTGGCCATAGTGTCAATAGATTTGTTGCCTTATCTATACATGTGTTGGATTAAGATATTATTATGGTTGCACAGGAGCCTCTTGGATTCTTTAATGAGGTTGTAAACTTTCCAAGTAGGGATCTAGGACCCCTTGAGGTAGTTTATGATATTCAATGAGTATCCTTCAATTATTAAGTTGTTAGTACAAAGGTCAAGTTGTATGGATAGTCCTTGGTATAGAGCTATGGCTTCCACATGATTAGTTTTGATGCCAATATTTTTTAGCAAATTCAAGGATGATTTTTCTTTGTCATATCTAACGATGACACTACCTCTCGCATTTCTAGTATTATCTTTGGTTTCCCCATAAAATTTGAATTTGATCCATCCAACTAGGATGGGAATCCACTTGACATTATCTCTATCAATTAGAGGACCAAAATATTGGGAAGGATTCAAGGAGATCTTAAGTGAAGTGACGATTCTAGACTCTAAGCCTGGTCTAAGGACTTCATAAGAAGAAACCAATTAAGAATTTTTAATAGAAACACACAAAACCCACATCCCAATTGACAAAGGATACTTAGAGACTCTAGATAAGGCTATGAGATCCTTATCTAACCACACTCTCCATAATAAGTATGAAATGCAGAGGGACCAAAGAGACTTGAGGTATTGGTTGATGAAGGGGTTAGGCCAATGGAGAAACAACTCAAGAATGGAATTAGGTTGGACCCACTAAATTTAGAAGGATGAGAAAATGACACTCAAGACACTGAAGGAGAAGGGGTACTCCATGAATAGGTGGTGTATTGACTCCCAACTAGACTTGCAAAGGAAGCATTTGGGGATGATCATACCTCTAGAAAGAATATTATCAATGGTTAATATTTTGTTTTAAGTAATAAACTAGGATAAAATATCAATTTTAGGATCAAGGTGCTTAAGAAAAACTAAATTTATTGACATCCAACTATTACAGGGCTTGTCTTGGAGATAATAAGCCTCTTTAACCAAGAACTACCCATTTTTATTGACATGTCAAATCGGGGAATCTTGGGAATTCACAATTGGAATGACATAGGTTCTAAGAAGGGTGTTCAATGCCTTGGTAACTACAACCTAGTCTTCCCTAAGGTCGCTAAGAGGGATAGACTTCCAAGCCCATATTTGATTGGTGGCACTTAACTATTAACACCGATATCATTTTTAGGTATCAAATATTAATACCTAACTTAATAGGATTATTAATCAAATAATTTCTATACTTCAAAACACATGCTTGAATGCATCCCAATGATATCGCAATCCAAAAACACCAATCAATAATATGCACAAACAATACTTTTTTCTTAAGTAGTAGGATTTATGATAACTACAACATTATCACCCACCTACTAAGGATGGCTCTTTTGCTTAGTAGCAACCTCCTTGTCCAATTATGCATTCAATCAACATACACATATGCAATGCACCTATATGAAGGGTTTTATTTTTACCCTTGATTCGTCAATGATAGATTTATCCATCACTTCCATTTTTACTCTCAACTCTAGTGGTTGTCCCATACCAATCCACCTATGAGAGTGCTTGGTCCTACAACCACAAAATTTATTAGCAATACCATATTCTCAAAATAGCATAATTCAACTTTAAAAGCATAACTATCAACTCATCTTGATAGAACACAATAAGATTATGCATTAATATCCACACATTAGTACATAAATCACACAACAAGGGTAGTCCTATCAAAAGGGTCATTACATACTCCCCCTAGGACTAAACACAATCTTGTGTATTTTTTAAAAACAACAATATATATTTTATTCAAACAAATATAGAAATTGCTTTCTCATTTTCTCAACATCTTTCGAAGTTACACAATTTTTATAATAATGGTACCACTAGACCTTATATTGATCTAGGGTTCATTTTCTCAAGATCTTAGAACAAAACCCTAGAATTCTTACCTATCAATCCTCAATGGTTGTGGGATCTTCCATCTATAATTTTAAAATATTGCAAACATGAGAAGGATCAACAACATACTTCTTAGGTAGGGATATTTGGAAAGTATCATGGATCTTTGATAGGTTACATGATAAGGTGAGTGTATAGGCTATTGGACTAATATTATCAATAATATCAAAAGACCCAAAAAAATGAGGATCTAACTTAGTTGACTTGATGGCACTTTTCATGGATCTTACCCTTAAGAAGGCTCTATCTCCCGTAGAGAATTCTCTTGGTGATATTTTCATATCAACATAGGTCTTCTATCAATAAACTACTTCCTTAAGCATTTTCAAAATTAGTATGAGCTACTCGCCCATCTCTCTGACAATGTTTGGTTTGATCACCACCCAATATTCCATATTTTCCCACAATAGAGGTGTTTTGCACCTTCTTCCATACAAGGCCTCAAATGGAGTCATTCCCAAGGATGCATGGTATCCATTATTATATGTAAAATCAACCAAATGCAAAAAGTCTTCCCACTTAGACTTTTGATCTATACAATACTTGTGAAGCATGTCTTCAAAAACTTGTTTAAACCTCTTTGTTTACCCATTTGTTTCTGGATGGTAAGAAAAACTAATATTAAGTTTAGTGCCCAATGCACAATGAAGAGCCTACCAAAATTTTTATGTAAACCTATAATCTTTGTCTGATAAGATCACCTTAAGAAAACCATGTAACTTGATAATTTTCTTGAAAAATTTATTTGCCACAAGTGTTGCATCATCCCTGATGTTCCTCAGTATAAAATATGCAACCTTAGTCAACTTTTCTACCACCACAAGTATTACATCATGTTGGTATCTTGTCTTGGTAAACCCACAATAAAATCCATGGACATACTACTTCTGAGTGGGTATATCATGTGAATATAATTTTCTTGTTGGATGTTTATATTTTGCCTTTATCTTCTAGCATTCCAAACATAGCAAGGAAATAGTTAATATCCTATTTCATTCCAGACCAATAAAAATTCCTTTTCATATTTTATCTCATATTTGTACCTCCTAAATTAGAAAAGTATGGATAATTATGCACATCTGCATAATAATTCTCTTTAAATCACTAGTCGTGGGTATGACAACTCTATATTTGAAATATAAAAGTCCATATTTTAAGTTAAAATCCTCATTTTACTCAATATTTTTTTCTCAATTTTATCCTAGAGTTCAATGCAATACTAATCCTAAAACTGTACCATCAAGTCAACATGACTTTGAATTAATGCTACTATGTGCCTTCTCCTACTCAAGGTGTCAACAACCTTGTTTTCCTTTTCTTTGGAATAAATTATACCAATGTCATATTTGGATAGGAACTCTATCCACCTTCTTTGCTTTGCATTTAGCATAGTTTGGGTAAAGATATACCTCAATATTTGGTGATTTTTTCTTAGCTCAAAAGGTTTCCCCAATAAATAGTGCCTCTAGACCTTAAGAGCATGCACAATCGCTGCTAACTCTAGGTCATGTGTAGCATAATTCAACTCATGTTTCTTGAGTTTCCTAGATTCATATGCTATTGTAGCTTAATTTTGGGATAACACCCCTCCTAAACCTTCTAAGGAAGCATCTATACACACTATAAAATTCCCACAAGGATCTAGTATCCTGATAATTGGTGCTATATTCAGCTTATTCTTCAAAGTTTCAAAGGTAACCTCACACTTATCTATCTATTTGAACTCTTTTTCTTTTCTCTAAAGGTTGGTAATAAATTCAACAATTTTTAATAGTATTTCACAAAATTCCTATAATAACTAGTTATTCCCATGAAGCATCTAACTTTAGACACATTAGTAGGTGCAGAAAAACTCAATATATATTCAATTTTATTGGGATCAACAACACTCCCCTTTGTAGATATAATATGCCCCAACTACTAAATGTGTGAGGTATAGAACTCAAATTTTGAAAAATTTCTATAAAATTGATTCTTTCTCAACACCAACCTCAAATGTCGATCATGTTCCTTTTTGGTGTGGGAATATATCAAGATATCATATAGAAATATAAAAAAAATGATCCAAATATTTCTTTAACATGTTGTTCATCAAATTCATGAAATTCACTACTACATTTGTCAACCCAAATGGTAGCATTGTGTACTCATATTGTCAATATCTAGTCTTAAATATTTTTTTGTGAGTATCCTCCTCATGAATTCTCAGCTGATGATATCCTAATATCAATTTAATCTTTGAAAATATAGCGACATCCTTTATTTGATCAAAGAGATCACTAATCCTTGGCAAAGGATTCGTATTCATGATGGTCACCTTATTAAACATTCTATAATAAATGCATAATCTTAAGGAACCATCCTTCTTCTTCACAAATAACATTGGATCACCAAACCGTTCTCTAATAAATCTTGTAGTTGCACCTTTAGATCTTTCAACTCAATAGGAATTATTATGTGAGGTGCCCTTGCAATTGGATCATATCTCGACATTAATTCAATGGTGAAATTAGATTATGGCTAAGGTAGTATGCATGGGAGATATTTCAAAAACATATCCCTAAATTCATATAGAATTGGATGTTTGTTAAATATTTTTGCATCTCCATTGTCACCTTTCTTGATATTTATATTAACTACATACAACATCCCACCTCTCTTGATTGCCTTCTTAAGTTGCATAGATGACAACAAATGTGATACCAAAATACATTTGCCTACTTTGAACCCTTATTTGTTTCTTATCCTTATCAATATAGTCCATCCACCTTTCTTGGAAATTGATTAGGGATCCATGATATTTTAACCAATACATCCCTAAGATAATATCAAAGGCATGTAGCGGTGTTATGTATAAGTGCCAAATAGTGGATCCATTGGGTAAGGTGATCTCTATAGTAGTAAAACATTGATTCACTAAGTAAGTTTTTCCAGAACCATACTCAAATTTCCACCCTTTTACAAAAACTTAAGGTTTTTTTTGGCATATCCCCAATAATACTATTGAAAATAAAACTATTTGTAGCTCCACAATCAGTTAAAATTTTTACATTCGTATTGAACAACTTACTATTTAACAATATGGGAGTTTCTTGACCATCCAGGTTTTGACTTCTTGTGGTTGAATAAATTTGGTGAGGTTTCTCCTTAGATATGTTACTTGAATTTGGTTGTTGAGGATACGTATTTGCATAATTTGGACCCCCACAAATTAAAATACCTATATTGGGTGCTTGATTTCTTTCCTGCCTTCTATCTCATGTATCCCCCTTCTAAGCTGAATCATTCTATTTGATCAAGATTTTGAATTATACTTCCTCTAGAAATTCTTCTTATAATTCTCTTTGTTCCTATTGTTCTTATTTCCAAACTTTGGGTTTCCTCTACTCTTCTTATTTTTCTCCTTGTTCCATTTTGTAAACCCCACACTCTTCCTCTTCATGAGTTCATGTTTCTTTCCTTTTGTCAACATCTTATAGTTGAATAAGGCCTTGATGTGTTGATGTGTTTCTTCTTGTTGAACTAAATAATATTCTTTCTATAGGGTTTTGGGCTTAAAAAAAAATCATTATTTTAATCTTAGGATCTAGTCCTAAGATGAACTTTTGCACTTTAAAATTTTCCTTAGTCTCATATTCAGGAACATATTTCAGAAAAAATATAAATTCTTGATAATAAACTATTATAGTAAATGCGTCTTGTGAAAGTGTAGAATATTTCTCAAAATTTTCTATATCAAGATGATCTGGTAGGAATATTTACTTGAATGCCCTCACAAATTTTTTCTTGGATTCCTCTCCTACCTTGAATTTGTTCCACATTCCAATGATGCATCTTGGGGATGAAGGGTGGCTCAAATAGTTTGGGTTTCTAGTGAGTAATTCTTCATGTAAAAGTAAGTTTCCAATTCATTCATCTAGGATTCCATTGCATAACCCCTTTATCTTCCATTAGATTTAGATACCTTGATATTATTTAGGTTCTTGGAAAGATCATCCTCAATTCGAGCTTTATCCTCATGGAATCCTATCAAATTAGGTGTTATCTCCTATCCATAAAAAGGAGGTGGATAAGTTACAATTTATCCAAACTGTACTTATGATTAGTTAGTTTCATCTCCCCATGAACTAAATTAGACCATTATCACTCAATAATTATCATGGTCACACTTTCCTACCCATAAGGTACCATATCTAGTAAGACCATTATCATTCACCTAATAATGATCATGGATATACTTGCCTCATAATAAGGTGCCATCCCCAATATGAAGTACTTTCTAGGAGTTTTTCTCCTTGGTCTAAATAGTCAAGACAACATGCAATACCCACCTTGCCCCAAATCAACATAAAATCCCTAGAATATTAAGCCTCCCCAAAGTAGTACATCAAGTCAAGGCTCAACCTAGGTTCTCTCCATAAAATCTTGGTGTCCTATGACCTAGGCTATGATACCAATTGTAACAACCCACCAAATCGACCCAAGGGAGAGAGATTTTTTTTCCATTTTCACAAGGAATAGCTCATAAATAAGTCACAATATTTTTTAGCAGTATAAGGCATAACCACATTTTGAGTTCAATATTACTATAAATGACACTCAAGTGGATAAGAGCAACCAATATACCATACTTTTGGGTTTCACTTTTCTAAACCTTACTATTTAGAAAAGATGTCATTAGTGGTCCTCCCACTTTTCCTATATTATCACCAGTATAGGACAACTTGACCATGATGTAGAGATTATCCTTTAAGACATATAACACCTAAATGGGAATGCCTCTTCATTAACCCTACATAATTCTATCTATGTAGGATTATTCTAGCCTAATGACTTAGTGCTTAGTTACCTACACCTCCATGGGCTAACTAAGGCCATTACCACTCACCTCGTAATGAGCATGGTCACTCTTGCCTCACCACAAGGTGCCACCACTATACTATCTTGTAAATGATTTGATGGATTATCCTATACCAATCCACCATTTAGATTCCTAGACCTCATCATTCAAGGTTTATTATTCATAAAAACTTGGTTATTGCCTCATCACAAATCCTACTAGGATTTACAAATACTTGGTTATTACCTCACCATAACTCCTACCAGTATTGGGTACATCTTGACTCAAGGTTTTATTAATATAGCTCTAGTTTCATACCAAAAAAACCCATCCAAACCCAAGAGTCTAACATATATATAAAATAAATAAACTTCTCTCCCAAAAGAATAGTTGCAATCTTACTGCAGTAGTAAGGGCTTTGGTCTCTCTTTAGGTAGGCTCAAGGTTCAAACTCCACTCAGTATGAGGGAAGTAGGACCCCCCATAAAAACCCATTATTTACCCTAATATTTTAAGGTTAGAGGGTCTATTTTGTTGGTCAAAGTGCTCCCTTGGGAGGGTGGAGACCATGGTTCAAATCCCTCAGTCCTTATATAATTGGAGGGCATGTCACATCAATTCCACCAATTATGTTAAAAATTTTACCTGGTGTAACTAGAGGTTATAGTGGCAACAAGGAGTAGGATTCAAACCCATGAAGAGGCAATAAAAATGTATCAAGTTAGCAATTTCTCTAGTATACACAAAAAAATGATCCTTAGCTCATTTTCCTTCAATATCTTTGCCTTGATAGATCTTTCCTACGCACTTTGATCAAACGTTTAAGGATCAAGAAAATTCCCATATGCATATGCAAGCCTAACATGCACTATGCAAAAAATACACAATAATGCAAGACATGCAACATACAAGCATTTTCCATGCAAAGGCATTGAGATAATCCCATACTTCTCTCACATATAGAATCCTTAGCTATTCTAGCCTCATCCATATTCAACAACTTCTCATTCAAAACATATAAATACTATTTTTTTTAAGTAGTTCCATTCATATATCCATGATAAAGAAATTGAATTTTGATCCCACATTACCATCAATGAACAAAATTCTACATAAAGACAAAAATAGTTTCCTCACTAATAAAAAATATTTGTAACCTTCATTAATCAATAATTCCAACCCTTCAACAACAAGGCTGAATAATAAATTTAAATAAATGGCTTCCTTTTATTTCAATAATCCATTAAAACATATTGTCCTAGACATACATGATATAACAATTACAATTCAACCATTCATCTATAATATTCTAGTATATGCTTATTAGAACCAACCAAATATTATAAGCATATAAAATAAAAGAAACACCCATTTTCAAACATGATGTTCGCTAAAATAAAAGAATAAATGACCAACTTAATCCAAACCTTGGATTAAGAAAAAGGAATGTGGTTATCTATGCCTATGATTCATAAACTTTACCTATGCTCTAGTAGGGTTTTTGATGACTACCGAACAAACAAAATGCAATAGCTCTAAGGAATAATCCACTCTAAAGCACTTAAGCACAAGCAGTACTCAACATGACCAGATATATTTTCACTTGAATAAAGCATACTAAACTATAATTATTATAAAACTTCTATCAAACATAGATTGCAAGAAATAGAACAATCTTAACAAAACCTTAAGGGAGAATATTAAATACAAAAGATAACAACCAAACAAACAAGAGCAAAGACGATGATTAGGGTTCATGAGCAATAATGAATGTTGTTCTCTACTCCCATGCTTCAAAATTGGTGAAAGAAGCTATAACAAATTCTACACTACAACACTAGACAAAGGATTTCAAAATAGTTGGTAACATTATAACAAACCAAACATTGCAAGCCAAATTCAATTTCCCAAAAGGCATTGTAGACCTACCAAAAAAAGGTGGTGAAACTCATTTCACCCCATCTTGATCTAAAAATATATTTCTATCACAGGCTAACACAAGGCTCTTAAGAAGTCCGAACTGAAATCCACACCAAACATCTAAAGGCTTGAAAATATAAAAAGAATAACTCCCCAACCAAGGTTTCCTAACATTAGAAGAATGCTCAATAAAAACACAAACAATCAACAAAAAACTTACAAATAATAAAGCTATAAAATCTATGCAAAATACCATATATTTTAAAACAACAAAACTCCTAGTATTAATTCAACATAGAGCAATCAAGAGGATTAAAAACCTCTGCAATAACACTCCTAACAATAATTCCTTATTCAAGTTTTTTCATTCAATATTTTCTCCAGCTAGCTCCCCATTCTTGGCAATCTCCTCAACATTTTATTGCTTGAATAAAACCCAAAAAGATAGATCAATATAGCAAGTTATTCTTCTTGTCATGCTATTTCGATAAGCACAAATGTAATGTTTCATTCTATGTTACAAGAAGTTTCCAACGCTTCCAACTATTACAATGTTTCCCATATTTCCAACTTGCAAACATTATGGACTCATTTATTAATGAATTTTCCCTTTATTAAATCTACCTTAATTCATTAATACCCATAGGTCTAGCTTAATAATTAAATTACTATCTCATTAATTCAATTGTTATTCTAATGTCAGTGCTATTCACTAACATTAGGATTAAATCAATTACTCTTCCCTTGAATCAATTTAATTAATATCGAATGTTAATATTAACCATTAATGCTGATATAATTTTTGAGTGTCAAATATTAACATCCAACTCATAGGATTATTAATCAAACAATTTCCATACCTCAAAAAATATGCTTGAATGCATCCCAATGATATTGCAATCCAAAAATGACAATCAAAAATATGCACAAACCATGCTTTTTCCTTAACCTGAAGGCTTTACAATAATTGGAACATTACCACCTACCTACTAAGGATGGATATTTGCTTAGGAGCAACCTCATTGCTTTATGGTACATTCAGTAAACATACACATATGCAATGCACCTATATTAAGGTTTTTCCTTTTATCCTTGAGTTGTCGATGGTAAAGTCATCCAAAATTTCCCTTTTTACTCTTAACTCTAGTGGTTATTCCATACTAATCCACCATTGAGAGTACTTGGTCCTCCAAACTCAAATTTCATCAGTAGTACCATATTATCAAAATAGAATAATTAAATTTTACAAGCATAACTATCAACTCATCTTGATATAACATAATAAGATTATGCATTAATATTCATGCATTAGTACATAAATCTTAGAACAAGGGTAGTCATGTCATGAGGGTTATTACAACCCTTATGAATATGTCCTCTCCTTGTGTTACTTCTTCAAATACTACAAATAGGGTATAGTGGTTAACATTGCAAACCATTAGCACTAAATCATATTATAAACCCTTAATGTAATATGGTAATTCTTATTCCTCATTTAGCCTAACATTCCATGGAATCAAATTTAAGGTTCTCAAGAATCCAATAAAAAATCATATATATTTTCTTGAGGAGCTAATTTAATGGTATTTAATTAAAACAAAAATGAATAGCCATTTCCTATGCTTCCAAATAAAAGGTTTAATTATTGATGTCCAATCAGTTACTAAATTATCAATCAACCCCCTATAACATAATGTATCTTTATCATGAAGGGAGTATATGAGAAAACATACTATTATGTATTCCTCTTGAATATGATGAATTGATTTTAGTGTAGACAACACACTAACATGATCAAACATTGTATTTTTTCCATTATTGTTGAACATTAATAAATCCTTCATATGACTAGGGGTATAGGCGAGTAGACCAATATGTTTAGGGAACCTTGGTCGGTCTAATCAAGAAGCTGATTTTGAGGGGTAGCAGGCACACTAGGATTGTTTTTTTATAGAAAATGTTGGTCATACTATTGATGAGGATGGTATATTACATGACATGGATGTTGAAATGGGTGGAAGAGAGGATAATATTTTGGGTACTAGGGACACATATATGGATATACCCATTACTAATTAGGTAGTTTTAAATTTTTTAAGGAATATAGTTCATCCCTAATAGTTGGATCTGTTGGTTCTAAAGAAGTTGGAATTGCATAATTTTCTATGTTTAGTTGGTCTAATATGGTATTGATCCTTGTGCATATCACTGGGGTACTTGTGGCCCTATTTTTCCATCTACCAATTGCATATTTTATTTGATATTTGCATTTAAGCATATTGATCTAGTTTGGGTTATAATTTACACTAGAGGAACAATCAAAGTTCTAGATATTGGTGGGATTTGTACTAGAGGAGTATTCATAAGAGGTTTATTTTATGTGTTTGGAGTTTTTTTGTAGAACTACTATGCAAAATCAGGTTGTTTGTGAGATTATTCACATTCACTAGTATTTGGTACAAGGGGATCATGTGATTTTTAATATTGGATAAGGTTGGGTTGATTAGGAAAGTATGGTTATTCATTTGCTAGTTTAGATAAAATAATTGAGGAAGCATAAAGCCAAGGATAACTTGGTTGGCCATGGGGATTTCTCTTTTTGGTTTTAATATATACTAGGGCTCTTCATATTTGTCTTCTTGATGTACCCATATGATAGTTTGTTCTTTCCTTTTTTTCTTTTGTGGTCCTTTGATGAAATGTATCTATGTCCACTAATTGGTATTCCTTTTTAGATTTTTGAGCTTTAGAGCATGTATTCATATCCTTGTACCTATAAAAATTAAATCCTAGGGTTATAATCTAGAAAATCAGGGTAACATCTATTATTTTCGTAGAATTTGTTTATTTCAAGTATTCTGCTTCTAAAATGGGATGATTCATTTGCAATATAAAGTGATCCACTTCCAGGATATAGTTTTCTAGTTAATTTTCAATCTAAGTGATTAACTTGCATATTGAAGGATTTGATTATTTTTATTTTCTTTTGTTAAATTGAGATAAAATGAGTGCTTGGATCTAAAAGACAAGCAAATTGCTTGCTATGTCAAGTGATTTGCTCTTCTAATTGGACTTCAAAAAAATTTGCAAAGAAAGGAATTTGTCTTGGCAAATTGTTTTAAGTGAGTTGCTTGTAGGAAGATTTGTGTCTCTTTTCACATGAGTGAAAATCTTGTTGGATCGAGTGAATTACTTACTCCTTCAAACTTAAGTAGAATTAATGTAGAAGTTTGTATTTAAGTACTTTTTACATGGTATGTGCACAAATGACATCAAATTTGAGTTTCTTTTGGTCTTTGTCAAAGTTATCTTTGTGGAAAATTTAATTTTTGAAGTTCAAGCTGGAGTCGCCATCCAAAAGCAACTGCAAGATATAAGAATGAAAATAAAATAAAAAAGATAAAATCTTAAGTAAAACTAGGTTCAAATCTAAAAAATTAGGTGCACTACACAATTTTTAGCCCTTTTAAAAATGTAGGTGAAAATGAGCAATTCACTTGCTAAATTGAACTACTCACTTGTTTAATTGAGCAAATTGCTTACTTTTACAAAAATCTAAACTTCACTAAAAAAATGAGTGGATTACTCACTTTCATAAGCAAATTTATTCTTGACTTTAATATACTTAAATTTTACCTAGTTTTGAGCCAATAACTTTGTCCGTGATAGATGAATTTTTTAGCACAAAAATCAAGAAAAATATGTAAAAATTGGGTTTGTTCCAATGGGCATCTCAAAAACTATGTTGATTCAAGAAATTGAACTGGCATCTATTTTAGTTGGTGTGCCCCAAAATCCAAGTCTTAATAATCTTAGAATGGTTTACCATAGGCTTGATGCAACCTCTAGATTTAAGCCAACAACCTAGTATCCTTTTCTAGACCTAATCTAAGCTAACTATTTGCATAATATATAAATCATACATGAATTTAAGTCCAAAAATTAACTATGGAAATTAAATATATAAAGCATGGGAAGTAAATGTATATAGTTTAGATTGGAATAGATGAAAGCAAATACACTTGTTACACCCTAGAAAAGATAACATGTGATCAATAAAAAATTAAAGTTTTAATAACATAAATGTTCACCCATTCATTTGATAAAGAATTGATATATGAATGACAAGATGGGTTGAAAGGGAAGTACCCAACCACCATGCATTTAACAAACAAGGTAATTCCTTTAATAATATGCAAAGGACTCACCAATTTCTTACAACCTATTTAATACAAGTCATAGTGTGGATTTCATAGAGTGTAGCTTTGAATTCTCATGGTCAAAATATATTACAATGAGGTTCCTAGGCCCTAAATTATAGTAAGTGTTTACCCTTGAATTACTTAGATCAATCCTAATAAAAGTAAATATTTGGGGGTAACTTTAGCAAAATGTTGTACATCCAAAGGTTACATGCCTGTAATAGGATTAGAATGATCTAAAAAATTGTAGTGCACCACAAAATGATAAGTTGCTTTCCAAAATATTTCCTTGAAATTTATGTGAATTTTCACTTTGGTGCCTTGACAATCATTTGTTGAGCATATAACTCATGTTAGAAATTGGAACAAATCACTCTTTGAGTGCGTCAACACCTTTATTGAGAGAATTGATCCTCCAAGCAAATCAACAAATTCCTTGAGTGAATCACTTCTCTTTCAAAATTCAATAAAATTTTAGGATTTTGAAGGATTTTCTTTCTGTCTAGTTCTTTTATGTTGTTTTCTACTCCAAAAGTGTACAAAATATTATGAATGTAGTGTCAAGGTACTACAAGTATGATTATAAATAGTATTGTCATGTAAAATGAGAAATTATAAGCATGTATTGATCTTACATTTATCAAAGTATGATAAAATATTTATATCTATTCATCCATATAATGTTTTTAACTTTGATTAGAAGAAAAGCATAATGTTTAGTCTATGGATGGATATTAAATTACACTAATTGCTATACTTAGAGTGAGACATTTATTTTTTTAACTTAAATTGAATTAAAATTATAATTTTTAGAAGTTAACATGTACAATGTTAGAATGATATAAATTCTCTATATTCAAATTACCTATATTTAGAGTCAGATAAAAGATAACCAATATACTATTAAAATGTGAATAAAGTTGAAATGCTTTATATTGAAATTGATAAATTCATGGATTGCTTATTTGAGCTTAATCCAGTGCAAAATTCCTTATCAATTTCCATTGATTTGGTCAAATTGACCATGGAAGGAGAGAATTTGCTTGTTGGGAAATTCTTGGGAAACTCCATACCCGATTTAGAATCAATCAAGAGATGGGTGGTCCTCAAGTGGTCTCCTAAAGATCATATGGAGTTGGTTGCTTTATTGAAATGTTTCTTTTTTATTATATTATCTCTGCGAGAGGACTATCAACATATTTTGGAAGGTGGTCCTTGGTTTTTTGGTCAAAGAAGCCTCTTCCTACATAAATGGGGTATTGATTTTGATCCTGATGCACGAAAAATCAACTTAGCTTTGATTTAGGTGAAGCTTCCTGGAATTCCTCTTCATTTTTAGCATGAACTAGTCTTTAAAGGTATTGCACAATTTTGGATGATTTGGTTTCTATTGAATTTGCAACTCATTCTAGATATCATATGATATTTGCTCGTATGTGTATCATTATGGATTTAGATGTTGAGCTTTCTAGTCACATTGATATTTTATCAGAGGTTTTTTCCAGGGTGCAACCTCTAATCTATGAAAATAAACCTTTATTCTATTTAAGTTGCAAAAAATATGGTCATGAGCAGTCTAGATGCCCTAATCAAAATTCAAAGTTTTCTACCCCCAAAAAAGAAAACTTTTATTATGAGGATAATGTCTCAGATGCACACTCAAATAGGGACCTTTAGGCTTTGAATTCTTCTGGTCAATCTTATTATTCATAAAGGATTATGACCATGACCTCTTATTTGAAGACCCATAATGAATCTCCTTCTAAAAAGGATTATAAACCCCTTCTTTCAAATTCTTTTAATTACCTTAAGATAGAGATTGATATTATTGGTAATGAAGGGCCTCTAGGCACCACTGTAAATTTCAAATATTCAAACTTTGTTTCAACTCCTCGAGGGGTAAAAATATCTAGAGCTTCTCTTGTTCTGATTACACATGGGAAAATTGGTAAAGGAAGACCTTCTCGATTTGGTATTGATCCTAAAAAAAAGACCATCCCATCCTCTTCCATCTAGAATCCTAGAGGTGAAAGACAGCATAGAATTCTATGAAGTGGTTTGTTGGCTCGATGGCCAGGAATTTAGGAGGGTTTCTCTAGGCTCATTTCAAAATTAAATTGGAGTAGCTCCTTCCTTTATTAGTGTATATCTTGTTTGTTGAATAGGGTCGTATTTATTGCCTATGAATTTAATTTTTGTACGTCTCTTGTTTTTGCTTTTATTAAGCCGAATGGATTTTTGAATTCTCTGGCCTATGGTCCTCCCTTCAGTGTTGAGATATAGGTGTTTGATTTTTGAATTTCACATTTCTTTTGTCATCTCTCTTGTCCTTCAATGGATGGTCATCCTTGGTCGAAGTTGTTTATCAGTTTTAACTAGTTTTAATTTTTGGTGGCTCTCATGTAAGCTCTAATTGTAATCCTTGTTTTTGGTTGTTTGTGGGTTGCTCTTGTAAAAGGTTTATGGAAACCTTTAAAAATACCTATTTGTTTTACCCAATCAAAAAAAAAAGATAAATTCATAGACAAACAACATAAGTACTTGAGATAGAATACAAATAATAGACAATAGAATAATTGTAGAAGTAAAATCCCCTAGACATCAATGTATAGAGGAATTTTATTATGACATGATCCTAAAAATTTATCTACTATATGACCCAATGATGGAAAATTGTAGCTCCATACTAAATATGGTGGTTAAATTTATTTGGTAAGAACCAACCCTCAAATAACATTGGAAAGCATATTTCCATTTAGTAATGGTAATAAAGTTAGTGGTATTACATTTATTTTCAACAAAATAAGATATATTATGCTAAGATATCATGACATAAATGTCCAAGTGATATGAATGCATTATATATATATATATATATATATATATATATATATATATATATATATATATATATACTTGATGGTTTTATAGCCACCAACATTTATAGCAAAAATCCTAGGACATTAAGAGAGTATCTAAAAGAAGAGTGCTAATCAATCCAGATTTCAATAGTTGATGAAGCATAGTAATTTACAAAAGAGTGAATATTTAAATAGCTTTAATCATCCATTATCTCAAAATATATTAAGGAAAATAAGGAATTGACATATTAAACTAAAAAAAATGTATATGTCCATCACTACTTTCTAGGTTAGTGATTGAATATATATAGGAATTATCATTTTTATTAAAATAAAATATAACCAACATAGTATTCAAATATGAATTCAGTTGAAATGCTTTATATTAAAAAGGATAAATTTAAGTAAAAAGGATTAAATCTCTATGATATAAAACACAAAAAAAATGACATTATAACACCTTGTAGTGGTAAAATCCCGTAGACATCAATGCACACAGGAATTTTATTATGAAATAATCCTCAAATTTTATCTACTAGATAGAACTTATATGGAAAATGATAACTCCATACAAAACATGGTGGTTAGATTCATTTATTAAGAACCAACCCTCCATTATCAAAAGAAAGAATAATTCAATTGAGAAATGATACTAAAGGTATTGGTACTACATACATTTTCGACATAGAAGTTATCCTAGGCTAAGATGTTATTATGTAGATGTCCAAGTAACATGACTGTATAGTCTATAAATGTTTTGGTTGATGATTTTTATTGATAATGTTATTTATAGAAAAAATTAAAGGACATTAAGAGTGTCTAAAACAAGAGTGTTAATTAATCAAAAGTTTAATAGCTGAAAAGTATACTAATTTACAAAAAAGTGAAGAATAAAATACAAATGTTTATGATAATAAAATGTTGAGTCACCAAGTACCTTAAAAAATATTCAAATAAATAATGAATTGATGACTCAAACTAAATAAAAAAGGAGCCCCATAACTTATTTCTAGGTCAAATATTGAATATATATAGAAGTTATCCTTAAAAGAGGTAATGTAACATGCCATGAACTACGTAAGGGGATATCCTAACTATGAAAGGGGGTATCCTAAATTAAGGAAGTGGAGAAGAGAGAGGATGTCAAAGTTCTAAAAAGTGATAAGATCTAAATTAAAATTAATATTAATAAGTGACCCACATAATTCAACAAAACTCAAAACTACATTAGATATTTTTTCTAATTATATATAGAAGGGGTTTTGAAAGGGCCCCAAAACCTTTTATAAGAGGAGAAGCCTTGTAAAAATTGACCTAAGACCATAAATAATGGGATAAGAACAACTATAAATCACTACAACTGGCCACCCATCACCAAGTGAACCAACTCCAACCAACCAACACTCCCACCTCGATATGCACAAAACCTTTTTCATAAAAAGTAAAAGCTTAAAGAGTATCAAGAAGCATGCATCACTAAATCCAATTGAAGAATTCCTTCAAGAAAATTATCTCTCCAAATAGTCAAACCATTGAGACTTATACCCAAGTTTACCATAAAGTTAGCATGGTAGTTTACTTCTCTAAAGATATGATTTATCTCCCTATCCTCTCTAGCCTTAAAAATCCACCTAGATTCCATAATAACAACCTCAATGTTCCAATAAAGGACTAAATAAATTTTGAAAATTTTTATAATATTAAGTATCTCCTTCAATGTAAAATTGTTGGTATCCCATCTTCTCCACAAGTAGGAGACCTTGGTAAAGGGATCTAGCCTCCGCAACATGGAAAGTCTAGATATCTAAGAATTTGGCATACGCTAGCAGAAGCCCACCTCTATCATCCATAAGCACCCCACCAACACCAACAATACCAGGATTACCCTTTGAAACTCCATTGAATTTCAATTTAACCTAGCCTGGAGAAGGAGGTTCACACCTCACAAGGGCCCAGGGATTAGGACTAGGAATACTAGCAACCCTATTGCTCTGGTGAAATCCAATTTTCCTTTGGAGCTTAGCCTCCTCAAATTTTACCTCCTCCAAAACCATAAAGGATACATTATATAGGGTGGAAGCTAAGGCTTTGGCACAAATAGAGGTAGGATCTCTTTGGAAGTTTTTTAAATTTCTATTATTACTCTCCTTCCACACCCACTAGAAAAGATGTGGCAAACAACAGTTCCAAAAACATTTTAGCCTTGGAGAGTAAAAATGAAATGACCATTGAGTGTAAACATCAATAAGTGAAATCGACACCACCCAAATCAATACCAAACAATTAAATAATAAAGTTAAGAAATTCCATAGAGAACAAACATTGAAAGAATAGATGGATTGTTTGTTCCTCATTAGCACCACAGAGGTAGCTTCTATTCGGAATTAACCAACATATTTTTTCAATATTTTAAATGGTCAAAATATTATTCTAAGTTGCCAAACAAAAAATATATTACCCTTTGGTGTTAGACCCTTATTTGAAATGTGGGGCCCATGGAGGAGTCTTGATAGCCAATAGATTGTAGGTGGACTTGAATGAAAAGTATCCATTATTTTCCCTTGCCCAAAAGATCTCATCCTCTTCATTTCTCTATTTAATGACCTGAAACTTCAACTTATTAGCAATTAGAATCCAAGCTTCAAGTTTAGCATTGTTGAGAATATATTGGTCTAACTATTTCTAAACCTTCAACCCATTGACCACCTCGATAAATTTAGCCACATTAGACCCAAAGACCATTTTTTTCCTAGGCTCCAAACATGCTAGATTTGTAATCTACACAAGGAGATGGTCCATAAGCTAAATATCTTTCCAAAAACCAATCTTGAGTCCATCACCCAACCTCGACATTCAAAATTTGGAGACTAGCACTCTTGAATTTTGTAAACTCAACCAAAAGACTAAACCTAATGTTGGTAAAGGATTAGGAAGCAAAAAGTTCTCCTATATCAAGTACTTGATCAACACAATGTTGGCCCAACTAGTTTCATTTTGATATACCAAATTTCATCCCTATTTTGCAACCAAAGCCTTATTCGTCTTCCTGATGTTACAAATACCTAAGCCACCATCCTTTTTAGATATGCAAACTTGCTCCCAAGCAACTAAGTGATTTTTTTTTCTCATTAGACCCAAACCAAAGAAACAACTTTTGAATATGTTTAATATTTGATAAAATCATGTTAGGAATTATAAACATAGATAAGAATAATATTGGAATGCTTTGAAGAGTAGACTTTACCAGGGTAGCCTTTCCAGCTTGACTAGGAGGGATCCTTTCCAACCGACCAACATCCTTTGCAATATTTCCACCATAGGTTCCCAAAGAGAATCCTAGATCTGCCTTTAAACAAAGATATTCCAAGGTAAAGATACGGGAGGGCAACCACCTCACAACCCAAGATGCAAGTAATTATACTCTACCCTGCTAAGGAGATATTTAGAAAGAAGATTTTTCTTTTTAGATAATTTATCTTTTTCCCAATTGCATTTTCAAATACCTCCAAGATTCCTTTTAGCACCTTTACTTAGGGAAATTAAGCAAGGAGGCAGAGTAGAACATCATCTAAAAATTGGTGATGATAAATAAGATCCATCGGTAAAGCAAGCTTGATACCTTCCACAAAGAGTTCTAACTTGATAGCCCTACCTAGGGCTTCTACCACTAAGATATAGAGGTAAGGGGACAAGGGGTCCCCTTGGAAAATGCCTCTTAGACTTGAAAAATAACCTATTGGGGACCCATTTATTAAGACCAAAATTTGGCAGAAGAGATACAAGCATGGACAAATTTTATTCAACTTTGCAAAAATCCAAAATTTTCCAAAACCTTTAACAAAAACTCCTACAAAACCCTATCATAAGCCTTGTTCATGTCTAATTTAAGGAGGAGACCAACTCTACCACTTTTGTCAGTTGAATGAATAATTTCATGGATAGCTATGATATTGTCCAAGATCTATCTCCATAGCTCGAATCCAATTTGGTCTGAATCAATAAAAGTTGGAATAAACGGTTTTAATCTGTTAACAAGGGCCTTTGTCAAAATTTTATAAATAGTGTTGCATAAGCTAAGGCACCAAATTCTGTAATAAAAAATGAAACATGGCATAGCAGTACTAAAAAAATGCAAACTAGTTTTTGATTCAACAGATCACTTACACACAAGTGAAGAGCATAATACTAGTGTTGGAAGATTTTTGATTCATCATATCATATTACACGAAAAGTGAAGAGCATAATACCAACATCAAAAGCATGGTAGAAAATAGAAGGAAAATATTAAAATTTAAAAAAATATGAGTTAGGAAAGGAAAAAAAGACATGAGATTGAATTTTATTCTGATAAAAAGAAGTAATACAACATCAAAACTTCAAAAATTCTCTTCAATCCAGGATAGCCTAGAATGACATTTTTTTGCCTTTCTGCTCAAAATCTTGAATTCTTCAAACCTTTTTTCCAACAGCTTTTCCAAAGACTTTGGTCCTGGAGGAACACCACGCATTGCATCGATTCCATCTATGAAGGTCCTTCTATCCTATGTACAAGGAACTCTTATGTTCTAAGCAGTAACTTATGTTTCTATTAGACATCTGCAAAACTCTTCCATTTTATCTGTACCGAAGACCCATTCTTCAAGATCTCAAATTTGTTATCGTGAAACCTCTTACCGTAGACGCTTGCAAGGAAGACGAATAGGGGAACTAGGGGGACTATCAGGAAATATGGGAGAGGATTCAAAATCTAAAGGGTCAATAACTGGTAGAACAATGTGTACAATTAATGGGTAAACTCATTAATAAAAAAATGAAACATGGTGTAGTATTACTAAAAAAATGTAAACTAGTTTTTGTTTCACCAGATAACTTACACGTAAGTGAAGAGCATACTACTAGTTTTGGAGGAAGTCTGATTCACCATATCATATTACACAACAAGTGAAGAGCATAATACTAACATAAAAAGTGTGGCAAAAAATAGAAGGAAAATATTAAACTTTAAAAAAACACGAGTTAGGAAAGGAACAAAAGACATGAGATTGAATTTTATTATGATAAAAAGAAGTAATACAACATAAAAACTCCATAGTCTTTGGGATTAGAGTTAAAAAAGTAGAATTCACTTCGAACGAGATATGATTGGTGGTTTAAAACTCTTGAAGGGCATCAACAATATCCTTCCCCACAATATGCCAATACTTCTAGAAAAAGAGGGGGGAGGAACCATTAGGACCTAGATCCTTCATTCCTTCCATCGTAAAGATAGTAGCTATGACTTACTCATCTTTGAAGGGAGAGACAAGGGCTTAATTCATATCAATTGTGACAAGGTTGGGAATACTACCAAGCATATTATTTTGGGCTTCCTCATTACAAAAATCTTCCACCCAATAAGATTTTTGAAAAAAGCTATAGCCTCAACTCTTATATACTTACTGTGAGTAAGCACTATATCCATCATCTTTTTGAATTTCTCTAATCCTATTGGTCATGATGTGAAAAAACTTAGAATTTTTATCTCCCTCTTTTAGCCAAATAACCCTAGACTTCTATTTCCACAAAATTTCCTCCTTGGTAGTAGTGTTATGAAATTTGGCCAACACCTCTTTTTTCTCTATATCTAGTCTCTTGAGATTAATTTCCAAGTTCTATATCAAATTCGATAGATTTCAATTGAATTTTTAGGTCTTCCTTATTTTGAAAAATATTTCCAAAAACCCTTTTATTCCATTATTTAAGGATGCTTTTAACAACTCTAATATTTGCCACAATTTTGGAAATGCTAGAGACTCGGACCCTTGTTGACCACTAGTTTTTGATTTTATCTTCAAATTGAGGATGAAGGCACCACATTACCTCAAAACTGAATAGCTTAGGAAATTTAGTTTCTTCCTAGACCACTGTAAAATACAAGAGGTTATGATCAGAGCCAATTATGGGTAGAGAACAGGGATATAGATTCCCAAACAATGAAAGGCACTCCTTGGATACAAGAACCCCGTCCAACCTAATTTGTATGAGATAGTTACCCACTATCATGTTGCTCCAAGTATACCTTTAACTCTTCAAATAAACATCCAATATCTCATCACCATTCAAAAAATATACAAACTCTTCCATGCTTTTCGATATTGGGAAGTTCCCTCCTTTTTTATCTAAAAAAATAGAGGGGAATTAAAATCCCCTGTTAGGCACCAAGCTTCTTAAGAAAAAATCCTTCTCATGGAACTCATATTTTGCCACAACATCTACTAGGCCTAGAGTTTGGTGCATACACATTAGTCATAACCCACATTTTATTACTTTCTCTATTGCATAAGAAATTATTAATAATCCTATTCGAGGAAGAAATTACAGAACCCTCAAACTTGTTGGCATACCAAAGATAAAGGAGTCCCCCAGAAGAACCATTGACTAGGCTTGCAATAAAATGGAATTATTCCCAAATCCTTCTTCTAAAAGCTTCTATATCCTTACCATCAAACTTGGTTTCTTGCAAGAAAAAATATCAGGTAACATTTATTTATGCACGAAAGTGACCACCCACTATTTAGAAAGCCCATTTAGACCCCTAACATTATAATAGAAGCACTTAATTTATGGGATTTTGAATTAGATTTATGTCCCCCAGACACCCCATGGTTAATTTGGTAGAAATATTCCAACTTTAATTATCTTACTCCTACAACCTTTCATTTTTTTAAGTTTGAGTAGAGCTTGAGATCCATTCGCGATATCAAAATTTATTTTCTTCTTCCTCACAGACTTGTTAGGGGGATTTTCTAACTTCTTCTCAATAGCCACATCCATATTGGCCTTTCTTTATCTCAAAATAGGTCTTTGGGGAGCTAATTGAAAACCCTACCTTAGGGGTTGCCAACTGAATCACAGGCTCCTCAAGAGTAGAACCAATACAAAGCCCATCAAAGAAATTATGAAGAAGAGCCTTAGAAACAATGGTTTCATAAATGATATCCAACTAATATACCTTAGTAGCACCAAGCTTTGAGGCTATGTTCTTCTCTCTATATGCCTTCTCTATTACCACCAGGTTGGCTAGGGTCAATTCTGAGGGTTGCAAAACCTCCTTTGCTAGAGCCTTCATCTTCTAAACCTTGTCCATCTAGGGTTGAGCTTCTCCTTCCCACACCTTTGAGGAATTACCATCCAAATACTTCGAGAGGACTTGGACTGAGTTCTATTTCTAGATCTATTTTGTTCTTGTAGATCTCTTTTCCTTCTCCGCTTGTGCCTTGAGGGGACATTGGTTCACCTAGTGACCCAATTTTCCATAGCCAAAGCATTGGGTTGGCCTATTTTCATAAAAAATGGGTTGTATGCATGAGGGATCAGACCCACAATTTACTTGTAAAAAAATGGCGAATCTGTTGCTAAACCATGGCGAATCTTTTGCTAAACCATGGCGAATCTTGGCCAAATTTACCTAGGAGAAAATGGTGAATTGTAATATTTTTTCAAAAATATATATAAAAAATTTGCGAATTTCAAATTTTTGATTAGACCAAGTGGAAAATAAGTTTTGATGATGATAGACCAGATGCAAAACGTGGTCCGGTACTGGATCTAATGTAGAACATGGTCCATTAATGGATCAGATGCAAAACATGGTCTGGTACTAGACCGAATGCAGAACGTGGTCCGATCTTGGAATAGATGCAGAACCTGGTCTGGTCTTGGACCAGATGTATAATGTGGTCCAATCGTAGACCGAATGCAGAACCTAGTTCGATATTTGGTATGAAACTAAATAGTGCGGAAGGAGGAATCATTTTTATATTGAATCACTTTTTTATTGTAAGGTAGAAAAAACCACAATAGACTTAATTTATATATTTGTTCGATGATGCCTTATTATCATATTTGGATTGCATTTAAATACCTAGTATAATAGTTATAATAGTGAAGGGTTGTGACCCTAAAATATAATTAATAAATAATATAAGTATTAGGGTATGTTAGGAGGGTCCTAACATGCCACCCCCATTAAAGGAGCTTTGTCCTCAAAGCTAGAAATTTGGAAATTGGTGTTGGATATCTTGAAAATTTTCCCAGGTTGTGTCTTCTAAAGGTAGACCTTTCCAATGGATTAAAACTTTCGTGATATCACGAGTACGAAGGTGATGAGAGCGGCGATCCAAGATAGCTTCTGGATCGACTAGAAGTACTCCATCATCGAAGAGTTTAGGGAGAGTGGTTTGTGTCATGATATGGGCTCCAACTATGAGCTTAAGGCAAGATACATGAAATACGGGGTGAATTTTGGAAGAGGGAGGAAGCTCTAGTTTGTAAGAAACGGTCCCAATACATTGGAGAACTTTATACGACCTGTAAAATTTGGGTGCTAACTTCTGAGAACCTTTTTGTTTAAGAGAGGATTGACGGTAAGGTTGGAGACGTAAGAAAACCATATCACCCTCGTGGAAACTACGTTCGCTTCTATGTTGATTGGCTTGTTGCTTCATGCGATTTTGGGCGATGTGTAGGTTCTCTTTTAGGATCCGTAGTATGTCATCTCTATTAGCAAGTTTTGTTTCCACTGCATGGAATTTTGTAGTCCCTGGAATATAGGAAGTGAGGGATGGTGGTGTTTGACCATATAGTGCTTCATAAGGAGTCATTTTGATGGATGTATGGTATGAAGTGTTATACCACCATTTCGCTAGTGAAATCCACTTTACCCAATGGATTGGTTGAGTGCAAACAAAACATCGAAGGTATGTTTCCAAGCATTTATTTACAAATTCTGTTTGGCCATCGGTTTGAGGATGGTAAGCGGAGCTCATACGAAGTTGAGTACTTTGTAATTTGAACAATTCCTTCCAAAAGGTGCTAGTGAAATCTGGGTCGCATTCACTAACAATTTTGGAGGGAATACCATGTAATTTAAATATGTTATCTAGGAAGAGGTGGGCTATAGTGCTAGCGGTATAAGGATGAGCCATGGAACAAAAATGGGCATATTTAGATAAACTATCAATGACTATGAAAATGGTTGTTTTTCCTCCTGATTTTGGTAATCCTTCAATAAATTCCATAGAAATATCTGCCCATGTTTTGGTGGGTATAGGAAGAGGTTGAAGTAATCCTAGAATAGCGAGGGTCTCCCCCTTTTGTCTTTGGCAAATGTCACATTCTTTTACAAAGTTTTTGATGTAATTTTTCATTCCTACCCAATAGGAGGTAGTGGCTCTTTTATAGGTTTTTAAGAACCCTTAGTGGCCTGCAGTGGGTGAGGTATGTAACTCATGAAGAAGTTTTTCACGATAAGTTGAATTGGGGGTGAGGACCATCCTCCCTTTGTATCTTAATATATTGTCCTTCCAAGTGTATGGAGGTTTGCTACTAGGATTATGTTGAAGTTGTTGAATTAATGCGTGGATAGTAGGATCATTTATCCATTCTTCATGCACCTCATCTACCCATTTAGGAATAAGGGAGGAAAGAGCATGGACTTGAGGCATATCTTCAAATTTTCTAGAAAGTGCATCGGCTGCCATGTTGTCCTTTCCCTTTTTATATGTAATTTCATAATCATAGCCAAGAATTTTAGTAACCCATTTTTGTTGTTCCGGGGTATTAGTCCTTTGTTCCAAAAAATACTTCAAGCTATTATGGTCAGTGCGTATAATGAAATTTTGGCCAATAAGGTAAGGCCTCTAATGTTGAATAGCATGGACAATCACCAACATCTCTTTTTCATACGTAGAGAGAGCTAAATTCTTAGGATAAAATGCTTTTCTTATAAAAGCTAGAGGCCTTTCATCCTACATGAGTACGGATCCCATTCCTATTCCTGAAGCGTCACTTTCAATGACGAACGGTTTAGAAAATTTGGGCATGGCTATAACAGGGGTGGTACACATTGCATTTTTCAAGATGATAAAGGCCTCATCCGCTTTAGACGACCATTTGAAAGAGTTTTTCTTAAGTAATGTTGTTAGAGGAGCAACAATTTTACCATAATTTTGGACAAATTTTCTATAATATCTCGTTAGTCCAAGAAACCTACGTAGAGCTTTTAAGGTTTTTGGAATAGGCCAATTTTTCACCTCCTTGATTTTGGAAGGATCTACCATAACTCCTTCCTTTGAGACAATATGCCCTAAGTATTCAATTTCTTATTTTCCAAAGGAACACTTTGATCTTCTTGCATAAAGTTGATTTTCCTTCAAGATTTGCACCTCTATTTGAATTTATTCTTTTAATCCGTTGACAAAACATTCTTGAAAGAAGGCAGCATCTAATTTGGACGTTCGATTAGCTAGCATTTCAAATTCTGCTTGGTATTCGCTTACTGAAGTGGTCTGGCATAATTTAGTGAGGGCCCTTGTAAAGCTTTGAAACTTGCTAGGGCCGAATCGCACTAATAGATTATGTGTAAATGTTGACCACATCGGAGTACCATTAGTTTTATCGAACCATTGGTACCATTGGATGGCATCGTTTTCCAAGTGGAAGGAGGCGATATGCACTTTTTGCATTTCCAAAATTTGATTTAGTGAGAAATATTGCTCTGCTTGGTAGATCCAGTTTGTAGGGTCTCCTTCAAATTTTGGGAAGTCTAATTTGGTCATCCATGGTAGAATGGAAGTTTGTGGACTCCTAACATTTCTCGGTTTGATGACCCATTGTTGGTTGAATTTGCATGTGGTGTTGCCTGATTTTAACTGATGGCATCAAGTTTAACATCCATTGCAAATATTTTCTCGAAGAGTTCTCTTGTGTTACGGTTATTCTCCTCTATTTCTTGTTGAACTTATTCTGTGAGCCTTTAGTGTTTCTCATGAATGGAATCCAGTGATCGTCATCCTTCAACCATTGAGGTTGGTGTAGGTAACAATCAATATGACTTGGTACAGGTGAGCAAAAAAAATAAAAATAAAAAATTTGGTGGGCAATGCCCTATCAACTTTTTGAATTTGGTGCTCTCTATTATTTAACAGGTAGCTTGTAGAGGCGTCATGGTCGAGAGTGCACGGTGATCGCTAGGGCAGTAGGCAGAAGGCCGACTGATAGGGTGACAGGTGGGAAGGCAGACTAGTAGGGCGGTAGCAGGAGACCAAGGTAGAGGCGTGACCAAAGTCACATTCTTCCTTGTGCCTTTTGGAATTTATAAAGTGCTACAAAGACGTAGCACCGTGAATGTGGGACTTTAGTCCTTAAAAAAAAATTAATTTTTCATTTGCGTTTTGGACGTCGAAAACCTTGATGCTATGTTGAAGATTTTAGCTTTTTCAAAACAGCCATCGGTCACCACGCGAAAGGTCGAGCAATTTGGGTGTAAGACAACTTAATTCATACCTTAGGAGAAGGTTTAATTTTTTGTGAGGATTATGACATGGATTCGTGAAGCATGAATGTTGTTTGCATCCTCACGAATGTGGACTGGCTGAAATGTGCGGTGGGAAAAAATTTTAATGGTGAATTTGCTCCTTGATCTAGCTCTGATCCAGATGGTATGAAACTAAATAGTGCGAAAGGAGGAATCATTTTTATATTGAATCGCTTTTTGATTGTAAGGTAGAAAAACCCACAATAGACTTAATTTATATATTTGTTCAATGATGCCTTATTATCATATTTGGATTGCATTTAAATACCTAGTCTAATAGTTGTAAGAGTGAAGGGTTGTGACCCTAAAATATAATTAATAAATAATATAAGTATTAGGGTATGTTAGGAGGGTCCTAACAATATTGGATCAAATTTAGAACATGGTTCAATATTAGACCAAATGCAGAAAGTGGTTCGATATGTACCAGATGCATAAAGTGGTCCGGTATGGACCAGGATGCATACTATGGTCTGGTATGGACCAGGATGCAAAAAGCGGTCCGGTCTAGTGCAATTTATGGTTTGGTAATGACCAGGATGTAGAATAAGGTCCGGTATAGGGCCTGATGCAAAAATTGGTCCATCATTCGATCGGTTGCAGAATATGGTCCAGTATCTTTTCGGATACAGATAAACATCCATATTTGAAAATGTTCCCCCTTTGATCGGCTACCACGTGTCACACGTTCGATCAACCACACTGCATGTCCAATACACTACTGCCACGTGTCAACCCCATCAATTCTCTCTATAAAAGGACATCGACTATCATTTTTCCAGTTTGTTTCTATGACTACACCGAACCAGAGCTAATCATTTCAAGTAACCTTCCAGTTCCCAATCCAATTTCTTCTGGCATTCTACTTCCAACTTCTTGCAATGGCCACCACCTCTTCCACCCCTGCACCAAAGTTCAAGAACCTTTCTTGCACTTTAATTTTAGATTTATTAACAACCCCATCTATGGACTTTTCGTGGTTGGATGATGCAGGTTTGACAACATTAGTTTCAATGCCACAATTCAAAATGGATAAAGTCATCCTACAACATATCATAGCCGGTTATGACCATGACAAGGCTACAGTAAGAATGAAAGTACGAAATAAAAATCTTGTTTTCACCATCACGCCTACAGATATTAACATATTGACAAATATTCCTTTCAATGATTGTCCTCAAGTGTCAACGAGGTTGCAGCTGACTCCAGATGACAAAGGATACCTGGACACAACGTACGACCTGGGATCAGAATATTTGGTAGGTATAATTCTTGTTATTTATATTTTATTAATGTTCAAAGTTTCAAATTTGTAAATTCGTGAT
The DNA here is from genome assembly GCA_028583015.1 of Wollemia nobilis. Taxonomy (NCBI): domain Eukaryota; kingdom Viridiplantae; phylum Streptophyta; class Pinopsida; order Araucariales; family Araucariaceae; genus Wollemia; species Wollemia nobilis. The sequence continues at coordinate 17,130,960 of JAQPPZ010016946.1, read as the reverse complement.
CTAATTGTGTTTTTGTAGCTTTCACCACCAAGTCAAAAAGAGGGTTAACAATCAGTGATGTTAATCATCTAAATCTGAAGGCCATTATCGAGTTCTTCTAGGCAAGACTGATCCTGTTGGGTAGACCAAAATTTCTATTTTGGGCACTGGCATATGTTGTTCACTGTGAGAAGCATCACAAGTTCGATTGGTGTACATATATTTCGGATCGGATCAGGGCTGAGTTGCATGGAGTCCAAATGCAAACCAGCAAGACACAACCCATTGTGGGCATAGTTAATTACATTTTAGCACTCTATTATGAGTGTTTTCATAATTTGCAAACTACTCCTGTACCAACAGTAGTTCATTCAACACTTCTTGCTATTGGAATGACAACAGAGGAATTGAAGGTGATAAGTCCATCTTTCACCATGAAATACTATTTTATATTTTCACATTTTTTTTTTTAATTTTTCTTTTCATCTAAATGCAGAGTAAGGCAGCCATTACAAATACTAAACAAGATGTTGCCAATAGGGGTTATAGGCTAGAAGAAACTGGTGATTCTAAAGACATTGGATCAGAAGCGACACCATTGCAGAGGCCACATAAACGTTCTAGGCAAGCCGCTCCACCTAGGGGTCCTCGTACACCTAGGTATGCACAAAATGTGCAGGATGAATCCAGTGCGGTCAACCCCTCACACATTGGCACACAAATTCAACACATTTCATCATCTTCAGGTAAATCATTGTGTATTTAATTTAAATTAAGATTGTTTTCTATTTTATTTTCTAAAAAATTGTAAAATAATGTTTTTGACTATTTTTAGTCGATTCTCAAGTTCAACGACAAGTACAACCTACAAAAATGAGAGGCCATATGCCACCACCACCTCCATCATAGCCACGACGTGCACCACAACCACCTCTTGCACCACACCCACCACTTCCACCACATCAACAATAGGCACAGCCTACACAAATGCGAGGCCAAGTGCACGTTGGAAAATGATTATTTTTAGAGATATCATAGGGGCAAGCACCAAGTTTTGGGTGTGCCTTCTCATAGAGATCATAGGGGCAAGTAGGCCCAACACCAAGTTCTGGCCATGGCTAGTCATATTTTACATTTAACATGAATTCATAGGCACCAAAAATTTTGAGTGCGGGTTTGGATAATATCCAACTCGATGATGATTTTTTTTTACAGGGCAACATTTTGGGATTTAAGGTAAAATATGTGCTTCATGATCCACAGGGTGAAGCACAACAAAGAGAAGCCCCTGCAGCTGAGCAAACATCATTACCATCAGCTCAGGATCCTCAAACTGAGGATGATATTGTAAATTTTGATGAAAATATTTTATTGATTGAGAATACTGAAGCAACCATTAAATAGGTTGTTCTTAGAGATTTGCAAGTGGTGAAGGATTGGGAATATCGGGCCAAAGTCCTTATAAAGGAAATTAATGCCCGATATAAGAATTATACAAAAAGAGATTCCATTTATTCTTTGGTTCAATATGAACCAGAAAATCTTGGTGGCTTGCTACAACAAGCCAAATCAGGGTCAGTGAAGTCTGATGTTGATTATGATGATGATATTTTAAATGTTGTAGTTGGTAGATTAGAGAACATAAATGCAGAAGCCCAAGACTTTTATAACCAGTGGAGTTCTGATAAGGGTAAGGTTGCAGTTGCTGAAGTTGCAAAGGAGTTGGTTGAGGTAAGAAAAGTTGTATCTAAGTCAATTTTCTTTTGCAATTAATTTTTTTTCTTTAAAACATGTAATAATTTTCATATAACTCATTTGAATTATGTTTACAAATTTCTTTTTGCAGTCAAATTTTGATAATTAAAAAAAACAAGTTACGACAATGGATGCAAATATTAATAGGGCGAAGACATTTTTGTATAGTGCTATGGAAATGAAAAATAAAATGCAGTAAAAAATAGCGGAGAATAATCATTTAAAAAATTATATCAGGGAGAGGCTCAACGAAGATCTGGATGTTGCAATTGAGCAACATAAAGCAAAAGAAACGCTTCCAACGATACTCGAAGATCCAAACAAAGAAGAAGCAACATTGGTGGGGAGTATTGAGAAAGTACATGAAAACCTAGTCAAAGCTGGAGCACTACCAGAAGAGGGTGTCACGGAAGCAGATAAAGGAAAAGAGAAGGCAACGACAACCGATAATGAAGCAGCAAACCCACAATCAAATGTTTAACAATGTAAAATACTTTCAAGTTGACTGTAGTCGACAATTTTGTACGATGTAATATATTTCTATTTGAATTAATGAAAATGACATTTTCTCATTTTGTGTCTTCCATCATTCAAAGGTTGTTTGCATTTATAAATTTGTGTTGCTATTTTAGTTTATTTCTGGCCAATATTGTTTACTATGTTCATCTTAAACAACAACAACATCATAGATCTTTATGTAAACCAAGCAACTTTAAGATCTCATGAACTGTAATAGATACTAAACTGAAATGAACTGTAATAGATCCAAAACTAAAATAAAGCAAAACAATTATCTTAAGCATCATAGATTAGATCATAGATCTTCATGCAAAATGTGATATAAAATGTACAATTTTTAAAAGCATAATGTGATATAAAACGTACAATTTTTAAAAGCATAATGTGATATAAAACATACAATTTTTTAGAGCATAATGTGATGTAAAACATACAATTTATGAAAAAGTAAAATTTTGAAATCTTGTACATCTGAAACAACATTGTGAAATCTGGAATGAACAGTATTGAAATCTGGAATGAACAGTTCTCAACTTGTGAAACAATATTGTGAAATCTAGAATGAATAGTTCTCAACTTATGAAACAAATATTAAGCATAGCACATTTGTGAAACAAATATGGAATGAACAGTTCTCAACTTGTGAAACATTGTTGTGAATACTGGAAAAATCAGAATTCAGGTAGCTAAAACGAACAGTTTTCAACTTGTCCAGAATCAGTCTGTGAAGCCACCATTTGATCACTAAAAGCATCATTATCCTCCTTATCTATCGTATTCATGATACCCCTTCTATATGCAATTGAATTCCAGTATGCCAATGCTCTGTCATATGGAAATTTGTCCAACTGATATGATGACACATAAATTCTTAAACAATTTTCTAGATTTTTGTCCAACCTATTGTGGAGCTTAGATTTAACAAAAGAGAGTGCACTAAAAACCCTCTCATCTTCCACAGATCCCAAAATCATTGTTTGACACAATTCATATAAACAAAAGTATTCACTAATCATATCTTGTAAGATACAACTTGGATACAACTTTTGCCACAAACGTGCAATGGAACCAGTCTCATGGATATTACTCAAAAGTGACGCTTGATGAACCATTGTTCTTCCAAAATATTGTGACTGTTGTCTTAAAATATCTTTGTTGAGTATACCTTTTATTTCAACACCATTGACTTCCACACTTCTACTGAAATGCTCAATAAGGTTACCCATATATTTAATAAATAACTCTTGTGTAGATTTTTGATCATTGCAAGAACCCCAAAACAAAGGGTTAACAACACCCATGGCCTCGAGCAACTCATGTATTTGAAACCGATCTCTTATCTCTTTTGTCAAATATTTTGCTATGTTGAACAATTTTTTCTTTGTATTGTGTAAAACAACTTCGTATCGATTGTGTGTTACACAAACTTTTTCAACATCATCAATAACTATACTTGACTGCCTTTCATAACAATATAGAGGTATCATATTTTCATGAACATTAATACAAATATTATCATTGATGTCAAACTTCAAAAAACTATTTGCATATTTCACGTTTGTCAATGTTTTCCAACTTTCAAATAAGGGATCTGTAAAATCTGGTTCGGACACATATAACCTGTCAATAATCACACATATTTGCTTTCTCATCCTCATGAAATCAATGATATAGATGGATTTCTCTTGTGCAAGTTTTTTCAATCTATTCATTTCTTGTAACATTGGAAGAATACCACATAATGTTAAAAGAGTTTCCAAGTTAGTCAAATGGAACAACATATCGTTTGCCTTATCAATTGCCCTACTATTTGCGTACATAAACCCTGTTAAAGATTTATATTCTGTAAAAACTCTGAGTGCAGGTTGATACAATGAAATCCACCTTGTATCCACATATTTCAACATTTTTTTCCTTCTGTAACTCCTAGTGCAAACTATTGAAACTCTGCAAACCTTTTAGGACTGCAAGAAAAATAAGAATGTATTTCATGAATGAGGTCTTCCACTCTAGCAACATTTTCAAAAGTGCTCACGATTTTATATGCAAGATTCACTCTATGAGCCATGCAATGAATGGGTATCATATATGGGGCAACTGAGGTTTGGAGTCAAACACATAGGCCATTCCTGTGCCCTTGCATTATAGCAACACCATCAGCTCCAATGCAAATTAACTTTGTGGCTATGTCAATATCATTCATTCCTGCAATTTCCTTTAAACTGGTCAAAACAACATTATAAATATTTTTTGCATTTGAACTTTCCACCATCTTATGTAATCCTAGCAAACTAGGCTGCCTCATATGATTTTGAAATGTGTACACATGCATGCAAATCCAGGATGTGTTGTCCACAATCGTCACCTCATCAATAGAAAGTGAAATGAATCTAGATAGTTTTACTTTCTCCCTCAGGTCCTCCTTCTCAACTAAAGATAGACATTTTACCATTTCCCAACCACTTCGATCTGACCAATGGGAAGAAGGAAGGTTTTGCACATCAGCTAGTTGATAAAGGTGCTTATAATCAATCAAATCGGATATGGGTATACCCCTTTTGAGAATACTAAATACAACAACAAACTGCAAACTTTTTGAAGTTAAAATGGTCTTCTGCATTTTATGAAATTGGGTCTCAATCGTTCCACCTTTCTCAACTAGGGATTGTTGTTGTTTTAAGTGATTCTCATACTCTATTGCATATATGACATGCATACATTCTGATGCATCCTTCCACCTAACATATTTTGTAATTTTACCATCACTTCCTATAAATTTTACATATACTTTGCCAACATGTTTTTCTATTGTATCTATCTTAGTTTGCATCCTGTGATCCTTACCTAGTTTCCAACTACAAATTTTGCATCTACATTATTTTTGATTGACTTGGTTGTCTGTAGTCAAGACCACCTCAATCTAGGGAAATTTTTTTGCCCATTCATTCTTAAATGATCTTCCAATAATCCAGTTAGAATATGTCTTCCTCTTTTTAGAATTTTTGCTTGAAGATTCATGAGAAGTTTGTAGTGTATTTGATTTATCGCTTTCATTTTCAACTTGCATATCTTGGTCAGGAATATCTTCAAGTGATTGGTCAGGGTATTCTGCATAGTAGCATACAATAATATTCTTTACCATTTTTGGATTTTAAAAAACTAACTTACAGATAGAACAAAATATTCATATCATTGAGCACATACTAAGAACTAACTATTTGAGGAAGAAAGTAGTATTGAAAATAATTACAAAATATACAACTAACTATTTATAAGTCAAAAATCATTTGTACCTCAAATTTGTACGGATGTCGATGGCTTGTTTGTTTTCAACGTATGGCTAAAATATTTGAGGATACTCTTTTCAGCAGAATATTTGGCCCCCTTCTTTCCATCATCGGTGGGTGACATTTTACTTGTAAAGAAAGTGTTTTTCATTTTAGAAAAGTAATAAAATGTTAAAGAGATATTACTTCTCTTAGGCCTCAAGATAATATTGTAATTAGAATAAATAGATGGTCGGTCGCTAGAAAATAAATACCTATTTCCTGCCATGTTTTATTGTGATTTTGTTAGTGTATGCCACTAGTGTGCTTTCTGGTTATAACACTTGTAACTGATAAGAGCACAAAAATATACAATATACAAATTCAAATTACAGTACAGAAAAGCATTTACCAAAGTATTTACCTATTTATAATCTTATCACAGAAAAGCAGATCTGAATAGAAATAAAGAATCAAAGAGTTTTCACAGGACAAAAAAATAGAAGACAACATTCAGAATAGGGCAAAATAGAGAAAAATATTTGAAATTGAGCATTGACATATTTTCTACAACTGCTTCAACTTATATTCAGAATGTCTTAAGAGAAACAGAGAAAATAGGTCTGGTGCAGAACAGGGTCCGGATATAGGTCTAGTGTTGAAGACATCCAAAACATGGAAAAATAGATAAAAACATGGGAAACAGAGCATTGACATATTTTCAATAAATGATAGAAAAATAGCAGAAGAAAAACTTGCAATTAGCTGATAGAAAAATAAATCTTATTACTACAAGTGCTTCAACTTATATTCAGAATGTCTTAAGAGAAACAGAGAACCTAGAGCATAACGCGATCCAGTAGTCAATCCTGGAGCAGAACAGGGTCCAAAAATTGACCTTGTGCAAATAGGAATCTAGTGTTTGACCTTGTGCAAAATAGGTTTCGATGGTCGACCTAGTGCAAAACTAAATCTGGTCTGATGTAGAGGTCTTTTGCAGAATAGGGTTCGAGCTATTGCAGAATAGGGTCCGAATAACTATAGAACTAGGTTTGGTCTATTACAGAACTAGGTCCAGACTGTTGTAGAAAAGGGTCTAATCTATTACAGAACAATGTCTGGTTTGTCGTAGAACTGGGTTCTATCTGCTTCAGAATATGGTTTAGAATGTTGTAGAAAAGAGTTCTAGGTCTATTGTAGAAATGGGTCTAGTCTATTGCAAAAATAGCTCTGGTCTTCTACAGAATAGGGTTCGGATATTGGTCTTCTCCAAAATAGGGTTCGGATATCGATCTATTGTAGAACTGGGTTCGGATATCGGTCTATTGTAGAACTGGGTCTGGTCTATTGCATAACACAATCTGGATGTCGGTCTGGTGCAGAACAAGGTCCAGCTTGGGTTCGCGTATAGTTTTGTTCCGGATCAAGTGGAAAAGTATCGTTGTCGTGTTAGTTATATATAGTGGTATACTTGGCGAACTTGGCGGGATAATTTTAAAATTTTAAAAATTTTGGGCGAAAAGTGTCCTCATTCTAGTGAAAAATGAGGGTGAAGTTTTAAAAAAATCATAATACTATTATCAACCGACGGTGAACCGACACCTTAAAAAAATTTAAAAATTTTGGGCGATAGGGCCGACCTCCGGGTCCCCCAAACTCACCAATTTGAGTTTTCAAAAATGCAAATTTTAGCCCAAATGGTGAATATTCGCCATTGTGCATAACCCTGCCTAGGAATGAGATAAGATTGATAGAATAGGGGAGATCTACCTTTGGATTTGCCATAACACACATTCTTATGTACACCATTCTTGATTTGTCTTTGCTTACCATATTGATAAGAAGGAGATCCCCCATAGCCTTGGTCACACCTTTCAACACATCTTCATGCCAAAAATAGTAAGGGAGGGTAAGGAGATAAACCCACAAAGACACAAAGTTAACCCTTTGCATATGAGAATTCAAATCAGGTTCTAACTTTCACAAAAGTAGACCTCTTTTGCCATAGAACCAAGGGCCTCCCCTAGTGATGCAGGAGCATCTGGCAACAGTGAGAGCAATCTTGCATCCTCCAAAATTTTTCTAAGTTTTCTAAGTACTTTGCATTTTGATTTATTTCAGTTATTTCCCAAGGGGGAAGTTTTGTAAAGCAAGGGGGAAGTTTCGTAAAGCAAGGGGGAGGGGTCACGAAATCGTGACCTCAAAAGCTATGACAAGACATAGGCAAGTTTTGTCGCGATATCACGACGTCGTGATATCGAGACGATATTTCAAAACTAAGGCGACGGGGGGAGTCCGATCACGATATCGCGCTGTCGCGATATCGTGACCAGTTGAAGGCTGCCACGTGGTTATGATATTGCGACGTCAAAACTAAGGCAAGACGGAGACAACTTCAAAAGCTAAGGCAAGGCGAAAAACAAGGCAAAGGCAGAAGGCAGGGCGGTTTGTCACGATTTTGTGATGCGAAATCGTGACAGAAATAAAAAGCTAAGGTACGGGCAAAAAACAAGGCAAAGGCAGAAGGCAAGGTAGTTTGTCACGATTTCACGACGTGAAATCATGACAAAAATAAAAATCTAAGGCACGGGCGCAGTTTGGTTGTGATATCGTGATGTCGCGATATCACGACATCGCGATGTCGTGACGTTTTGCGGACTAAGGCGCAGGGGGCAGCTTGGGTCACGATATCGTGACATGTCGCGATATCGTGACATGTCACGGTATCACGGCCAAGAAAAGGACAGGCCAAAGTAAACATGCGAACGGCCAGGCAAGGCCGAAATAGACACGTGGCTGCCACGTGTGTTAAAAGCAATGCAACCAATTGGAGGTAAAGTCAAATTAGACACACGAAAGCATACGTGTATTAAAATGAAGATGAGGGCCACGTAAATTAAAAATAGAGATGTCGGCCACACATATTTTAAAATTCCAGCAAAACAGTAGTTACAGGCGATGGACATTATGGATGAGACAGTGGTGCAGAAGAACAATCTGACCAAAACGGCGGTTGCAGGTCAAGGGAGGTCTTTAATGCGAGCTTCATGGTGGATCGGGCAGTTGCCCATTTATGGCAAAAATTTTGAAAACTCGACCGGGGGAAAGCGAACTTGAGATTTTGTTAGGCGGGGGCATTAATTGCCTAGAGGGTCGAGGCCTCGATAAAAACTTGAGAATTGTAAGGGAATGGGGATGGTGAGTTCGAGATTGAGAGGGAGAAGAATTATGTCGATGAACGGTATTGTAAGACTGTGTTAAGCAATTTATAGAAAAATATTTACAAGCTTTGTTGTGTAGATCTCGGTTTGCCATCAAGTGGTATCAGAGCGGGAGTTCCTGAGCGTGTAACAGATCACCGAAAGAGAGGCAGTTACACCAGGATCTGTGGAAGAGTTTGTGAGGGAAGAAAAAAAAAAATGCCTCCATGAAGAAACCATGGTGGAGTAAGAAATGTGGTGCCGGCAGAAGATTTTCGAACCTTGCAGAGGCAAGTTCAGGCCCTGCAAGAAAGGCTACGTAGAAGGCACGAGCCCGAAATGGATGAAGGAAGTGAAGACGAAGTTGATGAAGAAGAAGACCAGTCTGAGGAAGAAGAGGAGGCTATAGATCCTGCACAGGCCAGGTTGTACAAAGCCATCTCTCAGATTGGAAAGCAACCAAAAATGGAGGTTTCTACATATTCTGGGAACCTAAATCCAGAAGAGGTGATTGACTGGATAAATGACCTAGAAGAATATTTTGAATATGAGGAGGTTGAAGACCCTAATCGGGTCAGATTTGCTAAGACCAAGCTGAAGGGTCATGCCAGCATCTGGTGGAAGGGAATACAACTGGAAAGGCACAGAAGAGGGAAGGAAAGAATAACAAGATGGGATAGGATGGTGGAAAAGCTGAAAAGATAGTTTATTTCGGTAGATTACGAGTTGGATCTGCTAAGGAAAATGCAGAGCTTGAGACAGGACAAACAAAACTGTCCAAGAATACATCGAGGAGTTTTACAAGATCTCTATTAGAATCGAACATTTAGAGGCAAACAAGGAGAAGGTGGCCCGTTATATCAATGGGTTGAGACTCGGTATCCAAGAAGAGTTGAGCCTAGTTCGGGTAAGCACCATTGAGGACGCTTACCAGTTTGCCCTAAAGGTGGAAGAAAAACTAAATAGACGGTTTGAAGGCAAGCAAAGAGGAAGGGGCCGTGGTGGAAGAACTGGTGGGAGGACCAGTGGAGAAAAATACAAAGATCTAAAAAAGACTGGGGAAACAAGTAGTAACCAGGATCAAAGGGAAGAAGATGGTTATCAGCCCCGTGGTCAGAACAACTACCCAAGAGGATGGGGTGGATCTGGATGAGGGTTTGGAAGAGGAGTATTTTGTGGGACCTATTTCCACTGTGGTGAAGAAGGACATCGAGCATTCGAGTGTCCACAACACTAGGAAAGGACGAACAAGAGACCTGAAGGTCCAGCCAGAGCTGCTGTAGCAGATGAAGATGCGAAATCAGAACATTCTAAGGAGGCAGAAGGAGGAGAAGCTATGGTAACAAGAAGAGCTCTGTTGAAAGAAGAGGAAAGATCAGACCAGAGAAGAAACCTGTTTCGCACACGATGTAAAAGTTTGGGTAAGGTCTGTAATGTCATTATTGATAATGGAAGCACTGATAACTTGGTCTCCGAGGAAATGGTTACCAAGTTACAGTTAGAGAGGAGGAAGCACCCGCATCCATATCGGATCACGTGGTTATAGAAGGACCATCGGGCTTTGGTCAGTGAGCAATGCTTCATTAAATTTAATATTGGAAACTATTGTGATGAGGTCCTGTGTGACATCCTGCCTATGGATGCTTGCCATCTGTTGCTTGGAAGGCCTTGGCAGTTCGATCGGAGTGCAGTGCATGACGGCCGTGCCAACACCTACTCATTGACAAAGAATGGCGTACGCCATAAGCTGAAGCTAGTGAAGGAGGTAGATGAAAAGGTGTGTAATAGCTCCAGAATCTATTTAGTTGAAGGGAGAAAATTTTTGGACGGTCTGAAGCATGAACATTTGTGTTATGCAATAATTCCTAGAGTTAGGGAGGAGGAATGCAAAGATACCCCGACAGAAGTCCTAGATCTGTTGGAGGAGTTTCCAGATATTGTATCAGATAATGTGCCTGAGGGTTTACCCCCAGTAAGGAAGATCAGCCACCATATAGATTTGGTGCCAGGATCGAGCTTGCCAAATAAAGCTACACATAGAATGACGCCTGTAGAAACTAAGGAGTTAAACAGATAGGTCCAGGAGTTGCTGGAGAAAGGATTGATTAGGGAGAGTCTTAGCCCATGTGCAGTACCTACAGTACTAGCACCCAAGAAGGATGGAGAGTGGAGAATGTGCACAGACTCTCGGGCAATTAACAAGATCACTATCAAATACAGGTTCCCATTGCCAAGGATGGATGATATCATGGACTGTTTGAGTGGAGCTGAGTACTTCACGAAGATTGACCTAAAAAGTGGTTATCATCAGATCCGTATCAGAGAAGGAGATGAGTGGAAGACAGCCTTCAAAACCAGAGAGGGCTTGTATGAGTGGTTGGTCATGCCATTTGGGCTGTCCAATGCACCGAGTACCTTCATGCGGCTGATGAATGAAGTACTAAAAGAATTTTTGGGCAAATTTGTCATTGTATATTTAGATGATATATTAATATTTAGTAGAACCATGGAGGAGCACCTGGCGCACATCAGAAGGGTTTTTGAGAAGCTGCGGGAGGAGCAGTTATTAATTAATCTGAAAAAGTGCAATTTTGTAAAGAAGGAACTAGTGTACCTGGGATTTGTCATCTCAGTAGAAGGTCTAAAAATGGACCCGAAAAAGGTGAGAGCTATCATCGAATGGCCTACCCCAAGAAGCACAACAGAGGTGAGATCATTTCATGGTCTAGCCAGCTTTTACAAAAAATTCATTAAAAATTTCAGCAGCATTTGTGCACCCCTCATAGAGACAATGAGAGGGGATAAGAAAGAATTCAAGTGGACCTTAGGGGCTGAAAGGAGCTTTGATGCGTTAAAGAAAAGGGTCACAGAACAACCTATTTTGGCACTTCTAGACTTTAACAAAGTATTTCAGGTAGACTGTGATGCCAGTGGCAGTGCAATAGGGGTTGTACTGAGTCAGGAAGGCAGACTTGTTGCTTATTTCAGTGAGAAGCTAAATGATGCTCGAAAAAAGTATTCAGTTTATGACCAGGAATTTTATGCTATAGTTCAGGCTCTAAAGAAGTGGAGACATTATTTATTGCCAAAGGAGTTTGTTCTATTTACTGATCATCAGGCTTTACAGTATATTAACAGTCAAACAAAACTAAATCAAAGGCACTTGAAGTGGGTGGAGTTCCTCCAAAGTTACACCTTTGTGCTGAAGCACAGAAGCGTGAAATCAAATAGAGTTGCAGATGCCTTAAGTAGAAGGCAGAATTTACTGATTAAAATGACAGTGGAAGTAGTAGGGTTTGAAGAACTGAAGGGCTTGTACCCTGAAGACCCGAATTTTGCAGAAGCCTGGACGGCTTGCTTGACACCTGTTACTGTGGACAGGACAAAATGGTTGGATTTTCTAATCCAAGATGGAATGTTGTTCAGAGGAAGTAAATTATGCATTCCAAGGAGTTCCATGCGGGAAAATTTAGTCAAGGAGAAACACAGCGGAGGACTGGCTGGACATTTTGGCCAGAATAAGACAATTGCTCTGGTGAGTGAAAATTACTATTGGCCACAACTACAACAAGATGTGAAAAGGTTTGTACAGAGTTGTAGAATATGCCAGATGGCAAAGGGCGAAAGATAGAACACGAGATTATATCAGCCGTTGCCTGTACCTGAAAGACCATGGGAGGACGTCAGCATGGATTTCGTCCTTGGATTGCCGAGGACACAGAGGGGAAATGATTCTGTATTTGTAGTAGTTGACAGATTTTCCAAGATGGCACATTTCATTCCCTACCAGAAAACAAGTGATGCAGTTCACATAGCAGGCTTATTTTTCAAGGAAGTGGTACGACTTCACGGTCTACCGAAGAGCATTGTTTCTGACAGAGATACAAAATTTGTTGGATATTTTTGGAGAACTTTGTGGAAGAAGTTAAAGACAAATCTGAAATTCAGTTCTGCATACCACCCACAAACTGATGGACAGACAGAGGTGGTAAATAGAAGTCTGGGAAATTTACTGAGATGCTTGATAGCGGATAAACCCAAGGGATGGGATTTAGTTTTACTGCAGGCGGAATTTGCATATAACAATTCTATCAATAAGAGCACAAATAAATCTCCATTCCAGGTCATATATGGAAATAGCCCAAGAAATGTTTCTGAGCTGAGAAAATTGGAAAAAGGGGAAAAGTGCAGTGCCGAGGCAGAAGAATTTGCGGAACATATGAAAATTCTGCATGAAGAAGTAAAGAAACAAATTATAAAAATGAATACTCAATATAAGACAAGAGCAGACCAGAAGCGACGGTTCAAAGAGTTCGAAGTAGGAGATGAAGTCATGGTCCATCTCAGGAAGGAAAGATTTCCTGCCAAAACTTATAACAAATTGAAGATGAAGAAGTTTGGGCCATGCAGAATACTAGAAAAACGGGAGTCAAGAAATGCATATGAAGTGGAATTGCCAAGTTGGCTTGACATTTCACCTGTTTTTAATATTTCAGATTTAGTGGAATATCATGAGGGAGAGAGTACAGAGGTACCAAGTATAGAATTATGGCAAATTCTAGCATCTACTCCAACCACAGATGAGGTCGAGGAAATATTAGACACTCGTGAAGGCAGAAGCACCAAAAACAAATAGTATTCTGAATATTTGATAAAGTGGAAGGGCAGACCTGTTGAAGATGCAACTTGGTTGTCAAAGACGAAGGTTGACCGCCTGGGTCTTCCCCTAACAAAATAGAAGTGAGGATCACTTTTTAATTTACCCCGGGTGTCTGATGCAGGAGCATCCGGCGACAGTAGAGCAATCTTGCATCCTCCAAAATTTTTCTAAGTTTTCTAAGTACTTTGTATTCCAAATTTTTCTAAGTACTTTGCATTTTGATTTATTTCAGTTATTTCCCAAGGGGGAAGTTTTGTAAAGCAAGGGGGAAGTTTCGTAAAGCAAGGGGGAGGGGTCACGAAATCACGACCTCAAAAGCTATGACAAGACATAGGCAAGTTTTGTCGCGATATCGCGACGTCGCGATATCGCGACGATATTTCAAAACTAAGGCGAGGGGGGGAGTCCCGTCACGATATCGCGACATGTCGCGATATCGTGACCAGTTGAAGGCTGCCACGTGGCTATGATATCGCGACGTCAAAACTAAGGCAAGACGGAGACAGCTTCAAAAGCTAAGGCAAGGCAAAAAACAAGGCAAAGGCAAAAGACAGGGCAGTTTGTCGCGATTTCGCGACGCGAAATCACGATAGAAATAAAAAGCTAAGGCACTGGCGAAAAAAAGGCAAAGGCAGAAGGCAAGGCGGTTTGTCACGATTTCGCGATGCGAAATCATGATAGAAATAAAAAGCTAAGGCACGAGCGCAGTTTGGTCACGATATCACGACGTCGCGATGTCGCGATGTCGCGACGTTTGTGGACTAAGGCACAAGGGGAAGTTTGGGTCGCGATATCGTGACATGTCGCGATATCGTGACATGTCGCGGTATCGTGGCCAAGAAAAGGACAGGCCAAAGTAAACACGCGGACGGCCAGGCAAGGCCGAAATAGACACGTGGCTGCCACGTGTGTTAAAAGCAATGCAACCAATTGGAGGTAAAGTCAAATTAGACACGCGAAAGCATACGTGTATTAAAACAAAGATGAGGGCCACATAAATTAAAAATAGAGATGTCGGCCATGCATATTTTTAAATTTTGGCAAAATAGCAGTTACAGGCGATGGACATTATGGATGAGACAGCGGTGCAGAAGAACAGTCTGACCAAAACGGCGGTTGCAGGTCAAGGGAGGTCTTTAATGCGAGCTTCATGGTGGATCGAGCAGTTGCCCATTTATGGCAAAAAATTTGAAAACTCGGCCGGGGGGAAAGCGAACTTGAGATTTTGTTAGGCGGGGGCATTAATTGCCTAGAGGGTCGAGGCCTCAATAAAAACTCGAGAATTGTAAGGGAATGGGGATGGTGAATTCGAGATTGAGAGGGAGAAGAATTATGTCGGCGAACGGTATTGTAAGACTGTGTTAAGCAATTTACAGAAAAATATTTACAAGCTTTGTTGTGTAGATCTCGGTTTGCCATCACCTAGCATACGATTTGCATATTCCATACAATTTAATTTGCTATAAAAAAGGCTTTAGAGGATGCTACAATTTTTATGGATCCTAGAGGTTTCCACTTCGATAGTGCCCATATTCGAATTGAATCTAAGTCTGGCCTCACCCCCTAAAACTTTCCCACAAGGTCACAACCATCATCACTCATGGTGAACTTAACCAATTTACTTGAGATGCTAATGGGATTTCCCACAAGGGATATGTTACAAATATATTTTGAGGTCTCCCTCACACCTTTAGACATCACTATAAAATACAAATTATTGAGACTTGAGTTTTTAGGGAAAAATTATGGGCCATGTGAATGGGACCCAACCTCTAGCTTACTGTTTGATGACCCATGGCTTCCCAAAGGACTTGTGAAGCCAGTACTGAGACCTCTTGTAGACACACAATTTGGTCGACCCAAAACTGCCACATTTGCATCAAAGCTAGCTACCACCTCCACATCTTCTAAGAGCTCCCAATTCTCTTTTGCAAACCCACGCAAACAAAATTCAAAGTCTCCCACTCCCACCCTTTTTCATCTTGATCGCCACCATTCAAATTCTAGCTCTCGCTCCTCTATCGAACCCTTTTCCATTTGAGACAATAGAGTTTTTACCATTTACAAGGGTGGGTTATTATAGGCCTCCCATATAAAGAATTTCTTTATAGCCAAAGCCTTGTCGCTTCTCAAATTTTTTTTCATAGAAACCCTCTAACGCCACTGCTCAGATTTTTTTTGCAAAACCCTCTAACGCCACTGCTCAAATTTTTTTTTACAAAACCCTCTAACGTCACTGCTCAATTTTTTTTCCACAGAAACCCTCTGACGTTGTTGATCAGATTTTTTTTCGTAAATCCCTCTGATGCACCACTTTTCAAATTTTTTACAAAACCCTTTAATGTCATTGCTTAGATTTTTTCCACAAAACCTTTTGATGTCGTTGCTCAGATTTTTTTTGCAAAGCCCTCTCACTCCTCGCTGCTTATATTTTTTTTGCAAAACCCTCTAACATTGCTGCTTAGATTTTTTTCACAAAACCCTCTAATGTCATTGCTCAAATTATTTTTCATAGAAACCCTCTAACACCGCTGCTCAAATTTATTTTTTGAAAAACCTCTAACATCACTGCTCAAATTTTTTTTCCATAGAAACCCTTTGACGCCACTGCTCAGATTTTTTTTCGTAAAGCCCTCTGACTCTCCACTGCTTAGATTTTTTTTCACAAAACCCTCTAACATCACTACTTAGATTTTTTTTTCACAAAACCCTCTAACACCGCTGCTCAAATTTTTTTCCACATAAACCCTCTGACGTTGCTGCTCAATTTTTTTTCAAAACCCTTTAACAAAAATACGCTAAATACTTAATATTACCATATCTTAATATTACCAAAAACTACACTAAATATTATTAAAAATATTAATAAATAATTACATAACATAAAAATAAAACATTGAATTCAGTTAAATATATTTATTATTTATAGAATTTTTACCTTATATGAAAGTACACCAACAATTTTCTTATTTTCTATGTTGTAGTTTTATTTAGATTATATTTTCCGTATATTAATTTATAAAGCTATTCTTATGGATGGTGTTGCCATATGCAAATGAAAATTTATTAAAATCTGAACTTGATAATTATAAATTTAAAACATAATATGTTTATGTTTATATTTATATTTATGAAATTTATTTATTTTATAATATTGTGAAGAAAAAAACTATTAAATTAAAAAAAAAAAAAACTTTTTGGAAATAAAATATAGTTAAATAAATCATAACATAAATTATTTAATATAATAATAATCTTTTTAAAAGTATATAGTATATTATTAATAATTTATATATTTATTGAATTGTTCTTAAACTTTTAAAAAAGTTTGTATATTTACTAATTTAGCATCCACCATTATATTTTTCAAAAAAAATAATTATTTGAACGAGATTAATATAATATATATTAATATAATATATATCAGACATTTCAAAATTTAGTAAAATAAAAATTAAGGATTTCAATGTTACTGTAATGCAAGGAAAAACTAAAAGCATATAATATATGCTATGGACATTTGTAGATATGAGATTCAAAAATATAAAAGATTTTAATGTTACTGCAATGTTAAAAGCATATAATTAAAAATATAATATATGTTATAAACATTTGTAGATATAAGATTCAAAAATATAAATAGCATGACAAAATATCTTGTCTTTTTAATTCTTTATCTAGAATGTTATTTAAAATATTGTCAATCTCTTATGTGACATGATATTTTGTGAATACAAACTTTGATCCTAATGACATTAGAGAATAGAACCTCTAAATCTAATATGTATTATAAACATTAATGTTGTGTGGTTTAAAATTATTTTTATTTACTCCAAAGCAGAATTGTTGGTTAGAAGCCAATGTTGTAGGTTGGGGCATATTTCCTAGAGTGAAGTCCTTGTCGTTCGTACACTCTTCCAACTGCATAAATTATTTATTTTAAGATTAAAGTAGTAATGCAAAATAATAATATAAACTATTTCAAATTAAACCACTAAAATAAAAAAGTAAAAATATAAATCCCATACCTTTTCTCGAAGAAATCCATTACTCATCATCAATATTTGCTCCTTAAAATCAATCAATAAAAAAAATAAGCAATATACCATGGTCCTTTACATATTTTTATATCAAAATGAAAATATTAGATTTTTATATAACTATATACTTTTGAAATTTTGTCATTCTAAAACAGACTACTAGAAATTCAAACTTACATGATATTTATAGTGATTGATAGTCATGTTTAACCCTAACCCAATTAAAATTTTGAAACTAAATGTTATATTATTAAAATGTAAGTAAAGATATATTAAATCTAATCAAATATTAAAAACATGTTCCTTATATATCTTATATATTACATTTTATAGAAAATAAATTCTATAAAGATATACTTTGAGAATACATACAATAAATAATAAACTATTGGAAACAAAAATATAATGGATGTCATGCATTATTAGATAAAATATATTATTAACTCTCATATTGAGAATCAATATGTGATATCTTTGGATTCTTGCTATGTATCTGCCTGGTAAAGTTTGGATGAAGAATCTAACCCCCAAAGTAAATGTATTTTATTGGTTAACCATACAAATAGATGTCTCACTCTTGAGAATCTCCGAAGGACAGGTATGTGTTTACCCAACAGGTGTTATCTCTGCAAGGCTACTGAAGAATCGTGTCTCCACCTATTTTTCCATTGTCCCTTCTTCGCTACAGTGGTATCCCATATTTTTTCGTACCTAAGAGTTCATTGGGTCTGTCCAAATTCTATTTTAGAGATCTTTTTGTAGTGGACTTCACCTTTTAAATCTCCTCGCTTGATCAAATTCTAGACCTTCTTTCTCCTCCATTTATTTTGGAGCATTTGGTGGGAGCGTAATAAAATAGCCTTAAAGAACTCAAAGAATGATCTTGAATCTATTTTTAGTAGAGTGATTGAGGTGTCTGTGGAGAATGTGACCTTTTATTTCTCGGATCTGCATGGTGCGCTCCTTAATGAAGCCTCGATAGAGCTTAAGCTTTTTTTTCCTTAAAAAACTATGTCTAATGACCCGCCTCCTCCCTCTTTGAGATCCTCAATTTTTTGGTCCCATCTCCTTGCGGGTTGGGTTAAACTCAACTTCGATGGTGCTTCTAAGGGGAACCTAGGTCTTGTTGTGGTAGGTGGTGTACTTAGAAATGATAAAGGAGATCTTCTAGGTGCATTTGCAAAAAATATTTCAATCCAGACCTCCCATTTTGTGGAAACCAAAACACTCCTTCAAGGCCTCTTATTGGTGGAATCCTTGGGTTTAATAAAATTATAGTGGAAGGGGATTCGTTAAATATTGTTAATATAGTCAAGAAGTATTGCACCCCACACTGGAAGATAGTAAATATCATGGCATAGTCAGAATTATTTGTTTGAGATCGTAGGCTCAAATTCAGTACATTTTTCATGAAGGAAACAAAGGGGCGGACCTAATGGTGAATATTGGACTATCGCAATAAGGTCTTATGGTTTGGATGAAAAAATTTCCTTAGAGTATTCAGAATTTAATTATGGATTATTATGGTTAGGTGTGGGTGCTGGTCATGGGAGTATAGGATGCTAGGGAGAGATTTCCAATGCTTTTTGGAGCCTCTTATTTTTTAATGTTTTCTTACTAGCAAGGATTTGGTGCCATTTATAGATGCCTCGTGTACAACGGGTGCTAGTTGATTGGGAGTCTTGTCTTCTCAAGGTATCATGCTCTTTTTTAGTGGTATATGTGGAGGTGTTCCTTCAGCGTGTGGGGTCTCCCCAGAGGGTAGTGAGCTTCTCTATTGTATCTTGTGATATCCCTTTGGGTATTACAACCAGTTTTTTTCCCCACTTTGTTTTTCTTTTGGGGAGTTTGGTACTGATTTTATATCAAAATATGTTCTTTTGCTTAAAGATTGTTTTCTTTGAGAATGATGCATTATCTCTTGCTCTTTATCAATCCCGTATTTATTAGGTTTGGGGATCCTTTAAAACCCATTCTCTTACCTAATAAAAAAATATAATGGGTGCCTTATTCCCTAAATGGCTCCTAAACTATGAATAGGTTAAATTCAAAGCAATCCAAAAGTGAAAATAACCCCACATCTAATATGAGATATTATTTTAAAGTGGATTTGGAAAAATTAGAAGTAACTACCATGTTATTGCATCAAAGACCTTCATATGTGTGTGTGTTTTGAGATTAGCATATACATTAATGCCTACAAAAAATCAATAATTGCTTCTATAATTAAAAATCTCATGGAGACTAATGTCCTATAAGATATATCTTACTATAACAAGCATGAATTCATGCATATCATTTCATACTTTACTTATTTATATGAACCTCTAAAATTCAAATTTAAAAGGGTTAATAAATACCATGGAAATCTTGATCCATCAACCTTGTTGAGAGGGGCCTTTGATCTTGTCTAAGTAGGAATGTAACTTTTAAATTTTTTAGTGCTCTTGGTTTTTCTCAAGGTATAGGGATCCTTTTAAAATCTTGTGGTCCTCTCTAGGTGGGACTTGTTCCTCTTGTTTAAGGTGTTGGGAGCTTTTCAAAACTCTACAATCCTCTAGGTGGAACCTAGTCCTCTTGTTTAAGGTTTTGGAAGTCTTTCAAAATCCTATTTCAAGTTTGGGAAAGCCTCTCAAAACCCCTTATAAAAGGTTAGTGGATCCTTTCAAAACCCTTGTGGGTCTAGATTAAGTTTGGATTTCAGTTTTGGGCAGGTGCTTATTGTTTGAATTCTCTTTGAATGTCCATGTTCTCTGCTTCTTGTCCTTGGTAAGAAGGCTCTTCTATCGGTGGTCGTTAGTTGCAAGATTTTTTTGACCGACTAATTTTTTCTAGTTCTTCCTTGGTTCATGTTTGTTTTAGCCTATTTGATAGGTTTTTGGTTGGCCATGGATTATAGGAAGGATAGGCTCCTTGGTTTGGATTTTTCTTTGGGTGGAAAATGTCTATTTTCTTAGTTTAGATAAGAAGGCCTTTGTTGATTTCTCTTTGTTCTTTGAGTGCCGAGTGCCCTCGAGGTTTCTTTGGTTAGTTCAAATTTTGACGCTCATTTTATTTTTCAAATTTTAATTTAGGATTTAGGCAGGATTGTAGGATCTGTGAAATATAAATTATAGGATTATTTTATCGAATTTTGGATTGACTTTGTACTTCTCTAGTACTCATTGAATATTTTATGGATTTGGTTATGTTTGGGAACCCTTTCAAAACCCCTTTGTTAATCTAATAAAAAAACCATGGGTATGTAATCTATAAGCTTATGACATTCAAATATATTTATAACATGCCAATTATAATTTTTTAAAAATTTATAATTTTTCAATTAAAATACCCCTTATTTTTCTACATATCATATATTAGTTTTTATATAATACATAGATATGTGTGCTATATGATGATGCAAATTTATAAGGTTTATTAATGTCACACTATGAAATATAAAAATTAATTAAAGTATTTGGAAATTATGGTTGTTGACCCCTTGGATGGCTCTCACTCTGGTTGGTGGGAGTGTTGGGTGGTTGCATTTCTGGGGTTGTTTACTAGTTTCGAGGACTTGGTTGGATTGTGTAGCATTTCTTCTGGGTTTGGTAGTTTCATGTTTTTTTTGGCTTTCCAAGGAGAGGAAAGGGCCATCTACCGACCCAAACCTATGTGGGTGATCTTGGTATGATGTTTGACTACATAAATCTAATGGTGTTACCTTGGATAGCTTTGGCTTCGATGGCTTGGCTGCTCTAGTTGGATGGTGCTTGGATGGCTCTATTGCTAGGGTTCTCTACTAGTAGTGGGTCTGTGGTTGGTTTGTACCACTTTCTTGTAGGTTTGAAAATTTATTGTTGTATCTGGCTATTCCATGGAGACATGGTCAAATATCGACCCAAACTAGTTGGGGTGAAAGTGGGTTGTTATACTGTGATGGTTTTCATCTTTGGGTCCAATGTGTCTAGTGGGTTTCCTAGATTCTACGATTTGTAGAGATCTCTTTCTCTAGTTCTAGTAGCGGTGGTGTGTTTGATCACAGGGTTCTAAGGATTATTTTTTGGGATCCTACCCTTCTTCCTCTCAGGTGCGATACAAAATTTTGCTCTCTTTTTTTTTTGTACTTGAGAGTGATTGTTCTTGTTTTACAACTGTTGCTTCGATTTAGGTGGCTTATAGTTTTTTACTTTCTCTTTTGAACCATTGCAAGTGTAAGTCTTAGATCCTTTGTTGGGTGGAGTGATATGTTCCTAGTTTTAGTTTGCTTTCGTTATATGGGTGTGGTGGTGTTCCCCATCTAAGGCATTCACTTCATATCCTCTAGGACTTTATTGTTATGCTTTTTTGTAGGAGGGTTGGTGGCTAGTTTTTTTGGCTTTTGCTCCTAGTTGGTGGGTTACCCTTTTAAGTGTCACTTATATTTTTCCTTTTGGAGATTGTTGTTGGGTAACCCTTTTAAAGCTTGTTGTAATGGTTGTGGAACCCTCTCAAAACCCTCAGGTTCAAGGATCCTTAAAACCCTTTCTTTACCTAATAAAAAATAATAATAATAAAGTATTGAATTAATAAATTTAACAAGTTAAATTTATTTTGATAAAAAAATTATATCACACCACACATGCATGTAATGATAGTAACAATCACATGTTTAAAATTTAAAAAAATTTATAATCACTATAATAATTATAGTAATTTTAAATTTCAATAAAAAAAATTGTAGCAGTTTTAAATAAGGTCTCACTTGACTAATTTCCCCGTATACAATGCTTTTTAACATTGAAATTGAAATTAGATGAAGCTTCTATAAATAATGAAAAAGAAGCTCGATCACACCTTTTCATAAAATTAATAACAAAACTAAACTTTTCAATAATAAAGTTATCATGATTTCACCGTGACTAGCCAAACATTCTTAAAATATAATAAAAATCCAACACAGTTAGTTGTAGATGGTAGTAATATATGAATTGAAGGTTAAATTTGATTTATGGTCCAACAATCCATAATCAATCTCATTTGAACACTTAATTATTACGGAGAAATATTTTAATACTAAAGAGAATGTAATTTCTTATGTTATTGGGTTTAGAAAGGCATTTTATAGTGCCCATGATGGAAGTATATGCAATTCATGAAGTAAATTAGTATACCTATTAAGATTAGATTCAGAGTTTATAAATTGTGTTATAGGTTAAAGGATTTTTATTGAACTTAAAACTAAGAAAGGAAAGATAAATACATATAATATTTTTTTTTATTGGTTGATAAAAGGGGTTTTGAAAGGTTCCAGAACCTTTTACACAAACACAACAAATAAAGCTTTCCAAAAGCAAACTAACTGAATTGAGATCAAACAACCCTGGAGAGAAATGAAACATTTAGCTTTAAACTAGAAAGGAGGCACAAACAAGAGGGTTTTGAAAGGCATCCCACAACCTTTTACATCAACTCCACCATAGGAGAAACCACCCTAAAAACATAGCAACACTGAAGAGACTCCCTACATAGAGCGATTTGAATCTGAAAAAAATGCCCAAAATGAATGGTGATCCAACGCTCAAATTCAAATTCAAAGCACTTTCCTGATAATCATTAAATGAAAACTACAATAAAGGATTTACAAGATCTATAGGGAAATTCAAATAAAAAAAAAATTTGGTATCCCAAAACCACCCCCAAAAACCACCGATCGAGAAACCAAAAAACCGTGTAGTGCCCAAAAAATTGCTAGCTAAGAGACCAAGAAACCCTACAACACCTAGAGCATGAGGAAACTCTAGGAGAAATAAGAGGTAAATTAACTCATCAAGTGATGGGGGCCAAACCGAAAAACCATCTACCTAGTTTTTTGGCCATCCCTGTCTCATTGCCCGTTCTATGAAGATTTCTATATTTTGGCCTAGGTGAGCCTTTCTCCAAGTTGAGCTTGGGAGACACCACAAGGCTATCCAAGCCAAGTGCAGGGGAAGCACATACCTCCTTAGGGGAAGAAGATTTTATATCAGCCCTAGGATTTGAAACCTCTAGATCCTTAGCCACCTGATTTACCTCGGTCCCTTCCAACCCAAGGCATTCAAAATAATTCTTAAGAGGAAGGACAATCTCATTCTCCATCAGGTTCGAGTGAGGAACAACTTCCAGATTATTTTGGGATTCCAATCTAGGAGTGACCACATTGTCCATATCATTCCCCCGTGGAGATGCAACATGAACTCCACCATCGTCACCCATTTTTGACTGAGGAAAAATAATTTCTTTACCTTTCGAAGTCCCTTGGGCCTTTTTCTACCATATTTTTTGTTTCTTGTGTGGGGTTTTCCTAACAACCGGATCAACGTGATTCACCATTTGTGAAGCCTACTGAGCAGATGGCTTCAAATACTTCTCCTTTCTCAGAAATGAACATTGGGTCTTCAAGTGTCCTTGGTGTGGCACTCAATACAAAATACTGATTTATTTTCAAAAACAATGGTCTGGCATCTTCTTTTGGAGCCACAGAAAAGATCCACATAGGTAGGTAACTTAGAATCAAGATTTACAAAAATGTAGATTCTGGCATAAGTTAGCCTTGATTGTGCTTTCATCGTAGGATCGAGGGCAACAAAGTCACCAATAGCTTCAACAATAGGGAGAAAAATCCTCTCATCCCAATATTGGAGGGGCAAGCTGGGGATTTGAAATTAGATAGGCACCAAATTAATAGATTGGGTTTCAAAATCAAAATTCTCTACCCATTTTCGTAGGAATAAGCTTCTGCGACCATAGAACCAGGGTCCACCAGTCAATATGCATCTGGTATCTTGCACGTTGTTGAGTCTTATGAGGAAAAATACTCTGGACATGGCCTTAATTTCCATGGATCCACTGGGATGTCATTTAGCTGATGCCCATTTCCTGATTGATTCAATGTCAGGGTAACTTCCCATGAATTTCCCTATCAGGGACAAAGAGCTTTGACTGATATTTGAGTCCATAACATCGGGAGGAATGGAGATCTCCTTACCTTTATGGGTGTAGGGGTTTGGGTCTGAAGAGACAGACACATGTCCTTGATTTCTGACTTTATCAGCATAGGACTTGAGGGGAGAACCTCGAGACTGGCTCAAAGGGTTTTTGCTAGCGGTTTGACCTTCAAAAACTGCATGTGAAACACAACCGCTAGTGGTGTGGCCTTTGAGAAGGGATCCACCTGGGTCATAGATACCCATATCTTCTAAGTCATCATCATTGACATGTCAGGAGGGTTCTTTGGATCATCACCATCACCAGAGTCGGATTCAGCTTTCCCACCGACCAAAATTTTGAAATTCCCATTGCCATCTCCAAAGCGCTCCATATTCACACAAAACTACCGTTTCAACCGATATTTTCCATATTTTAATAATATGGAATTTAAATAAAGATGTCATATTTTATCCCATACTCTTGAGGATAAAATACATAGATAAATTGAAAAGTTTTATTGAATAAGCGGATATATTAGAATTAGCTTTTCTATATGGAACATAATACTACCATCTCTTGATAATATTATCTTGCTTTTAAAATATTTATTTAATTAACATAAATAGCTAAAAATCCTTGATATATTTGTACTAAGTCAAGATTGATAATTATTGTTGATTAAGCTAAAATTATGATTATAAAATCAAAAAAATAACCTCCCCATAAACCCCTTGAACAAATCATGTCTTCTAAAAATCCAATATTACAAGTTTATAGGAATTTAATTTGATCACAATATAAATTATAATAGTAGCATTGAAACCATATAATTTGAAATGATTTTTGTGTATGTTAAAAACTGTGTCAAGTTTAACTTTAATATCTCAATATTCTAGCCATATTACACCTATCATCATGTATGGTTATGATATATGGAATGGTAGTTGATCTTAGGATTCTTAAAATAAAAGTGACCAAATGCAAAAATTAGTCTATCAAAAGTCACTTTAAGATTAAGAACGATATAGTTTTACCTTAAATTTATATGATTATTGGAGGGTACTACTCCATAAATGAAGGAAACTCTAGAAATAATCAAATTAAATAAAATTCTAAAATAATAAGATACAAATTGGAGAATGTTTTATTAGACTCTTTGGATGTGGGAACCCCTAGAGGGATGGCTTAAATATACAAAAGATATATACAAAGATATAGATAAATCACACATAAAATAATTAGTAGAATCAAGATAAAAATATACTTGTACGCAATTAGCTAAAGCATATATGGAAATAATGGTGCTCTAAATCAAATATCAATACAATGTAGGAAGAAAATACATATAAAAAAAAATTGTATAAAAGACCCCAAAAATACTACATCAAATTTTCAAATCTTAAAAAAATTCAATACAATACACAATCCCTTTATAATATATATATATATATATATATATATATATATATATATATTATGTGCATACATACATAGAGACTCTTGTTGCTTCACATTCTCTTCAAAAGTGGTTGAGAATTTTTTCTTTCTTAGATTTTTCGTGCAACTAAAATTTTGTATTATTCTTACTTTTTATATTCGTGTATTGTATTGCTTTCTTTCATATTCAGTATCACAATTTCTGACATCTTTCTCCATGATATTGAATGGAAAATTTCACTCTAAGTAAAATAGACTAATTATTTACCATTGCCTTTGTAAAAATATCCATGGATTGATCTTCTAAATTATGATATTGAGGTCCGAGGTGTAGACCAATTGGTTCATCCAAACCCCATAAGGGAGGCGGAGGTCCAAGGTTCAAATCTCGGGCCTCGTCGGACTGAACACTTATCCCTTTCCTGGTGCTTTCAGTTGCGTAAAAGGTTTAAAATGATTGTGGCATGGTGGTTATAGGGGTGGATTGTGCGAAGATCTATGTGGCAGCTTCTAGGGCGGACAACGTAGAATATTGTGGCGACCATAAAATTTGGACAGCTTGCCCAGATTCGTGGCGTCTATCGATTCCACCATGTAAATTCAAAAAAAAAAAAATTATGATATTCCAATTGAATTCCTTTTTCTAAACTAATTCTTAAACAAATGATACCTTGAATCAATGTGCTTTTATAATAGAAGAAAAAAACTTTAGACATTTGAATTGAAAGCATATTATCATAAAAAGTGGGTGTTGATATTTCTTTCTTTTCATTCATTTCCTAGGATTTACCTCAACTATATTACTTGTGTGCTTTCTGATGTGCATGTTATATACTATACCCTTGATATTAAGTGTGAAACCATTATTTATTTCTTTTAACTCCATGTTGCCAATCCATTTCCTAATAAGAAGCAATTTCTTTATGTGGATTTATTATCATCATTTTAATCTCCCTAATTTCAATGATTGTATGTAACTAAATCACTATTATTGATTGAAGTATAACTAGTTTAATAATTTAGATTTTATTTCACATACCTCAAAATCCTCTTAGATGGTCTCATATAATATTCCAATGGTTCACTCATGAAGCTTAAAATTAAATAAAGTGAATATGCAATATATGATTTTTTCTTTATCAAGTGCATAAGGCTTGCAACTAAACTTATATATTTTCTCTCATCCATTCTTCCACTTCCATCATCCCTTTGCATTCTTTTATCTTATGTAATTGGGATAGAAAAATCATTACAACTTTTCATACCAAACTTCTCTTCCATATATCATGTGTAAATTTATATTGGAAAATGAATATCTCATCATGGATTTGATGAACCTCTATTCCATAGAAATAATGCATCGAACCAAAATAAATTATTTTAATTTCTTTCATCACGGCTTACTTTTATTATCTCTTTATTCTTTATGAAATTAATTCTAAAATTATATCATTGACATACAATTAAGTAATCAAAATATCATTTACTTATTTTTGTAGTATAATATGGACTCATTCTTACTTCTCATAAAACCACACTTTAATAGTTATGTATCAATTACTAAGTACCATACCTTCGGTTCTTGTTTAACCC
Source organism: Wollemia nobilis (assembly GCA_028583015.1). Lineage (NCBI taxonomy): Eukaryota > Viridiplantae > Streptophyta > Pinopsida > Araucariales > Araucariaceae > Wollemia > Wollemia nobilis. Next base: position 17,103,584 of record JAQPPZ010016946.1, on the reverse strand, counting down.
ACATAATACTTTATTCAACTTATAGATATATCCTTATTTAGTTTTCACTTCAACTCTTGTGTCTATTCCATATATACAATTTTTAATAATTTAATTTAGTAATACATTATATATATCAAGTTGATAGACATTATAGTTTTTAGGCTACCAACGTTAAGACCATTTTATTATGTCTTGATTTGAAACTTGTGCATATATCTTGTCATAATATATTCCAATTTATTGTGCATAGCCCTTTTCCACTAGCCTTATTTTGTGCCTTCTAGTTGATCCATCATTTTATTCTTGGTCTTGAACATCCACTTCATTCTAATTACCTCCTTGTCCTTTGGAATTTCACACAATTCCTAAATCATCCATATTAGTTACATTAAATTCTTATTTCATACCTTTTATCCATAGCTTAGTTGGGTTGTTTCTTTAGAAGTTGAGAGTCCTAGTTTTTTTTTTTAAAAAGAATGCATAGTTTACCATATTATCTTTATTGTTTTATTTATGTTTTTCTTTCTTGTAAACCTCCCATAAAAATTATAATTCAACATTTGATAACTTGGATGTGATTCTCTTATATTTTGTGCTTGGTTTTAGAGAAATGAGTGTGCCTTCACTTGATGATTGTAAAATACTAATACATTAAATTGGCATTGTTTTATTACTATTTTCTATTCACTATCCTTGTACTATGATTCATAAAAAATAACATATCTAGACACAATGCATTGTCTAATTTTGGGATTATAACATTTGTATACCTTGATTTATTTATATTAACCAATAAATAATATATCCTTAACTTTGTAGATCTAACTTATTCCTTTTTTATTTTTACATAACATGAACTAAACAATCAAACGCTATAAAATGACTTATTGAAGGTTTATTTGCTTTTCATGTCTCATGAGGAGTCATATTCATTAATGAAATTGCAAGACTTCTATTGAGAATGTCAATTGTTATTGCAACTAATATATCCCACAAATGATTTTCTAAATATTTTCTTAATACAATGATTCTTGTCATTTTTATGATTGTCTTATTATTCCTTTATATTGATCAATTTTGTTGAGATGTATAGAATGCAATAAATTATCTTCTTATCCAATGCTCCTCATGAAACTAGTTGAATCTCTTGGAAATTTACTCTTGATTAGTCCTTGATACTTCAAATATATATACACTTCCATTAGATACTAAGGATTTAAATTTCTTTAATACTTAGAAACATCACTCTTATTCTTCAAATAATATTTCCATTTAATTTCTTCTTTTGGTTCAAACATCTCATACCTAAAGTTAATTTCTTATTTTGGTTGGTTGTCCAGAACAAAATCCTTACTATTGAAAACCTTCACAAAATAGGATTGACCATTTTGAATAGGTGTTATCTATGTGAATCTACTTGGGAGAATGCTAATAATATGTTTCTTGAGTTTCCTTTCTTCTTAGAAGTTATCCATGTTCTTCTCATCAATTTCAATGTCCTGGATCATGCCTAGTAACATTATGGACCTGTTTTTGCAGTGGGTTTCCCCCTTCCATAATATTTTTCTTAGAAATTTTTGGTCTTTCTGTTTGCCTCTTTTTCTTCTGGGTATTTGGAATGAAAGAAACAACAAAGCCTTTAGGAATGTTAAAAAGAATCCCTTGCATGTGGAAGCTAAAATTTTCAATTTCTTGAAAGAAAATATTTTCATAATCCCTATCAAAGATGATAAATGGTCCCATAACAAAGGTAAGCTTGCTATCTAGCAGGGTATCCTGAATCTGGAAGGTATTTGTAGTCTACCCACTCCAAATCCTAAACATCTTGTCAAATGGAAGTCTCCTCCTTAGGGTTGGATAAAATTGAACTTTTATGGGGTGGCTAAGGGCAATCCAAGCATTGCAGGGGCTGGAGGAATCATCAAGAATGACAAAGGGGTTATTTTTACCCTTTGACTATTTTGACCAAATTATCAAAAATATGGGATGACAAAGGGCACTCACATTAGCCATGAATAATTAGATATTTATAATTATAGAGAAGGCTAAATAAAATTGGAGGATTAAAAAAAATTAAATGAATTGAATATTATAGGTGTTATGATAAAAATCATCTAGTGTCAACACTCTTCTTGAGACACAGTACTTTAGTGTGGTAATTATCATTATGAAAGGTTACCTTGCTAAAAATTGGTTAGTAATATAGTAAAGTGACAAAGTATGAAATTGATAGAATGAGAGTTGATGTGTAACAGAAATGAATATAGGAGGTTTTTAAGTTATAAATTAGAAAAAAATATTATCCTAGGTATGATTAGATAAAAGGGAGTATAATTAAGGGTTATTACATAAAGGCCTACCATCCTTTTACAAGAAGCCATAAAAAATTAAAGGATGAAAATTAAATATGATTTATATTTTGTGAATGGATTTTGAATTATATATTTTCTATATATAGAGAGAGAATGATCAAATGCAAAAATGGGATATTAGAGATCAACATGGGTTAGTAGCAAATAATAGAATCTATGACATGCATGGTGAGTGAACTAGTGTATTATAGTGTTAAAATAATGAAATCATTAAAAAATGATGATAACCATTAGCAATTAAAACATAAATATTAGTCAAAAAGTCATCAAAACACGATGATGGGGGGGAGCAGGAAGACCTCCTGATATGGGTAGGAGGTCATCGTTTCAAATTTTTTGCTCACTCCTTGGATCCAAATATGAGGATTTACTAGGCAAATTCCCCTTTTCTTCCTAGTGCTTGGTGTTTTTTTTGGCCTTCTTTGTGTCTTCTTGGGGCCTCCCATGAAGTTTTCCTTTTGTTTTATCCATGGGTGTTGTGGCTTGGTCAGGTGGACACGGTGTTTCTTTCTTTGTATTGGTTTGGTTTTGAGGGGCTTCTAGTTTTGTTTGGTTTAGGATATGGTTCTACAAAGCTCTTCCCTATGGATTTTCTAGACTTTGGATAGGGGAATTTAGGATTCATCATTGTCCATAATGGTGGCTTTCTCTTTCTTTCTCCCGATCATGAATTTCAAATGTGGTTTTGGCTTCTTATTTTCCTTATGTGTGAAGTGGCTTGGGGGTATTTGGATGGAGGACCATATTTTTAATGTCTGTAGAAGAGAGAATCTCATGGCTCTTTTTAGATCAGGCTTTCAGTGGTAGGTTCTTGGCCTTTTGCTTTAGTTTTAATGAAGATGTATCCTATTTAAATAGTGTTAACATAGACTGCGTAAGAGGGTTTAATTTTGGACTTTTCATAGTTAATATAAAGGTATACATAGAAGAGTTATGTCATGTACTGAGGCCATTAAAACCTCTTATATGAATTAGGGGATTACAAGTATGGTGGTAGCATATAAGAATGGGAACCAATGAATCATGAACAAGATGTTTCCCTAGATAAAGTAGATGAGAATAAAAGTAGTGTAGATGATGTTCCACAAGCAACATATCAAAGAGAAGGGGAAAATGATGCTTTATGAAGAGTAGATGTAGGGAAATCATCATATAGATAGGTGAGGACAAGAGGGATACCCCATCAAAAGGGGAATCCTTATTGATATTCAAGTTATGACTTAGGATGTGGGTTTCGTAACATGGGTAGGAGAGACCAATTTAATTGATCTAAGTATACAAAATAAGGTACCTATAGACATATACTATGTGGTAGATGAGTAAATTAAAATAGACTCATAATTTTTGAATTTTGTCCTTTTGAATAATATATTTTGATTTTTTTATATACATACACACATACATATATAGATAGAAATATAACAAATAAAAAATTAAAGAAAATATGAAATATGTGTGTGACTCTGATGGATGAAGATACATCATTGCTTGGGTTCATGTTACCTATTTTTGCTTTTCATTCTACTATTATATGTCTAAAAATATTTATGGTGTGTTTGGACATATAGATGTCTTCACTTCCATGTATTATATTAGTAAGCTTCTTAGACCATGAAGTAGTGTTAGGCATGAGAATGAGATTAACATTATTATACATAAAATGGTATGATCAATAAAGAGTGAAGGGATGTTGGAGGACCATTTGAGGTAGATGAAATCCATGATGGATATTCATATGTTATAGGCATCTACATTGGAGGTGATCTTATTCATGTATGTGTCTAAGCCTTAATATTAATATCAATATGAACAAGATATCAAATAGAAATTTAGGTATGAAGGATAACCTATCATGATATGATAGGGAGTGTATGAAAGCCTTTCAAGATGAGAGGTTAGACACATATAAACACTTTTAGGTATATGTACATATGTATATAAAGACTTTGGACTTTTGTAATGTCCCATTGACTTATGTATAATATATCATAGATAGATATTGATATTATTTCTTGGGATCATGTCCTTTATCTTTTAATGTACTATAATAATTTTTGCTTATGTCCCATTTTCTCAATGTATGAATATAATTTTTATAGTGCATCTCCTTTTTCTCAATGCATCTGTATCATTCTTATAATGCATAATTTTTATTTTATGCATCTATATATTTCTTGTAATTCATATAGATGTATGTATATAAATTTTCTAATACATCTCTTTTTTGTTGTATGTATATCATTTTCAATATGCCTCCTTTATTGCTGCATATATCTATTTTTCTAACTCAATGACTACAACAATATTAGTTATATGAGAAAGCATAAATGGCATAGCCTTATTCTAAATACATTTATTTGGATTATACCATTGGATACATAATGACTAAAATTTATATAAAGTAAAGAATGAATGTATATAGAGGTACTTTATAGATTCATCAAGGGATAAAATTAAATCACTATGAATAAATAGATTCATATAAAATAAAAATATACTTTGGTTTGGAATCATATGTTTAGTATTATTTGATTATATTTGAAACTTTGTAATTCTTTGAGAAAAATGATATATAATCTTTATCATATTGTAATCCAAGGAATTTAACACTTAATAATAAATGATCAAATAGTTAGTCCATAAAGAAATATTGTGTAAGCACAAATAACATCAAATAGATGATTTCTTGAGGATGGATATCTTAGTGGCAAATAATATCAAGAGAGTGAATGTTGTGATACTAAATAACCTCAAAATGGTTGTAATATCTTAGCATGATCTTGAAGTGGAAAAGACCAATTGTTATTTTTAAAGTTGTAAGGACCTAACATAGTTATATTTTCAACCCCTTATAGTAGTTCTATAGCCACTATAGGGCTTGTGTAATAACACTGAGAAATTATTTAGGTTTTGGTATGGAGCTAAATTTCCAACCCCCAAATCTAGTTCTATGACTATTATAGAAGTGGTATAATCCATTGGATAAAAGTAAAAGGCTTAAAAATATGATTTACTAATAAAATACATTACCCATTGAATGAAAAAACATAATATATCTTTTTGCAAATTCTTAAAGACAGATATTAGATTTAGCATATTTGGAAGTATTTTTATATTTTAAAACTTCACTAAAATTTTGAATTTTTTTTTAGATTTTTAATATTTTTTTCTAAAGAGATCATATCTTTGTAAGCATGTAAGAAAAATTTATATACACCTTGGTAGCATTTACTAATAACATTATAGAAATGGACTATGATTTTGTTGGTAAACTAGATGTGTTAACAAGGAAAATTAATGATACAATAACAAGAAAAGGACACTTTCCAATTATTCATCCTCTAAAAAATACTTATAATTGGTTAAAATAAATCCTAATATATATTATATTATATTAAAATGCATTAATATTGATCAACTCCCCTTAGGGTGGGAGGCTATAAATATCCCCTAAGGGCTTAAGCATAGAATAAAAAAGATTATATATATATATATGAGGATGAGTCTCTAAAGTACTGAAATCAATTTTTTATGTAATATAATTATTTGATATAGTAAAATCAAGAATAATATAAGGTTAATACCATTTATAACAAATATTTTCTATGTTGCCACAAGTAAAACCATTAATCATGTTTTTATTCAGTTTTCTAAATGACCCATATTTATGATTGAAGATATATTTTAACCTTTGGGGTATGCCTTAGGGTGATGAATAAGACTAGGAAATATTGATCTATAATGGGCTATGCTATATTGGGATAAATAACTAGGAAAATTTTATACCAAAGAGAACTATTATGATGAAGAATAAGGGTTGGTATTTCTCCATTTGTATGTGTAAGAGATCTTATCAAGTGGAAAATGAGTAATTAAGTCATGAGAGGAGGGGATTTAAGCTTCACATATAAGTACATATAAACAAATTTTATCTTGATACTATATGGATGAAAAAAAGGATGATTGGTAGAAGAGCAAAATCCAATAATAAATCTTGGATATTGGAAGTAATTAAACAAGTTGGATCAATTTAGTACTTATATTTGGACTTATATTTTATTCAAATTTGTAACATTTTCTAGAAACATGCATTCACCATAATTGTATGCCAAAAATAAGAAAATAGGATTAAAAGATAGCAATAGTAACAAAGTAAAGAGACAAATGGAGACAACAAGAAGAAGTAAAATATGGGTGCCCATGGGCACACCAATAAATCATATTATATTCATACTTATGATACAAATGGATCCTCATTGAGGAGTATTTATATTAATACCAAATTCCCAATGAGAGATTAAACTCAATATGACATAAAGATAACCTTGAGGTTAACCTTAAAATCAAACAGTACTAAATTACCCATATAAAAAAGTTATACTTAGAGGTGGATTAACCAGTACCACTAAGGGTGAAATATGAAAGGATCTCATAGGCTTCCATGAACATGCACATGGGATTACCTAATCACATGTCCATAGGCTACATTAAAATTTCTTGTAAGCACTTTTTCACACTTTTGAACTTGGTCTAAACAAGATAAATTATACATATTTCAACACTCTCCTCTCCTCCCATAATCTAAACTAAGAGGTCCAAGGAGATAAGGCATTAGAGACAATACCTCCATCATCATAATGGATTATATATTGGGCCTTTGGTATTTCTTCTTCATCCTCATCTTCATCCTCATCTTCATCCTCATCTTCATCATTAGAAGCTTGTATCTGGCCTTAAATAATTTGGTCTCAATATTCTTTATCCTTGTAATAGAATTTTTTATGGAGTGTCCTTCCCTTTTACAATACTCATAAGTATTTTACTTCTTTGAAACCTTAGACTTACAATTGGGACCATTTATTTAATATCTTCTGGATGAGCTTGTGTATGATAAAGAGCCCCACAATTCTTTATTTCCACTTTATAATGGATTGGAAGCCTAGAAATTCTACCAAGAGATATGGGTTGTGGCTCTTTGATAGTCATATAATTCACATAAAAAACTAAATCAATTATATGAATTAGAGAAGAAATATTAGAAGTAATATATTTGACATACTCTTCATCACTCTTTACCTTACCTCTTATCATAGTGAGATCATTGTTTAGACCTTTGAAGTGATATATGTACTCTTGAATATTACTAAAATTTAAACTTTTGAGATTGGATATATCTATCTCTATCTTGTTAACTTCACTAGCACTTAAATTTTCATAAATATTTTCTAAAGTAGACCATGCCTCAATAGGATTAGTGTTCTCTATATTGTGAATAATTACATTTAGTTTCACTAACATCAAGAAGAATCCAAGAGCTTCCTTCTTTCTCTTATTTATTTTGTGATCATTGAGACCTCATTCTAATTCATTGTTGAAGATTAACTAGATGTTCTTACTATTGCATAATCATATTATTTGAAATAACCAACTACTATAATTTTTCCATTAAGGCAAGTAACATTTCCACAATGTAGAGCTCAAAAAATTATATAATATGCAATAAAATAACCTCTAAATGATTTCATGAGTAAAAGTTATGGCCTTTAGAAGAATTGGTGTATTAGAAATCAAATAAAAAAAAAATCAAATGCCAAATATTAGAAAATATTTTATCAAATTAACAATTGCTAGTTGGTGCTACTAGGTTGGATATTACATTGTCAACTGGTAAATTTGATTTGACAAGTGACTTGATGTGATTGGATGGACTACTCCAAGAGATTCATTCTTTATCTTATTGAGTTTATGATCATTGATACCTCCTTCTAATTCAATATTGAATATGAAATAAATATTCTTACTTTTGTATAATCATATTACTTGAACCAACCAACTACTATAGTTTTATCCATTAAAGCAAGTAACATTGCTACTATGTAGAGCTCAAAAAATTATGTAGTCTATATAAAAATAGGCTCCAAATGCTTTAATATGTAAAATTTATGGCCTCTAGAATATTTGGTATATTAGCACTCAAATTAGAAAAAGGTAAAATACCAAACCTTAGAAAACATTTTATTGAATTAACAATTGCTACTTGGTACCCCTAGATTAGATATTACACTATTAACTGGTAAATCTAAGTATGAAAAGCAACCTGATATTATAGGGTGGACTACTAATTTATATATCTATCTATCTATCTATCTATCTATCTATCTATCTATCTATATATCTATCTATCTATCTATCTATATAGATAGATAGATAGATAGATAGATAGATAGATAGATAGATAGATATATAGATAGATATATATATATATATATATATAGATAGATGGATAGATAGATAGATAGATATAGATATATAATTTTAATGGGTCATAGTTGATGAGGCTCAAGCCCTAAAACTTCTAAAAGAAAATAAAATAAATTGGATTTTGACATATGTACAATAGAAGATTCATGTTGGAGCTAATAAAAAAATATTAGCATCATATTTTAAACTTCCCACCTCCTTTTAGCAAACACCGTTCCAACCACTACACCATGCATGACTCATGTGATGAAAAAGGATGCCCTTGTATAGTTCATGTCTAAGAGGAATGCAATAAAATAAAAATATATTGTCAGAATTTAAACCATAGACCTTATTTGAACAAAGAAGATAAAACACTACACCATTATCACTTATCAAAAGTATATTGCAAGGTCTTGTTTGTCATTTATGGACTTCTCACTCAAAAAAATTACAACTGGTGATTTGATCCCGTTAAGGCCTCCCAACTAAGAACAACCTCGGTCAATGTGTCACTCCCTTATTATAAGTAGAAGATAAGGAACCTTTGTAAAACTACTAGATGCAACTATGAGTGAGAAATGTTAGAATTTGACTATGTCTCCTCTTGGCTACATGTGTAGTTCTACCACCATGCTATCCTTGCTAGTACATTTTTTCTAAATAGAGATTTGTAGATGTGCAATGGTGAAGTTGCACATTAGGAGCATGAAAAAGACTATATCTGTTTTTGATATTGAAGAGAGGTAGAAAACAATAAAAATTTTAAATTTTAAATTTAAAAAGCATAGCATAAATGAAGCCTCTGATCACCAATAAATTGATTTCTCTTCTTCTAATGAGTGATGCAGCTTTGGATACTATGATATGATGTTCAAATTTGCAATATTTTATAGAAATATTTGAAAATATGCATTCATCACAATTGTACTCCAAAAAGAAGAAAAGGTGATTAAAATAAAGCAATACTAAATGAAGTAAAGAGATGAAGGGAGATGACAAGAAGTAGAAGGTGGGTGCACATGGATAATCCAATATATCATATTTTATTCACACTTATGATCCAAATGGATCCTCATTGAGGGATATTTATAATGATATCAATTCCCCAATGAAGGGTTAGCCTTGAGCTAATATAATCTTTACCTTGAGATTAACCTTACAATAAAATAATAATAAATTGCCCTTTTAAGCAAGTTATCCATAAAGGAGGGTTAACCAATACAAATAAGGGTGAAATATGAAAGTTGTGTGTAGGCTTACATGAACATACCCATAGGATTACATAAATGATAAATGCATATAGGATTACATAATAACATGCCCAGAGGCTATATGAATCTTTCTAATTGAGATTATAGATATCTTACTTATTAAGGAGAAAAATATTTTGAGACTCTAAATGACATATTTGGTCTCATATAATAATCTTAGATCTATGAATTCCTAATTTTTCGTTAATTTACTTTGTAAATTCATGGTAGATTATTTTGTATTTTTCACTAGTGTTATGTAAGTTTAATCATTTGCATGCTTGTAAAATATATATGTTTTTTCTTTGGTACCTTAGGAGGAATTTTACTAATGGTATAAACACCTTGACATTGACCATTATCTACACTAGGTGGATAACATATAACTATGTTATCAATTACATATCTAGCCTTTTCATTAAAGTAAGTAATATTCTTGTTGTGAAGAGGGGATTTTGGATATTTTTATTCTTTAAAAAAGAATTATTACAAAATTTAAGATTTGAACTTATGGTATGTCAATAAATTATTGCTCTTAGCAATATAGCTAGCCATAAAAGAATCACATATAGATTTATATTCCATTTGGATGACATCAAAGATAGAAATCTTCACCAAACAAAGTGGGATACACAAAGCTTTTAAATACCCATAAATTTTGATATCATATATTGGAATATCATGCCAAAAATAAATTGAATATTCTTTAAACTATGGGGTATTGGGCCTTGTTTTGTAAATATAAATAGTGTATATATTTATCTAGATGTATTATTTCCAAGTTGATCCATAGTCATAGGTAGTGTAGACCCATGAAAGACTCCACATAGATAGATCCTAACATTTTATTGGACTGTCAGGTTTGTTAATTTTTGCAATCCAAAATACAAGGAAATTTTGGTAATTGTCATGCAAAGATAAGCCAAAGATCTAAAGTTAGCTTAAATAGCCCAAAATTCAACCAAGGTAGGGAAATCTAACTAGTTTAGAGTGGCTAGGTGTAGAGTGGTTGGGTGTAGAGTGGTTAGTTATGAAGTGTTTGGATGCTTGAGTTGACAAAGGCTAGAGTGGTTTGGATTTTGAAGTGGTCAAAGTTTATAAATAACCTTATCAATGACTCATAGAATCCTACAATAGATAGTGACAAAAGAGGAGCACTTTTGGATAGGTCTATTTTAGAGGAGATAGTATGCATCAAAAGCATGGGCCACTTGGACACTTAGTCATCTAGAATAAAGCAGTTAAAAGAAAGAAACAACTAGTCTCCTAAAATATATAACATCGACCACCTCTAATCATAAGTAGAGGGTATTGCAAATTTGATAGTTGGCATAATAATAAAGTATAGTAGGATAAGATAAGCATGCTCAAGAGGCACAATTCTACTAAGTACACATGGCTATTTAAGATGATGCATGGCATTAGATAAAAATAGCTACTAGGATAGAGCATAAAGTGACACCCACTCCTTCCAAGCATGTTGATCAGTCATGAGCTTCAAAGAGGGCTAGGTTGTACAATTCTTGTTAGGCATATGGTATGCCATCCTTGTAATCATTAGCTAGGATAGTGTAGTAATCTATAAATATATTAGTATAAGGGTTAACAATTTGAGTGTTGCCTATTGTATAACATGAAATTCTACTCCATAATTTTAATGAATCAACTTGTTGTTTGAGATTTTCTAGCAATATGTTATGGAAGTGTTTAGTTTATGAATGCTCTATAGGCTCTAGATATTTATTAAAAATATTTATGGATGGTCTATTCTATTAGGATTTAGTTGCTATTTGGAATATCACTTTGGGCTATTAGAATATTAGGTATGCTTACCATTCAATTATGTGGTTCTTTTTTATTTTGTAAAAGCTTTATTAGGGTGCTAAGGGCTATTGGAGTAGTAGAGGGCATGATCTGAGCTTAATTTACATTTTGTAATGCTTTTTTTAGTGACTGGTATGTTAGGCACTGTATGTAGTTTAGTTTTAGTGTATTTTACATAGGATGTGGTAGTATTGTTAGCCAAATATCATTTACTTTATATTCACATGTCTCCCCCCTCTCTTTCTAACCCTCCATTTCTCACTTTAGGCTTCTTCCATTTCTTTTATTTTTTCTTTTACAACAAGGAACCAGCATTCTCTGAAGGTTGGCAAGGATAAATCCCTAACCATAAAATATTGACTCCTTGGTCTAGGGAACACTTCTCACCACTAGACGGATCATAGACCAAGAGGTAGAACCTTATTAAGATTGTAACTGGGTTGTGGTTTTTATCCTTGATTTTATTGGAATTTCATTATAAAATAAATTGAATGATTTCCATTTTTCCATGATAGTTAAAAATATTCACATTGCAAAATAATTTGAAATGAATAGCACTAAATCTTGTAACACCTTTATTAATGTTTCTAGTTTTAGGATTTAGATTACATTCTTTTTATTATATCCATACTAAAGTCCTAGCATATTTCACACAATATTGTAAACTTGAAAGGATATAATATTACTTAATACCAACTAAACTAGTGGTAAGAGAGCTTTAGTGAAAATTTTCTTAAGACTAGTACCTTCAATGTCATGTTCTATATGACAAAAATGTCCTTTTTTATTTTAATAAAACTTTGAATAATTTAATTTTAAATTTGTATTGATCTAAAAACTTATTCAATAACATCACTATGTGTTGTTGTAGTTCTAACTCATTTGTAAGAAGACTAATTTTTTATACTCTTGGTTGATATTTTATAAATATTAGCATATCAATCTCGGATGTGTATCCTAAAGGACTATGCAATATTCTAATGGTAGTATTTGGGATCATATCTAGCCAGTACTTGGGCTCATATCTAATCAATATTTAATAATATTGTAAAATTATTTTTAAAATGATTTAGTATCTTGACGTTTTAGCTATGATCATAATGTAATCCTCATGATATAAGGAGATAGAGGTTTATTAATCTATTCTCGTCTAGATTTTTCATTTGACTAGTATTAAATATTTTGGTTTTGTTGTTTTTGGTGGTTGCATAGGCATCTTAGGTTGCATTGGGTAGAACATTACCCTAGGTAGATTAGCGAGTTGTTACTTGATTATTTATAGACTTCATTTTAATACCTAAAATTTCTACCATTTCCTTTTTCTCATTTACTTCATCTTGTGAGGGTGACTTTTGACATTGCAAAAGTTACCTCTAGATATGTTAAGTCTTAACGCCTTGTTAGGCTTTTATTTCTTGATGACTCTTGAAAACATTTCTATTATTCCTCTTTGACCATGCTTTCATGGTTAAATTAGTATGGAAGCTACTTACTGAGAATAATATTGGATGGATCCATATCCCTAAGGAAAGTACCTTAGATAGGGTAGAAATATCATTGAGTAACATAACCCTCCAAGGGGACATTTCTTCTAGAATCATCTTCACAAAACCAAAACCCTGCTAAAAATAAAATAATATGGAGAGTATATGACAAAATAAAGATAAAATTCTAGAACAATAACTAGATCAAGAACACTCTGCTAATTGAAGATCCAAACATGGCCATTTTAGAACCTATAACATCTTTGTACTTTGGAATTTGGGTTGTAGACTTCATTTTTAAGCAGAGGAAAGGAAAAATGGAAGACTATCCATCTAAATGGACTTGATTCTAGAATATAACAAGCACTGAGGGAGCTAAATAAGATGTTGGGATCCCAAGTCATTAACCCTGACAAGGTGGATGATTCAATGATTTATAAGATGCATAAAGGGTTATTTACACTATTAAACCAACCTACTATCTTCTTGAAGGAGATGGATTGGGGTGGTAACCTATCGCTAAAGTATGGATCAAGAATCAAACTCCCAAAATCAATTTCTTTTACTAGTGTGCAATACAGAACAAGGTCCTCACCATGGATAATCTTCTCAAAAGAGGAATTATAATTCCAAATAGATGCTACTTATGTGAATATTATTGCGAGAATGTCCACCACCTATTTATTGAATACCATTTTTCTTGGGAGGTCTTCAATATGATCCTAAGCAAATTTGGTGTTTCATAGGTTCCCCCAAACAATCTCAATAATATATGCATCCAATGGAAACCACCCTTTCAAAGTAAAAGACTCAAAACACTATGGAATTTTAACCTCCCCCATTTCCTTTGGGGGATATGGAAGGAAAGAAATAATTGAGCCTTCAAATATCATAAAAAATATCCTAAATCAGTTGAGATTAGAGTTAGTAATGTAGTGGTATAAAATGTACAAGTGATAGACTTCAAAGACTCCTAGGAATGATAGTGAAATAATAGTTGATTCCCAATGGGGATTAGCAGGGGTGACAAACTCCTCAGGACCTCCTACACAAATCCTTCAATATAAAACTAAATGGAAGGCTCCTCTATTAGGCTGGGTAAAATTAAATTTTTATGGGGTTGTGAAAGGCAACCCAGGGAAGGAAAGGTGATCAAGGATGATAAAGGTGACATATTACTTGCTTATGCTAAAAATTTGGGAGTTCAATCAAACCACTTTGTGGAGGCAAAGGCCATATATCAAGGCACCCTTCTTCTTGATAGGTTGAACATAAAAAACTTAATCATAAAAGGGGACTTTCTAAATATCATCAATTGCACTAAAGGTGTCCTTGAGGTGAGCTAGAATATTGAATACCTCATTGGAGTGGTGAAGCAACAAATTTAGCTCTTGCATAGTTCACAGGTGAATCATGTCTATAAGGAGGGTAACCATGAGGTAAACCTGATGGCTAAAATGAGTGTAAACTAGAAAGAATTAAGAATTTGGGATAAGGATTTCTACCATGAGATTTTGAGCATTGCAAATGAGGAGAAACATGATGCAGCTAGGGAAAATACCAATATGTAAGACTATGTTGTAAGAGATCATATCTATTAAGGCCCACATCAAAATAATCATCAATAATGGTAATTTGGGCTAATCATGCATCAGTTCATTCTATTCAAATATGCCTTAAGGAGTATTCAAAAACTTCCTTTCCTAGAAATATATTTCCATTTTAAGTTTTTAATACTAAATTTTTTTTTGTTAGATTTAATATTTCCATCCAACATATTTCAAGTATTATGTTAACTAATTGCATGTGTACTAGTTCCAAGGAGATCTCATTTGCATGTCTACCACCTCATCGGGCTTGTGCACAAAGAACCAACTCTCAATGAGGAACGACAAGTAGATCCTATATCGGTTAGAATTTCTCAATCTTGGTGGAAAAATATGGGGAAGACCTTCAAAGGCTACTAATTCAACATTTTTACTAAGTAATTGTTTATGTGTAAGGCTACATATTTTATATCTAATTTAGCAGCCTTATTTTTAATTCAGTTAGACTAGTATTCGAAGCTTAATGTTAGATCTTTCTTTTATTTTGTAAAAGGGTTGGGGCCCTTTCAAAAACCCTTTGCAACCTTAATCAAAAAACAAAGTATTTAAGAGTAGGATTTTATTTGATAATATTTTTAATAGTAGTAAATTTCTTTTTCCTTAGGTTTTTGACCTTGTAATTTTTTATGTTTGTTCAAGTATATAGGCAAGGATATGATTTAGCTGAATTATTTTATCTATTATGTTAGGACCCCTTAATTTTTATTTATATAAATATTATAATATGTCCTATTGAACCTTATTAGAGAAACATGCAATCCATGGTTGTCATTTTATTAATTATTAAATGTTCTTAGGGATTCCTAATTTCTTTTATTATGTCTTTGCTTAGGAGGTTCTATTTTTTTGATACTTTACTTTTTTTGATTTTAGATATTTTTCTATTAAAATTTTTTACATTAGTAGCGTTATTAGCATTCATTTCATAATATTTTTAGGGTAGCTTCAACAACAATTATATGCATTTTCCAAATTGAGGTTCTTTGTCAATAAGTTCAAAAATATTGTTAGGCATGGTTAGGCAATGAGAGGTCATCCTCATTTTCTTTGGATTATTTAATACCATCTTGTTTACTTTGATGTATTGATTATTTTTTATCAACCACATATTTTAAGGTAACTTCTTCATTGTTATAATTTTATTTGAACTATTTATTCCTAGTTTAGATCTACCCCTTTAGGCCATGCAAATATCATAGACCTCATTATAGAGATTATTAGTAGGAAATTTCATTAGGTATTTTGGTCATTGATGAATTATATTCAATGTAAGTACTTTAGGATTAATTGAGGATGAACAAGATATAGATTTTATATGTAACATAGACCCACTCACGAGTGTTTCATGCCATGTTCACCAACATGCTTTACCTAAATTTGAACAAGATTAATAAGTTTCAAAAATATCTTATTTTGGTACCATCTTAAGCATGTTATTTTATGTCTAAAATGTTATTATATGAATATATATTGTGATTATGATGCAATTTGAAGATATCGTCCAAGTTAGAAAAAAACTTATGTAGAGTAGGAGAGCATTTATGGGGATTTAGGTTGAAAATTATTATACAAAAGTTTTAAAGTAATAAGATTTTGTAGCTTATCTATAGAACAAGATTTCATAGCTTTATAACATAATTATATAATTGGAAGAGTGAACTAACATGTCCTATAGCTAAGCTATAGAACATGTTTTTGTATTTGACCTATAGAACTAGTTTCTATGCATAACTATAAAACAATGTTCTATAATTTTATAACAAAATTCTATAGTAAAATTAAATCTCAAATACATATGAAATACATAAGAACAGAAATAAATTTTTTTGATATTGGTTTCCAACTAATTTGGATAGATTAAAATTAATAAATTGTTAGCAATATATTTTTCTTGTTACGTCCATAGATGAAATTGGTTGCATTTATTGCCAAGTAATTTAGTTAGAATTGGTTTGAGATATTCTCTTTTAGTATGTTATTATTGATTTATTTGTATTGACTCCATTTAAAAGAGGAGGCATGTTGAATTATAAGGATGTTTGATATTGGACACCTAAACATTGAATAAAATTTTTAGTTCTCCTTTTTATATTTTTGATGTGAATTGATTAACAACATTATGGACTATGCAATTTCATGAAGATGTATCCTAAATATATTAAGGAACATATTTCCTATACATGAACGATAGATACATATCCCATTAGAGTATAAGTAGAATAGCAATGTAAATATCTTAGTAGTAGAAGTAAAGTAGTAGTAATATATATTTATTTCAATTTATTTCATTTTCCTACTTTATATATAGGCTAGATAAGCTACTTAAAAATTTCTCTGATAGATATATGTATACAATAAATGTAGCAAAGTTATTATATCCCCATATTTTTTTACTTATGATGTTCATTTAGTTAAACTAGTATCAAAATAATGATAAAATCTAGTTGGGTTCATCCTTTATGCTAGAAGAAATATATTTTATGTCCTAGTGCTCTAGTAGAATTGCTTATGGTCCTAAAACATTGATGGTTGGCATGTAATTTTTTTTTCATTGTCTAGGATCTAAGGCATGATTCATAGTTAGTTTCTCATTGATCCTTACAACCTCTCTAATAGAATTTGATAAAAATAATCTAGCAGGAACTCAAATTTCTTGAAGTATGTTTTTATTATTGTGAGTGTGTCATATGATATGCAAGTGTGTTTGAATTCATACAAGTATGCTTACTCTCTATATATACCTTTTTTAATTAGTTGGATTTAGATTTACTAAATAATCTAGGAACACCCCCATTACTTTTAGGGAACTTCATGATCCTCCCTAATAATTCTATGTAAATATTAAAAGGAAATTATAATATCTAGTTTAGGGTTTATATGAATCAAGATCTATAAGGTTTCATATGTAATATTACTACATATTTGATGTATAAAACTATAAATCTAGTCTACAAAAGTATAGATCTCATCCACAAGGTTATATTGATAAATATTTGGTATATAATTTTACAAAGTTATACAAATACTTTAAAATATTATAGGTATGATCTATAAATATAAATATTTTCTCTAGAATACTCTAAGATCTGATAGAATATAAATTCAAATATATAGTTTTATAGAACTGATTTACATACTTATAAATCTAATCTAGTGAAAACATAGATATAAGAGTTTTATGCTTGCAATATTTAAAAATATATTATAAAATATAATAGATCTATTGCATTGGGTTTAGGTAGATTAATATGTGGATAAAGAAAATAAATATCAACATTCAAATTGTTCTCTATTTTTTGTATATGTTTTCATTGATCAGACTAGATACATTGATACATTATTGTTAAATATAACCCAATATATAGAGTTATTATTAGGAAAAGATAATAATATTACATTGAATATTTTAGTAGCTTAACAATATTAAGATCTAATAAAAAGAATTTAATTTTTTTTTTCATAGTGGTTCCCCACTACTTGCTTGCAACTAAGGCAAAACATTGATAATTTGATGATTAGATTTTTGTCTAGCTCATAAAAAATAGGCTAGAAGAACTTTTGACATTTGGTACTTATGCAAAAGTCCATTTGGAAAAGTCTTTATAGATAATTAGAAGAGTGCTAAAGGAGCTTGTCATTTGGGATAAGTCTCGATATCATAGATTTTACAATCTATGGTGAAGCACCAACAACAAAATTCTCAACCAATATTTAAGAGACATTAAAAAGCCAAGTGGACATGGATGCCTAGGTCAAATAAAATGTGATAGAGGTATATAGGATGAATTAATGCTTCCTCAACTTAGGATACAAAGACCATATACCATATAACCTCAGTAAATATCTCAAACACTCATTCAAGATGAAGTATGGCACTAATAGTCCCAAGTTGATAAGTCATTATGATTAGAGAAGTATGCCATTCAATGATTAAAATCCCTAGAAAAAGTAGATGGGATTAACAATCTATCTCTAGACAATTTTGGAGATAAATTTTTCTTGTAAGCTATAAATAGATGTAGTTGATTGTGAAAAGGATTAGCAAGTTTATAATTATATACATTTATAGGCTTTCCTTTCATTTCTTTCTATAAAAATAGTCAACTCTTGAGAAAATTATGGATAATCTTGAACCCCCACTTTTGGCACAATCTATGTAAAATCTTGCTTGCACACACACACACACACACACACACACACACACACACACACACACATGCACACACACACACACACACACACACACACACACACACACACACACACACACACACACATATATATATGTACATGGGAACCTATGTATATTTTTGGTATAGCCATCTATGGCCTTGTAAAAACATTTTTTTGTGTGTTTGTCTATGATATTTTACCTAAATTTTTGGGTTTATTAAGTGTATGTGTTTGAGGGGCTTGCATCTATTTTTGGATCGAGTCACTTTGTTGGCTCTCTAGTAGGACCCACTTTCTTATGCATGCATATAACTGGTAACTCTCATATGTGCTTTATTATGTCAAGGAGAGGAAGTATTCATCACTTTCATATAGCATTTAGGTTTATTTTTGCAAGAATATCTTAGCAAATATCTTGACACATCACCCCCATTTGCTTTTGTTGACTTATTTTTTTATTTTAATTTCTTACATCCCTTTTTCCTTTGTTGAGCAGAAGTGTGCCTTGAAGATCACATCCTAACAAGGAGTTGACTTATAAAAACTCTTGAAGGCCCCTGATTGAGTTGAACCCTATGCTCTTGGTTGCATACCTGTTGTATCACTTTCTACAAGGTATGATTTCCATTGCCATGGATAATTATAGGAAACAACAATTTAATGGCATGCTCAATGGAATCCTAGTGACACATCATTGGTTCTAAAGTCATAAGGATTAGGGTTGATATTTGGTGAGGGTCTTGGTCTATTATTGCTTGTTGAAGTGCCTATTTTATCACTTAGTGACTCTCCTCTAGAAAGAACACCAAAAGAATCCATTTTTGAAGATATCATAACAAGGTTTAGGTTAATACCTCAGTCTATCTACTTTTTAAAAGTAAGAATATAAGTTCACCTAGAAACTGTGTCAACAAAATAAACCTGGAGGTATGTAAGTAAAATATGCTATCAAAGTTTATTTTCATATCTTAAATGGCTAACCCCTTAGTATAAATCCCTTAAAATAAGGTGGGATTCATCCCTCTAAGTCCCAAAAATACACCTAATTTATGGAAGAATCTACCTAGATCTATACTAGTAATATTACTAGAATATACCAACAAGGGCTTGATCACTCTATTAGAGTACCTCAGATAATTGGTATTTATATACCAAACACATAATATCATGGAGAAAGATGTGGCCTTAATACTATTAGTAGCATATCTCAAAGGAGATACACTTAAAACATATGAGTAACTTCCTCCTCATTCAATTACAGAATGGGATCAGTTATCATCATTAGTCATAAATGACTTCACCATAAAAATGGAGTGAAGATAGTTAAAGTCAGAAATGGGCCAACCAAATGAGATTTTTTTTTACCATTATGTTTAATATAGTAGCCAATTGAGTCCTCCTAGATCAAAAAATAGCCAACAAATTGGGAATGATAATATGTAAGAGATATATCATCCAAAAACAATCATCCAAAAAAATTTCCCCCCTTTTTCCGAAGCGATTGGTGGAGCGATTGCCGAGATTCCCATGGTTGGTGGGTGATTGGTGGGTGTGGGTGATTTAGCCCATGGCATTGTGCCCATTGTATTCTAATACCACATAGTGGTTTAGGGTTGTGAAAGTTTCCTTTATATTTTATTGTAATGTCCCATTTTTGGGCAAGAAAGGAAAATAATAATATCAAGGAGGAGTGGCTCTTGTTTTTTTGGAGTAGCCCACATTGGGTGAACCAGGGTAAATATCGTGTGTCATATGTGCATTGTGTGGTGTCATTTCTTCTAAGTTATTTATTTCTGCATTATTTTTGAAATAATTTTTTGCAGATCTCTTCACTGGGATAGGGTAAAGTAAAGGATTCAGGAATGAGGAACAAGACTTCCATGGGAATTCACCTACAGAGCCCCCCTCCCAAGAATTTTTTGGTCTTGCAAGACCTGATATAGTTTTATTGTCCTAATCATACAACTCTTTAATTTTATATGGACTAATATATTTCTGAATAAACATTCCCTTGTACTTTTAATGCATATTATCAACCTTTAGGACCCAATACTAATAATGAAATCTTAATAGCATACTTTATTTTTATACTGCAACAAAACTCTTGTGATCCATATTGTGCTCAAGTGCATGAAGATGCCTCTCATAAAGAGTACTGATTTTTGGAAGACAAGAATCTCAATCATCTTGATGATACTCATCATTCAACAAATACAATAAATAAAAATGCAAAGGCAATTCAATTTCAAGTGGTAAATTAGTTTCAATACCATAAAGTAATCAAAAGGGGGTTGCCCCTATGAACATTTGGATACTTGTATAGAATTTCCATGATGAGAGATATAACTTTAAATGTTAATTTATTTTTTATTTGTTTACAATATTTTTAATATTTTAACCAAAATATTCTCATTAGATTTAGCTTGACTATTTCCTGGTGGAGAGTAAGGCATAGAAAAGCAATGCTGAAATTTTAACTCTCTGGTTAGTTCCCTTAGTTCCTTATTTTTAAATGGTATTCTATTATTTGAAATTATGGTATAAGGAATGCCAAATCAACACACAATTATATTACAAACAAGCTTGTACATAATGAGTGGAGTCTAATATATGAGAGGCATGGCTTCCATCCATTTTATAAAATATTCAATGGATGTGACAATAAACTTGTACCTATTAGAGGACATGAGATCCAAGGCTCAATTAGATAAATAACATAGCTAGGGTCATGGATATAATATTTATAAAACTAATATTTAATACATGATTTAAACTAGTTGTTGAAATCAACTTGCATCATAAGCCAAAAGTAACATGTTCTCAATTGAATCCAAGTCATGGAATGACTACTAAAGTATCCACAATTATCATTATGGATATCAAATAAAGTTTTAGGAACCTATAACTTACTATATTACCATATTATAAAACCATTAGGAATTATAAAGTATAATACTCCACCAAGAACCACATATTTGAAATAACTCCTATGAATGTGAGCCATTTTATTTGTATTGGTCTTTGGTGGGTAGGTTTGATAATAAAGCAAGTGTATGATATACACATACCAAGGATAGTTAAAAGGAACTTTACAATAAATGGAATTAACCTCTATTGCCTATATATCAACAAGGACATAAATGATCAAAATAATAGGTTCATTGTAAAATTGTATGACAAAATTAGTTTCAATGATATTTTCATGTGGTATAAATATATTAGTTCAAGTGGCTAGAGGTTTAAGTTCAATATTCTTTCCTCTTGCAAAATGATTAGTGGAAATGAAATAAAAAGGTAATAAGATTTCTATCCACTTACCAATAAGGAAATAGATGTGTCTCTTTGTTAGAATACTCACCTAAAGTTTGATGGATAATTATTTGACAATCCCCTAGAACTCTAATGTATTGAAAATTCATCCATTGCGTAGTTAGGAGCTCCAAAATTAAAGCCTCATGTTTTGTGATAATATTGGTAATCCCAAAATTGTTTAAGCAGAATTCAATAGAAACAACTAGTGCAATTAGAGATTTAAAAAAAAATCTTACCTCTTACCCCCTATTCATTTTTAGCACCACTAAAGTGCAAGGTCCAAGTGTCAAGATCAAGGTTAGTTTTAGGATCCATTTTGTTAGAATATTTTTCTTTCTTTTTCTTAGCCTTAGACTAATTTTAGCCCTTAGAGGCATCATGAGACTCAAGGATCACCTTCTCTTCTTCAATAAGAGAGTAAGGATTAGATATTTAAATGAGACTAAAAGCAATGATGGAAGGAAATATGATAAATTTATGAGAAGCATAAGAAATAACAATTATGGTTTCATCTATCAATGTTTTATTTAAATCTTGTTGAGTTGGATTAGAATTAGTATCTATCTAGTCAATAATCACTTACACTTTATAGCCTTTTAGGTAATGATACAAAGGTCAAATTCTTCCATCATAGTTATCCATTTTCCATATTGGGTGTCACTAGGGATGTATGGTTTTTGAATCATGTATTAAGTTATTTGTTTTAATATTGTCATGAGATTTTTGATAAACCATATAATTCCATAACTTTTTGCAGAAAAAGTAAAAGGTGAAGTAGTTTTGTTTCCATGGAAGTGTAAATTATTTTTTTAGAAGCATTATATAACCAATGTAATACATGGTATACTTGTTATTTTTATATTTTTGAGTAAGGTTAGATTCCAAGGATACTCGAGTAGATAATGTGTATAAAACAAAAGACTTATCCTATTTGGGAAGGCAAAATGTGAACTTAAAAAGAAAATTTTTAAACTCAAAAAAGACCTTACTATAAGTGTCATCCAATTTGAAATTCATATCCCTTTTAGTAGTGTTTTTTGATAGATAAAAATATTCATTAGAACAAGGGTTTTGAAATGGGACCCAAAACCTTGTTACAAAATGATCTGTACTGCAAAACAATAGTAAACCAACCCAAAGTCTTATAAACTGAGCAAAGGGGAAAAACCCAAGGAAAGAAACAATAAATGAAGAAGGCACTAACTAGCCATCATTCAAAAAATCCCATAAAGTGAGCTGGATAGAAATTGACATCATCAATGCAGCTCCCTCAAATAAAACAAATATGAGCAGACCAATCAAATCAGTCATGAGGATTGAAGAGATATCCATGGTTACCAAAAGTGGTTTCATGGGTATTAAAAAACTAATTCATATGAGCGTGGAGGTCCTCCATGGTTTTGGTAGTTTTATTGAAATTGGTGCTAGCGTCTCTAACAACATTGGTAGCTACAAACAGTTGGACAACAATATTAGAAATAAAGAGTTAAAACAGAAGTCTTCGACATGTTTTCATACTTTGTTTTAAGAGGGCCATAAGGGGTATGACTAGAGGTTAGCTTGGAGAGGTCTCCATAAATATTCACTTTCTTATGTTTATCGAGACCATGGGACTTGCTGGCTACTTCTTCTTAATTGAGCTTTCTAAATTAACGACATCTAACTTCGAGCCCAAAGCTACTAGAATCAGGCTTAACAAAACCAGGGGTCCTATATTTAGGCTTAGGGAAAATAAATTCAGGGTCATCCTCATCATCATAAACCTCATCAATGTCAATGGTGACACAACTGGGGCTAACGACAGTTGGTTCACAAGGAATACTAGATATAATAGCTTTCTGGGTGAACTCATTGAGGGTGTGCTTGTAAAGTATCAGGATTAGGCCTTGGTGGGAAGGGGTGGAGTATTTAAGCTTTCTAACTCTATCAATGGATAACTCAATAGAGTGGAATAGATATTTAGGGATGTTCACACATTTGATGTCTTTGAGGTGATTCAGAAATGCTAGATGAAATATGCGTAGAGGGATGTCAATGTTATCAATGATCATGTACTGTAGGATAGGAATTAGAACCTTATCCCATGGGGAGAGGAGGGAAGTCCTTACCATGCCACAATTCTCCAAAATTAAGTTTTTATATTTGTTCATGAAAAAGTTTGTTTTCACTGCAAATTTGTGTCTGTATCTATGGATGATTCACCCATCAATAAGAAAGTTAGTGATATCTACGAGCATACTAACATTGATCACAAACTCTAGACCACGGACAACAACACTTCCATTGTCCCAAGAATTGATGATGGCACTAGAAAATTTGGCATCGATGCTACAAAATTTCTTAAGGAGAGGGATGAAACCATGGGAATTAAGGATAGATTTAGTCATAGGGTCTAGGTGAATGGTTTATGGTTAAATGAGGGCCATGATTGTATCACAAAAATTAGTATCAGGGGACAAAGTGGAGAAGTTCCAAACCATATTTATGACATTATATTTAAAGCCACCATTCAAGCAAGAGGAATTGGCATGTGAGGGCTCTGACAGCCAATGAAAGCAATGATTGGAAGATAAAGTTGAAACAAGGGCCTTGGTAGTACATATTCTAAAAATTTGAGAAAGGTTACGAAAGTAAAAGTCATCATTAAAATTAGGGACAAAGGCCTCATGGAAAGGGGATATGAAAAGATAAATGGTCAAGTGACAAAGGAAAAGGCACATGAAGAGTTGGGCACCAGACACATCATGCCTGACATACAAAGAGCAAAGGCACATGGCAAGATGGGGGTGAAGTGGGGAATGACAAGGCTGAATGAGGATGAGGAAGTGATTAGGCATGTGAGGGATAGATAAAAAATGGGTTTGGAGTAGCAATGAGGCCTAATCACAATAGATATGAGGGAACCAAACCCTTAATATGGGCAAGACAATAATGGGGGAATTGGAAACCAATATTCGTAGAGAACAAGGCAGTAAACATGGGATGAAACTTGATTGAAATCCTTTTAAAATAAATGGAGCCAAGGTGGATCAAAGGAAGACCAGCTAGACCTAAAAAAAATATTTGTAATTGGGGAATTCATGAGCAGCAATAGCAGAGAGGGCTTGGGAAAAATCATTGTTCTAGATAGCTATATTTTCCACAATGGTCCCTAGTTTGACAAAAAAATCTGCTACTTTTTTGACCTCTCGATAGACATGTTCAACTTTGGGTTCAGGGAGCTTATGGAGAAGCCTCTTGGCTTTTAAATTTATGTTGTTGAATTTCCATGCAAGAAATTACTCTTTTTTAGATAATTTATCATGTTTAAATAATCTCCTTCTACGATGATGCTACACTGGAAATGTTGAATGATGATTAGACCTTGAAGGAGGGCTTTAGCTTTGGAAATATGGTTGGTTTAAGTGCCCAAGTTCTCAATGTAAGCAACTATAAATCTGCCACTATTGTCACAGATGACACCTCCTCCACTTGCTTCGCTAGGTTTTCCTCTGGAAGACCCATCAAAGTTGAGCTTGAGCTAACCTTCATAAGGAGGGCTCCACCTGGCATCAACTTTGGTGTTTATTTAGATAGAGCAAATAGTGATATGGGGAATTAGGTTGAGGGATGCAATGATGGTTGCATCAAATCCAAGGATGGGGGCCTTGACACAGGGGATGAGTTGAGAATTTTCAGTGGTGAGACACAAGACTTTGATGCCAATAGTAGTGATGTCTTTGGATAAGCTAGAGAAGGCCATATTATTGTGTTTAAGCCAAACCTACCATAAAAAATGGTGAAGGCACATGGTCCACATGGATTTGAGTTTACCATTGTGGAAGGGGTTAGGCCATTGGATGAAAAACTTGAGGAGGAAGTTAAAATAAACCCACAACAAGCTAAAAGTTCTTAGAAGGAAATTGTGGACACCTGAAGATAAATTGTACTTAGTGAATAGGTGTTTAGTTGACTCCAAAGTAGATTAACAGAGGTAGCAACGGTTGGGGATGGTGAGACTACGTTTGGCAAGGTTTTTGATCATGAGAATTTTGTCTTGGGAGGTAAGCTAAGAAAAATATCCTACTTCAGGGATGAGCTTCTTTCACCAAATGATATTAACAAGGACAGGGCTTTGGCGAGGAATATCTTGTAGCAGGTAGGTAGTTTTGACATTAAAGAGGTCACTATCACACTCTTTGCATATGAGTTGATCAGGAGGATGGTTAAAAGTAATTATACAAGTGTTAAGCACCCAGGCTATGGAAATAACAATTTTTCCAAAATCAAAATTGGTGATATTAATATGGAAAGGTTTCCAGGTAGGGGAGCCATGGGCATATGTGATGAAGTTGGCAGTATTGCTTCCTAAAACCCAATCAATTATATGCTTGGTGTTGGCAAGGACAAGATCATTGATGAGGGGATGATCACAGGCCCAAGGGTCCTTCTAGAAATTAATAGATTGGCCATCACCAAGTTTTCATCTGTAACCTTGCTTAATGATATGTCTGAATTAGATGATAGAGTTCCAGAAGGTAGATCCAGATTGAGGTATTCCTTCATCCATGAAGTTGTGGTGTTGAAGGTATTTTATTTTTACGATGGACACCCATTCCATGTCAGTGTTTGTGAAGACTTTCCAAGCCTTCTTTGTAATAAGGGCCATGTTCATCTTTGAGACTCATCTAAATCCAAGGCCTCCTTGTGCTTTGGTGGTGCAAATTTTCTTCCAAACAATGAGATGGAATCTACGTGTGTTTTTAGGGCTTGACCAAAGGAAATTTTTTTGAAGCTGCTCTATTTTAGAATAAATAGTTGTTGGTTCTTTGAAAATAGAAATAAATTACATTATAATGTTCTAGAGGTAGGTTAATACTAAGGTGGCTTTGGCTACTTTGCTTAGGAGAGCACCTTTCCACTTGGTAAGCCTTTTTTGAAGTTTTTCAAGGACATTATTCCAAATGGAAGCTTTGGGGTTGTCCATAAAGAGGGGAAGACCAAGATACATGGAAGAGAGATCAACAATGGTACACTGAGAGACACTAGAAATATTAGCTTGATGCAACAAAGGAGTATTCAGGAAGTAAATCTTGCTTTTAATGTAGTTGATTTTCTAACTTGTAGCATCTTCATAAAGGTTGAGGATGTATTTGATGTTTTTTGCTTTAGCCACAAATGTACAGGTATCAATAATGGTGTCATCAATGAATTATTGGTGGATGATTGAACTTAGTGTGGAGGCAACATGAATTCTATAAATAGAACCATGGGTACAGGCCACTTTGAGGGATTATCCTAGAGATTTAGCAAGGATAATGAACAACATGGGGGAAAGGGGATCGCCTTGCCTCAGGTCTTTGGCATTTGGAAAATAACCAATAGTAGACCCATTGACTAGAATGGATAACTAGGTATAAGTTATGCAGGATTTGATGAGATTAATCCAGTCCTAGTGGGAGTCAAATTTATTGAGTAAAACAAATAGGAAGTTCTAGGACACCCTGTTGAAATCTTGTAATTGACTAAGTGGATAATATTTGAATATCAACTCAAGGATAAATATTGTAATTAACCCAAGTTTTTCCAAGATTAGTTTGATATATTTACCAATGGATAGTGGAGGTGTATTATCAATGGTCTTATTTTTATTATGGTCCACATCTATACCACTAATAGACACCATAACTCATGAAAGGTTCCCACTAGTGATACCAAATATACATTTGTTTGGGTTAGGTTTTAACTATGTGTGATCACTTAAAAATAACATGAAGATTAATGGGATGATCAACCATTTCATAAACTTACACAAATGATCATGAATATGAGACTCAACTAGCTTTCCAATTAGATCATGAAAGACTGTCATCATGGCCTATTGATAAGTTGTTCTAGCATTTCTTAGCCTAAATTACATGATAACATGATAGAATATCCTTTAAGGTATATTAAAATTTGTTTTTGTCATGACCCTCCCCTAGACAACTTTTCCAAATAAAATATTTATGAATTTATGTGAAATCATTAATGACGAATTATGTGGATTCTAAGAGGTTTTGATGACTAATGATATGGTACTAGTAAACTTACCTTTCTTTAGGAATATACATCTCCACAAATGGTCCAAGGATTGATGACTATTAAAATCAAAATTATTTGACTAATGATTCATTTATTTTGAAATATATTTGTATTTGCAAATGGTTATATTATTGCTACACTTACACAATAGATAGTGTTAAGTGGCATTGATAACATGTTTTATAAAGGTTTAGTATTGTTTTATGAAAACCAAAGTATAATTTTTGGTACTGCTTTATTTGTATTATTATTATTATACTAAAGCATGAAAATAAACAAGAAAATATTTTTTGTTAAACGGAAATGCAAAGACTAAAAGTTACAAGAAATCCCATTTGGTTATGTTTAGTTAGTTTGAAAAGTAGTTTCCTTTTGAGCGAACCTTTGGAGTGTTCTTTAAAAACCTTATGGAAAAAGGGAAGAGGAGGAGAAAGGAAAAAAGGGGTTTTTAATTTCGTATTGAGGAGAGTAGCTTCAATAAAAAAGAGCACGGAGGCTAGAGATAACGCGAGAAGACATGGAAGACCACTCCCTTTGGTGAAATTTTGACACATCTCCAAACAAGTACCTTCAAGTGCATAAGGTACCCTTTATGTGATATGTGTGGTGAAGTACTTTTTTAGATTAAGGAAATAATGTAGATTATCATATTATAAATAAATTTTTTTATGAATGATGTAGAACCCTATGTTGAGATTAGTAAGGCATAATGACACTAAATAATTTTTCCACCTTTACTTTAACACAGGTAATAGGAAGGGTCAGATATAACCCTATTACCTTAGCATCATATCTAAAGCAATAAATGAGCATATCTAAGGAGAACACTCTTTTGTGGCTAGTCAGACAGATAAGACATAGTATCATGTTTGTGTTATGTCACCTCTAAAACCCATTGGGAATGACTGCATTGCTTTGTAGATTTATTAATGGGTGTTCATAGTAGTATATGTGTGCACACAATGCAAAATTGAACTATGTTTCAGCACCTACATGGACAAATAAAATACAATGTGGTTGAAGTAATGAAATCACAAAGGTTTCTCATAAAAGTGGAGCCTGGAGACATTTGAGGTATATGTATATTTTACCTTGGATGTTGAGATCATGTAAGGATCAATTGGTAAATATATATTTGAATATTGCATATTGTAGTAACACCTGTGAGCTGCCTATAATGTAATTAACTTTAGAAACCAAATTATGATGTGCTATTTATATCAATTATAACATTTTAATTGGTTTATATGTTGATTAACTTATAGGGAAACAAAACTCTAAAAGTTTGAATATGTTGAATTAATTATGGATGTGATACGGTACATAGATGATGCATAGGAGACTATGTAAAATGGTTTTTTGACTAGATAACATTAAAAAATTCTTTGATAACACCTTAGATAAGGATACAAGATAAGTTCTAAGTTTGAAAGAAAAAATGTTATATTTAGAAGCTATGGAGTATAAATTGTTGTTCCCTAGATTAAAGGTAAAAGAGGGTTGACCATAGGTAAATAAATGCCCATTAAAGAAAAGCCATTGAAAAGTATTACATTACAAAATAAATAAGAACAATCATTCTTAGATAATGATTAGATCCATATTAAAGGAATATTATTATATTGGATACAAGATATATGTTGAATGAATTACAATGGGCAGTTTAGTAGAGGACCACTGAAGTGTGCTTTGAGAGAAAGTGAGCTTAGAATTCCATTGTAACTAAATCCTTGTGATGGGATATCCAAAGGAAAGAGAGGTACTCATGTGATAGATATGACACCTCCATTAAACTAGTTAAGGAATGACAAACACTAGCTTAATGGTGCACAATAGTTCTACACTAAAATAAGTGTGTATAACTATAAGAAGCTTGCACCTAAAAAACTAGTTAAGGAATGATGGATACTAGTAGGGGATTTGGCGTTCCTTTTCTCAACCAAAAAAGATAGGGTTAACCCTCACGCCATGGTCAAAAAGTCCTTCAAAAAGAAATAAAATTTGGGGTGACCACACAAAGGTGTCCTTTAAGTTGTATGGGCAGTGAGCAAGGTAAACCCCAAAATTAACATGGGAGAATGACCACTCCTATCCACCCGAGGGATGTTGCAACATATAGAACCAAAAGTGGAAGAATAAGCTTCTAAGGAATTTATCTAGATTATATAAACTTGCTTTGAACTGTTAAAAAACAATTAGGGTAGATTTTAGGGTTGTTATAGTTGGTATCAAAGCATGGTTGTAGGTCCTTTGTACTTTCTAAAGATAACCTTCTAATATAGGAATAGAAGTCTATAGTGGAAAGAACCTAGCCATGAGTAAATTTGATGAGCAACTTAGGAAGAATGAAATATTCCCATGGGAATAATGTTTATAGAAATACCATTGATCAAAATGTTGGTCCTACTCTTGATAAAACACCACATTAAAAGTATGTCAAATGATACTCTTGATTGTACGATGAAGGATAGATGTTATTTTTATATAATACAAATAAAATATTGATATCTGGTATAGTACCTAATAAGAAAATTGCTCATGTGGCTAGGAAGAATTGCATCCACACCACGTAGAGGTAGAGGTAGGGGAAGATGAAGACCCCCTCTACAACCATCATTAATAGGAGTAAACAACACTCTGATAGGATATCACGATGGAAATGAGGTAGATCCTAACCTAGATATAAATAATATCATAGTGGTTGTCTCTCTCTTACAAGAGCAATTTGAGAAACAAATATAGATTTTAGAAAACCTAGTCAGTCAAAATTCATAAAATAGAAATTATGAAGCACAACAAGAAAGAACCATTGTACCTATGGAACAAGAAGCAAGGACTAGAATTGAATCATAATTGGCTAAAGAATCAAAAAACATCAAAGTGTCTAAATGCAATGGTAAAGGAGAAGGATATGCAGTTGAGGTATGGTTAACTGAGTTAGAAACATATTTCACCATAAATAACTATTCATAGGTGACAAAGACTATTTGGGATACCTTGCAACTTCAAGGGATAGGTTTGGATTGGTGAGAAAATTTTAGAAAAGGCAATAAGCTAGAGGTAATAAATCTGAATTGGGAAGGGTTTTGGAAGCTTTTTGAAAAATATTTCTTACAAAGTAGTTTTATGTGGAAAAATTTACATAATTTACCACCCTCATCCAAGGGACAAGAACTGTAGAAACTTATTTTCAGCAATTTTTCAAATTGCTTAAGTATGTGCCTACCTATGATACAAATGAAATGATGAAGGTGCACAAATTTATTCTAAGACTGGAATCTAGAATAAGGTTAGCTATTAATATAAATAAGCTAGAAGTGATACAAAAATCCTATGATATGGCTTGTTAGGTAGAAATAAACTTGTTGAAAAAAGATCACCTGACATGGAGGAAGAGAAATAATTCAGGTTCCATGTTCTAGGAAAAAGAGCAAAACAAGAAAAGTAAGAATGAATCATGTTATGATAGGAAAAATGATAGAAGGAAAGGAGAAAACAAAAATAAATTCTAAAAAATGAACAATAATAATAACATTTACAAGAATGTACCTCGACCTTAGAGGCAGCCTGAAGTAAGAAAAACATAGAAACCCAAGGAACAGATTCAGAATAGACACCCTAGGCCTAAAATCGGTTGTTACAACTACAAAGGTCCACATTATGCTAGTAATTGTCCACATGAAGTTGGATCTAGTAAATGTCCAGAAGAAATAAACCACAAGATTTATGCAATTACAAGCAGTCAAAACCTCGATGGACAAGCTACCCCACTCCATATAAAGGGTATAATTTTTTTGTTAAGATTTTGATAAGATAGTTGAGAAAAAAATATTTTATCTTTTAGTTTAGTCAGGGGTACTCTAGAAATATTGAGATACTTGGTAGAATGGTGGAAAGTAGATGGTTCTGGATAAACCTACTTCGTGGATCAATGTTATTCCAAAGTGCAAGTCATCCTACCTAATGGTTCTATAGAATGGCACCTATATTTAGCCCCTCTCCATACCTTTGATATATTTTTAGGTATGGATTGGTTAAAATCCCAAGAGGCTGTAATCAATTTCTATGAAATATGGATTGATTACATTGATAGTAACAAACAAGGAAGGTGAATTATCAGTGAACAAGGTTCTTTTCATCCTCAGTTACTATCAACAATGCAATTAAATAAAACCATGATAAAGGAGGGAATTATTTTCATGGTTAAGTTTGACGAAGTTGAGATAAATAAAAA
The DNA here is from genome assembly GCA_028583015.1 of Wollemia nobilis. Lineage (NCBI taxonomy): Eukaryota > Viridiplantae > Streptophyta > Pinopsida > Araucariales > Araucariaceae > Wollemia > Wollemia nobilis. The sequence continues at coordinate 17,071,040 of JAQPPZ010016946.1, read as the reverse complement.
GGAAGAGGTGTTTAACAAACACCCAATCTTGTAGGATTATATGGATGTATTTCCTAAATATTTGTCTGGGTTGCCACCAAAAAGATAATTTAATTTCATCATAGAACTAATGCTTGGAATAGAGCCAATACATAAGACCCCATATAGGATGAACCCTATAGATATGTAGGACTTAAAGGTTCAACTCTAAGGGTTGTTAGAAAAAGGGCTGATAAAACCCAGTGTGTCACCTTGGGGTGCATCTGTTCTCTGTAAAGAAGGATGGATCATTGATATTGTGTATTGACTATAGAATTTTAAACAAAGTAACCATAAAAAATAGATATCCCTTACCCAGAATAGAGGATTTGTTTGACCAATTGAAAGGGGCAACCATATTCTCCAAAATTGACTTAAAATTAGGATATCATCAGTTGAGAATTTGTGAGGAAGATACTCACAAAACTGCTTTCAAAACTCGTTATGGACAATATGAATTCATAATACTACCATTTGTACTATCTAATGCTCTAGAAACTTTCATAAATCTAATGAACAGTGTGTTAAGAAGACAATTAGATTGGTTTATCTTGATATTTTTAGATGAAATTATGATATATTCCAAGAATAAGTAAGAGCATGATAAGCACTATAAGATAGTGCTTGAATTGTTAAGATAAAGTCAACTTTATGGAAACATTTCAAAATGTGACTTTTATGTCCCTGAGGTACAATACCTTGGGCATATTATTTTTGATAACAGAATAGCAGTGGATCTAAATAAGATTGAGGCCATTGTGATTTGGCCATGGCCTACCAATATAACTGAAGTATGAAGTTTTATGGGTATTATAGGCTACTATAGATGCTTTGTGAAAGATTAATCCAAGATTACCTACCAAATCACCAATATTTAGTGAAAAGGAAAAAAAATTAAATGATAAATGTGAGGCATCCTTTGATTTATTAAAGCAGAAACTCACTTTCACACCCATTCTAAAATTTCTAGATCCATAGGGAACATTTTTAGTATGAATAGATGCATCAATGGAAGGGATGGAAGGAGTCATATCTCAAGAGGACATAGTGGTAGCATATGAGTCAAGGAAACTTAAGAAACATGAAGTAAATTATGCTACACATGACTTGGAACTAGAAAAAGTAGTGCATACCCTCAAGATGTGGTGACATTATCTTCTAGGTAAATTATTTGACCTTAGAACCGATCACCAGAGTCTGAAGTATATCTTAACTCAACCATTACTAAATGCAATATAGAGATGATGGATTAAGTTCCTAGTCTAATATGACTTTGGTATATAATTTATCAAAGGTAAAGAAAAAAGATTGCAGATACCTTGAGTATATGGAGGTATATAGCTGCTCTAACTCGTAGCCATGTATAATTGATGGACCAAGTCAGAGAGATACAAACCCAGGACCAATTTTACAATGATATTTTGGGTAAACTAGAAAGAAATACTGATAAAAATAAAGAATATAACATTAAGGATAGACTCTTGTGTTTCAAAGACAAAGTGATCATACTTGACAAAGATGATTTAAGGAGAATAATTATGTAGAAAGCGCATGAATCACCCTACTCTACTCATCTAGGAGGGGCCAAAATGAGGGAAAATATGCAAAATATTTATTAATTAACAAGAATTAAGAAGGACATAAATGAATATATCACTCGATGTATGGAATGTCAGAAAGTGAAGGCTAAACACTGACATCCAGTCGGGTTTTTATACCATTATGATATACTTGTTAGAAAATGGTAGGTCACATCCATGTAATTTATTATGGGATTACCTAAGAATATATTTAAACATGATTCAATCATTTTTGTAGTAGATAAGTTAACCAAGGTTGCATATTTTATATCAAGGAGTACCAAGGATGATGCAGTTGTAGTGGCTAACAAATTTGCCAAGGAAATCTTCATACTACATGGATTTCCTAAAGTAATTATATCAAATAGAGATTCTAGATTCACATCTACATTCTAACAAGCCTTACATAGGGATATAGGTACCAAATTGAATATCATTTTTACTTACCATCCAAATACTAATGGATAGACTAAGAGAGTTAACCAAGTTTTAGAAGATAAGCTTTACATGTATTGTATGGATCAAAAATCAAAATGGGAAGATTTTCTACACCTAATTGAATTTACCTATAATAATGGGCATGATGCTTCTTTGGTAATATCTCCATTCAAAGTGTTGTATGATAGGAAATATCAAACACCCCTCTCATAGGATAATCCAAAATATTGGATTGCCATCAGACTGTACATGATTTGAGAGATGGAGGAACAACTGAAAAATATTGGATCAAGGCTAAAAGAAGCCTCTAATAATCAAAAGAGTTATGTTGATATAAAATGCACACCCATAGAATTATTTGTAGGATACAGAGTATTTCTCAGAGCAAATCCCATGAAGAGTGCCATCAAATCAATCAAACTAGATCCTAGGTTTTTTAGATCCTTTGAGATCATCAAGAAGATAAATCCAGTTGCCTATCACCTCTCCTTACAACTCAATCTATCCAAGATCCATGATACTTTTCATGTATTCCTACCTAGGAAATATGTATCTGATCCTTACCATGTATGGAATTTTTCTAACTTGTAGATAAATGACACAACAACAATTGAAGTCCAACTGGTGAATATTTTGGAGTTTCATTCCAAAAAAATGAGGAACTGAACTCTGGAGCAATTTAAAGTCCAATGGGACTGATACTCAAAAACATTACTACTTGGGAGAAAGTAGCTGACATGCAAAAATATTTTCCATATTTATTTTGAACAAGTAAATTTAATTTTGGTCTTATTGTAGGATACTTATGAAACACATTGGGGTTGTGTTTATTCCAAGGGATTTAGTATGTCATGACCCTACCCTGGAAATTTTTTTTGAATAAAATATTTATGAATTTATGTGAAATCATTAATGAAAAATTATGTGGATTCTAAGAGGTTTTTATGACTAATGATATGGTACTAATAAACTTACCTTTTTGTAGGAATAGACATCTCCACAAATGGGCCAAGGATTGATGACTATTAAAGTCAAAATGATTTGACTAATGATTCATTTGTTTTGAAATATCTGTATGTCTTTGCAAATGGTTATATTATTGTTGCACTTACACAATAGGTAGTTTTAAGTGGTATTGCTAACATGTTTTACAAAGGTTTACTATTATTTTATGAAAACCAAAGTAGAATGCTTGGTATTGCTTTATTTGTATTATTGTTATTATACTAAAGAATGGAAATAAACAAGAAATTGACTTTTGTTAAACAAAAATGCAAATAATAAAAAGTTAAAAGAAAGCACATTTGGTTATATTCAGGTAATCTGAAAAGTAGTTTCCTTTTTATCGAACCTTTTCAGTGTTCTTTAAAATCCTTATGAAAAAAGGGAAGAGGAGGAGAAAGGAAACAAGGGGTTTTAATTTCATATTGAGAAGAGTAGCTTCTGGGAAAAAAGAGCACACAAGCCATAGATAACACAAGAAGAATTGGAATACCACTCCCTTCAGTGAAATTTTAGGACATCTACAAACAACTGCCTTCAAGTACATAAGGTACCCTTTCTATGATATGTGTGGTGAAGTACTTTTTAGATCAAGTAAATAATGTAGATTCTCATATTATAAATCAATTTGTCTATGAATTATATAGAACCTTGCATTGATATTAGTAAGACATAATGACACTAAATGAGGTTTGCACCTTTACTTCAACATAGGTAATAGGAAGGGTTAGACATAACCCTATTACCTTAGCATCATCTCCAAAGAAATAAACGAGCGTCTCTAAGGAGCACACTCTTTTAGGCTCAATCAGGAAAAGAAGACACAATATAATGTTTGTGCTATGTCACCTCTAAAAGCCATTGGGAATACCTGTATTTATTTATAGATTTGTTCATGGGTGCTTGTCGCAGTATATGTGCACACACAGTGCAAAATTACACTGTTTTGTAGCACCTATGTAGATAAATAAAATACAATCTATGGTTGAAGTAATGAAATCACAAGGTTTCTCGTATAAGTGGAACCTAGAGATATTTTAGGTATATGTATATTTCACCTTGGACTTTGAGATCATGTAAGGATCAATTGGCAAAGACATATTTGAATCAACTACACTGTAGAAACATTGTGAGCCACCTATAATGGAATTAACCTTAGAACACAAATTATAACACGTTTTTTATATCAATTATAACATTTGAATTGGTTAATATGTTGATTAAATTATAGGAAAATGAAACTCTACAAGTTTTAATACATTGAAATAATTATGGAAGTAATGAGATGATACGTAGATGATGCATAGGAGACTGTGTAGAATTATTTGCTAACTGAAAAACATTAAACAATTCTTTAAGAACACCTTAGATAAGGATACAAGATAAGTTCTAAGTTTTAAAGAACAAATGTTATATTTAGAAGCTATGGAGTATCAATTGTTGTTCCCTAGATTAAAGGTAAAATAGGTTTGACCGTAGGTAAAGAAATATCCTTTAAAGAAAATTCCTTGAAAAGTATTACATTACAAAAGAATTAAGAACAATCATTCTTAGATAGTGATTAGATATTTATATTGGATCCATGTTAAATGAATATTATTATATTGGATACAAGATATATGGTGAATGAATTATTATGGTTTTGAAATTAAAAGGTTCATGATATATGTATATGAATGTATGGAAAAGAATAGTGGGATTGCTCTTGTTTTAATAAATATATTCATTTATAGTTGAGGATATTTTTATGTAAATCTCGATGGATTTAGACTATTAAAGGGTATATCTTGCCTTAGAAAAGTTATTTTGTGAATTTAGAAAGTAGAATCCCACATTATAGAAAATTAAAGTGTTTTCATTATTGATCTTTTTAATGTGACAAACAAAGAAAAAAAGAAATAATTTTTTGAGTGTTATAAAAGCACAAGGATTGGGCTTGGAGCCCAGTATATAGAAAGGAACTTATGGGGGTTCCTTACCTCATATTTTGTAAAGGAATACTTAAGGGAGGATTCTAGAGAAAAAAATTGTAGAGTGATGAATGAAACAAATTTCAATACGAGGGAAGTATGGGATTCCCTCACTTTGTAAAATAGAGATTCACAATTACTTGTAATGATAACAAAACTTAGGAATTATGGAGACTCCTATGTAATAGGTCAAAAATATAGAAAAATAAGGGAACAATGGTTCCCTATTGTTGATTGGTTAGAGGATTGATAATGGAAATAAAGGATAAAAATTTTGAGGTTGGGTTTTCTCCCTGGATAGGGTTCCTAGGATATATGATGTGTCTAATGGTTATATTTTGTGGTACTTGATATGGAATTTGTTATTTATATTTATTTATTTAATGCTATTAGTATGAATGAAAAATAAATGGATTTGTTTATTCTGCTTTGATGAAATATTCATAATAAAGAATGTATTGATGTTGTAGAATATCTCTTTATTTATTGCAATAGAATATGATATAGGTAAGGATGGTTATTTCATATGGTATATAAGAATAATGATGTATAAATATCACCTTTGTGTTTGTGAGGGATCTTATTAGAGATATCTTAACAAAGACCATCAAATTTAAATATACTAAACCCTAGGGTAGGTACTGGAACTAAGGGAGATGTGATGGGATAATTCCTTAGGGTTACAACGGGAACTTTAGTAGAGGACCACTATAACTAAATCCTTGTGATGGATCTACAAAGTAAATAGAGGTACTCATGTGATGGAGATGACACCTCCATTAAACTAGTTAAAGAGTGACAAACACTAGCTTAATGGTGCACAATAGTTATACACTAAAAGAAGTGTGTATAGATATAAGAAGCTTACACCTAAAAACTAGTTGAATAATGATGGATACTAGAAGAGAATTTGGCATCCCTTTTCTCAATTGAATGATATAGGGTTAACCCTCACATCATGGTCAAAAATTCCTTCAAAAATATAGTAAGTAAATTTGGGGTGATCACACAAAGGTGTCCTTTAAGCAGTATGGACAGTGGGTAAGATAAACCCCAAAATTAACATGGGATAATGGCCACTCCTATCCACTCATGGGATGCTACAAAATCTAAAATATGAAAGTGGAAGAATAAGCTTCTAAGGAATTTATCCAGATTATCTAAACTTGCTTTGGACTGTTAAAACAAAAATTGAGGTAGATTTTAGGATTGTTACAGTTTTAAATTAATCTGTGGGCAACATCTATATTTCATATATTAAATAGCCATCCATAAGGGACAACATATCATACATTATAGTAGGATATACAAATAAAATCTATTGAAGGTAGAGGGAAGTGATATTTAGGAAGATATAGATTTATGTTTCTAAAATCACAACCCATCCAAATAACATTCTTACCTTTCTTTGTTTATAGAAATAATGTTAGATACCCACCTTGATTAATTTATAGGTATAATGAAGTTAGCATCTAATAATTTCTACATTTCTATTTTGCACTATTATTGGATGAGAAGACATAACCTCCTTTGTTTTTCCTTTATAGGATTTGTATCCTCATAAGTCATAATATTGTGGACAACGAGATCCTAATTCTTCCTAGACATGTTAGAATATTCATAGGCAAAGATATATTTGTGTTTTAAGTAATTTAGTAATGATGATGTGTTATTCTTGAGATATATTAGCTCTAGTTTTAACTTGGCATGGAAGCTTTAGGGAACTTATGTAAACATATATGGTTGGTCTAACATTCATGACATTTCCTTATTTAAAATGGTTTGGATTAAGAGGTAGGTTCCCAAGATCAAGGGCAACTTCAACCTAACAAACATAATCAAACCACTAGTGATGGATCAAACTCTTTCTTATGATATTGATGTGGGATACATTCTTATCTTGTATATAATAACTAAATAATAGATACATTTTTAGGAAAATTAGTTATGAAGAGATCATCGTCTAGTATTTGTAATTCAAATATAAATTTTTGTTGTTTGACTTTCAACTGAGAGAAGACTTGAGCATATATATGAAAAGTATAGAGAATAGAATGCAAGTACCAGGATATGAGTGTAACTATTTATAAACCTTCATTGAGTTGGCCATCACTATGTTGGATTTAAACTCAAGGGATAACATTGTTTCAATGAGGTGTCTAAATGGATAAGAGGGTGTAGGATCAATCAGATTCTCATACCTATTTTCTTAAGGCATATTTGAATAGAAAAATATCTCGACATGGAAGGGAGTAGGAAAAAATAGATGAAACAATCCACTCAGGTCTTAATTTAATAGAACTTAGTTTTAAAATGTCAAGCAAACCTAATTTAATAGATAAATTTAATATTACATAGTCTTATAAGTAGAATTAATAGGAGTTAACCTAGAAAATATAAGAAAAATTGGTTTGGTTGAGATCACCACTTTAATTTGTACTCAGGGTTTCTTAAGACAAGGCCCTAATTTTTTTGAATAGATAATGACTTATGAAAGGAAATATTGCCAAGAAATATAGATAACAAGATAATTAGAAATGGAAGGGACATAACAATCAACTAAATTATTTTCATAACTATTTTAAAAGTGATATACCTCCACTCGGGTTAAATGTTATGGTAGGTGGACAATTTTTGTTTTGTTATTAATTTTTAAAGGTTTTAGTTTATAAATAACAAAAATATATTTATTTTTATGCCTATTTATATTAGATTTATAAATACCATATTCATTATTTATAAGCATGTGATAAGAATATAAATTATTTCCATATCTATTAGAAACTTTACATGTATTAATATCTTCATAATGATCATCGTTATTCAAAATAGAAACTTATGTTGAAGCTACTTGAGTGTTAGAAGAATCAATCTTTATTTCAATATTATAATCCCAATTTATATTATTTTTGCTACCACTATAAATTTCCTCTCCCATGCTTCCATTGTCTAAACTCTCCTATGCCATCATTATCTACACAATAAGTTACTTCCTTTAATTATATAGCATCCTCATGATCTTAATGTAACATATCCAAGCATTGGTAAAACTAGACATGAAGTTCTTACTTTTTTGGTTTTAACAATGGTTGTGACTTATCAAATATTTTTTGAGAGAGAGGAGTGATAACATCCATGTTATGTTGATCATCCTCTAATTATTATTTGTCCTAGTTATTTTGTAAATAAAATTTGGAATGCCACTTATAAAAATTTATTCTAGAAGTTCATTGTTGTTCATATTCATAAATGGAATGCATTTCATACATGAAAAGAATAAAAAACTTTTATGGTTTAGAGGGGAAGGACCACAAGGATCTAAATATCCTTTTAAGATAAAAACTTTATACTCATATATAACTTTGACCAATTGACATGTAGAGAGGGTGAAAACTCTTATTTTGCTTGTCCAGGGTCTACCCAATAAAATATTATTGTTGGTATTGAAGTCAAATACCATAAATTCAACTCTAACTTCCTTATGTCCTCTAGAAATGGGAAACAAAATACAACCAATAAGGTATTATGGATAACCTATTGTAAGCATAACAAGAATTTATAGTAGATAATATGTGCTATAAAGGGATATCAAGATAATATATCAAGTACAATAACATAACACATGTACCACTTTCTTCATCAGCCAAATCCTATGAACATCAATAGCATTAAGAACTACTATAATTATCAATGGTGAATCGTTAGCCTTGAATGATTTATTTACAAAAATCATGATTTTAAGAGGGAAGTTTATAACTAGATTCGGGCTATTACATGCATCAATACAAATATTCTCCCTATGGGATTGAATATATATTACATTGAATAAGAACCTAGAATGAGGGGGAATTGTGTTGTGAATCCTAGGTCTTGGCATCTAAATTTCATTTAGTAGTTCTCTTAATATCTATATTTGATAAGGATATATCTCAAGTAATCTCAAATATGGGACCTTCAAAGGTATAGTATGCAAATCTTAGACAATGTCCCCCATTTTGGTTTTATTCATGATTTTTTTAAGTAGTGATTCCTTGGGATGACATGGGTTTGCACTTTTTTACTATTAGAACCAAGATCATTACTTTAAGTGATGATTATAGTTTATAAAATATTTTTTATTATTGATCATAGGAGTTTTGAATATATCCTGTAACCTTTTACAATGAGGAAAAAACAAAAGAAACAACCTCCCAAAAATAGGGAGATGATCCCCAAAGAAGACACCTAGAGACGATCTCCTCAAAACCATCTTTGGACAAGAACAAAGACAAAAAGCAGATTTCTCGACACACCAAGAAACACCCCCACACAAATTTAAATAGATATTCCCATTGAAGGAAAACCTCACAACCACAAATATAGGCTTCCTTGTACTTTGAAATTTGAAAAAGGTTTTCCCACCCAAGAGAAAACCAAACAGTCCCACACATTAAAATTTGAAAAAGGTTCTACCCAGGAGAATACTAATAGTCTCATATACTAAATTTTGAAAAAGTTTTTCCTAACCAGGAGAAAATAAAACAATCTAGAGTAGAGAGTAGACACTTCACAGGTCTACAAGCTAGAACATAGAAATATCAACACCAAGCAAATCAAAGTAAGCAAAACACAAGATCTAAAAGATAATCCATACTAGGTATTTGGAGGCCTAGAAATGAAACAACCCAAGAAATGATCCATAGGTTGCAAGGTCATCCTACAGATAAAGTGATGCATATCTAGATCCATAAGATCCTATAAAAAAAACAATACCCCCAAACCATGAAGTATGTCATACACGATGTTAGATTTTAGGAAGCCCTTCACTACAACAAATAATAAACACATGATCTCCCCTAAGATAAAAAAAAAAATGTAGGCAAGTTTGTCAAAATAAACACCAGTAAATTTGCAAGGACCCCAACTATAGGCTACAAGTAGTCATCCTACAGAGAAAGTGATGCATAACCAAATACAAAAACCCTTGACCAAGAAATGATATCCCCAAACTATGAATTATATCATACACGACGTTAGATTTTAGGAACCTCTCCATTATAGCAAACAATCAACACATGATCTCCCCCAAGATAAAAAAACTACAAACATGTCTATCAAAATAAACACCATCAGATCTGCAAGAAGCCCAACCCTGCTATGTAAAAAGAAGAAACCAATAGAACCCTTATGCCACATGAAAGGCATAAGATCCTCTCTCCAAGACTAGAAGAATGGAGAGAAGAAAACTGTTGGGAAACCCCTAAACCAAAATTAGCACTAAAAACTTGAACTAGAGTCAACCATGAGAGCCTCTCATATGTGGGCAATAAAAAAATTGTCTCCTCCCACATACCAAAAAGAAACACAGAGAAAGACCCTCTAGGAAATAATAGAATGGAAGAATAAAATCCCACCCCAAAATTAAGCAATGCTTGGAAAAGAACATAGAGCCACCCGTATGGATTAGAAATCGCATGGCCCCCTCCCAAGGCCAAAAGAAAAATTATAGGGGAGAGCACCATCGACCCACTTCCCAAACCAAAAAATAAATAAAGCCCCCCAAACAACCCATTCCAAAGAAAACCCAAGATCCGATCATGTAGCATTGTAAAGCAAGAACACCAATATAAAACCTTCTTGAAACGATCCAGGGAAACATAGAGAAGATCCTGGAATAGCACCCTAGGCACCAAACTAAGACTGAAAAGGCCTAACAAGCCTAGAAAAATAGGAGATCCACTAAAAAATATTTAGAAGGAACCATGGAGGGATCAGGAATTTGAAAAGATGACCTCCCACCCAAAGCAAGAGATCACCCGCTCCCCCTATCATGAACCAGATTATAAATTTTGTTATTATAAGAAACTTTTGTAGGATTGGTTGAATCCTTTTGGGAATTTTTTTACATAAGAGCATATTTTCACATTTTTGCTAGGTTTCCAACTAACCAAAGAAGGGTTTAGAATTTTATCATTAATTTCTAGATTTATCATTACTCTCATAGATTCTATATCCTTGTATATTTTTATTTTTCTTCTTTAGAAGATTACTTTTTCTTGTATTGAGATACACTTCTAGTGACAATAGTAATTTGTTATTCTAATATTTAGCTATTTTACATTTCTATAATGTTCACATAATGGTTAAAATTTTAGTTTGTCATAAACATATTCTTCATTTCAAATTGGTTGGGCAAAGACTTGATTTACTTAAGAAGCACATTGTGCATTACTAGTACTAAGTTTTTGGTTTGGGATACAAGTGCAACTTTAATTTTAATTACTTTTACCCCATCCCTAATTATACCCTTGATTTCATTGTATGGTATTGTACACATGACCCTAATTATTTTGCATATTTTTAGTAATTCCTTAATTAAACTATTAATATTGATTAGGTATGAGTTGTTTTTGGTTGGCGGTAGAAACTAATTTCTAATCATCACTAGGAAATGGGATATTATGCATACTAGCCTTTGATTTTGAGGATGGATTGACCTATTTTGGAAACCTTTAACCTTTTCATGAAAAAATTTGATGCTATCATTATTGACTCTATCAATATTGAAGTTTGGACCAAATGCTTGTCTAAAATATTTTTTTGTAACTCTAAGTATTGGCTTCATGTCCATAGGTACCATGGCAAAAATAATTTTTTTGAGATCATTCCACATAGGTGTTTTAAATTTATAGTTATAATGGTATTTGTTTGTCCTATAGGACAACTCAATTTTGATAATATCTTTATGAGATCATTGTGGTACAATATTCTTATTGTTTGATCCCTCTTTCATCTTAGTTACGATATTGATAAGGGTTTACAACAATATCTATCATAAGAAGATCTTGAACAACTACATTACAAATCCCATCACCAATAGAATTTTTATTAGCATTCTTGGGTTTTAGGTGTTTATTATTATTATTTGTCTCCTATTACTCAAGGAATTTATCCAATTTTATTATATTAACTAAGTAGAATAAACCATATTTTTTTTATTTTCGTAGACCTTAACCTTAAAATTCTATATTAACTTATTCACAAAATATCTAGTTGCTACCTCTTCAATGAAGATCGTGTCAGCATTGGATTTTAGTCTTTTGCATTGTTTATGAAATTTAAGTACTAGTTCATGTTGATATTACTTGGTATTTTTTTAAAACACACATTGTATAAATAATAGGTAAACCATCATCAAGATCTTGATTAAAATTTTAATAAAATAATCCAATGAGTCAATAATGTGTTTTGTCAAAGAAACAAACCAGTTAAGTGCATTACCTACCAAATCCCTAGTCATGCTTTATCATTATGTATCTAGTACCTATAATATACAGTAAATTTATCTATGAAGGTTTGATCTTTATTAGTGATATTATACAAAATCTTGGGAGCATTCTCTAACATGCCAATGGCTTCCACCTCATGGTCTAGAGACTAACTTTGGTAGTTTTCTAAAGTGGGGTATGAAGACATAGGTACTAATTATCTAGTTTTAGAGATGGTAGTGGAGGAGGAGCATTAGAATTTTGAATTTCTACAATTTAAACTACATGGTATTTGTTACTAATTATGATTTGAGCAAGCTTCTTCATCATATTTTACATAATATCTTGTAATTATTTAGTTGTCTTCCATTTATTAGCTTTCATATACTTCTTGTTATATCTCTAATATATGTTGATCGAATAGGTAACTATTTCCTGTATGATAGTCATATGCTCATCTAGACTTTTATCTTATAGATTAGGTGTAGGTTGGGACTATTAAGAATTATATCCTATGTTTGATCTTTTCATTCACATGATATTAACCTTAGTCAACACAACATATAGTTATCATAGCAAAATATTACACTCAACTCTAGTAGAGAATACTCCCATGGCACCCTAAGACCCTAGGTAGATTCAAAAGGCTTGTTGTAGTCCTTGGTTGGGTCCTTATAATCCTCCTCATCATAATCCTCTTCCTTATTTCTAGTATCTTCTATATACATATTTTATTCATGACAAAAAGGTGAATGAGGATGGAGAACATATTTGACTATAGAAATAGAATAATCCAACTCCTCCTTGGTTTCTTAAATTTATTGTGTCTTAGATTTGGTGATAATTTTGGGACCCAAACAAAAAGTATATGGTGCCATAAGGTCATGCAAAAAATACTTAGAAGTAATTGGGGTTTAGACAAAATACTAAGCCTCAAGAAGGCTAATAAAATAGAATCCCACCAAAATCCTCATAACTAAAATAAAATTTATTTTTCAAAAGAAACCATAAGAGAAAGAGAAAAACTATAGAAATACTATAACAACCTATGAAAAAAAGTAGAAACTAAAGTAGTACCTACAAAATATAATCTACTAAGATCTATTTGTTGAAAATTAGAAGTTGAAAACCTCAAAAGGAGGAATTCAAATTGAGTTCTACAAATTTTATGAGGAAACTTGATATAACTTTTACAATCAAAAGAACTAATACAAGAAAATTTTGAATATTTAAATTAGAAAAAAAAAAAAAAGCAACATAAAGATAAGCATAAATGCAAGAACTAAGATAATATTTTTCTAATAAAAAATTTTAAATGAATTTATGTTAAAGTTGCTTTCTACACTAAGACTATTAACAAAGTACTTGTAAATCAAATCCTAAAGCATAAAATATAAGTTGATGTCATAGGACATCAAGGATCAAAATGTAAATAATATTTGAATAGAAATAACTAAAATCAGCATATATTTCTTATGACATTGCCACACAGTAAGTAATGGCTACACTACAATAAAAACAAAGGATTCAAGATGAAGATTTTGTTGGAGAACTCTATCCTCCCTTGTTGAAGATATAAAACCAATGGTCAATGACTTTGATCATACCTATAAGGACACTAGAGATGGATTGAGAAAAAAAATTTCATCAATGGCAATAGAGTTAGAGGGTTATCAAAAAAATATGAATAATGTATGAATGAATATATTTTTTGATGATAAAATTATGAAATAACAAGAATATTTAATGGAAGAGAAGGAGAACTTGCTTTTTAAGATCAAGGACTAGATTACACCATTGTTAGGGCTATAAATTTATAATCATCAATAATAAGGATGTGCCATTTTAACCCTAGGAATAAAACACATTATGTTTTGGATAACACATCCATAATTCTAGAATTCAATCAGTGGTCATGATACACTCTTAAATAGGAGGCTATAAGACTATTGATCATATAGTGCATGCTTTGGTAGACACATATAAACACATCCATTAATCATACTCATGCCCATATTTTAGTATTTTAGAAAATTTAGAAAGCAAAAGAACAAAAACAATATGGCAAAAAGTGATAAACTAGAACTATAGAAGGGAACCAAAATATTTAGCCAACATGGTTCACCACTCTCCTTTCCAAGGACTAATAAAATTACTCCATCTCTATACCATGTTAGGAGGACATAGATCTCCATCACATGTAAGTCAATCGTTAGTGATATTTTTACAAATACATTATCATATGAGAAAATTTAATGAGAAAGTCTTTTAAATGTTCCAAAAATATATAGGTTATGTTGGAATAAAGTACAATGATCATATCCTTGAAGAATTTAAGTACTTAATATACCTTAGGAAAAAATACTTTTTGTCTAAGTATCCTAATAGATCCTTTAGTAATGTTAAAGACAAAAATTCTACCAGATATAAGGCTTATTGAAGATGAGATATAAGGATACAAAATCAAACTTATTCTATGGATTATTTGAAAGTAAATAAAGCATATATATAGAGGAATCATCAATGCAGAAATTAAATTATAAGTAAAATTTTCTATAGATTTAAAATAAATATTTAGATCAAATACATATAAAAGCAAATCTAGAATATAAAAGTATGAAGAGAACATTATCATGGCATCCTCTAAAATTAACATTGATAAATATGGAGTTTATTGGATCAACTATATAAATTCAAACTTAATAACTATAGAAAGAATTGGTGGAGTTCTATTTTTAAGAACCATATTGTGTGGAAAATTATTAATGTAACTAAAATGAAAGTTTTGGTCTCAATATTAGGTATATTGAGAGATAATTACTATTCTAAGGTATAAATATAAAAGGATTCATGTATTGTTATAGATGGAACATGGAATAAGCATTTGAAGTATTTTAAAAAATTAATGTTAAGAGGGGCTTTTAATAGATGATAATTTTAGATGCTAATGTTGAATCACTTTTTTATGATCAAAACCAAGTAGCTTATGATTTAATAAAATAATGAAAGCATATTTTTTTGTGTGTTTAAAGTAGGTAGTAAATTGGCATGCCATATTAGTATCATAAAAATGAAATGGTCAATGATGATGGCTGAAAAGTAATAGAAGGTCATATGAAGAATCATATGTACTAATATGGTACTTCCATAATCATCATTTTCCACCAAAGTATTATAAAAAGGAATCATATGGTATGACGTCTAATACATATTTTAAGTCATATTGAATATGGATGATTAGCTTCTCATCTATGTTAAATATTATTATATAATTATGGTAGAAGGAAAATATCCCTACTATATTATTAGTATGATTAAGAAATTATTTATATAGGAGTTAAGGCATGCTCATAGATGGTTTATACTCAATACACCATTATATTCATAATCATTTTATTTTTATGGTGATTGAGATACATTGAGAAGTATTGTATATTACATGGTAGATTCATGTTTAGGATAATCTAAGAATTGTGAAATATGGGTAATATATCAATGAGAGTGTAGAAAAAAATGGCATACTATATGTTCTAGTAATTTTAAATTATTTATATATAATTGTGATAACAATGTAGTAAAGATAATAAGTTCATGGTCATGGGAAGCTTTTTTTTTTTTTAAAGGGAAAAACCTCTTGTGGGGCTGCCTTGGTCTAAGAGACCACGAACAAGGGTTCTACACCGTTAAAGTCACCCGGGAGTCGCACTCGACCCTGTCCGCACCAACATTATCAATTGGATTTTGGATACCCAATTCAAATTTTTGGTAGGGTGGAGATTTGAACCTAGGACCTCCCTTGGAGGATTGCCCTCTCCTCTCAAACTCACCTACAACACCTAGGTAAAGATTTTTAAAGATACATTTGAATGATATATTAGATTAATCATAATTTATGTTGTAAATAAAGGACATGCAAAGAAAATTTGGGTGTCAAATATTTGAATGATGCATTTACTACTTAGTGCTTCATGTATGATGGATGTTGATGATGATTTAATTTATGTTGCATTATGCACATAATAATGAAACTTGACCATTTTTAATAGTGGTGAGGTAGATTATGGATACTTAACAAGAGTGATGACACTTGAGTAATCATCAAATTCTAATAGATATATACTCTTTTTGTATCATAGTATTTATTTTTTATTTAAAATAATATTTCTTGTATTAGTTGCCATTGGTAGAGAGAATTTAGGGATGATGAAAATACATCTCAACACTCTTTTTTGGGAAATGCATTAGTTGATTATTTTTTTAAATAATATATTTGTGGCTTCTATTTGTTCTACTACCATAAAAATATCAAAATTTCATCTTTGTTGTTAGTTCTAGTAAACTATATCTTGCTTTATTTTTGTTCAAAGATGATCTTTCTATTAAACTACTTTGTTTCAAAGTCAAATCCTTAATATAATTTTCTTTAAGGGATAAATGCTCACTCAATCATTTTCTTTCTAAGATTTAAATAAATTTTGTTAACATAGTGATAAACACTACAATTAGATAAACTATATGCTACTCTATTATGTTGTATACAAATATAGATATTGTCTCAAATAATAGTTTATAAACATAAAAAATTATGCTATTTTAAATCTAATTCAAACATTCATTTTCTTAATAGCATTAATAATACTTTTTAAATTTTCCTAAATTAAAATATATTTACATCCTTTGTTAAGAATAATTCTCATTTCTTATAAGAATCAATCTAGTTTCTATATAATTGTCATATTAAGTTCTATATGATTTTAAGTAAGTGACAAGAATTTAGTCTTCACCATTTTAAAAAACACTTCATACATTAGTTTTTTTTTTATATTTTATTTGAAAGCACAATAAAAATTAATTTTGATGAACCCAATTTTTGGATATTTCGATTTTACCTTAGATTAATATAATTTATTTCTTGAAAAGTAGGTTGTTCTTTGTTAACACTTACCAACTTAGACAAAATAAAACTGCAAGAACTTTTGGTTGTAGAGTTGGCAACTTCCCCACTGTATATTTGGGAATGCCCATTTTTTAAGTAGAATGAAAGAAGACTATTGGAATTATATAGTCTTTAGTGCTTGAGAGATTCAATAAAAAGCTTACCGGATGGAAAGGCTCTTTCCTTACTCAAGTGGGAAAATTATAGCTATTGAGGGCAACCCTCCAAAACCTACCCATTTTTATGATGTCTTTATTTAAAATCCCAACATTGATGTCTGAGAAATTGGAGTGAATGCATAGGAAATTTCTTTGGACTAGTGTAGAAGAGAACCAAAGAATTAGGTTGGTGGCATGGGAGAAAGTTTGTAGAACTAAGCAAGAAGGCGGTCTGGGCATCAAAAAAGTGAAACAGATGAGCAGGGCTTTAATGACCAAAGTGGGGTGGTGATAAATTATTGGACATGATCAATTTTGGGCTAAAATCCTTTTTGTAAAATATCTCAAGAATAGTTTCCCATTTTCTTATAGCTTAAATCCACCTTGAGGATCATCTTTGTGGAATGATTTGATCAAAACAAATCTCTTATGAAACGGTTTAAGATGGCAGGTGGGAAGAGGTGATAAGATACACTTTTGAGAGGATGCATGGGTCATAAAGAGGCCTTTAATTTTTAATTATTACTAGAAGTGCATTTGGCCTTAAAAGCAAAAATATGGAAACATGGTTTAGTAGTACATCAAAGAAGAAGATAATTAAAGTGTGGCACATGATATAGTTGGAAGAAGTTGATGCAATTATGCAAAGTAGATTTAATTTTCTAAATATTAGTTTATAGCATTACTATCAATAGCTCAATATAGGATAAAATAGGTTATTTTGGGGTCTTAATCCTAAAGGAATATTTATTGTTAACTCTGCTTTTGCCTTGAAAAGGATAAGAAGAATTAGAATTTTCCCTCACATAGAGTTTGGATTAAAGACCTCCTATCGAAGGTGTCTTTCTTTCTTTGGTTGGCACTGCAAAATCAAATATTTATGATCGATAATATTAGAATATGGATAATCATTCCTAATAGGTGTTATTTATATTGTGAGGATGAGGAGACAATTGATTATCTTTTTTTTCCATTGCCCCATTTCTTTGGAGGTTTGGCATGCACTTCTTTAGTCACTTAAAATTCAATGGGCGACATCAAATTATTTGGAGGTCTTATGGGAAAGTTGGGTTAACCATTATCATAGCCCTCGATTGAAGAAAATTTGGATCTTTATCTTACCTCATTTCACTTGGTAGATATGGAGGGAGAGGAATAAATAAGTGTTCTAGAATAAGGCTAATAGTGTAGAGGTCATTATCAAGAATATAAAATATATCATTGATGAAAATGTGGTTATTAATATGGACAACCAAATCTATAAAAATAAACTAGAGGAAGAAATAGCAATGAACTAGGGACTGCTAAGAGCTACAAGAAATCAAATTAGTTGGCCAAAGAGAAATGTGATATGGACTCTTACCCCTAGAGTGAGTAAAAATAAATTTTTATGGAGCTTCTAAAGGTAATATAGGGAAGGCTAGAGGGGAGGGGTTCTAAGATCTAGCTCAAGATTAGTGATATCTTGTTATACGATGAACTTTGGCCATACATAAAACCATGTAGTAGAGGTGAGATCCATGATTACAAGAGTAAGGCTTGTAAAAAATATGAATGTTAAGAAGCTTATAGTGGAAGGGGATTCTATGAATATCATTAATAGTTTGAATGCCAATCAAACCATTAGCTAGAGCATTGAAAGTATTATTTAGGATGCAATGAATATACTATTAGGCATGAAGTCATTTGTGATCCAACACATCTATACGGAAGGTAATGTTGCATCTGATGTTATGGTAAACATGGGAGTTCAGATGGATGGATCTAAGGTATGGAATGATGTTTTCCTAGAGGATTTGATGATTATAACTCTAAAAGAGGAAAAAACTTTTGATGTTGCTGAGTTAGAAGTTTCAAAGCCTTAGGGAAATTGATCACTACAAAAGATCTATTAACATGGGCTCATTTTTCATGGAAACTAAATTGAGATTCAGGAGTTGATTAAAAAATATTGTATATTGAATGAATACTAGATGGAATCTTTCAAAGTTCCCAGGAAAGGTAGAATTGGATATCTAATCTAAAGTTAATAGAGAACTAATTAAATCTCTCGAAGATTCTAAAGAAACTAGATGGATTGAATTTAAGAAATTTTGAATCCCCATGGGATAGAGTTAAACCAAAATTATTGTATCTAAGTATGCATCGTGCTCCTTTTTAGTCCAAATTTTGTAATCTATAAGTGTTGGAAGTAATTTTTCTCTTCGATAAATGTAAATGGTTTGGGGTCCTTTCAAAACCCCTTCATTTACCATAATAATAAAAAAATATTAATATAATCCTTTATGTTAAGTCCAATCTCATTGACGACTCTTACATGTATACTCAACTCCTACAACAAATAATCTAGAACCTCTTTTTCCATATACTTTTGATGATAATCACTATGCTTATAAAAATTCTAAAAGAGAAGAAATAATACAATTCAAAACTTGGGAATAATTTTGATAGCTAATTTTTAAATATTTTTTTATTCCTTTTAAGCATAAATTCCAAAAAATAATGACAGTACCAATCCTCCACATAATGCATAATGTTTTATCTTTGAATTAATTAGTACAATATTTTGTTAACCCTTTAAATGTTGATGGAACTACCCAACATACTCTCAATTTTTCTAGAAAGTGGTCCCAAGTGATGTATGCTAAGAAATAATGAATAAGTGAATGACTTGATGTTTATATATCATTATTTCATAGGTCTTAACTAAAAAATTTTGAATTCTCTTCTTTGCAAACTCTCACCTATAATATTTTTTGGGATTGCTAATTATACAAACGTTAAGGCATTAGGAAGGACCTCAAGTGACCAAACACTCTTTCAAGAAAATTTTTATTGCTCTAAAGTCTTATATCCCAACTTGAATGATTATCGAACGACCTTCTATATATTCCAAACCAACTTATCCTTCAACATAAAAATTAGAAAAATAGAACTCTTGAATTTTTTTATATCTAATCCAATATTTGTTTTAGGTCCTCTCCTTCAACTATTTGTTTTAGTTTGATGTCTTGTTTTGTAGATGTCTCAAATATGAGATTGAATTTTAATTTATAAGTGATATCTTGTACAATGTTTGGGGAGCCTTTCAAAACCTCTTCTTCTACCATAAAAATAAAAAAATTATTTGTTTTAGGTCCTCTCCTTCAACCAAGTTACTATTTAAAATCTACAATCTTATAATGCTTGCTCACATTAATATAATTTTTCAACTTTGTAATCCCATGTTAATATTTTCCATCTTGGATCAAAAGTAATACAATAATCCTTCAATGAAAAGAATATAGAATACTTTTTATTGATAAGCCACCTAATAATTATTTGATCAATTGTAAACTCACTAATATGAAGTTTTTACATTGTTGACCCTCTAGTAAAGAAATATTTCTTGAACAATTCCATATCATTCTCATTGTAGAATTATAGTCATACATTTATAATGTTGAAATTTGTTTTACTTATCATTTATCTTATATGTTTTATCGTATTTTTAAAATTAGTTTTCTTATTATTTCTATAGGAACTTTTGACAAATATTGACAATTCATAAATGAATATTAATATGAGATAATAGATTTTGTTGAAATTATAAACTTGAGGGAAAAGGAAAATCATTCTCTACTTGTAGTCATTTTATCAAATATTTCTTAAAGTAAAAAAAATTGACAATCTAAGACTATTTATGTTTATATTGTAAAAAATAATCAATGAGTATTGAGTTGCATACCTTGTCTTGTAAGTTTTTAATCTCCTCAAGCAATAATTCATTCTACACATTTTATAGTTATAAATCTATATGAGTATAAAGAAGTCATTTACAACTTCCACACATGTATGAGTATAACAATAAATGATTTATTATACTCCATCACTAAATATATAAATTTATTTACCTTTTTCGATCGTACTTGATTTATTCTTGATTGAAGATGGTTCTCAAGGTTGTCTAATTCTTGTATAGGCATTGAACCAAGTCCTTCACCCATTAAGAATCTGCAAGTCATATAGATCAATTATCTAGTTTATAGTAAATTCACGTATTTATGAGTAGATTATGAATACATCAAATTGTAAATTTGTTTACTTAGATACATATTTTCATGTTAATTATAAAAAATTATCTAGGCATATATGAGTACTTCATAGTTTCAACTACACATGTTAATAACTTGAATTTAGAATATCTATATATTTTTTTATTCTTCTATGATAAATATGTATTTTTGTTGTAGATAAAGTTATTTATAATATACTAAGTTATATGATACACTAGCTAGAAATTATATATATATGACAATTATTTAAATATTTGAATTTATCCACATGTATGAGAATGTTTAGTTTCTAATCATATTTATTTGTGTGTGACCATATTGATAGTGACATTAATCCCAATTATGCTCATCTCACTTAGTCAATTGAGTAAGTCTTATGTAATGAAATGAGATGTATGTTTGTGTATATACATGAACATGAACCATTCAAAACCATTTATGTGTAATGATAATGATTAAATAACTTGTAGTTGTATCTATAGTTGTGGCTATATACATTGGGTTTATTGTCTAGATAATAACTTATCATATGGGTATACAATGAGTCATATTAAAGAAGAATAATGACAATAAATTACTATATACCTAATAATAGAAGGGTTGGTTATATTTTTATATGGATATTGGGTGTAGGGGAGTATATAAATAAAATATTATTATTTTTTGTTTGGTGGAAGAAGGGGTTTTGAAAGGAACCCCAAACCTTTTACAAAATGTATCCACACAACTTTGATAGATTAAGGGAGGCCCATAGGCCACCAAAATAGAAACCAAGATCTAGAGATCCAACAGGATCAAACCCAAACAAAGCTACCAAAATAGTTCCATACATACTCCTAAAATTTTGAGATAGCCTAAGGCAGCTCAATCCCATGTAGGGAAGAGCAAACGCCCTGACCAAGGTAACTAGACTAACAAAACAAAAAATATACGATAAAAAATATTCCCAACAAACCACCCAAAATCAAAACCTAGTCCTTAGTTTCGTTAGATCCAGCTTCCTTGCCCGACTCTTCATCCTTCGGTTCCCACTCTTCCCACCCCATCAGGGCTAGGATCTCCTCTTGTTTGAATTAAAAAATATGGTTCCTAAAATTTAAAAAGTACCACAAAATCCCCCTTGAATAGAGCCAAACTCTGGCCACCAAATAAGCAACAAGTAAATTACCTTCTTTTGACATCATTAGCTAGTTGGATTAATCCTTCTAGAAACTCCCTGTTATAAACTATGATGTCATTTTGAGAGGTACCCAGGATAGCCAAAAAATTAGCTAAATTGTTACCCTCCCTAAACACATGTTGGTACTGGAAAATTTCAAATGTTTGGGCCAATTTATGCACTTCCTCCAATAGGTTTGAGATTTTCCAAGTTGGAGTCTACATCCCTCTAACCATATTAATGATATTGAGTGAGTCACCTTCGATTATGACTTTTCTAAAGCCCAAATATTTTAATTGCAAGACTCCTTGAAAGAGAGCTCTCTGCATCCCTCTAACAATATTAATAATATTGAGTGAGTCACATTTGATTATGATTTTTCTAAAGCCCAAATATTTTAATTGCAAGACTTCTTGAAAGAGAGCTCTAGCCTCAACTGCATGGCTAGTTTGGGTTCTGATATTTTTAGAAAACACCAATAAAATTTACCCCTCTACATCCTTGATAACACCACCTACTCCATCTTGGCATAGATTACCCTTAGATGCACCATCAAAGTTTTATTTTATCCACCCAAGAGGGGGTGGTTCCCAAACAATATCTACTCTTACTGGGTGATGGATTCTCAGTACTGAAGCAAGAGAAGATTTAAAACCAAATAAAGGAAATAAAAAGGAATACTTTGTAAAGTAGTTTTAATGAGAAGGGTCTTACCTGCTTGGCTTAAGAGCACCCCTTTCCACCCTGCTAGCTTCCTCTGGACTTTATCCACCATTTATTCCCACAAAGAATATTTGACTCCATATTTGAAGATCAACATTCCTAGGTAAAAATATGGAAGGGAATCAATCACACACCCCAAGATTTCAATGATTTTTCTCTGCCTTCTAACTAGTGTGTTGAAAAAATAAATCTTACTTTTTCTAAAGCTAATATTCTACCCAATGGCTTGCTCATAGTAAAAAAGAATGGCTTTAATCACTTGAGCTTAAAAAATCAAAGCTAGGAAAGATAACAATGTATCATCCAAAAAACTAAAAGTGTAAAATTTAATCAGAACTACTTGCAGGGTTGATACCTACTATAGAAGGTTCAACTTTGATAGCTCTTCCTAAGGATTCTACCAACATGATGAATAAATAAGGAGATAAGGGATCCCATTTCCAGAGACCCCTACAACTACCAAAATAACCTGTTAGGGATCCATTAACAATGATAGAAAACTTCACTAATGAAATGTAGGCTTTAATAAAACTCAACCATTCCTGATTAAATCCAAATTTCTCCATAAATTTTAACAAAAATTCCTAGGAAACTTGATCATAGGCCTTATCCATGTCAAGTTTCATAAGGGTACCTGGTCTGCCACTCTTATCCAAAGAGTGTATCAGTTCATGAATTTCAATGATGCCATCAAGAATTTGTCTTCCGACCACAAACCCACTTTGGGGTAAATCAATAATACCTGGAAGGTGGACTTTCAATCTATTTGTTAAAAGTAGCATGTTGCAAAGGCTGATGGGCCTAAAATCCTTGAATTCCTTAGCACCTTTCATCTTAGGAATAAGTACAAGGAAAGTAGAGTTGATGTCAGGTGGAATAAAATTTGACGCTTGGATTTTCTTCATGGCATTACAAATATCTTCTCCCAAAATGTGCCATAATATTTGGAAAAAATTGGTGGGAATCCATCTAGACCTAGAGCTTTGAGGCCCCCATCGATAATATTGCCTCCATAATTTCCTCATCATTGAACATGGGACACAAGGCAAAGTTTATTTCTACTAAAATTGAAGCAGGTATATTTTGAAGAAGTCTCTCTTCTACAAGTGGGTCCTTGTCTTCAATAACACATAAGATATCTCTGAAATACCTGACTGCTTCATTCCTAATGTCCTAAATATCTATGAATACCATATCATTAGCACAATGAATTTCTCTAATCTTCTTATTGCTTCTATAAGTCAAGGTAGAGGTATGAATTTTTTTGTGTTTCTATCTCCTTCTTGGAGCCAGAGAGATTTAGATTTTGTCGCCATAACATTTCCTCCTCAATCAACGAGTTATGATATTTTGATAACAGTTCTTTTTATCTAATTTGGTCCCTTTCCTCTACTTCTCTTGATGCTACATCAGCTTTGAACTCCTTTAATTTCTCGGATATCTCTTTTTTCCTTCAGAATATGTCTCCAAAGATAAATTTATTCCAAGTTTTAAGATTAGCCTTGACAAATCTTAACTTAGATGCCACTTGGGAAATAAAAGGATCAAATAAATTTTGTGGCCACCAGGATTTAATTTTGGCCTCCATATTTGAATGTTGTAGCCACATCGTCTCAAATCTAAACAACCTAGGGAAAAAAATTTATTTTTAACTTTTTCCAAGACTAATGGGTTGTGATCAAACTTGATTTTAGGTAAGGAGCAAAGGAGAGCATCACCAAAAAAGGGGAGTATTTCCTTTGAAACTAGAACTCTATCTAGTTTTATTTGAATGTTCTAGCTTCCCACCTGCCTATTAGTCTAGGTAAATTTAGATCCTTTCAACTCTATGTCCATCAGCTCCTGGTTGTTCACGAAAGAAGCAAACTCTTCCATGCTTCTGGAATGTACATTAGAGCCCCCTTTCTTATCAGAGGGATAGAGTGGGGTATTAAAATCCCTTGCAAGAACCCAGGCCTCATCCTTGAACAAGCCCCTCATGGTGCTCAGTGTATCCCAAAGAATCACCCTATTTGGACTAGTGTTAGGAGCATAAATGTTAGAGGAGATCCACTTAAATCTTGAATTTTTGTAGCAAAAAATAATATTTATCACCCTTTCAGATATAAGAAGTACAAAACCATCCAATTTTGTGGGATCCCAAAGGCATAGAAGGCCTCCCAAATATCCAATAGCAAAATTTATTGTGAACTTAGCTTCCTTCCAGATGATGTTCTTGGTAATTTCCACATTGGTCCTATCCATTTTGGTTTCCTGGATAAATATAATGTCTAAAAAAACTTATATTCTAATAGATGCCAAAATCCTCTTCTTTGTAGGTCCATTTAGGCTTCTTATATTCCAAGAGAGCATCTTCATTTGTATGGTTTGGGATATTTTCCCCTATTCGATGATTGGGGGGTCCATAAAATGATTCCAGCTTGAGCTATTTATTTTTATTCTCCTTCTATTTCTCAAATTTAAGTTAAGTTTGATTTCCATCAACGATATTTTATTTTGATTCTTTGAAAATTACCATCTTGTTTGAGGGTTTACCATGCTTTCGACTACTTCCCACATCCCTTTTATTTTTTTTAACTTCTGGTATTTGGCTTGGACTTTGAAATTTCTAAATATCTTGCTCCCGTACAAAGATATTTTTTAAATTCAAGCAGAGTTGGAGACTCTGATTCCTAGATCACAAGTTCAGTAGCCTTCTGGGGAGAACTAAGTTCCTCCAAAACCATATCTTGAGAAGCCAAAAATTGGTAGAAATTGTGAATAAGTTTTGATGGAATACAAGTCTCGATTTCTAGGGCTATCAACTTGACAGGGCTACCCTTTGGGGCTCGAACCACTATCTCACCAGACTTAGACACATTAATTGGGATGATTTGATCCACAATCTTATCTCCCATTTCTAGCTCATTCAAGCTTGACTCAAATTGTCCTATTATAGAAGAAACCATTTGTTCCTGTGTCTTTTCAACTAGCTTTTTTAGCCCATTTTTCTATGGAGCTCCACTACCAGAAGTTTTACGAGGGCAAGACCCTATCGTATGTCCAAATATTTGGTATGAAGAACACCTAATGGGTCAATTCTCATAGACTATCTACTACATCCAGGTACCCTGCTTGGAGATAAGTTCAATGTGGCCTAGTAGCTCAGCCTTCGGGTCTGCCATTACATACATCCTAGCAAATATCATCCTAGACTTGGATTTGGTGGCTGAGTCAATAAAAACCAATTTCTCAATGGCTTTGGCTATACCCCTTAGAATATATTTGTGTCATAAATGAAATGAAAAATTAGTTAGGTGAACCCAAATGGGTGTTAGATTAATATTTTGATTCTTGGGGTTGAAGTTTGAACCCCATTTTTGTAAAACCCTCATTTACCAAAAAACCATGGGCCTCCCCCAAGAATCCATTTTGAGTCCTCCTTGTAGCTCAACTTGATAAGGAAGAAAGCATTGGATAGAGCCACAATATCAAGGGAACCCAAGGGTTTCCATTTAAATAGATCCCATCGTTGAAGTGAATCGAGGTCTGGTTGGGTTCCCTAAAACTTCCCAACCAGGTTCCACGAGCCTTCAACCATGATAGCATCCACCAACTCATTTGGAATGACAAGTTTATTGTTGATCGAAGAAAGGTAAAAAATAGGTTTTGAGGCCCGAGAAAATAAACTCCTAGCGGTAATTACAACAAAATAAGACTCACCTGGGTCAATTGAATGGTCTCTTCTTTGGGACTCCTTCATGGGTTCACCATAGGACACTGCCAGATACACTAAATTTGTAGCTCCAAAAATCCCATGGGAGGACCCCCCAAGGACCAGATCACCACCCACTTGCAAATCACCCCCATAATTGCCATCGAAATTATCATCTTCATTGCCAACCTTCCCAAGCACCCCATATGCTTGTGATCTAACACTAAGACCACAACTGATACTGCCACCTTAATTATTACCATTGCAAATCAAATTTTGTAGACCACCTTCAACCTTGCTCTCAGACACACAGTCACCTTGTACACTCACCTTCCTACTCGCACTCATATTCAAAACCCTCAAGTTTTATATGTTCAAAAAAGTATATTGAAAGAGTTTATAATTTTTATGTTCACTATGAAATCTTGCAAAAACCCTAGTCTTCAACTTGTAAATAAAAATCCTAGTATTCAACCTATAACTTCCTCCTGCAAAAACCTTAGTCTTCAACCCATAAATGAAATCCTGCAAAAACCCTAGTCTTCAACCCAAAAATGAAATCCTGCAAAACCCCTATTCTTTAGCCTACAACTTCCTCCTATTGTTCACTATAAAACCTTGCAAAACCCTAGTCTTTAGCCTGTAAATGTTGTTCACTCTAAAATCCTACAAAAACCCTAGTCTTCAACCCGTAAATGAAATCCTAGTCTTCAACTTGTAATTTCTCTTACAAAAACCTTCCATTTCATCTTGAGAATTTTAATCTACAACTTCCTCTTGTTGTTCACTATAAAACCCTTATCCAATAATTTAAACTACAACTTCCTCCTTGCAAAATCCTAGTCTTCAACCTGTAAATGTTGTTCACTCTGAAATCCTACAAAAACCCTAGTCTTCAACCCATAAATGAAATCCTGCAAAAACCATAGTCTTCAACCTGTAACTTCCTCCTGCAAAAACCTTCCATTTCATCCTGTAAATATCTTTTGAAGACTATTAAATAACTATTCAGATATAAAGAAAATATTATATTCAAATGACATGAACTCTATTTTTCCCCCTTTCTCATCTTGTTATAAGGGATTGAAAATGGCCAATGTCATGACTATATTACCACAACATTCAACTAACCACCGTGGTTTTATAATAACAATTTATTAATTATGTATATAACACTTGATAATATTTATTCTTGGGCATTGATAATAAAAGTATATTATTTCAAAGACTAGACACCATACAATTTAATATAAATGTAAGGTTCAACCATGGGATTAGGCACTTGGTTTCGCATGTGAAACTTGTTGCTTCTCACTAGTTATACCAAACTCCTTAAGCAAAGTCACAAGTAATATTAAAAAGTATATGTAATTATTATGTATTTGAAATATATATTAAGCTTACCATTAGCATAGTTCTAATAATATACTTTTCTCATATTACTATATTGATATGTGTCATTTAAATGAATATTTTACAACTTTTAGTAATTTAGGCATTGAAAGAAACATGCATGTATTATTCCATGGACATTCTTTATTGAAAATGGATATCAACACTTTATAATAAAAATAATGATATTTTGATTAGTTATATTAATTTGTATGGGATGTAGAATGTACAATGAAGCAAAAAGATGTAAATATTATTTGATATACCATGAGTATAGGTGTTATACAATAGGTTTACAAAGAGAAAAAAATTTCGTTTGTTATATAATTGGATTAGATAAAGAAAATGCTAATATGGTATCTATGTGTTATAATATCAATTGTACCATATTCTTATTCTCAAATAATACAAGTGTAAATAAAAAAATTATGGGGATTTTAAAATGTTGATA
The DNA here is from genome assembly GCA_028583015.1 of Wollemia nobilis. Lineage (NCBI taxonomy): Eukaryota > Viridiplantae > Streptophyta > Pinopsida > Araucariales > Araucariaceae > Wollemia > Wollemia nobilis. The sequence goes on along the minus strand of JAQPPZ010016946.1, from coordinate 17,042,217 downwards.
TATTGGTGTGTAAAATTATGATTAGTTTTGTTATTAATTAAGATAGTTGAGTAGAGAGGGTCTGCAAGGGCCTCAGTCTCACAATGGTAGAAAGGGTCTGCATGGACCTGAGTCTTAGGAGGTCTTCCGCTCCTTTCTATTGGGTTTTGTCGTATGAGATCTTGTTGTTGGTCTCCTGTGCTTGTTAGTTAGGTGTTACTCTATGGAATCCTTTGGTCTTGCCTCTTCTTTGATTCAAATCAGAGGGAGACCTGGTTCCTTCAATGTCTATGGAGTTATACTTGTGTTGTCTAATCACTTTGACTAGTGGGTGTATGGTCTTTTACCTGATGGTTGTTGGGGATAATTGTTGGATGTGGGTTCCATTTTGGGGGTTCTTTCCTTGTGATTATTTTATGGTCCTTCATCTTCCTTGATAAAAATTTATGGGGATACCTTAGGCTAAATGATCGTGGAGGAAGAAATTTTTTGATGGCCCCCCATCTGGTGGAGTTTCCTAGTTTTGTTCGATTGCAGGGGGTGAACTAGCTATTAGATCCAACTTATTTGGTTGTGTCAAATCCCAAGGTTCTAAAGCCCTAATTTTTTGATGGGATCTTCCTTTTTTTCTTTTAGGTGGTGTTTTGGGTTTGTTTATCCAGATTTTTCTCTTCATTCGGCCCCAAGGTGGTTTGGGCTCCAATGGGATATGTGGGTTTTGGTTGTTTCCTCTTGGGTTGGAAGATGTTTATGTCACTAGAGTCCTCAGTTGTAGATCTTCTTTTATCGACGGTTTTGTTATTGTTGTTCACCCCTTGACAAGGTTCCAAATGTTGGTTGGGTTGCATGTTAGAGGAAGGTGGGGTTCCTTGGCTGGATTTTCCCATTGGGCGGGTGTTCTTTTGGGCTAGTTTATCCAAAATATTTTCTTTATACAACCCCAAGGTGGTTTGGGCTCTAGTGGGATCTATGGGTTTCATAAGCTTGCTCTTGGGTTGGAATATGTTTTTGCCACCAATATCCTTAATTGTAGATCTAATTTTACCAACTATTTTGTTATTATTGTTCACCCCTTGATAAGATCCCAAATGTTGGTTGAATCACGTGTCAGAGGAAGGTGGGGTTTTTTGTTCTGTTTATTGGGTGAGCTCTGAGGGCTTTGAAGCAAGTGGAAATTTTATTTTAAATCTTTCTGCTTTTCATTTTATTTAAAGCAAAAATTTGTGTTTAATTCCTCTTGTCAGTATATGTCAGCGCCATACCTCTGATTTTTAGTTGTTTCTCCTTGCACCATAATTGCAGCTCGTTAATGGTTGGCTGTGGTTTGCTGGTTCGTTAGACTCTCGTTGGGCGAGATTTTTTCATTTTTTTTTTTTTATTATAAATATTGGTGTTTTTTGCCCAGTCTATGTTGAGTGCCTCAAAATTCTTGATGTTTTTATCCTTTGGTGCTCTTTTCCAAGTTTGTTTTTTAAATGTAGATAAGGGAGGATTTTTGGTTCCACTTGTTGGTTGATCCTCTTCTCGAAAGTTGGATTCAATCCAATTGATATTATTCCTTTGAACTCATTGAATACTCTTTGGATTTATAATTTTTTGGGGTCCCTTACAAAACCCTTTGTAAAGGTTCGATGACCCTTTCAAAACCCCTTCTACCATCTAATCAAAAAAGAAATTTAGATAGTTGAATAAATAGAATCTTGGTGGAAATATGACTCTAAAGGTAGAACTAACTTGCATCATTGTTAATGAACATTTCTTCAACTATATGAATTAGAAGCTTAAGCTTGTTAATACTAAATAAAGCAATAAGTCTAGTATTTTCCTTATGAAGAAGTTTATATTCACACTTAATAGTTTGTCATTTAAATTCCAATGTCTTATTTTTTCATAAGTTTAATTTTGGTATTGAAATTAAAATTTGATGATATATTCTCTTAGAAATTTAGTTGTACGTAAAGGCTATTATAAATATCTAAACCTAGAAAAAATTAAACTATTTAACAAAAAAGATGGGCAAGTGGTTGAAGAAACATATGATAGAATTAAAAATAATTGAAATCATCTCAGAATGTATTTGAGGAGTTTGAAATATTTTTGCAAAGCATTATGTATAGGATTATGAATAAGAATTAGAGGATAGGCATTAAAAATTTCTTTAAAGAACCACATCTTAATTTTATTACATGGATGCATGCATGTTAAAAAAAAATTAATTTACATGCTATTTTGATAATTATAGTATATGGCAATTAAAGCTTATTGATCTAAGATGAACAAACTTAAAATATGTAATGGATAAAGCTAGATTCATTTTATATATATATATATATATATATATATTTTGCACAAATATATTAATATATATAAACATGTTAACCACCTTAAGAGAAATAGTTAACAAAAAAAAGAATGGACAAGTGGTTGAAGAAACATATGATATAATAAAAAATAATTGAAATAATCTCAAAAAGTATTTGAGGAATTTGAAATAATTTTTGCAAAAACATTATGTATAGGATTGTGACTGACAATAGATGATATGCATTAAAAATTTCTAACTCCATCTTAATTTTATTACATTGTTGCATGTATGTTAAAAGAATTTATTATACATGTGATTTTAATAGTTGCAATATATGACAATCAAAGCTTATTGATCTAAACTGAACAAACTTAAGAAATCTAGTGAATAAAGTTAGATTCATTTTTTTATATAAATCAATATATTAAATATTCTATGTGTACACAAATATATTAATATATAAACATGTTAACCAACTTAAAAGAAATAAAATGAATGCAATATAATTATAATATTTAATATATATAAACATTTTAGCCAATTCAAAAGAAATAAAATGAATGTAATATAATTATAATATTTATTTTTATTTTTATTTTTATTTTTGGATTTGGTTAATATGAGAAACCCCTACGACCCACCATGACCTCTCATAAGGAAAAACATAGAGAATTGAATACACAGCCCCACACACCCAACAATTTGAACTTTAGACAAAAAAAAAGAGCGCTAAAATCTAGAAAAATAGTTTTGATATATTAATTTCCTATCTAAAATTATAGAAAGAATTAAGATGATTTATTCCCTTAAAAAGTAATAAAGATAAAATGTATAATTTTTTAATCCAAGAAAATATTGCATGGAGTAAAACAAGGTCCCTCATCAAATTTGGTCCTCTTTTCCATTACTATTTTAAAAATATTTTTTATTTATTTTTTTAATATAAATTTGAATATGAAAACCTGATGTGGATATATTTATTGCATTTTGTGCATACCACTTAATTAGAAAATAAACAATACACGTGGCAAAAATCTAATTTAGTTTAGATATTTTAATGAATCATGTTTAAATATTTTAAAGAATTAATGTGGATAAAATACTCATTCAATTTTTTTTTGTTATAGAGAGTTGGTTACAACCACACTAATTTTAATAACTAATAAATTTATGGTTTGAGGGTCCCTCCCAACAAACCTATTCCGCTTCGTCGTGAAGAGGATTACCGTTCAACTTTGTTGTAAAGAGGATCACCAATCATTCGGGGTTCAGCTTCGTCGTGAAGAGGATCACCAATCATTCAGGGTTCAGCTTCGTCGTGAAGAGGATCACCAATCATTCAGGGTTCGTACCATCATTGTCAGTCTAGTACGCACTCAAAAGATTCAGATCAAATTACCACCTTTACAAACAGTCTACCCCAAAAGTTTGAACCTAAGTATTTTCTTGGTATATACTAACTTAAACAAACACGGTCATATGTTTTTTTTGGGCATGCGTATGTTTCATAAAGATGGAGAATGCTACTAGGAAATTAACACCTATATGAATGGTAAACAATACATAAGTAAACATGAGGTAATTTTTTAAAAATATTTTTATACAATTAAATTGGTGTGTAAAAATAAGGGTACTCGCTTAAATGCCGTCTTAAAACCAAGAGGTTATAAATTTTAAAATTTGGTCTAACATTTCAAACGTGTGAATTTAGATTTACTATCTAAACCAAGAATTAGAGGCTAATATAATTATGAAGGTAAAAAAGGCACATGAATCACTAGAGAATATTATATGTAATAAATATTATGATATCACTAGTAGAAATTAATATAGAAAATTATATTTATTATTATAATATTTATTTTTATTTTTATTATAAAGAACTTTTAGAGTTGTAATTGTGGAGGTTTTTTAGAGTTAGGATGTTCGGAGTTGTGACTATGGAGAGTTTTTAGAATTGTGATTGTGGAGGTTTTTTAGAGCTAGGGTTTTGAAAGCTACGATTGTGGAGAGTTTTTAGAGTTGCAATTGTAGAGGTTTTTTTAGAGCTAGGGTTTTGGAGCTGCGACTATGAAGAGATACTCTGAAGGTTTTTTCAAAGCTAGGGTTTTCGAAGCTATGACTATGGAGAGTTTTCGAAGCTACGACTGTGGAGGTTTTTTCAAAGCTAGGATTTTTGAAGCTGTGACTGTGAAGACCTTTCAAAGCTACAATTATGGAGAGCTATTGTGGAGGTTTTTAGGAGCTAGGATTTTTAGAGCAAAGGTTTTCAAAGCTACAACTGTGGAGCAATTTCAAAGCTACGATTGTGGAGATTTTTTTGAAGCTAGGGTTTTTGAAGCTACAACTGTGGAAAGTTAGGGTTTTCAAAGTTGCAACTATGGAGGGGATGTGAGGCAAGTACATCTACATTGGTGGAAGATTTGTTTTGTTGGGAGGTTTACGAGGCTGGTACATCTATGTCGTTGAGAGATCTATGTCGCTAGAAGATCTACGCCATTGGGAGAGTTGTGAGGCAAGTACATCTATGTCGATGGGAGATCTGTATCGTTGAAATATTTGTGAGGTTGGTTGATGGCAAGCCGAGATTCACACAACAAAACTTCAAATTAATTTTTTGTAAATTGCTTAACACAGTCTTACAATACCGTTTCCAGACATAGTTCTTTCCCCACTCGATCTCAAACTCGCCATCCCTTCCCTTACAATTTTTCGAGTTTTTATCGAGGTCTCGACCCTCTAGGCAATTAATGCCCCCACCCGATCGAATTCATGAAATAAAATAAGAAAGTCCGCTTCCTCGTCAAGTTTTTGAATTTCCTTCCATCAATGGGCAACTGCCCTGATCCGCTATGGAAGCTTACATTAAAGACGCCCCCTTGCCCTGCAATCGTCGTTTTGGTCAGACTGTTCCTCTGCACCACTGTCTCATCCAAAATGCCCATGGCCTGCAGCTGTCACCTTGTCAGAACATTCATCTACCATCGTTGTCTCTTTTCCCGCACGCGCGGCCTGTCCACGTGTCCAATTTTAATTTGTCTTCAACCGACCGCAAAATCGTGACATGTCGCGATATCGCGACCAAACTGTCGCCTTGCCTTCGTCTGCAAATAACGTCGCGAAATCATGACCAAAATGCCCCCGTGCCTTAGTCCGCAAATAACGTCGCGATATCGCGACGTCGTGATATCGCGACGAAAAACCTCCTCCGTGCCTTAGCTGCAAAAATGTCGCGACATCGCGACGTTGCGATGTCGCGCGTCACGATATCGCGATGAAAAACCTCCTCCGTGCCTCAGCTGCAAAAACGTCGTGATATCGCGACGAAAAAACTCCTTCGTGCCTCAGCTGCAAAAACATCGCGACATTGCGACGTCGTGATATCGTGACGAAAAACCTCCTCTGTGCCTCAGCTGCAAAAACGTCGCGACATCGCAACGTCGCGATATCGCGACGAAAAACCTCCTCCGTGCCTCAGCCTCAAAAACGTCACGACATCGCGACGTCGCGATATCGCGACGAAAAACCCCTCCATGCCTTAGCTCCCAAAAACGTCGCGATATCGCGACGTCGCGATATCGCGACAAAACTTCCCTCTTGTATTTCAAAACTTCTGCCTTGGGAAAGAAAGATTTAAACAAAATACAAAGTGCTTAGAAAAAATTTTTGGAGGATGCAAGATTGCTCTATTCTCCGGATGCTCCTGCATCAGACACCCGGGGTAAATTAAGAAGTGATCCTCACTTCTGCTCGGTTAGGGGAAGACCCAGGCGGTCAACCTCTGTCTTTGACAACCAAGTTGCATCTTCTACAGGTCTGCCCTTCCACTTTATCAAATATTCAGAATACTGTTTGTTCCTGGTGCTTCTGCCTTCACGAGCGTCTAATATTTCCTCGACCTCGTCTGTGGTTGGAGTAGATGCTAGAATTTGCCATAACTCTGTACTTGGTGCCTCTGTACTATCTTCCTCATGGTATTCCACTAAATCTGAAATATTAAAAATAGGTGAAATGTCAAGCCAACTTGGCAATTCCACTTCATATGCATTGCCCGACTCCCGTTTTTCCAGTATTCTGCATGGCCCAAACTTCTTCATCTTTAATTTGTTATAAGTCTTGGCAGGAAATATTTCCTTCCTGAGATGGACCATGACTTCATCTCCTACTTCGAACTCTTTGAACCGCCGCTTCCGGTCTACTCTTGTCTTATATTGAGTATTCATTTTTATAATTTGTCTCCTTACTTCTTCATGCAGACTTTTCATATGTTCCACAAATTCTTACGCCTCGACCTCTGCACTTTTCTCTCTTATCCAACTTTCTCAGTTCAGACACATTTCTCGGGTTGTTTCCATATATTATCTGGAATGGAGATTTATTTGTGCTCTTATTGACTGAATTGTTATATGCAAATTCTGCCTGCGGTAAAACTAAATCCCATCCCTTGGGTTGATCTGCTATCAAGCATCTCAGTAAATTACCCAGGCTTCTATTTACCACCTCTGTCTGTCCATCAGTCTGTGGGTGGTATGCAGAACTGAATTTTAGATCTGTCTTCAACTTCTTCCACAAAGTTCTCCAGAAATACCCAACAAATTTTGTATCTCTGTCAGAAACAATGCTCTTCGGTAGACCGTGAAGTCGTACCACTTCCTTGAAAAATAACCCTGCAATGTGAACCGCATCACTTGTTTTCTGGCATGGAATAAAGTGTGCCATCTTGGAAAATCTGTCAACTACTACAAATACAGAGTCATTTCCCCTCTGTGTTCTTGGCAATCCGAGGACGAAGTCCATGCTGACGTCCTCCCATGGCCGCTCAGGTATTGGTAACGGCTGATACAATCCCGTGTTCTGTCTTTTGCCCTTTGCCATCTGGCATATTCTACAACTCTGTACAAACTTTTTCACATCTTGTTGTAGTTGCGGCCAATAGTAATTTTCACTCACCAGGGCAATTGTCTTATCCCGACCAAAATGTCCGGCCAGTCCTCCGCTGTGTTTCTCCTTGACTAAGTTTTCCCGCATGGAACTCCTTGGAATGCATAATTTACTTCCTCTGAACAACATTTCGTCTTGGATTAGAAAATCCAACCATTTTGTCTTGTCCACAGTAACAGGTGTCAAGCAAGCCGTCCAGGCTTCTACAAAATCCGGATCTTCAGGGTACAAACCCTTCAGTTCTTCAAATCCCACTACTTCCACTGTCATTTTAATCAGTAAATTCTGCCTTCTACTTAAGGCATCTGCAACTCTGTTTGATTTCCCGCTTCTGTGCTTTAGCACAAAGGTATAACTTTGGAGGAACTCAACCCACTTCAAGTGCCTTTGATTCAGTTTTGTTTGGCTGTTAATGTACTGTAATGCTCGATGATCAGTGAATAGAACAAACTCTTTTGGCAACAAATAATGCCTCCACTTCTTTAGAGCTTGAACTATAGCATAAAATTCTTGGTCATAAACTGAATACTTTTTTTGAGCATCATTTAGCTTCTCACTAAAATAGGCAACAGGCCTGCCTTCCTGACTCAGTACAGCCCCTATTGCACTGCCACTGGCATCACAGTCTACCTTAAATACTTTGTTAAAGTCTGGAAGTGCCAAAACAGGCTGTTCTGTGACCTTTTTCTTTAATGCATCAAAGCTCCTTTCAGCCCCTAAGGTCCACTTGAATTCTTTCTTATCCCCTCTCATTGTTTTTGTGAGGGGTGCACAAATGCTGCTGAAATTTTTAATGAATTTTTTGTAAAAGCTGGCTAGACCATGAAATGATCTTACCTCTGTTGTGCTTCTCGGAGTAGGCCATTCCATGATGGCTCTCACCTTCTCTGGGTCCATTTTCAGACCTTCTGCTGAGATTACAAATCCCAGGTACACTAACTCCTTCTTTACAAAATTACACTTTTTCAGATTTATTAATAACTGCTCCTCCCACAGCTTCTCAAAAACCCTTATGATATGCATCAGGTGTTCCTCCAAGGTTTTGCTAAATATTAATATGTCATCTAAATAGACAATGACAAATTTTCCTAAAAACTCTTTCAGTACCTCATTCATCAGCCGCATGAAGGTACTCGGTGCATTGGATAGCCCAAAGGGCATGACCAACCACTCATACAAGCCCTCTCTGGTCTTGAAGGCTGTCTTCCACTCATCTCCCTCTCTGATACGGATCTGATGGTAACCACTTTTGAGATCAACCTTGGTGAAGTACTTGGCTCCACTTAAACAATCCATTATGTCATCCATTCTTGGCAATGGAAATCTGTATTTTATTGTGATCTTGTTGATGGCCCGTGAATCTGTACACATTCTCCATTCTCCATCCTTCTTTGGCGCCAGCACTGTAGGTACTACGCATGGGCTCAAACTTTCCCGAATCAATCCCTTCTCCAGCAACTCCTGGACCTGCCTATTTAACTCCTCAGTCTCTATAGGCGTCATTATGTGTGCAGCTTTATTTGGCAAGCTCGATCCTGGCACCAAATCTATATGGTGGCTGATTTTCCTTACTAGGGGTAAACCCTCAGGCACATTATCAGACACAATATCTGGAAATTCCTCCAACAGATCTAGGACTTCTGCTGGGGTATCTTGGCATTCTTTCTCCCTAACTCTAGGAATTATTGCATAACATAAATGTTCATGCTTCAAACCGTCCAAAAATTTTCTCCCTTCAACTAAATAGATTCTGGAGCTGTTACACACCTTTTCATCCGCCTCCTTCACGGGCTTCAACTTATGGCGCACGCCATTCTTCGTCAATGAGTAGGTGTTGGCACGGCCGTCATGCACTGCACTCCGATCGAACTACCAGGGCCTTCCCAGCAACATATGGCAAGCATCCATAGGCGGGATGTCGCACAGGACCTCATCACAATAATTCCCAATATTAAATTTAATGGAGCACTGCTCATTGACCAAAGCCCTATGGTCCTTCTGTAACCATGCGACCCGATATGGATGCGGGTGCTTCTTCCTCTCTAACTGTAACTTGGTAACCATTTCTTCTGAAACCAGGTTATCCGTGCTACCATTATCAATAATAATATTGCAAATCTTGCCCGCGCATTTACACCTTGTGCGAAATAAACTTCTTCTCTGATCTGTGTCCTTCTCCTCATTCAACAGGACTCTCCTTACGATCATTGCTTCCCCTCTCTCCGCTTCTTCAGAATGTTCGGATCTAGCATCTTCCTCTGCCACAACAGCTCTGGCTGGACCCTCAGGCCTCTTGTTCGTCCTTTCTCGATGTTGTGGACACTCGAATGCTCGATGTCCTTCTTCACCACAGTGGAAACATGTCCCACGAAATACTCCTCTTCCAAACCCTCGTCCAGATCCACCCCGTCCTCTTGGGTAGTCTGTTATGATCACGGGGCTGATAAACATCCTCTTCCCTTTGATCCTGGTTACTACTGGCTTCACCGGTCTTCTTCAGATCTTTATATTTTTCTCCATTGGTTCTCCCACCAGTTCTTCCACCACGGCCCCTTCCTCTTTGCTTGCCTTCAAACCGCCTATTCAGTTTTTCTTCCACCTTTAAGGCAAACTAGTAAGCATCCTCAATGGTGCTTACCCGAACTAGGCTCAGCTCTTCCTGGATACCGAGTCTCAACCCATTGATATAACGGGCTACCTTCTCTTTGTTTGCCTCTAAATGTCCAGTTCTAATAGAGATCTTGTAAAACTCCTCGGTGTATTCTTGGACAGTTTTGTTTGTCTGTCTCAAACTCTGCATTTTCCTTAGCGAGATCCAACTCGTAATCTGCCGAAATAAACTGTATTTTTCAGCTTTTCCACCATTCTATCCCATCTTGTTATTCTCTCCTTCCCTCTTCTGTTCCTTTCCAGTTGTATTCCCCTCCACCAAATGCTTGGCATGACCCTTCAACTTGGTCTTAGCAAATCTGACCCGATTAGGGTCTTCAACCTCCTCATATTCGAAATATTCTTCTAAGTCATTTATCCAGTCAATCACCTCTTCTGGATTTAGGTTTCTCGAATATGTAGAAACCTCCATTTTTGGTTGCTTTCCAATCCGAGAGATGGCTTTGTACAACCTGGCTTGTGCGGGATCCACAGCCTCTTCTTCTTCCTCGAATTGGTCTTCTTCTTCATCAACTTCGTCTTCACTTCCCTCATCCCTTCCGGGCTCGTGCCTTCTGCGTAGCTCTTCTTGCAGGGCTTGAACTTGCCTCTGCAAGGCTCGAAAGTCTTCTGCCGGCACCACATTTCTTACTCCACCATGGTTTCTTCGTGGAGGCATTTTTTTTTCTTTCTTCCCTTACAAATCCTTCCACAGATCCTGGTGTAACTGCCTCTCTTTCGGCGATCTGTTACACGCTCAGGAGCTCCCGCTCTGATACCACTTGATGGCAAGCCGAGATTCACACAACAAAACTTCAAATTAATTTTTTGTAAATTGCTTAACATAGTCTTACAATACCGTTTCCAGGCATAGTTCTTTCCCCACTCGATCTCAAACTCGCCATCCCTTCCCTTACAATTTTTCGAGTTTTTATCGAGGTCTCGACCCTCTAGGCAATTAATGCCCCCACCCGATCGAATTCATGAAATAAAATAAGAAAGTCCGCTTCCTCTATCAAGTTTTCAAATTTCCTTCCATCAATGGGCAACTGCCCCGATCCGCTATGGAAGCTTACATTAAAGACACCCCCTTGCCCTGCAATCGCCATTTTGGTCAGACTGTTCCTCTGCACCACTATCTCATCCAAAATGCCCATGGCCTGCAACTGTCACCTTGTCAGAACATTCATCTACCACCGCTGTCTCTTTTCCCATGCGTGCGGCCTGTCCACGTGTCCAATTTTAATTTGTCTTCAATCGACCGCGAAATCATGACATGTCGCGATATCGTGACCAAACTTTCGCCTTGCCTTCGTCTACAAATAACATCACGAAATCGCTACCAAAATGCCCCCCCCACACCTTAGTCCGCAAAAACGTCGTGACATCGCGACGTCATGATATCATGACATCGTAATATCACACGAAAAACCTCCTTCGTGCCTCAGCTGCAAAAACGTCGCGACATTGCGACGTCGTGATATCGCGACGTCGCGACAAAAAACCTCCTCTGTGCCTCAGCTACAAAAACGTCGTGACATCGCGACGTCGCAATATCACGACAAAAAAACTCCTCCGTGCCTCAGCTGCAAAAACGTCACGACATCGCGACGTTGCGATATCACGACATCGCGACATATCGCAATATCATGACCAAACTGAAGACAAATTAAAATTAGACACGTGGATAGGCCGTGCACACGGGAAAAGAGACAACGATGGTAGATGAATGTTCTGACAAGGTGACAGCTGCAGGCCATGGGCATTTTAGATGAGACAGTGGTGCAGAGGAACAGTCTGACCAAAACGGTGATTGCAGGGCAAGGGGGTGTCTTTAATGTAAGCTTCCATAGCGAATCGGGGTAGTTGCCCATTGATGGAAGGAAATTCGAAAACTTGACAAAGAAGCGAACTTTCTTATTTTATTTCATGTATTCGTTCAGGTGGGGGCATTAATTGCCTAGAGGGTCGAGACCTCGATAAAAACTCAAAAAATTATAAGGGAAGGGATGGCGAGTTTGAGATCGAGTGGGGAAAGAACTATGCCTAGAAACGGTATTGTAAGACTGTGTTAAACAATTTACAAAAAATTAATTTGAAGTTTTGTTGTGTGAATCTCGGATTGCCATCAAGTGGTATCACGACATCGTGATGTCGCGATGTTTTTGCAGCTAAGGCACAGAGGAGGTTTTTCGTTACGATATCACGACGTCGGGATATCGCGACGTCGCGATATCGTGATATAAAACCTCCTCTGTGCCTCAGATGCAAAAACGTCACGATATCACGATGAAAAACCTCCTCCGTGCCTCGGCTGCAAAAACATCGTGACATCGTGACGTCGCGATATTGCGACGTCGCGATATCGCGACGAAAAACCTCCTCTGTGCCTCAGCTGCAAAAACATCGCGACGTCGCGATGTCACAACGAAAAACCTCCTCTGTGCCTCAGTCGCAAAAACGTCACGATATCGCAACGTCACGATATTGCGACGTCGCAATATCTCGAAGAAAAACCTCTCCATGCCTTAGCTCCCAAAAACGTCGTGATATCGCAACATCGCGATATCGCGATGAGACTTCCCTCTTAAATTTCAAAACTTTTGCCTTGGGAAAGAAAGATTTAAACAAAATACAAAGTGCTTAGAAATTTTTTTTGGAGGATGCAAGATTGCTCTATTCTCCAGATGCTCCTGCATCATTTGTACATTTGTATCACTGGGAGAATAATACCATTAGGAGATCTGGCTCTAGCAGTTGTAGAGGAGATATCATCAAATTTGAATGAAAGATGAAAGGGCCCAGGGGGTAAGGGTAGCATGGAAGATGTGCAAAGTGAGACATGCACTAATGGCAAAGGGGATGTGGCAAGTGGGTCCTTGGGGATCTTTTTGGGTTCTGATGTGTTTGACCCAAGCATTGGGGGATTGAAAAGATCTGATGTATTTTTCTCCCTTTATGGGCAATTCACCCCTTTCATCATCTCGAATGTTATTGAGAGCTGACCTTATTGTTAAGACTCACTTTGATCTGGTTTCAAAGCTAGAGGTTGATATTCCTTCTTTGCAGATTCCTCAACCTATTCTTCATCATACAATACTAGAATGAGCAAACTCTTTGGTTAGAAATTTTATTGGGGTTTGACCATATTTGGACGATATCAAAATAACTACTCAAAAATGGAGATCAAATGGGGATTTGGAGGTGGTGGCATTGTTCGAAGGCTTTATGCTCTTTAATTTTAAGACCTCATAATACATGCAAGTTATGGTTATGAAGGGACCATGGTTCTTTGGTTGAAAAGACGTCTTTTTGAGTAAAAGGTCAACGAACTTCAATTCGTCCATCGAGAATGTCAATAGGACACCCCTTTGGGTACGTCTGCTTGGGTTACCTATGGTTTTCTAGGATGATGACATCCTTAAGGGTATTGCTAAATGAATGGACAACTTGATTGTAGTAGATTTGACCACTCAAGCAAAAATAATAATGGTTTTTGTCATATTTTGTGTTAACATTGATCTCTATAAATCTCTTTCTTCTTCTATTAAGTTGGTTTCATATTCTAGAGTTTGGATCTAGGATATAGAATATGAAAACTCTATGCCCATTTGCATTAACTATAAAGGGTTGGTCATTTACAAACTAAGTATCCTGAGAAGAAACCTCCTCAGAAATAGGAGGCCCAGATCTGGAGAAAGAAAAAGAAGACTACTCTAGAGTTGTTGGGATATTTTCAAAATTTGGTGAGCATTCCAAAGGTTTAGAGGTGAATCCAAATAAATTTGTTGTATTAGGATATTTGTTGCCTTCTGGTCTTGGGACTAGGTTGGACACTATTTTGGATAAGGGATTTGATATCCTAGATCATTAAGGGGATTAGTTGCTTTCTGCTCGAGTTTGTTTATCCCCCTTCAGGAAGCTCATGTTGAGGTATTTATAGGAGCCATTACCCCTATTTTGTATAATGAGAAGGTTGTTTCCCCTCTTTTTAAGGAAAAATATGAAGCTATCACAGAGTCTCTTTGGGATGTAGAAGCATGAGAGATTTCTACAAATGCATTGGATAGAGAATCATAGAAGGTCTAATCTTCGTCGGAGGAAGATAACTTTCAAGAAGTTCTAAATAGGTGAAATATGAAACTAAAGAAGATAGCTCAGGAGTAACGTCTCCTTCCTCAATCAGTAGAACCAAGAAAGAAGGTAGTGATTGGATTTATGCAACCCATTAGAAACACCTAAACAATAATGAATCTAATTAGTGGGAAGGGGCCAAGAAGACCAAAAAAAATTGAGGTGCTCTCAAATAAAATGGCTCAATATATGACTAATAATTCCCATCCTACATTACATTTGAGTGGGGGGAAGGCTTCATAATCCTTAAAGTAATGAATATTGTCTCGTGGAATATTCTGGGCCTGCATGTCCTGACTAAACAAAGAGTGCTAAAAGATTTCAAAAAAAAATTCAATCATGATATTATTTTCTTACAAGAAACTAATATGGGTGATGAGGATTTTGATAGATTACAAAGTTTATTTTGGAATGGGTGTGAAGGTGTGATAAGGGATGCTCATGGTTCTTCCAAAGGGTTGTGGATGCTTTGGAATCCCAATTATGTGGAGGGCTAGCTCATTCATTAGGTTGATAGGTTCTCTTCTTTTTTATGCTGCTATAAAAGACTATTTTTTCTTGGATTTCTACCAATGTGTATGCTCCCAATGTTGTTGTGGATAGAAGGAAAATTTGAGTTTACTTAAAAGTCCTTAGTTCTTTTTTTGACCTTCCATGGCTTCTTAATGGTGACTTTAATTCCATTTTGCTCCCTTATGAGAAACTTGGAGGCTCGATTGTTTTTTGGACAACATGGAGGAGTTTGGTGATTTCTTGACCTCTATGTGACTAGTAGATATTGATTTACAAGGTTCTAAATTTACTTGGTCCAACAGAATAAAGTGAGGGGGTCTAATTCAATCTATGATTGATAGGGTACTTGCTTCAATGAGTTGGTTCACCATGGTCCAGGATTGCTCTTTGAGGACTTTACCAAGAATTGCTTCTAACCACAACCTATTAATGTTAGAATTCATGGAGGAGAAATGTTCGAAAGGTTATCCTTTCAAGTTTGATACAATGTGGCTTTCTCATTCAGATATTGAATGCTTGATTAAGGCTTGGTAGATTTCGTATGTCTATGGCACTAAGATGTTTATGTTAGAAAATAGAGCATATTACATTATTTGGGTCATGTAAATGTACCTTCCTTGGTACATACTTAGGACATTAGGTTACTTTAGGGGGAATTTATCTAATTACTTCATGCAATGTAATAAATGCACAAGTGTCAATGTGCAAGTTGTAATGTGCAAGGTGTCCACTTGTACAACTAGATAGAGTGTCGACCAAGGAACTTATCTTCCTATATAATGGCCATAGATAGATCATAGAAATAAAAAGATAGAGCAACATCACAGTGAGTGTGTGGTAGATAGGTAGTAGGGTAGTGTGTGTGAGCTATAAGCTCAGAGCTCCCTCATGGAGCAGTAGCATATCTTATGGAGTGCCCATTTCCTCCATTGCTACTATTGTAATATTTTTGCCATTTCTATTTATAGCATATTTCAGTCATCTCGCAGATCTATTTTATTTCTTTTTGCATCTTGTGAATGGTATCTCCCAATGTATGTGGCATCAAAAGCTAATAGTGGTATCAGAGCTACGGTAGATCAAGCCACAGTAGGTCTAGAGGGAACCACCATTATTTGATCCTGAGTTTTTTGAGAACCTGACGCGCCATTGGACCAGTCACTATCAAAATTTCTCAGAAGAGTCTAGGTGGTAGAATTAGGGAGAGTTACAAGTGAGGACTAAAATATCAATTTTAAAAATACTAAGATTGCATAGGGCTAGAGTCTTTCCATAGAGTTGAAGGAAAACTCGTGAAGACTAGGACTCAACATTTGATCCACTAGGTTGATGAATCAACTAGTGAAGCTAAGAGATCTGGAAATACTTACCTAAAAGTTTCTTTTTGTAGGGAATTAATACTCAGATGATTGGGATACCTCCTACAATAGAAATCTAGGAGACCTCAACTTCGTTGCCCGAAGGTCGGAGTGCCTTCATAGTGTAGAGATTAGTTGTTGTAGAAGGGAGAATACTTCAAAAGAATCTTCTGGAAAAGAATCATGGTGAAGTCTAGATATAGGAGATCTCCATTGATAGATTGAAGAACTTCACTAGAAGAAAAGGCCATAGTAGCCTTGATATAGAAGGAAATGCCATAGAAGCCTTGATATAGAAGAAAAGGCCATAGAAGCCTTGATCTATAAGAAAATGCCATAGAAGCCTTGATCTAGATAAAAAGGCCATAGAAGCCTTGACATTGAAGAATAGGCCATAGAAGTCTTGATATTGAAATAGGCCTTAGATGCCTTTTATCCTGAAGAATATTCTAGAGGAAAGGATCTAATTCAGAAGAATATTTTAGTACTAATATTTTTGTTGTAGGTATAGGTGATCCAGTAAGTTGGGAAAGCTTCCTACAAGAAAGTTAGGAAGAAAAGCTTCTTTAGAATCAATCTAGTACCTAAAGCAAAAAGGAGATCAAGAGGAGATCTCATTGAAGAACTTCCAGGCTAGGAAGAAGAAGGACTAGGAGAGTCCTGCTCGTATCTAGAAGTAGTAGAATCAGATATCTAGGAGAAGATCTCAACACCAACACTTCCAAAAGTAGAAGGTTGAAGATAAGGTCTCTAGGAAGACCAGGAGAAGTTGCAAGATCAAAGACCTTGACTAGGTCTCGATGAGCATCCAATAAAAGGCTAGGAGAGCCTTGCTGAAGAAATCCTCAAAGAAGAACTCATTGGAGAAATCCACTACCAAGGAGAAGCCCCTGATAGTGAAGGACTTGGGACAATTATCACCATCCGACAACAAGCCCAAGAGGAGGAGAATTTGGCAAGGAGTGCCAAATCTGAGTAGAAGAAGAATCCAGTGAAGACCTCAAGATATTCAGAATCTTGAGGAGAAGATCCTGCTTGAAGTCAAAATTCGACAAGAAGACTTGAAAGTAGAAGATGCTTATCAAATCTAGGAGATTTGAAGATTACCTCCTACAGAAAGAGGTCACTACTTCAGAGATACAAACTTCTCCAAATCTACAACAGAAGGAGGAGATTACAAGAGGAGATCAAAGTCACCAAATCCTAGGCTCGTGAAAGAAAGTTTGAGACCATCAAATTGGTGAAGAAGGAACTATTCAAAAATAGTCTACAAAGAGCTGCAAGATCCTATTCAAGGTAGCAACTTGGTGTTCTTAGGCACCAAGATCTACATCCTCTACAGAAGCAGAAAAGGAGCTACAAAAGCATTCAGAAAAAGGTATGCAACTATTGGTGCAAGTAGATTCATTAGGTGAATTACTTATCAGATTTATTAAAGCACCTTCATCCTGATTAAAGTTGCAAAAAGGAGATTTGTATTACAGTATTCAAGTGTGCAAAAAGAAATATTATTTTTAAGGTTCATTTGCACATTAGGAGTTGATTAGATTTCAGAATTTTTAATAATCTATCAACTAGCCTATTATCTACTTTGGAAAGCAAAAGAAGACTATCTCCTAATATCTTGCTTGTAAGGAATTTATAGAATAAATCTTGAAGGTTCATTTGAGATTATTCTTGATTAGTTGCAGTGAATTGATTAAGTGCATTTTCTTGAGAGTAGATTGGAGTGATAAGGTGTAATTTGTTAGTGCATTAAAAGTAGAATCTGTTAGAGCTATTTGCACTATTATTACTCTCAAAAGAAATTAGTTTTGTGCTTTGAAATAAAGGCTACAAAATCTAGTTTGGATCAAGTGTCTAAAGACACTTTTTAAAAGCACAAAAACCTGCAACTCAGAGTGGCCAATAGAAGCCACCAAAATTGGTTAGTACAAGCAAAGGAAAAAGAAAAAAATCTAACCAAAAAGAAGCTTCTAAGATTGAGACTTGGTGAGTCTCAAATCCAAGCACTTAGGGTTAGTGCAACTAAAAGAAAGCTTCTATTCTACAAAATTTACAAGGCTTGGATTCACCATCAATCATCCAAGAAAAAAGGGTAAGGAGTCTAGCCAAAGAGACTTCCTTAAAACCCTCTTCTTGCACTCATCAATCTGCTACAAAAATAAGAATCTCAGACCTGCAAAAGAGTGCAAGGAAAAGGTGCAATATAAGGATTCTATATTACATGGTGTTGCACTTCTACATTACATCAAATGTAGGTAAAGGAGCAGATTTAAAGGTGCCACAATAGGCACAATAGGTATAGGGAAGAAGTAACCAAAGGAAAGGCCAAAGGAAGGGCCAAAATATCGAACGTTCTCCATCATCGAAAGGGCATTCTCTCCAGCATTGAACCTATAATCAAAGGAAGCTTTACGTAAATGATAACAAGCCTCTCAAAGGCTACTTATGTAAGCTAAAGGAGCCAAAGGAATTCTATCATGCATATTTACGTAAATCACAAGCAAGGTAGTAAAGCTATCTATGTAAAATAAAATATAGAGCATATTGCAGCATTCAAAAGCATCAAGCTTCACCTCTATCATCGTGAATAGGGAGCACAATGTAGGGATAAGTGCACAGTAGTAAGGCGGATGCTACGTTGAGAGTAGCATCAACAAAGGGTAGCAAGAGAGCTACCACATCTTCATCCCAAGCTCCAAGATGGCTCACAGATCACCTGTAGAAGGAAATACATTGCTTGCTCTCCAAGAAATCGATGCAAGCTAAGGAGAAAGACTTGGAAGGAGTTATAATCTCCTTCTTGGAGGTATTACATAGGAAACTCCATGCAAAAGGGTTGAGTGCCACTTGGCACATTATTCCCTCATGGCTATCATTTCTCTAATGCTCAAGAGATGAACGTTGAGAGCGCTCAAGCAAGAAGGATATGTAATGATTGGTGGAGCAATGTTACAAGAAGAGGAGGTAATATTACTAAGCAAATTGAGTGCCACTTGTCCTTCAAATACTACCTAAATGGTAGAGCAACATTACAAGAAGAGGAGGTAGTGTTACTAAGAAAATTGAGTGCCATTTGTCTACCAAAGACTACCCATATATGTAGTGTAGAGAAATAAAGAGATAGCATTCACGTCCAACATCCATATAGTGTGAAAAGCAAGCATAGTCTAGTCAATCCATAATATGGAAGAAGGAGAGAATAGGAGCATTAAAGACTCTATTGAAAGGTCCAACATTTATTCTCCCAACATCAATGTAGAAGCTCGATAGCCATACCAAGCGTGGAAGAAGGAGAACATAGGAGTATTAAAGACTCCATTGAAAGGACCAACGTCTACTCTCCAAGCATCAATGAAGAAGCCCAATAGCCATACCACACTTGTTTCCTCAACCTCATCAAATCAAGCATCATAGAAAGGGTATGTAGAGGACTATCATACTTCAGCCAAATCAGCACCATCCAAGTGTGAAGTTAAGAGGGCTAAGGTAAGAAAAATATCTCATTAATATTGCTTTCAAACATTGGAGTTATAAGGTTATATTTTTATGGATTAAATTTTAATATTGAGAAAGCAAAGACGTAGGAGATAACTTACCTAAAAATCAGAATACTATTTGCAAATTAACCTAGGAGATATAAGGCCTTCTACTTAGGTTGAATCATTTAAATATTTTGCAAATATTATTATCTTTTCTAATTTTCCAAAGTTGGGAGTCATAAGGTCTACTACTACAAATTGATTTATTGGAAATTAGAAAAATTGAAATCAAATTCCAAAGGGCCATTATAAGAGGTTTATCAATATCATATAAATGTTGGACATTATAATATTTACTTGTCTCAAATCCTCTCAAATAGAGACAAAAGATCCAACATTAAAAACCTCTTGATATCTAGAAAAAGTGCTTAGTTCAATAGGAGCAATAAGGACAATAGAAGTTGATTTTTAGCATTTTCATAACTTTACAAAATCAACCAAGATTGAACTATATCTCTCAAAAGCACTTCATATCTTGTCCAATTCATACTAGGGAGTCATAAGGCATTCTACTAAACTTGGTAATATCAGATTCTATTGTTTATCAAGTTGCAAATCCATTAGCTATATATATAAGCTATCTTCAAAACCTAAAATCCTTAAGAGTACTCATTCTCATTACTAGGGAGACATAAGGAAGCCCACAAGGATCAAGGATCAATATAGGTTTTATCAAATCAAGCTTATAAACTTCTATCAGAAGAAAATCCTATCTCATCTCTTCAAAAATGGCATATAATGAATGTGGAATTTGCTACAATAGAAATCAGTCCACAAAACATGAAAATATATTGTACATTGACTCTGGAGCAAGTCATCATATGATAGGAAATATACATTGGTTCGACTATCTTGAAGATACCAATGGCTACAGATTAAGAATTGCAGATAGCCAAACTTATCCTATACATGGATATGGATATGTAACACCTAGCAGATCATTTACAAATCTTCTACTAAAAAATGTATTGTATGTTCCTGGATTAACATTCAATCTCATTTCAGTAAGCAAGTTGGTAGAAGATAATTATATGATCAACTTTGGATATATGGATGGAATCAATACATGTCTCATCATGAATCAAGGTGAAATTAAGGCAATAGGGTCTATCCATGGAAATACATACATCTTAGATTCAATGGAAATTTCACAAGATACTGTGGTATTTCAAAATGATACTAACATATTTCCAAAGGAATAGGTTGATGAAAATGAAGAACCAGTTCAACATAGAGCCAAGCATAGAAGAATAAAAATCAAGAAGATGAGAGGACAAGTGCACCATGCTCTACTGAGCCATCAATATTCAGAACCAAACAAAGATATGTGCAAGAAAACCAATGAAGGTGGATGGATAGAAGACAACAATGATGAATCTGAAGAAGCCAAAGATCATTTCGAAGATGAAGATCCAATTCAAAGCTATCATATGGAAGAAGATCCACATTGAAGACTAAAGTCTTCAATACCCAAATATTGTAATACAGGGGGTGTTAGAAAATAGAGCATATTACATTATTTGGGTCATGTAAATGTACCTTCCTTGGTACATACTTAGGACATTAGGTTACTTTAGGGGGAAGTTATCTAATTACTTCATGCAATGTAATAAATGCACAAGTGTCAATGTGCAAGTTGTAATGTGCAAGGTGTCCACTTGTACAACTAGATAGAGTGTCGGCCAAGGAACTTATCTTCCTATATAATGGCCATAGATAGATCATAGAAATAACAAGGTAGAGCAACATCACAGTGAGTGTGTGGTAGATAGGTAGTAGGGTAGTGTGTGTGAGCTATAAGCTCAGAGCTCCCTCATGGAGCAGTAGCATATCTTATGGAGTGCCCATTTCCTCCATTGCTACTATTGTAATATTTTCACCATTTCTATTTATAGCATATTTTAGTCATCTCGCAGATCTATTTTATTTCTTTCTGCATCTTGTGAATGGTATCTCCCAATGTATGTGGCATCAAAAGCTAACAGTTTCAAGTGGCCAAGAAGCTGAAAATCATCAAAGCTAACTTGAAGAGGTGGAATCGAGAGGTTTTTGGAAACCTCTTCCATAGGAAACAAAAAATATTTCAAGAATTGTAATAAATTAAGGAAAAAGGTAAAAGTAAAGGTTGGTCAAAGGAGTTGGCTAGCAAAGAGTAAATTACTCTTGTAGAATTTCATATTATTCTTGCCAATAAGGAGTCTTTTTGGAGGTAAAAATATCAATCTACATGGCTTAAGGAGGGTTATAGAAATACCAAGTTTTTCCACCTCTCAACCTCATAATATATGAATGATAATAAAATAAAATAAATTACATTGGACTTCGGTGAATGCCTTAAATATAAGGAATAAATTACTACTACCACGATATCCTTCTTTTAGGATTTGTTTTCTAGAGATAGGGAGGAATATGGGGATGCTTCAAAGGAAATTCTTAGGAACATTCCCCATGTGGTGATGATTGATATGAATAATGATTTGAATTTCCCTTTTTCTAATGATGAGATCGGGATTAGCCTATTTAGTATGAATAATGATAAAGCACCTGGGCTAGATGGTTTCCCTGCTAGTTTTTTTCAAATATTTTGGCACCTTCTTGGTTTGGATTCGAAAGCCTTAAGAGAATTCCAATCTTATTCCTCTTTGTTGCAGGCCAATACTAAAGCTAAAGTAATGATAGAATAAATTGAACAAATGAGAGCTCTATTGGATAAACTACATAATATGGTAAAACAATGTTATGGGTAATTAGTAAACCCATATGAGGACTTTATAGAAGATACTAATTGAGAGATCTAATGGTTAAACTTATGAATCTATTGCCTTGAGGAAAAAAAAAAGGCCCACCATTTTTGTAGATTTGTGGCAAACTGGTCCCAATTTTGTAGACTTTGTCTCAAAATGTAAAGGAAATGTCTAGGGTCTCTTTCCAATTGAACTTGGAACCCTATAAAGTTACTATTTTATGATTTCATCTATTCTAAATATATATAAAACCTTTTCGATTGATCAATTAGACCTCTAGAAATGTAATTTTGTGATGTTTTAACTAGAAAAATAGTTTATTCAAAGTGAAGCAATTGGATCCTAAGGATAAAAGCACTAGAAAACATAGAGTAATTGGTACTCAATGAGAAAAGAGCTAGCATAATAGAGTGAGACACTCCCATATAAGAGTGATTCATTCATATTTTATAATAAATAGCTTATTGATAGGTAAAAGTGCAAAGAGAAGTATACAAATATAAAGGCCTTTAAAAAGTGATATTTTGATTTGTAGTAATACAACTAAACATATTGGAATCCTTACAAGTAGTTTAGATGTGTATTTAGAGGTATGTATAATTTGGATATGCACAATTTTGCTAAATATGCCCCCAAATATTACTTTTATTAGAAAGTAAGAATTTCTCACCCAAGGTAACTTATGTGTAAATTCTTCCTATAAATAGGAGGTTTGAGATACATTATATACATATTTTGGTCTTGAGAAAATGAGAGCTATAATTTGTAATCCTTATATTATAAGTGTTGTTTCCAATTGAATTAATGATAAATTAATGAGACCTTTTGTTTTCCATCAATGGCACTACCCTCTTGGATTGTGGAATGTGTAATGAATATGGCATTTCCCTTTTTCCCTCTTGTCATTCCTTGTTAATTCCATTTCACATGCATATGATGTATTATGGTTATTATAGGGAAATTTTCCATATCACCTCGCTTCAATCAAAGCTAGACCAATAAAATGCGGGACCAGTCAAGGCTTTGCTATTGGAGGGCACTTTCTACATTCAGTCAAAAAGGCACTTTCCATCTCCAGTCAAGAAAAAAGGGCTTCAAAAACAAATGGGGAAAGTAGAAATCCATGCCAATAATTAGATATTCCATCTAAAACCAACTCTTCATGATTATCCAAATCAAGCTAACAAGGGTACCAAGGCTTGTGGACCATTGATTTTCAATCCAAAAGCCTGTGCAATTCTTCTAACCAAAGAGGCACCAACAAAAGAGGAGGGACACTGATTAAAATTGAATCTAGACAAGTGGTATCCAATTAGGATCCCATGAAAGGAAATAACTAGTACCTAAGAAGAAGGCCCACCATTGGTCAAAGGAGGTTACATTCCATCTAGGGATACGTGGTGGTCATGCATGTAAATGAAGAGCATGCAAGAGGGTATTAATAAGACATCTGCTAGTGGTCACAGAGCTTGAATTCTATGGTTAAGTATATCAAATCCAATCACATGCCGATCATAGCCATCACCCACCATATATATGAGCCTATCACACTAGTTAGGGAGTCCATGTGTGTTGTGTCAATAGAGTAATACATTCTAGAAGAACCATGGTGGAAGAGTTATGGTGCAACCACCCTGACATAGAAGCAAAGAGCTCAATCATCTACATTGATTATTTGAAGGCCCTAAAGATTTCAATATTTATGGCCCTAGATCTAGATACCTTGAAGTTGTCATCACATCAGTTGTAGAAGGATTTATTTTCTACAAAAAGAGAGGATATCTATAGACTTTCTACAAAAATATTCAGAGGAAATTCACCCTCCTCTTGGCTTATAAATAGGTCAAATTTTATTGTAAAATGCATTGGAAGTTGTTTGCTCATTCCCAACACCTAGCCTTGTGGGATCTTCCTTTCATCCTTATTTCCTACCATAACAAGACGAGCCCAAAAATTTTCTCATGTCTAGGGAGAATCAAAACCTCTAGACCTCATTATCTTGTAATCATTTTATGAGGTCAATGGCAACCATGACTATTTTCACT
This sequence comes from Wollemia nobilis, assembly GCA_028583015.1. Lineage (NCBI taxonomy): Eukaryota > Viridiplantae > Streptophyta > Pinopsida > Araucariales > Araucariaceae > Wollemia > Wollemia nobilis. Next base: position 17,018,004 of record JAQPPZ010016946.1, on the reverse strand, counting down.
TTGTCCTCCTCTTTATTTATCTTGATTCCTGGTAGTGTGTTTTGTTTGGTTTTGTGCGCTATCCATAGGTGATATTTTTCATGTTCAATTACCACTTGTTGCAATAAAAAATTTTGGGTTCTTTCAATTCTTTGGTGCATCATATTTTAGCTCAGGGTTTTACTTTTTTAGATTCAATTTATTCCTTTTTACTTTCATTACAATTTTCTTTTCTAGCTACCCACAACCTGACCTCAGCTCTAGGAAGTCACTGTGTGTTAAGGAGTTAAAATTTGACAAGGAGCCAACCTCAATTAAAAACCCTATAGGTTGCCTCATAGGCAGTCCTTCTCATTCACCCCACAAAAATTTTTATTATTTCACTCTATGTGAGGCATGAGTGCCAAATTGTTCCCGTTCCCCAAATGGGGTACACTCAAAGATGATAATAGTTTGTTTGGAATACCTAGTGGGATGATCTTCTACATTCACCTTTCTAATATTGAAGAAATTTTTACTGTGACCTTGATAAAGGTCATAGTATTTTTTATTGAAGAGGAGCACCTAAAAATTCACCTGATGACTTTGATCGATGAATAAAATTCAAAATATAGACTTTTAGAAGTTTTCCAAAAAAATAAAAATCAATATTTCGTTGGGGTCTTTGTATCATCAACTTGTTAAAGTAAAATCTCCCCACCTAGATAATCCACTCTTAGAAAGATCTAGAGTTATATGAGAAAAATGCCTATGAACAAAGCCTTTGCTAGAGCTAATCAACAAGAGCTAGTACCACCTTTGAATCGGATGCAAAGGAGGAACCAATAATGAAACATGGTAGCCATGGCCCATTAGCCTCCTAGAAGATTTTTGATATGGAATGATAGAGGTCCCCTGATTCCACTAGTTCCACTTAACACATGGGACCTAATCCTCATCGTGGCTCTCAACTCTCTACCATACTTCTTAGGATAATATGTTGTTATCTAACAAAATATTTGTAGTACCTGGTAAGCTTATGCACTATGCATTTAATTGAAAAGAAAGATATAGCCTTGAGGCTATTGGTAGCTTCTTTCTAAGGAAGATATTAGGAATGGTACCTTAGTCTTAGTCCATGATTAATCAAAAGTTAGGACCAATTGATAGAGCTCCTATTAAGTGGTTAAATAAAAGGGTAGACATAGTGTCCCTCTTGGAACAAATCACAACCATCAAGAGGGTACCTATGAAAATAATGGATGATTTCAATATCAAATTCCATAAGACTTAGTAAATTATCCCTAAGGAGATACGATCACCTTTGAGCATGGCATTCATTTAATTCCTAAAAGCTTTTAATTCTAAAATTGCTATGATGGTCAATTCTAAGGGTGGTAATTCACTATAGAAGGCCTATGGGATATCCATACAAGCTAAGAAAGACCTAATCCAAATAGGAAGGCTAGCTCCTAGACCACCTCTACCATTGTTTCCCTCTATTTAACACCCCTTCTATTACTCTCTAACCATACAACCTTCCACTCATCTAACTCATCCTCCTACATATCAAGAGAAAAACCAAACCTTATCTCCCATAGAAGCTAAGATGGATGAAATATCCAAATCTATGAGAACCCTCACTAATGATGTCATATCCCTTAAAATACAATTGAATATCCAAAGGTTCCTTAAGAAGAGTTTTTAGAAGCCTTCCTTTCAATAGGGAAACTCATATTTTTGATTACCCTTAGCTGGATATCACAAGCCCCCATTCTTAGCCAAAAAGAATCTTGGCCATCCTCAGACCATGACTCAACATATAGTGCATGTATTAGTTCCAATTTACCAAATACTTACAAGCTCATCCAAGGACCTGGTCACCATCTAGAAAAAATATGTTGAAGATCCTAATGATTGGTACTATCCTACTCTTGACTATCCTCCCTTCGCTTATTTTATTAAAATAAAAACTTAGGACATCGAGACTTCCTCTTCCAATCACAAAAATGTCTATCCTTCCCAATTGGAAGTCTTGATACCAAGTCAAGAACCTATTACCCATTATCTAACCATGCCATCAGTTGCCAACTCATCAACTTTGGAGTAGGTTTTCATTACCTAGAATGAAGCAAAAGTATATCTTGTGTCAGATGAAGGAGACCCCTCAAATAGGAGGCTACATGTCTAACCAGGATATAATACACAAGCCAAAAAAAGGGTCATGGAGTAGGAAACACATAATATAACTAAGGCTAGCCCTTAGAGGATAGAAGAAGACACTATGAGGACCTCTCTTGCACAAGTTGTACCATCGAATTGGGACTAACTAGTCTCAACAATAGTAAGAGTTGTCATTGAACCACCATTGCAACCTGTTGCAAATCCATCAAGACCACCTTTGATGGAAAAAAATACTAGGCTCTTAACAACCTCAACCATTCCAAATCCCATTCTATTGAAACCTTCAACATGGTGGAGCAGCTAAGGAAGTCCATCATAGCCATACCTCTTTAGGAGATCCTCTCTATTGTTGAACAAAACCTAGAAGAGACCCTAAAGAGGTAGAAGGAGATGAATGCACAAAGAAAACCCATCATGCTAAATTTTTTAGATCCTAGCAGGTCCAATCCCATGCCATTTTACCTAACCTTGATGTATGAATATCAATTGATACACAATTGTATAGTTGAATCAGGATCCAACACTTCGGTAATATCAATAAGTTTGGTATAAAAACTCTACCCGCTGCTAGAACATACCAATAGCAAGGTGGTGTAGTTATATGGAACTCTAACTAGCTTAGATATAAAGGATATATATCTAAAAATGCCGAGTTATCAATCTCGAGGCACCTATCTTGGAGATCACACCCCCAATATTGATAACTCTCGATGTTTTTAGATATATATCCTTTATATCTAAGATAGTTAGCCCATTTTCCCTTTTGGCTACCTTAGTTCTATGTCCTGAAGGGTTTGGGGGTCCGTTGACTATGCTTTACCCAATAAGGAAAATAAAATGAACTAAAAATTACTCTATCTAAAATAAATGAACGGTCAAGTCGCATTGCCTCCCATCTTAACATCAAATCATGGTGCTACCACTATAACCCCTACCCTACCTCGGTAAACATGGCCAAGAGTGAGGAAGACCCCGGTGGCTTAGGGTTAGTACCCTCGTCATCAAGTTGTCACACACTCAGCAGACTCTGGTCAGACTACTACTTTGCCCTAGATTAGATATACTGCGAAGTTTGAACCTAGATCTCTTCCTAATAAATACCCAACTTTATTATTATTACTAAGATAATAAAATTCAAATAGCAACTATGGTGTGCCATTTATATAACACTAATACAAGAGTGTGATGTTCGTATCACTTATTAATATGTAGAATACCGTATGTATACGTGTGAATTCGAAGATTTAGAAAGAGGCTCTCAGTCCTTTCCATATCACCACTTTATTGTTGATGACCGCTTAATACTATAAAAATATCAGTCGATGTTCCCAATTGCCTTCAAGAACAAAATAGTGCATGGAAATAAATTTTATTATACAAATATGTTACTAAAAAAAATATTATAATAAACTAAATAGAAAACCACATATCCAACAATAACTTTAGAACAAGTATTTTGGACGTTACATTATCTCTAGTCATTGAATCGATGTTGGGTTATGCATGTTGGATCAGTGCTCTCGTCAGAGCGAGCCGACCTTCCGTCAAACTGGGAAAGTTGCAACTTAACAAATTTTCCTTATATCTAAGTACCTAGACAAACCTTTTATTTTTCTTGGTCGGCATTGGGCATTCACATTTGTATTTTTGTTTGAAGGAACGAGTTTGCGAATACCATTCGAACACACCAATGCAGCCACAACCAAACCGATGACGATACCATTGACAAGAGCTAGCCCCTCTTTGGGCTGCAATTCGAAGGGCTCCGCAAAGACCACTCTAGCAAGTGCCTGTAGGGCATCCACCTCCTCACCATCCGCCATCACCGCTCTCAAGTTGGGTCGTCCCATGAGCAGCCCTACAATGTAGGAGAGAGGCACCAGATCACCCGAGGCCGTGATTGTCCCTCTCAGAGGCACTTTGGGCGTAATGTTGGAGTCCATGAGCTTTTGGAGAGCCTCAAGGATTTCCCACCGGATGCCCTACATTAAAGTGTTTGTGCACACCAACATGGCCGCCTTGGTGTACTCGCTCGATAGTTGTAGCTCTACGCACTCCTTGCCATTGCCCATCCCCATCTATGACAACACTTCGATGTTGAGGAAGTGAATCAGCTCTCTTTGTAGATCCATCTCTTTGCTCATCCACCGATGAGATGTGGCCCCATTGTGACCTCGTAAAGGAATATGCATAGCTAGCAAAGCATCCTCGAAGGAAATGGGTTGGCCGGCGCAAGCCAGTGGGCACCGATTATTTCGGCTTCCACCCAACCAAACAATATTTTGTATAAATTCCTTTAAAAAAAATAATTCTTAGAAAAATAATTATAATTAAAATTTATACAATGGATGTTCTCTTTTGGTAAATAAAAGTCTTCGTTAATTATCGGGTTTTGCAGGTTAACCCAAAACCTATTATAATATCCAGCCTTCTACTGAGATTGTAGATCCTAGTCATTCTTAAACTTTCTTACCAGAACTTGTGTTGAATCCCCTACAACACCTTACTAACAAGGCACACCCATACCTAAACATAATTGTAAACATTACTTACATTGACAAGAAATTAAAGTTTGGAACTTTGCACTTGTGAAACCTATTTCTTGCCCATTTCCTATTCTCTATCGAAATCCTCCAAGGTTTACACCCTGTTACCTTCATTTCCAATTTGGTATGACTTAGAGGGAAACCCCATAGTTATTACCAGCTCCATGGGAAAATTCATCTTTCTCCTTAACAGGTAGGTTTCTTTTCATGACTAATAATGTTTTCCACTTCACGTGGCACACCTTGTGTCCATGTCACCAAACTACCAACATCAACACCTATGTTGGCTAATTTTTTAGCTAACCTGTTGGCCTCACGGTACATGTGACGAGCCCTCCTATTCTGTTTTGCTGCAAAAAGGATCCTCACTTCATGGATGACTCCCTCGATTCTCCATGGAGATTTTTTGCCATTGGTTAACAGGTTGATGATGTTCATCGAATCACCTTCAATAATCAAGTTACCTTGAGTTTCTTGGGCTACTTGCAACCCTCTCCAAAGGGCTCTAGCTTCTGCTTCGTTAGTAGTTTTGATTCCCAATGGTTCAGCAAAGGCCTTGACCAAATTTCCTTGATTATCCCTGATTATTCCTCCAGCTCCAGCTCTTTTCCGGTTCTCCTTGGCTGCACCATCAAAATTTAGTTTAAACCAACCCTGGGGGGTGGCTCCCAAGAATTCCCATTTTTGGGATTGGGCAAAGGAATGGAAGGTTTGTCCTCAATACCTAAGGCCCAATATAATTATTTTTCTTGGGGAGGAATTGAGTGGTTCTCATCCACTAAGGTGCTAAGGTTTTATTTTGCAAAGACAAAAATCATGTTGAGGATGGTTTTTGGATTGTGAATGGTATCCTTAAAGTATCTATGGTTCCTTTCTAGTCAAATCTGCCAGAGAAAATGATGCCAACATATTTTCCATAGGTACTTAAGTTTTAGGCTAACAAAGGGTTGAGGCCATTGATGGAACACTTCGGATATAAGAGCAGGCTTAACCCACGAGATCCTAAAGTCTTGGAAAAGTTCATCCAGGATGGACTCCGCTATCGGACACTCTAGAAACAAGTGTTGGGTTGTCTCCCATCCTGCCCTGCACATGTAGCAACAGTTAGCAATAACCATACCTTTAGAAATCATATTGTCCATAGTGAGGATTTTTCCTTGAATAACCAGCCATGAAAAAAATGATATTTTAGGAATTAAGCCTTTGATCCAAACCAAACTCGATTGAAATTGTTGACCTTACACATTGAGAAGCAAATTATAGGCAAACTTAACTGTGAAGTCACCACTTTCAGTCTCAGCCCAAACAATGTGATCTTCATCCTCTCTAGAGGGAATAATTTGTTGAGTTAAAATGTTATAAAGCTCTTCAGACTCTGCTTCAAAACCCTGTACTTTGATGTGTTTCTACCTGTTGATATTTATATCTTGCCACATATAATTTGCAACCTTCTTCCCAATATGTTGCTCCATATGCTCTTAAATCCTAGCCAAACGAGGATTCTCGGATAACTCATCAGCTCTCACCCACCAATCCTTCCAAAAGTCTATTGTTTGCCCATTTCCTAGAATCCATCTAAGACCTTTCTTGACAAGATCCCTTCTCGTGAGGATTGCCTTCCAAAAAGCAGACCCCCTGCTTGCTAAGTTGTCATTAAGGAAGTTCACACCTTGGAGGTATTTCCTCCTAACTATGGCAGTCCATTCATTATCAACATTAGTCAATAACCGCCATGCTTGTTTGGCTAACAGAGCTGTATTGATATGAGAAACTCTCCTCAATCCTAACCCCCCATCAACTTTAGGTTTGCAAACCTTGTTCCAACTTACTAAATGGATCCTTTTCTTATCCTCAGTCCCTGACCAGAGAAATTTTTTTTGAAGCTGCTCAATTTTGTGATACACCTTGCTGGGAGCTCTGAACACTAATAGGAAGTAAACGAGTATACTTTGAAGTGAAGCCATAGTTAAAACTACTTTTCCTGCTTGAGATAATAGATGTCCTTTCCAAACTGCTAGATTTTTTTGGATCCTCTCTAGAACTATGTTCCACATTGATCCTTCAAGTTTCCCCGTAAACAGGGGAAGACCTAAATAGGAGGTGCGAAGGGATGCAATCTGATATTCCATGATCCTTGCTATGATGTTTTTCCTAGGAATGGGGGTATTGATGAAATAAAGCTTGCTCTTATCAAAATTCACTTTCTGTCCATTGCTTCTTCATACATTATGAGAATATTTTTAATCCTTCTTGCCTCAACCACATAAGCCAAAGTCAGTAGCAATGTATCATCAACAAATTGTTGATGTGTCACCAGGGTAGTTAGTGACGTGGCCTTGATACCTGATATGAGTCCAGCTACCGCTGCTACCTTAATGGTTCTTCCCAAGGCCTCAGCTACGATGATGAACAACATAGGACATATGGGATCTCCTTGTCTTAGACCAAATTTGCTTTGAAAAAAACCTGCAGTAGACCCATTAACCAAAATTGAAAAACAAGGCTTAGAAATACACTCTCTTATTAACTTGACCCATTCATGTTGAAGCCAAATTTTAATAAAACTGCCTCTAGGAATTCCCGATTTATCCTCGTCATAAGCTTTGTTCATGTCTAACTTTAAATCCATGACTACTTTTTTGGTCTAAGCGGCTGTATGAAGAGCCTCATGAACAGTAATAACTCCATCTAAGATTGATCTTCCTTGTACAAAACTTCCTTGACTTGGATCAATGATAACTGGTAGAACTTTCTTCAAACAGTTGGATAAAACTTTGGACAAAATTTTATAGGATATATTACACAGGCTAACCAGCCTAATGTCAGCCATAGTCTTGGGGTTGGGGCCTTTAGGTATCAAAGCAATGAAAGTTGAATTGAAACTCATTGGAACATTATTTGAACTTTGGAACTCCTTGATTGCAGCAATAACTTCTGCTCCAACAATATCCCAACAAAATTGGAAAAACCATGGTGAAAACCCATCCGGCCCAGGAGCTTTGCCAGGATCCATGTTAAACAAAGCCTCCTTGATCTCTTCATTTGAAAAAGCTGTTGTAAGAGACTCCTTAATCATTTCATCAATGAGTTGTGGAATTAATTGAAGGAGAGATTCCTTTGCTTGGGCATTACAAGCCCGTTCTTCACCCAATAATGAACTAAAAAAATTAGCAGCCTCGTCCCTGATCTCCTGAATGTTTTGAGTTGAGGATCCATCCACTTTAGTTAAATTTCCAATATTATTGTTGCTTCTATTGCTCAATGTTGTAACATGGAAAAAATTTGAATTAGAGTCCCCTTACTTTAGCCATAATGCCCTTGATTTTTTCCTCCAATACATCTCATCACAAGCTAAAATATTATAAAACTCACAAAGGGTTTCCTTCTCTTCAATCCTTGTTGCCTCATCATAGGTTCCATTTTGGTTTTGCTTTCTATTATTCTTAGTTTTTCCCCCAATGCTCTCTTATTCTCAAAAATATTTCCAAAGACTTATTTATTCCATATTTTAAGGTTGTTTTTCACCATCTTAAGTTTTTGAGATAGTTTGAAGGAAGCACTTCCCTGGATAGGCTGCCACCACCATTCTTCTATTCATTTCTTGAAGTCCAGATGTTTAACCCACATTGATAGAAATCTGAATGACTTTTTAAAGGAGTTAGCCTGAAATGCCTCCCATAGAATAAGATTATGGTCTGAAGCGCATTTAGGAAGGTCTTGTAACGTTGAATCACCAAACATTGTTGTAGCTTCCTTGGATAAAAAAACCTGTCCAACCTTTCTTGAATCAGTTGAATTCCTATCCTCTTGTTACTCCATATAAATTTGGCTCCTTTTAGTCTTACATCCATCAATTAATTTGTGTTAATGAATTCATTGAAGTCCTCCATGCTCCTTAAGGGTAACCCAGATCCTCCCTTCTTATTAGATGGGTAAAGGGGGGTATTGAAATCTCCCCCAATCACCCAAGGAATGTCTTTAAAAGCTTGGCTCAAATTCCCCAAAAACTCCCACAGTTCAGACCACCCTTGGACAGAGGTGGGGGCATAAACATTTGACATAATCCAATTCTTATTAGTATCAAAATCATGAAATAATACGCTTAAGACTCTTTCATTTGCTTGAATAATACTTCCTTCTATTTTAATAGGATCCCATAAGATCATGAGGCCCCCAGATGCTCCTCTCGCTTGTTGAAAGGCCACTTCCCCTTGCTTCCAAATCCTTCTAGCTATAAGTGTTGATTGTGTTGCATCTGTTTTGGTTTCTTGAAGAAAAATGATAGTAGGATTCCAATCCTTCCTTATAGACTTCACCATCCTTTGTTTTGGTGGGCCGTTTAGGCCTCTCACATTCCATGAGAGAACCTTCATTTAGACTATTTAATATTTTCCCCGCCCCCTTCCTTGAGCCAAAGGGGGTTTGTCAATTTTGCTATTATCCTGGCCAGGAATAGCTTGTTGTAACAATGTTCTTTGCTTTTTGTTTGCAATTTCTTCATTGATTCTCATTCTATAGTGCTCTACTGTAGATATTCTCCCTTTCTTTCTTTCACTTCCATAATCTATCGGAGGATTGGTGGTGCTTCTAGTCTGTTTTGGACTAAAATGAGGGGGCATATACTATGATAGTCTAGGTCTTGAACCTTCTTCCTCATTTTAGGGGTTTTCAATTCCCTCTTCATCCTCAAGCTTTTTTTGGTTCACCTCTCCTATCTGGTTCCTAAACAGGGGGATTTCCTTCAAGGAACATTTTACCATTGGGCTCATCTGATAAGGGATAATTTGCTCCACTATCGGATTATGAACTATATTCCTTCCTCTTGTTTCCACAACTTCGAATCTTGACTCTATTTTTTCCATGTTTAAACTGAAATGACCTGGCAATTTTTCTTAATTTTGAGCATAGCTTTTGGGAATTTTTGTCATAACTGTGGATGGTCTCGATTTGGATGGGGAGTTTAGGGTTTCAAGAAACTTGACACTGATGGTATCATCCTTACTGTTTTCTTTTTCAACTTCTAGATTTGCTAGGATATCAAACATGTTCAAGTTGGGATCTTTATTACATACCTTATGATTTTTGCCTCCCTCATTATGTTGCTTTCCTTTCTCCTAGATTTTTTCTAGTTCTGTGTTGGCTTGGTCAGACTGGTTATTCTTAAATTGTCTGTATCCTTCCAAGTTAAGATGCGGTCCTTGAAACTTTGGGATCCCTCTCCCATTAGATTTCCCCAAAAAACCTTTTCTCGTGGCTTCCTTGTTTGCAGTTATTATCATACATTGGGCTTGAAGGTGGCCCTGGGTTTTGCACATACTATAAAATACTGGCTTGTTCTCATACTCCATATGCTGAATCCTTAGAAACTCTCCATATGCTAGTTCCACCTGAGAAGGTAGATCATAATCCAAGTTTGCATTTACACAGATCCTGGCATGCGTCAGTATAGTCCTTGCTCGGGTTGAATGTTCTATTACCACGAGCTCTCCTATCGTCTTTGCTATACCACTAAGCCAGTACTCATTAATAAACTAGGTTGGGAGGTTTGGTAAGTGGACCCAAATGGGTGCTATATTAATGTTCTGCTTCTCAGGGTTGAAATCCTCCCCCCACTTCCTCAGAAAGAGGCTACGCCTTCCTAGAAACCAGGGTCCTCCTATCAAGATGCACTCTGCATCATATTTGTTGTTGAGTCTTATCATAAAAAAACCTCTTGACATGGCTACGGTTTCTAAGCTTCCTAAAGTTTTCCACTTTGCCACAGCCCATGAGCAAATAGTCTCAATGTCCGGCCTTCCTCCCAAAAACTTGCCAACTAAGGATGATGCCTCCATATCCAAAAATATTTCCATAATCTCCACTGGAGCAGTTAACCTGTTATTATTTGGTATTAGGGGCAGTAGTTCACTGACTAGCTCCTTCTTTTTCCATTTTAGCATTTCCAAAAAGGTTGGGTCCTTGTTGCCAGCTCCCGAACCCCAGTGGGACCCTTTGTCTGAGGGTTTATCTAGAGGATCTATACCTTTAGACTTTTCAAACTAAGCTGATAGGGAATCCTTTTCCTTTCTAGCTACAACATTCTACCCTGCCTCTGTATCTTCTCCATCCGTTGGTTCAAAATTCCTGCCTACCGTTTTTGCTCCTCCTCTGCTTCCTATGCTTCCTTCACCGCTCCTCATCTCTAGTTCGAGCAATAGTTGCAACCATTGGTTAGTTGGTTGTTTTAGTTTAAATATTTTAAATGTTTGCAACGGTTGGTTAGTTGGTTGTTTTAGTTTAAATATTTTAAATGTTTTTGTTAATGTCGGTTTTTTTAACAATAATTTTTTTTTTACAGCGTGACATGTGTGACCTCTTTGCCTCGCCTCCCAGCCCCTGTCTGCCATTGTAGGAACGTCTCTCGACATACCAAGAAAGATCCACAATTTTAAATAATAAAATATTGTGTTTACTCTATTGAATAGAAACTTGATATTCACATCAAGGAACTATTTCTTAAGTGGATAAATCCAAGGATTATTTAATTGTAATACATTTATACATAATGGAAAAAGTAAGAATTATTACATACAAAACTTTCATTTTTACTTGAATCATGATTTCTTAATTTGATATTTTCTTGTATTTTAAAGTATTTTATAGATTATTTTTGTGGTACTAAGTAATTATATATGCAAAGAACACTTTCTAGTAAAGTTGATAAGGAAACCAAGATACCATTACTCCAATAAATTTTGTATGATACATGAAACATACATAGTAAATAAGGATCTATAATATTTTCATCAAAGCAAGCACTTGGGTTCAATTATGCAATAAAGATGAGGTAGTTGGAAGTCAGCATGTAATTTAAATAAACAATTAAAATTCAATGAAGCATGTGAAAATAAACCACTTGGACTCACATGAAAGTACTTGAAACCTAAATAAATTCAGAACTTTAGAAATTAGAATTTTGAAAAAGAGTTAACAAACAAAATGACACAAGTTAAAAAATTAACTAATAATGTTAACACTTAAAAATCTAATCAATAATATAAAATTCAAGCAAATAAGAAATACAATAAAATAAGAAAACTAATCAATTAAAAAAATATAAGCATATGGAATCTGAAATTTTCATCAAGGAGATTAAAAAAATAGGGTTTTTTTTGGAAAATCAAATTATTATGATCATCCATCAACTCATATTGGTTATTAAACTAAGGATAAGTAAAAAATAAAGGATTCACTTAAGTATTAATCCACTATGACAATATTAAGGGTGACATGTTTCTAGTTGTAAACATGAAGTACAAGTTAACTTAAGAGGAAACCTATGGATAATATTAAATAAAACCTTTCAACTATTTATTCTATAAGGAATATTATATAATAAGGATGTAGGATCAAACCTTCATGGAATTGGTTGAACATGCAAATTTAATTGCAAAGACAAAAGAATAGAATACCAAATTTTGCTAAATAAATCATAAAAGGAGGTGAGTCCACTTGAACATGATCATATTAGAGGATTAAAAATATAATAGAAAATCAGCTATGATTCACCTAGAAAAGTACATGATAGATTGGAATGCTAAAACCACTTCCTTAAAGACACAAGAATTCATTTTTAAGGAAAAGTAGAGGAAAGATATAAGCCATAAATAGAAACAAATATATCGTATTCTTCAAATTGATGACTAAGGGTGAAGAATATTTTTCATTCATGTGGTATGAATAATATCAAATCTATTATAGGTCACTTGGAAGTTTGATTAAATCACAACAAGAAAAAGTGGCTAAGTGACAATGACCTAATTATTTATCACTATATATTCTTTTAACATTTTGGTTAAAAATTCTTGAATGAAAGTGAAGTTGACTAAAATAAAAAAAGAGAGTTCTTAAAATATGGAGAAGATACTTGAATGTAATTTTAGTTTTAAACTCTAAAATTTAAACCAAATTAAAGTGATAAATACAATCACCTTTTTAGTATAAGTCCATAAAAAGAAAACAAAATGTTTTAAATTATCTATTTAATACTCTCAATATAAAACTCACCATTTGAGCCCTTAAAATAGCACAACTATGCAATTCACAATGAATGGAATTATATGGGATTGTGCAAGGTATCCAAATTGGACAAGGAACAAGTTTTAAGATAAATACAAGAATACCAATGCAAAACTGATGACCTCTCTCTTTGATATACATATATGTGTATATATAGAGGGATAAAAAATTTAAATCATAGTGAGAGCAATAATATTGGTATGAGAAACTATGTTAGACTACATATAGGTACAAAATAGACATACATATCATAAATGGTTAATGCTAAAAGAACCTAATATTTTCTCTATTTTGAAAAGAATGCCAAGCTTTCATAAACTTTTTGTAGGATTTCTTGCTAAATAGAGTCTTTTATATGATTTCTATAAGATTTCCATGGTTGATATGGTTTTCATGGTTGTAAACTAATAAGTTTGAGCTAAAAATGGATACTAGATAAGTTATGTTATTTTAATATATTATAACTCACACTATATTATTATCAGTAATAAAATCTTCATGTATCGTGGATTCTCTACACTTATCTCACAATAGGTTAATTGGATAGGTTTAATTATTAATTGCTTTCATAAAAATCTGAGTCTAATTAAGAAACACTTGAAAATTTCGAAAAGGATTTGATTAAAATTTTCTCAATAAAAAATATATATTCATGTTTTTTAAATTTATTTTATCATTTGGTCATATAGACTGTGTTTTTTTATTTTATGCTTCTTTATCAATTTTGATTGCCTAAATGTTTATACTAGGGTTCATGGCTTTTATCATTAAATTACCAAGAACATCCATGAAAAATGATTTATGAAAAATGATTTAAATGCAATGAAGTATAATTAATACATTTATAAGGATGCTTATTAAATAATCATTACTTAATAATAGTTTATTAAACTACAACAACAATAAAATATGATATCAAATAATATTAGCTCGATGGGTTAGATTCTTCAACATTCAAGAAAGAGACTAAGATTCAAATTTTATCAAACTATACATAAGTAATATCCAAACTTTACTATAAACTTAATATACTTAAATAATGCAAATTTTAACAATTATAAATATAATATTTATATTTTCAAGAAATAATTAATGTTTTAGTTTTATTTAAGAAAGAAAAAAGTTTCTCATAAACTAAATATATAATAATTATTAATATAATATTTATATTTTCAAGAAATAACTAGTGTTTTAGTTTTATTTAAGAAGGAAAAAAGTTTCTCATAGACTAAATATATATATGAATGTATGAATTCATATTAATATAAACCTCGAGGAAGACATATTCCATTCTTATTAATATGCATTTGCAAACGGACCCTTGTACACATAAGTTATATAAATAAACATGTATATAAATATAAATATATAAAAAAAATGATTAAATATTAATAAAATATATTTTTTACACACCTGTTAGTATTTTTTAGCTCTCCAATTTGTTGTCTAAGTAACTTCGTCTCTTGCTCGATATCCTGCCAAAAAGGAGAAATGGTAAATAAATATCATACTCATAACGAATATTATTTGTTTAAGTGGGGAGTTAAAACTTTCCAGTTAAAATCTAGAGATCTCAGGTTCAAAATTTTTCCTCTCACAATTTTTCCTCTCACATGCTGCCGATATGTTATATACAGAAAATTACAAATAAAAAAAAAACTTTTGAATACAATAAATGTTAACGCACCAAAGTCATAAAACTATAGGAGAATATAATATGACTATTAAGTCTTGTCACATCCCCAACTTTGACATGGCAATAATTTCATAAACTATTAAGTTTAAAATTAATTAGGATGAGTATAATATAAAAATTTGATGTTTATTTTAATAATTTAGAAAGAAAATAAGAATGGCAACAAGAAAATTTTATTTATATTTTAATGTAATTCTGCATTTCAAAATTATCACTACAAAATTCTATTAGTATATTGAACAAGTAATATTCCCAAGATAAATAAATGAAGTAATAAGACCTTGTTATCAAATTTATTAAAAAAAAAAAATTAAGACCTAAAATCACGAGAAAAATTTGTTTTTTGTTTTTGTTTTTAACCATTCTATTACATCATCACTACAAAGTAGCATTACATCAAGTTAGCTATTTTAAGTATGTATCCTTGCCAAGAGTCAAACATCAGTTTCCTCATTCAAATATGAAGAATTTAACTATAATTAGGATGAGTATAATATAAAAATTTGATGTTTATTTTAACAATTTAAGAAAACATGAATGGAAAACAATAAATTTTCATTTATATTTTAATGTAATTCCACATTTCAAAATTATCACTACAAAATTCTATTAGTCTATTGAACAAGTAATCTTCACAAGGATGAATAAATGAAGTAATAAGACCCTGTTATCAAATTTATAAAAAAAAAAAAATTCTAAGACCTAAAATCACGAGAAAAAAAAAAACTGTATTTTAATTTTGTTTTTAACCATTCTATTACATCATCACTACAAAGTAGTATTACATCAAGTTAACTATTTTAAGCATGTATCCTTGCCAAGAGTCAAACATCGGTCTCCTCTTTCAAATATGAAGAATCGAACTAATTGAATTAATGCCTTTAGATATGGGAAAAAAATAATTAATTTAGCATTTATAAAAAGTATTTCATATATAATGTTTTTTTGATAATCTTAAAAATATGAAGATTATTATTATTATTATTATTTATTAGATATAGAAGGGGTTTTGGAAGGGTCCTTGAACCTTTTACAATTGGAGAAGCCATACAAAAATTAGCCTAAGACCAACAATATTAAGACAGGAACAACTATAAAGCACTACAACTGGTCACCCATCACCAAGTGAACCAACTACAACTTGATACAAAAAATAAAATTAGAATAGTGTTGATGAGTCCCTCAACCAACCAACACTCCCATATGGGTGCACATAAAACGTTTCTTCAAAAACAATAAAAGCTTACAAAGCATCAAGAAGCATGCATCACTAAATGCAATTAAAAATGACCTTCGAGAAAATTGTCTTTCCAAACAGACATTAGGTATACCATAAATTCAGTGTGGTAGTTTCCTTATCTAAAGATATGCTTTATCTCCCTATCCTCTCTAAAATGAAGAATCCGCCTAGATTCCATAATTACAGTCTTAATGTTCCAACCGGAGATTTAATCACTTTTGACCAAGTTTATAATATTAAGTGAGTCTCCTTCAATGCAAACTTTTTGGTACCCCATCTTCTCCACAAGTAAGAGACCTTGGTAAAGAGCTCTAGCCTCTACAACATGGTAAGTTTGGATATCTAAGAATTCAACATATGCCATCAGAAGCCCACCTCTATCATCCCTAAGCACCCCACCAACACAAAAATTACCAAGATTACCCTTTGAAGCTCCATCAAAGTTTAGTTTAACCCATATTAGAGAAGGAGGTTCCCACCTCACAAGGGCCTAGGGATTAGGACCAAGAAGACCAACAACCCTATTGCTCTGTTGAAAGTCAATTTTCCTTTCGAGCTAAGCCTCCTCAAATTTGTCCTCCTCCAAAGCCAGAGAGGATACATTCTCTAGGGTGGAAGCCATGGTTTTGGCACAAACATAGGCAGGATATATTTGGAAGTTTTAAAAATTTTTACTATTCATTTCCTTCCACACTTTCCAGAAAATATGTAGCAAACAAAAGTTCCAAAAATAATTTAGTCTTGGAGATTAAAAATGAGATGACCATTGAGTGAAAACATCAACAAGTGAACTCGACACCACCCAAATCAGTCCCAAAAAATTAAAAATAGAGTTAAGAACTTCCACAAAGAATGAGCATTGAAATAATAGATTACTTGTCTATTCCTCATTAGCACCACAAAGGTAGCATCTATTTAGCATCAACCAACCTCTTTTTTTAAGATTTTCAATGGTCAAAATCTTATTCTAAGTTGCCAACTAGAAAAATATATTCACCTTTGGTGTTAGACCCTTAAGTCAAACTTTGAAAGGTAGGACTCACAAAGAAGTCCTAATAGCCAATAGATTGTAGGTAGACTTAACAAAAAATGATCCATTATTTTCCCTTACCTAGAATATCTTATCCTCTTCATTTCTTCGTTTAATGATCTAAAATTTTAACTTATTAAAAATTAGAATCCAAGCTTCAAGTTCAACATTATTGAGAATAGACTAGTCTAATGATTTTCAAACCTTTAGCCCATTGACCACCTCGATAAAGTCAGCTACCTTAGACCCAAATACCAATTTGGTCCTAGGCTTCAAACATGCCAAATTTGGAATCTGCACAAGGGTCTGGTCCATAAACCAAATATCTTTCTAGAAGTTAATCTTGAGTTTATCACCCAACCTCCACCTACAACCTTTGGAGACTAGCATCCTCAAATTTTGCAAACTCAACCAAAAGGTAGAACTAAAAGTCAACAAAGGATCAAAAAGCAAAAAATTCTCATACCTCAAGTATTTGACTAACACAATGTTTTTTTTTAATTTACATGGCGGAATCGGTAGCCACCACAAATTTGGGTAGGCTATTCGACTTTTATGTCTGCCACGATATTTTATGTTGTCTGCCCTGAAAGCCACCACACAGATCTTCATGCAGTCTTCCCATATAACCACCATGCGACAATCATTTTAAACCTTTTACGTTGCTAAAATAACTAGGAAAGGGATAAGCATTCAGTCTGACAAGGCTCGAGATTTGAACCTTGGACCTCCGCTCCCCTTACGAGGATTTGGTCGAGCTAATTGGTCTACACCTCGGACCTTTTACCAACACAATGTTGACCTAGCTAGTTTCAGTTTGCCAACTTTCATCCCTATTTTGCAACCAGAGCCTTATTCATCTGCCTGATGTTATAGAGACCTAATATACCATCATTTTTAGGTCCACAAACTTTCTTCCAACCAACTACGTAAATTTTTTTTCTTCTCATCAGACCTGGAAGAACTATTGGATGTATATTTTCCTCTAAAATTATTGGATTTATATTTCCCCTCAACTTGAGTAGAGTACTTGAATATAATGCCTAGTTTATGTTTCTACCTACTTCATGAAGTACTAGATACACTTGAGTCTATTTGAATTTAATTGTAATAAATACACCCACATCTTCCATGAGTAGTCATCCATAACAAATAAAAGTACTTATATCAATCAAGACTAGTAGGCATGGGTCTACATGGATTTGTGTGAATTATGTCTAACCATAATTTTGCTTTGTGAGTGCTCAACTCAAAAGATATTCAATGTTGATTCCCTATTAAAGAACCCAAGCATATTGGCAATGTTGGTAAAAGGCTAGACAAACCTAAAACTATTTTATACTTACTCAATTGGAGGAAGTATCATGATCTAATATGACTACATCTCCTATGCCAAAGGAAGGTAACATTTGCCATTACTGTTGATAGTGTGGCATTAGTAGATGATATGCCATTGAGTGTAAATAATCCATTCTTGTATTAACCTCTTGCGAAAATCTTACATTTCTCTTGATAATACGCTTTTTATTGCCATAAATAATGTGGAATTCTACGACCACATTTAGATCCATGACTTGTATTACCAAGAACAAATTGTCTTTTAGTCTAGATACAAATAGAACCTTTTGGATCATACAACTACCTCTAGGAAGATTGAGAAAAATATATCTCACTCCTTTAATATGATATGTTTTATCATCGATAATGGTTACTAGTTTCCCATGTTCTTTGGCTTGTAATGAATCAAACCATACTATGTTCCTAGTCATGTACATCCTAGGACTTGAATCAGTATACTGAACTTCATCCTTCACTATTTCCATTGCCTTAGATAATAGTACCTTGTGTGCCTCTTTAGATTGTCTGATTATTCATGAGAGATATGCCCTTATTGATGTATTTATTTAGGACATGATTCATACTATATTTTATTCTAAGTAGATTTGTAGACGATATCCTTGAGTCATATAGTTGTACCATAAAATTATTGTATCATGCACATCTTTATTATAGATTTGGAAATATCTCTTTTTATTTTGAAGTTGTTATTATAAAGATGATGATATGGAAGGAACTTATGTGGCTTCTTTCTCTTAAACTTCCTAGATATGAATGCATCATTATTCAATTGATCACTCAAGTTGTTGGTTACCTCATGTTAAAGCATATTCAACAACTCATCAAAGTACACCTTCCTATTTGAAACTTGCAAGCAAGTGATCAACACTTAGAATTAATTTGGTATAACTCTAAATATGATGGATACAAAGAGCTTATCATCAATGTTTTTCTATGGCATTTAATTTTTCTCTCAACTCTATAATTCAATGAAGAAAAACCTCTATGCTTTCTCCATATTAGACTCTTAGTGTCTAAAGTTGAAGCTAAATGTGAAGTATTGTTGATTTGTTATTCCCTTCATAGATGGTAGAAAGAGTGTCCCATGTCTCCTTGGATATTTGAATTCAAAAATGTATTATTGAATAACATATTCTATGGAAAGGGTGATGATCATCAATGCTCTAGAATCTACATCATCAAATTTTTATTTTTCATCTTCATCCTCTTTAGGTCAAGTGACTTTGTTGATGACAATGTCATAGATTTTATTAACTAGCAATATGGTTCTCGTCTTATTTTTCTAAGGGGTAAAGTTTAAAATTTTGAGTAGTTGTGAATCTATAAGAACTTTTGATATGCACTTGGTGAGGGTTACTTATAACTTCCAAATGGTTCTCCTTTCAATTTACTTCTAATTCAATATATCAAACCTTTCTATATACTTGTTGGTATATGGAAGAAGTTGATCCTCTCAATATACATGGTTGTACATGAGAGAGACTTTAAGGTATGTGAAAGAGAATAGTATATTTACCCTATCAATGACACTTTCTCAATGAGAAATCTCTATATGTGGGCCTGAATTATTTATATACTAAGAATTTCTTAATTTTAGGACTTATGTCTAGCAATAGTGATGAATAGGGTAATAGTATGGAGTGAAAGTATCAAAACATTATTGACCTTATATCTCACTAATGGTCTAGAGGATCGATGCCCATATGTCATTATGGCCTATTTGTTAGGTTATAAACATAGTATCTCAATGTGACAACCTTACCTATAAATATGATCTAGAAAATTATTTGATACTGAAAATTTCTAGTGTGCATATGCACTTGGTTTAAAGGCATTCTACAAATGAATTTAAAATAAAATTTATAAATTTTAAGTAAATTTCACATTTTTTGTTTTTTATTTTTCTTTAAGGTGTCAATCATAACTAAAAATGCACATTTTAAAAAAGTGTATTACCCTACCTTAAATTTGTAATATTTTCCCTATAGTTAATTGTTTTTTAACTATAGGAAATAACAAAATAAAAATATGTTGTTCTTTTTTAATTTATTTGTTCTATTGCTATTGGATAATTACCCTACTCTTACTTTTAAATTCAAAGTGTAATTTTAAAAGAAATACAAGTTTATAAGTTAATATCTGAAATAAATGATATGGTAATACCATTCAAGTGCTCCAATGCCCGCTATTGCATGAGCTTTGGCAATTCCTCACAAGTCACATGACCAACATGATCATTATATGATTAAAGGAAAATTTAGGAATATCTCATGAGTTGCTACAACATAAGATAATTGACATCTTCACTTTATGTTTTGGGTGAATTATCTCTCTAGAAGCACCAAGGCATACAACAAAAAGAAGATATTGATTTAAAGTGATAGACAGCAACACACAAATTGATCAGCTTAAAACAATATATGAAACTAGATCTATTTTTCCCAAATGGAACAAAAATGTGTGCAAAATATGATCAAATATAAGGTCATGGCTATCTATCAATTCTTATTGCTACAACCATTCCATTTGCCTCTCTATAATTTGTATCCACCCTTAGATTTAGATCTTGAATCACTAGGAACCTTATTGTACTCTAGACAAAATATTTTTTAGATTCTAAAACTAGAGCTTTAAAAACAACTCTTCAACAATTTTTTCATGTAATCTCATTGATTGAATCCTCTACTCATGAGAATATCTACAAAAAATCTCCTCATCATGGCTTCCACTTGCAGTGTGATGTTGAGATTGACATGGAATAAAATCATAAAGCCCCCTTGATTATGTAATCCTTGGTCACTATTACAATGGAACAACTTCTACAAGTGGTACAATGGCAGCTCCCCACTAACCTTTGAAGCACACCTCTCTCTTTTATTTTTTGTTGATTTATGCTCTCAATTTGTTTATAAAGATGATGATGAAGGTGAGACACATTAATCCCCATAATGTAACAACATGGATGACAAGGCTTTGTACTAGGCAGGGTGGATGGACACATCCATGACTCAGTCCTTGATACAAATATTGCACTCATATGTGTAGGAAGGGAAAATTAGTTACGCTAATGTAAAAGGCACTATGATAGTAAGATCAATGCTAAATCTATAATCTCTTAGTGGTTAAAGTATTTAATAATTTATTTTTTCTGGTCTTGGATAGCCTACTCTACTATCAATGGGAAGAACTATTTTTTTTTTTTATTAATTCAATAATATATATACAATCATGGAGGTCATAACCATATAGTATGGTTATAACAAATATTTTAACTAATACACCTACTTGTAATAATTCATAATAATAAATATACATTAACACTGATAATATAATAGCTACATAGAAAACCATACATAATTTCAAATATTATACAATGACATTGTCAACAAATGCTCATACTAGCTAATAGAAGAATATTCAATGCACTAGGATCAAAGTCATTGAAGAAAGTTAATATTTAGTAGTTCATGCTCAATAATAACATTCTCTAATAGTCCATGCTTAACTTGTTTCCCACCCCTCCATACCATATGAGGTTTCTCCACCCCCTATATCAATGCAAGAGGATAAATTAAAGAACCTTTTTGAGTAGCTTAGCAAAATAATGTTAGGTATTATAATCTTATAGAAAAGCTTAGTTGCTTAGATATATGATCTTATTTTGATAAGTTGGTGTATATTGTAATAGACATCATAAGTATAAAAAGTTAAATTTATTTACTTTATCACATTGTATTTTCACATTCCCAACAATTATTAGTCATGTCTTATTAAATACAAATGCATAAAAAACATGAATTCCGTATTATTATGACAAAAACTAAGTAGATAGATGGTATAAGATAACTATAGATGAACAAAGTCTACAACATAGACATCTAGTGACTATACTTGGTTATATATCTTCTTAGATATTAATAATTGCATCAATCCAAATATTTTCAATATATAAAACCTATATCCTAACATCTCCCCATAGAGATATAGCTTACACAATCATATTATTTCATATAAATCCAACATAAACCACCATATCTCTACAATAATATAAACATACATTTTTTTACTTTATTTATTAGGGATATTATACTTTCCACTCACATGCATTCTCAATGATATATTTCATACCTCATTGCATCTCATCTTCTCCATGTACTATAGAGTTTGTATATGTTAATAATAATTACTATTCTCATTTATATAAGTAGAAAAAAGATCAAAGTATACTATAGCATAATATTCCCAAATATTAATAATATTCTAATAATTATATAATTATGTGCATTCATACTCACTACACCACCTAACTCCATATATTGTATTTATATTTATAAGGTTTGTTGTCATAGATTCCAAATATTTATATACTTTATTTATGGATTTATGGTGTGTACCACTAGTCTAAGTTGTTACCTAATCATATTCCCAACATATAATACTTAGTGTTACCATTACTATCTCTTTTTTTTTTTAAATAAAGGGGTAAAAATTTATTGATAAAAATTCTGGATTATAGAGTACAATTGAGCTTCCAACCACGACTCAAATAAACAGCCAAACAGGCTAAAACCACTAGACTAGAATGACACCCGAAAAAGACAACAAGAATAAACCACATTAAGTCTGTACATCCTTATGGATCAACTCCCATAGGTGTTGAGAGTCCCCAAATGGGAGACTCTCCCAATTATCGATACTCCAAGGATCCAACAGCTCAGAAGCCCTTTTGGCCAGATAATCAACAACCACAGTCCATTCCCTTGGAATGTACACAAAGGATATAAATTAAAACTCTTCACTCATTCTGAGAATATGAATGGCTACAGAGGCCAACTACTAATTAACTTCCTCCACCATTTTAATTTTTAAAATATTAACCACAATTTGAGAGTCATACTCATAGATAATCCTACGCCAGCCAAGAGAAAACCCCTCCGCAAGGCCTCAAGAATTGCAAGAGCTTCCATAAAATTTTTGGAGTGAACACCTTTATAAATGGAAAAGAAAAAAATGACACCACCAGTAGAATATCTCCCAACACCGCCAATGCCAGCATGTCCAGGATTACCCTTGGATGATCCATTCGTATTAATTTTTAAAACTCCTCTAGGGGGTGGCCTCCACCTACCATCTCTCCTAACCTTCTTGCTAAGTTGAGGAACCCTACTAGGGCTAGAAGAGTTCACACCATCCCCAAAGAGACCAAGGGCTTGTTGTACCTTCTCCTCCATAGAATCCAAAAGAGGGTCCACATCACATTTGCTATGGATGGTTTCTTGAACCATATACATGATCCTTTGCCAGATATGTTGAAAAACCAAAAAATTGCCCTGAAATATGCGTCGGTTTCGTTCAAGCCAAATTTTATAGATGATGCAAGAAGGGCCCAAATTCCAAGCCACCCGAAGGAAGGGGGCCTTTGCTAGAGGTTTTCCCAGAATACTCCAAAACTCCACCAGGGACAGCACATGAAAACATGGATGGTTCCAGGCACTCCACCATCGATGCCAAATGTCTCTAGCAAAGGAGAATTGGAAAAATAAATGAGAAGAGTCATCCTCATTCTTACTAAAAAGGACACAAAAAGAGGGAACCTGAAATCCCCTCTTCCTCACATTATCCCAAGTGACGCATTTATTACGAGCTACAAACCAAAGAAAGAAGTTACATTTTGGCCAGGCAAATTTGTTCCACACATTTTTCCATCAAGTGACAGGAAGACTCCCATACTTTTACTTATCAAGAACCTAATAACCATAGGCTACCGAGTAGGTTCCCTTAGGATCAGGATTCCAAGCCAAAATATATTTACCCCTCAATGAAGAACAAGACCTCCCCATAAGAATAATAGCAAGCACCTCTCTATCCTTGGCCAGTCCCCCTTGGGACCATTCTTGCGGATCTTTCCACCTGTACATATCCATATTTCCAAAAGACTAGATTTTTTTAAAGTCCTCCACATGAGACCAGCCTGCTTCCAAGAAAAAAATGCTTAGGGAACATAACCTAGGATATTGATTCAATATAGGAGGGTGGCCATCCCAAGAATCCTCCCAAAAAAGAGCATTTAATCCATGATTGCAAATCTAGAATAAACCCTACTTGATTAAATTAGCTCCTCTTTTTAGAGTGTCCCAGATAACCGAACCTTTCCCAACCAAGCCGACTCTAGGTATTTCAGCCTCAGAAATACCTCTCAAGTATTTACAAGATAATATTTTAGCCCAAATATGATCTTGAGAGGTACACCATCTCCAATAAAGTTTTGCAACCAAAGCCTACCCAAAAAGAGTTGTTTGTCGCAACCCAAGGCCTCCCTCTTGCATCGGCCTACATATAGAATCCCACCTAACCAAACTCTATTTAGATTGATCAAGTTTTCTAGACCATAAAAACTATCTTGAAAAAGCATCCATGTCCTTGATGAAGTGAGAGGGAGCTATTTGTACAAAACATCTATAAATAGGTAAAGCTTGAACAACAAATTTTAAAAGCAACACTCTACCTACAGTGGATAGCCATCTTAAAGTCTAGTGATTCACCTTTCTTCTAAACTTATCAATCATAGACTGCCAAGAAGATCTAGGTAGAGGGTGAGATGAAATTGGAATACCAAGATAAATGAAGGGGGGAGCCCCAAACTGGAATCTTAGAATGCAAACAATACTGTCTTGAATAAGAGGAGGGGTATTGAAGAAGAAAATAGAAGACTTATCCTCATTAATCAATTGTCCAGAAGCACCAAGATATATGTCAAGAGACTGTCTAATATTGCCAGCTTCCCTAATAGTGGCAACTCCCAACAAAGCAGTATCATCAACAAATTGAAGGTGGAAAAGAGGTGGTAAACTACTATCCCACTTCCACCCCTGAATAAGACCTTGCATGACTTGAGACTTGAGCAATCTTCCCAACCATTCCACCATAATGATAAAAAAATAAGGAGATAAAGGATCTCCTTGCCTCAATCCCATTGAGGCCTCAAACAACTCTGATGGCTCATTATTAACAAGAACAGAGAATGAGAAAGAAGAAACACAGCTCATCACCCATCTAATCCATTCCTCCTCAAATCCAAAAGTAGCAAGAACTTTCTAAAGAAAGGACCATCTGACCCGATCATAGGCTTTGGCCATGTCCAACTTAATGAACATAGTTTTCTCCTTAGAAGTTTCCATCGAGTGAATAGCTTCTGTAGCAATAACGATCCCATATAATATTTTTTAACCAACAACAAACCCTCCTTGCTTCTCAAAGATGATTTTGCTCAACCATATCTTCAGCCTCTCAACAATAATTTTTGTGATGATCTTATACACAACATTGCTGAGAGCAATAGGCCTAAACATATCTAAGGAATTTGCTCCCTCTTTTTTGGGTATAAGCACCACAAAGGTAACATTTAGGGCCCTTAGCATCTATTTTTTCTTTTGGGACTCATGGAACACCTCCAAAAGATCAAATTTGATTAAATCCTAAAAATCCTAATAAAACTCAATCGGGAATCCATCTAGGCTTGGGGCTTTTCCTTTTTTTCATATTGAATACAACATTTCCAAATCCTCAAGGGAAATTGGACCCATAAAGTTATCATTCATCTCTCTATAAACAATCATTGGAATATAGTTTAGAATAAGCTTTTCATTCTCATCATCTGATAGGGAGTCCTCCTTGAAGAGAGAGAAAAAAATACCTCTTAGTCTCTTCTGAAATATCCCTGAAAGAAGAGAGCAGGGCACCCTAAGAATTCACAAGAGAGGTAATCAGGTTACCATTACGGTGAGCCTTAACTGAGTTATAAAATAAGGCTATGTTCCTATCCCCTTCCTGAAGCCAATCTACTCGAGATTTTTGTTTCCAAAAATATTCTTCCCTCAATTCCCATTCAGCAAGGTCTTTTGTAGCCTCAGATTCCTCAACAAGAAGCTCCTTCATGAATTCCTGATCTCTAATATTCCTTGAAGCTTCTTCCATCCTCCTAAGAGCTACCATATTAGCCAAGGAAAGGTTCCCAAAATTTAGTCTATTCCATCTCTTCAATTTATGTTTTACAAATTGTAGTCGCTTCATAAAGGAATACATAGCGGTGCCATGAGGAGGTTTTCCAGTGGTCCACCAGCCTCGCATAAAATCATGAAGCTTAGGATCATGAAGCCACATAAGTTGAAACTTAAACGAGGGATTATTTTTTAGCCCTAACTCCAAAGTAGAGAGTTTGATAGGCCAATGATCAGATCCCCTACCCTCCAAAATCATAGAACTAGCACCTTTGTTATTACCCATCCAATAACTAGATATCAAAAACCTATCCAGTCTCTCTGAGATGGAAGCTTCCCCACACATTCTATTGTGCCAAGTAAATATCCCATTATCTGGATTTATGTCAACCAAGTTTAGGGCATGTATATGATCACTAAAGACAGAAGAAAAAGGCTCGAGATGGTCCACCCCACCACGTTTCTACTCTAGACAAGTGATAGAGTTGAAGTCTCTAGCCAAAATCCATGGGTACAGGGGAACCAAACTTCTCATAAAGAAAATGTGCTTCCACAAATTCATTTTACCATTGTAATCAATAGGATCATACACATTTGTAAGTAGGATGATCTCACCAGATTCATTATCATGCTCGACCATTGAAATAGACCATCTGCTGGAAATTCAAGTAAGAGGGATATCTTAACCGGATCGCATAAACAAGCGATGCCACCAACATATCGACATGCACTAATACACTGGCATTACCCCCTCCTCCACAACTTGGGAGAAATATTGAACATACTATCAATAGCCAATTTAGTCTCTTGAATAAACACCACATCTGAAGAATGCACACAAACCAAATCGCGAACAACTTTTTTTCTGGGGATGCTATTCAACCCCCTTACATTCCATGAGAGGATAATTATTTTTGGGGGTTATAAAAATGGGAGTCCAATATTCTCACCAATCCTGACTCCACAAAAGTCTCCCCCATTAACTTAATTTTATCCTGGTCCTTCTTTCGACCCACCTTCATATTCTTATCCGATTTTTTTTTTTAATTATTTTTTGCTGCAATCCCAACAGTGTAGGAGTTTTGCAATCCAAGGATGACTGCATCAGTGCCTAAGTAGGAGAGGGCATAACTAAATATGTACCACTTTCCAAAATATTTTCCCTTATAGGGCCTGACCCAACCATGTCCCCTATACTCAGATCCAAAGCTATTTGTTCTTCATTTAAACCCCCTAGATCTGATTCCTTAAGTTACCCCTCAAGAAGAGACATTTGATTCGACCTTGTTATATTTGCATCAGGTAGCAATGTTTCAGGTATCTCTATGCACTGATCAAGATCATCTAATATTTAAAAATGGTTGAGTAGAGCATCTGGGTGGCTATCCTTAAGGTCTTTGTTTGCCCTTCATCCTCTGTTTTGGGATTTTACCGAAACAAAACCTTCCTTATCCCATTCGCCTTCCTTTATCGGGGCTTTTCCTTTATCCAAATTTTTTATAGACCGAGAGGGCCTAGTATTTTAAGCCACAGGTGAGACAAACTTAGGGAATTTTCTTTGTAGGTGGCCATATTCACGATAAATTCGATAACAAAATGGAAGAGATTCATAGTCAAGTTTTTGAACCCATGTAGTTGATCCAAATTGTATTTCAATAGAATCTAGAATAGGATTATTTAATTCAATTTCAACACAAATACGAGCAACAAAGATTACCTTTTTATCCATTGTCTTTTGTGACAGTCCAACCGTCTTCCCAAGTAGAAGGGTAATCTTATGCAAGATATCAGTTCTCCAGAATTCCAACGAGAGCCATGGAAGCCACACCCATACTGGAACCTACGATGACTATTCCTTTGATGGGTTGAAACCCACATGCCAGGGTTTAAGAAAGAGTCCCACTTTGTTATATAAATAAGGACCCCCTTCAAATGCTTTGTTACAATCTGCAATACAAGAGAAAACCACCATAAAATAGTTGTTCGCACTCAACACCACCTCCACATCGCCTTTAGGATTCCAAGTCTTCCTAATCCAAGCCTCCACAAAGGGGAGAGAAATTTGGATGCCCAAAATTTTTCCAATAAGGGCATGTTTGGTTAGATACTCCACATCTTCCACCATCGAGTCTGGTTGAACCACTAGAACTGGCCTGGCTTCACATCATTCCAAACATCCATTTTTCTTTAACAAGCGGTTCCCTACATGCATTGGAAAATCCTGTTCCTTCTAGTCATTTTTAGATAAAAAAATATCACGAGAATGCACTCTCTGTCTCGAACCTAATGCCATCATGATATTCCTACAATTTTTTAGACCTCCTCTGGAAGTTGCTACCATCCCCACAGAGCAGTTTTTCCTCATCAAACCCTAGCAGAGTAGTTTTTCCTCATCAAACCCTAGCCTACCATTCCTATCTCTTGGGTAGCTCTTGCACCTAATGATATATCACTATTCCCTCCCAATCATAGGAATTATAATGTGATACATGCTACCATACCAATTCAATCACTAGTATAAAAGAATGTGTGTGGTTAGTATGCTAGTCTATTATAATGGAATTTTCCTTTACAACATATCATATGGTCTCATAATTTGGATCAATATCTTTAGTTAAAAAAATGATAGCATTATTTAAATAACAATACACAAACCCTTAGTTGCAAGAAAATGAGTTTAGTTGTATTATGTTGAATGATGAGATATTAGAAAATATCACTATATTGTCTAAAAATATATTAATCCATATCAAAATTATTTTATACAAGAATGTATTTTTGACAAATACTAATGACATGTGCAAAGTCTCATATATCATATTTTATTATATAAATTAAATCAATTGGGTTTAATTTAGTAAAGGATATCCCTTTGAGTGTATTCAAGTTGATGTAATGGGATCAAATCTTGACAATATCATCTATTTTAAAACATATTCTTGATCAAAAAGGCCTAATGAGATATCCGTAATGGGGTAATAATGGTATTGCACAATTTTTTATGTTTAACATATTTTTAAAAAGGGTAATTATATAAATTGAATAAAATAACTATACCTTATTAGGTGTCTTATGATTTATAATAGTGTTTTACAATATATTGAACTCTTAGTGTAATAATATTAGTCCCCTTGACATAGAACCTTTATTTATCATCAAAAATCGAATTTTATATAGCTTAGGAGGTCCATTATGATTACATGCATTTCATTAATTATCTAATGTACTTATCTAAAATAGTTAAAGATAATAATTTACATACTTGAGGAATGTCTCATAAAGAGAACATAACATTTGTTATGTATCATTTTTTTGGTTATGGTTCTATTTAAAAGGTTATAATATAAAATACCTTAAATTTGATGGTACTTATTTGTGACTTCTATCAATAAAAATATGGCATTGGATTAAGATTTGTTAAGAAGATAACCAAAATACAAAGGATATTATTTTGTTAATATTAATACACTTATACTATCACTAATATAGATATTGAAAGTTATTGAAAAATGAACTTATAAACTCCTTTTTAACCATATATCTCAAACTTAATCTTTTAGTATCATTATGCAACATTTAAGAAATAATTGATTGATATTCAATCAAGTAGTAATACATAAATTATAATAATGACACATAATATGAGATATCATGGATAAATTATTTGAGGGATACCTCATTTTCTTATAATATTTCATACCATTTTGTGGAAAAAATATGAAATAAATTGGGGATCAATGATAATTGTCTTACTTTAGTTCAGCCATTTTCAATCCTTGAAAATTCTTTCATAAAAATAGAATTATAAAGTTTTAGAAAATATTAATGTTTTTAATATGTATAATGTGATAGAAATTATTATTAATTCATACATGAGGGAAATTAATGAGTTACTACTATTGTTGATGATTGTATTTATTGGGCCAATAATTCTCACCTACTTGAAATTCTGATTATTTTATATGTCTCATATTTTTAACCTCCCTATTTATAGATGCTAATAGAAATGTAAATTTGGTTCAAGCCAAATATTTACTTAATCCATAGATCAAAGTATGTTGCTAACCTTAACTTGGTATCAATATTCTTATAAATCTAAGTAGAATTTCTAGTTACGTTTTGGTCATACTTCTAATTATCGTATACATAGATTTGAGAGCCTCTTCTAATTTGTATTATTAGTCATCAACAAAAAATTGAATAATCATTACTCTTGTAATTTTAATTCCATATCATTCCATGATGCATGGTCTAGATTTTGGAAATTGAATAATCCTAAGCTTATGAGATATAGCTGATATCACATACATGGTATCAAATTAAAAATATTAATTTATATCTCCTTCACAGTATTTGAAATGTGTTTATCAAATCCATTGATGAAGTATTATATGTGTTTATAAAACTAAGTTCTTCATCATGTGGAATTCCAATTGTCTTAGCTCCAAAGAAATAAGGAACATGGATACTCTATATTGACTATACATATTTGAATAAAATCACTATGAAGAACTATTATCCACTTCCTTGGATAGATGACTTGCTAGACCAACTCCGTGGTGAAAATTTCTTCATCTAAATTGATCTCAAATTTGTCTATCATCAAATGCCCATAGATCCCATAGACATATGGAAGACTACATTCAAATCCAAGTAGGATTTATTTGAGTGGTTTTTCATAAATTTTGGCTTGATCAATGTACCTACCACATTCATGAGGATGATTGATGACATCTTGCATCCCTATACTAGCTTAGTTGTGGTCATATTCTTAGATGCCATTCTCATACATAGTAATACATGAGAGGAACATTTGAAATATCTTTGACAAGTACTTCATATTCTTTGAAGACATAATATATATGCTAATTTGAAGAAGTGCTTATTTAACATGATAAATATTTGGTACCTTTAATATACTATTGACAAAGAGGGATCCCATGATGATACTAAAAATATTTAGATAATTAGAGATTTTCTTACCCCAAATAATTTAATAAAACTTTGTAGCTTTTTGGATATTGACAATTTTTATCTAGGATTTATATTGGGGTTCTCACACATTGCATGGCCACTACACCAAGTGACCAAAGGGGGAACCAAATCTAATTTCTATTACAGATACACATAATAGAGGATATTTGAAATGTTGAAGGACCAATTATGTTTAGCTCCTACACTTTTCCTACTTGATATGAATCAATATTTTGAGGTAATAAATAATGAATTAGAGTACACATTAGGATCTATTCTCAAACAACATTGGCATCGAATTGCCTATCACAATGAAACATTCAATGAAGCAGTTCAAAAATACCCCACATACAACAAAAATTTCTATACCATTGTCTAAGCATGTAAATAGTGGAAGTGCTACATATTTGGTAAGAAAACCATCATCAACATATATCACAAACCTCTAGAGTTAATTTAGATATAAAGTAAGCTAAGGAATTAAAGACATCAAATATGGGCCACATATTCACAACAATTTTATTTTATCATGAAGCATAAAAAAAGGAGTGCCAATTTAGTGATAGATTATTTGAGCTGACCTCCAATTATAGCACTCACTATCATTCTTGATTTCTATGGATATGATACTTTCAAATGGTCCATCTTGTGTAAAATAGATTTTGATTTTGCAAATACATACTGAGCTCTTTGTGTGGATAAGCATATTTTTGCTTTTTATTTGTAATATAACCTCCTCTACCACATGGGATATACTTGTGTACCATCTAATAGTCACTCAAAGATGATTTGGGAATCACACTTTAGCAAAGTAGTAGACCACTTTGGATGGAAAATTATTGGTAGTAATTCAAAAATACATCTATTGGCCCAATATTAGTAATAATGTTGAGCAGTACGTGTAGCACATATGATATTAATAAACCAACCTACAAGAAATAGGGATTGTATACACGATTTCTAATTTCATCCAAGCATTAGAAATCTACCTCCAAAGATTTCCTCTCATGTTTACCCACATCTAAGCATGGTATTGGTTATGTTTTGTAGTAGTTAATAATTTTTTAAAAATATCTATCATGATTCCTTGTAATAAATCCATTTTAGTTGAGGATACTACTAAGATTTATTTTATATGTGGCTCAAATTTATCTTTTCAATTTCCATTGTATCTGATAGATATATCAAAATATTGAGCATTTTTTGGTCCACCCTATGGAGCATGATGGGCACCATGTTGACCACGTCCACAACCTTTCATCCTAATACTGATTTCTAGAAAGAAGATATGAATCAATTGATTGTACATATTATTTAAATATATAAATTTAAGCATCCATGCATATGGTATGAGATCTTTCCCTATATTTAACATGGGTAAAATCAAGATTTTCATAGCTCTACCGAACACAATCCATTTTATATTTATTTTGGGTACCAAATTTTACCACCCACTAATGTAGCTCTACCTATTCAACCCATGAAGTGATCACCTCAAGGACAAAAAGAAACAAAAAGGGTAGCATAATTTGCAAAATATATTCAATACATCTAGCAATAGGTCCATGACCTCTTGGATATGACAAATAATAAATACAAGCAATGACATAAACAACTTTGGATCCCACATCAATTCAAGACTAGATATAAGGTATTATTATGTATTTAGAAAGAGAGACTTGCAAGACCCCATAGAAATATTAGACATAAGGACCATAAGACATAAATAAGAAGATTGAAAAAAAATTCCCTTGAATTGAATTTTCCATCTTATCTTGGTTTGCATCCAATCTTCAATGTTGAACTTCTTAGACTCTATCATCCACCATTGTTGAACTTCTAGAGTAGCAAAATAGTCGGACATTGAAGAATTCAATCCAAATAGCTTAGCACTAGTGGAGGAGGATTATATTATTGACACATGGACCAAGACCACTAGAAGGCAGTCCACTTAGATGTATAGAGTGGTCAAGGCAGGACAACTTGATGACCAAGAAAAATGGCTTACAAAGAATTAGATAAAGAAATAATTTATGCACCTAATGTCAAAAGTTAACATAATATGGACCATTTATTTTTATGGGGGGATGAATGATCCATGCATGTAACATTTTTATAGCATGGCTTTAAGCTCAAAAATGCCAAAAAATATATATTTTTTTATCCCAACCACATTGTTAAGGACATAACTTTATGCTTGGGACTCTATTTTGATCTATTCAAGAAGCCTTGGAAAGATTAGAGTGAAAAACATTTTTTACAAGTAACTTTATTATAGATAAAATTGTCAACACGTACATGCAAAACATGCTCTAGAGGTCCTAAAAATGCAAAACAAAAAAACTTACTAAATATAGTAATTTTCTATATTTAGATTTGCATAGCCAAAACACATCTCTATCTATGTTGACATATTAGTAAAATAAAAAATACAAAAGGATAGGTTGCATGTATTTAATTCTCATTTATTATGCATTATGTAACTCATGGAAGGTGAATCACAATATTTTCATATAGTTGACCTTCTAACTCCTAGTTAGTAAACCGCCACCTTTCCAAATGTGTGACCTTCCATATTCAATACAATGGATTTCCAATACACCAATTTTTGTATAAAGAGAGATACACCCCTTAATGTAAAAAACATGAGTAATAGATGTATTGTTATAGTCCTGCATATTTAATCAAAGATTGCTTGCATTGTACTCTATTTTATGAAAAATTAAATCATTATGTTATTTTTTTATATACTCTTGTATTCTAGTTTGTTATACTCTATTATTTTTAAATTGCACTCTTTCATGATTTTCCTTAACTAAAAATTCTATGTTTTTGATCAATTGAGATTCTAAAATTTTTATCATTATAAAATTCATTTTGTTATCCTCTTTGCTATAGGTTTTATAGTCTCATGAAAATTGAATTATAATTGAGTTGGTGTAGTTTTATTTTAAAATATGAGTTTATTTAATAATATTATTAGGGTTAGATATTGTAATACCTATCATCCAAAATCACTTAATGAATAAATTATTAAAAATAATAAAAAATTAGATAATTATAAATAGTAACAAGTCACCTAAAAAGTTATATGTTGTGAGACATGGGCATGACCATTATAATCCATCCCTCCCTCCTAGGATTTTTTTCAAACACATATGAATATAACAACATGCAAGTTTTAATATAAATGCTATTGTATATAAGTTATAATATAAATTTTATAATAATTAAATGGTATTAGCTCAATCGGTTAGATTCCTCAACATTAAAAATAGGAGACTTGGGTTCAAATATTGTCAAGTGATACATGGATAATATCCAAGATTTATTGTAATACCACTATGTGGTGATGATGTAATAGGTATGGGGTAGTTTCAATCCCATATAACCAATTAAAAAAAACATAAATGTTATAATATGTAAGTTATAATTCATAATATAATACATTAATATTATAACCTTTAAATATTGTGTTATAGATCTCCCTTTATGAGTCCCTCTTAGCTCTATTTATTTGATCAACCTTTTCTACCATAGAACCAATATTTTAGTTTTACAAAACACAATTTTTAATTTATATGTCATTTTGGCCCATCTTCTATGTGGAGTTTGGGAGAAGTGCAACGAGCGAGCCTTTAACAACACCTCTAATTCGACTAGTTTTATCTTTTCCAGGTGTTTGGTGTCTATTGTAGAGAATGTATCCTCATGTTGTGCAGAAGATAAAGCCAAGGAGTATGAGTGAATATTGGAGAATTTGTCGGATTTTAAACCAGCTAGGCAGCTAGCTTTACCTGTTGCGGTTAATCAAAGATTGTCCACTATTTGGATTCCCCCACCTCTTGATTGGTTCAAATTAAATTTTTATGGTGCTTCAAAAGGTAACCCAAGAAGAGCAGGTGCTGGGGGAATTATTAGATATCATAGGGGTGATATTCTATTGGCCTATGTTGAAGGGCTTGGAGTCAACTCTAGTCAGTTCATGGAATTCAGGGCCCTTTACCAAGGCATCTAGGTGGCCAGCTCATTGGGACTCCATAAAATTGTCATAGAAGGGGACTCCCTTACTACCATCAATTACATGAAAGGATGGCTCCTAGGAAATATGTCAATAAAAAATATGATTCTTGAAGCTAAATGAGTCACCCTACTTTTCTAGGATGTCACATTTTAGCATACTTTTCAATAAGGTAATGAGTTCGCAAACTTCATGGCAAACTTGGGTGTGGACCATCCTAGAATTCGTATTTGGCAAGAGGAATTCCCTGAGGGCTTATGATATATGGAGGCAAAAAATTTCCCTGATAAAGAATTAGAGCATGGTTAATTGTTATTTTTTTAACCACTCAATCATCCTACTTCCCTGCGTGGAAGTCCTTTTCAATTTTATTTAATCTATTTTTTGGCATTTCTCTTTGTTCTCCCCTGGTGGTTGTGGAGCTAGGGCTTGGAAGCTCTATTGGTTTCTTGTTTGTGTACTACTAGTTTGGTTGTGTTGGATTTTTGATCCTCGACCAATCTCTTTTTGGCCTTGGTTTGTCTTGTAAAAGGTTTGGGGATCATTTCAAAACCCCTTCTACATTTTATCAAAAAGAATATTCTTATATAAAACATTTGAAATATTGTATATTCAAATATTCTTCTTATGGACCATATCAGTGTTGCTTCCTCTTTTTGTTGTTGTTCCTTTTTTCTTTTGATGTCTCCTCCACAGTTGATGGGTTTCCATACCTTAGTCCCTTTTAACTTCTTTGTCTTATCTGTTTGTTGAGAATTTATGGTTTCAAGTCCTTCCTTTACTTATCCACTTGTAAAAAGGTTTGGGGTTCCTTTCAAAACCCCCTTTTATCAATCAAAAAATATATATTTAAATCATTATAATGTAATATAAGAATTAACTTCTAAGATCAATGAGTTATTTGCCTATGGAGCTAAATACTCAGCCTCCACTTGATTTAAACCTTATACCTCTAATATAGAATACCAAAGCTTTCACCAGTAGGTCACTTAGAATGTCTTAAATCTCATCAAACTTATAGCCAATATTGCTATGATTTTTTTCTATATTTTAATATTTAGGTGGCATTGAGATGAAGATAGAGTGATGCAAATATAGTACTACATAGCACCATCTTTTCCATTTGTAAGATAATATAGATGTAAGATGTAATAAAGTATAGATGTTAGAGGCCTTCAAAAAATGAGTAGCAACATCAAAATAAAATCCAAATTTATCTATCAAAATGATTGTTTAAAGACTCCACAAAGGCCATGCAAAAATATAATTTAAGGTGAATTTTAATAAGATATTATTATTTCTTTGATTTTAGATAGAAAAATTGTAAGATCTTTGTTAAAAGAATTAGGTTTATAATATTTTATTATATATTTTTTATTAATATCTCAATTAAAATATTTATAGGGTATTTGCAATAATAATTTCACACCTTAGATTTAAATTTTTGTAAAGCCTTGAAAAATCAAGTTTAAAACATCATAACACAAAAATAGATTGTGAGATTATCAAGTTCTATTTATAAATCTAAAAATATGGAAATTAAATTCAATAATTCTACCTCTTCACTTTATTTTGACAAAACTCAAACTTGTTTTTTTAAAGAGTAATTTTGAAATATTCTAGAAGTTAAGTTTTAACAAAAATCATATAATTTAGTTTTCAACGTTTTGCTTGCTTACAAGGGTTATGGAAAAATAGATATAAACATTTAACATTTCAATTTGAGAAAAATATGTAATTTCCTATTAATAATTTTCCTACAAATTCCAATAAGAAAATCTTAGTCTTGAGTCGATTTTATAGAATTTTAAAACAATAATTTATTTTTAATTTGAGTTTAATTGCCTAATTTATGTTGGAATATGCATTGTTAATTTTAACTTAATGCCATGGCCAAATTTTTTATAGCCCTCTGGGCCTTTCATACACTTTTTTTTTAAATGTTGGTCGATATTTCATTAAAGCTCATTATTACATCAAGCGGGTGGATAAACACACCACCAGTAGGGTCCCTAGTAAACTATTACATAGCATATCCGCAAACATATGAGATGGAGAGATTTGAACCTGGGGCCTCTCCAACATGAGAGTTTCAACTACCCACTCCTCTCCAACTCCCCCACATGAGCGGATGGCATTTCATACACCTTGTGTAGGGGAGTTTATTGTGTAGGGAAGTTTATTGAAATTTTTTGTTAATAAAACTAAAGGTTTATTCTTTAACCTAGACCTAAATGTCACTCATAACTAAGTATTTATCCACCTTGGGACTAACCATTTTATCATTATTTGGAATGTTATTATTTCCTTTAATGAGATTACTTTGGTGCATATAAATGCCCTATATATTCAATGCATTTTTTCTATGAGTTATTCTTGTTTTTGTTTAGTATATTAATTTTGTTTATTTTTAGAAAGTATTGTGAAATACATGGTATCAAACTAAGTATGAATATCCATTTCCAATTTCTTATTTTTTAAATTTTTTCTCATATGGTTGTTTTAATAAGTAAAGTGCTTTTAGTATTAGATTATGGAAGTTTCAAGCGTTGCTAACATTTTTTAGGATTTTTTCAACAAAACCCTACATAAAATTGGATCATGAGGATGTCATTGTGTTGTGATGGTTTTTTGTTTTAAGAGAAATATTCATTGATAGATTCTTTTTTTTTCTCTTTTGATAAACAATCTATTTTATTTTTTCCTAAATAGATGGATGTCCTTAACTACTAGGTTGAATTTTAGACGTTATTTGAACCCCACTTGTCTTTCAAATATTTTTCAAAAAAAATAAATGTTCTTTTTTGCTATGGATTTCGTGGTACCAATGCAAAATAAATGAGAGGATAGTTTGCATGATTAAAAAATAAAAAAGAAGAATTCAAATATTTTTTGGCAATCCCAGAATCTAGAGAAGTCATCATTAGACTTTAGTACATGATAAACTTTTGAGTTGTTTGACAAAGTTACAAAATTTGTTTGATTTTTTTTGCTATATTAGCATAAGATACCTTAATTGGTTGTATTCCAAACAAGGGTTGTGTAGGGCAAATCATGATAAATGTGAACATGATTTATTAAAAAAATTTATGGAAGTCCTAATTTGGCATGATTCATCACTTCACATTTATATATCCCTTTTTCATAAAAAAATGTAATTTTGACTCCAATTTTAAAATCTTAGAAATTTAAAAGGAAATACTCTTGATAATATTCCATCGGTTGGGGTGATGGTGGATGCCATGTAGAAATTATATGTATCTTGTTTGGATATACATATTATTTTATCCTAGCC
The DNA here is from genome assembly GCA_028583015.1 of Wollemia nobilis. NCBI lineage: Eukaryota > Viridiplantae > Streptophyta > Pinopsida > Araucariales > Araucariaceae > Wollemia > Wollemia nobilis. The sequence continues at coordinate 16,979,646 of JAQPPZ010016946.1, read as the reverse complement.
CTAAGCCCATAAAAGACCTTGTCTTATTGCATTCTCTTTATTCCCTATATATCGTATGTCAAGGGTTCGATATTGCATAAGGACATTTATTTTTTGGTAGATACTGAAGATCCCAAGGAGTACATGATACCTCGATATGCATATTATATTATAAAATAAATAGAAACACTCCCACTTGAATATGAAGTGACTATTGGATTGGTGGTGAGAGTAGAATATATTATGGCATTTGTCTCCATAAGGTGTGGATTCGAATTGTATCTCTTTATTTTAGGTGAAGGGCACATGGAAGTTGGAGGAATGTATGTTAATGATCCTTTGAATTTTACAACCAATGATTGTTATATTGTACTAAGATATTTAGAATCAAATTACTACAGTGGTTATTGACTCAAATAGGGGGGCCTCAGGAATGGATAATTTGAATTATAAAGATTAAATCACATTACCCCATATTTGAATAGGAAAAAATCTAACATGGCATGGATGGTTGATATGGTCTTGACAACTTAACATTTTCAGTATATAAATTATTCAAACTAATCACAATAAACAACAATACAAAGTTACATTTATCATATATTTTATGGTATGCCTAGTCAATAGTAGATTTCACACATTATATGCAACATGAAGGTGACACATGACAATCTCCAATTCACCAATTTTTTCCATTAGCCTATATAGTCGTCATCCAAGTGTTAATAAATCTCTATTTCAACACAACTTGGTGGTAGTTGGTTTTTTGGAACACTACTCAATCAACAAATAATTGGCATCCCCATAGGTGTCAAGCTAGCAACATGTGGCATCCTCCCAATATATAAGTTATATTTAATTTTTTTATATTTATAAAGATTTTGATGGTATTTTATATGATGTTTGTGGTAAAATTATAGGTTCATAATGTTTGGATACAAAAGCATTTTGATACTCTTCCTTTAAAAGATATGGTTTTAAAAACCCTTTATATTAAAAGTACCATTTCTAGTCACAACCACATGCAAAAAATTATAGTTTAATAAGGATGTTATAGGCTAGCATATGCCCTTATACAACGAATCAAGTATACCACCTATAAAATCAAGATCAAAGATCTAGTTTACAGTAAAGGACTCATCAAATATATGAATGAGATCCCTTTAAACATTAATTTTGATAAGTGAAAATAGATGTTTAAATATAAGAGGGAATAGACTCTTAGTTTGTTCTCTTGATATTGACAAGATCTATGATACCACATGAACAAAACATTAGATACTAAGGAGATATTAAATAAATTCAAGGCATGTGTGAATATATTGACTTTATATAGGTTAGTACATTAGAGGTAAAGCTTAGTACTTTGAACATGGATAATTTTGAGACCGTACATGAGTATATTGGTTGGTTAAAGAAATTGGAATAAGACCTCCATATTGTCGAAGGAGGTAAAAATTAAAAGTAAAATATTGATCTTCTCAATATTTTTTTTAACAATATTATGAAAAGTTTGAGACTATTGCAATCATATTTGAGGTGCTTCATTTGCACTTTACCACAACTAATCCTTATTGTGATGATTCTTTCAAGTACCTTTGTCACCATTTGGCTTGATGACAGAGTCATAAGAGCCATTATCTCACTATTGTGGAAAAATAAAAAGATGTTGAAAATCCAAAACAAGTAGGGAGTAAAACTACAAAAGCCTTCCAAAAGCCTCCTTATGCATTTTTAAAGAAGGAAGGACCAAGGTTGGGTTTTGCTAGTTGTACATTAAGAATCTTGAAGAGATAAACAAAAGGGGTATGTAAATGTTGTTCTTTTATATGTTGAAAAGGAGGATGGCCATGATATTGAGATCTCAATAACTTATGTAGATATTCATTTAGTATATTTTACATCCACATGTTCTAAAGAGTGGATTTATATATTCAAGGATAAATTAGCATATGGATAAGCATTACCATATCTTACATGACTATAACACAAAATATTCTAGAGATCATATGGCTAATGGGGATTATTCTTCTTTATGGGTGGCTAGATGTAGTGAGATAATATTTGATTCATTCTCATTTTATAAATACCTTCATGTTCCTAGTGTGGGCCCTAATCTCTTGTCTATCTATCACATCATTCATAAAAAAAACATGGTTGATTTTTTATAAGATCGATAGATGATTAAGGATATTGATATTGACTTCAGCCTTAGGATATTATGATTAGTCATATTAGATGTATAAGCTTTGTGATTGTTTGACTTCTTCTCCTTACTTCTTTAGGAAGAGAGATTTTTTTGCTATGGTGGCATAGGTAGATGATGTTATCAAGTGATGGCATCATAAGATTATGCATCATAGCTATAGATCATTTCCAAAAGGGATTTTAGGTATGCTACACAACCCCTAAAGCTCACTTATAACAATTTTTGTGGACTCATGGGGGAAACATCTATTTCAAAGAATAAGCACATCTTAGATTCATTGTTGTTTTCTCCACACATGTACAATTATACACTTTATACACCATTCATACCAAATATGAAGCTTAAAATTCATAAAGTTAAAGTTCTTCAAGGCTCTTGTGGAGAACTAGTTTAAGAGGAAGATAAATTGCTTATAAATAAATGGAGGTGAGTACATAACTCATGCATTTGTTGATATTTCGAAACTTCATACTTTTTAGATGACTATTCATTATACCCAAAAATATATTGGGATGGATTGCAAAAATAACATGGTTATTATGGATATGACTAGATGTATATTGCATGCCAATTAGATAGATGCCATTTTTTGGTATGAATTAATGATTTGTATAATGCATATTATCAATCAAAATTTGACTCAATTCATTTATGGTATGACTCCTCTTGAGAGATTGATATTCCATAAACCCAATATGTGTTGCTTATTTATCTTTGGATACATTACATAGATCAATATATTTAAAGATATGTGGAAGAAGACAGACCAAGAGAGCCATAAATACATTTTATGAGGTATTCTAACACAATATTTTTACTTTCATGATTCCAATAACCAAGATATTTCCATTAGAATAAATATGATACTAGGTGAGCTACTTCTAGCTACCTCTTTTGGCCCTCTGTCTATATTTTGGTCAAATAATATTCTTTCATAGCTCCTCTAATGGTTTTAGTTGTCTCCTTACCTGTTATTGGAATAATTACAATTGTTTTAGCCTATTAAATAGGACATTCTAATTTTATTGCTCTTTCTTTGACCACTTCTCCAACACCTACAATTTTAGATTCCATAGGAGATGAGATTGATCCTTATATGCCTTGTATGATAATTATGGATGCTAAAATGGATGGTAATTCTAGATTAAATACTTTAGTATAGGCTTTGGATGTTGCTTCTACATAGGACGTGCCTCAATATTCCAAGGTTTATCCAATACCCAAGTAGATTTAGATACTCTGTAAGGATGCTCACACCATTCATTCTTCGAAGTGTATTTGGAGGACTCTCTCTTGGGCCTTAATATTGAGCATTGATTATTATACAATTATTATCACCTATTCCTAGTCTAAGGGTAATTTGGAGTGGGAGGATGATATGATTAATGAGTATGAGTCATTGATAAAGAATTAGATATGAGAGTTTATCTATCTTCCAAAAGGGAATAATTTTTATCTATAAATGAATCTATAAGACCATGTAGAATTTTTATTGGTAGTTGAAGAAGCATAAGGTATACCATTTTTCTAATGGATTCTCTTAGAAGGATGAAATTGAATACATGGAGCCCTTTGCTCTGGTTCCTAGGATGGATTCTATTCATATTATTATTTCAATAGATAATTCTTATGATTAGGAGGTATATCATATGAATTTTAAGAGTGTCTCTCTTCATGGTAAGCTTCAAGAGGAGATAGACATGCAAAAATCACCTAATTTCGAGGGACCTACTCCCTTGGTATACTGAAGAGATACTTGCATGAGAATAAGTAGGTTTATAATGCTTGGTGTGAAAAGGTTCATTTCTTATTTCATAGTTGTGGGTTAAAGTGATTTCGGATAGAGCATGATGTCTACATCAAACATAAATATGATTAAACATTAGTGATGATGATAAACATTGATAATATTCTCATTATGGAAGGTTTAACATCCTTGGAACAAGAAATATTGTCATGACTTCATGACACATTTGTAATGATAGATTTGGATATAGTGCATTATTTTTTGAGATTTAGATTAATAAGTTACCCTATAGGATCACCATTTATCACCCCAAGTATGTAGTGGATCTATAGTGTTTCAAAATGAAGGATTGCAATATTTATCGAACACCCTTTGCTTCTAGGTTGAAAATATGAGTAGATTGCACTACTCATTTGGTGGATTCTACATTATAATTATCTATCATACCCACACTTAGTAGAATATTGTATTTACTATTACATATAATTTTAAGTATATGTAGATATCCCATGAATATCATTATAGAGTGACCAATTAAATTTTTGGTGCATCAAACATACACATAAAATAGGTATTATCTATTTAATCAAAGCACCTTTGATTTGAGAGGATTTTTTAAGCAAATTATGTCAGTGATTTAGACCAATAATTCTCTACTATTGAGTTTTTTCTAATCCACTATGTCTCAATATTCTACTAAAGATAAATATTATGTTGCAAATGAGGTTTCCAAACAATTCTTATGGATGCTTATGATTTTGGAGTAAGTTAGTGTTCCTCAATATTTTCTTGTCACTATTAATTATGATAATTATATTTCCATTAAGTTAAAAAAATCCAATGTTTTATTAGCAAGCCAAGCATATTGAGGTTAGAATGCACAATGTGTGATGGCTTTATGCCAATAAAATGCATGATCTAATCTATGTGCTATCCCTGGAGTAGGTAATGGATATTCTACCAAAGTCATTTCTAAGTGCCTTTTGTGTGATCATATTAGTGGTTTAGATTAGATAGTGCACCTTAAGGAGGGGTGAATCACAAGGGTCTATCTCCATACTACTTATTCAAATTAATAGGGATATTGGAGTATGTGGAGTTAAGATTCACTTATGGCCATGACTAAATTTTGTAATATTTTTATTATATGCTCCTTTGGGCCTTATATAAACCTTGTATGGGTGGTTTTATTGTAATATATTTTATTAATAAACCTAAATTATGTTTTGTAAACCTTTACATATGAAGTATTTGACCCAAAACCAAGGAGTAAAAAAGTGCAGCAAAAGACACAACAAAAATGCAATAACAGAAATTGCAGAAGTGGGACAGTCAAAATATGAGGGACCAAAACTGCTTAGAATTTACTTAAATTTTGTTAGTATATTCTACACAAAATAATATTTCCAATGGTGTATAACACACACAAAAAAAATATATACAAAAAAAGTTATAAGCTCTACAAGTTGACTACAGGTTTAAGAAAATCAAGGACAACAAGCATGTATTTCACAACACGAATGAAATAGAATGTTATTTTTCATTCCAAATGAACTCATAAGTATTAAAATACTTTATCCATATTATTATATAGCTATTTTAAACTATTTTAAATTTAAAATAGGGAAAATGATGTTACAACCCTTCATTTCACATTTTGAAAGTCCAACAGTCATAATGACTCTTCAAGGCCTATAGAAACTTTTGGTCTTCTTCAAATTCATGGGAGAACTTTTGACTTTATCTTTTTCTTGGTCAGCATAAATATCCAACATACTTCCCTTGGATTCTGATTGGTGAGACAAGTTTGTCTCTCAATATCAAAAATTATTCTTTATTTCATATCAAATTCCTTCATCATAGCATGCTTAAAATCATTCATCATATTTGAACTCCTTATCATGTAGATAAAATCATCAACATATAGGCACACAAAAATAATATCATCACCTTCATTTTTTAAATAGAGTGTGAGATCATTCTTATTTTTCTTGAAACCACAATCTTGGAAGTACCCTTCAATTCTTGAGTACCATGCTTTAAGTGTTTGTTTCCGTCCATACAATGCTTTATTCAATTTGTAAACATGGTTTTCCTTTCCTTACACTTCAAAACATTGAGGTTACTGAACATAAACCTCCTCATCTAGATAACCATTCAAGAATACACTTTTCATGTCCATGCGATAAAATTTCCACTGTTTATGGGCTGCCAATGAAAGAACCATTGTTTATGGCCTGCCAATGAAAGAACCATCTAGATTATCTCTTGTCTTGCAATAGGGGAAAATTTTTTTTCATAATCCACAACATATATTTGAGTGAATCCTTTTGTAACCAACCTTTCTTTGTATATTTATATGCTTCCATCATTGTTAAACTTTATTTTGTAGATCCACTTGGATCCAATAATCTTCTTGTCCTTGGGCAATTCCACAAGTTCCCAAGTATCATTTTTAAATGGATTGAATTTATTATTTCATTGCTTGCACCCAAACTTAATTAGTACAAGCATATTCATAATATGAAGGTTCCAAATAAGATTTAGAAAATATAGCATAACTCACGTTTTGGTTCTTCATCATCACCATACATTTAGAGCTTTTCCAATCTTGAAACAACTTGGTCTAACTCTTGCAATTGGCTTCTTGTTAACCTCCTTTGAAAGTTCTTGTCCATAATTTGGTTGGATGGATGTGCTTTGAGTATTTTATTTCCTTTATTTGTATTCTTTGTGGGACTTGTAGATGAGTTTCTTATGCTTGAACTTGGTGTAGTCTCCTTTGAACTTGTTGATGGGCTGCTAGGTGGGCTTCGAGAAGTAGAGGGAACATTTGAAGGTTGTCCCCCAATTGTATTATCTTCTTCAACATCATATATTTTTCCTGTAAATTCTTGATGACTATACACTCCCCCTTCATAAAAAATTACATCTCTATAGACTACAAACTTGTGAGTTTTTTGGATTATATAGTCTATATGCCTTACTTGTTTTAGAATATCCCACAAGAATGCATGGCTCACTCTTGGGGTCTAACTTCTTTCTCACTTCATAATTCACATGTGTATATGCAAGACAACATAAAATTCTCAAATGACTTACAATGGATTTTGTGCCATACCATGCTTCATGTGGATTCTTCTTGTGTAGTGCTCTTGTAGAGCATCTATTGATAATATATATTATTATATCAACTACATAAGACCAATAAGAATTTGCTCAAACATTTTGTTTTCAACATGCTTATTTTCGTTCACATTAATACCTATCTATCTATCTATCTATCTCGGATACCCCATTTTATTTTGGTGTATAGGTTGTAGTGAGCTACCTCTTGATGTCATATTGTTTGTAAAAATCATTTAACTCATTTGAACAAATTATCCTCCATGGTCAATTCTCAAACACTTTATTTTATGTCCACTTTCATTCTTAACAAATACTTTAAAATTCTTGAACATGCCAAAAGCTTCATCCTTATGTTTCAAAAAATACACCCAAGAATTCCTGAAAAAATAATCAATGAATGTGAGAAAATAAGAAGACTTACCCAAATTTTGTGTTTGCATATGTCCATAAATATTAGAATGTACAAGTTGGAGTGGGTATGAGGCCCTTCATGCTTTTTCTTTAGGAAACTCCTTCTTCGCATGCTTTCCAATAACACATGCTTCACATACACACTTGTGCTCTCCAACCTTAGGTAGTCCATTTACCATGTCTTATGAAGACAAAAATTCTAGACTTCTAAAATTCAAGTGTACAAATCTTAGATGCCAAAGCCAATTATTATCTTTAAGTTCCATGTGTGCCATGTTCATACTCTCTTTTCCTCAAAAATTCAAAGGAAAAATATTATTATTTGTCATAGGAATATTGGTGACCACATGGTTGCTATTATTCTTATCATAAATGATACATTCACTGTTATCAAACACAACTTTATAGTTATTTTCTATAAGTTATCCAATACTTAACAAATTATTCTTCAAATTAGGAGCATAATATATATCATGAATTATTTGTACCTTATTTAGTGACAACCTCCATGGTGCCTTTTGCAATCACATCCAAAGAATTATTGTTCCCAATAATTATCTTGCTCTTGAAATTCTCATTCACATCAGCAAACAACTCTTCTTTCTAATCATGTGGTTAGAACAACCAAAATCTAGATACCAAACTTCTTGACTAGTTTTTTTAGCCATGTCACTAGTAAAAAAAAATTACCTTGTGTAGCTTCATCATCACATAAATAGTGAGATCTTTTATCTCCATTTGTGCTCTTCACTCTACAATATTTTTCAATATGGCTCATTTTATGATAATTGTAGCATTCAACTCTTTTTTTATTAGCTCATATTTGTCCTCTTTCAAAAACAACTCTTCCTCTTCGTCCTCTACCTATGAGTAATTCTAATTTATTCCTCTTTCATATGCTTTTTTACTTGTGTTTGGACCAACTTCATCATTCTCAAAAGTTTTCAATTTATAATTAAAAGCATTCTCCTCATTTTATTTACTAGTTTCTCTTAGTCCTTCCTCATGTGATATAAGAGAACCAACTAGGTAGTCAAATTCAAGTGTAGAAAAATATTTACTCTTCTAGAAAATTATTGCAAAATGATTCCATTTAGGGGTAAGATATCTCAATACCTTCTTTACAACTACCTCCTTTTTCAAGGTCTCTCCAAGGGTGACCATATTGTTCACCACATCCTTCACTCTAACACAATAATCACCCACACTTTCAGCCTATAAATTTATTCATGGTCTAAAAATTTACCATTCTCACTTGTTCACTTCCTTTGTAAGCCTCTTGAAGATACTTCAAGCATCCTTGGCTAATGTAGCATCAACAATATGTTAAAATAAACTCTTGTCAAGAGCAAACTGGATATGGTAGAAGGCTAATGAATTCTTCTTATTTATTTTCCTTTTTGTTGTCCTACCATTCCCTTGTAATGTGTTCCAATTAGGTGGTTATTCATAACCACTCTCTACTACCTTACAAATATCTTTGCCAATTAACAATGTCCTCATATTTATGCTCCAATAATTATAATCTTGGCCATTAAATAATGGAATGGGTAATTAGTTGTTGAAGTTGACCATTAGACTCAAGCAACAACAAATGAAGTTTTTTTCAATAAACTTTTCCAATAAACATGAAACCAACTTCACTCAAACCCAAAACCATCCAAGATCTAATACCAAATGAAGTATTTGATCCAAAACCAAGGAGCAAAAAAATGTAGCAACAAAAATTGAAGTAATGGGATAGTCAAATTTGAGGGATCAAAACTACTCAGAATTTTATGAATATTTGTGAGTAGATTCTACAAAAAATAAAATTTCCAATGGTGTATGACATGCACAAAATAAATCTATAAAAAAAAAGTTATAAGCTATGCAAGCTGGATGCAGATTTTAAAATATTAGTGACATCAAGCATGTATTTCACAAAATGAATGGAATAGAATGTTACTTTTCATTCCAAATAAAATTAGAAGTATTAAAATACTTTCTCCACATTATTCTATAGATATTTTAAACTATTATACATTTACAAGAGGGAAAATGATGTTACAACCCTTCATTTCACATTTTGGAAGTCCAACAGTCATAGTGACTCTTCAAGGCCTATAGAAATTTTTGGGCTTCTTCAAATTTGTGGGAGAACTTTTGATTTTATCTTATTCTTGGTCAACATAAATCTCCAAAAACATATATGTATCTTATAATTGGATTTTTTTACCCATTGAGAGTAATCATTTTATTACCTATTGGAGTGTTACCATTTCCTTTAGTAATATTATTTTGATTTCTATAGATATTCTTTATATTGCATATCTTCTTTCTATGATTTGTTATTGTTTCTAGGTAATTTATTATATCCATTAATTTCTAGAAAGTATCATGAGATAATTATCATTTTTATGGAGGATGATAACATGTGTAAATAATGAATTATCATAGCTATATAAAATAATCTTGAGTAACAAAATTTTCAAACTTATAAGTGTTCAAACATTTTTGCTATATGACGATAATAGATTTGGGGAGAGTGGGATTTAGCAACGATGGATCTAGGCTCGGTGGTGGTGGGATTTGGCTTTGACGATGATAAATTTAGGATTCAATAATGATGGGATTTAACAACTATGGATATGGGCTTTAGATGTAGTGGATATAAGCTTTGAAAATGGTAGAACTAGGGAGAGTGGGATTTAGAGGTGGTGGAGCTAGGTTTAAAAGGTAGTAGATCTAAGCTTTTATGATGGTAGATCTAGGGAGAGTGGGATTTAGCAATGGTGGTGGGTTTTAGCTTTGATGGTGATAGATATAGGCTTTGATAGTTTTGGGCTTTAGTAAATGTGGATCTATACTTTAGAGGTAGTGGATTTGAGTTTTGATAATGGTAGATATGGAGAGAGTGGGATTTAGTAGTAGTGGATCTAGATTTCAATGGTAGTGGGCTTTGGATTTAGTAGTGATAGATCTAGGCTTAAATAGTTATGGGCTTCAACAACTATGGATCTAGGCTTTAAAGATAGTAGTTATAAGCTTCAATGATGATAGATCTAAGGAGAGTAGGCTTTAGCAGTGGTGGATCTAGGCTTCAATGATGGTAGAATTTGTATTTTATGGTAATATATTTGGGCTTTAATAGTAGTGGGCTTCAAAAACTTTGGATCTAGGCTTAAAAGGCAATGGTTCTAAGCTTTTATGGTAGTAAATCCAAGGAGAGTGATGTTTAGCGATGATGAATCTAGGCTTTGATGGTGGCAGAATTTGGCATTTATGGTTTATAATGAAACCCTAAAAAATGGAGTCTCTTGTGATCCCTATGGGTTTGGGTTCCTCCCTTTGTCCTTTGGTTGTGAGAGAGGGAGACAAGGAAGGAAGGGGAAGAGTGGGAGATGATGGGGATGGTTTCATTGGAAGCAAAAACAAAGACAACAAAGGTGTTGAAGATGATGCAAATAAGACAAAGGTATATCTAGAAGCTCTCAGTGGTATCATAAACCCAGTAAACCTAGGTGTTTTAGTTAGAGCCCTATGGTCTGATTCAGTTAAAGTGACTATGCTGAGCCCTCTTGAAAATTTCAAGATCTATCCTTTTGAGGATGAGGATATGTCATGTCTAGATGTCCTAGATAGATTAATTGAAAGATCAACAAATAGGTAAAGTTTTAGTTTAGTTGGGAAATTTATTGGTTTTCGATTGAATATGGACATTATTTAAAAATGGGCATATTTAAAATGGAATATTAATGGTCATATAGAGATAGTAGATTTTTCTAGAAGCTTTCTGATATTTACCTTCACTATCATGAGAATATTGTTGATGTCCTGTTAAAAGGACCTTGGTTCTTGGGTTGAAAATGTCTATCTTTGAAAATATGAAATCCAAAATTCAATATTCAGATAGATAGTATTCACCTAGCTCCTCTTTGAGTGATACTATTGGGACTCACGATCAAATATTAGGATGAAGAGATAATGAGGGAAATTATGATATCTATAGGATATTTGATTTCCTTTGATCCAACAACCAAATCAAGCAGGGTTAGTAAAAGAAAAAACCATCTCCTTGAAATTTATCCACCCAAGAAAAAAGAGGGTAAAATTTGGCAAAGAAAAGAGTCTCAACAACAAAACAAAGAGGTGGAAATGTTGAAAAAATTCACCAAGAAACAAAATGAAGAAGGAGATTCCTCAAAATGACAAAGAGCAGATATTAACAGTTTTGGCATCCTAGCAAGAAGAAGCGGAGGTCTTTGGAGAGTAAGAAGAAAAGTGGAAAGAACAACAATTAGTATTGGTTCCTCGAAGTTTGGTTAAAGCCCATCATATTTCCAGTAAAATGGAAAATGAGCCTCCATTTTTGGATGTTCCTATTGAGGATACATATGAGATCATGCAGAAAGATAAGAAAGGAAGGATTTTTTCTTCCCCTATTGAAAAACACTTTGTTATTCCATGCCTAATAATAACTAGAAGTAACAAGAAAAAAACTAATGTAGGAGTGGTAGCAATAAGAGGAAGATCTAACCTCAAAGACATCCAAAATTAGAGAGACTGAGAAGGAGGTCCATGATGGGAATCATAGAACTTTGGATTTAAACATAGATAGATGCTAGAAAAAGATAACAGTGTAAGCTGACTATTGTTTTGTTGTCAAGAAGTTATTTTAGTGTTGTCAGTTTGCTGACTTGTTTCAAATTTTTTCCATTTTGGGCTTCAAAGCCTTGTTCTTTATGTGAGCTTATTTTTTTAACTACAGTTTTGTTATGTACAAGGTTGTGGGACCTTCCAACATCCTCACCTTTGTTAAAAAGGTTGAGTCCCTTTCAAAACTCCTCTAGATTTAATAAATAATAAAATTATCATATCTTTACCTCAAATAATTATTAGCTAAATTTTAATAGGATCCCTTAGGCATGTTGAATTCAAAATTTTGTTTGAAGAATGGGAATCTACCTAATGGTATGCATTTTTCTATATACCAAACATAAAAATTGTGCTTGTTTTCTATTTCTACAATATAAATAAAATTTCCACTATGGTTATAAGGAGGAATAAAAATGATAAACAAGAACAAGATGAATTTGAGGAGATAATGATGATAGGGAATATAAGTAAGAGTAGGTATATAATTTCATCTTTTCACATAGTAATTTTATATATTATTTTTATTTTTAATATAAAAGTAATTTACCCATTGTTCTTACAAAAAGTGATGTAGAGGTAGTTCAAAACAAGATAAACAACAACTATGGAAGCAACCATAACATAGTATATATTTAATATTACTATTGAATTTTATAACCAATATTTATTATACAAACTACAAGTAGTAAGTCATTAAATAAAATTAATAATAGATAATGTCTAAAAATATAATTGATAATTATTGTTTAATATATGTGTAATGGATAAATTGAGCCCCTATATCAATTTTTACATATGCTCGAGGTTCCATTCACTATATTGGTTGAATCCTTTGTATCCACACTCTACCACCCTTAAGGTTCCATAAAAGAGTAGTTCAATGATAAAAAATATAACTACTTTCTAAAATTTTCTCATAATTATGCCACCCTAGTGCCATTCATATGCTAAATTCTAATGACTATCCCATAGCATTAAAATTAATATTTGAATTTCCATAATAATTAATATTATTAATATAATGAGTTCATATGTTTTCTGAAATTCATAATAATTTAAAATTAATATTTGAATGTCCATTAGCACTATAGTAGCACTATCCCATAGCATTATCATGGTGTTAAATTTAGACTAGTATGCAACATTATGATTTTTTTTTTATTGATGGGAAAGGGTTTTGAAAGGGACCCTGAACCTTTTACAAAGCATAAAAGTGAAACTGGGTAAATCAACAAGATTAACCCAAGAAGAAACAAAAAATGGAGCAACTAAAACAACATCTCAAACCAAATGGAGAGAGGAAAGAAACCCAAATAAACCTAAGCACAACCAGTTCCAAGAACTGCAAAAATATCGAAAGGAAATTTAGAGTAAACAAATGTCATCATCCTGATTGGTAGACCTGAGGTTCTGAGGGAAATCAACATGCCAAACCCGAAGGGTCTCTTCCTCAATGCCTCTATTAGCAAGTGAGTCAGCAACTTTATTTCCTTCTCTTAACATGTGTTGGATAATGACATTAGAGTACCTGCTAACAAGCCTCCTGCATTCATAAATGATATTGGAAAGGCTCCACGAAGGGGATTGAGAAGCTTTGAGACAGTTGATGATCAACAAGGAATCTCCTTCAATGATTAAGTTGCTGGAGCCAAAGCCTTCTAGGACAAGTAGGCCTTGATAAAGAGCTCTCGCCTCAGCCAAGTTGTTGGTTTGAACTCTGATATTCTCTGCATAGGCTGCAATGATTTTCCCTTTGTCATCCTTGATTATGCCTCCGCTCCTAGCCCTTCCAGGATTTCCTTTAGCCGCTCCATCGAAGTTGAGCTTTATCCACCCTATAGGAGGAGGGGTCCAAGTAATGCTTGATCTATCAACAACAGGTCGAGGAGTTCCTGCAACATAATTTGTTAGATTGAAACTTACAAATAGGTGAGATTCGAGACCAGGTTTGGGGGCCCCATTCGACGAGACAAGGCGGGCATTTTTAGAGGTAAAGGTGGTGATGCGAAGGAAGATGGATTGAGAGTCTTTGGAAACTCCTTTGAAAACTTTGTTGTTACGTTCCAGCCAAATCTACCAAAGGAAGTGGTGTAGGCATGTGGACCACAGGAATTTTAACTAGGAATTAAAGAAAGGGTTAGGCCATTGCTCAAACAAAAGGATGATGGAAGATGGTTGAACCCAGGAAATGTTGACCAAATCAAATAGGGAATTCAAAATGGAAAGAGAAAAAGGGTATTGCAGGAAAATATGGACAATTGATTCCCAATTGGACTTGCAAAGAGGGCAACAATTGGGGATAAAAAGGCCTCTGATGATTAAATTATCCATAGTTAAAATTTGATTTTGAGAAGCAAGCCAGGAAAAGAAGCTGATTTTTGAAATCAATTTTTTAACCCAGACATACTTAGTAGGGGTCCATCTAGGTGAGGGGGTATCTTGAATATAGTAAGTAAATTTAACCGTGAACTTACCATCCTCACTAAGCTTCCATATGAGGTTATCTTTTGACTGGGAGTTTAGAATAACAAAGACTCACAATAAATTTTGAAGGATTCTGGTAGTAGAGGTGGAATTGAAATCCAGATCATTGGTGGGAATGGATTTCTAGAGACGTCGGTTAGGAGACTGAGAAATGAAGTTAATCACTCTGCTTCCAAAGGTTTGGTCCATGAAGGGCTTGAGAATTGCCAGATTTGGCTCAGATATGAGGGGGTGATCCTTAAGCCAAACATCTTCCCAGAACCTGATAAAATTGCCATAGCCAAGTTTCCATCTCATTCCCTTCTTGATGATGTCCCTGCATTGAATGATAGAATTCCAAAAGCACGAACCTTGAGGAAGAGGTTGGTTATCCATGAAAGAGGTTTGTTGGAGGTATTTCTTTTTTACTATATCAATCCAAGTAGATTGAGCCTCAGTGACAATTCTCCAAGCTTGCTTTGCCATGAGTGCCAGATTCATTTTGTGGATTTCCCTAAAGCCTAACCCTCCTTGGTATTTTTTCTTGCAGATTCTATCCCAAGAAACTAAAGGGAATCTATTCCGATTTTCATTTCCAGCCCAAAGGAACCTCCTTTGAATTTGTTCAATCTTATGGCAAACAAAAATAGGAACTTTGAAGATTGACATGAAAAAAATTGGAATACTTTGGAGGTACGCTTGCACAAGAGTAGCCTTAGCCGCTTGGCTTAACATTGTTTTTTTCCACCCTACCAGCTTCTTGTTGATTCGCTCAATGACATTGCTCCATAAGAATTCTGAAGGATTGCCATGAAAAAGAGGGAGCCCAAGGTAAGTAGAAGGAAGCTAAGAAATAGTACAACCCAGAATCCTAGCAATATTAAGTTATCTACGAATGGGAGTATTTAGGAAATAGATTTTGCTCTTCACAAAGTTAATTTCCTGCCCAACAGCTTCTTCAAAAAAATTTAGAATAGATTTGATTATTTTGGCTTCAGGAACTGAGGACAGAGTTGCTAGGATAGTATCATCCACAAATTGTTGATGAGTAATGGGCCTAGAAATAGATGAGGGCTTGATACCAGAAAGAAGACCCAAAGAGCAAGCCTGTTTAAGGGATCTACCAAGTGATTCAACCATGATGATGAAGAGGAAGGGTGACAAAGGGTCGCCTTGCCTGAGTCCTCTAAAAATTTTAAAGTATCCCATTGTTGAACCATTAACAATGACTGAGAACCAGGCAGATGTTAAGCATTCCTTGATTAAAGTGACCCACTCCTCATGAAAACCAAATTTCTTTAAAACTGCAAAGAGGAAGTCCCAAGAAACCCTATCAAAGGCTTTGCTGATATCAAGTTTTAGGAAGAGGTCAGGTTTCTTGCTCTTGGCAACAGAATGAATAAGTTCATGTATAGTAATTATACCATCTATTATGAATCTACCTCTGACGGAGCTCCCTTGGTAGTGATCTATTATGTCTGGAAGGATAACCTTGAGTCTATTGGCCAAAACCTTGGATATGAGCTTGTAAATGACATTACAAAGGCTTATCGGTCTAAATTCAGAGATGGATTTACTTACTTGGGACTTAGGGATAAGAGCCAAGAATGTTGAATTAACATCTCTAGGAATGGATTTTGATTGTTGAAAGTCTTGGACAACATTGGTTACATCATTCTCAACAATATCCCAAAAGTGTTGGAAAAACCTAGGAGGGAATCCATCAGGTCCGGGAGCCTTATCGGGGTGCATAGAGAATAGGGCATCTTTGATTTCTTCTTTTGTGAACTTCTCAAGAAGATCAAAATTTGATTCTTGGAAAACAAGGCAAGGAATATTTTGAAGAAGAGCATTACAGGCATGGAGGGAGGATGGTGCGTTGGGTCCCAAAATATTCTCAAAATGAGAAACAACTTCGGACCTGATTTCATGAATGTCATTGATGCTTGAACCATCACTCCTGAGGAGTTCCCTGATTCTGTTAGAACTTCTGTGTCTGAGCATTGATGCATGAAAAAATTTAGTGTTGGAGTCCCCTTATTTTAACCACAATGCTCTGGATTTTTACCTCTAAAATATTTCTTCCTTAGATAGTAGATTGTGGAATTCAGCAAGAAGGTTTTGTTCATCCTGCTTGAGACCTGGGTCTAGATTCCCATTCTGAATACTAGATTCAATATTCATCAATTGTTCAGAGATTCATTGTTTGTCTTAGAAAATATTCCCAAAAACTTCTTTATTCCACTACTTTAACTTAAGCTTTATAAAGCAAAGTTTCTTGGCTAATTGGGTTAAGGGAGGCCCTGAGAAAATTTCTTTCCACCAATCAGAGATGCAGGTTTGAAGGTCAGGGTGTTGAAGCCACATTGACTCGAATCTGAAAGGTATTTTGAACTGGAGAGTTGGTTGCAAACCTTCAAAGATTAGAGGGTTGTGATCTGACCCTATTTTAGGGAGAGAGGTCAGAGTAGCATCACCAAGAAATTGAATAGCTTCTTTAGACAATAAAAACCTATCAAGTCTCAGCTGGATGAGTTGACTACCATATCTCCTATTGCTCCAAGTATACTTCGAACCTTTTAAGTGAACATCCATTAATTCGTTCAAATCAACAAAATCTGCAAATTCTTCAAAATATATGGAAGTGACTGGAGCTCCCCCATGCTTGTCAAAAGGATAGAGAGGGCTATTGAAATCACCAGCAAGCATCCAAGGTTCATTTTGAAAGTTGCTCCTCATTTGGTTTAGTGTGGTCCAAAGGGCATGATGACCAGTAATGTTGTTAGGAGCATAAATATTTGAGAGAATCCACTGGTGTTTGGAGTCTTTATTGAAGAATAGAATGTTGATGATTCTTTCTAAAATGGATATAAGTCTACCCTCAATAATATTTGGATCCCACATGCACATGAGTCCGCCTGAAGAGCCATTGGCAGGACTGAAAACATATTCACTATTTTTCCATAATAATTTACCAATCCTTTCACTATTCTCAATATCAATTTTTGTTTCTTGGAGTAAAATGATGCTAGGCTTCAGATTTTCCCTCATGGATCTAACCAACCTCTGTTTGGTTACTCCATTGAGGCCTCTCACATTCCATGAGAGGATCTTCATCTAGAATGTTTGGAAGATTTCTTTCCCACCCCTTTGCCATGAGATGGAAGTGGTTTGGATATTTTTCCCTCCTCCTTGGGAAAATCAATGTCTGTTTGATCTGATAGAGATGAAAGAATAGTAGGTTGAAAGCCATTGGCAATGTCTAGATCAATTTCTTTCTTCCTTCTCTCTTGATTTTATGGTCTACCCTTTTTCTTGTCACTGCCAACATCGATAGTAATTTTTTCCCTTGGTTTCTTGTAGCCTATTTAAGAGGATTGAGAAGTTGCTCTAGAATAGGGGAATGTGAGTCAAGGGAGGAGGAGGAATTTGATAGGAAAGTAGAATATTCCTAGGCTAGAAGGACTAGGTTAGGTTTTGGAAAAAAATTGGTTGGAGGTGGGAAAGAAGGCCTAGACCTAGTGGGGGACTAGGGAGCATCGCAAGGGTGAACAGATAAATCAGTGAGATTATTGTGAATAGTTTCAGCTATGGTAAGATCTACAGTTTTAGGGTCAGTAGGGGTATCTTCAAGATCTGGGTCTTGACCATTTAAGGGCATGAAAGGATTAGGCTTTGCGAAAAGAGAACTTACCTGGTCTTCATACTATGAGGCTTAGGTCTGAGAGATAGGTTGCTTGCCTTTGTCGATCTGATTCTTTTCCTAGAATATTTGAGTCGGTTGACTATTCCCTAGTCCATTCTTGTCATGATTTGCATCCTTCTTTAAATCCTTCTTTAGAGTGGGGCACTGAGCATGGAGATGACCCTATTTTTGACATTCAATGCAAAAAGTAGGTTTGTTCTCATACTCGATAGCCTGACGCCTTCTGTAAGATCCTAAAATGAGATCTACGTAAGTCGGTAGTTGGGAATCCAGATTTGCAATGACGTAGATGTGGGCGTAAGTAAGGCGACTTCTTGCTTTGGTTGCCGAATCAATGGCAACAAGGTCACCAATGGTTTGAGCTATGCCTTTGAGAATTCCAGGATGCTAGAACTACGATGGGAGGCTCGAAAGCCTGACCCAAATGGGCGTTGAGTTTATGCTTTGTGTTTTTGGGTCAAAATATTCGCCCCATTTCCTCAAGAATAGACTTCTTCTACCAAAGAACCATGGACCTCCAGTGAGGATTCTGCTTGAGTCTTGAGGATTGTTTAATATGATTAGGAAAAACCCTCTTGGGTAAGCTGCTAGCTCCATGTTACCCATAGGTCACCACTTCGAGAAGGCCCATTTACGAATGGACTCAATGTCCGGCCTAACACCGATAAATTTCCCAATTAGTGACAATGATTCCTGGAATACCAAGGGAGCCATAACCTCAGGAGGAATGATGACCTCTCTTCCTAAAATAGTGAGAGGAATGGAGTCCTGGATAGTGGAAATAGAAGGCACCATCCCAAAGTGGACTTTATCCACAAAGGAACCAAAAATGGTGTTTTGAGATGGAGCTATCGAGGGTTCCCCTCCAATGCCCGTGACTTCATATTTATCCGCATCATCAGAAGCTCCATCATCGATATCCTTGATTCTAATCGAAAGTCCTCCCTGATCTTCACTTGAGCCTAGAGACCTGCCTACAATCCTACCATGGTTCCCACTCTATTCTGCCATGGCACTACTCAGCCGTT
Source organism: Wollemia nobilis (assembly GCA_028583015.1). Classification (NCBI taxonomy): domain Eukaryota; kingdom Viridiplantae; phylum Streptophyta; class Pinopsida; order Araucariales; family Araucariaceae; genus Wollemia; species Wollemia nobilis. The sequence continues at coordinate 16,960,336 of JAQPPZ010016946.1, read as the reverse complement.
GCACTTCGCTACCCTAGCACTGCTCAACTGCTATACTTTACTGCCCTAACACTTCTCAGCCATTTTTACCCTAGCAATGCTCAACCATTGCACTTTGCTACACTTATCTACCCTAGCACTGCTCAATTGCTACACTTCTCTACCCTAGTACTACTCAATCATTGTACTTCTCTACCCTAGAACTGCTCACCTGCTACACTTCTTTTCCCTAGAACTGCTCACCCGCTATACTTCTTTGCCCTATTGCTCACCTTTACTGCCCTAGCAATGCTCAACCATTGCACTTTGATGCACTTCTCTGCCCTAGCACTACTCAACCACTACACTTCACTGCCCTAGCACTGCTCAGTCGCTGCACTTTACTACCCTAGAAATGCTTAGCCATTGCACTTTTCTACACTTTTCTATCCTAGTACTGCTCAGTTGCTACACTTATCTACCCTAGAACTAATCAACTACTGTACTTCACTACCCTAGCACTGCTCAACCATTGCTACACTAGCAATGCTCAATATTATGATGATATTATATATGCTACTATGATAAAATGGTTGTTAGCACATTCATTGGGCCAAAAAATAGGATCTTTAAAAAAATTTAAATTTGACATTAGGGTGGCAATAGAGGTGATGATCCATCATCAAAATGTAGTACTACACATATTAGTTCAATTATTAAGATGTTCATGTCTCAACTAAGGACCAACTCACAACAACTTAAATGTAAAATAGGCAAATGAAAAAGACCCAAAGAGGAAAATGAGGAAATAATCTATACCTTTTGTATGTCAAGGGTAGTTGATACAAAGAGATATTTTATTTTAAAATAGAGGCCCATAGTTATATTCAAGCTAGAGATTTTGATACTCTAGGAGTGGAGTCAATACAAGAATTTGGAGAAGAGAAAGTAGAAGAATCCACCATCAAAATTAGTAGCAAAAAATCATATTTGTAGACAGAAAAATGATTGGACCATACTATACAATTGGAAACCTTTATTATTTGTAAATTTCCTATCCCATAGGCTCCTTTTTATATCTTGCACATTAAAAAAATTTAATTATTTTGAAAATATGTTATGGCTAAGAATTAAACTAGTAATATCTATATCTTATGTACTAATTATTAAACATAGTTGTAACCTTATTTTATTTTATTTGGAGAAAACCTTGTTGATGCATATGAGAGAATGGGGTCCTCCTATGGATTACCATCTCAAGTAGCACAAGTTTTCTATCTATTCACAACCTTAAGGTGCATTGTAATCACACATGCAATCAACAAGCAAACTCTTAAAATGAAAATCTCATAAGACTACATCTCTTGTTGTACAACATCATTCAATCATACAATTGATCCATTTCATAGTAGGTCATCTTCAATTGTATGACTTTTTTCATTGAATGGTAGAGTCATTGTACGGTTCAATATTGAGATGGCAAAATTCTCATTGTGCAAGATGACTACTTGGTAATATTTAAGGATGGTAGTCTACGATGTCTTATGAGATGGTGAAATTCCTCAAGAAGGTAGTAGATTGAAATGATGATGCTTGGAGATGGTATAATTTCTTTTGAACAATCATGTTCTTGAATGATACACCTACTCAAACAATGAATAACTCATATGACAACTAGTAGGGCAACAATGATTTTGACTTTAAGCATCGAATGGTAGCAACACCCTATAGGAATTATTGGTAATATATAAGTTTGTAATACCTCAAATATAACCCGTATACCATGATTGCATAACCTAATATTCTAACAATATTGTCATTCATACATTACACAAAAAAAACTTGAAAATATATATTGACATTAATCGATTACAAAAACATGGACTGTAACTATAATCTTTTTATTGGGTAATAGAAAGGGTTTTGAAAGGGTACCCAAACCTTTTACAAACTAGAAGCTATAGATTCTATAGATTAAACCAAAGAGTAACAAACATAGAATTGCCCACCTAGGGGATCCAAAAAATAAGCACATAGCAAAAACACAAAATAGGAGAACCAAGAAAAGAAGAAAAGGAACTAAGAGAACACTTCTTAATTCTCAGTGTCAACAACCTCATCAGGTTCCTTTCCCACCTTATAATATTTTTGTTCCCACTATATCCACTCTATCATCATGTTGACCTCTTCAGTAAATTAAACAACCATTTTGAGAGTTCTTTCTAGGGATATCAAAATACTTTTCACCATCTTCCTTACTGACTTGGGTGTTCTGAGTGGATCTTGCAAATTGATTGGATTTTTATTTTTCCCACTACCATACCATTGGAAGATTTAGCTTTTTTTCTAATGATAATAGGGGAACAATTCTCAAAATCTTCAAAGTCTTGAATAAAAAGTGTAGCCTTTTTATATTTCATTACTTTGGATCTTAGACAAAGCATCTAGTCCTATCCTCACTACCTTTGTAGCTTATCGACTACACAACATCTCCCTGATCCTTCTTCAACTCCATATCATTAACACTGGGTGAAGCTTTAATTTAATATGGGTTGTGTTCAAAATTTTTTGGGGAGGGAGTTTTAGGAGACTTGTTCTCTAGATTAATAGGAGACTCCCTATCTTGATTGCTTCAAGAGGGCTTCCAATCAATGCTTGGTTAAAAATCTCTAGCCTATCACATTTCTTAGCCAAAAACTCAAAGATTAATTTTAACAAACCTTGATGTAGGGGGTTCATAACATCTCCTTTCTGGGTTTGAAGCAACAATTTTCCAATGATTTAAGTAAAAAGGTTGGGATAGTTAATTTCTTCTTGTGATGAAGTTGGTTCAGGAAGGCAAAATGATGACTCCTAACAATGGAAAAATAAAGTGACCATTGAAGCTAACATATTTCCTTATTGAAGCTAAAAGTCTCTATTTGGAGTGACCATTCATGCCTCTTATGTTCCAAGAGAGAATCTTCATTTATGGATTTTGGAATTGAGTTTCTTTCCCCCATAAAAGGATGGGGAGGGTTGAGATCTAAAGGAAGCTACACTTATTTTTTTTTCAAAGATATATTTCCCTCCCTCCATTTTTAGGATTGATTGTGATCCATTGGCTATATCTATTTTTGTTTTCTTTTTTTTATATCTTTATTGGTAGGCTTACCAACTTTACATTCTATGCCCACATCAACACTTCCTTTCTTTTGGATTCTAGTTTTTGGGCCTTGGGAAGAAAGGTTTTTTTCCCATTTTGGACTTTACTTTAGGGGACTCTATCCAAGATATAGGAGACTGAGATTCAACCAGCTTAGGATAAGGAAAATTTAAATATAAAATATTTCTATCAATTTTTAGAAAATTGGATACTGAAGCAAGACATTTGAAAGCATTTCGATAGAGAGAATTTACAAGAAGCATTTTAGGGGAAGGGAGCAAAGAGCTAACCTGGGTAACTTTATCTTGGATTTTATGTTCCTCTTCAAAGGGAGAAAATTATAGACTTTCTAAAGCCTATTTTCTTTTGGGAGAGAGTGGGGAGAATTATCCACCACATAAATTTTAGATCCGACCTGACCTTCCTCAACATTCTATGATAATTGTTCTTGGATTTCACTAACCTTGTTCACTTCTAGGAGGGATTGGGGAGAATAAAAAACCATAGGAACATCAAATCCATCCTACCCTTCCTCAAATTCCTAAATATTATAGCTATCAACCACATTATTAGAAATTCCTTGAGCAAACTTACCATAAAAATTTTTCGTTGACTAGGCTTTCTTTGCAGGTTTTTTCTTAGAGGGACACAAAGCAAAAAGATGTTGAATTTTTTTACAATTTGAAAAAATATTAGGTCTATATTCATATTCTATATATTGAAACCAAGATCCAAGATCATAGATGATCTTGATAGAGCTTTATAGGTCTACTTTGAGATCAACATTGACACACATCCTTGCAAATATCATCCTTGAATTTTCTCTTATAGCATAATAAATCAAGATGAGATCTCCAATAGCCTTGGCAATTCCTCTTAGAATGTCATATTACCACAAATAAAAAGGGAGACCAAGGAGCTTGACCCACATAGGCACCATGCTATTTTTTTGAGTATCAGGATTAAAATTAGTACCTCATTTTCAAATAAAAATACCTCTCTTACCATAAAACCAAGGACCTGTACTAAGAATACACCTCATGTCATCTTCATAATTTAGCTTTATGAGGAAAAATATTTTTGGAAGGGATACAATTTTCATACGTCCTTGCGGTCTCTATTAAGAGCAAGCCCATCGCCTGATGAAATCAATGTTTGGCTAAACCCCCATGAATTTACCCATAAGGTTAAATGCACCTTGATCCATATTGAGCTTCGGGAGGTCCATAGGAATGTGCAACTTCCTCTAGACCATATTAAGATAAAAAATAACTTTTTTAAGAGACCTACCTACTAGAATAGTTTGAGATAACCATAGAATATGAATGCATGCCTAGATCAAAGGGAAAGTGGAGGTATTGTGAGCCCAGAGGTGGGTCTACACCTCCAAACAAGATATCCAAGTTGATCCTATGATCCATGAGAGTTTTTCTTGATCCTTCTTTCTCCACCTTCCTACTTGCCACCTTCTTGCTCTCACTCATTTTTGAATTTTAACCTAATTACCAAGTTGTGTATTACCCAATATGGACTTTAACTATACTTACAGACACTCAACATTCATTATATACCCATTGCTATCCTTCAAAGTCTACACATTTCTCCCAAGCTTCTCCTTCCAAACTATTTTTAGACCTCCACTCCCTCTTCTATATTTTCTCTATTTTTCTTTGTGTGTTGTTCCTTGTCCCTATTCAACTCTTCCTTTTGCCTCTCTTTGACTTTCTATTTTTATTTTCACCTTTATTTCTTTTCTCATATATGTTATCTCATTTTCCATGCACTGCTTTTGGTTAGTTTCACAATGACACTGAGAGGGGGGGTGAATCAGTGTGGCTCTTTAAAACTTAAAAACTTCAACTCTTAAAGCCAAAACAATGAAAGCTTAAAACCACATAAAGCAAATATAACAAGAGAGCATTCCACAACACACGATGTAACGAGGTTCACCAATTTGGCTACTCCTCAAAATGACTGCTTGGACTCCCGTCCAAATCCAACCTTTGCAAAATACCAATTTTACAAACAATTTACCAGCACCCACTGGAAGGAGCACCAACCCCTGGTTTATCTGCACCAACAGAAAGGAGCACCAACCCCTAATTTATCTGCACCAATAGAAAGGAGCACCAACCCCTAATTTATCTACACCAACAGAAAGGAGCACCAACCCCTAATTCCAAGCACCAACTTGGACTGCAATTTTGAAACTATAAGTTTGACATAAATATGCCTTCGCTTATACAAGACCCTGACTGGTCTATTGCTAACCCAACCTCTCTCGCTATTCACCAAAACACCACACACTCTTACGGCTCTGCTTACTACACTTTTATGGCCCTCTTACAGCCCTCTTGCTGCGCTTCTTACAACATTCTTACGGCTCTCACGGCTCTGCTTAACGCTCTCTTACGGCACTCTTCCAGCCCTCTTTTCATAGCACTTTCACTCTATTCAACAACACACTAATACTCCACGTAGACCTCCTTTTATAACAAAGTTCTCTGTAACTGCACCTGTAACTGTCTTACTGACTTTTCTTATTTTAGCTGCATGTTCTTCTTCTACGTCTGCACCTGTAACCATCGTACTGACTTCAGTTACCTTTTCTTATTTTAGCTGCATGATTTTCTTCTGTGTCTACACCTGTAATTGTCGTATCGACTTCAGTTAGCTCTTCTTATTTTAGCTACATGATTTTCTTCTATAACTGCATCTGTAACTATCGTACCGACTTCAGTTAACTGTCACATATCTTATTTCAGTTGGGTTCTCTTCTTAGCTCGTGCCAAAATGACCTGTCATGAAATCGTGACACTTCTATCTCTTTGTCCTCTTCTTGGACTTGTACCCATGAAAACACAACATGTCGCGATATCATGACACTTTCGCCTCCTTGCTACTCTTCTTGGCTTGTACCAATGAAAACACATGTCACGATATCATGACACTTTCACCTTCTTACTTTCTCTCTCCTCCTTTAGTCGCGAAAATGCGACATGTCGCGATATCGTGACACTTTCTCTCCTTTGCTCTTTCTCTTGCCTTCGGGTCATGAAAACCCGACATGTCGCGATATCGCGACACTTTTTCTCCTGGACTCTCTCTCTTGCCTTCGGGTCGCGAAAACCCGACATGTCGCGATATCGTGACACTTTTTCTTCTCGACCTTTCTCTTTTCAAGTCACGAAAATGCGACATGTCGCGAAATCGTGACACTTTTTTTTCTATCTTCCTACACTTTTCAAGTCACGAAAATGCGACATGTCACGAAATCGTGACACTTTTCCTTTTCTGCCTTCATCTTCGCTTTGGACCACGAAAATGCTACATGTCACGATATCGTGACACTTTTTCCTCCTTGCATTTTCTCTTCGCTTCGGACCGCGAAAATGCAACATGTCGTGAAATCACGACACCTTTTTCTCTCTCCTCTTTCTCTTTGCTTTGGCCCGCGAAAATGAAACATGTCACGAAATCGCGACACCTTTTTCTCTCTCCTCTTTCTCTTTGCTTTGGCCCGCGAAAATGAAACATGTCACGAAATCGTGACACCTTTTTCTCTCGTACAATCTTTCTTGCAATATGTCGCGAAATCGTGACACTTTTTTCTTTCTTTTCTCTTCCAACATGTCACGAAATCGTGACACTTTTTCTTTCGTACTATCTCTCTTGCAATATGTCGCGAAATCGCGACACTTTTTCTACTTGAGCTCTTTCTCTTCCAATATGTCGCGAAATCGTGACACTTTTTCTTCCGTACTATCTCTCTTGCAATATGTCGCGAAATCGTGACAGTTTTGCTTGCTTGCCTCTTTTTTTTCTCTCGAACATGTCGTGAAATCATCGACACTTTTTCTTGGCTTTCTCTCCGAACATGTCACGATATCATGACAGTTTTTCTTGCTTGCGCTTTCTCTCCGAACATGTCGCGATATCGCGATAGTTTTCTTCTTGCTTTCTCTTCAAACATGTCACGATATCATGATAGTTTTCTTCTTTCTCAACATGTGAATATCGCGATAGTTTTCTTTCTTCTCAACATGTCACGATATCGCGACAATTTTTCTTTCTTGCTCAACATGTCGCGATATCGCGACAGTTTTCTTACTTGTGATTTTCTTTGATCTTTTGCATATGGGCCACTCCGATATTTTGGAAAATCATTGTACATTCTCTGAAGAATCTCTTAACTCCTGTTTCACTGCATCAACCGATCTGTCTGACTGTGTTGACAACAATGACAATACTGTTGCTGCACCTTGCTCAACAATCTCCCCCTTTGGAATTGTTGGCAACACTCGTGCACTTCCCTGTAATTCTTCTCCCCCTTTGACAATAATACCAAAGGGCTGCTGCAGACTCCCCCTGAGTCCATGCACAACATTCTCAGGCACAAATTATTACAGTTAGCAAAAATTACAAACATGAGCAAAAAGATAATCAAATATATAAATGCTCCCCCTGAGAATGTGGTCTCGATAGCTAGTCAGTTCTTGGGAAGCATGACCACTCCCAATTTATTGCGAAGGTATCCGCTACTGACTGGTGGACCTCTCTTCACTTGAAGAATCCTCACTCAGATCTATCTTCAACTGTGTTGGCTGCTGGATCTCTATCCATTTAGACTTTATCCTCTGTACTCTGTCAATAGGCTCACACAGAACCTGCTTAACAAGCTCACATAGAACTTGTCCAATGCTGAATAACAAGCTCACATAGAACTTGTCCGAATCTACTCTAGTAAGCTCACCAAGAACTTGCCCAAATCTGCTCTAGAAATCTGTCCCAACACTATCCTCAAATATTTCCCAAAGGCCTTCTCAAAGGCTCAATCAATCATGCTCAAGTAGTACTCAAAATGAACTCAACAATGAATGGCAATCTCAAATCAAATCCACTTCACAGAAGCATAAAGAGATTTGTTAGAGACTTAAAATGTTCTAACCTCAATCTCAACTCAACCAATCATCACAAGGGACAACTCTCTCTCACACAACCCTAGTCCAAGTATGTATCAACCAACTCAATCATTTCCAACAATGCTCAACCACAAATATCACATAACAATGATACTCACGTTCTTTTCTAACTCAAGTTCTTTCACAACCAATGGGCTTCAACCACTATGCTTATAACTCGTTCCCTACCTTCATCAACTTTAACATCGGCAATCTTCACAATTTTCTTTAGCCTCTTGACTGCCATCTCCTCCGTGACTAACGACTTTGCCTCGCATCCGTTGTGCAGCTCAATGTCTCTGGTTTCTAACGACTGCCATGAATGTTTTCATCGTCTGCATAGGTATTGACAGTGGACCGTTATATCTAGCGTTGGAACCTCAATCTACGCGTAGTCATCAACTCTCGGTATTCTGCTTCTTGCTAGGGCATATGTCAGGGCTACTCAATGTCTTAGACGAATGTTCTTCGGAGCATTTCTCCTCGCTGCGATCAAGGGATTCCTTGGGCAATATCTCGCATTTCTCAAATAATGCAAGACTTTCTTAGTTGCATAGGCATCTTGTCCTCCTTGACGCTTCACCACCTGGGCGCTATTTTCTCAACGTCTCTGCCTTGCATGTGCCACTTGGCACTCTTGACCAACTGGGTGCTAGTACCACTGTTTGCTTTGACTCTGGCATCTTTTTGATAACGGCTACTTCTTTAGAGAAAATTGATGCTCTCTTATACCAAACGATGTGATGTATTTTTGGTTAAGAACCTCACGCTTTCCACCTACACTTTGGCAGTAATTTTCATAACGATCATGAAGATCTTTACCATAGTCCTCCATCGATATTGGTAGATGAATTGAGATGTACTCACAACACGGATTCTATTTTATCTGCAGATTGGGAATGTTACAGGCTTCAAAACCAGCACCTGCCAGCTTATGCTTCCATGACTCGTCGACCTGTGCTGCATGTTCTATCTCAGATAACGCCTATCAGCTGTTGCATCGAAAACCTCTTCTTCAAGCTTCCCATTCAAAAAAATTGTCAAGTGACTCACACTTGTACCAACTTTTGTCCAACACTGTACCGACATTGCAATTTTTACTGCCAACTCTATGCAAGCATCAAACCCTGTACCACAACACCAACCAAATCCCTTTTTGCATTTTCAACTTGGTCTATGTTTTCTACAGTCACCGCTGGTCACACCTTACTTTCAACTGTTCGAATCAGGAGACAACATTTTGTCAAACACTTCATAGCCAACTATAGTGCACCTTACTCAAACTCATACTTCTGGACCTTACAAAGCAAAGTTGCTCATCTTGATGAGCTTAAACATGAATCAATAATCAGACTTCAATATTTTTCACCACAACGTCATAATAGATCTAACAATCTTCACGTCAATGTGTAGTTCAAATACACACTGCTTTTATCGAAACACATATATGCGGCTAGGGCAACATTCTTTCACTAACCAAATTATCTGAACTGTTATAATCCTTAACTTTGGACAGTGGCAGTAAGAACCATCAACAGTACAACAATGACATATAGCAATACTTCCAATAATGACAACTCTCAATTTAATCACCACCCTTCACGGCACTTCCACAAACAACTACATGAACTGAAAACACACTTCGACAACTATACGACAACTTCCCTGACTACTTGCCTTTCATCCTCGGATAACCAAACAAATACATAGGAGCATTAAAATGAAACTTCAAGATTGCTCCCCCCGAGGATGTGCTACCTGGAGTTGCTTAGTGCAATAGCGGAGTAGTCTCCTTCAGTCCAAGGAGATACGATTCCCTTTCTTCTTTCTTTCTCCACTCTGGTTTGATTACATTTTTGGGCTCTTGTTTTGACTTTTCTTTTTCAGTAGCTTGTGCATGTTTTCCGAAAAATCTTCTATTTTGTCTCAATCCATTTGGTTGAAATTTTCTTCCCTGAAATTGATTAGATGCAAATGTACTTCGACAATTTCTTGCAGTGTGCCCAAAATTATGACAGTTATAACATTCTACTGCATAATCCATCAAAGGTGAAAAACCATTTCTATTGGGTGGTTGTCTCTTGTGCATCCTTGATGGATGATTATTTTCCTTTCTTTGATGCACATGATTTCTTCCCTGTCTGTGTTGCATTCTTTGTGTCTGATGAAATCTACTGTCTTGCCTTAGATTAGATACAAAAATTCTTGGACAAAACCTTGCTATGTGCCCATGACCATTACATTTAAAACATTGCACATGGTGTTCAACCGGAATAACGAGATGTATTTCTACCTAGCATAACTCTTTGATCTATTATTCAATCCACAATAAATTGCCTTGTGACCATAATGGTTGCATCTAAAACAATAGCCATTAAAAGCATTATTATGAATAGAGTGAGAGTGATAGAACCTCTTTTGTTGTGGTTGCTTTGTTGTAGATCTCCTTTGAGATTTTCTTCCTTTTGAAGATTCAACTTCAAGCTTTTCTTGCTTTGATCCTTCAACGAGTGGACTTCTTCTTCTCTGCAGACTTAGAAGATGAAGGTTGTTCAGCTTCACATCCAAGACCAAGCTTAACCATTGGGCTTCTTTGTTGCCTTATCATTTTATCTAGCAACTCTGTGCTCTTCTCAAATTTGAGATTTGTATTGGCCTCTTCTAGTTGTTTCCTCAATGAAACAATCTCCTCTTCTTGTTTGCAGCAAACAATCTCTTTCTCATTGATCTGTGACCTGAGAGTTTCTTTAGTCCTTTTGGACTCTTCTACTTGCAGCTTTAGATCACTAATAACTTTGTTAGATTCCTCTTCACGTTTGCTACATACATCGCCTTTATCATCCAGGCGTGACTTCAAGGCTTCTTCTATTTTCTTGGCTTTCTGAATTTGTAAGAAGAGATCTTCAATATTATCCCCATATTCTTCCAACTTCTTGGACAGTCTTTTGTTCTTTTTCTTTTCTATACCCAACTCTTCAAGTGCAGCGATCAACTCACCTTCTAGATCTACTTCAGGCTCAAGGTTTTCATCACATACTTCAGAATTCACTTCTTCTATCTTTTTTGGTTCAATTTTCTCTTCCACAGGAACTGAAACTGATTGAGATGCCTTATTGGAGGAAGATCTATTCTTCTTACCCATTGCGTACTAATCCAAGATCAACCCTAGCTGATTTAGCCTGACAAGGGAAACTGGCTCTGATACCAATTGATAGTTTCACAATGACACTGAGAGGGGGGGTGAATCAGTGTGGCTCTTTTGAAACTTAAAACTTCAACTCTTAAAGCCAAAACAATGAAAGCTTAAAACCACATAAAGCAAATATAACAAGAGAGCATTCCACAACACACGATGTAACGAGGTTCACCAATTTGGCTACTCCTCAAAAATGACTGCTTGGACTCCCATCCAAATCTAGCCTTTGCAAAATACCAATTTTACAAACAATTTACCAGCACCCACTGGAAGGAGCACCAACCCCTGGTTTATCTGCACCAATAGAAAGGAGCACCAACCCCTGATTTATCTGCACCAACAGAAAGGAGCACCAACCCCTAATTTATCTGCACCAACAGAAAGGAGCACCAACCCCTAATTCCAAGCACCAACTTGGACTACAATTTTGAAACTATAAGTTTGACATAAAGATGCCTTCGCTTATACAAGACCTTGATTGGTCTATTGCTAACCCAACCTCTCTCGCTATTCACCAAAACACCACACACTCTTACGGCTCTGCTTACTGCACTTTTACGGCCCTCTTACAGCCCTCTTGTTGCGCTTCTTACAGCATTCTTATGGCTCTCACGGCTCTGCTTAACGCTCTCTTATGACACTCTTCCAACCCTCTTTTCATAGCACTTTCACTCTATTCAACTACTCTGTAATACTCCATGCAGACCTTCTTTTATAACAAAGTTCTTTGTAACTGCACCTGTAACTGTCTTACTGACTTTTCTTATTTTAGCTGCATGTTCTTCTTCTGCGTCTGCACCTGTAACCGTCGTACTGACTTCAGTTAGCTCTTCCTATTTTAGCTGCATGATTTTCTTCTGTAACTGCACCTGTAACTGTCGTACTGTCTTCAGTTAGCTCTTCGTATTTTAGCTACATGATTTTCTTCTGTAACTACATCTATAACTGTTGTACCGACTTTAGTTAACTGTCACATATCTTATTTTGGTTGGGTTCTCTTCTTAGCTCGCGCCAAAATGACCTGTCACGAAATCGTGACACTTCTGTCTCTTTGTCCTCTTCTCGGACTTGTACCCACGAAAACACAACATGTCACGATATCGCGACACTTTCGCCTCCTTGCTACTCTTCTTGGCTTGTACCAGCAAAAACACATGTCGCGATATCACGACACTTTTCCCTTCTTACTTTCTCTCTCTCCTTTAGTCGTGAAAATGCGACATGTCGCGATATCACGACACTTTCTCTCCTTGCTCTTTCTCTTGCCTTTGGGTCGCGAAAACCTGACATGTCATGATATTGTGACACTTTTTCTCCTACACTCTCTCTCTTGCCTTTGGGTCGTGAAAACCTGACATGTCGCGATATCGCGACCCTTTTTTCTTCTCGACCTTTCTGCTCTTTTCAAGTTGTGAAAATGCGACATGTCGTGATATCATGACACTTTTCCTTTTCTGTCTTCCTACACTTTTCAAGTCACGAAAATGCGACATGTCGCGAAATCGCGACACTTTTCCTTTTTGCCTTCATCTTCGCTTTGGACCACGAAAATGCTACATGTCACGATATCGCGACACTTTTTCCTCCTTGCATTTTCTCTTCGCTTCGGACCGCGAAAATGCAACATGTCACGAAATCGCGACACCTTTTTCTCTCTCCTCTTTCTCTTTGCTTTGGCCCACAAAAATGAAACATGTCACGAAATCGCGACACCTTTTTCTCTCTCCTCTTTCTCTTTGCTTTGGCCCACGAAAATGAAACATGTCACAAAATCGCGACACCTTTTTCTCTCTCGTACAATATTTCTTGCAACATGTCGCGAAATCGTGACACTTTTTCTACTCTGTACTTTCTCTCTTCCAATATGTCGTGAAATCGTGACACTTTTTCTTTCGTACTATCTCTCTTGCAATATGTCGTGAAATCGTGACACTTTTTCTACTTGTCTTTTTCTCTTCCAACATGTCATGAAATCATGACACTTTTTCTTCCGTACTATCTCTCTTGCAATATGTCACGAAATCACGACACTTTTTCTACTTGTCTTTTTCTTTTCCAACATGTCACGAAATCGCGACACTTTTGTTTGCTTGCGTTGTTTCTCCGAACATGTCGCGAAATCATGACACTTTTCTCTTGCGCTTTCTCTTCGAACATGTCATGAAATCGCGACAGTTTTTCTTGCTTGCACTTTCTCTCCAAACATGTCACGATATCGCGACAGTTTTCTTGCTTGCGCTTTCTCTCAACATGTCACGATATCGCGATAGTTTTTCTTGCTTGTGCTTTCTCTCCGAACATGTCACGATATCGCGACAGTTTTTCTTTCTCTCAACATGTCGCGATATCGCGACAGTTTTTCTTTCTTGCTCTTTCTCTTCAAACATGTCGCGATATCGCGACAGTTTTTCTTTCTTCTCAACATGTCGCGATATCGTGATAGTTTTTCTTTCTTGCTCAACATGTCGCGATATCGTGACAGTTTTCTTACTTGTCTTTTTCTTTGATCTTTTGCATATGGGCCACTCCGATCTTTTGGAAAATCACTGTACATTCTCTGAAGAATCTCTTAACTCCTGTTTCACTGCATCAACCGATCTGTCTGACTGTGTTGACAACAATGACAATACTGTTGCTGCACCTTGCTCAACACTTTCATCAATCCTTTTTCTTTCCAAGAAACAAAAGGGTTTCTTGATTTGGTTACAAATAGATGGAAATCACCTATCCTATACTTTTCCTCATGTACAGATTCTCCTGCATCATACTCATTAGGTAGGAAGAAATATTTCATAAGCTCTAGCTCATGAACAAGAATTACTTTTCCAAGAAATTACCATTTTAGCTTGGATTTATTCACAAGGCCACCTTTGTTGTCTTGTCCTTACCTTCATCTAAGAATAAAACTTCCTCTTATAGAATGCACTCAACATTCATTTTACTTTATCCCATTCCATCACTTCCATCCAACCACATTCAACATGTATTTTGTTGGCTACTTTTTATTAGTACCAACACTTTCTATTGGAGTGATTTTCTTTCATAAATCTCACAAGTATGTAGGTTCCAACACCTAGATGCTACATGTCCAAATATTCCACATTGACTACAACTCATATTTTATACTAATCTTACCTCTCATAAAATTATTCTCATTGCTTCCTACTTGAACTACATATCCAAGGCCTTCATTCCTTGCCCTTATATTTTCCATTATGGGTATTTTCACACCTTACCCATGTATTCCCAATCCTTTTCTAGTATATCCTTCTTCTCATTAAATCATAACTAACATCTTTGATGTTCCTTTCAAATCACCCAATTTTTTCATTACCACTATGTTTTTCAACAATATGACCTTCATCGTATCCATCAATGACTCTATAAAAATCATTTTTCTCTATTGTCTCTTTGTCATTTATTTTCTCTTTCTCTTTATTTTTATCTACAATAGGAATTGTTGCACCATCATATTCATCATCACTACTACTGGTGACCTAGGCTATCTACCTCTTCCCTATGTTTATTCTTTTGCTTGTTTCTAGCTTTTTCTCCACTTGTTTTACAACTTCTCTCAACACTACATTCTATCCCTTAAAATTGGTCTCATAACCCTTCAAGAATTTTTTTTCCATACTCAAGCACATTGTAGGATTGTTTTCCACTTCTTTTCCTTTTTTATTTAATGGACTCAATGTGTACCTCTTTTCATCTTTCTCAAAGTGTAGGTGTTTACCCAACCATCATGCACTACTTTCATATCAAACTTCAATGGCTATCCCAATAAGACATGACAAGCATTTATAGGTATAACATCACATCGTATCTCATCCTTATAAGAACCAATTTGAAATTTCACCATACATTTTTTAGTTACCAAAATTTGATGCCCCTTTTAGAACCATGAAACTCTATATGGATTTAAGTGTTCAATATTATTCAGTCCAAGTTTCTCTACCATTTTTGTAGGCACTAAATTATTCATACTGCCATTATCCATAATCACTTTGCAAAATTTACCTCTTGACTTACAAATGGTCCTAAATAAACTGCTTTGAACAAGTTCATGCACCTCCTTTGCACAAGTTTTATGTACCTTATTTGTGGGTTTTAACAATATCCTCTTCATCATAAGTGAATCTCTTTATTTTAGTTCCTCAATGTGTTTCAATTAAGTAATATTCTCTTCATTTGCTTGTACAACTTGGTTACGAGCTTCCTTTCCATGCCTGCTAGTCTATTGTACTTGAGGACACTCATATGCTCTATGTATTTCTTCCATGCACCTATAACACTTACCAGTAAAATCACTTCATTTTTATCTACCAATTTCACCTTATTCTCTTGACGATTCACCTTTTTCTTGGGCACTTTGGTTGAAATCACTTTGAGAAGAACTAACTTCTCCATGAATATGCTGCCCTCCACCATTATTTGGTTGTTCTCTTCCTCTATAAAAATTTCCTCTTCCTTTAGAATTATTATTTTTACTTGTGAGTCAACTTTTATTCCACCTTGAGTGCATATTGATATGCCTCCACAATTTTTTTAATTTGTAGTAAACCAATTTCATCTTGTATGGATAACCTTAGACCATTTATGTATCTTGTAACTTTTTCCTCATTATCTTCAGTGTGACCTAACTTATGTTCAGTTTATATAACTTTTTAGTATATTATTTCACTCTTAAATCCTTTTGCTTGAGGTTTTGAAGTCTTCTAAATAATCCAATCCAATAATGAGTAGGTAGAAATTTAGATTTTAGATTGGATACAAACTTACCCCAAGTTCAGATTTAACCTTTCTCTTTCGCTATATATTTGTTTGGACATGGTCCCACCAAATCAAATCATGTCCCTTCAACCTCATACATGCAAATTTGACATGCTTTTGATCCTCCATATATTGGTACTAAAAAACCTCTCCATGTATTTATCCAATCAATCAACTCTTTTGATTTTAAACTTCCATTAAAATTGAGAGTTTCTATCTTTGGCTTATATACCATACTTGAGATTGCCCAAACCAACCACTACATTTGGTTCTTCTCCTTGTTCTTCATATCAAGTTTCCACATGATCAATTTCTTCCTCTTTACTGTCACTAATCTTCTCAAGATGAATGCCTCTCCTTTGGGTAGTCTCAATAACATCTAACCTAGTGGTGATTGTTATGGGCAGTCTCAATTGCATCTAACCTAGTGATGATTATTATGGGTAGTCTCAATTTCATCACAACCATATATAATACCAAAAATGATGCAAATGAGATAAGGGAGTCTTCCTATGAATGACCTTCTAAAGAAACACAAGTTTCCTATATATTCATAGCCTTAAGATGCATGGTAATTACATATGCAATCAACAGGTAAACTCCTATTATGATAATATCTTAAGATTGCATCCCTTGTTGTAGGACACTGTTCAATCATATAGTTATATTTATATGACATATCATCTTCAATATACAACAATATCATCATATAGTAGAGTTATTATATGAGGAATTTTAATTATATAGTAGAATCATTATATAGCTCAATATTGAGATGGAAAAATTCCTATTGTGTAAGATTACTACTTGGAAATATTTAAGGATAATAATCTAATGGTGGTGACTTCCTTGGCACATGATGATAACATATTTTGAGATGATAAAATTCCTCAAGAAGGTAGTTTATGGAAATGGTGATGCTTCAAGATGAGAGACTCATTTTTGAATGATCATTTCTCAAATCATACACCTACTTGAACGATGAAAAACTCAGGTGACAACCAACAAGGTAGCAATAATTTTAACTCCAAGCATCGAATGGTAGCAAAACCCTGTAGGAAAACTTGATAATATCTAAGTCCATAATACCTAAGCTACAAAATGTACACCATGATCACATAACCTACTATTCATACATTATACAAAATAACTCAAAATGATAAATTGACATTAATCAATTACAAAAAAATAACCTACAACTATACTTGAATACACTTGATATTTATTATATGCCCATTTATCTCCCTCATAGTCTACATGTCTCTCTCAGGCCTCTCCTTCTAGACTATTTTTAGATATGCCTTTGATCCCTCTCTTATATTTTGTTTCTCTACTTTTCTCTGTGTGATCCATTCCTTCACTCTATTTGATTCTTCCTTTTCCACTTTTCTTTTCTTCTCTTAAACTTCCTCTTTTTCTTTTCACCTTCCTCTTATTTCTCTGTATGTGTCATCTCATATTTCGCACCTGGATTTCATCAATCCTTCTCCTTTCTAGGCAACAAAATGGTTTCTTGAGGCAATTATAAATAGATAGAAACTACCTAGACTATAACTATCCTCATGTCTGGATGCTCTCACATCACATGTTACCTTAGAAGACATTCAAATATTTTTATATTCACTTTAAACATTGAATAAATTTTTTATTTGATTTGTTTTTGTTTCCAACCTTAATTTTATAACAACTCTTCTTTCTATTATGAAATAAAATGAATCCTATGAAACATCTAAAGATAGTACAAATAACATGTTCTCTTCTTACTATATATATTGCTCTTTTACTTTGTATGTTGAATATTTTACACATTCTTTTCCAAAAAAATTATCTAAAACTATCTAATATTATTTTGAGAAAAACTTACGAGGCTTAAAAGTTAGGTTACTTTAACTTGATTCCGTGTTGTGTAAAATAAAATCAATAGAAGTTTCTTCCATTGCCACTATAAACACAAAATATTTAAAATTATAAGGATTCAATAGAAGTTTCTTCCATTTCCACTATAAACACAAAGTATTTAAAGTTATAAGGATTCTAGAATTATGAGGTTATTGGGTGCTAGGACCCAAAAAAATATAATTTGGTTGCTACTAAGGATTTGAATAGGGCAAGGGATAAAAATATCCTATTTGATGTTATTACTTTCAAATTTAACAAAAATTAAGTCATGCTTTTAATGTGTAAATCTATTTTTTAATCAAATAACTTTTAATTCAGCATGAATTGTCATTTCTATACTGAAATTATAACTTTATTTCTATCCTGAAATTATAACTTTATTTTATCTTGTTTCTTCGTATGATTTATATTACTACATTTTTTATTGACTACCATTGAAATTTTTTTCTTACTACAAGATCATGTTAGTATATCCATGTTTCTATTTCTCCATGGATATCATTGGTATTGATTTCCTTTCTATTACTTTCAAGGTAATCAAATTTAACATTCAAGAGTAATATTTTTATTGTGAATTTTCTTTGACACTAATTTCTTTTCTAGCAAAAAAAAATTATTATTTTATATTTTATATATACAAATTAAAATATTTAATGTGTTAGGTAGTTGAACTTATAGTTGTGCACCCTATGCTTACACATTTATTGAGAGCATAGGTGCCATGTCAAATTCCTATATATTTTTGAGAAGCATGTGTGTCATGTTACCAAGCTATATATTTTGTTTTGTCTTCATCATTTGCATTAGATGTTTGTTGGTATTGTTTTTATTTTAAACATTTATATTACATCTGAAAAATATAACACATAGTTTGGATTTACATCCCCAATGCCTCTATATTTTTGTTAAACAATAAATATTATTCCAAAATTTATCAAAAGTATATTCCAAAATTTATCAAAAGAGAAAATAACTTTTGTTTGTTTTTATTTGTGTATGCATGTCTGTGTGTATGCCATACTTAAATGCATATGAATGAATAACATTTGTTCTTATTATTGGGTCTAAAAAAAATAAAAAACGGTTTTTAAATGTTTCAAATACTATGTGCTGATATATCACATATTTTCACTTAGTTTAATTTATTATTTAATGGAATTTTTTTTTTTTTTTATTGATATAAGCATCTCATAAAGGGATCATGCAATGCCCACTTTTACTTTATTTTAAATAATATTTTAAAGCATTTAAAGACTATAAGTGTTAGACAAACTTAAATTTTAGTTAGTTAATATGTTATAATATGGAATGATAATTTTAAAATTATTTTAATTCATATATATTTTAAATGGGTATATAAGATTGAAAATACATCACCTATATTACATCATGATTATATATTGTGTTACTTTGTTACTGTGATATTTCAACAAATCACATAGTGGTATTATAATTTGGGAATTATAAATATATTTTCTATCAATTGTGCATGTATGATGTGGTAAGATTTGAACTAAGTCTCAACCTTAAAAGTCCATATTATCAACCTTAAAATTCCATATTTTTAATCACTTGAATGCCATCCTTTGTTAATTTAAATAAATACACCATATTTAGAAATCATATAGAAGATACCATATCTATGTTTAGATTCAATTTGATATACTATAATATTTAAATGAATAATGATTTTAAGAAATGAATTTCAAAAAAATTTATTTGATGAGTCTAATTATAACAATTATTTTAAACATTTATTTTAAAATTTATAAAATATTGCTCACATATAAAATGAATCAGATGTACTTCAAAGGAGATGATAAAGTACCTTTGAAGACATATCTAAAATTTGGGAGATGCTTATATCAAGGAGATGAGAAAGTACCTTTGAAGACATATCTAAAATTTGGGAGATGCTTATATCCGATGAGCACTTCTGATACCTTTCAAGTGTTTTCTTCATGCTTCTTGTAACAATTATTTGTAAAAAAAATATCAAAACCAAGTTAGTTTTTATGCATAATACAATATAAATAAATAGAGATAATGGATTAATATTGTTTGGTAATTCATACTAAAAAAATACAAAAATAAACTTTAAGTGATCATAAGGAGTTATATAGAAAAAAATAATTAAACAAATTTAAACTGTTAACCAATTATTACATTAAAGTTCTTAGTTTCAGTATACCAACTAGTTTTAAACCCAAATATTATAAATATATTTTTTACTTGGTTACATTGGATTTAAATGATCCTCACCCATATTATAACGTGACCACATCTTGGTATTACAATAGTTTGGTTATTTTGCATTTATCACTTGACAAGATCACTTAGGTCTCCTTGAAAGTTCAATAATTTAACTAGCAAAGCTAATTCAATTTTATTTTTAAAAATATTATTCATAGTTTGTTTCATTAACTTTATAAACAATATTTTTCTAGTTTCTAAGAATGCCTCCTATTGCAGGTCTCGGTTTCCCTTATTGAATAAGTTGTTAGAATTCTTAGCTCAGGATTTGAGGTGCAAGTGCAACACATTTTTTGTGAAGGAAACAAATCAAGGATCTAATGGCCAATATTGGCTTGACTCAACAAGGTCTTATGGTGTGGATATCCAAATTCTCCCATAACCTGCAAAACTTAATCATGGATGAACATGGATAGGTTCTAGACTTTAATTTTATGGGGATCAGGGAGGAATTTATATTTGTTCATATTTAACCCATTCTCGAACATCCATTCAATCACAATGGAGTACTTATATCAGGTATTTTCTATTTTTCTAATAACTTGGTGGTTGTTGGACCCTTTTGCTGGGTCAGTTGGATTGACATATGCATGTGATATTATGAACTTTTCTAACTTGGCAACCCTGCCACCTTCCTTGGACCGGTGGGGTAGGGGATAAAAGTGGTTCCCTTTGGGCACTATTGGGATAGATGAAAGTGGCTATTGTTATTGTTAATGATATCTAGGATATTATTAAGAAGCAATTGGATTCGACAGCCCATTAGGGCATTGGAGACCAGGGAGTTGCAAATTTTTTTGTTGATTCTTAATATCATCCCTATGAGTTTTGTTTATCTGGTTATCTCAAGTTTGTGGTTCTGTTTGGAGATTCCTTATCTAGCGTATTGTACCCTTCTTGGGTTGTGGTATTTGTCATGAAAGTCTTAGCTTCTACTATGGATTTCCTTGTTCTATATGTACTAGAGTTTGGGGATCCTCTTAAAACCCCTACTTTTACCTGATCAAACAAAAAACTTTAGCAACACTATTTATTTAAAAGTTTCATCTTTTAATAGATTGTGTTTAAGTTTTTTTTCCTTTTAAAGTGATCTATATGCATGTCTTCCCTTCCTTATAAAAAATAAAATATTCTTGGTGATCACAATTATAAATTTGATAAGTCAAACTAGTAGAACAAAAATTATAATTTTTGCATTCTTAATTTTAAAATTGAAAACACTTGATATACTTATATTATGCATTAATAATGATAACATAAAATAACAAAAAATTAAATATTAAAAAGTATTTTCATTTAAAATTTTGTAATGTATAAGAATTCTAATGTTATTTTCAAATTTCCTATGCACATATATACATTCAGATAAAGAAAAATAATTGCTCCTCCACTTCAAATTTCTACTAAATCCCCATAGAAGATACATCATATTTAAACAATTCTTTTTAAAAAAGTTTAGTGTAATAGAAAATATTGCAAATACATTGTTATGCATAATTTAGTTCTAAAATTATAGTAGTTAATTTATTTTTAAACATAGATTATATTTAATAATTTGTACATGAGAAATTTTGAGCTTTTACTCATTGGGTATATATTAAAATTTGAAACAATGTATAACATAAAATGGAATTATCTAAGGACAAGTTGCCCATCGTGGAACAATATGGGTTCAGAAGACTTGTCTCAGCTCATGGCCTCCACCTCTGGTTTCACCGACACTACTCTTCATGAAAAGGGTGTAAACCCTAGGTGCAGTCAAACGATGGAACAAAGAAAAAGTGATAAATTTGGCTACAATAATTGTTAAAGGGATGCAAACCCTAGGTGCATTCAAGCATTGAAGGAAGAGGGTTATTCATAGATCATCTCTTTAGTCTATAAAAAAGCCTCTTAATTCAAAAGAAACATCTCTCAAGGATCTTTGGGTTCACGAGTGGATGTATCCCTGCCCTATATCAAAAATTTAGAGGATATGATTGATCATGAAGCCCAAGCAATTATCTGCAAACTCAAGAGCAAAAGACCAGACCTAGAAGAGCTCAAAGGATACATTAAATATTGGTGGATCAATACAAAATTCCAAGTAACTCTCCTACCCAAAAATTTCTTTTTTGTTTTCTTTACTAATTTAATGGATATAGATGAGGCAATGGATTATAGACATAATTGGTTTTTTGGACAAATGGGTGTCTATACCTTGGAATCCTAGTTTCAACCCCTTTATAGAATAAGTTAATGGCTCCCCAATCTAAGTGAATCATTATGCTATTCCTATGGAGTTTTGGGGAGAGAATATATTCACCAAAATTGATAATGTCATTGGTGCATTCCAATATATGGATAACCAAATAGAGGAAAAAATTTCCAATAAAATTAATATGAGTAAAGCAAGATTGGTTTTTTGGATGGATGTTTTAGTTCTTGGACCTCAATTCATTACCATATCCTTGAGAAAAATATAATGTATCCAAAATATTGAATATGAAAAACTTCTCCCTAAGATGTTATGGCTATAAAAAATATGGCCACCTGAAGAAGAGATGCCCAAACATCCAATCATGCTTTGATTACTCCTTGGTTGAGAAGGCCCTACATGTAAATGGTTTGAAACCTTTAAATGTACTAGTTCAAAATAAAGAAGCTCATCCTCTAGATGCACCAATTATCCAATAGGAATCATGCAAGCAATAAAAGACTCAACCCCAAAAGGAGAATTTGAATAAGATCATTGATAAAATTCAAATGTTACTAAACATCATCCAGATGATTCCATGAAAAATATTATCACATTAGATGGTATTCTTGAGGCTAATTATGAAATAATCAATGACGACTAGTTTTCTAAAAATGAAGATCCTACTAAATGTGTTACAACTAGATATTACCTTAGGAACTTGAAGTACAAAAATGCATTCTCAAATATTTGCACTCTATAGGAGGAAAAACCTTTGATATAGAAGAAAAATAATTGAATTGATTTCCTCTTTGATGGATGATTGTTATGTTTATTTTCTTTCTATCTGTTGGAGTTATGTGTCATGTAAGGGTTGTTCTTGTTGTTAGTTTAAAAAAAAGTTGATTATGGAAACTTAGCAGTTTAAGGAAGATAGAGAATATCTTTAATAGAAAAGCAAAGATAGGTATGCACTAATTAACTTGTTAGAAATGTAACGATATTATTGTATTGTTTTATTTTTATAATGGGAGTGGCACACAATAGAAGCCACACATAGCTTATTAAAAAAATGGGATTATCTAAATTATTTTAGATATATTTATTTCACATTAATTTGGGTTATTAATCTTGAAAATAAATACTCGTTTTAAAAAGTTATAAACTATTTATAAACCCAAAAAAGAAAGTCACAAAATACTATAGAAAGCATTAAAAACTGTTACAAACATAGAAATAACCTATGTATTATCATATAGATAAAACTTATATTGAAATAGTTGTATAATATTAGTACATAAAGGTTCAACCTATCTAAATATTTAATGGCAGTTGTTTTATCCAAAAATGGTAACTTTGGCTAAACTATTTTCTAATTTTTTAAATAGGAGCTTCCATGTGTTGTGTTAAAATTATATTTATCAAATATATACATACCGTTATTGTTGTATATCTATGTTGTTGTATTTGTTGGATCAATTTTGTTGGACAACCAAATAAGTTTGTCAAACTTGATCTAGTTTTTTTTTTATTATGTTGGAGGAAGGAGTTTTTGAAAGTGCCCAAACCCTTTTACATTGTCATAAACAAAAACATAATACTTCAATACAAAGCCCAAAATTTGACATAAAGTGAGTCACCAATTTGAAAATACAACACCCATAAGCTATATCATCTTATACTATAGAAAATCAACTTAGTCAAATACTTAACAATTGAAACACAACATTGAGATAAATACTTAACACCAATTTCATTCACATCCTCTACTATCTTGCATTTGTGAATCTCTTTTCTAATCCTTATATTAAATAACTGCATTTTGAAATTCATTATTGCTAATTTCCATAATTTCTTCTAGAAAATTATCTTCCAAGATTACACATCCTTCATTATAAATTTCCCAATTGGCTACTCAATCCATAGCCCTATTTCCTTCTTGGTAGATATGTAAAATTTGTACATTTTCCAACTTCCTAATTTGTATTCTAACATCCTAAATTATATCATTTATATACCAAATTGAATCCTAATTACCTTGATTAGGTTGATAAATGAATCTCCTTCTATGATGAGATTTTTAATTCCAATTCTATCAATCAGCCTAATTCCTAGGAATAAAGCTCTAGTTTCAGCAAAAATATTAGACTAAATTTCAATATTCTTAGCATACAATAATGACACTTCTCCTCTATCATTCTAAAAAATATCACCAATACCTACTATACCCAAATTCCCTTTTGAAGCACCATCAAAATTCAATGTTAAACAACCCTGCGATGGAGGCTCCCATTTTGTTTGAAGTATTTTAAGCTTGGAAGAAATTAATCCCCCAACTATTTGTAATAATGTTTACACCATCAGCTTCCCATGAGTCCTTGAAATTGATTATAAAAATATTCTTATTAATAGCATTGTAGATCCTAATCATTGTGGACATCACATATTTTTTGCATCCTTTAAAAATCTATTATTTTGTTCTTTCCAAATACCCCACATAAAGTATATTTAGCAATATTTTTTGGTAATGATGGTACTCTTTGATGTTTTAGCAATACGAGGATTTTCATGAAGGATGGAAATAGCAAACTACGGAAATGATAGGTGAAATTGTGAATACCTACAATTTACGACAACCATTACTTATTAGAGGCTACAAATTGAGAAATACAAACTCATACTTGCATCCATTCTATCCAACAATCATATTCAGAATTATAAGGCTTTCATTGATCACATAATGTTAGATGACATACCATTGGTGGTGTCAAGGCAATTAGTGTAGTTATTTATGGAGGAATTGAGCAATCTAGAGCTTGAAGTGCACAAGGAGTTATTGTAATATGTGATGTATCAACTTAGGTTGGAGATGTTTCTTTCAAAGAACAAGCCAATGGAAACGGGTCTAGTAACAATATCAAAATTGACAATAGTTGCAATATCGAAGGCATCGGGAATGACAAGGTAGAGTTAGATAGTGCAGAACTTCTTCATGATACTAATTTTTTAGACCCAAAAGATAAGGGAAAATGGTCTTGGTCTCAAGTGGTGTTGGGCAAGCCTAAGTCCCCAAAGACCAAGTTTGATCTACTTTTGGAAAAGGGTTAACTTTTTATTCTAGATGACCTAGTTAATATGTCCATTGAACAAGATTTACATCACTTTGTAGGCATATTTATGGGTGTTAGACCTGATCTAGATGTGGTTAGAAAATGGGATTCTGCTAAGTGGAGGTCGAATGGTCATATGGAGATTGTCACCCTCTCTAGGAATTTTTTTAATGATGAAGCTAAACTATTTTGCTAATATAGAGAGATTTTTATGGAGGTGGCTAGTTATTTGGAATGTGTGGCCTCTTCTTGAGGATATGGGGAAATGATTTTAAAGATCCAAAATTTTTTGAAGATCCTATTTTTGGTGAGATTACCAAATCTCCTCTTTTGTTATTGGAATGAGAAGGTGTAGCAAAGTGTGAACACATGGTTTAGGTTTAGTTGTCGGCAAGTTTATAATGTCGGCATGTTTGTTTTAATTAATTTTTCTCTTCTTCCCCTTATCCCTCCATTTCCTCCTTTATTCCCTCTTCCTCCTTATCCCTCCAACTCCCTTTCCCCTTATTCCTCCAACCTCCCTTCCTTTCCTCTCCGTCGACTTCCTCCCTATCCTCTCCATATATATTAGTTATGATTTTCTATGTTCGTTGGTTGATGTAATAGCTCTGCAAGTTTATTAATTAATATTAATTTATTTAGTTAATTTTACGTTTTACCTCCTGGTCCAAATTTGATATTTGGTATCAGAGCCGAGATCGCACGGGCACGATTCTCGAGATCGCACGGGCACGATTCTCGAGGATGCGCGGTGACTGGCTGGCGCGTGCTGGGCATGCATCCCGAGGGCGCACTGTGTTCGAGGAGCTGGCGATCGAATCGAGGAGGTGGCAGAGCTGGGCATGGATTTTGATGCTGCATGATTTTTGAGGTGACACATGGCAGGCGAAGCGACAGCTGACGTGGACACGCGGATCGAGGTGCTGAGGTGGACGCTGAGGTGGCGACAGCCGACACGTGGCGAGCGAGGAGCGTGATGGGGTGGTGACGTGGCGATGTGGCGGCTGACGTGGCGCGCTGAGGTGGCGAGGCGGTCGAGCGTGTGCGGTGGCAAAAATTGGTTGAAACACGTGGCGAGAGGAGATTCATCCGAAGCAGACACGTGGCGATCGTGGATTGGCCGAGGAGCAAGCATCGTGGTGAGGAGCGATTGCCCGAAGGCAATCGAATGTACATGCGCCTTCACGCATATTTGAAGACTTAATTGTCTTCCGCCCACTGCATGTGGGATAAATCCACTTTTTTTTTTTTAAAAATCCCCGCCCGACGACGGTATAAGGAACAGGTGGTTCCGTTCCTTACCCACCAATCCCTGTAGCGCAGTCGGTTGTGTTGTGTGCTAGCGGAGGAGAGGTCCCGGGGTCGAATCCCGTCGGGAGTTAAAAAAAAAGTTTTTGTTGTTTTTTTTTACATCTCTGGACGCCGACGAATATAAAACGGCGGACGTCCCCTTTGGTCTCACCGACGCCGCGTGGTGTAGCGGCTAGTGCCTGCGGGCAGGACGCGGAGGTCCTGAGGTCGAATCCCGTCGGGGATTTCGCGATGACAAAAAAAAACAAAAAGGTTTTTTTTTATTTTAATTTTTCATTATTAGTTTTAATTAAAGTTTTTAAAATATTTAATAATTTTTATTTATATTTTTTATTAAGTTTTTTTAAATAAACTTTTATTTAAAAAACTAATTTAAAATATCTATAGAAAATTGTTAAAATTTTTAAAGGCTTTATTAAAATAAATTTTGGAAAATTGATTTAAAAAAATAAAAAGGGTGAAAAGTTTTTTTTAGCATCATTATTGTAACCCAGTGCATGCGGTGAAATTTTTGGGTAGATGATTCGGTCATCTGGATGCTATTATGCATTGCTCTCTCTGTTGAGAAGAGAGACTCCTGATTCCTTTGACAGGAAAGTCCAACAGAGTGGACTTCATACTGTGTTTTGTCAGTTGGAAAACCAAGTGATTGCACATCAGAGAAAACCAGATTCTGGATACGAGGCGGATTCTGAAGATAATATCTTCGGGCAAAGAGTAGTTGAATCCGAGATGGTTGAAACAGTACCTGAAGGACAATCAAGTGACAGTTATACTCCTGCAGTGCCTGAAGTTGAAACGAGTGAGAGCTATACACCTCGCTCTCCTGATTCAGAACCAGAAGCAGAAGCAGAGGAAAAAGAACCAGTGGAGGTGAAACCTGCAATTGAAGAACGAGTTGTTCTCAAAAGGCGTCTTGAGCCAGCAACAGCAGCAAAAGAAGTCATTATCATCAGTGACGACGAAGCAGACAACTTCACCTTTCCAGTTTTGGGAAATCCTCAAGAAGAAGAACGCCAAATCAGTGAGAATTTTAAGAAAGCTAGATTTGATTTAAATCAGTAAATCAATAATCTATTTTGTACTTCTTGTACAGCTTGTTTGAAGTTGAAATAAAAGTTGCTTTCTAAAATGGCTTCCAATACTAGTTTACCAATCCTTGAATTCAATGGTAGTGATTACGAGTATTGGTCAATTAAAATGAAAACTCTGTTGATTGGCAAAGGTCTTTGGGATGTGATTGAAGAGGGATATACTGAACCTTCAGCTATTGAGTGGGCAGTTTTGAGTGGTGCTGATAAAAGGGCTAGAAAAGAAGCACAGAAGAATAATTCTTTTGCCCTTTATCACATTCACGCCGCCCTTGATAAAAGTATTTTCCCTAGAATAGCTTCTTTTAAAACTCGCTGAATCTGCTTGGAATGCTTTACAAGAAAGTTATAGGGGTAGTGACCAAATCAAACAAGTTAAACTCCAAACCTTGAAAAGAGAGTTTGAAACTCTTAAAATGCAAGAAAATGAAAAGGTTGGTGATTACTGCATGCGTGTGAAAGCCGTAGTAGATAAGATGGTCACTTTAGGAGAAGATGTAAAGCCTGAAGTTATAGTGAAGAAAGTGTTGAGAACACTTCTTCCTAAGTGGAATTCAATAGCCATCATTATAGAGGAATCTAAAGACCTAACTTCTCTATCTTTTGAAACCCTCATTGGCTCACTTCTCTCACATGAGGAGAGATTACAGCCATCTCCTTCCACAAGTTATGGAGGAGATGATAAAGCCTTTGCTTCTCAAGAAGGCAGAGGTAGAGGTCATGGCAGAGGAAAGTCTAGAGGAAGAGGCAAAAATAATCAGAGAGGTGGAACTCCTAACAGAGGAGGAAATCAGAACAGAGGAGGATTCTCAAACAATAGTGAACAACAATAGAATAGAGGAGGACAACAAAATAGAGGGAAACAATCAGGCAGAGGTAAAGGAGGAGATAAGTCAAAACAATCTTGCTACAATTGTGGCAAACTTGGCCATTATGCTCGTGACTGTTGGACTAAGACTTCACAGGGAGCTAGTAGCAGCCAGAGCAGTCAGTTTGGAAACTTTGGAGAAGAGGAAGAGGCCACAAATCTCTTTCTCTCATATGGTCAAGCAGATCATAACATGAATGATACATGGATCTTGGACACTGGGTGTTCAAACCATATGAGTGGCAAAGAAGAGCTCTTTGCTACTCTAAACTCCTCCTACAAATCCAACATCAAATTGGGAGATGATAAATCATTGGCAGTCGAAGGCATTGGAGCTATGGCAGTTCCAACTAAAGAAGGAGTCAAACAAGTAAGTGATATCTATTATACACCCCATCTCCAACATAATCTTTTAAGTGTTGGACAAATGTTAGAAAAGAACTACAAGTTGCTTTTTGATGAGGGTAAATGCACTATTTTTGATAAAAATAACAATAATAGAATCATTACTCAAGTGCCAATGTCAAAGAATAGATTGTTTCCTTTAAAGTTTGGCCAACCAGGGGGAGATAAGTTAGCAAGTGTTGCTATTTCCAATCCAAGTGTTCTATGGCACTTGAGATATGGCCATTTGAATTCTGCTAGTTTGAAAATGCTAACTTCCCAAGCCATGGTCACTGGACTTCCTAAAGTTCAGGATGGTAAAGAAGTCTATGAAGGGTGTGCTCTTGGAAAGCATGCCAGATCAAAGTTTCCTCATGGACAAGCATGGCGGGCCAGCTATCCACTCCAGCTAGTGCATACCGACATCTGTGGTCCGATGCAGACATAGAGTCTGGGTAACAACTCTTACTTTCTACTCTTTATTGATGATTATACTAGAATGTGTTGGATATATTTTTTGAAACATAAGGATGAAGCATATGAATGTTTTCTTGATTTCAAAACAAGAGTTGAAAGTGAAAGTGGACATTTTGTAAAATGTCTTCGATCAGATAGGGGAGGAGAATATTCCTCTAATGAGTTTGTGAATTTTTGTAAGCAACATGGCATTAAGAGGCAGTTCACTGCTGCCTACACTCCACAACAGAATGGTGTCGCAGAGAGGAAGAATCGCACCATTGTGGAGATGGCAAGGTCTATGCTTCAGACGAAGCATTTGACTAATTCATATTGGGCAGATGCAGCCAGGACCAGCGTATATATCTTGAACAGAAGTCCTACTTCAAGTTTGAAAGGACAGACACCTTACCAAGCATGGTATGGTAAAAAGCCAAATGTTAAGCATTTCAGAGTGTTTGGCTCGCTGGCCTATTCTCACATTCCTGATGAGCTTAGGAAGAAGCTCGATCCAAAGAGTCATGCATGTATCTTTGTAGGATACTGTGAGAATACAAAAGCTTACAGACTCTATAATCCCCGGACTAGAAAGCTTGTGATTTCCAGGGATGTGATTTTTGATGAAGGGGGAGAATGGGGTAAGCCCCAAATATTCAATGATGTTGAATCCACTGATGTAGTTTCTCAGCAGGTGCAACCACAGACACCACAGAAAGGAAAGCAGTCTCCTCCAACAAGTCCAAGTTCATCTTCTGATTCTTCTTCTTCACCAAGTCCTTCTCCACAACGATCTGTACGTTCCTCACCAATGGACATTGATTCTCCATCCAAAGGTAAGAGAACTCTACAGTATCATCCATCATCTCAGATGTTGGATAAAATTTTTTCAAGAAGATACACTAGGAGTCAAGCTAGTGAAATGGATTCTGTTTTACACATATTAGAAAGTATGCACTTGTATGGTGATGATGTCTCCCAGCAGGAACCTAGGGGAGATCAAGTTAACTATGCTTTGTTAACTAGTGCACAACTTGAACCTTCTAGTTATGAGAAGGCATGTACTCAAAAAATTTGGCAAGATGCCATGAAAGAGGAGATAACCTCTATAAAAAACAATGACACTTGGGAGCTGGTAAAGCTTCCTAAAGGCAAGAAATGTGTTGGATGTAAGTGGGTCTACAAGACCAAGTTTAATGCTGATGGTAGCATTGAAAGGCACAAGGCGAGACTAGTTGCAAAGGGATTCACTCAAAAATATGGAATTGATTATGAAGAGACTTTTGCTCCCCGTAGCCAGACAGGAGACTATTAGAACAGTTCTTGCCTTAGCTGCAAATAAGGGATGGAAAGTTCAACACATGGATGTGAAAAGTGCATTTCTAAATGGTTACTTGACAGAAGAAGTGTATGTTGAGCAACCACAAGGATTTGAGGAGAAAGACAAGGAACATCTTGTTTACAAACTGAAGAAGGCACTTTATGGCCTCAAGCAAGCACCACGAGCTTGGTACTCACGCATTGATGGGTACTTCAAAGAATTTGGGTTCACCAGAAGTAGAAATGAACCCACCCTTTACTACCTACAGCAAGGAAATGACATCCTCATAGTTTGCTTGTATGTGGATGATCTCATATTCATGGGTAGTAATGAAAAATTGAATATGAAGTTCAAACACTCCATGATGGAGCAAGTTTGAGATGAAGGATCTTGGCTTAATGCACTACTTCCTTGGAATGGAGGTTCATCAGTCAGATACAGGGATCTTCATCTGTCAACATAAGTATGTTCGGGACATGCTTAAGAAGTTTGCTATGGAGCATTGCAAACCAGTTGCAACTCCAGTTGGACATGGGATCCAATTAAGCAAAGATGATGGAGCATCAAAAGTTGACGTGACCACTTTCGAAGCATGGTTGGGAGTTTGATGTTTCTCGCCAACACCAGACCTGATATTCAGTATGTTGTTTCTCTTGTCTCTCGATTTATGTCTAACCCTTCTGAGTTGCATTTGCAGGCAGCTAAGAGAATTCTTAGATATGTAAAGGGTACATGGGATTTTGGAATCCATTACCATAAATGTAACACTATCAAGCTTGTAGGCTTCAGTGATAGTGATTGGGGTAGCAACATTGATGACAAAAAATCAACCTCAGGGAACTGTTTTAGTCTGGGATCGGGACTAATAACTTGGAGTTCCAAGAAGCAGATAGTAGTAGCACTATCTTCAACAGAAGCTGAGTATATAGCGGTCACTCATGCTAGTACTCAAGCTCTATGGCTACGAAAGGTATTAGAAGAACTTGGAGAGCAGCAAAGTGGTCCAACAAGGTTATTCTGTGACAACATTAGTGCCATTCAGTTGGCATACAATCCTGTCCACCATAGTAGATCAAAGCATTTTGATATGAAGTACCACTTCATCAGAGATATGGTGGAAACTGAAACTGTTGAGCTTCACTATTGCCCCACTTTGGAGAATGTTGCGGACATCTTCACCAAGGCACCGGCTAAAGCTCAATTTGTAAAGCTGAGAGACTGTATTGTCAGACCTCTCAACTTTAAGGGGGAGAATGTAGCAAATGTGAACACATGGTTTAGGTTTAGTTGTCGGCAAGTTTATAATGTCGACATGTTTGTTTTAATTAATTTTTCTCTTCTTCCCCTTATCCCTCCATTTCCTCCTTTATTCCCTCTTCCTCCTTATCCCTCCACCTCCCTTTCCCCTTATTCCTCCAACTTCCCTTCATTTCCTCTCCGTCGACTTCCTCCCTATCCCCTCCATATATATTTGTTATGATTTTCAATGTTCGGTGGTCGATGTAATAGCTCTGCAAGTTTATTAATTAATATTAAATTATTTAGTTAATTTAACGTTTTATCTCCTGGTCCAAATTCGATAGAAGGTTTTTTCTAGTATTGCTAGGGAAATGGGTCATTTGATTGTTGTGGATTTGGCAACCAAGTCCAAATCTCACTTCGTCTATATAAGGATATGTGTTAATGTGGAGCTCAAGGAAAATTTACTAGATTTGATTTAGTTGGTTTCGAGATTAGGTGTTTGGAATTAGCCTTTAGAATATGAGAATCCCCTTGTTAAATGTGGAGTTTGTAATAAATTAGGGTACTTGACTTGGGCATGCCCAAACCAAAAGCCTTCTTCCAAAGGTCATAAATTATGACAACAAAAGCAAAATAAAGAAGAGGGTTCCAAGAAGAAGGATATATTGGAAGCTAAAAATCCTAAGAGTGCAAAGAATAAGGTCTCATCCTTAGAGGGTTCTAGAAAAGAATATATCTTAGAAGCTGAGATATCAAAAATGAAATAAGTAAATCTAATATGTAGAAGGATTCTTCCTTTGAGAATCAAGTTATAGTAGATAAGATGAAGGTATGTGATACTTTACCCTCCTCACAAATGAATAATGTTCTTTATCTAAATTCCTTAATATGCTTCAAGAGATTACTTTTGGAGATAAAGGTAATGACCTCTCGGAAAAGGTGGATGATGGAAATATTTAGTTAGAAAATGAGGAAGATGAAGATGAGAAAAATTAAATAGTTTTGAAAAAGTGGATAGATCAAATAAAAAGGAACCTAGGAAATTTTACTGATACAGAAAAAGCTACTCAAACTCTAAAAACTAGACATCAAAAGAAGTTAGGAATTGATGTGGGTATTGTAAAATCTCAGGGGAGACCTTCCAATAGGAAAATAAAATAAAAATAGATAGAGACAAATATTGCCAATGGAATCCAAAAAATAATGGCCTTGGATAGAGGAAGTAAAAAGGCACACAAGGAAGGAGAAAAATATGATAATTCAAGTCATGTTGAATATGAGAATAGAGATTTTCCTATAATCTGTGGTGTTATGGGATTTTAATCCAGTTGCTTATGGGTGTTTTGCTCTTTTGGGTTCTTGTTTGGTTTGGTCTTGGGAGACCATTTCACTTTGTGGTCTATTGCACTTCGAAATATTTTAGTTTTATGGGTTGTCTTGTTTGTGATGTCTCAATTTTGAGATTTTTAGTAGATCTATAGGTGTTTTCTTGTAAAATTTTTGGGGCCCCTTTCAAAACCCCTTCTTCCACCCTAATAAAAAAAATAGCCCACATAAAGTGAGGTAAAGAAAAGTTTCATTAAGTACTCAGTATTTTGCTCCTGAAATATGATTCCCAACTTAAGTATAGATCAACAATAGAATCTGACAAGATACATGTCATGCAAAATTTTTCAAGGATGTTGTTAAACACATCATTTGAAAATGAACATCCAAAAAACAAATGCCATACCTCCTCCCAATCCCTTTCACATTATGGGCATCTGTTGGGGATCCGTAGACCTCTCTTAAGCAAATTTTCCATTGTGAGAAATTTGTTTTGAATTGCAAGCCAAAAGAAGAAGGCCACTTTGGAGTTAGATGTTTCAACTAGATCTTGTTTATCGGTAGCCATCCCAATCCTACATCTTCCAAGATAAAGTACCTAGATTTTACAGAGTACTTCCCATATTTCCTACATTTCCAAATTGGATAATCCTCTAGTCTACCTTGATTTATAAAATATACTCGTAACATTCTACTCAGTTTCCTTACTGCTTGTCTTTTCTTGTTATTGACACCCTCAACATATATATGTTTTCATATTTTTCCATTAGTATCTTCACTAATAAAATTATGAACCCATTATCCATACTAATGAGAATTTTCTTGTTCTGGTTCCAAAAATTTAGGGTCTTCACACAATATTTTTTTATCCATCTAAATTTACTTTACTTCTATTTCCAATCGTCCATATTAACCCCTCTTGAAGAAGAGGTTTAGTTTTTTAACATTATTCCAAAAAAAAGATCCTTTTATTACATTCTCTTCTACCAAAATTTTATTTTCATTTTCATATACTTTGCTTTCAAGATCTAAATCCATCTTAAATTTTTGTGTAACTATTCTCCACCCCTACTTTCCCATGAGAGCTTTGGAATCAAGTTTGATCTATTATATTTAACTTATATATATATGTGTATGTGTGTGTTAGACTTCATTTCCTTTTTTTTTTAACTTTGTTGAACTTAAAAATATGATAACTTTGGTGTAGATTTTAAAAACTTTATAGCTCTAAAGATAAATATAAAATAATAAATAAAATTATTCAAAAAAAATTGTATACCCACTATAATAATTACTATAATGCAATTTCATTTGTTAGAGGATTGTGCAATAATAAAAAAATAAAAAATAGAATCATTTCATGCATTGAAAAGTCTTTAATCAATTACAAGATTTTTCATTTCATCATGATATATAAGTGAGCATATAAGGGTAATTATAAGACTTTAGAATTGATCTTAAAATTTTAATTAAATAATATTTAACCTTAGGTAGTAAATTCCATATGAGTACATATATGAGATCTAATTTTTAATTATAAATTATTCAGCATGTAAATTTAAAAATAAATATTTTATTATAATTAGAGATTCTCAAGAGGTGGTAATAGAATTATAAAATAGGTGTTGATTTTATAACAATAAGAAATAATATATATTTTTAATATATTTTTTAGTGAAATTACTTTGACTCATATATAATATATCCAATGTAAAAAATACACTTCAAACTATTGAAGAGTATATGGAAAACTAAGTTATAATATCTTATTTATAAATATTGTGTATCAAAATTGATTAAAAAAATGATTATGGTAAATCATAGGGGTTTTTGAAAGGGCCCCAACCCTTATATACAAGACTAATAGAAGATAAGCAATTAAGCTCATAAAAATGGAATGAGCAACAGACATACTCAAGAGTTACAAAAACTTTACAACATATCTAAATCAAAACTACAACAACAAAATATAACCAAAGAATAACAACAACAACAAATACAAGCTTGTTGTCTCTATTTTTTTGAAAAACTATAGTCAAACCCTTTGCTTTGTTGGGGCATTCATACCCCTAATGTTCCAAGAAATAAAATTCATTTTTTATTTTTATTTTTGTGGGTTCTTACCCCCACTTAATAAAGTCTTTTAAGAACCATCAACCACTTGTTTAGCTATCTCTCTAGATCTTACATCTCTTGTTTTTTATCTTTTCCTTGGAGCTGACACACCAACATTAGCTTTCTTCTTTGAACATCTAATCAATGTCCTTAGAAGCTCATCTACCTCCAAATAAACTAGAGAATACCATTGCACAACACTATCCTTAGTTTGCACCCTCACACCTATCATTTGTTATCAATTCTCATCCTAAGACCATTGCGTTCTTTCTATTTGTTGCACATCTCCTACACTTTGTTGCAGTTTTTGGAGCATCTGCTTTGATGGTTGTTGCACTATTTCTTCTTGAAGTTGCATCTCCTCCCAAGACTATTACAATTTTTATAATGACCTTTGAGTATCTATATCCATATGTTATAATTTTTTTTTAGGTCCCTTAATTTGTATTTCTATTGTTAAAGGTAACAAACCATCTAGCTTCATCCTTTTATCATCTATGGATTTTTTACAGCCAACTCCCTAATTCCTTTTTCACCAATGAACCCTAGCTAGGTATTCTCTACAATTTTTTCTTCAATCTTAGAAATCCCTTTGAAGGTAGGGCATTGGGTTTCAGACATGAATTCCTCTTCCAATTGTTTTAGAATTTGAAACTTATTGCTATTTTTGAAATTATTATCTATGTTTGCTTCTTGCCTTGACCCCTTATCTTCTTTTCCCAATTTCCTCCTCCAAACCTTAGTAATGGGTTTGCCTACCTCAACCTCCTACTCCTTTTGAGGGTAGTTTCTAGAAAAATGCCTAGCTTGATTGCATACCCCACAAAGAGTAAGAGAATTTTCATATTCCACCTTTTGAACTCATTCTTAATAATCTAACATGGTTTTCACTGATTGTGGTAAGGGTTTACTTAGATTTGCATTAACACATATTCTAGTTTCTAGAAGCCTTGAATTCACTTTAGTTGAATGATCAAAAGATAGGAGTTCCAATAGAGCTTGCAATTCTTGCTAAAATGTCTTGATGCTAGAAATCCACTAGCAAACCTAGAAAACTCACCCTGCTAGAAGCAACTTCCATATTATTTATTAATGGATTAAAATTTGAAAACCATTTCTTTAAACATAATCTCCTCCTACCAAAAACCATGGTCCTCCCATAAAGACCCTAACCAAATATTCATTGCAAGTAAAATTAAAAAGGATAAAACCATGAGGGAGAGCTACAACTTGCAAAGAACCCTTTAGATTCCATCTAAAAAGCATCCACTTTCGAATAGAATCTAGATTTGGGTAAACATTTCTAGAAAATTTACCTACCAATGAATTCTCTATGTCAAAAATAATCTTATATGTTAGGGACTTTGGAACCTGAACCAAAAAGTTATCATTTTCCAAAACTATTGAATTTTTTTTTTGATTGATAGTAGAAGGGGTTTTTAAAGGGTCCCCAAACCTATTACAAGTAGGGTTTTTAAAGGCACCCCAAAACCTTAGATCTAGAAATAAGATATCAAGAAATATTGAGCTAGATTCCATGAATCCAACCTGAAAATCCAATGAAGCAACCTCCTAGCAAATAAGCTACAAATTTTATCAAGCAAATACAAGATATTATCACGGTCAAACAACCAGCTAGAAATAGGGGCCAACATAGGAGAAATCAACACCCAAAACAACATTCAAATTCAAGATTTAAAATTAGAATTTGAAAATCCCACCCAAAGCTGCATTCAAATTCAAAGTTCAAAATTTGAAGATCCCACCCACCACTAGGGCCTTGAATCTGGGAACCAGGCCTCACCACTGGAACCTAGGGGTGCTCAGAGAACTAGAGAGCCAAGAATCCCACCTAAAACTAGAGCAGATCTACAACAACAACATCCAACCTAACAAACAACTAAACCAAAAACAACCAAAAATCACTTGCTGGAAGCCCTTCTCAGTGAGGTCTTGGGAGGCCTGCCAACCTTTTTTTGACCCCCAAAGAAAGAAATCCTTTTTTCAAGCCACACTCTTGAACACATTTGTTCCAAGTCTCCATGATTGGAACAACCTCATTCTCTTTAGGATGCAGAGCCTCAAAACTATCTGTTAGAAGGGGTTGTACTTTGTTAGCAATTTCAGAGTCAATCTCCCTTTTCTTGAGCACTTTGTTGCTAGGTCTCCCAAATTTCCTTTTGAACCCTACATCAATAAGAGATTTCTAGTGAATTTTGGTCTTCGAACCTAGAGAGCCTTTCTCAAACACAGGTTTTGGAGAGGCTAGAGAGCTTTCCATTAACTGTTGAAGAGTCGGATCATCCATCTCAAGACAATCAAAGGAATTTTGGAGGATAAGACTAGAGGGACTTACCTCTTCTCCACTCTCCCCAAATTTAGGAAGTTGAACAATATCCCCCGCTACTAGGCTCACTTCCCTTCTCTTCATAGGAACCTTGTTCAACTCCTCCTCTCCATCAAATATGTTTTATGGAAGAAGGGCTTCCTCCTATAATTCCTCACTGAGCCCAACTTGAGAAATAGAAATTGGATCTTTTCCTTTCAATTTTTTTGGGTTTCACTTAGGCACCCACTTTTCACTAAGCTTATTATTGTTTTCCTTATGGCCCATCAAAGTACTCAGAGCTTTAGGATGTAGGGGGTATAAGCTCTTATGGTGCCCACCCTTACCACACTCTTGGAAAACTTGGGGTTTATTTTCATATTCAATGTTCTAAACCTAGGTGCCAAGGTTAGAAAAGAGCTCAATAGAGCTTGGAAGATCCTTCTCGATATCTGCCATCACACACATTCTAGCATAGAGCATTTGAGATTTGGAATTGGTAGTTTGATCAAAGGAAATAAAATCCCCAATTGTCTTGGTAATAGCTTGGAAGATGCTCTCATGCCAGAGATGAAGTGGGAAGTCTGGTAGCTTGATCCATAGTGGGACAATATTAATGCTTTACATTAGGGGATTAAAATTTAGGGCCCATTTACATAAAAATAAACCTCATTTTCCAAAAAACCATGGGTCCCCTTCCAAGATTCGCTTGGAATCCTCCTCATAATTGAGCCTGATAAGGAAGAAATTTCTTGGGATGGCCACAATTTCAAGAGAACCGATAGGTCTCCATCTTGCCAAAGCCCATCTCCTCAAAGAATCAATATCCGACCTCCTACCTTGGAATTTTCCCACGAGATTCCACAACCCATATTTTAGGATATTATCAATCAAGCTATCGGGGATATGGATCTGGTTTGACACAAGAGAAATGTCGAAGAGGGTGTTAGATCCTCCATTAATTCTAGTGACCACTTTTGCATACAAAGGTGCACTAGGGGGGATGGGGTCCTCCCCATAGGTTCTACTGGTCCCACATCTAAGCTTACCAGGATCCCACTCCTCTCATTCAAATGAAAAGGAGGGGTCACGAGAGTCAAATAGATCTATCTTCATGAACTTGGCTTATTTAAAATTGGGATCGAAGCAACCCAACCAGGCATCCACCTTCTATGCAATGCTCATCTACCTCCTTTGCAATGCTACTCTAAAACCTAAACATCTACATCGATCTGCTTCACAACCTAGCTACTGTAGTATAGTGCTTCATAGATTTGCTTTACAACTTGACCTCCAAAACCCTAATTTTTTTATTTTTCATCCACACATATCTATTATGTGGCCTCCATAACCCTTGCACAACACCCATTTTTATAAATATGTTCATAACCTAGCTGTCATAGCACAGTGCTGCACAAATTTGCTTCACAACTTGGCCTCCATAATCCTAATATAGTACCCATGATTTTTTATTGTTCATCCACACAGATCCATTATGTGACCTCCATAACCCTAGCACAACACCTGTCTGCACAAATCTACTTCACAACCTAGCACAACACTCGTATGCACACATTTGCTTCACAACCTAGTTGTTGTAGCACAATGCTACACAAATTTGCTTCACAACATGGCCTCCACAACCCTAAGAATAAAATATGATAAAACTATTGAAATATTAAAACTTCCTAGATAGCTCAAGTTTTTTCCCTCAACAATCTTCTTCCAGGAAGTTTCCCTAGATCAAAGGACCTTAAGCAATCATTATCAGAAGCTTTTCCATCCATTTCTATAGAATTTTCCATTCTGATTATATTACCCTAATAATATTAAGTGCCTACCATCAACAATATTTTAAGACATCTCACTCAAAGCTTGCTTAGATCTTCTCAAATCCCATTTAGATCTTGCACAAATATTATTCATAATTACTCCTTTCCTACTCTACTCAAGTCTGCTCCTCTACTCAAAACTTCCTCAAAAATTGATAATTTTTCATTATATTTTCTAATATGACAAATTTAAGTATATCACCAACATGAGATTTTAACTTGTAGGGTATTGATAAAAGTTAAAGGATGACTAATTCAAATTGAAAAGCTCACAAGCTAAAGAGTACAATAATTCAATGTAAATATTGTTCAACTAAAGTTGGAAATATTTGAAATAAAAAGGTTATTTAAAGTTTAATTTATTCATTTTATTGTTATAGGAAGGAAAAATCATGTTTTAATAGTTCCCTTAAAATAGCACATAAAATAAACATGTATACTAAAAATATCTTAGGATATATGATCCTAAAAAAGTACTTCTAGAATTATTTTTTTCTCATGCATTCTAAAATTTTTATATCAATTTAATCAATAATAAGTATAACAAGTTTTTAATATTCTTAATTTTTGGTGAAGGAAAAAATATTTTTGTAATTTAAATTAGAAATATGTGGGCATTCTACTTATGAATGCAAAGTTAATTTTTTTTTTTTTTTGGATTTGTTGAAAGAATCCTTGAACCTTTTACAAAAAGGACACAACGAGAGAGACAATCTTCAAGAGATAAACCGGGAACAACTGAGACAGGGAGACAATCTCCATAGGACCATTTATAAATGATACTTGAAATTTGAAAAGTTGCCTTAATTATTTAAATTTACTCTTCAAATAAAAAAAAAAAAGAGATTATATAGTCAAACTTTTAGTTAAAGTCTCACTTGATTTGTTTTTGGTTATAATAACTAAGGATTAATAGAATGTACTCTTTCCTTCAAAGTTATCAGGTATGGATTGGTTCATATATTTGGAAGGCCAAAAAGTTTAGAGGTCCAACTTTGTAGGGATATTCCATTTGATTCATGAAAGTTGGTATACATGCAAAAGAAAAAAATTTCTATGATATTTTGTAGATTGAAGTATATTTTGTTCTTTATAAATGTATAAGTTATATTATATGAGCAATATTTTATGTTATTTAAATTTGATGTATGTTTAAAAAAGTTACAAAATCAAAATAAAGAAAATAAATGAAACTTATTGATAATGCAAAGATATAATTATGGAATTTTTTAATATTTTAATGTTTACCATTTTTTACCCCTTTATAAACTTAAGCTTATGGATGTTTGGTAGGAATAATATAGACAATAGTGAAGCATATTATAGATCATCAAATGATGAATAGAATAAGAATGTTAATGTGATATATCGTGCTCTATGATATATTCTTGAACTAAATGTGATGTTTCCTTTCTTATGAGTTTATGTAATAGTTTGATGATGATGATTTTATGAAGTTAAATTAACCATGTGAAAAAGCCAAAGTATTCATGTGTTTTATGAGTGTGGAACAACATAATAGAGACAAGATAAAAATAATAAAAAACCTATATGTATTTTACATTACCAATGTCTTATCCTATCATTCCTTGTAATTTATGAACCAATATATATATATCCCCTATCATGGTAAGGAGAAGATATCACTAAGATAATAGAATTGTTAATTAAGGGAACAAATTACTACTACTAAAATAATTTTGGAGGTTTAGATAAATCCCCAAAGACATTAAATACAAATATCTTAGAACCACTGCCAACAAATGTACTATTAACCCACTTTTTATCAATGTCAAACATAATTAGTGCCCTCTTTATTTATACCATCCAAACATAAAATTAAACATGTAAATGGATAGTGGGATATCATGTTTACTCCTTGAATAGACATGCAGATAATAGGATGGATGATGTTAATATTTTGAGAGAGACAAGGTATTAAAGGGAGGAAAGAAGAGATATAAATAATATGAATAAATATGAAAATGGGAGAGATAGAAGAATAACAATTTTGGAAGGGAAAAATAAGACTAGGAGCAAAGGAAAGAGGTATTCGTAGACTAGTTTACAACTCCAAATATGAAGATGATAGCTAGCAACAATACATAGGCAAAAAATATCATATGACTATGCATGTCAAAAAATACATTCATAAGAAGTTGATTTCCTTTTACAATCTTACTTTGTAGTTAGTACTAATAGAAATCATATACATAAACCTCAAATCTACAAAGAAACTAAAAGGATGGAAGAGTGTGAATATATCATTGAGAAATAACAGTATTTAATAAAAAATTAGACCTAAAAATTGGTTCCTTTTCATAAATGAAAATAGATTTGTAAAATGGAGTGAACCTCAAACATGAAAGTGGATCTAGATACAAAACTATTTGATTATTCCAAATCCTATCTAGAAAATGGATTGACTCTACTACAACCTGTTCATTGTTGGTTGAGATAGATAAAATTATACTACCCTAATAAATATTTGGAGTACAAAATGCATCAAATAAATGTAAAAAACTCTTTCCTTTATGGTTAGCCACAAAAAAATTAATTATGAAAAAATTAGCAAGATCTATTAAATTATTGATCTTCATTTTATGTAAAAATATATGTGGTATGTTCGGTGAGGGATACCATGGCAATATATCTTTGGCTTTTCATCTAGGAGACCCAAGTTCAAACCTCGATATTAGGACCATTTCAAAGCCCATACTTTACCTTTAAATCCTTGCGAGGGATACCATGGTGGTATGGATTTTATTTTTCATGCAAGAGACCCAAGTTCAAAAACCTGGTACAAGAGGACTCACCCCCTCTCAAAAACCTGTGTTTTACCCTAAGATTTTAAAACAAAGAATGGGTAAAATTAAAATGTTTAAAATTTGGGTTTATTAAAATTAATTTTGATGGTCCTTCTAAAGGAAATCCAGGATCGAAATTAATTTTGATGGTGCTTTTAAATAAATCGAATAAAATTTGGTGGAGGTGGTGTTTTACTGGTGCTTCTAAAGGAAAATCAGAAAAAGTTTATGGAGGTGGTATCTTTAAAAATATTGAAGTCAAAAGTCTCCTCACTTACTCAAAAACATATGAAACCTCAACTAACAACTATCCAAAAGCTAGGGCACTTCTAACAAGAATTAAAATTGCAATAGAAAAAGGATGAACATATCTTTCAATTGAGGGGGATTCCCCAATTATCATTAATGTTATTTGATGTGGAGACTAGGTAAAAAATAATATCCTTTTTGATATTCATCACCTATTACTAGAGGTAATCTATTGGAAGTGTAAGCATATTCATATAGAAAATATTTTTTTCTGATTAGGTAAGAGAAGGGTTTTAAAAGATACCCAAATCTAATACATATGGAACTGATAAAGAGCAAGAGATAATGCATAATTCTCAGAGAAAACAATATTTAAGCAAAATAACATATTCAAATATAAAACTAGTACCAAACTCCACAAAAGAAAAACAAAGTGGGAAAAAACTAGTTGTAATACCCAAAGGGAGATCACAAGATACAACAGAGAAGCTCACTACCCTTTGGGGAGACCCCACACGCTGAAGGAACACCTCCACATATGCCACCAAAAAAGAGCATGATGCCTTGAGAAGACAAGGCTCCCAATCAACTAGCACCTGTTGTACATGAGGCACCTATAGATGGCACCAAATCCCTGCTAGCAGGAAAATAACGAAAAACAAGAGACTATCATACAAACTATAATACCTTGTTGCGATAGCCCAATATTCACCATTAGGTCTGCCGCTTTGTTTCCTTCATGAAAAATGTGTTGAATTTGATCCTATGATCTCGAACAAAATTTTTTGACTACTTCTACCATGATATTTTCTATCTTCTAGTGCGAGGTGCAAGACTTCTTAACTAGATTAAAAATATTTAATGAATCCCCCTCCATTATAAATTTATTAAAACCCAAGGATTCCACCAATAAGAGGCCTTGAAGGAGTGCTCTAGCTTCCGCAAAATGGGAGGTCTAGATTGAAATATTTTCGACAAAGGCACCTAGCATATCCCATTTATCATTTCTAAGTATACCTATTGTAGGAAGACTTGGGTTCCCCTTAGAAGCACCGTCAAAGTTGATTTTAACCCAACCGACAAGGAGAGGGAACAAAAAACCAAGGATATAAAAGAGGGAGGAGGCGGATCATTAGACATAGTTTGTTGAGGAAAACCAAGCTTGAGCTCTACCGAGGCTTCATCAAGGAGCCCACCATGCAGATCCAAGAAACAAGAGGTCACATTCTCCATATATGCTTCAATAACTCTACTAAAAATAGATTCATGATCATGCTTTGAGTTCTTAAAGACTCTTTTATTACGCTCCCACCAAATGCTCCAAAATAAATGAGAGAGCAAGAAGGTCCAAAATTTGATCAAGC
The DNA here is from genome assembly GCA_028583015.1 of Wollemia nobilis. Classification (NCBI taxonomy): domain Eukaryota; kingdom Viridiplantae; phylum Streptophyta; class Pinopsida; order Araucariales; family Araucariaceae; genus Wollemia; species Wollemia nobilis. The sequence continues at coordinate 16,916,176 of JAQPPZ010016946.1, read as the reverse complement.
GAGGAGATTTAAAAGGTGATGTCCACTGCAAACAAAAATCTGAAATAGGATTTGGCAAGACCCAATGAACTCCCAGGTATGAAAAACATGGGCTACCATTGTATCAGAGAAGGGACAATTTAAAATAGGTGGAGACACGATTCTTCAGTAGCCTCACAGAGATAAACACATACCCCTCCTGTGGAGATTCTCAAGAGTAAGATATCTATTCTGTATGGCCAACCAATAAAATACATTTACTTTGGGGGTAATATTCTTCATCCAAACTTCACCAGACAAATACCATTGAGGAGAGCATAGAGAACGAAATTGGGTAGCACATAGATTATCCAATTGCAACATTAATATTCATCTTAATAAAATTTAAATTTTAGAAGGAAACTAGCCAAGTGAGATTATATCTCTTAATAAAAATTATGTTAAGGAGCTCATTGTGGAAACATAGCACTTTGAGGAAGTTGAAAAATATATTTCATACAAAAAGAAATGAAAAAAGTGATAAAAAAGCATGTTAGATATGGTTTAATTGATATAACTAATATTTTGGTATTTTAATGGAAGTGGCCCCAATAGAAGCCACACATATATAGATAATATATTTTCTCATAACAAGTAAATCATCAACATACAAGAAAGATAGTAAGATGTAACATTGATACCCTTTACCATAGACATGATGATTACATTTATATTATGTAGATCCATAAACAAGAAATAAATTATTTATTTTATGATACCAACCTATTCATGGATATTGGATCAAATATCCATTAATAGGTTGTTCTAGTAAAATAAATAATTTATTTCTTGTTTATGGATCTACATAATATAAATGTAATCATCATGTCTATGGTAAAGGATATCAATGTTACATATTATTGTTTTTCTTGTTTGTTGATGATTTACTTGTTATGTGAAAAGACATTATCTATATTATGGACTCTTCTCATCGATACAAATATAAAATTATAGTTGATATAATTAATATGGGACTTTGCTCTAAATTATTAAATGTTCAAGTATTTAAAACCTAGTGCATGTATCATTGATAAAATATGCCCTAGATTAAGTCAAGGTAAGGTTTAAAAATCACTTCAAATTCAAAATTTTATACTAGTTTGGCTTCAAAATTTGCAAACATTATGGTTATTTAAAATTAGATACCATTTGCACAAGAAAAAAAGTTGAAATTTTTTTGTATTTATCTCATAGTTGTCATGGTATTACCTTCATTTTTATTTTTGCAAGCTATAAATAAAATGACTTCTTAAATCAAAGGGATGAAGCTAGGTATCATATTTTAAATATGGGATTCCTTAGGGATGAAAGACTACACTAATTTAATTTATATTGGTGAATCATATGCCCTTAAATTTACCTAAAATAATCTACTTTTCATTTGTGATATGCCCATAATATGGTCTTGCAAGGAATATAATGTTGCATCATGATCCACTATGTAAGTTGAACATCATACCATTCTTGATATGGATTCAAATCTAAAATGGATTCAAAAGTTTATTCATGAGCTCATATTTATATAATTGAGAATTGTCATTATTTATATTTTAGGACTTATCAAGTCTATGTGTAGTTTATTGGCTTATAATAGAGCAATCATATTGAAAATTTTAATTGTTATATTCATCAATTAACTTAGATGGATATCATCTCCATCTAGTTTTATATCATTACTAACCAGTTTTCTGATTTCTTCACTAAATCACTAGTATTATAAATGTGAAGTCCATACTTGAACTACATGAAATTGACATTAAGGGGGAAAATAATATATCCATAATTATTCCTTTGATATAATCTAAGTGGATTTTTAAATTTTATAGTTAATATAAAATCAATTCTATTTACCTTTAATCTTGTGGACCATATGTCAATCCATGTGCTTGACTATGATCTATTGATTTTCATCATTTCATTACGTTAGACCCATGTTATCATGTGTTAATATGTATAAATATTAATTCATGCACTCATTTATGATGTCATATTCTCATTCTAAATAATGATTTTCATATCATCCCTATTTCATGTTTTTTTTTTTCACATTGTTATTGGGCATTTCTTAACCTAGTTTATATATATATTAAGATACTTTACCAATTGAAACATACACATGCAGCTTGGGGCAACCGGGGCCATCCTTCCCATGATTCATACTTAGGTCTCTACAATATGAGCCTAAAGCGTGCACCAATCCATTGTTCCTAGGTCTATGCAATGTGAGCCCAAAACTTTTACCAATGTATTGTCCCAAAAAAATTGTTATTTTCTATTTATATTTATAGAAGAATTGTTATTTTCTATTTAGATTTATCCTTTTATCATGTAAAATTCTAACATGTATGATACTATATAAACATTAACAAAATACCAAATTAGTTTATGGTATTGGAACAATGAAAAAAGGTTTATTGGAATCGATTTTTAGCACATCATATTATATCTTATAATAGATCACATCTATGGGCATTTTTTTATTCAAATCTATACATAAGCATTAAGGGATTAGATGATTTTATTATTGAGTTGCAACTTTTCTTAAATACCCACCTCAACTTTAATAAAGTGGCCATATAACATATCTTACAAAATAAATATCAATGGTCGTATATTATATACACAAGAAAATTGATTTTGAAAATATATAAAGCATAAATAAATAAATAAATATAGATAGATAGGATTCTAATTACATCGTAATGTTTATTAAAAACTATTATTCCTAGAATTATATTAATAAATATAAAATTAAATGGTTAAAAACATAAACTCCTAAATATGGTCCATTGAAATATTATGATAACATGGTCATGATGTAATAGACACGATTTCATCCCTATGTGGGGGCTGGGCTATGCAGGATTTTGCTACATTGGATGACTTGGAATATTATGGACTAGGGTGTAAAGGAAGTGAGGCTTCTCAAATTTTTTTTCATGGATTCACGATTTTCACTTGTTGATATTGAAGTCCTTTTTCCTATTGCTTAGGAACCTTTTAAAAGAGAATATGTTGATTTCTCTTTGGAGTCTCGAGTTTCTCCGATTGAACTGGAAATCCTTTTTGCCTCTAGGTCTTTGTAGGAGATCAAGAGGATTGAGTTTTAGTCTTGATATCTCTTGCAAAGAAAGGGATCCCATGGTGGGTTGCGGAACCTACCATCTGCTTGAAAGTGTTGACCTTGTGTGGGTGTTTGGGGAGCTCCTTGCTTCATGTTTTCTTCTTTCCAAGGTGATGTTGTTGGGCAGTTGGCTGGGGGATGGGCTGAGATGTTGGCAGGTAGTTTTTGAAAGGTTGAGTGGTAGTGTTGGGACACATTTCAGTTGTTGGGTTCCCTCTCTAGGGGAAATTGTTTTTTGTGTGTCTGTAGGATTAGAACCCACAAGGGTTGGGAGTTCTATTTCACTATGTGTCTATGGGGTTTGAACCCATAGGTTTTAAGGTTTATGGTCCTTTTGAAAAACCTTGATCCAAGGTTATTAAACCTTCTAAAACCCAAATGCTTTCTTGACTCCCTTGGTTGATTTGGTTAAGTTTTATTCTTTTGGATATTGGGAGTTTTTTCTTTTCGAATTGGTTGGTTGTAGGCCTACAGTGTTTTAGTTTAGATATGGAGGCTCAGATGTTGGACCCCTTACATTTTTTAGTTGGAGAAAACTAATCTGTGTTGGGGTTTTTGAATGGTGTGTTATGTGGGTCATCTTCTTTCCAATTACAAGTCCCCTATTCTGGGTGGGATGGGCCATGATAAATTTTATTATGGAATTGGCAGGATGTATGAGTCGTATTGTCGTGAATGAAGGATCTTTTCATCTGATGCTTTCTCTCATATTTGGTCTTTCTTGGTCTTCTTCCTCCATGGTATTTTTTTTAGAGGTGATGTTTAGGCAAGAAGGCCCTTCATTTAGGGTTGGTTCTAGGTTCCTCTTCTTTGGAACTAGTTCTACCTTTTGTGCCAAGATTTAGGATTTTTATTCTTTGCTATTTTTTTAGGATGGTTTAGCTGCAAGATTCTTTTGCCTAGTGGTTTTTTCTTTGGACTAGGCATGATAATTTACCTTTTTGTGGCTTCCTAGCAAATATGATTGATATTCAAATCCCAACAGCTGGTCAAGTGAGATGGCTAGTTTTAGGTCTCAAGTCTTGGGTTGGGTGAGCTGATGTTCATTTTAAATTTTGTTTCAAAATGGTGTGCTACTATTTGAGCAAGATTTTAATTTTGATTTTACTCCTCCAGTAGCTTTTTTTATTGGTCCCACTTGTGTTGGTGGCTAGATCCTTTTGAAGCATTCTGTTAAGGTTGTGGGGATACTTTAAAAACCTTCACATTTCAATTTAATAAAAAAATATATGATTTCATATCTTATAACTAATTGATATTAAAAATTATAAAACTATAATTTAAAATTGTTAGGATTCACTATATAAACAAAAAAAGGATTCTTGAAGCAAGCAACTTAATCAGTAACAACATAAATAATTAACCATCACTAAAGAAGAACATAAACATGCAAGACAAGATAAAACACAACATATAACGTGGTTCACCCAACACCAATCCTTTGTATTAACACCAATACATTCTCTAAAGGGAGTAATCCTGCAACACAACCAACTGTAAATTCCTCTTCAAAACACCAACATCTCCACACAATTACTCTAACAATAATTTAACATGCAAACACCCTTGCATCAAGCTCTATACCAAGCTTCCTACTCTCTCTACAAGAGATGCACAATCCTATGCACTTCTCATAAACAAGATACTCAAATATATAGAATTATTACAATAGTTTTTTTAACCATAGACCATGTTTTTTTATCTTTAAATCTATCTTTTTTATCCTTTTTGCTTTTTTTGGGGCTTTTTGCTTTTCTTTTTTCTTTATACAATTAAAAAAAACTTAATTGTAGCCAAGATAAGACTCCACAACCTAACAAAGACTGATCCACAACAACTCTACCACTGTTGCACCCACTAAAGAACATATTTAAGCCAAACAAGGAATGTGAACTCCTACAAATTTTTGTAACCATTCTCTGAACCATCACACTGGACTAGTGTCATCCACGCACTTTTATCATGTGATAAACAAGCAACACACAATATATCTACTATAAATGAGTGATAGTAACAACATTGTCAAAATTACTTTGTATCATGGTAAATCAAGCATCACCACCATGGTAAGATCTACATACTATGGATGACCCATAACATACACACACAATATGGCTTTGCCACTAGCTTTGAAAGCACACTCCTCGAGTGTGGAAGTACCTTCCAACTTAGGGACTTGGGGTCACAATGATCCAAATCTATAACCATATTATGTGTTCCATCCTAAAAAATCATACAATAAATCCTGAGCCATGTTCATCTTCCTGGACATGTCTCCCAATTTCCACTGCTGAAAGGATCAAATTCTCTTTTTCATCTGCTATTTTTGCTTCTCCTACATCTCTATTCTGAGACCAATAATATTTCTTCAAATGCCCTTTCTTACCCCAATGCCAACACACCATATTTCCTTTGGATTTGGATCCACCTTGATCTTCACAATTCCCTGAATTCACTCCTCTTGTCTTCTATTTTCCTCTAGCAATAAATGCTACACCAGATGATGATTCTTCCATGCTTTTCCTTCTCATTTCATGACTAAGGATTGCACTCACTGGATCATCAAAAGAAATAATACCAAAAATAGTACCATTGCTAATAGCCATTACCAAGCTCTCCCATCTATCAGGTAATGAACACAAGAATAGAATGGCCTTCATCTCTTCCTCAATTTTAATACTAATCGAGGCTAACTAACTAAACACCGTATTAAAATATTTTAAATGACTAGCTATGAATCCACCTTCTAACATTTTCAAATTGTATATATGCTTCATTAGAAAAAAAAAAATTGAAGTTGAGGGATTTTCATACAACCTTTTTAGTGTGTCCATAAGATCCTTCATAGTATTCACCTCTAAAATATTGAATGCCACCGAAGTTGCAAGGCATAAACAAATAGTACCCAATGCCTTCCTATCTAGAAGAGCCCACTCCTCATATGACATGCTTAACGGTTGCTTAGCTTTACCTTCCAAAGGTATATAAAGATATTTTTGATATAGAAAATCCTCCATATGCATCTTCAAAAACTGATAGTTATGGCCATTGAATTTCTCCACTCTGAATTTCTTTCTTCTGCCATAGCTCCCACTCAATTGAAGCTCCCACTCAATATTAAATCCCAACCTCGCTCTGATACCAATTGTTATGATTCACTATATAAACAAAAAAGAGATTCTTGAAGCAAGCAACTTAATCAGTAATAGAAAAAATAATTAACCATCACAGAAGAAGAACATAAACATGCAAGAAAAAATAAAACACAACATATAACGTGGTTCATCCAACACCTATCCTTTATATTAACACCAATACATTCTCTGAAGAGAGTAATCCTGCAACACAACCAACAGTAAATTCCTCTTCAAAACACCAGCATCTCCACACAATTACTCTAATAGTAATTTAACATTCAAACACCCTTGCATCAAACTCTATACCAAGTTTCCTACTCTCTACAAGAGATGCACAATACTATGCACTTTTCATAAACAACATACTCAAATATATAGAATTATTACAATAGTTTTTTTTAACCATAGACCACATTTTTTTAATCTTTAAGTCTATCTTTTTTATCCTTTTTGTTTTCTTGGATTTTTGTTTTTTTTTTTGGATTTTGGCAAATCTTTTTTCTTTATACAATTAGAAAAAACTTAATTTTAGCCAAGATCAGACTCCACAACCTAACAAAAATACCACATAATTAAATGGTTTAGATGTTCATCATTGAAGTTATATCACAAGATTCCTACATCATAACCTTTGAAACCATTAACCCACGTGGTATAGGTGAGTTGGAGAGGGTAGGGAAATCCTCCAAGGGAGGTCATTGGTTTGAATCTCCACCCTACTAAACACACCTCGAGTACCCAAAATCCAATTGATAATGTTGGTGCGATCAGGGTCGGGTGTGAAACCCGAGTGATTTTGACGGTGTAGAACCTCCTCGTTGTGGTTTCTAAAACCAAGGTGGTCCAACAAGGGGTTTTTGATAAAAACACACCCACACCTTCACACACACACTCACCCATGCCACAATTTGAACCTTGAACCTCCCGAAGAAGAGCAAAGGATTTTTTTTGCTAAATTAAGAAAAAATATTTACAACCATTAAAAATTATTTTAGAATAGTGTTTATATTTTATACAAATAAAATTATTTTATAATATTTGATAAAAGAGATTATATTTTAATATAAATAATATATAGATATCTTAAATAAGAATATAACAAAAAAAAAATCATATGACATTAGCTCAAATGATTAAAAATAAGAGATTCTAATAAGTACACCCAAGTTCAAGTGGTTAAAACCATGATTTGTTTAACATACCATGGTTATAGTTACGACTATGTGATACATATGTGATTGTTATAATTAGTTTAGAAATTATTGATTAATGAGATTGTATGAGCTTAAGTAAAAAAAATATAAATTTTGTACTGTAGGGACACTCTAATGGTATGTTGTTGGATTGTTATCTAAACTAACCAAGTTCAAATTGTAAGAGGGAGACCTGGGTTGTGTCTTTGGAGAGTATTTACCAGTGTCAAAGTGTCGTTATATTAATACTATTACAATTTGTTGAAATAGTATAGAAATACATGGTTGATACCGTGACACTATTACGGTATGATATATGGTTATGGTGAAGCAAGGGCGGATGTAGTAGATCAACTGGTTTCAATTAAGTGTTTGTCAGCTTGAGGTCAATAGTTCCAATCCCAATCCCTTAAACAAATCGCAAAAACAAAAACCGTGGAGTAAGCTTCATATATTCATAAAATTAGTGTGTTTTTATATTATACCACTATTTGATTGGTCAATATACTATAACAATACATAGTTGGCTGAAATTATATTATAACGTAATCATAATGTAATATACAATATATTTCCTAGCCGTTTCAATTTCATATAATCAATTAAAAAATAATATAATAACTATATTTTTAAAATGATATATATGTCATTTAAAAAATATTTTACCTTTCTTAAATACCTATAAATATATTGTATTCCATACTTTTAATTGTCAGGTATATGTTACCTTACAACCAAAATTATATTATAACATAATCATAATAATCATAATCATAATGTAATAAACCTAATATATTTTCAAGCCATTTCAGTTTTATATAATAAATTAAAAAATATATAATAACTATATTTTTAAAATGATATATATATATATATAATGGTTTACCTTTCTTAAATGCCTATAAATATATTTTATTTCCATACTTTTAATTGTCAGCAATATATGTTAACCGAAGTTAAAGGTTAGAAAAATAGTGAATAAAAAGAACCATTTAATTTATTATAAGTTTTTTTTTTTAATTATAATAAAAAATATAAATAATTAAAGGATGTATATGTATATGTATATGTATATGTTATCATTGATATAATAAGTTATTGGCATTGGTTTTAATCATAAAAAAGGTAGTTGATTTCAAGGATGTTTTATTAAAGGCTATAATATTTTTGATGATAGAAAGAAATTGTTTTCAAGGTCAATAACATAACGGAAGAAGAATGACGATAGACATATAAAGGAGTATATGTACAAAGATGATAAAATTGAGGTGAATAAAGGTAAGCATATAAATAAGTATATGTACAAAAATAATAAAATTTTGGCTAATTTAGATTTTATTGTAGGAATTGTTCCTATGAATATTCAAAATAATTATTATCAAAAAATAAAATAAACATAATAGATAAGAATGAAATATTAAAGAAATAGATTTTTTATTATGAATATGGACTTATTATCATTGATATAAGAAGTTATTATAATTATTATAACATAAAATAAAATAAAATAAACACAATAAAGAAGAATAAAATATTAAAGATATAGCTTTTTTATTATGTATATGTGTTTATTACCATTGATATAAGAAGTTATTGGCATTGGTTTTAACCCTAACTAAGGTAGTTGATTTAAAGAATGTCTTATTAAAGGGTTATAATCCTTTTGATGATAGGAAGAAATTGTTTTCAATGTCAATAACATAAGGGAACAAGATTAATGATAGGCATATAAAGAAGTACATGTACAAAAATATAAATAATTAAAGGATGTCTTATTAAATGGTTATAATCCTTTTGATGATAAGAAAAAATTGTTTTCAAGGTCAATAGCATGATGTAAGAAAAATAATTATAGGCATATAAATAAGTAGTACATGTACAAAGATAATAAAATTAAGGTGAATAATTATAAGCATATAAATAAGTACATGTACAAAAATGATAAAATTGAAGTCAATTTAGATTTTATGGTAGAAATTTGTTCCTATGAATATTCAAAATAATTATTATCAAAAAATAAAATAAACACAATAGAAAATAATAAAACATTAAAGAGATATATTTTTTATTATGTATATGTACTTATTATCATTAATATAAAAAGTTATTGGCATTGGTTTTAATCATAACGAAGGTAGTTGATTTTGGATAGTCTTTTTCAAGTAACTTAAAGAGCACAACAACATTAATAAGTTCATTTACTCACATATAAGATGAATCATTGTCTTATACTAATATTTTGTAATTAAAAAAAAAAAAAATACCATTTTAAAAGAGGGGATTTAATTTTTAAAAACAAAATATTCCAGAAAATTATTGAACATGTATTTATTTTAGGGAGAAAACTTTGTATTGTTAATATCCTATTTTTTGGGTTTTAATAATTTTATATCACTTTTGATGAAATTAAGTCTTATTAAAATATCTTATATTTTTATTTTTTAGTTTTTTAATAATAATTTGATTTGATTATCTCTCAAATTTAACATAACAATATTTTAAATATAACAGTAACAATTACCATTGCAGGACAAAATTGATTTACAGTATTATGCACATAAACAAATTTTATATATAAGGAGTAAACTTGTATGATATATATATTTGATTAATAGCCAAACGAAGTGGTTTTGAAAGGGCCCAAACCTTTAACAAATGAGACAAGAGACAAAATGTCTCAACAAATACTAATAAGAAAAGAGTCAGCCAACAAAAACAACCTAAGAAAAAACCAAAGACAGGTACATGAGAAGCAAAACCAATTTGCAATAGCCCAACAGAGGAAAACAATGAAGAAAAACACTAGCCAAAAATATGAAATCTAGCCCAGAAAGTAGATCTCCACAAGAACCATCTCACACAGATACTAGCTAAAAGTATGAGGTCCAGTTGCTCAATCCACGTTGCATTTCTCCACAGGATCCATCTCAGCGGCTTGCTTGTATTTTTTCAATTTCAAGATCTTTTTGGCATAGAACATAGATATTTTAAATATATTTTCAGATTCCTTACCATATCCAAAACAAAATCCACTAGCTTGCTTGAGGAGCCATCCGACCCAGGGTGAGTAGAGCAGTGAACTCGAGGTGAAACATTAGACTTCAAGCTCACTGGAATCTAGAGATCATCCTATCAGACCTCAAAATCTTGGATAATCATAGATGGCATTTACCTTTTTTTTGCTTTGACTTCAGATGAATAGACGTCCTTGCACCTCTCTGCTTAGTCTTCACAATCTTAGCATACGAATTCTTTTGGACAAATCGAGGAAATCATTTTTTAAGGGAGAAGAATAATTAGAAATTAAAGAATTAAAAAGCTCCCTAGGAATTGGCTTAGGAATAATATCATTCAGGCTCTTGGCTAGGTTGTTGAGACTAACCGAACTAAAATTAACACCATCTCCAGATTTAAGGTATTTTATAACACTTAAGACAATATTATCCAAGTTATTGTCCACATTCTTCTCCCCAGCCTTAGGAACTAAATCCTTAGGATTTCCTAACTCTTTGAAGATAGGAATATCAGTGACAATCCCCAGTTGCTTCTAGGAATTGATCAAATGGGTCACTATAGAGGCCTCTACTTATGTAACTGTGACAGTTAGGGAAGGTAACCTAATTTCATTTTGAGGTTCAATACTGCCAACTGTGGGACTATTTATGACCAAAGGTATATGGGGTGAGAGCATGGTAGTAGCAGAGGCCTCCCTACAAGAGGGAGTACCAACACCACACTTGCCCTCGCCAATGACCCTCCTAAAAGAGATGTAATTGAAAATGACTTTGAAGAGACTTTGGTGATTAATGAAGGAGGAATTACCTTGTTGAACATTGAGAGCAGTCTTTCCCAACTTCTTGAAGAGAAATATTAGAATGTTCATCACCTTATTTCCATGAAAATTGTTGACTAGAGAAAGGTGCAAGCTTTTGACAACATCTCTATTACAATGAGGAGTGAATTAATCCATAATGGTAAGAATAATTATGTCCCAAGGTTTGCGAAAGAAATAACTTTGAAAGTCATTTTGATATCTGGCTAGCTGACACACCCTAAGCTTGAATAAGTCCATATCCTTTGCTAGAGAGTGTTTCTCTCTGAGCACAAATTCCTCGTCTACAAGTGCCCTAGTGATTTCAGACAGAAGTTGGGTAGTAATTACAAAATAAAAACCTCCATCCGAGATTACATCACTATTCCAAGAAATAGCCATATCTTTGGCTAATTTGGAATCATACCCCTTGAACACATTGAGAAAATTAATAATTTTTTTCCTTTCAAAAAACTCGGCAACATCAACATCCAAGGAGTCCATTGTTGGTTCTACTCCTTTCAACCTAGCTTCTGAGACTTCCATAATTTCTTTTTTTACTTGACACAAAAGATCCAAAGACACCCAAAAAAATATGGATAATCCTCCTACTAGAAAGCAATACAAGACCTTAAGAACTAATGATGGAGACTGATACACAATATTATGAAACACATGTCATCTAGAATGCAATCTCCTAAGATACATAAAATTTCAATCATTTATTCAAAAGTTAGACCTCGAGGTTGGAAATGATTTATCCAAATTTTGGCATGCTAACAATTAATAAGAATATGAGTTCTCAAAAATATACGTTGTCAAGAAAATGATAGGGCCCTGATCCAATGGGCAAAAAATAAGGATACAAAGATACTGGTTTTTAAACGGGAAACAATATCCATCGAAAGAATAGAATAAACCATACGATCTAGAAAATATATGCCACAAACCAATTAAGATGGACCTCTCACCCCAAGAAAATGAGGCTAAAGTCTACCTAGACATCAACAAAAATAAATACCAAATGATGAACCGACACCTTCCCAAAAGAGTACCAGAATCCAAGATGAGAAAGGTTGGAAAAATAAAAATCAAATTTGGGTTAGTGGCGAGGCTACCACTTTGGCTGGGTAAGAGGAGAACAATGCTAAACACCTCGAGACAAGGAATAAGCGTAATTCATTCACTTATCACTTTACCTAACTAGGCTAAAGAATGACACCCAAGCCTAGGTTGAATCCAATGGTATTTACCACTCCAAGCTCCACGGTATCCCATAGGCCAAAGCTTAGGATAGTTCAGAATGACAACCCCCCACAACTCCAAATCAAAAGATTTCTCTGCCACATGGAACAAGAGCACCAGCTTTTCCCATGTAGTAAAACCAAATTAAATTTAAATGAAGTGAAGATCATGGATTAACAACAAACTCATTCTGGGTAATGTCTAGCAGTTCATGTGGGAAGCTATCATACCAGATTTATAGTCTTGTTTAAGAAATATTGAGACTGGCCAAAGCAAATTTAAATGAAGTGAAGATCATGGATTAACAATAAGCTCATTTTAGGTAATATCTAGTAGTTCATTTGGGAAGTTATCATACCAGATTGATAGTCTTGTTTGAGAAATATTGAGACTGGCCAGAGCATCAGATGCATGATTTCCTTCTCTAAAAATATGTAAGCATATGAAAGCCTCAAGGGAGTTTAGAACATTATTTATTTTTGACATCTTAATATTTATGTCCTAGCTAGCTTTAGATTTGCCTAATAAAATTTTGATAGTATTCAATGAGTCCCCCTCAAAGACATTTCTTTTATCATGAAGATGTCTAACCAAATTTGCTCCTTGGTAGATGGCTCTAGACTCTGCAAATTGACTAGTTTGAGTGCCCAAGTTCTTAGCAAAAGCCATTAATATCTCTCCTTTATTATTTCTAAGAATACCACCTGCACCAGTAGGGCCAAGATTTCCTTTGGATGCCCCATCAATATTCAATCTGAGCCAACCATCTTGTGGGAGAGACCAAGGAATTTTTTGTTTATGTCTTCGATTTTTATGAGGTTATGCCTGAGAGCTAAAGGGGATGCCAAGGTCATTAGCTAATTTAAACTCTAAAGGGGGTTCTTTGGAGGGAGATTTTAGAAATGTTCTCCATATATCCTAATAAAATCTTAGCCAAAATAAACTTAGCATCAAAAGAGTTGACCTTAAAAGCTCTGTTGTTCCTCTCTTTCCAAATCCCTCATAGAAAGTGAGGTAAACAAAGAGACAAAAAAACCTTGCACCTTTTACTATGAAATGGGGATGTCCATTGGTCAAACATGTATCCCAAAAAATTATGTAGAACCCAGGCTACCTTCATCATATTTAACAAAGAATTAATGACTTCACAAGAAAAGATACAATCAACAAAAATATGGTTAGTGGTTTCTTCACTTTTGCCACATAGGAAACACCTATTGATGAGAATTAGGCCTCTTTTTCTTAAGTTTTCAATTGACATAATTTTATTCTAAATAGCAAGCCATAAGAAGAAGTTAATTTTTGGCATGAGCATCTTATTCCAGATCTATTTATTAGAATCCCAGAAAGGGCCATCTTGGTTGATCAACAAATAAGCTAATTTAATAGAGAAAAGTTCATTAATCTCTTTGGCCCATATAAAGAAATCTTCATAGGTGGACTTTTTAATAATTTGAAGCCTCATCATGTTATTAAGGTTTTTCAAGACATCTTCTTCTTCTCTAATCCGCTCAAGGGTGGATAGAATCCTCCATGATTTTCTTCCATTGATATCTTCAATATAATTAGCTACCTTGGGTCCCAATGAGGGTTCTAGAACCTCTTTCAATCTAGCAAAGAGAGTTATGTTGATCAATAAAAAATATTTTAACCAAGGATCCTCCTAGAATTTGATGTTCTTATCATTACCTAGTTTCCACCTATCCCCTTTGAAAATTGTCTCCTTAGATTTGGTGATATTGTTCCAAAAAGTTGAACCAGAAGAGAAGGTTTGAAGATCAAGAAATGAGAAGATTCTACCAAAGTATTTAGCTCTAATAATGAGAGACCAAATGTGATTCTTGAGAGTGATAAGATGTCAACACTATTTGGCAAGAAGAGCATCATTCATTTAAATAGGTATTCTAAACCTAAGACCACCCTTATTTTTGCTTGAACAAACCTGCTTCCAAGAAACAAGATGAAATAAATATTTGTTTTCTATCCTATCCAAAGGATGTTTTTCTGGATATGCTCTATATTTTTTGCTATTTTTGTTGGGATTTTGAATAATGACATAAAATATATCAGGAGGCTTTGGAATGAATACAAGACAAGGAGGGCTTTATTAGCTTGACTTAACAGAGCCCCTTTCCATCCTGTAAGTTTTTTTTATAATATATCCAACACCAAAAACCAAAGCTCCTCTTTGGATCTATCAAAAAATAGAGGTATCCCTAATTAGGACATAGAAATATCAGTCGTTGAACAACCTAGAATATCAATGAAGATTTTTTGACTCCTGAACGAGGTGTGAAGAAATAAAATCTTACTCTTTCTAAGGTTAATCTTATGATCCACAGCTAACTCATATAAAACTAAAATATTTTTTATTTCTCTATCCTGGGGAATTGATACCTCAATAATTAGAAGAGTATCATCAATGAACTGCTCGTGCAAAATAGGATTAGCAAAGGAATCCAATTTTAACCCCTCAATTGATCTAGCATTAAGTGCTTCTTTGATGGTTTTCCCAAGGATTCAACCAGGATGATAAAGAGGTATGGGGATAGGGGATCACCCTACCCTAGAGCTCTTGAACTTTTAAAATATCCCTCCAGTGGGAAAGAGTAGCATTATTTTAAGATGTTAACCCACATCTGCAAGAAACCAAATTTTAATAGCACTTTCTCTAAGAATTTCCAAGATATATAGCAATTTCTCTAAGAATTTCCAAGATACTCTATCATAGGCCTTGTTCATATATAACTTAATAAATATTGTTGCCTTGCCATTCTTCTCTGCAGAATAAATGAGTTCATGAGTGACAATTAGTCCATTTAAGATCTGTCTTCCGAGAACAAAAATCCCTTGATTAGAGCTAATAATATTGGGAAGAATCCTTTTAATTATGTTAGCTAGGATCTTGGAGAGAATCTTATAGATTTTGTTGTATAGACTAATTGGTCTAAATATTTGAAATCCTTAGCACCATTGGTTTTGGGGATAAGGATGATGAATTTGGAATTGATATCTTTAGGAATGAAGCAATGTCTTTGTGTCTTAGCTAATACATAGGTTAGCTCTAAACCCACAATATGTAAGAAATTTTAGAAAAAAATAGCTGGAAAGCCATTTAGACCTAGAGCTTTTTCAGTCACCATTGAAAAAATTGCTTTTTTAACTTCATCCTCTTCAAAAGTCTTGATGAGAGAATCATTCATTTCCTTCAATATGAGGTTGGAGATAAAATTGAGTTCATTTTATGCTTGCTCATCGCCCTGATGTTGAGTCCCAAGAAGGTCTTGAAAAAATAGAACTACCTCATTTTATATCTTGTGTTGATCCCTAGAGATACATCCATCTCCTAAAACTAGATCTTTGATTCTATTGGAGCTTCTGTGTTTAAGGGTAGTCATATGAAAAAACTTAGATTATGTTAATAAGTTTCCAATATGAGTCTCCATATTTGAAGCCTATATTTCTAACTACTTGAATTTATGGTATTTAACATAAAATATTGTTATTTTAATTTAATATAATAAAACTTATCATTATTATAATTAAATGTTTAAATCTAATAAGATTTTAAATTATGACATGATTTTTATAAGAATTATGAATCTTATTTTCTATCTTTGTCCACAAAAGACTTAACACTAGCAACAACACTTTTTTTAGCTATCTAACTATTCAAAAACACACATGTAGACTATAGTGTTCAAAAATATTTTTTCATGCCACATCCTTGAGACACGAGTTTTAATAAGATTACTGAAATTGTTGATGATGGTACTAAAACTAGAATATTTTGGAAATTCGTGAGGATATTGTATAGTTTATTTAAAATCTCTTAAGAGTGGTGGCACCTATAAATGAGTATGCCTCCAATTCTTTTTTTAATTTTATTCCTTCTCTAATTTTTGAACAAATGAACTCTAGTCTTTTTGCTCTGTTCAAAGAGTCTTAATTCTATCCCTTCTACATAGAAGTTATCCATCTTCTTCTCATCAAATTCAATGTTACCTGGGTCATGTCTAATAACATTCTAGACCTATGTTTGCAGTGGGTTGTCTCCTTCCATAATCTTTTGCTTAGAAATTTTTGGTCTTTATGTTTACCTCATTTCTTTGGGGTATTTGGAATGAAAGAAACAACAAAGCCTTCAGGAATGTTAAAAAGGATCCCCTACATGTGGAAGCTAAAATTTTCAATTCCTTGAAATAAAATGTTTCCATAATCCCTATCAAAGATGATAAATGGTCCCATAGTGAAGGTAAGCTTGCTAGCTAGTTGGGTATCATGAATCTGAAAGGTATTTATAGTCTGACCACCTCCAATCATAGAGATCTTATCAAATGATAGCCTCTACCTTAGGGTTGGATAAAATTAAAATTTTATGGGGTGGCTAAGGGTAACCTAGGCACCAGGGCTAGAGGAATCATCAAGAATGACAAAAGGGTTATTATTTTGGTCTTTACTCACTTCTTAGGTGTTCAGTCTAGTTTTTTTGCTAAAGCTTGGGTGCTTTATCAAGGGGTCATGCTCATGGAAAAGTTGAATGTTAAGAAGCCTCCCATTGGTGCATTGCAGATTTAATAGAAGATATTTATTGTTGCACTAATAATTTAGAAGGCATTTAATTTAGGAACACCTTTAGAGAAGGAAATAAGGAATTTGACCTCTTGGCCAACCAGGGGGTCAATCAGAATGCTCTTCAAATTTGGATAAAGGATTTTCCTACCTTTTTAATTTAGTGTATTTTGGTTTCAAATTTTCATCTCTTTTAGTCCTTGGTTGATAAGATGCTCCATCTTGCTTTTTGTCAAAGGCATTTTCTTCCTTCTGCCTATTTGTGGTTATTTTGTTGTATTCCCTATACCTTGGGGTTGTTCTCTTATTGATCCAATTACTATTCTTTTTTTCTATTATGTCTCTCATTATAAAAGGTTAAGGATCCTTTCAAAATCCTATGTTTTCCTAAAAGGTTAAGGATCCTTTCAAAATTCTATGTTTTTTCCTACCTAGTAAAAAAATTTATCATAATAAATTATTACATATTTTAATAGTTATAAAAAATACATTGGTTAATAAGATTATAAATAACAAAGATGGCATTCTACGATAAATTATTATTTATATTAAATTTTAATTTTTTTGTTTACTTGTTATTAAATACTATTTAAGTATTACATATTTAATTTTAGTTATTTATTAGGTCTTTCAAAATTCTATGTTTTCCTACCTAGTAAAAAAAAAATTATCATAATAAATTATTACATATTTTAATAGTTATAAAAATACATTGGTTAATAAGATTATAAATAACAAAGATGGCATTCTAAAAAAATCATTATTTATATTAAATTTTAATTTTTTGTTTACTTGTTATTAAATATTATTTAAGTATTACATATTTAATTTTAGTTATTTATTAGGTAATGAGACAAGAACAAGGACAAGTTACTATTTCTTGTTATCTTTCTTATATTTAGTTATTGATGGTAGAAAAAGACATATTAATGAAGTAGAATCATTTCAATAAAAAAAAATTGTTGATTTTAACTAAAATTCTTAAAAGTAACTTAAGATTTAAAAAAACTATAAACCTAGGTGTTGAAAAAAATTGTTGATTTTAACTAAAATTCTTAAAAGTAACTTAAGATTAAAAAAAACTATAAACCTAGGTGTTGTAGGTGAGTTGGAGAGGAGAGGGCAATCCTCCAAGGGAGGTCCCAGGTTCAAATCTCCACCCTACCAAAAAGTTGAATTGGGTATCCAAAATCCAATTGATAATGTTGGTGTGGGCAAGGTCGGGTGTGACTCCGGGTGACTTTGACGGTGTAGAACCCCTGTTTGTGGTCTCTCAGACCAAGGTGGCCCCACAAGGGGTTTTTCGCTTAAAAAAAACTATAACAATAAAAATATAAAAATTGTTGAACTAACTTAATATTTTAAAAAAATAAAATAAATAACTATAACAATGAAGATATCTTCTGCATAGCATTATATTTTTATATTTTTAATACTAAATTAAGTATGACTATTGAGTATGTGATTATAAAATAAAATGTAATTATTAATATAATTAAAAAAAAATTAACATTTATGTAAAATTATTTCAATTATTCGTATAATATGAAGAAACATTTCAATATATGTTTTGCTGAAATTTCTTGAAAATAACTTTAAAATAAAAAAAACAAACAAAATGAAATTGTGGCTAGGACAATGAAAATATATTTTACATAATATTTATATTCTTATATGTTAAATAAAGTATAACTATTTTGTATATGATTATAAAATAAGATATAATTATTAATATAATAAAGTAAAACATAAATTTATTTAAAATTAAGATAAATATGTTTATAATTATAAATAAAGGATTTAAAAAATATTAATTGAAGAATATATATAATTAAATTTTATATAAGTTTTTTTATAATATTAAACAAAATAATCATAATATAAAGTCTTTTTAACAACCAAAGATTAATAATCTATAGTTAAGAGGGATGGTGCAGCGGTTAGGGTCTGTAGATGTAACTATTCCTAGGGAGATGGTTCAAGAAGATGGAGGTTGTTGAGAGGGAGAGGAAGGTCAAGAGGGCATGGGAGGGTGAGGTTTCTAGGTGGGTAGAGCACGAGGTACTCTTCCAAATTGAGTTTGCAATTTTATTCTTTATCTTGATTTGTTGAAGAGTTTGCAATCAAATGGCTTTGGGTTGGAACCAGTCCCACCAGAGAATGGAGTTGTTGGGAAGATCTCATTGGAGTTCCCTATGGTATCTTTTCAAGGAATCCAAAATGGATCCCCCTTGGGACCATGATCTCTAGTCAGATAGTGTTGTATTCCTCTGAGTTGAGTGGAGATATGGCAGACCTTGGACCCGATCTAGATTCTTAGTCTAAAAGCTCATAACCAGTTCTCTATGAGGACGGGGTCCCTAAGAAGGTGGATCTTGGTGATTCATGTGGTTTGAGAGGAGGTTTCATTTGTATGGAACCTCTAATTGATTTGCAAAACTTGATGGTCTCTAATTTTTTAGGTAAGAGTGAATCAAAAGTTTTATTTAATTTATTCCCAGATCATAACAAGCTTTGTGTTCCCAAATATCTTATGAAGCTTACAATGGACTAGGATTATTTTAACTTGGTGGGTATGTTTATGGGTGCATGGCTAGGTATTGGTGGGTATGTTTATGGCCAGGTATAGATGCAATCAAAATGTGGGCTTTCTCCAAGTGGAGACCACTGAATCAATTGGAGATAGTGTCTCTTCCAAATGCCTTATTCATGTTCAAGCTAAACTATGAGGAAGACTCCAAGTGCATCTTGAATGGTGGCCCAGGGTTTTATGAAAAAGGGTATCTTCCTTAGATGTTGGAGTACCGATTTCAATCCAGATTTGTAGAAAATCAACTTTGCACCCCTTTGGGTCAGGCTCCCTAGCCTTCCATTTCACTATTAGCATGATGATATTCTAAGGGGCATTGCTAAAGCTAAAGCAGTGGGTGATCTTATCTTGATAGACCCTACCACAAGGGCCAAATCAAGAATTATTTTTGCATGAATGTGCATTAACGCTAACTTGGAAGCAAATATTTTTTTGTCCATTGAGCTAATCTCGAACATTGGCTATCATTTAGGGTCGGATTTTTTTAGTGAGCCTAATAAATTTGGAAATATGGCAAGCCTTGCTAAGAAGCTAGAAAAAAATCTTGGTCCAAGGTTAACCCTAGAGGCAAATATTCCTAGGAGCCCTTTTCGGAAAAGGAAGCTAGACCCTATGCTCAAGGACTTGTGGAAGCTAGTATTACTGTCATGTCTTCTCAAAGAGGTGAGGAGGTTGTAGAAGTTCTTGAGGCGCAAGTGGTTGTAGTGATCAGCTTGGATCCCCTACACTAGGACTCAGATATTCCCCCATCATTGAATATAGGGGTCAGACCGGCTCCCTTCAAGTTAGTTCCCAACCTCCCTTACCTCTGTTGAATGAGCAGAACCCCTTTGAGTGTCTAGACTCAGTTATGGAGTTCCATACTGAGTCTAGTATTGACTTAACCCCAACCCCGAGGGGTTCCTTATGGCTCTTGTGGGGGCCCAAAATATGACCCCCAAGTTGGAAAAGGGATCCCCATGTCCTAAAAATCATAGTTATAAAAAAGTTTGGGTTGATCTGGTGGTGGAGCATAAGCCGAGGAAAACTTCCTAAGGTAAGAGGTTTTCTTGCTACTCCTAGATCAGTGGGTCATTCTCTTTTTTCTCGCAAGTTTGATCCTATGTCTCAGTTGTAGGAAGTTAGTGCTTAGATGGATTCGAAGCTTAATCTCGTGCTCTCAAGTTTGGGTAGAAAAATATCAAATTTGAATTTTGAATTAAAAAGTAGTGAGAATTCAGATGAAACAATTCTTGAAAATTCTAATATGGTTGGGTGGTGTCCTCGAGAGGATGAGTGAATCTACTGATGGGTGTGTGGATCTAGAGAATTCAGATGAAACAATTCTTGACAATTCCAATATGGTTGGGTGGTGTCCTCGAGAGGATGAGTGAATCTACTGCGTGGGTGTGTGGATCTAGAGAATTTTTCGTAGAATTTCATGTTTTTCTCTTGGAAGCTCCTCGTGTAGTTCTGGTGAGACTCTCTTTTTAAGTGTAGATTTAGTTTATGAGAGGTTTTTGTGGTTCCTTTCTCAGGGGCGCCACTATCCAATTGTTAGTGGATTTTCTTTTGGTGCCTTTCAACCAATTTAAATTTTGCTTCAATTATTGGATTTCAGTTTCTAAGTTGATATTCTCTTGGTTAGTTTCTCTTGGCTTCGGCTTGGATGGGAACCGCTTCTTGGGTTTTGGTGTTCTTGTCCCTAATCTTCCTTTTCAAATTTTATCTCATTCTTTTGGAGGCTCCTTGAGCGGGATACACGTCTCCTGTTTCTCTTGGTTCTCTTGGTTCTTATGAGTCTTTGACTTCTCTAGGATTCTGTCTTGCTCTGTCCAGATCTTTTGTTTCTTGTTGTTGGTTGGAGCTTGATTTCTTGACCTTCTGGATGGGTCTGATTCTCTTTTATTTTGGTTTGGTTTCTCCTTGGAAACTTGTATTTCTAGTTGTAAAATGGTTCAAATACCCTTTCAAAACCCTTTCTTTTACTAATAAAAAAGATATCTATAATCTTAATTAAAACTCCTTTTTTTTAGGAGAACATTTACAAATTACATCAACAACCACCCTCAAGGGGTTTGAACACAAGACCACTTAAGAAACAACCATCATCTTAGCCACTAGGGCAACTGTCGACTTTAAAACTCCATTTCAAAACCCTTTTTTTTATTTAATTAAAAAAAATCTATGATCTCGATTAAAACTATTGTTGAATTGTTATCGCATTCCAGATTGAATCACGGACAAAAAGGCTCCATTGTATATCAACGAACGTGACCTTGGTTGTATTGTATTTTTTTTTTTTAACAAAACAAAATAACAAAGAGAGAGATTACGGTACAAATTATCGAAATATAACACGACCTATAGCAAAAACCATGGTAAATTTCTCAACCAAACGGTTCGAAGTATTATCAGTCAACATAATCTTTAACAGCGTTACTACGAATTTTTGTGTTGTCAAAAGTAAGTAACAAAATAGGAAGAAAGAAACATTTTAACGGGCAGTCAATTATACGCATGGAAATCCTCTCTGGAGAAAAAATTAAAAAAAACTACCTTTTCAACAACGAAAACCCACGTCATTCGACGCAAATATTATTCCCAGAACATCCACACGATACATATCACTACTAGTTTCTAGAAAAGGATGAGAATACTTTAAGTCTCACAGTGAAATGATGTGTAGAAATTGTAACGCTGGAAAGAGGAAAATGGCAATTTTAAAGAGTGGGTGAAATAGAAAAAAGTAAAGTTCAGTAACGAAAATGAAACGAATGTAGATATAGAAGAAAATTGGTAATAGAAGCTCAAGACAGAGCAACAGATGCAGACGATAATTGGTAAAAGAAGCTAAGGCAATGAAGGCAGAGCAACAGACGCCACACAATCTGATGATGCTTTTGTCACAGTTGCAAACCGTTTAGTGCAAATCTCAATTTAGACTGGGCACAGGGAGTGGCCAACAAATGCCTCCAATTCTATCTGATGTTACACTATTTTAGTTAATATTACAGGTAAGTAAAATATTTTTAATATATTTTAATTAATAATTTAAATAAAATCTTCCTAATGTTTTATATAATCGTTTTTTCAAAACTACTTTGTCTTTTATTTTTATATTTTAACTAGTTATTTTCAATCAAAGTATTTCTAATTTAAAAATTAAAAACAAAGTTTAATAGTTATAAACATGTTTTTTAATTTTTTATTTTTAATCAATCAAATACTTTATAAATATTTTATTTATTTATTTATTTTGTATTAATAAAAAAAAATTGAAGGGTCCATAAAAAAAAAGATCATACAAATATCTTAGTAAAATAAATAAACTTGCGTTAAATTTGTTGATGGAGAAGTCGAAATAATATCCAATCCTCCTATCCTCTTATTTAACAAGACTTATGCAGTGATAAAGAAACCGCTAACAATAATGTAATTTAGTGTACTCAAATCCTTCATCCCATAATCCCAATAAATATTACACAATTTATTAACTTTATAACTATATTAAAATTTTATATATTTATATTTATTAATATATTTTATATTTCATTTATATACATATACCTTATAAAATATAAGTCTCAATAACGAATCAGGAAAATATATATCTTTATAATTTTAAAATGATACATAATATGATTATGATCTCAACTTTAAATGTTGGATCACATAAATGTATTAATATAATATTATTAAAAAATAAGTATATAATAAAATGTATTTATATATTATAATTAGTGAGTTGGAGAGGAGAGGGCAAGGGAGGTCCCAGGTTCAAATCCAAAATCCAAAATCCAATTGATAATATTGGTGGTCCCGCAAGTTTTTCACTTTAAAAAATATATAATATTATTAAAAAAATTATTGCATAATAATATATGGAATATTAGTATCACATTTGAAATTCAAATTTCTTAAAAGTATGGTTATGTATTCTAGATTAATTACATTGGTCATGCGAATTATTTCTTTACTAAAGAGTTAAATTGATTGAAATATATATAAAAAATTAATTATCTTTAATACTTTAATCATTTCTTTACCAAAGAGCGTAGTGAAACTAACTTTTAAAATATATTTTAATTAATAGAATTTAATTAAGTAGATTAAAAAGAAATTTTTGGTAGCTGATTGAAAATAATTATGTTTCCTAATTATAATATGATTAGTTTTTTGTAACAAGTATTAAGTCATCATCCGCTTGAGTGGGTGAGTTGGTTTATTATTGTGGGGAACTTAACAAAGGGTGTTGGTTGCGGTCAACTCGGATACAATTTCCATACACTAAAAATTCATTTCTCACTGGTTGTGGTCAGGGATCTAAGGGTTTCTTTGGTGTTGTTTGCACCACTAACCAAAGTTTAGAATTAGACGATGTGATTTCAGTTTATGAGAGTAGAGATCTAAATAAAGTGGTAGACTTCCTAGCTAAGATGGGTACTAAGAAGGAGGTAGGGGTTTAGTGGTAAGTGACATGGCAATTGAGGATGAAAGGATTAGGTAGGTTGTTGAGCAAATCTAGTGTTTAATTAATTTGGACAGCCACTATAGAAATATGGCTAAAGAGATTTGGATTCAATGCAAATTTTCTTGTACTACTATAAATAAGTGCGCAAACCTTGTAGAAATATGGTTTAGGAGTTTGGCTTCATTGCACATGTTCTTTTACTATTGGAAACAAGTGTCCTTGTTGGCTAAAGTTAGGAGGAGTCTCATCCCAACTTGTAAATGATCCTTTTTTTAATATACAAAGTTCAAATTATTTTTCAAAAAATAAGTATTAAGTCATCGTGGTATTTAATTTCTAATGAAAAGAATAATATAATATAAAATTGTTAGTATATTAAAAAAAATTAAATTTGATAATAGTGATTATATTTTAAAAAATGATATAAGATGAGGTTATAAGTAGATCTAAGTCTAGTAATAATATTGACAACATCACCCATCAATAGTTTGTAGATGATACAATCATTTTTGGAAGATAAGGATAAATGAGACCAGAGCTTTGAATAATTTATTAAAGGAATACAAAAGAGCATCAGGGAAAATAGTTAATAGGACAAAATCCAAAATTCTACTTCCTAAACACCCCAGCTAGAATCAAAATAGGGATATGCAAATTACTAAAATGGAGGAGGCAAATTTGCTAGCAACTTATCTAGGGATGCCCTTATTTGAGGGGAGAATAAGGATAGAATTATGGAATCCAATTATAAGTAAAGTTTATAATAAACTACTAGCATGGAAAGGTATATGGTTATTGTTATTAGGAAGAGTGTAACTAATGTAATTAATCTTATAATCAATTCCAAATTATTATATGTCATTATATACTATACCAAAATTGATAGAAAAATTTTAATCTACATTATGTAGTATTTTTTGTGGCCATGTTTACATGATAAAAGAAATTTGTTTTTGGTGAAATAGACCAAGGTGTGTGATGATAAAACTAGGGGAGGTCTTGGTTTAAGAGTTCATATGGATGCAAACTTAGCTCTTAAGGGAAACATAACTTGGATATTGTACAAAGAGAGTCAAATACAATAGAAAATAATTATAATAAGTAAGTACGTTGAGCCCAAGGACCCAAGCTTAATATTTACTGCATTCTCACTACCAAATGGATTTGCTCTATGAAAAATTTTAAAAAATAAATTGATCTAGTGATTAAAGGTCTAAGATAGGTGGTGGGAACTAAAGAAAATATTTTTATTTGGATGGATACTTGGTGTGATAAAAAACCACTCAATCTAGATCCAATTTTGAAACCATGGATGATATTATTTCAAGATAATATGGTAATAGAGTTTCAAACATTATGTACAAGGATCATGAAGGAAGATACAATTGGAAAGAAGATATTTTATAAGTTTACAATATATTTATGCTAGAAGGTAGTTGACCAAAAATATAACAACAATGATTATTTTGAGGGGATCCAAGGATAAGTTGATTTAGGAGTTGAATAGCTCAAGAGAATACACAATAAGAAGTGGATATAATGTAAATCACCAACAAAATAAGAATATCACAAGAATATAAAAAGATATTTGGGATAGCCCAAGAATTCCTAAAGTTAAAATATTGTTTGGCTAGTAGTTCATAGAAGAATTTTATCCTAGAATAACCTTATGAAAAGGGGTTTTCATGGCCCCTCACAATGTGTTCTTTATAAAAATGAGGAGAGTACAAACCATGTATTGGGACACTTCTCAATAGTATGGAATCTTTGGCAATGGATTCTTAATATGTTTGGTAAATGCATGGTGATGAATGAAAAAATTGAAGAATGGTTAAAGTAATGGAAGAACACTTTTAAAATTGAGGCTTTATAGATAAATCTAGGATATATAAAAAGATACAATACTTTGGATTGAATGGCTAGAAAGGAATAAAAAAATATTTAAAGGAAGGAAAAGAAGTTTAGAGGTAATGAAAATGAAGATTTGTTTAGCCATAAAGGAGTCTAAACCAACCCTATCAACTCACCCAATCCCTAATCTAGAAGTAGAGAGACTTGATAGATGAAGTCAAGTCATCAAATGTAATTATGATGTTGGATATAGGAGAAACAAAAAGAAGGCAAAAAATATAAAGTGGAAATCACTAGATGTGGAGTTGGTCAAATTAATTTTTAATAGAGCATCTAAAGGAAATATATGAACAACAAGAAAATGAAAGATACTTAGAAATAATAGAGAATATATTTCATCTCATTACGCTTTCAATAGTGGATTTAAGATAAATAATGAAGCTAAACTTTGGGTGGATTTGAAAGGGTTAATATAAACAAATGCAATGGAATAGAGTATGGATGGAAGGTGATTCTCTCATAGTAATAAATGCAATTTTGAAGAAAGCAAAGGCTCCATGGAACATACAAGAGATAATTATGAAAATTCAAGACCTTACTATAGAGTTTGAAGAAATTAGGTTTACACATACGTTAAAGGAAGGAAATAAATGTGCAGATAAGCTAGCCAATAGAAGGGTTTTAATTGAGGATTGTGAAGTTAAATTCTCTTTTGCATGGTTAGAGGAAGTAGTAAGTTTAGTTGAAGTTGGAAATAAAATGTTGATTGCCTAAATAAAATAATTATTAAGATTTACTTTAATGTTTTCTATTAGTAATATTTTCTTTATTTTATAACATTAATGTATTTTCATATAAACTATTTAATACAATTTTGTGGTTGCATTTATGCTTCAAGAAGGAAACTAGCAATCCATATTTGGTGTAGTGTATTATGATAGTGCGATATTTTAGAAATATTACTCTACTAAGATATAATGTATAAATAGTAGAGGTGGAGTTTTGGTATTGTGAAGGTTGTTATAGGAAAATTTCAAGAAGGATGTTGAATTCTATAATATTTGTATTCACATAGAAATTTGAAGAAGATCAAAAAAATAAAAATCAAGAATTTAGACATTTTATGAAAAATGATGTAGGTATCTAGCTATAACATCTCAATTGAGATGAGAATTGAATATGTTTGTAAAATCTCAAGCTCTAAAGGAAAAATTATGATTTTTCAATGGTGGGGGACCCAAGTACAATCCCTTGTTCTCTATCAAAAAAATATATAATTTTTTTTTTAATGAACTTATGTTGTGGGTTTAGACTAGTTGGTCGAGTTGAGTTGAACATTATGTATGATTTGGCTGATTCTTATAAGGAGGATTGATACGTCTATTATTAGAAGTCTCATACTTCAAACTTGGAATGTTGGGTTAGATGCATGACCTAAACTTACCTTAATATTTTAAATATTATTCTTCAAATTCTTTTTTTTAATAATTTTAATATATATATATATATATATATATATATATATATAAAGATAAAGATAAAGATAAATATAAAGATAAAGATAAAGATAAAGAATGATGGATTTTCAATTGTTTAAAATAATTAACTAATGAGTTTTAATAAGTAGAATAAACAAACATTATATTTTATTTTATTTCTAAAAATATATATTATACATATTGGATATTGCATATATGTAATGAATCATATATTATCCTTCTCTTATAATAATAAAAACTTTAAGCCCATGAATTTATGGTTTCCTTCAAATTAATAAAGTACTCCAAGAATGCTTAAAATGTATTAGTATATTATGTTAGTATATTATCATCCAAAAAAGTAGGTTTATATTGAAGGGGAATATTACACGGAATATTAAACTAAACACAAAAACTATACAATTTTGAAGAATTCCATAAAAATAAGTATATTCTACATAAGTACATTATATACAAAAAAAAAAAACATAGTTTTTAGTGTTTCCTTGGAGTTATGCAAGCATTTAGGGATTTTGACCGTAAACAACAACATGCCTCCTATAATATTCTATACTTGATTTTGAATATAAGTATTACAATCTCATATCTAGTTTTTCATCTTTTAATGAGCATGATGAATATATTTGATAAGGTGATGTTATTGTTTCTCAATTATATCCATTATAGACTCTATAATATCTTTATTAGTAATTTGAATCCATTGGTGAAAATGTTATACTACCTTTATTATTTTCTTTCTATGGGATTTTTAGCATGACACCAAAGGCAACTCCCTAACTTAGTTGATGAGGCTAGGTGAATTATATTTTTGAGTTTTATTATGAAACAAGGTGTATTGAACTCTTTAGCATGATGAATTGAACTCTTTTCCATGCAATAGATCATTAAATAGAACATATAAGTAAAATAGTGGATGGTGTTTAATAAAAGATAAAATTGATAAGATTAAGTTATGCATAACATAAATATAAATGAACCCGGTGTTGTAGGTGAGTTGGAGAGGAGAGGGAAATCCTCCAAGGGAGGTCCCAGGTTCGAATCTCCACCCTACCAAAAAGTTGAATTGGGTACCCAAAATCCAATTGATAATGTTAGTGCGGGCAGGGCTGGGTGCAACCCTCGGGTGACTTTGACGGTGTAGAACCCCCTATCCGTGGTCTCTTAGACCAAGGCGGCCCCGCAAGGGGTTTTTCGCTTTAAAAAAAAACATAAATATAAATGAAAAATATAATACAAGGTTCTCGATTAGACAATTTGGTAATAATATGCATTGGGATGAAATGTGATTCCACACATATTGAGTGTTGAAATATTACTTCCTACTTAAATTTTATAATCTTGAACACAAAATCCTAATAACACTTCTACATCATATGTAGCAAAAAATCACACGACCAAAAGAATCATCCATATTGAATATTTAGTCATATATAGAGTTTATAATATTCCTCTAGAAGTGGAGGTGCTTCAATTTCTAGTAGTTACAATGGGGTAATTATGATGAATCATGCTACAAATTTTAGCATATATTTTGCATATATAACTTTACTAGTTTTCATTAAACAAATCACACGATATATATATGCATGTGCATGTATTGATGCTTCTACTAGAACATTGACATTTGATGTTAGTAGTAAGAATTGGCATCTAGCACTTGGTTGAGTCTTTACAATAACACTTAAGGTATTGATATTTAATAGAGGGGTGGTAATGATGCTTAATAACTAACATTAAAACTTAGTTTTAGATAATTACTATCCATGGGTATAGTATAATGGACTAAGAGGAGGTACTAACATGTCTTATCATTAAGATTGGATTTAAAATATAAAGTGATCCCAATATGTAAATATATGTCTTTGCACTAGCGTATATTGAATCGTGGTAGCCATGATGACAATGATTCAAGTGACACTACTATAATTTCACTCATTAATTTTTATTAAGGAGTGATGGTCCACATCACATCTAACTCAACTAAGTGAATTTATTCTTAATTTGATTAAGTGTGTACCACTTTACCTAGTGTCAAACTAACTAGCTTTTACAACTATAAAAATATGTAATTTCTTTATGGGTGCACTTGTTCACTAATACAAGGCTACACTCAATTAATACTAGTTCAATTATGAAGTATGTTGTACAACTATTGGTTCAAGAAAAGGTGGAACATATGACTTGAAAAGCTTCATGCTAAAGATAAGATATATTTCCATATAAGGAAGAAGATTAAGAATAAAAATGTTATTTAATTCTATGTGGACAATGATGAGGGGATATAGCACAATCATTTGATATTTTTATGTGAATAAAATAATCGTTCCTTCTAAACATGAATCCAAATCCAATATTCAAAATGAAATATGTGAAGGATACTATACTAGAATCATGACCCCTCATACTTCTAACGTAGGAACTCCAACTATTTATTGGTGTTGGTGATGTGCATATTAGATGTGTTATAAGAAATCCTCAACCATGCCAAATTTCTTGGTTTGAGTAAAGCATTGATGTGATTATAGATACTTGAGAAGGAATGTCCAAAGGAGTCTAGATTAAAACCTAATATATGATTAAAAACATTATGACATATGTTCAACTATGTAAGGGTCAATCATATAAATGTTGAATCTAAGGTAGATTATTGTCCAAAGTATGAAAAATATACCATTTTTTATTAGCTACCTTTATCTGAACATATATTTCTACAAATGGAAGGTAAACTAGTATCAAACATATCTCATAAATGTTTCCTATATACATTGACAAACATAGAACCTCTATATAATATAATATATATTATGGTATTGAAATGCACCCATGAATGGTAGAAAAGTATTTGCATGGTTTAATTTGCATGGATATCATATTGTTGAGGACATTATCATCATCTTCGCGAACCTACCAACCACAATATGTGTAGATATTGTATTGCTTGGTTGAAAGCACATCAAAGTAGTCCATACAAGTTGATTCTTAAGGTTTATAAGCAATATGTGGAGGCATGTAGTCCCAATTACTTATTCATTAGCATGGTAGAGTCACATTGAAAATAATATTTAATATGGATCTCTATGTCATGGTATGCATGTTACCTATACAAATAATTTTATAGTTCCACAAGACCCTTATTAATACCAAATTATCCTTCTAGTTTAAATATATCATAGATCAAGTGTCGGTGGGGCATATGAAATGGAGTGCATAAATTACCTAGAAGACACAAAGATCAATCACTAATCTATTAATCAATAATTGATATCACCTAAATATGTTGTTGATCAATGTCATGTTGGGATAATTTAAAATACGTTCATTAAAGTTATGGAAGTGATCTTTCAATATTTTGAGAATTTTCTAGAATTATGAGTGGCTAAGATAATCGACTGAATGACTCTTTGTATCCTTACAATGCTTTAACATATGGTGGAACTATTGCATGTATGACATCCACTTCAAATAATGTATATTATCCAACTTGATTTGGGTATACATAAATTGAATAGGACTATGATAAGAGTTGGTGATGGTATTCATACCATGATATAGTGTTGTTATTGGTAATAAGCTTGAATGATGGTGTAAAGTTATTTCTCATTGGTGGAGTAGCATTACATGATATCATTTAAGGTGTTTTATTCATAATCAATGGGTTGTCCATGTTGAATTAGATGGCACCAAGTGCATAGTTAGGTGCATAAATCTTTACCTCAAAAGATTAAGTAATGTATAAGGCATGACTAACATGGTGTTTAAAGGCACATTTATTTATTTATTGAAATGATTATTACTAAGTGTTAGTCTATCTAAATATTATTTGGTGAAACCATGGTGTTATGAAATAGTTTAGGTTATATTTGGGTCTTTTAATTTAAAAATGAGAATGTTTAAATTTAATCTATTGCAGAATTACTATATCTACTATGATCTTGAGAAAGTTGTAAATTAAAAAAGCAATTAAAATAGAATCATGTACATATGATATGTTTATTTATTTAAAAGGATAGTTCAGGATGATTGTGAAGGCCTTGTTAATTTTATATAGTTCATAAGAGGCAACACGTCCATCACACTATACATTGAGTATAAAATAAAATAAACTTAAAGTTTATGTATGCATATTCTACATATAATAAGGATGAGAATACCTAATATTTTTAGATATCTTAATACTAATAATTTAGTCATCATAAAATTTTCAATATGCATATGCATATTTTTCAATATGAATGCCTCTTAACAATAATTGTTTTACATGAACAAAAGCTAAAGGAAGTATATCTAAGCTATATCATATTTTCAAGTTTCTTAAAAATTGTTTATTATTTTATACTTTTCTAAAAACAAGATTTTATTTTTTGGTTTTCTGTAACTCATTAATAATAAGTAAGTAATAAATACACAACTATAAAGAAATAAAATTAAAATTCATATATTTATAATTTACATTATAATATTTAGACCCATTGAAAAATACCAAGTACAAACTAATATGATTATCTCATTTGATACATTGAAAGTTATGCTAGTTACCCCATCAACACAAACAATGATATAAATATAAATAAATAATTATAATATGAATAAATAAAATTTACATTTCTAAAATTTAAATTCCAACAACCTCCATCCCATAATTTTTTATTACAAAATTAGATGGTTTGCATCATTTTTTAAGCCTTCAAAGTCATGCTAGTGGTATTTCCAACACCAAAATGTGGTACTATATTGTTTCATAGACATTATTTTATTGTTTTTAATTACAATACACTATTACACATGAGCTGGTCAATGGACCAAGATGCATGCAAGAATCCAAGTGTCATGTGGAAATAGAAGTTAGATAAGCCTAGAAATATTTTGAGCTTAGTTAAATTGGTGATGATATGTTATTCTTGAATAAGGTAATATAAATGTCATGGTAATAGGTGATGTAGTTTAGATACAAAGTTTTGAGAAACAAAAGGTATAATTTGTCATGTTGGATTACAATTTATGATTGTATAAGGTATAAAGATCTAGTCATACATATTCAACATGTTCTTACCTTATCTCATTGTATATCAAAGTGTAATCTAAACATACAATGGTTATATAACTTGTGGATGGTATTATAATGTTTTACATTAAGTACATTAATATAGTTGACATGTTAGTCAAGTAGAAGGCATACACAGGTGTTGTATATGAGTTGGAGAGGAGAGGGCAATCCTCCAAAGGAGGTCCCAGGTTCAAATCTCCACCCTACCAAAAAAATTGAATTGGGTCTCTAAAATCCAATTGATAATGTTGGTGCGGGCAGGGTCGGGTGCAACCCCGGGTGACTTTGACGATGTAGAACCCCCTGTTCATGGTCTCTCAGACCAAGGCGGCTCCACAAGGGGTTTTTCGCTTAAAAAAAAAAAAGTAGAAGGCATAATTAACCACTCGATGTTTATTTCCTTGGTCCTAAAGGTTATCTTCCAAATGTATTGGTTCTTAATGGTAACCTAATGATAAATTGAGTTTAGGTCAATTTTTGGTAAAGGAGCACACTTGTTGGAGTTCATTAAAAAAAGTCATATATACAAGTAGATACATGTTCTTCATAGTAATATTGTTGAGAGCATGGCAGTGTATTCATAGAAATCAAATAACATCCTTTTTTAGAACTAAAATAATGGGGATACCACAAGGAGGTGATATGAGTAGAACATTCTTGGTTGATTGATACCTATATCTCATATTGCATTTTATCATTCTTTCAAACTAAAATTTAGTTAAAAGCATTATTAGGAAGAGTCAATCTAGAACTAGTTTAATCTAGTGCTTCACAACATAATAGAGAGGGACTCTTTGTTGTTATTTAGAATATATAATAGCATTCAATCATTGTGTCTATCTAGAGAAATTATTTTAACGTTATTAAACTATGCGTTACAAGAGAAAATTGTTGGCATGATTAATATCTAGGAAGACCATGAGTTGCACAAAACTTGATCATAATAAAAAATCTTCATAAGTTAATAAAAATGAGAGTTACTGTTTTTTGGGAAACCACTTCAAAAATTCATAGATCATGGCTTTAGCATGCACAAAAATTTGTTGGGGATAGTCTTGATTTATCACTTTATAGTCAAATGTATGAGTTACTTTTACCAAGTTTTATAAGTTCTTGGCAATGATACATTACACATTATAGTATCATGCATTGGATTATTTCCAAATTCTAAAATATATTGGTTGCATAAAAACTCAATAAATTTTACTATACATACTCATACAAGGGTTTATGTATTACAATGTGCATCTATAGAGGAAAAATTAGTCCATATTGACCATATCTTGAGCTATGTTATTTTTGGTTTTCAATGTTGATGGAAATTGGAATAACTTTTTATTAACCTAACTAAGGACATAAAATAGGCATTTGAGGTTGAGAAATTATTAGACCTCTTGGAAATAATGCTCAAGAAGGTGGTGTTTGCCTCACTTTTTCTCTTTTATATTTAGGTATAGTAAATATATTATGAAAAGCTACCAAGGACTTATATTGATTGTGATAGTCAAACACCACACTATAGAAACAAGTATGCATAGTGTCAACAAATTTTTTATAGGTATGATGAGTATCTATTGAGTAAAAAAAACATATTGAGAATTAATGTTTACCTAAACATAAAAATAAACTGGATATCTTAATAACTTAAAAAAAAATAGGATCAATTATATAATTAGCATAATAACATGGCTTCAAATGACAAATATAGGTATTGAACACCTTACTATCAGTATTACCTTGATTTTTATTTTCACCTTCTAAGGATTATACATCCAAAAAGGAGTATGAGTAGATGTAGGTGGAACTTCCATTTGATGGATGATGTCATGAAACTACCTAAATATTTATTATTATAATATGCTCTAACAATGTTTTGGATGTCTAGAGCTCTAAATTCTAAGGAAGAATTTGCATATTAATCCATATTTTTATAAGTGAATATTATTCTATATACCTAGACTTGGAGATAGATGTGAAATATTTATTTTTGTGACAAGTGTGTATTGATAGACATGCAATGGTGGAGCATAGTAATGAAAAAAATCATTGAAGAAATACATTATAAATTATAAGAACATGGTTTTATGAATTCAAATATATAGGATCACATGAAACACATATTATATTTTAGTAATCCACATAATGAGGTGAGGTCTAGAAAAGTGACATAGATGAAAATTCCCTAACTTAGATAATAAGGATAAGTGAGTTATGTTTGTATAACAAATTAAATAATATGAATTTTTATTAATATAATAGGTAATAGATGAAAATTATCAAAACAACAAAAAATGAATATAGACTAAGAAAATACAAAAATCAAAATGCATGTAAAGTATAATCATTATTCATGATGACAATGTCAATTTGATTAAAATATTAAATAATTTGGAACTAGTCCTTATTTATAATGTTACTTTCAAGAATAAATAAAAAATTGCAAAACATATTAAATTGTAAAGGCCTTGATAATTACAAATATCTAAAAAAATTGAAATACATGATAAAAGAGTGATAGATATAAATACTTCTTCCTTGAGATCCAAAGACTATATATTTGACCAAGTGAGAAATATTGTCTAGTTCTAACATAAGTTAGATTAGTTATGAATATTTGATACATTTTAGTCAATTAGATACATTTGAATTATAATAATAATAATAATAGTAGATTGTAAAATCTATACTTAATATTTGTTAACAATATGTATGGTTATTGAATACTGGTTGTAGCTATTATATAATAATATTTTTACTTCTATGGTATAGCTCCCCCAATACCTATATGAAGAGATAGACTAGATTCAACCATTAAATTCCTTAATATCTAGAAATATATTGGAATTTTTTTTATTTAAAAACCATTGTTATGAACCCACATGATAATATGGTGCCTAGACAATGAACATGAAATATGTGGAAGTAGTTATAGTTTTTAATCTACTATGCAAGAGTTAGAATAAAAGTAACACGAGATAAAACAGGTGATTAGCTACAATTAGAGAAGAAAAATACCAATCATAGGTGGATCCTCCCTCATTGGTATTTTAAGAGTTTTTTTTTTTTTTTGCATTTATTGTATGTGTGCAAGAAAAATTAACTAGAATTAGTTCATGTTTTAATATTCTACATTAAATACAAATTTTGATAATTTATGCTTTCCATGAGTAAATTTACTCTTTATATTTATTTTTAATATATGATTAAAGTATATTATTATAATATCTCAAGATAGATTACTAATTATTGTACATATAGAAATTTGTTAATTATATGGTGTGTAATAATAGAATAAGAGGGAGCATAACCTTTATTTTTTGTAGGTTAAATTTATCATGTGTAATCAGCCTAAGTATATTAGTTTATTGGCATATCAGAGGTCGATTATTCAAACCTCAATGACAAAATTTTATTTCAAATTGATCCTGTAATAATTGTATGATATGTGGTATGACATGATAACCCTCAGGATGATGTGGTAAACCATATCACATAACATATAGTAGCATGATGAACCCTTAAGATAACATGTTATTACATTATTAAAATGGTATTGATCCAAAAAATGATACAAATATTATATGGTAAAATACATAATAAAATTCTAACATAAATAGTCCCAGGAGGATATTGTAGTGGTATATCTTCTATTTTTCATCCAGGAGACCCAAGTTCAAACCTTGATACAAGGGGATAAGAGCCCCCTATTTATATGATGTCATTTTCAAGATTGTCATCAGCTATAGCATCATAAATTGATAAAATTTAAAGAGACTTTCTACGAAAAGGTTGTGAATTTAGGTTTCCTCTTCGTAAGTGGGATAGTGTTTGTAAAGGAAAGAATATTAAAGGAGGAAACTTGGGGCATTGTAGACTTGTGAATTTGTAATTAGGGGCAAAGCTTGGGTGGAGAAGATTTAGAGATCAAGGAAAGAATTGGAAAAAAATATTACTTCAAAAATATATAGGTTCTCTTGATGCAATGAAATTATTTAGGAAAAGAACCCTACCCAAAGGATTTTCAACATGGAACTTCATATCATATAGTTTTTATTTGATAAAGTAATATATTATATGGTTAGTCAATGAGGGGAATTATGCAATTTTTTGGCCTGATGCTTGATTGAAGCATTGTCATATTATCCTTAACTCAAAATGAAAACCACTAGTTAAAGCATGCCTGGCATGTAAAAATCCAAAGGTCAAATACTATATTAATATGAGCAACAAATTTAGATAATTGATTTATTTTAATAACTTGGTTAAATAAGAGGAATTCAAGCAAATTGTAGATGAACTTCAAAAGATGCTTCAAGAGCTTTATTTTCTGATTTTTACATGAAATGATGAGTTGGTTTGGAATTTATCAAAGGATGGTCGATACTCAATCAAGTTGGGATATGAGGATTTAGAACAATCAAAATTTTCTTCTCCCAAAGATTTTCCTTGGAAGAATATTTGGTCATTAGAGGCTCTCCCTAAGGCCTCAACATTTCTTTGGTTAGTAGTTCAAGATTCTTATATGAGAGAGTCTACAAAGAAGAGAATATTATGAACCCTTTAGATGTGCCTTGTGTGGGAAGGATTTAGAAACATTAGACATTTTACTTCTTAATTATTCGTTTGCTCACACCATTTGGTTTATTTTTTAAAAATATAAATTTATATTGGGCAGTTCCATAACATTGAAAGAGTTGATGAAATGTTGGATTAATTATTTCAAAACTAAAGCATTATGTATTTTTTGTTTGATTGGCCCTATCATTATTTGTTGGAATTTATAGATTGAAATAAATAACATAATTTTTAAAAATAAATCTCAAAATCTTGTCCAGGTTTGGAACCTAATTATTACCTCTCTTGCAGAATTTCTACAATATGGTGTTTATCCTAAGAAATCTCAATTACAAAAAAGAGGTGCTAATATCTTGGCTATAGGATTTGAACATACATGAAAGAGTCATATGTGACAGTGGAATTAAAACAAATGATCTACTTTGATCTATGGTAAAATTAAAATGTCCAAAAATTGGATTTATCAAAATTAATTTTGATGGCACTTCTAAAGGAAATCTAGGAAAAGCTAGTGGAGGTGGTGTTTTTCGAAATACTGAAGGTAAAATTCTCTTCACTTATTCAGAATCATATGGAACTTCAACTAACAACTATGCAAAGGCTAGGGCACTTCTTATAGGGACTAAAATTACAATAGAAAAAGAATGGAAATATATTTTAATTGATGGGGACTCACAAATTATCATCAATGCTATTATCAAAAATGGATGTGGAGAAAAAATAATATTAATGTTGATGTTCATCATCTATTACTAGAGGCAATCTCTTGGAAGTTTGAGCATAATTATAGAGAAGGAAATTGGGTAGCAAATAATTAGCGAGTTGTGGTGTTAATATTCATCTTAGTGAAATTCAAATTTTAGAAGGTAACTAGCCAAGTGAGATTTTATCTCTTAATCAAAATGATGTCAAGGATTTTATTGTGGAAACATAGCACTTCGAGGAAGTTGAAGAATATATTTAAGAGAAAAAAGAAATAAAAAAATTGTGATAAAAATGTGTGCTCCACCAAATATAATATTTGGTATTTTAATGGGAGTGGCCCCCAATAGAAGCCACATATAACTTATTAAAAAATAAAAATAAACAAATTAGAGAATCCATTTGAAATGTTTTAATGAAGAAACACGATGGTGATCATACATTAACATTAATCACATGACTTACATCACTTTAGAGATTATGATTTGACCTTCTATCAAAATATATGACACAAAATTATTATCCATGTGAAGAAACAAAGTGGTAAACTTATGCATAAATAATAGGACCAAATATCATTATGAATCATAATTTGGCCTTGATTGAATAATTGTTTTCAATCAAGCAATATTGTTACAAAATATTTTCAATGAACAAAAGTATGTAGGAATAATATGTGCATCCTATAAAATAAATATGTTATATTATGCTATAAAAGTTGTTGATTTTATCAAATAGGATGAGCTTTAGTTTCTAAGAGCATGGGATTTCACTATGTAGATCTTAGTTCAAATTTTTTTCAATAGAAATTGATAAATTATAGCATTCAAGCCTAGGTTTGGCATACTCAAACAAGTATTTCCAAATATAAATTAGGGGTGAATTAGATATAAGGAGTATCTCACCATCATAACAATTAAATTAGAGCTTACCTCATAGATAAAATAATTTACAAATAAAAAATCCATTATTATGTAAGCCATTGCATATTCTAGAGCATGGAAATACATAAATGATATAATAATAGGATGCAAAACATATTTTATATGTTAACAAAACTTCTTAAAAATACAACCAAGAGGATAACATGGTATTCATGAGATAACTTTTTTTTAATAATTTCAAGTACAAAGTGACATTTTGTTTAGAAATATATATTTTAAATTATATTATGTTATATTTGTATTTCATGTTGTAAATAATCTATAAATTAATTACTAAACTTTGATAGAGCTTCAAAGGGTAATCTCGATAATGTTGGTGTTGGTGGGGTGCTTGGGGATGATAGAGATGGATTTCTTCTAACGTATATTGAATTCTTAGATATCTAGACTTACCATGTTGTGGAGGCTAGAGCACTTTACCAAGGTCTCCTACTTGTGGAGAAGATGGGGTACCAAAAAGTTTAAATTGAAGGAAACTCAATATTATAAACTTGGTCACCCGAGTTGGAACATTAAGGCTATGATTATGGAATCTAGGTGGATTCTTTAGGGGATAGGGAGATAAAGCATGTCTTTAGAGAAGGAAACTGCCACACTGAATTTATGGAAAACCTAGGTATAAGTCTTAATGGTCTGTCTATTTGAAGATATAATGTTTTAAAGGCCTTCTTCAATTGGATTTAGCAATGCATGCTTCTTGATGCTCTATAAGCTTTTACTTTTTATGAAGAAAGGTTTTGTGCGTAGTCAGGTGGGAGTGTTGGTTGGTTGGGGGGCTCACCAACACTATTCTAATTTTATTTTTGTATCAAGTTGTAGCTAGTTCACTTGGTTATGGGTGACCAGTTGTAGTGCTTTAT
This sequence comes from Wollemia nobilis, assembly GCA_028583015.1. Lineage (NCBI taxonomy): Eukaryota > Viridiplantae > Streptophyta > Pinopsida > Araucariales > Araucariaceae > Wollemia > Wollemia nobilis. Next base: position 16,876,558 of record JAQPPZ010016946.1, on the reverse strand, counting down.
AGCTATTCTTGTCCCAAGGGCCAATATTGCTAGTCCTAGGCCAAGTTTTGTAGGGCTTCTACTATTGTAAAATGTTTGTAGACCCTTTCAAAACCCCAAAATCCCTTCTATATCTGATTAAAAATAAAATCTAAGATTAATTTAATATGTATGATATGTTTTTTTGAGGGGTGACTTGTAATTGTCTTATTGGTATCATGATTAACTTCATGTACATAGATAATATCCAAGCATTGTTGTAATAATACTATGTGGATGATGTAATATTGGTGGGCGATTTCAATCCCATATAACCAGTTGAAAAAAGTAAATTAGTTCAAACTTTTGAAGTTACTTCAAATTTATTAAGTACTTTGATCATTAGTTTTTTTTTTGTAACAAGGAAAATGTCAAATCTATACATACAAAATAAGTCACATTCTCTTAATTTTAAATTTTTATAACAATAATTATTTTTTTGTTATCAAACCAATCTTGTGTCACATAGATATTTTATTTATGGTATTTTTATTTTAATTGCAGTTAAAAGAAATAGTTATATGTTTTAAAAACATGTAATTTTATTGATTTACTTAAAATGGTTAATTTTACAAAGTCTAAAATTGGTTACACTATATTAAATCAAATGGCTTGAGCTCAACCTATTAAAGTCCTTAAGAAAAAATCCTGCCTTTCAATCTTGTTAACCAAAACATGCATAATTGTCAAGCTATAGTAATTCCACCTATAATAATTGATGTAATATGGGTGAGATCCCTTTCAATCCCATATGATGAATTAAAATTTAAAAAATTAAATTGGTTTACATTCAATTATAATATTAAAAATGCAACACTTGGATTTTGCATATTAATGTATGCATAATAAAGTCAAAATAACTTTTAATGTTTTCTTGACTTAATAAATTCTATAAAAAATTATCAACCAAATTTATCCAACACTATTTCATTAGAATTTCATTAGAATGTATTCAACAGTGTAAATATAAAAGTGACGTGTTTATCACATGCACTACTCATTAATATTTTATATTAGGATAATAAAGTCAAAATAACTTTTAATGTTTTCTTGACTATAATAAATTCTGTAAAAACTTATCAACCAAATTTAAGCAACACTATTTCAATATTAGTAGAATATATTCAATATTGTAAATATAAAATTGACATTTTTGTCACATGCACTAGTCATTATTTGATATTTTATATTATGATGTAAGGGCAATAACAGTAATTAGAGTTGAAAAACAATTATGATGTATCATTGTTGTAGTTTGGATTTTTTTTTTTTTGTCATTCAAAGTTGGTTGTTTCATTCTCCTATGGGATTGTTTGTTTGTTTTCAGTTCGGTTAGTTCACTTCTGGATAGTTGTATTATTCCTATAATAAATATTTAAAAGTTTTATTAATTTAATATGGTAAATATAATAAATAGTATTTATTTGAAAATAATTTTACTTATTTCTTTTTACTAAAAAAAATAAGAATTTATTTATATAAAAAATATAAGTATAATTATTTATAAGTAAACTAAATAATTAATCAATTAAACAATGAAATCACATAGAAGTAATCCATTCTCGAGAATGGTTTTTGTTGGAGTCAGTAAGGGTCCCATGAGAAATATTGTTGATTGCAAGTATTTATTTTTGAAAAGCAGTCATATTTTGTATTTGAAATGGAGGGGGTTTCACGTTCTAAATTAGAGTTTCAAGAGTATGTGGCATAGGTCTAGGTGGCCAGTTGGCTTCCTGGTTTCCTAGTGTTTTTTTGGCTATAACCCTTGGACCTCTTCCTTGGGGGTTGTTGCTCAACTATGCTTCTCTCTTCTTGTATTATCTCCTGAGTGGGTTTTAAATTGTTGCTAGTCTTAGCTTCGGCTGATGATAGTTTTAGCTGTGTTTGTTTCTGTTTAGTTTATATGAAGCTTTATTGCTTTTGTGATCCTGATCCTTTTGGGTTGATCTTTTATCTCCCTTCCTTGTTTTTGGAAGGTTGGCTGACCAAATTTTGTAAAATGTTCCAAGTACCTTTCAAAACCCTTTGGTCTATCCAACTAAATAAATAAATAAATAATAATTAATATTAAATATATGCTTAAAATTTTCTATTTATTTTTATTTTTCAAACAAATTTTATACAAACAAATCATGTTCTTCATAACTTAATTTGGTTACGAGACAAATAACCCTTGACAACAATTTTTATATATCTATTTTTAAGCTCTATTTACTTAAATTTTTTTATTATTTATTATATTATAATAATAAATCTTAAACTGGTTAAAATTAAATTAAAGATAAAAAAATTATAAGGAAATTCTCATAACTTAGTTAGTTTATCAAATAAATAAGTCATAATAATAAAAAAAAATTAAATGTTAAAGTACTTTTTAGCTACTTTTACTTGAACGGTTATAACTCTTTAAATACAAGAAATACTAAACTTATTAAAATGAAATTTTCTGAAGTGAATAACATAATATTTAAAACTTATCAAAAATATAAATTTAAGATATATAGAACATTAAATTAAAAAAAATAATAATATAAAAAAAAATAATCAATAATTTTTTAAACATTCACTTTTTAGTTTCTTTTACTACCAAGAAAAGAAATGCGAGATTAGAATTTTATATAAAACATAAACTTATTAGATTAGAATTATATAGAAGAAAATTAAAAAAAAAAAAAAAAAGCTAATCACTAATTTTTTAAACATTCACTCTTTAGTTTCTTTTACTACCAAGAAAAGAAATGCTAAACTTATTAGATTAAAATTATATAATTTTCTTGGATAATATAATATTAGAAGGCTACAGATTAACAATTTAAGATCTATGAAACAATCTTAAAACATTGAATTTCAAGAGAATAACAACAATTCACTTTGAATCTGTCAATGTTCTATGTATTCATTGAAAAAAAAAATTTGAAGTTAAAATCTCTAGTAGTAATTCTGTAAAACTTTTGATTGTGAGATACTTCTATGTTTTGTGATGTGAAGTTAAAATTCTAGCAATACTGTAAATCTTTTGATTTTGAGATACTCCTATGTTTTGTGATGTGATTTCAAGGGAAACTGAAAAAACCAAATCTACAAAATTTTTGATTGTGAGATACTTCTATGTTATGTTTTGTGATGTGAAGTTAAAATTCTAGCAATACTGTAAAACTTTTGATTGTGAGATACTCCTAATGTTTTATGATATGATTTCAAGAAATACTGAAAAAACCAAATCCACAAAATCACAAAGGTTTTCCTAGTCCACTAAATTAAATTGCAGAAGAAGGCAGAAGGCAGAATGATACCTGGCGCCACTGGACTTCTCGTACAACTTTCCATGGCTGGAGAAGATGATAACCGCCACTTCCGCATCGCACAAAACCGAAAGCTCGTGGGCTTTCTTCATCAGGCCGCCCCGACGCTTACAAAACGTCACCTGCCTGTGCACAGTATTCTCGATCTTCTTTATCTCTATCTTCCCTCGACCCATCTCTATCTTCCCCTTCCCTTTAATCCCTTGTTAAATTATCCAAAAAGCCAAACGAAGTATATAAATCTGGACTACCTTCAGGGATTACACTCCTCCTCTTCAATGGCAAATTATCGGCTAACACTCAAAGGGTATAAACAGATGTAGACCCAGTTGAAGCTAAAAGTTTATAGCTGATTTTCTTCGTTTCTGGGAACAAGAGCAGGTTTCCATCCACTAGTTTAGACTAGCTTCTGGTTGCATGCTCTAACTTCACCACAGTACCAGGGATATGAATGCCGAGGGCGAGGGTAAGAAGGGCAAGGGCAAGAAAGAAAGGGTATGAGCGGGACGAATCTTTGTCACAACGCCTTTTGATTGATAAATGCGCTTTGGGATTCTCGTAATAATAATATTCATAAAAAAGCTATGAACAGGCGGTCTCGCACTCAACTGGTTGGCAGGAACAAGGGGGAGAAAGGAGAGAAAGGTGTCTAGTACTACATGCATTGCACGCCTTCCTTTCCTTCCTTTCTCTCTATGTGAGAGCCATCATCACCCTTCAGTCGTCCAAAAAAATTTTCTCAAAAAAGTGCACACAAGGCCAAATGTCTTCGATGATTGACACGTTATTGGCTTCAGCTGTTATTGTGAACAGTAAAAATAAAAGGGGCCCTCTGTCTGAATCTTTATTCTTTGCTTTCGATGGCCATTATAAATCAATGTGCGCACTCGGTGCCCAATCTCCAATTTTTTTAAGGCATTTCACCATTGGCATTTTCTTGCCCTAAAAGCCATTGTCAAATTAATAAGGTCTAAAGCTTTGGCGACGTGGATATGACGTTTGACCGCAATAAAGCTGTCTAAAACCACTACTTTGAATGTTTTCTTTGTTGGTTAAAACCGAAGTCAATGATATTATTATCAACTTATTAATTAGCGAAACAATCCACTTACTAACTAATCTATTCCTTAACTCACTACCAACCAACAAAATAATCCACTTACCAACTAAACTATTCCTTAACTTACTCACCAACTAAAGAAACAATCCACTCACCAACCAACCTATTCTTTTTAAGTTGGTGCATTGCTCAAACTCTGCACCTCCTTCCAAGTTGTAATACAGCAGTTTGGTTATTTATACAAACATTTTAATTATAGAATAGTAATGCTTGCCTTGCTCTTATGATTTTTATAAAGCCAGGAAACTCTGCAGCTCCTTCCAAGTTGGAATACAGCAGTTTGGTTATTTATTCAAACATTTTAAGTATAGAATAATATTGTTTGCCTTGCTCTCATGGAATTTATAAAGCCAGGAAACTCTGCGCCTCCTTCCAAGTTGCAGTACAGCAGTTTGATTATTTATTCAAATATTTTAATTATAGAATAATAATGTTTACCTTAAAATGGACATATATATGTGGATGGCACACATCTGAGTTTCTGACTGGTTGATAACAAAGAGGAGTTCTTTCGTTGAGGCTGTGGTTTAATTTCAACCAACAATGAGCTGCTAGTAATATGTTAGCAATTGGTTTATTTATAGTAATTTGTAAATGTATTTTTTTTTGTTGATAGTTAGAAGAGCATTAAATTTTATAAAACTTATAATAAGGAAATTTATAAGCATTTATATGATTAAAGTAATAAGGAAATTTATAAGTATTTATATGATTTTTTTTATTGGGTAAAAATTTCTTATACACAATGAGCTGCTAGTAATATGTTAGCAATTGGTTTATTTATAGTCATTCGTAAATGTATTTTTTGATTGATAGTTAGAAGAGAATTAAATTTTATAAAACTTATAATAAGGAAATTTATAAGCATCTATATGATTAAAATAATAAGGAAATTTATAAGCATTTATATGATTTTTTTTATTGAGTGAAAACTTTTTATACATATACATATCTGTCGTGGGGATTGAATCCGGGTCACATCACCAAGTAGCATCCTTGCCCGTAGACACATCATGTAGATGAGCACTTATATGATTTGCTTATATAGAATTAAATACACTTTACTATAAAACAACATTTTACTTCATAATTATTTATAAGTAAGCAAACAAAAACAAATCATTTAAACTCACCACTACTTTTCAACTTTAAATTTATTTTTTAAATCATTTATAAATAAACAAACAAAAACAAATCATTTAAAACTTACCACTACTCTTCAACTTTAAATTTTATTTTTTTATAGATTAGTAATTCTAATGTAAAATGAATTATTGTTTCAACAGCTTAGTTATGTTGTATCTTATATTTTATACTGTTAATCCATTTTATATATAAACTTAAATATTTTCTGTTTTTCTGTTTTCTAATCCGTAGTGAACTGAGAACAATTTAGTTGAGAAAGCCTCAAAATGTAAATGTTGGTCTTTTTCATTAATAAATAAATAAAACTTCTTAATATTGATCTTAATTTTTTTAATTAAATTTATTTAAAAAAAATATATAAACAATATTTTTATTTTCAAATATAAAGCATCACCAGAATTTGAATACAAACAACTTATTTTTAATGAAGGGAATGTTTCCCAAATGATTGGAATAGTGCACTAAATTCTTATCATTATTATTATATGTGGGAGTCATATTCTTGTCTATGTTCTTGTGTATCCACCCTGTAATCAATAGTTAGGACGTGATTTAATATTCTCCAGTCCTAACTTGACTGAATGTATTTGGCCGAACTCTTGTCTATGTTCTTGTGTATCCACCCTGTAATCAATAGTTAGGACGTGATTTAATATTCTCCAGTCCTAACTTGACTGAATGTATTTGGCTGAACATTAAATGTTTTAAAATAAATCCCTTATCTTTTACGCATAAAATTGGGGTTATTTATAATTTAATACAACGGGAAGCATATTACCAACATTCGTTAAAAGTTGTCAGGTTCGAAAAAAAAAAACATTATTGTATTTAAATTTGCATATTTTTATTGTGGTTGTAATGATTTTTAGATTAATATTATAATAAACATGTCATGATAAATTTATTAAAATATATCCACCAAATATGACTAGCAACAATTAAAATGTGTTTGGTTTGAGTTTTGATTCTTCTTCCGGAGGTCCACTAGCAACAATTAAAATGTGTTTGGTTTGGGTTTTGGCTCTTCTTCCGGAGGTCCAAAGTTCAAACCGTGGAGTGGGTGAGTGTGTGGGTATGTCTCCTTGATGGAGTTGTTGTAACAGTTTTGGGGATTCCTGGTCAAAACCCCCATTTCTTAATATTACCCTAAAAAAAAATTAAAATTAAAATGTGTTTGAGCTTAGTGCAGTGGTAAAGGTTTTGGCTTCTCATTGGGAGGTTCAAGTTTCAAACCCCACTCAATACGAAGGGACCAAGACCTTAAAAAACACATTGAGTAAACAATTATATTGTATCTTTTAAATAAAAAAATAGTACTTAAATTTTTTAATTTTTAGATGATTTAAATAAATTAAAATTTGTAAAGTTTATAAATGTGGTGGGTGCTTGACCTTGAATTGGATGTGTCTTTTAAATAAGAAAATAGTACTTAATTTTTTTAATTTTTAGATGATTTAAATAATTTAAAATTAGTAAATTTTATAAATGTGGTGGGTGCTTGACCTTGAATTGGAGTCAAGGAAGCCTAGAAATTTGTCATAACAAATTTAACATTTAAAAATATTATTTTTATTAACACAAGAATGTCAAACAATATCTTCTCTACTAACCATGTTTATCTTTTCCTATATAAATTAAAAAAAAACACAAAAAACTATGTTTATCTTTTTTTTCTATACTATAATCCACAATATAAAATTTTATTTTTAATATCCTTTCCCATTTCTTAACTATAACAAGCTTTATACATAACTTACAATCCTCATGTATAACATTTTATAATTTCTTTCTATATGGATTGAGAATTGAAGAATTCATAAAATTAGAATATATATATCTAGAATGGCATTCATAGAAGATGAACATCCTTAGCCTACACTTTCCATATAGTGCTCCTCTATAACACTAAAATCTAATGCATAACTTTTTTTCAAATAAGAAAGAAAAACTAAATTAAATATTTAGTTGGGCAAAGTACACGACTTGGAAATTATTATAAGGCAACTTAAATAGCTCCCAAATTTAATTTCCTAAAACTAAGTTTACAAAATAACTCGTGCTCTAATCTACTTGATAAGAATCTAACGATTGAGATTACATTTAGAAATATCATTAGGAATTCAAGCTCACAAATTGTTGCTTTTAATCTAAGGTGTCAACTTCAAGAAGTATTAGTATCCAATTGAATTCTTTTTCAGTGATTTAACCACTCACCAATCTAAGGAACTTGGATTGATGGTTTACTCTAGTCAAGTGCTAGGTTAATCTTCCTCAAGCTTGTAAGATCAATTTTGTATTCAAAATACTTTCTCATATGTTTGACACTACAATAGATGATAATCTGGTTGAAATATAGCTAAAAATATTTTCTTTTGATCTCTAATCAAAGCATAAGGATATTTTAATAGTTCAATTAAATGAAACCCAAAATAACATGAATTAGAGTTCATTTTCTTAAATTAAAACTATAATTTAAGAATAAAATAAGAGAGAAAAACAAATTCAAATTTAGATCAAGCATTTAAAACCCTTTGTCATTTAGGAATAACAGCAATTTTTATTTTTATGGTCAGAGGGAAGTATTCCACATAATTGAAGCATAAATTAGGCATAAATAATTTTCATCAACAAATATTCAATGTCAACTAATGTATTATTCTAACAAATAGCATGAGCTCAATAAATTAAATCCCTTGACTTTCAAGGAAGAGACTAAGGTTCGAATGTTGTCAAGCAATAAATGCATTATTGTCATGCAATTGTAATACCACCATGTGGTAATGACAGAAAAGGATGGGTTCAATCCCATTAACTAACTAAAAATAATAATTTAGTATTTTATTACTTATTTAATTATTCTAGGCTATGACCATAGTTAAATTATTTTACATACTCATTAAACTAGCTAATATTTGACTATATGGGTGGCATATGACACTTATTATACCAAGTATTAAATATATATCTACCCAATTTTACTAATCACACTACAAATACATCATCATTTGTTTATCCTATAGTGTTTTAGATATTTTTTTGATTAATGGTGAAAAATAGGGTTTTGAAAGGTCCCAAAACCTTTTACATTTGAAATATTTGAAAGATGGTAAAACTTAATAGTGTTTTAGATTTGAAAGATGGTAAAACTTAATAATTAATAAGCCAACCTCATAATTAAATTAAATATATTTTTAATAAGAAAATTAATTCTTGTGAAGTTAAGTTTCACTATTGAAATTTATCTTTTTTTATTGATTTAAATCTATAATTCATATTTATCAATATTAACAAATGCATTTTTTATATTACTTTCCATAAAATGTAATTATGATAAAAAGGATTATTTACAATAAAAAATTCAAGAGCAAACGATAGTGGATAGTGACTTGACACTAATAAAGTAGGACATTGTCCTACATAGGGATCATATTAACCACCAATAATTAAAGAATTTTTCTATTTGACACATTTAATTTAGCATAAATTTAGGATATTCATGCAATCCATATTCTAAGCTAGAACTTCCACTCCATGCACTAGGAGAATAGATTGAAACAAGTAATTTGCTCTTGATTTTTAGTTATTTTCTCATAAACATAATTAATGAGAGTATGAATTTACCATAACTAGTGAGGGACTGAGTGACATCATTTGCAACAAAAAATAAAATAAGGTTTAGCTAGTTCCTATGTCACAAGATCCAAAGTACAAAAATGAACTAAAAGAATTTGTTATCTATTTGAGAGTTTGATGAGATATGACCATGGTATTTCTTGATTTGCTTTGTAAACATATGAATGAAACAACAAAGATAATAAAATCACACCTAGTAAAGTCATTTCGTATAAAGTCTTCTCATTTTATCTATCATGGAAGAATCATAACTAGTTAATTGGATGTAGAATAGACATACAAGAGATTTATTATTGCTATGATATCTTATATCATAAATAAATAATCAATCATCCATAGTAATACTATAACAAAATTTTCATAACTTCTCTCAAGAGAATGATAATATCATTATCTATCAAGGAAATTTGTTTACTTAAATTTCACTCGATCATTGTTTTGAACATTCATTTAAGATATCAACACAAAAAACTAATTATATCCTAATGCAATTCAATAATTTAAATCTACATGAAATTTTTAATTTTTATTCAATTAAATAATAAAACTACTCATTAAAAAACATATTCTTAAAGAATTATATAAAGAAAATTTTGAAGCAACAAAAATATTTTAATGACTAAATTAGAAACTTTAGATTTTTTGGTTCAATATTAATACAAATCAACATTTCTTGTTTCCTAAATATTGCTTTTCATAAAGTATAATTACAATATAAGTATTAATTACAACACTTGATTATAGTCCCAATGAATCTCAACTCTTGTATCATTGAACATTTACTCAATATTGTTTACAATACAATCATAACATATTGTCTAGAACTCACTAGTTTTTATGCAAATTTTTAACTATTATATGGGTCACCATCTAGGGATAAGGTCTTGAACTATCAAACCACCCATCAAGCCCTATCGTATCACTTTTTTGCAATAGCCTGTCAATTATCATTTATTTATTTTGAGAAACACCATCTTATATGACCAAGAAGGACTCATTGCATATACACATTTTAGATTTTATAATGTATTTAAGGTTTATGAGGTATAGGATCTATGGAAGATCCTTGGTCTACTCCACATATTTTTTAAGTGATATATTTAAATTCATCTATTACAATTTGGAGAAATTTCCACTCATTTTTAAACCTCACACTAGCTCTTATTAACTTAGAGTGGATTTTATCTTTGGAGAGAAACACACCAAGACCTGCCACTAGAGGGAAACAATCTAGGGCTCACTAGGAAGAGGAGTCATCCCTACATCCCTTCCAAGAAATAACCTTCCATCATTATTTTCAATAAAAATCCTAATCTCCATGCTCAACCCAAGTTGAGCCTTAGTTATCACCTTGTACTAGCTCAACGATAAATTAGGATATCATACATCTTACATAGTCTCTATCTCGTGAACTATGATGCTCACAATTCCTATAACATTACAAGATTTAAAATTTAACAAATATACCTCAAGTGTAGTTGCAACACTAGTTTTATAATTCATAGGTATGGACATGACACATAGAGTAGCCTATTTGATTGTTACCGATTTATGAACACCATAAACACTAATTTAACAAAGGAAGATATTGCTAAATATCAATTACCTTCCATCTCTTATGCAAATTTATAGATTTAATTAAGTGATCAATTAAACTCTCATTTATCATTCTTTAGAATATTTATTAAAATATATTTAGTTATTTCTCTCTCTCATATGTTCTCTTCAATTTCATCTATGTCACTCTACAATTGCCTTCTTATTCTTCATGAAAATTTCCTACCAAGTTGTTTATTTCTTGTTGGCTTTCTAGCCAGATTATCATAGGTACCAAATATCTAGGATCTCAAGTAATCTCAAATATTAGAGCAACTTAATATTAATGACCAAAATAAATGAACATAAAATTCATGAAAATAACAATAATAAGATATAAATGGCCAATATCATTCATGCAATAACATGAAGAAAAATTACAATAATATTGCTTAATATTTGTATACAAGATTTACTCAATCTTCATTCAATATCCTGATATTCTTTGATATAATACATGGAGCTTTGCCTCCATAATATAACCTTAGAAAGGTGACTCTTGGACTCTTTGACTATTTCTTTCATCACACATTTTGGAGATGAAACCTTTCATATTCCAAGCATAAGATAAAATTCTCGTATCTCTTGGATTCTCAACTTGCCACTTGTACACATGACTCTTGAATCTCTATTTACTCTTGCACACTTTATTCTACGATACTTGCACACTTGCACATTTTACTATATGGCACTTGTGCACATTCTTGCTCTTTACACTTGCACACATAATTACATAACACTTATGCACATCTTACACATGAACACATACATAAGGGTAAATATAAATATTAGTCCTAAACTATAGACTCACACCCTAATATATTTCATATTTACAATTGTACCAACAAGGTACCATGGGGGTATATTAGCTTGTACCAAATAATGTAATATTCTCTAACATTTCTTAGTATTTGCTTTCTCTTTTATTTTATAATTTTTTGCTTCATGTCTTCTTATGTTCTATATTCCTCTATTTTTTCCACTCTACCCTATCACTCCATACCCCTTTCCACTTGTGTTTAAATCTTTGTTGAGGAGAGTTCCACTTCCCCCAATTTTATCCAACTATAGACTCCCAAAACTCATCCCCTTAAATTACTTATTGCATAAATTTTGTTGGTTTAAAATTCATGAGATGTTATGTCTCCATGTACTTTTTAAATTTTAACCATTATTATGTTTGGACCCTTGTATTTATTTACTTACATTTATTTTTAAGCTTACCTAAATTAATAAAATGACTCATCAGAACATATACCATAAGAAGGAACTCACACACCATTAGGCACCATAAATTGCATACATTAATCACTTTTAGTATGGTTCCTTTGAGTAAAAAAATATTTTCTTATTGGTTAAAGTGTAATCTAACTTATAGCCAAGGCTAATATTATATGATGCAATCTTGTATAGGCCTCTAGATAGTCCTTGTACAAATGTATTGTCATCTTCCTAAATTCCAGTCTAATATATATATATATATATATATATATATATATATATATATATATATATATTATCCCAAAGAAGATTAAAACTAAGAAGTATCCTTCCATAATTCCATGGGTCTACATCAACTACTCCCACAACAATCTATCATTGTATAATAATTCAGGTTTTCAAGGTTCACCCATCTCTATATTCACATATATCCATTAATGCAAATATACTAGGTATAAACAAACACCCATCCTTATACTTACACTTGTCTCTTATTGTAAGCACTTAAGGTGTAAAGGATCACCCATATCTATACATACCTTTATCCATCAAGGTAGTATACTAGGTGTAAACCTATGTCTTTTCTAGTCAATCGAAAATGATGCACCTTGTTGGAGCCATAACTTGTGAACCGTACGCCCGTTGGCCTTGAAATTTAACAGGTGGTTTTGTGTGCATGTTCTACATCAGTAAAATCTTTTATTAGCCTGATTATCCAAAAAATATGTTTTTGAGACCTAACTCCTCCATCTAGTGTCCCAAAATTAGCTTTTAGAATAGGTTCCCGGGTTTTTGGGCTTTTTTGAATGTTAGAAGTTTATTATCTTTTGTTATACCTTAATTTGAGACCTAATATTTTAAATTAAGGTTCGTTATTGTAATAGGGATGTGTGCACTGAATTTGGGGGCAACCGACTCATTTCTATTTTTAGCAGTTTTTAGAAAAAAATGCTTTTAGGGTTTCTTTGGTTTTCGGTTGTTATATGATGATTGTAATATTTTATAGAAGGGGTGTGAATTCAAGAATGAGAAGAATATCAATTTGCAGGTTTCTTCCATTATATTGCATTTGTGTTATGTGATTGGAGTCCATTTTGTTGGTCTCTTGTAGCTGAGTTCACATCAGAAAAACTAGTGACATCCATTGCACTCCACATAAATCCTTTAATGTGGGTGCTTATCACTTTTAGTTACCTCATTAGTTCTTTTAGATAAACTAATAATTCCTATAATTGTAGTTACCTAATGTAACCAGCCACTATCTTTTGTGGTTACATACTCTAAACATTCACTTGTTCATCTGAGACTACTACTTGTTTTTAAGAAGTCTCAAACTTCTATAAACCTACACTAGCATAACAACGATGTTGGTAAGTCATTCTCCAAGCCGCAGTTAGATCACTAGGAGTTATTTCCATAAATAAATATCCACTTAAATGAGGACAACGATTCAACCATACACCAATGCCCATAAATATGAAACACTAATTTAGGCATTCATTCCTTCAAAGAATTATGTTCTCCCCGATCAAGGTACTTACTCAAGTTTAATAATAACAATTAAACATTCATTATTAATAACATAGCCATCACACATATCCACGATGTGGCTAACTTCTCAGATAATTATCCTTTGATATCTCCTATATGTACCAAGTGAATCACAATCCATTGAAGTAACACATTAAGTGATTTTCCCATATAACATCCATATATTTACTTCCACAAAATTTGTTATAGTATTTACATTGATGTTAATGTCTTCTGGATAAAACATAACATTTACAATGCTCAACCGAGCATTAACTGATCTCAACAATGATTACATCATCCTCTATAGATCACAATAGTGAGTTCCCAATTTAGAACTTGAATTGCATCTCAACTCCATCTAGAACCATGAATGAAAATGCTAGATAACTCCTCTCACTAGTCCAACACGAATTGACGCTCTGCAACTCTGATGTTTTCTTTAACTACCAAGAAAAGGATTGCCTTGTGATGGGATCAGAGATGGCTCTAAAGACAATATTCCACATAGCTTAAAGCATGCATAATAATTCCAATACAAATCTATGTGTAATGAAAGCAATTTTGCATTCCAATGAACATGCCTAATTTCAATAAAAATTATAGAATGAAAAGAACATCAATCTTCTTTTTCACAATATGATCCATCACAGATTCTAAATCCCAAATCTATTTCAATCATAAAATAAATATTTCACTAAATTCACAAACAAAAAATATATATGTCTATAAATATTAACCAGTTTGGGTCTTATGTCCTTTGCCCACTAATATTTCCCATAGGAAAATACATCAGTCAACAACCCAACCACTAAAAACAACGAATATGTTCATCACCTCTAGTAACACTATGGAAACCAAGGGATGGCACATACTATAAATCGACTGCATAATTTTCCTATCGTAATATTCTTTTACCAAAAACCAAATAAACGTTTTCAAAACTATTTAGATTCTTTATTCCAATAGTAAGATATGCCAGACCACACACCCAATACAGGTTGACTCTTACCAACATGCAATAATAGAGGTCGACTCTCAATGCAACATGAGATGTTTATCCATTTCAACCATGCATGAATGTAAAACTCATGATATCATTTCAACCACACACATACACTAGAAATTTTTGTTCTAATGAAAGCAAGAGTAGCAGTCTATTTCAATGACACATCTCAATTATGATTGTAGCTACATCTACAACACAGACATTGAAAAACAACCAACAAGATCAACGTTAGCCATCACCAATTGCCGCCCCATGAGTTCTACATTTTCAAGCAAACAAGGAAAAGTTTTATCCCTACCATTTGGACATAAACACAGATATATTTTTCCACACACACAGGAACCCATAAAATATGACAATGATCCATAGTGCTCGTAACAAACAACTTTTTAATCCTTCATTATCAATTCCACACACCATAAGCAAATCTAACTAGTCAATAGAATTCATCAGGTTACCTGTTAATTCAATATATTTCCTTCACTTCCTTCTATGAATCCTTTCTCCTTTCTTCTTTCCCTCTACTATGCTTCCCAATTTTTCTTCATTACCTTCTTCCCCCTCCTTCTCTATATGTGCTCCTCTCCATTACTCTCCTCCTTGCTACTTGGCCCATCTTATGGTAAATATTACTTCCTCCCATCACTCTCCCCACCTTCCATTCCTCCATACGAAAGGAAAGAGATTCCATCCAATGTTTTGGTTGGGTTTCATCAATGCTCCACTACAAATAGGGTTCACAACCAAACTCGAAGTCTCTTACTTCTAACTGGTCTTTTAAAAAAATGAGCAACAACATTCAATAACAATAATATAGCATCATTTCCTTAATTTTCTTAGGAGCTTATTGTTCCTATATTTTATTACTCAACAATACAAAGAAGCAAACATCCATTCTTTTTCATTAAAATGTTTTTCTTTTCTTTTCAAACAAAATTCCTTCATAAGCAAATATTATGCAACTTAAACTCAAAGCAATTTAATATTTCTTTTCTTATGCAAATCATGTTATGCATCTTCATAAAAGGGGCATTCATCCGTGTTGCCTCCTTAATTATTCCGACAAATAACCCATCACATCATTTCCCAAAGGCAATCTCTTTTCTCGGTGGTTAATTCTTTCTGCCACCATGAAGAGACCTATTCCTGCAAAAGTACACTTTCATTAGCAACATCATATTCTTAAATAAAATGTAGATTTTCATAGAAACATGGGATTATCCTACATCCCTCAAATAAAATTCACATTCCATATTTTGTATGAAACAAATATTTTGCATAATAAAACTGAAATATTCAACCATTTCATCCATAAACTATATAGCAAAACATAAATTCATCATAAATGAAAAGTTTGCCAAGGAGTGGGTCATGACATCATCCCCCCTTAGGCTTAACACAGTCCTCTGTGTTTAAAATTTTAAAAACATAAAATAATATTTACACAACATTTTCAAATAGAAATGGAAAGTGTTTTTGCATATCCGCTACTTTTTCCCAAGTAGCATTCCTTTCAGAATAACGGTCCCACTAGACCTTACACTGCTCCAAGGTTCCTTTCCTCATCGATTTAGATCAGAACTCAAGGATCCTTACTAGTTGAACCTCTATAGCCTCTAGGTTCACCATATGCAAATTAGAGAAATCCCACACATGCTCTAGATTAGAAACATACTTTTTAAGCAAATAAATATGAAATGTGCTATGAATCTTGGATAGATTGGGTGGTAAGGCAAGTTGATATGCCACAGGACTAATCTTCTCTATGATTTCAAAGGGTCCGATAAAATGAGGATCTAGCTTTGTGGACTTAATTGCACTCTTTCTAGGCTTTACCCTCAAAAATACTCTATCACCTACAGTAAACTCCTTTGGATATCTCTTAAGATCAGCATAATTTTTTTGATGGTCTGCAACTTCCTTCAACCTCTCTTGGATCACCTTCAATTGTTGCTCCATTTCTTTGACCATGTCTAGTCCCAGCACAATCCAATCTTCTGGATTATCCCATGTTAATGGTGTCCTGCACTTTCTGCCATACAAAGCTTCAAATGGAGCCATGCCTATGGTCGAATGGTGTCCGTTATTGTAGGAAAATTCTACCAAGTGCAAGTAATCCTCCCAATGGATTTTCTGATCCATACAATACATGCAAAGCATGTCTTCCAGCACTTGGTTCACTCTTTTAGTTTGCCCATCGATCTCTAGATGGTAAGTAGAACTGATGTTCAATCTAGTACCAATGGTGCGATGCAAGGATTGCCAAAACTCAGATGTGAATTTTGGGTCCCTATCTGATATGATTACCTCTGGAAAACCATGAAGCCAAAATATTTCCTTGGCAAATATATTAGCCACAACCACAACATCATCCTTGGTGTTCCCGGGTATAAAGTGTGCAACCTTGGTCAGTATGTCAACCACTACTAGAATTACATCATGCTAAAACCTATTCTTGGGTAATCCCATGATGAAATCCATCGAAATCACCTACCATTTTTGCATAGGTACATCATGTGAATATAACAATCCAATCGGATGCATGTGTTCTACTTACTTATGTCTCTCTTCATTCCTAGCTAGAAGAATATATTTTTCATATTCTCTCTCATATTTGCTCCTCCTAGGTGAGCAAAATATGGTGATCTATGCACTTCACTCATAATCATTCTTCTCAAATTCTTGGTCTCAGGAATTACTACCCTATTCTTAAAATATAAGAAACCATCCTTGATGTCAAAGTCCTTGTTTTCATCAGGTTTCTCTTTCATCCTTTCTCAATTTGGTTGTAGTATGCATCTTGATTTTGCATTTCCTTGACTTGTTCCATCAAGTCGACATGGATGCGAGACAAAATTGCTATGTGTCTCCTCCTACTCAGTGCATCAACAACTTTATTCTCTTTTCTCTTTATATACTCAATGCCAAAATCATATTCAAAAAGGAATTCCATCCACCTCCTCTTCCTAGCATTGAGAAAAGGTTGAGTAAATATGTATTGTAGACTCTGATGATCTGTCCTTAACTCAAAGGGTCTACCAACTAGATAATATCACCAACTCTTGAGAGAAAACACTACAGCTGCCAACTCTAAATCATGGGTTGCATAATTAACCTCATGTATTTTCAATTTCCTAGATCCATAGGCTACCACTACTTCTTCTTGTGAGAGCACTCCTCCCAAACCTTCTAATGATGCATCTGTACAAACAGAGAAACTTTCCTGAGGATCAGGTATCTTTAGTATGGGTGGCATGGTAAGCTTTCGCTTTAGCAAACCAAAGGCTTCCTCACATTTCTCTGTCCACTTGAATTCTTTTCCTTTTCTCTGAAGGTTGGTTATTGGTGAGGTGATCTTGGCATAGTCCCTCACATATCGCCTATAGTATCCAGTTAAGCCCATGAAACTTCAAACTTCTATCACATTTGTAGGTGGTATCCAATTCAAAATGGCTTCTATTTTCTTAGGATCCATAGTGATCCCTTTAGTCAAAACAATGTGTCCTAAGTATTGCACTTTTGACACATAAAATTCACACTTGGTTAGGTTCCCATACAACTGATTTTTCCTTAATAGTTCTAGCACAATCCGGAGGTGCTCATCATGCTCTATCTTATTTTTAGAATATATCAAAATATCATCCAGAAATACCAATACAAATCTATCCAAGTACTTCCTGAAGATACTATTCATCAAATTCATAAATATCATTGGAGCATTTGTTAAACCAAAAGGTAAGACAACAAACTCATAATGTCCATAATGAGTTTTAAAGGTTATCTTATGTGTATCCTCCTCATGGATCCTCAATTGGTGATATCCTAACTTCAAATCAATCTTTGTAAAGATTGTGGCATCTTTGAGTTGATCGAAGAGATATTTGATTCTAGGTAGAGGATATCTGTTCTTGATGGTTGCCTTGTTCAACATTCTATAATCTATGCATAATATCAAGGAACCATCCTTCTTCTTTACAAATATCATTGGTGCACCCCAAGGTGATACACTTGGTTTGATCAACCCTTTCTCTAGTAACCCTTGCAATTGCACCTTCAACTCTTGCATTTCTATGGGATTCATTCTGTAAGGAGCTCTATGAATGGGTTTTATTCTAGGTTGAAGCTCAATAGTAAATTCAAATTCCCGTTTAGGAGGTAATCCAGGCAAATCCTTTGGAAAAACATCCCTAAATTCTTGAAGAATTGGGTGTTTCTCAAACACCTCTTCCTTCTTCTCTTTATCCATTTCATTTATCTTAACTATATAGACCATCCCTCATTTCTTTATGGTCTTCTTGAGTTGCATTACCGATAGGATTTGAGGTTGAAAAGCCCCTTGAAGACTATACATCCTACACACAACACCCTTATCATCTGTGTACTCAATCCATCTATCCTAAAAGTTGAGTATTGCCTTATGCACTTGCAACCAATCCATCCCTAGGATTATGTCAAAGGTATGCAATGGAGCTACATACAAGCATCCTATAATTATTCCACTAGGTAAGGTAATTTTTGCCATAGGGTAACATTGGTTAATAGAGTAGGTTTATCTTGAACCATACTCGACCTTCCACCCATGAGCCAAGATTCTTGGTCTTTCTGAAATATCTTTAGCTAAACTAGTGGAAATAAAACTATCTGTAGCACCACTATCAATCAAGATTTTAACATTTCTACCAAAAATATTACCTTTAATCACTAGTGGTATGGCTTGACCATCAAGATTCTGGTTTCTTGTAGCTACATAAATCTTGTGCATGGGCTCCTTAGGTGCAGTTTCTTTGTACATTGGTTCTTTTCCTTTAGAATTCATTTCTATTCTTCATGGACAATTAGAAGCATAATGTGATCCTCTACAAAGATAACATCCTTCTTTTAGCCCTGGATGTTCTTTCCACTTCTGTCCCTCTTCTGCTCTTTTTGTATATGGAGAATCAACCTATTTTATGTTGTTACCCTTGTCATTGTTTTGCTTCTTTCCCTGAAACCTTTTCTTAAACCTCCCTTTCTTCTTGCCATTTCCTTGGTTCATATTGAGAGAAGTTCTTGCTTACCTATTTCTCTTCCCATTTTATAAAACCTGCATTGTTTCTCTTTCTTAGTGCCTCTTTACCCTCTTCATCTAATCTTTCATAATCAAAGAAGGGTTTGAGATATATTTCAACTTTCCTAGCTAAATCATAAGCCTTTGTAAGAGTTCTAGGTTCCCACATATCCACTTCCTATCCTATTCTAGGATCCATTCCTAGAATAAACTTATGGATCTTCATTTTCTCGTTATAGGTAGGCACATACTTCATTAGTTTAACAAATCTTTGATAATACTTTTCCACTGTCCTAGTTCCTTGGTGAAGTCTAGTGAATTCCTCAAATTTTTGGGAATAAAAGTGTTTCATGAGGAATCTATATTTGAAGGCTTTTACAAACTCTACCCATTTTAGGTCAACTACTGCCTCAAGATCTAGTTCATCACTATACGCTTCCCACCAAGCTAAACCATCACCTTGCAAATGTAGTGTGGCATAGGATGTTTGAGTGCCTAAGGAAAAGTTCTTCATGTTGCAATATGTTTCAATTTCTTTCAACCAAGCCTCATCCTTGTCTCCATCTTCCTCTCCATTAAATTTGGAAGATTTCAAATGTTTCATTTCCTTACCCAACTTGGCCTCTAATCTGACCCTAGCTTGTTGTGCCTTGGTAAGAGGTTCATTTGGTTGACTCACTCTAGGGTTACCTTTCCATGTTTCTTGACTCAACATGACATCCAACAACTATTTTTGGGTTTCTATTTGTTCTCGAAGTAGAGCCACTATCTCAGTAAGATTCTCATTACTAAGATTTTCCCTTTCCTCACTAGGGTTCCTTGAACCCACTTCTAGATTCCTATCCTCCATATTATTTTATCATGTCTACCTTGTCGATGGGGCAACACTTCCTCTTCTTCTCTTTGGTGGCATTGTCCCTAGCCATACACAAAAGAGGTAGTAAGAATTCATTAGCAATTAGTCCTTCAAATTGCTCCTCTTACTAAATATTTACCCAATCATCTCAAGTATCTTCAAGCAGATTTTACTTCTAATGGGTATTCTATTGGCAAGGTCAAATTATTTTATAAGTATATTTTCTATTACATACAAACCTAATTTTTATGTAGTGAACCTATCCCACTATGAACCATGCTCTGATACCAAATGTCATCTCCCTAAATTCCAATCTAAATAGAACCCATTTTTTTATTATCCCAAAGAAGATTAAAACTAAGAAGTATCCTTCCATCATTCCATGGGTCTACATCAACTACTCCCACAATAGTCTATCATTGTATAATCATTAAGTTTTCCAAGATTCACCCATATCTATATTCACATATATCCATTAATGCAAATATACTAGGTATAAACAAACACCCATCCTTATACTTACACTTGTCTCTTAATGTAAGCACTTTAGGTGTAAAGGATCACCCATATCTATACATACCTTTATCCATCAAGGTAGTATACTAGGTGTAAACCTATGTCTTTTCCAATCAATCGAAAAACTAGTGACATCCATTGCACTCCGCATAAATCCTTTAATGTGGGTGCTTATCACTTTCAGTTACCTCATTAGTTATTTTAGATAAACTAATCATTCCTATAATTGTAGTTACCTAACGTAACCAGCCACTATCTTTTGTGGTTACATACTCTAAACATTCACTTGTTCATCCAAGACTACTACTTGTTTTTAAGAAGTCTCAAACTTCTATAAACCTACACTAGCATAATGACAGCGTTGGTAAGTCATTCTCCAAGCCACAGTTAGATCACTAGGAGTTATTTCCATAAATAACTATCCACTTCGACAAGGACAGTGATTCAACTAGGTGCCAACACCCATAAAGATGATACTCTAATTTAGGTATTCATTCCTTCAAAGCATTGCATTCTCCCCGATCAAGGTACTTACTCAAGTTTAATAATAATAATTAAACATTCATTATTAATAACATAGCCATCACACATATATGCAGCATGGCTAACTTCTTAGAGAATTATCCTTCGATATCTCCTATATGTACCAAGTGAATCACAATCCATTGAAGTAACACATTAAGTGATTTTCCCATATAACATCCATATATTTACTTCCAAAAAAAAATTATAGTGTTTACATTGATGTTAACATCTTTTGGACAAAATATAATATTTATAGTGCTCAATCGAGCATTAACTGATCTCAACAATGATTACATCATCCTCTATAGATCACAATAGTGAGTTCCCAATTTAAAACTCGAATTGCATCTCATATCCATATAGATCCACGAACAAAAATACTAAATAACTCCTCTCACCAGTCCAACATGAATTGACGCTCTACAACTCTAATGCTTTCCTTAACTATCAAGAAAAGGATTGCCTTGTGATGGGATCAAAGATGGCTCCAAATAATATTTTGCATAGCTTAAAGCATGCATAATAATTCCAATACAAATCTATGTGTAATGAAAGCAATTGTGCATTCCAACAAACATGCCCAATTTCAATGAAAATTATAGAAGGAAAAGAAACATCAATCTTCTTTTTCACAATATGATCCATCACGGATTCTAAATCCCAAATCTATTTCAATCATAAAATAAATCTTTCACTGAAATTCACAATAAATAAATAAATATATATATATATATTAACTGGTTCGGGTCTTATGTCCTTTGCCCACTAATATTTTCCACAGGCAAATACATTAGTCAATAGCCCAACCACTAAAAATAGTGAATACATTCATCACCTCTAGTAACACTATGGAAACCAAGGTATGGCACATACTATAAATCGACTAGCTAATTCACCTATTACGATATTCTTTTACCAAAAACCAAATAAACATTTTTAGAACTATTTAGATTCTTTATTCCAATAGTAAGATATGCCAAACCACACACCCAGTACATGTCGACTCTTACCAACATGCAATAACAAAGGTCGACTCTCAATGCAACATGAGATGTTTATCCATTTCAACCATGCACGAATGTAAAACTCATGATATCATTTCAACCACACACATACACTAGCAATTTTTGTTCTAATGAAAGCAAGAGCAGCAATCTATTTCAATGACACGTCTCAATTACGATTGTAGCTACATCTACAACATAGACATTGAAAAACAACCAGCAAGATCAACATTAGCCATCATCGGTTTCCGCACCATGAGTTCTACATTTTCAAGCAAACAATGAAAATTTTTATCCCTACCATTTGTACATAAACACATATATTTTTTCACACATAGGAACGCATAAAATACGATAATGATCCATAGTACTCTTAAAAACAACTATTCAATCCTTCATTACTAGTTCCACACACCATAAGCAAAATCTAACCAATCAATAAAAGTCATCGGGTTACCTGTTTAGTCAGCGTATTTCCTTCACTTATTTTCATGAATCCTTTGTCCTTGCTTCTTTCCCTCTACTGTGCTTTCCAATTTTCCTTCCTTACCTTCTTGCCTATCCTTTTCTATCAGTGCACCCCTCCATTACTCTCCTCCTTGCTACTCTATTTGTCTTGCAGTAAACATTATTGTCCCCCATCACTCTCCCCACCTGCCATTCCTCCATATGGAAGGAAAGATATTACATCCAATGATTCAGTTGGGATTCATCAATGCTCCACTACAAACAAGGTTCACAACCAAATTCAAACTCTTTTACTTCTAACTAGTCTTTTAAAAAAATGAGCAGCAACATTCAATAACAATAATATAGCATCATTTCCTTAATTTTTTTAGGAGCTTATTGTTCCTATCTTTTATTACTCGGAAATACAAAGAAGCAAACATCCATTCTTTTTCATTAAAAATATTTTTTTTTTCTTTTCAAAAAAAATTCCTTCATAAGAAAATATTATGCAACTTAACTCAAAGTAATTTAATATTTCTTTTTTTATGCAAATCATGTTATGCATCTTCATGAGAAGGGGTATTCATCCGTGTTGCCTCCTTAATTATTTTGACAAATAACCCATCACATCATTTCCCAAAGGCAATCTCTTTTCTCGGTGGTTAATTCTTTCTGCCACCTTGAAGAGACCTATTCTTGCAAAAGTGCACTTTCATTAGTAGCATCATATTCTTAAATAAAATGCAGATTTTCACAGAAACATGGGATTATCCTACATCCCTCAAATAAAATTCACATTCCATATTTTTGTAAGGAACAAATATTTTGCATAATAAAACTGAAATATTCAACCATTTCATCCATAAACTATATAGCAAAACATAAATTCATCATAAATGAAAAGTCTTCCAAGGAGTGGGTCATGACATGTATTTTATTTATTTTCCTATTTTTTTATGTAATTCCATATGGGTTGTCGATAACTTGCTATAGATAAACACATATTATAACATGTAATTAAATTTAAGCTCTCTTATTATGTTGGCTTAGGTTAGACTTATTTATGTAATTGGGTTTATGTATTGGTATAAATACCACCATCACTATATCAATTGTATGGGAGTCTTGTGATTCTTATCTATGAATAATATCGTGATCATTTATGATGCCTATAGATGCCCACTATATCTTTATATATTTCATACTTTATTATGCTTTTTTTATAAATAAGTGGATGGATTGCTTATGTTTATTTGTGGAAATAGAGGTGAATTCTAGAGTGGGTTGGAGCTTCATCACTTGATCACATAGAATGTTTGTTCAAAGATTTTGATATTTCTTTTAAATTCTAGGACAAATTACTTTCCGTAGCTTCATAAGCACCTTTGACAAAAGAGGCAAAGGAAAGATCCAAATTTTTATTTCAAAATATTTAGTTTTATTTGGGACAATTTATTCCTACAATAGGTTATGTTCTGTTATTATTGGAATATTTTATACCTATTTTACATATATACAAACCACTTATAGCAAAAGAAGTATTTTAACTTTCACATTAGAATGGTGTCTTGACTTCCATGTGCAATTAAGAGCTAACTAATAATATTTACAACATGTGTCGAAATGCAGATCATGTATTGTTGGCACATGGAAAATGATAATGTCTCTAGAGCCATAAGGATTATGGTGATAATGACTATAGATATGATACAAATTTTGGAGTTGTCTATAATAAAAAAGGATAATCTATAACTAAAATATCAAAGGTAAATTTTATTTTGAGTTTAAAATACCATGTCCAAAAAACTAATTAGGAGAGAGCTGATGAATATGGCAAAATTTCTGCAATATCTAGAGGCAGAGGCTCTTCTAGAAAGGGTAGGTTGAATGGTATACTTCAAGTGGCTACAATGATACAATAATGAGGTGGGTTGAATTTTCAATCAACTAGATAGCTCATACCGGAGTGCAAAGGATATATATTGAGGTGATAGATGTCACAATGATGAGGGTAATGGGTCTTCCTATGGAGGGATAAAAAAATTAGAGAACCTATCACCACACAGTATGTGCATGAAGATTTCTTTATTTCTTATGAGAAAAATACTTGTGAGATATTTGATGAAAATGATGGTAAGATCATTGCTACCCTCATAGTATGACATGATCATGCTTTACTAGTTAAAGTACTTTGTTGGCAATAAATACTTTTCTATTGTCATGGAGCACCACTTTCATTTTCTATTGCATATCAAACAAGGCAAGGAGGCTAAGGCTTTTAAATTGAATGTACCCTACTATATTTATTGGGAAATAGGAAATATGAGTGTAAGTTATCAACAATACAGGAGTCTTAAGAGCTTGTCATACCATGGGCTAATCAAATTACTAATAATTCACTAGCCAAACTAAAGTTAATTATCATGGGATGCATGGTTGGTAGGCAAGTGATCAATGCAAGTAACACAAAGGAGTGAGGTAAGTTTAGCTTCAATAATAAAAGAAAAAAAAAATGAGTATATCTAATAAGGAAAGACAAACCTCTAAGAGGTGAAGGAGCCTACATGGTCGATCAAGATTTACTATTAAATATTATTTTGTAAGCCATCCTATGTCTATCAATATTTAAGAAGAACCAAAAGAAGCTACAAGAAAGCCTAGGATTACAACTAAAGAAAAGGAAAAATAATTTTCCATGGAATCACCAAGGAAGCTAGAGAGAAATATTAGTTGGTGCATGAAATGATCACACAATAAGAGCAAGAAGTGGCCTGACTAAATGTTGATATAGAGACACATCCATTAGGGACCATAATCGGCTTGCTTAGATCTCTTCTAGTTCTAATGGGTAATGTTGCAACCTCTACTAGAATATTAGGATCAAATAACTCGTGTGGGAGACTCAAGGGAATAAATAGAGGTAAAAATCCTAGTGCAACCATTATGATGCATGTAGTGTGTATGCTATCAAATTTTACTAAACTCATAACATAGGTCATGACAGTGGTCATGGTAAATAAAGATAAGGAATGGTCTATACTAGGGAGACACATGGAAGAGAAGATTTGGAAATTGCTCATGAGAAATCATAAAATATAGAAGGAAATAGAAGAAAAGGAGGAGAGAATTACCATGCAAGAAAAGAAGAAAGTCGGGATATTTTAGGATAGAATAATTTCTAGCACATAAGAGTGTGCAAGGTTATGCATAAGGGATAGGCTCCAAAATCTATTTATTGTTAGAATAATATATCATACCCTGAGTTTTTACTATGATAAGTTTGAATGGTTGAGATTAGCTCAATTAGTTATGATCCAATAGATCATATTGTAAGCACTTGCTATTTAAGCAAGGTCCTTTCAATTGAATAATATGAAGTATTTCATTTTTCCAACATGGTGTCAGATCAGGATTTCTGTATCCTGTGAGCCTGAGGAGATTTTCCTCATGGAGGGATTTCCCTCATGGAAATCCCCCCTCACTTTTTTTTCCTACATTTTTTTCCTAATTTTTTCTCAAAACCGAGGGAGTATGCTCTCCATATTTTGATGGATCAAAAACTAGATGGTTAAAAGAAAAAAAATTACAGTTTGGGAGGTCTTTTTTTTTTAGTTTTTAGGGTTTGCAAAATAGTGCCATCATTATCGGTGGTCCAGCAATTGATTCCCTTCCTTGGGTTTAAGCCTGCTCTCTTGGGATATGTTTATGGAGGTTCTCTAAAGGAATTTATCCCTTCGATTTACAATGTCACCTCCGGCCTTCTATGTAGACCTTTCCTATTTGGTGATGGATCTGATCTCCTGTATTTTTTTTGGCATGGTGATTTATATTTTGTCACTGTTGGATCTTCTATCAGAGTCGAATTTTTTACATAAGTACCCATAGTGCATAGCATATCAGAGTCATTTTTCTGGTTTTCCTCTTTGTAGGCTATTTTGTGGGATGTTGCACTTTCCAAAAAAACTACTACGGTATGGTTCTGGTTATCATCGACAAGATAATTTTTTTTACAAAGAAAACACCATGATGGTGTTATGGTGTTGTTGGGTGTATTTTTGAACACATGGGATTGATGCCTATTCTTTGAGGCCATATGCAGCCTAAATTCCAAAGAATTTGAACTACATTATCTTAAAAATTTACATTTATGGAAGGGGACAGCACCGATAGAATATAGTGCAGGCTATGGTGGTTGCGTCATGTTTTTTCGAGTCATGGTAGATTGGCATTAAGGGCTACGATTGCATTTGAAAAATAATCAAAGAGCAAATGGAATTTTGACTTTTATGAAAGATATTCGATCTTCTCATTTTTAAACATGCTATTATGACACATGTTATTCTAGAGGATATGATGCAATGGATGTATGGGTGAGCTATCGAAGAGATACCAGATACTAGATCTGATCAAAATGTGGATTTACCCTTAAAATATTTTTACTGCCTGTGCACTGGGATAGTTGAATAATATGTTTTTGTTGTGGTGTTATGAAAAGGTCTTGATGTCACTATGAGATTTTTTTATTCCTTAGATGCAGAGTCCAAATTGGCTACATGGTTAGCTTTTGACACTACTACATAGAAAAAATAGTGAAATCTCGTTGTGTGATACCCTAATCTGCCCACTCTATTCATTGATTCATTGCCAAATCATTCAAAGGAAATCACTAATTTGCTGCAAGTGAGGAACGCATCAATATTGTAGCTGAATTTGGAGGATTGTGGAAAAATCAGATAGAGAAGAGGATTTAAAAAAATTATGGTGAACAGATCTACTATTTTTTTATGGTTTGCTTTGGATGATGGGGTCCATCATTTGCACCACTGCTCTCGATGTTTGCTTTACTTAAGTCTGAGCGCAATTTTTTTTGTGAAAACTAATATTGTCATGTGGCGATGGGCATAGCTATAAATTTTTCAAATATTATTGCTATTAACATTAGTTGATGTCGAATATTCATGATGAGCAAAATTTGAAACCCTAAAAAAGCTTCAGTGACTGTATCTGAGTGGAAATGTATTGAAGGAAAGATATCTGGTGTGATATTTTGAAGCATCTCTGGTAGTAAAACATCTTCAGCATAGATTGGTAAATTTCCTCAATCTACAGTGTAAAATACTTCAGGCAAAGGGTACGTATGCAGAGTGTGTTTGAATGATATGATACTTCTACCCATTGGATATGGAGTGGCCTATTGTTGTATGTGCTCAAAGTTATTGTTGGGCATCAGGGTCATTCATATCAGCACAGGTAGTAGTAAGATGGACTCAACCTCTTATATTTAGGTAGAAAATTTTGGTTCAACATCAATAAAACAGTGAGCAATGATGGTGGGTCCTCGAATTGTGACCATCATTTAGGCACTCAAAAGCATGTGGATGTGATTTTTTTTTTTTTATTTCCCTTGTACGTGTAGAATCTATGAATTTCATGCCCTCCTAACGATGGAGGATAGTAAGAGAACAATATTTCTCCCCATCTCTAGTGAGTTGTTGGTTTGTGTGGGTGCGATGTGGCTTCTATAGTCGTTGCTCAATATGGCCATTGCAATATAATTTTAAAACCAATCAAATATTTTGTGATTGCGTGCACACTATTTTGTAGTATGCACAATGAAAGGTCAAGTGGAGAACCTTGAGATCAATGCCATCAATATGGGAAGTCATGAATTTAGGGACTCTAAGTAGAGCACCAGGGGCTGACTGAAGAGCATGTCCGAAGCACATATCTAGTTTGTATGTAGGGAGAATCAGTGCTCATCTTGTTAAATGGATTATATTTATGCTCTCAAAGACCACCAAAAACATACCAAGCAATATTTTGAGGGCCAAGACCACATGAAGAACACTTGGCATTCGCGTAATTTAATATGCATATAATTTTTTCAAATAATTTTATATATATATATGGGAATATGAAGATATTTTTTCAAATTATTCTATATACATATATATATGGGTCCACAAAAGTTATAGGCCGACAAGGCCCACATTTTTTTGGTGGCCAAAGTATATTTTTTTTTAATAAGCATTATAATTATTCCTCTGCATAGGAAATTTTTTAAAATATGCTTTATTCCAAAAGGTATTTCAGAAGGAGAAGAATGTTTTTTTTGCATATAATGGCATCATTGACACCCGATCATAAGGGTTTTTATAGTTGTCAAAAAGATTTTTTCAATTCGAACATATTGGCGATGTCCAATTTCCATTTTGAGGTAGTTTAGTCTATATTTTTTGGCCTTGAATATGTTGTATCATGAAGTGCACTCTCGGTTGAACCTGACACTCCTAAGATATTTTTTAGAGTGATCCTAGTATCTAGTCATCTCCTCTATATCACCTAGCAGTTGTAGTGACTGGTTACCCATGCATTCCGGTAGGATGAGGAGGTCACCATAAGGACACGTTCAAAAACTACCTTGGTGCTTCATTTTTTCCCTTGATTTTGTTATTTTTCCAAAAAAAATGGACCTTGTTATCAGCCCATTATGTTCATATAGGCGAAAACCACATACTTATTCTTGTGGAGTCATTTTGGACTACCCTTGCAATTTTTGTGGTTATTTTTTCACACTATCTTCACACTCTCCTTTTTTGAGACACTTTGGTTTCAAGGGGTTTTCTTTAGTGACCTTTTTCATGGTTCACAGCATTGATATTTGTCACAAGCACCAGTCTAGGAGTGATATTTCATTTAGTTCAAAAATGGGGCTTCTCTACTTTTTTGAGACATCACATGGATCCTTAGCAGGATTTTTGATGGAAATTATCCTAGGGGGATTGAAGAGGACATATTCCTCTCATCCTCCTTGCACATATTCCTTATTATTATTTCTATTTTGGCAGGTGGTTTTCTCCATTGTGGTTTTTCATCATCTCTCCAACAAAGTTCCTATGGATATATTGTATATGAGTACCTTATCAGGACTCATTGCCATGACTCATACTTGTGGATATGCCACTTGTTACTTTTATTAATTTTCACTACCTCCTAGTATCACTTAAGGGGGGTGTTAGAGATATCCTAGTACCACTTAAGGGGGGTGTTAGAATAATATATCATATCCTAAGTTGTTACTAGGATAAGTTTGAATAGTTGGGATTAGCTCAGTTAGTTACGATCAAATGGATCATATTATAAGCACTTGTTATTTATGCAAGGTCCTTTCAATTGAATAATATCAAGTATTTTATAATTCCAACATTTATAAAATCAAGACGAATTATCTCGAAATCTCTACGAATTATATCCAAGAAGATATGGCAAATTGAATTCTATTTTTACCAAAAAAATTCAAAATGTGTTGAATTTTTTTGTATTGGAGGTTATGAATATTGGTTTTCAAATTCTAGATATTTACAGTAAACTTAAAGGCTTTAAAATGATAGGAAAAGCTATGTCAATCACCTTATGCCTATAGGATAGTGTCATTAGGAAAAGCTATGATGGTCGATCTGATACGATTGGTTGCAGACATGATGATCAAAAAATATCAATCAGTTATAGACATATCAATAAAAAAATAATAATTGGAAGCAGATATATTGATGTGTTGTAGGAATATCGATCGGTCACAACAATGTCGATCGATCACAGTAATACCGATAGGTTACAATAATGTTGATCAGTTGCAACAATATTGATTGATTGTAGCAATGCTAATAAATCACTACAATATCGATTGGTTTTTGCAATGTTGATCAATCATTGTAATACCAATTGGTTGCACCAATGTCAATTGGTTGTAGTAATGGTGATCGAATGCAACAATGTCGATTAGTCGTAGCTATATCGATCGGTTGTAGCTATGTCAATCAGTTGCAGCAATATTGATCAATTCCAATAATGCCAATAGATTACATCAAAGCATAGCTAAGTTGATCAGTTGTAGCAATGCTAATCATATGTCTATCAGATGCATCCAAGCCAATTAGTTGTAGCAAATTCAATCAGTTGCAACAAAGTCAATTAGATGCAACAAAGTTGATCGATTGCAACAATGTTTATGGGCTGCAATAATGATGATTGGTTGCAACAATATCGATGCATTTCATTAATTATGATCAAATGTAGGTAAGTTGATCAATTGTAAAAATGCTGATTGAATTTCTATCAAATTCATCCAAGCCGATCGGTTGCAACAAAGCTAATCAATTACAACAAAGTCAATAATAAAGTTGATTGGGTTTAGCAAATTTGATCGATTGCAACAAAGTTGATTAGTTACAACACACTTGATCATTTGTATTGATGATGTAGTGCATTTGTACCACATGTCAACCATCCATGAAATAATTACATTTAGATACCATGTGTCAACCATCATGCAGAAAAGTCTATATAAAGGCATAAACAATCATTTTTTTGTCTTTTCTAACATATTTTTAACCTTTTTCCTCCTGTTTGAACCCTTTTCTAACACTTTTCATCAAGTTTTGAATACCTTCCACCATACCTTATTATCCATATTCTCTCGTACACAAAACAATAACCGAATGACATCCCCTATCACCCCTAGAATGTCAAAAAATAATTTCAAAAATCTTGTTTGCCCTCTAAATTATGAATTTTATCAACACTGGGATACGACATGTAATGGGTAATGGACTCTAGTCTTTGGGGTCTAGTTTCGATGTTGTAGTTCGACAGAGACACTAAAATTCTAAATAATATTTACGACATTGATTTGGTCAAGGTACATGTTGTCATTGACAACAAAAAACATCGTATTTTCTTTCACAACCTCTAACGTCACCATATTGATAGCATTACCCCATACTGGTTGTGATCTAATCACATCCAAATTCACATTAATTGATGATGAAAAACTCTACCTAGAGACCACCTTCAATGTGCATTCAGAATCTTTTCAAGGTACAACTACATTTTTTTATTTAATTGAATCTAAATTCTAGGGTCTATAATTATTGATTTTGTTTTTTACAGTTACAACCACCAAGTCCAAAAGGGGTTTGACTATACTAGCTATTGAGAATAACTTTCTTTGGGCATGTTGTAAATTCTTCCTGGCCAGACTCATTTTGCAAGGAAGACCAACAAAAATTTTGATGTGGGCCTTAGCACGTTTGGTTCATTGTATTGCACATTAACAATTTGACTGGTCCACCTATGTCTCACATCGTATCAGAATGGATATCTAGAATGTGATAACCCACACTTCACCTTCGTCAAAAATAAGCACATGCAACTATATTCTTGGTTTTTTTATGAATTTTATTATCATTTGTAGAACACTCAAGTACTGACTTCTTGGCACTCAACCCTAGCCAATGCAGCCATGATAGAATAGCAGGTTCAGGTAATTTTTAGTTAATATTAAAGTAATATTTTTTATTTTTCATATTTTTGTCATTTTTATAATTTTAATATTTCATACAAAACATAGAAAATGGCATCCTCTTCCTCTTCAAAGCGATATGTTACTTTCAAAGGTTATAATCCAAAGGAATCAGGAGACTCCAAAACACCTACAGAGGAAACAATGTCACCACTAATAAAAATATCAACAAGGAAACGTGTAATATCTAGTTCTCCTAATCCTAAACAACCTCCACCTACATGTCCATTGCTAATGGGTGTAGTTGTGCAAGATGTCTCAACTTTGGGAAGTAATTTTTATAGTCTGCCTTCACAAAATTTGTTACCAAACTTTTGTTGTTTTTTATTAAATTTTATATTGTGTTTTCATATGTACAATGCACCCACATTCCATTTGCATATATGTGATGGCGAGGTCAAGATTCAAAACACACCAGTCTCACAAATTGCAGTAAATTTCATTAATATGGTCTCTGTTACAATTTTTCTCAGCACACTTCCTCCTCCCAAATCCCGAACTCACCATCCCCAACCCTTACAAATTTTGAGTTTTTATCGAGGCCTCGATCCTCTCGAAAATCAATGCTCCCGCCCCACAACAATTTCAATTTCCATTTTCCCTCCGGTCGAATTTTTAAATTTTGGTTTTCCGCCATAAATGGGCAATCGCCCGACCAGCTCGGAAGCTTGCATTAATGGCTTCCCATACCCCGCACTGGCCGCTATACACTGATCGTACTCTGTACCATTGCTTCATTCATTAATCCATCTCCCGCAATTGTCGTGTTGCCAGAAGTAAAAGGATGCGTGGCTTACACCCCCTTATTAATCTCCTTGACCTTCCTCTTTGGTTTTCTTACACGCGGCCGGCTCATCGGGTCATGCTCTTTCCTTGTCACATTACAAGTAGAAACACGTGTCCTCCACACTGCCCACGTGTCAAGTTGACCTTGCCAGGCCGTTCTCTTGTTTACCTTCGATCGTGCAAAAACCAGGCCGCGATATCGCGACGAGAATCGCGACAAGCCTCTCCCTCTTCGCTTTTCCCCACGAGATCGTCGCGATATCGCGACGTCGCGATATCGCGACGACTGTGGCCACTTCCCATAGCCTCAACAATGACGTCGCGACATCGCGACGTCGCGATATCGCGACGTCAGAGGACCTTTGCCAAAGCTCTCGACACACTGTCGCGATATCGCGATATCGCGACGTCGCGATATCGCGACGGAACTCAACCATCACTTGGCAGCCTTTCGGAGGTCACGATTTCGTGACCCCAACCCCCTTGCTTTGCCAAACCTTCTCCAATTTAAACATTGCTCAACAAAACTTCTCCTGGACTAAAATAAAATAAATAAAACAAGGTGCACAGAACTTAGAAAAACTTGAAAATTTTTTGGAAGATGCAAGATTGCTTCACTGTCTCCGGATGCTCCTGCATCAGACACCCGGGGTAATTAAAGAAAAGTGATCCTCACTTTTGGGTTGTTAGAGGAAGACCCAGGCGGTCAACCTCCGTTTTAGACAACCAAGTTGCATCTTCAACAGGCCTGCCCTTCCACTTGATCAAATACTCGATATATTGTCTGTTTCTGGTGCTTCTGCCTTCACGGGTATCCAATACTTCCTCGGCCTCATTTGTGCTTGGAGTGGATGCTGGAATTTGCCATAATTCTGGACTTTGCCTCTCTGTGGCTTCTCCCTCATGATATTCCACTATATCTGAAATATTAAAAATAGGTGAAATATCAAGCCAACTCGGCAATTCCACCTCATACGCATTTCCTGACCCCCGCTTTCCCAGTATTTTACATGGTCCAAACTTTTTCATCTTCAATTTATTGTAAGTCTTGGCAGGAAATCTCTCCTTCCTGAGATGCACCATAACCTCATCTCCAACCTTGAACTCCTTGAACCGCCGCTTCTGGTCTGCCCTTGTCTTATATTGACTGTTCATTTTTGTAATTTGTCTTCTTACTTCCTCATGCAGACTTTTCATATGTTCTGCAAATTCTTCTGCTTCGGCACTACATTTTTCTTTTCTGTCCAACTTTCTTAGTTCAGACACATTCCTCGGGCTGTGTCCATATATTATCTGGAATGGAGATTTATCTGTGCTTTTATTAACTGAACTGTTATACGCAAATTCTGCCTGTGGTAAAACTAAATCCCATCCCTTGGGCTGATCTGCTATCAAACACCTCAATAGATTACCCAGGCTTCTGTTCACCACCTCTGTCTGTCCGTCAGTCTGTGGGTGGTATGCCGAACTGAATTTCAGGTCTGTTTTCATCTTCTTCCACAGAGTTCTCCAAAAGTATCCAACAAACTTGGTATCTCTATCAGAAACTATGCTTCTTGGCAGACCGTGAAGTCTAACCACTTCCTTGAAGAACAACCCTGCAATGTGAACTGCATCACTGGTCTTTTGGCAGGGGATAAAATGTGCCATTTTGGAGAACCGATCAACCACCACAAATACTGAGTCATTTCCCCTCTGTGTTCTCGGCAATCCAAGAATAAAATCCATGCTTATGTCCTCCCATGGTCTCTCAGGCACAGGTAATGGCTGGTACAGCCCTGTATTTTGTCTTACACCCTTTGCCATCTGGCATATTCTGCAACCTTGCACAAACTTCCGCACATCTTGCTGAAGTTGAGGCCAGTAGTAATTTTCCTCAACCAAGGCAATGGTCTTATCCCGACCAAAATGCCCAGCCAATCCTCCGTTGTGCTTCTCTTTGATTAAATTCTCCCGCATGGAACTTCTGGGAATGCACAACTTACTACCCTTGAACAGCATTCCGTCTTGGATTAAGAAATCCAACCATTTTGTTCTATCCATAGTAATAGGTATCGAGCAAGCCTTCCAGGCTTCTACAAAATCCGGATCTGCAGGGTACAGACCCTTCAGTTCTTCAAATCCCACTACTTCTACTGTCAATCTAGTCAGCAGAGTCTGCCTTCTGCTTAAGGCATCTGCAACTCTGTTTGACTTCCCACTTCTATGTTTCAGCACAAAGGTATAACTTTGGAGGAACTCCACCCATTTCATGTGCCTTTGGTTCAGTTTTTTCTGACTGTTAATGTATTGCAAAGCCTGATGGTCAGTAAACAGTACAAACTCCTTTGGTAATAAATAATGTCTCCACTTCTTCAGGGCCTGAACTATAGCATAAAATTCTTGATCATAGACTGAATACTTTTTCCGAGCATCATTCAATTTCTCACTGAAATAAGCAACTGGCTTGCCTCCTTGACTCAGTACAGCCCCTATTGCACTGCCACTGGCATCACAGTCCACCTGAAATACCTTGTTGAAGTCTGGAAGTGCCAAAACAGGCCGTTCGATAACTTTTCTCTTTAATGTATCAAAGCTCCTTTCAGCCCCTGATGTCCATTTGAACTCCTTTTTATCTCCCCTCATTGTCTCTGTGAGAGGTGCACAAATACTGCTGAAGTTCTTTATGAACTTCCTATAAAAACTGCAGACCATGGAATGACCTCACTTCTATTGTGCTCCTTGGAGTAGGCCATTCAATGATGGCTCTCACCTTTTCGGGGTCCATCTTCAGGCCTTCTGCTGAGATTACAAACCCCAAGTATACCAATTCCTTCTTGACAAAATTACACTTTTTCAAATTTATTAATAACTGTTCTTCTCGCAGTTTTTCAAAGACTCTCCTGATATGCATCAGGTGTTCCTCCAGGGTCCGGCTAAATATCAATATATCATCTAAATAAACAATAACAAACTTTCCCAGAAATTCTTTCAGTACTTCATTCATCAGCCGCATGAAGGTACTTGGTGCATTGGACGAGTCCAAAGGGCATGACCAACCACTCAAACAGGCCTTCTCTTGTCTTGAAGGTTGTCTTCCATTCATCCCCCTCTCGGATACGGATCTGATGATAACCACTTTTCAGGTCAATCTTTGTGAAGTACTCAGCTCCACTTAAACAGTCCATGATATCATCCATTCTTGGTAACGGGAATCTGTACTTAATAGTAATTTTGTTGATGGCCCGTGAATCTGTACACATCCTCCATTCTCCATCCTTCTTTGGCGCCAGCACTGCAGGTACTGCGCATGGACTCAAACTTTCCCGAATTAATCCCTTTTCTAATAATTCTTGGACCTGTCTATTTAACTCCTCAGTCTCTACAGGTGTCATCCTGTGTGCAGCTTTATTTGGCAGGCTTGATCCCGGTACTAAATCTATATGATGGCTAATTTTTCTCACCGGGGGTAAGCCCTCAGGCACATTGTCAGACACAATGTCTGGAAATTCCTCCAGCAGATTTAGAACTTCTGTTGGGGTATCCCGGCATTCCTTCCCCCTAACTCTAGGGATTATTGCATAACATAAATGTTCATGCTTTAACCCGTTCAGAAACTCTCTCCCCTCAACTAAACAGACTCTGGAAATATTACATACCTTTTCATCTGCATCCTTCAAGGGCTTTAGTTTATGGCGTACACCATTCTTTGTCAATGAGTAGGTGTTGGCACGGCCATCATGTACTGCACTCCGGTCAAACTGCCAGGGTCTCCCCAGCAACATGTGGCAAACATCCATGGGTAAGATGTCACACAGGACCTCATCACAATAATTCCCAATGTTAAATTTAACAGAACACTGCTCATTGACCAAAGCTCCGTGGTCCTTTTGTAACCATGCGACCCGGTATGGGTGTGGGTGTTTCTTCCTTTCTAACTGTAACTTTGTAACCATTTCCTCAGAAACCAGGTTATCCGTGCTACCATTATCAATAATGATATTGCAAACCTTGCCCGCACATTTACATCTAGTGCGGAATAAACTTTTCCTCTGGCCTGTGTCCTTCTCCTCGTTCAACAGGACTCTTCTTACAACCATTGTTTCTCCTCTCTCCGCTTCTTCGGAATGCTCAGATTCAGCATCCTCCTCTGCCACAGCAGCTCTGGCTGGGCCCTCAGGCCTCTTGTTTGTTCTTTCTCGGTGTTGTGGACATTCAAATGCCCTGTGTCCTTCTTCACCACAGTGGAAACATGTTCCACGAAATACTCCCCTTCCAAACCCTCGTCCAGATCCACCCCGTCCTCTTGGGTAGCCGTTCTGATCTCGGGGCTGATAAACATCTTCTTCTTTTTGGTCCTGGTTACTACTGGCTTCACCAGTCTTCTTCGGATCCTTGTACTTTTCTCCATTGGTCCTCCCACCAGTCCTTCCACCTCGGCCTCTTCCTCTTTGCTTGCCTTCAAACCGCCTGTTTAGCTTTTCTTCTACCTTCAAGGCAAATTGATAAGCATCCTCAATGGTGTTTACTTGAATCGGGCTCAGTTCTTCCTGGATACCAAGCCTCAACCCATTAATGTAACGGGCTACTTTCTCTTTATTTGCCTCTAAATGCCCTGTTCTAATAGAAATTTTGTAAAATTCTTCAGTGTACTCTTGGACAGTTTTGTTTGTCTGTCTCAAGCTCTACATTTTTCTTAGCAGATCCAACTCGTAATCTGCCGGGATGAACTGTCTTTTAAGCTTCTCCACCATTCTATCCCATCTTGTTATTCTCTCTTTCCCTCTTCTGTTTCTCTCCAACTGCATTCCCCTCCACCAAATGCTGGCATGACCCTTTAACTTGGTCTTAGCAAATCTGACCCGGTTAGGGTCTTCAATCTCCTCATACTCGAAATATTCCTCTAAATCATTTATCCAGTCAATCACTTCTTCTGGATTCAGATTTCTCGAGTAGGTAGATACCTCCATTTTTGGCTGTTTTCCAATCTGAGAGATGGCCCTATACAACCGGGCTTGAGCAGGATCCACAACTTCTTCTTCTTCCTCAAACTGGTCTTCTTCCTCAACTTCGTCTTCACTTTCCTCATCCCCTCCGGGTTCGCGTCTTCTGCGTAACTCTGCTTGTAGGGCTTGAACTTGCCTTTGCAAGGCCCGGAAGTCTTCGGCCGGCACTACATTTCCTGCTCCGCCACGGTTCCTTCGTGGAGGCATGATATTTTCTCTGTATTATTTTTTTTTTTTTTTTAGAATTCTTCCACAGATCCTGGTGCAACTGCCTCTCTCCGGCGATCTGTTACACGCTCAGGAGCTCCCGCTCTGATACCACTTGATGGCGAGGTCAAGATTCAAAACACACCAGTCTCACAAATTGCAGTAAATTTCATTAATATGGTCTCTGTTACAGTTTTTCTCAGCACACTTCCTCCTCCCAAATCCCGAACTCACCATCCCCAACCCTTACAAATTTTGAGTTTTTATCGAGGCCTCGATCCTCTCGAAAATCAATGCTCCCGCCCCACAACAATTTCAATTTCCATTTTCCCTCCGGTCGAATTTTTAAATTTTGGTTTTCTGCCATAAATGGGCAACTGCCCGACCAGCCTGGAAGCTTGCATTAATGGCTTCCCATACCCTGCACTGGCCGCTATACACTGACTGTACTCTGTACCGCTGCTTCATTCATTAATCCATCTCCCGCAATTGTCGTGTTGCCAGAAGTAAAAGGATGCGTGGCTTACACCCCCTTATTAATCTCCTTGACCTTCCTCTTTGGTTTTCTTACACGCGGCCGGCTCATCGGGTCATGCTCTTTCCTTGTCACATTACAGTAGAAACACGTGTCCTCCACACTGCCCACGTGTCAAGTTGACCTTGCCAGGCCGTTCTCTTGTTTACCTTCGGTTGTGCAAAAACCAGGCCGCGATATCGCGACAAGCCTCTCCCTCTTCGCTTTTCCCCACGAGATCGTCGCGATATCGCGACGTCGCGATATCGCGACATCGCGACGACTGTGGCCACTTCCCATAGCCTCAACAATGACGTCGCGACATCGCGACGTCGCGATATCGCGACGTCAGAGGACCTTTGCCAAAGCTCTCGACACACTGTCGCGATATCGCGACGTCGCGATATCGCGACGGAACTCAACCATCACTTGGCAGCCTTTCGGAGGTCGCGATTTCGCGACCCCAACCCCCTTGCTTTGCCAAACCTTCTCCAATTTAAACATTGCTCAACAAAACTTCTCCTGGACTAAAATAAAATAAATAAAACAAGGTGCACAGAACTTAGAAAAACTTGAAAATTTTTTGGAAGATGCAAGATTGCTTCACTGTCTCCGGATGCTCCTGCATCAATATGGCTACGCAAGAGGTCTTTTCTTCTATCGATAAGTGTTATAACCAATTTTGTAACAAATTTTTATAATCTACCTTCACAAATTTTGTAACCAATTTTTATTTTGATGTTTTAAGTTCCCATACAACAATTGCATCATTGAAATCAACCGTCGATGTTTCCCCCTCCTCCACCATGCCAACCTCAAATGCGAGGTCAATGCTTCTCAGGTGGAAAACACAAACTTTCATCTAGGCTATAAATAGAAGCAACAAAGCAATTTTTAGGATTTTGACCTATGTCTTTTGGTAATTTTACAGGTGTACAGGAAGCTTTTGGTGTTCGGTTGGATAATGTTCTACTTGATCAAGATTTCTCTTTACAAGCCAACACACCCACTGCTTTTCAAGATTAGAACAACTTCAATATTCTTAAAATAAAAGAGCAAAATGTTCAAGCAAATCTCCTCCTAGGGAAACCAACCCCTCTGAGGCTCATCCTCTACTAGAGGATGAGAGAGTAAATTTTTCTAAAAAATATTTAGATCATGACAAAGTTGAAGCAACCATTAAATATTCACTAGTTCTAGATAAAATAGAAATAAAAAAATGGGAGTATCAGACCAAAGTGTTGATAAACGAAATTAATACCCGATTAAAAAAAAATTAAAAAGAGAACTTTTTTTCTTTAATTGAAAATGAACCTGAAAATATGAGGTTCTACTACATCAAAAAAAATCTAGTATTGTGCAGGTTACTACATATTACACAGATGAAACTTTAAGGTTTATGTTGAACAAATTGGAGAACATAAACGTTGAGGCCCAAGCTTATTATAATGAATGGGTGTGTGATAAGAAAATTGTTGATGTTTTTGTAGCTGCAAAGAATGTTGCTAAGGTTTGACTAATGTGTTCTAATTTTTTTTGTTCTATTTTTTAAAATGAAAATATTTGTTGACTACTTAATTTTCCTTTTGCAATTAAAGTATGATAATCTCAAGAAGTGGGTTCAAAACCTGTAATACTATGTCCATATGGGAAAGGATTTCTTAAATGCTTCTATGGCAATAAAAAAGAGCTTAGGAAGCATTTCAAAATAACAACACTTTTTGGAAAATCACTATCCAAATATGTTCTACTAAAGGATAAGGGTAAAGAAGTTCTTGCACCAATATCCAAATATGCTAGGAAAGAGAAAATACTTTGCTCAAAGGATTGTAAAGTGTAGAGAACATCCTTGTCTGTTATGGAGCAATTGAGAGTATTGTTACCCAGACTGAGGGAGAAGCCATTGGAATGCAGAACGTGGAAGTCATGGAAGTTGTGGAAAAGGAAAAAAGAGTGGAACAGGAAAAAGATGTTGAAGTCTAAAACTACCTTAAAAAGACAACTGATTATGTTATTGCTTTTGAGAAATTGATTTTTCAAAAAGACAATTTTATGACATTCATATCTTTTTGTCTGAAAACAAGACATTTTCTTTTATTACTTTACGATTATACTATTTACATTTATAATAGTGTGTTATTTTCATCTCTTGGATATTATGGGGTTTCAAATATGCTTGATTTTATGAAGAATATATGTATGCATAGGTTTATATTTTCATTTTAGTCAAAGTTATTCTTGTTGTGATATAAAAATGAGTATTTTCTTGTGTATTATGCTCTTTTGTTTTTATATTTCAATTTTTAAGTGAGTTTACGAAGGATATATCTATGCATGAGTTTAAATTTTCATTTTATTTATAGTCATTCTTGTTATTGTATAAAAATAAGTATTTTCTTGTGTATTATGTTATATTGTTTTTACATTTCAAAGTGAGTTTACGATGAATATATCTATGCATGGGTTTAAATATTCATTCTCCATATCTAGAGTAATATTTTATTTGCATTTTGCCTCTTATAATCAAATCATACATACTAATGATACTAATGATACACATACACACATACATTCAAAGTCAAAGCATAAATCATTATATTTTATCAACATAGATAGTTAATTCAATAACAAAGCATTATTGTATTAAATTGTTGTTTCAGTAACTTGAGATTTATGCTAAATGCATTGTGGTTTCTACTATTGTAAAAGAAATATTTACTAATTATGTATACATGCATGGTTTACTCAAATCTAAAGCATAAATCATAAAATTTTGTCAACATAGATAGTCAATAACACTTCTAGAGTCATAGCATACATACTAATGATACTAATGATACATACATACATACATTCAAATTCAAAGCATAAATCATTTTATTTTGTCAACATAGATAGTTAATTCAATAGCAAATCATTATTGTATTGAATTGTTGTTTTCGTAACTTGAGATTTATGCTAAATGCATTGTGCTTTCTACTATTGTAAAAGAAATATTTACTATACGTATGCATGCATGGTTTACTCAAAGCTAAAGCATAAATCATAAAAAAAATTCAACATAGACAGTAAATAACACTTCTAGATTCATAGCATACATACTAATCATACTAATGATACACACATACATACATACATTCAAAGTCAAAGCATAAATCATTATATTTTGTCAACATAGACAGTTAATTCAATAACAAAGTATTATTGTATTGAATTGTTGTTTTCATAACTTGAGATTTATGCTAAATGCATTGTGCTTTCTACTATTGTATACTGTATACAACACTTGGTAAAATAAGTATTTACTAATTATGTATGCATGCATGGGTTTCAAATTTCTATTTTACTCAAAGCTAAAGCATAAATCATAAATTTTGACAACATAGACAGTCAATAACATTAAAAATAAAATATGTGAAATCATTAAAAATAGAATGATTATATGAATTTTCAAATCATTGAAATTTTACAAATGATATCAAATATGAAAAATCATTGATAATATGAATTTTTTAAATCATTGATATTTTACAAAAGATATCAAATACGAAAAATCATTGATAATGTGAATTTTTCAAATCACTAAAATTTTACAAATGATTTCAAATACGAAAAATCATTGATTATATAGATTTGTTTAACTCGTTCAAATTTTACATTTTTGTAAGCTAATACAAAGTCTTATCAACTTCTCCAAAAGAACTAGGAATCATTTGTGAATTTTGTGTTTCCATAATCTCATCATCATTGCAAGTTGAATCATTTTTGTCATTATCAACAGTATTAGTGAGACCTCTCTTGTCCGCTAGGGACTTCCAATATGTCATAGCTCTGTCATAGGGAAACTTACCCACCTCGTACGATGACACATACATTCTCAAACAATTTTCCAAATTTTTGTCCAACCTATTACGAACTTTCAATTTAACAAAAGATAGTGCACTAAAACCCCTTTCATCTTCAACAGATCCTAAAATTATTATATGATATAATTAATATAAAATAAAGTATTCACTCATAGTTTCTTGTAAGACATTAATTCGATACAATTTTTTCTAGAAATGCGTGATTGAACCTGTCAAATGTGGTTTTTTGAAATGTGTAATTTGATTATCCATTGTTATTCCAAAATTGGTTTATTGTTGTCTCAAAAGTTCTTTGTTTAGAATACCATTGATTTCAATATCATTTACTTGCACACTTTTAGACAAATGTGTTGTAATATTGCCCATATATTTTATAAACAACTCACTTCTAATATTGTGGTCAACACAAGGATTCCAGAAGATGGGATTAACAACAGCCATGGCCTCAAGTGTCATATCTCTAAAAATGATCTCTTATTTTACTTGTTAAAGTATTTGCAATTATTTTTAATTTATTCTTAGTGCTATCCAAAACCTCATCGAATTTGGAATGTGTTACGAGCACTTGTTCAACATCATCTGTAAGTGTATCTAACCGCTTTTCATAATGATATAAAGAAATCATATTTCCATGGATAGCAATACAAATATTATCGTTGATGTTGAACTATAAAAATTTGTTAGGATCATTGACTTGAACTAAAGTATTCCAACTATCAAACTTGGGATCCTTAAAAAAAATTCAAAATCTTTTCAATAAGCATACATATTTTTTTCTCATTCTCATAAAATTGATAATATAAATTGCTCTTTTCTATGCGAGTTTAATCAAATAATTCATTTCTTGCAACAATGGAAGAATACCACATAATGTGGGAAGAGTTTCCAATTCAATCATACGAAATAACAAATCTTTTGCCTTATCGACATCCCTACAATGTGCATACATAAACCCCATCAAGGATTTATATTATGAAAAAAAATCCTTTTTGCATGAAGAAACAGTGAAATCCACCTATTGTCCACATCTTTTAATATTTTTATGCCTTCGATTACACCTAGAGAAAATTTTTGAAACTTTGCAAACCTTTTTGGACTACATGAAAAGTAAGAGTGTATTTCAGAGATGAGATCTTCCACTCTGGCTATATTATAAAATGTGCTCACAATTTTGTATGCAAGATTGATTCGATGATCCATGCAATGAATGGGAATCACATGTGGGGCAATTGATGTCTGAAGCCTAATACAAAGACCATTCCTTTGTCCTTGCATTGTAGCCACACCATCAGCTCCAACACAAATTACCTTTGTGGCAATTTCCTTTTCATCCATTTTCGCAA
This sequence comes from Wollemia nobilis, assembly GCA_028583015.1. Lineage (NCBI taxonomy): Eukaryota > Viridiplantae > Streptophyta > Pinopsida > Araucariales > Araucariaceae > Wollemia > Wollemia nobilis. The sequence continues at coordinate 16,832,523 of JAQPPZ010016946.1, read as the reverse complement.
TATCCTTTAAATTGGTTACAACAAAATTATAAATATTTTTTGCATTACAATTTTTCATCATCTTATGTAGTGCTAGTAAATGAGGTTTTCTCAAATGCTTTTGGAATGTGTAAACATGTATGCAAATCCAAGATGTTTTGTCAACAGTTGTTACCTCATCAATGGAAAGTGAAATAAATTTGGCTTATTTTACATTCTCTCTCAGGTCCTCCTCTTCAACCTGTGATAGACATTTTGTCATTTCTCAACCAATTTAATCTGACCAATGTGAACTGGTAAGGTTCTGTATATCGACTAGTTGAATTAGTTGCTTAAAATTAGAAAAATCATACATGGTTCGATCCTTTTTTAGATTATTGTATACAACAACAAACTATAAAATTTTTAGGCTAATACAGTCTTATTAATTTTTTGAAATTGGGCCTCGATTTTTCCACCCTTCTCAATGAGAGTTTGTTTTTGTTTCATTGTTTTTTTGTATTCAAATGCATATCTCACATGTACACAATATGATGCATCCTTTCACCTATGAAATATGTTAATTTTTCCATCACTTCATCTTTATTTGATGTAAACTTCCCACATTGTTTTTCTATTGTGTCTTTATTATTTTGCAATAAATGATCCTTTTCCAGCTTCTAAGTACAAATAATGCATTTACACACTTTATGTATCTCATATCACTCAATAAAGGGGTATAACCATGCTCATTCATTTTTAAAATCCCTTCCAATAGTCCATTCGCTTATCTTTTGATGTTTAGATTTTTTACTACAAGATTCCCCAGAGGTTTGCATTTTAATTATACTATCATTTTCTTTTTCGGTTGATGTATATGAAATAAAAATCTCCTAAAGTGGTTGTTGAATGTCGTTATTAGGAAAATTATCATGTGTTCCCATATAATCCACTATAATATCTTCGAGTGAATGCACATCAAGGTCGACACTGTTTACTGCATTCAATGTTTGGTGCTCTCTATCATTTTTGGATGTAAAAAGGTACTATTTTAAGAAATTAACAAAACATAGTTTTACAAATCATTTAAAAAGAGGTAGATAAGTAGACAACCATTTATCAATTAATAAATAAAAGCTTTATATTTAAGAATAATAGATAAAAATTAATGATTTTATGGTAAAATGTGTTTGTACTTGCATGTTGTGTAGATATTGATGCCTCATTGCATTTTGATATTTGTGTAGAATATTTTGGAATTGTCTTTTTACGAGAATATTTGCCTTTGTTCTTTCCATATTCAGTAGGTGGCACTGTATCTATAAATAAAAAACCTTTAGATGTTATAAAATGAATATGAAATTGAAGAAAAATAACATACTTCCCTCAATAAAAATTTGTGTTTCTAAGTAACCAAGGTTAAACTGTAATTCCATAAAAAATCTATGAATCTTTAGATGAACCTATACTACCCTATAGAATGACATCTAACAGAAAAGAAGCAATCTTTGACAATAAAACTACTCCTAACACACAACATGATATGGATACTTATCGACCACAGTTGTAGATAGTGCTTCTACACTACCTATGAAATATACTCTAAAAAACAAGAAACAGTCTCTAACAAGAAAAATGCTCCTAATACAGAACCAGATGATATGGATACTTGTCTACTATAGTTGCATATAGTGCATCTACAGTGCCTATGAGACTAAAGAAATATATCTTTATACAAAATAAAAGTGGAAGAAAAATATTCTATCTATTATCATAGTTGTCAAAACTTTCTATCATCGATTTACAATGTAACTGCTCGATCATGACCGATTGACACTACTCTACAGTCGCTCGATCACAACTGATTATCAATCCTTTACAACTGATCATTCTATGTCGATTGACACTTCTCTACAATGGATCGGCTTAGGATGATAGGTATACCTCTACAACCAATCAACTTATGTTGATCGACTCTACTCTACAACTGATCGACTTATACTGATAGACTCTCTTTTAAAACTGACTGGCTTATGTTGATAGACATGTCTTTATAGTTTATTAACTTATTTTGACATATATTTCTCTACTATCGATCAACTTATACCGATAATATCTCCTCTACAACCTATTAGCTTATGTTGATAGACACATATTTGTAACCAATCGGCTTATAGCGATAGATACTTCTCTGGAATCGATTGGTTTATATTGATAGACTCTTCTCTATAACCAATCAGCTTATATCGTTTTACACTCCTCTATAATTGATCATCTTATGTTTATTTATACTTCTTTACAAATGATAGGTATATTCCAATTGACATGCATCTACAATCGATCGACTTATGTCAATCTTCTTATGTCGATCAACACTTCTCTACAACTGATAGTCATATGTTGATTGACACTCCTCTGCAATTGATCAACTTATATCAATAGACCCTTCTCTGCAACCTTGTCAACTTTTTTGTTGTTTCAAAGCTATTTTCTAGTTAGAATTTTTTATATGTATGTTTATTGGTACCCCCTACAATATATATACAGGTAGTATACGAGGTGAATTGGGCTGGAAAAATAAAATCATTTATAATTTGAAGGTGAATTGTCCATGGAATTGGGTGAAAGTGATCGATAAATTAAAATAAAAATAGGATAATAATTGTCAACAGTGGGCTAACTTATCCCAAAAAAACTTCCACCACGTAAATTTTGGGTGAATTTCCCCCAGTGAAATTTTCCAAAATTAGAAAATTTAAAATTTTAAAAATTCTAAATATAGCTAATTTATGATATTTCATGCTTATGCATAACCCTGAGAGTGTTATGGGGCATATTATATCAAACCTACTAAAGTGTATGGAACCATCATGAGTATGCATTCTCATGCTATAGAGAAAAAAAAGTATTTCAAAAATATAGTTTGACTTGCCTAGGAAGTTCTATGCATTTTTTTCATGAGCATGCCAAAATATCAATATTTATCATGCAAATTATATTTATATGATTACATTATGAAGGAGGCCACCAACTAGGTATCAAACCCTTATTTAGGGTATGTGCAATTAAGAGCCATATTGTTAGCATTGTAGACAAATTCATGCGTATGACACCAAAGAGAGGAGTTCAATAAAATAGGAATTGTGGGTGAGCTTGATGTTTTTGGTAGAGCACCTACATCCACATATAATTATAAAAAATATATATGGTGCTACTATCAATCCCATAGTATCATGAGAATATGAAATAAACTTGAGGTTTCTATCCCTAGATATTTAATGAAGTACTATCAAAATGCTTGAGAGATACCCTTGATGGGAGTAGGCAATGCTTTGAGGCTTTAACTACACCTCTATAGAGGTAAGATCCTATTTTAGTGGCTAGTTGGTTAGTGGTATTGTTGCATGTGAGGATCCTTACAAGAATATTTTCAAAAGAGGATCTAACTTGAATTAGTTAGATATTTTGGTTTTTATTATTATATTACCTAGTATCAATTGACCAAAGACTATGCAATGGGACTCTAGAGGAAGTAGAAGAATAATTCAACTAGAATATTTGGCCAAAGGGGTTCCATAATAGGGGAATATTGTTCATGTCATGCCATATAAATTTAGTGAATGGGTTGTTAAAAAAAAATTTGCTTGGTAACATTGATTTGTTTACTGTAAAAAATTGTTCTATGGAATGGAACTTTTAATTTTTGAATTTATTATTTGAAAATATGCATGGATTTAAAGTGTGCATTTCTATTTTAATGTTTATATATTTAAAATACACATGTATTAAAATGTGGATGTCTATGTCTAAATTTTGTATATTAGAATAATAAGGGTCATGGTTGCATCCATAATTAAAGAGAATTAAACTGGTTAATTAATGAACAAACAAATTAAGATATTAAAAATAATTTAAGGTGGGAATTATAACATAGAAAGAGGAAAATACAAAAATAAAATAGTCTTGGTGGAGTTCATAAATGAAATCTATAATACACTGAGTGAATATAGATGTATATTGATAGTATTATGGACGTGTACCTAGTTTATTATAGATATGGATTGGTAGTACTACAGATGCAGATCTGGGTCACTATGGACACAAACTAGTAGTACCACAAATGTGAATCTTGGGTGCATGTCCCTAAGGCAATAAAAAATGGGAATCCTAGCACATATGAACATTGAATTTCATGCATGTTTTTATATATAAGGGAGTAGTAGGGGGCAGGTGGTAATAATTATTAGGCCACCCATCACGACATAAGTGCCAAAAACCATTAGATGGAAAATAAAATGATAGCTAAGGCTACTCTACCCCAATGGAATAAATCACTAGGGTAACTACATACATCATAGAGAAAAGAATCATGCAAGGGAAAACCTTCCCTTGTTCCACTTAGTATTTAATAATTCAACGCAGTAATATTTATTTAACATTCAGCAGAGTGTACATTCTAGGAAAGCATAACAACAGACAATGAGAAATAAATTGCAATAACGAAGAATGAGCATACTAAAACAATGCCTCTTGAGGACGGCAAATCCCTGCCACCAAAGGGCCAAGTAATGTGAAACACAAATTAATAATGATAAATATGATTATTTTAAATCAAACCTAATCTATTTAAATAATGAAATCAAAATATTCACTTGGAAACCTAACATAGTCAGCTATGTTAGGGTTGTAACAAATAATGGCAAGCAAAAATTAAGTAAATATGAGAGTGAAGAAGAAGCATAGTTTTGGTTTCTCTCGCATTAAGAGTGATTGTGCAGACACAATCAGAGGTCAAGCAATTTTTGAATCCACTATGATGAGGAGTATAATTGTTAGAATTTGTTTAGTGCTGATAATAAAATTAATTGTAATTTATTTTTTTTGGAAATAAATTTGCATATCTAGTTGTTTATGTGAAATTGAGCTTCAAATAAGTGGGGAGATATATATTTCTATGAAACCCTAGTTTGCATTATATTTAACTTGGGGTGTGAACTTATGGAGCTGCAAGATTTTTTTGGGAAGGATGATATTGATGCTAGAGAATGGTGGAAAAAGTTTAGGTCTCTATATTGTAATAATCCTTTTTGGAAATCCCTCCCTATTAAAGGCTTGAAAGGGGAAGCTTAAGGTGGAATAATTTTTTTAAGGAAAGGAATAATGAATACACTTGGGATGAAATGGAGCATGCATTCTTGAGTAAATGGAACCCATATAAAAATATAGCTAGTTTGAAGATCACCATCAAGGGATATGAAGAAGAAATAAACATGCTTCAAAAAGAACAAAAGAAAATAAAAAGAGAGCTAGAAAATTTCAAATAAGTGGTAGAATATAAAGGATATGTCAGTATACATACAGAGAAAATCATACCTTTGGTAGAAGATAAATTAAAAAGTGGACAAAGGAATTGTTTTGAATCTAAAAAGTCTATTTTGTAGGTTCATGGAAGCATTCAAAAGGCATAGGTTATTATTTTCATTAACCCTAGTAGAAGATTTAATTTTATTAATATTGCATTGGCTAAGAGGTTGGAGGTTCAAGCAACAAAATTTAAGGACATACAGTTGGAGGGTGAGAATGTCCAGAATTTTGAATATTTGAAGATCACCATAGATAAATATATTTTAAATTCAGATTTTCATGCTATTAAGATGGATGATAAGGATATTGTTCTTGGTTATCCTTGGTTAGATTATTTGGTTACTATTAACATTAATGTGCAAAAAAAAAATTATGAAGTTATGGTATAGGAAAAAGAAGATAAGATTGTAGGATATTTCTCAACTTAAGGAGCAAGGATCCAAGGAAATAAAAAAAATGGTTGTAAATAAACAAATTGAAGAACAAATAGAAGAACCTAAAATAGAATCCAAGAAGGAAGTAGCAAAAATAGAGTCTATGGAAGAATCATTATCACCAAAGTCCATGGAAATAATAGTAGTAGAGTCCAAGGAAAATTTTTTAGAAGAGCACAAGGACATACCAAACAAAGGGAAAATGAAATAAATATGTGTAGAATAATTTAAAACAATGGAGCCAAATGTTGAGTCAAAGAAGGGAGAACATCAAGTTAAGGTTGCACCATATGACCATCCATACCACCATGAGCAGCAACAATCTTGGAGGCATGGCTCAAAGCAACGATATTATGGTTCTAGATGGAATCATAAGGGCACCAAGTATGGTAGTGTTTGGTAGATAAAACATAGTGATACTGGTTTTCAGAGTGGTTCATCAGCATCAAGGAACTAGTGTATCCATAATTCGAAGTATCAAAATAAAGTAGCAGAAGCATGGAGCCAACAAAGCATATTTGGATTATTAAGTGGAAAAATGACATACCAGCATCAACATGTTTCACTATGATGGATGGATGATCAAGATTGGTACCATTTCCTAACATTTCTTAGAAAATAATATTATTATGTTTCTTCATATGTTTCAAGGATGAAACATTTGTAAGGAGGGTCGCATGTTAGGGTACATAGGATTAGATATTTGGGGATATATTATTATATTGTATAAGGGTTGGCATGGGCCACACATAACCCAAGGTTGACTGTATTATAATATTATAATATATTATAATATAATATAATATTATATTAGTAGTAGGCTCCCCAAAGTAGAATGAGAAGATGGATATATAAAGAAGAGATGTTTGTCATTATAATTGTAAAGACCCAAAAATACATAAATAGAAAAATAAAAAAATAAAAAAAAAAAAATTTTACTATAGAGAGAGGTACATGAACCCTTCATTGATCCCTAACCAAACCACTATTTTCCTAAAGTCTCAATCTCCTAAGTTTTCCTGAAAGCTAAATCTCACGAGGTACCCTCACACAAGTCCGTCTGTGCAGGTGTATCATGTGTTACTGTAAATAAGTCCATATTTCCAATCATTCTCGATGAGCTAGACTTATCATCTTCCATCCATAAAAGGTATACATGCATCTCCATGTCATACACAAATAATTATGTGTAGGTATTCTATGAGTATTGTGAGTTAAGCTATCTATCTCGTCTCCACGATGAGCTATATTAACTCAGTTGCAGTCTATCCAAAACTTAGTTATTTACCTCCTAAAGGAGGTCCCAATTCCCTTAGGTCTCCTATATTCACCCTAAGGGTTTCTCAATTCCCCTAGCTCACCTATTTTCACCCTAAGGGGTTTTTAATTCTCTTAGGTCACCTCTGAGTTCACACTAGAACTCTACACTTAGATTTCTAACATCAAGCAATCCAAAAAATGATACATCTAGATACTACAGCATCAGAAAGCATTCACCAAGCATCTAGAAAAAAAGCAAGATTAACTCTAAAATATAATAAACTACATAACATAACCAAATACAAACATAAAGTAAAAATACCTTCTTTAATCCAAAGAATAGTTATTGCATCATAATTTGCATGGTAAATCCTTCTTACTTTAAGGAATATCACAATAACTACATTGGGGATATCTCCCCACAATTCTAATCTATTTGAGCATAAATAAAGTAGCATAAAATACGATTACCTATACTTCGCTCCCATTGAACTCCTTGCTTCTCCAAGCTTCCCATTGATTCTTTGAGGGTAGTGATATAGAGCTACACACAACACACAGCAAGAATGCAGAAATCAACAATGCACCGGTAAAATTCCATCAAGCTTCATTAAAATAGAGGTCTCTCCTCCAATACACAGCTATCCCAAAAAAAATAAATGGCCAAGAGTCCTTTAATACAATGCATGCGCGCCTTTTATCCTCGACCGCCACCTCCTTCTCTATCATTATGTAAAGTGCGGGCCTTTTTCTTTATCCCCAGGCCCGAATCTCTTTGGACCATCATTACCTTGAATGCGAGACTCCCCATACTGCCTGCACGAATGCTCTATCCCGCCTGCATGATGCTGCCAGGTGCATAAAAAAAAATCATGGCCTGTAGTGGCGGCATGCCCTGCAGCCACCTGTCAATCCTTCGCCAAGTCATCATTCATAAGAATGCGCCATGGCCGCTTGCAATTGATGCCACGTGTCCTACTGTCATGCTCCCTGTAACTTCTTCATACTCTCGAGCCACCTGTAACTTCACGCCATGTGTCCCTCTTCATTGGTCTCTGTAATCGTCGGCTAGTCAACGTCATGAGAGTTCTGGTCATGATATCGTGACGTTTTTGCTTCAGTACTTTCTCTCTCCTCTTTGGTCACGATATCGCGACATTTTGGCATTAGGCTTCTCTCTCCTCCTTGGGGCCACGATTTCGCTACACGTCATGAAATCGCGACATCTAGGCTTTTCTTACTCGCCTTCCTCCCTTGGGCCATGAAACTGCGACATGTCGCGATTTCGTGACATCTTTGTATTCTGTACTTGCTGCCTCGTTTCGGGCCGTGAAACCACGACATGTCATGATTTTGCAACATCTTTGCATTCCGTACGTCTTGGCTCGGAAGTGTCGCGATTTCACGACATCTTTGCATTGTGGAACCTTGCCCCTAGATATGTCACAATTTCGTGACATCTTTTCCTTGTGGAACATTTCCTCCAGATATGTCATGATTTCGTGACATCTTTGAGCTCTGCCTTCGAAGGTGTTGCGATGTCTTTATGCTTCCAAGTCTTGCCTCCCAGAAGTGTCGCGATTTCGCGACGTCTTTTAAACTTTATCTTTGAAGGTGTCATGATTTTGCGACGTCATTTAAGCTTGCCTTCAAAGGTGTCACGATTTCACGACCATTCTTGTGCCTTAGAACCTTTTTGCCAAATATGTCCCTGTGCTTTCAAATCCTGCTTCCGAAAGTGTCACGATTTCGTGACCATTTTTGCGTCCAGACCACGTTGCTACAGAAATGTCACGATTTCACGACAGTTTGGCATCTCGACTGTGCTGCTTTAGAAATGTCACGATTTCACGACAGTTTGGCATCCCGACTGCGCTGCTTTAGAAATGTCACGATTTCACGATAGTTTGGCGTCCCGACTGCACTGCTTTAGAAATGTCATGATTTCGTGATAGTTTGGCGTCCCGACCATGATTTTTCAAAAAAAATGTCGCGATATCGTGACAGTTTGGCCCGCTGGTGCCCTTCTTCAAAAAGCGTCGTGATATCGCAATAGTTTTAGTACTTAAGAAAAAAAAAACACATTTTGGGTGATGCAAGACTGCAACTTCGCCACCGGATGCTCCTGCATCAGACACCCGGGGTGAGTTTGAGAAGTGACCTCACTTCTGATCTGTCCGAGGTAGACCCAGGCGATCAACATCAGCCTTTGATAACCAGGTCACGTCTTCAATGGGTCTGCCCTTCCACTTGACCAAGTACTCCGGGTAACTCCCATTCCTAGTACTCCGGCCCTCACGCATATCCAGAACTTCTTCTATCTCATCCACAACTGGGATGGCTGCTGGAATGCTCCACAAATCTGGATTGGGTATCTCATCGCTTTCTCCTTCATGATACTCGGCCAAATCCGAGATGTTAAACACGGGGGAGATGTTGAGTTCGCTTGGTAACTCCACCTCGTACGCATTGCCCGAATCTCGTTTGCCAATGATCTTACATGGTCCAAATTTCTTCATTTTCAGTTTGTTGTAGGTCTTGGCAGGAAACCGTTCCTTTCGTAGATGGACCATGACCGAATCTCCTACTTGGAACTCCTTAGCTTTGCATTTTTGATCCGCCCTTGTCTTGTACTGAGCGTTCATCTTGGCAATGTGTTTTGTCACTTCCTCATGCACTCCCTTCAGGTGTTCAGCAAAGTCTTCCGTTCAAAGACCTGCATTTCTCCCTTGTATCTAGCCTTCTTAACTCTGAAGCATTCCTTGGGCTACTCCCATAGATAATCTAGAATGGTGACTTTTTGGTACTCCGATTGACCGAGCTGTTATACGCAAACTCAGCTTGCAACAGAATTAGATCCCATCCCTTGGGCTTGTCCCCTACCAAGCATCGCAGTAGGTTGCCCAAACTCCTATTAACCACCTCTGTTTGTCCATCTGTTTTGGGGTGGTATGCAGAACTGAACTTTAACTCTATCCTCAGTTTCTTCCATAGGGTCTTCCAAAAATAACCTACAAACTTGGTATCCCTGTTTGACACAATGCTTCTTGGCAGCCCATGAAGGCGTACCACTTCCTTAAAGAACAAACCAGCTACATGGACCGCATCACTAGTCTTCTGGCACGGGATAAAGTGTGCCATTTTTGAAAATCTATCCACTACCACAAATATGGAATCGTGCCCCCTCTGCGTCCTAGGCAAACCAAGCACAAAATCCATACTAATATCTTCCCACGGCCTTTCGGGTATAGGTAGCGGTTGATACAAACCAGTAGGTTGCCTCATACCCTTTGCCATCTGGAAAATCTTGCAACTCTGCACAAACTTTGCCACATCCTACTGCAATTGTGGCCAACAATAGTTTTCACTAACCAGTGAGATGGTCTTGTCACGACCAAAGTGTCCAACTAAACCCCCACTATGCTTTTCTTTAATGAGGTTCTCTCTCATTGAGCTCCTCGAAATGCACAATTTATTCCCCCTAAACAACATTCCATCTTGAATCGGGTAATCCAACCATCTAGTCCTGTCCAACGCAACAGGCGCAGTGCAGGCTTTCCAAGCTTCTACGAAATCGGGGTCTGCAAGGTATAATTTCTTGAGCTTAGCAAACCCTACAACCTCCACTCTCATTTTTGTCATCAAACATTGCCTCCTACTCAATGCATCTGCCACCCTATTGGATCTTCCACTCCGATGCTTCAGTACAAAGGTATAGCTCTGCAGGAACTCTACCCATTTTAGGTGCCTCTGATTCAATTTGCCTTGATTGTTGATATACTGCAACGCTTGATGGTCGGTGTAAAGAACAAACTCCTTGGGCAACAAATAATGCCTCCATTTCTTAAGCGCTTGGACTATGGCATAGAACTCCTGATCATACACCGAATACTTCCTTCTGGCATCATTGAGTTTTTCACCGAAATATGCAATGAGGCCTACCCTCTTGGCTCAATACGGCTCCTATGGCATTGCCACTTGCATCGCAGTCTACTGAAACACCTTATTGAAATCTGGAAGTGCTAAGACGGGTTGCTCAGTGACCTTCTTCTTCAGCATAGCAAAGCTTTTGTCTGCTCCAACTGTCCACTGAAATTCCTTCTTGTTCCCCTTCATTGTCTCTGTAAGAGATGAGCAAATACTGCTGAAGTTTCTAATGAATTTTCTGTAGAAACTGGCCAGACCATGAAATGATCTAACCTCGGTCACACTTCTTGGGACAGGCCATTCTAGGATAGCCCTCACCTTTTCGGGGTCCATCTTGAGACCATTTTTTGATATGACAAATCCCAGGTATACCAGCTCCTTCTTCACGAAGTTGCACTTCTTCAGATTGATCAGTAATTGTTCCTCCCGCAGTTTCTCGAAAACCTTCCCGATGTGCATCAGGTGCTCCTCTAAGGTTCTACTAAAAATCAGTATATCATCTAAGTAAACAATAACAAATTTGCCCAAAAATTCCTTTAGAACTTCATTCATTAACCTCATGAAGGTACTAGGTGCATTGGTTAATCCAAATGGCATAACCAACCACTCATACAGCCCCTCTCTGGTTTTAAAAGCCATCTTCTATTCATCCCCTTATCTAATGCGGATCTGATGGTATCCACTTTTCAAATAAATTTTTGTGAAGTACTCAGCTCCACCCAAGCAGTCCATGATATCATCCATTCTCGGCAGGGGAAACCTGTATTTAATGGTGATCTTGTTGATTGCACGAGAGTCGGTGCACATCCTCCATTCTCCATCCTTCTTGGGTGCTAGTATTGCTGGTACAGCACATGGACTAAGACTCTCCCTTATCAGGCCTTTCTTCAACAGATCTTGAACTTGTCGATTTAATTCTTCAGTTTCCATAGGTGTCATTCGATGTGCAGCCTTGTTTGGCAAGCTCGATCTAGGCACCAGATCTATGTGGTGACTGATCTTCCTAATAGGTGGTAAACCTTTAGGAACATTGTCAAAAATGATATCAGGGAATTCTTCTAACAGTCCCATGACTTCCATTGGAATCTCCTTGCATCCTTCTTCCCTAACCCTGGGGATTATAGCATAGCACATATGATCCGGCTTCAGGCCTTCCAAGAATCTTTTGCCATCAACTAGACAGACTCGTGCACTGCTGCATACTTTCTCATCCGCCTCCTTTAGGGGTTTTAACTTATGGCGAACTCCATTCTTTGACAGAGAATATGTGTTGGCTCGACCATCATGAACAACACTTCGGTCAAACTGCCATGGCCTCCCAAGCAGCAAGTGACATGCATCCATGGGCAAGATGTCACATAACACTTCATCTTGGTAAGTTCCAATTTTGAACTTCACCGGACATTGCTCACTCACCAAAGACCCGATGGTCCTTTTGCAACCATGCAATTCGATAAGGGTGTGGGTGTTTTCTCCTTTCCAACTGCAGCTTGGCAACCATTTCCTCATAAACCAAATTATCAGTGCTTCCATTATCTATGATGATGTTACATACCTTGCCTGCACACTTGCATCTTGTTCGAAACAGGTTGTTCCTTTGGTCTCCCTTATTTTCTTCGTTTAACAGGACTCTTCTGATGATCATCGCTTCTCCTCTTTCTGCCTCCTCTGAGTGCTCAGATTCTACACCTTCATCTGCTATAGCAGCTCGGGATTGACCCTCAGGTCTTCGATTTGGCCTCTCTTGATGCTGCGGGCAGTTGTATATCGTGTGTCCTTCCTCTCCGTAGTTGAAGCAGGTTCCTCTAAAAACACCTCTTCCAAACCCTCACCCAGACCTACCTCTTCCTCTTGGGTAGTTGTTGCTCTGATTACGTGGGTGTTGGTCATCCTCCTATTTCACCTCTTTCTATTTCTAGCTGCTTCTAGCTTCACCAGTTTTCCCAAAATCTTTGTATCTTCCACCACTGCCTCTTCCACCAGCTCTTCCACCCCTGTCCTTCCCTCTCTGCTTGCCATCAAACCTTCTATTTAGTTTCTCTTCCACTTTTAATGCAAACTGATATGCATCCTCCACTGTGCTCATTCTAACTAGCCCCAGCTCTTCTTGAATGCTGGTTCACAATCCATTTATGTAACGTGTGACCTTCTCTTTGTTTGCCTCCGAATGGCCGGTTCTGATAGAGATTTGATAGAACTCTTCAGTATATTCCTTGACAGTCTTACTATCCTGTCGAAGACTCTGCATTTTTTTTAACAAGTCCAACTCATAATTTGTAGGGATGAACTGCCTCTTTAGTTTCTCTACCATCCTATCCCACCTGGTGATCTTTTCCTTTCCCCTCCTGTTCCTTTCCAACTGCACCCCTTTCCACCTGATGCTAGCATGTCCTTTCAACTTGGTTTTCGCGAACCTGATCCGATTTGGATCTGATATCTCTTCAGATTCGAAATACTCCTCCATATCGTTGATCCAGTCTATCAACTCCTCAGGGTTGAGGTTCCCAGAGTAAGTGGAGACATCAAATTTTGGCTTCTTCCCGATCCGGGAGATAGCCCGATACTGCCCTAGCTTCTGCTGGATCCAAGGCCTCTTCCTCATCAGATGGAACTTCTTCTTCCCACACTTCATCTTCACTGGGTTCTTCCCTTCTCGGCTCGACTCCTCTTCTAATTTCCTCTTGCAGGGCCTCAACTTGCCTCTACAGGGCTCTTAGATCGACCTCCTCCCTTCTTGCTCGTCTGTGCCTTATACCACCACGGTCTCTTCACTGAGGCATCTTGCTTCTTCTTCACAACCCCACAACCACAGTCCTAGCGCAAACTGCCTCTCTATTCGGCGATCGGTTTGCACTCTCAGAACCAACCTGCTCTGATACCACTTGATATAGAGCTACACACAACACACAGCAAGAATGCAGAAATCAACAATGCACCGGAAAAATTCTAGCAAGCTTCATTAAAACAGAGGTCTCTCCTCCAATACACAGCTATCCCAAAAAAAATAAATGGCCAAGAGTCCTTCAATACAATGCATGCATGCATTTTATCCTCGGTCGCCACCTCCTTCTCTATCATTACGCAAAGTGCGGGCCTTTTTCTTTATCCCCAGGCCCGACTCTCTTTGGACCATCATTACCTTGAATGCGAGACTCCCCATACCGCTCGCACGAATGCTCTGTCCCGCCTGCATGATGCTGCTAGGTGCATAAAAAAAAATCATGGCCTGTAGTGGCGGCATGCCCTGCAGCTGCCTGTCAATCCTCTACCAAGTCATCGTTCATAAGAATGCGCCATGGTCGCTTGCAGTTGATGCCACGTGTCCTACTGTCATGCTCCCTGTAACCGCTTCATACTCTCGAGCCACCTGTAACTTCATGCCACGTGTCCCTCTGCACTGGTCTCTGTAATCGTCGACTGGTCAACATTATGAGAGTTCTGGTCGTGATATCATGACGTTTTTGCTTCAGTACTTTCTCTCTCCTCTTTGGTCGCGATATTGCGACGTTTTGGCGTTAGGCTTCTCTCTCCTCCTTGGGGCCGCAATTCTGCTACACGTCGCGAAATCGCGACGTCTAGGCTTTTCTTACTCGCCTTCCTCCCTTGGGTCGCAAAATCATGACATGTCGCGATTTCGTGACATCTTTGTGTTCCGTACTTGCTGCCTCATTCTGGGCCGCAAAACTGCGACATGTCACGATTTCGCGACATCTTTGCATTCCGTATGTCTTGGCTCGAAAGTGTTGCGATTTCGCGACATCTTTGCATTGTGGAACCTTGCCCCCGGATATGTCGCGATTTCACGACATCTTTGCATTGTGGAACCTTTCCTCCGGATATGTCGCGATTTCGCGACATCTTTGAGCTCTGCCTTCGAAGGTGTTGCGATGTCTTTATGCTTCCAAGTCTTGCCTCCCAAAAGTGTCACGATTTCACGATGTCTTTTAAACTTTATCTTTGAATGTGTCACAATTTTACGACGTCCTTTAAGTTTGCCTTCGAAGGTGTCGCGATTTCGCGACCATTCTTGTGCCTTAGAACCTTTTTGCCAAAGATGTCCCTGTGCTTTCAAATCCTGCTTCCGGAAGTGTCACGATTTCGTGACCATTTTTGCGTCCAGACCACGTTGCTACAGAAATGTCACGATTTTGCGACAGTTTGGTGTCCCGACTGCGCTGCTTTAGAAATGTCACGATTTCGCGATAGTTTGGCGTCCCGACTACGCTGCTTTAGAAATGTCGCTATTTCCTGACAGTTTGGCGTCCCGACTGCGCTACTTTAAGAATGTCACGATTTCAAAACAGTTTGGCATCCCGACCGTGCTTTTTCAAAAAAAACATCGTGATATCATGACAGTTTGGCCCGCTGGTGCCCTTCTTCAAAAAGCGTCGTGATATCACGACAGTTTTAGTACTTAAGAAAAAAAAACACATTTTGGGTGATGCAAGATTGCAACTTCGCCACCGGATGCTCCTGCATCAGGTAGTAGGGGATCAGGGTACTCATGGTTTAGGATAGTCATACCTTTAAATGCATCTACTTGTTTACTTTAGCAAATTGCAACTATACAAAATATAATTAAGTTTCCAACCATCTAATTCATAATGGATATTATAAAAGATCCATTATTTTTATATTCACCTGTCAAGTTCCCTTAGAGAGACATCCAACATGTGCTACTTAGATCAAGGTCTAACTTTAATCAAATCCATTCATATCTTAAAGCATTAAAGTCTCATACAATTAACCTTTAAAGCAATTATTCATTCATTCCCTAAATCAAAGCCCCATAACTTCAATTTAAATAATAAATCCACATCCCTTTTAATTCACAAATTCCAATCAAATCAATTACGATTTTAAGCGTTAAAATCACATCCCTTTAACATTTAAACAAGCATTCATTCATTCCCTAAATAAAAGCCCGATAACTTCAATTTAAATAATAAATCTACATCCTTTTTAATTTTAAAAACCCTAAGAAGATCACCAAAAACAAAGGATTCCTTTTTAATTAAAAACCCTAAGATAATCAATAATAAATCAAAGGTTTCCTTTTTAATTAAAAACCTTAAGATAATCAATAAAAATCAAAGGTTTCCTTTTTAATTAAAATCCCTCAGATAATCAATGATAAATCAAAGGTTTCCCTTTTAATTAAAAACCTTAAGATAATCAATAAAAATCAAAGGTTTCATTTTTAATTAAAAGCCCTAAGATAATCAATGATAAATCAAAGGTTTCCCTTTTAATTAAAAACCTTAAGATAATAAATAAAAATCAAAGGTTTCCTTTTTAATTAAAATCCCTAAGTTTCTTCCTATTTAAATACCCTTCGATACATTCCACATAATCAAAGATCTCTATTTAATTAATATCCCTCAATATTCCACATATTTAAAGGTCTTGATTTAATTTAAATTTCCTTCAATATTCCACATATTCAAAGATCTTGGTTTAATTTAAATTTCCTTCAATATTCCACATATTCAAAGGTCTCTATTTAATTAAATATCCTGCAATATATTCCACATAATCAAAGGTCTCTATTTAATTAAATTTCCTTCAATATTCCACATAATTAAAGGTCTTGGTTTAATTTAAATTTCACAACGAACCTTCCCAAAATAGATTAACCAAAGCTAACGTCCTTCATGGAAATACTAGCAACCTTGATGCAGGAGCATCCAGTGACACCTGATGCAGAAGCATCCAGTGGCAGGAGGACCACTTATGAAAAGTTGACTAAGGAGGGAAGACGTCGCAATTTTGTGACGTGTCACAAAATCGCGACAGAAGAAGAAGAAGAAGGCGAGGAGAAAAATTTGTCGCTATATCGTGATAGAAAAAGTGTCATGATATCGTGACACGAAGAGGAGAGAGGGACCAGCGGAGAAAACTGTCGCAATATCGTGATAGAAAATGTGTCACGATATCACGACACAAGCGGAGAACGGAGCCAACAGGGAGAAGCTGTCGCGATATCATGATAGCAAATGTGTCACGATATCGCGACACAAAATAGTGAAACAAGCCAGTGGGGCCAACTGTCATGATTTCACGACAGGTTTCATCAGAGAGGCGAGGGTGCCAAAGATGTCACGATTTCGTGGCATGTCACGATTTTGTGACACAAACAAGAAGGAGGAGGCTGCAAGCAAAGATGTCATGATTTCACATGTCACGATTTTGTGACCCGAAAGCAGGATGAAGAGTGAAAGAGGAAGATGTCACGATTTCACGACATGTCGTAGTTTCGCGACCCGAGAGAAGGCGCAGAGGAGAAGATGTCACGATTTCATGACATGTCACAGTTTTGCGACCCGCCAAGGAGAGAGAAAGCCAAGAGAAAGGAATGTCGCGATTTCGTGACAGGTCACAATTTTGTGACCAGAAGGTGAAGAAGGAGCCAAGGAAGAAAGATGTCATGATTTCGTGACATGTCGCATTTTCATGACCAGAGGGTAAGTGAAGGAGCTAGAGGAGGAAGATGTCACGATTTCACGACATGTCGCAGTTTCGTGACCAATAGGCGAAGGAGGAGCCGAAGAAGAAAGATGTCGCGATTTCGTGACATGTCGCATTTTCATGATCAGAGGGTGAGCGAAGGAGCCAAAGGAGGAATATGTCATGATTTCGTGACATGTCACGTTTTTGCGACCCAATGAAGAAGAGAGGGCAAGGAAGCTAAAATGTCGTGATTTCGTGACTTGTCACGATTTCACGACCCGAAGGAGAAGAAAGAAGGCAAGGAAGGAAGATGTCACGGTATTGCGACATGTCACGATTTCACGACGTAAAGAAGGGAAAGTTGGTAGAGTAAGAAGATGTCGTGATTTCGTGACATGTCACGATTTTGTGACAAGAAGAAGCAAGAGGAGGCAGAAAGAGAAGATGTCATTATTTTGCGACATGTCGTGATTTCGTGACAAGAAGAATAAAGAGGAGGCAGAAAGAGAAGATGTCACGAGTTCGTGACATGTCACGATTTTGTGACGTAAAGGAGAGAGAGAAGGTGGAATGAGAAGATGTCGCGATTTTGCGACATGTTGCGAAATCGTGACCTGAAGAAGCGGAAGGAAGCAGGAAGAGAAGATGTCGCAAAATTGTGACATGTCACGATTTTGCGACCCGAGTGGAAAAGAGGAACGAGGAAGAGAAATGTCACGATAGCGCGACATGTCACGATATCGTGACCGAAAAAGAAAAGGAAGGGCAAGATAAGGAAGATGTCACGATATCGTGACATGTCGCGATATTGTGACCCCTACTACAGTGCATCTAGAGGAAGAAGATGACAAAGGCCAGGCGGTGGTTGCAGAGCAGGGATGACATGTGGCACCAAGGTGCAGTAAAAGCGGGCGAGTACCAAGAAGCATGAAAAATGAAAATGATGGGTCACGCAGAGTAATCTGACAGGAAGCGGCGATCAGACGGTGGTGACAGGGGCCGTGCGGAGTGGAGCCATGAATCGGGTTTTGTGCTCCGATTTTTGTGAAATATGTTTTAGAGGGTCGAGGCCTCTATAAAAACCCAGTCATTGTAATAGGTTAGGGGGGATTGGAAGATCACACGCAGAGTGTGGTAGAG
This sequence comes from Wollemia nobilis, assembly GCA_028583015.1. Classification (NCBI taxonomy): domain Eukaryota; kingdom Viridiplantae; phylum Streptophyta; class Pinopsida; order Araucariales; family Araucariaceae; genus Wollemia; species Wollemia nobilis. The sequence goes on along the minus strand of JAQPPZ010016946.1, from coordinate 16,813,990 downwards.
AAAACCAAGCCGAGCGCTGGTTATTGTAAAGCCTACGGGCTATTGCTATTTTTGTAAACGAGATTTGTAGATTAATGAAGAAAAATTGGAGTTGAGAAGGTGCAAATTTCTCATCCCCCATCAGTGGTATCAGAGCGAGAAGATCCTGAGCGCGAAAATAGATTGCCGACTATGAGGCAGTTTGTGCTAGGATCGGTGGTTGAGGGTTCTGAGAGAAGAAAGAGGTTAGGGTCTTTGAACGTGTGAGTGGATCACTGATAGTGAGGCGGCTACACTAGGATCTGTTAGGGTTTGTGAGAGAAGTGAGGAAGAATGCCTCCAAGAAGAAACCCTAGTGAGAGAGATATGGTGCCAGAGGAAGAGTTCATGGCTTTGCAGAGGCAAGTGCAAGCCCTGCAAGAGGAGCTACGCAGAAGGCGTGAGGAAAAACAAAAAAGGAGAAAAGATGGAGTGCTTTAGAAGTTGAAGCCATTGAAGGCTGCAGATAAAGAGGTGTGTAACAGTGCCAGGACCTTCCTGGAAGAAGGCAAAGATTTTTTTGGGTCAGATACAGAAGACAAGCGAGCTGCAGATGAGGAAGTGTGCAAAAATGGTAGAATCTGTCTGGAGGAAGACAGAAGTTGTTTTGACTAGGATACGGGGTTGGAACAGGCTGCAGAGGTAGATGAATGTCTGGAGGTGTTGCAGAAGGCAAAAACCAGACAGCGTAGAAGTGAAGATCACTTCTCCATCAACCCCGGTGTCTGATGCAGGAGCATCCAATGACACTTGATGCAGAAGCATCCAGTGGCAGGAGGACCACTTTTGAAAAGTTAACTAAGGAGGGAAGACGTCGCAATTTCATGATGTGTCATGAAATCGTGATAGAAGAAGAAGAAGAAGGCGAGGAGAAAACTATGTCGTGATATCGTGATAGAAAAAGTGTCACGATATCATGACACGAAGAGGAGAGAGGGACCAGTAGAGAAAACTATCACGATATCGTGACAGAAAATGTGTCACGATATCGCGACACAAGCGGAGAACGAAGCCAGCGGGGAGAAGTTGTCACGATATCATGATAGCAAATGTGTCATGATATCGTGACACAAAATAGTGAAACAAGCCAGTGGGGCCAACTGTCATGATTTCATGGTAGGTTTCATCAAAGAGGCAAGGGTGCCAAATATGTCACAATTTCATGGCATGTCATGATTTTGTGGCATGTCACGATTTCATGCCATGTCGCGATTTCACGACATGTCATGAGTTCATGACCTGAAAGCAGGATGAAGAGTGAAAGGAATATGTCATGATTTTGTGACATGTCACGGTTTCATGACCCACAGAAGAGAGAGAAGGCACAGAGGAGAAGATGTCGCGATTTTGTGACATGTCGCAGTTTTGCGACCCGCCAAGGAGAGAGAAAGCCAGGAGAAAGGAATGTCGCGATTTCACGATAGGTCATAGTTTCATGACCAGAAGGCGAAGAAGGAGCCAAGGAAGAAAGATGTGATTTTGTGACATGTCGCATTTTCACGACCAAAGGGCAAGTGAAGGAGCCAGAGGAGGAAGATGTCACAATTTCGTGACATGTCGCAGTTTCACGACCAGAAGGCGAAGGAGGAGCCGAAGAAGAAAGATGTCACGATTTCGTGACATGTCGCATTTTCACAACCAGAGGGCGAGCAAAGGAGCCAAAGGAGGAAGATGTCATGATTTCATGACATGTCACATTTTCGTGACCCGATGAAGAAGAGAAGGCAAGGGAGCTGAAATGTCACGATTTCATGACTTGTCACGATTTCGCGACCCGAAGGAGAAGAAAGGAGGCAAGGAAGGAAGATGTCGTGATATCACGACATGTCATGATTTCACGACGCAAAGAAGAGAAAGTTGGCAGAGTGAGAAGATGTGATTTTGTGACATGTCACGATTTTGCGACAAGAAGAAGCAAGAGGAGGCGAAAAGAGAAGATGTCACGATTTCGTGACATGTCACGATTTCATGACAAGAAGAATAGAGAGGAGGCAAAAAGAGAAGATGTCACGATTTCATGACATGTCATGATTTTGTGACGTAAAGGAGAGAGAGAAGGTGGAACGAGAAGATGTCGTGATTTCATGACATGTCGTGAAATCATGACCTGAAGAAGCAAAAGGAAGCAGGAAGAGATGTCACAAAATCGTGACATGTCATGATTTTGCAACCCAGAGTGGAAAAGAGGAACGAGGAAGATAAATGTCGCAATGGAGTGACATGTCATGATATCACGACTGAAAAAGAAAAGTAAGGGCAGGATAAGGAAGATGTCGTGATATCGTGACATGTCGCAATATCGCGACCCTTGCTACAGTGCAGCTATAGGAAGAAGACGATAGAGGCCAGGCAGCGGTTGTAGAGCAGGGATGACATGTGGCACCAAGGTGCAGTAAAAGCGAGCGAGTACCAAGAAGCATGGGAAACAAAAATGATGGGTCACACAGAGTAATCTGACAAGAAGCGACGGTCAGACGACGGTGACAGGGGCCGTGCGGAGTGGAGCCATGAATCGGGTTTTGTGCTTCGATTTTTGTGAAAGATGTTTCAGAGGGTCGGGGCCTCTATAAAAACCCAGTCAGTGTAATAGGTAAGGGGGGATTGGAAGATCGCACACAGAGTGTGGTAGAGAAAACCAAGCCGAGCGTTGGTTATTGTAAAGCCTGTGGGCTGTTGTTGTTTTTGTAAATGAGATTTGCAGATTAATGAAGAAAAATTGGAGTTGAGAAGGTGCGAATTTCCCGTCCCCCATCAAACCTCTAGTGCACATTTAAGGAACAACCAAGCCAAAAGTTCAATAGGCACAATAGAGTAGTTCGGTACTTCTTAGACGTAGTCCTTCTTCAAACCTATGGGTGGATTTTCCACAAGTGATGCTCCCAAAATCGATGTCCTCCTCTTCATTTGGACATGAATGTCTAAGGCACATAGCACTCTCAAATTATTTTAGCACTCTAGAGACACATTCGACACTCTTAAACTCACACACTCTTAGCTTTCTAAAATGCTAATAGAGTCTTTAAACAAAACCCATGCCTTCAGGCTTGCATAGGTTATTTCCTAAAAAGCACAACACCTTCAACTTGCACAAGCAATTCCTAAAAAAACACAACACCCTCAACTTGCATAGGCAGTTCTTAAAAAGCACAGCACCTTCAACTTGCACATGTGGTTTCTAAAAACACACACAATGCCTTAGCTCACATAGGTGGTTTCTTCAATTGCATCGGTGTTTTCCTAAAAATACACAACACCTTATCTTGCACAGGTGGTTTCCTAAAACACACAACACCTGAGAAGCACATAGTTTTCAACAGAGCAACAGGGTGGTTTTTAAAACACTAACAAGGCAAGAAACGCATAACTTTCAACGGAGCAACAGGGTGGTTTTTAAAACACCAATAGGGCAAGAAATGCATATCTTTCAATAGAGCAACAGGGTGGTATAACCAAGTTTCAAACCACGATTTCACCATAGCAAAGCATGTAAACAAAGCAAGTTAAAGTCTAAACACTCCAACCTCAATACTTCTACGAAATGGGAATCGATGGTGCTTCAGCTGCCTCTCCTTCACTTGCGGCGCGTTCCTCCCCTTTTCCCATCCTTGGTCTGCATTTTCTCCCTCTGCTCCTTCATCCTCACATCGTCCCTTCTACTCTCTTTTTTCCTTCTGCCACTTCTTTTTGGCTTCTCTAGCACCATAAGTGCTCTCCTACTCCAGGTGGCCTGTCTCAAACCTTGAGCCCTTTCTCGAGCCCCCTCTACCTTAATTCTTTGTCCCCTTCTCTAGTGGCAAGGAAACCTTCATCCGATGGTTTCCATGTTTGGAAACTTAGCAACCACCCTATATTATTTCATAGCTTACAAGCTGTAAGAGAATGGGATATTTACATATTTTATATTATCCCTTTTTTATTTTTAGAAGAATGGCATTCTTTTAAAAATATATCCTTTATTTTAAATATATATCCTTTATTGTGATAATTATCACCATTAAAGTACTTCTTTTATTTACACAATTTCATAATTGCTATTTCTTTAAAATAAAAGACATCTATTTCTTGAATGGATATATATTTTTTGCTTATTTTAATTAATTAAAGTCTTTCAATGACTTCTCCATTATCATTAAAATGAACACCTTTAATTAACTAAAAAAAAAACTCATCTATTAAATAATATGAGGTTTACTAATGAGCTTAATTAAATCAACCATTATTTAATCAAACTTCATTGATCCTTTTGAATGAACCTTCATTTAACATTCAAATTTAATATGTTTTTCTCTATGAAAATGATGCTTAGTCTTTTCTTTAACAAAATAATTACTTTATCAATATATTCTATTTTTTATATTGTTCATAATGATGAGTGAGCTGAGGTTTAGCGGGTGCGGCGGGAGTGAGGGTTTGAATTTTTTGGGTAGGAATCTCAGCCAAGGTGGCAGAGGTAGAGCAGGTATGGAAGGGGCGGGTGGGAACCTCGAGCATGGATCAAGTGAGGATCCAGAGGAAGGCGGTCAGGCTATGGAAGATTTGGAGGTGGGCATCACGCGAGGGCCCGACCCTCCTCAAAAAGACCCCGACAAAAAAGATACGAAGGACAATGCGGGGCCCAAGAAGTGGCTGTCTTTTGTTGAGACTCTTAGAGGAAAAAGAAAGGAGGTTCTCTCTCTTCCACCCCTAGTTCCAGTAAATAATAAAATTTTGGCCCCGGCAAGTTCCATGAGCCCTTTTCTTTCAATGGAAGAATTCTCCCTGGTAGGCAAGTTTTTGGGAGGTAGGCCGGACATGGAGACTATCAGGGCTTGGGCGATGGGTAAATGGTGACCGATAGGTAGCTTGGAGTTGGTAGCTCTAACTCGAGGGTTCTTCATTATCCATTTTAACAATATGGAGGATGCTAACCACATTTTAATAGGAGGTCCTTGGTTTTTGGGCAAAAGGAGCCTTTTTCTCAGATGATGGGGTGAATATTTTGACCCTAAAAAGCAAAATATTAACATTGCCCCTATTTGGGTTCATCTCCCGAGTCTACCTGCCCAGTTCTTCAATGAATATTGGCTGTAGGGCATAGCCAGAACTATAGGGGACCTGATCTCCATTGACCATGCGACCTTGGCCAGGACAAGGATGACTCATGCATGAATCTGCATAAATGCTAATTTGGATAATGAATTGCCAAGGTTTGTGGAGCTAGAGTATGGAGAATACTATCGAAAATAACTGGTAGAATATGAGAACAGATCGACATTCTATGTAGAATGCAAAAATCAAGGACATCTATGCAATCAATGCCCTAACCTGGCAATGAATAGAGAAAAGTAAAAGCAGGGAATGCTAGACAGAGGAAATTTGAGGAGTTTCCCTGGTAGAGGTGATTTCAATCAGGCAAACTATGTCTACCAAAAAAATAAAAGAGAGGGTGTAGGGTCCCAACAAGACAAAGGAAAACAACAGGTTGTTGGCAACCAAAATACTCAGGTAAGTTCCAATCCTCTAGTTTCAAATAAATTTTCAATTCTATCCAATATGGGAGTAGGAGGATTATCGAAAGACATGGAAGCCCAGAACCTTCAAGCTAACCTTTCTGACTCTCTAGAATCCCCATCCAAGTCAGGATCCTCAAACCCTAATGCTAAAATTACTGTAAGCCCCATGGGCATCACAAAGCCAAACCCTAATGCTCGATCTCTAGAATCCCCATCCAAGTCGGGATCCTTAAACCCCAATGCTAAAAATACTTCAAGCCCAATGGGCATCCCAAAGCCAAACCCTAATGCTGAAGAACTTAGGAAGAAAGTTGAGGCATTGGAAAATAAAAAATCTCATCTCCCTAACATCATCACTAGGAGCCAGGTGAATCCTACTGAGGGGTCATCCCGTAGACCAGGGGAATATAGGAAAAAATGAGAAGATTTGGATGTAGGGGTGGAGATATGTGAAACTCTTCAGACTGAGGAATATGGTAGTCCGGTTCTGCAACAAATTGCCTCCCCCTAGTTTAGTCCTAAACAAACCAGGAGCACTGTGAAGTCTCCTATAGATTTTGGTAGTGAAAAAGAAGAGGGAGAATATCAAATGTTGAGCATCAAAAAATTAAAACTGATAATGACATTGCCAATGGAAAATAGAGAACCTTGTTTCAACAAGTTATTCCGGGTTCTGAAGACAACAAATTAGGAAAACCCCCTCAAGGGAGGGGGAGAGGAAGAAATCCCAAACAATCTAAATGAAGTTCCTCTCATGGAACGTGAGAGGCCTCAATGGCCTTCCCAAACATAGGGAAGTCAATGCAATAAGAAATCAAGTGAATCCAACTATTATCATGTTGCAAGAAACAAAAACTGATGAGATTCAATAAAAAAAAGTAGCAAAAAAAATCTGGAATCAAGGGGAGATGGTTTGCAAATCATCCAGAGGAGCGTCTGGAGGCCTTATGACTTTGTGGGATCCCTGGATAGTAGAAGGCACCATTATTCAAAAATATGATAGGGTTCTTAGTGTTTTATTTAAGGAAATAAACAACAACAGGTCATGGATCCTTTCAAATATTTATGCCCCAACTTCAATTCAAGGGAGAGCTCTACTATGGGAGTACTTAGGCAATCTGAGTGAAATCTTCCATAATGTCCCCTAGATTCTGGTTGGGGATTTTAACACTCCTCTTTACCCTTCAGACAAAATGGGTGGAAATGGACCACCTATCAAGAGCATGGATGAGTTCAATGACTTTGTGAACTCCAACATGTTGATGGATGTAAAACTTAGAGGAGCAAATTATACCTAGAGCAATCGATGGATAGGGTGTCATCTCATTCAAGAAAGGCTTGATAGGTTTTTTCTATCAAAGGAGGCTACAACTCTGTTCGGTGATTCTACCCTGCAAGCCCTTCCTAAAATTACCTCTGATCATAATCCCATTTTTTTGGAGATCCCTAACTCTCTATCCTTCAAGAAACCTTTCAGATTTCAATCTATGTGGATCAAACATTCCAGTTTTAGAGATAACTTAATTCAGTGGTGGCAGCAGCCTGTCAGGGGTAGTGCAACTTTTAAACTTGCTGGAAAATTAAAGTTTGTTAAGGAAAAGCTTCGAACTTGGAACAAAGAGGTCTTTGGGAACCTCTTTGAAAATAAAAAATAGGTTGTTGAAAGTTTGAAGATAATTGATCAGAGGATTCAACATGGTGATGCTGATGAAACTACTAGGCAGGAGGAACGGACAAAACTAGCAGAGTTTCATAACATTTTGGCCTGTGAGGAAATCTATTGGAGGCAAAAATCAAGGGCTCTTTGGTTGAAATATGGAGATTCAAATTCCAAGTTTTTTCACGTCACCACGCTTAGAAATAGAAGCAATAACAAGATAAAAATTTTTAAAAAAGTAGATGGTTCTATTACTCAGGACTTAACAAAAATCATAAAGGAGGCAGTAACTTATTTCAATTCTATCCTTGGTCAAGAATCATAGTGCAATGAGGAGGCCAAAGATATTCTCTTGCAATCCATTCCTAGCATAATAAATGAGGATATAAACCTTAAGCTTCTAGCTCCCTTTTCTGATGAGGAAATTAAGGAAGCCTTGTTTAGCATGGAGCCAGACAAAGCCCCGGGACCCGATGGCTTTCCCCCTCATTTCTATCAAGATTTTTGGGACATCGTAAGTGAGGATGTAATTTTTGCTATCATAGAATTCCAAGCAAGCAATCATATCCCAAAAGGTCTCAACTCTACTTTTATTTCTCTAATTCCTAAGAAGCAAACCCCTGAATCTATGGCTGACTTCAGGCCAATCAGTCTGTGCAATGTTTCTTACAAGATCCTAACTAAAGCCATTGCAAATAGAATGAGAGATGTTCTACCCCACATCATAGATCCATGCTAGGGAAGCTCTATCTAGGGCAGGTCAATCTTGGATGGAGTTATCATAGTTCATGAAGCTCTGCACTCTGCTCATAAGACTAACAGGTCTATTTTTGCCCTCAAGCTTGATATGAACAAAGCATTTGATAGGCTAAATTGGGACTTTCTGATTGTTGTCCTCCTTAAGTTTGGTTTTCACCACCAATGGGTTAATTTGATCAAAGAATGCATTTCTAAAGCATGGTTCTCGATTCTGGTTAATGGAACAACTGCTGGTTACTTTCAAAGTCATAGAGGAATTCGGCAGGGGGACCCTATCAGCCCCATGTTATTCATCATTATGGCAGAAGCTTTAGGTAGAACCATAAAAAATGCTTGCATTTCAAGGCTAATATCAGGAATCAAGGCAACATCTCTCACTAGGGTTGTTTCTCACCAATAATTCATCGATGATACCCTTCTATTGACTAAGGCATCGGTGGTTGAGGCCAAAAGAATTAAATACATCCTGCAACTCTACGAGGACGCTGCTGGTCAGAAAGTTAATTTTAGTAAAAGCAAGTTATATTTCTTGAACACCCCCATTCAGAGGTAAGGAAGGATTGCAAAAATTTTAGGGTGTGATATAGCAAACCTCCCCACTTCGTATCTTGGTCTCCCTCTTTTCATTGGTTCTCCGAGAGAGTCAATGTGGGACAGGGTTATTGAAAGAATTCAAAAAAAACTTGTTGGATGGAAAGGTCATCTTCTATCTCAAGCAGGAAATCTGACCCTCACTAAGGCCTCTCTTCAGAGCATTCCAGTCTATTTCCTCTCCATTTTCAAAGCCCTTGTGAAGGTTTTCCAAAAATTTGAGAAACTCCAAAAAGAATTTTTATGGACTGGATCAGAGGAGAAAAAAAGGATACACCTTGTAGGATGGACCAAAGTGTGCAGACCCAGGGAAAATGGGGGCTTAGGTCTGAGGAGAATTGCTCATATGAATTTAGCTTTACTAGCTAAGTAGGCATGGCGCCTCATTTCTGGTGAAGAAAATGAATGGACAACTATCATCAAATGAAAGTATCTTCAAAATATGGAATTTCTAAGTGACTCAGTTCCAATCAGAGGTTCTACTTTTTGGAAAGCAATTCTCAATTGTAAGGAAATCATCAAAAAAGGTTTAAGATGGGTTTTAGGCAATGGTGAGAGGATAAATTGCTGGAATGATAGGTGGGCTAAGGATGAACCACTGATGCAATATCCTAACTTAGCCCGAATCAGAGATATCATGGAAGAACTCATTGGCAGAAAAGTCTCCGATTATATGGTTGAGGATAGAGGCAGAATGAAGTGGAAACAAATAAGGATTTAAGGATTTCAAGTGGAATCAAATGATCTTTGTAACATTCTCGGGCAATAGTTTATCCCCATGAGACCCAAGGAAGATCAAGTGACCTGGGCTCCTATGAAAAATGGGTAGTTCACTGTTAAATCAGCTTACAAGCTTCTGCTTGATGACGAGGATTTTGTCCTCCAAAAGGACTTAGTTTGGATAAAAAATTTAATTCCAAAAATTGTAGTCTTTTCATGGTTGGTTATCCAAGGAAGAATTCTAACCATTGATAATATGATGCGTAAAGGTATTTGTATCACTAATCATTGTTATCTATGCAGGGCTAATTGGGAGACCATTTATCACATTTTCCTTGAGTGCCCTTTTTCCTTGACTGTCCTAAGTGGGGTTTTTTAGGCCTTCAATATTTCTTGGGTTAAACCAACCATCGTACTTGATTTGTTCATCCAGTGGCCTTGCCCCTTTTCAAGCCAAAGACTTAGATACATGTGGAAAATTTGTCTCAATCACTATCTTTGGCAGGTGTGGTTAGAAAGGAACCATAGAGTCTTTAATGAGTCTATCCATGATCATCAAACTATCATTGCCAGGATCCTATCCTTTGCCAATGAGAATGTGAACCTTATCCCTTTTGATAGTCATAAACCTCATCTATAGGAGACCATGATTGCTCAATATTTAAGCTTAACCTTGTTAGATGAGTCTGTGCCTAGGGTAGTCAACCCCAGAGCCAATGTTAAGTGGTCCCCACCTCCTACGGGTTGGTTTAAGCTTAATTTTTATGGAGCGGCTAAGGACAATCCTGGTAGAGTAGGCACTGGTGGCATTGTGCGAGATCATAATGGGAATATGATGCTTGCATTTTCTGAATATTTGGGAACAAGGACGAACAATGAAGCTGAAGCTAGAGCTATGTGGAGAGGCCTTCAAATGACTCAAGACTTAGAAGGCAATTTGATCGTAGAAGGAGACTCTATGCATGTTATAAATCTCCTCAATAATTGGAAAACACCTCCTTGGAGGATTAAAACAATTGTTGAAGAGGCTAGGATCCTTTTCCAGGGAAGACAGGATATAAAAGCCCAACATGTCTTTCGAGAAGCTAACAAAGTTGTTGATAAGCTGGCCAATTTGGGTGTCGATGGTGATGGACTTTTCAAATGGGAACACGGTGTCCCGAGCGAAGTAGAGGAGCTTATTCAACAAGAATGCCAAGAATGATAGTCAAATTTACCAATAGGGAAGGCACTGTAAGTTCGAAGGCTATGAGTATTCCCATCTCTTTTTTGAAATGGACTCACAATAAAAATTATCCGAGTTGTCAGTCTTGGTGGATGCTGCTTGGAAATACCACAAAGACTAATGGGGATAGTCACATGTCAGATAACATGGCTCCTAGTCATCTTAGTAATTTGAGGTTGGTTGATAATCATAGGGCAGGAAAGAAATGACAATATAAGACTTCGAACCAGAGCCACGTGGACCACCAGATAGCCACCGCCATAAATCTAGCCAATAGGTTCACTTCTCCAAGGCTGATTGGCCAAGATGGGATGTGGTCCCAAAGCATGTCATATATGGAAGAAAGCAATTACCAAAGAATTATTAAGAGTAACTATCAATACAGAGCTTGTGGGAGTTTTTTTCAGTACTCTGCTATGTGTGTCTACAACTTTTTGTTTCTCCACTATTTCAAGGAAGGGATCTGTGTCTGTTTCTTTTTTTGTAATTATGATGCAGGTGTGTTTTCTCGGGGTATACCCAAAATGTTGTATGGGAAGTTTCTTTTTGATAATAGGCTATGTGCCTTACCGGATGTAATGGCTTTGGCGGCATGTAGATTTTACATATATAGGATCCTTAGTAAGGACATGTTCATCAACAACCCTAGGCTGATTTTTGTAAAAGGTTTTGGGTCAACCTGTAAAACCCGGTATTAATGCTATAGTATCTTATCTACCAAAAAAAAAAACAATTAATTTTATGTATCCACATACATTTGGCAGTTATTTTCCTATAGCAATTCCAACATTATACTACTTCAACCATGATGCAACAAAGAGTAAATAAATTTATAAAGCAACAAAGAGGGAATATTTCCATCGACCCTAGTCACCTATCTCAGCCAAAGATTTTATGATAGCTACTAGGCTATCAACTAAGGCTCAAGGCGATCAGCCATTGATGATTATCCCTTCTGAAAATGCATGCCTATATGAAGGTATCTATCCATGTTACCTCTGAGTACCTTAATCATCATTTCCCCTGATATTAGGTACCCTCATTTCTTGTGGATGCTTCTGCCTTCTCCACCTATGAGTGTACCTGATCCTGCACACTTGGAAATATATTAGCAATAACATGCCCTTCTTCAAATCAACTAAACATCATATAGTTGGTTCAATTGTTCAAACTAAGTATCACCACCATAGGTTAATACATTGTTCCTTTGTGCCATAAATTCAACTAGGGAGGGTCATGACATCCTCCCTACTAGAATTAAACATCATCCTTAGTGTTTCTAGTTTTCCTTTGTTTTTAACAACAACAAAAAGTAAAAGTTATTACATCACAAAGTTTCAAAAAGAAAGGGAAAATATTTTTGCATAACCTCCACTTTCTCCCAAGTGGTATTTTTCTCAGAGAACTGGTCCCACTAGACCTTACACCATTTGAGAGTCCGATTCCATAGAGACTTGGAATGAAACTCAAGAATATTCATCGGTAGTACTTCAATGGCCTCTGGATTTACCATCTACAAATTAGAAACATCCCACACATGTTCAGGATCAACAATATACTTTCTAAGCAAGGATATGTGGAAGGTGTCATGGATTTTGGATAGATTAGGTGGTAATGCAAGTTGGTATGCAACCATACTGATATTTTCTATGATCTCAAAGGGTCCCACAAAATTTGGATCCAACTTTATGGATTTGATAGCACTCTTCTTTGATTTAACCCTTAAGAACACCTTATCCCCAATAGAATACTCTCTCGGAGTCCTTTTTAGATATGCATAACTCTTCTGCCTATCCGCAACTTCTTTAAGCTTTTGCCTAATTACCTTTAGTTGCTCTTCCATTACCTTGACCATTTTTGGACCAATCACAACTCGATCCTCTAGGTTATCCCAAGACAATGGTGTTCTACACTTTCACCCATACAAGGCATCGAAAGGTGCCATTCCTAGAGAGGAGTAATATCCATTATTGTAGGCAAACTCTACCAAAGGTAGACAATCTTCCCAATGAGATTTGTGATCCATGCAGTACATGTGGAGCATGTCTTCCAAAACTTGGTTTACCCACTCTGTTTGACCATCTGTTTTAGGGTGGTATGCTGAACTCATATTCAATTTTGTACCAACCACACTATGAAGGGATTTCCAGAATTTAGAAGTGAATTTGGAGTCTCTATATGAGATGATTACCTCAGGAAATCCATGCAATCGGAATACCTCTTTGACGAATCTACTAGCCACCACCTGAGCATCATCCTTGGTATTTCCTGGTATGAAATGGGTAACCTTAGTCAATTTGTCGACCACTACAAAGATGGCATCATGTTGGTACCGAGTCTTGGGTAAACCCACTATAAAATCCATAGATATAACCTACCATTTCTACGTAGGTATATCATGTAGATATATTTTTCTTGTAGGATGCTGGTGTTCTACCTTAACTTTCTAATATTCGAGGCATCGAGCAACAAAATCCATGATATCCTTCTTCATACCTACCTAAAAGAAGGTTCTTTTCATATTTTCTCACATTTTGGCTCCTCTCGGATGAGCAAAATAAGGAGATCTATGAGCTTCTTGCATTATCAAGTTCCTTATATCACCCATATTTGGTATGATGACTCTTCCCTTATAACATAGAAATTCATATTTCACACTAAATTCCTTATTTCCTTCAGGATCTCTATCCATATTGACTCGAATTTCTTGGCAATACTCATCCTGAGATTGCTCTTGTCTCACTCGATCCATCAGGTCCATGTGAATTCTAGTTATGGTTGTTATATATTTCCTTCTACTTAAAGCATCAACTACCTTATTCTCTTTTCCTTTTATGTACTCAATCTCAAAATCATACTCAATAAGAAATTCCACCCATCTTCTCTGTCTTGCATTGAGTATTGGTTGGGTGAATATATACCACAGACTTTGATGGTCAATTTTTAATTCAAAGGGTCTCCCCACCAAGTAGTGGTACCAAACCTTTAAAGCATGCACCACTGTATCTAGCTCTAAATCATGCGTAGCATAATTAATTTCATGCTTTTTGATCTTCCTTGAAGTATATGCCACTACTGAATCTTCTTGTGAGAGCACCCCACCCAACCCCTCTATTGATGCATTAGTGCACACTGAAAAGTCTCCCTGGGGATCGAGAACCTTCAATATTGGTGTCGTAGTAAGCTTATGCTTTAGTAGTTCAAAGGCAGCCTCACACTTTTCTAACCACTTGAATTCTTTCCCCTTCTTCTGAAGGTTTGTTATGGGTCCAGCAATATTGGAGTAGTCCTTTATATAACGTCTATAATATCCCGTTAACCCCATGAAACTTTGCACTTCAGTGATATTAGTAGGGGGTGGCCAATTTAGAATAGCCTCTATATTTTTTGGATCCATAATAATCCCCTTTGTTGATATAATATGTCCAATATATCATACCTTTAGGACATAGAATTCACTCTTTGTCAGATTTCCATAAAGTTGATTCTTCCTTAACAATTCTAACATAATCCTAAGATGTTTATCATGCTCCTCTTTATCTCGAGAATATATAAGGATATCATCTAGGAATACCAGGACAAATTGGTCCAAATATCTTCTGAACACACTATTCATTAGGTTCATGAAAGTATTTGGGGCATTAGTCAGTCCAAAGGGTAGAACAGTAAACTCATAATGCCCATACCTAGTCTTAAATGTCATCTTGTGAGTGTCTTCCTCACGGATCCTTAACTGGTGATACCCTGACCTTAAATCAATCTTAGTAAACACCTTGGCATCTTTTAGTTGATCAAATAAATCTTCAATCCTAGGTAAAGGATACTGATTCTTGATTGTAGCTTTATTTAACATCTTGTAGTCAATACACAATCGTAGCGAACCATCCTTATTTTTCATGAACAAAACTGGTGCACCCCATGGTGACACACTTGGTTTTATCAAACCCTTCTCCAATAATCCTTGCAATTGAACCTTCAGTTCTCGCATTTCAATAGGATTCATCCTATATGGGGATCTATGAATAGGTTTAGCTCCCGTCATAAGTTCAATTGTGAAATCAAATTCCCGTATAGGAGGTAGCCTCGATAGGTCCTTTGGAAATACATCCTAAAAATCTTGTAAGATCGGATGTTGTCTTAGTATTTCTCCTTTCTCATGGTCTTCCACTTCATTAATTTTTACCACATACACTATTCCTCCTTTCTTTAGGGCCTTTTTCACTTGCATAGTGGAAAACATCTATGGTTCAAATACCCCTTGCTCGCTATGAACTCTCAGTCTCCTTTCACCTTCTTCTAAATACTCAATCCATCGGTCTTGAAAATTGACCAAGGCTTTATGAGCCTACAACCAATCCATCCCTAGGATCACATCAAAGGTATGTAAGGGAGCTACATATAAATAACCTTTCGTAGTTCCACTTGATAGAGTGATTTTTGCCATAGGATAACACTGGTTCATCGAGTAGGTCTATCCAGAACCATACTCAACCTTCCACCCTTGAACCAAATATCCAGGCCTTTCCAACACAGTCCTTTCTAGACTAGATGAAATAAAACTATCAGTGGCTCCACTATCTATCAAAATATTTACTTGTTTATTAAAAACCTTACCTTTCACAAGTAATGGGGTGGCTTGTCCCTCTAGCTTCTACTTCCTAGTTGTGGCATAAATTTGATGTTCCGGTTCCTTCCCTTTCGTATTAGCGGTGCTAGTCCCTGCTCGATATGGACACTGATTGTAGTAATGAGATCCCCAGAAATTGTAGCACCCTTCCTTGGGTCCTTGCTGTTTTTTAGGTTTCTCATTCCCATTCTTAACTACTAGAGTTGGAGCTTGCGACTTCTATGGTTGAGGTTTCATGTTGTTGGGTTTGTTATCCTTCTTACAAAATTTCTTCTTGAACTTCTTCTAATTTCCATAAGATTTCTTCTCAGTATTTTAGGGGTTCTTAGCCTTTCGCTCTTGATCAGACTCCCATTTTACAAACCCAAAACTATTCCTCTTCTTTAACTCCTATCGATCTTGCTCGGATAGAGTGTCATATTTATAACAAAAGTGTGACTCTACTTTCTTTGCTAGGTCATATACCTTTTGTAGTGATTTAGGCTCCTACATTTCCACATCATGCTTTAACCTAGATTCCAATCCAAGAATAAACTTGTGAACCCACATTTTCTCATTATAAATAGGCACATATTTTAACAACCTTACTAGCTTCTTGTAGTACACCTCTACTATGATGGTTCCTTGTCTAAGACTAGCAAATTCTTCAAACTTTAAGGCATAGAAATGCTCGATGAGGAATCTATTCTTAAATATATTTATAAATTCTTCCCATGGAGTATCAATGGGTTCAATATTAGTTTCCTCATAGTGGGTTTCCCACCACTCCATAGTAGCCCCTTCCAGGTTAATTGTAGCCTAAAGTGTTTGGGTTCCTGATGAGTAGCCTTTTACCATAAAGTGAACCTCTACTTCTCTCATCCATGCTTCCATTGCATCACCATCTCCATCAAACTTAGAGATACTGATGTTTTTCATGTCCCTAGCTATTTCCTTTTCTGCTAAGGCTCTGGCTTGTACTTATTTTGTAGTTTGTCCACTTTCTAGACCGATCTTTGAACCATAAACTTGTGAATTCTGGTTCATAGCCATTTCTAGAAACTATCTTATCTGATCCTGCATAGCAACAATCATAGCAGTGAGGTATTCTACCTCCCTATTGGGGTTTTTTGGTTCCCCATCCTGGTTTTCCTCTTTGACATCACTTTATCGAGTTTTTCTAGGTATAGGCCTCCCTCTTCTGGTCTTAGGTGGCATCTTAACCTGATTCCATCCAAGAAAGAGGATTAGATTACAATTTCATCTTAAGCTATAACTCTAATTCAAGCCATAATATAGAGTTCTCTTTCTATATGCATTAATCAATCTAACTAGGTTAATATCCTAGGCTAGGATGTGTCACTGATACCAAAGCCCATACTAAGGTATCCTAACATCCTTGCTCTCTTGGGGTTAATTCCCATTAGATCCTAGCAAATAGGGTATCCTAGATCATCCTAGATTTAGCCTTTACCTTAAGCAAGCCTTCATTGGATTCATATGATTTCCCTTAGCACACATAGAAGCTCTATACCCTCATACCTAGAGCTCTGATACCAAATGTAACGACCCAAAAATACACAAACAAAAAAATAGAAAAAATAGAAAAAAAAATTTACTATAGAGAGGTACATGAACCCTTCATGGACCCCTAACCAACCCACTATTTTCCTAAAGTCTCAATATCCTAAGTTTTCTTAAAATCTACATCTCATGAGGTACCCTAACACAAGTCCATCTATGTAGGCATATCATGTGTTACTACAAATAAGTCCATCTTTCCCATCATTCTCGATGAGCTAGACTTATCACCTTCCATCCATCGAAGGTATACACGCATCTCCATGCCATACACAAATAGTTATGTGTAGGTATGCTATGAGTATTATGAGTTAAGCTATCTATCTCATCTCCACGATGAGCTATCTTAACTCAGATGTAGTCTCTCCACAACCTAGTCCTTTATCTCCCTAAGGGGGTCTCAATTCCCTTAGGTCTCCTATGTTCACCCTAAGGGGTTCTCAATTCCCTTAGGTCACCTATGTTCACCCTAAGGGTTCTTAATTCCCTTAGATCACCTATGAGTTCACCCTAGAACTCTACACTTTTCTAACATCAAGTAATCCAAACAATGATACATCTAGATACTACAACATCAGAAATCATTCACCAAGCATCTAGAAAATAAGCATGATTTACTCTAAAAGAGAATCAAGTACATAACATAACCAAAGACAAACATAAATTAAAAATATCTTCTTTAATCCAATGAACAATTATTGCATCATAATTTGCATGGTAAATCCTTCTTACTTTAAGGAATAACGCAATAACTACATTGGGGATATCTCCCCATAATTCTAATCTATTTGATCATAAGTAAAGCAACATAAAATACAATTACCTATACTTCACTCCCATTGAACTCCTTGCTTCTCCTAGCTTCCCATTGATTCTTTGAGGGTAGTAGGGGATCAGGGTACCCATGGTTCAGGATAGGCATGCCTTTAAATGCATCTACTCATTTACTTTACCAAATTGCAACTATACAAAATCTAATTAAGTTTCCAACCATCTAATGCATAATGGATATCATAAAAGATCCATTACTTTTATCTTCACCTCTCAAGTTCCCTTAGAGATACATCCAACATGTGCTACTTAGATCAAGGTCTAACTTTAATCAAATCCATTCATGTATTAAAGCATTAAAGTCCCATACCTTTAACCATTAAAGCATTGTGTGCCTTAGACATTCGTGTCCAAAGGAATAAGGGGATGTCTCTTTTCCATAGGCGACGGTCCCAAAAGAGACATCCCCTTATTCCTTTGGACACGAATGTCTAAGGCACACAATGCTCTCAAATTATTTTAGTGCTCTAGAGACACACCCAAAACTCTTGAACTCACATACTCTCAGCTTTCTAAAATTCTAATAGAATCTTTAAAAAAAACCCATGCCTTCGGGATTATACAAGAAATTTCCTAAAAAGCACAACACCTTCAACTTGCATAGGCGGTTCCTAAAAAACACAACACCTTCAACTTGCACAGGTGGTTCCTAAAAAGCACAACACCTTCAAATTGCACAGGTGGTTCCTAAAAACACACATAGTGCCTTAGCTCACACAGGTAGTTTCCTAAAACACACAACACCTTCAACTACATCAGTGGTTTCCTAAAAATACACAACACCTTAGCTTGCATAGGTGGTTTCCTAAAACACATAGTGCCTAAGAAGCGCATAGCTTTCAATAGAGCAACATGGTGGTTTTTAAAACACCAACAAGGCAAGAAATGCATAGATTTCAACAGAGCAACATGGTGGTTTTTAAAATACCAACATGGCAAAAAATGCATAACTTTCAATAGATCAACAGGGTGGTATAACCAAGTTTCAAACCACGATTTCACCATAGTAAAGCATGTAAACAAAGTAGGTTAAATTCTAAACACTCCAACCTCAATACTATTACAAAATGGGAATCAATGGCATCTCGGATGCCTCTCCTTCACTTATGGTGCGTTCCTCTCCTTTTCTCATCCCTGGTCTACGTTTTCTCCCTCTGCTCCTTCATCCTCATGTCGTCCCTTCTACTCTTTTTTTCCTTTTGTTGGTTTTTTTTTTCTTCTCTAGCCCCATAAGTGCTCTCCTCGTCTAGGTGGTCCATATTGAACCTTGAGACCTTTCTCGAGCCCCCTCTGCTTTCAATTCTTCATCCCATTCTCTGGAAGCAAGGAACCCTTCATCTAATGGTTTCCATCTTTGGAAACTTAGCAGCCACCCTAGATTATTTCATAGCTTACAAGCTATAAGGGAATGGGATATTTACATATTTTATATTATCCCTTTTTATTTTTAGAAGAATGGCATTCTTTTAAACATATATCCTTTATTTTAAATATATATCCTTTATTGTGATAATTATCACCATTAAAGTATTTCTTTTATTTACACAATTTCATAATTGCTATTTCTTTAAAATAAAAGACATCTATTTCTTGAATGGATATATTTTTTTCTTATTTTAATTAATTAAAGTCTTTCAATGAATTCTCAATTATCATTAAAATGAACACCTTTAATTCACTAAAAAAAACTCCCATCTATTAAATAAAATGAGGTTTACTAATGAGCTTAAATCAACCATTATTTAATCAAACTTCATTGATCCTTTTGATTGAAACTTCATTTAACATTCAAATTTAATATGCTTTTCTTTATGAAAATGATGCTCTATATTTTCTTTAACAAAACAATTAGTTTTATGCATCCACATACATTTGGCAGCTATGTTCCTATAGCAGTTCCAACATTATACTACTTCAACCATGATGCAAAAAAGAGCAAACAAATTTATAAAGCAACAAAGAGGGAATATTTCCATCGACCCAGTCACCTATCTTAGCCAGAGATTTTATGATAGCTACTAGGCTTTCAACCAAGGCTCAAGGCTATTATCCAATGATGATTATCCCTTCCGATAATGCATGCCTATATGAAGGTATCTATTCATGTTACCTTCGAGTACCTTAATCATCATTTCTCCTGATCTTAGGTAATCTCATTTCTGGTGGATGCTTCTGCCTTCTCCATCTACGAGTGTACATGATCCTACACACTTGGAAATATGTTAGCAATAACATGCCCTTCTCAAATCAACTAAACATCATATAGTTGGTTCAATTATTCAAACTAAGTATCACCACCATAGGTTAATACATTGTTCATTTGAAGGAATCTGTGAAACCTTTGAAGGATCTCTCCAATTCTCTTGATCTTGTTGAAAAGTACCTCCATAAGCTTGTTGTCCATGCAAATTTTGTTACTATTGACCATTTGGATACAACTCACATGGCTATTGGGAAGGCAATTTCAAATCTCAAGGAAAAACACCAAGCTCTTAGCCTCATGTTATTTTGTGATACTTTTGAGGATATTCCTGTAATTTCTATTGCAGAGGTACCTTCTGATGCCAAGGTTGATGTTAAATACGAGGAAATTTTAGATATTGCAAAGGAATCTTGCATTGATGCTCCAAAGGAAAACCCAAAGGAAACACCAAAGGATGAGGTGAAAGACACCATGTTGGAGGCTCTTGTTACATCACCAATGTATACTGACGTACCCCTTTGAGCGTGGCTATTTTTCCTCTTTTTGTTGGCTCAATATTTCTTTTTTTTGTTCCTTCATTATGAAGGTTTTGATCCTTTTGGTTTAGCTTGTTGTAGGTCTATCTCTTTTAGTTCCTTTCGGTCTTAGAATTTAGTCCTTTTTGTTGTTACAGGCTGATTGCCTCTTAGTTTGGTTTGTTTCGTAGTTCCTCTAAAGTTTTTCCTTCTGATCTGATATTGTACAAGGCATTGGGTTGCCTTTCAAATGCCCCCTTTTTTAAATAAAATATTAACTTACCAAAAAAAAAATACATTGTTTCTTTGTGCCATAAAGTCAACTAGGGAGGGTCATGACAGTAATCATCATGAAGATCAATATTGTGTAATTGTCTTTACCCATGAAGTGGCTTATGGGACTTTGCCCTCCTTAAGTGGCTCTCATATTGGGATAATTTATGGAGTTATTCCTTCCTTAAGGAGTATTATTGGTGTTTTCCTACCTTAAGGGTATTATCTATATCTATCTCATTTGTGGATTGTTATTGTGGATAATTATTTGTGGATGAATGATTTGATAATTTTTCATATTGATGAATGATTTATGTTAATGATAATAAAGTTTTGTAACAAAGAAATCACTACAAAGAGAAATAAACATCATGATTGAGTTGGAAAGATATGATGGATTGCAGCCATTTTCAAACAAATGGTATGGATGAAGTATTTCCAAAAGCTATAATGTTACAATAAATATATCATCGTAAATATCACTAATTTGGACAATGGGTAAATGGTTTTCCATGGGTTAGTTATTGAGGTCTCAAAGCCAATAATTATGAGAATGATAGGGCTATCAAAAATTTGAGATGAATGATTCAAATATCCCTTTGTGGTTATGCAGGAAATCGAGGTCCTATTTAGGCTAGACAAAAAATATGATTGCAATATAGTGAGGGAAGCCATCGGGTCTTCACTTCCTACCCTAAATAACATCATCACCTGTTCCTATATAAAATATTTGACAAATAGCAAATAAATTTTTAGGCTAGTGGGGAATCATCTCTAATTTTTAATTCATGTTAAGAGAGGTAAAGATGGGAGCAATTCCAACTTAATCTACCTTTCTATCTTGTTTTTTTGAGCTTGTAAGTGAGCATACCATCAAAGCAATAATAAGGGGTTTCTTGAACATCATGGGCTTATGGATCTACTAGAACTGGATGTGCTAGCTCAAAATATATCACTTAGGGTTACATTGAGGATAGAAAGAGATTATAGAGCAAATGCCCATGACGAATTAGGGAAGTCACACTAGAAGTGAGTGTAGATACAAAAAGAGTTAATCCAATAATATATCTTCTAATGATATAAAAATATATGGTAGATAAGGATCAAAATGACCTTAGGTTTGAAAATCCCTTATATGATCTAAGGGTACAACTAAAGAAATGTAGCTATGAGTGGAGGAACTAGTGTAAAAAGTAACTCAATTACAAATACAGCTAGTAGAATCGCTAGTGAGATAAGAGATACTAAAAAGAAGAGAAATAGAACTTCATAATGCATTGGGATGAATTGAGAGGAATGAGCATCCATATGCCCAAATTCCATCTCATACAATGCATATGATAAGCCCTTTTATTTGTGCAAATTTTGAGATGATAGACATTGGACTAGCTAGATAATACACTATGATGGTGGGTACGAGAGAAATAATAGGCGTAGATGTCATTATGGTAGATATTCATGATGTAGAGTAAGATATTATGGGTTCTAGTTTCATAATTATATAATATGGAGGGAAGTGGCATGGATGTTAGTGTTATGTACATCCACATGACAAATGAAAGGAGTGTAGATGTAAGTACTATTGATGTCCACACAAAAAATGGAAAGGGTGTATACATAGTACTATGAATGTCCACATGGTTTATGGAAGGGATGTAGATGCCAGTACTATGAATATCTACACAGTGGATACAATGGGTGCAAGCACTAATATTCTAGACATTCACACTGTAGATATAGGTTTAGGGAGTGTATTTTTGGGAGACAAGAATACAACCATCATGGATGACAAGAGTGTTGATGTTGAGAGCTTAGAAGGTGATAACCAAGCAAGGAACATATCCTATAAAAGTGAATAGATGATCTTGGTTAGCAAAGGTAGCCTTATAATTATTTCAAGTAGTCCAATCTTGATTAGTATAGTGTTAGGGGATAACTCCAATCAACAATAGGTCAGGAATTGCTTGTCACTATAAATTTAGTATGGGTTCTATTAAGGCCAATATGGCCAATGGAGATTGTTTTTATCCCTCTATATAGGCATAAAAGGATCATATATGAGAAATAATATTTTGGGACCTCTATTATGAAGAAATTGAGTACTAGATATTAAACCTTATAAGAGGTAAAAAAAAAGATAAATAATAAAAGACAAAGATGCAAAGTTTGAAGACCTTAAAGTTAAGTAAGCACAAGTTAAATAGTGGATGGTAACCACAGGGTACTTGTTAATATTACTACAATGTAGGCCTCTAGCATGGATGTACTTCCTAATGCTATGGTAATAGTATATCATGTTTAGGATTTCTAAGATCATTTTTGGTTAATCTAACGATGTCGATATACCAAACTAGTTTTGAAATGCATAACACTCTAGTCCATCATCACAATAGGATTTACTTTATAATCCATATGCTCATGATTATGTCATTATTATGACCATATTATGGACACTTAATCCACATGTAGGTGAGCTTAAATTGAGGGCCTTCATTTCGACCCTGTAGATAGAAGGAAATAGAGCATATCAAATAGAAGTATATTACAATAGGGAATGCATGGAGGGGTTGATTGTGAGGGTGGAGTACCCACATACAAATCAATTAATCAAAATGTATGATACTCTAATTTAATATTTGAGGTGTGTATATAGAATGAAATAATATTTACACTAATGCTTACGATGATACAAAGATGTGGTTATTAAATTTGATAAGCAGGAATTGAAGGAGAGCACCAAGAAATTCTATGAGCTACCTTGATCCTTATAGAAAAGAGATACAATGTAAGCCTCCAACTAGGTGGAAGCTATATTGAGGTTCATATGTCTAGTGGAAGAGTTGAGAGAGATTGAAGTACTGTGTATTGGTCAAAAAATTAGATTCCCCCTACTATGGTACCATGTGCTAAATTATAGAAAAGCATTTGATGAGGATGCTAAAGATGTGCAAGATGACTTCAATAGTAACCTACTATTCAAATTATACCATAAGGTTAATGAGGAACCAAAGAGGTATCCTTATATTTTAGTGAATGGGTGTCCCAACACTGGCCCTTGAGGTAGGGTAACAAATTATTGTAAAGAAAATATTGTTTATATGAATAAGAAAATATATTGTAGAATTTAAAATTGTCATTTTTTCAAACTAAAAGTAATACATGATATGTATAAAGGAATTATAATCATAGATACTAAATCACCCTTAAATGGTTGCTTGATATGCCTAATGTATGGACTAGTGCATAAGCAATGATAACATATAAGTTCTAAAACAATGTTCACTCTTAATTGAGGTACATAATTGTTCAAGTGCTCGTCTATAAGGTTATTTCAAGATAGTAAAATCCTCATACAAAAGGATGTTTCAATATGATTACCCCATAGGGAGGTGTTTTAGTATACTCATCCCACAGGGTAGCATCAAACACCTATCAAGAGCATCAATGTAGGAATAAACTACCCTACCTAGGATCATAATTGAATCATATTAGATATCTTAAAAGGATTAGGAGGATGGGTACGGGCTATGATTTTCCTCGTAATAGCTTTATGACAATAATACCATTGTGTCAATGTTTTCCAAAATGCAAAACCTTACCACTACTCATTAATTTGATTTACTATCAATTTCATGTCACATTGCAAAGGTGTTGCATGGTATATTCATGATGAATAGAAGAGGGAAATGATTTATATTGAGAATTATGGACTAATTTTAACCAATGGTAGGTGCATGAAAGTCATATTTTTCTCAATGGTTGAAAATAACCATAGTTCTCAGGGAATATTTAACAAGGAATATGTAAAGAAAATGAGATTAATGATAAAAATATATTATATATGAGGACCTAAATGATTTCCAAATCATTAGAATGTTTGAAATAAGAGTTAGAATAAGATAAAACAAGCAATCCAAGGAACCAAGGACAAAGGGAAGAACCTATAGCTTAGTGATCTAGTGCAAGTACATGTAAATGTATGCTTAACCTAACTAGTATCATCATCACATCCAAGTGGATCTTCTAACTCTAAATATAATTAGAAAAAACCATGTAAGCATCGATATGAGAAATGGGAAAAATTAATATCAGTCAACCATGTAGAAAGTAGTGCAATCATGCATATTACAAGGCAAGCAATATGAATTCAAGCATAATATATTTTAAGATGCATAATATTAATTGGTTATTTTAATTATTTACCATCAAGAATGGAAAAATTATAAGCACTTGAACCAAACTTAGAAATGATTATGAATAGACCTAGATAGTTAGGTTAAAATTTTCCTTTGAGTTTATTTTTAATGTTGGTGTTTTTTTTTTATTTTCTTTGAGGACCAAATCACCAACCTCAAAGGACTAAGGTTGCACCTTCTTGTCATAGGCCCATAAAATTCTATTTTTATGGACACATAGATTATCAAGGGTATGGATTCACTTTTGATCAAGAAAATCCAACTAGTTAAGATAATTTAGGTGATAATCATCATCAACAAAGGACTCTTGGAGCAAGACTCGTTGATGAGGGCATCACATACAATTATTGTTGTTTCCTAGGTATAGATATTTTATTTATTTCCTAGGTCATATTTGCAAATAAATGTAACACAAGTATTCAAATCATGTAGGTTTCTAGTTGGTGGTATATGTTTGCTATTAGTTGGCTTGAGTTGTTATTTAGTTACTAAGCGATTAGGTTCGTTAGCATATTTTATTGCTTACCTCCCTATGTGTCCTCTCATACGAGATATGGGGCATAAGGTTATATATTTTAGGAACTTGAGGTAATTAATAAAAAATATTTTTGGTTTCAATACCTTCTCATTGGTATCAGAGTGGTTGCAAACAAAAAATTTCTTTAGTGAAGGGAATACAGAATGCAAATTGGTCTTTTTGTTTCAGCAATGTAGACTAGTCCAGAAATAATCACACATAAACACTTGGCACAACCAAGAAGCCCAAGTGTGAAGGATTTCTTGACCACAACTAGTGGTCAACATATAAAAGGACTAATTTTCCTTTTAAAGCACTAAATGTACCTTCCCATAGCCCATGTGGGATTAAAAGAAATAAAAATTTATTTTCAACTCGATAAGCTTGTGTGTGGCATAGAAAGAGAATTTTATTTTTGCCTTTCACATATACTTGTATGTCAAGCCCTTCATGGAAAACTGAACACTTCTTACAAGTAATTGATTGCCCACCTGTGTGTGTCACAGGATTCAAATATCTTCTCTATGTGTGTTGCAGGGTGAGAGTTTTCTCAAGTTGCTAGTTTTGGTGATGCTAAAACCATTATTTATCTACATATTGGATTTTTCTAAGTGTGTGTTTGATCAATTATAGTGGTGGGATATTCTATACATTTTTACTGATACATTATCATTTTTCAATAACTTTTGGTGGTTAGATATCATTGAATTTGGTGTAAACATCAAAATAAAGTTGCATCACAATCATTTCTTGACTACGAGATCCATGCATTGTGCATATTTCCACACTCAAAGATTAAAAGTTTTATTTTATTTGCAAAAGTCTCATAGAGAGACCTCCTTTTTCAAATAATAATTTTACCATCTATTACAGTTGCACATTGTCACCATTCATTCCTTGAAAATTGCAGTATAACCATTTCACTAGTTTTATTATGATTGGAGATTTTAAAAGTTGTTTGTTAATCACAAAGGAGGGAAGATTATTTTGTTGTGCTTGGAGACTTCACCATTACTTACTATTCAATAACAATTAGGTGAATTTTCAAGCCTTGGAACCTGTGTTTGTTGTAGAACTAGATTTGTCATCAAATTTAATTTGTAGGTGAAGGTAAATTCACAATACAAACTTACGTTGATTGAGGAAGGTGATAGATGTACATGCACAAGAGAAATGATGTAGATAGTTTCCAACTTATGCATGAAACAAAAATGAGCAAACACAGGTGTTAATCATCGATAAATTTCTCTATTTCCAAGTGTAGATCCTTTGAAAATTTAATCTTTTTTTCTATAGCTTCCATGTGGTATGCTTTGATCATATTTGGGTGTGATTCAAAGATTTTCTTTGTTATCCTCCCAAGATAGATATCCCACATTCAGCATGATAAGTTTTTTGGGAGGTATAAAAGCATGAAGGTATTCCTTATTTTTTTACCATCCTATGGTGGTTAGGAGGACCCTGTGCAAGGCCACCATTAGTAGCACCTATTTGCAGTGCTTCTTGGCTAACACATGGAGTGCTTGGTTGATTCTATCTTGATTACAAATATCAACCACTGCTTACCATCATTGACCACTACAATTTGTACATCATTCAGGCGTACTAAGCTCGATAAATTTTTGTTAAAGGTTTTAAAACTTTTTATTAATTAAACTAAATTAAAATTAATTAAATTGCAATATTTCTACAATTTTTACACCTTTAACATTATTTTACAAAAACTTTTTGTAACTACCTAAAAGGCAAAGCATTGTAAAAGCCTAGAAGACTAAAGATTTTGCAAATTTTTAGACCTCACCAAGTTGGGGAAAATATTTTGTAATTGCCTAAGATACAACAATTTGGAATTCATTCTCACTTGACTTGTAAGTGCTCAAACACATAGCACCATTGTAACTTCCCTATGAAGCAAATATTTTGTACTCATTTTGATACAACTTGGTAGCACTCTTGGCTTAAACCAGGGGAAAAATGGCTACTAATTTGGTAAAACAAATTGTCATCATAGCTATTGTAGTTAGAATTTTGGCTAATAAGGTTAAAAATATAATTAGGCCTAGTGGGTCTGGTCCAATCCCTGACCATTGCAATCAAGTCAAATGCAAAGTCAAAATTTATGATGGGTCTCAAGATCCAGACATCCTAAATAGTTGGACTCTCGATATGGATACATGGTTCGACTATATAAAAATTCAAAAATATGCCCAAGTCTTATTTTCTAAGCTCAAGCTTTTAAGTATTGTCAAGGTCTTGATACAGGACCACCAACACACTCAAGATCCCATTGACACTTGGGATGACTTAGTGCAATCATTGAAGAAAATATTCTATCCTTTTAATTTTGTTGAAGATCTTGACTTCCAATGATTTTTTTTGAGGCAAGGATGCCACATGAGTGTCCAAGACTCTACTGGTAAGTTTAACAAATTGAGTATTCTAAATGGAATAGTAGAATCAACTCCAAAATTCATCAACAAATTTAAAAGTGGCTTACAAGATACACTCTTTAGGGATTTGAAGTATACACCTTGCATCACTTTTAATGGAGTGTATAATAAAGTACAACTTGGAAAGGAGAAAATTGCTACTAAATCAGGTGCATCTCACTCTTCTGGCACCTCCAAAGCCCCAAAACAAGTGCAACCATAGCAAAAACCATAAAAATCAGCAAAGGCACCAACATATTCTCCTACTCTTTCTTCTTCTTCTTCTTCCTCTTCTTTTAATGGTAAAAAAAATTGTAATCATTGTAAAATATGAGGGAACACCGAGTTAGAGTGCTTTAAAAAAAATAGTTTGCTTTTAAAGGAGCCACCACAAGATGGGCTCCTTGAGGTGGAAAGTGAGGCTAGAAATTATGAATAACTTTAGGGTAAACTCAACCATGTGACCCTCAAGCACTGCAAAAGCTATTGTGATGGTCTATTTGTCACAAGAGCACATCTTCTACATAACTTTGTTGTGTCTTACATTTTTGATAATGGATCATAAACCAATCTCATTACTAAATCCATAGTCAATCGATTTAAATTATTCATCAAACCCCATCCTTCCCCATATTCACTTGGATAGAAGGATGAGGATTATGCCTCTACAATCATAGAATGTTGCATTGTGTCTTTTTCTTTTTGACCACACTATGTGGATTGAGTCACTTGTGACGTGACTCCCATGGACTACTATAAAATTATTATAGGCCAACCCTATCAATACAATAAGTGAGCTTGGTATGATGCATTTAACAAAACATACACTATGCATCATCTGAATAAGGAATTTCTTATTTGAAATATTTCACAAGCTCAATTATTGATGTCTTCGTCAAGGATTGCCTTAGTCTCTTGGTCTAAGGACAATCGTGCTTTTGCTACTAAGGAGGTCATTCCTTCTTCTTCATCAGTACCTCCTCTTGTTGTTCCTCCTACTCCTCCTATTGTTCCACCTCGTGTACTTTAACGATCTCTTTTAACACGACCTCTATAATTTATAGATATTCAACAATTTTTTATAGCTTCCACAACAAGCACTTGCTTCTCATCCTAGTGTTTTACTTGGTTAGGGAATATTCTCTCAATATTGTTTCTATAAATCAGTATCTCAAGGCTTTCATGATCTTCTTGTGATCAACTATGAGATATGTATACAATGTTTTGTGACTCACCCTTCCACTCCTATTGTACAAGCATTGGAGTCCAATGCTTCTTGAGTGGGGAGGTATGATGAGGGTATCACATCCAATTGTTGTTATTTCCTAGGCATAGATATTTTATTTATTTCCTAGGTCATATTTGCAAATAAACCTAACGTGAGTCTTCAACTCACGTAGGTTTCTAGTTGGTGGTATATGTTGGCCATTAGTTGGCTTTAGTTGTTATTTAGTTAGCAAGTGATTAGGTTTGTTAGCATATTTGATTGCTTACCTCCCTATTTGTCCTCTCGTACGAGATATGGGGCATAAGGTTAATGTATTTTAGGCACTTGAGGCCTATTTAAACCTTTGGGAATTAATAAAAATTAGTTTGGTTTCAATACCTTCTCACTTATAGGGAAGAAACCTTGAGTTCAAAGAAGAATATGGATTTAATTCCATAAACCAATGCATAAGGAATCATCCTATTAGGGGTACAAAAACTAGTATGATACACACACAAGGTAAGGTAGAGTTGTAAATGCCAATCTTACCCAGTCTTATTGGTAAGATTATTAAGAATCTTAATCAAGGTTTTATTTGAGGCTTTAACTTGACCATTACCTTGAGGATAGTAGGGTGTTGACCATTTGTGTTGGATTTTTTTTTGAAATAAATATCTTGGATATCCTTATTTTTAAAATAAGTTCCATTATATGGTATGAAGATAAAGGGAATAGTATAATAGCACAAAATCTAGTTTAAGATAAATATAAATATTTGCACTCTAGTGAGGATAGTGGCATGGCCTTTATCCATTCGGTGAAGTACTCAATGGCAGTGATGAGAAATTTTTGTCCATTAAATAAATTATCAATTAATTTTTCAAATAATATCAAGACCCCAAATGGACAAGGGTCATGAGCTTGGAAAGAAGCATGAATCAAACTATCATGTTTTTGGTATTTGTCTCATCTCTTGACATAATCACATGAATCCTTCTCTATAAATGGCTAGTATTAATCCATCCATAAGATTTTCTTAGATATGTAAACACCCCTAAAGTGATCTCCACATACCCATTGTGAGCTTCCTTAACAACTATTAGAGCTTCATTGTAAGTCAATAATCACAAGAGAATGTCATCAAAATGGTATCAATATATGATATCCCTAATAATGGCATACCAATACATATTATTAATTGTAATTTAATCATTTAGGCAATGTCTCATCTATTAGAAATGTGAATATGTCATTGTATCAAGGATCAAGAGAATAAGGAACAAAAAAATCTAATGGGGATTAACTAGATTCAAGTGTAGATAGCTCTGGAATCTACTTGATGAGGATAGCATCAAGCTCATATTTGAACTCTAAAGTAATAAAACAAGTGATTGTAGCCATGGTGTCAACATAGCGGTTACTAGATTAGGGAATGGATTCAACCATAACCTTATCAAAATAAGATAACTTTTCAACAATGGCTTTCTAAGGTTTTAACTTGTCATTCTTAGTCTAATATATGGTATTAACATGGTTAATGACTAATAATATTCAAAGATAGCCAATGTATTGATATTTAGGGCTAAGGTGGCACAAAGTCATAAGATAATGGCTTCATACTTTGTAGCGTTATTAGTGCAAGCAAACTAAATTTTAAAGGAGATGAGAATCAATTACTATAGTAGAGAATTTGGAATGATTCTTGCTCTTACTTCTTTGAGATAGCGAGAACCATCAAAGAATAGTCTCCAAGAATTTTGTTTGTAAGCTTCTAGAGCAATATTGATTCATATAGAAATTCTATAACCATGCAGTGACTATCTTCCAGATGTTTTGTATCTAACTAATCAACAATCACCTAATTTTTTATAAACTTTTGGTTGTTAAATTTAATTTAAAATTTTGGACATTTTGAGTCCCTAAGCTAAGAGTTGTCATTGATGTCAAAATGATATATGTAAGTAAGCACTATGTTTGTGTTTCACAAAAATCTTCATGAGAAGCAAAGGTTTTTGATCAAAGGTCCAAAGAAGGGATGCATGGAATTTGGTTCCAAAAGGTGCTTCAAGGGAAGCTTTGCAAAAGTTTTTTATTTAAAACCATGGATGGCAGATTTGAAATGGATTTTTCTTAAAACCCAAGTTGGATTTTCGTTTCTGTTAGAATATTTTCAACATTGCCTCCTTAGTCCTAAGTATTAAGTCGTAGTATTTAGTTTTCGTTTAATGTTTTGATCTACATATTTCTAGTTAATTTGATTAGCATACATTGAGGTTTTGGCTTGGTTGGTCAATGTTTGACCATAGTCCAAGATTAGCATGTTGTTAGGATAAGAGCTATCTTTATGTTAGTTTGTTGTAATAAGTTTGAGAGGATTTCTCTCAACCATCGTGTCTATTTTTAGTTCTTTCAAAAACGATAAAACTATGTAATGCATTGTTTATCAATAGAACAATTTCACCATTGTTCTTAGTTTCATCAAAAAAGGTGCCCCGATGATTGAGATATTTAATTTTAAATATTTAGTTTAAATTTTAATTTATTTAAAATTTTAATTTTAAAATTAAAATTAATAGTTTATCCGCCGACGTCATGAAGGAAGTTTCAAAAAAGTTTGACATTTCCAAAGTTAAGGTAAGGCTTATAAATATGCCATTGAATTTTTTAATTCATTCATCCTTGCTCGTTGATATTTGTGCTTGCTATTTGTGAAGAAAAAGAGCTCGTGTTTTTCGTTTAAGTGATGCAACGAACATTAAAGGCAGACAGTGACCACTTCCCAAAATACATTGGGCAACATGGCCTAGTGGCAGCTTGGATTGTGCAAAGGTGTTGGTGACAAGGAGGTTGTGTGTTCGATTCCCACAAGCATCATTTTTGGATTTGTTTTGTTGAGGCGCCCAAGGTGCATACTTTTTGCTTGGTGGAAGAGGGTGAAGGATAAGAAGCGGGTGGCACTTATTTTTCACCAATGATCCCACATCTCGTGCGACAACTTGGTCACAGCTAGGGCATTCATGTTGGGGAAAGACGAGGGTTTGATTCCCCTCGAGGCAGGTATTAAGGTTTTTATTAATATTTTGTTTAGATTGCCTAAGGTGGAGTGAAAAGGGGTAAAGGTGCTTCATTAGTTGATTTGTTGAGTAACCTTAGGGGTTAAGGTCATGGTGGTTGTTTGATTTATGAATTATTTTTAATTGTGATTTTTGAAATTGTTAGGAGTAATAAGGGTTTTTGATAAAATTAGTTTTAGTGAAAGTTATTGAGTAAGGGTTTTCTTTTTAAAAAAGAACTCTGGTGGATTTCAAAATAAATTAGGAGTAATAAGGTGTTATTTGGATATTATTGTTGTGTTATTACTCAAGATCTCTAACCCTTGTTAAGAGTTGAAAAAGAAAGTGTGTTGAGTGTGACAGATTTAGTGGACAACTCATAAGGCATCAAAAAGGTATGAGTAATATTCTCCATTGATTTTATTTGGGTGGTTGATTTTTAAAAATTAATTTTGGAGTGAAAAGGATTTGAGTAGGGTTTCCTTTTCAAAAGTGGTTAAGTTAATGCTTCAAGATTTTTTGGATTGTGAGTTGTGATTAAACCTTGTTTGATAAGCATTATTTTTTAGACCATTGGTTGAGTGAAGTACTTTGAGTTTATGCTTCAAGGTTTTATGAATTGAGAGTTGTGATTAAAACCTTGTCTTATTAGCATTGTTGTTGAAGCCAATGGGTGATGCAAAGAACTTGAACTTGAGTTAGAAAATAACATGAGTATCATTGTTATGTTTGATTTGTTGTTGAGCATTGTTGGAAACATTTTGAGTTAGTTTATTCATGCTTAGACTAGGGTTTGTGAGAAAGAATTATTTCTTGAAGTGATTGGTTGAGTAGATTTAATTGAGCCTAGTCAAGTGGTTGCATGAAGTGGTTGTTCAAGTTCCATGAAACAAACTATTCTATATTCTGATTGAGTTGAGATTGAGCCTTGAGAATAGAACATATTGAGTCTCTAACAATTCTCTTTATGCTTCTATGATATTGAGTTAATATTGAGTTGAGTTGAGATTGCTTTGAATTGAGATTGGGATTTGAGTATAGAACATATTGAGTCTCTAACAATTCTCTTTATGCTTCTATGATATTGAGTTAATATTGAGCTGATTTGAGATTACTTTGAGTTGAGATTGGGATTTGAGTATAGAACATATTAAGTCTCTAACAATTCTCTTATGCTTCTATAAGATTGAGTTGAGTTGAGATTGCTTTGAGTTGAGATTTCTTTGAATTGAGATTGGGATTTAAGTATAGAACATATTGAGTCTCTAAAAATTATATTTATGCTTCTATGAGATTGAGTTGAGATTTTGTTGAGCTTATTTGAGGTAAGTCTTTGAGAAGGCTTGTGGACTATTTTTGCATAAGCTTTTGTGAAATCTTGCTATGCAGATTTGAGAAAGTCCTAAAGAGGACTTACTGAGAAGATTGGGACAAGTTCTATGTGAGCTTGTTGAGCAGATTTAAGCAGGTTATTAGTGAGCTTGTTGAGCAGATTTGAGAAGGTTTTGAGTGAGCCTATTGAACAGATTTGAGCAGGTTTTGAGTGAGCCTATTGAGAATATTTGAGCAGGTTCTAAGTGAGCCTATTGAGCATATTTGAGGAGGTTCTGAGTGAGCCTATTGAGCAGATTTGAGGAGGTTCTGAGTGAACCTATTGATAGATATTTGGAGGTGATAGAGTACAGAGGACAGAGTCTCGATGGATAGAGATCCAATAGCTAGTAAAATTGAAGATAGATCTAAGTGAGGAGTCTTCAAGTGGAGAGATATCCACCAGCCAGTGCAACATAGAGACAGAGTCTTCTAGAAGATCACTAGCCAGAGTAGAAGGGGAAATAATTCTCCTGTGGAATATATCCATGAACTTGAGATTAGGGTATCAACATCTTCTTTGGATAGAGGTCCATAAATATTGTAATTGGGAAGGATTCCCAAGAGATTGATTGAGAAATTTTTAGCAAAAAAAATTCTTCGTGGAGTAGCCCATATTTGGTGAACCACGTAAAATTATTTTTTTTTGGTAGATAAGATACTATAGCATTAATACCGGGTTTAATAGGTTGACCCAAAACCTTTTACAAAAATCATCCCAAGACCGTTGATGAACATATCCTTACTAAGGATCCTATATATGTAAAATCTACATGTCGCCAAAGCCATTACATCCAGTAAGGCACATAGCCTGTTATCAAAAAGAAACTTCCCATACAAAATTTTGGGTATACCTTGAGAAAACACATATGCATCATAATTACAAAAAAGAAACAGACACGGATCCCTTCCTTGAGACAATGGAGAAAAAAAAAGCTGCAGACACACATAGCAGAGTATTGAAAAAAACTCCCACAAGCTCTGTATTGACAGTTGCTCTTAATAATTCTTTGGTAATTGCTTTCTTTCATATATAACATGCTTTGGTACCAAATACTATCTTTGCAAATTAGCCTTGGAGAAGTGAACCTGCTGGCTAGATTTATGGCGGTGGCTATCTGGTGATCCACATGGCTTTGGTTCGAAGTCTTATATTGTCGTTTCTTTCCTTCCTTGTGATTATCAACCAACCTCAAATTACTAAGATGACTAGAAGCCATGTTATCTGACATGTGACTATCCCCATTAGTCTTTATGGTATTTCCAAGCAGCATCCATGAAGACTGATAGCTCAGATAATTTTTATTGTGAGTCCAATTTAAAAAAATATGGAAATAATCCTAGCCTTCAAACTTACAGTGCCTTCCTTGTTGGTAAATTTGACTATAATTCTTGGTATTCTTGTTGAATAAGCTCCTCTACTTCACTCGGGACATCGTGTTCCCATTTGAAAAGTCTGTCACCATTGACACCCAAATTGGCCAGCTTATCAACAATTTTGTTAGCTTCCTGAAAGATATGTTGGGATTTTATGTCTTGTCTTCCCTAGAAAAGGATCCTAGCC
Source organism: Wollemia nobilis (assembly GCA_028583015.1). NCBI lineage: Eukaryota > Viridiplantae > Streptophyta > Pinopsida > Araucariales > Araucariaceae > Wollemia > Wollemia nobilis. The sequence goes on along the minus strand of JAQPPZ010016946.1, from coordinate 16,779,182 downwards.
TCTTCAACAATTGTTTTAATCCTCCAAGGATGTGTTTTCCAATTATTGAGGAGATTTATAACATGCATAGAGTCTCCTTCTACGATCAAATTGCCTTCTAATTCTTGAGTCATTTGAAGGCCTCTTCACATAGCTCTAGCTTCAGCTTCGTTGTTCATCCTTATTCCTAAATATTTAAAAAATGCAAGCATCATATTCCCATTATGATCTTGCATAATGCCACCAGTTCTTGCTCTGCCAGGATTGTCCTTAGCTGCTCCATCAAAATTAAGCTTAAAATAACCCATAGGAGGTGGAGACCACTTAACATTGGCTCTAGGGTTGATTACCCTACGCACAGACTCATCTAACAAGGTTAAGCTTAAATATTGAGCAATTGTGATCTCCTACAGATGAGTTTTACAGTTATCAAAAGGGATAAGGTTCATATTTTCATTGTCAAAGGATAGGATCCTAGAAATGATAGTTTGATGATCATGGATAGACTCATTAAATACTCTATGGTTCCTTTCTAACCACACCTGCCAAAGATAGTGATTGAGACAAATTTTCCACATGTATCTAAGTCTTTGGCTTGAAAAGGGGCAAGGCCATTGGATGAACAAATCAAGTACGGTGGCTGGTTTAACCCATAAAATATTGAAGGCCTGAAAAACCCCACTTAGGACAGTCAAGGAAAAAGGGTACACAAGGAAAATGTGATAAATGGTCTCCAAATTAGCCTTGCATAGATAACAATGATTAGTGATACAAATACCTTTACGCATCATATTATCAATGGTTAGAATTCTTCCTTAGATAACCAGCCATGAAAAGACTACAATTTTTGGAATTAAATTTTTTATCCAAACTAAGTCCTTTTGGAGGATAAAATCCTCGTCATCAAGCAAAAGCTTGTAAGCTGATTTAACAATGAATTGCCCATTTTTCGTAGGAGCCCAAGTCACTTGATCTTCCTTGGGTCTCAGGGGATAAAATTTTGCCCGAGAATATTACAAAGATCATTTGATTCCATTTGAAATCCCTAAATTCTTATTTATTTCCACTTCATTCTACCTCTGTCCTCAACCATATAATCGAAGACTTTTCTACCAATGAGTTCTTCTATGATATCTCTGATTCGAGATAAGTTAGGATATTGTGTTAGTGGTTCATCCTTAGCCCACCTATCATTCCAGCAATTTATCCTCTCACCATTACCTAAAACCCATCTTAAACCTTTTTTTATGATTTCCTTACAATTAATAATTGCTTTCCAAAAAGTAGAACCTCTGATTGGAACTGAGTCACTTAAAAATTCCATATTTTGAAGATACTTTCGTTTGATGATAGTTTTCCATTCATTTTCTTCACCATAAATGAGACGCCACGTCTGCTTAGCTAGTAAAGCTAAATTTATATGAGCAATTATCCTCATACCTAAGCCCCCATTTTCCCTAGGTCTGCACACTTTGGTCCATCCTACAAGGTGTATCCTTTTTTTCTCCTCTGATGCAGTCCATAAAAATTGTTTTTGGAGTTTCTCAATTTTCTGGAAAACCTTCACAAGGGCTTTGAAAATGGAGAGGAAATATTTTGGAATGCTCTGAAGAGAGGTCTTAGTGAGGGTCAACTTTCCTGCTTGAGATAGAAGATGACCTTTCCATCCAACAAGTTTTTTTGAATTCTTTCAATAACCCTGTCCCACATTGACTCTCTCAGAGAACCAATGAAAAAAGGGAGACCAAGATACGAATTGGCGAGGTTTGCTATATCACACCCTAAAATTATTTTCTCATGTGTGTGTGATGATTTGTGCATTGTTTTGGTTATTGCTATTGATATTGCCATTGATTATATTGATTAATATTGTTTGGGAAAGAAAAGTAAAAAGAGGTCTTATATTGTTCACCCCCTCTTAGTATAAGCTTGTGCTCTTCAATTGGTATCAGAGTCAGTTCCTTCAAAAGGGGTTTAACATCTTGAAGGAAGATCTTGCAAGAACACAAATGGCAAAGAAAGGCAAGAGTAGAAGCATGAAACACAAGAACAAAAGAACACCTATGATCATAAAAGAAAAGTAATATGAGTTTAATATTGTTGTGTTGGGATGACACATGGAAATAGATTCAAGAGATGAATCAAGTAATGGATAAATATCCATACTAATAAATTTTTATACCAGATGTGAGAACACAGGTCACCATGCAGCTTATTATCCACAATAATATTTTGTTTGTGGTCAACTTGGCCATGATGCAAGATATTGTAATGGGTTTAATAGCAGTGAAGATGAATATGATATTCTCAAAAATGAAATCCTAGATATTGGTTCAAGAAAGGATAACAAGGACAATCAAAATAGGTATGAAGAAGAAACTCTACTTTTAGTAATAGAAGAAAAATAAGATGCTTCAGAAAAATAAAAGGGAAATCCACTCTTAAGGAGCTTATTGAATTGAAAAGAGAGAATTTAGAATTGAAGGCTCAAATACAAGAAGATGAGAAATGTAAGACAAAGCTTCTACAGGATATCTCTGACTTGAGAGATAAGGTTGAAAAAGCTAGAAGAGTTGAAGAAGGTATGATTAAATAGTCAAAGGTAAAAGAGATAGAATTTGAAAGGATTATGATTACTCTTGGATAATTAAAAAGGGATAACTCAATATTAAGGGTTCAAGCTCAATAATATGAGAAATAAAAAGCAAGGTTTCTACAGGAACTCACTAACTTCAAAATCAAGGTTGAAGAGACAAGAAAAATTGAAGAAGGTATGGCCAAAAAATTAAAAATAAAATATCTAGAGTGTGAAATATTAGAGCATGAGATAGTTTCACTAAGGATGGAAGTAAAATTTTCTAAGGACAAGCTACACAAGTTTAAGGAAAATTCAAAGACCTTGGAAAGGACCATCAATGCACAAAGGTCATCAGTCACATTAACAGGACTTAGTTCTAAATAAGAACAAGGGAAACAAGAAGCAAAAAAAGGAGAGCCAAGCTCAAACACCATAAAAGGATAAGAGTCAAAATAAGTAAGTAAAAGAGAGAGTGAGACCTCTAAGGATAAGTTGGATAATAGAAAGTTCAACAAGGAAAGGAACAATGCACAAGTAAGGAACATATGGAACAGGAAACAAGTAGAAGAGACTACGAGACAAATGAGGTCTAGGAAAGGTTTCTTTAATGGAAGATGTTTTTCATGTCACATTTTTGGGCACATGGCTTCACAGTGTAGGACACAAAAGACAGGTATATGGGAAAGGACAGATTTTCCAAGGATATTGCTACTCATGTAATGAGTTTGGTCATAAGGAAATGGATTGCAAGGTTCATGACAGAATAGGATATGGCTTCACTAGGAGATATCCTAAGACATTTGCACCTCCAAGGAATAATAACATTAAGTGTTATAAATGCAATAATTATAGTCACACAACAAGATGGTGTAGAGCAAATATTCCAAAAGCAGGTATGAACAGGAACAAAAATATGAACAGGAACAGGAACATGGATGAGAACAAGAATAGGAACAAGAACAGGAACAAGAACATGGATGAGAATAAGAACAAAAACATGAATAGAAGTGATGATAGGAACAGGGATGATGACTTAGAAAGAAATAGTGAGAGGATTCAAAAAAATCATAAAGGAAGAGAGAAAGATAAAGGTAAAGAGCAGTGCTTTTGGGGAGTAGAAATACTCCCACCCCAGAATTAACCACCTCATGTGGAGGTGGGGGAGGGGCTAAGCTAAGAGTCTCATTCTTAGCCCCAAGCCCCAAAGGTGACCCTTTTCCATTGATTACAAAGGGGGAGATATTTGTGTATATTAATGATAGTTTTTTATATGAGGAGAGATTTGATATTTGAGAAAGCTTTGAGACAGGGGGAGCAAAAAAGAAGGTTAGATTTCAGTAAAATGATATGGGTTTCCATAAATGAAAAAGGGGGATATTGTTGGATATTTTGAGTCCCTAAGCTAAGATTTTTCATTGATGTCAAAAGGATCTATGTAAGTAAGCACTATGTTTGTGTTTCACAAAGAGCTTCATGAGAAGAAAAGGTTTTTGATCAAAGGTTCAAAGAAGGGATGCATGGCATTTGGTTCCAAAAGTAGCTTCAAGGGAAGCTTTGCAAAATGTTTTTATTTAAAACCATGGATGGAATATTTGAAATGGGTTTTTCTTAAAACCCAAGTTGGATTTTTGTTTCATCGAAAAATGTGCCCTCATGATGGAGATATTTAATTTTAAATATTTAGTTTAAATTTTAATTTATTTAAAATTTTAATTTTAATTTTAAAATTAAAATTAAAATTTATCTGTCGACGTCATAAAGGAAGTTTAAAAAAAGGTTGATGTTTCCAAAGCAAAGGGAAGGCATATAAATATGCCATTGAATATTTTAATTCATTCATCCTTGCTCGTTGATATTTGTGCTTGGTATTTGTGAAGAAAAAGATCTCATATTTTTTGTTTAAGTGACACAGCAAACATTAAAGGAAGATAGTGACCACTTCCCCAAATTCATTGGGCAACATGGCCTAGTGGCAACTTGGATTGTGCAAATGTGTTGGTGACAAGGAGGTTGTGTGTTCGATCCCCGCAAGCATCATTTTTGGCTTTGTTATGTTGAGGCACCCAAGGCACATACTTTTCGCTTGGCAGAAGAGGGGGAAGGATAAGAAGCATGTGGTGCTTATTTTTCACCAACGAGCCCACATATCATGCGGGATCTTGGCCGTGGCTAGGGCATTCATGTTGGGGAAAAACGAGGGTTTGATTCCCCTTGAGGTGGAGTGATAAGGGGTAAAGGTTATTGTTAGTTGATTTGTTTGGATTGCCTAGTGTGGAGTGATAAGGGGTAAAGGTGATTTGTTAGTTGATTTGTTGTGTAACCTTAGGGATTAAGGTCATGGTGGTTGATGAGTTGTGAATTATTTTTAATTGTAATTTTTGAAATTGTTATGAGTAATAAGGATTTTTTATAAAGTTCTTTTTAGTGAAATTTTTTTGAGTAAGGGTTTTCTTTTAAAAAAAGAACTTTGGTGGATGTTAAAATAAAGTAGGAGTAATAAGGTGTTATTTGGATATTATTGTTGTGTTATTACTCAATATCTCTAATCCTTGTTAAGAGTTGAAAAATAAAGTGTGTTGAGTGTGACAGATTTAGTGGACAACTCATAAGGCATCAAAAAGGTATGAGTAATATTCTCCATTGATTTTATTTGGGTGGTTGATTTTTAAAAATTAAGTTTGGAGTGAAAAGGATTTGATTAGGGTTTCCTTTTCAAAAATGGTTGAGTTAATGCTTCAAGGTTTTCTGGATTGTGAGTTGTGATTAAACCTTGTTTGATAAGCATTTTTTTTTAGACCATTGGTTGAGTGAAGTACTTTGATTTTATGCTTCAAGGTTTTATGAATTGAGAGTTGTGATTAAAACCTTATCTTATTAGCATTGTTGTTGAAGCCAATGGGTGATGCAAAGAACTTGAACTTGAGTTAGAAAGGAACATGAGTATCATTGTTATGTTTGATTTGTTGTTGAGCATTATTGGAAACATTTTGAGTTAGTTGATTCATGCTTAGACTAGGGTTTGTGAGAAAGAGTTTTTTCTTAAAGTGATTGGTTGAGTAGAGTTGATTGAGCCTAGTCAAGTGGTTGCATGAAGTGGTTGTTCAAGTTCCATAAAAAAAAACTATTCTATTTTTTGATTGAGTTGATATTGAACCTTGAGAATAGAACATATTGAGTATCTAACAATTCTCTTTATGCTTCTATGAGATTGAGTTAAGATTCTGAGTTGAGATTTATTTGAATTGAGATTGGGATTTGAGTATAGAACATATTGAGTCTCTAAAAATTCTCTTTATGCTTCTATGATATTGAGTTAAGATTGAGTTGAGTTGAGATTGCTTTGATTTGAGATTGGGATTTGAGTATAGAACATATTAAGTCTCTAACAATTCTATTTATGCTTATATAAGATTGAGTTGAGTTGAGATTACTTTGAATTAATATTGGGATTTGAGTATAGAACATATTGAGTCTCTAAAAATTCTCTTTATACTTCTATGAGATTGAGTTGAGATTTTATTGAGCTGATTTGAGGTAAGTCTTTGACAAGGCTTGTGGACTATTTTTGTGTAAGCTTTTGTGAAAGCTTGCTATGTAGATTTGAGCAAGTCCTAGAGAGGACTTATTGGGCATATTGGGACAACTTTTGTGTGAGCTTTTTGAGCATATTTGAGTGAGCCTATTGAGAAAATTTGAGTAGGTTCTGAGTGATCCTATTGAGCATATTTGAGTAGGTTCTGAGTGAGCCTATTGAGCAGATTTGAGCAGGTTCTGAGTGAGCCTATTGAGCAGATTTGAGGAGGTTCTGAGTGAACCTATTGATAGATATTTGTAGGTGACAGAGTACAGAGGACATAGTCTCAGTGGATAGATATCTAGAAGCCAAAACAATTGAATACAAATCTGAGTGAGGAGTCTTCAAGTGGAGAGATATCCACCAGTCAGTGCAACATAGAGACAGAGTCTTCTAGAATATCACTAGCCATAGCAGAAAGGGAAAGATTTTTTTTGTGGAAGAGATACATGAACTTGATATTAGGGGATCAACATCTCCTTTGGATAGAGGTCCATAGACATTATAATTGGGAATGATTCCCAAGAGATTTATTGAGAAAGTTTTAGCAAAATATTTTCTCTGTGGAGTAGCCCACATTGGGTGAACCACGTAAAATTGGTGTCTCATGTGTGTGTGATGATTTGTGCATTACTTTGGTTATTTCTATTGATATTTCCATTGATTAAATTGATTAATACTATTTGGGAAATAAAAGTAAAAAGAGGTCTTATACTGTTCACCCCCCTCTCAGTATAAGCTTGTGTTCTTCATAAAAATTATTGAAGACAAGGACCCATGTAGCAATATTCCCTAAAATATGGGATTTAGACATAACAAAATTTAAAGGATTGAATTTTCCAATGACATTTCTTATGACTAAGCATGTAGCGATAAATATTCTATGAGGCATATACATTAACATGGTAGAACGTTCCTAAAGTATTATACCAAATATCATAACTAAGGTTATACTAACATATTAAATGGCCTATTCTCTATATTGATCATCATGTTGTGCTAAAATGGAACCTAATGTATGGATAGTTTCTAATATGTACAGTAGAAATGACTTAGTAATATTCAATAGGATGAGCATAGGTGGGAATAGAAGGTAAGTTTTTAGAGTGTCAAAAGTCATTTGACACTCATCATATCATCTAAACTAGGTATTTTTTTACAAGAACTTAGAAAATGGTTGACATGTATCTATGAGTTGGGATATGAACATCCTAATGGTTTATATATTTTATCGGAATTTCTATAGCTTGGTTAAGTTCTTAGGAGGTGGCATGTTAGTGATGGCTAACTTCTTGTTAGGATCTTCCTTGATTCCTTGATAAGAAATAATAAATCCCAAAAATTTATCTAATGTGACCCCAAAGATGCATTTATATGGTTTAAGGTGTACCTTACATTCTATCAATTATTTAAAGATACACTAGAGGTCATATACATGGTCTTCCTAATTATGGAAGAATCCAAGGAGATTATTGATGTAGTATTCTACAATGTCATGTGTCATGTCATAGAAAATATGCAACATAACCCACTGATATGTAGAACATACATTTTTGATACCAAAGGGTATAACTTGCCAGCAAAATTTTCTCTAAGGGTTTGTAAACATTAATTTAGCTTGTTCCTCATGAGCAATTCTAATTTTATTATATCTCAAAAACTATCCATAAGAGATAACATGCCATAACCAGTAATAAAATTTATGATCATATCGATGTTGGAAAAATAGAAATCATCTTTAGGATATGATTTATTGATATCCCAAATTTTAGTATCAACACATATGGCACCCTCCTTATTAGAAATAGGAACTAAGTTAGAAATATATTTATATTAATCTATGTCCATGATAAAGTTCACATCTAATAACTTATAAATTTCATAATTAATAAGGAGAGAGACCTTTGGGTGAATTTTGTGCAACTTTTATTTGATAGGTTTGCATCTGACCACACAACTAAGTGGTAGAAAATAAGTTAAGGATCAATAGAAGGCATGTCAACATAATTCCATGCAAATATATCACTAAATTCCTTCAAAAGTGTAATGTATTATTTGCATTCATTAAGAGTGAGGACTTTACCAATATTTAGGATTTTAGGGTCCTCTTTGGAACCAATGTTGACATCTATAGTTTCTTCAATGAGGATATGTGATTAATCCACAATCTGGGGGTCTAGTAAGACTCCTAGATCCTCAAGTTTGGTTGGGCTCAAAGATAAATATTCTTTATCAAAATATTGTGAGGTATCTAGACTAGACATCTATAGAAAATATACCACAACATAGGAACTATCCTAGTTAGCAGGATGATTAGAAATGGTTTGTGTCTCAAATTTATGGCTGTCAACTATGAGCTCAAGATGATCTATGGTTAGAATATTGACACTAGAAAAGTGTGCAAAATGGCAAGGGCTAGAACTAAGAAGATACCAAAGCTTCTTTTCATCTTCTTCATACTAGTGTGGCCCATGTCATGAGATGGTATCATCATGGATATCCTAAAGTAAATAGTTGACATATTTTTTTCTATTTAACAAAATAAAACCTGGAAGAGGCTCACTCTTACTTGGGATATATTGTATCCCACAATACCTTAGCTAGGCTTCAACCTCCAAGGATTCCTTGATACCATATTCACAATGGTCGAGGTCTTTCCCTTGATATTCCATGTTAGCTAGGATCTACTTAGGGATAAAATACAAGGAATATAGGCAGTAGGAAGTATACTATCATTCATCCAGGAATATATTACTACCATAAATTTATTCTTTGTTTGTAGAGCAGCACAGACAAATAAATAATTTTCTATTCATATTGTGGTACCCTTTACAAAACCAGATATTTAAGGCAAAATGAAAAGATTGGCTAGGTCCACAAATGGATCGTTGCTTTGATTTTTATTATTATTAGCATTATCTTTTTTTTATTATATGGACGAAGGAATTTTTAAAAGATCTCCAAACATTGTACAAAAGAGACTAAACCCTGCCCGAAAAGAGAGCAAAAATTACTTACATCCAATAATAATCAAGGAATGACCAATCACAAAATATAATCTTTAGAATTATCTTGACTATTAGGCTAATATAAAAAATTTCTTTCATTATTGGAGCCTAAGCTTTAGCATTACCTAGGTTAATTAAATTTATACATCATCAATAGATTTAGAAGTAGAAGTATATGGAAAAGAATGATGGAGTGATGGGCCATTAATTTCTTTAATAGAGGTTGCTTGATAGTAAAAAAAAGGTTAAAGGTCAATAGGAATTTAAATTGTCTTACCTCTGTATTCATATTTAGATCATTGATGCTAATTAGAAGGGATTTCCTTCACATCATGGATCCAAGGTTATCCTAAGAGAATTTTATAAGATACATCACAAGGTATAACATAGAAAAGGGTATTGAGGATTCAATATCTCACTTTAAGAGGTAAGGTTATTGTGTCACTAACACCTCACTCCTCATTGTTAGAAGCTCTAATTATAAAATTATATTTTTGTAGATCTTGTTTGGTTAGTCTAAAGTGGCTAAGAAATTTTAGGTTGCAAATATTAAGTGTTTACCCAATATCAACAATAACTCTTTTTAATGAGTTTACCATCCACTATGGCAAGTGATATAGAGAGGTTGATCTCGAGGTAGAGTAGATTATATAATAAAAATTTTATGAAAATAAATTATATGATAGATACCAATTGACCTATAGGTAAAATTCATGATCTCATTTATAATACAAGAAGCCAAGCTCTTTTTTTGAAAATTTTGACGAAGTATTTCAAATATTTCCAAGATTGCACAAAGTTGGGATGAACAAATCTAGAACCTTCTTGATGGTGATGTTAGCATGGCATCATGAAAGTCTAAAAATTTATGAGTTGCACAAATCCAAAGTGAAAAAAGTCAAGATGAACAAATCCAAATCATTTAAGTGAGTGATATTAGTGAAAGAAAATAAAATCTTGGAATCATGCAAGCAAGGGTGCTCAAGGCCAACATGCACAAATATGGAATGAACAAAATCAAAGTGAAAAAATCCAAACCTATGAAACCAAATAGCTCATTCTTGACACTAACCAAAATATACACTTTTAGACAAATACAAAGTGTAATGATCCTAAAGGATTTTCAACAATGATGTCAACATCCTAGAACCAAAGTCTAGAATCATGCAACGAATATCATAAATGAACAAATTCAGAGGTCATCCTAAGGTGACATCATCAAAATATTCATAAGGTCTAAATTTGTTCCAAGAAGCTCTACAAACAAAGTGATGAGCTCAACTTAAAAACAAATGCTCCAAAATATCTATTTCAAAGCCATAATCACTCCAATGCCTTCTAGCTATTCTAGCTAACAACATTGAAGCATGAAAATGATAGTTCTAACAAATCAATTACAATGGTTTAGCCACTTGTAGTAGATAGTTGTAGATCAACAAAGCAGATTATAAATAAATTCAAATTCAAACGTAGAGCAAAATCTAAAATTGCCACCTCAACAATGTGAGCTTTCTCTACCAAGTTATTTTCATAATAGACCTATAACTAACATTGTAAATCTTCTACTATAAGATTCAAAATATAACCTATAAATAAGTTATGACACCTCTAATTGAAGGGTCAACTCTATAGTATTTTCTTGGATACTTGCTATGTAATCTTGCTGCCAATTAATGAGAAGTGATAGCTATTTGGCCTCCATTGTTAGTGTTATTATAGGTTTTTATGAATGTATCTTTACTTTAAGTCATTTTTGTTACACTTTTATGATTAGTCTATTCTGTTAAAGTGAATTTTACTATTTGGATCATTGTTGGATTGTTATTCATTTGAGTCTTTGGAATGATTAAAGTATGTAATTGAAATTGAATAAATTTGTTTTGCATCTGATAATGGTTGGTCTGTTAAGTATCATCTAAATTGATTGTGTGAGCTTGTTATATGGTAATGTCCAATGTTGTTACACTATATCCCATCCATCATTTACTCATTTCTTTAAACCCTTACTTTCTCTTAACCCTTTCATCTCTTTACCCTTAGCTTAAACCCCTATTTTAGTTTATAAGTATTCCAAGGAGTCGACCTTCTCCAAAGGTTGAATTGAGAGAAATATCATTCATCCAAAAATTTTGGCTGAAGTCTAGGGCACATTCAAAATCCATAGACTAGGTATATTTTATACCAATAATTTTATTTTTGGCATGCCTAATGGGATGAATTATGATAATTCACTCACCTATCTAATTTAGCAAAATCTTGGTGAACTTCTACCACATAAGATCATTTAGAATTTTTCACCTAGTGACTCCACTAATTTATAAGTAATAAAAAAAACCTAGTTTCTACTACATTTTAGTTTGTATATTTTGTTTTGTATGATAACAAGATCTATAGCTAAGAAGCTAGAAAATCCATTACCATTTCTTGAATTGCCTTCATTTAAGTCAAGATAAACTAAGTCTCTACCTCTATATTATTTATCAAAAAGTGTAGATTCTACATTCTCTAGCTCTCTAGAACCCTCAAGAATATCTAGTTCTAAATTCATGGCTCATAATCAACAATAGGTCACTCATAATTTCCCTGAGTGGAACACCATTAGACCATTAGGTTTAGCACATGTTAATGATATCCCTTAGGCAACACTCAAAGCTTTTCCTACCTATGATGGTATAGGTAAAATTACATATGAAAATTACCAAGATTTGGTCTCATTGGTTATAATTCATAACATACAAGAGGAAGATATTATGGTTAGGCTTCTCACCTTATCTTTCAGAGGAAATATACTACACTGGTATCATACCTTGGAAGATGGAAGTATTTATTCATGGGCTGATTTGGAAAGACCTTTTGTCAAAGAGTTCAATGAGTTGGTAGATCCCTTTTTACTCCTCACCCAATTCATAGTTATTCAATGACATCCTCAAGAGATCATCATAAATTTTAATATCAAGTTTAGTAGAACTTGGAAAAGGATTCCTCAATATATTAGACCTTCTGGCCCCTTGGCATACATTTATTACATATAAGCATTAGGTCCCAACCTAGGGCTTCAAACATAGTAGTCTAACATAACAATTTTTATTCTAGGTCTATCAAGCAATTATCACCATTGAGAATACACTAATATCTATGGGAAGGTTACCTCCTAGAGTTGTAATACCATATTTTCTAGAGATAGTTTAGCCTACTCAATAGAAGGAAACTCTAGTCACAATCACACATCTCCCTCTAGTTGCTCATATTCCTACTCCCAAGGCATTGTCTCTTATATCGACTTTGCTAGTCTTACCAGCACTAGATCCAAAGGAATCTTTAATAATGATAGAGGTATTGACTACCTTGAAGACATTGAATAATAAGGTGATGGCTATTGAAAAATGGAAGTTAAAAGATACCAACCTAGAATATTTTCCTATGTTGTTAAGGATCAAAGGGCTTCCACTAGCAATATGATAGAAAAGGTCAATAATAGTTGCAATGATCATGAACCAAAATTAATAGTATCAGAGTTAAAAGGCCATCCCTGGTGCATAGTGTGCAGTGATCCCCATAATGTAGACACTTGCATAATGTATCAACACCAAGCCTAACTAGATGTTGTTAAAAATTCTAAAAAGGTATACAAAGGTTAGATTAATATGTTGTGGGAACTAGAATAAGTCATGATTACTCAAGATCCTTTAGAAGAAGAGTGTATATCAGTGTTAACTAGGTCTAGAAATAAGTTATTACAAGTGGATCCATAGAATTTAGGGTTATTTTGAGTCCCAACTCAACCATAAAATTCCAAAGAATAGATTCTGCATGATACCAAAAAATATCTAGCCTTACCAAAACCAAGAAAGGTTCCCCCCATGTCAGAGCCATAAAAGGAGCAATCAAAATTAGAACAAGTAGAAAAGGTAAAAGAGACTCTATTTGAGTCAAAATAACAAGCTTGGGATAAGCTCAAATATCCTTTTATAACAAAAATATAGAGGATAGAAGCCACTCAGGAATATAGGAGGAGGTTTGATGAACCAAAAAGAAAAGAAGGAAAGAAACAGATAGAATCATCTGGTTTCAACATTGTTGAAGAACTAAAGAAAACCCCTTCTAAAGCAAGTATGTATGACACCTTGATGATTCTTAGATAGATTGATTTTCTTAGAGCTTCATTAAAAATGACCAACTTAGGAGGTAAGCCAAATTCAAAATATAATCTTGCTCAAGATTTGATAACTTTCGGGTCTAAAAAGAATAGGCCACCTCCCTTTTACATGTCCTTAAGAATGGAAGGATGGATTGTACATAATTGTATGATTGATTCTAGAGCTATGACTATTATGATGCCTAAAGTAGTATGTGAAGCTATGGGTATGGAATACACTCATTCATGTCCTAAAGTTTTGCAATTGGATGGTACTCCTATCAAAATAGTTGGAGTTATCAAATATATTCCAATGATACTACATAGAGCACCAGAGATTACTATGATTTAGGAAGTGGTAATTATGGACCTCGAGCCATACTTTGGTCTCTACCTTTCTCAAGAATTTATAGCAAAATTGGGAGGTTATATGTACCTAGATTATTCTCATATGATAATCCCGCATAAGGGAAGATGAATTAAGATCTTTCTTGAAAAGTTGACATCTTATCATATAGATAATATGGAGGAAGAATGTGTCAATATGATTATCGAAGAAATAGACCCTTTGGAAGATATTCTTGAAGAGTTGCAGATTGAAGATGAATTCTCTCTAAAATATTACAATACCTTGATTGAAACCAAAATTGGCACATATCACATCATAGAGCCAAAATAAGAAAAGGTCCTAGCTATGACAAACCAAGAACTCTGAAAAATAGAGCTTTGGAAGCTTTACTTTGATGGGGCTAGATGCAATAATGGGATTCAAAGCTAGGATAGTGCTAATATCTCCTTTAGAAGGAATCAAAATTTTCTCCTATAGGTTAACATGGAGTTGCACTAATAACACAGTTGAATATGAAGCCTTGTGTCTTGGCTTGATGCAAGCAAAAAGAATGGGTATTAAGTTACTCTCAATCTATGGTGACTCTAAGCTTGTGGTCAATCAAGTGATAGAAAAATATAGTAGTAAACATCATTACTTGAAAGCATATTGTAATAGGGTATGGGATTTGATGGAAGATTTTGAAGCATTGAGTATAAAAGCTATTCCTAGGGAACAACATGAGTTAGTTGATGCACTATATTCTCAAGGAGCAAATTATATACCTACTGCTAATTATGGTCAAAAGATGAATAAGGTAAAGATGATATTTAAGCCAACAATCCTAAATAAAGAAATATTCTAGTAGGTGTTTGAAGATGATTGAAAGATTATTGACTTCTTGACAAGAGAGGTGATCTATGCAACTCAACAAGAAGAGATGCTACAAGAATTTGACCAAGAAGAAGTTATTCAGCTAAAGAAAAATCATATCCCAAAAGGGCTTATCACTTTAGAAAGCTTGTTTGATAATAATGACTAAAATATAGGGCATAAAATGAAAATAGAAGAGCAAGCTTACAAAGAAGTCCAAATTGAACCAAGCAAAATTTTGAAGGTCAAAATCTATTGCTCCATGGAAGAAGTAGATAGATTCAAGTCACTATGCAAATAGTACCAAGATATAATAGCATGGATCTATGATGATCTTTGGGTTTATGACAAGGAGGTGATCTAGCATACCATAGAGCTAACACCTAAAGCTAAGCCATTTAGGCAAAAGTAGAGGTCGATTAATCCCAAAATAGAAGTAATAATGAAATAAGAGCTTCTCAAATTGTTAAATGCCAAAATCATATATCCAATCAAACATTCTACATGGGTAGCCAACTTGGTACCAGTAAGGAAGAAGAACATAGACATCTACCTCTGCATTGATTTTTAAAATTTAAATAAAGCTTCATTGAAAGATCATTATCCTTTGCCATAAATTGATTAAATCTTGCAAGCTATAGTAGGAGTAAAGATATTTTCACTCCTAGATGGTTTCTAAAGATATAATAAAATATGGGTCAAAGATAAAGATCAACACAAAATAACATTCACCACTAAATGGGGAACATTTGCATACCAAAGAATATCATTTGGTTTATCCAATGTCAGAGCAACTTTTTAGCATGCCATGGACTTCACATTTTGGTGAGTTGGTTAACAAAATCATCCTAATTTACTTAGATGACATGATAATTTTCTCTCATGACAAGCAAAAGCACTTAGAGCATCTAGAGATGGTTTTTCAAAAGTATCATGAGTTTGGAATATCACTCAATCCAAAAAAAATCAATATTTATTATGCACGAGGGGAAAATTTTGGGACATGTTATCTCTAAACAAGGAATGGCCATTGATCTAGAAATAATTCAAGCTATTTTAGCTCTACCTCTTCCCCTTAATAATAAAGCTTTGCAATCATTTTTTGGGCAGATCAACTTTGTCTAGAAAATTGCTTTTGACTTTGCGTAGATAGTCAAACCTATGATAGAGCTCCTAAATAAAATTCATCATTCAAATGGATCCCTAAAAGGAGTATAGAATTTAAACATATCGAATAAGCTATAACAAAGGCTCCAATTTTGATCAACCCATATTTTAGTAAAGACTTCATCCTATATGCATATCGGTCTAAAGACAGTTATACCACAATTTTGACTCAGAAACATGATAAGCATGAAGAACATATGATATTTATCTTAAGCCAAAAATTTCATGATTATCAAAAATTTCATAGAAAATATGTGTTCACCATCATGAAATCACTAAAAACGTTTAAAAATTGCATGTCTTAGAGCAAAACTATAGTTTATGTAGTCCATTCAAATGTTAGAAATTTCATCCTTCAAGGAGAATTGAGAGAAAAAAGAGCTATATGGTTTACTAAAATACAAGAATATGATATTGAAATATTCCCTACTAAACTAGTATGATATAAAGCCTTATGTCAATAATTGGTTGTCACTTAGAGCATGGCTACAACATGTGCATTGAAGACTACATTGGATCAAACCTCGAAAATGAGTAACACATGAAATATCTCAATTGGGTGGATAAACTATTTTCAAATGGGAATATTCCCTAGAATATTTAATTTTTTACAAAGAAACCAATGTATAATGCAAGCATTGAAATATGTCTTACTACCAAGATGGTTATACAAAAACCAAAATCGATGGAATCCTCCTCCGTTGCATAAATCTAGAATAGGTTGAGAAAGTGTTAGCAGAGTTCCACTCAATATTTCTATAGGACATTATTCAAGATAGAAAAACACCACCAAAATCCTTAGGGTTGTATAATATTGGCCCTCCATATTCACATATTCGTTCAAGGTGGATAAAGCTTATAAAAATGTCAATAATTCATTGACCAAAACAAAAATCTTGTGCTACTACTACAACCAATAACAACAGAGGAGCCTTTCCAATAGTAGAAATTATATTTGATCAAATTCATAAATCTAAAATTATCAATAGGTCATAATTATAATTTATTGATGATAAATTATTTTACTAGGTGGACAAAAATGATAGCTACAAAATCTACCAATCAAGATACAGTAATTGAGTGCCTAGAAAATCTAATCACAAGGTTTGATATTCGATATGCTTTGGTAACTAACAATGGATCTACTTTTATAGAGGAAAAAATCATTGAATTTGTGATGAAATATGGTATCTACCAAAAAACATTATCAAATTATTACCATCATGAGAATGAATTGGCCAAATCCACTAATAAAAATATATTGAAGGTTATCAAAAGAACCATTGGTAAAACAAGAAGGATTGGAACCTATTACTCGACCAAGCAACAGATCAAAAAACAATTAAAAATATATTGAAAGCCTCACATTATTCCTTAGTTTATGGAAATGATTCCATTCTTCCATTATATCTTGATTTTCCTGCAATGAAATTAATAGATCAAGAAGAACTTTCCAATATGGAAGTGACAGAGACTCAAATAGCATAACTTCTACTATTAGAACAATAGAGAGAAAATGCTTATAACAATTTCCAAAAGCACTTAGCCATAATGAAATGATGGTTTGACAAAAGGGCAACATTTTGTGACTAAAAATTGG
The DNA here is from genome assembly GCA_028583015.1 of Wollemia nobilis. Classification (NCBI taxonomy): domain Eukaryota; kingdom Viridiplantae; phylum Streptophyta; class Pinopsida; order Araucariales; family Araucariaceae; genus Wollemia; species Wollemia nobilis. The sequence goes on along the minus strand of JAQPPZ010016946.1, from coordinate 16,761,940 downwards.
TGACCTCGTTCTTAAATTGGATGAATACAAATCAAATCTAGGTAATCATCAAAAAATTGATTTGATTTTGTTCAAACCATACCGTATTGCCACCAAATATGAATGTAATGTGTATGAGCTATCAAAAACCAATGGCTATATTTTATCAATACAAGTAAATGACCACCACTTAAATTTTTTTATTTAGGTATCGCCACCCTTTGTATCAAATGTACGTAGAAATATGAAAAGTAGATCATCCATGACAATTTGAAACTAGCTAAAAGTCAACTAGCTAGAGGTAAAATCAATTGAAAATAATTTTCAAACCTCATGCACTTATATGTTAGGTAGCCATAATAGCTAAAATCTAATTGACAAGTAAATATCCTACACAACCATGCAAAACATGAAATTCAATCTTCAAGAAAAGGATGAACATGCAATTCAACTACCATTATAATTGTGCAACAGCTAGTATAGTGCCAATAAAGCAAATAAAATATTTTAGAAAAAAATGCCTTGTAAATCTATTAATAAAAATAATTATCATGTTGATAGACTATCTCAAGCTATAACTATATAACCAACAATGGAAATGATCAAAGACTATTAAACAAGGGAATATACAAGTGTGCACTGAATAATAACGGCCAAGAATAAAAAAACCCTTGCTAATGTCCAAAAAATGTATAAGGTACAAAAGATGCTTCAAGACCGTACTTGCAGAATCAGGGATACAAAAATCACCCTCAAGTCAAAATATAAGCACCTTCGAGAAGCAACTAAACAATGAGTAAAAGAGATGTCACCTAGTAGCCTAGGTGCGTTTGCATGGCATTCCTTCCTATCTTCTTACATTTATAAGCTTATTCATCCCTGCCCTAAATTAGTACTATTTGTTACCTAATTTTACAACCCATAAATGAGAATGATCCAAAACTATAGGGGCTAGGAATTATTTTAGATTACTCCTGATCTTTTCACTAAGGCCTTTACCATAGGGGTTAATCCCAAAAATCCCCCTAAGTCTTTCACCATTGAAGAATAGAAAAGTACTATGACCTTAGGAGGCATAAAGAAGGGGGTAAGTTTTTCAAAAATTGGTTGAACCAATAGCTATACAACCCCCCACCTGGTAATGACCTCCCAAAAACCCTAATTCCTATCTCTAAATTCAAATTCCCTGATATGTTTTCAATGTTGGCCATAATTTTTGGTTTACCCATTGATAAGGAAGTACATGATTATTAGATTGCCCTAGCATATGCCATTTCTAATCCACATTACTATGATGAGTCCCGCTCAAATCAGTCTAACAATCCTCGCTTCTTTGATTGGGCTAAATTTTTGTGTGAAAGCATGCATGAGCAGCTCACACAACTACAAATTTTAAAATATGGTACTTTTTGATATCCTTCACACTTAGCTTGGCTTTTCTTGTATAGCATAATAGAGAGTATGCCATGGATAGGTGTGAATAAGGTAAATGACCAGGGATAAAAAATAGTAATAGTGGATTGGATGACTTTAATTAGGGCTTTTGAGTCCTACTATCATTTTAATAGAGAATTTTTGGGACCAATACTAAAGCTCATATATGAAGAAATACCATGATTTCCTTGAGAAACAATTGCAACATTGTAGAGTCCCCAAATGGAAGAGGGAGATTGGTACTTTTTAATAGAAGGAACTATGGTAAGACTATATGGCTTTGTGGGGAAGCCTTTTCTATTGCCATACTATGTAATTGATCAAGTTTTCACCATGGAATATTGTCGGCAAATAAATGCCATAAATGTAGCTTTTGGCATAGGCATAAATAAAGCTACCACTTGTGAGTATCCTTTCACTTTCAAACCTATTACAGTAACGATGAAAGGACAAGGGAAAATTCTATATAATAAACTTGAGAAATTAGGATTATGGGAAATACCACACAAATGGAAGTATGATCCTAAGGATAAATTCAAGGAGAGGATAACATACTTGAACAAAGGTAAGCCACCAACATTCAAAAAGGTCAGTTGACCTAACATTGAACAACTTCAGAACAATTCTAAGGATAATGAGCTAAATTGGAACATTAACAAGATGCAGGAGTTGCCTCCTTGGAGAGATTTCTATGAGCCAGAATGTGACTATGACCTAAAAAGGTATGAAGATCATAGATTGACTCAGGATAAAATAGATACTATGGCTAATAAGACTAGATGGGAAGAAGCCAAGATTATGGAATGGTGGATGTTTAGATGTGAGCATGGCACTCAAAAGTCTATGTACCCGTTAATCATGGAAAATAATTTCTCTCAAAAATATGATGAAAATATAGGGAACTAGAAGGCCTTGAGAAGAGAAAATTAAGGCCAAAATTATTAATAGCCAAGGTGAAGAAGTACAAGAAGAAGAGCCTCTGACACTAGAAGGAGGAGATGAAGTAGAAGTTGAACAAATAAATTCTAAGGAGGAACACATAATAGAAACTACATGAACACCAAAAGGAGGACAAGTTGATGGTAATACTATGATAGGCTTAAAGAAACAAGTACCTAGAAAGGAGACCTCAATATCAAACCAACAGGCTGTGACCTTCATCCCAATATAACTACAACAAGAAATATATCCAAAGGGATCTCAAATCATAGGTAAAATGGGATACATTAGAGGAGGTCTAGGGAAAGTGGCCACTAGGTCACAAGAGCTCATACAAGTACAATAACAACCTCAAAATCTAGCTCTGGGAACACCTTTTCCTAAGTCTTCTATTCCATAAATAAAAATAAAAAGGATCCAATGACCCATATCAGAGTCCCCACTCAAGTTGACGCCCAAGTTTATCCTAGGACCAATGGAGCATCAAAGCCCCCAAGAACAAAAGACACCAATATATGGTACATAGGAACCAATTCATCCCACTGATAGTAATGAGGGATTTTATGTAAGCATAAGGTCATATCTACAATAGTTGTCAAATACTTCTTTGTCTAATCATTCAAATTCAATGAAGGAAGAAGGGGTGGTAAAAATAAAATTCAATCCTCTCAGAGAATTATAAGAAATAGCCCATAAGAAATGCAAGATCCAAAGGCCACCCCCTGCAATCATAGACTAGTGATCAAGCTAGCATAAGAGCAACCATAAACAATAGAGATAGGTATGATTTCTCAAATACCTACTACTACTTCTTCTACTCCTCTAATCCCCATTGATGTTCCCTCCCTTTCTCCATCACCACAAAGCTTTCCACTAAGACCAATCACTCAAGATACCATAATATCTGAAACCCCTTCGACCACATCCACTCCATAAATACAAACTCCTACAAGCACTACCACTTCAACTATTTATAAAATCCCTCCATATCCCTTCCCCATACTACAATTCATCTTTCCAATGTTACCACCACTCGACCATCCATCCATAGTTACCATCAAAAAACTCAAGGAGATGAGTCAAAATGCATAAGAATGGTGGAAAAAAAAATTATCCTAGACAAGCAAAAGAGCAAGCTCCTCCTAGGCTAATGACTGTAGTTGACCCAACCACTTATCAACAACTAAGAGTCATAGCTACGCCAAATGTTGACAAGCCAAAAGTTGATATGATATCAAATGATTACCAAGTGGAAACACAAGCAATAGATATTTCTCATCTACCATTAGAAGACTCTCTATTTAGTGCATAGGCCCATGTCAGCACCATCTATTTTCAAGATGATAAACTAAGAGATAGATGTAAGCAGCTAGAAGAAAAGGTAAAAAACTTGGAAACAATGGCAAAAGAAGAGCAAAATGTCAAAAAGTCCTTGCAAAATGAAAATAAAAAGTGGAAGAAAATGATTATGCAACTCCCAAGTTTCCAGTAGATGCAATAGGAGGAGATGAATAAAGTGTTGATAGAACAAATTTAAAACTTGTAGAAATAGTCGAAAAGAGAGAAATAAAGAGTCAGAGCCTCTTGCTTCTATAGGGAAGCATTGATGCAATTAATAAAGAGCAGCTAGAATAAAATCCTTTAGTATACCCTTGAAGCTTACCCAATAATTAGCTACTTTAAATTTAGTATAGAATCCATAGAATAGGCACAAAGGGACTTAACATAGTCTCAGGCTGAATTGGAAGAAAAAAATAGGATAACTTGAGAACTTAATGAATTTGTCTAGAAGAAGATTTGAACCAGTTACAAAATCTATACCAAATAGCCAATGGAATGTAGTAATGATTATCTCCTAGATCATAATGAAAATATACAAGTGGGTCCAACAAGGATGGGAGATGGTAGATAGGCTACAACTCAAAGCAAAAAGAATAATGGATCTAACAAAAGAAGCCAAAGAGCTAGGATTTCTAGGCTTTTGGGATGAAGAATCCTAGCTCCATACCAAGGAGGATCTTTAGACCTAAATAGAATCTATAGCTAATGACAAGGAGGAGATAAACCAATGGTAAGATCCTATTGATGAAGCCCAAGTGCTTGAGTTCCTAAATAGAATGGCTATGATATAGGCTAAGATTCAAGAAATGGCCAGAAGATACCAAGATCCCTCTTATGAAAAATCCTATCAACTAAGGAAGATACATGAGAAAGTCATGGGACTCAAAAATCCTCCTCCATAGTGAGACATATTTTGAGGATGAGAGAATGTGAAAAGGAGCAGCAATTCAAGTCTTTGGGTATTCAAGTAAGAAATCTTAGGGTAGGAATTTTAATTGCTACTAGGGTAAAAGATGTGCAGGCTATCAAGGTTCAGAACTAACCTTTTAACCTCAGGGTAAGATCTTGTTTGCATGTAATGAAAGGTAAACAGGAGGCCCTTGATTGTAATTTTAATCTATCTTTGATGGATGAAAGATTGGTAATTCCTTATAATATGGTGAAAATGGTTGTGGCTCAAGGTGACCAATATTTGGTTGGCAAGTTTCTTGGGGTAATAACTAAACTATATGCTATACGAATGTGGGCAATGAAGAAATGGAACCCTCTGGGGAACATGGATATCATGGAAATTTCCAAAAAAAAATTGGTTTGGCTTGATTGCAAAGAGGATTTGGAATGAATTCTCTAGTGGGGAACCTATTTGTTTGGGCATCGTGGTCTCTTCCTTAGGTGATGGATCATGGATTTTAACCCATACACATAAATCATCAACCAACCTTTGGTCTAGATAAGGTTTCCTAAGCTTCTTCTCCATTATTGGTGTGAGGAAATATTCAAGGGAATCACATAAAATATATAATTGATAACATTTAATCCTACTATGGTGGAAATAACATGACTTATCCATATGTGGTTGTGTGAACATGAATATGGAAGCACCTCTGGCCATGACTATCGAATTGGTTTCAATATTTGGGAAATGGAATCAAACTATTGAGTACGAGAACTTATCTGTGAAGTGTAGGTTATACTAGATAATGGAACACCTTAGCCATAATTATCCATAAAAAAGGATCCAAGTTTAGAATCATCACTCATAAACAAATAAGACCATAGGAAACAAATATGGTAATGAAGTAAATTCAACTTAGGATGCAAGGGGAAGAAGGGAGGAGGTGGAGCCCCCATCACATCTAAAGGAAAATGCATGAGAAGAAGATAAAAAATGGAAGAAGCAACAAAGGTAAGCCAACATCCTAAGAATTCCCCCTCTATTTTGAATGATTTGACTATTCAAAACCATTTCGATTGCCTTCAAAACTCAATAGAGGAAAAGAAACATGAAAAATATCACTGTGATGGTATCTCAAAATATAAGCGATACTCTACTTATCCTAGATGGAGGTAAGGAAGTGCATGATAAATGTCCAAGAGGTAGTGTCATGACCCACCTTGGCAAGACTCATTTATGAGATGAACTATGTTTTGATATGTGATTATTTAATGCTTAGCTTTTGATGCATTTGGATGGTTATATGCATTTGTTATTTTGATTATATTATATGAGGATATGGTACTATTGATATTATGTGTGTTTGTAGGACCAGGTACTCTTATAGGTGGACAAGGAAGTTAGCCACTGAGAATGAAAGATCAAAAAGGGAAATAATGATGAGATATATTGATAACAAATCATGGGTAAAAAGTTAACCACATATAGTTGCATTCATATTGGTGTGTTTGGAGGTACTCGCCATCAATTGAAGCCATCTATATCAAAAGTTGATAACCTAGAAAAAATCATAATCTCTTTTACTTAAGGATATGAGCAACAAGAAATGGTGGTGTATTACTTTTTTTTGTGTTTGAGACATGTTTATCTTATGGTAATGATGCATGAATGGATAGTTTAAATCTTTTCTTTTGATATAATTAAAATAATTATGTTAAAATAACTAGGGTTTGAAGAGCAAGAGTTGCATAAGGGTTTGAAGAGCAATAGCTACATAAGGAGGGAGGATGCAAGGAAGGAACTAGGTGGAACTATGGATAGAATTAATTTCAAATGTGCTATAAGGGGTGCTTTACGGGGTTTTTTGCATTAATCTCTTTGTATGCCAAGGATTGATCTCAAGAAAATAGACTTTGGTTACATGCAAGCAATGATTGGATCTTCAGTTGTTAATATATAGCTTCTAACATTCATGATGGAATTACTACAATGGAGCAATGAGATTTGATCTATCAATTCTTAGGCTTTCAACCATCCTTGCTTTTAAAATTTGGGCTTTGCAGCAATGGTGAAATCTAAGTGAGTTTAGCATCTCAAATTATCCTAATGGGTATTTTTTGGTGTTATTTGCTAATGAGAAGGATAAACAACAAATATTCTAGGGTGGTCCTTGGTTTTTTGGTTGAGTTGGTTTATTCATGAAACCTTGGCATGCTTTATTTAAGGTTGAAGAGGAAATGCCTTCAGTAGGACCTATTTAGGTCAGACTTTTTGGTTTACTAGCTAAATTTTGGAATCCTATAGTCTTATCAATTATTGGTAACACTTTAGGCACCTACATGATGATAGCAGATAACACAATACGGTTTGAGAATTTTATTTATGCTTGGATCTATGTGCTCATAGACTTTAATAGTCCTCTACCAAAAAATCACTTTGTAGTTTGGGGAAAAAACTTGGGAGCAAGAATTTGATTACCCTTTAGGTGTTGTATTTGTCATGAATATGGCCACTTAGTAAAATATTGCAAATATGTAGTCTTGGAGCAAACAAAGCAGGATCAAGGTCAGGAGGAATTTTAGGTTCCTAAAAAAAGCATGTTACTAAGAAAATAAAGCCTACAGATAAGTCAACCTCCCTATGTAATATATTTTCAAAACTTGGATTGGAATATGACTTAGAGGATGTGGATGATTCTATGAAGATGGATATTTTGGAAACCTAGTTTTTGGATAGCTCACAAATTTCCCACCCAAAAATATTCAAAAACTCCTCAAAGATAGCCACTAGTCTGGTTAACAATAATTTTGAGATCTATCCTCAGCAAGGGAAAACTCACCAACAAAAACATAAAATGGAGAAGAAGGTCAAACAAGGCTTTAGTTCTCAAGGAGGATCCTAGGGATGTATGAATAAATATTTAGTCTTCTATTATCAATATGTAGATTTAAATCTAGAGCAATTAGGAGTTAGTGAAAACTCTAATAAAAAAATGAAGTTGGATACAAACCAAAAAGTAGAAAGGAAAATAGATGTGGTTCAAATTCAAAAAGAAGGGGTAAAGTTATCTACCAAAGGCTTTTGGATGAAATGATTGGGGGAAAATGCAAATCGGGAATGAAAATTTTGGTGGGCTTTGCAAATCAGGGATGCTCTTCTTTCTATCCTTTATTTGTTTGGCTCCAATTATAATATTACCTTGTTCCTTTTCTCTTTGTATTAGCTTCTCTCTGGTTTAGTTAGGGTTTTTTAGTTCCCTGCTCAGATATTTCTTTCTTATGTTTCCTCTGTTGAATCTTGGCTAAAAGACCTATTGGATTGGTTGAGCAATAGATGTAATATTTTTTCCTTATTCCTTCCTTTTTTTTTTTGTGTGTGTGTGTTTGTTGTGTTATGTTTTGTTTTTTGTCTTTTCTTGTTTTTTGTGTTTTTTTTGTCTTTTTTGTGCTTTGTGTTTTATGTTTTTTTTGTTGTGTTATGTTTTTATTTTTGGTTTTTGTTTCTATTTTTGTATTTTGTGTTTTATTTTTATTTTGTTTTTTCTATTGTGTTTTTTTGTTTGTTTGCTTTGTGTTTTTTTTATGTTGTTTTGTTGTTTTTTGTTGTTTTGTGTGTTTTATTTTTCTTGTTTTTCATTTGTGTTTTTGTTGTTTTAGGCATGCTCTTTGAGTGTGTTAAAGAGGGTTGGCTAGGTGAAAACCCTGTGCATATTTTTGTGAAATAGATACCCTTGCATCCTTAGGTATTACCTAAAAGTGGCACCCTAAAAGGGGTGTTTTCCATACACACACAAAAAATTATGTTATAGTAATATTAATATGTTAATGTTTGATATTAATATTAAGTAGTGATTAGAGGATGGTAGGATTGAAAACAAAAGGAGCAACATAAGGCAAATATTATTGCAAGATCCATCCTATCGTATCAACGAATGGTAGAGCAGACCCAAGTAAGACCAGTGCAGGTGATGGGGATTCGAGGCCCCTCGGGATTCATCCAGAGGGCCCTCAAGACAAAGTACCCCTTGACAAAGATGCAGCTGAGGGTCCCATCCGGCCAGGTGCAACATCCTACGCTCAGGTTACCTCTAGTGGGGGGAGTGCACCAACTCTTTTAGGAGCCCACCTAACCCAGGTCGGGGTAGACATCGTGATACCAGAAGAGGTTTTTTCCTCCTACGTTTCCAAAGCATCCTTTTCCCTAATCGAAAAATTTATGGGGGGACGACCAAACATGGAGACCATAAGGTGATGGGCCTTTTCCAAATGGAAAACTTTAGGGAATATGGAGATTATAGCCCTTTCTCAGGGGTTCTTTATCATTAAACTCTGCAACCATGATGATGCAAGTCGGATTCTAATAGGAGGACCCTGGTTCCTGGGTAGAAGAAGCATGTTCCTCAGGCGATGGGCAGCAGATTTCAACCCCAATACCCAAAATATCAACTATGCACCAGTTTGGATCCGCATCCCAGACTTACCCTTTCACCTATGGCAAGAGGACGTCCTGAAAGCCATTGCTAGGGCAGTTGGAGAGTTGGTGGTTGTCGACTCGACAACCAAAGCAGGATCCAGAATGGTTCATGCCCGCATCTGTGTGAATACCAATCTGGAGAGGGAACTCCCTTCCTTTGTAAACCTAGTTTTGGGATCCTTCAGGTGGCACCAACCCCTTGAATACGAGAACAAACCAGCCTTTTGTGCCCAATGCAACATGCAAGGCCACCTTAAAAACTAGTGCCCTCTTTCCAACCAACCTAAGGTGGGTGAAGCTGACAACTCCTCTGATCCAAAGGTTTCGCTCAGACCCCAAAACCGGTTCCCTCCTCGAAAAACCAATATCCTCAAGAAATTTCCCATCCCTAGGAAGGATGGTCCCGCATTGCATGCAAACCAGGAGGCTGCCCAAGGAAGGACCGACTCATCGATGAACAAAGGCAAAAGCATCGTCGACCCCCCTCCATCCATGGGTATGGATCAGGTATGTCATCCAGTTATTCCCACTGAGTTTTCTTCTAAGGGTCTTGTGGATCCCCCTATGGCCAAAACTCCCTCCTCCCTTATTTCCCCCTAGGTTGATCTGGTTAGGTCGAATCCCCCAGGATCCCCATCCAAGTCTGGGCCTTCCATCCACCCATAGGACTCTGACCTAGCATCCATTCATATCGATAGTGAGGATGAAGGCAGCCCGATCCCATCCCAGGCTCGCTCTGAAAGCTTCAGTCCAAAGAAAACCCAAAGCAGAACATCCCACATTGATTTTGGGAGTGAGAGAAAAAGAGGAAGGCCATCCCTGGCAGAGCAGAGAAGAAAAGAAGCAGTAGACGATATAGCCAATGGCTCCCAATCCACCCTGCTAGCCGACCACCTCAATTTGATAAGAGAAGAACCAAAGAATCCCAAACCTCCCCTACAACAAGGAAAGGGAGGCAAAAAACCCCCTAAAAGTTTGAAATGAAGGTCCTCACTTGGAATGTGAGAGGGCTCAATGCTGCCCCCAAGAGATGGATAGTTGCTGACCTCAAAAAAGAACATTGCCCCACTATCTTCATCCTTCAAGAAACCAAGGTGAATGAAATGTCCTCTCCTATAGCTGCCAAAGCTATATGGCCCAAAAGTGAATTTGTGTTCGTTCCTACCCAAGGAACATCCGACGGTCTGCTATGCATGTGGGATCCAGCCAAAGTTGAAGGAAGGTTGATCTCGTCCTCCAATAGGATCATCAATATGTTGTTCCATTGCAAAATCAGCAACAAGACGTGGATTTTGTCTAATATCTATGCCCCTAACAACCCCTTGGAGAGAGCCGCACTGTGGAATTTGATCAGCCACATGAGGAGCTCTTTTGAAACAATCCCCTGGATCCTGGTAGGAGATTTCAACTATCCCCTATTCCCATCTGACAAGCGAGGAGGCAACATGGTGGACACTAGAAGCATGGAGGAATTCAATGAATTCATAGATATGAATGAACTGATGGATGTTCAGCTAAAAGGAGCCAAGTACACATGGAGCAACAGAAGATCTGGCACCAATCTCATCCAAGTGAAGTTGGATAGAGTCCTCCTCTCTCATGAAGCCATCCCTATCTTTGGGGATGCCACCCTCCATTCCCTTCCCAGAATTGGCTCGGATCATAGCCCCCTATTGTTTGAAAATGCCAAAGCCCCATCCTTCAAGAGCCCCTTCCGCTTTGAGTCAATGTGGTTCCACCACCCAGATTTCAAGAACCAGGTGTCCCAGTGGTGGCAACAGCCTTTCCAGGGATCCCCGTCAGGATGACTATACCAAAAACTCAGATTCATCAAAGGTCAACTCAGAACTTGGAACAAAGATATTTTTGGCAATATTTTTGAAAAAAATGGGTGATCAAAGAGAAGTTGGAAGCTATAGAACAACAAATCCAGGAAGGCAACCATGACAACAATACCAGAATGGAGGAGAGGCAACTCCTAGCTGAGTACCACAACATCCTGGCTAGAGAAGAAACTTACTAGCGATAGAAGTCACGAGCCCTGTGGCTCAAGGATGGTGACTCAAATACCAAGTTCTTTCATGCATCCACACTGAGAAACAGGAGCTCCAACAAAATCATAGACCTCACTTGCTCCAATGGAAGGGTCACCAATGATATTTTGGAGATTAGGGATGAAGCTATCAACTTTTTCTAGTCCCTCTTGGGAACTTCCACCCCAGAGTCCCCCCAAGCTATGGAGGCTCTCCTAGCCAACATCCCTCACTCTATTTCTAATTCCACCAATGAAATGCTCACCAGCCCTCTCTTAGTGGATGAAATCAAAGGGGCCCTCTTCTCTATGCAGCCGAACAAGGCCCCTGGCTCGGATGGGTTTCCCCTCCATTCTATCAAGCCTTTTGGGACCTGATCGGGACTGAGGTATGCATAATAGTCAGGGATCTCCAGCTGTCCAAATCCATTCCCCATGGGATCAATTCAACCTTCATTGCTCTGGTCCCCAAAGTCTCGACCTACAAGTCTCTATCTGACTTTCGACCCATCAGCCTCTACAATGTCCTCTATAAGATCCTGACCAAAGCTCTAGCCAACAGGCTCAAATCAATCCTCCCCCTCATCATTGACCCATTCCAAGGAATTTTAGTTAAAGGAAGGATCATTACTGATGGAGTCATAACCATTCATGAGGCCCTCCACTCTGCCACCCTAGCCAAGAAACCAACTCTCCTTCGCAAGCTGGACATTAACAAGGCCTTTGATAGGGTCCGATGGGAGTTCCTGACCGACATCCTCCTCAAGTTTGGCTTCCACTTGGTCTGGGTTGGGCTCATCAATAAGTGTATATCCCCCCCTAATTATCCATCCTTGTCAATGGATCCCTCGCTGGGTTCTTTCCTAGCTCGAGAGCCCTAAGGCAAAGAGACCCCTTATCCCCCATCTTGTTCATCATCCTGGCTGAAGCTTTGGGTAGGTCCATCAAAAGTGCAGCAAGGAGAGGTCTCATCTCGGGGATCAAAACTGCTACCAGGCTCCCTCCAGTCACTCACCAGTAGTTTGTAGATGATACCATCCTAGCCACCACCACCTCAGTCCCCCAAGCCAGAACCATTAAGCACATCTTGCACCTCTACGAGGAAGTGGTAGGGTAGAAGATCAATTTCCTCAAAAGCAAAATATATTTCCTTTGCACTTCCCTCTCCTATCAGGTTAAAATCACCAGGATCCTAGGTTGTTCTTCTAAAAATCTACCCATGACCTACCTTGGGCTCCCTCTTTTCACTAGCAACCCCACCGCCCCCATGTGGAACATCATCATCGATAGAATCCGGAAAAAGTTAGCCTCCTGGAAAGGCCATCTCCTTTCCCAGGCAATGAAAGCCACCCTCACGTCGACCTACCTCCAAAGTATCTCGGTGTACTTTCTGTCTGTCTTCAGGATCCCAGCCTCGGTGAGCTCCAAGATCGAGCAGATCCAAAAGAGATTCCTATGGTCGGGGAGCGAAGACAAAAAGAGAATTCCCCTGGTGGCTTGGGACCGGGTGTGCCAAAATAAGAACAATGGGGGCATTGGGCTTAGGAAAGTAGCTCACATGAATCTTGCTCTCCTGGCCAAACATGCTTGGAAGATCTACTCCAACAACATCTCAGAATGGATTGAGATTGTCAAGAAGAAATACTTGCAGAACCACATGTTCCTAGATGACCAAGGACCTCAGAATGGTTTGACATTTTGGAAGTCCATTATTCAGACCAGAAACCTCATTCAGAAAGGTAGTGGATGGATCCTAGGCAATAGGAACACTATTGATTTTTGGCAAGACCGATGGCTTCAAGAGGATCCTTTAAGAAAAAATAGAGAGTTGATGGCCCTGAAACCCTTCACCGATGGCACCCTAGGGAGCAAAGTGGCCAATTTCATAGCCTGCCTTGCGGGAAGGCCGAGGTGGAGAACCATTGAGGTGGACAGTCTACCTGATCAAGTTGCTGCGCTATCCAGCCTTCTCCAAGCGATCACCATCCCGTTGGAAGAAGTTGAAGATAGACCTATCTGGAGAGGAACCGACAGTGGATCCTTCTCGATCAAATCGGCCTATTCTCTTCAAAATCTAGCCTCGATGCCAAGCATCCCTTTCAACCTCGTTTGGAAGGCAAAGCTCATCCCCAAGATTAGATTTTTTGTGTGGACGACTATCCAAAACAAGATCCTCACGATCGAGAACCTAACCAAAAGAGGATTCATGATCCCCAACCACTGCTATCTGTGCCTGTCCAGCTGGGAAAACACAAATCATATCTTCTACACTTGTGGGTTTTCCTCTGAAGCCTTTGGGCACATCTTCAATAGTTTCCACATCCAGTGGGTCCAGCCCCAGTCAATTGTCAACCTTTTCTCCCAGTGGCCAAATCCATTCTCCAATCCCAGGCTTAGATCCCTATGGTCCCTTTGCCTTCCCCACCTTATTTGGCAAATCTGGCTAGAGCAAAATAGCAAGGCCTTTTCAGGCCCGTCCAGGGATCCCCTGTCAGTGGCTTCTAAGTCCATAGCCTATGCTATTGAAAACTCTTGGCTTATCCCCTATCCAGCATCTCCTCCATCGGCCTCTGAAAAATCCATCCTCAAATCCCTCGGGGTCACCATGGAGGATTCTGATGCTCAGCCAAGACCAAATCCCAGAACCAATGCCAAATGGAGTCCCTGAGAAGGATGGATCAAGTTGAATTTTTATGGGGCTTCCAAAGGAAATCCAGGCAAGGCTGGGGTGGGAGGGGTCATCAGAGACCATCAAGGCAATTTAATCTTGGCCTATGCAGAGTTCCTAGGACACCAATCCAACAACTATGCAGAAGCTATGGCTCTAGAGAGGGGGTTGTTGCTGCTTCGCGAGGACCCCAGGGAAGCGATTATTGAAGGTGACTCCTTGAATATCATAAACTATATGTCCAATGATAAGACTCCATCCTGGAAAGTCTACAACACTATCCTCGAATCTAGGAGGATCCTTCATAGTCGTTCGAGGGCAACTATTTGCCATATATATAGGGAAGCCAATCAGGTAGCTGACCTCAGACCAATCTGGCAACTTCCGCCAACGGGCTCAGAATATGGAGGGAGGACTTTCCTCAGGTCATTTCTAATGCGACACGACAAGAAAGGGATACAAGTCAACTTGACAAGTTCCAAGGTCCTAAGAATTTCTTAGCTTACTCCAGGGGCACCCATTACTATTGCAGGCCCTCCTCAATTTCTTCATTGTAATCTAGACAATACTCACATGTGGATTATGTCAGTCTCGAAGCTCAAGAACGTGAGAGGCAAATCATGGGATTTAGCCCACTTTTCATGTAAAGACAAGCCATGGTGGTTCTCCAAAACCAACGGCTATGGCACGTGTACCAACCAGGCTTCCGTTCTCTAGGTCATCAAGGCTAGGGGTTATCCAGGTGACGTGGGTAAATGCAAAAAGCTTGAGAAGCATGTCTGGCCCTCCGACATTCCTGATGCATGTTGCAAGGCCCGAAGTCCATCCCAGTCGGTTCGCATCCCTCCCCCTCATCACCATTTTTCCCTCGCATATTTTTGAGCAGGGGCTTTGATCGTCGGGCATGTCTCGATAAGCTAATTTTGAAGCGAGACAATGCCGACCCGCTCGCTCTCATAATTTATGGCTCACCCATTCCCAATCCCTCCCATGAGCCAAACCAGGTGGCTTCCCACCGGTTTAGCATCCACTCCCAGCCCACCTCATCCGGCTTCCCTATCATGCCACCCCCCTCTTTTAATCAGTCTGAGGTCTCATTCCCATCACCCCATTGTTTGGACTGCCCTCACCCTGTCTATTGTGTTAGTTTCCAGTCTTGGCCCCTGTAACTTCCCAATCAAGGCCCTCCACCTCAACCCCCTTGCTCCGAGCATGGCTTACATTGAACCAACCCTTCTACAACTTAGTCCCAATGCCAAAACCTTTATGGATGCCAAGGGTTTTACCCCATTTTTGGAGAAATTTATCAGAGTTGAAGACCCCATCACTGATGATTTTATCCATTCCTGGAACCAGGGTGAAGTCACTATTCAAGGGCTCCACTTCATAGTTACTACCGACATGCTGGCTGAAATATCTGGACTCCCTCTGACTGGTCGCCTCATTAGATGCGACAAGCACAATTGGGAGGAAGAGACAGAGCAATTCCCTGACAAGGGGAAGAGCCTCGATTGGGACAAATCTACGTTGCATGTGTCTTCCCTCCCAACCCCATGGAACCATGCCATCATGCCCATAATGCAATACATTACCTGTGATGACCCGACCAAACCCCTCTATAGCTTTCATTTGGCCTTCATTAACCACCTTCGGGATGGGAGACCCATCTGCATCCCTGACTACCTCATGTATTCCCTCACCCTTACCCTGGAGAAATACCAAAAGTTGAGGGCATCCCAGGCACCAAGGGCTCCTTGCAATCATTTACAAACACACGTTGGCCCACCAACCTCCTATCCAGAACATCCAGCCCATGGCTACCCAACTCCCTGATGAGAATCCCCCTTCCCCCTTTCAGGAGTCCCTTGAGGGCCCTAGTCATGTTGGCGGGCATCCCAGACCTACCCCTACCCGAAATGCCAGACACAATGAGCAAAGGAAATGAGGGACTGCATCCCAAACTCCCCAGGTAGGCAGATCCTCTACCAGACTCAAGAAACCCAAGTTGGAGGTGTCTTCTTCCTCCACCTAGGTCATCTCGAAGTCTGAGAGTGATAGGGAGGACCCACGGTCCCAACTACTACTTCAATTGGTGGCATCAACAATCAACACGTCTATCAAACAGCTGGAGGAAGCCTCCAAGATTCTGGCCCAGTACGCTGCCTCAAAGAAGGATGACGGTAAGAACTGACTAGGGTGGGACCCTGGCGGGAGTTTTTTGCTGCATTTTTGTTTGCATCTCTATTTTTGTGGGTAAGTCAGATATTTGTAGGGTCTGTAGATATTGGCCCAGATGGTTCAGTTGGGTTCATGTTTGTTGGGGTGTGCGGTCCTTGTTGTCTATCGGGGTGTATGGTTGAAAGTTGCTTTAGAGATTCCTCTTCCGTGGTTAGGAGGATTTTTGTAACTATGGGTAGACCCGTTGCTATAATGTTGTTCCACCGCATGGCTGCATAGGCCATTTTGTAAGAAGGTTTTGGGGCCCTTTCAAAACCCATTTTGTAAATACAATCAATTTAACAAAAAAAAAATATTGAAGAGTGATTAATTTTTTTTAAATGTGATTTAACCAATCCTTATGCTTTAATAATAAAAAGGAATTCATTACAAAAAAACAAATGAATTTATGGACTTGTTTTATTTCTAATGTCATGAGAATATTAAAAAAGAAAAATAATAGAGGAATAAAAGTGAATTTATAAAGTTTATGATTATTTCAAAAGGGGGGGAAATATGTTATAGTCTTTGAATTTATTTTATTTTAAGAATACAAAATAATAAAAAACATAAGGGTATTTTACCTTCTATGTCATTGCACAAGGAGTGCATGGAAATGGGTTATTTATAAAAATGGTTAGAAGGACGTGTACGGATGGTTGGTACCATCATCTTCTTCTCCTTTATTTCTTGAGGAAAAAAGAGATTTGGTTAGGAAGAGTGCAACTTATATTTTAAAATTATTTTAAAAAAAGGCATGAAGGAACTGGAAGGATACACCAGCATGGAGGGAAATGATTTTGGAATAATTATGTTGAAATGTGGAAAGAAGGGCGCCTACACTACCTTCATTTGCTTAATAGATAAATATTAAAGGTAAACCTAAAAATGTTATATTAACAAATATTTTAAATATATTGCTTTGACTTGAGTAGTGAATTTATGTTAATAAGCTTGATACATTGGATTTGTTCGAGGGGGGCTTTAGAAATCATAGTATTCTTTATGGATTTTGGTTGTAAATGTTTTCTCTAAACCCTAAACTTAGTAATTATGTTTTACATTGTTGCTTGTGAAATTATCCAAGAGTGTAGACATTTTTCCTATGAGTTACTCTTGTAACATTTAAAGCCTAGATATTAAAATAATACATGTGTTTAAGATGGTAAAATATATTGGACCATAGAGAATGTTAATCGGCTTGAACGCACCTTGTTTTATTTTCTTTTAAACTATAAATCTTCCTGAGATCAATTAGAGGGGAAAAAAAAACCTACCTGCATTAATGGATGCTTAAGATTAGATATCTAGTTTCTTTTTCTTTCTAAGCATGCCTTCCTTTGAAATCTGATTTATTTTCCATAGTCATACCTGAGTCCACTACGATTGTGCTTGATTAATGTTTTATTTTTTGAAGGCAAAAGAAAATATTGTAGTAGAACATATTAAACGTATGGATTGTGTAAACTTTATGCCTAATTTTTTTCACCTAAATTTTTTCTAATAGGACTTTATTTTAATGCATGTTGAGTGATGAAATTTGGAAATATCTATATTGTTGAGGAGAATGAGCATAAGATATATATAATGAAAACTAAATACCTAACCAAACTTTTCAATCTGTCTAACATCTCTGCCATGCCCTGTAATTTTTTTGACAGGTCTGTCATCAAGTGGGTCTTACCACCTACTGGGTGGCACAAGCTCAATTTCGATGGTGCGGCTAAAGGCAACCCAGGAGCGGTGGGCGGAGGAGGAATTCTCAGAAACCACAGAGGAGAAATAATTTTGGCCTTTGCCCAGAACTTGGGAATTCAATCCAACAATATGGCAGAGGCACGGGCTCTATTCCAAAGTTTGATCCTCTTGGAAGGTTTTACCATCAACAAACTTATCATCGAAGGAGACTTGTTGCACTGTATCAACTGGCTCAATGGTACCGCTAAGCCTCCCTGGGCCCTTGCTTCAATTTTCCAAGAATGTAAGGCCCTAATTGGCAATTACCTAGAATTAGTCATTAAGCATCAATATCGGGAAGGAAACAAAGCTACGGACTGGCTTGCTAACAAGGGAGTCGACGAATTTGACATTCAAGTGTGGAGAGACTCCTTCCCCATTGGCCTAAGGAACGATCCTACAAGTTTCAATGTTTGCACAATGTGAGATGTTTCCAGGGGATTGGTTTGGTATGCTGATGAAACTTGTCGCGATATCGCGACACTTTTTCCTTCTTCTCCTTTGGCAGCAAAAATACAACATGTCGCCTTATCGCGACACTTTTCACCTTTGGCCGTGAAAATGCAACATGTCACAATATCGCGACATTTCTTTCTCCTTTGGCCGCAACGTTGCAACATGTCGCGATATCGTGACACTTTTTTCTCCTTTGGTCGTGGCATTACATCATGTCGCGATTTCGTGACACTTTTTCTCTCTCGACCGTGATGATGCAACATGTCGCGATATCGTGACACTTTTTCTATTCGATCGCAATGATGCAACATGTCGCGATATTGTGACACTTTTTCTCTTTGGCTGCGATGATGCAACATGTCGTGATATCGCGACACTTTTTCTCTTTGGACGCGATGATGCAACATGTCGCGATATCGCAACACTTTTTCTCTTTGGCCGCAATGATGCAACATGTCGCGATATCGCGAAACTTTTTCTCTTTTGTCGTGATGATGCAACATGTCATGATATCGTGACACTTTTTCTCTTTGACCGTGATGATGCAACATGTCACGATATCACGACACTTTTTCTCTTTGTTCGCGATGATGCAACATGTCACGATATCATGACACTTTTTCTCTTCGACCGCGATGTTGCAACATGTCACGATATCGTGACACCTTTTCTCTTCGACCGTGATGATTCAACATGTCGTGATATTATGACACTTTTTCTCTTTGGCTGCGTGGTGCAACATGTCATGATATCGTGACACCTTTTCCTTCTTTGGTTGTGGCAATGCAACATGTCGCGATATCGTGACTTTTTTTATCCTTTTGCCGAGATGATGCAACATGTCATGATTTCCCGACACTTTCTCTCCTTTGGCCATGATGCTGCAACATGTCACGATTTTACGACACTTTTTTTCCTCTGGTTGTGACGATGCAACATGTCACAATATCACGACATTTTTTCTCCTTAGGCCGCGCTGATACAACATGTCGTGATATCATGACACCTTTTCTCTTCTGGCCACGACATTGCAACATGTTGCGATATCATGATACTTTTCCTCCTTTGGCCATGAAAATGCAACATGTCATGATATGGCGACACCTTTTCTCTTGTGGTTGCGGTGGTGCAACATGTCACGATATCACGACACTTTTTCTCCTTTGGCCGTGACAATGCAACATGTAGCGATATCGTGACATATTTTCTTCTTTGGCCTCAACTATGCAACATGTCACGATATCATGACACCTTTCCTCCTCTGGCTGCGATGACGCAACTTGTCGCGATATCGCGACACTTCTTCTCTTCTAGCAGTGACGTTGCAACTTGTCACGATATCATGACACTTTCTCTCCTTCGGCCGTGATGGTGCATCCTGTCGTGATATCACGAAATATCTTTCTCCTTTGGCCATGACGGTGCAACATGTCGTGATATCGTGACACCTTTTCCTCCTTGCTTTTCCCCTATGCTTTGGACCATGAAAATGCAACATGTCGCGATATCGCGACACCTTTCTTCTTGTGGTGTTTTGCCTTTTCTTTGATCTTTAGCTCTTGGGCCTCTTCGGTCGGTTTGGAAAAAATGTAAAAAATACTTGTACAAGGTTCAGAGACCTTTCAACACCCTTTCAACCAATCAAAAAAAAAAAAACTAAATTATGATTCTATTTTAAGACATTGTATTTCTAGAACTGTTTGGTCGAGCGTATTTGTTTTCGTTCTTTGGTTTGGAGTGAATAATTTTATTTAGAATAATAAAAAAGAAACACCCCATATGTTATAGAAATGTTTTTTTGAATGTTTTAAGATATGATGTTTTCAGTAAAAAATTTAAAATAATAATAGTGATAGTCTTTTAGGAAATATGAATCCTTTCCTTTGAAAATATTTATGGTTGATTATTATTTTAGTTCTTTGGTTTAAGTGGTAATGTTGGTTGGGCCACCATCTTGAAGGCGTGAACTATAATTTGTAATAAAAAGGATATCAAATTAAATTATAAAGTGATCGATATTTAATTAGTATTTGGTTTATGTTGAATGTAATTTAGAGAACAAAAAAATTAGTTTAATTTTTAATGTAGTTGTGTTTCCATTATTATAATGGAACTTTAGTTGTTATGTTAAAAAGGTTTTAATTTAAGAATTGAATTTATGGATGTTTAAATTAGAGTTTTAGATAATGGACGTGGGTCCATTACAGTGAGAAAGTTATGGGTTTCTCACATAATCATCTTAAAGGGGTGTGGAGTCCACTTTAAGTAAGGAAATCATGGGGTTTCCTTGTAAGAAAGAACTAAAGGAAGAAATGTTTTTGGTTCATGGGGTTTTGAAATTATTTGATGCATTTTGAAAGAGCATACTTAGGCATGCATCCTTCATAAGAACAAGTTGTCCTAATCCCTTACTCCAACTATCTCTCAATGGAGCTCAATGAATTCAGTGGAAAAGATTATGGGTGGAAAGGACTCTATCATATTTTTACCAAGATTTATATTGTTAATAATATAATGTACTTCCAATAATTTATTTAAATGAGATGTATTGTAGATATAGTTATAATGAATGGTCATTTGAATGATCCTTTGATTGTGAGGATATTATATTGTTAAGAAAGGCTTTGTTATTAAAGTATATTTATCATGAAATAATTTTATTATTGAATAATAATGTAAGGCTATTATTTATTTCAATTCATTTTGGAAGTATAAGATTTTAGATCTTCTTATTATAGAAAAATGGGATGTTTTCTATGTATGGAAAAATGAATTGTAAATATATGGGAATTTTTTTTTCAATGGATTTTCATTCTTACAAAATAAGTGTTACTCTAGTAAGATGTTTAATGCTTTTGAAATATGTACTAGGGATGGTTTAATATTTCCTTAGATAAGCAAAGTTATCATGATTTAATTTTTTTGGTAAATAGAGAGAGTTAATATGAATAAATTTAGATGTTATACTTTTTGTTTTGTTAAGATTTTGGGGAAGGGTACCATTATAGAAAAACTAGATAGTATCATAGTTAAAATAAAAATCCAAGACTGGTTTAGTTATAGGGAGACAACAACCAAGTTAGTTGTAATTTACATCTTGAGTGGTGTATCTCATATGTATTCCCAAAAGCATGGATATTTTGAGGAATTTTCTTAAGCATGTATCTTAAACCATGTTTTCTACCGTAGAGGTAGGGAAATCATTCACAATAAAAGCAAGTGATGGTACTTGATTGAAAAGGATTAGGTGGCTAAGTGTATTACCACATGGAGTGATAATACCCTTAGCTAGCCCACCATAGAGGTGTGGTAGCTAAGAACTAAGTACTAGTTGTCTTATCATGAATATGAGATAATTAGACTTTAAGGTATTACGCTAGATAGCACCTGAATAGATTGACTTATGTATGGTGAGGGAATGGCATACCCTTTTCATGGACTAAAATGGATAACTCCTAGATTGTGGTTAAATTACCTTATACTTGTGAAGAGTATAAGGAATGTGGATAAACCACTATAGGTATTTTCTAATCATGAAAGTTTAGAAAAGTTAAACTCATGATGTTTACATATCCTATCCACTTGAGTATCATTGGTAACATGTACTCAAATTTGGTATATCTTAGTTATTCTAAACCAAAAATTTTAGGAGTATCTTTTTTAAAACCTTATATCAGACCATTGAAAAAAAAATCTCTCTCGGGTTGGTTAGAATTTGGGTCATTACACAAAGAATCTAGGAAGTACTAGGGAAGCCCTAACAAATTTACTAAAATTTCAAGGAAAGTAGGGGTAGATGTAGGTTGCATTCCCAAGAAAGGATGACCTTCACAATCTAAAATTAGACAAAGGAAAATGGCTAGGTATGTAGCTAATGGAACGCAATTGACCCTCAATCTGAGTAGGAAGAAACACTCGACCAAATGTAAAAAATGAATATAATTTTATGGAATATCAGGGGCCTCAATGCCCCATTCAAACATTGTATGGTGTCATAACTAAGTAAATTCTTCAATCCATAATTAATCTTATACAATAAACCAAATTGAAGGAGCAAAACATAGAGAAAATAAGAAGAGTTATCTAGAAGAAGGCTAGTTTTATAGTCAGTCTTGCACTAGAGCCTCAGGTGGATTTATATGTATGTGGAATCAAATTAATGTGGAGGGGAGAGTAGTATCTACCTTATATAGACTGACTAATGTGCTTTTTATTGCAAGGAAACTAAGATAAGTTGTATGTTGACTAATATTTATGTCCCAAATACTAGTATGGGAAGAATACAACTATAGAAAAAACTGAGCATGATGAGAAGTGTATTTCAAGGAATTATTTGGGTCTTATATAGGGACATCAATTTCCTTTTGTTCACATAAAATAATAAATATGTAAGTACTAATATTATAGGTGGAATGGAAGTTTTTGAACAATTTGTAAATGATAATGGGTTGATGGATGTGGACCTCAAGGAGGTCAAATATACTTGGATTAATAGGTGGTTAGGTGAACAATTAATCTAAATTAGATTAGATTTATTCCTAATATCGTAAGAGGGCCTATTCATATCTGGATATGGTACCTTGAGTGTGATTCCAAAAGTTGGTTCAAACCATAATCCCCTTATTTTAGAATCATAGACTAGTAGAAGGAAGTTTTGATGTCCCTTTTTCTTTGAATCAATATGGATGTGGCACAAGAATCTTAAATATTGCATAGAAAAATGGTAGAAGAATTATTTCATGGGGCTATTGTTTTCATAGATTTCCAAGAAATTCAAATTCATAAAACACAATGTAAAATCCTAGAATAGAAATATTTTTGGATATCTATTCCATAGAAAAGCAAAACTAAAATAGCAAATCATGGAGTTGGAGATAATTATTAGTGAAGGTTACTTATCACAATAAATTAGGGACAAGAAAAAGCAACTTTTATTAAAATATCATAATAATCTAGCATGTGATAAAATGTACTAGCAAAAAAAATCATGAGCTTTGTGGCTTAAGGAGGGGGATTGTAACACTAAGTTTTTTCATGTGTCCATACTCAAGTACAAAATTCATAATAAGATAAAAGAAATCCTCCTAGAGGATGGCTTAAGTACTTATGACATCATAGAAATCTAGGAAAAACTATAAACTTCTTTAACAATCTTATTGACACTATTGAAAGGGTGGAAGAGACTATAATGAATGACCTTCTTTAGAATATTTCATCCTTAGTAACTGAGCAACATAATTCTTATCTGACCATCACCTTTAAAGAGGAAAAGGTAAAAAGTATTATTTTTGTAATGGATGGTGAGAAAACCTCTAGGTTGGATGGCTTTCTTGCAATCTTTTTTCAAAAATTCTGATATATTATTGGAGATGATGTAACTACAACTATCAATGAAGTTTAAAAATCCCACCACATTCCAAGGGATGTTAATTCAACATTCCTTGCACTCATTTCTAATATAGTAGGGGAAAAAGAGTTTAAGGATTTCATGCCCATAAGCCTATGTAATACTCTTTTCAAAAATTTAACCAAGGTAATGGCCAATAGAATCAAAGTTATCCTCCATTTCATCATTGATTCCAACCAGGATGTCTTCATAATGGATAAGCAGATCTTAGATGGGATAATCACCATTCATAAAGTTATTTTTTCAATTCATAGGAGTGGAAAAGTTGATTTGTTATTAAAATTAGATATAAACAAGGCCTATGATAAGGTTTCTTGGAATTTTTTTCTTAGAGTCCTTGCTAAATTTGGTTTCACCAGGAATGGAAAAAATTTGATCATGGGATGTATATCCTTTGTAATATTCTTGATTATTGTGAATGGAGTTGTAGTCCAGTATTTCAAGAGTCAAATATGACCATATCAATGGGATTCCCTATCACCCTACCTCTTCATAATCATGGTTGGGGTATTGGGCAAGGCAATCATGGTGTCCATATTAGCTAGTATAATTGAGGGGCTATTCCCAGCTACTACCCTAAACCCAATTTCTCACCAATAATTTGTGGACAACACCATACTAGTAACCAACTCCTCAATTCCCCAAGTGAAATAGACTAAAACTTGTTGAGCATATATGAGAAGGTTGCTAGATAGAAAGTCAATTTCTCTAAAAGCAAATTATTTTTCCTCAACACCCCCTAAGGAGGAAAGCATGAATTACAAGAATTTTTAGCTATGAAATAGAAGATCTTCCCTCCATCTACCTGGGCATGCCCCTATTTAAAGGGAGAATGAAATAAGATATTTATAACCTGATAGTGGATTGAATTGGAAAAACAATTGTAGGGTGGAAGGGCTTCCTCCTCAATCAGGATAGCAAAGACCAATTGATGAAGTCTACCCTTCAAAGCATACTTTTTTACTTCATGTCTCTATTCAAAATACCTATTAGAATATGTGAGAAAAATGAACAAATTTAGAAGAATTTCCTTTGTTCTAAAGTGTAAGAGAGGATAAATATAGCTTTGGTGGCCTAGGATCAAGTTTTCTCTAAAAAAGAGGTAGGAGGACTTGGTTTTAGAAAAATTTATAGAATGAGTCATGCTTTCATGGCTAAAAATGGGATGAAAGTTGCTTATAGAGAATAATATTGGATGGATCTATATCCTTAAGTAAAATTACCTTAGATAGGGTAGAAATATTATTGAGGAACATAACCCTCCAAAGGGCTCTTTCTTCTAGAATCATCATCACAAAAACCAAAAGCCTGCTAAAAATAGAATAAGATGGAGACTAGGTGATGGAAGGAAGATAAATTTTTGTAATGACAACTGGATCAAGAATACTCTTCTAATTGAAGATCCAAACTTAGCCATTTTAGAATCTATAACATCTCAACACTTTAGCATTTGGGTTGCAAAATTCATTGTTGAAGAGGAGGAAATGGAAAATGGAATACTATCCATCTAAATGGATTGGATTCTAGAAGAGAACAAGCATTGAGGGAGCTAAATAATATGTTGAGATACCAAGTAATTAACCCTGATAATATGGATGATTCAATGATTTGTAAAGTGCATAAAGAGGGACTTTACATTGTTAAATCAACCTACAATATTCTTTAATAAGATGGTTGGGACTAATTAACTATATCCAAAGTATGGCTTAAGAGTCTAACTCCCAAAATCAATTTCTTTTAATGGCTTACAATATTGAATAAAGTCTTAACCATAGATAATATTCTCAAAAGAGGAATGATGATACCAAATAGATTCTATTTATGTGAAGATAATTGGGATAATGTCCACCACCTATTTATTGAATTCCCTTTTTCTCGATAGATCTTCAATATAATCCTAAGCAAATTTGATGTTTCATGGGTTCCCCCAAATAATCTCATTGATTTATGCATCCAATGGGAACCACCTTTTCAAATTAAAAGGCTCAAAACACTATGGAATTTTAGCCTCCCCCATTTCCTTTGGGGGATATGGAAGGAAAGAAACAATCAAACCTTCAAATATCATAAAAGATATCCTAAATTAGTTGAGGTTAGAGTCAGTAATGCAATGACAAAAAATGTACAAGTGATAAATTTCAAAAACTCCTAGGAAAATGATAGTGAAAAAATATTTGCTTCCCAATAGGGATTAGTAGAGATGACAAACTCCTCGAGACCTTCCACACAAATCACTTTATCTCAAACTAAATAGAAGGCTCATCTATTGGGTTGGGTAAAATTGAATTTTTATGGGGCTATGAAAGGCAACCCAAGGAAGGCTAGAGTCGGGGGGTCATCAAGGATGATAAAGGTATCATCTTACTTTTTTTTTGTGTGGAAAACATCCCAAAATGGATGCCACTTTCGGGTAAGACCCAAGGAGGCAGGGGTATCCAAGGTATCATCTTACTTGCTTATGCTAAAAATTTAGGATTTCAAACTAACAAATTTGCGAAGGCAAAAATCCTATATCAAGGTACCCTTATTCTTGATAGGCTAAAAAAAAAACATATCATAGAAGAGGACTCACTAAATTTCATCAATTGCACTAAAGGCATCCTTGAGGTGAGCTATAATATTGAAGACCTGATTAGAGTGGTAAAACAAAGACTTTAGCCCTTGGATAATTCATAGGTGAATCATGTCTATAGGGAGGGGAACCAAGTGGTGGACCTAATGGTTAATATTGGCATCAACCAAGAAGAATTATAAATTTGGGATAGGTATTTCCCCTAGAAGTTGTTGAGCATTGCAAATGAAGAGAAACATGATGCAGTTGGGGTAGATACCAATATATAATACTATGGTTGGAAGAGATCAGATTTTTTGGGGCCCATGTTGAAAACATCATCAAAAATGGAAATTTAGGACAATCATGCATCAATTATTTCTATTTGAATATGTCTTAAGTAGTGAGAAACTTCCTTTCTTAGAATAGTCTTTCTCTTTTAATTTTTTAAATACCAACTCTCTTTTTGTTAGATTTAATACAGTCACCCAACATATTTCAAGGAGTATGTTGACTAATTGTATGCCTACTAGGTCCAATAAGATCTCATTTGTGCTTGATTACACTCGTGAGTGTCCAAATGGTAGCTTTCAATGGATGCTACACATGCAAAACTTAGCATTAACCTCAAGGTAAATTATAGCATGTCTCACATGAAATTTATGTCCACTATTCTTATTAATACTCACCACCTCATCAGACCTATGCATAGAGAACCCGCTCTCAATGAGGAATGACAAGAAAATCCAAAACTAGTTAGCATTTCTCAATATTGATGGAAAAAGATGGGGGACCTTCTAGCAATAGATTTTTGGCCTTTCAAAGGTTACTCATTCAATGTGTTTACTAAGTAATTACATATATGTAATGTTGCATGTTTTTTATCTAACTTTATAGCCTTAGTTTTAATTCAGTAGGACTAGTCTTGGGATATTTATGTTAAATATTTATTTTAGTTTGTAAAAGGGTTGTTGCCCTTTATAAAAACCCCTTCGCAATATTAAACAAAAATAAAATCCTCCCCCAAAAATCTATACATTGGTCTAACAAGTCCTCTAGAAATAATATAATATCTTAGTAGATGAAGAGAATCTAAAAAATCAATAGAGAGAAAGATATACTATGGAAAAAAATCCCCCAATGAAGCTATAGGGGTAGAGAATGGTCAAGAGACACTTCACACACAAAGAGTGATGCTAGAGTGATGAATAACCAAAACATGACACCACTACACCATGAAAGCAAAAATAAAATGCAAGGTGTCCAAAAGTGGAGAAGGCACATCATCAAAAGATCATTGACTAACAAAAAATGAGAAGACACTTGGAAAGTCCAAAAAAGGTATAGTCCATTTTTATTCCATATCAACATTTGTTTCATCAACCATTCCATTCCATATTATAAGGTATTCATGATTCTCTCATTTCAAATAGAATCACTCACTCATCACATCTCCTATTTTTTTGAATGATTCTCTATTATACTAATTCTATTCACTTTTCATTTCACAACTCTTTAGACTCTATACCCAATGTAACAAGGTCCTCTAAGATATTATTTCTACAAGCAAAAATCTCTGGAAGGTACCAAGAATGTAGGTCAAATTCATAACCTCATTTGTAATACAAGAAGTCAAGCTCTTTTTCTTAAAAAAATAGTTGTGTTTTAAAGGCTTTCAAAGTTGCATAAAGCTAGGATGAGCAAATTTGAATCCTTCTTGACAGTTATATTAACACATCTTGAAATTCCAAAAATGTGTAAGTTACACAAAGCCAAAGTGAACACAATCAAGATGGACAAAAAGTGAGTGACATCAGTAGAAGAAAAGAAAATCTTAAAATCATGCAATCAAGGGTGCTCAAGGCTAGAATACACAAATTTAAGATGAACATAACTAAAGTGAATAAATTTATACCTTTAAAAGCAAATAATTAATTCTTGGCACTAACCAAATCATGCACTTTTACACAAAGTTAGAGTGTAATGATCTTACAGATTTTTTATGGTGACATCAATGTCCCAATGCCAAAGTTGGGAATCATGCAATGAATGTCATAATTGAATAAAGTTTGAGCTCATCCCAAGGTGACATCATAAAAATATTCATAAGGTCTAGATTTTTTAAGCCTAACTTCAAAACAAATTCTCTAAAACATCTCTTTCAGAGCTGCAACCATCCTAATACCTTCTAGTTGTTCTAGCTAACAACATTAGAGCATAAAAATAATAGTTTTAATAAATTAGTTACAATAGTTCAAACACTTGTATTAGATAGTTGCAGATCAACAAAGCAAATTGTAGATGAATTCAAATTCAATTGCAAAGAAAAATCTAAAAATACCACCTCAACAATGTGATATTTCTCTACCAAGTTGTTTTCATAATAGAATTGTAACTGACATTGTAAATATTCTACTATAATATTCAAAATACAACCTATAAATAAGCTATGAGACCTATAATTGAAAGGGTCAACTCTGTAGTATTTGTCTGGATACCTACTCTGTAATCTTATTACCAATTAATGAGAAGTAGCTCTTGTTGAGAATGGTGGAATGATTCAAGCCCAATTTCAAAAATTTATAAGACCACTATAGCTTCTAAAAGTTTGCAGTTTGCTATTGTTTACACAATTCTCAAAAAGGGTAGACCTACATCCAATTTTATTGATTTTAAACATCTATTTCAACTAGCTAATGTGTTGAATCTTCCCAATTCCCATTGGTCAAATCCAAGTGGTTGGAAAATGGAAAAATGTCTCTCATAGGTTGAGGAGGACCTTAGAGAGAAAGTAAAACATGTAAAATTCATTTTACTTTCAATTGATGAGGTAACTATTGTTGACAAAATATCTTAGATTTGCATGCACGTTTACATATTGCAAAATCAAAAAATGCAACCTCATTTATTAGCATTACATAAGATGGTCAAAAATTGTAATACATAAAATATTTACAATGTTGTAAGCAGTTTAAAGGATATTGTAGGAATGAATGATATAGAAATGGATACTAAGTTATTATGTGTTGGAGTTGACGGTGCTGCTACAATGCAAGGACATAGGAATGGTCTTTGTGTTTGACTTCAAATATCAATTACCCTATATTTGATCTCCATTTATTGCATGGCTCATACAATAAATATTGCATACATAATTGTGAGCACATTTGAAAATTATGCAAGAGTGGAAGAACTTGTCTATGAAATATAAGTTTATTTTTTTATGCAATCCAAAAATATTTGCAAAGTTTCAATAGTTTGCACTAGGATTTATTGATGGTAGAAAATTGTTAAAAGATGTAGATACTAGGTGGATTTCATTGTTTAAACCTGTAGAATGAGTTTTCAAATAATAGAAATCCGTATTAGGGTCTATGTATGCAAATCGTAGGGTAGTTGATAAGACAATATTTGCTATACCGTATGACTGACTTGGAAACACTTCTCACATTATGTGGTATTCTTCCAATGTTTTTTTTTGGTAAGTTAATTTTATTCAAAATAGGGCATTTGAAAGGCGCCCTAATGCCTTGTACAACATTGAAACAAGAAGAAACAGAAGGATTCAAGATAACAACTGACAAAACAACACTGAGAAACAGAGGCAAGCACAACCCAGAAAGAGCCTTCCTCAAGGACAGAGGACCGTAAAGGAGCAAAATAGGAACTAGTCAACCAAAAAACCTATAGTCCTTCAGATCAAAGGAAAAAACCCAGAGAAAGGATGCCCTCAGCTATAGAAGACCGCAAACAAGCTCAGAGAGGAACGTCAATTTGCAAAGGAGAATTGACACCTTTCTCCATGGTGGTGTCCTTGACATCATCCTTTGAAGTGTCTTTTGGAATGTCCTTCAGGGCTTCAAAGCTAGCATTCTTGGTGATTTCAACCACATCATCATCCTTGGCCCCTCCTTTTGCTTCAGACGGAACTTCAAAAGCAGAAATCATTGATGTATCATTGAAATTGTCATAGAAAAATAGTAGGCTCAGAGAATGCCTCTGTTCCTTGAGACACATAATTGCTTTGTCGATAGTTGCATGGGTTGTTTCCAGGTGATCAATGGTTGCGAAAGTAGCGTGGATGGCCAACTTGTGAAGGTACTTTTTGACAAGGTCAGGCGAGCTGGAATGAGGCTTTGAGGGTTTTTCCAAAGAGGAAGGAGGGGTTTCAGCCAACTCTTTATGTTTAAGCCTTTGGGAACTTCTGACAGGAGTGGTATGAACTTTGACCTTCTTCCTAAGATGGGACGCAGATGCAGAATGGGGTTTATCATTTTTAGCCTTCCTTTTGGATTTTGAAACTTTGGGGCTGGGCGAAGAGGAGGAATCCTCTTCCTCAGGGTCAGAGGCTGGAATATTGCCTACAGGGAACTTAAGGAGGAGATACCTGTAAATGACATTGAAAAGCCCTTGGTGGCAAGGTAACCCATTTTATTTATTAGACCGAGTAAGGATATTATAGTCAATGGACCAGAAGATGGTGGCAGGGATATTCATTGTCTTAGCATCACGAAAATGATTTATGAATGCTAAGTGGAAACAACATAGTTGGGACTCAGGGTTGTCACATGTTAGATACTGCATGATGGGAACTAAAATTTCTTGCCAGGGAGATGAAAGGTGGCTGCGATACAAACATTTTTTGTGGTTTTTGTAAACCTCTGAATTCTTCTCAAAAAACACCAGTTCAACATCCTAGTTGTGCTTGTTACGCCTTATGACCTTCCCTTCCGAAGGTTGCTCGGTTAGTTCTGCCAGCAGCTCGAAGGTGATGTGGAACTCCACACCATGGACTGTAACAAAACCATTATTCCAAGTCTCGACAAAGGCCTTCATCACACCTTCATTGGTGCCAGTAAAAATATTGAAGAAATCGATCAAATCACTTTTGGTTTTGTCCTTCCACACCTCTCTGACCAAAGGGTTAAGTTCAAACACAATAGGTTCGATGAAAACTGGTTTGCTTTCCTTCATGATGGCAAACAAAGAATAGAATAGGGGAAAGCTTGGCAAAGGGAATAGCAGGACATGCAAAGATGTAGAAGGCTGGTGAATGATCGGAGCATGCAATGAATCGGTTAAAAGGAGAAGGCAATCACCTCTGGGACCTCTGTTTGAAGACCAAGAAGGCCACGTCAAAAAAGGAAAAAGCCCCGTAATAGGTGAGGATTGGCTAGGGCAAAGGTCAAAGCAGATTTTAAGATATTGGACATAGCACCAGAAAAAAGGTTGGAAAAATAACGCAGGAGGTAACTGACCATTCCAGGTGCACAAAATTCATAGCCAGTAAGAAGCCCTAGCCCAAGACACAAAAAGGATGGGAATAATCTTAACGCAGGGTCTCGGGAAGGACCAAACAATAGGAAGGTTTAAGATGATTCTCGACAAAAAGAAAATATGCATATCAATGCAAGTGGGAAGCAAATGATTACAAATCAAGCTGAAAGAAGTTTCGGGGAAGGAACAAAATTTGGTAACCGAGAAATGAAAATGGGCGTAAGTAAAGGTGGTGAGAATATTAATAAAAAAACACAAGGTTTTGAACATCCTAATTTCGATGTGAGGTATGGCGTCAGAATTGGGATCAAGCAAAAGGATAGGAATGTGAGCCATGAACATCACAAGGGAGGAAAAAAGGTGAAGATTGCACATGAGGAGGAATTTAAGTCTCGACATTGGTAATATTATTTTGTTCATGCTTAATAATTTCATCCACCTCAGGAGATAAGGTATCCATCCACGTCATCATACCTTGGGCGTTAGCTCCAAAATTAGCAAGCCTGTCAGCAACCATGTTGGCTTCCCTGTAAGCATGTTGAACAATGAAGTTATGTTGCTGGCAAAGGATTTGCTTACTTTCTTCCATGATGGATCTGATCCTCCAACTACTAGGCTTAGAGGTCTTTAAGTAGTTGATGATATTTAAAGAATCTCCTTCAACAATGATGTTTCTAGGAGTATCTTTGAGGAATTGGAGGCCCCTCCAAACCGCTCTGGCTTCAGCTGAATGATTGGTCATTATGCCAAGAGGTTCTGAAAAGGCAAAAATGGAATTACCTAAATGATCTCGAAGAAGTCCTCTAGCTCCAGCCATGCCAGGATTTCCTTTGGTAGCTCCATCAAAGTTAAGTTTGGCCCACCCAATAGGAGGGGGAATCCATTTGACATTACTCCTTGGATTGGAAGGATCAACAGGCTTGAGATTGTCAAGGAATATATTGCAAGCATTAAGGATGGCCTTCTCATGAGGAGGACAAGGAAACAGATCAAAAGGAGCAGAAAGGACATTTTCCTTGGCAAAAAGGATTATTCTATTTGCAATGTAATCAACATGCAGGGCTTTTTTATCAAAAATTATTTTATGTTCAAGCCAGATGTGCCAAAGGAAGTGTTGGAGACAAAATTTCCAAAATCCTTTGAGCACCAAATTTTTAAAAGGATTGGGCCACTGATGAAAGAGGTCAACAATGGAAGGAGGAGAAGCCCAAACCAACTGAAATCTTTGGAATAACTTGCTAATCACTGATCTTGAATAGGGATAGAACAAGAAAATATGAGAAGTGGACTTCCAGTCAGAATGGCAAAGATAGCACCTGTTAGGAAGTATAATGCCCCTTTTTAAAAGGTTTTCAATAGTGAGGATCCGATCCTGGATACAAAGCCAAGAAAAGGAAGCAATTTTGGGAATCAGGTGCTTGGTCCAAACAAGCTTAAAAGGAATATGATTTTCAAGATTGTTGAGTGAAAGCAAGTAGGCAGACTTGACAGAGAATTCACCGGAGTCAGTGGGTTCCCAAATGGGTTGATCCTTGATGTTTCCAACAGGGATTTTAATAGATGCCAATTGGTCATTCAAGCAAGATGATTCAAAGTCAAATTCAGGGATATTAATTCTTTTCCATCTCATGATCCCATTGGCAGACAATATGTAATTAGCCACAAAAGGACCAAATAATTGCTTAGTTATGTTGATGACTCCTTGGAACATAGGAATTTGATTGAGAGGATTATCCCCGAGCCATTTGTCCTCCCAAAAAAAAATGGACTTGCCATCACCAACTTGCCATCGAGTTCCTTTTTGCAACAAGGATCGAGTTTCATAAATGGATCTCCAAAAAAATGACCCATAAGAAGGTATTTGTCCATGCAAGAATTCAGAGGCTTGAAGATATTTTCTTCTGATAATCTTAACCCACTCGACCTTTTCATTGGAAATGAGTCTCCAAGCTTGTTTAGCGAGAAGGGAAATATTGAGAAGAGAAATCCTCCTGAGTCCTAAGCCTCCTTGATCTTTGGGTTTGCAAACTTTATCCCAAGCAACCAAATGGAACCTGTGTTTGTTCTCAGATCCTGTCCAAAGAAAATGTTTTTGTATTTTTTCCATTTTTTTATAAACCGAAGTAGGAGCTCTGAATAAGGACATAAAATAGATAGGAATACTTTGAAGGTAGGCCATGGTGAGAGTAATTTTGCCTGCTTGGGATAGGAGATTCCCTCTCCAAGTGGACAACTTTCTTTGGAGTCTTTCAATGACATTGTCCCAGAGGCAATCTTTGGTGCTTCCAATGAAAAGAGGTAATCCTAGGTATGTGGAGGGTAGACTGCTTATAGTACATTGAAGAATGTTGGCAATCAAAGTCTGTCTTCTCAGAGGAGTATTAAGGAAATACAATTTGCTTTTCTAAAAATTGATTCGTTGACCTGCTGCTTCTTCATACAAAAGAAGAATTCGTTTAATAATCTTGGCTTCATAGACAGAAGCAAAGGTAGACAACAGAGTATCATCAAAAAATTGTTGATGAGTAATGGGATTACATTGCGAGGTGACCTGCAGTCCAAAAATTAATCCTACCTCTTTAGCTACCAAAATAGACCTACCAAGAGCTTCAACTACAATGATAAAAAGGAGGGGGGACAAAGGATCACCTTGTCTTAATCCCCTACTACTTTGAAAGTAACCAGCTGGTGAGCCATTGATAAGAATAGAGAACCAAGCTGAGGAAATGCATCCTTTGATGAGAGAGATCCATTCAGGGTGAAATCCAAACCTGTGGAGAATCGCAACTAGGAAATCCCATTTCAATCTATCATAGGCTTTGTTCATATCAAGCTTAAGAAGGAAGGCAACCTTTTTATTGATGGAAATGGAATGTAAGGCTTCATGAACAGAAATAACCCCATCCAAGATAGATCTTCCTTTGACAGAGCTCCCCTGACATTGATTAATGATGAGAGGCATGACATTCCTCATTCGGATGGTAATAGCCTTTGTTAAAATTTTATAAATAACATTACAAAGACTAATAGGACGGAACTCACTGAAGTTAGAAGCATTGGGAATTTTTGGAATGAGTGCAATAAACATGGAATTGAAGCCTCTAGGAATGACTTTGGTCTTTTGGATATCTCTAATGGCTTTGCAAACATCATTGCCTACAACGTCCCAGAAATCTTGAAAGAATCTAGGAGGAAAACCATCAGGTCCAGGAGCTTTGTCAGCCTTCATTGAAAATAGGGCCTCCTTGATTTCATCATCAGAAAGAACTAAATTTAATTTGGTGTTTATGTCTTCAGTAATAAGGCGAGGAATGAATTGAAGGAAGAAATCTTGGGCAACTAAGGAATTGGGTCTGTGTTCCTCATGGAGTAATTGCATAAAGTGAGCTATTCCTTCAGCCCTGATTTCTTTAATATCAGTGATGATTCTACCTTCCTGACTATGAATTTATTTGATTCTATTGTTGCTACGATGTCTCATAGTGGAAGCATGAAAAAAATTTGTGTTGGAATCTCCTTTTTTCAGCCATATATCATGAGATTTCTGTCTCCAAAAAATTTCTTCACATTGAAGAATGTTATGATATTGGGCTAATAAGTTCCTTTCAATATCTCTGATTTCAGCAGAATAATCTCCCTTATCTTGAATTTCCTTTTCAATAATGGCAAGCCTATTGATGATATCCTGTTTATTCTGGAAAAGGTTTCCAAATATATCTCTGTTCCATATTTTTAGATTCTCTTTAGTCTGTTTGAGTTTCTGTGCCAACACAAATGAAGGAGATCCTTGAATATCAATTTGCCACCATTGATTAATTCTTTCCCTGAAATCAGGATGGAGCATCCACATAGCTTCAAATCTGAAAGGAGTTTTGTAGATTTTTGGATTGTTTGTATCTAGAAGGATAGGACTATGATCAGATCCAACTTTGAGGAGAGATTGGAGATTTGCATCCCCCCAAATGTCAATAGCTTCCTGAGAGAAAAGAACTCTGTCAAGTTTAACTTGAATTAAGTGAGATCCACATCTTCTATTTGACCAAGTAAATTGATTTCCTTTCAAATTAACATCCATTAAATTGTGGTCACTGATGAATCCCTAAAAATCCTCCATACTTTTGGAAAAGGAACCAACTCCACCTTTCTTATCAGAGGGAAACAAAGGAGTGTTGAAATATCCTATAAGAATCCAAGGAAGAGTTGGGAAAGCGCTCCGTATAGTAGCCAAGTTATCCCATAAATGGCTCCTACCAGTAATAGAATTGGGAGCATAAATGTTGGTGAGAACCCAAGGAGAGTTATTGTCTTTGTCAAAGAAAAGGATGCTCATCATCTCATCACATGAATGAATGAGATTTCCTTCCACAGTATTTGGGTTCCATAAGCATAGAAGGCCACCAGAGGCCCCATTGGCTTTACAAGCAAAAAATTCATAGTTTTTCCAAATGTGGTTGCTTATATTTTTATCAAGAGATTCTCTAATCTTGGTTTCTTGGATCACAAAAATAGTAGGACTGATTTCTTTCCTCAATTATTTAGCTATTATCTGCTTGGCTAAACCATTAAGGCCTCTCACATTCCATGAGAGGATATTCATTTAGAATATTTGGATGCTTTTTTGCCTCCCTTTCCGGTTGGTGGGGGAGGTTTGGGACACTTTGATTCTTCCTTGGATAAAATACCAGTAGAAAAGAGAGTTTTTTGTACACCATTGGCAATATCATCATTTGTTCCTTGCTTCCATTGATCAAAAATAGAAGGCCTTCCTCTTTTTTTCTCAAAGCCACAATCAATAGGAGATTTCTTATGGCTTCTGGTGACTTTGGGGCTAAAATTCTGCACAATAGGGCTGGAGGGTTGAAGGAGGGAAGCAGAAATGGAAACATCATCAACCAGAGGTTGAAAGCATTAGGGAGAGAAGAGTTAGCAGTTAAAAGAACAAACTCAATCCAATATTTTAAGGGTTTAGAGGAAGGAGGTGGAGGAGAATTAATAATAGGATTAAGAGTTTCAGCAACATCCACCACATGGTCATCCTTGAAAATCAAATCACCCAAAATTTGAAATTGATTAGAAAAGAGACTAACCTCATTAAGATCATCTGCAGGGGAAGCCATATTTTTCCCTTTGTCGCTTGGTGAGATGAGAAGGGAGGCATTACCTTGAGCATATATCTGCCTTGAATCTTTGATGGGCCTGTAAATAACCTTTTTAGAAGGAAGAAAGCACCTTTTGTCCTTCTTGAAAGAGGGCTGCAGCTCCTTGTCTCTGCCTTGAGAGAGATGATCAAAAATATCTTTGGTAGAACTTGTCTATTTTTTGAAAGAAGGACACTAAGCATGAAGATGGCCTTGGGTTCGGTAGTGAATGCAGAAAGGAGGTTTGTTTTCATATTCAATGGCCTATTTCTAGAGGAAAGCACCATGCTCCAGTTCAACAAAAGTGGGAAGAGCCAAATCAAGATTAGCATTGATGCAAAGACAAGCAACATGCATCCTTGTTCTAGCCAAAGTAACCTTGTCAATAAGGAGCAAGTCTCCAATAGTTGAAGCAATTGATTTAAAGATAGGTTCCCACCAAAGGTGCCAAGGAAGGTTTGGGAGTCTAACCCAAATAGGAGCAAAGTTAATGCTTTGGGTTTGTGGATCAAAATTAGGCATCCATTTCATAAGAAATATGCTTTTGGTTCCAATGAACCAGGGACCACCAGTCAGGATTTGAGCTGCATATTCCTTGGTGTTAAGCCGAATGCCAAAAAAGCCATTGGAAAGGCCTACTATTTGAAGATACCCTCACACTTTCCACCTAGGGAAGGCCCAACGCCTGATAATATCGAGACTAGGATTTCCACCCATAACTTTCTCGACTAAGGAAATAGATTCCTCAGCAAGGAATTTCTCAGCAATGCTATCAGGAATATTGATTCTGTTACTCGAGACTTCAAAGGGAGGAGGGGATGAATCAAAAGAACTAGAGGAGTTACCTAAAACCTTAGTGAAGGAAGGTTTAGGATCAGTATTGTCACCCTAGAAGGTAAGAGGTTGCGCAGAGGCAAAACTAGGCAAGCCCGCCTGCGAGGAAGGATTGGAGATGGAAGACAGCCCATGAAATGCATAATCCTCTCGCCTAGAGGAAACACCAGCGACACTCATAGAAGTGGCCCCACTCGGTAAAGGAGAGGTGATAGGAGCAGTCTCAGAGTTTCCAAGATTTTGAATTGAATGAGAACCACCACCAAGACTATCCTGCTGCTCAGAGGAAAGAGTTTTACCAAGGTCCTCAGGAGGATCATTACCGAGCAGTGTAGAGCCACCTTCCCGCATTCCAAAAATTTGAAAATAATCCTTCCCACCTTTAGAAGTTTGAATTTCAGAGGTCCCACAAAAAACAACAATCATTTTTAGAGTTCTTCCAATGTTGCAAGAAATGAATACTTTGATTAAAATTGCACAAAAAATATCCATTTATCATTTTTATTATAATGAGAAAATAAATATGTATGCATATTGATAGGTTGTACTTGTTAGGAGAAATTTTTACAGATCCCTTGTTTGAGAGTTGGAGAAATTTAACAAACATCAATGATCCAAAAAGCTTTTTGAAATTCAACATCAATGATCATT
Organism: Wollemia nobilis; assembly: GCA_028583015.1. Lineage (NCBI taxonomy): Eukaryota > Viridiplantae > Streptophyta > Pinopsida > Araucariales > Araucariaceae > Wollemia > Wollemia nobilis. The sequence goes on along the minus strand of JAQPPZ010016946.1, from coordinate 16,723,911 downwards.
TATCAAAATTCACAAAAATAAAATATCTTGATATTGTTTTGAAAGGCAGTTGGATATAGCTACATATGATGTTTAATAAATGCCTGTAATACAATGGAATTGATGTAGTTCTATGCATACAAAGAATAAATTGATAAAAATAGTAGAAACCTTGACAAGAGAAATAAGAGATCATTTTCAAAGAGATGAATTTCTTGAGGTCATGGGTGTTGTTAACCCCATGTTCTAGAATCCTTGTGTTGACTACAATAATATAAGTGAGTTATTTATCAAATACATGGGTACACTTGTTAAACATTTCACTAAATGTGTGGAAGTGAATGGTATTGAAATCAATGGTATTCTCAACAAAGAACTTTTGACAAAATAATCAAGTCATTTTGGAATGACAATGGTTGATCAAACTTTGTGATTGACTAACCCTCATGAGCCAAGTGTTATTACTTGTTTGTGGAATAAATTATATCCCAAAAGTGTCTTACAAGATACCATCAATGAATATTTTCCTTTATATAAATTATGTCAAACAATGATTTTAGGATCTATGGAATATGAAAGGGTTTTCAGTGCATTATCTTTTGTGAAATCTAAAGTTCATGATAGGCTGGATAAAAATTTGGAAAACTATTTGAGAATATATATCATCTTATGAGCTGAAAATGTATCCTTATGATAAATCTTTGGTATTTTGGAACTCTCTAGCAGATATAAATGTATCAGTAATTCCCATGATAATGAGTATAATGATACTTATAGTGATCATATTGTAGAGACACAAAGATCAATTATGCATACAAATTATTTTGGACAATCTGAGTAGTGTTTTTTTAGCTACCTCAATTGTAATATTTTGTTGATTCAAAAAGTTTGATATATTTCACAATATTTGTTATCAGTTGTTCACTAGATTTTGAAAATTGGATTTTTGGTTTACTAAAAATATGAAATTTATGTTTGATATCATTGCCCTGTTATTGGATTATCTGTATTCAAAAATTCTCATTGTTATTGGATTATCTATATTTAGAAATTTTATGTTTTATATCATAGCCTGTTATTGGATTATTTGTATATGTTCTTAAAATTTTATATTTTATATTTAAGCCTTGTTATTGCATTGTTATTGTTTATAGCTATAAAACCATGATGTTACATCCACTTTTTATTCACTTGATACTTATTCATTCAATAATATCTATGGTAACAATTTATTTACTCTTTGTATGCAACTTATACCATTTATTAGTCACTTGCTACAACTAATCTAGATGAAATTTGCATGATATATCTATGGTAACAAGATTGAACACATATAACAAGATAGAATACACAAATTTTGTAAAAAGTATTTTTTATTAATTTGAAAAGCATATTATTACAATTTACAAAAATGTTGAGTGCTAGACAACAAAATTTTCAGTCAACTATAGAACATTTTTCTTATAGCATCTACATGGGGCTTGAAGCATCTTTTGGTTGTTTCCTCAACAACTTGCTCATCCAGTGCACTAGTTCATACTAGGACTTTCTGTATTTTTTCCAAACCCACTCAACAATGCCCTTTCTTCTTTTATCAGATCTTCTAGTTCTTTTGATGTTGAAGGCATTTATTTTTCGTGCTCCTTAAGCAAAATTTTAGGATCTAAATTGTGTTTTTTAATGATCCTATGGAATGCATTGTTCTCTTTTATTGTTATTTGTAATCGTTCCTTTAATTTAACAATCGCTAGCAAATTCTATTTCATAGTGTTTAGATGTACAACCAACTTATTCACCTACTTCTTTAGGTGATCAAAATTGGACTGAAAAAGAAGAAAAATATCGAGTCTTGACAAATATAGAAAAAATAGAATAAACACTTCTCACGCATAAATATATGCCTTACCTTAGAAACATCTCTTGTCGCCTCTACTACTTGTACTTTCTTCTTATCCATAGCCCATTGATTGAAATATGTCTAGGCTTCGACATTGAGGTTTTCTAATCTATTCAAAATAATATCCAAAATATCATCATTATATACAGAGATGGACTTTACCTTTCCAGATTTAGCTTGATGTAACAATGCATCAAGCTTTTGTGGTTCATTCTCCACTAATGAAAAATGTCCTATCTTTTAAAAAAATTATATCGAGCATTTATTTCCTTTATTAAAAAAATTTCCCAATATTCCCACTCTTTTATTTTTGCAATATCTTGCAACACATTTTCCTTGATTGTTGCTTCACAATTAACAAATAATAAAAACTTGGTGAAAATTTTAAATTTTCATCATTTGTGAGAGGTAGGGGATATCATCAATTGGGTGGGGATGTGATGAGCTCTATCTAGTAGTGGCAACACCTTTATTTTGTTGTGTTAGATCTTGAAGCACATAAATGGTAGCAAACCCTTCAAAGTTATCAATGTTGCCTTGAAAAAGATAATCCTTGTCAAGTGAAGGATTTGCCAAATCTAAAATGTCGTGCAAGCTTGAAATATTTCCAATAGAAAAAGTTGGAAAATATAATATGGTCTAGCTTGTTGTTCCTCCCTAACTCCTTACAAAATATAATTTATTCCCACACATATGTTGTTGGCCTCTCATGAACTATGGTCATGGTGGAAGTGGCAACAACATCTCTATTTATATTTTTCTTGTTAATTGAGTTAGCTCCCCTATAAAATATTACAACAAAATTTTATTTAAAACTATTATTAAAAATATGCAATAAAATTTAATTTATTATAACTAAACTTACTATTGAAATATGTGACCTATAAAGAAGATTCCATTGCTTCCATTCAGCGTTGTCCTAAAAAAATTGAAAAATTTATTAAAACTAACTATAATTTTAAATAAAGAAAATATATAATATTGAACAAAAGTTTTAAATAGTAAATTTACTTTTCATTGGTTGGTCGACTTCTTCAACATCATCTAAAATATTTCTTGTAATTAATGGTGGTGCACAAGAAACAAGGGAGGAAGACCTAAATAATTTTACAAAACTTTTATCTAGAGGTGTCATTTTATATGACATGTCATAATATCCAATGGCTTATTGGAAATGACCCTATATAATAGCCTCCCTTTTGGTAGAGGAAGAGGTTACTCTTCTCTACATTCAATTTCAAGCAAATATTTTTAAAAACTACAAAAATATTTATAATAATAATGATATTATTCAAAAAATTAAATTTACCTGCACCTTCTAGATTGTCATGCCAATAGCACTCAAGTTTGGGTGTAGTGCAGTTGGTGGTGAGGTATCCTACACATTATGATATGCTTCAAAAAAAACAAAGAATAAATTTTTTGGATTTGACAAAGACATTATTGCTTCTTTGGGTGTTGAGATAATTTTTAATGTGATTTGAGAAATAGGTGCTCTAGTCAAATTTACTATGGCCAAGACATCGCACCAAATAGACCAATGCCCACAACGATAGATCTAATATTTTTCCTTGCAAAACAATTCTTGCTTGAAATAATTCGATGCAAGTATGAAGGAACTTATTCGTAACACTTGCAATATTTAAGCCCCTTCTGGACTTGGTTCTTTGAATTGCAAAAAAAAAAATTAGTACTTGACATATTTATTGAAGAATTTTAAAATTAAAGAATTATACATGTACCAATCAAATAATCTTCTAAGAGGCTAAAATTTATCTCTAGGTATCCTTTATCCTAGTTAGTTAAAGTGAAATTTGGTGAGACAGGATCAACATCCTTATGTGGAAGCCCTATCAATCATTGAACTTCTGAGGGTTTCACTATGAAAGACAAGTTCTTGTCATTGATTGTGATCTTCACAATCAATTCATCATCATTGTACGAGTTGACAATTCTTTGTAGCAATTTGGTGTCTATGTTGTACTAGGGCATGGATAGTAGTCCATGAAGACCAAAGTCTTTGATCCATGTGGTATCATATCTAGGTGTGGTCAAAATATCAAAAAGGGTTGGGCAAACAACATTTCTAAAAGAAATTTTTGACCAATTGGGGAGGAAGAGCTAGCCATTAGGGCTTTGGATATTGGAAAGATTTAACTTGTAGAGGGATTTTAGAGGATGACAACTTATGAAGGAAGGTTTTGCTTTGCTCTAATTTTTTCTATGGTGGAAAAAACTAAAAAATGATTGTTCATACCTTTTTATAGAAGTCTACATGTAGGAAGTAAATGCATGTTCAACACATGGTAGGATTTAATTGGACTAGTTGTAGGTAATGTTATTGGCCATCTGTTGTCTATTATTTTGTTGTTTATCATCTATCATCCATTATTTTTTTTTTCATTCATCATATGTTATATTTTTGTCTATTGACTGTTATCTATTATGTTGATTTCTATCATTAATCATCCATTATGTTGTTTTCTATCATCTATTGTTTGTTATGTTATTGTCTATCATTTGTCATTCATTATTTTGTTGTCTCTCAACTATCATCCATTATTTTATTTTCTATTAAATATCATCCATTATTTTTTTGTCGATCATCCATCATCCATTATTTTTTTATCTAGCATCCATCGTCTATTATTTTGTTGTCTATTGACTGTCATCCATTATTTTTCTACCGATCATCTATTATTCGTTATTTTTTTGTCGATCATTTTTTGTCAGTGGTTTTGTTATCTAATGTCTATCATATGTTATTTTATTGTTTATCATATATCATCTATTATTTTATTGTCTCTAATTTTATATTGTCATGTATCTTCTATCATATGTTATTTTATTGCATGTTGTTTGATATTATCACCTATCACCCATTATTTTACTATCTATCATCCAAAGTTGTTGTCTATCATCCAATGTTTTCATCTATTGTCCTATGTTTTTATCTATAATCCTATGTATTTTTTTATCATATTATATTTTCATTTATCATCCATTGTATGTTATTTTGCTATGTGTCACCTATCATCCAAGTTTTTTAACATATTACGACAAATTCACCATATTTTTATAATTTTTTGTGGCAAACAAAATACAATTTACGATGTCGTCTATATGATTTTCGATATGATTAGCCTCAATTTTAAAACTAATTCACCATATTTTTATAAATAAATTTTGGGTCCAACCCGTTACACATAACCCTAGTCCACATAATGGGTGACAAATGCATTAAGACCCAAAATATTTACTTGATTTATATTATCCTTTGATGGATTGATATTTATATTAGATTGACCACTTGACAAATAATTATTCTCATTAGGAAATATGGAGGAAAAATTAGGTGGTTGAGGAATATATTATCATCATCACCCCTAGTAATATCCATAAAGACACATCTATTATTCCTTATAAAACATTTTAAATTATCTATGGAATCAAAATTCATTTTGTTTAGGATATCTTCCTTAGGAGGAGTAGGAGTAGCTTCCTCTTTGAAATTGGGATTATGAAAGGAGTTCACTTCCTCGTATTTATTTCCAAAAGGTAACTAAAGAGGGGACCCTTGATATTCCTATTGGTTCAAAATATACCTAATTAGTAATATGCACCCTAAATTTTTGCCAACAATAGATGAATGGTATTTCTCCCAAGTTCAACCTTTGGAGTAGGTTGATCCCTTAAAATACTTATGAAATTGAAATAGGGGTTCAAGATAAAAGATATAAATGGGAGGGTTATGAAATATTAAGGGTTAAGAGAATTTCTTGAATATGGATGGGATATAGCATAACAACAATGAATATATGCAATATGAGAGTCTTACACAATTAATTCCTAGTGAAACTTAATAGACTAGCCATCATCAAATACATCACAAAGTTTATTCAATTCAAGTTTTTTGCTTTAATAATTCCAAATACTTATAAAAATATATTTAATAGATATCTAATAAGTAGGATTCACTTTAATAGAATAAACTAGTCTTGAGTGTAAAAAAAATGAATTAAAAAATAAGATTCATTCACAAAATCTACAAATGCAATCACAGTGGAGGACAAATAGATTTCACTTTGTATTAGTTGGAAGTATTCATCATATAGTATATATTAAAAATGCTATAAATTTGACCCTCGTTATAAGATGTGTTGGACTATTTATAAGTTTCTTATGAATCTTGCAGCATAAGTTCTACAAAGAATCAGTTAAAGGTTTGTTTAGGAATAGCCTAAGAAAGAATGCTCATGGGCATGGATGTCTACATCACCACTTAAATTTTGGTAGATTTGACTGGCCTATATTTTTTTAGCATATTTGGATCTAGTGGATCCATTGGTCTACAATAGTCTCCTATAAATTTCTCAATCGCTACAACTGTTTTTTAGAGATGTCACTTTCAAGCTCAATGATTTTATCTCATATAGCTAGAAGGCACTAGGGTGGTTATGGTATTTGATATGAGTGGAATAGAATGCTTTTGGATGAATGTGTATCAAAATCATACTTTTGGAGTAGCATTAGGTCTTTGAGTTTCTTGGTAAGCTTTTTGGATCAAACTCAGACTTTTAAGAGATTTTGCTGATGTTGTTTTTTGAAAAAGTCTAAACTTTTGTTAATTTTGCTTCTTTGGTTTTATACAAGCGATGCTTCACTTGAGAAATCTAATTTTTTTATTCTATGTATTTATGTTCTTTCACCAAGCTTGTGTTGATGCGAGCACTTGCAAACTCTAGCTTTGATCTTCTTTAGGTTTATGCATGATGGGATCGCATCATTTGGAAGACCCACTTTTGTTTCACTCTAGATTTGTTCAAGGTTAAAGTTGCATTGCTCTAGCTTACTCAATTTTGGACTTTATTACATCTCTTATTGATGTCACTCTTGCAAAAGTCTAAAATAAATAAATTTCTAGTTTGTACATTGTCGAAAACTTTCCAAACTTAACCAATTTTCTTCCAACAAAATGCAATGATTCTAGATTTGTTGAACCACTTTTTATTTTGATAAATTGTATTTATAAGTGGGATTTGAAAGGGAATCCAAAACCTTATTACAATAGAGAATTAAAATTAATAGGTCAATAGACCAAAACCAACAAGAAACAAGCAGGACCACAAGGGATATCCCAACCTAACAACCCAAAAATAACAGATAAAAATAGAATTATCCTAGGGGGACAATCCCAGTAAAAATTAAACCCTAACAAAGGTTCAAAAAATTGGATGAGGTAGTTGCATCATTAGACTTTAGTATTGATTTTTGTGGTATATTTGGTATCATTAAAGAGGATATTGATCTGACCATGAAGCTCATCCATCACTTTCACTAATTTGTGGTAGAGGGACTAGGCAACCTTAGATGAATTCATAGTTACATAAATCATGACCACAGTGCTAGCAACGTGGATGAGGATAGACTTCTAAAGGATAGTTATTGAGGAACAAGCGTTATGCGTAGAAGTCTCAACCATAGGGGGATTCTCCTCATAGGAAACCTTCAATAAGGATCCTTCAGTATTCATCTTCTTGAGGTGAGGGGATGCCTGGATGGGTGTAGGGCTAGGATCGTGCTTGGTCTTAGGTGTAGAGCTATGAAAGAACCTGCATCTGAATTCAAATTTTAAGTAAGGGGAATCTTGCTACCTAGAACTAGGGGTGTGCTTTTTGGATGGAGGAGAAGAAAATTTGGGATCATCATCATCACTATGAACCTCCTAGATAGGGGTTTCATGGCTGGTGCTCTCATTGGGGTTGGGAGGGGGAGGCAAATTGTTAAAGGCCATGACTTTCTAGGTAAATTTATCAAGGGTGTGCTTATACAATATAAGGTGCAGGCCTTGGTGTAATCACTTTGCCTACCTTGGAACATGGCCTAATTTTGATGTATTTGAGTATTTTTCCTCTTCACTTGTTCTACCCAAATAATTTTGATAGACCTTCCTTTGCAAAATTTGAGCAACATTTCTGTAAAGTAGCAGGTTGATTTGATTTCAAAAACCTTACAATGTGGGTAGAAATTTGACCTACATTCTTGGAGTATCCTAGGGATTTTTATTTATGGAAATGAATGACCTAGACATACTTATTTATGGTATTGTGATAATGGGGAAGAAAATATAGAAGATAAACTAGCCAAAGTTGGAAAATTTAGGTGCAACAAGGGTTACTATGGTAGGAGATGGCAAGATTATGATATGGAGAGGTCTACAACAAGTGGGAAAGGTAGGGGTGTATGTAAATGGAGTAGCCAAAGGTGGTGGAGAGAGATTCAGGTAGACAGGATGTAAAAGTGAAAGGAGGGAAATATGGAAAGGAGAGAAGAATGGAAAAGGAATAGAGATAAAAAAAGGATGATATCCCATGCAAAAATGATACTTTCCTAAGCCTAGTTTGCCACGAGTAAGAATTTTTTTTACTTGGGTAAATTTTCATAGGTAAATATTTAAGGCACTCATATAATAGAGCCTTTCATTGATTTATAACTTTCTTTTCTTCATGAATTTGCATAGAAATTCTTCTTCAATATCATTATCATTTGCATAGTGGCTCAAGGTCTAAGAGGTAAGTATGTTTACTTTGCTCTTAATAAATGGAATTAAACTTATATTTGTATTTTAGCTTATCTTTGCATTGGCTTTATAAAGTTGAGTGGATAGCTATTGTAGCTAGGTGTCACAATGATTCTAGACATCATCTTTTGAACTAACATTTTTTTCCAAAAATCTATAGCTTGTGCAAGAGGTTTTCTTGCATGTCTTTTCTTTTGCACATTCAATGGCCTATTACCAGTTGGATATTTCTCATTTAGATGCCTTGTATATGCTTTCATCATCAAGTACCCAAAGTTCCATGCAACCCACTTTGTACATCATCTCCTCCACTTGCATGTCATATTCTCACAACTTTATAAGTGGTCAGAGTACCTTCTATTGCTTACAAGCTCTAACTATCCTATCCATTGGGCTAATGTTAGAAGGAAGTAATAGAAAGGGTTAGAACCAAGAGGAATATGGTCATGGGAGAAGTGTAAAGTGTGATAGGGAGGAAAATGGGATGAATGGGAAGATGGAGTAGTGATGAGGAGAAAAATATGATGACTAAGGACAAATGAAAAAAATAGAAGGAATCATACCTGAGGATGGTGACTTTCTCCTCGGACTAATTCAAAGATTTTATTTGGACTTTAGCTTTACCTTCTTAGTTTATTATTTGATCCATGCTCTAATATACACTCAATCATGGATTCAAAGAAATTCCAATCTAGTCAAGTTCAAAGAGTGTTCACAATTACACAACTTGAAAGCATATCCTAAGTTGTGTAACTATGAACATTCCTTAGAATTGGCTAAATAGATTTTCCTCTCAAACTACAACTATCTATACTAATAAACCTTATTAGCCTCTCATATTACCTCTCTTCTTCTCTTTCTTTTTTTCTCATTCCACTATTTATTTGGCTTCCCTTGAATGATGAAGCCAAAGGGTGAAGAAAAGAAGAGGGACAACTAGAGAAGCATAGTTGTATCTTCTATACCTCATTATAGTCTAAGAGGTCTACCAGAATTGTGTCAAAAAAACATAGTCACTGGTAATATTAGAAATATTGGGGGAGTGAATACTGCCCTAGCTCTCCCATCTAGAGGGCCCACTGATCTATCATCAAGTTCATGTTTTCTACTCTAGACTAGTATTTATCTACTTTAAAGAGAGGGCATTCTCAATGTAGTTAACTAACACCCTATACAATATGCTCTTGATTTCAAAATCTCATGCATGTAATCTACTTGACATATTTTCAAAATTTTATTTCTATGGTGCAATAATACCTCTTGGCTAATGACTTTATTTTCAATTTTATATGCCTGATATAGGTTTTATTTACATTCTAGTTATTTTTACATAAAATTATTGCATTTCTTTCTACATTGATAAAAATTGGCTTCAAAACCTATAATATCTAGATCATATATTGTCAAACTTAAGCTTCTCTCTCTAACAAACTTCTTGAAGTGTGTAACTCATTTTTATTAAATTTTGATATCGAGTTGACTTCATCAAACTTTTATTTCCAAGGATTACCTGGAAAAAGGTATATAAAATCAACATAGGTGGTTACTCCTAAGGATATAAGTCATGGGGACTCATATCTTTGTGAATTGGTCTATGTGTTGGCTTGACAATAGACATTTACATATTTCCTAAGAGTATATTTATAAACTCTATGTCCATCATGCCACATTATTTCATTGTGTATGATTTCTTTGAATGATTTCCCTAATCTTCTAGCCATGTTTATCACAATCCATGACCCTCTAATACTAAAAAAGAATGTAACTAACTTTTGGATTTAGCTATTTTTCCATATTTGATGAAATTATTATCCCAATATTGTGACTACCCAGGCAAAATTTATCCCAAATAAAATTATTTTCTTCTTTACCAATCAACTACCTCCATGTGTGTGCCTTTGGGCTTCTCCCACTGAATTTTTCTTTTCTTCATCATATATTTCAATATGATATGGCTTAATTTTTTTCCAAACATCTAAACCATTTTTTTTGTGTAGAGGATAACCATGTGGTTGTGGTCCAGGGATAGATGTCCTAATTTCTTGAAAAAATCCTTGGAAAAATACTTCCTAAACAAGGGTGGTAAACCAACGATTATCACATCTTGTAACACTATAATGTTTGGACACTCATGTAACAATATTAAAAAAAATTAAATAAATCCAACTACCTAGATTTGTACCCCATTAAAATATAGTGGTCTAGGCTCTAACTAGATGTAATCTAAGCCCATGGAATTACAAACTTCCTAAGGTATGATTATGAAATCAACTCCTAGATCTATCATATATTTATGTAGCATCCAACCTTCCAAGCAAAGATATAGATAAAAGGAAAATGACCTAATCTCACCAATGCTTGATAGTGGTTTCTTGCTTACTATATTTTGATAACTAGTTCTATCTTTTGATCTTTTTAGTGTTAACTAGATAAAATTTAATTGTTTGGATAACAAAAAAAATTATTTTAGGACTTTTACTTATTTTGTAATGTTATATATTACTTCATTTAATATATCTAGCTTTTGGGTTGATGGCTTGAATAGTTTCTAGTATTATTCAACTATTTTTGCTCTTTATCTCTAAGTTATGGCTAGGAAATATAACTTTCGATAGGTTTCTATTCTTTGTTGATTTAGTTGCCATGTTTCCAAATTTAGCAATTCTAGGAATAATACTTCATTGAATGGTTTTGGATTTCTCTCTTCCCATTGTCCTTATGTGAGTATGATTTTGGTTCTAGCACTTCTTTTTCATCTTGTTCCACCTTTTGTTTTTTTCTTATCTCCTATTTCTTGAGTTTTTTATCCTTTGATCATATGTTAATGAGAAAGTGAGACTCAATCCTTCATTTATAAAATATTACTTTGGATCCACTGTAAGAGTTATGAGTTTACTCATTTTTATATTTTGCCTTTGAGTAGAGAAAAGGTTGGTAGGGTTGATAATTGTTATCTCTCTAACTTCTATCAAATGTTGAAGTCTTATGCATAACAAAATTTAAGGGTTCTTCTTGTCCTTTACCTCTTCTATTGACTTTATTATTGTGCATTATTTAATATTTTAAAATATTCACACCCTAAGGTTCTATCTCAACCTCTGCATTAGCTTCTTATCCTTCCATCTTACTAAGCTCCTTTGTCAATTTTTGAATTAAAATTCCTAATTCTTATGTTGTAACATCCCAAAACTACCAAACCAAATTTTTTAAAAGAATTATTACAAGTAAATTTCACAAGGGAGACATCCTTATTTTATTCATCTTAGCATACAAGCTTCACCACATTTGATTTCTAAGTCACTATAGATGACATTCAATGTATAGGAGTGGCCAACTCCCATGTTTTATAGAGTTTACCTTCCTAAACCTACATGTTTAGAAGGATGTCAAAATTGGTCCCCCCACATTTCCCATACCCTCATTGGCAAAGGACCATGTGACCATGGTGTAGGGATTATTCTTTAAGGCCCATAATACTTAAAAGTGGACACTTATTCCCTAACCTGATATGAAATCCATCTAGGTAGGTTAATCAAGTGTAGATTATTGGTTCTTAGTTACCATATATTTGTGGGCTAACTAAGGTCATTGCCACTTCATCGATAACTAATATGATCCTACTCTTAGTTACCACACCTCCATGGGCTAACTAAGGGATCACCACTATTATCTTGTGAATGGTTTCACAACCCTTAGTTGGATTACACTTGAGCCTTCTCATTCAAGGTGCATTGATTCACAAGAAGACCTAGCTATTGTATTCACACAACTCCTTCTAGGTGTATGAGTTCCCTAGCTATTCCATTCTCAAAACTCCTTCTAGGCTCATGGTTACTTGGGTAATGCATTCATGCAACTCCTCCCAGGATTAGGCTTTAAAATAATTAACTTGGGTCCACAAGAGAATCTAACCACCCTAAGATAAACTTATGATAAATATTTATTGCACTTTAAAATATAATTCCAAAGTAAATAAATATACATAATGTCATATCAAAAGCACTTAAATCAAGTCATAATCCAAAATGTTATAAATTTTTTATTGGTAACAGGTTTTGAAAGGGACCCAAAACCTTCTATACATATTGTAGAGAGGATCCCATGAAGATTCGACTCAATACGAAGTAATCCAAAAAGGGGCCACTATATGTGGCCACACAAAAAAAATAGAAACATAGAAATACATATCAATTATGACCCACATGTGCAAACAAAATAAAGCAAAAAATGTTGTAGACAAAAAGGGACAACCCGGTAACACCTCCTCATTCCAAGATGTAGTCTTTGTCCTCTTCGGGATAATCCTCCATAGGGATGCTGGTTTTATGTGCATTCATATGGTTGATAATTTTACTGGATCTTAGGGGCATCAAAGTAGGCAAAGTGATGATGTCCTCCAGGCCAGTGATCTAGTCAACATCGCCCATTTTCTAGATGTACCAATACCTCGAAGATGGTCTTGACCCAGTCTTCTAAGCAGAAATATTATAATAGATAAACAAGGATACCTCTTAAATAAATCACGTATTTGCTTAATCCAAATGCTTGACATAAACTTCAAACTACTCATTCCTATAACATAAAATATTGCTCAAAACACTTTAATGTATACAACCATAGATATCATTAAAGTAGCATAATCTTTCAGTTTTAACAATAATCAAGTTTACAAAATTTATTGAGCAAAACATTCTTTTACATAGCCTTTGTTTTCCACATAATTTATATGTTCAAAGCACTATCAAGCCATCTGCCAAATATCTTCAACCCATCTATGTATATGCAAGCCTCTTCATGATGGAGAATCCACCCCTAGCTTATGAGGAATAGTTAGGAATCAAGACAACTCTAAATACGGTACAATTTAATCATACATTTTATTACTATGCAACCCACCATGCATAAAACTCAAATAAAAAGAAATATACAAGAAGAGAGTCTTATACTTCTCTTTATAATGATCCCTTAACTCACAAAATTCTCAAGAATCATTATATTAATTTCTCTTTCAAAAACCAACATACAATAATCCATCTATAAAAGATAATCCCATACTTCTCTTTATAATGATCCCTTAACTCACCAAAGTCTTAGGAATCATTATATTAGTTTTCTCTTTCAAAACCAACATACAATAATTCATCTATAAAAGAGAATCCCATACTTCTATTTATAATGATCCCTTAACTCACAAAAGTCTTAGGAATCATTATATTAGTTTTTTTTGCAAACCTTTGCATAATAATTCATCTATAAAAGAAAATCCTTTACTTATATTTATAAACATTATATTAGTTTCTCAACCAACATGCAATAAATCAACTTAAAGAAGAGAATCATATACTTCTCTTCATAATGATCCCTTAACTCACAAAAGTCTCAGGAACCATTATAGAGTTTCTCTTTCAAAACCATATAAATCATTCATCAAATAACTTAAGGTTCTTCCTAATAAATAACCATTAATACAAAAAATAATCCCATACTTCTCTTCATAATAATCTCCTAATCCATAAGAGTCCTAAAAATAATTATTCTAGTTTCTTGAAGATGCAAAAATGAAACACCAAATATAAAATGAATGAAACAGATAAGCAGATTGATACACAATATTTGCACAAAGGAAATAAACTTGTATTCTTGTCGGGGACTTTCTTGTAATACAATCACATATACCCCAAATAAGGGGTTTACAATGCTTATTGTTTTAAATAAAATCAATACAAAACACTAGGGTTCTCCAAAACCCTAGTTAACAATGTTGGTGGTGTCTTCTGGTTCGTTCTTGATCTCAACAGAGGTGAGTGGGCTTGGATATCCTAGACCGAACCACTCCAACTTAAGCAGATGACCAATGAATGTAGATTATTCCCAAACCTACACACATAAAATAACAACAAAGGGTTAGTAGCAACTGTGAGGGCTCCACTATGTGAGACCCTCAGACATGAAACAACAAAACCCTAATTATAGAAATAGAAATACTATAAGCAGATAAGAGAATATTTAAATAAAAATATAGAAAATAGGGTATTTGAGGGGGAATTTTGAAATTGTAAGGGGTTGGTCTCTGTAAGCTCCATTCTCCTTAGAAAATAATACAAGAAAATTATTGCATTTCTCTGTTTCTATAGATTGTGTGTGTTTTGTTGATCTTAGATCTACTTCAGTGAGGACTGGTAGGACCTAGGCTTCATCACAGCTTCATCACCAAACGTTTGCATGTGAGCATCCAGGTGAAAGCATAATTTGAGCCAAGACAACTATACCCCCAACTTCTACCATATTTTTTCAAAAGGTCTTTTTCTTTTTCTTTTTCTTATTACAAGAAGTGATTAGTAGAATATAAAATAATTTTCTTACAATTATTGTTTCTTTTATAAAAGATAAAATATAAAAATAATAATAATAATAAAATAAAATAAAGAGAGAGAGAAAGAGATATTGTTTAAATGGTGGATAATTACATTAGGAAATTTGTATTTTTACATCCTAGAAATATAACTGTAGAACAACATTTTGACCTTATTTATATAGGAGATAAACATCATTGGAATCAATTGTGGAATCATATTGAAACCATTAGGAGAAGGTCCAAAGAGTTGAGTAAAATCAAAAGAATCAACATAGTCAAAATATTGGGTTCAAATTATCAATCATTATATTTTGAAATCCAAAGAAGTTGTGAATGATGGTTAGCAGATAAAAGAGCAAGTCTTCACAAAACCATATACCCTTTTGATAGTTACCTTGATGATGCCATAATTGTTCATAAGTTTTTGGTAAATATAGAGAGAAAAAAGGTGACCTTCAAAAACAACAAGAGATATTTCAAAGCACCTAGGGCTATCCTTTTTAGGGAATTTTACTATGACTTACAATTTGTAGGTCTAGATACTATTCATAGATCATTTTCCCTCGTTCATTTTGTTCTCCTCTTGAAAAAAGACTACATTTGAAGAGAAACATTATATGACTCCTAAAAAATTGGAACCAGTAAATGATGTTCACATAATATTTCAAGAAGACTGACTATGCACTCATTTTTGTTATCAAAATATTACAAGGAATTTCGTAAATTAATCAAAAAATCCAAAAAATATATATAATAAATATAATATCTTAATTCCAAAATTAAACAAAAAAAATTAAGAGTAGCATTGATAAAAGATGCCTAAATATTTAAGGAATGGTAAGCAAATTGCAATTGTCTCTAAAGAGTAGCATATCTTAAGATACATATAATATATATAATATCTTAATTCCAAAATTAAACAAAAAAAAAATAATAGTAGCATTGATTAAAGATGCCTAAATATTTAAGAAATGGTAAGCAGATTGCAATCGTCTCTAAAGAGGATTTTGTTATCGAAAACACTAATGAACAAAATGTTGAAGTAGAAGTAGGAGAAAATCAAGAAGAACAAATAGCACAAGTATAACAAATCAAAGAAGAATAGGAAGAAACACTAGATCCTTTTGAACCCAAAGTAGTACCTAAGGGAGATATTCATTTTAAATCTGCAAAATATATTTGGGATTTCTTAAATCACAATCATACTACTCTCACTAACACATTTGAAATATAATACCAACTTATGAGGGGTGAGTCTTTAGTTGAAGCACCCTTGGAAGAAGCATTTTGACTCAGTTCAAATTCTAATATGCACGCAAGTGCCACTTCATATAATATCTAGCCAATTCAACATTTCATTTATGGTGGTCCTCCTCCTAGTGCTACCCAGATTTTGCATTCTCAAGATATTCATTCATATATCCAAGTGTTAGTAACACCTCAAAATCAACTTGTTTATGTTGCTAATTCAACCATCACTACCCAAAAACAATCAGTTTCTTCTACTACTTCCAATTTTCTCTCTCAATATATCCATAATTGATTTGCCCAAGCGGTCTACATCACAAAAAATCAAACTTCACATTTGATCCATTCACAAATTCTTATTTCTTCTCAAACAACCTTTCAACAAAATTCAATTCCCTATATGCATACTAACCCTGACTTTTCTAATCCTATGCATAATAGCATCAACATTCCAACTCCTTATGCGACAACATAAGCTACCTATTATCCTCCTTATGCAAACATAATGGCACAAAATATGCATAATGGGTAGACGTATCATCTTGAAACTATAGTGAAATATTTAGCTTCAAAACTAGACCACATAGATCATTAGCATCCCACATATAGTTATAAGTAGATGTACAATCAACCATTGGATCCCATATTGCATCTAAACCATATCCTAAACACTTACCTATGACAATCCTTTCAATTTATAAAGGAACTAAGGATCTAATTGAACATCTTCACATGTTTAGAATATCATGTCATGATGTTGCTTATGACCTTTTGTTATTGCTAAAAATATTTTCTAAAAGTCTAGGGGGTATGGCTTTAGAATGGTATTATTAGTTTCCAACACATTCCTTAAGAAACTTTGAAGAAACTGTAGAATTATTTGTGCATCAATTTGGTGCCTACATAGAGAGGCATGTAACAATTAAAGACTTATATAATCTAAAACAAGGAAAAGAAGAATTTTTTTTAGAATTTCTAGTCTGATGGAGGAAAATATTGGGTAAATTACACTTTACTTTACCTCCAAAAGAGATGTTAGAAATTTTTATTGTAAAATTATAGGATAAATTATCCTATGAATTATCAACTGCTACAATAACCTCTTTTGATAAAGCTATTGATTTGGTGATAATATCAGAAGAAGCTCTTATCAAAAGAGGACAACTTAAGAGAAAATATGAAGATAAATCATCCAAAAACCAATACAAAAAAAACATGTGGTAGGAGACGGGGTCACAGACAATAGAACCCCTAAAAATGTCATTGTTGTTGATGTTGCGAAGAAATTTATATTAAAAACACCACAAAAACCTCCACCATGTAATTTTACAAAATTAGATCAACCATTGATAACGGTCTTGCCACAATTGGTGGAAAGAGGCTTGATAGAATTGCTAGCAATATGGTAACCTGATACTTCTCAACCTTGGCATAAATCAGACCAACATTGTAATTACCATCAAGTTGATAGTCATCCAATAAACACTCACAGGAAATTAAAGCATTTAGTATAAGACTTAATTGAAAGTGGTAAGTTAGAAGTAGAAAATCCTCCCCAAAACTCCAACCCTCCCATAAATACATAAACTTATACACAACAGACAAAATTGTTGGACATTTTGAGTCCCTAAGACAAAATTGTCATTGATGTCAAGAAATGCATTTAACATTAATATCAAGGTTTTTGTCAAGGAACAAAGTTTTCAAAGTTGCTATTTGATATCTAGGAAGAAAGCCAAAGGTCAAGAGTTTCAATGCAAAGTTGAAAAGGAGATATAATATTTATTATAAATTATTTAAATTCAATAAGAATTTAAATTTTATAAATAAATATTTACACCATGGAATGCAAGTAAATGAAGGTTTTAAGAATTAAACCTTATAATTATAATTTATAAAATTTAAATTCTTTTGAATTTAAAATATTTATAAATTAAAATGTTGACGTCATCAAATTTAATTTAATCACTTTGCATATATTATAAAGTGTTTAAAGGTGCCAATGTCATTAAAAAAAGGAAGTGTCGACGTTTGAAGAAAACACATGGTTGTGTATAAAAGGTGGTCTCAAAGACATTGCAAAGATTATCCCTCGATCGAATAATATTTGCGCCAAGGTAAAAGATCTTCGTTTGCATTTTTGAAAGGATTCGTTGAGGAAGAAGACAAAAAGCATTTTTGTCTTTAGTACCGAGGATAAAGTGGAAAGGTTGGAGTCTTAGAAGCACATTGGACACGATGGTCCACGTGGCAAAGTGCAGACGTTTGGAGGAAGCAAGTGTTGCGTTCGAAACTCATGGTGGTGAGCACCAAAGGGAAAATATTTTCATACATTTTTATTGAGCACAAAATCTAAGGAGGAGAAAGAGCCTTTTGGCTCTTAAACATGCTCATAGAGCATGTGGTCATGGAGCCCACGGTAGGTTGCTTGCGGAGGTAGAGGTAACGGGGTCAAAACCCGTCGATGGCCAAGGTAAAAGCTTTTTAATTAATTTTATTGCCTAAGGTTTCAATACAAGGTGTTTGGAGGTATAAGGTTTGCATGTGAAATTATTTAAAGAGTGTTTGGTGAATATCGTTGGTAGTTGAAGGTATTACTTGGAGTAATAAGGAAGCTTTGGTATTTAATATTTTTAATAAAGTCTTAAATTATTATATTGCAAATATTGAAGGGTTAAGACTTTTTGAGTGTTGTTTGATTTTTAATAAAGGGTTTGTGTTAAAGAAAATTATAGTGAGGGTATTTGAATATTATTTGAGTTGGAGTGATAAGGTGTTATTTTGGTATTATTTTGCATTGTATTTTTTTGAAGAAATTATTACCCTCTAACCCTTGTTGAGATTGGCAAAGAAGAAATTGTGAGTGTGGCAGATTTGTGAGATCAACTCCTTGTCAAGAAAAAAGGTATGGGCAAATTATTTCTTGGTTGATTTGATTGATTGCTTACTAAAAATTAAATTTTGGAGTGAAAAGGATTTTATTAGGGTTTCCTTTTCGAAAGTACTTGAGTGAATGCTTCAAGGTTTTCTAGATTTAAGAGTTATGTTTAAAACCTTGTTTTATTAGCATTGTTGTTGAAGCCATTGGTTATGTGAAGAACTAGAGTTATGTTTGAAAAGAACATGAGTATCATTGTTATATGAAGAATATTTTATGAGCATTGTTGTTGAAGTGAGTTGTTATGCAAAGAACTTGAACTTGAGTTAGAAAATAACATGAGTATCATTGTTATGTGAGATTTGTTGTTGAGCATTATTGGAAACATTTTGAGTTGGATGATACATGCTTGGACTAGGGTTTGTGAGCAAGAGTTGTTTCTTGAGTGATTGGTTGAGTACAGTTGATTGGGCCTAGTCAAGTGGATGAGTGAAGTGATTTTTCAAGTTCCATAAAATAAACTATTCTATATTCTGATTTGAGTTGTGAAAGAGATTGAGTTGTGAGAATAGAACATATTGAATCTCTAACAATTCTCTTTATGCTTCTATGAGGTTGAGTTGAGAAAGTGATTGAGTTTTGAGAATAGAATATATTGAGTCTCTAAAAATTCTCTTTATGTTTATATGATATTGAGTTGAGAAAGTTATTGATTTTGAGTATAGAACATATTGAGTCTCTAACAATTCTCTTTATGCTTCTATGAGATTGATTTGAGTTCTAGAGGAATTGTTAGAGCAATTTGAGGTAAGTCTTGAGAAGATATTGTGTCTCTAAATTCTGTGCTTTATGTGTTGCTATGATATTGGGTAAGTTCTAGAGTGGACTTATTGAGCATATTTGGACAGGTTTGAGTGGACCTATTGAGCAGATTTGAGCAAGTTCTGAGTGGACCTGTTGAGCATATTTGAGTAGGTTTTGAGTGGACCTATTGAGTATATTTGAGAAGGTTCTTAGTGGACCTATTGAGTAGATTTGAGCAGGTTCTGAGTGGACCTGTTGAGCAGATTTGAGTAGGTTCTGAGTGGACCTATTGAGCATATTTGTGCTAGATCGACTGGACTATGTTTAGTGTAGATTTGAGTGGACTTGTGCTAGAGGACTATATTTAGTACAGAGTTGAGTAGATTTGTGCTAGATCGAATAGACTATATTTAGTATAGATTTGAGTGATATTGTTGAGCAGACTTGTGCTAGACTGACTGGACTATGTTTAGTGCAAGAGTTGAGCAGATCTGTGCTAGACCGACTGTATCGATTTTAGTGTAGATGCGAATTGAGATAGAGCTTTGGAGGTGATAGACGTAGAGAGGACAGTAGTCTCTAGTGGATAGAGATCCATCAGCCAGGGCAGTGAGGATAGGTCTTCTGAGTGGGGACAAGAGTCTTCAAGTGGAGAGAGATCCACCAGCCAGTGTAGTGGAGGTAGTATCTTCTAGAGGATCACCATCTAGAGCATAGGAGGAGTTCTCCTATGGATAGATATCCACAAACCAGATTTAGGGGATCAACATCTACTTTGGACTGAGTTCCATAGACATTGTAATAGGGAAAGGATTCCCAAGAGATAATTTGAGAAATATTTAGAAAGTTTATTTTCTTCGTGGAGGTAGCCATCTTTGGGTGAACCACATTAAATCTATGGTGTCTCTATTGTGTGTGATGATTTGTGCATTGCTTTGATTATTGTTATTGATATTGCTATTGATTATATTGATTAATATTGTTTGGGAAAAAAAAGTAAAAAGTGGTCTTATATTGTTCACCCTCCCTCTCAGTATAATCTTGTGTTCTTCAATTGGTATCAGAGTTGGTTCCTTTAGAAGGGTTTAATGGGTTGAAGGAAGATCTTGCAAGAACACAAATGGCAAAGAAAGGCAAAGGCAAAACCATGAGACACAAGAAGAAAAGAACACACATGGTCATGAAAGAAAAGGAAGATGAGTTTAATATTGTTGTGTTGGGAGGACAAATGGAAATATATTCAAGAGATGAATCAAGTAATGGAGAAATATCCAGACTGATAAAGTTTTGTACCAGATGTGGGAACACAGGTCACCATGCAGCTTACTATCCACAAGAATGTTTTGTTTGTGGTCAACTCAACCATGATGCAGGTTATTGCAATGGGTTTAGTAGCGGTGAAGATGAAGATGACATTTTCAAAAATGAAATCCTAGAGGTTGGTTCAAGAAAGGATAACAGGGAAAATAAAAATAGGTATGAAGAAGAAACTCTACTTTCAGTATTAGAATAAAATGCTCCTATAGAATATTTAGAAAAGAAAAAGAGAAAGCCACTCTTAAGGAACTCGTTGAATTGAAAAGAGAGAATTTAGAATTGAAGGGTCAAATACAAGAAGATGAGAAATGTAAGACAAAGCTTCTACAATATCTTTCTGACTTGAGAGATAAGGTTGAAAAGGCAAGAAGAGTTGAAAAATGTATGGTTGAACAGTAAAATATAAAAGAGATAGAATGTGAAAGACTTATGGTTACTCTTGAAGAATTAAAAAGGGAGAACTCAGGATTAAGGGTTCAAGCTCAAGAAGATGAGAAAGCAAAAGCAAGGTTTCTACAGGAACTCACTAACTTCAAAATCAAAGTTGAAGAGACAAGAAAAATTGAAGAAGGTATGGCCAAAAAATTAAAAAAAAAGATCTAGAGTCTAAAATATTAGAGCATGAGATAGTTTCACTAAGGATGGAAGTAAAAGGTTCCAAGGACAAGCTACACAAGTTTGAGGAAAATTCAAAGACTTTGAATAGGATTATCAATGCACAAATTTCATCAATCACCATAACAAGACTTAGTTCTAAAGAAGAACAAGGGAAATAGGAAGCAGAAAAAGGAGAGTCAAGCTCAAACACCAAAAAAGAAGAAGCATAAAAATAAGTAAGTAAAAGAGAGAGTGAGACTTCTAAGGATAAGTTGGACAATAGAAAGTTTAACAAGGAAATGAACAATGCACAAGTAAGGAACATATGGAACAAGAAACAGGTAGAAGAGACTAAGAGACCAATGAGGTCAATACAAGGAAGCTTCAATGGAAGATGTTTTTCATGTCACAGGTTTGGGCACATGGATTCACAGTGTAGGACACATGAAAGATAGGAATATGGGAATAGATAACTTTTCCATGGGTATTGCTACTCATGCAATCAATTTGGTCACAAGGCAATGAATTGCAGGGTTCATGACAGAAGAGGATATGGCTTCATTAGGAGAAATCCAAAGATACTTGTACCTCAAAGTAATAATAACATTAAGTGTTATAAGTGCAATAATTATGGTCACACAATAAAATGGTGTAGAGCAGACATTCCAGAAACAGGTATGAATAGGAACACGAACAAAAATAGGTACATGAATATGGACAGGAACATGGACATGGAAATGAATGTTCAAAGGAATCATAAGGATAAAATAATAAGAAAATAGGACTTTAAAAATGTTCAAAAGGTATGATTTCAAAAGTATGGAAAAAGAAAGCTAAAAAAGAAAAGGAACATTGCATGATGGGAGTAGAGATACTCCCACCCCGGAATTAACCACCTTAACAGAATATGGGGGAGGAGGCCAAGCTAAGAGGCTCATTCTTAGCCCTGACCCCCAAAGGTGACCCTTTGCCATTGATTTCAAAGGGGGAGAGATTTAGTATTTGAGAGAGCATTGAGTCAGGGGGATAAATGTCCCAGGGGGAGTAGAACAAAGGAAAAGTCAAGTTTTTAAAGGAAAAGTCAAGGTTTCAGTAAAAAGAATGTGGTTTGCCATCAATGACAAAGGGGGAGATTGTTGGACATTTTGAGTCCCTAAGCCAAAATTGTCATTGATGTCAAGAAATGCAGTTAATAATATCAAGGTTTTTGTCAAGGAAATAAGTTTTCAAAGTTGTTATTTGATATCCAGGAAGAAGGCCAAAGGTCAAGAGTTTCAGTGCAAATTTGAAAAGGAGATATAATATTTTTTGTAAATTATTTAAATTCAATAAGAATTTAAATTTTATAAATAGATATTATTTACACCATGGAATGCAAGTAAAGGAAGGTTTTAAAAATTAAACCTTGTAATTATAATTTATAAAATTTTAATTATTTTGAATTTAAAATATTTATAAATTATAATGTTGATGTCATCAAATTTAATTTAAGCACTTTGCATATAGTATAAAGTTATTAAAGGCACCGACATCATTAAAAAAATGGAGCACCAACATTTGAAGAAAACATATGGTTGTGTATAAAAGGTAGCTTCAAAGACATTAACCATTATCCCTCGATCAAATAATATTTGTGCCAAGGTTAAAAGCTTCGTTTGATATTTTGAAAGGATTCATTGAGGAATAAGACAAAAAATATTTTCGTCTTAAGTGCTGAGGATAAAGCAGAATGGTTGGAGTCTTCGAAGCACATTGGAAACGGTGGTCCAAGTGGAAAAGCGCAGACATTTGAGGAAGCAAGTGATGTGTTCGAAACTTGTGGTGGTGAGCACCAAAGTAAAAATATTGTTTTCATATATTTTTGTAGGGCACAAAATCTAAGGTGTATAAAGAGCCTTTTGGCTCTTGAGCGTGCTCATAGAGCACGTGGTCATGAAGCCCACAACCGGTTTCTTACGGAGGTAGAGGTAATGGGGTCGAAACCCGTCGGTGGTCAAGGTAAAGCTTTTTTATTAACATTATTGCCTAAGGTTTCAATACAAGGTGTTTGGAGGTATAAGGTTTGCTTGTGAAATTTTTTAAAGAGTGTTTGGTGAATAACGTTGGGAGTTGAAGGTATTACTTGGAGTAATAAGGAAGCTTTAGTATTTAATATTTTTAATAAAGTCTTAAATTATTATATTGCAAATATTGAAGGGTTAAGACTTTTTGAGTGTTGTTTGATCTTTAATAAAGGGTTTGCATTAAAGAAAATTATTGTGAGGGTATTTTGAATATTATTTGAGTTGGAGTGATAAGGTGTTATTTTGGTATTATTTTGCATTGTATTTTGTTTAAGAAATTATTACCCTCTAGCCCTTGTAGAGATTGGCAAAGAAGAAATTGTGAGTGTGGCAGATTTGTGAGATCAACTTCTTGTCAAGCAAAAAGGTATGGGCAAATTCTTTCTTGGTTGAGTTGATTGATTGCTTTCTTGAAAATTAAGTTTGGAGTGAAAAGGATTTGATTAGGGTTTCCTTTTTGAAAGTGGTTGAGTTAATGCTTCAAGGTTTTCTGAATTAAGAGTTGTGATTAAAACCTTGTTTTATTAGCATTGTTGTTGAAGCCATTGGTTATGTGAAGAACCTGAGTTAGGTTTGAAAATAACATGAGTATCATTATTATATGAAGAATTTTTTATGAGCATTGTTGTTGAAGTGAGTTGTTCTACAAATAACTTGGACTTGAGTTAGAAAAGAACGTGAGTATCATTTTTATTTGAGATTTGTTGTTGAGCATTGTTGGAAACATTTTGAGTCGGATGATACTTGCTTGGACTAGGGTTTGTGAGCAAGATTTGTTTCTTGAGTGATTGGTTGAGTAAGTTGATTGAGCCTAGTCAAGTGGATGTATGAAGTGATTGTTCAAGTTCCATAAAACAAACTATTCTATATTCTGATTTAAGTGATTGAGCTTTGAGTATAGAACATATTGAGTCTCTAACAATTCTCTTTATGCTTCTATGATATTGAGTTGAGAAAGTGATTGATCTTTGAGTATAGAACATATTGAGTCTCTAACAATTATCTTTATGCTTCTATGAGATTGAGTTGAGAAAGTGATTAAGCTTTGAGTATAGAACATATTGAGTCTCTAATAATTCTCTTTATGCTTCTATGATATTGAGCAAGTTCTGAGAGGACTTGTTAAGCATATTTGAGGCAAGTCTTTGAGAAGACTTGTGGAATGATTTTGAGTGATATTTTGTGAAATAATTTAGTACAAATTTGTGCAAGTTCTATAGAGGACTTGTTGAGAAGATTTGGACAGGTTCTATGTGGACCTGTTGAGCAGATTTGGATAGGTTCTGTGTGGACCTTTTGAGCATATTTGAGCAGGTTGTGAGTGGACCTATTGAGCATATTTGAGTTATTTCTATGTGGACCTGTTGAGTATTTTTTATCAGGTTCTATTTGGACCTATTGAGCATATTTGAGCAGGTTCTAAGTGGACCTATTCAGCAAATTTATGCTAGATCGACTGGACTGTGTTTAGTACATATTTGAATGAGATTTTTTAGTAGATTTGTGCTAGGCCAACTGGACTGTATTTAGTACATATTTGAGTGATTTTATTGAGCAGACTTTTGCTAGATCGACTAGACTATGTTTAGTGCAGAGTTGAGCAGATTTGTGCTAGATCGATTGTACCAAGTTTAGTGTAGAGATTGAGAAGAATTGTGCTAGACCAACTGTACCAAGTTTAGCATAGTTTGAGACAGAGCTTTGGAGGTGATAAAGTAAAGAGGATAGATTCTCTAGTGGATAGAGATCCATAAGCTAGGACATTGATGATAGGTATTCTTAGTGAGCACAAGAGTCTTCAAGTGGAGATATATCCACTAGTCAGTGCAGTGGAGGAAGTGTCTTCTAGAGGATCACCAGCCAGAGCAGAGGAGAAAGAGTTATCCTATGTATAGAGATCCATAAACCATATTTAGGGGATCAGCATATCCTTTGTATAGAGGTCCATAAACATTGTAATAGGGAAAGGATTCCCAAGAGATTAATTGAGAAAGTTTTAGTAAAATATTTTCTCCGTGGAGTAGCTCGTATTGGGTGAACCACGTAAATTGTGGTGTCTCTATTGTGTGTGGTGTTGTGTACATTGCTTTGATTACTATTGTTGATATTGCTATATTTACATTGCATATATTGATTTGAGAGAAAAAATAAAAAGTGGTCTTATATTGTTTACCCCCCTTCTCAGTATAAGCTTTTGTTCTTCAAAAATGCCAATCAAAATCTAGATATTTTTCAAAATATGTTACCCAACCATTGTAAGGAAGTAGTGAATCACATGGACTACAACAATGTACCCCATCCAACACTTTATGTGGGAATTATTGGAAATCTTCTACCATCATAACCTTCACAAAGTATACTTGTGCCCAAGCAATCTATTGTTACAATTAAAATCTTTCAAGAGAAAGAACCTCAACCTTTATCTCTTGATTACTTAGAGAGTGTATTATAATCCAAGGTATATATTAGTTCCCTTCACTCTAATATCTCAAAATATGATTCAAGACCAATCTTACCTATTATAAATTTATTATTTCTCAAGGAACCATTTTCGAGAGTGCTAACAACTCATCCGTCTTCACACCAATTAATTCTACTAGAACAAGAAACAATCACAAGACCACACCCCATTCAATTTAACTCATCCACTTCACTTGTTACCACACAACCACTTCATCAACCAAGCAATATAGTAGGTACAATTGGAGGTATAACTAGACAAAAGGCTCAAGCCCAAGAATCTCAATCCCAACTACCTATAGTTCAACCAAGTGATATCACTCAACCATATTTTATCTTGAAGGTGTCTTATAAAGGTAATAATCTAGCCAAATCTCAACAAAAGACACCCTTTAATATCAACAAACAACTAGCTAACACAACAGCTAGAATTTCCCTTCTCGATCTCCTTCGATCTTCCCCCATTCAAAAGGAAGAACAAATAAACATCCTAAGTCAAATGATGGTACCTAAGGATATAGAGCCAACTATTGTGGTTAATTTTGTAGCATTTCATGGAGTATACTATATTTATTTCCATAATAAGGATATTCCTCCTCAAATTTTGCATAGGGATAATAATTTTTATATAACCACATTAATCATATATGTTTGTGTTAAACAGGTGTTGATCGATAATGGATCATCCTTAAATATTTGTACTTATGACTTTTTTAAGATGTTTGGATTCAAAAATTATGATTTAAGGAAAATTGATATGATTATTAAAGCTTTTAATAATAAAACCCAAACATCTTGTGGTGTGATATCCATCCCACTATAAGTTGGTCCTAGAACTTTGGACACATCCATTTATGTTGTACCTTGCCTAGAATCCTACAACATTCTTCTAGGATATTCTTGGATTAACGTAATGAGGGCAGTCCCCTTTACCTTGCACCAATGTGTGAAATTTGAATTCAAAAATTAACTAGTCACCATTCATGGTGATCCTAGACCTTTTAAGATGTGTGCCATGACTGAGCCTATTGACATTCCCTTTTGTCTTGCTCTATCATCATTAGCACCTACTTCTAACTCATTCTTTTTAACACCTAATCAACCTCATTCTTCTTACACATATACACCTTTTAACACCAATGATACCTCCATATTGTATCTTCTCATAGATGAGATACTACTAGATTTATCCACCATACTATCACCAGTTGAACATGATAATTTTATTGTAAAATATTCAATCATCTTATCTTGATTTCCACCTTCTCTACATATGATAGGGTTTCCTTGCAAGAAAGGAGACATATACCATGTTGATAGTTGTACCTTCATTTTTGTGGGATATTCCATAGATGAGATTATCGTTAATAGAATGGGCTTAATATTTGATGAAAATAGTTTTGCCCACTATTATTTTATATATAGGTATAATATTTCCAAGAAAATTATGTGTGACATGGGTTATAGAGTAAGAGGTCTAAGTCACATAGAAAATGGAATACATGAACCTCTCAATGCCAAAGAGTGGCCCGCACGATGTGGCATTGGTTACATTTTCCCAAAACATCAACCTTTCCCCTTTAACGAGGATGATCACCTAATCACATATGAAGAATATTTAGAAAATTAGAAACACCTAAAGGAAATTTAAAGGGATGAGGAACCCCCTCTTCCCTCCCATTTTTATTGCAACATGCTTTTGATGCTTCATCCTATAATCATTACCACTCTAGATGAATGTGTGGAAGATGTCTATTATGAAATCTCATCTAATGAGATCATGTAAAATGGTTTCTTCTTTTATGGATCCATCCCACGCATAGACCACGTTCAAATATTGACTACATAGGATGAATTAGCAAAACTATCCCTAGAAGAACTTCAAGAAATGGATGTTTTGCTTGCTCCTAATTCTGAAAGGGATATGAGCATTGTAATAGAATATGTTTTGAGATTAATATTGGCACTAAAGCCAATCCCCACATGGTTAAGATAAAAACTACTTTGAGTGAATAAGAAGTTAGATATACAAAAATCCTTGTAGAATATCTTGATATATTTGCATGGACCCATGCAAATATGCCTGGCTTAGATCCCTCTATAGTCATGCACCATTTAGTGGTTCATCCTAATACAAAGTTCATAAAACAATATCTCAAGAATATGCATCCTAAAATAGCCTTGTTGTTTTTAGAATAATTACAAAATCTCTTAGACATGGATTTTATCGAAGCCATCGACTATTCTGATTGGATATTCAACATCGTTCTAGTATCTATAAATGAGGCTAAGAAAATTAGAGTATGTACTTATTTTAGGGACATCAATGTTGCATGTCCCAAGGATGATTTTCTCATTCCTAATATGGAACAAATTATTGATTTTATAGCTAGGAGCAAAATATTATTCCTTATGGATGGATTTTTAGCCTATAACATAATTTGTATAGCACTAGAAGACCAACCTAAAACTACTTTCATCACACTCTGGGGAACTTTTCATTGGAAAGTAATGCCCTTTGGTTTGAAGAACGCAGGTGTAATTTATCAAAGAGCAATGACCTATGTGTTTCATGACATGATGTATGACATATTGCATGACTATTTTGATGATATTATCGAACACTCTATTAAAGAGGACGATCACATACTTGATCTACGATGAGTGTTTGATAGGCTTCATGAATACAAAGTCTATTTAAATTTAGATAAATACATTTTTGGGGTTAAATCTAGAAAGTTATTGGGTTTTATCATTTCCATGCGAGGAATAGAGATAGATCCAGTTAAAATTGATGCTATCATAAACATGTTGCATTCAAATAATTTTATAGAGCTTTAAATTTTATAAGGTAAACTTCAGTCCATCTATCGTTTCGTCAACAAATTAGCAGATAAATATCAACCTTTCTTTTAATACTTAAGAAAGGTACCCCTTTTTAATTGGGATGATAAATGTCAAGAAGCCTTTGAAACTCTCAAAAAGTACTTGCTTATGCTACTAGTACTTTTTCCTCCTAAACTAGATTATCCCTTTATCTTATATATATCTTCTTTAGAGCTTAAATTAGGGGTAATGCTCACCCAGCATGATGAGGAAAATAAAGAGCGAGCAATTTACTACATTAGTAGAACCCTAGTGAGTTATGAAACTTGCTATGCCCCCCCATAAAAGTTTTGCCTAGCCATTGTGTTCTCTATACAAAAATTATGTCACCATATGCTTAGTCAAATAGCATTTGTTATAGCAAAATTCAATCCATTTACGTTATTTTATGATTAGACCCTACATGTCAAGATTAGCAACAAAATGGGTTCAACTTGTTTCCACTCCTATTGAATCCACACATTCCTTGACTATAGAATTTCTAGATGAATGTCTTAATTTAGAAGATGATAATTCAAATTATTGGTCTTTAATATTTGACATATCTCGGTGCATAAGTGGCACAGGTGCAAGCATTATATTAATATCTCCATAAAAGAAATTGATTCTCGTATCATTTAAACTCCAATTTTCCTATACAAATAACATAGTAGAGTACAAATATTTAATACTTGGCTTACGAGCAACACTAGCCTTAAAAACTAAAATTATATCTATCTTTGAAGACTGGAAACTCATGGTAAACCAAATTAATAATATTTACCAAACCCAAGAAGAGAAATTTCATCCTTATAAATAATTTATCCAAAAGCTCAAGTATTTATTTAAGAAATTTACTATCAAAGCTATCCCTCACACTAGTAATCATTCTATAGATGCTATGTCTGCAATTGCTTCTCTTATCCCTTTGGAGTTGGATGATGATCATGCTACCATTGTCATTCATCAACTTCAAGAGTCTACCTCGCTATAATCCAGCTTAACACCCTTGGATGTCTTCACAATTGGAGAAATATCATCAGAACCGTGGTCTACAAATATCCTTATTTTTCTCTAGAATGGATCACTTCTAGATGTTCTAGATAGAAACCAATGAAGGCTCCTACGTAAATTAGTTGTTTGCTTTATTATCATAGGCAATACTCTTTATAAGAGGCCCTTTGAAGGTATCCTTCTGAGATGCCTAAACTTGGAATAATCTCAAAAGGCACTAAGCAAAGTGCATGATGGATCTTGTGGAGGTTATTTTAGTGGCAACACCATAACCAAAAATATTTTGTGAATGGGTTATTTTTGGTCGTCTATGGAGAAGGATGCAATTGATTATGTGTCGATGTGACAAGTTTCAATGACATGCAAATATTTTTCATGCTACTACTCAGGATCTTCAAGCCAATCTTCTCCTTAGCCCTTTTCTAAATGGGATTTCGATATCATTGGGAAGATCAATCTGATTTCATCAAACGATCATAAGTTTATAATAATAGCAACTAAATACTTTACCAAATGGGTATACACCATGCCATTGGCTTCTTGCATAGGGACCCAAGTCTCTAATTTTATTTTTAATCAAATAATCTATTGATTTGTGATTCCCTCTACGCTTATCTTCGATAGTAGAACTTGTTTTAAAAATACATACATTGAGAAGCTTTACATAAAATATAAAATCCAGCATAGATGGTCTACTCCTTATTATCCACAAGATAGTGGCCAACCTAAAGCATCTAATAAATATTAATCAAAAAATTAAAGAGGTTGGTTAATAAGTTGGGTCAATACTGGCACATCCAATTATATCCAACCTTATGGGCTTATTGGACCAGTGTTCAAACCCCTATGGGTGCTCCTCCTTTTGTCTTGGTCTATGGCATCAAAGTTATTTTTCCCTTTGAAATTGAAGTGCCTTATTTAGGGATTTTACTTCAATACGTTGAAGTAGGATACGAATATTGTGTTGGATGACTAAGTCAACTAGAGTTACTAGATGAAAAGTGTATAAATACCTTATAGCATCTTTGTGTCTATCAATAAAAAATTAAAATATCATATTCAAAGAAATTTCATACTAGGTCTTTCGATATTTATGATTTAGTTCTTAAAATAAAATTAAAAAAAACACCAATTCTCAAATAGACCTTAAAGGTAAATTTCAACAAAATCGGTTAGGACCATTCATCATAAGTACTAAATTTGGATCTAGTGCATATCATTTGGCCACATTATATGGAAATATCTTAAAGAGCTAATGAAAATAATGCACCTTAAAATATACTATGCATAAAAATCATGTCTCATCATTGTACATAACCACCTTGCATTATGTACATATAGTATTTGATCGCAAGTGTTATTCTACATATATATAATTCTATAGTTTTTCCATTTTTACATAAATCATCTATCATATAGCTTCATTTTTGCATTTCCACAAATTAGTTTAGTCCAATTGCATATGTCAAAAAGTCACATCCAATTGTTATGTTGTTTAAATATCAAACAAAGGCTATCGAATTCATAGTCAATCTTGGTCCTTTTGACATAAGTGAGAGTTTACCTTGAACCATTCACAATAATTCATATTTTAATAAATCTTGATTCTCAATATTGATTAAAAATCTCTCTTGAATCAAAATCACTATCTCTTCACTAAGAAAATTTTGAGTTTTGGAAATCAATTCTACCATTTTTGAACCAAAACACATTTACACATTTTAAATATGATTTTTGCACAAGGAAATATGATAATACATAGTAAACCTTACCCCTTAAAAGTGAAAGGTTTCCCTTTCTATCCTATTATGTGCATGGTCTATAATACCGAGAGTTGTCGAAAGGACAAACTCCCCCTACCCAAAGTAATAAAATCCTTTGCTCTATCACCAAAATGAGCAAGTGCCCCACCAATAAAAATGGTAAATAAATCCCCTTATTCAAAAATGAGTAAGAATTCCCAATCATATAAATCAAAATAAAAAATAGGGTAATGAGCTTGAATACTTGGTAAGGATAGTAGTCTATCGATAATACCGTACAGCACCATTGTCAATCCAAAAATACCTTCTATCATATCTAGTTGTCTGATGTTGATCTCACTTTGATCTACAAGAAAATCAAGATCCCTAATCAGTTGTTACATGGCCTATTCTTATGTCATAGACTAATATATGAATTGACCATATATCATAATACAAAGGATCCTCCACACATCCTCTAAGGTCACTGTCATCTCCCTTGTAGGTAGCCAGAATGTAGAGGATCCCAAATACCACCTCTCTACCAAAGTCGTGAGTAGAGGCTGGTTGGTCTCAATTTTGGGCATCTTTGATACATGGAGGAGCCCCACCCTCCCTAATAGGTCCCTCTCTACTCCATCTAGTCCTCGAACATGCTCCTCAAAACCCTTGTATTTCCACTCTTGATTCTTGAGCGCGGCTCATTGCAAACAAAACAATCATATTTTTAGCTTATTAAAAATATAATCAAACACTTCAAAATTGCTAAAAATTTAATTTTCTTCCCTCTTTCTTGGGAATTCAAAAGTTCACCTTTTGAATTCATGAATTCGAGTTCTTTTTCAAAGTAGATTTGGAAATTTTGAATACGCCTGATAGGTCCAAATTCACAAATTTGAATACCTTGGTCAAGCGACCTGAGGCACCCGAATTTGCCTCAGTAGTCCAAATTCATCACATCTAACCGTGCGATGAAATTCTGGATGAAAAAATTTCTACATAAATTTAGAAATCTAAAAAAAATAGGTATATTAAGGAGCAAAAAAGTGAGCTTTGCAATTACACATATCATGATGCCTGTTGTGTTGCCTCCTACTCGCACTTCGTCCACCTAGTGAGGTGGTAGAGCCATTTTCTCCAAAAAAAAATTCTAAAAAGGCAATTAGGGTAAAAAGTAATTATATTTTTACCCCAAACCTTTATATTCTACCCCCTTTAACCCCACTTTTTTACCTTTTTGCAAAAATTTAAGTTTCACGACCAATTTTAAATTTCCCATAAAACTCAAAGGAGCATGCTATGCAAAAATATAAAATAATAATAAAATAAAGTGTTGCAGTGTAGTTTTCATTTTTAGTAGCCACGTTTTTCTTTGATGCATTTATTGTTCATAAATGCACCAAAGAGAGGGAAAAATGTAACCATGGAATTTTGACTCACCTCAAAACTCCTAGCATCCCCCAGCAATGTAACCTCCCCTCAACCGCCTTCCTCTTTTTTATGTCGATTTTAAACCGCCTAATCTTATTTTAACTCCCTTTTGTCATTTTGTTATTTTTAGAAAATTTGGTTGGCTATAGTAGGCCACCGAATTTAGTAAAAATAGTTCACCAGCCCAAATGGTTAGGAACCATTTGGATTTGAACCTAATATGGGCAAATCCAAATCTTCCATGAATTCGATGGCCTACCGTAACCACCTGAATTCACTTAATATAGAAATTTTTCTAATTCTTCTAACTTCCTTGTCCCACTTTGTGTTTTATTCACCTTGCTTAGTTTTTCCCTCACATTTAAATTTAATACCCAGTCCCTTGAGCAGGGTTAATGGTGATTTTACAGGAGAATTGAATTGAAGCACTTCTTCTACATGTTTTTGTGCAAGTTTTATTGAGAGCTTGTTGCCATATCATCATTTCAGTGATTGCAAGAGACTAAGTTGGTATAATTTGTCTATATGTGTGTCTTGTTATCAATTTTATTAAATCACTTTGCATTGATTAATCTGATTTTTCATTTATCTATAATGAATTCGGGAGGCTTCTGTAGGCACTCAAATTCTCTTGAGGGGACTGAATTTGCACATACATATATAGGGGTAAATTGATATTTCTAGATCACTTATACCACTTTATATTTTGAATTCTAACTCCTTTGACTATAGATCCAGTATTTTATCTATCAGATTACAGGTTTTTAAACAAATTCAGGAGGCTTTCATAGCCACTTGAATTTTCTTAAGGGCCCCGAATTCATTATGTAGGATTGTTAGACTTGATCGTTGTAGGTTTTAAAAAATTTGGGAGTCTTCCATAGGAATCCACATTTGCCTGAGGGTCCCAAATTCTCTAGGATAGTTTTTGAATCCACTCTACTTCAACCATCCAGGTCAAGTAAGTGTTTGATCTAATTTATCTTAGTTTCATTCATCTATTACATGTTAATGTTACACTTCCTCTACTCCTTGATCATTTAAAAATATAAAACAAAATATATATATAAGAAAAAAAAAAGTCAAAAATCAAATAGATACATATGAGATATTATTACACTAGACTAGCTATCTTGTTTGTTATTGTTTTCAAGGAAACAAAATTGCATATAGATCAGATCTAGATGCATTTTTATCCAAAATAATAGGTGTATTTCAATTAAAATAACAAACCAAACTTTCATACTGCATAGGCATGGAAACCGCCACAAAGTGTTTCTTGGTGAACCCACCATAATTCATTGACAACCACCAAAGAGGGCACAACACAAGTGCCTCTAATTTAAGGTGTATATCCCCTATTTTCCCATCCCCCTTCTAGGCACTGATCCATTAGCCTAAAGGAAAGGGGTGCAAAAATTTTGAATCTACAATTATAGATGTTAGCTAAAAAATAGAAGATAAAACCAGTTGGCTCATAGGTCAATGAGGAGTGGTGGTATTAAATATTTATAAAGATATGGCATCAATAATCTAATAACTAGTTGTCAATACCCCACTCTCTCATTGTCTTAGTATTAAGTGGTATGTGGGCTAAAGACCATAAAATATCTAGTTATTTCTAAATTCATCGAGGAGTAGTGGTATTAAATATCAACCAAGGCATGATACCAATAATCCAATAGCTGGTTGTTAGTACCTTATTATTCATTATCTAAGGATTAAGCAAAGTAGATTTGGCTTTGATTATGGATGATTAAGGGATGAAGCAAAGGCTAGATGAAGAAAATAGGGTTAAGGATGAGGATGCTAGAAGGAAGATGAAGATCCACATATTATTAGTAATATCATGAATGGGAGTCAATGATTCTCTAGTTCACTCAATAGACTTAAAAATTAGATTGTATATATTTATAGGATAAAAGAGAGAATTTTATAAGTTCATCATGGCTTGACTGAGAAGGGAAAATAGAATTGAGTTCAACCAAAAATTAGAATTTATTGTGAATAATCACAAACTTGCTAATCATCAGTTACCTAGCATTAAATGGGATGAAAAAGGTATATCCTAACTAGGATCACCATTTGGCATCATTGTAAATCACATGATATAGGATATGAGTGTTGCTAAGACTAGGAATGAGGGATAAAATATTATATTTTCATAGAGGAAGGTTAAAGAAGATGAAGGTAGATAAAAGGTGAAGATAGATAAAAGGTAGGTGAAGGTAGAAGTCGGTTACTCATAGGGTGTGTTAGAGGAATATAGATGGGAAAAAGATATTTAGAGGGGAAAGTAATGGTGAGTCAACCAATCAATTCAATAGACATATCCATTTAAAGAAATAATTTTTGCTAGCATCAAATTACCCACATATATATTTCATATGGGGTGGTCATCATATCCTCATGAATAAGGTAGGTACACATAAGCTAAACTAATTTCTTGAGGATGGGGACCTACTAGCATCAATGACCTAGTTCAAATGCAAATCAAGTGTAGAACTAAGTATACAATCTTGACTAGTGTCATCATCACATCCTTGTGAAGCTCCCTGATTCTAATGAACAGGAAAACCATGCAAGTATGAGGAAGCAACCATGTAGATGAAAAACATCTATGCAAGTAACTATATATAATATGTGATAAATATACATGCACATATGAACAAGTGGTGATACAATATGGTAAATCAAACAATGAAAAGTCATGCATGGTATCACTTGAGATGCATAATATTCATACGCTCTTTAAGTTCCTTTCTATCGATGGTTGCAAGGTAATAGGATCTATATTCAATCTTGGAAGCCACTATAAATGGTCATGACCAATTAGGCTCAAACTTACCCTTAAGCTCGATTTTGGAATTGGTATTCTTTTTATTTTCTTTAAGGATAATGTCTCATATTTAAAATGAGTGATTGTGCACCTTTTTGGTGTAAATACACTTAATTTTATTTTGGTTAGCATGGAGGTTCTCTAAGACATTGATGCACTTTTTATCAAGATATTTTAATTGAATGAGATGAGTTATATGATATCTATCACCAATAGAATAATATTACAACAAGAGTCACAAAGAAGGAATTTTGAATTCAAAGAGAAAAACATCCTTAGAGTTGTACACTAGGGCATAAGGAGTAGCACTAATTGGGATGCATATGCTAGTGTGAAATGCCTATAAAGTAGAATAGAGCTTCTTTAGAATTTTAATCAAATTTTTATTGGATGCTTCAGCTTGACCATTACCTTGAGGGTAATAAGAAATTCAGTACTTATGTTGAATTGTGTACTTAGTACAAATATTTTTTATATCCTTGCTTTTAAAATGTGTTCCATTATCTAAAATTTCAATGGAAGGGATCCTATAACAACAAATAATTTTGTTTAGAATAAACATAAAAACTTGAGAATCAATGACAGTAGATAAAGGTATGAATTATACTTAATCTCCACATGGACAAGATCCAAGGGAAAGTAATTGGTTGAAGGATTTATGAAGAAGCATGAATGAGGTTATCATGACATTGGCCTTTGTCATAATGCAAAACATAGTCACAAGATTTATTCTCTATGGGAGTTCAATACTATAATTAAAAAAGGATCTTCTTAGCAATGGCATTGCCATTGAAATGTTTGGCACATGATCCTTCATAAGCTTCTTGGATAATTGCTTTAATTTCATAATGGGCTAGACATCATAAAATCATACCATCAAAGAAGCGTTGGTATAAGGCATCTCCAATGATCACAAATTTATAGTCTTTTATTTATAAGTGATTCCGCTTATTATGATCCAATCCATCAAAAAAAATGTCATCTTTAAGGAAGATAAAGATGAATTTATACCAGGGATCAAAATGAATTGGTGATGTTTTTGTGGTAAATATATCTAGGGGTGATTTTCTCAAACTAAGGGTTTCTATTTCTCTTAATTGGTGAATGATGATCATCACCTAATCATATTCCAACTCTAAATTAATGAGTGATACAATTGAAATCATGGCATCAACATGGTGATTACTAGATCATGGGATAGACTCCATAGTTATTTTATTAAAAGTTGACATAATATTTGCAAAAATTTCTTTGTAGGGTTTTGGCTTCTTCCTTATAGTGATAAACACCATCTACATAATTTACGATGAATTGGGAATCCCTAAATACAAAACGGATTTTAATATTCAGATCTAGAGAGGTATGGAGTCCTAGAATGAGGGCCTCATATTCCATAGTGTTGTTGGTATAGGAAAAGCATAGTTTTAAAGAAAGAGGGATTTATTGCTTTTGAGGAGTACTAAAATTATTTCTAATCTAACACCCTTTACACAATGAGCATTGTTAAAATACAAATCTAATAATCTTGGGATTCAAATTTGATGGCTAAGATGCACTCATAAAGAAAGTCTACAATAATAAGGTTAGTCACCTCAAAAGGTGTTGCAACCAATTGATTTTTGATGAATTGGTCTTTTATCATTTTTTGAATAATGAACTCTAGATTAAATTCACTAAGGGTGATAACCCATTTAGAATTTTACCCTAAAAAATGAGGCTTCAATATAAGTTATCATAAGGGACCAACCTTTGCAATAATAAATTTTTTATAGGTAAGCATAGTGTCACAATTTTTAGGATGCAAAAGATGTAGTGGGGCATAATTATTCTAAAGGCATATAGTGGATTTGATAGCTAATAATATCATAATATTGGGCTAGCATAGCCTTAAGGGTATGAATAGTTGTAGCAATATATAAGAGCAAGGGCTTTGAGGGGTAAATACATATCAAGATAGATGGGGATGTAAGATATGTATTTAAGACATCAAAAGCCACTTGGCACTCAGTAGCCCATCAAAATTCAATGCCCTTATGCAAGAGCTTGAAAAAGGGTATATATTTACTTATCAATTGCTAGATAAATCTCCTAATGGATTGAAGTTTGCCTTGAAGGATATATAAATTTTATAGGTTACATGGTGGAGGTATATCAGTAATAGCTAATATTTTATCAAGATCTAATTCAATACCTCGCCTAGATATAATGAATCCTAATAACTTGCCTAACATGACTCCAAAGACACATTTATATGGTTTAAAATAAAGTTTATATTTTCTTAATATTTCAAATATATGCCTTAGATCTCTAATATGATCTTCATGATGGATTGATTTGGTATGAATATCATAAACATAGTCATCCATGATATTATGCATAATATCATGAAAGATATAATCCATAGCCCTTTGGTATGTGGCACCCACATTTTTCAATCCAAATGGTACGACTTGGTAGTATAATGTTCTCCATAGGGTTATGAAGGTAGTTTTTCTTTGATCTTCAGGGATAATTTTAATTTGGTTGTATCTTAAAAATACATCCATTAGAGATACCATGCCACATTTGGTAGTGAAATAAATGATAATGTCAATATCAAATAGAGGGAAGTCATTGTTGGGACACACCTTTTTGATGTCACAAGATTCAATACATACCCTAACAATACCCTATTTCTTAGCTACAGGAATCATGTTGGAAATCCAATTGGAATAATCAATAGCTTTGATAAATCTAATGTCAAAGAGCTTTTTGGAGTTCTTTTTTATTAGTAAAACAATATTAGGGTGCAATATTTTAATCTTTTGTTTAATTGGATTTGCATCAAGCTAAACTACAAGGTGATGGACAAACAAGAAAGGGTCCAATCTTGGAATATAAACATACGACCAGGTGAATACATATTGAAATTTAGTCAAGAGTTTAGTTAATTCTTCATGTTCATCTAAGGTCAGAGCTTTACCTACTTTAAGGTTTTAGTTAAAAATTTTGTTTTAATATTGATAGCAATGGTTTATTCTATGAGGATGTGGGATTTATCCTTGAATTGAGGAGAAGCTAGCAAGACGACTAATTATTCAAGAACTTCAAGAGAAAGGGGTGTTTAATCACCCCTCCAAGTATAGTGGTTTAGATATTGGTTGTATGAGGAAATAACACATCAAAGAAGAAATAATTTTAGGAAATATATTTATGGGAAATGTCACATGAAATATCCCACATTGCATAGTCTCCGTATGTAGTGATTAGTTTGGGATGAACAAAGTTTATAAGGTTTATAAAAAAATGTTTTACTGGAGGAGATAAGGTTCATTCTTGTTCTCATCCCATTCTAATCCATCATAGAAGGTTAATTTATCATAGGTGATGATATTAACATCTTCAATGTCTAGAAATTGATTTTTTCTAGGGATATAACCTATCCCATAATGATCATGTCGTACCTCAACCAATAAGGGTTTTATAACTCATTTTTCATGAGGTCCTAGACCCTTTCCTTGATATCCCATGTTGGCAAGAATTTTTTGGATAAAATATATGAATTAGATAAATAGCATGTTTTAATTTTTTCCAATAGGATAAGGGTTACTATCATGAATGTGCTTTTTATGGGAAGTACCAACATAAGTGAATGTGCATAATCCTATGTGAACTATCTTACTTTTATTATGAGATATTTCTAGATTTCTAGGTGAAGGTGGAAACCTAGCAAGGTCTACTAAGGGTTC
Source organism: Wollemia nobilis (assembly GCA_028583015.1). NCBI lineage: Eukaryota > Viridiplantae > Streptophyta > Pinopsida > Araucariales > Araucariaceae > Wollemia > Wollemia nobilis. Next base: position 16,684,114 of record JAQPPZ010016946.1, on the reverse strand, counting down.
TTTATAAATTAAGTTCTTTGTTTGTGCTTGGTTGCTTATATTTATTTGATTATTTTCTTGAATTTTAGGTTGATCATTAATAGTTAAGGATTTCAATGCCTTGGTGATTTTAGATGAATATGAAGGGGTATAAAAAGAAGGAATGTTATTAAAAATAATAAGATTCATAGAGGGATAAATATTAATTTTGATGATATTTACCTCAATCATTGTACAATAGCCAAAATTTTGAGGGTCATTCGGGACATGAACAAGTTTACCCTTATACTCATTGAAGATATTGATGTAGGGTTGAGGGGATGGCCTTAATTTTATAAACCCAAAAGACATTGCAGGTAATTCTAAAAATGTATGACATAAAAAAGGGTATTAAAAATGCAAGATCCAACTTTGAGGGGTCAATTCATAGTCCCACTAGATTCTTGGGTTCCACTATAAAAGGCTCTTATGATGAGATAAATTTTCTTAAGATCTTGTTTCATCATTCCAAGTATTCAAATGAATTTTAGGCTACATACATTTAAGGTAGATTCATTGTTGATAAGGATTATTTTAATATACAATTCACCGATTGATGCAGGAGCATCCGGCTACAGTAAAGCAATCTTGCATCCTCCAAAATTTTCTAAGTTTTCTAAGCACTTGTATTTAGATTTATTCCAGTTCTTTCCCAAGGCTGCAGTTCTGTAAAGCAGGGGGGAGAGTTTTGTAAAGATAAGGCAAAAGTTGGGGAGGTCACGAAATCGCGACATGTCACGATTTCGTGACCCCGAGGAGCTTCGGCAAGGTGAGGGCAGTGGGGGTCGCGAAATCGTGACATGTCGCGATTTCGTGACATGTCACAAAATTGCGACCCCAAAGAGCTACGACATTAGAGAGGCACTTTTGGTCATGATATCGTGACATGTCACGATTTCATGACCTGTCGCGATATCGCGGCCAGGAGAGGACACAGCCAAAAGAGAACCAGCAGACGGCCAGGCAAGGCCAAATTTGACACGTGGATAGCCACGTGTATCAAGACTGTTGTGAGGGGCACGTGTTTTAAAAATGTTGCGGCAAGAAGAAGGCATAGCCAAGTATGCACGCGGACAACCAGGGAAGGTCGAATTAAACACGTGGACAGCTACGTGTATTGAAACAAGATGAGGGCCACGGCCGCGTATATTTTTTTTTTTTTTATTGTTGGCAAAGTAACAGGTACAGGCAATGGAACAGACACAGGCGATGGCCATTATGGAGGAGACCACGGTGCAGAAGAACGATCTGACCAAGACGACAGTTGCAGGTCGAGGAAGGCCATTAATGCAAGCTTCATGGTGGATCGGGCAGTTGCCCATTTATGGCAAAAATTTTGAAAACTCGGCCTGGGGGGAAAATGGATTTGAAATTTTGGTTATGCGGGGGGCATTAATTGCCTAGAGGGTCGAGGCCTCGATAAAAACTCAAGAACTGTAAGGGATGGGGATGGTGAGTTCGGGATTGAGGGGGAAGAGAAATATACCTGGAAATTATAATCTAAGACTGTATTAAGTTATTTGCAAAAAATTAATCTGAAGTTCTGTTGATCGAATCTCGGCTTGCCATCAAGTGGTATCATAGCAGGAGCTCCTGAGCGTGTAACAGATCACCGAAGAGAGGCAGTTACACCAGGATCTATGGAAGGATTTGAAGGGGAAGAAAGAAATATGCCTCCACGAAGAAACCATGGTGGAGTAGGAAATATGGTGCTAGCCGAAGACTTTCGAGCCTTGTAGAGACAAGTTCAAGCCCTGCAAGAAGAGTTACGTAGAAGGCACGAGCCCGGAAGGGATGAGGGAAGTGAAAACAAAGTTGAAGAAGAAGACCAGTCTGAGGAAGAAGAAGAGGCTGTGGATCCTGCACAAGCCAGGTTGTACAAGGCCATATCTCAGATTGGAAAGCAACCAAAAATAGAGGTTTCTACATACTCAAGAAACCTAAATCCAGAAGAGCTGATTGACTGGATAAATGATTTAGAAGAATATTTCGAATAAGAGGAGGTTGAAGACCCTAATCGGGTCAGGTTTGCTAAGACCAAGTTAAAGGGTCATGCCAGCATTTGGTGGAGAGGAATACAGTTGGAGAGGAACAGAAGAGGGAAGGAGAGAATAACCATATGGGATAGAATGGTGGAAAAGCTAAAAAGACAGTTTATTTTGGCAGATTACGAGTTGGATCTGCTAAGGAAAATGTAGAGTTTGAGACAGACAAACAAAACTGTCTAGGAATACACTGAGGAGTTTTACAAAATCTCTATTAGAACTGGACATTTAGAGACAAACAAAGAAAAGGTAGCCCATTATATTAATGGGTTGAGACTTGGTATCCAGGAAGAGCTGAGCCTAGTTCGGGTAAGCACCATTGAGGATGCTTACCAGTTTGCCTTAAAAGTGGAAGAAAAACTGAATAGGCAGTTTGAAGGCAAGCAAAGAGGAAGAGGCCATGGTGGAAGAACTGGTGGGAGAACCAGTGGAGAAAAATATAAGGACCCAAAGAATACTGGTGAATCCAGTAGTAACCAGGATCAAAGGGAAGAGGATGTTTATCAGCCCCGAGATCAGAATAGCTACCCAAGAGGACGGGGTGGATCTAGACGAGGATTTGGAAGAGGAGTATTTCGTGGGACATGTTTCCACTTGTGGTGAAGAAGGACATCGGGCATTTGAGTGTCCACAACACCGAGAAAAGATGAACAAGAGGCTCGAGGGTCCGGCCCGAGGCTGCTTGTGGCGAGAGGAGGATGCTTGAGTCTGAACATTCTGAAGAAGCGGAGAGAGGGGAAGCAATGATTGTAAGAAGAGTCCTATTGAATGAAGAGAAGGACACAGATCAGAGAAGAAGTTTATTTCGCACAAGATGTAAATGTGCGGGCAAGGTTTGTAATATTATTATTGATAATGGTAGCACGGATAACCTGGTTTCAGAAGAAATGGTTACAAAGCTACAGTTAGAGAGGAAGAAGCACCCACATCCATACCGGGTCGCATGGTTACAGATGTTGGCATGACCTTTTAATTTGGTTTTGGCAAATCTGACCTGCTCGGGATCTTCAACTTCTTCATACTCGAAGTATTCTTCCAGGTCATTTATCCAATCAATAAATTCCTTCGGATTCAAGTTCCTAGAATACGTGGAAACTTCTATCTTCAGCCTCTTCCCGATCTGGGATATGGCCTTGTACAGTCTGTCTTGTGCCGGATCTACAGCTTCTTCTTCTTCTTCAAACTAGTTTTCCTCTTCATCTACTTCATCTTCACTGTCTGCATCTCTTCTTGGTTCGTATCCTCTACGTAGTTCTTCTTGCAAGGCCTGAACTTGCCGCTGCAAAGCTTGGAAATCTGCTGCTGCCATGCCTCTCCCACCAATGGGGTTTCTTCTTGGAGGCATCTTCTCACTTTCTCTCGAGCCTTCCCACAGATCCTGGTGTGACTGCCTCACGTTCGGCGATCTGTCACACACTCAAGAACTTTCGGCTCTGATACCACTGACGGGGACGGAGATTACACCAACACAATATTCCACCCTTTTTTTCATTAAAATACTTCAAAAAATAATTACATATCTCAAAATAAAATAGCCTGCAGGCTTTACGATGGCCACGCTCATCCTGGTCTTCTTTCCTGCACTCTATCTCTTTCCTGTTCTTCTCCAATCCCCCCTCTTTCTAATACAAAAATTTCAAGTTTTTATATCGGAGTCTCGGCTCCCTAGGCAATTAATGCCCACTAGCGCAAAATCCAAAAATTAAAAAAAAAGTCCCCTTCTTCTGCAAGTTGTCGAATCTCCTCATCAATGGGCAACTGCCCCGATCCCCTATTGGAGCTTGCATTAAAGACTCCCCTTGCCCTGCAACCACCGCTTCCATACTGTCTCTCAGGAATAGTTGCTTGTTAGAACATTCATCTGCACCCTCTACCTCTTTTCCCGCGTGCACGGCCTGTCCACGTGTCAAAATTTTAAAACTGTCTTCAGTCGGTCGCAAAATCTCAAACCATGTGGCAGCCTTTAACTGGTCATGATATTGCGACATGTCACGATATTGCAACATGTCATGGTATCATGACCCCCATGCCCTTCTACCTCTGCTATGCCTTTGGAGCCATGATTTCACGACATGTCACAAAATCGTGACATGTCACAATTTCGCAACTCCCACGCCCTTTCGTACTTGCCATGCCTTCAGAGTCATGACTTCATGGCTCCCCTGCCTTTGTTTTCTCCCTTCAAACTCCTTTTCAACATCGCCTTCGCTGTTCTCCAAACCCTTCGTCAACTCCGCCTTTGCCTTCAAACCCGTCGCGACATCGCGACGTCGCGATATCGCGACGAAAACTCTCCTCTGGCCTCAGCCCACAAACTCATCGTGATATCACGACGTCGTGATATCATGACGAAAACTCCTCACTGGCCTCTACCCTCAAACTCGTCGCGATATCACGACAGAAACTCCTCTCTGGCCTCTGCCCTCAAACTCGTCGTGATATCATGATGTCGCAATATCGCGACATCGCGATATCGTGATGGAAACTCCTCTCTAGCCTCTGTCGCAAAAATGTTGCGACATCGCGACGAAAGCTGCCCTGCGCCCTGCTGCCGCCTTTGGGGTCACGATTTCGCGACATGTCGCAAAATCGTGACATGTCGCGATTTCGCGACCCCCTTCCCAACTTTGCTTTGGAAAACAAAACTTTCTCAGAAACTCCGGTTGATGCCCGATTGTCCTGCTGTCGTCGAATGCTCCTGCATCAAGATCTCAATATATTTTCTCTTATTTATCTTCATGAAATGAGTTGTTTCCTATTATTTATCATAGTGTTTTCATTGGATATATCCTTGAAAAAATTTAGCACAAAAAATGTCCTTTTGCTTCTAGATTCTATTTTTAAGGAGCTTCCACTAAATATAAGTTCAAAAAATAATTAAAATTATAGGAAATTTATTAAAATATAATATTGGGATGGATTAAAATTCCAAAATGAGAATGAGATGACTACGAAACCTTAGTTTATACTACAAGGTTTACTAATATCTAAAATTGAGGTATGGTGGATTTTATTATTAACTTAAAACCATCAACCTATATTAATTAAGAATTAGAGATGTTCCCATTGGATGTGCCAAAAACTACATTATTGAGAAATTGATGATAATTGGTTTCTAGACCAATCTCCTATGGTTTGACAATGATGGTGTGCCTTTAATAATTTATTTTATGCATCTAAGATATTATAGATTTTATAAATTTAATGTTCATATTATATGATATGATGATAGTCTAAATTGTAATTATTAAAGTGTTTTTCATGTTTTACAATTATTAAATATTGTTTAATACATATGATGTAATGAACTAGCTATCATTTAATGATTTTAGTGTCTTAATACAATCACCCACCACTAGAACCAAAAAGGAAGGTATCATTAAGGAGAAGGTTGTAGATATAGGATCACACCTCATAAATGGGAATAATCATACACAACACAAATTAATGGTGTAGATATTCAATTTTGCATGCCAACTAAATACTCAAAGTATCACCAAACACTTCTTTAAGGAAACCAAATCAATTTGTTTGTCATACCCAAATTTGAGAAAAACAGTGATATTATATTTACAGATTACAAAATATCTATAAAAATTGGAATGAGGGTAAAGTCTGTGTGGAAGGGCTTAACTTCACCATAACCGTCGAATTGATTGCTAATATATATGGTTTTATCAACTTCGGTTAAACACTCAATAGAGAAAAACACTCAATGGCCAGTTAAATACTCCTTTTCAAGGATAAAGGTGAAAATATCAACAAGCATAAGGGTGGCATTGTTAGAAAATATTTTTTCAAACTATAAGACAACAAGGTTGTTCCAATAATTGATTACTTCACTTTGGATGGGTAGATAAATATTATAAAGAGTTTCCATTTCACTTTTCCTAACCACATTCATGGAAGAAAAAGCATCAACATTCATAACTTCCTTTTTAGGTCCATGGTTAAGTCCATTGATAATGTGCAAAGTGGGTCCTCATCCTATCCTATCCATCAAGAGCTACACATGATTATATTTCATCATGTCCTTCAGAAGAAAGCCTAGAACATTGTTTTAAGCATTATTTCGAGTAGAGGAAACCCCTCGATTACCCCTATGCCAAAGTAGACTCAAATGTAGGATCCCCATCCTAAGGTGATTATTGCGATCCCCACCAAGTATGAGTTGGTTGATCATGTGAATTTCCTTGCTAGTTTTGGAGTGACGTTTGATACCAAAGGTGAAAAGGGACCCTAAAGTTAAAGCAGGATCCCACAACTGCTCGATATGAATCAAGCCATAAACCAATAAAAGGAAAATGTATCCAATTTATATTGAACCCAATAAGTATTCAAAGTAAGCTAAATATTATTTCTAATAGGTCTAAAATCTCAAGAGACCCAACCCTTCCTTTCACACTCCTCCCTGTAAGGTGGCTACTCAAAGTAGCTCTCTCCTACTGCCAAAATATGACACATGTACCCCATTCATCAATAATAAAGGTTTTATCTAGGGGTTCAAGGATTTACTTAATTCCATGCTTAGAGCAACAAAAGTGAATATTTCCTTTGATCATCAAGCTATTGCTCTATTGGAATATTTCAAAAATAAACATGGGGATGATGATTTTGAGGAGGTCCCAAATACCCTTGTCATTGCTGAAGATGACTAATCCTTCCAACTCTGCTCTCTTTTTCTCCCTTCTCTGTGTTCCTTTTCTCATTTTTAATATCTATGTAATTAGGTTTAGGGTCCTTCCTTGTGGTTTTGATGCTAGTTTGCTCCCTCTAGTCCATGGGAGTATGTTTTTGTTTTGAGATAATAATTAAGGTTCTCCCCTATTTTATTATTGTTACTATGTCCTTGGGAGTCTATCTTGTAGGGCCCTCTTTTGAAGTCTTCTCCTTTTGTAAAAGGTTTGGGGATCCTTTCAAAACCCCTTCCACCAGTCAATAAAAAAACAAATGCTCTATAAAAATTCACAAAAATTCACAAAACAACCATTAGAATGGACTTAGAAATATATTTTCAACAAGTATAAATATATGTATACTTGTGTAAGAATTGATGCCTCTAAATTCCCAAAAAGCATAAGCATTAGGGCCCCACAAAAGCATGGGTGATGATTTTGTTTCCTATAGCACTTTTGATAGTTAGAAAATTTGACATTTTCCTACCTAGATTTAACATCCAATGGTCACTAAATTAGTAGTACCATGAGGTAAAAGTATCAATGGATACTCTGCTCCATCATGGTGCTTTTGCTTTACCACTGTGAAAGTTGATATTTTAATAGTTTGTCTAATTATCACCACCTATTTCAACATGAATCCTGTCCTATTGAACTAATTCCTATTTTTTTCTATGTGACTAATTGGTAAACTACCAATCATACCTTCCTAATTGGTAGTTGTATGCTATCTAACTCTAATCATATCCCAGTTAACTCCATGCAACTCCCTATCAACTCCATGTAAATTCCAATTAGCTCCATGTAACTCTCAATTAGCTCCATGTAACTCCCAATTAGTTCCATGCAAATACACACAACTTAACCTTGCTACTTATTCCAAAACATCCTCTATGGATTTTCCAAGGAAGCCTAGTTTATCTATAAAAAAACCCCTTAGGGAGGGATTTGACAAAAATCTTCAGTATACCATCATGTTGCCAAAATATCCATAGCACATACATCCCAAAAAGTTTCTAGAATAGCATTAGGAATTGAAGAAATTCATGATATTTTTCTATTATGGGTGACATATCCAATAATAAAGGGATTGAAAAGCATTTTTTGGAGCACCACATGAATCTACTAGCAATCTCTCACTAGTATTCATTAAGCACCTAATCAATATTGAAGCAAATCCACAAGCATCCCATAGTAATCTATTTATTAAGAGAGACAACCTATGGATTTGGGTTGTGACTTCTATCCCCTTTTCTTAAATATTTAATATCTATCTTTGGTCTTCTCATGTTTCTTAACATTTCCAAAACATTTTCACTCTTTTACTTTCAACATCAATTATCCTTTTTATGATTGGTATTATATTTATCTTATGTATCAAAGAATAGGGGTTTGATATTTTTAAGCAAGGAAGACTATTTATCCTTACTAAAATTGGATAAAACTCTCTATATTAATAACCCATTGCCTTTATCTCTATTTGTAGGTTTTTTTTTTTTAGGTACTGTCAAAAGAATTGTGTAGATGCCCAAAATTGGACTACCTAATTATCTAATTTATCCCATTTACCTATCAAAAATTGAAAAAGCATAACTTTTCCATTCCAACCTTAGTTCTTAAGGTTTTAATATTTAGGTGGAATAACGCTTTCAAAGCAAAGACATAATTTTGTGTCAATAATATTCCTACGTAGATTTCAAAGCATTACTCCTTCCCTACCCAAGTGGCCTCCAATGATCACATCTATGAAATTGTGGTAACAAAGGTTGACCCATAATTCCATGATTCAAGTACAAGGACTAAAAATCTTGGATCATGTTATGCCCTTAATTTTTGGGCCATATATAACATATCCTTGTTAGAAACCCACCACCTACGCTCATCCCCTAAGGATGCCATTTTTGGATTTGACTTATCATTCAAATATTCAATTAAACAACCTTGACTACATCTCCCATAACTCATAAATGTTCAAATCTCTCCACCGAGGCCAAAAAATTATAAATTGGGGCCTTGGGGTATCACTTCAATGAGCATTCCCTAGATAAATAAACTTTGGCCTTTTGATTTATCACTTTGCTCTCTCATACACTAAGTTTTATGGTGATCTTATTGCTCTTGCTTGAAGGCTTAGAGGATTTTTGGTTAGGAAAAAAGCCATTATTTTTTTGGTTTTTATCCTTACACCCTTGCTCTATTTTAGTATTATTATTACTCTTTAGCTTTCTAACTTCTTATTTGATCATAATTATTGCATATTTAAGATTATTTCTTCACATATGTAAATTTTGGCATCTCGTATTGTTTTGTCTCCTTGCAATCATAAATCTCCACCCTGCTATGTATCCTTCACCATTAGAAGGAGTTTTTTCTTGGGCTTGTTTCATCCTTACAAAAATTATAGGTAGAAATATTTCCTATCCTACCAAGGCATGATTCTATGGTAAGGACTTAAGAGCAATGAAGTTGTCTCATTTTCCCTTGGTTTTAGTTGTTGCTCCTATATTTTTATCCATATTATACTTTTAGTACCTTTTCCTTTGTAGGAAAAATATTGTAATACCTCTACTTTATTTTTTTATCTTTCCCCTAGCAATAATATACCCCATCTCAAAAAGGTATAATTTTACCTACAACACCTACTTGTATATTGCTCAACATATGATTCCTTACCTTAAAAAATGATCCCTGCCAACCCTCTCTCTACTCCAAAATTTGAATCTCATATTTTCTATAGCCTACACTCTATCTATAATTTATTTACAAGTATAATCACACTCTACCCTATCAAGGTACAATTCCACTTCACAATAATAGCTAAATCCCCTATGTTTGGAAGCCAACTATTGGAATCTATCTTTTTGACACTCTATTCTCAACATAAAATCGTGCCTTGCCTACACCAAGCATGATTCCACTATCCATGGTTGGAAATTTATTCATTATATTCATTTTTTGTCATCTAAAATACCTTGGTGTTTGACCCTATAATAATAAAATTTACCACCTCCTATGTCTAGCAGACCACTAAAATAATAACTCTGCCTAGTTTGGTATTTTTCTTACGTGTATCATAGAATCATGACTTTGTTGTATGAGGTGAGATATCATAGAAAAGCAAGACTACAACTTAGGACATGATTCTAAATAAAAATTTAGTCAAGGTAAGCCCTCAAGCAATATTATTGTTTTTCCTTTCAAATAATATGGCTCTATCTATTATTTGCTACTTGTTTTTTATTCTATCTATAGCACACCTAAAAGGAAGAAATCAGGGAATCCTTAGGCTATATTTTAAATGTTAACTTAATTTTAGTACATTAAATAGAAAATGAGGAAATCAAAGAATTTTATAGATTGATTTGTTTATCTCCTCTATTAAAATAGGCATCAAAATTAAAATTTCATGTAGCATTGCATCAAGGGTAATTTGTATATTGCATCTTTCTTGCACCATTGCCTTAAAGGAAATAAATTTACTTTCCTTTTAAACTTAAGACTAATATTCATTAAAACTAAAATCATATTTAGGTTAGCTCTTGTATTTATGCATTATTCTCTTATAATTTTATTTTGTAGTTTAGCACTTAGTCATCAAAACAAACTTAGGTGTTTTTTCAAAATAATTCACCAAACTTGAACTCTTACACTTCACACAAAAACTTGACGCTGAGATTAGGCCCTCATTACATGGGGTTTAGTTTCATAGATCCTTGATATTATGCAATAGGTCTACATCTTTGGTGAACTCAATGTGAAATACTTGCTTTACCTTAAAACTTTAACTTAGTTTAAGAAAAAAATATTTTAACTTAAAAGAAGACCACCTAGTATTCCTTGTGTATATTAGCTCACTTAATCAATATTAATAATGAGTAACTTTTATATATCATATTATCATTGGCTATATATCTAGATGTGGTTGATCCTCATACCATTCCTTATCCACATACCTCAAGGTCTGCCCTCATCTATGATCATGTATATTGAACGAATTGAGCTTCTTCCATATATTGATGGGTATATCAAGAGAGAAGGTATATAGGATAGGTTTAGGTATATCAAGAGATCTTCATAAGGTATATAAATAGGGTATTTTGAGAGTACTTTCTCTTAATAATAAATTTAATTAATTGAATTCAACCTTTAAAACCACATGGTCCATTAGAATTATAATATCCAAAGTGGAAAGAGAATCATAAACCCTAATCAACATCCCATTTGGGATGGTAATGAAAACCAAGTTTTTAAAGAAAACCCCAATTTTGAATAAGAAGATGATGATATTTTAACCATAGTATCCATTAACCCTAGATAAGACGCATAAGGTAGATTAACCTTTGTATCTATGAACTACATTATATATTTTCCAAGGTAAAACAAACAAATCATATCAAATGCCTTAGAAATGAAAATCATTTTTGATAAAGGAGGATGTTCTAATCCACCTCAAGTTCCTAATTTTAGTTCTATGTCACTTCATCAACCAAATGTAAATATCAATACTCTATACAACCAACCCCCAATGAGCATAAATATTGATTAACATACCCTTAATCATAATACAAAAAATACAAATTATGTTAATGATACACCTATTACTACAACCATAGGTGGTGGGATACCTCAAACTCCACCATCATACATAATCCCACCTCTATACCACATTTTGTTGAACCAACAAGGATCAATAATAGTTATTCTATGCCCCAATAAATGAACATATATTACCCTACTCATTCTGAACCATTCTATAATCCCTAGAATATTTTTCTTCCAATCCAAATCAAAACTTCTCAAGAATATATAATCAACCTCTAAATATTTTTTGAATAAACCAACCCCTTATTAGAACCTTAACCTAATCGAACATATTTACCCTAGAAACGTCGTAATCATGATCCTAATAATGAACCTAAGGTTTATTAGAAATCTAATGATAGTTTTTTCAAGATTTTAATCTCAAATATAAATCTCACAAATTCATACATTCATTCAATAACAATATTGAAAAATAACTCATTGAATATTATTGACATCAACTAGAGAAATGCATATATGCAATGCTTATTCAATTTTTTTTTTTTTCTAATTTCTTGTCTTCAATATATACATACATGATACTCTTCATATTCACATGAATTTTGACCTTTACACTTACATAGACTCTTCATATCCTCATACTCATGAAAGAATTTTGATCTTTACACTTACATAGACTATTCTCTCCTCATACTAATGAAAGATATTACATTTCATATTTCTCTCACATATTTACATAAAGATAAATTCTCTCATGATTGCTCATAACTCCTTATTTTTAAACATGACATATCACACACATCACTCACACTTATAAATTGACACATAACCCACACTTAATAACTTCTATAGACTCAAATATTTAACACCTCCTAATCTAAAATATTTACAAGATACCAAATAATGTAATACCTCCAACAAGGTTCAAAGTCTAGACAACATGGTTAAGTAACTTGTTCAATGTATGGATACCATTCAATCCCATAGTTATATATATTTCTATTAAAACACGTGAAATAAACCCTTAGATCCTATGATAGCAAGTTGTCCATACCCCTATAATTTTCAACCATCTAAACCTTCAATGTATAATGACATAGAATATAACATTAAACATGCTAGGGTATTTTATACTGCATTCCTTGGAATTTCTTATGATGGCATGCTACTATTAAAAATATTCCCTAAAATCTTGTGTGGCTCTACCTTAGAATGGTATTACCAACTACCATGCCATTCTATTAATAATTTTGAAGAAATTGTAGAAATGTTTATCCAATATTTTTCTATCTATGTTGATGTAAGTTTCTCTAATTTCTTAGCAAGATGGTAGAAATAATTAGAAAAAATCTAATTTGCTTGTACTTCCAATGAAATTTTAGATATATTTATTAACAACTTACAAGATGAAATATCTTATGAATTTGAGACTACAACTATAGTATCTTTTGAAAAAGTTGTAGATTTAGCTAGACGAGTAGAAATCACCCTCATAAAGAGAGAAAAACTAAAATTCAAGAAGGAAGAAGAAAAACCAATTAAATCCTAATATATAAAAAAGCATGTAGTGGGTGATGGTGTCATAGATAATCATCAAAACAATAATGTGAATATTGTAATGCTTACACAAAAGTTAGTTCTAAATAAACAAGAAAAATATAAGAGAAATTTTACTAAGCTAGATCAAATCCTCTCTTCTATTCTTAAACAAAAAAATTATTCCAAGATGGTAGACCTACCACCTATTAGAACACCATATACTTACATTGATTGATAGAATGAAAGTAAACATTGTTATTTCCATTAAGTGGATGGACACATCACCAAAAAATGTAAGTGACTTAAATATATTGTTCAATATTTATTGGATAGCAACCACCTTGTCCTTGGTGTCCCTAAACCTCAAAATACATCTAACCAAGATATGGGCATATTTCAAAATCCATTACCAAATCTTGATCAAAGGAAAACTAGTAATATTTTATCATAATGTCCCACCTCATCATAAAAACATGATATGAATGATATCTTCCTCCATATATGTCACTACTAGGAAACAAAAAGAAGGTTAAACCTCTAATCAATCTTGTAAACCACCCCAAGTCATTTGAGACAAAGATTCATCCCTCTGAAAAACCACCTCTTGTTTGAAAACCTCAAGGTCAATTTGGAAGAACATTTGACCTTAAACAATAGTTAGCTAATACTCTTGCTAAAATTTATCTCTTCAAACTTCTTCAAACTTCTTCAACTCATAGGGAAGCTTTGCTTAAATTAAGTGGACAAATTATACCCCAAGACATTCAACCAAGTAATATCACCAATGTCATTGGGTCTCTTGGGATAAATTAAGCAACCATAGCCTTTTATGAGGATGACCTTCCTCCATTATCTATGCATGGGGAACTTACCCTCTATATTATAGTCCACATAGGTGATGGCAAGCCGAGATTCGATCAAAAGAACTTTAGATTAATTTTTTGCAAATAGCTTAATACAGTCTTACATTACAATTTCCAGGTATATTTCTCTTCCCCCTCAATCCCGAACTCACCATCCCCATCCCTTACAGTTCTCGAGTTTTTATCGAGGCCTCGACCCTCTAGGCAATTAATGCCCCCGCCTAACCAAAATTTCAAATCCGTTTCCCCCCCAGGCCGAGTTTTCAAAATTTCTGCCATAAATGGGCAATTGCCCGATCCACCATGGAGCTTGCATTAATGGCTTTCCTCGACCTACAACCGCCGTCTTGGTCAGATCATTCTTCTGCACCATGGTCTCCTCCATAATGGCCATCGCTTGTGTCTGTTCCATTGCCTGTACATGTTACTTTGTCAACAAAAAAATATATATATATACGTGGTCGTGGCCCTCATCTTGTTTCAATACACGTAGTTGTCCACGTGTTTAATTCGACCTTCCCTGGTTTTCCGCCTGCATACTTGGCTATGCCTTCTTCTTACCGCAAAATTTTTTAAAACACATGCCCCTCACAATAGTCTTGATACATGTGGCTGTCCATGTGTCAAATTTGGCCTTGCCTGGCCGTCTGCTGGTTCTCTTTTGGTTGTGTCCTCTCCTGGCCGCGATATCGCGACAGGTCACAAAATCATGACATGTCGCGATATCGCGACCAAAAGTGCCTCTCTAATGTCGCAGCTCTTTGGGGTCACGATTTTGCGACCCCCACTGCCTTCACCTTGCCGAAGCTCCTCGGGGTCGCGATTTCACGACCTCCCCAACTTTTGCCTTATATTTACAAAACTCTCCCCCCTGCTTTACAGAACTGTAGCCTTGGGAAAGAACTGAAATAAATCTAAATACAAGTGCTTAGAAAACTTAGAAAATTTTGGAGGATGCAAGATTGCTTTACTGTAGCCGGATGCTCCTGCATCAGACACCCAGGGTAAATTAAAAGTGATCCTCACTTCTGTTTTGTTAGGGGAAGACCCAGGCGGTCAACCTCCGTCTTCGACAACCAAGTTGCATCTTCAACAGGTCTGCCCTTCCACTTTATCAAATATTCAAAATACTGTTTGTTTCTGGTGCTTCTACCTTCACGAGTGTCTAATATTTCCTCGATCTCGTCTGTGGTTGGAGCAGGTGTTGGAATTTGCCATAATTCTGCACTTGGTACCTCTGTACTCTCTCCCTCATGATATTCCACTAGATCTGAAATATTAAAAACAGGTGAAATATCAAGCCAACTTGGCAATTCCACTTCATATGCATTTCCTGACTCCCGTTTTCCCAGTATTTTGCATGGCCCAAACTTCTTCATCTTCAATTTGTTATAAGTCTTGGCAGGAAATCTCTCCTTCCTGAGATGCACCATGACCTCATCTCCTACTTTGAACTCCTTGAACTGCCACTTCTGGTCTACCCTTGTCTTATATTGAGTATTCATTTTTATAATTTGTTTCCTTACTTCTTCATGCAGACTTTTCATATGTTCCGCAAATTCTTCTGCCTCAGCACTGCACTTTTCTCTCTTGTCCAATTTTCTCGGTTCGGACACATTTCTTGGGTCGTTCCCATATATTATCTAGAATGGAGATTTATTTGTGCTCTTATTGACTGAACTGTTATACGCAAACTTTGCCTACGGTAAAACTAAATCCCATCCCTTGGGTTGATCTGCTATCAAGCATCTTAGCAAATTACCCAGGCTTCTATTCACCACCTCTGTCTGTCCGTCGATCCGTGGGTGGTATGCGTAACCGAATTTCATATCTGTCTTCAACTTCTTCCACAAAGTTCTCCAGAAATACCCAACAAACTTTGTATCTCTGTCAGAAACTATGCTTCTTGGTAGACCGTGAAGTTGTACCACTTCCTTGAAGAATAACCCTGCAATGTGAACTGCATCACTTGTCTTCTAGAAGGGAATAAAATGTGCCATTTTGTAGAATTGGTCAACCACCACAAATACAGAGTCATTTCCCCTCTGTGTTCTCGACAATCCAAGAATAAAATCCATGCTTATGTCCTCCCATGGCCTCTCAGGTACAGGTAATGGCTGGTATAATCCTGTGTTTTGCCTTACACCTTTTGCCATCTGGCATATTCTGCAACCTTGCACAAACTTCCGCACATCCTGTCGAAGTTGCGGCCAGTAGTAATTTTCCTCCACTAGGGCAATGGTCTTATCCCGACCAAAATGCCTAGCCAGTCCTCCGCTGTGCTTTTCTTTGATTAAGTTTTCCCGCATGGAACTTCTTGGAATGCATAATTTACTCCCCTTGAACAACATTCCGTCTTGGATTAGGAAATCCAACCATTTTGTCCTGTCCACAGTAATAGGTGTTAAGCAAGTCGTCCAGGCTTCTGCAAAATCTGGATCTTCAGGGTACAAACCCTTCAGTTCTTCAAATCCCACTACTTCCACTATCATTTTAATCAGTAAAGTCTACCTTCTACTCAAGGCATCTGCAACTCTATTTGATTTCTCGCTTCTGTGCTTCAGCACAAAGGTATAGCTCTAGAGGAACTCCACCCACTTCATGTGCCTTTGATTCAGTTTTGTTTGACTGTTAATGTACTGTAAAGCCTGATGGTCAGTAAATAGATCAAACTCCTTTGGCAATAAATAGTGTCTCCACTTTTTTAGAGCCTAGACTATAGCATAAAATTCCTGGTCATAAACTGAATACTTTCTCCGAGCATCATTTAGCTTCTCATTGAAATAAGCAACAGGTCTACCTCCTTGACTCAGTACAGCCCCTATTGCACTGCCACTGGCATCACAGTCCACCTGAAATATCTTGTCAAAGTCTGGGAGTGCCAAAACAGGCTATTTTGTGACCTTTTTCTTTAATGCATCAAAGCTCCTTTCAACCCCTAATGTCCACTTGAACTCTTTTTTATCCCCCCTCATTGTTTTTGTGAGAGGTGCACAAATGCTGCTGAAGTTCTTTATGAACTTCCTGTAAAAGCTGGCTAGACCATGAAATGATCTTACTTCTGTTGTGCTTCTTTGGGTAGGCCATTCGATGATGGCTCTCACCTTCTCTGGGTCCATTTTTAGACCTTCTGCTGAGATTACAAACCCCAGTATACTAACTCTTTCTTGACAAAATTACACTTTTTTAGATTTATTAATAATCTGTTCCTCCCATGACTTTTCAAAAACCCTCCTGATATGCATCAGGTGTTCCTCCAGGGTTCTATTGAATATCAATATATCATCTAAATAAACAATGACAAACTTTCCCAAAAACTCTTTCAGTACTTCATTCATCAGCCGCATGAAGGTACTTGGTGCATTGGACAGCCCAAATGGCATGACCAACCACTCATACAAGCCTTCTCTTGTCTTGAAGGCTGTCTTCCACTCATCTCCCTCTCGAATACGGATTTTATGATAACCACTTTTCAGGTCAATCTTCGTGAAGTACTCAGCCCCACTTAAACAATCCATGATATCATCCATCCTTGGCAATGGGAATCTGTATTTGATAGTGATTTTATTGATTGCTCGAGAGTCTGTGCACATTCTCCACTCTCCATCCTTCTTGGGTGCTAGTACTGTAGGCACTGCACATGGGCTAAGACTTTCCCTAATCAATCCTTTCTCCAGCAACTCCTGGACCTGTCTGTTTAACTCTTCAGTTTCTATAGGTGTCATTATGTGTGCAGCTTTATTTGGCAAGCTTGATCCCGACACCAAATCTATATGGTGGCTGATCTTCCTTACTGGGGGTAAACCCTCAGGCACATTATCTGATACAATATTCAAAAATTCCTCCAACAGATCTAGGACTTCTGTCGGGGTATCTTTGCATTCCTCCTCCCTAACTCTAGGAATTATTACATAACATAAATGTTCATGCTTCAAACCGTCCAAAAATTTTCTCCCTTCAACCAGACAGATTTTGGATCTGTTACACACCTTTTCATCCCCCCCCTTCACGGGTTTCAACTTATGGCGTACACCATTCTTTGTTAATGAGTAGGTTTTGGCACGGCCATCATGCACTGCACTCCGATCGAACTGCTAGGGCCTCCCCAGCAACATATGGCAAGCATCCATAGGCAGGATGTCGCACAGGATCTCATCACAATAATTTCCAATATTAAATTTAATGGAGCACTGCTCATTGACCAAAACTCTGTGGTCATATGGTGGAAGGGGATACAGCTGGAACGGAACAGAAGAGGAAAAGAATGGATAACAAGATGGGAATAGATGGTTGAAAAAATTAAAAAGGCAATTTATTCCGACAGATTATGAGTTGGATCTGCTAAGAAAAATGCAGGGTTTAAGATAGATGAATAAAACTATTCAAGAATATACGGAGGAATTTTATAAAATCTCCATCAAAACCGGCCATTTAGAAGCAAGCAAAGAAAATGTGGCCCGTTATATTAATGGGTTGAGACCTAGTGTCCAGGAAGAGTTGGGCTTAGTGCGGGTGAGCACCATTGAAGATGCTTATCAGTTTGCTTTAAAGGTTGAAGAAAAACTGAATCGAAGGTTTAAGAGCAAGCAAAAAGGAAGAGGGCCTGAAGGAAAGACCGATGGAAGAAAGGAGGAGGGAAAGGAAGAGAAGAAAGAAGAGGTTAACAGCAGCCAAAATTAGAAAGAAGATGAAGAACCCAAATCGCAAGTTCAGAACAATGGCTACCCAAGAGGAAGAGGTAGATCTGGACGCGGGTATGGAAGGGGAGTGTTTCGGGGAACATGTTTCCACTATGGAGAAGAGGGGCATCGGGCATATGAGTGTCCCCAGCACCCTGAGAGAGTGAACAAGAAACAAGTGGGTCCTACCAAAGTTGTTGTGGTAGCGAAAGATGCTGAATCAGAACATTCTAAAGAAGCTGAGAAGGGAGAAGCCATGATCGTGAGGAGAACCATGCTGATTGATGAAGACAAACCTGAGCAGAGGAGAAGCCTGTTCTGCACACGGTGCAAAAGTGCAGGCAAAGTCTATAATGTTATTATAGACAATGGGAGTACAGATAACTTAGTCTCCGAGGAGATGGTTTCTAAGTTACAGTTGGAGAGGAGGAGGCACCCGCATCCATATCGAATAGTGTGGTTGCGAAAGGACCACAGAGCATGGGTCCGTGAACAGTGTTTAGTCACGTTTCAGATTGGGAGATACCAGGATGAGGTCCTGTGCGATGTTTTCCCCATGGATGCTTGCCATTTTTTTTTGGGGAGACCATGGCAGTTTGATCGGAGTGCAGTGCATGATATTCGTGCAAATACTTACTCCTTGATGAAATATGGAGTGCGCCACAAATTAAAGCCGTTGTAAACAGTGGATGAGAAGGTGTGCAACAGTGCCAGAATTTGTCTAGTAGAAGGCAAAAAAAATTTTTACCGAGAGATGGGATTTGAGAAGGTTGCAAAGGTTGATGAGTGCTTGAAGATATTACCAAGGATGCGGACCGAACAGCATAGAAGTGAAGGTCACTTCTCCTTTTTACCTGAGGTGTCTGATGCAGGAGCATCCGACGACAGCAGGACAATCGGGCATCAACCGGAGTTTCTAAGAAAGTTGTTTTGTTTTCCAAAGCAAAGTTGGGAAGGGGGTCGCGAAATCGTGACATGTCATGATTTCATGACATGTCACGAAATCGTGACCCCAAAGGTGGTAGCAGGGCGCAGGGCAGCTTTCATCGTGATACGTGACGTCATGATGTCGCGACATTTTTGTGACAGAGGCCAGAGAGGAGTTTTCGTCTCGATATCGTGACGTCGCGATATCACAATGAGTTTGAGGGCAAAGGCCAGAGAGGAGTTTTCGTCGTGATATCGCGATGAGTTTGAGGGCAGAGGCCAGTGAGGAGTTTCTGTCATGATATCGCGACGTTGCGATATTGTGACGTTGCGATATCATGACGAGTTTGTGGGTAGAGGCCAGAGGAGAGTTTTCGTCACGATATCGCGATGTCGCGATGTCACGACGGGTTTGAAGGCAAAGGCGGAGTTGACGAAGGGTTTGGAGAACAGCGAAGGTGGTGTTGAAAAGGAGTTCGAAGGAAGAAAACAAAGGCAGGGGAGTCGCGAAATCGTGACATGTCACAATTTCATGACATGTCACGAAATCACGGCTTCGAAGGCAGGGCAAGTACGAAAGGGCATGGGAGTCACGAAATCATGACATGTCACGAAATCGTGGCTCCAAAGGCGTAGCAGAGGCAGAAGGGCATGGGGGTCGCGATACCGCGACATGTCACGATATCGCGACATGTCGCGATATCGCGACCAGTTAAAGGCTGCCACGTGGTTTGAGATTTCGCGGTCGGTTGAAGACAGTTTTAAAATTTTGACACGTGGACAGGCCGCACGCACGGGAAAAGAGGTAGAGGGTGCAGATGAATGTTCTGACAAGCAACTGCTCTCGAGAGACAGTCTGGAAGTGACGGTTGCAGGGCAAGGGGAGTCTTTAATGCAAGCTCCAATAGGGGATCGGGGCAGTTGCCCATTGATGAGGAGATTCGACAACTTGCAGAAGAAGGGGACTTTTTTTTAATTTTTGGATTTCGTGCTAGTGGGCATTAATTGCCTAGGGAGCCGAGACTCCGATATAAAACTCAAAATTTTTGTATTAGAAAGAGGGGGGATTGGAGAAGAACAGGAAAGAGACAGAGTGCAAGAAAGAAGACCAGGCCGAGCGTGGCCATCATAAAGCCTGCGGGCTGTTTTATTTTGAGATATGTAATTATTTTCCGAAGTATTTTAATGAAAAAAAGGGTGGAATATTGTGTTGGTGTAATCTCCGTCCCCGTCAGATCTATGCTTGGAAAATCATATTTTTCTATCATCTTTAAATTATCATGCATGGAGGTGTTATGTTCATGTCTATGATCAATAATGAAAGCCTCTTTTTTATTTATATTTTATGTGTACATATCTAAATTCATTTTGTGAATATGTAAATACTATGTGATATAATCTCTTATAAAGCATTTGCTCTGTTTCAAGAGCATAGTTTTGGGTAGCCATAATTTTTTTTGTCTATTTTTGTTGCCTTCAATAAATTTAGAGCTTTCTCTTGAAGATAAATTCTATAGTAGCTAAGCATATGATATGCTTTTGAGACTTAAGTATGAGCAATTCAAGGATATATTCCCTCAAAAATATAATTTTATGTAAATCAAAGGAGTTTTAAATAATTATCAATGAGTTTTATGAATCTATTTTGAATTAGTTATTAGTGATACAAAATAATGCTTTAAAACTCTAGGTGTTAATAATTTTCTAAAAAAGCATGATTAGGGGTGAGTAATCCTTAATTAGAGGTTTCTTGTTTAGCAAGTACTATTTTGAAGATATTTGTCTTGATAGCAAGTTAGATATGGTGGGAGTTAATGCATTATCAACTACAAAATAAATTACCTCATTGGTAGGAGTTTGTAAACTAAGTAGCAATCTATGCATATAGGAAATAAATGTGAGCAATTTATATAAATCTTAACGCAAATAAATTCTTATAGCCATAAATGTTGTCAAAAATATATTTTGGTTAGTAAAAATATATTTGAGTGTGTGCTAAATAGGTAGATTATGGTGCATTACTAATAGTTTTGTTCAAGTGAATTGGATTGTGGAAATTATCAATTGAGTCTTATACAATGTGAACTAAAAAAATTGGATGTCATGTTAGTAGTAATAAATAATGGTAGTTATAGATCATTTAGGGATGTGCTCCCTATTATTACCAAAACAAGGTTAAATTCCATGGTTTATATATAAATTAAAACCTATTGGTAACTATTAATGAATCATAGACACAATTAATTCACATGCTAATGACATGGATAGGTAGAATGAAGATATTTAATAGACACATTTGTGTTAATTCTACCACTTTGAATATTGAACATCCTAGTGAGCACTAATTAAATAATAGCATTGAAGTAATTGAGACCTTTATCTATAACCTAAGACTTATGGATTGAGCATAATATATAGCCTAGGAACAAATCAAAAAAAATTAAGACGATAAGTAAACTTTTTGAGTAAAAAATATTTTCTACTCACAGTCCTTTTGAATAATTTTACTAAATTTTAGGCATCTAATTCCAATTGTGAAAATTTATTCATTATCTAGTAAATTTATAAATATTGTTGTGAGACTTCTATCCCATATTATAGGTGGATTGCTTGGAAGCACCTAATCTATATTTTATATTTTTATCCCATTTTGTATTTTGGGTATTAATATTTGGTATTTTTTTGTCAAAATTGTATAAGGAATAATACAAGAAATAACTTATGTTGTAGCAATAAAGAGTCTTCTAGGGCATGCTCTCTAATAACAACATTGTACATATAATCATAGACTATTATTAAAATATTGATATCACTACGGGAATCCACCCACTATAATTATAATAACATAAATGATCTTGTTCTAGGGTTATTTAGAGCATTGGGCAGTGTTTTGGGGTATATAGTTATTCATGAGATACACCCATGACCTAAGGTAATTGAGGTTTATGCAAGATAGTACAAGAAAAAATAAAAGTGAATTACAACTAAGTATAAGAATATAATAATGAAGATTAAATCTAGACTAAGTAAGCAAATCTTGTATGCCCATAAAGTGGTAACTACTCAAATAATTACACTAACTATAGACACTCAAGTCAATTTTTGTGACAAGACAAACTATATTTCCAAGGATGAATTAATGGTAAAATTAGTGTCACCACCCAATATATGCTAGAAAAAGGATTATGCATATCAGGAATTGTCCACCATAGCATCTAATTTATGATTATAGATAGTAAATAGGTGGACAAGCTATAACTTAAATTATTATACTTAGTAGAACATAGATCCCATACCAATAAAATATCCTTTACATATGTTGAAATGATTGCTAAACCCATCCATAGGCAACTAGAAAATTATCTTCAAAGAAGGGAATTATTCCTTTGTCCATACCTAGTTTGTATGATACCACTTTAGCAAATATGTTGGTTCTAGTATATGTACAAGTATATGTGTTTAGGGATTATATTCTTATGCTTGAACGATAGATTCCAATACTCTTATTATAAGTTTCATAAACATTCCTAAATTCCTACTCTATAACAAATAATGATATCATTACAATGGTTATTAGACCAAGCTTGTTCAATTTTGCACTCTAAATAATATAAGATCTCAATAAAAAGACTTGGAAGTCTCTTGATTATTCATCAAAATGTGTGTTTTTATCACAAAACCTTTTTTTGTTGCCTACATATGTCACAAATATTATTTTTTCCATGCAATGTATAAGGTAAATTAATTTTTGTGAATTATAAGTTTTGCACAAAGGGGAGAAAATGGTAATTTTTATGCTCTATCTTTCAAGTATATATTTGTTATGATGAATAGCCATAATTTTGGGCTAAGTATGGTGATGGATTCTTTACTTGTCAACCAAGGTCTACATCATTTTTAAGGTTCATAAAAATTTTATTGCAATCATTGGAATGAAACTACAAACCTCATCCTAAGTTAGCATGAATGTATGTGTTGCTATGCTTAGGGATTGCTTAGCTTATATTTTGAATTCTCTATTACTAAATTAAAATTTAATCAAAGGAAACACTCATGTAGAAAAGAATTAATTTACACATCAATTACTCACATTACAAATAAAAACTAAGTAGTGGATTCCTAATTGCTAATTTTGTCAATGGTGTCACATGATTTTGATCTAATTTGCAATTGAAATTTACATAGATAACTAAATTTAATTTATGTAAGTTAATTTAATAATATCATTCAAATAAAAATAGAAATAATAACTACCAATTATTCTTTGCAATATAAACTTCTCACAACCATGCAATTAATATATGCAAGATTACTTATCTACATCTTTGCTATGGATTGAACCATGAGAATATAATGCAATCTGAAAAGAACTTGAAGTCCAATCCACTGATGTTAGGAGAAAATTACTTCTTATTAATAAATTACTTCTATTACTTAACTATTATATTATTTTATAAACTTAGTAATACATAAATATTGTAATATAATCTATGTCTCCATGGTTGTTTAGACAATCCACTACTTATATGACTATGATGACCATATGGAAGGGGTTTCAACCACTATGTCTATTGAAAACATAATAGAAAATCAAATACTAGACTAACTTACCTGATAAATAGAATTATGGTCATTTATATTCTCCACAAGCTCATCTATACATCCTAAATATTGAATTAGTTATAATGACATCACTAGAATCAATGTTTAGGTAACAATCCTTTATGGATTTATAGTCTTCATGTTAGGATGTTATTAGGTCTTTGTTATTAGATAAGTGTTTCAAGTTAAGATAAATATTTCCACAAGAATATTTTTTACTATCCATGATATTTAAATATACATAACTTAGTAAAAGCACTCAAATAAACTATTTATGTAGTTAAAAGAAGGGGGTTTAATTCAAAACCACCTCCTTTAGCAACACAACTTCACTGCTAATCAAAAACCAAATGTATGGCACCATAATTAAATCTATTTGGGCACTTGAATGCTACTCTTATCCTATTTTAAGGATATTATAATGTTCACTTGAATCGTACTTTGAATTATGCAATTTTATTTATTTGAATGACACCCATTTATTTACCCAAATGGTAATTCTTATCTTTAATGGTAATGGTTCTTAAAGGAACTACAATTAGATCACTACTTGAACTACACTTCATATCAAATGGGAATAGATCTTACTTTAAATGATATCTCGTTATTTACTAAAACAAAACCCTTATTTGAACAACAATTTACTCATGTCTTCTATTGGATGATAGTATTTTGGGATGTCCTACACATGAATAGCAACAAACACTTGAATGATTAGTTACAAATTAGATAATTGACTTAATCAGCAATGTCTGGACTTGAATTTCATAGTCATAATACTTACATAATGCATGGCATGATTTGTAACTATATTCTTCACCTGTAATCCTACACACAACAATATATGCAATCTACAATATGCAATATCAATAGTATGATACATTCATTATTCAAACGTGTATAAATGAAATATTAGAGATGAAAAATTAATTATATTATCAATATATCTATTAGCTACATACTATATTATCTTACATCTGCCACTCTACGCTCATCCTTGCATTTAAATAAAACAATTGGACATCTCTACTTTCTACCTTTTTCTCTTCCTCTTTCCCTTTTAACTCTCTATACTCATTGTTCCATCTTCCTCTTTTTACAATGGGTGGATTTGTGTCCTTTTATTCATCCAATTGATGGCTACTAGAATACTTGTCTGTAATTACTTCTTTAACTTATTCATTGCTCGGATTCCCGACATCATACTCATTGGGTAATATAAAATGTTTCATGAGCAAAAAGCTCATGATCACTTGTAGAAATCTAGATTTGAGATGCCATACTTGGAAAGCTCAAAAGCATTCATCTATGTGGTTTCTTAAGTTTCTTGATTTTTTCACTTGATAAAATATTCATAATATGTTTTGCCTTTTGTCCTCTTGGCCACTCAAGAATCTACTATTACCTCAATCTCATCTTGGTGTTTTTTGGTATCTATTGTATCCCTTCTTCCATCAAAAAAATAGTTCAGGGATATATCAAGGACATTGGTTTGTCATAATATGGATATAAATCAGTCACATTAAAGATCAGGGATATATCTACTCCTTTAGGAGTTTAATTTCATAGGCATTGGTTGCAAACTGTCTAAATACCTTACAAGGCCTAATCTTCTTTCGATTTAGTTTGTTGCAAGTTCATTTTGAGAATAGTTCCTTATGCAAATGTGCCAAATCCAAGTCTTCAACCTAAAATTCTTGCACCTTATATTTGATATTTAATGTTTCTTAAATCTCATATTACTCTTTTCCAATTTTTCTTACACCTTTTGAAGTAAATCATGCATGTAGTCAGAAAATTCCTCTACTATAACACTTGGTATTCATAACTCATTTCTATTTCATAACTCATCCAATCCTCTTGGATGGATTCCATACACAACCTAGAATGGGCTTTTGGTTTTACTTATATTGACTAATTTTTAATATGCAACTTTTGCTTGTGCTAAATTCATCTCCCACGATCAAGTGGCATTAGCTCAATCAATTAGTTTCTTCATTATTTAAAGAGGATACCAAGGTTCAAATATTTTCAAGTGATACATGGATAATGTCTAAACTTTGTTGTAATACTACTATGTGGTGATGATGTAATATGGATGGGATCCATTTCAACCCCATATAACCAATAAAAAAATTATCTCCCACAACTTTAATTTCTTGCAACTTAACATCTTAACAAATTCCAAAGATTTTTATTCATAAATTTGGTTTTTCCATAAGTTTGTGGGTGATAAGATGAACTAAAACTCAACTTTATGTACAAATTCTTCCATAAAGTGTACCAAAAGTGACTTACAAACTTAGTATCTCTATTTGATACAATACGTTTTGGTAAACCATGCAATTTCACAACTTCTCTAAATAATAAATCAGTAATATGAGTAGCATCATTCATATTTTTGTAAGGTATAAAATATGCCATCTTTGAAAATTTAACAAATACAAAAATCAAACCATTACCCCTTTTGCATTTACAGCAATCCATACTTATGTCCTCCCATCCTCCTTATGGTATCGATAATGACTGATATAATATAGTGTTTTGGATTATTCCTTTTACATGCTAACAAACTCAACAACCCTACATAAACCTTATTATGTCTACATTCATTCTTGGCTTATAATAAATTTCACAAAGCTATCCCATGGTTTTATCTAATCCAAAATGTCTAGCAAGTCCATAATATTTATCTCTTATCAAGTTTTCTCCCATTGATCTCTATGGTATGCATAATGTTGTACCTTGAATAATAATCCTTCTTGTATAAAATAATTAATCCATGTTATATGTCCTATAGTTGGGTTATTACACATTGTTGAAGCTTTTTTGAGATCCAAATCATCAACATAAAAATATTTCATGGCATCAAAAATAGCAATTTCTTCTACTCAAGGCATCAACATAAAGTTCACATTATTTACTAGTAAACTTATTCTACTCAAGGCATTAGCTATCCTATTTGAACTACCACTTCTATGTTTAAAAAAAAAATGAGTAATTGTGAAGATACTCTATCTATTTCATATGTATTTGGTTCAATTTGCCTTGGTTGTTAATGAATTGTAAAGCATGATGATCTATAAATAGTAAAAATTCTTTTGGTAGTAAGTAATATCTCCATTTTTTAAGTTCTCGCACAATAGCATAAAAATATTGGTTATAAACTAAATATTTTCTCTTTTTTCATTTAACTTCTCACTAAATTAAAGCATTGGGCCTACCTTCTTGCCTCAAAACCCCTCCAATGGCTATTCCACTTACGTCACAATATACTTGAGAAAATTTGTTAAAGTTTGGCAATGCCATAATAGGTTGTTTCATAATTTTTTATTTCAATGTTTTAAATATCCTTCCCACTACACTCATCCATTTTAACTCATGCCTACCACCCCTTATAGTTTTCATGATTGGACTACAAACTCCACGGAAACTTCTAATATTTTTTTGTTAAAAACTTGCTAGAACATGGAGGTTTTGTTTCCTCAAACATACTTATTGGTGAGGTTCAATCCAAAATATCCTTTACCTTTGTTATATTCATATACAATCCATCTTTGGAGATGAAAAAATCCAAATATATGAACTCCTTCATAAAACTACATTTATTTAAATTAATCAACAATTACTCCTCTTTCAACTTTTTTAAAACTAGCTTCAAATGCATTATGTGTTCTTCTTTTGTCATGTTTAAGACCAAAATATCATCTAAATAAACCACCACAAACTTACCAAGAAAAGGCTTCAAGACTTCATTCATTAATCTCATAAAATACCAGGTACATTTGTCAACCCAAATGGCATGACCAAGCATTTATATAAGCCTTATTTGGTTTTAAATGTAGTCTTCCATTCATCTCCTTTTCTAATTTTAATTTAATGATAAACGCTCTTCAAATAAATCTTTGTGAAGTATTTTTCTCCATTTAAACAATCCATCAAGTCATCAATACAAGTTAATGGAAACCTATATTTTATCATAATATTATTGATAGCCAAGAATTCATACACGTATGCCATTATCCACCTTTCTTAGGTGCTAGTATGGTCGGTACTACACATGGGATAAAGCTCTCCCTAATAAATATTGTGTCCAATAGCTCTTGGACTTGTCTCTTCATTATTCATGGGTGTCATCCTATAGGTTTCCTTGTTTGAAAAACTTGCTCCAAGTATGAAGTCTACGTTATGACTAATGTTCCTCATAGGTGGTAATCCATTCAACAAATCCTTAGAGATAATATCTAAAAATTACTCTAACATATCCACAACTTATTTTATTTAAGAGAATATGGGCTATATAATCATGTTTTTTCAATCCTAAAAACACCTAGCATCAAGTCTCAATTGAATGAGTGTTCATTCTATCATCATGTACCACCTTTCTATAAAACTACCTTGGCCTTCCCAACAAGACATGTCAAGCATCCATTGGCATAACATTACATAGTATCTCATCCTTGTAAGAACCAGTTTGAAAGTTTACTATACATTGTTCACTTAACCATTATTTGATGCCTCTTTTGCAACTATGAGACTTTGTACAGATTTGGGTTTTCAATACTCTTCAATCCAAGTTTTTGTACCATCTCTATAGACACTAAATTATTCATACACCTATTTTCTATAATTACTTTTCAACACTTGCCTCTCAATTTACATATGGTTCTAAAAAGACTTTTTCTTGGAATCAATTCATGCTCCTCTTTGGCTGGTTTCAATAACACTTTCTTCATAATGAGAGATTATCCTTGTTTTGGTTTCTCCATGTTCTTTGCAAAAGAAATGCTTTCATCATTTTCCTATGCAATATGGTTTCTAGTTTATTTTCCTTTATTCCTACTCTATTGTACACTTGGAAATTTAAATGCCTAATGACCAGCTTCTCCACACTCTAAAGCAATTTTTGGGGGATCCTCTACCCCTTTCTCTATCATAACCATCCATTTCTCTTGAGAAATCTCTACTTTATCTAGTATTCTGGCTTGGCTAAAATTACCTTGAAAAGTACTATATTCTCCTTCTTGTATATGTTGACCTCTACCACTATTTGATTGTTCTATTCCTATGGAGGAATTGTCCTCTCCCTTTGGAATTGTCTTGTTGCTTGTGGCCAACTTCTCTTCTACCTTGAGTGCATATCGATATACCTCTTCCCTGGTTCTGATTCAAACCATATCAATTTTTTCTTGTATGGACAGCCTTGATCCATTTACATATTATGCCACTTTCTCTTCATCATCTTCAATATGACTTGATCTTATGTTCAATTTGTAGAATTATTTTATTTATTCTTTCACTTCTAGATTCTTTTGCTTGAGGTTTTGAATTCTTCTAAACAACCCAATCTAATAATTAGTAGGCAAAAATTTAGACTTTAGTTTAGATATAAATGTGTAGACACCTAAAAGTCGCACATTGTCCCTCTTCCCATTTCCGTGGTCAATCAATTTGCAAAACCCTCGAAAATTGCATAAATTGGCTAAAAATACTATTCATTAATCAAAATCACTATTCATCATCCTTAGCCCCTTTGGGCTAGCTAAGCCCCTTCCTACGCTTAACCATAGGTCCTCATGTGACCTCATGCCAACTCAACTAAGGTTGAATCCTTCACCATGGTCAAAAAGCACTTTATGGTCAAAAAGTCAACATTTTGGTCAAAACATGCTTTATGGCTAATTACATGCTTAATTAAATCTAATCTTGATTTGATTTGAGCCCTCCACCTCACCTAGTCTACTTTGACTACCCTAGCCTTCCACCTCACCTATTCTAGCCTATCCTAGCCCTGCCACCTCTCACCTAGATATTTCTCCACCTCACATCCCCCTGGGTCATAAATGAAAGATGGAGACTTTTGCACCTAAAAAGCAATTTTTAATCCAAAGATATTTCAATAAAGGTGATCATTAATGCCAAATTGATATTTTTAGCAAAGTCATCATTATTTATGGATGGGTGAGGGATTCTCTCACCCAACCCCATTTATGAGCCAGGACACCTCAAGGGACACCTCTTTGGTGGACACCTCACCATTGCCACCTCACAGGGGACACCTCATCCCCTTTCTCTCACCTTGGCCCACTCTATAAATAGAAGGCCATTTTCACCTTTTCAAAAAAACAAATTTTACTTATCGAAACTCTATCGAAATCACTACATCCATTGCATCCATCACACATCCATCATACAAACATCACAATTGATTTATCACTTTCATAAGGTTCATTTGTGATTGAGATAGGTCGATAATTCTCCAAAAGTGCACTTTCTAAAGGTGACCCATAGAAAAATCAAATAAAAAGCTACTCTAGGACAACCAAAAAAACTAATTTGTAGATTTGATACAAAAAGGATAGGTTCACACTTCACATGTGTGAACCAACTGGTTCACACACCAGGTGTGTGAACCTCTGCTACAAGCACCAGAATCTCCAAGAAAGGTAAGTATAGCTTAATTTAGTGTTTTTATGTTGTTTTTAATAGTTATTTTCATGTTTTGAGCATATTTTATGAGTCTTTTGTCTTCATAACCATGGGGTTTGATTGAGGTAGACCCCCCAATGCACTAACAAGATTTTGTAGGTTGACAGGTCCAACAAAGCATAAGGACACATCCAACAAGTGGTGGCCCATGAGCAAGAAGCCCACCTACACTGAGCAACTCAAAAGGATGGATCTTGTTACTTTTGTACCAAATCTAAAAGGGCTTCCTTAGGGAAGACCCCATTGTAGCCTTCAAGGCAAAATTTGTAAAAGGATATCACAGTGTAACCTCTTTTATGAATTCAATACAAATGCAGTAGATTCTATAATGTTGAATGAAGTGTTATAGCATCTTTTTGTTAGTTTCATTCTGGCACGCTCGGTGGGACCCCCACCAAGCATTAGCTTAATCACCTTCTAACCAAAAATTGTGGTCTATTTTTGTATGGTAGGTAGTTGTCATCTTTGAAGAAACCCCAAACCAAAAAATGCCCTGAAAGACATCTCAGGCCAAACCACAAAAGGTTCGCTGGTGCACCGGTGAGCCTCCAAAGAGAGTAGTGAGTACACACTTGGGCATGTGAATTCCCCAATCTACCTCAAACTTGATACTTGATACCTAGGTATTGGTTCAGACACCCACAACCAATGGTAAGGTAAGTCAGGGGAGGTTAAGAGCCTCATGTTCTCGGGGATTGCGTGCCCCCATACCTAGACCACAAATTATCTCTTGCCATGGCGTATGCAAGGTTAAAGCATCCTTGTATTTTTGTGCAACAAATTAGTAGTTAACTTACTTTTCTGCCATTTACTTTCTTTAGGTATATGTGAAATCTTTTAAGTTTTTGGTCATCTTGTTAAGCTTAAATTGAGTTTTTGGAACTTTTTGTGTAGGTACCTATGCTAAAACACTCCAAAAACCTCAAAATCATCATCAAGACCTCAAAATCAGTTAGCTCAATCTTTGGATCCTAGTTCACACACCAGTGTGTGAACCACCTATTAGAATATAGGTTCGCACCCACAGATGTGAACCTTCCAAATTAACATAGTTTTGGACTAGAAGGTACACCAAAGGCTTTTACATTCACCTGGATGCAGGTATTGTGTGAAAACTTTTGTTTTTCCTCTATTTTGAAGCTAATATTTCCTATTGGGCTACAAATTCCACAAAATCACATCTTCCTATTTGTTGTAGTTAAATTTACATCTGCTTTCTAGATTAGCTTCATTTCCAGCAATTTCCCTTCAAGCAATTTCCCTTCACAAGCATTAGTATTCCATTTTATTTTTTTTTATTTCCAAAGATTAATTAGATTTGCTTAAGTCATTTCCCTTCCAAAAGCATCTAGCTTAGTTTCAATTTTTGTAATTTCCCTTCAAAAGCAATTAATTAGATTTCCCTTTTGAAAATCAATAGATCAAATTTATTTTTGTGCAAAACCAAGTAAATAGATTTGCTTTGAAAAGGCATCATAGCATAGTTTTATTTCAAAAAGGCATTTAGAGTAGATTTGCTTCTAAAATAGTACCACACAAACAAACACCACACACTCACATCCTATTTAAATGGTGTAAAGAGTTGGCTTTCATCTCCAGCCTGAATTGGATTTCATCACCAATTCACCACCAGAGTTTAGTGAGGTCTGGGTTCTACTCTCCACTAGCTCACCTCTAGTTTTAGACACCATAGTATCCCCCAGGTGGATCATTCTGGCATTAATACCTGATCGGTCCTTCCCACTTCGAGTGTTGGTTATCCATAATTCATCATTGGAAGGTACCTTTGGAGTGGGTAGTTTTAGAAAGCCCCTTTACCACAGGGCTTTTCAAATAATTAGTGGGCGTAACTGATCATTACTATGCATGCCTTAAATGTGAGGGTTAAGTGAAAGCCTTGATTAGGGTCGATAGCAACACATTGACAGTGTGACCTCTCTTCATGAGAGTTTATTTGACTCATTAGAGCATTTTGAGTCTCCCCCTTTGGATACCATTTTACTGTACCTAAATCCATCTAGGTTGCCACTCACCTATTGGAAATATAGTTCTATTTTGTGCACCTTTGGGTGTTGTAAGAGGTTCTATGCTACGACATACATGTTTCAAAGTAGCATTCACCCATTACCTATGATTTGTTCCTAGGGTGGATACATACTTTCATCAAAATACATGAAAACAAAAAATAAAGAACATTTGCTTATTTTTGAGTCTCGTGAAAGTGGTTACAATAGCATATCAAATATGCTATAACTCACTCCTCAGTTGTTCCATAGTTTCACTTCCATGCTATACACTACATGATCTATTTTTAGGTGATTTACACCCCCTAGTGTGATTTTCCTACACTCAGATCTATTCACATGATTTTATGTGAAACTTAGCTTCCAAGCTACAAAACTACACTACACAGGTCTACACAACACATAGAGGGTCTCCACAATAGAAAATTCACCCTCTGTCACTATTTTTGGTGGTTCGCACACCACACGTGCGAACCTCTGGTTGTAGAGGTGGTTCACACCTCGATGTGAACCTATTTTTAGGTCCTAAATTTCACCCACAGGACATAGACACATTCCACAACACATATCTATCATTTGTTCTCATTTTGAGTGGTTCACACACCACCTGTGTGAACTTTCAGTCTTAGAGTGGTTCACACCCCACCTGTGTGAACCTATGTTTTTTGAGAATAGATAGTGTCCCATTCAGCCATAGACATTTCTAGAGTTTATATTTCACATATTTTGGTTGTTACCACACATTTTGCACACATCACCATGCCAGTTATGCGTAGTCAGATGCATGAAGCCCTTCATCATGCCATTGAGGCTGCTCAATGGACTATCATGATCGTAGGTGCTTCTACTTCTCAGACCATTGATCCACCTTTCGAGTCTGAGTAGGTTACTATTGTAGGTCCACCTGACCTATTGACTAGGCCTTCCACCCCTAGTGCTAGCCCCATATCCCATATGGCATCTTCCACTCCATCCCACCTCTTGGATGAGACCTTCGAGGAGACCCCTCCCTTGGAAGATCTCTCCTCTCCCAATCCCCCATCCACATACTTCTAGCATGTCATATATACCCCTCCTGGTCACCCCATACTAGTTATGGTGGTGGATGAGTTCACCCCACCTACCTCACCTTCCACTACCCATCCATTCCTCGAGCATTCCTCCCATCCACTTTTGGGAGATGAATCTGGTCTAGTTGTTTCCCAAATCATACCTGATGTCATCACCACTATCTAGATAGTTGGTATGATATCTACACCTCCTTCTTCCATGGATCCTCCTACCATACCTTCATCCCAAACCCCACCATCTCAGTAGGCTTCATCGAGTTACCAACCTTCATCCCAGCCACCTTCCTCGCTCCCACCTCAATACTATTCACACCCATCTCAGTATTACTAGATATCATCACCTAATCTATCCCATCCCTCATTGTAGGTTCACCCATAATAGGCATCCTCATCCTCATAGCCACCTCCTTTCACACCATAGTTTACTTCTTATCCACCCACTAGCTACCCACCATTCTCATCATATGGACCCCCATCGACTCCTTCATCATCATTTCGATTACCACCTCCACCTTCCTTTCGCCCTCCATCACTGAACCCCACTTATCAAGGTCATCCACCTCGATATTTGGTTCATCCTGAGTCCCTTCTCGCCATCCCATCCATACCCCCTTCATCCTCATCAGTTCCACCCCCATATTCACACCAGTCCTCTTTTACCACATCGACATCTCTTCCACCCCCTCTTCTACACCACCCACTTTCTTCACTTCACCACCCACATGGTCCTCTACCACTACTTCTCAGGTGCAAACGACTTACCAATATGCACAATAGCAGTAGGTACCCATGCCTACCCAGTAGATCCTTGGGTATTATGATCAATAATAATAGCCACCCACCTACCAATCTTCCTACATCTCACCCCATCCATCTCAGGTTCCTATCCCACAATATCAGACCATGTCGATGCTTGATCCAAACTAGGCTGCTTACTATCATCCATGGGAGGAACAACAGTTGCAATATCCACCACATCTAGATTATTTACAACCATCATCATAACCATTACCTACATCCACATCATCACCCCCATTTTTGGATCCACCAAATACTACCACGGTGCTCTCTAGCGAATTTCAAGCCATGCAAGAGCAGATTCATACATTGGATTTATGCACGACTGGTTATGGGCCTCAAAAACCCACATATGATGAGTTGTGCAATGAACCAATTCACCCATCTGTTCCTATACATCCATATCCTTACAGATTTGAGATCCCTAAATTTGACAAATTTAAAAGTAAGGAAGATCCTAGAGAGCACCTCAATAATTACCACTTTGCTTGCTACCAATTGCATGGTAGTGATCCCCTTATGCTTCGCACATTTCCACTTTCTCTTGGGGGACAAGCATTATATTGGTACAACCATTTGCCTCACCATAGTTTATTCACTTTTGAACAATTGGCCAATCTATTTCTAGAGCACTTCTCGATTAACATCAAAACCAAGCTTACCTTGTCCGATGTCTATGCTTTACATCAATGGTATGATGAGCCTATTACTGATTTTATCACCCATTGGAGAGTGGTCATTCATGATCTTGCCTTCCCTCTCCCACATTTAGAGCTCATCAAACTCTTTGCCAAGAGTTGTCATAAACAAATCTCCCAGACATTGTAGATTCATCAGAGTCGGACATTTGAGGAAGCCATCTCCCAAGCCAAAGTTATCGAGGACATCAAGGTCCACACGGGAAAAATCAAATTACATCAGAAATAACCTTACCCCACCAATTACCACTACAACCACCCTCCATATGTACCACCCACCACCCAACCACCCCAAACCAATCAGGTCCTCCTAAATTCTCCATATCCACCACCACAAGTTGCATCCACACAAGCTCCACAACCCACTCCCCCATGATCTCCTCAAAATCCATACCAAGTCAATCCTCCACTCCTTCCCACTCCATACCTAGGCAATCCTCCACCACAATCTAATCCATACCAAGGTCACAATCCACATCCACCTCACCCTCCATGCAATTGGATGCCTTTATCTGAGCCCATGCCCACTCTATTCTATAGATTACATGAGGGAGGTCTCATCACTTTGCCAAATGTCCAACCTCTTGATCCAAATCATCCTCTCCCATGGGACCACAATCCATAGGATTTCTATGATTACCATCGACAACATGATCACACTCTTGATTCATGCCATATTTTTTGCCATATCATGCAAGACCTTATCGATCGAGGCACTATTCAAGTCTCAAATCCCCTCGCACCACAAAATCAAAACTTGGGGATATATCAAAATCCATTACCCAAGCATGGGGGTAATCCACCTCAAACTGATCCATGCCAAGTCAATCATGTCAATCGAGGTCCTTCTTAGTAGGGATTTGTGGGTATGATCAATATCACCACTCGCAATCAATGCTATCCACCCCTATGACCACCCAACAACCCTCCACTTCTCAACAACCACCTACTACAACCTCAATCATTACCCCACCAATTCCTCCACCCCTTCCATAGAATATCATCACCATCCATGGTAGTATTTCTCATCATCTCCATACCACCCTTACAAGGTTATCCATCTACGACCTCCTACAGCAGTCCCAACCTCACCATGAAGCCCTTGATTCTATCCTTCACTCTCTCGATCTTGAGACCCATGATGCAGATACCTTTGCCAACTTTATTGGCAATGTTCAGAGATACCTACAACCTTCTATCAACTTCCATGACCATGAAATTATAGAAGTTGTAGGTGAGGGAGCGGATCCCCCATTACATATTCAAGCCTCCATCAATGTCGTTACCTATAAGCATGTTCTCATCGACATCGGCTCATCCATCAACATCATTTCTACCATCACCCTAGGCCACCTTCACCTTCCCCCTTCCCATATCGCCACTCCATCCATGGACCTTCGAGCCTTTGATGGCTCAATGCATCCCACCCTTGGTACCATTGTCCTTCCCATCAAGGCGGGTGCCAAAACCATTTCCACTCTCTTCCATGTTATCGAAGGTGAGATGCAGTATAACATCCTTTTGGGATGCCCTTGGATTTGGGACATGCAATGCATCCCTTCCATGCTCCATAATTGTATCAAATATGTCCATAATGGCTTAGTCCATTGCATCCCTCCAATGGTGATCCATTCAAATTTTGCAATATTATCACTCTTCCACCAGGTCCACCCTTATCATCCATGCAATTCACCCCTACCCCATGTCGGTCTCTTGACAACACTTATCCATCATCTTCACAATCTCATCTTCCACCACCTGATCTGAGCAACATCACATCAACCTCCTCAAATCCACCTCAACCTCCTAGCACACAAGCTATTCCTACATTTTCTCATCAACCCTCCTCGCCTTTCACACCACTTCCTCCATTTACCTTTTTTGCTACACCTTCCACCCCATCTTCATCTAACAACCCACCTATTCTTCCCACACCTCCTACATCTTCCCACTCTTTGTGCCCCACTCGATATGAACATGGGTAATCTCTAGTTCACCCACCACTACTTCCATCCCCACTTCCCAATTCACCCATGCCAATCATCCTATCATTGGAACACCTATTGAGTGCTATGAGTGGACACAATGCACCTCTCGACTTGATGACCAGTTAGCTCAATCAGATATTTTACTTCAACCCCTTCACCCACAAATCCACCTACACCAATTCCACCACCTTCTCCACCACCCAGGGGTCCTCCCCTCAACTTGAGCATACGGCCCCTCCTCATGTCTCTATACTCATGACCACCCTAGGTCCTGGTGAGTATAACATAAGCAATGCTCGGGTCCTTCCATCCAACATCCAATCCACCTATGACTTTGGCTGACCTCATGATATACCCTTGACTATTGGGGTAGTGGTTCCTTTAGGTCCTCCTGATAATTGCATGAATTTTGTATATGGGGGACTTGACTCATCCGTAGAACCTCCAACACCTCCACCACCACAAACCAGATTTTATGGTAACCTTGACCACATGTCCAATCCTAATTTTTCTTGGAATTATCTATGTATGTATAACTAGCATGGGTATGGCCTAGGGAGATATGAATAGGGGTGTCACACCTATATCCATCCTCCCTCATGCAAACCTACTGATCGATCTGGCATTGGTTACCATCCTCCAACAATCAGTACACTCGAGCATGAGTTGCAAAATCTGGATCTTGATCCTGTGGACCTTCTTTTTGATGAGGAATTTGAGCTTAATATACCGATACATAGTTCTTCCCCTCATTCCATAATTGATATTCCATCTACATTATTTCCACCATCCCCACCACATGAGCCCCTCTCTCCCCATGAAGTCAAAACCCTTGCTCACCACTTCACCACCTTATCCCTTGATCCACCTTCATCATTGATCCACCTTTGCTAGAAGATCCTCCTTCTTCACCCCCACCCACTATTCCATTCTTCCCCATTCAAGAACTACCACCACCTCATGGCCCACATTCTCATTCCCCCTCACCACCTATGGTGTTAAACCTAGGTCATCACCAACCTTTTTTGGATTCATTGCTATCCTCATATGATTCATCACAACCCTCATCACCTACATCTCCCTTATCTAGCACTTCGATCAACATGATATCTATTGACTTATATGCTCTACTACGATATCCAAACCATCCTAATTATATTCCATCACCTATCCCTAATTTCATTGCTCTCGATGATATCTTTGAAACCCCCATAATCATTGAATTCCTCCCAACACCACACATGTTGCAATCTATAAATGCACCATTACCTTCCATCCCACCTCACCTCCCATGGATTAATCATATATATATTTATCTAGATGATGAATTCTAGCTCCTAGAGTCCATCGATGACCTTCACCTCATCCCCATACCTACTCAACTCCATGATGGTTCTCACATGCTTGTCGAGGACACTATTGAAGTTGATATTGGCAATGATCCAAAACACCCTCACATCGTCTACCTCATCCTAGCCTATCCGAAGAAGAGCATGTCCTTTATACCAATTTCCTTAGGTACTACATTAAGGTGTTTGCATGGTCCTACATGGATATGCCTGGCCTTGACCCATCGTTAGTCATGCACAACCTTGTCCTGGATGATAATGCCAAACCTATCCGATAAAAGTTGCACGCATGCATCCCACCATTGCGCTTATTGTCAAAGAGGAGTTATAGAAACTCCTTGATGTAGATTTCATACAACCTATCGACTACCCTGAGTGGGTTTCAAACATGGTTCCCATCGGAAAACCCAAGGGGGTATCCACATTTGCATTGATTTTAGGGATCTTAACAAAGCTTGTCCCAAGGACAATTTTCCACTCCCTAATATTGACACATTGGTCGATGCTACAGTCGAACATGAAATACTATCACTCATGGATGGTTTTTAGGTTATAATCAAATTCATGTCAATCCAGATGACCAACATAAGACCTCTTTCATGACCTCTTGGGGGACTTTTTGTTACAAGGTCATGCCTTTTGGCCTCAAGAATGTTGGGGCAACTTACCAATGTGCCATGACCTACATTTTCCATGATATGATGCACAAAACTATTGAAGACTATGTTGATGACCTCATCGCCAAATCCAAAACCCATGGTCAACATCTTGAGGACCTACATCAAATATTTGATCACCTCTTGGAACATAATGTCCGATTAAATCTGAAGAAATGTGTCTTTGGTGTCACCACTAGAAAAATATTGGGTTTCATCATTTCATATAAAGGCATTGAAGTAGATCCCACCAAAGTCCAAGCTATCCTTGACATGCCTCCCCCTACGAACCTCAAATAGTTATGCGACTTACAAGGAAGGATTCAATCCATACGATGATTTATCGCCCAACTTTCAGACAAGTGTCAGTCGTTCAATCATCTTTTACAAAAGGGGGTCCCATTCAAATGGGATAATAAATGCCAAGCCACCTTTGATGACATCAAATCATACCTCACATCTCCACCCATCCTCATTCCACCCCATCTAGAATGCCCATTCCACCTATACATTTCTACTACTGATGTCGCATTGGGCACGCTTCTTGCTCAAAATAATGAATGAGACCAAGAGCAAGTTGTATACTATATCAGTCACACATTGATTGATTATGAGATATGGTATGCTTACATGGAGAAACTTTACCTTGCCATTGTCTTTGCCACCCAAAATTTGTGACACTACATGATTAACCATACTACCTACGTAGTTGCCCATGATAACCCACTTCGCTACATGATGGGTAAGAGCTACCACAATAGTCGAATGACCAAATGGATCATGCTCCTCATGGAATTTGATCTTGAATTCATCAGTCAAAAATCCATCAAAGGCCAAGTCATTGTTGATCAGTTGGTTGAGGCCCCATTACCAAGTGATGCACCATTGCTTATCCAACTTCTAGATGACTTAGTATTTCATATAAGTGAAGTCAAAGAACTAGTAGAGCTTGAATCAATTATTGAATTGACCCTTTTCTTTGATGGCTCCCATTGCACACATGTTGGGGGTGCAGGAATAGTATTTTTCACACCACAAGGGGAGCCTCTCCCCTTTTCCTTCAAATTAGGCTTTCCCTGCACCAACAACAATGTTGAGTATGAAGCTCTTATCCTTGGCCTAAAGCAAGCACTCTCAATGCACATTCATCGCTTGGACATATTTGGTGACTCCCTCCTCATTGTAAATCAAATCAAGGGAGAATGGCAATGTCGTTGCCTAGTCTTACAACAATACAAATAGGTAGCTAAAAACTTATTGGCCCAATTTGAATGGTATGACATCACTACTACTCCACGATCCATAAACCATTTTTTTGATACCATGGCCTCTCTAGGCTCACTCATTCCACAAAACCCACTTTTTGACACAACTCACGTGTCCATCCACACCCTTTTCCATTCCACCATTTCCAACAATCCACCTTCTCATGATGATGGCATCAATATCGTCGAAGCTCACCCACATGACCCATGGTTTTCCCAAGTCAAGGATTACATTAAGCTCGGTATTCTACCACCTGATCTAAATCATACTCACAAATGAGCTTTTAAACTGTGTGCCATTCACTATACATTGCTAGGTGATATCCTTTACAAGTGAAGTTATGATGGCATTTTATTACATTGTCTTGAGCCCTTCGAAGCCCAACGCATCACTCAAGAAGCTCATGATGGTACTTGTGGTGGCCATTTTAGTGGCATGGCCATTACCAAATGCATTCTATGAATGGGCTATTACTGGCCCATAATGGAACATGACTATTGTGCCTATGTCAAAAAGTGTGTTAAATGCCAACATCATGCCAATCTTACACACTTGCCTTCTCAAGCTCTACAACCTATCCAATCAATGTGGCCCTTTTCACAATGGGGTTTGGATCTCATCGAAAAAATCACACCTGCATCATCTACCAATCATAAGTTCATCATTACTGCAATCGAGTACTTCACAAAATGGGTTGAGGCCATCCCTCTAGTTCAAATGATCGGTCCCAAAATTGTTGATTTTATCACTCAACACATCATTTGTCATTTTGGCATTCCATCCAAAATCATTATTGACAATGGCACTCCATTCAAGAATAAGAATGTTCATGCACTATGTGAAAAATTCAACATACAACATAGCTTCTCTACTCCATACTACCCATAGGGTAATGGCCAAGCGAAAGCTACAAACAAAACCATTTGCACCATTCTTCACAAAACCATTGCAGAATCACATCGTGATTGGCACAATCAAATGCCATTAGCACTATGGGCCTACCATACCAGTATCCACACTCCAACTGGGGCAACCCCATTTTCCCTTGTATATGGTGTTGAGGCCATCATGCCCTTGGAGCTTGAAATACCATCCTTGCGGGTTTCCATGCAAGAATTCATTGATGATGATACAACCCATCAGGCTCGACTTGACCAATTGACCTTATTAGATGAACGTCACATTCATGCTATTGAACACACATGAGTTTATCAAGATCATCTCCGATGTGCCTACAATTCCAAGGTACACCAACATGAATTCCAAGTTGGAGACTTAGTCCTCAAATAAAACCAACAAATTACTAGCCAACCATGCCATCTCCATGACAAATTTACACCCAATTGGCTAGGCCCTTACATGGTTACTCAAAAGTTTGGATCTGGGGCATATCACCTGGCCACGTTGGAAGGTATTGCTGAACTTGAGCCCATTAAAATTATTCATCTATGAGCATTTTACGCCTAATTGTAGGCATTATAACTCATCACCACTTGTATATATGTATATAATTCAAAACAAAATCAAAAAAAAATAAAAAAACACACAAAAACAACATCATCATTTTTGGCATTCTATGACACTAATTCAACTTGCATTTACATTTAAATCTACTTCATCTATCTCATTCTTTTCTTCCCTCTTCTCCCCTTCTTCTGTAATGAATGTTGTATGGTCACGCTTCGAGTGGCTACATACCTTTCATTCTCCCCCCTTCTTTTTCTTTTTTTTCTTCTTCTCTTTCTTATCTTCTTTTCTTCTAGTTACCCATCAATGTTGTATGGTCACGCTTCGAGCGGCTACATACCTTTGATAGGTTTCTTTTCTTCTTTCTCTTATATTATTTTTCCTCTAGTTACTCATCAATGTTGTATGGTCACGCTTCGAGCGGCTACATACCTTTGATAAGTTTCTTTCTTCTCTCCTCCCTCTTCTCTCTCTTCCTCCTTTCTTCATTATTTTCTTTATTTCCATCACCCATTTAACTCATGCCCCATTCCATTGTCCATAACACTAGGGTAACCTTGCACATAAATTCTTACTTTTTGCATCCATATAGGCATCTATACATAATCATTGTAAATACCATGCTTAGGGAATTAAACATGCACATGCTAGCATACCAGTGTGATGCCCAAACCCCTTTTTAGGAGATAGGATTATTGAAATGTTTTGAGTGCTTCACCCATAAATAATTATATAATCAACCACCATCCAAAGTTGGCACATTTCAAAAATATTTCTAGACTTCCCTTGGTTACCTTGCTC
Source organism: Wollemia nobilis (assembly GCA_028583015.1). Classification (NCBI taxonomy): domain Eukaryota; kingdom Viridiplantae; phylum Streptophyta; class Pinopsida; order Araucariales; family Araucariaceae; genus Wollemia; species Wollemia nobilis. The sequence goes on along the minus strand of JAQPPZ010016946.1, from coordinate 16,641,617 downwards.
TCATTCTTGGATTTACTCACACGTCCTACACATTAACTACATTTTGGAAATAGGACTGGCTACATTGCATGTCGATTGATGCTTAGCGAAAATCACTCCACTCATTATATCATTCACATGATTTCTCTCGAACCTGAGGATTGACAAAAGGACAAGTTACAAAAGAAAGAGAAAAAGGGTAGAAAACAAAATCCAATGCCCACAAAAAAAAAAAGAGAAAGAGAAAAGAGAACAAACAAGAAAATCATCATACAAGGGTAGAAAATAAAAGGAAAAGCCTCGAGAGTACCATCAACTTGAATCCCTACATTCCTCAGGTCTTTACCAATGAGCTAGCTTACCGGCTAAGTTACCATGCAATTACAAACCATCCTTTTTCAAAATGGTAAAATGAACATCACTTTACACACACAAATCTAGGATTGAGGTCTTGTTTACCAAGATAGCCTAGAACCTGTTCAAGAAGTTTGCTCAGTTAGTCAATGGGTTTGATTACTTACAAATTGTAGTGTTTGAATCTCCTCACTACAATCTTCATATCCAACTTCCTTGGAATAATGGAATGGATTACATCATCTGGCTATTGTAATGATGCAAATGTTATCCCTAAGCAACTTGTTTATATATTTTACATTATCATCTTATACATACCACATTTAATCACACCTCATTTATCATATTTATTTAAGCATATCACCATTGCATTCACATCTAACTATCTATTACCACATCTACATTAATCATGCATCACCATAAGCAAAAACAAGCAAACACAAAAATACAAATAGACACAAGTATCATAGAATATCATATGTATATATATATCAAAATAGATGCCATCAGGCTACAATAAAATGTGTGGGCCCTTGTGGGTATATCATCACATATCCATGTACATACATCACCATCAAAAATGCCATACGACTACAATAAGGAGTGTACCCTCATAGGTACATCTCCCCAAAAATAATTTGCTCATCTTGAGTACCTACAAAAATCTAAAAATTAATGACAATCGCTCTACCTACACCCCATCATGACTACTGCCCTATAGGAGTCTCACCAATCCCCTCATCTATTGGAGCTCATCCTACTACCTATGATGACTCAGCCTCTCTAGCCCCTACCCTTGTACCTCCACCTACCGGTGGTGCCATCCTCATCGGTGCATATGACATCATAGGTGCCACCACCTACTGGCCCATCCTACCAATTGATGGCGTGCTCTATTGACTCCTCTTTGCCTGAGGGTGTGATAAGGAGATAGACCTAGAGTATGTTAAGATAGGTATCCCATTCACCATCAGCTCATTCTCTACCCTCATCCTCTTGGTAGCCTCCCTCATGTTGGCTACCATCAACTTCTCATTCCCCCTTGTAGTCATACCACCTCCCTCTATTTACCTCTAGTTATGGCACTACATCCCCTATCCAAGCAATCTCTTACTCCACCCGCTCCCTCACCTGTTGTGTTTCCACATAGTCTACTCGAGCTCCACTACCCTCACTAAATGATAGGCCTTCATGACCTCTATCTCTACTCAAGCCTCATCCAACAACCTCTAAAGCTACATTATGGCCTCAATCATCTCATCTCGCTCTCCTTGGATAGTGTCATGCTCATCCCTCAATGTATCCCACTCAATCTTGAGCACCTCCATCTCCTCTATCATCTACTATACTCATACCCTAGCCTCATCTCGCTCCTCTAAAGTGGCCCTTAGGTCTACCTCTACCTCCTTCTTCTCCTCCTCTATCATTGAGTGATCAATGCCCCAATCTAGCTCGGTGTCAAGAAGCTTATCTCTAAGCCTCTTCACCTCCCCCTCAAAGCCACCACCTCACCCTCTATCGCTATCACCTAAATCTCCCCTAAAGTCATACTCATCTGGCTCTCCTCCCATATCCTCACCAATCACTAGTGACTCATCAACTACCTCCTCATCAACATCCATCAAAGGAATATCCTCCATCTCCTCTAAGCCAACCCCCATCCCCTCACCCCTCTTAGATGATGGCCCTATACCACTCTCACTCACTAGCCTATCCTGGTCATCACATTATGGCCTCACCTACCTAATCAAATGATCTAGCTCCACCTCCTCCTCCTCACCCAACTTGGGTGATCCCACATCCTCCTACTCCCCCATATGCCCTGGTGATGCTGCTCTCACCCCACCCGATAGCTCCCTATTAGGTAACACTCCTACTACCTCCACCCACTCATCCACAACACCTCAAATGAGCTCCCAAGTCTACCTCGACCACCACACATCATACTCAAGAGTGGTCCCTACATTGTCCACATCAGGGATAACCATCGGCTCATTAGGAGTCACATCTAGTGGTGGTACTATGGGCTATGGTCCTCTGTCACCCTCTACTCTATAGATCACTATAAGTGGCTCTGGAATCCCCTACCTCAATCTAAACTAATGCTACACTCTAGAAAATAGGAAGTACTCCACCTACCATAGGTACTTCCCTACCACCCATCACCCTCATTGAATGCATACCAAGTGCTCCACATCCTCACCCCAATCAGGTCCTCCTCGCCATGGTCTCCATCTCACATGCTCCATCGTCAATCACCCTAGCTCCTCATGGTGATACATCAAATCACCCTCCCTCACCCTCCTCTTCTTCCCCTCCTTATCTACTCTCCACCTCATCGCATAGGGTACATCCTCTCCATCAATCTCATGCGCCTTATATGGCAAATGGATAGGTCTCAAAATCATAATATGCTCCCAAGCCCATATTTGTAGTAATGGACTCACACTGATGCCTGTCCTCTCTATCCTCACCACCCCATGCAACTCTTGGTAGACCTATGCTAACAATGTAGGTGCCCATGCATACACTATATTCCGCTCCACCATATCACACACTATCCCCATCATGTTCTAGGGGAATTTCACCCTTGAAGTATCTGGTAGCGCATGACTCGCTATCAATAACATCGCCATCGCATGGCGATTGGAAATAAATTCCTTCCAATACTTCATATAGTCTACTCCCTTCTTGGCATCCACCTGCTACCAATGATGCCCAAATATCCTCTCTAGGATACCCTCATGCAAATATCTTCTTCACCTGCCATCACACACACATCACATGTCAGAAATCATTCATGGTTTCGTACATACAAACATCATTGTACATAACATAAGCACATACATTTTACAATTTTTTGCCATCATTAGGAAAATATTTTATTTTTGTAAATAAATGATTAATTTTTATTTCCAATCACATGCATTCCATTTCATTCATGTATAAAAAAAATGTTACACCACCTGAACCATGGAACCAGGTTACACCCCACCCGTGCAAACCACCCAAAATGAAAAAAATTTATACATGCATGTTTACAATCACATCCCCATCCCATCCATACCATCCATGCATGCAGAAAATGTCAAACACATGCCAAAAAATATGAAAAATAATGCAAACCCTCCCACATTGGCATGCAACATGAGGTAGTAAAAAAGAAGTCAAATAAAAAATAGAAAATAGATCTGGATACCCATTTGGCTTATTAGAAGCCCCCACTTGTCAAATTTAACATGCATTCAATTTTCATACCCCATCTCACACATCACATCAAATACACGCTTTCCCACAAGCACAAACATCACATGCAAAAATAAAAACCATATCGGGATACCCATTTTCCCCTTTTTACACAAAGTACATGAATTTTACCCTGTTCATGCCCCCACATTCATTTTATACCATTTAAAGTGAAAAAATCAAATTTCCAAACCCTCTCTAATTGCACATTTATCGAGAGAGAATAAAATGCTTACCTCTGGCGTTCTCGCCCCCGAGCTCGTACTCGTTGATGCACTGGCCATCCTATCCTATCCATTTTGTAAACTAGTAGTAATCCATTCTATTTCCACTCTCCTCCACCTCTCCAATGTCGTTTTCATGTGAAAATGATGTCAATGACATCTTTTTACCCTTAAAAACCCCATTTTCCACAAGTTCGCACCCCACACGTGCGAACCGACTGGTTCGCACACTAGGTGTGTGAACCACTTGGTTCACATGTGTGAAGTGTGAACCTTCCATGACAACTCCAAATTGACTATCCATATGGAATTTCCTTGAAATATCCATCAATTCATCAATTTTTGCTGATTTTCATGTAAAATTGTGCAAATTCTCTCATTAATCTTCATCAACCGTTTCATCATCGATATTCGTCTCCTCCATCACCAATTCATCGCTTGAGGGGGTAATCATCCAACACATCAAAATCTACCTTGCACATGATCAAACAACCAAACATCCAATCATGGATACAACAAATGCCTAAGAAATTTTTTGTTGAAGATTATCTCAAGTCCTCATGCTAGGATAAATACAAAAAATGAAACTTCTCTTCTCAATCAAAACTCCAATCCAAAACAAATCAATGTTTGATAGACCTCAAAATGCCTCTGACTGTAGACACCTCATGGATTCCAATATTCATAGTGGTAGTCGTAAGACCACTCGTGAATGAAGCTCCTGAAAGTTCTACCCCATGGCTCCAATGATTTATCAAATATTGTCAAAAGAGCTCATCAATCAATCAAAAGCAAAAATAGACAAAGGCATTTGTTCCTTCCACAATTGGAACATCTCAAATTGATCATAATGCAAGGCAATCTTACGCCTTCCCCCAAAAGCAATCATTACAATACTGCAAAGTGTTGTATCCAATCACAAACCATTTTTATCAATGCGTCTCTCTCAATCATCCACAATTCATCAATCACAAATTCTTTGCCTTCCAAATCATCCCATCAATTCACATCATCAGTTTTTGTACTAAACCATGTTTTCACACAATCCAGTACAAAAAGGGGAAAATGTAGACACCTAAAAGTCGCACATTGTCCCTCTCCCCATTTTCATGGTCAATCAATTTGCAAAACCCTCAAAAATTGCATAAATTGGCTAAAAACACTATTCATTAATCAAAATCACTATTCATCATCCTTAGCCCCTTTGGGCTAGCTAAGCCCCTTCCTACGCTTAACCATAGGTCCTCATGCGACCTCATGCCAACTCAACTAAGGTTGAATCCTTCACCATGGTCAAAAAGCACTTTATGGTCAAAAAGTCAACATTTTGGTCAAAACATGCTTTATGGCTAATTACATGCTTAATTAAATCTAATCTTGATTTGATTTGAGCCCTCCACCTCACCTAGTCTACTTTGACTACCTAGCCTTCCACCTCACCTATTCTAGCCTATCCTAGCCCTGCCACCTCTCACCCAGATATTTCTCCACCTCACATCCCCCTGGGTCATAAATGAAAGATGGAGACTTTTGCACCTAAAAAGCAATTTTTAATCCAAAGATATTTCAATAAAGGTGATCATTAATGCCAAATTGATATTTTTAGCAAAGTCATCATTATTTATGGATGGGTGAGGGATTCTCTCACCCAACCCCATTTATGAGCCAGGACACCTCAAGGGACACCTCTTTGGTGGACACCTCACCATTGCCACCTCACAGGGGACACCTCATCCCCTTTCTCTCACCTTGGCCCACTCTATAAATAGAAGGCCATTTTCACCTTTTCACAACAACCAACTTTTACTTACCGAAACTCTACCAAAATCACTACAGCCATTTGCATCCATCACACATCCATCACACAACCATCATACGAACATCACAATCGATTTGTCACTTTCATAACATTGTTTGTGAGTGAGACAGGTCGATAATTTCACCAAAAGTGCACTTTCTGAAGGTGACCCACATAAAATCAAAGCAGAAACCACTCCAGGACATCCAGAGAAGCCAACTAACAAATCCGGTCAAAAAGGATAGGTTCACACTTCACACGTGCGAACCAACTGGTTCGCACACCAGGTGTGTGCGAACCTCTGCTACAAGCACCAAAATCACTAGGAAAGGTAAGGATAGCTTAATTTAGTGTTTTTATGTTGTTTTTAGTAGTTATTTTCATGTTTTGAGCATCTTTAATGAGTCTTTTGTCTTCATAACCATGGGGTTTGACTGAGGCAGACCCCCCAATGCACTAACAAGATTTTGCAGGTTGACAGGTCCAACAAAGCACAAGGACACATCCAACAAGTGGTGGCCCACGAGCAAGAAGCCCACCTACACTGAGGAACTCAAAAAGATGGATCTTGCTGCCTTTGTACCAAATCCAAAAGGGCTTCCTTAGGGAAGACCCCATTGTAGCCTTCAGGGCAAAATTTGTAAAAGGATATCACAGTGTAACCTCTTTTATGAATTCAATACAAATGCAGTAGATTCTTTGATGTTGAATGAATGTCTTAGCATATTTTTGGTAGTTTCAAAATGTATCCTTCCCCTTTCATTACATTTTTGTTTGGATATAATCCCACCAAATCAAAGCATGTCCCTTTAACGTTATTCATTCAAATTTAACTCACTTTGGGTCCTCCATAGATTAATAACTGAAGAATTTTTGCATGTCAATTATCCAATCTATTAACTCTTTAGGGTTTAAAATTATATTAAAACCGGGAGTATCTATTTTTGGTTTACTTCCCATACTAGAGATCATTTGAATCAATCATTGCTCTAGTTCTTCTCTCTACACTTCATCTCGAGCTTTTGAGTAACCAATCTCCTACTCTTCATTGTCACTAATATCATAAGAAGAACATATCTTCTTTGGGTAGTTTCAATTACATCTAATCTAGCGGTAATTCTTTATGAGATTTATGGAGGAAATAATCACTCCAAAAGAAAGTGTTGGCACCAGGATAAAGTAGTCAATAAAATACTTGTTGATTATGGTTGGATGGATGTGAAGGAATGGGACAAAGTTCAAAAATATTGAGTGCATTCTATACGAGAAAGTTTTATTCTCAAAGGAAGGCAAGGATAGGACAAAACATTTGACCTTGTGAAGAAATACAAACTCAAATGGTAGTAACTTACAAGAGCAATTCATGTTCATGAGCTAGAGCTCATGAGACATTTTTTCTTGCCCAATGAGTATGATATGAGAGCATCCAATATATAAAAATATTATTATATTAAAGGTTTATTATAAGTGGTCATGGGTAAGCCATTCTGGTAACTGTCATCTATAGGTATAAAATGAATACTTTCTAGCAAGGCAAAATCAAGAAAAAAGAGGAAGATTTCCATGTAGAGGAAAGAAGAAAATATAGAATTGCATGTTGAGGAGAAAAGAAGGGAAGGAAAGAGTTATCTATAAAAACAAGTCTATTTGCTTATCTAAATGCAAGGGTGAAGTCAACAAGTATAAATGAGAAGAGGGGAGAGAAGAGAGGAGAGAGGAATAATAATAAGAAGAAGAGGAGTTGGTAGGAAAAAGAAGAGATATTGGCAAGCATAGATAAATATAAGAGAAGATAGGTGAGAAGAGAGAGGATGGCATAGTGATAGTAATTTATATGAGAAAATTCAGATGTATGTATGCACATATATGTGTAGGCATGTGAGTAGATTGAGAGTAGGATAGGAGTTTGGTATCATTGTTTTATATGCACAAGTTAATGGGTATTCCATTCTATAAATGGTCATTCTATCATATAATTAATGCATTACATCCTTTTAATCTAATATTTCATACTAAGATATTATAGAAGCATTCCTACAATTCAAACATTATAGAGTGTTGTTACCTATAAAAACTTAGAGTACCATGTATTTCAGTTCAAAACCATTATCATTGTATTAGATGTCATCTAAGTTGCTTATCATTCACAAAGAAGTGGCATTCGAATGAAGAATGAAGCATAATTCAAGTAGGAGTATCATTCTAGAATAAAAGTGTCATTCAAGAGAATGTGAACATTGTCATTCAAATCAACCTACTATTCAAATAAGATCTATCATCCAAGAGAGAAAAATGACATTCAAGTGAATTATTGTTCAATTGATCACCATTCAAGCCAAGACTAATATCGTTCGAGTGAACACTAGTCAATTTACCATTCAATTTATCACCATTTTGAATGATCATCTTAATGTTATAAAAAACTAGATTCATTCAAGTCAGCATCGTCCATTGTTAAATATTTTGTTGATTTGTGAGTGTGTTTTTAAAGGAGATATTTTTTCATTAAATTCCCTCCTTTATACTACATCAACTATACAAAATATTAATTATACTGGTTTAATAAAAGTTTCATGGAGTTTGTATTAGGTCTACAAAAAAATCAATAGTTTGACACAAAATGTAATGGGAAATATCACAATTAGAGAATAGAAATGTAAAAATAACCATTTCTAGCACTCATCATCTCCCCTTACATGAAGGGTCGTACATTCTCGAGAAATGAGAATCATTTCACCATGTTTATATGTCCTTTTATATATGTTCATATTCTAGTATCTTATTTCTTTATATTCTAAATTCACCTTTCAAAATGTAATATATATATTAAAAAATATCTATATTAGATTATAAAATCCCCTTTAGGCTTATAAATGTACCCAACTCTTGGGTTTAGCATCTACATTTGCTTGTATAACTCCAATGTAATTCAATACAAATGAGCAAATCATATATGATTTGAATATTAAACAAATTTACTTTAGTCCATGAGCTACAATTACCATCCCATAGTATTTTTTCTAACCATTTATCTTACCATAGTGAAATAAGTATAGAGTTTTAACCTTGTTGGTTCCTCAACTAGCTATATCCATCTATATTCCAATCTGTTAAGAGAATTATTGAAGTATTACCTTTACAATATTTACATATTGAAAAGACCTTCATCCTAATAGAAGGACATCTATTATAAAAATATTAAATTAGTTTCCCATTTTTGTTGTTGCTATATCATATGGTTTGCTCGTTTGGCTTCAGCCCATATCTCCAATTCAGTGTTTTCTCTATCAATTTATATGCTTTGTGCCTCTCTAGCATTTTGCTTTATTTTATACGATGGAGGAGAAGGCTCTCATAACAACATCCTCCATATATAGATTAGGGTTTAATTAGTTTTGGTCACCAAAGAGATAACCATGAAATAAGAATTCATACACCATTTTTTTCTTTTCTATTGGAAGAAGATATATTATTACAAATTTAATAGGTGAACTTATTTCTATAGTTTGCCCAATTAGTAGTCTTTCAAGAAAAGAAATTATGCTATTTTTATTTGATACAAAATGCATAGAATTTTGGTTTCATTATAATTAACCATTTCCTTAGCTAATTCTCCCCCTTGCATGACTTTGTTTATCTAAAATTCCTTTGTTTAACAAATTCTTATTTTAATGTATCTATCTCATTGATCTATTTCTCTAATTATTGCTAGAAATCAAGGTAATATCTTATCCTTGCATTTTATACCTTTAGATATTAATTCCATTTGGATTCCTTATCCTTATTGTGCTTCTCCAAAGAAACATAATCCTAGTTAGAATATTATCCTTTAGTTTTTCACTCGGCAACCTCAACTCTAACAATTTGTAGTCTATAAATTTTCTCTTATTATACACTCAAGGCTTGTTGAATCAAAATTTTAATATTTGGCTATGATTGAATGTTTATTGTATATACATCAATTATTCCTCCCATCCTCTTCTTCCTTAGTACAATAATAATTAAAATCTTAACCTTGGGATCAATAATCACCTTACATTTAGATTTGGGTTCTATAGTCAATTTTGTCCTAGCCTCTACTTTTTCTTTTTTCTTTTCTATAGGTTCTCATGTTCTTGGTGATGGTATTATAGATTAAATCCAAGGTTTTTTTTTATTCTATTATCATTTTGTAGCTATCTCTATAAATACTTATTTTATTTTCTTAGCTTGTAGGCCTATAGGAGATTCTATAACTAGCATTTCTATTTTTTAATTGATGGTTCCAAAGGACAGTAAGAATTGGTTCTACAACTAGTTATAATAGGGGTAACATTCTAAAATAATTAGGGATTGGTGTATGCATTTTCTTCCTTGATATCTAGGAATATTACTATTATTGCATAATTGAATACTACTTAATCTTCAATTTTTAGTTTTATAGAGGTTTCTAGCATAATTGGGGATTTTTCCATAACCATGATTTTTGGATTAGTAGGATTTTAGTAGGGTCTTCTTCATCATCAAACAAATTAGGTTATATTGATAATAGACCTCTAATCATAGCCTCCATGGTTGAGTCTAATGAGCCTATGATATAAAATACTAGTATCCTAGTCTTTTGTACAATCTTTACTCATAGCATGCAATGGCCTCGGGAGTAAATAGAGAAATTTTACCTTCCTCCCTTATCTCAAATGTGAAAAACTTAAATAGAAATAAGATAAAATGAGAGTGTGTATAACTTTACATTAATATATCTAATGATGTACAAGGTAGCATCATCTCAAGAAGATGGTGGTGACTCCCTCTTCACTCCATTATCTATGTCCCTAATATTTTCCTATTCTAGGAGATATTTCTTTGTATATTTATATGTGTTATCTTTTTTTTAAGAACAATGATCTCCATCTATTGGTAGGTCTATTAATTGGGTAATGTCCTCTCAGTGACTATTATACTCAATTCTTACCTTTTTCAATTCTATTATACTATTTTCTATTAATAATATTATGTGAACGTTTCAAAGAAGGCCATTTATCTAGTATCTAAAACAAATTGGACCACCTAATAATTCCTATTGACATAGCCTCTCATGGTGGGATCTTTTCAATTATAAGATCTAATCATCATGGAAATTTTATTTGACCTCCCGTCTGATTTACTTAACTCTTCATGCTAATTATTGTAGAGTTATTTTATTCTATAGTAAGAGGAATGTTCTTTTGCTAGGTACCCTTGAATGTGATATTAATTTAACATGGATTCAAACATGGTTATCATTATACATGCATCATTGATATGTATTAGAGTATACAAGGTGGTATTCCATTTTCCAACCAATCAAGTACAATGGCATAGCTATTAGTTCAACTTTTTACATATCTAACAGAAATAATGATAAATTTTGTGGCATAACATCAAATAAAGGTTGATTGGCCAAAAAAATTATGGAAACCCATTATCATGGGTAGTTATTAGGTTGTTGACGGGGCACCGGAAGAACCAAACTCTTACAAATTCAACTTTTCATTAATCTTTCGGAAAATAGTTACATGCATTCCCAAAATAAAACAGCCCGCAGGCATACATTAACCAGAGATTGTCTGGTATTTTCTCCACTCTGTTCCTCCCCTGTTCTCCGGTCCACCATCCCCCTCAGTTTGAAATTTCAGGTTTTTATCGAGGCCCCGGCCCTCCCGACAATCAATGCCTCCACCTACCAACCTTCCCGCTCGAATTTCCCTCCTTGTCGAAGCTTCAAAATTCTCGATCATAAATGGGCCACCGCCCGATCTGCACTGCTGCTCGCATTCATGGTCTTCCTCGACCTGCAACCACCGTCGTACCCTGTACTGTCGTCTCCTCCATACCGGCCATGCCCTGTTACAGTTGTTTTTCGTAAAACACATCCGAAAGATGGTTCTCTCCCTTTAATGCACGCGGCTGCAAATTTAAAATTCCATGATACATGGCCTCCATCTTTAACCAGATTCTCGTAGCTAACCACGTGTTTAAATTCGGCTTGCCCTCTTCTTAATGCGCAATCTTCAAGGCACGTGCCCTTTACAACTTCGAGGATACACGTGGCAGTCCACGTGTTAGTTTTCGGCCTTGTCTGGCCGTCCGCTATTTTCTTCGACCTTAACTTTACTTGGTCGCGGTCGACCCTCCACCTTCGTCTTCACCTTTCTGAGGTCCTTTGCCATGATCTTGGGTTTGTCTTAACCCTTGGTACTGCCTTGGAAATACGCCATGTGGCAGTTTCTGATTTGATGCGATATCGCGACAAGTCACGATATTGCGACCTATCGCAATATCGCGACAGGTCTCAACCCCTCCGCCATGTTTTGTAGACCGTCGCGATATCGCGACGTCGCGAGGTCCTCACCACCGCCTCTAAAATAAATTCACGATATCGCGACGGAGATCACCCCTTGCCTTTGCTTCTCAACAACCATCGCGACATCGCGACGTCTCGATATCGCGCCATCGCGATATCGCGACGGAATCCTCCCCCCTTCCTCCTTTGCTCTGAAGAACTGTCGTGATATCGCGACGTCGCGATATCACGACGCAACTCACCCTCGCCATCAATGCAGCCTTTGAGGTCACGATTTCGTGACCCCCTTCCTCCATGCTTTGGAAACACTTCCCCCTTGGGAAAAACTGAAGAAAAATACTTGGAAAATCGAGAAAATTTTTGAAGATGCAGGATTTTTCCACTGTTGTCGGATGCTTCTGCATCAGACACCTCGGGTAAAAAGGAGAAGTGATCTTCACTTCTGCTGGGTCCGGTTGCTGCCTCCTGCAACACTCCCGAACTCATCTCTGCCTCAGCAGCCTGCTTTAACCCCGGCTCTCGGTCCATACTTCTGTCTTCTACCGGACAGATTTCTCCACTGCTGCAAACTTCTTCTACAACCTGCTGTATTTCCTCATTTTGCACAAAAAAATCCGTGCCTTCTTTCGGGCAGGTCCCGGTACCGCTGTACTCTTCCTCACATGCGGTTTTCTTTAATTTTTCTTCTTTCTTCCTCTTTCTTTCTTCTCGTCTTCTTTGCCGCTCTTCCTTCTCTCGTAATTTCATTACGGACCATTCCTTTTGCAAGGCCTTTAATTGCCATTGCAATGCTTTTACTTCTTCCTCCGAAACCATATCCTCCATGTTGTCCTGTCTTCTTCGGGAATGCATTCTTCTCTCTTCTTCTTCTTTTTTTTTACCGGGTCTTGGCGTAAACTGCCTCCCGCTCGGCGAATCTGCTTACGCACTTAAAGACCGAACTCACTCTCTCTCAGAACTCTCCCGCAGGTCCTGGTGCAACTGCCTCACCTTCAGCGGATCTGTTGCACACTCAGGAACCACTGGCTCTGATACCACTGATGGGGCACCGGAAGAACCAAACTCTTACAAATTCAACTTTTCATTAATCTTTCGAAAAATAGTTACATGCATTCCCAAAATAAAACAGCCCGCAGGCGTACATTAACCAGAGATTGTCTGGTATTTTCTCCACTCTGTTCCTCCCCTGTTCTCCGGTCCACCATCCCCCTCAGTTTGAAATTTTGGGTTTTTATCGAGGCCCCGGCCCTCCCGAAAATCAATGCCTCCACCTACCAACCTTCCCACTCGAATTTCCCTCCTTGTCGAAGCTTCAAAATTCTCGATCATAAATGGGCCACCGCCCGATCTGCACTGCTGCTCGCATTCATGGTCTTCCTCGACCTGCAACCTCCGCCGTACCCTGTACTGCCGTCTCCTCCATACCGGCCATGCCCTGTTACAGTTGTTTTTCGTAAAATGCATATGAAAGATGGTTCTCTCCCTTTAATGCATGCGGCTGCAAATTTAAAATTCCATGATACATGGCCTCCATCTTTAACTAGATTCTCGTAGCTAACCACGTGTTTAAATTTGGCTTGCCCTCTTCTTAATGCGCAATCTTCAAGGCACATGCCCTTTACAACTTCGAGGATACACGTGGCAGTCCACGTGTCAATTTTTGGCCTTGTCTGGCCGTCCGCTATTTTCTTCGACCTTAACTTTACTTGGTCACGGTCGACCCCTCCACATTCGTCTTCACCTTCCTGAGGTCCTTTGCCATGATCTTGGGTTTGCCTTAACCCTTGGTACTGCCTTGGAAATACGCCACGTGGTAGTTTTTGATTTGTCGCGATATTGCGACAGGTCGCGATATTACGACTGTCGCGATATCGCGACAGGTCTCAACCCCTCCGCCATGTTCTGTAGACCGTCGCGATATCGTGACGTCGTGAGGTCCTCACCATCGCCTCTAAAATAAAGTCACGATATCACGACGGAGATCACCCCTTGCATTTGCTTCTCAACAACCATCGCGACATCGCGACGTCACGATATCGCGATGTCGCGATATCGCGACGGAATCCTCCCCCCTTCCTCCTTTGCTCTGAAGAACTGTCGCGATATCGCGACGCAACTCACCCTCGCCATCAATGCAGCCTTTGAGGTCACGATTTCGTGACCCCCTTCTTCCATGCTTTGGAAACACTTCCCCCTTGGGAAAAACTGAAGAAAAATACTTGGAAAATCGAGAAAAATTCTGAAGATGCAGGATTTTTCCACTGTTGCCGGATGCTCCTGCATCAGACACACCGGGTAAAAATGAGAAGTGATCTTCACTTCTGTTGGGTCCGGTTGCTGCCTCCTGCAACACTCCCGAACTCATCTCTGCCTCAGCAGCCTGCTTTAACCCCGGCTCCCGGTCCATACTTATGTCTTCTACCGGACAGATTTCTCCACTGCTGCAAACTTCTTCTGCAGCCTGCTGTATTTCCTCCTTTTGCACAGAAAAATTTGTGCCTTCTTTCGGGCAGGTCCCGGTACCGCTGTACTCTTCCTCACATGCGGTTTTCTTTAATTTTTCTTCTTTCTTCCTCTTTCTTTCTTCCCGTCTTCTTTGCCGCTCTTCCTTCTCTCGTAATTTCATTACGGACCATTCCTTTTGCAAGGCCTTTAATTGCCGTTGTAATGCTTTTACTTCTTCCTCCAAAACCATATCCTCCATGATGTCCCGTCTTCTTCGGGAATGCATTCTTCTCTCTTCTTTTTTTTTTTTTTTTTACCGGGTCTTGGCGTAAACTGCCTCCCGCTCGGCGAATCTGCTTACGCACTTAAAGACCGAACTCACTCTCTCTCAGAAATCTCCCGCGAGTCTCGGTGCAACTGCCTCACCTTCGGCGGATCTGCTGCACACTCAGGAACCACTGGCTCTGATACCACTGACGGGGCACCGGAAGAACCAAACTCTTACAAATTCAACTTTTCATTAATCTTTCGGAAAATAGTTACATGCATTCCCAAAATACAATAGCCCGCAGGCGTACATTAACCAGAGATTGTCTGGTATTTTCTCCACTTTGTTCCTCCCCTGTTCTCCGGTCCACCATCCCCCTCAGTTTGAAATTTTGGGTTTTTATCGAGGCCCCGGCCCTCCCGACAATCAATGCCTCCACCTACCAACCTTCCCGCTCGAATTTCCCTCCTTGTCGAAGCTTCAAAATTCTCGATCATAAATGGGCCACCGCCCGATCTGCACTGCTGCTCGCATTCATGGTCTTCCTTGACCTGCAACCGTCGTCGTACCCTGTACTGTCGTCTCCTCCATACCGGCCATGCCCTGTTATAGTTGTTTTTCATAAAACGCATCTGAAAGATGGTTCTCTCCCTTTAATGCACGCAGCTACAAATTTAAAATTCCATGATACGTGGCCTCCATCTTTAACCAGATTCTCGTAGCTAACCACGTGTTATTCGTCTTGCCCTCTTCTTAATGCGCAATCTTCAAGGCACGTGCCCTTTACAACTTCGAGGATACACGTGGCAGTCCACGTGTCAGTTTTCGGCCTTGTCTGGCCGTCTGCTATTTTCTTCGACCTTAACTTTACTTGGTCGCGGTCGACCCCTCCACCTTCGTCTTCACCTTTCTGAGGTCCTTTGCCATGATCTTGGGTTTGTCTTAACCCTTGGTACTGCCTTGGAAATACGCCACGTGGCAGTTTTTGATTTGCCACGATATCGCGACAGGTCGTGATATTGCGACCTGTCGCGATATCGCGACAGGTCTCAACCCCTCCGCCATGTTCTGTAGACCGTCGCGATATCGCGACGTCGCGAGGTCCTCACCACCGCCTCTAAAATAAAGTCGCGATATCGCAACGGAGATCACCCCTTGCCTTTGCTTCTCAACAACCATCGCGACATCGCGACGTCACGATATCACGACGGAATCCTCCCCCCTTCCTCATTTGCTCTGAAGAACTATCGTGATATCGCGACGTCGCGATATCACGACGCAACTCACCCTCGCCATCAATGCAGCCTTTGAGGTCACAATTTTGTGACCCCCTTCCTCCATGCTTTGGAAACACTTCCCCCTTGGGAAAAACTGAAGAAAAATACTTGGAAAATCGAGAAAAATTTTGAAGATGCAAGATTTTTCCACTGTTGCCGGATGCTCCTACATCAGACACCCCGGGTAAAAAGGAGAAGTGATCTTCACTTCTGCTGGGTCCGGTTGCTGCCTCCTGCAACACTCCCGGACTCATCTCTGCCTCAGCAGCCTGCTTTAACCCCGGCTCTCGGTCCATACTTTTGTCTTCTACCGGACAAATTTCTCCACTGCTGCAAACTTCTTTTGCAGCCTGCTTGTATTTCCTCCTTTTGCACAAAAAAATTTGTGCCTTCTTTCGGGCAGGTCCCGGTACCGCTGTACTCTTCCTCACATGCGGTTTTCTTTAATTTTTCTTCTTTCTTCCTCTTTCTTTCTTCCCGTCTTCTTTGTCGCTCTTCCTTATCTCGTAATTTCATTATGGACCATTCCTTTTGCAAGGCCTTTAATTGTCGTTGCAATGCTTTTACTTCTTCCTCCGAAACCATATCCTCCATGCTGTCCCGTCTTCTTCGGGAATGCATTCTTCTCTCTTCTTCTTTTTTTTTTTTTTTTTTACCGGGTCTTGGCGTAAACTGCCTCCCGCTCGGCGAATCTGCTTACGCACTTAAAGACCGAACTCACTCTCTCTCAGAACTCTCCCGCAGGTCCTGGTGCAACTGCCTCACCTTCGGCGGATCTGCTGCACACTCAGGAACCACTGGCTCTGATACCACTGACGGGGCACCGGAAGAACCAAACTCTTACAAATTCAACTTTTCATTAATCTTTTGAAAAATAGTTACATGCATTCCCAAAATACAACAGCCCGTAGGCATACATTAACCAGAGATTGTCTGGTATTTTCTCCACTCTATTCCTCCCCTGTTCTCCGGTCCACCATCCCCCTCAGTTTGAAATTTTGGGTTTTTATCGAGGCCCCGGCCCTCCCGGCAATCAATGCCTCCACCTACCAACCTTCCCGCTCGAATTTCCCTCCTTGTCGAAGCTTCAAAATTCTTGATCATAAATGGGCCACCGCCCGATCTGCACTGCTGCTCGCATTCATGGTCTTCCTCGACCTGCAACCGCCGTCGTACCCTGTACTGTCGTCTCCTCCATACCGGCCATGCCCTGTTACAGTTGTTTTTCATAAAACGCATCCGAAAGATGGTTCTCTCCCTTTAATGCACGCGGCTGCAAATTTAAAATTCCATGATACGTGGCCTCCATCTTTAACCAGATTCTCGTAGCTAACCACGTGTTTAAATTCGGCTTGCCCTCTTCTTAATGCGCAATCTTCAAGGCACGTGCCCTTTACAACTTCGAGGATACACGTGGCAGTCCACGTGTCAGTTTTCGGCCTTGTCTGGCCGTCCGCTATTTTCTTTGACCTTAACTTTACTTGGTCGCGGTCGACCCCTCCACCTTCGTCTTCACCTTTCTGAGGTCCTTTGCCATGATCTTGGGTTTGCCTTAACCCTTGGTACTGCCTTGGAAATACGCCATGTGGCAGTTTCTGATTTGCCGCGATATCGCGACAGGTCACGATATTGCGACTGTCGCGATATCGCGACAGGTCTCAACCCCTCCGCCATGTTCTGTAGACCGTCGCGATATCACGACGTCTAAAGCTCCTCACCACCGCCTCTAAAATAAAATCACGATATCGCGATGTCGCAATATCACGACGGAGATCACCCCTTGCCTTTGCTTCTCAACAACCATCGCGACGTCGCGATATCGCGACATCGCGATATCGCGATGGAATCCTCCCCCCTTCCTCCTTTGCTCTGAAGAACTGTCACGATATCACGACGTTGCGATATCGCGACACAACTCACCCTCACCATCAATGCAGCCTTTGAGGTCGTAATTTCGCGACCCCCTTCCTCCATGCTTTGGAAACACTTCCCCCTTGGGAAAAACTGAAGAAAAATACTTGGAAAATCGAGAAAAATTTTGAAGATGCAGGATTTTTCCACTGTTGCTGGATGCTCCTGCATCAGTTGTATACCCTAGATATTATTTGTAGAGATTGTAGTGAATTATCACTACACTCAAGGAGTAAGCATTGGCCAAAGGTCTTCGATGGGAGGCAACATCGAGAATATCTAAGAAAGTAGAGACAAGTGCATAAGTACTATGACCAAACTTTTTAGGATGAAAATGACATCAAGGAGATAGAATTAGAGTCATAATGAAAGCCAAAGCAACAATGCACACTAAACAACTATAATCAAAAGAGAAAAATGACTTGGGCACACCTGCCCAGTTTAAAAAAATTGTAGTCACAAGCTAGCAGTAATAACTAGGACATCAGATGAAAATTGATGGAAAGTCAACCACAAGAATCACCAACCAGACTAAAAATACTTAAAATCATGAAGACTAAAATTATAGTCAAATGGTAAAGGGGAAACTATGAATAAAAGAGCAATGATCTAGATTCCAATCAAGCCTACATTGTGTTGAGGTGTACATTGAGTTGAGATGTATAGTCCTCCTACAAATATGTATAGCATATCCAATAGCATAGTTGATGCATTAAAAACACCATTATGGAGACTGTCAAGAAGTGACCACAAATCTAGTAACATTAATTACAATCAAGCAAGAATTTTGAAGGGGGTATTTTGAATTTTAGGAGAGAAAATTCTCTCAATTTTATCTATAAATACTAAATATTTTCTTTATTTTAAATGAGGTTGAGTTTTTTTTGTGCCTAGTATCTAGCCTTGAGCAATTTTGCTCTCCCTTTTTTGTTTTGTATGTCATTCTAGACTCAAACCTTGAGTCATTGCATGTACAAGTGGTTGAGCCTCTTTCAATTATATATGAATGTAATTGCACTTTAACATGAATGCAGGGAACTATGACTACCATTAGTTCTATCATGGTCTATGTATTCATAACCAGCGATCTCAGTCAAAAAATGGATCATGGGACCAATCCCACAGTAAATTTTACTGGCAAAAATTAAAGAAAGAATTCATACCTCTTGCGTAGCAACAGTCCCGATGGGGCTTTGGCAAAACTTTCCAAGGATCTGGTTCTCTAACGAATCAAAACTCTACGAGATCTACTCCCAGGAAATTAGGTCTGATATTGTAGGAGACCAAAATCCACCTATATAGTAGTGGCATAAACCACTATTGAATCATTGGACTGCCATCTTCAGCCCTACCGATAGAAGCTTGCTCTTCTTTAGCAAGAGGATGATAGGTGTTGTTGATGGCATGATCACAAATGTCGTTGTTCATAATTTCTCTGATAGACCTCTCACAGTGGCAAAAAAAGATCTTCTTATGCTAGGATTGAAGTATATCCTTGTCGCACCTCCCATGGCCCATGATGATGTTCGTGCGGGGTATGTTCTATTTTCTAGGCTTCTCAAGCTTCGGTGGTTTTCGGTTCAAAAGGAAGGAACATCGCCAACTGGGAAGAACCTGCCTACTCTCCCTTTCATATTTCAAATTCTACATGGGAACCTAATGTGAAATACTAGCCCCTACTGGATATTCTTAATGGTGAAAAGCATCGATTTTAACAACAACTTGCTTCTATGGAGAGTATCTTCCAGCCTCCCTTGCCCAGGCATCTGGCAATAGCCTTACACTCTCTCAGATCTAATGATTCCATTATCATTATACCCATTGATAAAAAATCTCGGCCTCACTATTCTCAACAAGGTATGGTACCTAGAAGAAGGGATCATACAACTTTTAGATGTGGAAGTTTATCGAGATGTTATTTTTGTTCCTTAGAACTCTTTTTTTTCTTACTTAGAGTCCATTGTTAAAATTGCGTAAAGAAGTCTTCTCCTTGATCAAAAAATAGTGGATTATCTTTTGCAAAATAACACCATAATTGCTTGAGTTTGTACTTTCTATCTCATTCCAAATATTCACAAGCAACCTATGAAGGCTAGACCCATATGCTCCTACTGCGCTTATATGTTGGATCTTGTTTCCAAATGGCTTCACCACCAGCTTATCCCCATTCTCCTGGAGTATCCAAATCATCTACAAGACTCTCTGAGCCTAATGAAAATCCTTTATGAAATATATTTTCCTCCAAGTTGTGTTTTGTTCACCTTTGATGTTGAGAGCTTGTACCCAAGAATTCCTACAGAAGCAGGATTGGTTGCTTTTCAACACTTAATTTTGGGAAGGTTCAAGCCAAGTTTGGTCCAGTTGATCCTAAAACTTGCAGAACTGGTCCTAAATAGAAATTATCTAGAATTTTATGGTAAGATATATAGGAAAAAAAGAGGTACATTAATGGAGATTTAATTTGCATTTGTCTATGCCTGTTTGTTTCTTTTTTATTTGGAATTGTAAAAATCTATATAAACAATATCGATTATAATGTTTGGTCATCAGTTGAACTGATGAGCATTTAAGGTGTGAAATACATTTTCATATTTTTCTCTTTCATTTTAGTCTCTCTTGTTCTTATGTCATGAAGTGCCTTTTTTCATTGATCGCTTGTGCTTCTACTTCCTCTTTGTTATTTGATTTCTATTGCACTAAGGTACTACTGTAAAGTATTTTTTCTTTTCGAATATCCAAGTGATTTTTTCAATCTGATGTCACATGCTGCCCTAGTTATTTGAAATCTAGAAGAGGATCCCTATTTCTTTCGTGAAGGCTCTTCTATTCTAAAATCCACTAGATCCACTCAAAAGAGACCTAGGATGATACTTTTGAATA
The DNA here is from genome assembly GCA_028583015.1 of Wollemia nobilis. Taxonomy (NCBI): domain Eukaryota; kingdom Viridiplantae; phylum Streptophyta; class Pinopsida; order Araucariales; family Araucariaceae; genus Wollemia; species Wollemia nobilis. The sequence continues at coordinate 16,620,913 of JAQPPZ010016946.1, read as the reverse complement.
TTGAATCTTCTCCTTCGTGCATAGAATGCACTCAAGTGCAGTACTTCTCTTCTGTTCCTAAAGCAATACAACCCTTTATGTGCATTCTAGATCTACCACAAAATCTTAAAGATCTCAGCTCAAAATTTTGGGAAACCTTCAGATATGCATTCATCAAGGTCCACAAAACTAATACCTTCATCGTGAAAATCTAGAAAGGCATCGATGATGGCACCATGCCAAATAGTTTGTGCATGAAATATTCAGGCCTTCGAATTCCAGATCCTGCTCTTCAAGAAGATATGGATAAGAAATTTGCTGAGCTCACCTTGAATTTCCAAAAATCCTGTTCAAAAGTATATCTTTTGATAGAAAATAAATTACTTGAGAGCTTGAAGGTTCATAAGGATGTCATTGTCACACAATTTGATGCGTAAATGGAGAAAATATTTAGTAAAATAATAGATCTATAGATTGCATCCTATTGGAAATCACAAATCAAGCAAGACTTCATTGTGAAGGCCAACGCTCTCGAAATAGAACTATGTGTGGATCGTCATGTCCAACAAGAAGCAATCGACACTCGAAAAGCTTGCTAAGAATAAATAGCAAGATATTTTCATGGATGAATCCAACACTTCGATGGTCTCCCTCATCAAAAAGGAGTGTGCACCACTCTTTTTTAAGATTTAATATCTTAGAAAACTTGTCACATATCTTGTTGTTGCCACTTGACCTAACTCTTGCAATCCCTTACCATAAAACTGAAGGAGAAGGAATAGAAGCCGAAGTTGTGGCCATAATGTACAACAAAATTAATAACAACAATAACCTCAATAATCATGTTGATAGTAATAGTAGTAGAATCATCCCAGCAAACATAACTAGTGATCTTAATCAAAAAATGGGTCGCGAGACTGATCCTAGAGCAGAGTTCACTGGCGACAACTAGAGAAATAATTCATACCTCCTGCATAATAGCAGTCGTGATGAGGCTCTGGAAAAATTTTCCAAGGATCTAGTTCTCGAATGAATCAAAACTCTACGATATCTGCTCCCAAGTAGTCAGGTCCAAGATTGCAGCATATCCAAGGTCATCCTTGCAACAGCGACATAAACCGCTACTGAATTGTTGGAGTGCCATATTTAGACCTACCAATAGATGTCTGCTCTTATTTAGCAAAAGCATGGTAGGTGTTGTTAATGGCATGATCACAAATACCGCTATTCATAATTTCTTTGATAAACCTCTCACAGTGGCAGTAAAAGAGCTTCTTGGGCTAGGATTGAAATATATCCCTATCCCACCTCTCATGGCCCATGATGATGTCCATGTAGAGTATATTCTATTTTCAAGGCTTCTCAAGCTCTGATGGTTTTTTTATCCAAAATGAAGGAACATCACCAACTTGGAAGAACCTGCCTACTCTCCCTTTTGTATTTCAAATTCTGCATGGGAACCTAATGTGAAATACCAACCCCTACTAGATCTTCTTAATTATGAAAAGCATTGATTTGAGCAACATCTTGCTTCCATGGAGAGTGTCTTTCAGCCTCCCTTGCCCAGGCATTTGGCAAGAGCCTTGCACTCTCTTAGATCTTATGATTCCATTATCATCAGGCCCGCTGACAAAAATCTCAACCTCACTATTCTCAACAAGGTATGGTACCTGGAAGAAGGGATCAGATAAATTTTAGATCTAAAACTTTACCAAGAGGTTATTTATATTCCTTGGAACTCTATTTTTTCTTGTTTGGAGTCCATTTTAAAAAATGCACAAAGAAGGCTTCTCCTCGATCATAAAATAGTGGATTATCTTCTAAAAAAGAACCCCATCATTGCTTGAGTTTGTACTTTCTACCTCATTCTAAAGGTTCACAAATAACCTATGAAGGGTAGACCCATCTGCTCCTATTGCGGTTATATGTTGGAGCCTATTTCCAAATGGCTTCACCACCAGCTCATCCCAATTCTCCTAAAGTAGCCAAATCATCTACAAGACTCTCTAAGCCTAATTAAAATTCTTCATGAAAGAGATTTTCCTTTAAGTTGTGTTTTGTTCACCTTTGATGTTGAGAGACTATACCCAAGCATTCCTATAGCAGCATGATTGGCCACTCTTCAACACTTCATTTTGAGAAGGTTCAATCCAAGCTTGGTCCAGTTGATATTCGAACTTGCAGAACTGGTCCTAAATAGACATTAGCTAGAATTTTATGGTAATTTCTATAGGCACAAAAGAGGTACAAAAATTGAGAGCAATTTTGTAGTTGTTTATGCCTATTTGTTTCTTTGTTACTTGGAATTACAAGTTTTTGGTCTTTTTCCATCTATTTCAAAAAATATTTGCTTGTATAAATGATATATTGATGATGCTTTTGGAATTTGGAATGGCAATAACGAGAGTCTTCAAGCTCTCCTTGATGCTTATGGTTTTTTTTATCCCAGCATCAACATCACTACTACCATTTCCACTTATGAAGTTAACATCCTAGATATTTTGGTGGTCAAACCACCCTCCATGACTATTCTAGGTTTTTTGGGTACTAAACTGTACCAGAAACCAATGAATGTGTATCAATAGTCCCTTTATTTTCATTCCATCCATTCCACCAAAAAAAATCCTTCATAGTCAACAAAATCAATAGGTTTATAGTTAGAGAGGTAGATGATAAAGAATTCAAAAATATGAAGCATCAATTTTTTTATAGGTTGAGAGCCCGGGGCTACCCATCCTGTTTCTTATTTCTACTCTTTACACAGGTAGAGTTTGCAAAGTGGCCTACACTACTCCAAAAGATATTCCAGAAGATATCTTTAAGACAGCTAGGTCTAAATAAATCTCCCCTAGTTCTGATGAAGTTGTACAACTACCAGTTTGCCCATGATCTTCATCTAAACAAAAACGTGCTTGGACATCTCTACAAAAAATGGAGCAAAGACCCTCAGCTCTCCCATATCAGTTGTGGCATCATCTGTTGGAGAAACAACAAAAATATGAAGAAATTTGTGTGCTGCAGTCGAGTAGTGAGAACCCAGCCCAACTTCAATCGGTCATAACTTTTGCTACAGGGCTCTAATTCTTGAACTGTTTGAAATTGGAAAGCTTAAAAATTTTCTATGATGAGAAACAAAACCTGTTGGATTTCTGAGGAGTGGGACCTTTTTGGAGCCTCTAGACCCCTCAAAAATGAGTTTTAAAGTTTAAAATTTTTTTGTAACGTCTCTTTTCGGCAATCAATGCCCCGTATTTTCTAGTGCACATTTCGAGGAGCATTATTTAATATTTTAGGTGCTTTCAACTATTATCCTTGGCAATCACTATCTTTTTTGGCATATCCCAATGTAACGGTTTGTTTTTCTTGATTCTCGTCATGTGGCATGTCGGCTAGCGCACCCACTAGCTTGAGAAATCTATATAAACAATATGGATTGTAATGTTTGGTCATCAGCTGAACTGATGAGCACTTAAGGTGCAAAACACGTTTTCAAAGTTTTCCCTTTTATTTTAGTCTCTCTTGTTCTTATATCATGAAGTGCCTTTTTTCATTGATTGCTTGTGCTTCTACTTCCTCTTCGCTATTTTATTTTTGTTGTGCTAAGGTATTGCTACAAAGAATTTCTTTCTTTTTGAATATCCATGTGAATATTGAGTTCCTATCCTATATAATTACCTTCAAAAAACCATGAAGCCAAAATATTTCTTTAAATAATTTGTTTGCCACAATCACAGCATCATTCTTGATACTTTTTGGTGTAAAGTATGCAACCTTAGTCTATCGACCACTACTAGAATTGTGTCATGTTGTAACTTGGTCTTAAGTAGCCCTACTATGAAGTCCATCAAAACTACCTACCATTTTTGCATAGGAACATCATGAGAAAATAACAAACCAATAGGATGTATATGTTTTACTTTTATTTTTTGGCACTCGAGGCATTGAGCAACAAATTCTATTATGTCCCTCTTCATTCATGGCCAAAAGAATATATTTTTCATATTCTCCCTCATATTTAATCCTAGATAAGTAGAATAGGGGGATCTATGTGCTTCATTCATGATCATATTCCTTAGATCACTATTCTCAAGTATTATTATCCTATATTTAAAGCATAGGAATTCATCCTTGATGCTAAAATCTTCATTTTCTTCAGATTTACTTTCCATATTTTCTCATATTTACCTGCAATATGTATATTGACCTTGCATTTCCTTGACTTGGTCCATCAAATCAACATGAACATGAGATAAGACTGCAATGTGTTTCCTACTACTCAAAGCATTAGTGATTTTATTCTCCTTTATCTTAATATATTCAATGTTAAAATCATATTCCATGAGAAATTCCATCCATATTCTTTGTCTAGCATTGAGTAAGGGTTGGGTGAACACGTATTGCAGACTCTGATGATCTATCTTTAGCTCAAAGGGTCTACCCACTAGATAGTGTCGCTAAATTTTAAGAGCAAAAACCACAGCTGCTAACTCTAAATCATGAGTTGTATAATTAACCTCATGTTTTTCACTTTCTTGATCCATAGGCTACTATCGCTTATTCATGTGAGAGCACTCCTCCAAGTCCTTCTAGTGATGCATCTCTACACACGAAGAAACTTCCTTTTGGATCATGTATATTTAATATAGGAGGTGTAGTAAGCTTTTGCTTAAGTAATTCAAATGATGTCTCACATTGTTTTGTCCACTTGAATTCCTTCCCTTTCCTTTGAAGGTTGGTTATTGGTGAGGTGATCTTGGCATAGTCCTTTACATATCGTCTATAGTACCTAGTTAAGCCCATGAAACTCTTGACCTTATTCACATTCGTTGGCAATGGCCAACTAATGATGGCTTCTAGTTTCTTAGGATCTACGATGATTCCTTCAACCAAAACAATGTGACCTAAATATTGCACCTCTGTTACATAGAATTCACACTTGGATAGGTTCTCGTATAGATAATTTTTCCTTAACAATTCTAACACTATTCTAAGGTGTTCATCATGTTATGTCTTATTTTGGAAATATTTCAAAATGTCATTCAAAAATACCATAACAAATCTATCCAAATACTTCTTGAAGATACTATTCATTAGGTTCATGAATTTTGTTGGAGAATTCGTTAGTAAAAAATATAAGAGAGTGAACTCATAATGTCCATATCTATTTTTAAAAGGTTTCTTATGAGTAACCTCCTCTCAAATTCTCAATTTGTGGTATCCTGACTTCAAATCAATTTTTAAAAATATTGTGATATCCTTGAGTTGATCGAAGAGATCTTCGATTCTAGGCAAAGGATATATATTTTTGATAGTTACCTTATTTAACATTTTGTAGTCAATACACAATATTAAGGATCCATCCTTATTCTTTACAAATAAAATTGGTGCACCCCATGATGACTCACTTGGTTTGATTAGTCCTTTTTCCAGCAATCCATGCAATTGTACCTTTAGTTCCTATATTTCTATGGTATTTATTCTATAAGGATCCCTATGGATAGGTTTTGTTCTAGGTTCAAGTTTGATAGAGAAGTAAAATTCCCTTATAGGGGCTAATCCTGGTAAATTTTTTGGAAATACATCCCTAAACTCCCTAAGAACAGTGTGTTTTCCAAGCACTTTTTCTTTGTTTCCTTCCTCTAACTCATTTATCTTAACAATATATATCATTCCTCTTTTTTTGATGTCTTTCTTGAGTTGCATAGCTAGAAGGATTTGAGGTTTTAAAGCTCCTTGTAGGCTATTCACTCTACAAAAAAGCCCTTCAACATCTATATCTTCAATCCATCGATCTTGGAAATTGATCATTATTTTATACTCATGCAGCCAATCCATTCCTATAACTATATCAAAGGCATGCAGTGGTGCAACATATAAACATCCTAAGTTCATTCTAGTAAGTAAAAAAATTTATGCCATATGATAACACTAATTCACATAGTAGGTTTATCCTGAACCATAGTCAACCTTCCACCCGTGTGCCAAGATTCATGACCTTTTTGTTAAATCTTTAACTAAACTATTGGAAATAAAATTATCTGTAGCTCAACTATCAAATAAGATTTTAACACTTCTATTTAAAATATTACCTTTTATCACCAGTGGCATAGCCTAACCTTCCAGATTCTGGATTCCTATTACCGCATAAATCTTGTGCATTGGTTCCTTAGGTGCAGTTTCCTTGTACATCGGTTCCTTTCCTTTTGAACCCATCCCTACTTTCTATGGATAATTGTTTGTGTAATGTGATCCCTTGTAAATATAACATCATTGTTTTGGTATTGGATGTTCTTTTTGTCTTAGCTCTCTTGTTGCTCCTTATTTTGGTAGGTTAGTCTGTCTTTGTATTGCTCTATTTCCATTATTTCCTTGATTATAGCATCATGATTCCTTCCTCAAAATCTTCTTATGAATTTTCCTTGTTTCCTATCTTCCTTCTCATCCTTTCCTGCAATGCTTTTAACTGCTTGATCACATTCCCACTTCATGAAACCTGAACTATTTCTTTTTATTAATGCCTCCTTGCCTTGTTCATCTAACCCCTCATAATCAAAGTAGGGTTTGAAATACATTTCAGCTTTTCTTACCAATTCATAACCCTTTTCCAATGTTTCAAGTTCTCGCATGTCCACTTCATGTCCTATCCTAGGATCTACTCCAAGTATAAACTTATGGACCTTAATTTTCTCAATGTAAGCAGGTACATACTTCACCAGCTTAACATATTTTTTATAATACTTTTCCATTATTCTTATTCCCTGATGAAGTTTAGTAAATTCATCAAATTTCTAGGAATATAATTATTCTATGAGAAATATTTTTTAAAAGCTTTTACAAACTCTTTTCATTTTAAGTCAATTGCAGTTGCTAGCTTTAGTTATTCACTAAGGGCTTCCCACCAAGCTATACCATCACCTTGCAAGTGTAATGTAGCATAAGATGTTCAAGTTACTGAGAAGAAATTCTTCATGTTACAATATGTCTCTATATACTTCAACCAAGCCTCGGTCTTATCCCTATCTTCCTCTTCATTAAACTTAGAAGATTTCAGATATTTCATCTCCTTGGCCAGCTCAGCCTCTAGTCGAACTCTTTCTAGTTGTGCCTCTATAAGAGGTTCATTCACTTATTTCTTTCTCGAGTTACCAGCTTGTGTTTCTTGACTTAACACAGTATCCAACAACTATTTTTGGGTATCCACCTACTTACAAAGTAGCCACTATTTTAGTAAGACTTTCTCTTTTATTGGGGTTTTTTGAACCAACATCAAGTGCTCTATTTTTTGTAGTGGTTCCTCATGTCTGCCTTATTTGGGACAACACTTATCCTTCTTTTTGGTGGTATCTTCCCCATACACACACCAAAAGAGACAGTAGGTATTCATTAGCATTTAGCCTTTCGAATTGCTTCTCCTACTAGTTATTGTTTACCCATAACATCCAAATAAGTTCAAGTATATTTGGTTTTATTAGTTTCCTCTATTCACTAATATCTAGTATGTTTCCTATGGCATACTAAAGATTAATTCTTGCACAGTGAACCTATTCCACTACAAACCATGCTCTGATACCAGATGTCACAACCTGTCTCAATTCTACAAACCTTGAAATAAGTTGAGAGTTTTTTTTAAATAATTAACTCAAAGCCAGCAAAATTTAAAGCAAGTCCCTCAATGAGCATCAACCTCACTATCACAAAAAATCAAGGAAACATATCATAAGGATCCTACCCTAATTTTATGTGGGTTTCCTAGTCATCAATCTTAAGAAAATACTCCACTCAACTATCTTCCACTAGCAACTATTCTATTCCTTTTAGTCTATCGAAAGGATTGTCCCTCTTCAGTCCATCGATAAGGTCACACCTTTCATTCCTTTGAAAGGGCATTCCTTTACGGTCCATCAAAAGGATACTCAATTTTCAATCTATTGAAAATGATAATGTCAATCATCGCTTATCCACACAAGTCATCTATGTAGTGAGTTAGCATCTAGTCATATTTCAACATCCCTCAATCACATGTCCTTTGATGAAATCAACACTATCTACATCCTACGCCCTAGACACGCTCACTACACTTTGGTTCTAAGAAGGTAGCACTTTCTCTTCCTTTAAGAAGGTCAAGGAACATCATTCTAAAGGTGTAATAGACGTGAGTAACTCAGCTACTAATACGTAGCACTCTACTACCACAACAACAAAAACATCAACTAGTTTACTTCTACTTTTGCCTTGATTAGTAATACTTATGGAGTTATGCAAACTGAGGTTGACTCCTAAGGATAGACCAATGCATTACATGACTTCCCAAACCCATCTGGAGATATTTTCGATAACAACACTTTGATTAAAACAATGAGACTAAATTGAAATGTGATTTCCCTGAGCGATAACATTCCATCGAAACCACTCACAATTGAATGAAAATATGCATTCATTTATCATAACACACCCAAATTAAACAATCTCATAGGTAGAGAGCTAGATAAGCATAAGATGATATTAAAGCACAACTCAAGAGATTCATTTTATTTAATGAAAATATTGTAATACATACACCATCATTATTTACAAATCTCCATAACAAATCGAGAGTCACTACTCTATCTGAACTCATTCAATCACATATACAACAGTCTCACTTCTCCAACACATCTTTACTGAGAAGGAGTTTGTTATCTCAATAATAGAATACATAGATTCTTAATTACATTAGACTGATGCACGAGATATCCAGTCAACTTGGACAAGCCTAGCTTCTTCGATGTCACTTTTGTTGTGGCAAAAGGTTTTTTAAAACTTGCAACGACCCGATATAGCACTCCTCACATGCTTCCTCCATGATCTTCACAAATAAACCAATTGAAAACAGTGATTTCCATCTATTGGGATCATAGGCAGCTCCAAAAAATTCATATGCAACATTCAAATGTGCATTATTCCCTCTTTTATGCTTTCTAATTGCACACAATAACATATCCAGATAGCAGACCATTTGCACACTTACAATGTAATTTAATTCACACGCAAGGGAAATCCAACATGTTTCTTTATGTTCTATCTAACCAAGTCATTCCAATAATCAGAGAGAATAAATATTTATAAATCATCTAGTCGAAGCAATCGTGCTAAATGCATGCATTAAGCAAATTCACCCACTAACCTATGATTTCCAATAGAATCTACGGATTCTAATATGAAATACACACAACAATCCAAACGATGAAACACCAACAATATTTTATAGTCATTCCATAGATTCCTCACGGTAAAAATCAATTTTATTCCTTCGTTCAACTATTTATAGATCAAAAGATCTATATAAAATGTAAACACACATTTTAACCAAGCATCACAAGCAATCCATATACCGTGATATGCTCATTTAATAAAATAGAACATAAGATCCGGAAAATACAAGCTTAATCTATTCAAGTCTAATTTTACCAACATTCTCTACATTTCAAAAGGTTACAAACAAGTTTATCCATAATTCACACTATTATTAATGTTTACTTGTAATGCTAGTTATCATTTTTTTAGGGGAATGACCATCAATCTCATCCAAGGAAAGGTGATCCATTCAACCGAGATACCCCTGGACACTCTACGTTTATTCCTAGAAACTTTTAATAACTCTTCATCAAGTAATCTACACTTTTGATAATTCCTACGGTATTCAACTAAACTATGGTTTCACACACCAGAACCGTAGAGAATTATTGATTGGAAGGAATTACACCAAACAATAGTGCTTACACATAATGGAATATAAGAACAAGATCTCTAAAGTATCCATAGTGGATGCAGTACAACTTACCTATCAATCGCATACCAACTTACAAATTCCACGTAGTGTCCTCTGTCTTCGTTCTTCCTTTCTAGTCAAACATTTTCGTCGTCATTCGTTTCCTTTCCTCTCCGCACGAGTACACACACCCCCTCTCTCACGTAACAAGAGCACATCTTCCAACCTTCGTTCCCTGCATTTTGGAACCTCTTCACCATGTAGTCTTCAATTATCGCTATTTCATAAATTCCAAATCCTTCTACTGGTGGATTCATTTATCATTTGTGTCCAATGTGCAAGCCATTATCGCAAGTGCACTTTGTTCCATTAATGCTAGCTATTAGATTTTACTTACACATCATTCACTTCCAAGGTGGTGTTACCAAGTAAAAATAGATCTTTATAAACTATTTATTTCTTTAGGGAAGACAATGAAATCATGCATATAACACATATATCCAAGATCTTATCCCTAACAATTCAAACATAAAGCAAATATCAAAAATCATGCAAGCAGTCACAAGTCTGGAATTTCTTTATCATGTGCAAATTTTATGAAAAGCAACATCATCAAGGTTGAAGCATTCATTCATGTTGCTTCCCCAATTTTTCGACAACATAACCCATCACATTATTTCCCACAGGCATTTTTATTCTCTGTGGCTTATTCTTTCTCCACCCACAAGAACCATATTTTTCGCACAAACACACAGTCTATTAGCGGTGTAATATTCTTTCATGAAAAACACTTCCTTGAAACAATTATCCATTTATTGCCAAGCATTTCTTCATTAAAATATTTTATTTCCTACAAATCATCCATACTTCCAGAATTAAAAAATAGCATGTCAAATGTTCCTTGAAGAAAAACATCTTAGGTAAGCAAAATCTATCATGTTCAAAGTCTGCCAAGGGTGGGTCATGACAAGCATGATATATGTATGAGTTCAACCAATTAAATTCCTTGACTATTAAGGACGCCCTAGTTTGAGTCTAACAAAGCATGATATATGCATTATTGTCAAGTTGTGATACCATATGTAGTTATGATGTAATATAGGTGATGCTTATTTCAATCCATTATAACCATTAAAATTATATGTTATAATGTTTTGTATTTATAAATAAGTTATATGTGGTTTCTCCTCGGGGTAACTCCTATCAAAATTACAAAACATTATATTTGTTGACATGATAACTAATACATATCCAACTTGCCATTTTATCAAAGACATTCTTCATTTCCTTTTTTATCAAATATATTATTTTTCTCAATCAACTATTTGATATTGTTTTTATTAAGAGATAAAATCTCACTTGACCAGATAAAAACCAACTTTGTGATTGGCTAAATTATATCTTACTTGGTTTCCTTTTCTATGTATATGCTCACCTTTCTAAGAGACCACACCAACAATAGTTGATGTATATTACCAATAATGTTATTTTTTAAATCAAATTTCCATATCCATTTTTGTTGATAGCGTTGATTATAATTATGAATCCCTTATGTTTGAAATTCCTAACAAGATTTTATCGAAGATTGAACATATTCAAAAGTCATTTATTTGGTCTAAGGTCTAATGAGAAGAAAAAAATCACTTAGTTGGTTGGGAGCAAGTATACATACCTAAAAAGGATGGTGGCTTAGATCTTTGTAACATTAGGAAAATGAATAAGGCTTTGGTTGCAAAACAAAGATGGAAGTTGACAAATCAAACTAAAACTAGTTGGGTCAACATTGTGTCAGCCAAATACTTGAGATAGGAGAATTTTTTGCTTGTTGATCCTTAGCCGAATTTTGGTTCAACCTTTTGGTTGAGTTTGCAAAAGTCGAGGGCGCTAGTCTCCAAAGGTTGCAGGTTGATGGACTCAAGATTGATTTTTGGAAATATATTTGGTTTATGGACCAACACCTTGTACAAATTCTAAATCTAGCATGTTTGGAGCCTAGGACCAAATTGGTCTTTGGTTCTGAAGTGGCTGACTTTATCGAGGTGGTCAATGGCCTGAAGGTTTGGAAATCATTAGACCAATCTATTCTCAACAATGTTGAACTTGAAGCTTGGATTCTAATTGCTAATAAGTTGAAGTTTCATGTCATTAAACAAAGAAATGAAGAGGATGAGATATTTTGGGCAAGGGAAAATAATGGTTCCTTTTCAATCAAGTCCACCTACAATCTGTTGGCTGTCATGACTCTTTGGTGGGTCCCACCTTTCAAAGTTTGACTTAAGGGTCTAACGCCAAAGGTGAATATTTTTCTGGTTGGTAACTCAAAATAAGATCTTGACCATTAAAAAACTTTAAAAAAGAGGTTGGTCGATTCCAAATAGATGATGTCTATATGGTGCTAATGAGGAACACGCAAGCCATCTGTTCTTTCAATGTTCATTCTCTATGGAAGTTCTTAACTCTATTTTTAATTTTTTGGGACTAGTTGGGTGGTGTCGAGTTTGCTTGTTGATGTTTGCGCTCAATGGTCATCTCCTTTTTACTCTCCAAGGCTAAAATGTTTTTGGAACTTTTGTTTGCCACATCTTTTCTGGCAGGTGTGGAAGGAGAGGAATAGTAGAATTTTTAAAACTTCCAAAGAGATCCTACCTCTATTTGTGCCAGAGCCTTGGCTTCCACCCTAGAGAATGTGTCATATCTAGCTTTTAAGGAGGGTAAATTTGAGGAGGCTAAGCTCGAAAGGAAAATTGGCTTTCAACAAAGCAATAGGGTTGTTGGTATTCCTTGTCCTAATCCTCGGGCCCTTGTGAGGTGGCAACCTCCTTCTCCAGGCTAGGTTAAATTAAACTTTGATGGAGCTTCAAAGGGTAATCCCGGTAGTGTCGGTGTTGGTGGGGTACTTAGGGATGATAGAGGTGGGTTTTTGCTGGCATATGTCAAATTCTTAGATATACAGACTTGCCATGTTGCGGAGGCTAGAGCCCTTTACCAAGGTCTCCTACCTGTGGAGAAGATGGGGTACCAAATATTTTGCATTGAAGGAGACTCACTTAATATTGCAAACTTTGTTAAAAGTGATTCAGTCCCCGATTGGAACATTGAGGCTGTTATTATGGAATTTAGGTTGATTCTTCAAGCTAGAGAGGATAGGGAGATAAAGCATATCTTCAAAGAAGGAAACTACCATGCTGATTTTATGGTAAACCTGGGTATAAGTCTCAATGGTTTGTTTGTTTGGAGAGACAATTTTCCTAAAGGTCTTCTTCAATTGGATTTAGCAATGCATGCTTCTTAATGCTCTGTAATATTTTACTTGTTTATGAAGAAATATTTTATGCACAACCAGGTGGGAGTGTTGGTTGGTTGGGGGGCTCACCAACATTGTTCTAATTTTATTTTTTGTATCAAGTTGTAGTTGGTTCACTTGGTGATGGGTGGCTAGTTGTAGTGTTTTATAGTTGTTCTTGTCCCAATATTTATGGTCTTAGGCCAAGTTTTGCAGGACTTCTCCTATTGTAAAATTTTTGGAGACCCTTTCAAAACCTCTTCTATATATGTTCATCCTTTTTCAATTATAATATTAGTCATTGTAGGCAGTTTCATAGCCTCTACATAGTTTGTTAGTTGAAGTTCCATATGATTATAAGTGAGGATAATTTTGCTTTCATTATTAAAAAAACACCAACTCCACCAAAGTTTCCTAGATTTCCTTTGGAAGCACCATTAAACTTAATTTTGATAAACCAAATTTCTAAAAATTTCTATTTTGCCAAATATCAAAGCAAATTCTCTAAAATAAATCCATTATTGCAGATGACCCTTCCACGTATACTCAAATCTTGAACATAGGCCAACACCTTTTTTTTGCACTCAAGACTTCCCATTATGAGTACCATGTTTGTATACATTTCAAGAGAGGCAATAATGTGTTTCCAAACTTGGGCATGATTTTGGGATTTATTGTTAATAGTTTTTGTTTTTCCTTTCAAACCATAAATTCTAAATAATAATGACAAAGACCAATCCTCCACAAAATGCATAATGTTTTAGCTTTTAAACAACTAATTGAACATTTCATCAACTTTTTCAATGTTGATGGAGCTACCCGATATATTTTTAAATTTTGAAAAAAGTGATCACATGGTGTAAGCAAATGAACAATGAAGTAAATGATTAGATGCCTTTAAATCCACCTATAAGGTCTATGACACCCTCTTCTTTGGATAATCCTATAAGAATATTGATTTTGATTGCTAGCCAAAGGAATTTTGAATCCTTAGGGAAGGCCTCAAGTGACCAAATGTTCTTCAAGAGAAACCATTAGGAGTAGGACATTTTGATTTCTCTAAATCATCATATCCCAACTCAATTGAGTATCCATCATCTTTTGATAGATTCCAAACCAACTTATCCTTGCCATTAAAAATATGCAAATAGAACTCTTGAAGCATATTTTGAAGCCCATCTACTATTTGTTTGAGTCCCTCTCTTTCACTTAGATTACCAATAGAAATCCATGGTTTGCAGTTTTTGCTCACATTAATATAATATTTGATCTTTGGGATTTTGCAAATTAGGCATTTCCCATCCAAGGGTTGCCATTTTAGATTAGAATTAATAGGATAAGGCTTCAACCAAGTATTGAACCAAAAAATTGTAGAATCCCCCTCATTGATTGACAATCTCGTATATTTCTTGATCAATTGCAAACTATCTGATATGAAGTTTCATGTTAGTGATACTCTAGATAGTGTTCATTTGTTGAACAATTTCATTGTGTCAAGAGAATCTATATATCTTTGAAATAATATTTTTCTCCAAATCTTTCCTTGGTACTTGAATAATCTCCATCCAAGTATTTACTTCTAATTCCAAAATCATAATTTTGCAATTCCACAAGCCTATCCATCTCATATTCTTTCCTTTAAAAACCCTTTCCCACTAAAAAATAGGAAACCTAATTTTTTTACATCCTTACCAAATAAAATATCTTTCAATTTTACCAAATTTAGATCTTATACCTATTGGAAATCTTGAAAGTGACATCATGTATTTAAAGATGGACTGCAATGTAGTCTTTTGAATTATAAACTTCCAACAATGTTAAGAACTCACCTTTCCTACTTACCAAATAAGATTTCATTTTATCCAAAATTGAGTCCCAAAGCTCCTTCTTTCTTCTTTTCTTCATCAAATAAAGGAATACCAAATGTATTGATGAAATTTTTCAACTTTAAACCCTAAAATATCCACAATAATTCATTGTAAATATAGGGCAATGCTAATTAAAAAGATCTTAGATTTTGTTGTGTTAACCAACTATCTAACAAGCTTTTCATAGCATGATAACATTGCTTTAAACTCAATGGCCTCATTGACTAAGTAATGGCCCAAAGAAAAGTATCATTAATAAATTGAATATGAGATTCAATGGGACCACTTGTTGCAACCTCAATACCTTTAAGATTTTTCTTCCAAATGCCTCCAAAATAATAATAAATAGATAATGAGATAGTGGGTTACCTTGGGAAGAGTCCACTTGATGCTATAAATTATCCGATGAGGGATCCATTGATCGAAGGGGATTCATTGATCAAAATATAATGTTTTGAAGTGCTACAACATCTAATGCATTCACACCAACCTTGATCAAAACCAAGTTTTCTAAGAATATCATGTAGAAAACTCCAACACTATCACATGCTTTATTCATATGTAATTTCATACTCATGTCTTGTATTTTAATAGAATAAAGAGAATATATGACCTTCTATGCAATGATTACACCATCAAGAATTTATTTACGATGAACAAACCACCTTATTATTTAAGATAACACAATTTAGAACACTTTTCACTCTATTTGTCGTAATTCATGTCTTGCTTTTTCATAGAATGAAGAGAATATATGACCTTCTATGCAATGATTACACCATCAAGAATTTATTTACCATGAACAAACCACCTTATTATTTAAGATAACACAATTTAAAACACGTTTCACTCTATTTGTCGTAATTTTTGAAAGAACCCTATAAATCACATTATAAAAGCTTAATGGATGAAAATTATCAAAATATTGTCTTGTCCTTGTGAGGTAATGCAATAAATATAGTATTGGCATATTCAACTCTATCCAACATATCCCCATTCAATATCTTAAAAAAATTAAAAGAAACTTGTAGCAAATTCATTGGGGCTAGGTGCCTCGTTAGGGTAGAAAGAGTAACTTTCATATGTAGATCCTTCATAGAGAAATTCATTGTCAAGCTTTTAATTTATCCTTGTGTGATAATTGATGAAGTATTATGCAAAAGTTTACATTGAGCCTCCTTACCTTGTCAAAAAGAGATACCTTCAAAATAATTAATATGTTCCTCTTCTTTTCATTATCCTTTTTTGAACTTGAAATATTTTTTATGTGACAAAAAAGGCATTTGTTTTGTCTATAACATGAAAAATAATTGGTATTTATATCCCCTTCCTTTAGTCATCTCTCCCTAAATTGTTAGGACCAATATGGCTCCATTTTCAATACATTATGATAGTCATCAATTAAGTGTTTATTCCATTGATTTCTATCTGTTGTAACACATTTCTTATAACTAATTCTTCACATATTCATCAATGATACGTTGAAGATCTTAGGGATCACATTGTTGCAAGACTTTCAATTTTATGATCCCAAGTCACTAATCATGAATGAATTATTGGCATGTGGCAATGACACCTACATCCATGAAAAGAGGCATAGGATGGAGAAGGGAATAAACTTGGCTAAAGATATATTGATTGCTAAACTAGAGGCTCACCAGAAGTATGAACATGAGTTGCAACAATGACAAGATCATTATCCCTAGTGGTATTTATTCTATGCCAACATAACAATAAAATATATGTTCACCCTCGTGTATTAATCGAATAATGATTAATATTTTTTGTAATGTTTTTCAATGGTAATATTTGTTGTATCTTATAACATTAATATGTTTTCATATAAATCATTTATTACAACTTTATGGTTGCACTTATGCTTCACGAAGTAAACTTATAGTCCAAATTTCGTAAAGTGGGCTATGATAACAGGAAGTTTGGGAAATATTACTCTACTAAGATGCACTTATGCTTCAAGAAGGAAACTATCCAAATTTGATCAAACGGTCTATTATAAAGAGGTTTTCGAAATATTACTCTACTAAGATGTAGTGCATAAATAGAAAAGGTGGAGTTTTGGTTTTGTGAAGGCTAGCAAAAAATGTCAAGAAGAAGGATGTTGAATTTTAGAATATTTGTATTTACAAAGAAAATTGAAAAATATCCAAAAAAATGAAAATAAAAAATTCAAATTTTTTATGTAAATATATGTAGGTATCTAGCTATAGCAACTCGATGAGATGAGAATTGAATGTATTTGTAAACTCTCTAGTTCTAAAGAAGAGAGTTATGATTTATCAAGGGTGGGGGACAACCCCTTTTTCTCCATTAAAAAAAAAAAAATCATCAAATTAGAACCCTCAATTCAAATATTTGTTTTATAGAACTCTCCTAACATTAGAGGGCATTTTGTATGAAAATCTCCTAATACCGACAAGTGGTTGGTATCTTGTTAGTTTTGATGCACCTCTTTGTTATGTGTTGTCTCAGTGTTATCCAAGAATCCTAATTCTTGATTTTGAGAATATATTACATCTTTGAATAACTTTCTTTAATCCTTGTGTGCTCTATTGTTTAAAATTAATTTGAAAGTACTATTTCAAAATATTTTACATTTTAGAAATCCATAATTATAAAAACCATAAACCTTGTTTTTTTTATAAGTAACTAGAATTTTATATACAAATTGGGTTTTTTTAAGAGGATCCCAAAACCTTATAACAAAAAGGGTCGTAGCCCCAAGATTTAAGAAATTCCTTAATACATGAAAATAAACACAAACTGAAAGGGAAAGGGCCAGAAACAACCCTTGATCCAGCAGACAAACCAGATTCTAGTACCAACTAGTGAGACCCACTTCACCAAAATATCATCCTCCCATTGCTGGGATCCTCCCAGGGATGGATACAACAGTCTGGGATCCTCCCAAGGGTGGATACAACAGTTTGGGATCCTCCCGGGGTGGATATAGCGCACCTGCCCAAACCTGCGTAGGGAGAGCGGGAAGGCCAAGAATAGCCTGCAACTAGAAATCCTGCCCGAAAACCAGAAGCAGGGAAATTTTAGAAAACTGGAGAGGATCCTCGCCCAGGGACGGCTCGGGATGCAACCCAGGGTGTAGCGGAGCAACAAGCAACCACGCGAGCAAAGCAACAAGCAGCACCGGGATACAGGCCAAGGATCAACAACGAGACAGCCTGGGAAATGGCATCAGGGTCCTCGAAGAAAAAAATGGGAAGCCTCTGCTTGAGCCTGTAATGTGGAATAGCACTGTTGGGGATATCTACAGGCCAAGATATCCCTATGCCCAACAAGGAGAAATACGAGGAAGCCAAAAGGATCCAGGGACAACAACAACAGGTGCAAAGACAGAATCTCGGAAGCCAAAACTGAAGGAGGAAGGAGGGACCACAACTGCAAACACATTGATCTCCACCCCAGACTAGAGAATACAGAAGGAAGCCCCCACCACTCTAGCAGAAAGGCCCAGGAACCACCATCCTTGCTCACGAACAGATCCAGGGAACTGGGACCAGAAGCCCCTAAACATGAACTAAAACGAACAACCTGAGAATCCTAGGTGGGAAGTGAAATCAGGCACAAAGATGAGATCCTCGAAAGCTTATAATGGAAGAACCAGGGTCTGCATGTACTAATCATGGGTCCCCCCCCAAGATCCAGATATGCAACAGAAACCCTAGGAACCCCAGAAGAAGGGACCAAGATCCCCCCATCCTTGCTCATGGATAGCTTCAAGGAACTGGGACTGGGAACAACCCAGGCAGAGGAAGAGGCCCACCCCGAAGGCCAACCAATGCCCTGGGTGTCCACCAAATTGCAAATCCAAAAAGAAGCCTCCTAACAAGAAACCGAAAGGGCCCTACCCAACGGGACGGGACCAGCAGCAACCACAGGCATCCCAAAGAGGAGTCACTGGTAGAGAGGAAACTAGCCCCCCCAAACCAACCCCGAAGCAGAGAGGACCTCATAGGATGCACCAGGAAGCAGTCGAAAACCCAACCTGCCTCCACCACCGACCGAGGAAAGCCTTGGGGACTGAATCCAAGCAAAAAACCTGCAAAAAAAAGCCTAAGGGAGATCGGGGAAGGGATCGCGAAAACATGCAGAAAACCCTAGGAGACCCCTGGGATGCACTAGACCACGGGCTCAGGCAAGGAAACCCTGAAACTGTTGGGAAAGGAGCAGAAAGTGAAGAAGGATCTCCCCCTAAGGAGATCATCTGCAACAAAGCATTCCCATAGCGGGATCCTGAGATGAGCCAAGGACTGGGCAAAAACCAAGGGAGGGGGGGCAGGGAGAGGCAGCAGGACCCTCCCCCTCCCCCCCTCCATAAACCTTATTTAGGGTAGTAAGACTATCAACACTAAAATAGTGGGTACCCAATATAGCTACCCTATTTATGATAGTAAGACTATCAAAACTTAAATAGTTGATATCCAATATAGCTAGATTCCTAATACAATTGTTAAGAATAGAAGCAAATTCAGATAAGCTTGAGCAAATCAAATGGTTATATTTCTCAACTTTCAAACAGAAGACCTAGGTTCAAATATTGTCAAACAATACATGCATATAATAGCCAAGCTGTTGTAATGCACGATGTAGTATATGTTGATGATATAATATGGAAGACGTTTTTCACTCCCATAAAACCAATAATAATGAAAAAATTTAACAAAGAAAATAAAAAAGGTTGAACTAATGCTACTTATTACAATTTAAATGTTTACAAGCCTAACATTAGAATAACTCTTTCTAATTTGAGAAAGAGATGATACCTCTCACAAACAATGCTACTTATTACAATTTAAATGTTTACAAGCCTAACATTAGAATAACTCTTTCTAATCTGAGAAAGAGATGATACCTCTCACAAACAATGCTACTTATTACAATTTAAATGTTTACAAGCCTAACATTAGAAAACTCTTTCAAATCTAAGAAAGAGATGATACCTCTCGCAACATTTTTTTAAATAGGTTATATGGGATAGAAACAAGCCCCAACTATATTGCATCATGAAAACACCTGTTTTTTTTTAATTTGGTCATATGGGATTGAAAAAAGTCCTACACGTTTGATATGCTTGGCAATTATACATGTTTTTTTTAAGAATTTGATATGGGATTGAAACAGGTCCTACACGTTTTATATCATGACCATAGTGGTATCAATAGCTTGGCAATTATACATGTAACCTTTTGCATTGAATGGGTCATATGGGATTGAAACAGGTCCCGTCCATGTTACATCATGACCACATGGTGGTATCAACAGCTTGGCAATTATTACATGTAACCTAGATCTCCTTGAAAGTCAGTTTGGCAAGATTTGAACCTGGATCTCCTTGAAAGTTGAAGAATATAACCAATTGAACCAATGTCATTTGGTCTTTCAAAACAAATGACAACAGATGACGATTACCTTGTACAAATTAAATAACATTAGCTCAACCATATAGATTCTCAACTTTTAAAGAGAAGACCAAGGTTTAAAGTTTCAAATATTACCAAGTGATACATGATCACTATGTTGTCATAATGTAGTATGAGTGGAGTCTCTTTCAATCCTATACAACTCATCAAAAAACAAATACCTCATAATATCAAATATTATTAATTCAACCAGATAAATTGAATCTCATCAAATAACATGCTCATAATTACCAAGTTGTTTTAGCTCCAGTTATTAAAACCTGTTTTAATATTAAAAATAAATTTGTGTTTCTGTAGTAACAACAATAACAATATTAAACATTACATTTAAACTAAGCTTAAGCTCTTTTTGGGAGGCGTAAAAACATGTATATTACTAATAATAATTCTAAGTTTTTTATTAAAATGACAAGGTGGTATTTTTCAAAGATATGTATATTGCTATGTTTAAGTCAATCAAAGTTTAGTTTTTCGTTTATAGACATGACTTCTAATAAAATTAAAATTAAAATAAAATAAAATAAAAACAAAACTTATGATCATTCAGGGAGATTAAGGCCTACTAACTTGGTTAAAAGCTAAAATCAATTTTAAAACTTTAAATTACACAATATTAGTGATTATTAGTGTTCTTTAAATATTTTTTTATTCCATTTACTTAAAGGGTGTAAGCTTTAACATTCTACCAAACTCAGTTTAAATCACTCATCATCTGAATAAGAATAAAAAACAAAATTAAATGCATAGCCTACTAATTTTAAACTATATTTTAAACTATATGACGACTGCCACCTCAACAATATAAACGTAGCATTTAGATTATAGATCGTATGATATCAAATCGGGCTATCAACATCATTTCTTTGGAGGCCCTTTTGGTAAAAGAATTGAAAGTCTTCAATCTTAATCTTGCTTTTTTTTTTTGGTAACAGAATTTAAAGTCTTCAATCTTAATCTCACTTTTTTATTTGTCTCATAATTAATGAAATGTTGTTTGATAATCTAAAAGTCTGAAGATGGTATGTCTGACTATCAACAGCATTTATTTGTTAACCTTTTTGGTGGATGATTTCAAAGCCTTCAATGTTAACCAATTCAATCTTAATCTCAGTTTTTTTATTTGTCTGACAATTAATGGAATGTGTTATATGATAATCTAAACGTCTGAAGATAGTAAATGATTTCGAAGTCTTCAACAACATTTCTTTGTTGGCTCTTTTGGAAGATGATTTCAAAGTGTTCAATGTTAATATCAGAGGTCTGTGTGTGACAATTAATGGAATGTTTTGTGTGATATTAATGGAATGTAATGGAATATTTCGTGGATTAATGAATGGAATGTTTCTGACTTCGTCATTGAAGGATTTCAAGTATTAGTATGCATTTAAAACACCTCTTCATACAATTTAATAATGCACAGGCATATTGATGCAGGGAAAACAAAGTTACTAATCCCAAAGCTGGAGAAATGCAAGAATTATTAAAGAGAAAAAAACCAGTAGATGGAAAAAAAATGGTTTGAAGAATTTCCCACATGATATTTTTACCCTCGACGAGAATATTGAAACTTCATAACTACGCACAAAAATCTGATGAGCAAAATCCAGAGATGGGAAATGTAAATACGCTTAAAAGACACGGCTTAAAAGGCAGTTGTCAAAATATCCACTAGCATGCCACACGCTGCTGGTTTCCTATCCAGAACTCCATGAAATAAACGTGATCTTCTCAACTAAATGTGGCAGACTAGTCAAGGAGGAGCACTGAATAGGGCAAGGGGAAGGGGAAGGGGAAGGGGAAGGAGGAGAATTTATGGGCCTGTTAAAAAAAACTTATTGATCCTATATAAAATCACACACCCTAATAAGGCTCTTTTCATCCATAAAAAAAAATATTTAAAAAAAATCTAGTTTTCTTTCCAGAATCCTTCGCTTCCTTCGGAGACCTAACAGGAGAATACATGTACATCGACAACCTTAAACTGGTTCTCTTCACCAGTAGTTGGAAACGGTCCCTGATCAATTCATATAAACCTTTGGAAAAAGAGAGAAACTTAAAAATGAGTCTCAGTTTAATAGCCAAAAGGGCCCCAAGGGCAGAACCCAAAAAGTCGGGCACCTACTTTTTCCATTTAACGAGAGCACATCCCTAATAATGCATTTGCTCTATCATTTCTTTTTAAAATGATGGTTACAAAAAAATGTTTTTGGCTTACAAATACATCCCTAATGGAATTGCACAAAACATAACCTTCAAAATAGAATACGTATTGACCCAGATTGCTATTTCAACTATATGCATAAGATTAGGTAATATGCATGCCTTCACTAACACTTTTGTGGGCTGGGACTGATGAAAGAGTAACCAACATAAGATTTCTAGGGCTAATTCTGGTCATATGACACGAAAACACAGATGCAATGGTGCTGCTCCTTAGAGTAGGGACAGTTAGGGAAATATATATTCTAGAACTGCTAAGAATACAAAAACCATGGACATCCCATGTTTTTTCAGAAAGATGACTCTGCTTATTCAGCATTGAATAAATCTCTAATTAATAAATCACATACCACAAAGCTTCTGCAAGTTCTAAAAGATATGCTGTAATTTTTTCCCTTACAATAAGATGTCCAATCTATCAGGTTTACATTAGGTAAGAGCCACGGCTGAAAACTAAACTGTGTACAGTATACCATATGTGAAGTTTATGAAAACTACTCTGTACAAAAATAAGAAGCATTCCAAAGCACTGATTGTTATTATTCAGCTTATTCAGAATAAACAAGAAATTGAAACTTTAACAAATGGATGCACTTCAAAGCAGCTTAAATCAATTCATATTAGATGTCTTAAATCAAGACAAAACCTAACTTCAAATTTAGGTTAAACTCTCCAGAAGGTACTCTACCCAAACTTTGGGTACAAATGCCGTTGACCATCATTTTTTAGGAGAAAACAAAACATGCTTCGATTATTAAAAAGATCTATTTAAAAATAAATAAATAAATATTCCACGCATAGAAAGGTGAGGACAAGAGGAGCTGTAGGAAAGGACCAAAGCCATGGACTTCAAAACCAAATACAAGTTGAATGTTTGACAACCGGCCAGAAGGGCATCAGGTATTTCCAGCTATTTGGGAAGACCATCGAAAAGCCAGCGCATTCATTATTCAGGCGTCTCACTTCCTTTTGGAGAAGTCTGGCTAGCAAATGATCCTCGCCTTTTTGCAGTAATAAGTGCTGGCCAAGACTGGACACAGTTAATAAAGGAGTGCTTGGGACAGATTAGTTGTCAATTACTCAAAGTCGTGTTTCAACACAGTGTGAAGCCAATGGAGGCGATAAGTCAAGAAGTCATGTTTCTAACCAAGGCTGTTAGGGTGGGGATTGGAATCTTGTTTACTTCTGTATGCATTTCTGCAACAATTGTTTGCATCTTTACGCCGAGAGGCGTTCCTACAATGGCAGACGGGGTGGGAGGCAAAGAGGTCATACATGTCACGCCGTAAACAAATTTTTTTTTTATTAAAAAAGCCGACATTTACAAAAACATTTAAAATATTTAAACTAAAACAGCCGACTATGAGATAGGTTTTTTATTAAAAAAGCCGACATTAACAAAACATTTAAAATATTTAAACTAAAACAGGACTATGAGATAGGCACCTCGAGATTGATAACTCTTGGCGTTTTCAGATATGTATCCTTTATATCTAAGCTAGTATTATAATTTTGGTTTGAAACTTCTAATTTATGTAATTGAATTGCATCTTATTAAAATTTTGGTTTGAAACTTCTAATTTATGTAATTGTTTTTTCCTTTCTATTTTGGTATAGCTGGATATGTTCTCCAAATAGACAGAACTGTGCACTGTACATTTTGGATAGCACCTTAATGAAAAGGTTTCGACCTATCAAAGAAAAATTAGTGAAACATATTCTAACATATAACAGAAAAAAATCATTCTACTCATTTTGCAATAACTAAAAGCATGTTTTGCTAAGTTTTTAAGGTGAAATAATGTCCCCACAAAAAAATATATCTTACAGAAACCATCATTTCTCAAGATTAATTGCCTGTATTAAGGAAAACAGGCATTAAATGCACTAATATTCCAAACCCATCACCAATTAATTTTTAAATTTAAAAAATAAAAGGGAACAAAAAAATATGACAAATCAATAGATACTTTGAAGGTTTGAAGGATTAATGGATAAGTATGTAGTCATATTAATCATATAATGTAGAACCCATGGAGAGGCCTGTTATCAGCAATTTAAATAAATCAGCATAGAAAAGGGATGTATCTCAAGTTCCTATTCTATCCAAACAAGAACACCCTCTATTTAGATCTCTGTCTCATCTTTCTACGCTTTCTTTTGAGTCTCCTCATGCGCTTCTTCTTCCACTGTTACAAAAGCAATAAAATATTACCTCCTTTACTAAAAATAACATAAACCGGAATGATCTCAAAGCACTATTTTTAAGTATGACATGCAAATAATAAAAATATGATCCTATCATTACCTTAACCCTTAACTACAGCAACATTGAGAAGTGAACACACACACACTTCTGTGAAATAAAAGTATTAAAAAATGAAACAACATTAACAGACTTATATGGTAAAAAAATAAATTTAATAAAAATAACCCTGGGAATTATCCCATAACGACAAATTAATCTACAGGAATATTAACAGGTTTGACAATTCAGCATATGGCACTACCAGATATTACTGCTTGTCTGTAAGAGTGGGGTTGCTAACCAGCCAATAATTTTTTTAATAATTTACTTTAAATATATGCATCCCTGAAGTTGAGATTGTACATTACCATTGAAGGTCTTGCACCAATGTTGAAAGGGTGACCTGACCTCGAAAGGTATTGTTAAAAATTCATGCATCAAATTCAACCTTTTTATCTGTTGCAAGTATCTGTTCTAGTTGTCATAATGACTAGAACAAAACATTGTCCTACTGCAGCACGAATTTTGTCTCTAGTCTAGAAAAAAGTAGAATGGAATATATATATTGTTTCCTAATTATACCAGTTTAAAGGAAAAGGATTATTTCCATGCCAAACGGTCCAAATTCAAGGGATCTTCCCTGCTATTTGACCCATTGTCATAGTTGTATTAATAGTACAAAGAAAATTCATTTGAAAAGCTTAAACAGAATGTGAAAAGAGAAATCATGCTAGCATCATATAAATTCCAATTCACATGTTGAAAGGGAGGAACAATGATGCTTAAATAGTTCCACATTAGTGGATTATGAATACTTTCATGAAGTTGCTGTTAACCATTACAGTAAAGGGAAAAAAGATGACATTCCAGTTCAGAGTCTAGTGATAAAGTTTTATACTATGTTGGCAAATATGTTTCACTCTGTGACTTTGATAACAATTGTGTGCCCTCGAATGAATTCTTCAATGGCAAAAGATTTATAGATTTTGGCTAAATTTTATATATATATATCAGATTATGTGAAATTATAGACTATCTTTTGGAACATTGCTCAATAGTCTAGGAACTATGGCAATGGATTCTTAATATGTTTGGTAAAAGCATGGTGATGAATGGCAGAATTGAAGAATGATTAAAGCAATGGCAGAGCACTTATAAAAGTGAGGCGTTACAGACAATCAGGGATATATCAAAAGATACAATTCTTTGGACTATATGGCTAAAAAAAACACTTTGGCCTGTACGGCTGGAAAATAACCAAAGAATATTTAAAGGAAATGAAAGCAATTTAGAGGCAATGAAAAGAAATATTGTCAACCCTATCAACTCACCCAATCACTAATCTTGAAGCCAAGAACCTTGATAGATGGAGTCAAATCATCAAATGGAATTATGATGTTGGGTATAGGACAAACAAAAGGAAAGCAAAGAATATAAAGTGGAAACCATCAGAAGAGGAGATGGTCAAATTCAATTTTGATGAAGGAGCATCTAAAGGAAATTCAAGACCAGCAGGAAGAGGAATAATTAGAAATAACAAGGGTGAGATTTTATCTCATTACGCTTTCAATAGTGGTTTTAAGACAAATAATGAAGCTGAAGCTTGTGAAGCTTTGAAAGGATTAAAAATATGCAGACAAATGAAATGGAACAGAGTTTGGATGGAAGGTGATTCATAAGTAGTAGTAAATGCAATTTTAAGGAAAGCAGAGACTCCATGGAACATACAAGAGATCATTGTGGAAATACAAAAACTTGCTACAGAGTTTAAAGAAATCAAGTTTGCACATACGTTAAGGGAAGGGAACGAACATGCAGATAGGCTGGCCAATAGGGGGTTCTAATAGAGGATCATAAAATTAAATTTTTTTTTCCATGGTTAGAGGAAGTAGTAAGTTTAGCTGAAGCTGACAATAAAATATTGACTGCCTGAATCAAATAATGATTAAGATTTACTTTAATGTTTTCTATTGGTAATATTTGTTGTATTTTATAACATTAATATGTTTTCATATAAACTATTTATTACAATTCTTGTGGTTGCACTTATGCTTCAGGAAGGAAACTAGCAGTCCAGATCTAGTAAAGAGGACTATGATAGCGCAAAGTTTGGAAAATATTATCCTAATAAGATGCAATAAGTAGACAGAAAGGATGGAGTTTTAGTATTGTGAAGGCTGCTGCAGGAAAATGTCAAGAAGAAAGGTGTTGATTTCTAAAATATTTGTATTTGCAAAGAAAACCAAAGAAGATCAGAAAGGGTGGAGTTTTAGTATTGTGAAGGCTGCTGCAGGAAAATGTCAAGAAGAAAATTGTTGATTTCTAAAATATGTGTATTTGCAAAGAAAACCAAAGAAGATCCAGAAAATGAAAATCAATATTTCAGGCTTTTTATGAAAAAATATATAGGTATGTAGCTATAGCAACTCAATTGAGATGAGAAAGAAGAAAATTGTTGATTTCTAAAATATGTGTATTTGCAAAGAAAACCAAAGAAGATCCAGAAAATGAATATCAATATTTCAGGCTTTTTATGAAAAAATATATAGGTATGTAGCTATAGCAACTCAATTGAGATGAGAATGGAATTTGTTTGTAAACTCTCAAGCTCTAAAGGAGATAGTTGTGACTTACCAAGGGTGGAGGAACCAAGTAATACAACTTTTTCTCCAGAAAAATATATATCAGATTTTGTAAGATGCTAAGATACAATATAACATGGAATATATCAAATATTAGATATACCAATGAAAATTATCCAAAACTTAAACATAAAACAACACTACTTCGGAATGTTCGATCATCCTAAGAAACAAGTAGAGTCAAATATTTATGTATGATGCACACAGAAGAATTCCTAACGCTTAGGACTCTATCACATATATATAGAAGATAAAGAAAGAGTTTTTATGGATTATAACAATATAACATGGAATATATCAAATATTAGATATACCAATGAAAGTTATCCAAAACTTAAACATAAAACAACACTACTTCGGAATGATAATATTAACAGATATATGATATTTCTTTCGATCACCCTAAGAAACAAGTAGAGTCAAATATTTATGTATGATGCACACAGAAGGATTCCTAACGCTTAGGACTCTATCACATATATAGAAGATAAAGAAAGAATTTTTATGGATTATAACAACTTCAATCAGTTCAAATCTAATAACATTGTTCCTTTTATGGATTATAACAACTTCAATCAGTTCAAATCTAATAACATTGTTCCCTGATCCAAAAAAAAACTATTTGCATCTTCCAACAGCTTTTGCGCATCTTCCAACAGCTTTTGCACATCTTCCAATAATAATCAAAGGTAGAGCAATAAAAATGTGGGGTATAAACGAGATACTTATTTTAATAGTCTTCAAACAAACATGTACTTCCTCTAAATGGTGCAGTTAATAGCAATCATTCCGTTTGAATAGAACCATTTTAAAGGATAAACTTGTGTAAGTGTAGATGGGGGTAGCCCCCCTCAAACGACCACTATCTACTGCCTCTGGGATAAAAGGCGGAAGGTGGAAGCACACAACCTTGACAAAGATTATATAAGCTAAATCGAAAAGAAAAACTTCCAAAGAAAACATTGAAATAGGCAAAAAAATTAAAATAGAATACATATTGGGCTATTTCAGGATAATAAAATATTTAAAATTTATAGATATTGGTCGATTGTCTTACAATATAGATGCCTCAAAGAATACAATATCAATGATATCTAAAATAGAAAATGTGTGGAATCATAAGCCCAAATGCGGACTTTGAATACGAGATCCATAAATAAAAGTAAATAAAAAATAAAATAACGCTTTAAAAACAATAAAAAACAACGCAGACGCCACACATGATAAATTGGCACTGCTTTCAACCAAAAAGAAAAATATAAGTTGCGCATGCCCTAATTTATGCAATTAGATTAATTATGGTCGGATGTGCCCAACAATTTCATCTGTTTGAGGAATAGTAGAATAGTGGTATAGCCTTCAACTCTCATTCAAAATATTCAAACTAGGATATAGTATATAAATGTGTTAAAAAAAATTATGTAAATATATTTGCAAATCAACATTAAGCTCCATTAACCACACCAGCCGAAAACAGAGAAAAGAGCAGATAAGCCGAAGACAACTGTATGGATTAGAATAGAATACCTTAGCTCTCATTGTTTGAGATTAAACTCTATTAATCACACCATAACTATCAGCCGAAAACAGAGAAAACAGAAGTTACGCCGAAGACAATTGTATAGATTAGAATAGAATACCTTAGCTCTCATTGTTGGTTGATTGACTTGATTATATAAAACCAACCCTCTCTCGCCCTCGCTCGTGCCTCCTGCGTCTTCTTCCTCCGCTGCTGTGAAACGGCAAGGCTAATGTAATTTCTATTTAAGAAGGGAGGCAGCAACAAATTTAGGGTTATGTCGGCTAGGGTTTTAGAACGCGTCTGCCCGCCTCCGCCTAAACCTGAGAAAATAGATACCAAAAATAGATACCACCACTTGCTCCGCAGGGACCGTAAATTGCAACCTGTAAGGACCTTTTAAATGTGATTTTGCACTTCCCATAATTTTTTAAAATTATTCTATATATTAGGAACATTATAGTATAATAATTAATATAAATATTCGTTTTTACCTTTATGTGAGAAATAGTATATGTTTTTGAGTTATAAAGATAAATAAAATAATATAAAACAGGAGTTTAATAGTTTTTTTTTTTTTTTTTACTTCGCAAAAAACTTTCAACTTACATTCGTCAAGCATTTCATATATGCGCATGCAAAAAGTTGACACGGTTTGGGAAATTTGAAAATAATAATAATAATAATTATATAGATTGAATGATGTTTTTTTTATTTGGTTAGTGTAAAAAATTCTTATGATTGACGTTTAGGATTAAGCATTTTCATTTTAGTTATGATTTTTTTGTAAGATTGAGAATTAAAACTTACTAATAGAGGGAGTTAAAACTTATTAATAGAGGATTAATACACAACCACACACTTTATGGTTTGAACCTTAGACCTTTCAAAAAAGAGCCAAGGGTTAGGTGGATTGGTAGTTGCTTGTCTAGTCAGACATTTACCAAGAAGACACTCAAGTTCAAACCTTGGGGAGCCTGTTTGCAAAGGTAGTAGTCTGATTTAAATTTTTTGAGTGTGTGCTAAATCGACGACGATGGTATGAATCTTGAGTAACCAATGGTCCCCTTCACGTCGATCAACAACAATGAGATGGAATAGTTTTGGTAGGAGCATCCCTGTGGTACAAATCCCAAGCGACCAATGGTCCTCTTCACATTGGGTCAACAACAATAAGGTGGAATAGGTTTGGTGGGGGCATCCCCTGTGGTTTGAACCTTGCGCTTGACAATTACTAAAAATAGTGTCGTTGTAACCAACTCTCCTATGAATAATAAAAAAAAATAGCAATGACCCCACAAGTGTTACATTATCACCATGTAGTGGTATTACAACTTGAATATTATTTATGTATTGCTTGACAAGATTCGAGGCAAATTGTGGGACCTTATTACACTGATATGTCAAGGTGGTGCATTGGCACTTGTAAAAGAAGGACAGGCTGTAGAACCTCACATTTTCTATGTGTGCCCATGGGCAGTGCTGTAATAATCTAGGCTATTTTTTTAGCTTATGGATCATATGTTTGGCCCAATTTTGGCTTGTTTTGTAGGGAGTCGAACCTTCACGAGATCCTCCTTGCAACTTGTATATAAGGTTTTGGGTCCCTTATAAAACCCGTTACTAATAAAAAAAAAATCTATAAAGACATACCTATAGCAAAGCACTCTTAATGGTCAACCTTACATATAATAAATTAATTGTTATATCTATTAAAATAACATTAATGTTCTTTATGTTTTGAGTGCAAGTATGTCTATTTCTATTGGTGCATAGAATATCATATATTGGTGATACTTTACTATTATTCTAACACATGGATATGGTTGTAAAATTTAGCACTATAAGGTTGGTGTTTAATGTTGATGGAGGCACATCAAATTGTAAATGTCATTGTTACATTATAACAATTAAGTATCAAAATAAATTTAAAAATGAATTGATGTGATATATATATATATATATATGAGATACATTTTTCAAAGGGTAAATTTAAGTGAAAAAAATTTAAAAATATTACATTTTAAGGTAATTTTTAGAGATATTATTCATATTATATATATAATTCTTATGGTTTTTCTATCTTCTCACTTAATTTCAGTAATTAACATTTCACATATTCTAGTTTTATAGATATATTTTAAAACTAGAGTCCTTTAAATTTGATAATTTCTACAAAAATAGTGGTTAGTTTATATTGCATAAGCATGTTTACTTTTTTGTTTCTCAATTTTTTTTTTTTAAATTTTTAGTTATCTATAAAACCTATAGTAAAGCACTCATGGCATATATTTTTCTCCTATTTTATTTTAAAAGCATCAAAAACACTCAACATATCTATAGAGACAAATTGATGCTTCATTATTTGTCTAAAGAACCAAGCATATTAAATGGTAAGTAATAATATGAAACGGTAGAATAGTTTGTGAATAACCAAAATAAATAAATGATATTATTAAATAATCTGATTTAATTACTAGGCACTAGTTTTTTCTTTCCTAATGGGTTTAGAGATAGCATGTTTGCTTGACATGATTTACAAGTAGATTGTAAGCATCTAGGGAGGCATGAGATGGGTATAGGGAATAATTATTTGAAAATTTCAATAAAAGCAACACTTTCTTATCTGTATATATTGGTCTTCTTATATAAAACTAACCATACATTTAAATTGCAAAACTATATTTTTGAGTATCATCATAATACATGGTATGAAGAATTATAATACTTTCATCTAAGTTGATCTAAGCAAAGCAATGGTTTCTAATGCTTAAGGGGGATGGCACCAATGCCTTTACAACTTGTAGATATTAGCACCTATCTAGACTCTTTTTTATATGGACTAGTGCCAAGTTGATTTATCGTGTCATGACTTCTTTGGTCCCAACCCTTCTTGACCACTAAGCTTTATGGAACTATTACACTAAGCTTGATAATCCTATGGTTCCAACCACACATGTCATCATCCAATATATTATGGACAAAGGATTTTATAGTCGTAGATTCTATACACCTTCCTATGCAATGTCATTTAAGCCATTTATTCATCTAAATATTGATATCATTAATAGGTGAATGTAAAGAGGTATTTTTTAGGCCTTTTTAAAAATTATTTCTTGTTCACTTAGAATTTAAAGCATTTCACATTCCAACTATTTTTGAACTATCATACATATCTTCTCCATTACTCTTATGCAATTTTTATTTTTCTTCTTATTTTATTTTCTTTAGACATGTGTTGTTCCTTTTTCAATATT
The DNA here is from genome assembly GCA_028583015.1 of Wollemia nobilis. Classification (NCBI taxonomy): domain Eukaryota; kingdom Viridiplantae; phylum Streptophyta; class Pinopsida; order Araucariales; family Araucariaceae; genus Wollemia; species Wollemia nobilis. Next base: position 16,588,693 of record JAQPPZ010016946.1, on the reverse strand, counting down.
AGAAATAAGTGACTGCATTCTACTATACCACACCCTTGTGTTAAACTATTATACACTTGTTTTACTTAATAGATGAGCCTTGTATTATAAAGTATACTTTTATCTTTGCATCATCATTTATATGACACACATTTCTTCACCATGTTAAAAAGGAGATATCATTGTATCCTACCTTCTACTACACAACTGTAAATGGTATAAACTAGTTTTAGAAGTTGTCCTTTGTACCAACGCATATTGGGCCCTATGGTGTATATAAAGTGGTATCAAAGTTATATTTATCTTATAATTATTTTATTTGTTTATCTTATTTGTAGTTATCCTTGTTTAAAACAAAATATTCTAATAATATTCACTACTAGATTATCATTCATAAATATTTGTGGTATAAGAAGAATCCATCACACCATGTTCCTCATCCAAGTACCATATAGAAATTGTACCTACATGAAAATACAAAAATTTATAGCACAATCAAAGACCAAGACATAGGATGTTGTGAAGCTCATTTGAGATTCCCTAGAGGAATAAAATAACATAATTTTCAAATAGTCTTAGGATCTCATAATCAATATAGGATCTCCATCTTTAATTGCTAACCATTCATTATTCTAGATCCAAAATCCTCTGAAATTGTAGATCAACATTGACATTATCGTCTTCTTAGACTAGATAAATGCCAAAGAGTTGGATACTAAACATTAATAGTTTGAGTCTATTATGCTACCAATTGATTTGAGGAATCTACAAAAAAAATTATAGTGTTTAATATGTCAAAACTAGTCAACTTTTGGTGGGAAACCACCAAGAAAAATATCATATTGCATGATGGAGAAAGCATCATTATATGAAAATACTTCATCAAATCAATTCATGAGAGTTTTAATACTTATACCACTATGTAGATGAATGCATACAAGTTCAATAATTGTACCAACATAAATACTAGTTTTTCCAACATTACATTAATGAGTTCAATGAACTTCTCAATCCCTTATGCATTAACAATGATGACAAACAACAAGTTTTGAAATATAGTAATGAATTCAAATACCATATTGGCTTAGAAATATAGATTCTTCTAATAGAATCTTTGGCATAGGAATTTTTTTCCACATCAAAGATGGCAGAGAGATCATGATCCACATAAAAGGGTCCAATATTGGCCACATAAAGAACATTGGTGCCAAATCCAATGTCTCTAGTTGAATATTCACATAGAATACCATTACCTAAGGGACTCATAATACAATTTAATCCCAGGAATCCTTTAGCATAGGACAAGAGTAATAGAAGGGAAAAAATAATTGGTGCAACCACCATAAGACTTACACTCATAGTGATGTGAAGTATTGAGTACTACAAAAAATGATCATGGTACATCAATTAGATTTCATAGTACTTTTCAGAAATAAGTGGAATCAAACATTACCTACTATTGATTGAAAATAAATACAAAGAACAAAGAGCACAAAGTATATGAGGGTGTCTACGGACACCAAATAATCTTACTAAATGGAAATAAAAATTAAAAATCAACCAATAAATAAAATAGTTGGTAGAAGGGATATTTATGCCCGAATACAATTTATCTTTAGGTCAAGGTTGTGAGATTGACCTTCAAGAATAAAATATTATTTAAGTATATTTTTCAAGGTTTACATGGGCCTAGAGGGTAAATATGAACAATAGAAGTGCAAATGTTAGCCATGGTTTCAAGAGAAGTTTAACCACCACATATTGCAACATCCTCCTTAAGCTAAACAAGGTATATGGAGAGAGACCCTTATTTGTCATCCCCCATTAAGGGTATTTGTCCTACCCAAAGGAGCTCCTATATGCACATAAAAATGATCTTGGGCATGATCTTGATCGGAATATCCATTTTCTGCTATGATGAAGGCACAAAAACTAGATCAGGCATCCCATGTGCATGAAGCCATCTCATAAAGTGCATCCATATCTCTATGTACTTTTTTAGTGCAACCATATCTCTATGTACTTTATCCATTGATGAAAATTGTATTGCATACAAGTTGGATGATTCTCCAATTATCACACTGAAGAGTGATTGGAAAACTTTGAATGTCAATATCATCCAAAATCATGAGTGTCCACCTATGATGACTAGTTGTGTCATTAGTAGCATAATATTTAGCCTCCATGGAAGAATGAGAAATAGTGTATTAGCTTCTAGATCACCAAGAAACATGATCAGATTCCAAATAAAGCACAAATCCTATGATGGACCGTTACCCATCAAACTCACTAGCCCAATAAATATCTAAAACTCCTATAAAAAATAGAGTAGAACCAATAGAGTAGTGAATACCCATCTAATAGGTCCCTCAAATATATATGAAAGTCCTCTTAGTTGTTGTCTAGTGACTTTCTCAAGGTGCCTACTTTTATTTGGAGTAATAACTAATAGTAAAAGTTATATCAAGTCTAGTGTGAGTAAGATAGAGAAGTCCCCCCATAAGAGATTACTATAGTGCACTATCCACCAAGGGAGTGGTACAATCATACCAAAGCTTCAAGTATGAAGCAAAAAGAGTTTGAGTAAAATTTTGATCCTCCATCCTAAATTTCTAAAAGAGATTTATTACATCCTTGATATGAGAAAAGGTGATTCTAGAATCTATCTAATCAATTTGAATACCCAAAATATAATATTGAAGTCTCAAATTTAACATCTCAAAAGTGGAAAAAAGTCATGACTTTATGTATTGGATCAAAATAGAAGATCTATGAGTGATGAGAAGATCATCAACATATTAAAAAATCACCAAAGGTTTCCCATATTGAGGTTTGATGTAAGCACCATGTTCATACTCACATTGCTAAAACCAAAAACTAAGAAAAAAGAAAATAATATTCTTATACCATGCATGAGGCTACTACTTAAGTTCATAAAAGGATCTAGTTAAACGATAAATCAATGAAATGGGATATTCAACATCAAAACTAGATGGTTACTACATGTAGATTTCCTCCTAAATATCCCATGTGAAAAGGCACTTTTCATATCCATTTGATGTACCTTCCATCCACATGAGGTAACAATGGAGAGAATAATCCTTATTGAGTCCATACTATCCATTGGTGCAAATTTTTCAAAATAGTCCACGCCCTCCAATTGAGAGAATAGCAACAAGGAGTGTCTTATGCTTCTCCACATGACCATCCAAAGTATATTTGTTCTTGTGGACCCATTTGTTTCCAACAATATTATTTCATTCTAGAAGAGGAAGCAATGTCTAAGTCATATTATTTATCAAAGCCTTATATTATACCATTATAGTATCTTCCCATTATGGTTGATCCTTAGCCTAAGAATATGTATGGGGGTTTTGAGAATGAGTTATCTTTGAGAGCAGTGCTTGAGAAGGGGTCTGCCAACATCAGTCAAGAGATAGAATAGAATGAGCATACTTCAAAATCATATTAACCAACTTAGATATTAGATGAAGTAAAGAAGAATCATATTTAGTTTATAGCAATTCAACATGAAAAGGTAATACTAAAATATTTGTAGACAAAAAATTGGCCCATCAAAATGAGTCATTTTTCTCTTATAATCCCAGAGAAGTCCCTCAAAGTTATTAAGTGCAAGTTTGGACATCTTTTTCCTCCTTTTCTTTGTTTTTTCTTCTAGCCTTGTCGAGTTCATAGTCTCCCCAAGACGTGGTGCAAATTCAACAATTTTGGATTTTTCTCTCAAAAACCTAAGTTTTTGGTTGACCTTTGTGACATTGGTTCTTGACCAATGTTGTTTTTCATTTTCCTCCCTTTTTTCCTATCCAAACCCCCTATAAATATGAGTATTGGACTCCTCTTTTACCTATATTGATCTTATGTTCTTGATGCTCTTAATATTTGAATGCTCTTGGAATGCTCTATATGCTCTACTTTATTGTGTGCTTCTTATGATCTACTATTGTGAATGAGTAAGTGGAGAAACCTCGATGAAAAAGAATACCCAGTATTTATCTTCTAGAGAAAGAGGATAGGTCTTCCATATTGGTTACTGCCTTTCCTCTTGCTTCCTCCACACACTTATTAGGTTTTTCTATCTTATTTAGTTCTTTTCATAGTTAATACTTAGTAATTTGCTACATTTCACATTTATAGATTGTTGTAAATTCTCTTTCATGAATTCATGCCCCTCCCTTATGGGGTGAAAATTTGGTTTTCTCCTTTGTTTTTGGATTCATGCCTACTAATTATGGGGCACAAATTTGGTTAAAAATAGCTTGGGATTTTGCTCCCAAATCCTAGGTTCTCATTTGCATAATTATTTTCCATTGCATCCATCTTGCTTGCACTCTATTTTTATTATTTCATGATGTATCTTGTTTTTCTTGTTCCTAAATATCAGTAATCATTTTAATTTTTGAACGATCAACTAAAAGGACCAAGGGGTATTGACTATTGTACCTCTAATATTAGTCACATAGCAGCCTAAGTAGGCCCCCAAACACTGATAATTTTTTATAAGGTTTTGATTTTGCTTTGTAGTTCTAACCAAATTCATAGTCATTTATTTATGGGGCATGAATTTGGCTAGGATAAATCACTAGATCAAGTAAGTGCTCTGGTAGATTTGGTAGTTTGTTTGTTGTGTGCCTTTGTCCATTTTTGTTTATTTCTAAATTTAGAACATAAGAAAAATAAGAAATTTTGATTTCATTTCTAGGCATCGAAAGAGAAAAACATATAGTTTGTATCTAGGCTAATCTTGTTTGCACACTCTCTTAGACCTTTGCTTGAAAAGAAAATATTCACTTTCTTCCAAGTTTAAAGATAGTCTTAATTGAAACAAAGAATCATTCTAGGAATAGTCCTTTGTTTGTTTGCATCATTGCTTGCCCTACATTAATTTTTAATTCTTTATTATTTAATCTTAATAAGACCAAACATAGATGTTTGTTCAAATAGACACATCGAGCATCCCATCCTGAACTTGGAGCGAGTCCTAAAACCATTTTTGGTGAACCCTTTGATCTCCTATGCCCTTGAATGTAGAGGAAATACAACAATACCACGATCACCTTGGCTCCTAGTGGATCCATTGAGAATCATACGCGGTGGGAATTTTTCTCCATATACATCTTTGGTGAAGCTGATGTGAATTTTACTTAACCTTTATAGGTAAAAAGACTATAAAATATTAGGTGATTGCTGAACTGCTAGCCACTACTCCCCTAAATTCCTCCCATCCTTTAGTTATCAAGTTTCTTGACAAGTTCCTTAGCTTAGAAGTAAAATATCCTAAGTCTTAGACTTTGTTTTTTGATGGATCCCAATGCTTAAAGGTCACTAATGCTAGGATTATTCTAGTCACACCATAAAAATAGCTCATCCCCATTTCCTTCATTTTTTGTTTCTCTTGCACTAATAATACTACAAAATACAAAGCCTTGATCCTAGGTCTTAGGTAAGCCTTAGCCTTAAAGGTTAGATTCCTCTCCATATTTGGTGATTCTCAAATTGTGGTTAATTATATCAATAAATTTTATCAAACCAAATATGGTAAACTAAAACCTTACAAGGAGATTATTAGCAAGATTATTTTCACCTTTGATAGGATAACCATAGAGTCTATCCCTAGATCCTCCAACTACCATGGTCATTGCTACATCACTTATCCCCTTGGATTTAGAAGATGGTCAAGCAATTATTATTATTTGACAACTCTTAGAGCTTGCATCCCTTAGTTATAGCCTTGTTTCATTAAATGTCCTAAACATTGGAGTTTCTCAATATAATCCTTGGTATACAAAAATATTTAATTTCTTTAAGGATGGTTCAATGCCTAATGATTTAGACCATAATAAACACATTTTTTTGCAAAAAAGAGCATGTCAATTTGTGATAATTGACAATAATTTATATCAATATTTTTTTGAGGGCATTCTCTTACGTTGCCTTAACTTTGATAAAGCTCAACTAGCCCTTAGTGAAGCTCATGAAGGGTCATGTGAAGGCCATTTTAGTGGTAATGCTATTGCTAAGAAGCTCCTTTAGATCATCTACTATTGGCCTTCCATGGAGAAATATGCATGTGACTATATTCGATATTGTGAAAAGTGTCAACACCATGACAACCTTGTTCATGCTCCTTCTCAAAACCTTTAGGTAATTTCTTCCCTTGCTTCATGTGGGGATTGGAAATTATAGGGAATATTAACCCCACATCATTTGATGGTCACAAGTTTATCATCATGGCTACTAAGTACTTCACCAAGTGGGTGCAAGCCATACCCCTAGCTATGGTGACTAGAGCTCAAGTCTCTAAGTTCATTTTCAACCAGATCCTTTGTAGGTATGGGATTCCTCTAGTAATTGTCTCTAAAAATGACATTCCTTTCAAGAACAAGGATATCCATAAAATTTATTCTAGGTACAATATTATGCACAAATGGTCAACTCCATATTACCCTTAGGGTAATGGTCAAGCTGAAGTATCTAATAAGTCCTTAGTTAATATACTTAAGAAGTTGGTAAGATCGGTTGTGATTGGCATGTCTGGTTGTATCCTACCTTGTGGGCCTATTGTACTAGTGTTCAAACTCCTACATGTGTAACCCCCTATATCTTGGTCTACAAAACTGAGGTAGTGTTCCCATTTGAGTTAGAAGTCCCATCCTTGTGTATTTTGTTGCAAGATACCTTGGTTGGTGATGAGAATTATTTAGATCATTTAAACTAGTTGGAGTTATTGGAGAAGCACATCAATGTATTAGAGCATATTCAAGCCTATTAGAATAGGAACAAGCGATCTTATTCTAAAAGAGTTTGCACTTGTTCTTTTGAGGTCGGGGACCTTGTTCTCAAATAAAACTAGAACACAAATGCTTAGATAGATTTGAAGGACAAATTTTAGCCCAATTGGCTAGGCCCCTTTTTCATAATAACCAAGTTTGGCTCATAAGCCTATAATTTAGCAATGTTAAATGGTAAAGTGCTTAAAGAACCAATGAACATAATGCACCTAAAATGATATTATGCATGATTTAAAATCCTTCTCCTTCATCCTAAATTTGGTTTACTTGCTCATACTACATGACTACTTGTCATACTTTTCATGAATGTTTGACATTTTGTTCCATTTTGTATATTTGTTTGTCATATAGAAACTTTATTGGTTGATCATACTTGCATTTGACTACTTGAGCATATATATTATTAGGGACTTTGCAATGAGGCAAGTGATGAAACCTAGTTAGGTTTTAGCTCACATGCATTGGACTCATACTAGGTCATTGATGCTTAGTGAACCCCCAAACTAGGGCACATCGCCATGCATTTTTAACTTGATTGCTTCTATTGTCACCAATCATTATTTCCTTATTTTATCTTCTCATATATTCCTTAACCTTGAAAGTTTCAATAACCATAATAATTTTTTCTCTAAGTCAAGGGATATAGTTCTTCATCTCCTGTATATCTTTTGTCCTTTGAAAATTTTCATTCATTTCTTATTTTATCCAAGACAAAGGATATAATTTCCTTCTTTTATCTATGCATCTTATTTTGCTCACACTTTTCCTTCTTGATCTTTCTATTGTTAAGGGATCCTTGTGGGATAGGGTAGATACTACATGAATATCATTTATGGTTTTCATACAACCACTGACTATTTTATGCACATCTCTTAGCTATTAAAATTTTAAAAAGGACACACATGCACAATATTGTTTACTTCTTTCTTCTCTCATTCTTCTGTCTTCCTTTTGTCTAACACATGCACACACACACACACACATTTTTCTATTGTACTATGCTTTGCTCACCCATATTTTTACACACACCACACCCCTATTGGTTTACACTCCTTTTGGAAAATCAATCAAACATTACACCCCATATGGGATAGCTCCATGGCTACTAGTGAGCATCGACCTCCACCTTAGGCCATTGTGACCACACATTCTGATGGGTATCTCTCCATATCAACAATTAGCAAGCATCACACCCATAGTAGGTATCACTCCACACTTATTATTTTCAGTGAGCATAACACCTTCGTAGGTAAGCTTCATGGTCACTTGCAAGCACTATACCAATAGTAGGTTTCACTCCATCCTCGACCATTTGCAAGCATACATCCTCATAAGTTTTGGCTCCATATTTTCTTTTCTTCTTTGATTAGCTTATGATTTTTTGATCACTAACCCCTTACACTCTATGTTGATTCAAATATCATGCTTTAAGCATCTTTTTGCTTTCTTTGACCTTTTTTTGACCTTCTCATTCTTCCTTTTTATTCTTCTCTTTCTTTTCCTTCTTTTCACCTCTTTTTTAAAATTCAAACCCTATAATTATGGGGCATGAATTCACTCTAAGACAAATTCACGATACATTTGTATGTGATGCAAATTTGGTTGGAGTGTAGTTTTTATTTTTCCTTATTTTTTTTTCTTTTTTTTTTCTCTTCCATCCCCTTTTTTCTTGTCTTCATTCGCTTCTTTGATCATTTTGTCATGCATTTCATTTAATTAGATTCATTCATTTTGCATTCATAATTTAAGTTTATTTTGTATTTATTAGTTAAAGTTCATTCATCATGCTTTGCATATGTTTGTGGAAATTCATGCATAAACAACAAATAACAATGCATAATCAAATACACATTAAATAACAAACATTATGATATACTACTCAGAAGTGGTGAGTACATGTTAGCTGGATTGATGTGCCACAATCCAAAACTGACACACTCGATCCTCCCTAAGGATGTATGCCAAACTCAAAATCAACATGTCACCTTAATCCCTGCCCTAGACCTATGAGCTAGAATCCCCTACCCTTATTGCTAGAGATGGCCTTGGTGGAGGTATGTTCATGGACCATGATACATACCATGTTTATGACTGACTTTGTGATCATAAGGAAGATGATGGAGGAACCCTATGCTCTATGGATTCTATCTAATAGCACATCATCTGGTAATAATTATTCCTCTACATCAATGCTTATAAGTCCTCCCTCACCCTCTGCAACTCCTCCTACAACATTCAGATCCCCTCTTCATATTGACCACTAGTGATGAAAGCCATCTCCTCAGCTTGGGCCTACTATCGCTCTTGCTATAGTTGACCCATCTCTCCTATACCCTCATCACATATCTCTTTTATGCTATCATGGCCTATGTAGCAAGGGCTTAATATCACTCTGAGAGTGTCATGTTTAGGGCTCCCCATTGCCCCTCCAGCCTCTTGGACCTATCCTCTCAAAGCAGGTCCATCTCTCTCTACATGATCATCAACCTAGCCTACAACACCTCAACCTCCCTCATTGGATCATCCTGACCCACAATCCCATTAGTTCTTACCATAGCCACTATAGGAGCATCTCCTACTGACCTACTTGGCCTAGCCTCAATCTCTATGGGGACACCACTTGATATTCTTGCTTTCCCATGCCTATAATGGTGATGGTTGTCTTGATTATTATCACCACCTCCATTAAAACCTATATTTGTGTCTACCTAGGTGTATCTACACCCCTCTACCACTACTTTGGATTGGATGGTGGTCCTAGAAGTGCATGTAGCCTTTGGATGGCTATCTGCTCCCAACACCATATCTAGAGCAAAGTAATGTAGATGAGTCTTATATATCACTTATACACAATATTGTATAATATCATGTACAAGCAGTCCAATACATATTGACCCCATGCAAACCTAACCTACAAGTCCTATATGTCTGCCACTACCCCTACCAATACCCATGGCAAGTGTCACCTACTTATGTGGAAATCTAGAACCCGACCACTACCCCATAGAGCATTATCGTCAATGCATCAACCTCATGTTGTAAGGGCATCTCATCTACATGGAGTCCACTTCGCTAGACTTCATGAGTTAGGTCCTTTGACAATCATTGTAATATTTCTAATGCCCTCATGCTTTGTAAATTGATCCCTCTCTAATTGGGATGCATAAGATCTACCGAATGTCCTCCAATATGATAGTTATCTCTCCCATTGATAAACAAAAGGCAGACAACTTAGGGTACCATCTCTCTGTCAAAACCATCAGTAGCACTATGTCCACCTCAACTTGAGGTATCTCTACTAGATGAAGTAGCCCCACCACCCATGGAGTGTCTCTCTTTACTATCATAAGCTATCATAGTTCCACTCTAAGGTGGTCAACCACCAATTCCTGCTCTCCAATACATCATGCTACAAACATAAACATTAACAAAATTTCATCAGTTTCATCATAAAAAAGCAACATAAGCAAACTTTTAAGCTCTCTCTTCTTCTCTCTTTCTTGTCTCTCTTTTCTTTATTTTTCTCACTTTTTTTCCTCTTTTTCTCTTCTACTATGAATTAATGCCTCTTACTCCAAGGCATGAATTCACACCTTATACTTTTGAGGCACGAATTCGGTCATCATCGATGTACAACCAAATTCATGGTTGGCCCCCGAATTTGTGTTGGGTGCCTACATGATGATTTCCTCTAATAAACTAAAAAAATCATAAAAAAAATTAAAAATGTAATAAAACCCTAGTCTAGAAGTTGGGTTTTGGTCCTTACATGTGCTCGCTCAGCTACTATGTCGACCTCACCCCTTGCAACGATTGAATAGTGTGTGGAAAGCATCATTTTGCTTTATCTCCAAAGCTCTTTTTTGCTTCTTCGCATAGTGAAAATGAATTCATTTTCACCCTCCCTCTTCTTTTATCCATCCTTTTCTCTCTCCTCTCCTTTTATCTCTCATCTTTTTATTTTTATTCATTGTTCTTATTTGTTCTCTTGTGTCTACCATTTTGACTTTCTTCAAGAATTTGGCATTCCTTTTGAAACTCGAGGGGGCACCCTAGTCTCGGGGACATTAATGCCTTGATAAGTGTGCAAAATTTCAAAGTGTATGGAATGACACCATTTTTGTACCATCCCTCCATATAAACTAACCACCCCTTTTTTTATTCCTTGTTTTTTATCGTAGGTGTCTACATCTTTCTTTGATGCATTTATTAGACCATAAATACATCAAAGAGGGGGTAAAATGTAGAAACAAAAAATTGACTCATAAAATGAGTCATTTTCTTAGAATCTTGAAGAAGTCCCTCAAATTTGCTAAGTGTAAGTTTGGGCTTCTTTCCCCTCATTTTATTTGCTTTTTCTCCTAGCCTTACCGAATTCATGGTCACCCCAATATGGGGTATGAAAACAACTTTAGATTTTTCTCTCCAAAAATCCAAGTTTTTGACCAAAATTTTTGACGTTAGTTCTTGGCCAAAGTTATTTTTTGTTTTTCCACATTTTTCCTCCTCCAAAACCCCTATAAATAGGAGGATTGGACTCCCCTTTTTCCCTAGATTGATCTTATGTTCTTGATGCTCTTAAGATTTGAATGCTCTTGGAATGCTCTATATGCTCTGCTTTATTGTGTGCTTCTTGTGATCTATTGTTGTGGATAAGTGGAGAATTCTCAACAATAGATAGTGCTATTATTTGTCTTCTAGATAAGGAAGAGAGATCTTCTATCTTGGTTACTACCTTCGATCTTGCTTCCTCCACACGCTTATCAAGTTATTTTGTGTCTTATTTAGTTCTTTTCATCATTAATTCTTAGTAATTCACTACATTTGGCATTTATAGATTGCTCTAAGTTCTCTTTCACAAATTTGTGCCACTCCCTTATGGGGCAAAAATTTGACTTTCTCCTTTATTTTTAAATTCATGCCCATTATTTACGAGGCATGAATTTGGTCATAAATAGCTTGGGGATAAATTTCTACTTCTAAACCCTAGGTTCTCATTTGCATACTTGTTTTCCATTATATCCATCCTACATGCACTCTATTTTCATTATTTCATGATGTTGTTTCTTGTTTTGCTTATTTCCAAAGATCAACAATCATTTTAATTTTTGAATGGTTAGCTAAAAGGACTAAGGAGACTGTTATGCCTCCAAGCTTAGTCACATAGTGGTCTAAGAAGGCCCCCAAACATTGATTAATTTTTCCAATATTTTGAAGTTGTTTTGCATGTTTGACTAAATTCATGGTTGTTGATTTATGGGATGTGAAATTGGCTAGGATCAACCACTAGATCAAGTACTCTAGTAGATCTATTAGGTTGTTTGTTATGTGCTTGTGTCCATTTCTATTCATTTCTAGATTTATAACATAATGAATGTAGTACAAAAAAATCCATACACCAAGCAATGAAATAAAAGACTGAAATAGATAGTAAATATACAACCACAATGATGAAACAAAATATAAAATAATGATGTCCTTTTATTGATATTAAATCTGTTCCTTTAAAAGGCTACAATAATATCCCTCCTGAGGGGATTTGCTACCAAGTCTTGATACAATAAACACTATCATAAAAATACTAAGGTGTACTCTGCAGGATATCTCTTGTACCCATGAACCATCTTGAAGTGGGTTTCTCGTGACTGTCGCAAGGGTTGATAATATCAAATTCTTGCACTCTTTCTTATTTGTGGAAATCTATGACCTGAACACAAGGAAAACAAAGTGATTAGTAGCATGTGCGGATATACTTATAAATGAAAGTGATGAATAACTGAAACATGATAAATGCATACATAAATTAAAATCTACTTATGCTAAAACAATGAATAGAAATGTTGCTAAAACTTATTGTGCAAAGAAATAGTAAAATAGATCTAAACCCTAGAGGTCATCTCTGTACGGGATGGTCGTTCCTATGGGCCATCTCTGAGTGAGATGACCATGAACCTGTAAGTGATTTTTAAGGCTGATGCAAGGGTGACTCAGTGTTCGATCTGGGATGCCTTGTCATTGAATAGGTGTGCTTTGTGGAAGTGGCTTGGTGGGTTCTTATCAGCATTAGAACTAGGAATATTAGATCACAAGGAGGATGTAAATGTAGTATCAATATCTAAAGTGATATAGTGCCATAACTTCTAGCTATGAGAAGGTTTTAAGATTTGAAATCGTTAACCCTTCGGATTTGAAATCTTGTGGTGAAAATCTAGCAGCACTTCATTGCTTGAAAATTTGAGAACTCTATATATTTTGATGAGGGGTGAGTGCTATTATATAGATTCCTCAAAAGAAATCTAATAATAGTACCACCCTATGCATGAAAAAATGAAGAGGCAGTTCACATTAAGAAAAGTGAATGCCTTTTTTTGAAATATCAATGTAAACTAAATTTGTCATGCAGTTGTTCTAATTCGAGCACATGCACATGTTGAATTGTGGTGCAAAATTCATGCACAAGGTTAATTGGTAGTTTTAGCTACTAGTTATGTCCCACTCTTTTTAATATTGCTTCTAGCGCAACTATCTCGGGATGGGATGGACCTAACTAGGGGTCATCCCTTAGTGAGACGGTCTTAGGAGTCCATCCCTTGGAGGGATGACCAAGATTGTAAAGGGAAATATCCCTTGTTTGAGTGGTAAAAATCATTGTTTGAGCCCTAAAGCTGCCCAAGGTGGGTCATATGATATTCAGGGAGTCCATATAGGTAATCTCCTCAATATGACACATTTTAGGTTTCTACAAAGAAAAAAAAGATATTTTGATTTCATTTCTAGGCATCAAAAGAGAAAAGGCATATAGTTTGTATCTAGGCTAATCTTGTTTGCACACTCTCTTAGATATATATTTTTTATTTGTGGAAAACATCCCAAAAGGGATGCCACTTTCGAGTAAGACCCAAGGAGGCAGGGGTATCCATTATGCCAAAAATGCCCAGGACACGGACCTAGCCTACCACCTTTGACATACTCAATGAGCAAACAAACACACAAAACCAATATAAAAATAAGAAAATAAATAAGTAAATAACAACAAATACAATCAAATAAAATAAAAAACATGCTCCTTAAGTGTTAAAAACAAAAGCACAACCAAACACACACACAATAAGATAAAATAAACCACAACATGAACCACATAGAAAAACACAAGAACCACATAACAAAACACAAACAAGACAAAAACAATAGAACACTACAAAGACATAACCCAAAAAAAACATGACAAATAAACACAAACAAAACCTAAAATTAAAAAAAAATAAAAATAAAAAACAACCAACAACATGCAATAAACAAAAACAAAAAACATAGAAAACACTCACACAAAAAACACGAATTAACACAAACAAAGAGAAACACAAGAACAAGAACGACAAAAACACAAGAACAATAACAAAAAACATAAAAAACACAAAACAACAAAAACACAAGAACAACAAAAAACAACACAAAGAACACAAAAACAAAACAAAACAAAAGAACACACACCTTAAAAAACTAAACAAAAATAAAATAAAAAACAAAATAGAAAAATAATTGAACATAACAATGACCTATCTAGATGAGAAGACTATTAAGGCAAGAAACAACAAAGGAAACAAAAGAAAGAAAAGAGTGAGCTAGGGAACTAAAAAAACCTGAATGAACCAAAGAGAAGCAAAAAAAGCAAGAAGAAACTAGGTACCTTCGAACTGGAGCCATCCAAAGAAATGATAGAAAGAAGAGCTTCCCTAATTTGTGAAGCCCACCATCTAGGAGGGTGGCCATAACAAGTAATATCACCTTTGTCCAAAGCCCAATTAGCTAAAGCATCAACACTCTTGTTTTGATCTATGACCACATGATTGTAATCAAATTTCAAAAATCCCATCTGGATTAATTGAATCTTCTCAATAATTCTTTTTATTCTCCAATCAACCTTATGATTCTTGGAAGGAGTCTTCAAAATATTAATCGTAATTTGAGAGTCAGACTCAACTAACACATTTTCCCATCCAACCTTAGTAGCCTCCTAAAGGCCTTTGAGGATACCATACCCCTCAACAAGGTTATTGGAAAGAATACCCAAATTCTCAACAAAAGTAAAAACCAGGGAGCCATTTGAAAGTCTACCAATTCCTCCCACACTGGATTTTCCAAGGTTCCCTCTAGAGGCTCCATCAATATTGACTTTTCCAAAATCCTTAGGATGAGGTTGCCAATTTCTTGTTCTATCCATCTTACTAATACTCAATCTCCCTTTAAGTTGGTTGCCCTTAGAATATTTAATCTTCAATATTTGCATCACTTGATCCCATCTTTGGGGGGGCTTTTCGGGGTGATTAAGGAGTTGATGGATTGATTCAACTAAGTTGGCTATGGTCTTTTGCCAAATATAGTGAATATCCTTCCTATCTTGATTAAAAATTTGGTTATTCCTTTCAATCCAAATATTCCAAAGAAGAATGGTAGAATCCATCCAAACTAATTACCTAAAAAAATGATCAACACCCTCTTGATTAGGCCAATCCCTCCAAAGCTATTCAAAAGTAAAAAAATTGGACCACTGTAAGCCAAGTAAAGTGGTCATTCTCCTCCATAGCTCAGAGGCTAAAGTACACTCAATAAAAATATGGTTGAGAGTTTCTACATTCTCTTCATACATCTCACATCTAAAAGGGCCATGAAAACCACGCTTCATAAGTTGCTCACCAGTAAGCACCCTACGATGCAATAAAAGCTAATTAAAGAACCTCACCTTAGGCCAGAGCTTTAGACCCCACAATTGAGAAAATATATCAGAAGAATGATTGGGATTATTATGACATAAGATCAAATAACCTTGAGCAACTGAATACTCACCCTTAGTAGTGTTGTTCCATACAAAACAATATTTTTCATGGGACCAAGAGAGATATCTCATATGAAGGATGCCTTGGATATCTTGTCTTTGCCTTTTTGGGATTTGAATAGGCCAGTCCTCAATAGGGATCCAATATCTACCAACCTTTGAATTACCAGTATGGTATCGATAGTAATTAGCCACCTTTATCATATCAAGTGGGATTCTGAATGAGAGCGGGGACGACCTGGTGATGGAGCAGTGGAGCAGCGTGAACAGCGAAGGCAGAGAAGGAGGTTTGAATTTTTTGAGCGGGAACCTTGAGCAGGCGGTAGGTGAGGATCCAGAGGCAGGAAAGGCGACTGTCTACGGAAGGGGCCAGGGGCCTGTCCTCGAACAGGTTGGCCAGGTACGAGGGCCAGTACCTCCTGACAAAGACCCGAACAAATGGACCCAACAGAGTATTGCGGGTCCCAGAAGGGGTTTATCCTTTGTAGAAACCCTAAAAGGCAAAAAGAGTGATTTCCACTCACTCCCGCCCCTTATACCTGAGAACAACCGGATCATGGCACCTGCGAATGCTATGGGTCCTTTTCTATCCTTGGAGGAGTTTTCACTAGTAGGCAAGTTTCTGGGCGGAAGGCCGGATATAGAAACTATACGTTCCTGGGCGCTATCCAAATGGAGAACAGTTGGAAATCTGGAGATTGTTGCTCTATCCAGGGGCTTTTTCATCCTAAGGTTTAATAACCAGGAGGACGCAAATCGCATCCTAACAGGCGGACCGTGGTTCTTAGGTAAGCGCAGCCTGTTCCTCAGGAAATGGGGGGAAGACTTTGACCCCGAAAAGCAAAATATCAATACAACCCCCATCTGGGTTCGATTGCCAAACCTTTCGGCCCAGTTTTTCAATGAGTACTGGTTGCAAGGGATTGCCAAAACTATTGGGGAGTTGGTTGCCATAGACCATTCAACCCTGGCAAGGACAAGGATGACGCATGCAAGGATTTGTGTCAACGCAAACTTAGATTCTGAGTTACCAACCTTCGTGGAACTAGGTTATGGTGATTATCTGAGAAAGCAGCCGATGGAATATGAAAATAAGCCAGCATTTTGCATAGAATGCAAAACCCAGGGCCATTTGCGAAATCAATGCCCAAGCCTAACAGCTAGCAGAGAAGCCCAGAGGACAGAAGGCAAAAGGGCAAATGGCAAAGCTTTCCCCAGGAACCAAACTATGGGAGGACCAGCAGGCAGAGGCGGGTTCAGGCCGGTCAAGGATAATAATATCTACCAGGAGCAAGGCAATCAGGCTCAACCCCAGGAGAGAGGGAAACAACAAATTACCTTCGAGCAGGAAAGCCAGGTAAGTTCTAAAATCCCGAATTCAAATCAGTTTAAAGTTCTTGCTGACCTGGCGGTAGAAGGGGAGACGGACGAGGATGGAGTCCTCCAGGTTGAATTACCAGAAACCTTAGAATCCCCGTCCATATCGGGTCCTTCCAATATTGCAACCAAAAAACCTCCAAATCATAACGGTGAAGCCTCAAAGCACACTCCCGAGGAATATAGGAAAAGGATGGAGGAGATAGGTCTAAAGGAGTCGGGCCTACCCAATATCATAACCAAAAGCCCTTCAAACTTCCAGGAAGCTCCACAATAGAATTATGGTGAATATAGGAAAAGTATGGAAGAGTTAGAATCAAGAACTGATATGGTAGGAACTCATAGACCGGAAGAGGGATCTAGCCCAGTCCTTCAACAGATTGTACCTCCTCACTTTAGTCCAAAGCAGACCAGAAGCACAACAAAATCCCCAATAGATTATGGTAGTGAGAAAAAGAGAGGGAGGATGTCTAATGCTGAACAAAATAGACTGAGGACTGACAATGAAGTAGCAAGTGGAAAACAAAAAACACTGATACAACAGGTTATCCCAGGTCAAGATGATATCAAATTAGGCAAACCTCCCCAAGGAAAGGGGAGGGGGAAAAATCCCAAACAATCTAAATGAAGGTACTCTCATGGAATGTGAGAGGCCTTAATGGCCCATCGACCCATAGGGTAGTCAGTTCAATAAGAAAGCAATATAACCCAACTGTTATTCTCTTACAAGAAACAAAAATAGATGTAACCCAGTCAAAAATAGCAGCTAAAAAAATATGGAGTCAGGGAGACATGGTTTTCAAGCAGGCAAGAGGAGCTTCAGGAGGACTCATGGTGCTATGGGATTCTAGGAGTGTGGAAGGCAACATTATCCAGGATGATGACAGGGTGTTGAGTGTGTTTTTTCATGACATTGACAAGAACAGATCATGGATTGTATCAAATGTGTATGCACCCAATTCAGTTCAAGGAAGAACCTCATTGTGGGAATATTTGAGCCAGTTGAGCGCAACCTTTCATGATATTCCCTGGATGGTAGCGGGAGACTTCAATACTCCCTTATATCCCTCAGACAAAAAGGGTGGGGCTGGGCTTCCAACAAGAAGCATGGAAGAATTTAATGAGTTTGTCAATTCCAATGAGTTGATGGATGTGAGGCTAAAGGGGGCTAAGTTTACATGGAGCAACCATAGGATAGGAAGTCAGCTCATTCAAGAAAGGTTAGATAGGTTCTTTTTGTCAAAAGAAGCAGTCACAGTGTTTGGAGATTCCACTTTGCAAGCTCTTCCCAAAATTGCGTCAGATCATAATCCCATTTTATTGGAGGTTCCACAAGCTAATTCCTTTAAGAAACCCTTTCGCTTCCAGTCAATGTGGATCAAGCATCCAGACTTGAGGGAAAGAATCAAAAGCTGGTGGCAACAACCCATTCAGGGCAGCTCTGCTTTTAAGTTAGCCCAAAAATTGAAATCGGTGAAGGAAAACCTAAGAATTTGGAATAAGGATGTGTTTGGGAATCTCTTTGAGCACAAGAAACAAGTGGGAGAAAGCCTGAGTGCCATTGACAGTAGGATTCAAAGTGGTACTTATGATGAAACAACAAGAACAGAGGAGCAAATTAAGCTTGCAGAATATCACAATATTCTGGCCTGTGAGGAAACCTACTGGAGGCAGAAATCCAGGGCTTTATGGCTGAAGGATGGCGACTCAAATTCAAAAATTTTCCATGTCACTACCTTGAGAAATAGAAGTCATAATAAGATCAGGGAGCTGACCAGAGCTGATGGATCCAAAACTCAGAATTTAAATGAGATTAGAGATGAAGCAGTTAGCTACTTCAGCTCCCTCCTCGGGGATGGAGCCCAATGCCAAGAGGAAGCCAAGGAGACCCTCCTTCAATTCATACCTAGTGTCATATATGGGGCCACTAACGCCAAACTCCTAGCTCCATTCACTGAGGAGGAAATTAGAGATGCTTTGTTCAGTATGGAACCTGATAAGGCTCCAGGTCCAGATGGATTCCCTCCACGTTTTTACCAGGTTTTTTGGGATATTGTTGGGGAGGATGTAATCTCGGTGGTCAAAGAGTTCCAGTCTTCAAAACACATCCCTAGAGGGTTTAATTCTACTTTCATTGCATTGATACCTAAGGGTCCGGACCCAGAAACAATGGCAGATTTCAGACCAATCAGTCTATGCAATGTGTCTTACAAAATCCTTACTAAAGCCATAGCTAACAGGATGAAAGGAATCTTACCCCTCATGATTGATACCTGTCAAGGGAGCTCGGTGCAGGGAAGATCGATTCTTGATGGGGTGATTACAGTCCATGAAGCCCTTCACTCTGCAAGCCAAACTAAGAAGGCAACTTTTGCCCTAAAGCTTGACATGAATAAAGCTTTTGACCGCATCAATTGGGATTTTTTGATTGCAGTTCTTCTAAAATTTGGCTTCCATCCTCAGTGGGTAAGACTTATCAAAGGGTGTATCCTCAAGCCTTGGTTCTCTGTTCTTGTTAACGGTACAACAACAGGGTATTTCCAAAGTCTTAGAGGCCTAAGACAAGGAGATCCAATCAGTCCGATGTTGTTCATTATTGTGGCGGAGGCTCTAGGTAGAATGATCAAAGCGGCCTGCAGCGTAGGCCTAATTTTTGGGATTAAGGCCACCTCCCTTACCAGTCCAGTAACCCACCAATAGTTTGTTGATGATACCCTCATTCTGACTCAGGCCTCAGTTGTTGAAGCCAGAAGGATAAAGCGAATCTTAAAGTTTTATGAGGAGGCGGCTGGACAAAAGGTAAACTTTTTCAAAAGCAAAATTTACTTCCTCAACACCCCCATTCCAAGGCAGGTCAGGATCATGGGGATTTTGGGGTGTTCAATTGCTACTCTCCCTACTTCCTACCTAGGCCTTCCCTTGTTCACAGGCTCCCCCTAGAAATCAATGTGGGACAATGTGGTAGAAAGAATTCAAAAGAAACTGGCTGGGTGGAAAGGTCATTTTCTGTCTCAGGCAGGTAAAGCTACCCTTACTATGGCCTCCCTTCAGAGCATCCCAGTTTATTTTCTATCAGTTTTTAAAGCCCCAACTACGGTATATCAAAATATTGAACAGCTCCAAAAGAACTTCCTCTGGTCAGGGTCGAAAGAAAAACAACGACTTCACCTAGTGGGATGGAGTAAGGTTTGCAGACCAAAGGAGAATGGGGGGTTAGGTCTGAGAAGATTATCCCAGCTGAACACGACACTGATTGCCAAGCAAGCATGGCATCTCTTAACCAACGAGGAGAATCAATGGACTGCCATTATTAAAAGGAAATACCTCCAAGGCATTGATTTTCTAAGGGACAATATCCTAAACAGAGGATCGACTTTCTGGAAGGTAATCTTGACCAGCAAAAATGTCATCAATAAAGGGTTGAGATGGATCCTAGGTAACGGGTAAAATATTAGTTTTTGGGATGACAGATGGGCTAGGGAGGAGGCCCTCTCTCAATTGCCCCACCTTGTCAGGGCCAAGGAGTACACTGATCATTTCATAGGAAGGAAAGTGGCTGATTTTATGATTCAGAACAATGGAAGGTTAAGATGGAAACAAATCAGGATTCCGGGATTCGAAGCTGAATCAGAGGAGATCCAAAATATCCTGCACCAACAATTTATTCCCATGAGAATTGGAGAGGACCAAGTAACATGGGCTGCAACTGAGAGCGGTCATTTCACTGTCAAATCCGCCTACAAGCTTATGATTGATCCTGAGGATCCCATCCTCCAGACCCAGTTGGTGTGGGTCAAAAATCTTATCCCCAAAGTCACCTTCTTTTCGTGGTTGGTGATCCAAGGGAGGATACTTACCATTGACAACATGTTAAAGAAAGGTTTGATTATTGCTAACCGTTGTTATCTGTGCAGGGCCAACTGGGAGTCCACCCTCCATATTTTCCTTGAATGCTCGGTTGCAGATGATATTCTAAGTAGGGTATTCCAAGATTTTAGCATTTCGTGGGTCAGACCGGCCACCATATTTGACCTTTTCCAGCAATGGCCCAATCCCTTCTTCAACCTTAGGCTTAGGTTCATGTGGAAGATCTCCCTTCACCACTTCCTGTGGCAGGTCTGGTTAGAAAGAAACCATAGAGCCTTTAGGGGTACTAGCCATGATCCCGTAACCATCACCAACAAGATCCTTGCCTTTGCTCATGAAAACGTCAGTATTATTCCCTATGAAGCTCAGCATAACCATCCCTGGGAAAAATAGCTTGCCCAATCCCTTAATATTCCCTTAGAAGAGGAACCTGTGGTCATTAAGGCTAATCCCAGAATAGGTGTGACTTGGACCCCGCCTCCGGTCGGTTGGCTCAAGTTCAACTTTGACGGTGCTGCTAAGGGCAATCCTGGAAGAGCAGGTGTTGGAGGAGTGGTTCGTGACCACCAAGGAGGCTTGGTGCTGGCATTTTCTGAACAACTAGGAATGAAGACCAACAATGAAGCGGAAGCAAGAGCCCTATGGAGAGGACTGCAGATGTCCCAGGAGATCGATTGCAAACTAATAGTCGAAGGGGACTCAATGAACATTATAAACCTTCTGACCAATGGGAAAAAACCTTCGTGGTGGATCGAACCAATCATAGACGAGGCAAGGATACTTTTTGAAGCTAGGAATGACAGGCTGGCGCAACACGTGTTCCGAGAAGGCAACAAAACAACAGATAAGTTGGCCAATCTAGGGGTTGATGCTAATGGACTCGTCACGTGGGAACAAGGGGTCCCTAGTGACGTGGAAGAAGCAATGCAAAATGACCGCCAATGAAGTCTGAGGTGGGGGCTTCGGGTGGCGGGAACACAGACACGGGTGCAGGTACAGAGGAATTTTGGTTTGTCAGCTCTGTCCTGTTCTAATCTATGACAAATTTTGGGTTTTTGTCTGTACTGAGGATAGGGTCCTTCATGGAATTATGGTTCTTCTTAGCTCCGTAGATGGTCTAAAAATATGTCTGGGGATTAATAGCGTCTGTATGGTTTATGGTCAGCTGGATGGTCGGGCTGTTAGTATGGGTAAAGGGTACCAAGCCCATTCTGTATTAGGGCTTAGAATGATAAGGAACAGTAAAGGACAGTTTGTCCTTAACAAGGAAAGGATCCACATCAGCTTACGGCTATTTTTTGTAACAGGTTTTGGGTTAACCTTTAAAACCCGATATTAATGAAATGACCCTTAATTACCAAAAAAAATTAGCCACCTTTATCCAGTTAGCTCGGTGAAGCTCCTCCATCCAAGGCCTGCAATCGATAAACTGAGTTATCAAAGGCTTGTGACCATCCCAAGAATCTATCCAAAATTTTTCCTGTTGACCATTATGAATGATCCAAAATAAATTTTTCTTTATCAAATCCTCACCAGTATTAAGAATTGCTAAAATGGGAGAACCTTTGGTAGGAAGTTGATAGCGAACAAGGTCTTCAGGACTTTTGTTCTCATCATATTTAGCATTGAGATTATTGGCCTAAAGAGCATTGGGGTTATGCAACATCCTCCAATATAATTTAGCAGATAAAGCTTTGTTGTTATTAATAGAAGACCAGAATCCTAACCCCCCTTTATTCTTAGGAAGACATAAAGTGTCCCAATTCACCATGGCCCATTTTCTTTTCTCCTTAGTACCACTCCAAAGGAAACGATGACTGATTTGATCTAGTTCTTGAAGAACAAACTTTGGAATATTCAACACAGAATATACATAAATATGAATAGCTTGAAGGACTGATTTTACCAAGGTGATTCTACCCCTAGAAGAAAGCCACCTATTGGTCCACTTTCCAATTTTCTTCTTGACTTTGTCCAACAACCAATTCCAATATTTAATTTTCTGCCTTTGAATATTTATGGGAATACCTAAATAAGTGATTGGAAGGGAAGTATTCTTATATATAGCAGAGTAGTGAAAGAAAATAACTTTAGATTTGTATTCATTGATCAACTACCCAGTAGCCTTAGAAAAATAGCTAATTATTTGCTTAATATTAAAAGCTTCCTTAACTGTAGCTTTGCCTAAAAGAGTAGATTCATCCACAAATTGAAGATGAGAGATAGGTCTAGCTCCATGAGCAATGGTAACTCCCTCAAGGGTTTTGTTTTCCATCTTTTTGGTTATAGTCATACCAAGGGGATAGCGGGTCACCTTGCCTAATACCTCTAGAAGCTGGGAACAATTGAGAAGGCCTACCATTGATAAGAACTAAGTAGGAAACTGAAGAGATACATACCATAATACAATCCATCCAATCCTTAGAGAAACCAAATTGCCTCAAAACTTTGATAAGGAAGTGCAAATCCACTCTTTCATAAGCTTTGGACAAGTCTAACCGAATGAACATGGAAGGAGATTTTTGCATATCCATGGAATGGATGGCTTCCTGAGCAAGAACTATCTCACCTACTATTTGATGCCCTTCCACATAACCCCCTTTCTCTAGGGAAATAATATTATGCAAAAGAGGCTTCAACCTTTCTTCCATGATTTTAGTAATGATTTTGAGAAGAATAAAGCAATAGGTCTAAAATCTGAGATATGATCAACCTCTTGAGATTTTGGAACAAGAGTAATATAAATTTTATTGATAACCTTCAAAATTTCTTTGGCTTTCCTGGCTTCTTCCACCACCTCTAATAAATCAACATGAAGGATATCCTAGAACTCTTGGTAGAACTCAATGGAAAACCATTAGGACCTGGGGTTTTCCCTTTTTGCATTTTAAAAACTACCTATTGAATCTCATTGATAGTAACATGAGTAGTCAAAATAGAGTTCTCCTCAAAAGTGATAAGATAAGGGATTTATTGAAGAACATTTTGTTGTGAAGCTAATTCAAGAGGAGTAGCAACAAAAATATTAGAAAAGTAATAAAAAGCAATAGAGTTCATGTCATCCCAAGTATAAACAACATCTCCAGAATCTGATTTTAGGGAAGAAATAAAGTTGTGAGATATTCAATCTAGAAGAGATTTGTGGAAGAAAATTGTATTTCAATCTCCTTCTTTGAGCCATTGAATTCTATATTTTTGCTTCCATAAGATTTCTTCTCTTGTTTCCCATTCCTCTAAATGAGTTGTGAGTTTAATTTCATCTGCACTTCTCTTCTCTATGAGGCCATCTAAACGGATTTTATTATTCAAATTTTCAATATGAGCAATAACTTCATGTTTTTTTTTATGAACATCCCCAAAATATTTCTAGTTCCAAGTTTTGATTTTGGATTTAATGTTTTGCAATATTTTGGCAAAACAAAACATCTTAGTCCGATGCCTAGGTTTACCTTCCTTCCACCATTGTTGCAAACGAGGTCTAAAGGAAATGTCTCTAAGCCACATTAATTGAAAATGAAATGGAGAGAAACTCACATTGGTTTTCCACATTTCCACCATGACTGACCAATGATCCGAACCAACATTATTAAGAGCCTTCACTTTAGGAATGTGACCATGGATTAAGAAATTTTTAGAGAGCAAAAACCTATACAATCTCTCCATTATACAAGCTAAGCCTTGCCTTATTTTAGACCAAGTCATAGGGTCATTATCTGGTTGGATGTCCACAAGATGGAGGTTTGCAATATATTCGCTCTCTAAAAATTTCTTAATCCATGGTGGAAATGTGGAAAACCAATGTGGTCACATTTCCACCATGGTTGTCGAAGGCTGAGGTTGAATGCCTTGGTTTTATTCCAAAAACAAAGAAGTGAAAGTCACTTCTCAAATTACCTTGGGTGTCTGATGCAGGAGCATCCAGTGGTGTAGGAGTGATCTTGCATCACCCAAAAAAAAAATGTAATTGTTTAATTTTGTAAAACTAATGTAACTTGCAGGAGATTTTTGAAGGTCTTAGAGGTTGAATTTGAGGATTTTCAGTTAGACATAAAATTTAGCATAGAAATCCAAGGTTTGTTTTGCTTAATTCGTCTCGTGCCATTTTCGAAAACATGTTGTAATAGTCAATCGGGTCAACGAGCGTGAAGTTATGACCTCCGCAAGTTGCCCCCAAAATTTCAAATTTCAAACTCATAGTTTTAGGCGGGAAAGGAGAAAACATGGTCAAAAGAGGGGAATTTCGAATTGGTAATTAGTTAGTCTCTGTAAGCTCTATCTTTGGGGAATAGAAGGCAAGAAAGCTTTGGCTCATTTGGCATTTTTTCTCTATATTTTTTGATTGTATGTTTTTGTTTAATGCAACTCTGCTTCAATGATATTCTATCCTTGGAAGCTAAGAATGCTTCTCTATCTCTGTATGTAGCTATGATACTTCTTAATCTTCTCTCGTGGTTATAATTTTCCTCTATATATCTAAAATATTTAATATCTTAGGTCACACCTAAGAACCCAATATGATTCTCCTCCTTGCTAGAGAACCCAATATCAATGTTAGGGTGATTCTAAATATCCATGAATGACCAACATTCTCTTGAGTTTTTTCTTCTTCAATATTCAATAGTGATTCTCCTCTTTCTCTAGAGAATCCAAAAAATGTGATCAAGGTGATTATATGCCCTTAAATTTCCAACTATCTCTTAAGTTGGTTTTTAATCAATGTACAACTTATCTTTTGAGTTGGCCCTTTCTATCAATATAGTTGAGTCCTAGTATTCATTGGTTTTCCTTCAACCAAGTGTAAAGACCCTAGCATTCAAATTAGGGTGACTATCCTTGTCCCCTCAATCTTCTACTGAATCAGACCTTTAAAAAATACAGTCCAAGTATTCACTGCCTTCAAAGTGGACAGATTCTAAATTAACTTTATCAAAAGTGGACAAAGTTAAATATTGATAATGGTGGCTAATAAAATAACTCTATCAAAATGGAAAGAGTTAAGTGGTAGCTTTGATACCATTGTTGTCTTTTTAAGCCTTACTACCACAAAATATCATAGGTCCCAATATAAAATAGCCACAATATTAAAGGTCAAAATAATAATATAATAGTAGAATAATATATGAGCAAATTAATATGTATATCAAGGCCTAATAATAAAGGAAATAACATTTATTTATATAATAAAATATGAATGTAAGAGGCCTAATTCATTCATGTACTATGCATAAATAAAACTTACAATATTAAGTGCTCAAATTCTATATACAAGTTTTATTTTTTCCTTCCACTTACAATAATATAATTAGATATTTTGATATCGGATGTCTCTTCATAGATATTTGTCTCCATGATATAGACATAGAATATGACTCTTCATGTGCTTGATTATTGCTCTCCATATGACAAGTCCCATGAACTTTGGCTTATCATCTTTCCACTTGCATACTAGACTCTTCACTTTATTTTTGCATGCACACTTGAATCTATGACACTTGCACATTTCTACACCTACTCTAAGACACTTGTACACATCCTCATATTACATATTTGCACACTTACATACATGACACTTGTGCACATTCTCTCAATATACACTTGCACTCTAACTTACATGACACTTGTGCATTTCATGCACATTGACACTTACATAAAAGGGAAATATAAATCACACTCCTAAACTATAGACTCAACCCTAATCTATTACATATTTACAATTGTACCATGAAGGTACCATGGGGGTACATTAGCATGTACCAAATAATGTAATATTCCTCAATAATCACAAAAATGCCTCAAAAAATCTTGAATATATTTTCAAAAATAGTATTTACAATGAAAAATAGGTTACCACATGTTATTATATGAGTTGTTAAAAGGTTTCCAAGCATGCACTACCTATGCAACATACTAGAGAATTGCATGATGCAAATTGTCATAATTTGACTTGTTATTTTAACTATGAACCACAATATGCCACTTATTATATCTTTATTTGCTCCAAAACCTATGCATTACCAAGTATACTACTAACTATGTTAGGTGCTTGTAAATTTTGATGAGATGACAAAATATGATTAGTTGATATTTTATTGATACACATCCAATGACATAAAACCTACCACATTGGCCATTGCATAGTCTACCATGTCAACCTAGTCAAAATTTACCATATTGGTATCTACATCACCTACCACATATCACCTTGGGATGCATTCCACATCATCAACTATATTAGTTCCTTTGTCAATTGTAATGGCCCACCCTATCAGGACTTTTCCTTGATGCTTGATTTATGTATTGATGTGTGGATATCAATTGCATAATCTTATTTTATTGTTGATAGTTGCACTTTATGCTTTCTAAAGTTAAATTATGCTACTTTTAGAATATGGCATTGCTAATGAATTTTTTGGTTCCAGGACTAGGTACTCTCTTAGGTGGATTGGTATGGGACAACCACCAGAGTTGAGATAAAAAGGAAATTATGGATGAATTATCATCGATAGCTCAAGGGTAAAAGAAAACCCTCATATATATGCATTTGCATATGTTTGATGCATATTAGGTGAAGTAGGTTGCTATTTAAGCAAAATATCCATCCTTAGTAGGTAGGTGATAACATTGTAGTTATCAAAAGGCTCATGTTTAAGTAAAAGCATTGTTTGTGCATATTATTATTTTTTTTGGTAATTATAATAATAGATTAATTGTGGGGTTTGTGCATATTATTTATTTGCATCTTAGACATGTAGTTTAGCATTGGAATGCATTTATGCATTTTTTTTATCAGGGTAGAAGGGGTTTTGAAAGGTTTCCAAATCTTTTAAATTTTTTTTAGAAGAAGATAAACCCAGATACTTCTAAGAGAAACATAGACATTATAAATAGGTATTCTTACATGTCATACAAACATAAAAAATTTCAAAAAATAGCTATACAAAGGTTATGATCAACAATTACAATAACTTGTTAGGGGAAGTCTTCTTCCCAAACACTTAGCTCTTCTTGTTTATTCCCAAATTAGCCATATAGTCTGCTCCATTATTTCCTTCCCTATAAATATGATTAAATTCCACTACCTCCATAAGCCTTATAATATGTCAAGCTTCACCAATCATAGAGACTAAATTCTAGTTGACTTATGTATCTTTTTTCATCGGATTAATCATGTTTAAGAAATCCCCTTCTATAATTAAATTTTTAACCTAAAAATTACTTACCAAATTTTTTCCCATGCACATAGCATGGGACTCCACAAAGTGGTTATATTGGTCCCCTGGGGCTTCAACATAAGCAATCAAAATATTATCATTTTCATCTCTTATCAAACCTCCCACTCTAACAGGTCTAGAATTTCTTTTAGCTACCCATCAAAGTTCAATTTTAGTATAAAACCTAGAGGAGGATTCCATTTTATTTGCCTCCTTAAAAGGTTTTTAGGAAGATCAAAATTACCTATCATTGGATCAAAATATCAATCAATAGTAATCATACCTTCTTTTACCTTTAAAAACATGGCTATTTCATTCTTTCCAAAGAGCCTACAGAGAATGAGGAATACTGAAGTCCCATAAAGAGTTAAGCCTCTTACTATTGAAAGGGTATTTCCATTAGAGATAAATATCACTAAGGTAGTTGGAGAAGATCCAAGAAACCTGGAATCTACTAAGAACCATATGGATAACTTGAACAAAGGGGCAATTCAGGCTCAAATGGTTAACATCTTCTAGCATTCACAAAGGCTACACCTATTTGGAAGTTGAAAATATCTTTTCATAAGGTTATCCATAGTAAGGATCTTATTTTAGTAGATGATATGGAAGAAGAAGGTAAATTTAGAAGTGATATTATTTAACCAAATATTCAAATCTAACAACCAACAATGACTTTCACCTTTTAGCAAATAGGAACCATATTTGACTGAATAGGTCCCTTTATTTGATATTTCCACCACCTAAAATCCTGAACATTTAGGATATTCAGAGATTAAATCTAAATCATCTTATTCAATTTACTAAGACTCTAATTCCTTCTTTGGTCCAAACCTTTTTATTTAATTTGTTTCCATTTGGGTCTACTCTTTCCCCTTATAATGTAATCACTAACCATGGGCCCATAAGTCTGAGAAACTTCATTCTCTAGGACAATGAATTCCAAGTCCTAATTAATGGGAATGCTCTTAAGCCAATAATATTTCTAGAAAAGAACCTTGTTACCCCTTCCAATTTTCTATTGTAAACCTTACCATAAAAACAATTTGATAGCTTGGATATTATTCCAAAAGTTAGATCCCCTAGGAAAATCCTTATCCTCCAAAAAATTAGCATCATATCTAAGGTACTTGTATTAAAAAATCTTCACCCATATTACCTCTTCATTCCTTATCAATTTCCACCCACACTTTCCCAAAAGGTATTTATTCATTTTTCTCAGTCTTCTAAAACTCAATCCCTCTGCTTCTTTTATTTTGAAAAACATATTCTCAAGATACTAGTGGTAGATGCCTTTTATCCTCTGAACTACTCCTTAGGAAATTCCTCATAATCTATTCAATTCTATCACAAAATGTAGTGGTCATATTAAAGAGGGACATAAAATAGATCGATATGCTTTGCAGAAAGAATTTTACCAAAAGAGCTTTCCTTGCCTAGCTAGGAAGAGATCCTTTCCATCCTGTTAGTTTCTTGAAAAATCTCTCCATAGTTAGGTTCCACATATCATTTGAAGATATACCTTTAATCACGGGCATCCCAAGATAAGTCAAATGAAATTCCCCAATCCCACATCCAAATATACTTGCAGTTTTCAACTGCCTCTTGATAGAAGTATTTAAAAAGAAGATTGTGCTTTTTACAAAGTTAAATTTTTGGCTAGTTGCTAATTCATAGGTTTCCAAAATATATTTCAAATCTCTTTCTTGTGGGATAGAGGATTTTGAAGTGATAATAGTGTTATATACAAACCACTTATGGGAGATAGGTCAAAGGATGGAAGCAGGAGTAATACCATCCAACTTTCCTTCCTCTACAACATTTGAAATAGTTCTCCCAAGGGCCTCAATAAGGATGATAAAGAGATAGGGGGATAAGGGATACCCTTATTGTAGACCTTGTTTACCTTTAAAATAACTAGCAATGATGCCATTAATTAAAATAGAGAACATAGTTGAGGTAAAATAGGCTACTAATAA
This sequence comes from Wollemia nobilis, assembly GCA_028583015.1. Lineage (NCBI taxonomy): Eukaryota > Viridiplantae > Streptophyta > Pinopsida > Araucariales > Araucariaceae > Wollemia > Wollemia nobilis. The sequence continues at coordinate 16,558,638 of JAQPPZ010016946.1, read as the reverse complement.
GTCAATCTAGTCTTGCTATATTTGAAATTTTCTCAACACGCTAATGAGGAACTCCTAGGAAACCTATTGTAAGCCTTACTCATATCCAACTTTAGAAACATTCCCTCCTCTCTTCGTTTGTCTATAGAATGGATTATTTCATAAATTATGATTATATCATCTAAAATTTATCATCCTTTCACAAACCCACCCTAATTTTGGTCTATTATAAATGGTAGCACAACTTTAATTATGTTAGCAATTTTTTTGGAGAAACTTTTATACAATGTATTACACAAGATAATAGAATAGAAATAAGCAAAAGTTGTAGCCCTTGCTATCTTAGGAATAAGTGCTAATAAGGTAGCATTCACATCATCAAAAATATTATGATTCTTCTAAATCTCCTTCATTGCACCAATGATATCTATCTACAAAAAAGAGACATCATGTACTAAAAATGAAATATTTTTATTATATTGAAAATAAATCCTCGGTTACAATAAACCCCTTTGAAAAGGGTATTTTACAATCCAACTGCTCAAGGAAATGATTTAAATTTTACAATAAACAATGGTGTCATGATCTTATTCTTGTTACACTCAATGCTGGAGGTGGGTTTGCTCTGACCACTGTAATGGATCTGGATCTTCCAATATGGAACCTTTGAATCAATGTGATCTTGTTGAACCATAAATATGAAATCTTTGTACTTGAAACCTGCACACATGCAAATAGGTAAAGAGATTTAGTAGCACATGTTAAGATGGATTAAACGAAATTGAAATATGCAACTAAAAAATAGATAATGAAAATTTGCATACATGCATAAAGATTCGAGCAACATAACAATAACATTCCCTTCCTTCAAATCTCTCAATCTTCCCTCCTCTCTTTTTCTTCTTGTTATCTCTTCCTATCAAATGAGGGGTATTTATAGCCTTTGGGGTAAGGTGAGGGGGGTGATGAGGTGTCCCTAGGTTAGGTTAAACCAAGGTTAGGTCATGCATGCACCTAAGGTCAACTTATGGAGGGGTGGTCATATGGTGACCAAGGGCTTAGTGTAAGAAAGGGCTTGAGTGGCCAAGGGGGATACGAAAGGAAACATCCCTATTTAAGTGATAAAAAATACTATTTTAGGCCTAATACTGCCTAGAGTAAGTTATATGATCCCAAAGAAGTCGACTTAGGTAGTCTTCTCAATATGACATGATTTAGGTGTCTACAAATACCCCTTTTTGGGATGCATTGTGTGAAAACATAGTGTGAAGCAAAAATAGATTACCCTAAGTCAAATTGAGGGTTGATGATGCTGGATATAATCAATGTTAAATACCCCAATCATGGAAGGAACATTGTATTTTTGAATAATTACTTTTGACACGTTAAAGAACTTGGTTTTAGTAAATCTTTAGCTAAGATTACAACTTTTTTTTTTTTAAGCAAAAAACCCCTTGTGGGGCTGCCTTGGTCTGAGAGACCACAAACATGGGGTTCTACACCATCAAAGTCACCCAGGAGTCACACCCGACCTGTCTCGCACCAACATTATCAATTGGATTTTGGGTACCCAATTCAACTTTTTGGTAGGGTGGAGATTCAAACCTGGGACCTCCCTTGGAGGATTGCCCTTTCCTCTCCAACTCACCTACAACACCTGGGTACTAGGATTAAAACTTTGAGGTATACTTGACCTTGGTAGATTTTTCAATCATGGGGAGATATTATGGTTCCATGCTTATACGATATGCCAATAATTTGTGTAATTTAAATGTTTGCTTTTGCCCCAAAAAATGGGGAAATATATGATAGTATCTGGAAATTATTCTTAAATTAATGCAACTTGCATGATTGAGTGTTTTATTATTTATTTGATTATGAATTGCATGATGTATGACTACCCCCTCAAGCAATGAGTCGATAAAATGATAAAATGATGAAAGTGATGAGTCACTTGACCAAGATGACTTTATGTAGGCTTTCTAGGACCATTACAAAATTTAGAGGGTGCATACCCCATTATAACCTTGATTTGAACCATTTATTATTATTTTTGGTGAGTGATATTATGTTAATTCACTCATCCAACCGAATTGCATGGACAACTAATCACTGCAATAGCCAGATTTATAGAGTAAATCACTAGGTATTAGATTTAATCATTTTTTTTTTAGATTTTATGTGACCAAAGGGGTTAGGGGCCTTTGAGATCTTTTGATTGTGACCAAATGGCTTAAGTACATTTGGGGTGTTTTGGATGAATATTGGCTAAAGGAATGTGGGTACCTTTGGAGCCTTTTGATTGTGACCAAAGGACTTGAGTGCCTTTGGGGCTTTTTTATTGTGACCAAAGGACTTGAATGACTTTGGGGATTTTATATGGTTAGTTGACCAAAGAGCTTAAGTGCCTTTGGGATTTTTGGATGAATATTGACCAAAGGAATGTGGGTACCTTTGGAGACTTTTGATTGTGACCAAAGGACTTGTGGGTACCTTTGGAGCCTTTTTGATTGTGACCAAAGGGCTTAAGTGCCTTTGGGGTTTTTAGTTTTATATGATGCATGGATTCACTTTATGGATGCAATTGTGGATGATTAATGTATTCCTAGACATTGTAAGATGCAAAAGAATCAAAATGTAATCACCATCGGATGTATAAAAGTCATCAATCAAAATGTTAACCTTTTCAACAAAGTCATATATTTGAAATCCAACCATATGTAAGATTATGAAAGATGATGGATGGATGACCATAAAGATGTTATAAGGAAACAACATAATTTTCCTAAGAATCAAACACCCTAGTTAACCAGTCAAAAGATGCATATTGACTATACAAGATTTTGAAATATGCTAGGAAGACCAATATATTTAATATCCCCATGTGTGCACATGATGTTCATTTAAGATGATGCATAAGACTACCCTATCTAAGTGGGTTTTATTAAATTCATTGTTGTAATGAGGATCACCTCATGGTCATCATGATACTGATGTTGTACATAGTTGGACTTGACTACTAAGCAATACAAGCCACCGAGAGCTAGCTCATCCAAAAGCTGATATTGCTTTGTAATAAAGAAGGTTTCGAATATGACAAGCATATCACCATGTGTAATACTACCCCATTTCCAGATGGGTTTCATTCAATCCATTGTTGTAATGGAGATCATACCATAATTTTTGAATAACTGAGGATTCCAGGGATTCAAGCTCATTACCCCCTTATTTTCTTTTGATTCCTTTGATTGGGGGTTCTTGCTCATTTTTGGTGAAGAGCAAGAGGATTTATTTTCTTAAATGGTGAAAACCACTTTTTGTTTTGTTTTTAGGGATACTTGCTCATTTTTGTGGAGGAAGGTATTTTATTGCTTTGGGTAGGGGGGAGCTTATCCTTTATCAATTCTCAACATCCTAGACCATGCACATAATAGGATGAGCAAGGGAAACCTTTCGCTCAAGGTGGCAAGGACTACGTTGTAGGTTTATCCTTGTTCAAAATTGGATTTTAATGTGTGATTTTGTGTTGGTATTTTGATATATGAAAGGTACAAACAAAGCAAGACCCTACCTTCAAAAATCAAGACAACTTTCAACATAATCTGAAAGGAAAACTTGGAATGACTGAATGACAAAAACCCTAGTGAATACCCCATAACAACTTACTAGTTGTGTTGAAAAACACATTTACTCACAAAGGGGAATACAAATTGTAGCCAAGGAATTTTGACACACTTCAAAATTCCCCCTCCTAGTAAATATGTTATTCTCTAACAACGTGAAATTCACCCTCCAAACCCTTGCCTCGATTTTCATGCTAAGTAAAATTGAAATCTATCCATTTTTTTCTTTTTTGGGAAATTTAGACAAGCCCAAAAAATTCAGATAGTTTTGACAATTTTGGACATTCGAATTTGGCCAAATCCCATGTGCACCTAATTTAGGTGCTCTATTGGGATTTTAAAACTAATATAGGCAAATCCAGATTTCTGACAAATTTGAACAATCTCAAATTTATCCATAATAGGGAAATTCCCAATTTATCCTAACTGCTCAGCCTATTTGTGCCTCCCTCCCTAATTCCTTGACCTACCCTAGATTATAAATCCTCCAAACTCCCCCTAAATAGACCTAATGGTGATTTTGTAGGAAAAACTTAAGTGGAGAGAAGGATTTCTTATGTTTGTTGTAGGAAATCTATGGAGACTTTGATATCAGATCACCATTCTAGGAGCAGGCATACATGGATATTACTACTATGAACTTGGATCCATCTTATTTTTAGTAGGAATTTTTTCTTTTGCATTGTTTTTATAAATTTGAATCCATCCAAATTTATCATAAGTTCAAAATCGTCCTAACCATTGTATTCTGTAGATCTAGCCATTGAATATTTTTGGACGTCCAAATTTGTAGTATATGTCCAAAAACATATAGACCTATGATGGGGGTAAGACTTTTGTTGTAGGATTATCAGATCGATTTGCATTTTGCATTCTACCATTCATTTGCTTTGTTATTTCACTAAATGTTATTATTGTTATTGTGTTGCTATCATTTCACTTATATATTTTGCATTAGATTTAGTAGATCCATTACCTTTTCTACTAGTTTCTAAATGAACTTGAGGGGATTTGACTATTGCAGATCACAATTAGCTGTGACCTAAGCAGATCCCCCACCCTTGATTATGAATTTTAGTTTCTTGTTATGAAATTGTAGGTTTCAAACATATTCGGACGTCCAAATTCATCTGATAGACCAATCCAAAAACATACAGATGATCCAAAACATATAGATAGATCCAAAAAGTGATAGAGAGCAAACATCTAGACTAGGTAAGGATCTAAACTTATTTTTGTTGAAATTTTCTATTCTATAAATCCATAATATTCTATTTAAGAAAAATCTTCGTAGAACCAAATAATAGGGAAGAACCAAAACATAAACTTAGTTGTATTATTCATTCTAGTTTGAAAGAAAATATAAAAGAACAAAAAAATATACAAACTTAGACTTATTACTCTTAGCATCAATTGCATTTATTAAAAAGAAAAATGTTCAAAAGAAAACAAAAAAGGGAACATAGGCTTAGTTACATTATTTTACACCAATTGTATTAGTTGAAAACTTAAAAGGAAAAATATCAAAGCACAAACTTAGTTGCATTGTTTCATGCACCAATTGCAATAGTTGAAAAACTCAAAATAAAAGGAACCAAACATAGACTTAATTGCATTCTCCTTTGCATCAATCATACTAGTTGAAAAATACAAAAGATAAAAATATATAAACTTAGATATATCACTTTTACATCAATTGCATTTGTTAAGAAACTTCAAAGAATGAAAAATACCAAAAAACATAGATCTAGTTATATCAAATCACATCTAGCATATTGGATTAAGAAAACACAAAACACAAAGAAAAGAAAAACAATATGTTAGCATAAATCTCATCCTTTATTTTTAATATCTACAAAAAGCATTTGCATCATAGTTAGATTTACAAAGCTTTCTAGCTAGAATTTGTATACTTTATTTTCATCAAAATTTGAAATGCATATAGCTAGGCAATAGTTGCATTTTGGCCAAACCCTAGGTGTGTGCACATAAAAGAATTCAACAAACACCCACCTTACCTAGGCGTGGAAACCACCACAAAAAGTGTTTCCTGGTGAACCCTCACCCAATTCATCAACAAACACCAAGGAGAGCACAACTCAAGTGCTTCTCATCTGAGGTGTAGATACATTATTTTCCCTCCCCTTTTTGGCATAGATCCATTAGCCTAAAATAAAGGGGTGCAAAAATTTTGGGTCTACATTCTTTGGTGAACCCGACGTGAACACACCATTGTTTTTTATTTCATTACTTTTTCTTTGTTTGAAAAAAAAACTAAAAAAAGATCATTTAAATTTGTGTGCTTTAGATTAAACCACATAAAATAGATAAATTTTTCAATGAACCACATCACATCATTTTATTTTCTTTTACAAACATTGTCCTAAAAATGAACCACATCCGACGAACTCTTTCGTAGCTTCAACTAGTCCAAAAACAACAAGAATATACAGTGAAGGTTTACGGCCTTCAAAAAGGGATTATCCTTTCACCTGTACCCAAAACTTAAAATCTTTAATCAAGATTTAAAATGAGGCTGGTCCAACAACCGTCATAGCCATGGAAAATAGCACGCACTTCTTCAAGGTGTATCACTGCCCACGGTGAACTGGGTGAGGACTGGTAGAGCTTGGGCTTCATCACGACTTGGATTTCATCACCAAGTGTCTGTATGTGGGAAACCAGGTGAAAAGCCTAATTGAAAACAAGAAAACTTGGCCTTCAACTTGCAAAATGGTTCAAAGAAAAACTTGTAGTTAGAAAACAACTCTTGCTTTGAATTTTATTTTTCACTTTTACATTGTTTTTTTCTAAAAAAAAAAAGAAAAAGAAAAAAAATAGAGAAATCTCTAGAAAATGTTTTAAATGGTGGATACTAGCATTAAATATTTTTCCCTTATCGACCTTAGAAAATAACTCATAGAAAAAGAGGTTGATATCCTCTTTAGGAGTAACAGGGAAAATTGGGGAGATTTGTGGTAGAATTTTGATCTCATTAAGAGAAGAGTGGAGGAGTTGAAACAAATTAAAAGGATAGACATAACAAAGGCTTTAGGAGCAGACTACTATTCCACCTATTTTGAAATTAAGAGGAGTTGCAAACGCTGGCTAGTGAACAAAAGAGCTTATGTCCACTCCACAACTTACCCATGGGAAAGTTACTTTGAAGAGTCTGTAGTCATCCACAAATTCCTAGTGAACTTAGAAGAGAAAGAGATAGCCTTTGAACAAAAAAGGTGCTATCAAAAAGCACCTAGAGCAGTCCTTTTTAGAGAGTTTTGTCATGAGATCCAATTTCAACCTCCTACTTCTAAAACTAAGAATATCACTCTCATTCACTTTGTCCTTCTTTTGAAAGAGAGCTTCATCTTCGAAGAGGAACATTTCATGAACCCTAAAGATCTAGAGCCCATCAATGATATTTATAAGCTCTTTTGAGAAGAGTAAAATCATCTTAGTTATGTTACTCTAAAAATCTTGTAAATACTTAGGTAGACAAGCCCATTTAGTTTGATTTAAAAATAAAAAAAAAAACAAAATAAAACAACCAAAAAAACAAAAAAATAGTAGTATCAAAACAAAAATAAAACAAAAATAAAACAACACAACAAGATGCCTAAAACCTTAAGGAATGGCAAAGAAGTGGCAACCGACTCTGAAGGGGAGTCAGATAATGAAAACCCAAATACCAAAACTGAAATAGAGGAAGTTTAGGAAGAACAAGTTGCACAAATAGAACAAAATGAGGAAGACGAAATAGTCGACCCTTTTGACCCTAAAATGGGACCTGAAGGGGATGTTCATTTTGAATCTATGCACCACTTTTGTGAATTTTTAAATCATAATCAAGCCTCTATCACCAATGCCTTTGAAATAGAGGATCAACTTACAAGAGGTGATTTTTCAATAGAAGCAGCCTTGGAAGCAACTTTTCGACTTCACCCAAAACTAGAGACATATATGGAAAATACTCCATTACAACCTACCACTCATAATGATCATTCCTTAGGTACTACCCAAGTTCAAAAAACTTTGGCATCACAACATAAACCAGTTTTTGCAACCACTACTACTACTCAAAAACAACCTTCTTCTTCCACCAACAACAATTTTCTTTCCCAATATTTTAACACTCGATTTAATCAAGTCTCAACATCCCAAAAAAATAATAAAATCCCGACTTCTTCTCAACCAACCTTGCAATAGAATATGCCTCCTTATAAGCTTGCTAAACCTCCAACTTCAAATCCTATGCATAATAGTATTACCATTTCAACACCCTACGTGGCAACACAACATACATATTATCCTCCCTATGCAAACATAGTAGCACATAATAAGCATAATGGGCAACCACATCATCTATAAGCTATCGTTCAACAATTGGATTCATTATTAGAACAAATAGATACTTATAATCCTATATTTAGCTATAAGGAAATGTGTAACCAACTACTCGATCCGATTTACAAGGGAATCAAAGATCCAACTGAGCATCTTCACATGTTTAGGACCACTTGCCATGACATTGCATATGATGACATGTTGCTATTAAAAATATTCCCAAAAAGTTTAGGAGGCATGGCATTAGAATGGTACTATCAACTCCCAACACATTCCTTAAGAAATTTTGAAGAAACTACGGAGTTGTTTGTACATCAATTCGGTGCCTATATAGAGAGGCATGTCACAATCAAATATTTGTACAACCTCAAACAAGGAAAAGAAGAGAGCTTCACAAAATTTTTAGCTCGATGGAGAAAATTTTTAGGCAAACTACATTTTGCTTTACCTCCAAGATAAATGTTAGAAAATTTCAATGGGAATTTACAAGAGTAATTATCCTACGAGTTAGCTACTACTACCGTAACATACTTTGATAAAGCTATAGACTTGGAAAGAAGGATAGAAGACCTAATCAAAAGGGAATGACTTAAAAAGAAGGATGAAGAGAAGTCATCTAAAAATCAATACAAGAACAAACATGTGGTAGGAGATGGGGTTACAAATAGTAGACCCCCTCCAAATGTTAATACCATAGAAACTACAAAGAATTTTGTGTTAAAAGCACCCCAAAAACCTCTACAAATGGAACTTCACAAGACTAAATCAACCTTTGAAAATGGTCTTACTGCAATTGGTAGAAAGAGGTTTGATAAAATTGCCAGAGATACAACTTGACACCTCTCAACCTTGGTATAGACCGGACCAATATTGTGATTTACATCAAGTTGATGAACATCCAACCAAAACTTGTAGAAGATTAAAACATATAGTACAAGACTTGATTGATAATGGAAAATTGGGAGTGGAAAATCCTCCACCAAATGCTAATCTACCAATAGACCCACAAAAGCAACAAGCACAAAATGCCAATCAAGATCTAGACATCTTCCAAAATCCATTACCAAAACATGGTAAGGAAGTTGTAAATTAGCTAGATTATAAGATTGTGCCTCATCCAACACATTATGTGGAAATGATTAGTAGTCACTTACCATCACAACTCTCACAAAATTCATTTGTGCCTACTCAATCCATTGTCACAATTGAGCAATTTCAAGGAAGGACACTACAATTCTCATCTTTTGACCATATAGAAAGTGAAACAAAATATGAGGTAGATATTAGTTCCTTCCATTCTAATAGTTCAGAAGAAGAATCAAGACCAATTCTACCCATCATAGATTCATTAAATTTTGAGAAACCATTTCCAAGAATGATAACTCATCCTTCTTCACAATAACTTCTTCCCATAGAACAAACATCAAATGCTAGACCACAAGTTGTTCAAGTTCCCATTCCCCATAAATCAAGTAAAATTGTGGCTGTAGTTGGAGCCATTACTAGACAACAAGCTCAAACTCAATATTATCAACCTCATGTTGGAAATTTTGAGCAGTTATCACCAAATGTCCAAAGTGAGTTGTCATTGATGTCATGATGCCAATGATCATCCTTCGCCAGTTCAAGTGAAAGGGAAATAGTTTCGGTGTTAAGGTAAAATTTCTTCATCAATGCACTCAAGGAAGTGAGTCAGAGTTCGATTTAATTCCACCATGGCAGCAGATTGTTCAAGAGTAAGAGGAGCACATAATATTATAATTCTTATAATATTATTCCAGGTTGAAGGAGAAACCCAAAAGTCAATATTGTAATTTTAATTATAATATTTTGGGTCATAAGGTTGCAATTATTTTATTGGGAATAAATCCAAAAGTTGGGTTTAATTCGAGCATCCGATGCAAAAATAATTCAAATTGTTTTTTTGTTAAAAGGAAAATTTTTTTTTTTTAATTAACAAAGGTTGGGTTCATCAAGTTTCAAGAAGGCAAATATCAAAGGTTGTTTTTTTCAAGGTTTCAAGAAGGATAATAATTCAATAACCCAAAGGATGGGTTCATCAAGGTGTAAAGAAGGCAAGTTATTATTAATTATTTTAAAATAACCCAAAGTGGGTTTTTAAAATAATTAATTAAAGGCTTTGTAAAGGTTTTATCCTATTTTCTCGTTCAAATTCGAAAGCGCGACGTTTGAAAAGGTGGTGTAATATTTCCTATTTAATGCCCTCTCAAACCTTAGAAGAAGATATCCTTGCTAATTCATTTTTGGAGCGCATGCGAATTAAGGCTCGTGTTTAAAATATTTTGCAAATTGTGAAAAGGTTGAAGCAGGGAACATTTGGATTTTTGGAGCACATAGGCCAGCTTGGCCTAGTGGTGCATTGGCTTGGCGAGACAGAGGAGGTCCCACGTTCGATTCTCTTGGAGGTTGCTTGCAAGGTCAAAGCGCTCGAAGCGCGTTTTGATTATTTTGAAAGGTGCAAGTTCGTGAGGTTTTTGGTGCAGTTCATGCCTCTTTAGGCACATGTGGGTATGTGGCCCAATGGTGGCTTGGTCATGGTTAAGGCATTGGGAAGGAGGACGTCGGGGGATCGAATCCCTCCGAGAGGCGAGGCAAGTTAATTTTTTTATATTTTAATTTTTATTAAAATAGCCTTAAGGGAGAAATAAGGGTTATGCTATGCCTTAGAAAATTGAGATATTTTTTATGGTTTTATTTTTGGAAGGGTAGCATATTATATATCGTTGGAAAGAATTTTTCAAGGGATATTTTATTAACTTGCTTAGAAGGAGAAATAAGGTGTGTGTAAAGAGATATTTTTATTTTTGTAAAGGGGTTCAAAGTGAGTTTGATTTATTCTTTTTCAAAGGGGATTATTTCTTTCATGAGAGGACATGGTGAATTTTATTGAGTAGGAGTAATAAGGTGTTATTGGGATATTATTTTTATTGTTGTGATATTACTCAAGTCCTCTAACCTCTTTGTGATTGAAAAGGAAATATTTGAAAGTGTGTTGAGTTTGACAGATTTTGTGGACAACTCCTTGGCATCAAAAAGGTATGGGCAATATTCTCCATTGACTTGATTGGGTGATTTATTTCTGAAAATATCATTGGAGAGAAAAGGATTTATTGTGGTTTCCTTTTCGAAAGTGCTTGTTGTATAAGTTTTTTTTGGAAAGTGACTTTTTCCATATTTCCTAGTGAGTGTGAGTTATTGGTTCAAGGTTTTATGGATTTGTGAATTGTGACTTCAAAACCTTGTTTTATAAGCATTGTTGTTGTAAGCCATTGAGTTGTTGTGATTCAAAAGCACTTGAACTGAGAATATTGGAAATATTGAGAGCATAAGTATCATTGTTATGTGAGATTTGTTGTTGAGCATTTTTGGAAAAATTTTGAGTTGGTTGATATATGCTTGGACTAGGGTTTGTGAGAAAGGGTTGTTCCTTGAGGTGATTGGTTGAGTAAAGTTGTTTAAGCCTAGTCAAGTGGATGTATTAAGTGATTGTTCAAGTTCCATAAAACAAACTATTCTATATTCTAATTTGAGTTGTGATTGAGCTTTGAGAATAGAACATATTGAGTCTCTAACAATTCTCTTTATGCTTCTATGAGATTGAGTTGAGAAAGTGATTGAGCTTTGAGAATAGAATATATTGAGTCTCTAACAATTCTCTTTATGCTTCTATGAGATTGAGTTGAGAAAGTGATTGAGTATTGAGTATAGAACATATTGAGTCTCTAACAATTCTCTTTATGATTCTATGAGATTGAGGGAAGTATTTTAGAATTTTGAAATTTTGGGTGATTTGAGTTGAGAAATTGTTGAGAAGATTTGAGCAAGGTTCTTGGTGAGCTTGTTGAGCAGATTTGAGCAAGTTCTTGGTGAGCTTGTTGAGAGATTTTGAGCAAGTTCTTGGTGAGCTTGTTGAGCAGATTTTGAGCAAGTTCTTGGTGAGCTTGTTGAGCATATTTTGAGCAGGTTCTTGGGTGGCCTCTTGAGTAGATTTGAGTAGGTTCTTGGTGGGACCTATTGAGAAAATATTGAGTAGGTTCTTGAGTGAGCCTCTTGAGCATATTTGAGAAGTTTTGTGTGAGCCTTTGAGATGAGGAAGTAGACTTTGGAGGTGATAGAGTATAGAGGACAGAGTCTCAGTGGATAGAGATCCAGTAGCCAGGACAATTGAAGACATGTCTTCTGAGTGAGGAGTCTTCAAGTGGAGAGAGATCCACCAGTCAATGCAGCAGAGAGACAGAGTCTTCTAGAAGATCACTAGCTAGAGCTAAAGGGGAAAGAGTTCTCCTATGGAAGAGATCCACGAACTTGAGATTAGGGGATCAATATCTCCATTGGACTGTGGTCCATAAACATTGTAATCGGGAAAGAGTTCCCAAGATATTGATTGAGAAAGTTTTAGTAAAATATTTTCTCTGTGGATGTAGCCCAAGTTGGGTGAACCACGTAAATTTTGGTGTCTCTACTTTATGTGATGTTGTGTACATTGCTTTGATTATTTTTATTGATATTGCTATCTCTACATTGCATACAATGGTTTGAAAAGAAAAGTAAAAAGTGGTCTTATACTGTTCACCCCCCTCTCAGTATAATCTTGTGTTCTTCAATTGGTATCAAAGCGGGTTCCTTCAGAAGAGTTTGACAACTTGAAGGAAAAGCAATCAAGAACACAATGGCTCCAAAAGAAGAAGGATCTTCAGATAGCAAACCACCAATCTTCTATGGAAGTGACTTCTTGTTCTGGTGTGTGTTGATGAAATTCCACCTGAAGGCTCTTGGCAATGAAGTATGGGATGCAGTTGAAAATGGATATGATGCAATGATAAATCCTCCTACAGACAAAGAAGGTAAGCTCCTAATGCATGCAAATTCAAGAGCTATGAATGCAATTATCAAAGGAGTGCATAGATGAGAATATTTGAAGATTATGGATTGTAAAACAACAAAAGAAATGTGGGAACTATTGCATGAGATACATGAAGGAGACAAAGGTGTCAGGAAAGCTAAGATCAAAAATCTCAAAGGAGAATTTGAGAATCTGAGAATGCGGGAAGATGAGAATATTCATGACTATCTTCATAAGATAGATGAGCTAGTACATGAGATGAGAGGACTTGGAATGAAAGTAGATGAATCTGATGCTTGTGATAAAATCTTGAGAACTCTTCCAAAAAGGTACAGTGAGAAGGTCTCTGCTATAGAAACTTCAATTGACAGTGATGATCTAACTAGGAATGCATTACTTGGCATGCTTACTACATTCGAGATAAGATCTCTTGGAAGGAAGCAACATTCAAAGCAATCAAAGGAAAGGACAAACGATAAGAGTCAAGCAGTGAGTCATCCGATGAGGAAGAAGCTAACTATGGCAGAAGGATTAAAGACTACAAGAAATTTGTGGATCCAAGGTCAGTTAAATGCTTCAACTATGGAAAGAATGGGTATTTTGCTACAAATTGTAAAGAAGCCAAAAATAACAATGATGAAGAAAGACAAGATCACAGGGACAAAGATTCGAATAGACACAGGTACCAGAAGAAAGGCAAAGGTCAAAGTAGATCAGGAAATAAGTTCTTCCAAAGACAAAAGAGGAGCTACTATGCAGACAAGGCAAGTAAGTACTCAAGTCATAGTGATGCCAGTTCTTCAGATAATGATAGATATGAAATGCTATTTATGATTCAAGAGAAACTAGTTAAGAGTAGAACTCTAGTTATTCTCAAATGCTTTAGATGTGGTAACTTTGGACATCTTGAAGATAGTTGTACAAAGAATGGTTATAGTTTCAGTGATGATGAGTATGAAGACACACTGGAAGGACCAGATGAAAATCTTCTAATGGCATTGGAAGATAAAGAAGATGATTCCATAGAAGACAAGTCTAAAGGAAGTAGAAATTTGGACAAAGGCAAACAAATAGAGGAATACTCAGAAGAGAATGGATATGATCTCAAGGGAGAACTCATCTATGCTCTTAAAATAGTAAAGAAGGTGAGAAAGTAGAATTCTAAGCTTGAAATTCAGTTGCAGGAATGTGATGATGAAAGAAGAGCACTCATAGAGGATTTAGAGAAATCCAAGGCTAAGGCAAACAGGTCCAAGGACAAGCTGGAAGCTAAGATCTCAGAATGTGAACAACTAGCACAGGAAGTGGCACTACTCAAGAAGGATCTAGAAGAATCTAAGATCATGATAAAAGGGTTCACAAATAATTCTAAGAACATGGATAAGTTCAAGAGTGGACAACAAAGAGCTTCTTGCAAATCAGGTCTTGGAAGAAAACAGGTTCAAGAAGATAAGTTAACTACTATTTTTGAGGATACTTCAAAAGAGGGATTCTCAGATGAGAGTGGAAGTGAAAGTGAAACTTCTAAGGATGAGTCAGATTTCAGTGAGTCCAGTAGGAATAAGAACAATGGGCAAAGAAGATTCAGATGGAACAACAATCAGAATAGGTCAAGAGAGACTAGAAGACCAATGAGACCAAGACAAAGTGGTTTCAATGGAAGATGCTTTTCTTGTCACAGGTTTGGGCACATGGCTTCACAGTGTAGAGCACATGGAAGACAGGAATATGGAAGTATACAACGCTTTCATGGGTATTGCTACTCATGTAATCATTTTGGTCACAAGGCAGTGAATTGCAGGGTTCAAGACAGGAGAGGATATGGCTTCACTAGGAGAAGTCCAAAGTCATTCATTCCTCCAAGGAATAATAGCAGTGTTCAGTGCTACAGATGCAATAATGATGGTCACATAGCAAAGTGGTGTAGAGCAGACATACCTGAATTAAGAAGAAGCTGGAATAGGAAGAATTTGAATAAGAATAGGAACAAAAATAGAGACTCAAAAAAGAACAAAAATATGAATAGGAATAGAGACTCAAAAAAGAATAAGAATGTGAACAAGGACTTTGACAGGAACAGGAACAAGAACAGAGATAGAAATGAAGATATGGATATGGAAGTTGGTCAGAGAAATCAGAAGAATCAGGCAAGAAGGAAAGATGACAAAGGGAAAGAACAGTGCTTTCTGGGAGTAGAGATACTCCCACCCTGGAATTAAACACCTCATCAGGAGGTGGGGGAGGGGCTAAGCTAAGAGGCTCATTCTTAGCCCCGAGCCCCAAAGGTGACCCTTTGCCATTGATTTCAAAGGGGGAGAGATTAGAGTAAGGGGGAGCATATTGATAAGTAAAAGGAAAAGGGGAGAGATTTGACCCAAGGGGAGCAATGTCCCAGGGGGAGCAGAGCATAAGTGAGTTAAGTTTTTAGCATGAGTATTTGGGTTGCCATCAATGACAAAGGGGGATATTGTTGGACATTTTGAGCAGTTATCACCAAATTTCCAAAGTGAGTTGTCATTGATGTCATGATGTCAGTAAGATGCCAATGATCATCCTTCGCTAGTTCAAGTGAAAGGGAAACAGTTTTGGTGTTAAGGTAAAATGTCTTCATTAGTGCACTCAAGGAAGTGAGTCAGAGTTCGATTTAATTCCACCATGGCAGCAGATTGTTCAAGAGTAAGAGGAGCACATAATATTATAATTCTTATAATATTATTCTAGGTTGAAGGAGAAACCCAAAAGTCAATATTGTAATTTTAATTATAATATTTTGGGTCATAAGGTTGCAAATATTTTATTGGGAATAAATCCAAAAGTTGGGTTTAATTCAAGCATCCGGTGCAAAAATAATAAACTCCAAAGGTTGGGTTTATCAAGGTTTCAAGAAGGATAATAATTCAATAACCCAAAGGATGGGTTCATCAAGGTGTAAAGAAGGCAAGTTATTATTAATTATTTTAAAATAACCCAAAGTGGGTTTTTAAAATAATTAATTAAAGGCTTTGTAAAGGTTTTATCCTATTTTCTCGTTCGAATTTGAAAGCGCCGATGTTTGAAAAGGTGGTGTAATATTTCCTATTTAATGCCCTCTCAAACCTTAGAAGAAGACATCCTTGCTAATTCATTTTTGGAGCGCATGCGAATTAAGGCTCATGTTTAAAAGATTTTGCAAATTGCAAAAAGGTTGAAGCAGGGAACGTTTGGATTTGTGGAGCACATAGGCCAGCTTGGCCTAGCGGTGCATTGGCTTGGCGAGACAGAGGAGGTCCCACATTCGATTTGCTTGGAGGTTGCTTGCAAATTCAAAGCGCTCGAAGCGCATTTTTATTATTTTGAAAGGCGTGAGTTCATGAGGTTTTTGGTGCAGTTCATGCCTCTTTAGGCATGTGTGGGTGCGTGGCCCAATGGCGGCTTGGCCATGGTTAAGGCATTGGGAAGGAGGACGTCGGGGGATCGAATCCCTCTGAGAGGTGAGGCAAGTTAATTTTTTATATTTTAATTTTTATTAAAATAGCCTTAAGGGAGAAATAAGGGTTATGCTATGCCTTAGAAAATTGAAAGATTTTTGATGGTTTTATTTTTGGAAGGGTAGCATATTATATATCATTGGAAAGCATTTTTCAAGGGCTATTTGATTAACTTGCTTAGAAGGAGAAATAAGGTGTGTGTAAAGAGATATTTTTGTTTTTGTAAAGGGGTTCAAAGTGAGTTTGATTTATTCTTTTTCAAAGGGGATTATTTCTTTCATGAGAGGACATGGTGAAATTTATTGAGTAGGAGTAATAAGGTGTTATTGGGATATTATTTTTATTGTTGTGATATTACTCAAGTCCTCTAACCTCTTTGTGATTGAAAAGGAAATATTTGAAAGTGTGTTGAGTTTGACAAATTTTGTGGACAACTCCTTGGCATCAAAAAGGTATGGGCAATATTCTCCATTGACTTGATTGGGTGATTGATTTCTGAAAACATCATTGGAGAGAAAAGGATTGATTGTGGTTTCCTTTTTGAAAGTTGCTTGTTGTATAAGGTTTTTTGGAAAGTGACTTTTGCCATATTGCCTAGTGAGTTTGAGTTGTTGGTTCAAGGTTTTCTGGATTTGTGAAGTGACTTCAAAACCTTGTTTTATAAGCATTGTTGTTGAAGCCAGTTGTTGTGTGATAAGAATATTGAAGACTAGGGTTTGGAAATTGGGAAGATCATGAGTATCATTGTTATGTGAGATTTGTTGTTGAGCATTGTTGGAAATATTTTGAGTTGGTTGATATATGCTTGGACTAGGGTTTGTGAGAAAGAGTTGTTCCTTGAGGTGATTGGTTGAGTAGATTTGATTAAGCCTAGTCAAGTGGATGTATGAAGTGATTGTTCAAGTTCCATAAAACAAACTATTCTATATTCTGATTTGAGTTAGTGATTGAGTTTTGAGAATAGAACATATTGAGTCTCTAACAATTCTCTTTATGCTTCTATGAGATTGAGTTGAGAAAGTGATTGAGCTTTGATAATAGAACATATTGAGTCTCTAAAAATTCTCTTTATGCTTCTATGAGATTGAGTTGAGAAAGTGATTGAGTATTGAGTATAGAACATATTGAGTCTCTAACAATTCTCTTTATGCTTCTATGAGATTGAGTCAGAGATAGTGATGAACTATGTATAAGGATATTGAGAGTCTTTGAGAATTTATGTTTTATGTGTTGGGTGAGTTGAGAAAGTGATTATTGAGAATTGGACAAGTTTTTGAGACTTGTTGAGAGATTTGAGAAAGTTCTTGAGTGAGCTTGTTGAGTAGATTTGAGCAAGTTATTGGTGAGCATTTTGAAGCAGATTTGAGCAAGTTCTTGGTGAGCTTGTAGAGAATTTTGAGCAGGTTCTTGGTGAGCTTTTGAGCAGATTTGAGCAGGTTCTGGTGAGATATTGTAGCAGATTTTGAGCAGGTTCTTGGTGAGCTCTTGAGTATTTGAGTAGGTTCTTGGTGAGCTTCTCTGAGTAGATTTGAGAAGGTTTTGAGTGAGCTTATTGAGAAGATTTGAGGAAAGTTCTATGTGAGATTGTTGATAGAGCTTTTGAGGTGATAGATTATAGAGGATAGAGTCTCAATGGATAGAGATCCAATAGCTAGGACAATTGAAGATAGGTCTTCTGAGTGAGGAGTCTTCAAGTGGAGAGAGATCCACCAGTCAATGCAATAGAGAGACAAAGTCTTCTAGAAGATCACTAGCCAGAGTTGAAGGGGAAAGAGTTCTCCTATGGAAGAGATCCATGAAATTGAGATTAGGGGATCAATATCTCCATTGGACTATGGTCCATAAACATTGTAATTGGGAAATATTTCCCAAGAGATTGATTGAGAAAGTTTTAGTAAAATATTTTCTCTGTGGATGTAGCCCAAGTTGGGTGAACCACGTAAATTTTGGTGTCTCTACTTTGTGTGATGTTGTGTACATTGCTTTGATTATTATTGTTGATATTGCTATCTCTACATTGCATACAATGGTTTGAAAAGAAAATTAAAAAGTGGTCTTATACTATTCACCCCCCTCTCAGTATAAGCTTGTGTTCTTCACCTCAATTACCTACAACTCAACCAAATGATGTGGATCAACCATATTTTGTTTTGAAACCACCTTATAAGGGAAATAATGTAATTCAACCTCAATAGAAAGCTCCCTTTGATATTAATGAGCAACTAGCTAATACGACAGCTAGGATTTCTCTCTTAGATCTTCTTAGAACTTCATCAGTTCATAGAGAAGAATTAATGAACACCTTGAGTCAAATGATGGTGCCTCAGGACATAGAACCAACTGTTGTAGTGAATGTTGTAGCTTCTCATGGAGTTGACTACATCAATTTTCATGACAAAGATATACCTCCACAAAGTATGCATAGGGATAATCCCTTATACATAACAACATTAATTGGAGATGTAGGTGTTAAGAGGGTATTGATTGACAATGGTTCATCTCTAAATATCTGCACCTATGACTTTTTCAAAAGGTTTGGGTTCAAAAATGAAGACTTAAGAAGAACTAAAATGATTATAAAATCTTTTAATGATGAAACCCAAGAGGCTTGTGGTGTGATATCTATCCCATTACAAGTTGGCCCTAGAATTTTGGATACATCTATTTTTGTTGTATCTTGTCCTGCATCATACAACATCCTTCTAGGATACCCTTGGATTAATGCAATGAGGGCAGTTCCCTCTACCTTACATCAATGTGTCAAATTCGAGTTTAAAAATCAATTGGTCACCATCCATGGAGACCCTAGACCTTTTGATATGTGTGCAATGGTGGAACCTATTAATGTTCCATTTTTTCCAGCTCTATCATCATCGATTCCTGTTCCCCCTAAGTCTTCTTCCCCAAATATTGAACCTTTACCTTCTTCTGACACAACTACACCTTCTAAAACTAATAATCCTTCTACCTCATATCCCCTCATAGATGAGGCTTTACCAGATTTATCTACCATATTAGCACCTATAGAGCATGCTAATTTTTTTGTACAAGACTCCATTGTCTTGTCCCAATTACCATCAACCCCCCGAATGATAGGTTTACCTCATAAATGAGGAAACATATATCATGTTGGAAGTTGTACTTTTATTTTCATAGGATGTTCTCTCGATAAAATCAACATCAAGCAAATGAGCTTTACATTCGATGAGAATAATTTTTCTCAATGTTACTTCTCCAACAGATATATAAAATCAAAGCAAATGATGTGTGATATGGGTTACAGAGGTAAAGGTTTGGGTCATTTTGAAAATGGCATACGCGAACCATTTGAGGTTGAGGAATGGCCTGCCCGATGTGGTATAGGCTATATCCCTACAAAATCTCAGCCTTTTCCCTTTAATGATGATGATCACCTAATCACATATGATGAATATTTAGAAAATAAAAAACATTTAATGAATAATAAGAAGAGAAGGTAAACTCATTTTTCTTGCAATATGATTTCAATAGTCCATCCAAAAATGATTGCCACTCCAGACGAGTGTATAGAAGGAGATGTCTTTTTTGACATCTCCCTCAAAGAAGTTATGAGGAATAGTTTCTTCTTTGATGGGTCCATCCCATGTATAGCCCATGTCCACACAATAACCACACAAGAAGAGTTAGCCAAATTATCCCTAGAAGAACTTCAGGAAATGGGTGTTTCACCCACCCCTCCTAAATTTGAAAGGGACTTAAATATTTTGGTAGAAGATATCTTAAAAATCAATATTGGAATATAAATTAATCCTCACATGGTTAAAATCGAAGCTACCTTGAGTAAAGAAGAACAAATGAAATACATAGAACTTCTTGTGGAATACCCTAATATCTTCGCATGGACGTATGCAGATATGCCTGGCTTAGATCCTTCTATCATCATGCACCACTTAGTGGTTCATCCTGACGCTAAACCTATGAAACAAAAACTTAGGAAAATGCATCCTAAAGTAGCCTTTCTAGTTAAATATGAATTGCAAAAGTTGTTAGATGTTGATTTCATTCAAGCCATAGATTACTTTGATTGGATATCTAATGTCATCCTAGTAACTAAAAAAGAGGCTACTAAAATCAGAGTATGTACTGATTTTAGGGACATCAATGCTACATGTCCTAAAGATGATTTTCCCCTTCCTAATATGGATCAAATCATTGATTTCATAGTAGGAAGTGGGATGTTATCCCTTATGGATGGATTCTTAGGGTATAACCAAATCCGTATAGCACAAGAAGATCAACCTAAAACTACTTTCATTACACCTTGGGGGACTTTCTATTGGAAAGTAATGCCCTTTGGTTTAAAGAATGCAGGAGCAACTTATCAACGAGCTATGACCTATGTGTTTCATGATATGATGTATGATATCTTACATGATTATGTAGATGACATCATAGCTCGATCCATTAAGGAGGAGGATCATATTCCTGACTTGCGATGAGTCTTTAATAGATTCCACGAATACAAAGTCTGCTTAAACCTGGACAAATGTGTGTTTGGAGTAAAATCAGGTAAATTATTAGGATTTATTATGTCTATGTGAGGAATAGAGATAGATCCTATCAAAATCAAGGTAATCATCGATATGCCACCACCAAAAACTTTAACAGAACTTAGAATTTTACAAGGTAAGCTCCAATCTATCCATCGTTTCATTGACAAATTGGTAGATAAATGTCAACCCTTTCTTAAGTTACTTAAGAAAGATACCTTTTTCAAATGGGATGAGGAATGTCAAGAAGCCTTTGAAGCTCTTAAGACATATTTTCTTACACCGCTAGTGCTCGTTCCTCCTAGGCCTGAGCATCCTTTTATTTTATATATTTCTACCTCAAAACTTGTGTTAGGAGCAATGCTTGTGCAACATGATGAGGATAAGAAATAAAGAGCTATTTATTACATAAGTAAAACCTTGATAAGTTATGAAACTTGTTATACTCCTTTAGAAAATCTCTGCTTGGCTATTGTGTTTTCTACATAAAAATTGCACCATTATATGCTTAGTCAAAAAACTTTTATCATAGCAAAGTTTGATCCATTAAGATACTTGATGAGTAGACCCTATTTATTAGGACGCACAACAAAATGGGTTCTTGCTTTGAGTGAGTTTGATCTAACCTTTATTGGTCAAAAATCCATTAAAGGGTAAGTCATAGCCGATCAACTCATCGTTGCCCCTCTTGAATCTACTCATCCTTTAACAATAGAGTTTCCAGATGAATGCCTTAATCTAGAAGGTGAACCTTTAGATTCATGGACTCTATTTTTTGATGGAGCCCATTGCATGAGTGGTGTAGGTGCAGGCATTATATTAGTGTCTCCACAAAAACAACTTATCCCATTATATTTTAAACTCCAATTTGCTTGTACGAATAATACAACAGAGTATGAAGCCTTGATCCTTGGGTTACGAGCAACTTTATCCTTGAATATTAAAATTTTATCAGTTTTTGGAGACTCACAACTCATGGTAAATCAAATCAATAACATTTATCAAACCCGAGATGAGAAACTCCACCCTTATAAAGAGTATGTTTTAAAACTTATGTCTTTATTCGAGAAAGTTACTATCAAAGCTATCCCTCGTACTAGTAATCATTCTATGGATGCTATGGCAGCAACTGCTTCTCTTATTCCTTTGGAGTTGGATGATGATCATGCTACTATCATCATTCACCAACTTAGGGAACACACTTCATTAGAATCTTGCCTAGCACCCTTAGATGTCTTCGCAATTGAAGAAACATCCTCAGGATCATGGTATGGAGATATCTTCAACTTTCTCCAAAATGGGTCTTACCCAGATGGCTTAGATAGGAATCAACGTAGACTATTATGTAAATGAGTTGTTCATTTCGTAATCATCGAAAATACTTTGTATAAAAGGTCTTTTGAAGGTATCCTCCTAAGATGTCTCAACCTAGAGGAATCCAAGAAAGCACTAAGCGAAGTGCATGATGGATCTTGCGAAGGTCATTTTAGTGGTGGAGCCATAACTAAAAAGCTCCTACGAATGGGCTATTTTTGGCCCTCCATGGAAAAATATGCCAATGACTATGTGCATCGATGTGAAAAATATCAGTGACACGCAAATTTAGTCCATGCTCCTACCCAAGAGCTTCAAGCTATCTCTTCCCCTTGGCCTTTTTCAAAATGGGGCCTAGACATTATAGGGAAGATTAACCCAGTTTCATCAGATGGTCATAAATTTATCATAACAACAACTAAATATTTTACAAAATGGGTAGAAGCCATGCCTTTGGCTTCTTGCATAGGAACCCAAGTCTCTAAATTTATTTTCAATCAAATCATCTGTAGATTTGGGATTCCATCCACACTCATTTTTTATAATGGAACGTGCTTCAAAAATAAAGATATACAAAAGCTTTGTGCTAAATACAAAATCCAACATAGATGGTCTACTCCTTACTATCCACAAGGAAATGGCCAAGCTGAAGCATCCAATAAAACTTTAATTAAAATCCTAAAAATATTGGTTAATAAATCAGGATGAGATTGGCATACTCAACTATATCCTGCTTTATGGGCTTATCGAACTAGTGTTTGAACCCCTACTGGCGCTTCTCCTTTTGTCTTGGTATATGGCACTGAAGCCATATTTCCTTTTGAGCTTGAAGTCCCTTCCTTAGGTATTTTACTTCAAGATGCTGAAGTAGGAGATGAATATCATGTTGGATGACTAAGCCAATTGGAATTACTAGATGAAAAGTGCATAAACGCTTTAGAGCACCTTCGCTCCTATCAAGATAAACTCAAAAGATCATACTCTAAGAAAGTTCATACCCGATATTTTGAGGTTGGTGATCTAGTTCTTAAAGAAAATCAGAAAAATACAAATGCTCGAACCGATCTTAAAGGAAAATTTCAACCAAATTGGCTAGGTCCATTTATCATCACTACAAAATTTGGATCAGGTGCATATCGTTTGGCTACCTTAGATGGAAAAGATCTTAAGGAACCAATGAACATCATGCATCTTAAAAGATACTATGCATAAAATCAAAAGTCCCACCATTGTACATAGTTGTAAATATCTTGTACATATATTTCTTGCATTCACAATCATTTCACATAAATCATATTTCATTTAGTTTCCATTTATATTCATCAAATAATATTTTTGTCCAATTGCATATGCCATATGGTCACATCCAATTATTTATATATTAGACCAAGGCTATCAAAATTCATAAGCAATTTTGGTTTACTTTAGAAGAATTCAAAAATTATCTTGAACCACTCACCAAATATACACTTTAATAAAATCTTGATTCTCGATATTGATTATAAATCTCTCTTGAACCAAAAGCACTACTACTTCACTAAATAAATTTTGAAGTTTTGGGAACTGATCTTACCACTTTTGAACCAAATCACACTTACACATCTTAAAAATGATTTTGCACAAGGAAATATGATGCTACATAGTAGTCCTAGCTTCTTAAGCAAAAGGTTTCCCTTGCTATCCTATTATGTACATGGTCTAGAATGCTGAGAATTGGCAAAAGGACAAGCTCCTCCCTACCCGAATAAAATCCCTTGCTCTTTGTCTAATCTGAGCAAGTATCCCTTGAAAAAAAAAGAGTAAAAGCAAAAATACCTTTTACTACAAAGCAATAAAATCCCCTTGTTCAAAACAAAAAATGAACAAGAATCCCTACTCAAAGAAATTAAAAGAAAAGAAGGGGGTAATGAGCTTGAATCCCTAGAATTCCTTAGTTATTTGAACACCATGGGGTGATCCCTATTACAACAATGGGCTGAATGAATCCCACCTAGAAATAGGGTAGTCTTACGCATGGTGACATGTCTATCACATTAGCGACCTTATTTTGTATAGACCAATGTCAGCTTGTGGATCAACTAGCTTTTGGTAGCTTGTATTACATAGTAGTTAAGTCTAACTGAATGCATGCAATCATGGTAAATGAACTCCTCATTTTGCACACACATTGGTTCTTAAAAGTTGGTTTGCATCATTACCTTACTCAAAATTGGTAAATAAATTTCATAAGCACACACATTTGATCCTTGAGAGATTTTGTATCATAATTAAGATCAATATGGAAAATGAATACACAAATCACACATTGGTTCTTGATAAATTTGACTTCATCCTAGAAATGACCAAAATTCTCCTTGAAGTTTGATTAGAAAATATCATTATTTCATCATGGATTTGTATGACTATTAGCATACGCAATTGGCCTTAAAAATAATTAATCTTCCATCTCATATCTATTACTTATTATAAAGTTTTCAAATCATTATATTGCATGATTACGTGTCTTATACAAAAACTTGCATTGATCATACATAATCACTTTCTCATGTAACTACATATCGACTTCGTGATGATGGCATGAGACAACCCTAATAAAATCTTTCTATTTACTTCACACTAGGAATCTTATGCCTAGCGCAAGTCCTCTATCCAAATTTTTCATGCTTAAATCACTATCTCTCTTAAATTTAAACCAAATTAAATTTAAGATCACACATTACTTATCAATTGCATCACTTTCAACAAAATTTCAAGATACTTCTTGATCACAACCCTTTGATGTTAGCAATATAACAAAATCTCATACAGGATCCACTTTATGACCAACGCGAGGGGTAGCCTCCATAGATGGTCATATACAAGCATACATCCTCGAGATCTATTGTTGACTGATCAAAATCATAAGGGTTCATTTTCAAAATACTCTTTCTTCTACAAAACTTTCAAATCACACTACATCACCAATTACATCACTCATACTTCACTTCACTATAATCATATCTTGATTAAGCATGATGGCAGAAATATTAGCAATCAAACATGACCATAAGCAATATTATGTTAGATCATAAAAAACAAATCATATTTTGCATTACACATACACATAAAAATCAAAATATCAAAAAGAGAATAACAATAGTCATATGTATATATATATATATATCATCAAAAAATACATAGGATACAAAATAGTCGATTGATATGCCACAATCAAAATTGGCATACTCAATCACTAGGGGGTACACCACAAAACCAAGCCTTGGTATATCATCCCCTAGAACCCCTAGAACTCTAGGTATCATCATCTGGAGGTAGTTTGGGCACCTAAAATTGAGGAGCCCTAGACATTGAACCTGATCTAGAGTGACTTGAAGCTACCAAATCTAGGGGTAATGAAGCCCTCTGACCCTCAGGCACCACCTAAAAATAGTGTTTGATAAAAATTCATCCGTTGTACCGCTAAGGTAGCCTCTACCTGCATTGCCATCAAGGCACCCTATAGTGCACTACTCCTTGAGGACTGGCATGAAGCTCCACTCTGAAGTGATCGAGACTGAGTCTGGTGTGATCATCCATGTCCCTAAGCCTAGGCTAGCTGAGCCTAAGCCTGACCTAGTAGTGTCTATGACTACATGAGTTGTACCTCCAATGACTAGATCTAGCTCACCTGAATGCTGATCTGACTCCTTAGATTGACATTCTCTGACCTAAGAGTAGCCACCTCTCCTATGCTGCTTTACTCCACAACCTCCAAAGTAGTGCCCTTCCTGGGTGAGTCATATCAAGAAACTATAGGTACCTCCTACTGAGGTGATAAGGTAGTCTACTTTGATGGGGGTCTCTACTATTGGGAACCTTCTACCTACTACCGCTGCCCACTTCCCACTAAATTTAGATAGCCCTCTCTCATTGAGAGGACCTCTGTGGCTGTCTCCCTCCTCTTATTTGAGGACCCCCTCTCCCTGGTCTCCTCTATCTCTCTCCTTGAGGCTATCTAGTAGAGTATCGTCTAGCTACCTCTTGATAAGCTTGGTGTACCTGCTTAGCTACACCTCTCTCCTATGTGATCCTCGTAGGGAGGATGGTGGTGTACCACTCATGGTACCCATCTATGACTCCTGCATCATCTCCCTTAGTAAGTGCAACCACTAGGTCATCCTCATCTACCTCTACAAACCTGTTGAGATCTGGTGCCCCACTAGTAGTCATCAAATCTCGAACCACCCATTAGAATATGAAATCTCGAACCTCTGGGATCACTTGTACTAACCCAAACTATCATAGCACTCGATCTGCTCGATGCAACTCAATATCTCCCCTCTCCATTCAGAGCCATCATACTCACCTCATGTGAGATAACTCTATCCTATCATCCTCCCAACCCTGGTGTCCATGCCAAGGTCTCCAATAAATATGTGGTGTAATCAAATCATCGATCGCCCACCTGGCCTCCTCTAGGCCACTCATCCTCCTCCCTCGGCCTATTGTAGGACCCTAACAAAAAATAGTTGACCATCCATCCTCTATCTCTCGATGAGGAAGCCCCACTGGTCTCCTCACTGTAATGTGCTCCCAACACCATACCTATAGAAATGTGGTAAGGACCAAGCCATGACCCTTCTTATACATGACCTTAAACAAGGTCCTATATAAGTGGTAAAGTATGTAGGGTCCCCATGCAAACCATTGGTTGGTATCTCTCATGTCCACCACTACCTCTACCAAACCCTAGGGAAGATGTCATCCACTCTGATGGCATGATAATAAACCTACAACTATCCCTGCTAGTACCTCTATCAAGTGGGACACTCCCTCTATGGTAATCAGTCCCTCAATACTGACCCCACTCTGCTCAATAGGAAATGATGGATCCCTTATCAATCGTCGCATCGCTTGAGCCTAGGATAGGGATTGATAAATAAACTAGCCCCTAATCGGTACTCTAAGGATCCTCCATACATCCTCTAATGTAGGGGCCATCTCCCTTGTAGGTAATCAAAATGTCGATGATCCCGGATACCACCTCTCTGCTAAAGTTGTTAGCAGATTATAGTCTACCTCTATGCGTGGCATCTCAACCATGTGTTGAAGGCCCACCACCTCTAGAACTATCTTGTCATCCACACTAAAGCCACATATATGATCATCGAACCCCTTGTATCACCACTCATGATTCTTAAGTACACCTCACTACAAAATCAAAAATAATAAACAATTAGTTATAATTATTACAAAAATATCAAAAAAACAATGAAACATAAATTATAAACTTTTCTTCAACTGGAAAATTCAAACTCAATTGATAAAATCGGACCACAATTGCAAATTTGGACTTATACGATGATAGATTTGGGTGATCGAATTTACCTTTCGTACATCCAAATTTGTTAATTCAGACTTTTCTTAGTCAAATTTGGATGTACGAATTCATTGGAAAGCATTCGAATTTATGAATTCAGATGCCTTTCTAGATGAATTCGGATATCCAAATTTTTTGAAATGGTCTAAATTTGTTGTTGCGCCTGCACAATGATAGACCACATCTAAATTCCTAAAAAATTAAAAATTCAACTAAAAAATTCAAAGTTTGAAGTGATAAAATTACTTACCCACATCCTCGCACTAGTTCTATTGCTTCCAACTCGAACTGTGTCTGCCTGATGCTCAGAAGTCACCATTTTTCTCCAGAGCTCAATTTCCAAGAATAGTGAGGGTAAAAATGAATTAGGGTTTTTACCCTAATTTCCCATTTTATACCCCTTTTTACCCCTTTTTCTTCAAATTTTGAGTTTTGCAATAAATTTTGATTTTTTTACAAAACTCGAAGGGGGTACCCTAGATAATAAAAATAAAAATAAAATTGAATAAATTTTTGGTTTCCTCATAGCATAACTCCCCTTTCTGCTACATATTTCTTTAACGCATTTATTGTTCATAAATGCACCAAAGAGGGGGTAAAATGTAGCTAGGGAATTTTGACACACTTCAAAATTCCCCCTCCTAGTAAACATGTTGTTACTCTCTAACAATGTGAAATTCACCCTCCAAACCCCTACCTCAATTTTTGTGCTAAGTAAAATTGAAATTTATCCATTTTCCCCTTTTTTTAGGAAATTCGGATAAGCCCGATTCCAAAAGTTCAAATTTTGCCAAATCCCATGTGCACCTAATTTAGGTGCTTTGTTGGGATTTTAAAGCTAATCTAGGCAAACCTAGATTTTTGACAAATTTGGACGATCCAAATTTGTCTAGAATAGGGAAATTCCCAATTTATCCTAACTGCTCGACCTATTTGTGCCTCCCTCCCTGATTCCTCGACCTACCCTGGATTATAAATCCTCTAGACTCCCCCTAAATAGACCTAATGGTGATTTTGTAAGAAAAACTTAAGTGGAGAGAAGGATTTCTTGTGTTTGTTGTAGGTTTTTTATGGAGACTTCGACATCAGATCACCATTCCAGGAGTAGGCAGACATGGATATTACTATTGTGAACTTGGATCTATTTTATCTTTAGCAGAAATTTATTCTTTTGTATTGTTTTTACAAATTTGGATCCATTCAAATTTATCATAAGTCCAAAATTGTCCTAACCATTGTATTTTGTAGATCTAGTCATTGAACATTTTTGGACATCCGAATTTGTAGCAGACATTTGAAAACATATAGATCTATGATGGGGGTAAGATTTTTATTGTAGGATTATTAGATCGATTTGTATTTTGCATTCCACCATTCATTTGCTTTGTTATTTCACTGAATGTTATTGTTGTTATTGTGTTTTCATTTCATTTATATGTTTTGCATTAGATTTAATAGATCCATTACCTTTTATATAGTTTGCTAAAGGAATTGAGGGGATTTGACTATTGCAGATCACAATCGGTTGTGACCTAAGTAGATCCCCCACCCTTGATTATGAATTTTAGTGTCTTGCTATGAAATTGCAGGTTTCAAACATATTCAGATAAATTCATATAGATATGAAAACATACAAATAGATCCAAAAAGTGATAGAGAGCAAACATCCGGAATAGGTAAGGATCTAAACTTATTTTTGTTGAAATTTTCTATTCTGTAAATTCATAAGATTTTGTTTAAGAAAACTCTGCATAGAACAAAAGAATAGGGAAGACCCAAAACATAAACTTAGTTGCATTATTCATTCTAGTTTGAAATAAAATATAAAAGAACAAAAAAAATACAAACTTAGACTTATTACTCTTAGCATCAATTGCATTTATTAAAAATAAAAAGGTTCAAAAGAAAACACAAAAGGGAACATAGACTTAGTTACATTATTTTACACCAATTGCATTAGTTGAAAACTTAAAAGGAAAAATATCAAAGCACAAACTTAGTTGCATTGTTTTATGCTAATTGCAATAGTTGAAAAACTCAAAATAAAAGGAACCAAACTTAGACTTAATTGCATCTTCCTTTGCATCAATCATATTAGCTGAAAAATATAAAAGACAAAATATATAAACTTAGATATATCACTTTTACATCAATTGCATTTGTTAAGAAACTTCAAAGAATGAAAAAGACCAAAAAATATAGATCTAGTTATATCAAATCACATCTAGCATATTGGATTAAGAAAACACAAAACACAAAACACAAAAAGAAGAAAAACAATATGCTAGCATAAATATCATCCTTTACTTTTCAATATCTACAAAATCATTGCATCATAGTTAGATTTACAAAGCTTTCTAGCTAGAATTTGTATACTTTGTTTTCATCGAAATTTGAAAAGCATATAGCTAGGCAATAGTTGCATTTTGGCCAAACCCTAGGTGTGTGCACATAAAAGAATTCAACAAACATCCACCTTACCTAGGCATGGAAACCACCATAGAAAGTGTTTCTTGGTGAACCCTCACCCAATTCATCGACAAACACCAAGGAGAGCACAACTCAAGTGCTTCTCATCCGAGGTGTAGATACATTATTTTCCCTCCCCCTTTCAGCATGGATCCATTAGCCTGGAAGAAAGGGGTGAAAAAATTTGGGTCTACACAGATGATATGATGTTTGTGATGTGGGGAATTTCCCTATGATCTCTTGCAAACTAAAATATATTCATAAAATAGTCAGTGGCCATCTAGACATCATCGCTTATATTCATTCGGTATCTACCCTATCTTACAAAGACCCCTTAATTGGAAAGAGCTCATAAGAAAATTACAAATGATGATGGTGGATAAGGCTGATTAAGACTTTTGAAAATCATACAAGCATGGTGCTTATTTTTGGAAATGCAATAATGACATAGCCTAATGGAAAAGTAATGAATATGCCTAATTCAACTAATACATCAATGCAATGATGAAATGCAATGTGATTGATGATGCGATATTTTTGTATTTTGCAATTTTTTGATGTTTTTGGTTGTTTTTTTTTTATTGTGGCTTTGTGATTTTTTTGTTGGACCAAAGGGCTTAAATGTCTTTGGAGTTTTTGAGCTGAGCATTACTCATGAAAGGCCTATAGGTGAATTATGTTGAGAGGTTTAGGCTCCGTAACACCCTCAAGAGATGCTAACCGATACGTCCTAGACCCTACCTTATATGTGATGATAAATGGACCTAACTTGTTTACCATGAATTTATCTCACATGTGCAGCGACAAGTTGGAGTTTTGCTAATTTTTTTTAAGCATAAGATCTCCAATTTTAAAGTCCCTAAGATGGAATTTTATGTTATAATATTTATTAAGGTGATCTTGATTAATTTGGAGGTGCTCAAGAGCATTAACGTCACGCTCATAAAGAAGGGTAAACTAATTTAGGTGAGCTTGTCGTGCAGTATCATCATTGATGAACTCTTGGAGTGATATGTGGAACGAAGGAATTTTTTTAACTCCAAGAGCATAATGGCTTCTGCACCATATACCAGTGCAAAAGGAGTTGCCTTAGTGGGAGTGCCGATGCTAGTTTGTAAGCCCATAATGTGAGAGGCAATTGAAGATGCTAATATTTATAATTATCTTTGATAATTTTCTTAAGGATGGTAATAACTATTTGTTTGAAGCCTATGCTTGCCCATTGGGCTATGGATAGTAGGGCGTAGAAAAGCTATGCTGAATGTTGTACTTTGCAGTCAAAGCTCGCACATATTTATTCTTTAATGAAGACCCATTATCAGAAATAATCTTGGATGGAATACCAAAATGACATATGATATTATGGAGTATGAACTCCATAATTCTTGGTCCAATCATAGTGGTAAGAGGGATTGCTTCCACCCATTTGGTAAAATACTCTATGGCCATTAAGATAAAAGTGTGATGGCCAAAATATGGGGGTGAGATTTTTCCAATTAAATCAAAATTCTACTATGAAAAAGGCCACATCAAATTAATTGATTGCAAGGCCTAAGAAGGTACGTGCAAAATATTAGCATGATGCTGACATTTCATGTACTTCTTGATATAGGTGCAACAATATTATTCCATAATAGGCCAATAATATCCCATTCGAAGGACATGCTTGGCGATAGCCATGCCATTGAAATGACCACCATAAGTACCATCATGAGCTTGCAAAACTGTCTAAGTAAATTTACGAGGCTCTAAGCAATGAAGGAGAGGACCATCATAGCCTTGATGATACAAAATATCTCCCAACAAGACATACTTTATCACTTTTTTCTTGAATATTCATTTGGCGGCATACGATAATCCTAAAGGGATAGTACCAAGTTTCAATAAATCTTTGAGTTGAGCAAGGCAATATTGATATTGATGAGTCTCGATTGAATGAATTTCTTGCTCCTTTAGAGGTCATCCCACATGAATTGTGATTGGGACACAAACTTAAGATGAATCATTGTGTTATTATCAAAAGAACTATTGAGGATCAAGGACCCCTAGGAAGCATGTGTCAAAAAGTCATGTATGTGAGAGAACCAGTGCTGGTGCGGTTCAATCTGAATCATATGGAAATCTTCATCATATTTGGAATCTTCATGCGAGATTACTGATTGCAAAAGTATTTTGACATGAATGGTTGTAAGTTCATTTGAAGGATTCTATAGAATTAAATATACCAAAGAGGTCATGGTATCCACAAAATGATTATATGAGCAAGGGACTACCTCGATGTTGTACCATTCAAGCTTATCCACAAGGGCTTTATAAGTGTTGGACATTTTGAGTCCTCTAAGTCAAAGTTGTCATTGATGTCACCTGATAGAGTTATCACTCATATCAAGGAATTCGAAAAGAAATAAAGTCGTCAAAGGTTGTCACTATCATCCAAGAAAAAGCTTCAACAATGCAAAAGTTAAAGGTAAAAGGCTCCATAATATTTTAATATTATTGGGAGCACAGGTTAAGCGATTGGTTCATAAAAACCCAAGATGGGTTATTGCAAAGGTTAAAAAGGAGGTCTAATATTTATTTATAAATTATTTAAATTCACAAGGAATTTAAATTTTATAAATAAATATTCGTTACACCAAGGTTGTGCAATAAGACAAGGCTCCAAGGTTTAATTAAGCTAAAACCTAAGGTTGGTTTAATTTAATTTATAATATTTAAATTTAATTTTAAATTTAAATACATTATAAATTAATCAACCAAGCCGACATCGAATTAAATCGATGCACCGACGTGATTGCATGGAAGACAAAGGGCACTATATATAATGCCCTAAAAGGCATTAATAAATTCATCCTTGCTCGCAATAAGAAAGGCATACGAATTGTGGTTGAGCTCATGAGAAACAATGAACAACGAACAAAGTTTGAAGGATGACGATCAAAATAAATGAAAGTGCATTGAAACCTTCAAGCCATATGGAAAGTATGGCATAGTGGCAAGGAGACATTGGTTAAGGTTTTTGTGGAAACGTTTGGGCTGCGTTCGAATCCTAGCAAGACAAATTTTGTGGTGTTGGGAACACCAAAGTGCAGAGCACGTTTTGTTTTCATTGGCAATGTAAGGTATTTAGAGCACGTGGTGCTCTCAAGGCTTCAAGCGAGCACTTAGCTCACGTGGCAATAGCGCCATGGCTAAGGCGCAGGTCATGGGTAGAGTTAGGGGTTCGAATCCCCTCCAAGGCAAGAGGTAATATTTTGTTGAGCATTTTAATATTATGCCTAGGTTGATGATTAATTAATGTTAGCAAAGTTGGGAGTTAAAAGGTTTTTATTGTTTGGAAATTGCTAGTTGAGAATTATTGATTGGAAATAAAGTTAGGAGGCATAAGGAGTTTGGGTATTATTTTAATTAAAGTCTTAGATAATATATTTTGGATATTTGAGAAGTAAGACTTTAATAGAGTTGATTTTATTGTGAAAGAGATATTTGCCAAGGAGATTATTTTTGAAAGATATTGAGTGTTAGTTTTATAGATGGAGTGATAAGGTGTATTTTGGTTGATATTATTTTTGTTGTGATTTATTGAGAAAATAAATATCCTCTAACCCTTATTGAAGTTTGTCAAAGAAGTAAGTGTGAGTGTGGCAATATTTGCAAAGACAATTACTCTTCAAGAAAAAGGTATGGGCAAAATTCTTCTTTGTTGAGTTAGGTGATTGGCTTGATTGAAAATTAAGTTTGGAGTGAAAAGGAATTGATTAGGGTTTCCTTTTCAAAAGTGGTTGGTTTAATGCTTCAAGGTTTTCTGAATTGAGAGTTGTGATTAAACCTTGTTTTATAAGCATTGTTGTTGAAGCCATTGGTTGTGTGAAAACCTGAGTTAGGGTTTGAGAAGATCATGAGTATCATTGTTATGTGAAGAATGTTTTATTAGCATTGTTTTTGAAGCCAATTGGTTATGCAAAGAACTTGAACTTGAGTTAGAAAAGAACATGAGTATCATTGTTATGTGAGATTTGTTGTTGAGCATTGTTGGAAACATTTTGAGTTGAATGATACATGCTTGGACTAGGGTTTGTGAGAAAGAGTTGTTCCTTGAGGTGATTGGTTGAGTAGAGTTGATTGAGCCTAGTCAAGTGATTGTGTGAAGTGGTTGTTCAAGTTCCATGAAATAAACTATTCTATATTCTGAATTGAGTTGAGATTGAGCTTTGAGAATAGAACATATTGAGTCTCTAAAAATTATCTTTATGCTTCTATGAGATTGAGTTGAGAAAGTGATTGAGCATTGAGTATAGAACATATTGAGTCTCTAACAATTCTCTTTATGCTTCTATGAGATTGGACAAGTTCTGTGTGGACTTGTTAAGCTGATTTGAGGTAAGTCTTTGAGAAGGCTTATGGACTGATTTTGTGTGAGATTTTGTGGAAGCTTGCAATAGATTTGAGCAAGTCCTAGAGAGGACTTGTTGAGAATATTTGGACAAGTTCTGAGTGAGCTTGTTGAGAAGATTTGGACAAGTTATGAGTGAGCTTGTTGAGAATATTTGAGTAGGTTATGAGTGGACTTGTTGAGAAGATTTGAGCAGGTTTTGAGTGGACATGTTGAGCAGATTTGAGCAGGTTCTGAGTGGACCTATTGAGCATATTTGAGCAGGTTTTGAGTGGACCTATTGAGAAGATTTGAGAAGGTTCTGAGTGAACCTATTGAGCATATTTGAGAAGGTTCTGAGTGAACCTATTGAGCAGATCTTTGGAGGTGACAGAGCAGAGAGGACAGAGTCTCCAGTGGATAGAGATCCATCAGCCAGGACATTGAGGATAGGTCTTCTGAGTGAGGACAAGAGTCTTCAAGTGGAGAGAGATCCATAGTCAGTGCAGTGGAGGTAAGTCTTCTAGAGGATCACCAGCTAGAGTAGAGGAGAAGGAGTTCTCCTATGGATAGAGATCCACAAACCAGATTTAGGGGATCAACATCTCCTTTGGACAGAGGTCCATAAACATTGTAATTGGGAAGGATTCCCAAAATATTATTTGAGAAATATTTAGAAGAAATATTTTCTCTATGGAGGTAGCCCACATTGGGTGAACCACGTTAAATTTGTGTCTCTATTGTGTATGGTGTTTTGTGCATTGCTTTGATTACTGCTATTGATACTGCTATCTATACACTGCATAATATTGATTTGAAAAGAAAAGTAAAAAGTGGTCTTATACTGTTCACCCCCTCTCTTAGTATAAGCTTGTGTTCTTCAATTGGTATCAGAGCGGGTTCCTTCAGAAGAGTTTGATAGCTTGAAGGAAAAGCGGTCTAAGAACACAATGGATCAAAAGGATCAAAAGGATGGGTCCACCAATAATGCAGTACTAGTATTTTATGGAAATGACTTCTTGTATTGGTGTGTGCTGATGATATTTCACCTAATGGCACTTGGCAATGAAGTTTGGGATGCAGTGGAACTTGGATATGATCCAACAATCAATCCTCCTATAGATAAGGAAGGTAAGATTCTAATGCATGCAAACTCAAGAGCTATGAATGCAATTATAAAAGGATTGCGTAGATCAAAATCTATGAAGGTTATGGATTGTAAAACAACAAAAGATATGTGGGAACTATTGCATACCATATATGAAGGAGATAAAGGTGTCAAGAAAGCTAAGATCAGAAATATCAAAGGAGAATTTGAGAACTTAAGAATGCGGGATGATGAAAACATTCATGACTATCTCAGCAAGGTTGATGAACTTATACTTGAGATGAAAGGTCTTGGAATGAAGGTTGATGAATCTGATGCTTGTGATAAGATCTTGAGAACTCTTCCAAAAAGGTATAGTGAAAAGGTCTCTGCTATAGAAACATCAATTGATAGTGATAATCTAACAAGAAATTCTTTACTTGGCATGCTTACGACTTTTGAGATAAGAACAAAAGATCCTATTCCTCCGAAAGAAGCTGCATTCAAAGTGGACAAAAATAAAAAGGGTAAGAAGACAAAATCAAGCAATGAGTCATCTAGTGATGAAGAAGCTAACTATGGTAGAAGAGATAAAGGTTCCAGAAGACCCATAGATCTAAGATTTGTTAAGTGTTTCAATTGTGGAAAGTATGGACATTATGCAACAGAGTGCAAAGAGCCAAAGAACAACAATGATGAAGAAAAACAAGATCACAGGTACAGGGAATCTAAAAGATACAGGTACCAAAAGAAAAGTAGGGATGGACAAAACAGACAAGGAAAGAAGTTCTTTCAAAGACAAAAGAGAAGCTACTATGCGGATAATGCAAGTAAGTACTCAAATGATAGTGATGCTAGTTTTTCAGACAATGATAGAGATGAAGTCCTATTTATGGTTGAAGAGAAAGATCCAGTTAAGAAAAGGACTCCAGTTATTCTCAAGTGTTTTAGATGTGGTAAATTTGGACATCTTGAAGATGATTGCACAAGGGATGGTTATAGTTTTAGTGATGATGATTTTGAAGATGCACTTGAAAGACCAGATGAAAATATTCTAATGGCATTAGAAGAAGAAGTGAGTGATCCTATAGAAGACAAGCCAAAAGAAAGAAATGATATGGACAAAGGTAAAAAAATAGAGGATTATTCAGCAGAGAATGGCTATGATCTCAAGGGAGAACTTATCTATGCCCTTGACACGGTAAAGAAGGTAAGAAAGCAACACTCTAAGCTTGAAAGTCAGTTTCAAGAATGTGATGAAGAAATATTATTGCTCATAGAGGATTTAGAAAAGTCAAAGGCTAAGGCAAGCAAGTTCAAAGATAAGTTAGAAGCAAAGATTTTGGAATGTGAAAAGTTAACACAAGAAGTGGCACTACTAAAGGAAGATTTAGAGGATTCCAAGAATAAGTTATACAAGTATGTAACCAATGCAAAGAATGTGGATAAAATAGTCAAGATACAAAGAGGAGCAACAAACAAGATAGGTCTTGGTTCTAAATAGGTTCAAAATAAATGGGAAGAAAAGTCTACTTCAAGTCTTGAAGAAGAAGAAACTTCAGAAGAAGATACATCAGAAAAAGATAGTGTAAGTGGGAGTGAGACATCAGAGGATGAGTTGGACAACAAAGAGTTCAACAAAGATAGGAACAATGCATAGAGAAGATACAGATGGAACAACAATCAGAACAGGAGACCAATGAGGTCAAGACAAGGAAGCTTCAATGGGAGATGTTTTTCATGTCACAGGTTTGGGCACATGGCTTCATAGTGCAGGACACATGAAAGACAAGAATATGGGAAAGGACAACTTTTCCAAGGGTATTGCTACTCATGTAATGAGTTTGGTCACAAGGCAATGAATTGCAAGATTCATGACAGAAGAGGATATGGCTTCACTAGGAGAAATCCTAAGATAGTTGCACCTCCAAGGAATAATAACATTAAGTGTTATAAGTGCAATAATGATGGTCACACAACAAGATGGTGTAGAGAAAATATTCCAAAAATAGGCATGAATAGGAATAGGAATATGAACAGGAATAGGAATATGAACAAAAATAGGAACATGAACAGAAATATGAATATGAATAGGAACATGAACATGGATGAGAAAGAATAGGAATAGGAACATGGATGAGAACATGGATGAGAACAAGAACATGAATAGGAACATAAGTGATGACAGGAATATGGATGATGACTTGGAAAGAAACAGTCAGAGGATTCAGAAAACTCAGAAAAGAAGAGAAAAAGATAAAGGTAAAGAACAATGCTTTCGGGGAGTAGAAATACTCCCACCCTAGAATTAACCACCTCATGTGGAGGTGGGGGAGGGGCTAAGCTAAGAGGCTCATTCTTAGCCCCGAGCCCCAAAGGTGACCCTTTGCCATTGATGTCAAAGGGGAGAGATTTGATATGGGGAGAGATTTGATATTTGAGAGAGCATTGAGCTAGGGGGAGCAATGTCCCAGGGGGAGCAAAAAGAAGGTCAAGTTTCTAGTAAAAGGATATGGGTTGCCATCAATGACAAAGGGGGAGATTGTTGGACATTTTGAGTCCTCTAAGTCAAAGTTGTCATTGATGTCACCTGATAGAGTTGTCACTCATATCAAGGAATTCGACAAGAAATAAAGTCGTCAAAGGTTGTCACTATCATCCAAGAAAAAGCTTCAACAATGCAAAAGTTAAAGGCAAAAGGCTCCATAATATTTTAATATTATTGGGAGCACATGTTAAGTGATTGGTTCATAAAAACCCAAGATGGGTTATTGCAAAGGTTAAAAAGGAGGTCTAATATTTATTTATAAATTATTTAAATTCACAAGGAATTTAAATTTTATAAATAAATATTCGTTACACCAAGGTTGTGCAATAAGACAAGGCTCCAAGGTTTAATTAAGCTAAAACCTAAGGTTGGTTTAATTTAATTTATAATATTTAAATTTAATTTTAATTAAATTTAAATACATTATAAATTAATCAACCAAGCCGACGTCGAATTAAATCGATGCACCGACGTGATTGCATGGAAGACAAAGGGCACTATATATAATGCCCTAAAAGGCATTAATTAAATTCATCCTTGCTCATAATAAGAAAGGCATACGAATTGTGGTTGAGCTCATGAGAAACAATGAACAAAGTTTGAAGGATGATGATCGAAATAAGGGAAAGTGCATTGAAACCCTCAAGCCAGCTGGAAAGCGTGGCGTAGTGGCAAGGAGACATTGGTTAAGGTTTTTGTGGCAACATTTGAGCTGCGTTTGAATCCTAGCAAGATGTATTTTGTGGTGTTTGGAACACCAAAGTGCTAGAGCACGTTTTGTTTTTGTTGGTAACGTAAGGTATTTAGAGCATGTGGTGCTCTCAAGGCTTCAAGCGAGCGCTTAGCTCACATGGCATTAGCGCCACGGCTAAGGCGCAGGTTGTGGGCAGAGTTAGGGGTTTGAATCCCCTCCAAGGCAAGAGGTAATATTTTGTTGAGCATTTTAATAATATTACCTAGGTTGATGATTAATTATTTTAGCAAAGTTGGGAGTTAAAAGGTTTTTATTATTTGGAAATTGCTAGTTGAGAATTATTGATTGGAAATAAAGTTAGGAGGCATAAGGAGTTTGGATATTATTTTAATTAAAGTCTTAGATAATATATTTTGGATATTTGAGAAGTAAGACTTTAATAGAGTTGATTTTATTGTGAAAGAGATATTTGCCAAGGAGATTATTTTTGAAATATATTGAGTGTTAGTTTTATAGATGGAGTGATAAGGTGTATTTTGGTTGATATTATTTTTGTGTTGTGATTTATTGAGAAAATAAATATCCTCTAACCCTTATTGAAGTTTGTCAAAGAAGTAAGTGTGAGTGTGGCAGATTTGCAAGGACAACTACTCTTCAAGAAAAATGTATGGGTAAAATTCTTCCTTGTTGAGTTAGGTGATTGGCTTGATTGAAAATTAAGTTTGGAGTGAAAAGGATTTGATTAGGGTTTCCTTTTCGAAAGTGGTTGGTTTAATGCTTCAAGGTTTTTTGAATTGAGAGTTGTGATTAAACCTTGTTTTATAAGCATTGTTGTTGAAGCCATTGGTTGTGTGAAAACCTGAGTTAAGGTTTGAGAAGATCATGAGTATCATTGTTATGTGAAGAATATTTTATAAGCATTGTTGTTGAAGCCATTGGTTGTGCAAAGAACTTGAACTTGAGTTAGAAAAGAACATGAGTATCATTGTTATGTGAGATTTGTTGTTGAGCATTGTTGGATACATTTTGAGTTGAGTGATACATGCTTGGACTAGGGTTTGTGAGAAAGAGTTGTTCCTTGAGGTGATTGGTTGAGTAGAGTTGATTGAGCCTAGTCAAGTGATTGTGTGAAGTGGTTGTTCAAGTTCCATGAAATAAACTATTCTATATTCTGAATTGAGTTGAGTATTGAGTTCTATGAGATTGAGTTGAGAAAGTGATTGAGCATTGAGTATAGAACATATTGAGTCTCTAACAATTCTCTTTATGCTTCTATGTGATTGAGTTGAGAAAGTGATTGAGCATTGAGTATAGAACATATTGAGTCTCTAACAATTCTCTTTATGCTTCTATGAGATTGGACAAGTTTAGTGTGAACTTGTTAAGCTGATTTGAGGTAAGTCTTTGAGAAGGCTTGTGGACTGATTTTGTGTGAAGCTTGCAATACATATTTGAGCAAGTCCTAGAGAGGATTTGTTGAGCATATTTGGACAAGTTCTGAGTGAGCTTGTTGAGCATATTTGGACAAGTTCTGAGTGAGCTTGTTGAGCATATTTGAGCAGGTTCTGAGTGGACTTGTTGAGCATATTTGAGCAGGTTTTGAGTGGACCTATTGAGCAGATTTGAGCAGGTTCTGAGTGGACCTATTGAGCATATTTGAGTAGGTTCTAAGTGGACCTATTGAGCATATTTGAGTAGGTTCTGAGTGAACCTATTGAGCAGATTTGAGAAGGTTCTGAGTGAACCTATTGAGAAGAGCTTTGGAGGTGATAGAGCAAAGAGGACAAAGTCTCTAGTGGATAGAGATCCATTAGCCAGGACATTGAGGACAGGTCTTCTGAGTGAGGACAAGAGTCTTCGGGGGGGGGGGGTCCCCTGTGTGGGGGGGGGGGGGAGTTTTCTAGAGGATCACCAACCAGAGCATAGGAGAAGGAGTTCTCCTATGGATAGAGATCCACAAACCAGATTTAGGGGATCAACATCTCCTTTGGATAGAGGTCCATAAACATTGTAATTGGGAAGGATTCCCAAAATATTATTTGAGAAATATTTAGAAGAAATATTTTCTCTATGGAGGTAGCCCACATTGGGTGAACCACGTTAAATTTGTGTCTCTATTGTGTATGGTGTTTTGTGCATTGCTTTGATTACTACTATTGATATTTCTATCTATACACTGCATAATATTGATTTGAAAAGAAAAGTAAAAAGTGGTCTTATACTGTTCACCCCCCCTCTCAGTATAAGCTTGTGTTCTTCAGTAAGACTATAATATCAAACACCTGCATTGATAGATCTCTTTAACTTGGTTGACAATGAGCAAGGAATCACCAAAGATATTTAGCTTCTTGATTTTCATGGTGATATTTGTTTGAAGGCCCAAAAGGAGGGCCTCGTATTCAACATTATTATTGGTGCATGGGAAATCGAGTTTAAATGATAGGGGTAGAGGAGCCCCTTGTGGTGTGAAGAACATGATTCTTGTACCACTCCCTTGCTCACATTTGGAACCATCAAAGAACAACATCATATTATTTTTATTTTCTAGTTATTCAGGTTAAGGTGAGTTGGATAATGCAAAAAATGCATCATCAGGCAACTCGATGGTAAGAGGTTGATTGTCTTGAAGAGGAGCCTCCGCTAATTGATCAAAAATTACTTGACCTTTGATAGATTTTTGACTTATGAATTCAAGATCAAATTCTATCAATAGCATGATCCACTTTGTGGTACGACTATTATGATATGTTCAACTCATCATGTACCATAAAGGGTTTTCCTTAGATATGATATACGTGGTTTGATTGAGCATGTAATGGCGTAGCTTCTTAGTGGTAAATACCACTATGAGGTAAAGCTTCTCAACGTATGCATATTTAAGCTCATAGCTCACCAGGGTGTGGCTGATGTAATAAACAACTTGTTCCTTATGTGCTTCATTATTTTGGGCTAGCATGGTCCCTAAAGCAAAATTGATAGCTACTATGTATAGTAAAAATGGCACACCAGAGCGAGGTGAAGCTAAAACTAGTGGAGATGCCAGGTATTTCTTAATCTCATCAAAGGTCTTTTGACACTCATCATCCCATTTGAATGGGACCCCCTTGTGTAAGATTCGATTCATGGGTTGACATTTATTCGATAATTGTGCTATGAAGCATTTTATGGATGTGACCTTTCCTTGTAAGTTGTGAAGCTCCTTAAGGTTTGTAGGGGGAAGCATTTTGAGTATCACCTTGAATTTGGTGGGATCAACCTCGATGCCTCATTTTGAGACTATGAAACCCAAGATTTTTCCATATGTAACTCCAAAGACACACTTCTTGGGATTAAGTCTAACATTGTGTTCGATGAGGCGATCGAAGACCTTCCTAAGAACATCTACATGCTCGTGATGCAATAGAGATTTAGCAATTAGATCATCTATGTAATCCTCTAGGATTTTATGCATGTAGTCATGAAATATGTATGTCATGGCCCGCTGATATGTGGCACCAACATTTTTGAGACAAAAAGGTATGACTTTGTAGTAGAATGTCCCCCAAGGTGTGGTAAAGGTTGTTTTGGGTTGATCTTTGAGATTGACCCGAATCTGATTGTAGCCTAAAAAACCATCCATGAGGGATAACATTTCATGTCCTACAGTTGCATCGACTAGAGCATTGATGTTAGGAAGGGGAATTCATCCTTAGGAGTCACTTTATTGAGATCTCAAAAATTTGTGCATATGCAAATATTCCCATTGGGTTTCTTGATGGGTACCATGTTGGAGACCCAAGGAGGATAATCGATGGGTTGGATGAATTCGACATTCAATAATTTTTGAAGTTCATATTTTACCATTAATGTAATTGTTGGATGCATCTTTCTTAGCTTTTGCTTGAATGGTTTAACTTTTGGATTGAGCGTCAGATTGTGCATGACCAAACTTGGGTCAAGACTTGGCATGTCCTTATACGACCAAGAAAAAGCTTCTCTCTTTTCTTTGAGGAGAGCTGTGATATCGACTTGTTCCTCTAGGGACAAACTGAGTCCCAATTTGAAATTTTTAGGAACTATGGGATCGATGCCGATATCCATGTCAATTATTTCCTCAATTGACATGTGGGATCCCTCCTCGAGCTGATGAGGCATAGGGATCAAATGGATGTCATCAACTAGATTTGGAGAATCGATCTCTTCATCAAGTTTGATCTCAACTTGACACACATCTTTGGATGATCCTTGGGAGAAATGAAATGGTTGTAACATCTCTTCACAAGGGAAGAACTCTATGGGTGATGGGGGAATTACAATATGATCAAAATCAATGGCCTCATGGTTGAGGTGCAATGGTTTTGAAGGGTCACTAGGATTATGAAGTGGCATGGTTAGGTCAATGGAAATCATATTGATGGATGGTGGATGATTTCCATTTGTAGGTGGATGGAGCCTATCAAAAATGGGTGGCCTCAAATGCATCGAAGGTGGATGAGGTGGAAGTGGAATGATTGGATGAGGCCTAGGAGGAGCTAAGATGATTGGATCTTGTGGTGGTAGTAGCTACAACAAAATGGGCATCCCCATAGGGAACAAATGAAGGTAGAATTCCTTAAGATCATTGATAGGTGCAATAATAGCT
This sequence comes from Wollemia nobilis, assembly GCA_028583015.1. Classification (NCBI taxonomy): domain Eukaryota; kingdom Viridiplantae; phylum Streptophyta; class Pinopsida; order Araucariales; family Araucariaceae; genus Wollemia; species Wollemia nobilis. The sequence continues at coordinate 16,515,368 of JAQPPZ010016946.1, read as the reverse complement.
ATTGCACCCTCTGAGCTATTTGAAGCAATGGACATTGCATCAAACTCATGGTAAGAGGAATAAATGGATATGTCATCCTGATATTGAGTGGATCCACTACCCTCTTCAAGCCAATTGGTCTCTTCTTCTATATTAGGGATCCAACTATTGATGTATTCTTGATTAGAGGACAAATGAGAATTCATGCAAATTTGCTCACCAATCCATCACATGTGGGTAGGGCCTAAGTAGGCTAAGTTTATCTCATCCTCAGCTTCTTTGGATACCTCACTAATAAAATTAAGAGGCTATCGACTATGGCGAGGATCGAGGTACACAAGTTCTATCTCATCCTCATACTCTTCGAGTGTATCATTGAGGGAATCAAGAAGTTGGATAGAAACTATTGTAATAGGGATATGGTCTCCTAATAGATGAAAATAGCCTAGGTCGGTGTAATCATTCTCATCGATATCTTCTTCAAAGCCTAAGGTTAGGCACTAGAGGGAATCTACAAGGAGTTCATCTAGCATACGCATGGAGTACCCTAGGCCAAATTTATCTGTAGGGAGTTGATATTGTGGTTGGTAAGGCATCCGAAGACCCTGTTCGAACCGACCAAGACCATTCCCATGCCAATGGTAGTGATGAAAGTATCATAGGGAAAAATATAGGTTTGAAAGATAAGTGACATTCCCTAAAAATGGCTCAGCATTGTCCGCCACCATAGGTGATAGACTTGTGGATTCAACAAGGCCCCCATAGATAAAGTTTATCTAATTTAGGGGGACCCCCAAGGGTACAATGGTACCAATGGGTAGTGATGGCAAGTGAGGCCTGCCCATGTCTTACATGAACTCAATGAGTGGAGTGAATATAACATTTTGTACCAAATACTCAGTGAGTCTAGGATTGGCCAAATGAATCGTGACCTGTGGTGGGGTGGATGATGATGATGGATGTATGGCTTGATTCGACTCATCGATAGCAGCAAGTGATTTTTTTGCATCCATAGGAGTTGGAGCATCTTCTACTAGGATGGTGGAAATGGAGGGAGGAATCTCCTCAATTGGTCCCTTCAACTTTTGCTTGCTCGGAGGATTTGAGGAGGAAGAAGGGATATTAGGAGAAATCGATGGCGATGGTGGGGATGGGGAAGTTTTAATGGTGGAATGTGGCACTAGATATGGACTCTTGATGGGATTATTTGGTTTGATATCCAGATGTATGGATGGCAAGGTAGACTCTTGCGGGTGATGCACCACATTACAATACTTGAAGGGCTCAATATCGGCATGAACCACATGGACTTGCCCCTCATGTATGTATTTGAGACATTGATGCAAAATGGATGGGATGCATTTCATGTCTCACATCCAAGACCTTCCCAACAATATATTATACTGCATTGCACCCTCCAAGACATGGCACAATGTCAGAATAGTCTTTAGCCCAACTTGAATAGGAAGGACTATTGTGCCAATGGTGGAGCATAAAGCATCATTAAATGCTCGAAGGGTGAATGTAGATGCTATGATATGTGAGGTTGGGAGGCTAAGGTGCTCTAGTGCATCAATTGTTATGATATTTATTGAGGAGCCTATGTCGATCAACACCCACTTGTAGGGAATCTGATTCACACTAGCAATGATGTGCAATGGGGGATCAAGCCCATTAGTGGGAGTTGCCTTGATCTCATGATCATGAAATGTAATGATAGGCTCTCTACAATGTTGAATATGCCCCATAAAATTAATAAATGAGTTGGGATCCTGGGTTTGCAATTCAACAGACTTCAAAATCTCCATTAGAGCTTCATGGTGTGGCTATGACTATTGTATTAGCTCATACATGGAAATTTTGGCTAATGCGATTTGTAGGCTCTGAGTAAGCCTACTTCTAATAGTCACCATTGGATGAGGTGGTAGACCTAGGGTAGGATTTGTGGATGGTACAAGCTACGATGTGGAAGGGATGTTTATTGGAGCTACAGGTGGTGCAGCCTGATTTGGATACCTCCTATTCCATGTCACAATATTGATCATCCCTATAAACCCGTGCATGGGTAGGGCTGTATGGATTTCATTTACCTATGGGATTTGACCTGTGGGCACCTCATGTGTAGGCAATGGATCCTTAAAGATACCCATCTATTGATTATTGGTGGTGAGAGGATTGGTGATTTGGATTTCATCCTTGTCGAGCATATCTTGTACTATATTCTTGAATGTGATACATGATTGAATGTCATGACCATTTACCCGATGATAAGCACAGTATTGGTCCTCTCGATACCACTTTGGTTTGGGCCTGTTAGGATCTAAGGGGTGGATCTCTGGCAATTTGATAGCCTTGGCCTCACATAATCGATTAAAGAGTGATGCCAAAGACTCAGGTAATGGCGTATAATTGTGAGGTGGATGACGTTGTTGCCTTTGCCCCTAATTTTTTTGAGGTTGATTGTACTGCACAGGAGGGGGTTGGGCCTGATAATTGTCTTGTTGTGGTGGATTAGGCTTTGTGGGCCCTAGAACATTTAAGACAACTTGATTAACCACTGTGGGTTTCTATTGAACTTGGTTGCCTTTCAGATTTTTGTTCCATTCCTTCTTTCTAAGTTTGAGCTCCCCTTCCTGAATCTTGATATCCTCTATGACCTTAGCTTGAGCTAAAGCTTCCTCGAAGGTCTGATATTGTTGGAGTTGTAACAACAATGAAATCTATTTTGAACAACTCTTTGTGAATAACCTGAGTGAGCTTAGTTATAGGTAAGGCAAATGGTAATTTGGACATGACCACTCACCACCTATTTCCATAGTCCAAGACTAGTTCATCATCAAATTATCAAAGATAATACAAATCAGTCAAGGTAGCTTTCTTCTTAACGTTGAATGCAAAGTATTCCAGGAATGCATTGGCAAGCTATTCAAAGCTATGAATGTTGTGCCTTGGAAGGTGATTGAACCACTCCAGGGCTGGGCTCGAGAGCATTATCAAGAAGGTTCTTAGCAACAAGGCATCATTATCTTGAAGTTGAAAGCATAGGTTCATGAAACTGGTGACATGCTCATGTGCATCATCATCCCCTTTAAAATTGTCTAACTTGGGTATTTCAAAATGCATTGGATATGGGGGATATGGGATAGAAGGATGTAGTGGTTTGTTGCATAGTTGGCTTAGTGTGGGTTTCTTGTAACCCATTCCCAAAGCTTATTTTTCTAATGATTGAATACGCTCAGTGAGCACCTTGTAAGCTTTGGAGGAAAAGAACTCATCTTCGCGCCTTTGCCCTCGAGGAGGGGGAGGTGGAAGATGCCTAGTGGAGCGAGGTGGTTGATCATGGTCATCTACCATATCCTCATAATGCGACTTGGGGTACCCCTGATCTTGGTAATATGACCCTAAGTCCTCATAGGCTATGTGCTCCGATGGAGCATTGTTGATTTGACACTGTAGAGGCCTATGTTGTTGAGGGGGGGCATGAGGAGGATGGTTCTGATTAGGTCTAGATGGTAGGTTTTGCTTATGCACCATGCGTTGTTGTTGTATCTATGGCCTATGTGTACGTGGTGTAGGAACCACCTCTTGCATGGATTTTTGTAATTTTTCTTGGTATATTGCTTCTTGGTACACCCTATTTTCTTGCAGTCTCTACTAGCTTAGCTGATACTACTCATCCAAGCATTGTTTATCCAACCATAGTTGGTTCAATGTTGCTTGTTTGTCAACATTATTTCTAAGGGCTTGCTCTAGTTGGTTAGTAGTATGGGGTCGATTGCCCTTTGTGTTGATATGAAGGACTTTAGCCTGATCTGTAGCTCCAAAATGGTTGGCTATCTATTTCCCATGATCGAGGGAAGCTGCATTGACTTGGTGCCTAGGCTTATAGGTAAGCTTGACACACTCAAGGGGAAGTAGAGGCACAATGTGCTTGCATGGAATACTCTTCTTGAGGAGTTTGGGGATGATCAAAATTCCTTTCCTCCTCAGTGATTAGGACTGGGTGAGCTGACATGGGTGTTCGAGCAAGATGATGAGTGCCATACCTATCTAAAAAGGCATATTATTGACTCATCCTTGGATGGTCGAAAGGAGTGGCATGATCATCCAACCTCGTCCATGGTGTATACTATTGATCATTCTCTACTTGGTATATAGGGTGAGTCAGAATGTGGATTCATGACACTGCCCTACTAGGACCTTCCTCGTGTTGTAAGGTTTATCTATGGTGAGCACGAAAAGTATCTTGGCTATGGAAGTCATCATTGTGATCATACTAAGGATCAGTAGATGCATTTGGGATGGGGACTTCCTCTAGGATAGGCTCTATGTAAAAACTAGGATGCCAAGTAGGAATGACTAAATATTTAGGACTAAAGTGGAGGCATTCCATGCCTCCTTGGAAATCATCTACGACACTAGCCCTTGAGCGGGCTTGGCCACATGTAGTTACCATGTGATTATCTCCTTTAAATTTTAGAAACACACAATCAAACAATCAAATAAAATACACAATAAAACAATGTGATTATCTCCTTTAAGTTTTAGATGTGAATCCCTAAGCTATTTGGTGTGTTTTGATTTGTTGTAAATCTGAATTTCACTCTTATCATGTTTGAAAATGGTTGATGTAACTCTTAATTTGTTTAAAGGTTTTCACCTATACGCTCATAGTGACTAGACATGGTGATGAAGTCTAGTCAGTCATACCCACCAAAATATGGAGATGAAACCCATATCCGATTAGGGAGCACATGTCCTACCAGTCCTCACCCATATCCACCATGGGTAGTGATACACCCTCAGAAGAGAAATGTGTGCTATTTTCCATGGCTTCGATGGTTCTTGGAGCCGACCTTGGCCAAAAATAGGGTTCGAAGATCCACAATGCAAGCCAAATAGGTGGTGATGAAATCCACCATTGGTCTTGATCGACGGTTGGTGGTGAAATCCAACTCGTCGATGTTTAAAGTAGGACGTGGTGTGTGGGGTTCATTTTATGCAAAAATAAATAAAGCATAGAGCATACGATGATGTTTTACTAATGCATATAAAATGATATTTCAAATTCAGATTTGTACAAAATGTATGTTTCAATTTTAGAAATCTAAAAATGCACCCTACATGAGTAGCCACAAGCAACAAACATACAAAATACAAATTGTTTTGAATTTTTTTTGTTTGGTGATTTTTTTTTAAATTTATATATCAAAAAATAAGTGCAAGGAGCTAATCACAATGGGCTAAAACTCAAAAAAGTTTTTTTTTTAGGGTTAAATTTTGTATTTGTGTAATGTTTGGCCAAAAAGGGCTAGTGGAAAAATGACCAATTTGAGGAATTTCACAAAAATAAAGAGTAAGACCTCAAAAATTATGTGAGAGGTGTAAAAGGGGTGAGCTAAGATAGCCAAACAATTTTGGCAAATTTTGGGGTTGCCTAGGGCTATTTATGAACCTTTTAGTGCCATTTTCCCTTATTTTTGACTAAAAAAATTACTCAAAATAGAGTAATAATAAAACCAATATAACTTCTTCGTTATAGCTCTGATTTGTAAAATTTTTGTTTTGTTGGATGCAGAATCAAAAAATGGTAATTTATTTTTTGAATTTTGTGGATTTTTTTAAAGTTTTTGAAAAAAGTTTTATTTTTGATTTTGTAAAGTTTTGATTTTTTATTTTTTCTAAGGTTTAAAATTTAAATTTAAAACTATTTAAATTGAAATTTAAAGACTATTTAAAAATTTATTTAAATTAAACTTTAAAATCTATTTTATTTTTTAAGATTAAAAATTAATTTTTTTTTTTTTTTTAAATTAATTTGTTTGGGGGGTGTCAGTGCATGTGCACACCACTGCCACAATGATGGATCTTCCTGTGGTAGGCCTGCTAATGTAGTATTATCGATGTAGGCCTATTGTGGTAGGCCTGTATCAGGCCTACCTCACCTGGCTCGAGGCTACCCATGCAAAAACTATGTGGGCTAAGCTGCGACTGAGAGGTAGGTGGGGCAGGGGGTTGGTTAGGGTGGGGGAGGGGTGGGAGGGGTGGGAGGGGGAGTAGGTGGGGAGAGGAGAGGAGGTACGGGGGGGAGGATGGCATGCAATATGTTTTGTAGCCTGCACGAGTGAAGAGGAGGATGGCAACACGAGTTGTGTTGCATAGCCCGCGTAGGGGAAGGGGGGAGAGGGGGGAGGAGAGGGATGGAGAGGGGAGAGGCATGGGAACCGCGTTGCGTGGCCCTCTATGCAGGGTGAGGGTAGGTTTAGTTTTATTATTATTATTATTATTATTTTTGTTAAAAATAAGTTTGAAAAAAACTAAGTTTTTGTTTTTTTGATTTATTTATTAAATGAAAAATAAAAAAGGAAAAAATGATTTAAAAAGGAAGCTAGTTTTTTTTTTTCGTTAAAAAAACTAAAGAAATAAGCCTAAAAGAGATAAGGAAGACCTACCTAGCTTCCCCACATGTGAAGGGACCATTAAAACAATGTTTAAACCCTACAACAACACCCAAAAAGAAAATAGCAAGTAGTTAGAGTTCATGATAAACCATGATCACCAATTTTATACAAAAAAAGGGACACCATGCACTAAAAATAAAATACTTTTATTATATTGAAAATAAATCCTTGGTTACAATAAAACCCTTTGAAAAGGGTGTTTTACAATCCAACTACTCAAGGAAATGATTCTCGATTTACAATAAACAATGGTGTCGTGATATTCTTCTTGCTACACTCAATGCTGGAGGTGGGTTTTTTGTGACTACTGTAATGGATCTAGATCTTCCAATCTGGAACCTTCAAATCAATGTGATCTTGTTGAACCTAAAATCTAGAACCTTCATACCTAAAAATTGCATACATGTAAATAGACAAAGAGATTTATTAGCACATGTTAATATGGATCAAACAAAAATGAAATATGCAACTAAAAAAATAGATAACGAGCATTTGCATACATGCATAAAGATTCAAGTAGAATAACAATAGCATTCCCTTCCTTCAAATTTCTCAATCTCCTCTACTCTCTTTTTCTTCTCGTTATCTCTTCATATCAAATGAGAGGGGTATTTATAGCCTTTGGGGCAAGGTGAGGGGGATGATGAGGTGTCCCTAGGTTAGGTTAAACCAAGGTTAGGTCATGCATGCACCTAAGGTCAACTTGCAGAGGTATGGTCATATGATGATGAGGGTATTAGTGTAGGGAAGGACTTGAGTGGCCAAGGAGGCTACAAAGGGAAAAGTCCCTATTTAAGTGGTAAAAACCATTATTTTAGGTCAAAGACTTCCTAGAGTGAGTTATATGGTCCCAAAGAGGTCGAATTAGGTAGTCTTCTCAATATGAAATGACTTAGATGTCTACAATATCAGGCCCTACAATGTGCTAAAAATATTGGAAGAAACTTGTAGACACTAAAATTTGATCATTCTGATTAGGCGACCAAGAAAAGGTCTAATTGACACCATATGGACCCCTTGGGCAACCCTCAGAGGTTTTATAGTGGTCCTAACCACTCTTTTAAGGCTCTACCCCACTTTTGGAAGGTTTTGGGACACATAGGCATGTCCGTACCATCCCGGTATGGCCATAGTTTGTGACCATCCCACCTTGGGATGACCACAAATTGGTCATCCCAAGGTGGGACAACCACAAGGTTTGACTCCCAAAAAGTCAAATCTAGAAAAATGGCACCCAGAAACTATCATTTGACCTCCCTATTTGAGCATGCAAGTTAGAGGGCATAGCACCCTTATGACATGTTGTAGGTAAGAGGCCAAATAGGGAGATTCTCTTCCCCCTCCAATGCATGCCACCCTATTGGCCAAATGGCGCCTCTTGCCCTACATGCCCTCACATGCCTTTTTGCCCAAAGGTCTCCTTTGGCTATAAAGTGGATTAGTTTTCCACACAAGAGAGAGAGGAGTTTTAGGACAAAGCAATTGAGTGCTTCTAAGATTTCCTTTTGCCCTTTTTTGTGCCCCTTTTCCCTTGGAATATTTACCTAGAGAAGGAGGTTTGCGAGTGACCTAGTAGGCATAATTTATTTACAAAACTAGATCATATGAGTGAATTTCAACACAAAATTTAATTTAAAAACTATTGAGGAGGTTCCTAACCAATTCATAGAGGAATTGGTGATAAAATAAGTGCAAAATTGGTGGTCATTCCATCCTAGGATGGCCCCCAATTTGTGACAGGCCCAACCATCCCACATAGGTATGGTAGTTTATATGTGTGTTATTTCTATATTTTTATTTTTTGGTTAGATTCTAGAGTAGTATATGAGAATGCCATCCAAATTTCATGCATTTTGGAGCTATATTGAGGGAGATATCATATTTTTAGTATTTTTAGGGTCTTATGCAAGTCCACAGAGCTCATCTAGAGATACACCTAATAATATTGTTTATTTTTCAAATATTATCATATGGGTTCTCTTAGAATCATGTTTTAGGCATAATTTCCTAGTTTTCATTTGATTTAGATGTGTTTTGGTTCAAAAATGGCTTGATTTAGATTTTGTAGGTTGAGAACATGCACTACAAATGCGACATGCCATCGAACACAATTTTGTTTCTATTTTTAGTGAGATATTTCCAAAACCTTCTATTTTGCATCCATTTACAATTTCAAGTCATTTGGAGTTCATTTGATATAATATCCATGTATATTATAATTTCTAGTATTTTAGTGCCTGTGGGGATTGCATGTTTTTCATCATACGTACTTGCTACTTGATATTTCTGGTTTATTTGTGTGAAATTGCAAGTTTCTATAGTTCATTAGAAAGGATAAAAAGATCATAGAGCAAATAAGTAGTATCATAGGCTCACCCACCTCAATTATAGGTACGAGGAAAGACATTAGAAGTGCACCCAAGTTACTTGAAAGGACTTGATCCTTTGGGCACCCAATTTGTAACAATTGTATCATATTTGATCCCTAAAGGGGAATGCTATGTAACCTTGGATTGGATCCACCAAATTAATAAGAAATCAACTCTCTTTTGCTTCATTTCTTGCTATTTGGTATCTCTTCCATTTATCCTTGCATGCTTTCGTTTGATGCTTTTAAGCAACAGGATATAGATACATACATTTTTCATCATCATTAGGTGCATTTTTTTCCCTAATTTAGTGGTGATCACGGTGGCACCCTATACCTATTGATTTTTTGAAGGTTTAACATCAAATTTTGCTTGTTTTATATTGCAGGTACTGGCCATTCTAGCCTGAAATGACCTTTGGACTGCTCCTTAGCTCACCTAGGGATGACCACAAAACCATCCCACCCTAGGATGGCCATCAAAATGGTAGTCATCCCACCCTAGTACAGCCACAAACTAGAGCCTTTTCTATTCATATGCCATAAACAGTAGGTTCCTCGGGCGATAAGGTAGGTACCTAAATTTATTGTCTTCTATTACACAGTCAGAACTGCTAAAGTTTGGTTTTTCTTGCATCATTTATTTGCTTAGAAATGTTAAAATATAGATTTAATTTTCTCATAAAAAAAATAAAAAAATAACAAAAATTAAAGAAATTCAAAGTAGCAATGCATCTCTATGGTTTGATTGCTTGTAGCCTACCCAATGGGTAGGTTAGCATTTAGGGTTTGCATTTATAAGTTACATTTATAGTTTCCTTTTATCCTAGCCTTTTGAAAGTTAAACACACCTTTTACATGTATTTAGTGAATGATCATTGAATGCTTCATTGTTTACTTTATTTGGATTAAAAAGAACCACACACACCATGATTCACTTAAATTATAGTGAGGTGGATTTCATCACCATCCACTAGTAGATTTCAATGAGGTGGCTTTCATCTCCACCCATTGTCTCAAATCCCATGAACCTTGTTATTTGCTAAGACTAGTTCCAAGATCCATAATAGCCCATAGGTTATAGCACGTATCTCTATTTGGAGAGGTATATCACAGATTGCGAGTGAAATGGGTGAGGAACTGGTAGGACCTATGATCCCTGGCCATGTGTGGAATTCATTACCACATATTATAGGTGGGATAACATGACCTGGAGTTCATAGCCAGGTTGTTGAGCTACAAGTATATAGGTGAAATCTAATTAAACACAATATTATCATTCAACAAGATTTCAAACACGTTATACAAGGTCCTCTTTTACAAACAACACATTTGAAACACACAAAATAGTTTAGGAATTTACATCTAAAACTTTAAAGAGATAATCATCTATCTTATTGAGTGTTTCCTTTTCTTGTTTGTTGTTTCATTAAGAATTTGTAAAGGAGATAATAATTTAGGGTTTTGTAGAAATTTACAATGGTGTGCACCTACAACAAAGCACAATCACAGGAAAAAGTTGTGGAGAGTGGACTAGGAGACATTAATCATCTCTGCTTTAACCCCAAGGACTTGGTCATACCTCCCTAACGAGCCTCTACTCACCCTAGCCACAAGACAACATGGCATGAGCCACACCTTTGAGGGAGCCCTATGTGGGACACCCCTAGGCATGATGGACCCTACTTGGGAGAGTGTTCTCGATATTTAGATACATCACATGCCTTATTTGATGAGAGGCAATAGTGGCACTAGTAGATAGAGTAGTACCACACATATGTGTAGCTGATAGGTTTGACATGCCTATTCATAGGCTAGAGAATGACTTCATACACTGGGTAGAGCAAGTTGATCCGAACTTCCATTTACATCACTTTTATAGGGTATAATAGCTTAGGAAACCTAACAGGTATGATAATCATCGCTCAAGGCAAGCTAACTCTGCCCTTCCCTTCCTTGTCCATGAAGGAAGACATGAGGAAATCTTATATTATCCTAAAGAGTAATACTTTGTGCATGCATGATGTACCTCTTTGTCCACTGAGTACAATGAGCATATGCTTAGGCTCAAACCTCAAGTCAATATGATGGCCCTTTATTGGGGGAAGTGTGTGATAGATATCATAGATTATCTTGAACGAGGTCAACCTCAAGGTAAGACTCCTAGGCCTCCTAGGCCCCACATAGTGGAACGAATCAAGTAGACAGTTTCAAGATATATGGAACACCAAGCTCAATTCAAGCAGCTTCGGTGAGACAAAGAACAATTATACCACTTGCATTAGCTTGAGAAAGAAAGAATTGAATGACAGACCAACGAGCTATTCCAAAAGAGTTTACAAGAGAGGGTTCCTACCCCTAAGACACATAGGTAGGAAGTCCACCCAAGGCAACCCACACTTATTCGAGATAGGTCTCCTAGATCTTATCCAATGTTACCTCCATGACCTCCTAGGCCATATCAAGACTTGAATCCTAGGCCAAACATAGCGTGCCCATAGTGGGTAGATACACCTCTTTATAGACCGACTCAAGAGACGTCTTATGGGGTTTACATTGAGTATGTGCTAGAAGTAGAGTACTTGGAGACACCTTACCAAGGTAGGGGGATGACATACCACCACCCCATAATAGGTTAAAGGATCCTTGACCTCCATCATAGGATAGGAGCAAGGATGAGGATATTAAATCCTCATATGCATATCGAGCATTGCTAGAGTACCTAGAATCAGTAGAGAACAAGACCTATGGGTCTGGATCTCAAAAGCCCATTTTGTGTGAATTATGTTGTTAACCCCTCCATTCTCCAGTTCTTGTTGCTCCCTATCTAGAGAAATTTAATTTGACTCAGTTGGCCATCTTTAAGGAAGAGGAAGATGCATAGGAACATGTCTCCAAATTCTTGAGTCAATGCTTTGGCATTTAGGATAATGATGCTTTGCTTTTATGGATATTCATGACTACCCTCTCTAGCTCTACCTCAGTTTACCCAAGTCTCAAAGCATAGCATCCACAACTTGGACCAACTTGTAGATGCATTCTTAGAATGCTTTACCTTCAACACCAAGAGGAAGGCAACACTCACTGATCTTGTTGGGTTGAAATAGTACAACGATGAGTCAATAGAAAATTATGGCAAAAGGTGGCAAGAATTGGTTGCCAAGCTACCTTATCTTCTCCCCATGTTGGAGTTGACTTAGATGTTTACCAAGAGCTAGCTAAAGCTGATATCCTTGTTGTTACAGCTAAAATAGTAATTGAATCTTGAATATGCCCTAGCATAGGCTAGGATCATTGAAGACATTAATATTCAAGAGGGAGACATTGTGAAGCCTTGTAAGAAGGAGTGGAACAAAAATTATAAGAATACCCCAACATAGCCTAATCCAACAATAGTGAATCAGGTTGCCATTAGTGTCCTAGGGACAGTGCAAGTAGCACCACCTCAAAAGTCTAATTATCAAGCCACACCTGGGAACTATGCCAAGGATAACTAGAATAGTCAAGCAAAAAATCAACAACATTACCCCAAGTGACAGTTCACACACATTGCAGAGTCTATGGAATCATTTTTTGAGCACATATTAATGGCTAATTCGATCAATCTGCTTGAGAGTCGACCTGTCAATCCAAATGCATTGAAACCTAAAGGGTACATAGAAGACCTATATTGCAATTTTCATAGGCAAAATGGGCATGATGTGCAAATGTGCTATAAGTTTAAGCACTTGGTACAAGACATGATCGATAAGAACACTCTTTAAGTAGACAAACCTATCATGCCAAACAACCAATAAATGGAGGTCTTTAAATATCATTTACCTACCCATGTTGAGCAGGCCAAGCCAATGCCCTAGGTGAATGAGGTTCACCATGGCCCCCCTAAGTAAGGGTATTTCGACATGATAAACATTGTAATGAGAAATAGGGGGTACCCAAGTTCAGTTGTACCACCTATGACTTAGAGTGATGTTCCTTCAACGTTGTAACCTTTACCACCTCCAGTGCCGAACCTCCCACCTAGACCTATGGTCACCATTAAGAGTAAGCTCGCTCATAGCCTAAGAATGATATATGCCTGGCTCTCCATGTATAAGCTCATTCAACAATCACCACCTCATAGAGAAGCCTTGATGGAGATCCTTAAGGCAATAGAGCTTCAGTCCCAAGAGTCTAATTCCTTTAACAACTTTGTGGGGCATGTGCGACAATGCACAAAACTAGTGATTACCTTTCAAGAAGATGAGCTTAAACTGGTTTCAAATGATATGGTGGATCATCCCTTGCACATCATCGCATGTGTAAACATAACACCATACAAGAGAGTGTTAGCAGACACTGGGTCTTCTAGTAATATCATCACTACAACTCTCAAACATTTGAAGCTTCCAATATCCCATATTGTCGCATCTACCTACACCCTCCGAGCATTCAATGATGCCATATGCTCAATAGTTGGTATGATCATCCTACCTATTCAGGTAGGGCAAAAGACTATCCTGATGTTGTGCCACATATTGGAGGGTGAGATGGCGTATAATATCCTATTAGGTAGACCATGGATCAAGGACATGAAGTGTGTCCCTTCCATAATTCACCAGTGCCTCAAGTACACTCATCAAGGGCAAGTTCATGTCGTATCTACTGACCTAGAGCCTTTAAAGTATTGTGATATGGTGTAGCAACTCCCTGAGTCGACCTTTCCATAAACCCATCTAGATTTTTAATCAAATAAATTTGGCCAAGGTTTGAATCTATCACCATTGCTTTCGAGCGATCCATCACCATATCAAGCCATGCCATCCTCATCATCGACACCCCCCAAGATGCCTATAGCACCTGTGGATCCATTACCTAGGAACCTGGGAAAGTGGCCTATTGATGAGGTCCAACCAACCATATCCACCATCTCCACAAAGGAGATTCGTAGCCAAGTAGATGAAGAGCTACTGCATGAGGCAAAAGATGAATCAGATCAGGTCTTACTCTCATCCCTTTTCCATTTGTAGCCTCAGGTCATAGTGCACCTAGCTTCCACTAGATTAGGATGGTTAGGAATGTTACAACTACCTCTACTATAGAGTTAGTGCAGGACATGGATTGACCTCATCTTCCCATAGATACTATCATGCCTCTCGGTCTCCTCCCTAATCAAAAAAATTTTGTAGCCTTGACTATGGCATCGATCCTTACCAATAGCAAGAGAAGGATGAAGAGCCCTTTTTTTAGGACATCAACTACATATCCAAACCTGCTTTTGCCATTAGGTATCTTCACCTCTATAATTGTGATGCAGGAGCATCCGGCGTGAGAAGAACAATCTTGCATCCTCCAAAATTTTATTTAAGCTTTCTAAGTACTTTGTATTTAGTTCTGTTCCAGTCCTTTCCCAAGGGAGAAGTTTTGTAAAAGAAGGGAAAGTTTCGGGAAAGTTTGTGAAGAAAGGGCAAAAGCTAGGAGGAGGTCGTGATATCATGACATTAGTCAGCAGCAAAGACAGCGTGGAGTTTCCATCGTGATATCGCGATGTCGCGATATCGCGACGTCGGTTGACAAGCGTTGGCAAGGAGGAGTCTCCGTCGCGATATCGCGACGTCGCGATGACAAGCGTTGGCAAGGAGGAGTCTCCGTCGCGATATCGCGATGCAATTTAAAAGAGCAAGGCACAGTGTGGTCGACATCGCGATATCGCGACATGTCACGATATCGTGGCATTTTTACAAAGCAGAAGCGGGGGAGACAGTGGGTCGCGATATCATGACATGTCACGATATCGCGGCCAGGTAAAGTCAAGTTCAAAAGCAAATGAATGAATGGTCGGGCAAGGCTAAATTTGACACATGGTAGTCCACGTGTCGAATTTAGCCTTGCCCGACCGTTCGTTCATTCGCTTTTGAACTTGACTTTACCTGGCCGCGATATCGCGACCCACTGTCTCCCCTGCTTCTGCTTTGTAAAAATGCCATGATATCGCGACATGTCACGATATCGCGACATCGACCGCACCGTTCCTTGCTCTTTTAAATCACATCGCGATATCGCGACGCGACGTCGCGATATCACGACCATGTGTATCCTGCCGGTTGTGAAGGGCACGTGTGACAAAAGTGTTGAGACAAGAAGAATGCATGGACAGGTGTACACGCAGACGGTTACGTGTATGCAAACTAAGTTGAGGGTCACGTAAATTGTTAAGGGAGGTGTCGGCCGTGCATTCTTTCTTATTATTATTTCTGGTTTAATAGCATTTACAGGTGAGGGCTTTATGAAGGAAACAACAGTACAAAGTACAGTCAGAACAAAGTGGCCAGTGCAGGGTATGGGAAGCCATTAATGAAAGCTTCTGGGCGGATCGGGCAGTTGCCCATTTATGGCAGAAAACCAAAAAATTTTGAAAATTCAACCGGGGGAAAATAGAATTTGAAATTGTTGTTGGGCGGGAGCATTAATTTCCTAGAGGATCGAGGCCTCGATAAAAACTCAAAATTTGTAAGGGTTGGGGGATGGTGAGTTTGAGATTGTGGGGGAAGAAGTATGCCTGGAAATTGTAACAGAGGACTGTATTAAGCAAATTTACTGCAAATTAATGAGAAGTTGTTTGTTTGAATCTCGACCTTGCCATCAAGTGGTATCAGAGCGGGAGCTCCTGAGCGTGTAATAGATCGCCGGAGAGAGGCAGTTACACCAGGATCTGTGGAAGGATTTTATAAAAAAAATAAATAAATATAATGCCTCCATGAAGAAACCATGGCGGAGTAGGAAATGTGGTGTCGACCGAAGACTTTCGAGCCTTGTAGAGACAAGTTCAAGCCCTGCAAGTAGAGTTACGTAGAAGGCACGAGCCCGGAAGGGATGAGGAAAGTGAAGACGAAGTTGAAGAAGAGGACCAGTCTGAGAAAGAAGAAGAGGCTGTGGATCCTGCACAAGCTCGGTTGTACAAGGCCATCTCTCAGATTGGAAAGCAACCGAAAATGGAGGTTTCTACATACTCGGGAAACCTAAATCCAGAAGAAGTGATTGATTGGATAAATGATTTAGAAGAATATTTCGAGTACGAGGAGGTTGAAGACCCTAATCGGGTCAGATTTGCTAAGACCAAGTTGAAGGGTCATGCCAACATTTGGTGGAGGGGAATACAGTTGGAGAGGATCAGAAGAGGGAAGGAGAGAATAACAAGATGGGATAGAATGGTGGAGAAGATGAAAAGGCAGTTCATCCTGACAGACTACGAGTTGGATCTGCTAAGAAAAATGCAGAGTTTAAGACAGACAAACAAAACTGTCCAAGAGTACACCAAGGAGTTCTACAAGATTTCTATTAGAACTGGGCATTTAGAGGCAAACAAAGAAAAAGTAGCCCGTTATATCAATGGGTTCAGACTCGGCATCCAGGAAGAGCTGAGCCTAGTTCGGGTAAGCACCATTGAGGATGCTTACCAATTTGCCTTAAAGGTGGAAGAAAAGCTGAATAGGTGGTTTGAAGGCAAGCAAAGAGGAAGGGGCCATGGTGGAAGAACTGGTGGGAGAACCAGTGGAGAAAAGTATAAAGACCCGAAGAAGACTGGTGAAGCCAGTAGTAACCAAGATCAAAGGGAAGAGGATGTTTATCAGCCCCAAGATCAAAATAGCTACCCAAGAGGACGGGGTGGATCTGGACGAGGATTTGGAAGAGGAGTATTTCATGGGACATGTTTCCACTATGGTGAAGAAGGACATCGGGCATTCGAGTGTCCACAACACCGAGAAAGGATGAACAAGAGGCCTGAAGGCCCAGCCAGGGCTGCTGTGGCAGAGGAAGAAGCTGAGTCTGAACATTTCGAAGAAGTGGAGAGAGGGGAGGCAATGATTGTAAGAAGAGTCCTGCTGAATGAGGAGAAGGACCCAGATCAGAGAAGAAGTTTATTTTGCACAAGATGTAAGTGTGCGGGTAAAGTTTGCAATATTATTATTGATAATGGTAGCACGGATAACCTGGTTTCAGAAGAAATGGTTACAAAGCTACAGTTGGGAAGGAAGAAGCACCCACATCCATACCGGGTCGCATGGTTGTAGAAGGACCACAAAGCTTTGGTCAATGAACAGTGCTCCGTTAAATTTAATATTGGAAATTATTGTGATGAGGTCCCGTGCGACATCCTGCCTATGGATGCTTGCCATATGTTGCTGGGGAGGCCCTGGCAGTTCGACCGGAGTGTAGTGCATGATGGCCATGCCAACACCTACTCATTGACAAAGAGTGGTGTACGCCATAAACTAAAGCCCTTAAAGGAAGCGGATGAAAAGGTATGTAACAACTCCAGAATCTGTTTAGTTGAAGGGAGGAAGTTCCTGGACGGGTTGAAGCATGAACATTTATGTTATGCAATAATTCCTAGAGTTGGGGAGAAGGAATGCCAGGATACCCCAATAGAAGTCCTAAGCCTGCTGGAGGAATTTCCAGATATTGTGTCTGATAATGTGCCTGAGGGTTTACCCCCAGTAAGGAAAATTAGCCACCATATAGATTTGGTGCCAGGATCGAGTTTGCCAAATAAAGCTGCACACAGAATGACGCCTATAGAGACTGAGGAGTTAAATAGACAGGTCCAGGAATTGTTAGAGAAGGGATTGATTCGAGAAAGTTTGAGCCCATGCGCAGTACCTGCAGTTCTGGCGCCAAAGAAGGATGGGGAATGGAGGATGTGTACAGATTCACGGGCCATCAACAAAATCACTATTAAGTACAGATTCCCATTGCCA
This sequence comes from Wollemia nobilis, assembly GCA_028583015.1. Lineage (NCBI taxonomy): Eukaryota > Viridiplantae > Streptophyta > Pinopsida > Araucariales > Araucariaceae > Wollemia > Wollemia nobilis. The sequence goes on along the minus strand of JAQPPZ010016946.1, from coordinate 16,497,822 downwards.
AGAATGGATGATATCATGGACTTGTTTAAGTGGAGCTGAATACTTCACAAAGATCGACTTAAAAAGTGGCTATCATCAGATCCGTATCTGGGAGGGAGATGAGTGGAAGACAGCCTTCAAGACAAGAGAAGGCTTGTATGAGTGGTTGGTCATGCCATTTGGGCTGTCCAATGCACCAAGTACCTTCATGTGGCTGATGAATGAAGTACTGAAGGAGTTTCGGGAAAGTTTGTCATTGTTTATTTAGATGATATATTAATTTTCAGCAGAACCCTGGAGGAACACCTAATACATATTAGGAGGGTTTTTGAAAAGCTGTGGGAGGAGCAGTTATTAATAAATCTAAAAAATTGTAATTTTGTCAAGGAGTTAGTATACCTAGGATTTGTAATCTCAGTAGAAGGTTTGAAAATGGACCCAGAGAAGGTGAGAGCCATCATCGAATGGCCTACCCCAAGAAGCACAATGGAAGTAAGATCATTTCATGGTCTGGCCAGCTTTTACAGGAAGTTCATAAAGAACTTCAGCAACATTTGTGCACCTCTCACAGAAAAAATGAGGGGGGATAAAAAAGAGTTCAAGTGGACATTAGGGGCTGAAAGGAGCTTTAATGCATTAAAGAGAAAGGTCATAGAACAGACTGTTTTAGCACTCCCAGACTTTGACAAGGTATTTCAGGTGGACTGTGATGCCAGTGGCGATGCAATAGGGGTCTATCCTGAGTCAAGGAGGCAGACCTGTTGCTTATTTCAGTGAGAAGCTAAATGATGCTCGAAAAAAATATTCAGTTTATGACCAGGAATTTTATGCTATAGTTTAGGCTCTAAAAAAGTGGAGACACTACTTATTGCCAAAGGAGTTTGTTCTATTTACTGACCATCAGGCTTTACAGTACATTAACAGTCAAACAAAACTAAATCAAAGGCACATGAAATGGGTGGAGTTCCTCCAAAGTTATACCTTTGTGTTGAAGCACGAAGTGGGAAATCGAACGAGTTGCAGATGCCTTGAGCGAAGGCGGACTTTATCGATTAAACCGATAGTGGAAGTAGTGGGATTTGAAGAACTGAAGGGTTTGTACCCTGAAGATCCGGATTTTGCAGAAGCCTGGAAGGCTTGCTCGATACCTGTTACTATGGACAGGACAAAATGGTTGGATTTCTTAATCCAAGACGGAATGCTGTACAAGGGTAGTAAATTATGCATTCCCAAAAGTTCCATGCGGGAAAACTTAATCAAAGAAAAGCACAGCGGAGGACTGGCTGGGCATTTTGGTTGGGATAAGACCATTGCCTTGGTGGAGGAAAATTACTACTGGCCACAACTTCAGCAAGATGTGCGGAAGTTTGTGCAAGGTTGCAGAATATGCCAGATGGCAAAAGGTGTAAGGCAAAACACGGGATCTGTACCAGCCATTACCTGTACCTGAGAGGCCATGGGAGGACATAAGCATGGATTTTATTCTTGGATTACCGAGAACACAGAGGGGAAATGACTCTGTATTTGTGGTAGTTGATCGATTCTCCAAAATGGCACATTTTATTCCCTGCCAGAAGACAAGTGATGCAGTTCACATTGGAGGGTTATTCTTCAAGGAAGTGGTATGACTTCATGGTCTGCCAAGAAGCATAGTTTCTGACAGAGATACAAAGTTTGTTGGGTATTTTTGGAGAACTTTGTGGAAGAAGTTGAAGACAGACCTGAAATTCATTTTTGCATACCACCCACAGACTGACGGATAGACAGAGGTGGTGAATAGAAGCCTAGGTATTTTGTTGAGGTGCTTGATAGTAGATCAACCTAAGGGATGGGATTTAGTTTTACCACAGGCGGAGTTTGCATATAACAGTTCAGTCAATAAGAGCACCAATGAATCTCCATTCCAGATAATATACGGGAACAAACCAAGAAATGTGTCTTAACTGAGAAGGTTGGACAAGAGAGAAAAGTGCAGTGCCGAGGCAGAAGAATTTACAGAACATATGAAAAGTCTGCATGAAGAAGTAAGGAAACAGATTATAAAAATGAATACTCAATATAAGACAAGGGCAGACCAGAAGCGGAAGTCCAAGGAATTCAAAGTAGGAGATGAAGTCATGGTACATCTCAGGAAGGAGAGATTCCCTGCCAAGACTTATAACAAACCGAAGATGAGGAAGTTTGGGCCATGCAAAATACTGGGAAAGCGAGATTCAGGAAATGCGTATGAAGTGGAGTTGCCAAGTTGGCTTGATATTTCACCTATTTTGAATGTTTCAGATTTAGTGGAATATCATGAGGGAGAAGCAACAGAGATGCCAAATGCAGAGTTATGGCCAGTTCCAGCATCTACTCCAACTATAGATGAGGCCGAGGAAGTATTGGACACTCGTGAAGGCAGAAGCACCAGGAACAAATAGTATACTGAGTATTTGATCAAGTGGAAAGGCAGACCTGTTGAAGATGCAACTTGGGTGTCGAAGACGGAGGTTGACCGCTTGGGTCTTCCCCCAACAAAACAGAAGTGAGGATCACTTTTAATCTACCCCGGGTGTCTGATGCAGGAGCATCCGACGTGAGAAGAGCAATCTTGCATCCTCCAAAATTTTATTTAAGCTTTCTAAGTACTTTGTATTTAGTTCTGTTCCAGTCCTTTCCTAAGGGGGAAGTTTTGTAAAAGAAGGGGAAGTTTTGGGAAAGTTTGTGAAGAAAGGGCAAAAGTTGGGAGGAGGTCGCGATATCGTGACATTAGTCAGCAGCAAAGACAGCGTGGAGTTTCCGTCGCGATATCGCAACGTCGGTTGACAAGCGTTGGCAAGGAGGAGTCTCCGTCGCGATATCGCGACATGATTTAAAAGAGAAAGGCACGGTGCGGTCGATGTCGCGATATCGTGACATGTCACGATATCGCGGCATTTTTACAAAGCAGAAGCGGGGGAGACAGTGGGTCGCGATATCGCGGCCGGGTAAAGTCAAGTTCAAAAGCGAATGAACGAACGGTCGGGCAAGACTAAATTTGACACGTGGACAGCCACGTGTATCCTGCCAGTTGTGAAGGGCACGTGTGACAAAAGTGTTGAGACAAGGAGAATGCATGGACATATGTACACGCAGTCGGTTACGTGTATGCAAACTAAGTTGAGGGTCACATAAATTGTTAAGGGAGGCATCGGCCGCACATTCTTTCTTATTATTATTTCTGGTTTAATAACATTTACAGGTGAGGGCTTTATGAAGGAAACAGCAGTATAGAGTACAGTCAGAACAAAGCGGCCAGTGCAGGGTATGGGAAGCAATTAATGCAAGCTTCTGGGCAGATCGGGCAGTTGCCCATTTATGCCAGAAAACAAAAAAAATTTGAAAATTCAACCGGGGGAAAATAGAATTTGAAATTGTTGTTGGGCGGGAGCATTGATTTCCTAGAGGATCGAGGCCTCGATAAAAAATCAAAATTTGTAAGGGTTGGGGGATGGTGAGTTCGAGATTGTGGGGGGGGAAGAAGTATGCCTGGAAATTGTGACAAAGGACTGTATTAAGCAATTTTACTGCAAATTAATGAGAAGTTGTTTGTTTGAATCTCGACCTTGCCATCAAATTGGCATGATTATGGGTTGGGCCTGTATGAGAAAGGCACTAGAGTTCCTTATCAGTTGTAGTATCAAATAGCTTATGACAAGTTTGGCTTGGGGTACAACACGCCTTTGCCCCTCGATTTCCTCATAGATTATGACTCTAGACTTTAGAGATGAGCTTGCGTGGGATCCTTTTGCCAATCCCAATCGTGTCTACTCACTGGGGGACTACTTCCCCATGCCATTAGGATATGATGACTTGCCTCATGATGATATCTAATCCTATGAGAGAGGTGAAGATTCACACACTCTTCCCCATGATAGTGAGGAAGAAAATCAAGGGCCCCCTTATGAGTGGACATCCGACGATGAGTTAGATTATGAAGTAGCACCTATTGGCTCTGATAGTTTATACGGAGAAGGCCCATGGGTCATCCCTGTGGGTGCATCTAGAGATAACTTCTACCTTTAAAGGAGAAATCTCACCCACACCTAGGTGGTTTATGAACATCTAGCTCCCCCCAAAAGACTCCAAGGGTATTTGCAATCTACTTGGTCAACCCAAAACACTCCTAGAAAGTCTATGACCATCTAGGACACCCCAAAATGCTCCAAGGATGTCTACAACCCACTTGATCAACCTAAAATGCTCCTAGGTGGTCTATGACCATCTAGGTCGCCCCAAAATGCTCCAAGGGTGCCTATAACCTACTTGGTCAACCTAAAATGCTCATACATGGTCTATGACTGTCTAGGTCACCCATAAATGCTCCAAGGGTGTCTACAACCTACTTGGTCAACCCAAAATACTCCTAGACGGTCTATGACCATCTATGTCACCCTAAAATGCTACAAGGGTGTCTACAACCTACTTGGTCAGCCCAAAATTCTCCTAAGTGGTCTATGACTATCTAGGTCACCCTAAAGTGCTCCAAGGGTGTCTAAAATCTGCTTGGTCAACCCAAAATGCTCCTATGTGGTCTATGACCATCTAGGTCACCCCAAAATGATCCAAGGGTGTCTACAACCCGCTTGGTCAACCCCATATTCTCCTAGGTAGTCTATGACCATCTAGGTCACCCAAAAATCCCCAATGGCACCCCCTAAGCCCATTGGTCACATGTGCATACATATATATCAATAAAAAATTCAAAAACATTATCAAAACATAAAAAGTACAAAAATATCACATTGCACCACATTGCATCACATTGCATCCCATTGCATTTCATCATCGCTTGCATTAGGCATAATTGTATCGCTCCAAATTTTTCGCATCCCTACCTTCAGGCTATAGGATCCGCGCCCGGAAGGAGGATGGGAAAAGGATGATGCGGTACCTCGGACGAGAGGACTTTGCGAAGGTCCCGCCTCTCAAGGGAGGTGTATTTTGGTGATTTTTCGACGGATGGTGGGTTCACCGGGGAAACATTTAATGGCGGTTTCCACGCCTAGGTTTTTGGAATGTGTTTAATGAGTTCGTTTTAACCTTAAACATTCATCCTAGGTTTGGCCGAATGAAACTAAATTAAACTATATGAAAATGCAAGTTCCATGAATACAGCAGACAGATTTGAAAGCAAAAAACAGAGAATTTTACAGAATGCCAATGAAAAATACCTGATCCGGATGTCTGAAGAAGATTCGACGTTTGAAGCGATCTGGATCGTCGGGAATTCTGACGAATCGCTGCAATCCGACGGGATCGTCGCAATCTGACGAGAATCGTCCGAGATGACAGATTCGTCAGAGATCGACGAATTCGTCGAGACACTGCAAGACGAGAAAATAGATGCAAAATACAAGAAATTCTATTGTGCTAAGAGAGGCAAATTACACCAAATAGCAATATGAATATTGAACAATATTTAAGAACAGAAATTAATGCAAATTACTGTACTTTAATGGCAAATCATGAACTTAACATGCATTCTAAGCTAAATGGGTGAACACCAAATGCAAAATAGCATAAACACTAAATAAATAGTCTAATTTGCGAGAATAAAAAGACGGAGAAAGAGTTAAGAAGAGCAAACTTCGAGCACGCGATTGCCTCGATGTAGACTGCGATCGAGATCGTCTCGCATCGATACGAAATCGCCTCGAATTCGACGAGGATCGCCTCCGATTTGAACGGGGTTCGTCGGCGACGATGGGTGCTGGCTCCGGCTGAAAACCAGTGATGTACCTACAACAAAATGGCTATGGGACTAGTGCAAAAGCAAGATTAGGATGTGTTGACGTAGAGGGAATCGGTTTGCAGATAAATTCAGCCAGGGGTTGGGGAGGGAAAATCCTAGAAGTTAAATAGGCTTAGGGGGAGTTGTTGGGAGGTTGGAGATCATCCCAATTTGGGAGATCTCCAACGGGGGAGGGTCCCAACGGCGCAGACACGCTTCTACCCAGATTGGAGACCCGTTGGAACAGATTCCAACTATGCAAATTCAGTTTTGCGACAAGATCGTACGGACGTCCTAGTCCAGACGAAATCGTCAAATCTAGGGCGATATCGTCCGATCGGCGACGATATCGTCAAACGGTCAAAACAACCTCTAAAAATGGCACAGAAAAAGGGGAAACGGATTACCCGGCGGTTAACGGGCGGTTTGGGAGGTTAAATTTGATTTTTAAATTATTTACTAAGGTGAATGTAATTATTATAATTTTCTTGCGCCAATTTTAGGGTGCTACATTTTGCCCCCTCTTTAGCGAATTTTTCGAAGAAAATGCGTTAAAGATGAGTTCTTCTCGATCTACGAGAAAGCAAAAAATTATACCCATTTTTAGGCGACGATTCTTGGTCGAATCGTACGACAGCTTACTATGGTGCCCCCTCCGTGTTTTTACCCAAATCGAACGTTTGAGGTAAAAACACGAAAAAGCAAAAAATTATTGTTGAATAAAATTAAGAAAAATAGGGTAAAACCCTAATTCATTTTTCTTGTTCATTTTTACTGTTTTGAGAGCTACGAAGCAGAAAATGGTGGAGACGACGCACAGATCAGCAGAGGTCGGACGCGGTCTACGGGTAAGGGTCTAGACTGATCTAGAACTGATTTAATTTGAATTTACATGCTTTTTAAGTGATTTTTAGATGAATTTTGAGCATCGCGGCCGTTTTTGGGCCGTCGACGTCGTCGGGACGAAATCGTCCCGATTTCGACGAAATCGTCTCAATTTCGTCAATTTCGCCCGAGGGCGAAATCGTCGAAAGGGGGACGATTTCGTCAAATTAGAGACGATTTCGAACTACGAAATCGGAGACGATTATGCTCAAATTTGGGACGATATCGTCCAATAGTGGGCGATATCATCAATTGCAAGAAATTGATCTTTAACTTGCATTATTGATTACTTGAATTATTGATTAATGATTATTTGTTGTTTATTGTTTATGTTGCGGAGAGGATTGCTAAAGAGCGGAGAAATGGAAATATGGAGGATTGAGAGATGACTTGGCCGCTCACACGAGCGGAGCGGGATCTGCGGCACGAGCCGGCTTGCGGCATGTGGCGGAGATGCCACAAATATCCACGGATATGGGGCTACTGACGACCCTAGCGAGAGAGATGGTATCCGGGGTCTTCCTATTTTCGGCTACCGACAGGGGAGATGACTCCCACCTTTGGAGGATGTATGGAGGATTATGAGAATCCCCATACAAGGACGGATGATCACTCCTACGGCCAACTAGGGCCACGCTATGGGACGGTTGTGTGGTGACCCGAGCTTCGCCCTGGAGAAGGGCGGAGTGAACATCGAGGCACTACGCCAGATGCCTGGGGCATCCAGACTCACACGAGTTCTAGCAGGAGTGGTTGGTGGACTTCTGTTGTGCCACCAGAGCGGGTGCAGGGTACCATGGATGCTCGTAGATGTGATCTACGATATGCGGGACCATGGGTACAGGTTTCCTTGGGGCAGCTTTGTTCTATGCCGGTTGTACGGGATCCTGTATGGGGTCGTGTACAAGGGCGGCCGATGTCCGGTGATGACATCGCTACTACGGGTTTGGTCTTGGGAGCACATTGCGGTGCGGAGGCCGGTAGGGCTTCCAGCGATGGGGTAGATGGGGAGAGGCCCCGAGTCTTCTACTGGTGGCTCCGGAGAGGGGCACAACGACGGATCGACCTGCCTATGTCTCGGAGACTGCTAGATGAGTTGATCCTGGATCAGATCACCTGGAGGCCATGGCGAGGGCACCCAGGGTGGGCCGAGGATGGACGGAGGCGCTCGCATCGGGCGAGTTTTTGGTTGAGGATGGAGAGGGGAGAGGTGGAGCTCCACCGCTACGACCGAGTTTTGAGGCGGTTCGGTCTACGACGGGGGATCCCATCTCTCGGGGATTATGAGTTTTCTCGGGCTATCCGGGATAACACCACGGTTAGCGGGGCTCCGGACATGCGGCGATTCTGGAGTCGGGATGCGGATGATGCCCCCATCCGGCTGGTGGATGGAGACGACGTAGGGGTAGGCGACGGCTACGATGCAGTACTGAGGCATCCGCCCTCCTCGGATGACGAGGGCTCGGGGTCCGATCCACGCGGTCGTGCGTCGGATAGGGAGGCGGTGCCGAGGCGGCGATAGAGGCGGCCCGGGGTCACGACGGGAGAGAGCGAGAGGAGGCCACGAGGCACAGGAGAGGCCACGGCAGGGGAGAGGAGGGAGGAGAGACCCCCATCTCCACAGAGGCCACCATCGCCCGATAAGGGCAAGGGTGTGGACACGGGAGAGAGTAGCGAGATGGCTACTCTCCGGGCGGAGAGAGATCGTCGCGAGGCTCGGGTGCGGACGCTACAGGCTGCGGCTGCACGACACCATGTGAGGTGTCACGGCTCGGGCGAGATTGCACGCCTCAGGGCACGGGGCGGAGGGGCGAGCTCCGGAGAGTTGACACGGGCTATCGCCCAGTTGACATTCTATCAGACACTATACTTCCAGTGGTGCCAGAGGTAGATAGACTACCCCTGCCAGCTAACATCGCAGATCCGATCAGGATCGGGTCATCGAGGACCACGTCCCGGTCGAGGACTAGGACTACACATGCTGCGATGGGGCCACCTCGTCCACCTTAGGGCAGGGGAGGAGATGAGGCAAAGAGCTCGAGGGGCTCTCGAGGCTAGAGGGCTGCACATTGATGTTGTATTATATATATTTTGTTTGATAGAGGATTGAGTATGCCAAGGTACAGATTGTGGCATACCAATCCGGTTTGATGATGTACATATATTTGTGACATATATAGATGAGATATTTTTGATCATATGACTTGTCTTATGTGATGTTTATGATGCTTTTAATGTTTGATTGATTGATTTCATGTGATTATGTCGTTGGATATATTATAATTGGAATGTCATGCTTGTAATATTTGAAATGAAATAATCTGATGTAACAAATTGGTTGTTTGTAATGAAATGTGATAAAAATAAAAATAAAAAGAGACTTCTAACAATAATTTCAAAGGACATTGTCGCTATTATAGACCATTTCATGGAGTCGTTGCTCACTCGGTCGTCAAGCTAATCCCAGTATAGAAATATTGCTAAAAGTAAAAGAGTGCTTAAGAGACTGTCTTAAGACTTTGGTGCAATGATGAAAAATGATGGTGATGATAATGATTTGTTTTCAGATTTTCATGAAAAATATTTGTACATGAAATAATGTTAAAAATGATTTTTGCTAGGCATAAATTCCTAAGTGTGATAAAATTTTTGAATAATTCCTTAGGAATTATACCATCATTGCAAAATTTAAAGGTTGACATAATGACATAAAAATAGTGATAAAGTTCGTTCTTTTGAAAGCATAATTTGTGTAACATAATGAATTTAAGTCATATGGTTTTCATGATTTTTAAGAAATGGGGAATAAAAATTGTTACAATGGTTTGCGCTAGGCATAGAATATGTAGGTATAGACTTATACCGTCATCGCGAAAATCCAAAAAAGGTTATTTTTATTGCATGATTGATGTTTGATGAACAGGAAATATGAAAATGAGGACTTGCGCTAGGCATACAATTCCAATTTTGGTTTTGGAACTATACCATCGTCGCGAAAGTCGACACGATATATATGATATGTTTTGTTTTTGAAAGAAATTTTTGATTTTTCTATGATATAGTTGTCTTTGTGAAAACAACTGTACTTGATTTATTCCCAAACAAGTTGCAAAAATAATATTTCAAAGTATTTTGAAGACAAAAGTTAGATTTATAAGGAATCCCATGTGCATATGTGAATTCATTTCCGATCTTGATTTATCATAATGATAGACAAAATCTCTCAAATACAAATGTGTGTGCAATTGCATTGTTCATTTACCAGATTTGAGCAAGATACTATGATACAAGTGATTTGAAGAAACCAAATAAGTGTTCATTAACCATGATGTAGATGCATATAACCATATTAGACCACTATGTAGATCGGATTATCAAGAGCTAGCTAATCCATAAGCGAGACATAGGTCTGTACAAAAGAAGGTCGCTAATGTGACGGACATATCGCCACGCTAGGAGTTACCCAAGGCCAAGCGGGTTGGGCACAAACCACTTGTTATGGGGCTTACCTCACAGTTTTTGAATAATTGAGAATTCCAGGGATTCAAGCTCATCAACCCTTCTTTTCTTTTCAAAGGGTAGGGAAAGGGATTTTATTGCTTTCTTGCTTTCCTTTCTTTTGAACTTTGCTTATTTTTCTTTTGTATTTCTTTTGCATGGAATATTGCTGTAATGATATAACAAAACCTTTTTCTTTTCTCTTTTTCTTGAATTTTTCTTTGCTTTTTCTTTTTTCTTCTAGGGATACTTGCTCGGATTGGCTGTAGAGCAAGGGATTTTTATTCTGGGTAGGGGTGAGCTTGTCCTTTTGCCAATTCTCAAAAATTATAGACCATGCGCATGATAGGATAGCGGGGAAACTTTTCACTCAAGAAATCACTTCTACTATGTAGCAAAACATGGAAATTACAAATATAATCATTTTATTGTGAAAAGATGTGCTTGGTTTAAGTAAATAACAAGATCAATTCTCTATGCTCAAACTTTATTTAATTGAATTTTGTGGACTTTGATATAAGAGAGATTAGTAATCATGCCAGATAAAATCAAGATATTTATTTGTTGTGAGTGTGCAAGTGAGGGATTCCAAATAAATGCTAATTTATCCAAAATAAGTTGAAACATATAACTGCAATAATTGTAAGAAAATATATATAAACACTTTTGAGAAGTTTTTGAGAATGTTGACTCTCTCTTTCTTCTGTATATTGTTTTGGTTTCGAAAGAGTCAAGCATATAGCTGTTTTTTTTTAGATTTTTATTTTGATTTTAGTTTTTGAGCAAAAGAATTTAACAAGTGCTTTAAATAAATGCAATAGATAGTTTTTGAAGATTTTTTGAGATTTATGAATGTTTTTGGGTGTTTTTGGATAAATTGAAAGAAATACAAGATAGTAATTTTGAACAAATATATACATGGATGAAATGACCAAATTTATGCATAGTAACGTTTGAGATGTAAAATATTCATGGGTTCTTTAAGTTCTTTACCATCTAAGGTAGATAATTTATATGCTCCTGATTCAAATTTAGCAGTAATGATGTATGGTCCGAGCCAGTTGGGCTCAAATTTACCTTTAAGTTCTTTAGTTGCATTTGTATTTTTTTGATTTTCTTTTAAAACAAGGTCGCCGATCTCAAAGGATCGATGACGAACTTTCTTGGCATATGATCTTTTAAGCTTGTTTTGGTAAGCACGGAGATGCTCCAAAGCATTGATGCATTTTTCATCGAGGAGTTCCAGTGGACTGAGTGCCGCGACACGATATTCATCTCCTACTTCGGTATCTTGAAGTAGCAGAGCCAAAGAAGGAACTTCCAATTCAAATGGAAAAAGCTGCTTCGGCACCATATACCAAAACAAATGGTGAAGTGCCCGTGGGGGTTCGAACACTAGTTCGATAAGCCCACAAGGTGGATATAATTGGATATGCCGGTCCACGGCCGGTTTATTGACTAATATTTTGAGAATTTTGATTAAAGTTTTGTTAGATGCTTCGCTTGACCATTACCACGAGGATAATAAGGGGTGGACCGGCGATGTTGAATCTTATATTTTTGACATAATTTTTTAACATCTTTATTTTTGAAAGGAGTTCCATTGTCGAGAGATGAGGTTGGCGGGAATTCCGAACCTGCAAATGATTTGATTAAAAATAAATTTAGAGACTTGTGAGCCGGTGCGAGAAGCTAAAGGCATAGCTTCAACCCACTTCGTGAAATACTCGGTGGCGAGTTATGATGAACTTGTGTCCATCGAGATGACACGGGATTGATTTTGCCAATAATATCCAAGCCCCATTTAGAAAAGGGCCAAGGAGATGAAATAGCCTGCAACTCTTGTGCAGGCGCATGGACAAGGTCGGCATGTTTTTGACACTTGTCGCAATGGCGCACATACTCATGTGCATCCGTTTCCATGGTAGGCCAAAAGTATCCTATCCGAAGGAGCTTTTTAGCAATGGCACTACCACTAAAGTGTCCTCCACAAGATCCATCGTGGGCTTCACTCAAGGCTGATTTAGACTCTTCTAAATTTAAACATCTTAATAGGATACCTTCAAAAGATCTCCTATATAAAGTATTGCCAATTATGACGAATCGACTTGCTCGTCGACGTAATAACCGACGTCTGGTTTCTATTAGAATTGGCGAGGGAAAGTCCCATTTTGGAGGAAATCATATATGTCTGTATACCAAGGTTCAGGAGTAGTTTCATTGATTAGAAACACATCCAAAGGCTCTAAGCATGACTTATTTGAAGCGGGTTCCTGGAGTCGACGAATAATGATAGTCGCATATTCGTCATCTAACTCCAAGGGCGGGAGAGATGCAGCGGCGGCCATAGCGTCGGCTGCACGGTTGCTAGTTCGAGGAATGGCTTCCAAGGTAACTTGATCAAACAAGGACATTAGTTGTAAAACATAGGCCTTATATGGGCGCAGTTTATCATCTCTGGTTTGATAAACTTCATTAATTTGGTTTATAACCAGTTGGGAATCACCAAAAACTAAGAGGTTTTTAATTTTTAGCGCTAAAGCAGCTCGTAATCCAAGGATTAGAGCTTCATACTCAGCAATATTGTTGGTGCAAGCAAAGGTCGGTTTGAAGGACGAGAGGAATAAGATGTTTTTGCGGAGATATTAAAATAATACCCGCACTTTGACCCCACTCATGCATCGGGCTCCATCAAAGTATAAGGACCATTGTTCAACAAGGTCCGCCTCTAATTGAAGGCATTCATCGGGAAACTCGATAATGAGGGGATGAGTAGACTCTAAGGGTGCGACGAGCTAATTGATCTGCTATGATTTGACCCTTAACGAGACTTCTGTCCTATGAATGTGAGATCAAACTCGCTTAGAGCAAGAACCCACTTGGCTGTGCGACCCGATAAATAAGGTCGACTCATGAGATATCTTAAGGGATCATATTTGGCAATGACATACGTTTTTTGGCTAAGCATATAATGTCGTAATTTTTGCGTAGCAAACATGACTGTGAGACATAGTTTCTCTAATGTTGTATAGCGGGTTTCATAACTGATGAAGGTTCGGCTAATATAATAATTAGCACGTTCTCGCTTTTCATCATCGAGTTGAGCTAACATAGCTCCTAAGGCAGAATCTGAAGCAAAAATATATAGAAGAAATGGGCGATCAGATTTAGGCGGTGAAAGCACCGGGGGATTAAGGAGGTATTGTTTGAGAAGTTCAAAAGCTTCTCTACATTATGTGTCCCAATTGAAAGGGACATCCTTCTTAAGAAGTTTGAGAAAGGGACCAGTTTTGTCCGCCAGCTTATCAATGAAGCGACGGATAGCTTGAAGTTTACCTTGTAAGCTTCGTAATTCAGATATATTAGTAGGTGCGGGCATATCAGTGATAGCCGCAATTTTGAGGGGTCGATTTCGATACCACGTAAAGAAACTAAAACCCCTAATAGTTTGTCGGATTTGACTCCGAATATACATTTTTCTGGATTTAACCGAATGAGATATTCTCGTAATCGATTAAAAACTTTTCGCAAATCATCTAAATGATTATTTTCAATAAGAGAGCGAGCTATAATATCATCTACATAATCATGTAGGATATCATGCATCATATCATGAAAAATGTAGGTCATAGCTCGTTGGTAAGTTGCACCGGCGTTCTTTAAGCCAAATGGCATCACTTTCCAGCAAAAGGTACCCCAGGGGGTAATAAAGGCTGTTTTAGCCTGGTCTTCAGGAGCTATCCTGATCTGATTATAGCCGGAGAATCCGTCCATTAAGGACATCATCCCACTTCCGACAGTAAAGTCAATGATTTGATCCATATTTGGAAGAGGAAAGTCATCTTTAGGGCATGCAGCGTTAATATCTCTAAAATCGGTGCAAACCCTAACTTTGGTAGCTTCTTTCTTGGTGACTTGGAACTACGTTTGAGATCCATTCGGCATAATCAATAGCTTTGTATAAAGATAACATTCAGGAGTTTTTCTAACTCCCCTTTGACTAGCAGAGCCACTTTGGGATGCATTTTTCTAAGTTTTTGTTTAACGGGTTTAGCATCCGGATGGACCACTAGATGATGCATGACTACGGAAGGGTCTAGACCTGGCATATCTTCATATGTCCAAGCGAAGACATCTTCATACTCTTTAAGGAATGTAATGTATTGCTCTTGTTTGTCTGGGCTTAATTCTGATCCAATATTGATTATGTGAGGATTGTCCTCAGTTCCAATATTAATTTTAATGACATTTTCTACCTCCATGTGTAGATCTCTTTCAAAGTTAGGTGGGGCGGGTGAAACGCCCAACTCTTGTAATTCTTGTAAGGTTAATTTAGATAATTCATCTTGAGGGTTAGTGGCCTCAAGTTGGGCTATAGTTGGTATAGAACCATCAAAATAAAACCCATTGTGCAACATCTCTTCAACGAGAGACATCATGGAAGATATCTCCTTCCAACTCTTCATCGGGGTCGACAATCATTTCGGGGTATGCTATGGATAGCATGTTGCATGAAAATGACTGATTTTGGAGAGGCAAATCAACATGTCTATCCAAATAATCTTGATAGGATATGAGGTGATCATCCTCTTCAAAAGGAAAGGGTTGACCCTTACTAGGAAATAGGCCCACACCACAGCGGGCAGGCCACGGTTCTACCTCGAAAGGTTCTTTCATGCCATTTTGGAAAGGTCCTAAGCCTTTCCCTTCATATCCCATTTTAAGCATCATGGGTTTAGCTTTAATATAATCATTGGTAAAATAGCACCGAGCGTATCCCTCATGGTGAGTTTTGATATTTCGAGGGATTCTTCCCCGGTCATATCCTTTATAAATGAAGGCACAACTCCCGACTTGGTAAGTACTTCCCATAGGTTGTGGGAGGCCCAAAGTACGAGGAGATGGCGGCAAATTATTTAAAAGGTTTGAATCTTGCATGAAAGCATTCATTTTTTCTGATATTAAGGTTGTAGATAAATGTGGTAATAGTTCATCAGAAAGGGCATAAGATGTAGAAGGCTTATTACCTATGTCTTGAGATGTGGAAGGGATGATAGATGTGTCTTTAGGTTTTGAATTTGTAGGGATAATAGTTGAAGGATTGGTTGTAGATTTGAAATCTTTTTGAGGTTCTAAAGTAATTTGTTTAGAGGGTTGTTGATCTATATAGGAGGATGAAGTTAATGGAGGGGAACTAGGTGAAGTTATGGGTTTATGTTTCATAGTTTTAGATGAAAAAGAAGAACTAGGATGTGTGGATGACAGAGCTGGGCAAAATTGCACTCCAACAGGTTATGCCAAAGCACACATATCAAAAGGTCTAGGGTCACCATGAATAGTGACTAACTGATTTTTAAACTCAAATTTAACACATTGGTGTAAAGTTGATGGGACCGCTCGCATGGAGTTGATCCAAGGGCGACCCAAAAGTATATTGTACAATTTTGGACAATGTACAATAAACACGGTTGTCTCAAGGGTTCTAGGACCAACTTGCAATGGGAGGGTGATAACTCCACATGTTTCTTGTGTTTCGTCATTAAAAGCTTTAATAATCATATCAGTTTTCTTCATTTCATCACTTCTAAAACCAAATCGTTGGTAGAAGTCAAAGGTGCAAATGTTTAGAGATGAGCCATTATCAATCAAGACTCGTTTGATAGCCACATCTCCAATTAAAGCGGTAATATACAAGGGATTATCCTTGTGTAAACTGTGTTGTGGGATATCTCTATCCCAAAAGTCAATACAATCAATCTCTCGAGTGATGATAGTATTGGCCATAGCTTCAGGTTGAATGTTTTGAGGTACCATCATTTGGCTCAGTGTAAGCATCAACTCATCCCTATGGGTGGGAGAGGATCGTAATAAATCTAAAAGGGAAATTTTGGCCGTGGTATTGGACAATTGCTCGTTAATACTATAAGGGGGTTTAGGTTGAGCATTAGAAGTATGATTCCCTTTATTGGGATTTTTTAGAACGAATGGAGCTGATCCATCGTTCTGGTTTGGTTCTTGTTGGGAATTTTGAGCTTGTTGTCGGGTGACGACTCCGATGGTACCTACAATGTTATAGTGACGACGTTGAAACGGTCTCGGTTGAGAATTTATGGCTTGTTCATAAGGAAGGACTATATTAGAAGAAGGTCGAGTAGTGACTCTTCTAGGAAATGGTTCTTCTGGAACATTAGCATCTGTGACAGGTTGAATAGGATCTGATTCGTTTTCAGAACTATTCGATTGAATAGTGTCTACTTCACTTTCACTATCTGATTCTATATCACTAGAATCAGAAGTTTGAAAATTATGTAAGGTCCTGGTCGTAACCAGGGATAAGGTTGTGTCAAATATTTGAGAATCCTGAACAGGTAATTGTCCGCTAATGGTTCCTACATATCGGGTAGGAGGGGGAACATTATGATGTTCGATTTGATTAGCTACCTCTTTACCATGTCGTGGTAAAGGGTGTTGAAATATGTCTAAAGTTTGATTGGCATTTTGATTTTGATTTTGGGGAACAGTATTTTGAGTATTATTAGGAGGGTTTTGTTTGGGTTGGAAGGCTTGCACTTCCATTTCATTATTGTCAATCAAATCTTGTATTTTATGCTTCAATCTTTTACAAGCGTTGGTAGAATGTCCAGGTCCTCTATGGAACTCACAATGCAAATCAGCTCTATATCCGGGTATACTTGGGTCAGGCTCTCGGATAGCTGGTGGTTGGATTAAACCTCTTTCGAGCAATTGAGGTAAAATAGTTGATAAGGGTTGGTTTAATCTAGTGAATTCTCGAGGAGGCTTGTCGGGGAGGTTTCAATATGAATTTTTATGTTGTCTTTGTTGCATTGACATTAGCAACATTTACTGCTGTCGGTGACTCCATCACCGAGCAACTTTGTTTGTTTTTATATTGATTTCTAGATGTTTTCTCATCATCCTTCTTCCTAAGTTGGCCTCTCCTAATGAGGGCATCTTCTACTCTTCGAGCTAAATCTATAGCTTGATCGAAGGTAGTCAAAGTAGTTGTTGATAGCTCATAAGAGAGTTGTTCTTGTAAATTGTTGATGAAAATGTCTAACATTTCCCTATAGGGTAGCACAAAGTGCAGTTTTCCTATCAATTGTCTCCATCTAGCTAAGAAATCAGCAAAGCATTCGTCTTTATCTTGTTTTAAATTGTATAGGTCTTTAATAGTTACATGCCTCTCGATGTAGGCACTAAATTGATGGACAAATGATTCGATTTGTTTCTTCAAAGTTTCTTAAAGAGTGAGTGGGCAATTGATAGTACCACTCTAATGCCATTCCACCTAAACTTTTGGGGAACATTTTTAGTAATAGCAAGTCGTCATGCGATATGTCGTGACATGCTATCCTAAACATGCGAAGATGCTCTATGGGATCTTCGGTTCCTTTATATATAGGTCACACGGGCATGGGAAAATATTTAGGGTATGGTTGAGCTACCACTATGGGATCCAAAGGCTGACTACGAGATCTCTCGATAATTATACGAGGGACGGTAGGGATCTATCTGGTCCATACGTGAAGCCAATTGTTTCACCATGGCTTCCAGATTACTAGTTTGCCCCCCATATTGGTTTGGTAGGGCATTGACATAAGTGTTATGGGCATATGATGGAGGAACATGCAGATTAGATGCCATGTTATTGTTGTGTAAATTATTGGTAGGAAAAGTATTATGGAGGGAGTTTGTGATTATGTTGTATTCCAGATTGTTGAAAGTTTGTATTTGGCTTTGTTTTAGGTTTCTGTTTATTTAAAGCATTTTGCTCAATAGTTTGGCGGAACAAAGTAGTGAAGGGAATTTTCTTTTGTGTGGGAGTGATTTTAGGTTGAATAATAGGTTCCTTAGGAGGTTGGGTGACCTGTTGTTTTGACATGCTTTGGGCTATAGTGACCATATCCGCATTGGATGGTCCACCCTTGTCACTTTCTTGATCAATGAAAGACAAGGGATTAGTGTGCATATTGCACATATATTCCATGGTTGCTTGAGTTTTACTAATTTGCCCTTTATCAAGGCGAATGGCCACATTAAGGTCATCAATGTTTTCCATGAGAAATCTCTTGAAATGCTCTGCATTGTCAAAGGCAATATTTCCATTTGGAGCTATTCTAGGGGATGAGGATCCATCCTCTTTAACATTTGCTTCTTGTTCTTTATCTTCCCCTAAGTCTTCATCTGATTGACCTAGAGTTTCTCCTTCCGGATTTGTATCTCCAAGAAGGACATTTGGGTTTTCGGTTGTATCTTGTAACCAATCTTCTCCTTCTCCTAGAGTTTCTTTACCATTCCTAAGTTTAGGCATGGTGCTAAGTTTTGATTTCAGCAAATATATATATATATATATATATATATATATATATATATATATATGCAACAAATTAAAAGGTATATATTTATTATATACCTAATGCAATATTGGAAATGAAATGTTTAAGTTTTTACTATGTCTTTTGATTTTTTTAGTTTTTCTTTAATTTTTTGAAATAATACAATAAAGACAGCAAATGAAACAATAAATGCACGCAATAACAAGACTGAAAGTAAATGAGCTAGTCTTCTAAGAACAATTTATAAACATCATTAATAGGCTCTAGTTCTTCAGGGGTCATGAAATGTTCTTCTTCAAATTGAAAGTTTTCTTTTAAGAATTTGATAAAAAGGGCTATGGTAATATTATCTGTCTCAGATGCTGGTTGATAGAAGTAAAGCTCGTGGCAATACTCTCGATATAACACAGCACGAGGAACTCTATTCCATCTTTCCCTAACTGTAAGAACAACCTCTTGGTCTTCTACAAGGCCTAGGAATCGGTGTACAATGTCTGCATTCTCGAGGTATTCCTCGAAGGCTGAATAATTTTGAAGATACTAAAGCTCTCCTATAGGCTAACCATCTATGGCAAGCTCTATGAAGTTCATGATAAAAAACTATTTGATGAGGATCCAGGATTCTATCCAAGACTAGCCTCTTAATCTGTTTAAGTTGTGTGGACCTAGATGAAATGAGACTAAGTCTCCTATCAAGTTCGTTCCACAAGGATTGAGTTCTACTTGTTTCAGGGATACTAAGGACAGAATTAACTTCTATAGCTGCCAATTGATTTTCTACGTTGATAGTGCTTGCTAACCTCTTTTTAGGAGCTACCATCTAAACATGACTTTAAACCTTAAATGTTTAAAATGCATCTAAGTTTTAGTTGTTCTAATTTTTTTTGTTTTTGTTTTTGTTTTCAAAAGGTTATGATGCATTCACGTCGGGTTCACCAAAATGTATCGCTCCAAATTTTTCGCATCCCTACCTTCAGGCTATAGGATCCGCGCCCGGAAGGAGGATGGGAAAAGGATGATGCGGTACCTCGGACGAGAGGACTTTGCGAAGGTCCCGCCTCTCAAGGGAGGTGTATTTTGGTGATTTTTCGACGGATGGTGGGTTCACCAGGAAACATTTAATGGCGGTTTCCACGCCTAGGTTTTTGGAATGTGTTTAATGAGTTCGTTTTAACCTTAAACATTCATCCTAGGTTTGGCCGAATGAAACTAAATTAAACTATATGAAAATGCAAGTTCCATGAATACAACAGACAGATTTGAAAGCGAGAAAACAGAGAATTTTACAGAATGCCAATGAAAAATACCTGATCCGGATGTCTGAAGAAGATTCTAACGTTTGAAGCAGTCCGGATCGTCGAGAATTCTACAGAATCGCCTGCAATCTGACAGGATCGTACGCAATGGAACGGGGAGATTCGTCGAGATCGACGAATTCGTCGAGACGAATTCGTCGAGACACTGCAAGACGAGAAAACAGATGCAAAATACAAGAAATTCTATTGTGCTAAGAGAGGCAAATTACACCAAATAGCAATATGAATACTTGAACAATATTTAAGAACAGAAATTAATGCAAATTACTGTACTTTAATGGCAAATCATGAACTTAACATGCATTCTAAGCTAAATGGGTGAACACCAAATGCAAAATAGCATAAACACTAAATAAATAGTCTAATTTGCAAAATAAAAAGATGGATAAAGAGTTAAGAAGAGCAAACTTCAGGCACTGATTGCCTCGATGTAGACTGTAGTCGAGATCGTCTCGCATCAGTACGAAATCGCCTCGAATTCGACAGGATCGCCTCCGATTTGAACAGGTTCGTCAGCGACGATGGGTGCTGGCTCCGGTTGAAAACCAGTGATGTACCTACAACAAAATGGCTATGGGACTAGTGCAAAAGCAAGATTAGGATGTGTTGACGCGAGAGGGAATCGGTTTGCGAGATAAATTCAGCCGGGGGTTGGGGAGGGAAAATCCTAGAAGTTAAATAGGCTTAGGGGGAGTTGTTGGGAGGTTGGAGATCATCCCAATTTGGGAGATCTCCAACGGGGGAGGGTCCCAACGGCGCAGACACGCTTCTGCCCAGATTGGAGACCCGTTGGAACAGATTCCAACTATGCAAATTCAGTTTTGCGACAAGATCGTTTGGACGTCCTAGTCCAGACGAAATCGTCAAATCTAGGGCGATATCGTACGATCGGCGACGATATCGTCAAACGGTCAAAACAACCTCTAAAAATGGCACGAAAAAGGGGAAACGGAATACCCGACGGTTAACGGGCGGTTTGGGAGGTTAAATTTGATTTTTAAATTATTTACTAAGGTGAATGTAATTATTATAATTTTACTGCGCCAATTTTAGGGTGCTACAATAATCATAATTGCACTTTGCATATTAGAGTTGCTCATACATTTCTAGCACTACGATTGTACACTAGTCATCATTAAAAATCAATTTTTCTCAAGTCATCATTCACATCATTTCATATTTTACAGTTCATTTCCCCTATATTTACCATGTTTCATATTTGTGTCCATTCCCTTCACCTATCCATTTTTTCCAGACTATCATTAGATTTTTTGGTCACTAAACCATCTCTAGTTTTCTTTTCAAATTTTGTAGAAAGCTATCTTGATTTTAAGGAGGTAGATTTTTGCTTAGATTGTACCTTGTATACGTCAGAATCCCAACACATTTTTACACTAATAAATCCAAGTTTTGCACAAGGAAATATGAAACCTATGAAGTGGTCTAGGTTACCTTAAGTGAAAAGTTTATCTTGCTCACCCCCTATGTGAATGGTTCAAGAATGCTAATAATTGGCAAAATTACAAGCTCTTCCCTACTCGATTCCCCAAAATAAATAGTGGTTTTCACCACTATCAAGAAATCCAAATCCTACAAAAGGCAAAAGTCAAAAAATAAAAATCCCAAAAAGCAAAAGTCAAAATCAAATCCTAAAAAAAAAAACAACAAAAGCAAAATAAACAGTAATTATCACCACTTCCCAAATCCCTTGCTCAAATAAAAGAAAAAAAAAATAAACAGTGATTTTTATCACTACATATGAGCAAGTATCCCAATAAAATTGAAAAAAATAAAGGAGTATTGAACTTGAATCCCTAGAATTCTTAGAATTTGAAAAACCATAAGATGATCCTCATTATAGGTTTGGTGGACTACCTATCTGGCAATGGCGATATCCTTATGCATGACGATATGTCTGTGACATTAGCATCTCGTGTGTGTGCAGACCAATATTTACATGTAGATAAGCTAGCTTTGGTTAGCCTATACTACCTAGTGGTCTAATATAAATAAGTATAAAACCTAGGATCGTGCTACTCATGGGGTGATCTTCAGTACAAATGGGATGCGTAATCCCACTTGGCACTAGGGTAATATTATGCTTATCACGAAATGAACTCACTTGTATACACAGGGATATTGAGCATCTTGGTTATCCTAGCTAATTCATACCTTGTTAAAAAGTCTTGCATGGTTAATATAAAAAAATTGATCAGTTGACTAGAGTGTTTGAGTCTCATCAAAACCTCATAGACATCCCATAACATCCTATCATTCATTCCATTTTATCACATATATGCCATTTTACATTATTCACAAATACATTACATAGTCTCATGACAACATTACACATAAATCGATGAATTCTATACAGTCTATGGTACTAACATAGTATATCCTATAGTACACACTTCAACATATATATCAATATGTCACCCATTGTATAATACATCCATGCATGTATATATCATCACATAAAATTAAACCACAACATATGCATACATGATAAGCATCCATCACATTATCATAAAACAAATAAACACATTGCATACATCTCATAAAGTGATAAACACATGATGATAAACCATAAAAGCTCATATATATATGTGTATATGTATGGGGCATATTGCTCGTAGGCTACAATAAAGTGAATCCTCATACTTCACACTGCTAAAATATCCAAAAATACAAAAAGAGTCACAAGAGCCTCAATCACCATGGTTGCGTAGAACTGGTGCTATGACTCGCACTCCCACCTATAGTTGGAGTCTAATGTAAACTACCATACCACCAATCCTATCTACCCTCTATCTAGATCTAGATACCTCCAACCTAGATGATGATTGCCCTATCTCACTCTTCCAACTCTGGTGTGATCCATTGATAGCTAAATTATTAGGTAGACACCCACCAAGGTGCACTACCTCATTCTCTAGCTCATTCGTATAGGTCTAACGCCAATGGCACCATCCATGATAGGTCTCCACTATGGAGTAGAGTCGTGTCACCTCTACCTATAGCCTCACCACATCCTCATTGCTATACCCCTCCCACCTAGGGCTCCACAATCTTAGATATGCCTAAAGAGCTGCTATCTCTACTTGAGCATCCTGTACCTACATCCGAAGGAGATATCTCTCCTGCTTGACCCTGATCAGCTCATCCTGTATCTCATTCTCTAGGTCACCCTATTCCATAAACTATGACTACACCCCGTAATACCTAGTGTCCTTATCAATATACCAAGTCTAGGATGTCTACCTGCTCATATACCATGTGCCCATGCCCATGCCAGTCACCTACCTCATATTGGTCCTCATTAGGAGCCTCCTGATGAGTCTCCTCCACCACCCCTACTACACCATCCCCCAGTGGCTCATCTCCCCACTATTGACACATCACCCACCAAGAATCATACTCCTCTATGGTCTTGAAATCATCCAAATCTAGAATGTCTACTACAAGATTTGCATCCCCTCCAACCACCTCTACCATAGACCACATCAATTTCCTTTTATCCCCATGATACTGGTAAACCATTGGCTCACTGGGAAACCCCTGTCATAGCCTAAACTATCACATGACTCAAGCATATGGGAAGAACTCCTACTATGTCCCATGTCAACCAACCAACCATCTACCTTGCCTCACTCGGTGAAGCTACACATCAACATTAGCCCATGTTGGGAAATCCCTATAGGATCTCAAGAATATATACATTGCTCTGAGTCCTACAAAATACTGGGCATAATGATCCACATCACCTACCTAGTATCAATTCTATTTCCCATATTGAGCTTGCTACCATAGGATCCTATAGCCAATATCCTAGTTTTCTAGCTATGCTTGTGTCATCCATGGTAGTCCCTATGGTCGATCCAAAACTATGTGCTGCCACCCCCAAAACTATAGTATAAAGTTGCACCCCAAGACCTTTCATCCATGAGAGCAGATCTTGTACAACTCATCATACAATTATGCCAGTAGTGTCGTCTCCCATGCCATCACAAGTGGCTGCTCCATAGTGCACCCTACTAGAGTAAACACTACCTCTAGAAGGTTCCAAGGAAACTTGGCACCTGATGAGTTTAGTAGAAGCATATTAGAGATAAATATAATCAAAAAAACATGCCTCACACCTAGTACCCTATCCTCATACCAGCGTGCCACCAACATGCCTTTGCTGGAGTAGTCCCTTATTGACTCCTTTGCGGTCCTACCAAAGTACCTCTCCATAATATCTCTTCGATCATGATGAGTAGACATAATTGTCCATCCATCTATAAAAATGTACAATATATAATAGACATCCTCCAGTATCACCATAATATCCCCTATCGGTAGGTGGAATGTGTTGGTGCGTGGGTCCCATAGGTCAATAAGAGTCGTCAAGTAAGCACGATCACCCACCACGGGATCTAACCGTGTCACCTACTTGAGGCCAATAGCATCAAGCCACTTCCAATGAATATATTTCAAGGCATATATCATGGTATCAAAGAGGGCTGGAAATTGACATCGACTCTTCACCACCTGACAGAGACAAGTTGGTCAATAAAATGCTTTAAACAGGCTTCAAACTGCCTTAAAAACACTCACAAAAAGATAAAAATACTCCTTTTTTAGGTTAGTTGGTGGTCGTCACACCCAGGGATGGCCCCAAAATCTATGGCCATCCCACCCTAGGATGACCCCTAAATAGCCTAGGTTGGTCATCCCACCTAGGGATGACCCCAAAATTGGGCAAAATCAGGCTTCAAACTGCCTCAAAAATAGTCCAAAAAAATGGCAAGCTAAAGCAAGATAAAGCTAGAAAATCACATAAAAACACAAAAAAAAGAATAAAATATTATATATCATCACTAATTAGGTTTAAATATTTAGGATTTAGTGGGCTCCATAAAAAATCAAAAACAAGAAAAAAAATCCAATTTTAAACAAGCATAGTGTGGTAAGAAATTCAAATCTTACCTGTCTCACACCGGATCCACCGTTGGATGAGTTTGCACGCTGTCTCATGGTGATGGTAGGGAAATTTTGGTATTCCTCCTCTTATTATAATCTCTCTTCTCCTCCTCACCTCTCAAGCTGCAAAGTTCCAAATGCACCAAAAAGGGTCCAAAACCCCTTCTAAATAGCTCAAATTTGGTCAAATTTCAATAGAGATAAAAATGAATCTAAATTGCTCATGGAGAAGTGGAAAAGTATCTAATTTATAGCCTAAGAAGGAAATTATGGCTTTACCACCCCATGGGAATGAATTTTTGTGC
Organism: Wollemia nobilis; assembly: GCA_028583015.1. NCBI lineage: Eukaryota > Viridiplantae > Streptophyta > Pinopsida > Araucariales > Araucariaceae > Wollemia > Wollemia nobilis. The sequence goes on along the minus strand of JAQPPZ010016946.1, from coordinate 16,472,765 downwards.
TCCTTTATTTCATACAACACCAACAAAATCACCAAAATCCTCTCAAATTGCTCCATTTTTCAATAAGTAAAATAAGAGAAAAACCCTAGTAAAGTCATATGTATCAAGCGAATCATCACTTTTATCACTGGTCACTCCCTCATTGACTCATTTCTTGAGGGGTTATACTTAATGAATCCAAAATCACAATCAATAAGCACACACTCAATCATGCAAATGTTGTTCGTTCAACAAATCTTTGACAAAGACAATCACTCTCCTGCTTGGGGCAGTAAACAAGCACAAATTAAACAAATGCTTGGCATTATAAAATCATGAAAAACTAGGCTTCACCACTTCATGAATGAATAATTTCCAAGATCAAGCCAACCTTACCCAAAAGGTTGTACTTGAAGCAAGTTCCTTAGCTCGTTAGAAGCAAGGATTCAAGAACGCATGCTCTTTCCATGATTGGGGCATCTAAAGTTGGTTAGGTTATTGAATAACCCTAATAATTCAGCATTTTAGTCATCTATTTTTGCTCAGTTTTGTGCTCCACATAACACATCTCAAAAAGGGGCATCTATAGACACTAAAATCTGGTCAATCTAATTAGGCAACCAAGACAAGGTCCAATTGACACCATATGGCCCCCTTGGGAAACCCTTAGAGGTTTCATAGTGGTCATAACCACTCTTGGAAGGATCTACCATAATTTTTGGGAGGTTTTGGGCCACATATGCATGACCATACTACCTTGGGATGACCATAGTTTATGACCATCCCACCTTGGGATGACCACAAACTGGACATCCTAGGGTGGGATGGCCATAGGGTTTGAATCTCAAAAAGTAAAATCTAGACAAATGGCACCCAAAAACTACCATTTGCCCTCCTTTTTCAAGCATGGAAGTTAGAGGGTGCAACACACTTATGACATGTTGCAGGTAAGAGGCCAAATAGGGAGATTCTCTTCCCCCTCCAATGCATGCCACTCTATTAGCTAAATAGTGCCTCTTGCCCTACATGCCCTCGCATGCCATTTTTCCAAAAGGCCTAATTTGGCTATAAAGTGGATTAGTTTTTCACATAAGGGATAGAGAGGAGTTTTAGGATAAATCAATAGAGTACTTCTAAGATTTCCTTTCACACTTTTTTATGCCCCTTTTCCCTCAAAATTTCTACCTAGTGAAGGAGGTTTGTGAGTGAACTAGTAGGCGCAATTTGTTTACAAAACTAGATCATCTAAGTGAATTTAACCATAAAATTTGACAAAAACACTACTTATGAGATTCCTAACCAATTCACAAGGGAATTGGTGACAAAATAAGTATAGAATTGGTGGTCGTTCCATACCAGGATGGTCCCTATTTTGTGATAGTCCCAACCGTCCTACATAGGTATAGTGGCTAATATGTGCATTATTTCTTTACTATTTTTGTTTTTTTAGATTCTAGAATAGTATATGAGCATTCTTTCCAAATTTCATGCATTTTGGAGCTATATTGAGCAAGATATCACATTTTTAATGTTTTGCAAGATCTTATGCAGGTCCATGGAGCTCATCTGGAGATACACCTGAGACTGTTGTTGATTTTGAAAATATGATCATATGGGTTCTATTAGAATCATGTTTTAGGTATACTTTCTTGGTTTTCATTTTATTGGGATGTGTTTTGGTTCAAAAATGTCTTACTTTGTGTTTTGCAGGTTAAGAACATGCACTACGAATGCGACATGCCATCAAATACAATTTTGATTTTGTTTTTAGTGATATCTTCCCAAAACCTTCTTTTTTGAATCCCTTTACAATTTCAAGTCATTTGTAGTTCATTTGATATAATATCCATGCATATTATTATTTCTAGTATTTTGGTGCCTATGGGGATTGCAAGTTTTTCATCATACGCACTCGCTACTTGATATTTATGGTTTCTTTGTGTGTAGGTGTAGGTTTGTATAGTGCATTAGGAAGGAGCACAAGATAATATAGCAAAGTGGTGGCATCATAGGCTCACCCACCTCAATTGTGGGTACGAGGAAAGACACTAGAAGTGCAATCGAGTTACTTGAAAGGAATTGATCCTTCTGGCACCCAATTTGTAACAATTGTATCATATTTGATCCCTCAAGGGGAATGCTATGTAACCTTGGATTGGATACATCAAATTAATAAAAAATCAACTCTCTTTTGCTTCATTTATTGCTATTTGGTATCTCTTCCATTTATACTTGCATGCTTTCGTTTGATGCTTTTAAGCAATAGGAGATAGATACATATATTGTTCATCATTATTAGGTGCACCATTTTTCCCTACTTCAAAGCCCACTGGGAAACCATCTAGCCCAAGATCTCTACCCCCCTTCATATCAAATACCACCTTGTATATCTTCTCATCCATGAAAGGACTCTGAAGATAATCATTCATTTGATCTGTGATCAGAGTAGGGATATTTTACATCATGGAATTAATTACTTTCTTATTAAGGGGGGAAACCACACCAATTAGACCTAATAAAAACTAAACTACCTCCTTTATAATCTCTCCCAAATCCTCCATTACCTACCCATAATTTTTCAAAATTTTTGTGATTTTATTGTTGCTTCGATGTCTTAAGTCAAAAACATGGAAAAACTTAGTGTTATGATACCCTTCTTTAAAACAAGTTATTCTTAATTTTTGTCTCCAAATAATCTATTCATAAAGTTATTATTGTATTTAGCAAGAATAATTTTTTCTCTATCTTGCAAATTACAAGATAGACCCTCCTTATCCATCATATCTTCAATATCATGTAGTTGGATTTTTAACTCAAGTTTTATTTTAAATATGCCCAAAAATATATTTATTCCGTTGCTTTAGATTCCTTTTATTTAACCTTAACCTCTTCGCTTTTTGGGAAACCTTGTCACCAGATAATTCTTCCTTCCACTAGTCTATCATTTGAGCTTCCAAATTCTCATGTCGTAACCACATCATTTCAAATCAGAAGGGGATTTGAACAAATATTTTGAGTCATGATTCCCAAATCAAAGGGTTGTGATCAGAAACAACTTTGGGGAGGGCATACAGGAGGTATTCTCTAAAAAGTTGTAAACATTATTGATACAACAACACTCTAACTAATATAATTTGGATTAGATGCTCCCCTAAAAAATGATTATTCCAAGTATATTTTCTTCTCCTAAGGTCCACATCCATTAGTTCATTATCATTAATGAAGTTGGAAAAATCAATAATTCCTTTTGAGATAGTAGTGTTTCCTCATTTATTATCAGATGGATTTAGGGGAGAATTAAAATCCCTGTCCAGAATCAATGGCATTCCTTTTAATATTTCATGTTGATGACTTAGGTTATCCCAAAGTTGTTTTCTCCTAGTAGCTATATTCGGAGCATACACATTTGTTATAATCCACTAATTATTAGTTTACTTACATTCAAAAAGGGAAGTAATTGCTCAGTATTTTTGGATTAAAGTTCTTCCCTCTAAATTGTTTTTATATCATATGCAAAGTAGACCCCCAAAATATCCACATATCAAGCTAGTTTCTAACTTTAGATCTTTCCAAATCCTAATTTTAATTGCCACCATATTTTGTTGGTCCATTTTAGTTTCCTGTAGAAGAAAAAATTGTGATCTCTTTTATTTTCTCAACACCTTAAAAATTCTCTATTTCAAAAAGGTGTTGATTCCCCTTATATTTCATCATTTTTTATTTCTAATGGGTGTTCCCCCCACCTCTCTCCTAGGGATAATAAAATCTGAGATCCATTGGCTATGTTCGCCATTGTTTCCTATTCTCTAATATTTTATTTTTGTGGTCTACCTAGACATTTCTCTACACCAACATTGATTCCCTATTTTTTTTTGTTCTTTTTTGATTATTTGGGGTTGAGCTACCTTTTAGACCCCATTTTAGTTTATCATATTTTTTTCTTCCAAAGGAACATTCTTATTGAGGGGAATTTGGGATTTTTCTTAAGACTCAAAATCATATTTGGACTACATAGAGTCTCTTTTAAATCCCTTTGATTGAAAATTGAGAGTTAACTCAAGATTACCAACATCTAAAAGATTATAGGAATTTCAAAATCCTTTAGCAAGGAGTTCATTAAACATACCTCCTACTTATTCATAAATGTATGATATTTCACTAGAGAAGTTCAATGGGGAAAGTCATCCACCTTATTCTCACATCTTCTATTTCCTTGTTTAGATATCTCTCCTTCAGACGGTTTATTTTTCCATATTTTTTGTTTTTGGGAGGATTTTGTATGCTTAGGGTATACATTGAATGAATGCCCTAGTTTATTGTATGCTACACATATGACCAAAGCATTATCATACTTAATATTTTGGTTCCAAGCCCCCAACTTAAAGACCAAACTAACTGAGATAGGTAAATACTTCTCAAAATCTGCATTGACATAGATTCTTACATAAATTAGTCATGAATGGACTCTGGTGGTCAGGTCAATAGCCACCAAGACCTCTATTTCTCTTTCTATACCTTCTAGCACATCCTCATTCTAGATGTTATAAGGTAAAATTAGTATCCTGGCCCAAATTATAGCTTGGGAAAAACTTTGAGAATCTGGGTCAAAGTCTAGGCTCCATCTTCACAAGATGAGACCCCTTCATCCAAAAACCATGGTCCTTATCACAAAATTATGTTTGAGTCCTCCTTGGAGAGCAACTTGACCATGAAGAAACTTTTCAGAAAAGCAACTATTTCCATGTGGTCATTGGACCTCCATTTTGATGCAACCTATTTCTTAACCATGTCAATATCTACACAAGCATCCATGAAACACCCTACCAGATTTGTATATCCTTGTTCAATATCCATATATATAAGCTTGTATGGGACAACAATTTGGCCTTCTTCAAGGATTAGGATAAAATAGGGTTCAAAGGGTTTCTTCTTACCATTAACCATAGATGACCATGAAGGACCCCCACAAAAGGAACATGAGTTTCTTCCAACAAGACCTTAAAAAAGTGCCACATTATTAGCTCTAAAACAAAATCTAGGATCAAACCATTATTCACCTCTATCAAAGGAATGTCATTATGAGAAAAAAAATTTCCTATTATTTCCCTTCCCCTCATCCTCATTCCCACCATCACTACTCTTCACCTCTCCCTCCATGATTACTTTACTAATATAAAATATGGGCTTGATCCTATCACTAAGACTATCGCTGCCACTCCCCTACCACAAGAACCTAGTGCCAAAATCGCAATCGTTGCACCCCTACCATAGGAAATCTACCATAGTGTCCTACCACAAAACAATTTCCAAGACTATAGTCGCTATATCCATACCATAGAAACCATACCATAGTATCCTACCATTGAGATCATAGTGGTTGCACCCCTACCACAATAACCTGTCATTGGGATCATAGCCCAATGCTCATTTATGCATGTATTTTGATGTATGGAGATTTTTTGGTTAAGGATTATCAAAAAAAGTATTAATAATAGTAGTATTATTAATATCTAAAGTATTAAATATCAATGTTAATTGTTAATATTAAAATTCAATATTAATTAGATTGATTTTATGTGGTGAACAACTAATTTATTTAATTAACACTAGCATTGGAAAAAACAAAACAATACTGATTGCTTAAAGAATGTTAGTATATGTTACCTTAATAGATTAATATTTTATGTATATTAATAAATAAGTATACTTAATATATATAATTATGAAATGTAGACTTTAAAATAGTAAGTTGGAATTATGCTGGGGAAACATAGTTTTGAAAAAATATATTCTTTGAAACTCCTCGAAAAATATTCAAGGAGTTACAAATTTTGGATTTCTCCTATTTATTTTATCCTTGAGGGATTCTTCTCCTCTTAAAAATACAATTTTCGAATGAGAGGAATTTTTGGTTGAAATGAGAAAAAAGAGAGGAATCGTTGGTTGAAAGAATGACTTGGTAAGGAAAAAGGAACGCTGTAGAGGAGGTATTTTAAGTTTTATCCTACAGGAGAAAAAGTTTTTGTTCTTTTTTAAAAATCATTGAATGATATGTAGTTCCATTAATTACTCCTATAGAAATATGCATGCTCAAATTTCTCTTCAAAAAAATAGATGAAAGGATTATTATGTTGCTTGAAAGTTTCTTTTGTAAGAGAGAGATGCCATTGGTTTGCATTATTGTGTGCATTTTTTTTCTTTGGAGTAAGTTCAAACCTTATCAATAATTTCCCAAAGTTTCCACATTGAGAATAGTATCTCATGGGAACATCATCTACAAAGCAATTTAGATATTTATATTTGATTTCAACCACCCTAGATTGGCCAATAGTCTTTGTATGGACCTATGTTTTTTAAAAGGAAATAGGTCTCGTTGGATACTGTAGGTAGAAGTCATATGCAAATTCTTATTTTGACTTAATATCATACCTAAATAGACAATATAATAGTGTTGCATGTTAGTAATTCATGGAATATTATTCCTTCCCTATAGTTGGACGTAGAATATATGTTTTAGTTTAAGGTTATAACTATCTTCCCCAAGTGCAATCGTTGGAAAGGTTTTGATTATTCCAATTTATTTTTCAGCCTACAATGATTTTTAAAGTTGAATTCTATGGATATTTTTTGATTAAATTGGATTTATTCTCCATTACTTTTTAATAAAGGATAGTCATGTGAGTAATTGCACATCCAACCATCACTGTGGAATAATAATGTGATTTCTTATTTGTTGGTGTCATTATTATTTAACTAGATGTGTTGGTTGGTTTTGGAGTTATGTTTTAAACCTGTCTATTGGTTAAGCTTTCTCTAAGGTTCTTTCCTATAGGTTTGATGTTCTCTTTTTTTCAGTCAAGAATAGAGTGTAGAGTGTTTAGGGTGCATCAACCAATTATTACATCTTATTTTAGGGAAATTTAGGTGTAGTGTAGTTTTCAATTATTAAAGATATTTATATATTTCTTGAGTTGTTTTATTTTTCATGTTATGGAATTAACTTATTTGGTTCTAATAAATAGAAGTCTTATTTTTATATTTTAGTTTGATTAATGTGTATAATATTTAATTGAATTTTTTTATCTATAATGTTGATATGTTAATAGGGATAGGATTATTTAATATTAAAGGCTCTTTTTTTCAATGTTGATTAAATAATGGATTGTTTAGTCAATATTATTTTATGATAATAATATTATGGTAAAAAGTAATTTTCCATGTTTTAAGGAAATAGTTCAAATTGGAAATGAGAAATATACTTAGTTATTCTAAAATAAAGTTAGGAAATAAAAATAGATGATGTTTGAGTAGCTAAGGAATCCATTAGTAAGAGAAGTGTGGGATTCTCTTGATGTTTTAGCATTGTGTTGGCTTTGCATATTACATTGTTTACTTGCATAGTGTATGTTAGGCTTGCATATGCATATAAGAGTTGTCATGATCTATAAGCTTATATTCCAAGTTCATGGGAGATAACCGATCAAGGATAATACCTTGAAATAAGTCAAAACTAAGGACCATTTATATTGATACGTAATAATGAAATGTAATTTTGTAATACTCAAAAAGTATCTAGAACGAAATTTTATGTTATGCAATATTATGAATTCATGTAAATACTCTATTTGCATTATTCAAATTTTGTACAAATATGGAAGGACAAATGGTGTTATTCTTTTTGATAATTTATTGGAAATTGTAGATATTTGTAGTAATGGAAAGGATGTGTTATTGATTGGAATTGATATAATATAATTGATGAATCATGGTGATGATTACTTTAGATGTTTATTTTATCATTTTCATTGTAAATAAAGGAAATGCTAAATTCTAGTATTATGATTTGAAAAGTATTTAAATTCCTAGTCTTTAGCAATGTGTTATGTTGAATTTAATTATGATTTAATATAACACTTTATTTCCTTTTGGGAGAAATATTTATTTCTTTAAAATGTTAAGACTCAAGGGTTTTTAGGAAATTATGCCAAATCCATATTAGTAAACCCCTAAGTCAAGATACCCAATTCTAGTTGAGTTGTGATGAGGCAATAACTAGGTATTTGTGAATGATACACCCTAAATGGTGAGGCTCGGGTGGCCCAAAAGGGTGAGATTTTTGGGTAGTCCAATAAGTAAGGCTTGGATGTATTCCTATTGATGAGGCTTAGGAATATTAATGGTAGATTAGTATGGGATAATACACCAGATAATATAGTGATGACACCTTGAAGTGAGATAAGAGTGACCATGATATTTACCAAGTGAGTGGTAATGGTCTTAATCATCTCACAATGAGTTGAAGCTAACTAATCACTAAGGCATCACACCAAAATAATCCTACATAAATGATTATGTAGGGTTAGGGAATAAGCATCCCCCTTTAAGTGTTATGGGCCTTAAAGGATAATCCCTACATCATGGTCAAGTTGTCCTATACCAGTGAGGGTATATGAAAAGTAGGGAGATCATGGTTGGTATATTTTGTAAATGGTAAAGTTTATAAAATTGAACCCCAAAAGTATAGAAAGTTGGCCATTCCTATCCACTTGAGTATTTTCTATAGTGACAATGAACTCAAAATGTGGTTAATGCCTTAATACTGAAGAAAAATACTAGGTCTTCTTTATGAGTTAATCCTTGTTAAAAAAGTCTCTCTCCCTTGGGTCAAGTTGATGGGTTGTTACAGTTGGTATCAGAGCCTAGGTTGTAGGACCCAAAGCTTCCATTAAAATAACCTATATTAAGCCTTGACTTGATGTGCTACTTTGGGGAGGTTTACTCCTCTAGGGATATTAAGTTGATTTAGGACAAGGAAGGTATTGCACATCATCTTGATTGGTCAATCCAAGGAGTAAAAATCCTAGAGAGTATAACTTCTTATTGGGGATGGCACCTTGCAAAGAGGTAAGCATGACCATGATTATTATTACGCAAGTGATAATGGTATTATAAGAGATGGAACCTTGCAGGTAGGAAAGTGTGACCATGATCATTATTAGGTGAGTGATAATGGTCTTAGTTAGTTCATGGGGAGATGAAACTAACTAATCTTAGAAAGTATAGTTTGGAGAAATTTTAACTTATCCAACTCTTTTTTGTGGATAGGATATGACACCTATTTTGAGAGGAGGATATTCCAAGAATTCAAGATCAGCTACATAGAAGGAATTTGCATCTTGTACCCAAAAGAAATATGGAATAACAATGGACTCTTGTAATAGGTTGAAAAACCTTACTTCAATATCCAAGTTGCTTCATGAGGAGATGGAGCAACAACAAAAATGTTGGAAACACTAGTTAATCAGGAACCTAGTAATACGAATTCAAAGGGTAGATAGGAAGAGAATCTTGCTAGAATAATCCATGAGGGTAAAGCTCAAATTGAGGATGAGCTTTCCAAGGACCTTAAGAATGTCAAGGTACCTAAATTTAATGGGAAATAAGGGGATGATGTAGCGGAATTATGGCTAAATGAATTGGAAACTTATTTTTCCATGAAGAATTACTCACCAGAAACCTAAACTATTTGGGAAACCCTTCATATCCAAGATGTAACCTTGGAATGGTGGAATACATTCAAGGTAGGTAGAGGAATCCAAGTGGTGGACCTCAAATGGGATAATTTTGTAAGGACATTTAAGAAAATATTCCTATTAGATCAGTTTTATGTAGAGAAATTTGAGGAATTCTCTATGCTCCAACAAGGTACATTGACTATGGAGGCATATTATCAAAAAATTATCAAGCTCTTGAAATATATTCCTAAGTATGAGACCAATGAATAATTGAAGGTGTAAAAGTTCATCTTGGGAGTGGATCCTAAGATTCGAACAATGATTAATTTTCTTAAACCTAGAAACATGCATAAGGTACATGATTTGGCTCGATGGAAAGAGATAAATCAACACACCAAGAAGACCTTATTTAACTATGATGTGTTGAAAAAATAAGAGAAAAATGAACTCAAGAAGAGGAACAGTGTTGGGTTGATAAAATGGAATAAAGAGAAAATTAAGAAAAGCAAGGGAAACACAAAGTTCAAAAGTAGGAAAAATGGGAATAAGGACAATTATGAGAAGAATTTTTAGAGGAAGGATAATTCAAAACCTCAATTTTAAAAGTAGAAAGATTCAACTCAGAAGGACAATATAGGGGATAAAATATAAAAAAAGTCTCAAGCGTCAAGGATAGGTTGTTCCATATGCAGGGGTCCTCATTATGCAAATAAGTGTCCCCAATAGCCACAACCAAGTAGCAAAGCTAAGAAACAACCTCATAAAATCTATGCAACCATAGGAAGTTAGAATTTAGATGGTCAACCAAGTCCCATGCTATTAAATGGTAATTTGTGCAATAGGAATGTAAAGGTTTCATTTCCACTAGTATTATTGGAGATATGTCGAAAAAACATAGATTTTTGGCACAAGGGTGGAAATTTGAGTATGGGTCTAGATAGAATTACTTAGTGAATCAATGCTTACCTACTACTAATATTTCCTTACCCAATGGATCAACTATTTGGTATTTATATGTAGCACCGCTACATGCCTTTGAAATTATTTAAGGGATGGATTGGCTAAAAGCCTATGGATCCGTAATAAATTTACAAGAGATATGGATGGATTATACTAATAAGGATAAGCATATATTAAGGGTTTAAAGTAGGCAAGGATCCTTTTTACCACATTTATTGTTAGCTATGCATCTTAATAAGAAAATTAAAAGAGGTGGAATGTTGTATGTAGTTAAGATAAATGACAAGGAAGGAAGTAATGGAGATGTAGAAATATTTAAGAAACATCTAATTCTACATGAATTTAGGGATGTATTTCTAGAAGATCTTCTAGGACTACCACCTCGATGTGAATTTTATTTCACCATTGAATTAATACCTAGAGCTGAACCTATTGCTAGGACACCTTATAAAATGACTCCTATCGAGTTGCAAGAGCTAAAGGTGCAACTCCAAGATTTGTTGGAAAAAGGTTTGATTAAACCTAGTGTGTCATCCTGGGGTGCTCCAGTGTTATTTATGAAGAAGGATGGTTCCTTAAGGTTATGTATTAACTATAAAATGTTGAATAAAGTGACCATCGAGAATAGGTATCTATTGCCAATATTTTATTATCTCTTTTATCAACTAAAGTATGCCACTATATTCTCAAATATTGACTTAAGATTAAGATATCATTAGTTGATAATTCATGAGGATACTCATAAAACAACTTTCAATACTAGATATGGACACTTTGAGTTCACAATGCTACCATTTGGGTTGACGAATATACCAATGACCTTTATGAATCTAATGAACAATGTGTTCAAAAAATATCTAGATCATTTTGTTTTGATATCTTTGGATGATATCTTGATATATTACCACACTAGAGAAGAACATGACCAACACTTGAGGTTGGTGTTAGAGGTTTTGAGGAAGAACCATCTTTATGGGAAGTTGTCCAAATGTGAATTTTATGCTTCAAAAATTTAGTTTTTGGGTCATATTATATCTTTAGAAGGGATTTCTATTGATCCCAAGAAAATTGAAGCCATAATAAGTTGGCATGCACCCACTAATGTGTTTGAATTTTTAAGCTTCATGTGAATAATTGATTATTATAGGTGATTTTTGAAAGACTACTCAAGAATATCCTACTCTATTACCAACCTTCAGAGAAAAGAAAATAGTTCAAATGGATGGATAAGTGTGATGTTTCCTTTGAAACTCTAAAGAATAAGTTGACTACAAAACCAATTCTTAGAATACATGATCCTCATGGAAATTTTATAGTATGTACAAATGCTTCCTTAGAAGGTTTGGGAGGAGTGTTATCCCAAAATGAGGCTACAGTAGCATATGAATCCAAGAAACTCAAGAAATATGAGTTGAATTATGCTACACATGACCTATATCTAGCAATGGTTTTCCATGCTCTTAAGGTCTAGAGGCACTATTTATTAGGAAAACCTTTTGAGCTAAGGAGGGATCACCAAATCCTAAGGTATATCCTTATCCAACCTATTCTAAATGCAAGACAAAGAAGGTGGATAGAGTTCCTAGTCGAGTATGACTTTGGTATAGAGTATATCAAAGGAAAGAAAAACAAGGTTGTTGACACCTTGAGTAGGAGAAGGCATATAGCAACATTAACCTAGATTCATGTTGACTTGATTGATAAAGTTAGGGAAATGTAGTTACAAGACTAGTATTGCATTGAAATATAGGCTAAAATTAATAAAAATCCTAAGGAAAATAGGATTTTTTATGTTTCAAATATAGGGTTTTTATACCCAATATTGGTGATTTAAAGAGAATTATTATGTAGGAGGTGCAAATATGAGAGAAAATATGAAAAATACCTTTTATTGGCCTAGAATGAAATAGGATATTAATAGTTTCATTGCTAGATGTTTGGAATACCATAAGGTAAAGGCAAAACATCAACATCCAATAGAAAAATTATACCCACATGATATACCTACTCAAAAGTGGTAGGTTATATCCATGGATTTTATTATGGGTTTACCTAAAACAAGGTATCAACATGATACAATACTTGTGGTGGTAGACAAGTTGACTAAGGTTACACATTTTATATAGGGGAATATCAAGGATGATGCACTAATTGTGGAAAATAAGTTTTTCAAGGAATTAATCTGGTTACATGGTTTTCCTAAGGTGATCATATTAGATAGAGATTCTAGATTTATGTCAAAATTTTGGTAGGCTCTTCATCATGCATTGGGCACTAAATTGAATATTAGTTCTACTTATCATCCAAAAATAGATAGGCAAATGGAGAGGGTTAACTAAGTTCTTGAAGATATGCTTCACATTTATTGCATGGATGAAAAGTCTAAGTGGGAAGACTATTGCATTTGGTTGAATTTTACATATAATAATGGATACCATGCATCCTTAGGAATGGTTCCATTTTAGTCCTTGTATGGAAGAAGGTGCAGAACACCTATATCTTATGATAATTTGGAATATTAGGTGGTGATTAGACTAGACACTATCAAAGAGATGGAGGAGTAGCTTAGGGTAATTTGATAGAGGCTCAAGGAAGTAGTCGATCACCAAAAGAGTTATGCTGATCTAAAAAGATCACCAAGAGAATTATCTACGGGAGATAGAGTCTTCTTGAGGGTGAGACCTATGAAAATTTCCATCAAGTCAACTAATTTGGATTCTCATTTTGTTGGCCTTTTGAGATCATTGATAATATTAGTCTAGTATATTATAGGCTCACCTTGCCACCCAACCTATCAAAGATCCATGATACTTTCCACATATCCCTGCTTAGGAAGTATGTTGTTGATTCTTCTTATATTTGGAATGTGTCAAAATTGTATATGGAAAATCCCTTACCCATTGAGGTATGATCGGTAAGGATTCTAGGGTTTTGTTCTAAGAACTTGAGAAAACAAACCCTAGATCAATGTAAGGTCCAATGGGACCATTATTCTAAAAATTGTGCAACTTGGAAAGATGTTGAGGAAATGAGGAAGCAATTCCTATTTTTGTTTGAATAAAATATATGCTTTATTTTCAAAAAACACAAGGGACTATGTTTAGTCCTAGGAGGGAGTATGTAATAGCCCACCCTAGTAGGATTTTTCCTTGATGCTTGATTTATGTAATGATGTGTGGATATCAATTTCATAATATTATTCTATTATGGATTGTTGCACGTTATGATTTCTAAAGTTGAATTATGCTACTTTTAGAATATGGTATTGTTGATGAATTTTGTGGTTGTAGGATCAAGTACTCTCATGGGTGGATTGGTATGGGACAACCACTAGAGTTGAGAGAAAAGGGAAATGATGGATGAATTCTCATTGATAACTCAAGGGTAAAAAAAACCCTCATATAGATGCATTTGCATATGTTTGATACATATTTAGGCAAGGATGTTGTTATTTAAGCAAAAGAACCATCCTTAGTGTGTGGGTGATAAATTTGTAGTTATCATAAAGCCTCATACTTAAGGAAAATTATTGTTTGTGCATAATTTGATTTACATATTATACATGTAGTTTATCAATGGAATGCATTTATGCATATTTTTTGATGTATGGATATTGTTTGGTTAAGGATTATCAAACAAAGTATTAATAATAGTAGTATTATTAATACCTAAAGTATTAAATATTTAGATCTTCTTGGGGGGTTGCCTCCTAAGGGGCCTAGAAAATGGTTTGGTGCTTTAACGATCAACAAATATGAAGGTTGAAGGAGCATGGAAGGCTAGAGGCTAAAGGAGCATGGAAGGCTAGAGGCTAAAGGAGCATGGAAGGTTGGAGGTTGAAGGAGCATGGAATACTAGAGGCTAAAGGAGCATGGAAGGCTAGAGGTTGAAGGAGCATGGAAGGCTAGAGGTTGAAGGAGTGTGGAATGTTGAATGATGAGTTGATATTTGGAGTGTCAAGGCTAAAGGAGCATGGAAGTTTAGAGTGGATGAAGGAGCATGGAAGGTTATACTGGTTGAAGGAGCTACAATGAAAGGCTAGGATGTTGGGTGGAAAGCTAGGATGTCTAAAGAAACATGGAAGGCTGATAAGGCTGAAGGAGCATGGAAGGCTAAGACGATTGAAGGAGCTGCAAAAAAAGGTTGGGACGTTGAGTGGAAGACTAGAAAGGCTGAAGGAGTGTGGAAGGCTACTTACAATGAGAAAAAAAAATTACAAAGTGTGAAGGATTAGGGCATTTTATTGAAAAATATCTTGTATTTTAAGAGCCATATCTTCGCACAGAGTTATCTAATTTAATTGATTCTTGGACCAACTTGTGCAAAATTTGAATAGATTTAAAATGAGTGTTCATATGCAAAAATCTGAGTAATATTGAGGGAGATACAATCTTATGAAGTTAACCATTTGAAACAAGATCAGTGAAAATTTTGAAGTCACAAAAAACAAAATTATAAAGTGCGAAGGCTTAGGGTTTTTCCTGAAAAATGTCTCATATTTTAGGAGCCATATCTTCATGAAGAGTTATCCAATTCAACTGATTCTTGGACGACCTTGTGTAAAATTTGAATAGATTTAAAATGAGTGGGCATATGCAAAAATATGAGTAACATTGAAGGAGATACGACACTATGAAGTCAACCATTAGAAAAAATATAGTGATGATTTTTCAAGTTGCAAAAAATAAAATTGCAAATATTTGCCAACTAGGGTTTGAATGATGGAAAGAGCAATGAAGGGCTATGACTTCAGTGAGGAAGGAAACTAGAAATTTAGATTTGGTAAAGCAAACTATGATAGTGCAATGTTTTGGAAATATTACTCTACTAATATGCCAGGCATAGATAGTAGAGGTGAAGTTTTGGCATTGTGAAGGCTACTATATAAAAATATCAATAAATGTGCTAAATTCTAGAGTAATTGTATTCATATAGAAATTTGAAAAGATATAAAAAATGAAAATAAAGGATTCAAAAAATTTATGTAAAATGATGTAGGTTTCTACCTATAACATCTCAATTGAGATGAGAAGTGTATCTATTTGTAAACTCTCAAGATCTAAATAACAAGGATGTAATTTGTCAAGGGTGGGGACCCGAGTACAACCCCTTTATTATCAAACAAAAAAAATACTAAATATCAATGTTGATGGTTAATATTGACATTCAATATTAATTAGATTGATTTTATGTGGTGAAAAATTAATTTATTTAACTAACACTAGCATTTTTTTTTTTTTTTTGAATTTCATGGTGGAATCGGTAGCCGCCACGAATCCGGGCAGGTTTTCCAGCTTTTTATGGCCGCCACAGTATTCTATGCTATCCACCCCAGAATCCGCCACACAAATCTTCGTGCAATCCGCCCCTATAACCACCATGCCACAATCATTTTAAACCTTTTACGCCGCAACACTAGCATTTGAAAAAGCAAAATAATACTAATTGCTTAAAGAATGTTAGTATATGTTACCTTTATAGATTAATAGATTAATGTCTATTAAGAAATAAGCATATTTAATATATATAATTATGAATGTATACTTTAAAATAGTTATTTAGAATTATTTTGGGGAAATGCAATTTTGAAACAAAAATATTCTTTGAAATGCCTTGAAAATATTTAAGTTACGACTTTTGGATTTCTCCTTTTTGTTTTCTCCTTGAGGGATTATTCTCCTCTTAAAAAATACAATGTTTTAACGAGAGGATTTTTTGGTTGAAAGGATGAAAAGAGAAGAATCGTTGGTTGAAAGAATGACTTGGTAAGGAAAAAAGAATGTTGCAAAGGAGGTATTTTATGTTGTGTCCTATGGGAGAAAAGTTTTTGTTCTTGTTTTACAAATTATTGAATGAGATGTGGTTCCATTAATTACTCCTATAACAATATGCATGCTTGAATTTCTCTTCAAAAAAAATAGATGAAAGGATTTTTTTTTGCTTGAATGTTCTTTTGGAAGAGAGAGATGTCATTGTTTTGCATTATTGAGTGCATTGTTTTTGTTTGGAGTAAGTTCAACTCTTTTCAATAGTTTTCCCAATGTTTCCACATCCAGAATGGTATCTCATGGAAACATCATTTCCAAAACAATTTAGATATTTATATTTGCTTTCGACCACCCAAAAATGGCCAACAGTCTCTATATGGGCCTATGTTTTTTAAAAGGAAATAAATTTCGTTGGATGCCATAGATAGAAGTCATGCACAAATTCTTATTTTGGCTTAATATTATACTCAGATAACCAATATAATAGTGTTGCATGTTAGTCATTCATGGAATATTACGTCCTTTACCTATAGTCGGACGTAGAATGCATGTTTTAGTTTAAGGTTATAACTATCTTCCCTAGGTGCAATCATTGGAAAATTTTTGATAATCCAATTTATTTTTTAGCCTGTAGTGATATTTTTAAGCTGAATTATATGGATATTTTCTGGTTTAAATAACTTTATTTTGTATTACTTTTTAACCAAGGATAGTTGTGTGAGTAATTGTGAATCCAACTATCATTATGGAATAATAATGTGACTACTTATTTGTTGGTGTCGTTATTGTTTTACCTGATGTGTTAGCTATTTTTGGAGTTATGTTTTAAACCCATCTATTGATTAAGCCTTCTCTAAGATTATTTCCTATTGGTTTAAATTTCTATTCATTTCAACTGAGAATAGAGCATAGAGTTTTTAGGTGCATCAACTAATTATTACATCTTGTTTTAGGGAAATTTAGGCACAACGTAGTTTTCTATTAATGAAGATATTTTTATCTTCCTTGAGTTGTTTTCCTTTATGTGTGATGGAATTAACAATTTATTTGGTTCTAATAAATAGAAGACTTCTTTTTATATTTGAGTTTGATTAATATGTATAAGATTTAATTGATTTTTTTAATCTATAATGTTGATATTTATTTTTTTGGTAATTTGGTGGTTCTATTATGTGGGTTTTGACTGGGTCCCAATCCCAGATGTACATAAAACCATAGTTGATCAAGAGGAAATACTATAAGACAATCCTTTATTGGGTAAAAAATACATAAGAGCAACTAAACATTCCTACAAAAGGGATGAGAGATTCAAAATTTCCCACGCAGGGGAAGGTGGTATTATCATCAAAGAAAAATTACCCATGTAGGGACGAAAGACTATAGGAACTAAAATCCAACTATCAAAAAGAAACCTGAGCCCACACAAGGGCCATATCAGAACCAAAATGTTATGGACATGGATAGGAAACAATAAATCTGTAAGAAACCCAAAACCCGAAATACCAAAAAATCTTGAGTAGCCAATTCCTGGATGCAAAAGCTAGCCGAAGGCCTCGAACTCTAGGGAATCCTCCTTGGTGTTGGTTGTGCTCTGCTGGAGGTACTATTTCATGGCTGAACTAGCACTCTCGAAGGTAGCAATGAAACTCTTGAAGAACATCCTAGAGATTTTATTGGAAATCATAGGGCCAGGGTTCAAATTCTTGGTGATGTCCTCAGAGATATGGATAGAGGAATTCTGGCTCGACTCTGCCTTAACCTTCTTCACTCTAGAGGACCTACAGACCTAGTTGGGGTTTTCCTTGACTTTGGATTTATGTTTGGAAGATACTATTTTGTTGTCGCTCACAACAACAGTTTTGGAATGAGTAGTAGCAAACTAAGTCACCTTTTTGGACATAGGAGTGTTGATTTTAGGGGCTTCCTTTCTTACCAAAGGTTCACTGGATAGGGAATGAGCAATACTATGAGTAGGGGAGGGATTGGAGGGGTTGTATTGGATGGGGTTGGCCAAAATGGGAGGTAGAGTGGACATGGCTACATGGTGAAAAAGAAATACAAACAACACATGATGAGTGGGAGTTGAGTTTTTTTTATGGGCATCAAGCACAAAGAGCTGAATAGACCCATGGAGGAAGGTAGGGATGTTCATAGGCCTATAACCCCTTAGGTTTTTAGCAAAATAAATATGGAAGCTCGAGAGTAGTTTAGATGGGTCATCGTAGGAAAAATACTAGAGCAAAGGGATAGTCATGATGGGCCATGGGGAGAGGAGGAATTCATGGTCCAGGGCAACTCCAACCCACTTGAATTATTGGTAATTAGGAAAACATTCTAGCTCTTGGTCCCAGTTATGCTTGTCGTTATTGACCAGGTACCCTGTGAGAGGAATGCCAGACACTTTGGCTATGAGATTAGGAGTAACTTTGAAATGGATGTGTCTAACAATAACATGGACATTCAACCAGGTTCTAACAAAGTCAGCCATGATATCAGCCTCAACACCCTTGAATTTTGACAAGAAAGGTATCAAGCCACAGCCTTGCAGAAAGGAGGCCAAAATGGTATCAAATTGTAGGCTTTTCAGCTCAAGGAAAGCCATGGTGGCAGAGATGAAGGGATGATGGAAGGTAGTGGGGGAGCTAGGGTAGTGGTTGGGGTGGCAGAACTAAAGTATGTAGGAATGCATGATGACTTACCTCAATCTTAAATAGGTAATAGGAAGGCCATTGACCATGTCGTTAACTGTGAGATGGATCCAGGTGGAGAGGCAGTGGAAAGAGGAAGGTGGTTGGGGATTGGTGAGGGTCCACGAAACAATATCCACATGGGTGGAGTTGAAATGCCATAGGGGCTTAGATAATTAATCTAGGTAAAATATTTGGTAAACCAATAGAGGAGCACTCATGGTTGGGACTGCACAACGCGCTTTGTAAACTGATGAGGTTTAAAATGTGTATATGAGATCAAGCATCATAATAAAAAGTGCAAGGCGGTTGGCCAATGATTTTATGGATATGGAGTGCATAACACGAAGATACCACCCAGGGAATTGACCACCATGAGACCTGCAAAACCTTGGTTATAAAAAAAATGGATTAGGGTGGAAAATATTAAAAGCACCTGGTCTGCCTTGGCCAACCTATGCTGCTATGTGGATGATACTTGGTGGTAGAGAGTTATTCCACATAGATATGGTTGGCTAGGTGACACCTAGGTTGGCGAGACTATCGACAAGCCTATTGGCTTCATGGTACACATGGGTAGCTACAACCTACCTTTTCTGACCAATGAGGTTTCTAGTTTCTTGGATCAAGGATCGAATGTTCCATGGTGGGATTTTGTCATTGTTGATGTATCCGATGATGATGAGGGAATCCCCTTCCACTTGGAGGTTAATTCTACAATCCTTAATGAGATGCATGTTACACCATAGCACCCACACCTCAACCATATTGTTGGTCTGGTGATCCAAATTCTTAGAGAAGGCTATGACCACTTTACCTTTGTGGTTCCTGATAACCTCCCTCGCTCCTACTAAACCTAGGTTCCCTTTGGATGTGCCATCAAAGTTGAGCTTCAGCCAGACTTCTAGGGGGGGTCTCCAATGAGCCTTCTTTCTAGGATGGGGAATGGGAGGGGACAAATTGGAAGGGATGGGGATGTTCAAGGAATGGAGAATCTCAACTTCAAGGATACATGTAGGAAGATTAGATCATGGAAGAAGTTGGGAATTTTTAGCAGTAGAAGTGATAGCTTTGGAGGCTGTGGACACAGGGTCATTCAATAAAGTGGAGAAAATCCTGTGGTTCCTCTCTAGCCAAATTTTCCATAGGAAATGGTGGAAGCAGACCTTCCACAGGAAGGAGACTCTAGGATTTTTGAATGGGATAGGCCATTGAACAAAAAGGTCTAGAAGGGATTTGGGAGGGGCCCATTGAATCTGAAAAGTAGTTAGCAAGTGGCTCAAACCTTCTTTAGTAAAATCATAGTCCACAAAAATGTGGTTGACCGATTCCCAGTTGGAAAGGCATAGGTGACATCTATTTGGGATAGGGATACCTCTTTTCATGAGATTATCGATAGTGAGGGCTTTATTTTGGATGGAAACCCAAGAGAAGAAACCTATCTTGGGAATGAGATGCTTGACCCACACCAAGCTGAAGGGAATAGGGGAGACCTAGGAGCTGAGTAGGAGAGAGTAGGCTAACCTGATGGAGAAATCCCCACTATCATTTCCTTTCCAGATGGGGTAGTCTAGGGTGGCTATGGTTGGGATGATAGTGGTTTTGAGTAAGTGGGATAAGAAATTCCTAGCTCTGAGAACTTGGCCACTTTCATTGGTAGTGGGAATGGTTTTCCATTTGTATTGGTTGTCAATGTAGTCCACCACTTTGTTGCCCCACCTTATTTCCAAGATAGGTCTAAGAATGGAGACCTCAAGGATTTCTGTGAGGGGTTTGTCTTTTAACCAAATATCATCCTAAAAGTTGATCTTTGAGCCATTGCCTAGCTGCCATCGAGTGCCTTCAACGATGAGGGATCTAGCCTAAATCACAACCTTCTACAAAGAAGATCCATTAGTGGGGATGTTGTCCTCTATAAGAGAAAGGCGTTGGAGATATTTGGCTTGAACAATGGAAACCCACTCTGCTTTGTAGTTGATGAATATTTTCCATGCCTGCTTGGCAAGGAGGGCGAGGTTCATGTTGGATGATCTTCTTAGGCCGAGGCCTCCTTGGGATTTAGGTTGGTAAACTTTGTCCCAGATGACTAAGTGAAATTTCTTCTTTTCCTCTAGCCCGGACCACAGAAAATTCTTTTGGATCTGCTCAATCTTGGAGTGCACAACATAAGGATCTTTGAACATCAACATGAAATAGATAGGGATGCTCTAGAGGACTGCCATAGTGAGGGTAGCCTTGGATGCCTAATTTAGGAGAGAACCCTTCCACCCTAAGAGTTTGCATATGATCCTTTCGATGACATTGTCCCACATGGATTCTTTCGGGCTTTTGGTGAACAGAGGAAGACCCAAGTAAGAGGTGGGAATATCTGCAATGCAACATTAGAGGATACGAGTAATTTTGTGTTGTCTACTTCCAAGGGTGTTGAGGAAATAGCACTTGCTTTTTAGGTAGTTGATTTCCTACCCAACTACTAAAGCATATGTATCAAGGGTGGACTTGATGGACTTAGATTGAAGGACAGAGGCTAGGGTAGCAATGATAGTATCATCTACAAACTGTTAGTGGGATAGGGATGGGGATTTAGATGAGGCTTTGATACCAGAAACACACCCTAAAGAATAGGTATATTTGAAGGCTCTCCCTAGGGATTCAAAAAGAATGATGAAGAGGAAGGGGGATAGGGGATCTCCCTACTCAGGCCTCTAGAGTTGGGGAAATAACCTATAGTAGATCCGTTAACTAACATCGAGAACCATGGGGAGGTAATACAACCTTTGATGAGGTCGATCCATTCCTTGTGGAACCCAAACCTAGAGAGGAATTTTAGAAGGAAATCCCTGTTAACCCTGTCAAAAGCTTTGCTGATGTCCAACTTCAAGAACATGGCCATATTTTTGTTGCACAAGGTTGAGTGGAGCATTTCATGAAGAGAGATGATGTTGTCGGTGATGGATCTACCTTCCACTAAACTTCCTTGACAAGGATCTATGATCGTGGGAAGGATATTCTTAAGCCTCAATGCCAAATATTTGGTTAGAATCTTGTAGATGATGTTGCATAAGCTGATTGGCCTGAAGTCTAACATGGATTTGCATTGAGGGGTTTTGGGAACCAAGGAAATGAATGTGGAGTTCATCCCTTTGGGAATGATCTTGGTTTGTTGGAGTTCCATGATGGCATTGCAGATATCTTCCTCCAGGATATCCCAAAAATTTTGAAAGAAATAAGGGTGGGAACCCATCCGGCCCTAGGGGCTTTGTCAACTTGCATGGAGAATAGAGTGAGCTTGATTTATTTTTTGTTGAGGGGTTGGATAAGGGAATAATTCATCTCAGGAGTAACCAGAGGGGGAATGTTCTATAGGAGGGCCTCTTGGGCTTTAAGATGTTTAGGGGGAATGGTTCCCATCATGTTGTTGAAGTAGGATGAGGCTTCATCTCTAATTTTGAAGATATCTCATGAGACTGTGCCATAAGATAGAGTGAGCTCTTTGATCTTGTTGGTGCTTTGATTTCGTAGAGTGGAGGAATGAAATAACTTCATGTTGGCATCACCATATTTTAGCCATAGGGCATGGGATTTTTGATGCTATTAGGTCTCTTCTTTGGCTAGGACATTATGGTATTCTAATAGGAGTTGCCACTCCTCTTCCATCAACTGAGGGGTCCATTGGTCATGCTAAATTTGTTGCTCTAAGGTTTTGAGCTTGCCCAAAATCTGCTCTTTGCTCTCAAAAATATTCTTGAACACTTCCTTGTTCCAAATTTTGAGGTTCTCCTTGATTGCCTTCAGTTTTTGGGACACTCAAGAAATAGCAGACCTAGGGTAAGGGAGCCCCCACCACTCAGAGATCCTCTACCTCAAGTTGACATGCTAGATCCACATGTTCTCAAATCTGAAAGGAGTTTTGAAGGATGGGGCTCTGTTGGATTCCAGAATGAGGGGGCAATGGTTGGACCCTATTATAGGGAGAGAGATGAGAGAGGTGTCTCCAAATATGGGAATAGCCTATTGGGATAGGAAAAATCTATCCATATTGACCTAAATGTGCTCGGGACCCGCTCTTTTGTCACTCCAAGTGAACTAGCAACCTTTGATCTGAATATCCATGAGTTCATTCTCCGTGACAAAGTTTTGAAAATCTTGGATGCTTTTGGAAGGAGAAGAGATGCCACCCTTCTTATTAGAGGGAAAGAGGGGGGAATTGAAATCACCTGCCAACATCTAGGGGAGGGTGGAGAAGGCATACTTCATATGAGACAAGGATCTCTAGAGTGCACATCTTTCAAGAGGATTATTTGGGGTGTAAATATTGGATAAGACCCAGGTGAACTAATTTTCCTTGCAATAGAAAACCAAGTTTAGGGTTCTATCAGAAGATGAGATGACCCTTCCCTCAACTTTTGTTGGGTCCCAGAGGCACAGGAGGCCTCCAGATGATCCTTCGACAGGGGAGGAGGCCCATTGGAAATTCTTCCATACTGACTGAGAGATGTTATTGGTTCTAGAAGCATCGATTTTTATTTCTTGCAAAATGAGAATGGTAGGTTTGAAGTCCTTCCTAATGGTTCGAGCTAATCTCTATTTGCTCGTGCTATTGAGACCTTTGATATTCCAAGAGAGGATCTTCATCTAGAAACTTTGGTGGGTTTCTTGCCTCCTTTACTCCGGTAGGGGGGAGGTTTGGGATTTTTGGATTCATCCTTAGTCTGGTTGAATAGTTCTGGGAATAAGGTTGACTGCACACCATTGGCGACTTGGTTTTTAGTGTCCTTTTTTATTTGCTTAGAAGTGGTAGGTCTACCTATTTTCTTTTCATTCCTTGTGTCAACAGGACCTTTTTTTCTTCTAGTGATGATGGGACTGAGGTCTGCTCTAGGGTGGGTGGGACTTGTAATTTCCTTCAGGGATTCAGCAATGGATTTGGATGGGGATAGGGACATGGTTTCCTAGGGGGAAGAGGGGGATCCACCATTTGGTGGGAAGGGTTTGTGGCCGGGGGTTCATATGAGGGTCTGGTTGGGGACGAGGGTGCATTCAAGGGGGGAAAGGATGGTCTAGATTTAGAGGGGGAGGGGTGGGGGTGTAGGGGGGGGTTTGGAGGGGGAGGAGGGGCAGATTTAGAGAAAAGGACTTCATCATTGGAGATAGATAAGGGTCCAAACCTATTAGGAAAAGTAAACATGGAGCATACCTGGTTTGAGTCTGCAGAAGGATGATTGAGGAGCGGCTCCTGGATGGCCATTTGCTTCCCTTTGAATTCTTTCTCCTATTTGTTGCTAATAGGGGCTTTGGGTCTTTCATTGTGTATTCCCATTTGGGTGTTCTATTTCCGGGGGTGGGGAAGCTTGGAGCTTGGTGCCTCTTTCTGGGGTTTGAGATATGGGCATTGGGACTTGAGATGTCCTTGAGATTGGCATTCGATGCAAAATGTTAGCTTGTTCTCGTACTCGATTGCTTGGCACCACTTGAAGGCTCCATATATAAGGTTTATGCGAGTGGGAAGCTAGGAGGCCAGGTTGGCGTTAACACAGATTCTGGCATGAGCCATGCGGGTTCTAGCCTTCATTGCAGGGTCAATGGCAACAAGATCCCCAATGTATTTCCTAATCCCATGGAGGATATCTTCATGATAGAACTGAATGGGAAGATCTGGGAGGTAAACCCAGATGGGTGCGAAGTTGATGTCTTGAGTTCGAGGGTTAAAATATTCCCCCCATTTTTTGAGGAACAAGATTTTTCTACCATAAAACCATGGCCCTCCTATGAGGATGCGAGCATAGTCATTTTGGTTGTTTAGCTGGATAAAAAAAACCCTCTAGATAGGGCCACCAACTGAAAGCTTCCTATTGTTCACCATTTGAAACTAGCCCATTTTCTTATGGACTCCATATCGGGTCTGCCCCCTACAAATTTTCCCACAAGGGAAAGGTATTCAATAGACAATTTCCTTGTCATTACAGATTCTGGGATAACCATATTTTCACCCGAGGTGATCAACGGGGGATGGGTTTCAGTCCCAGAGGAGCTAGGATTTGAAATACCTACTACCTTCGTGAGGTATGATTGAGGGACCCCATGCTATGGATGAGGGTTGTTGGAAGGGAGAGGGGAACAAAACCCTTGTAGTTTCTCTAGTTTAGGATATATTGCCCATCACGATCAGGGTCAGGGCCCTTGGGATCATCCACCTTGGACACATCATGCGATGGTGGGATCTCACCTTGCTCTAGTTTAGAAACCCATACTAGGGCTTGGGAAATCCTTCCTATTATCGCTAGAGCTGTCGAGGTCACTGTTGTTGTCACCATCATTCCTTATATTCTATTCAATATGTTTTTATAATGTTGATGTGTTAATAGAGATAGGATTATTTAATATTGAAGGCTCTTGCTTTCAATGGTGATTAAATAATATATTTTTAGTAATTGTTTTATGCTAATAAGTTTATTGGAAAAATCAATTTTCCATATTTAAAGAAATAGTTCAAATTGGAAATGATAAATGTATTGAGCTATTATAAAAGAAAGTTAGGAAATGGAAATGGATAAGGCTTGAGTAGCTAAGAAAACCATCAGTGAGAGAAGTGGGGATTCTTTCAATTTTTTAGCATTGTTTTGGATTTGGATGTTGTATTGTTTACTTGCATAGTGCATGTTAGGCTTGCATATGCATATAAGAGTTCTATTGATACCTAAACTTCTATTCCAATTTTATGGGAGATAATTGATCAAGAAGAAGACCTTGAAAGAAGATGAAACTAAGGACCATTTATATTGATATGTAATAATGAAATGTAATTTTGTAATGCTCAAAAAGTATTGAGTATGAAATTTTATGTTATGCAATATTATGAAGTCATGTAAATACTCTATTTTCATTATTTAAATTTTGTGCAAATATGGAAGGATAAATGATGTTATTCATTTTTGATAAGTTATTGGAAACGGATAGCTATTTGCAATAATGGAAAGGATGTATTATTTATGGAAATTAATAGAATGTAATTAATGAATGATGGTGATGATTCCTATAGATTTTTATTTTGTTATTTTCTTTTTAAATAAAGGAAATGCTAAATTTTATTTTTATGATTTGAAAAGTATTTAAGTTCCTAGTTTTAGCAATGTGTTATGTTGAATTTAATTATGATTAAATATAAAACTTTATTTCCTTTTGGGAGAGATATTTATTTATTTTAAAATGTTAATATTTGTGGGTTTTTGGGCATGATGCTAGAGCCATATTAGTAAACCCCTAAGTTAAGATACCCAATCCTAGTTGAGTTGCAGTGAGACAATAACTAGGTATTTATTAATGATACACCTTGAACGGTAATGTTTGGGTGGCCCAAAGTGTGGTGAGGATTTTTGGTAGTCCAAGTGGTTAGACATGGACTTATTCCTAGTGGTGATGCTTAGGAATATTAATGGTGGATTGGTATAATACAATTCATCAGATCATTCATAAGACAATATAGTGGTGGCACCTTACGATGAGGTAAGATTGAGCATGATATTTACCAGGTGAGTGGTAATGGTCTTAGTTAGATCACATTGAGGTGAAGCTAACTAATAACTAAGGCATCACACTAGAATAATCCTACATAGATAAAATTATGTAGGGTTAGGGAATATGCATCCTCCTTTAAGTGTTATGGGCCTTAAAGGATAATCCCTACACCATGGTCAAGTTATCCTATACCAGTGAGGTTATAGAAAAAGTAGGGGGATTGTTGTTGATATATTTTCTCAATGGTGAGGTTAAGAAAAGTGAACCCCATAAGTATTAGAAGTTGGCCACTCCTGTCCACTTGAGTATCAGTTGCACTAAAAATGAACTCAAAATGTGGTTATGCCTTGATACTGATGAAAAATATTGGGTCTTCTTTGTGAGTTAATCCTTTTTAAAAAATCTCTCTCCCTTGGATCATTTTGGTGGGTTATTACACCAACCTCCATGTGTTGTGCCATGTTAGCTGCCACATGTTCCACTTAAACTACTTTGTGTATTTTGTACACCTCTACTATATCATCATTAGTCTGTAAAGAGGTGATGTTATCTATTACCATGTCATCACAAGGTGCCATGCCACTATAGGCTATAAAGTCATCTAAAAATATGTTGATGTCATCATAAAAAATATGGCACTAGGGAATTTGAACCAAGGACGTCCCATGCACCAAGTTTTTAAGTTTGACTTGGCTAGTCATCTCCTCATTCAATCCACTTGGGATATGAGGGAAAAAATAAATTTAAACTCAAGTAAATGGTAAACATCCCTCTTCCTTCCTCGTTGATAATATCTACATCATGTTGATGTAAGCACATGCAAACATGCCTTGTTTTTCCTTCTAGGCTAAGGAATATTTCTAATATATTCTTAATTTGAAATTCAATATTTTAAATTTTTTAGAAAAAAGGAACTTTTCAAGCATGAAATTAATATACCTGAGGTGGAATGAGTGAATGGAACTTTTTGGACATGAAATTGAGGTAATTGAAGGTAAAATAAATAAAAGTGTTGAATTAGGACCCCCCTAGAATTTTATAAAGAATATAGAAATACTAATGGTTTGTCCAAATATATCATAGTTTATGCTACGTAATCCTTTTATAAAACATAACCAATTGAGACATCCTCTCATATCTATGCAATAGAAAAGTTATCAGACCATTTTTGGAACTTTCTAAAATAGCTCAAAGGTCTTTTTCTAAGTATAGAAGCTTGCCCATAGCTTCTCTAGCACTAAGGGTCTACCTAAATATATTTATCCTCTTATTTTATTCTTTCATAGAGGTCAAGTAGTCTAATATCTCAACTATACTACTATTGTACATAAGAAGTCAACAGAGAAATAGAAATGGAATTTTGAAAAAATACATAAAAAATAAATGAGATTTTCAAAAAACTTAATCCTAAAACTAGGACATCCATTTTGTCAAAAAATATTAAAAAGAATTTAGTTTTAATGTGAGGAACAAAGGAAGCTTTGGATAATTTTTTTTCCTCAAGAAAGTATACTAATCCTAGTGATATACTTGTGATTCAAGTTCACCTAAAGTTTTATTACAAAATATTTCTTTTGATCCCATTGTTAGCCTTTAAAAAGGAACCCTTCTTGGATTTCTCTAATCACATTTTCTCTTGGAAGAATATATAGACTCCATCTATATATAGAATAAATCAAGCAATGAAGATTCAATTGTATCTAATACTATGTTAGATTTCACAATATTTTCTAGAGGCAAATGGAATTAAATATTATCCAATTTTACTTGAAAAGAAGTACATAAAATGAAGAACAAAGAACACAAAACATATGGGGATGTTTATGGACACTAAATAATATTACTTAATGGAAATAATAATTACACTATGACTGATAACCAAAATGGTTGGTAGAAGGGGTATTTATACCCAAATACTAGTTACCTTTAGGTCAAGGTTATGAGACTAACCTTCAGGAATAAAATATTATAGAATTATAAAAGTACTTTTTTAAAGGTTTACATGGTCCTAAAGAAAAAATATGAACAATACAAATAGTTCACATCATCAAGAGAAGCTTAACCATGATATAATCCAACAACATCTACACATAAATGATTATTCCTCCTTATAAAATAGAGAATGAGAGGTAGATGCTACATGCTTAAATACTAGAGCTAAATAGGTGGGTGATGCTTCTATATTTGACTTGTCTAAAAAATGAGAGAATTTTTTCACACCCATTATTGGGTAAAGGATAAGCATGTCCACATTGTCATTGACTCAATATCTAGAAGAAAATAATGGTTCAAGACACAATCAAGTGACTTGAATTCCATACAATGTTACACCAACAACCTTAATTTTTGGGTTGGCTTCATCTTGGAAAATGTACTAAGGTTTGATGCTAACACAACCTTGAGTATGGTATCAATCCAATGCGTGATACAATTACCTATGACATGACACCATTTGGCATTTGTGATGTCCTACTAGAAACACCTTCTCTTTGATCACCAAGCAACCTACCTAGACTATCCATAGTATAGTAAGAGTGAATTAGAGATATGACCTACAAGAGAATAAAATTCCTACCATAGAAGAGGGTAATTTTGGTTTTAGTAAAGTACAGTAAGAAGCTTATTTCTCATCTTTAGAATTTTATTTAATGATAATTTTTCTTGATAACCAAGACACTACGTAGCCCGTCCTTATCATGTAAGCTATATATTATTTCACACAATATCAACGAATGAATTTCTTGCTTCATCCATATTTTAATTTATTTTTTCCAATACACTACTTAGTGCAACATCAAAACAACCTGATTTTAGGGTCATCTGTCCTCAATAGTCCTCCATAATGCTAGTTAGTCTAGGGGAATGGTAAAATATAATGTTAGTAATGGGCCCCAAAATGTCATATTTTAGGACCATATTTACCATGAAAAGGAGGATTTATGTACACCATTGTATGACAATTAATTTTAGTTTTGATTCATTATTTCCATGTCATAAACAATAAGAAATAATTTGTATCTATATTAATAAGTTAGAACAAAAAGTGGTTTTGAATCTCAAATAAGTCAATTACCTATAATTGCTTAGTCTACTATAGTCATACTATAGAAATCCAATTAGTCTACTCCATATAATATTCATACTATAGAAGAATCAATGTTGCAAATTGGAATTCTATAGAAAGAAGTATCTATAGTAGAAAGAATGTAGTTGCAAAATATGATTTTTTATATGGAAAACATATTTTTTGGGATATATTTATAACATATTTGGTTAGATCCAAATTAGTATATAGAAATCATATATGTTGGAAGTCATTTTCAACTAATTTAGGTAGATCCAAATTAGTTAGAATGAAGTTATATGTGTTGAGATTTATTTCCAAACAATTTAGTTAGATTTGAATTGGTTAGAATATTTACCAACTTATTCTATTTTTTATCTCCTCGATTTGTTTCTAGCTAATTTAAATTAGGGTATTTTATATAGTAAATTATTATTGAATTTTTTTATATGGCCTATATATAAAATTAGGTATAATGCATTATATAAAGTTAAAATGGAATAAAAATTCCACTTTCATATTTTCTTATTATTATTGAGTTAATTGAGGCCATGGTTATATCCTCCTACAACAAAGGAAGAGCTCCCTTGTTTTCTTAGGAGGAGGGATCCACAAACCATCAATGTAGATGCATTTCCTTTTGTATTAATTTATTATAGGCTATATAGGCTAGATAGGGTAGATCTAGATTTCTTCTTGCAGATGGGTGTATACAACACGTGTTGTAAAATTTTCATAATCATAAATTAATAATTTATTGATGCTTGTTATTTTGGTTCTAATGTGAGGATGATGCCAATACACCATTGTGGTTATGATTTGGGGTTGAATGTAATGAGATTTTATTGCTGATATCCTTTTATTTTTTGTAGTAATATTTAGAATATATATTTTAATTTCAGTTTGTTTTCTTTCTACAAACATATTTTTTTTTGGTAAGTAGTGTTTGTATTTACAGTGGGTTTTAATAAGGATCCCAAAACTTGATTACATAAGCAATGGTCCTAGGGCATCAATCCCTTGAAACTGAACACCAAAACAGAAATCCTGTCCAGCGGTAACAGTAAGCATGAAAAAATCCCTCTCAGTGGGAAACAAACAAATAAGAAAGAAAGTAGTTTTGGAGATCCCGCCCAGAGGGAGTAGCCAAAAACCACCATCGAGGAGATCCCGCCCAGCAGGAAGCAAAGAAAAAATGTTACAATAAAATCCCGCCTCGTGGGAAGCAGTCAAAACCACCACAAAAAAGTCCCGCCTAGCGGGAAGCAGCAAGGAAATCCTACCATCCGGGAAACCAACAAAAAAGAAAGGATCCCGCCTCACGGGAAAACCGGCGGATTTGGCGGATCCCACCCTATGGAGAAACCATCCCACCCATCGAGAAAACATTTCGTTCAGTGAGAGCCATCCTGCAAGAAGCCGACAACCAGCACAAAGAGGATCCAGCCCATCAGGAAGCGACCAGAGAGCTGCACCACGAGGAACCCGCCCCGAGAAAACAAAAGAGGATCCCGTCTCGGCAAAACAAAAAGAAACAGCAGGTTAAGGGACCAAGGATCCAGGGACTGGGAATCCCGAGTGGGAAGAGGAAACAGTCACAGGGATGGGATCCTTAGGAACCAAAATAGTGGGATCTATGGTCTACGTGCATAGATCAGACCCCCCCAAGAATGAAACATGCAGCAAAAAAAGGAAACCCAGCAGTAAGGACCAAGAATCCCATCCAAGCACAGAGGCAGCTTCAGGGAACTGGGACTGGGAATGGGAACAACCTAGACAGGGAAAAGCCCCCCCCAAGGCCAAACCAAATGCCCAGGGTGTCCACCAACGAGCATAACCAGCACGAAGAAGCCTCCACGTGGGAATAACAGTAGCCAATATCTCGCCGAGGATTCATAAGCAAAATGGGGAAAGAGGCCCCCCCAGACCCACCCCAAAGTTGTGAGGACATCAAGGGAGACCCAAGAAAGTTGTCCAAACCCTAAACCATCACCTCCATCACACCGAGAAATGTAGGGGACCAGATCCATGCGAATAACCTGCAAAAAACCCCAGGGGGAAGCCTGAGGGAAAAAGGGAAGGGATCCCCAACCAAACAGGGATCCCTGGGAAGCACCAGTCCAAAAAAACAACCAAGGAAACCCTAGCCGGCTAGGAGGGGCACAGATAGTGGAGAAGGATCTCCCCCCAGGAGATCATCTACAAACAACCACTCCCCAGGAGGGATGACCTGGGTTGAGCCAGGGACTGGGCAGGAACCAGGAACCATGGGAGGGGGAGCAGGGGAGGGACCAGAGCCCTCCCCTCTCTACTTTCTTCCCTCATTCTACAAACATATTTTAGTTTCCTTTTAGTAAGTATCTTTTGGTCTTGAGTCCAATCTATTTATTTTATCAAGCATAAATTATTTTTAATTTTGGTTCATTCATTTTAGCAAATGTATTTTAAATTCTCTTCCAATGTAATTAATAGTTATTATATTTTGATTTCAACAAGTATGGTTTAGATTCCATTTCATCGCAAGTAGATATATATGTTGGTTTATTTTTTTTTATTTTCTTTGATCACCTTCAATATCAAATCTAACTATTCTTGGATGTGTAGATACATCCTTGGATTAATGTTGAATTAAAGTGGCTTATCACTTTGGTGTTATTGTTGGATCCAAGGCACCTTTCATAGTTAGTTCTTCATTTGAAAGGTATGGATATGCAAAGTGGATGATAGATATTGAATCCTATATTTAATCAATAGGATATAATCATGGAAAATCAAGTAGATCTTTTACTTTTTGCAAGTGTACTTTTAATTTTCATAAGTATACTTTTATTATCTATGAGAGTGCTTTTTTATTTCTATTGGTAAATTATAGGGTTTTGAAAGGGGTCCTTCCATTTTATAACTCCTAGAAATCCAATATTAACAAATAAATCAATCCAGACACAAAAAATAGCTTATCTTCTTACAAATCAAATTCTGCATTTTTTGAACAATACAACCTTTTTTGACCAAAAGTGCAATAACCAAAATAGTAACAATAACCTACCCTACTACTTTTTCTACTTCTGCCATATAAATTTTTAGTAGAGTTGAAATAAGTACTATAATTTTGTATCAATTTGAGGAAGTTTTCCTCCTCCCAAAGACAATATTATTTGCTTCCCATCAACTACATCTTTAGCAATGAATTTGGTTCTCAATTACCAGATATTGGGCCTTCCTCGAGAAACTAAAATTCCCAAATCAACCTTCTTAGATTTCCTTCTACTTCCAAAAAAAAAATTGGATAACATTTTCTTCCTTTTCCAACTCTGAATAACTAGTAGAATTCCATTCTTCTCCATCTTCTTCTTCCTCAAACCCATTCTGAATCATGTTAATTTTTTCAAAAAATTTCCTCCATAGCCAATCAGTTTCACATTCTACTGAGGAGTGGTTTCTCCTGAAATCCTCATTTCTATGATTTTTACCTTCAGCCCTACTAGACAGTGTGGCTCTTTCTAAATATTCTCTTCTACATGCAAAGAAGAATTTTGTTTCTTTTCAATCAAAGCCTCAATCACCAGTTCAGTAATACATCTAGGTTGAGTTTCTAGAAAAAAATCTTACCTCCAACAATACCATCCCCATCAAGGGAAGCAAGAACCTCAAAGATATTTTAATATGAAATCTTACTACTTTCATCAATTTCTTTCTACCCTAAAATTTATCCTTTCTTAGTTTCCTTTTTCCTCTAAACCTTCAAAAAATTTCTAGTTCTATTATTTATAACTTTCTCCTTAGGATTTTTTGGGCATGTTTTCTAAATATACCCTACCCTTTTGCAAAGGTTACACAAAGGAATGAGATTTTCATACTAAATCTCTTGTTCCCATTCCTTGTAATCTAAAACTAGCCTAATAGATTTAGGTAGTGGTTCAGCCAAATCCGCTTGTACACAAAAATAGGTTGCTATCATTTTGGTCTAGGATTTAGTAGCTAAATCAAAAGCAATTATTTTTTCAATCACTTTAACTATCCCAAGAATAATAATATCATCCAAAAATTCCTTTGGAAACCCTAGTAGACTCACCCATAAGGGCATCAATTGAAGAGTGGTTAGATTAAAGCCCTGGCTTCATTTTTGTAAAAGTAACCCTTTCCTCCTAAACAAACATGGGCTCCTCATCAAAAAAATTTCCATATCCTTTGTATTTGCAAAGTTAAACAACAAAAGCAAATTCACCATTGCTTCCTACCCCAAAAGTTTCCATTTATCTTGAACCCACTTCCTTATTGTATCTAAATCTAGTGTATTGCCCAAAAATTTCCTAATGAAAGAATTTTTTCCTTTTTGAAGCATTTTGTTAGAAAAAAGCTTTGGGACCTTGAGTGTAAAATCCTTTGCATATCAATCTGCAAATAAAATAAATCCCTCTTCATACAAATTTTGACCTCTTCAAAACTTGCACCCAAGAAGCACCTCCCTTTGACCTTTCTATTTCTACTAAATTTGGATCTATTGCTCTTGGATCCAAAGGGTTAGAATATCTCCTATCCACATATTTAGGGAATTTGCTATAATAGAACCCTCATCTATCACCTTTCTTGCTCCTATCCATGTTGCAACAAAACCCTTGGCTCTCACCATTAGTATCTTTTGGATCTCCTTTATGGCATTTGGAGCCAGTTTCTTAAAAGTGTAGTCATGAAGGCACTTGTGCAGATTAATGGTGAATTCTCTTGTGACCACCTCTTCCCTACAACTCTTTCCATTATCGACCATGAAGTTAAAAGCCTTATACAAGAGTGCTTTCAATTTTTATAAGTGTGCTTCTATTTATTGTAATGGTGCTTTATTTCTTGCAAGAGTGCTTTTACTTTCCACAAGTGAGATTTTATTTTCTATAAGTATAATTTTTCTTGATAGTTTATTTTATTTCTACAAGTGTATTTTCTTTCATCCTTAAATTTACCAAATAAAGTGGAAACAACCCCCTATGAAAAATGATCCAACATAATTTTTTAAAAAATTACAAAACTTGAAAAAATGTTGAGATCTATAATGTCATAACATTGGTCTATAAAGTTATAGATTTGATTTTTATGGATTAGATTTGTGATTTTTTGAATCATATTTGTAATCTATAAATTTGATCAATTAAGTTGTAAAATTTATTTCTATGGACCAAATCTATGATTTCATGAATTAAGATCTATAAAAAAAATAGATATAATTTCTATGGATCAACTCTATGATTTTATAAGTCAAATATGCAATCCTATGGATAAGATGTATGATTTTATTAATCAAATCTACAATCCTATGGATCAAATCTATGATTCCAAATTAGATCTATAAAAATATATATCTTATCTATAAAATTTTAGACATGACTCTTATGGATCATATCAATGGTTTTATAAAGTAGATCTACAATTCTACATGTCTAATTAGTAAATTTTTAGATCTAATTTTAAGGTTATTAAAAGGATCTAACCTATCAAATTGTAGATCTAGTTTGTGAAATTAAAGAAAAAATCTATAATATTATGGATCTAAATTTCTTTACAGTTTAAGATTTATTAGAAACTTTAATTCTTGAATTTCATCTAAAAAAATACCCAACACTTTTTCTACAATATTTTTGAGTTGTCTAAATTATTGAAATAGTATTTTATTAGATAGTTGAAGGACCTATTTAGCAAGCATTTAAAACCTATGTTTTTGAAAAAATATCTTTGAATCTAGTTCTAGGTCCAATTAAAATCATATCATTTTGATATCATATTAGAGAGTTATGCTCAAAATAATAAAGGTTGGTCAAATTAGAAAACTATAGAAAATCTATAAAAACATAATTATTTTTAGGTGAAAATAAAAGAGCGAGTAGATGTTTTATAAAAATATTATATATACATATACATATACATATGTATGTATATATCTATATGTATATATATACACATTTATTTTTCCATTGCTATATTGAGCCAACTAAGCAATAGGTTCAACATTCAATGGGCCATTCCTAATTCCATATTAGATATTTTCTTCTAGTGGCCTAACCCTTTTTGCAATCCCAAACTAAGCACATTATGGAACTTTACGTTGCACCATTTTTTATGGCAGGTGTGGTTGGAATGCAATAACAAAGCCTTCACTGATAGCTCAAAGGATGTTGGTTTGGTGGTGGCCAAAATCATTGCCTTTGCTATTGAGAATGTTCAATCCCTTAATTGGAGTGAGTCCCCTTTATCCAAAATAGAGTCCAGTATTTTATCTTCTCTTAAAATTCCTACCCAGGTTCCTAGCCAACAAGCTCTTAATCCCAGGCTGAATGTCATATGGTAATGCCCACCAAAAAATTGGATCAAACTAAATTTTTATGGGGCCTCTAAGGGTAATCTAGGTGAATCAGGAGCTAGTGGAATTATAAGAGATCACAATGGTAACATTTTTATTATTATGCTGAATATCTTGGCTTCTAGTCCAATCATGTTGCTGAGGCAAGAGCACTCTAGAGAGGTCTGCAATTGATTCAAGAAGACCAAAGACCTTTGATCATAGAAGGGGACTCCCTCAATGTCATCAATTACATGAAGAATAGTAGAAATCCATCATGGAGAGTCTAGAATATAGTTAATGAGGCCAAGAGGTTAATTCAGATGCGTGGAGAGATAGTCATTTAACATATATACAAGGAGGTGAATACTATGGCTGATTTATTTGCAAATTTTATTGTTACTACTAAAATATTCTCCAAAGGGGTTAATTGGATTCCTCAAGAAGCCCAAAATGCTATCCAAAGTGATAAATCACATTGTGCAAAAATAAGCTCCTCATTCAGATGATTACTAAGTCTATGATTGCCACTGTCAAAACCATGGAGGAGATCATCAGGATGTTGAACAACTTGTAGTTAATGATAATGGGAAATCAAGCACCTTGGAAGAAGAAGAACAATAGCCAACTTTGGAGCCCTAATATGATCTGCATTGTTACAAGGTTTTGTAGCTTTCTTTTACTTTATCTTAGTCAACTTTCTTTACTTTAGTGGTTAGGGTTTATATGGCATATATGCCTCTTTTTGTTGTTCTCAAGGATATTCCTGTTAGGCTCTCCTACTATGCCTTTTGACCTTTGGTATTTTTTGATGTATGTTTGGCACTACTCGGGGACCCCTATGTCAGTATTTCTCAGTTCTCTTTCTTAGTTGTTTCCTAGCAAGATTTTAGCTGGGAGGTCAGTATGTCAGTTTTTCTTGTTATTTCCTTGGATAGGATTTACTCTACTGCTTCTATCCTAATTTGTTGTATACATAGTACTCCTTTGCTGGGTACCCTGGTCTAAGTTTCTGCTGCTATATCTACATGGTCTATATTGGAATATTATGTAATAAGGTTTTGGGATCCTATTAAAATCCCCTGTAAATATTAATCAACCTACCAAAAAATATATATACATATATATATGTATATATGTATGTATATATACATACATGTATGTATATATATACATATGTATGTATGTATATATGTATATATACATACATACATACATATATATATGTATGTATGTATATATATGTATATGTATGTATATATGTATATATATGTATGTATGTATATATATATATATATACATATATACATATACATATGTATCTATATATGTATATACATACATATATAGATACATATGTATATGTCTATATGTATATATATATATATATATGCACACACACACACACACACACACACACACACACACACACACACACATATATATATATATATATATATATATATATATATATAACATGAGTCTATATAGAGAGGCATCAAAGGAGTGGTTGAGGAAGAAGGAAGGGTTGTGGAAAAGGCAGTCAAAGTTGTGGCAAAGTATTTCATAAATTTAAAAATTCAAAGGGTTGTAGGAAGAGTTGAAAGAAAAGTCAAAAAACCTAATGGTTAACAAAAGAACATAGAGAGATATCAAAGGAGTTGCTAAGGAAGAAAGAAGGGCTATAGAAAAAGCTAAAGGAAAAGATAAAAATCCTAATGGCAGACAAAAGAGCACATAAAGGTGTTAGACGAGTCATTGAGGAAGAAGGAGGGGCTTTAGAAAATATGGAGCCAAAGCTATGGCAAAATATGTCATAAATTAAAAAAATCAAAGGGCTATAGTTGAAGTTGAAATAAAAACCAAAAATCCTAAAAATGGATAAAAGAATGTAAAGAGGCATTAGATGACTGATTGAGAAAGAAGAAAGAGCTATGGAAAAGATGGTGTTAAAGCAAAAGTTGAAAATCCTAATGATAGATAAAAGCACATAGAGACAAATAACATAATAGGATATGGAGTTGTGGTAAAAGTAAGGAAATCCATATTGATCTCAAGAAAATGAAGTAATCCTTTGTTATTAGGGTTTTTGTATTTGCTGCTAAATCCAATGAAGGTGTAAGATTGTTTATTCACATCTACATAATTATTTTAGCAATTCATATTAAGACTAGATTAGGTCAAATATAATTAGGCAATGATGGAGGGAATACAAATTTCAAAAGGGATCAATGAGTTAAAGATAAATGGGTGGAAACTAGATGTGGAGAGGGTTTTAAAACAAAATGATGATAGAGAGATTGAATGAATAAGGGAATCAAAGGATAGAATGATATTTGGAAAGACAAAAATAGAATAGCAGTTGAAACCTAACAATATAGTGAGCAATGTCTATAAGGAGCCATAATATGAAGAAAGGGCATGCAGTGAAGATAGCATCTAAAATAAAAATGAATATGAGATAGGGAAAAATGCTAAAATACTTACAAATTAGTTATAATTTTCAAATAAGTCCATAGTAGAACATCTAAAGAGCAAAGGAAGTATAAGATCAAGGTAAGTTATATGGAATAGTATGAAATTAAGAAGTAGAAGTGATGGATTATACAAAGGGACTAGATGAGCATTCAAAGAAATCAACATTTTTTCCCAAGAGGAGCTTATGAAACTTGGGCAAAAGGACCAAGGATTTCATAAATCATACCCCAAAGAAGCAGAGGAAAATAGAATAGAAGCAAAAATAAAAGCAAATATTCCAAACTCAACATTGACCCAAGGCCATGAATTTTTAAATCCAAACCCCTCTCATATAAATAAGGGAAGAGGTAAGAGAAAATGCTACATAAAAAAACTAAAGGATATAATTAAAATAGTCATGGGGAAATATCTAATGCTCAAATAAGTTTTACCAATTTAAATATAAAGTTCTAGTGGGAAGGTTCATGGGATGCATTATGAAAACAAAAATTCTTCATGATTGTATAAAGTCACCATGGTTAGAGTTGTTGAGATATCTCCCAATATACCTTGTAATGACAAAAGGTTAGATATATTTTGAATTCTAGAAGTTAGAAGATGCCAAAATATAAAATGGAGAAGATGGAGAAGGGATTATAGTATCCTTACTCTAAAATATTGGATACCTAGGTTTGATTGTCACTTTGTGTTGGCAATTTTGGGTTTGAGATCCTAGCTTCTTGTCTATGAGTTGTCATTGATGTCAAAAGGAAATGGCATTAATGTTAAGAGGATGTGTTGGCTTCAAAGGTGGAAGATTCCAAGAGAATATTTTTAAGAGAATCCGGAGAGATTCCATTGGCAAGGGTTTTTCATTAAAACCAAGTTAAATGGTTTTTATTAAAACCAATGGAGGTTCTCTTTATTATTTATTTAATTATTATTTAAAACCCTTCAAGGTTTTAATTAATTAATTATTTAATTAATTAAGGGAGAAATTATTTTTAATTTATTAAAAATACTTAAAGGTTTTTAAACCTTTTTTTATTCTTAATTTATTAAAATTATTTAAGGGTTTTTAAACCCTTTTTGAAAAGACTTTTGATTAATTTCGAAATGGTCTTTATTTCCATCGACGTCAAGGTGTCTTCGAAGAGACTATTTATTCTCCAACTCCTAAGGTTGGAAGGCTAATTAATTCGAAATTCCCCGAATGCAATTTGCGGTGTTTGTGCTCTGTATTCGCTGCGATCGAAGGAAGACTTAGAAGCACGTGCGGTTGAAAAGTCTTCGGGAGTTTTTTTCGAGGGTGAAGTGGAGGGAAGTTCACTTGTGAACTTCGTAGCCCGCGTGGGCTAGTGGCAGCGAAGGTTGCTGTTGGGCGCTGCATTGGCGGAGGTCACCGTTTCGAGTCTCGCGGGGGTGCTTTGCTAGAGTAACACACGTTTTTATTAAAACGTCTTTATGCCACGAAATTCGGAGTTTCTTGGACAACGATTTATAAGGTGTGATTAAATTTTATGAGTTTTGGCTTTTGTGATTAGCATTGAATAAAAGCTTAGGAGAAATAAGGGCATATTTCTTTGGATGTATTTTTAAGATTATTCTTTGCTATGCTAAAATTAAAAATGGAGGTATAAGGTGTGAGTCCGTGATTGTTGATTTATTGGCATGTTATGGTGGTTGTGTTTAAAGAAGTGGAGCTAAAAGGTGTAATAAAGGAAGTTTATATTATTGCTCATTTCTTTTTATTCTAACCCTAACTTGGTTGGAAGTTTGAGAGTTGTGTGTGGTGACAGCTTGAAGGTTCAATTATCTTCTACTCCAATAAGGTATGGGCACATTCTTCTTATGAGTATGATTGGTGTATGTTTTCTGAAATAAGGTTGGAGTGAAAAGGTATTCTACTAGGTATCCTTTGGCTAGGTGTAAATCCTATTTTCTGGTTTGTTGAAGACTACTTATGCATTGTTATCCTTAAGGAGAGTTTTTGGTGAATGCATAATTTTTGGTTTGAGATAGTGGAAGCTTTGTGCACTAGGGTTTATATTTGTGAGTCTAGCTACTTGCATTGAGTTGGTGGAACCCTTGGTTGGCTGTTTTGAGTTTGATGGTTGAGTTGCTTCCATAGAGGTTGTTTGATCAAGTTATTGCTTTACTTGATTCATGATATTGGGCTTACTCCATTGAGTTGATTTGAGCAAGTTATTCTTTGCATTTGGTGATATTGTGTTGGTGGCTGTTTTGTTCAAATATCTTTGGAGGGAAAAGGATTTCTACTTGTTTCCTTTTCTTGTGATGATTGGTTGAATGCTTCAAGGTTGATGTTGAGTTGAATGGTGTTGGTTGACTAAACCTTGTTTGATGAGCATTGTTGTTGAAACCCTAATTGATGGTGAAAAGAACATGAGTATCATTGTTATGTGATTCTTTGCATAGTTGGCAATTGTTGGGGTTTCATGTTCTTGAAAGAAAACATTCTATCCTATCCATTTCAGATATTGAGTTGAGTTTTCAGATTTGAGATTGAGATTGAGCTGAGTTGATTTGAGTTGAGTTTTGAGATTGGGATTTGAGTATAGAACATATTGAGTCTCTAACAATTCTCTTTATGCTTCTATGAGTTTGACAAATCACATTGGGTCTCTAACAATTCACTTTGTGATTTCCTACTAAGAAAGTTTTTCTTGGTGAGCTTGCTGAGTTTTTGGACAGGTTCCGATGGGGACTTGTGAGCAGTTTTTGGACAGGTTCCGGTGGGGACTTGTGAGCAGTTTTTGGACAGGTTTCGGTGGGGACTTGTGAGCAGATTTGGACAGGTCCTAGCAGAGGACTTGTGAGCTGAGTTTGATAGTTCTATCAGAGAACTTGAGGACAGAGGTGCATTGGTTCTATGAGAAGAACCTGAGGATAGATTTGGCAAGTCTTTGAGAAGGCTTGTATGCAGAGGATTGATTTGTTCAAGAGTTGGACAGATCTGACAGATAGAGGAAGACTTGTACTAGATCGACTGACTATGTTTGGTACAGGTTGTTGAGCTGCTGTGGACGTGATCATAGAAGGCAGAGGTCTCTTAGGCTAAGCATTGAGGATAGGAGGTCTTCGGTGGAAAGGAGTTCCACGTGCTGGCAAGAGGTAGAGGCAGTTGATCTTCTGAGGGATCATTTCCAGAGCAGAGGGGAAGGTATCTCCTTTGAGCAGAGGCTCATAAATTTTGATTGGGGGAAGGTATCTCCTTTGAGCAGAGGCTCATAAATTCTGATTGGGGGAAGGTATCTCCTTTGGGCCGAGGCTCATAAACATTGTAATTGGGAAGGATTCCCAAAGAACTTTGAGATAACTTTTAGAGAAAAGTTTTGTGGACGTAGCCCAGCCATTCTGGGTGAACCACGTTAAAATTGGTGTCACTTTGTGGATGATATTGTGCATTGCTTTGATATTGCTTTGGGTATATTGCTTTACTATTTTGAAGTATAAAGGAAAAAGTAAAAAGAGGTCTTATACTGTTCACCCCCCTCTCATTATAAGCTTGTGTTCTTCAATTGGTATCGGAGCAGGTGCCTTCGAAAAGTTTAACAGCTTGAAGGAAAAGCTAGTAAAGAACACAATGGATCATTCAAGTGGCAATGCAACACCTATTCTTGATGGGTCAGATTTTGGTCTTTGGAGTGCAAGGATGAAGGTTCATCTAATGGCACTTGGGAATGAGGTTTGGGAAGTGATTGAAGATGAGTACACTATTCCTGAACATGGTCCTAATACTAAAGAAGAAAGGCTCCTACATCACAACAATTCAAAAGCAATGAATGCAATCTTGAAAGGCTTACAGAAAGCAGATCTCACCAAAGTGATTCATTGCAAGACAGCTAGTGAAATGTGGAAACAGTTGAAGGTGGTTCATACAGGTGATACAAATGTCAGAAAGGCCAAGTTGAGACACTTCAAAGGTATGTTTGAACAACTCAAGATGAATGATGATGAAAATATTAGTGACTACATGCTTCGTATGGATGAGGTTGTTAACTCCATGAAAGACTTAGGTCTTGAGCTTGCTGAAAATGATGTTTGTGATAAGATTTTAAGATCTCTTCCTAATAGATTTAGTGAAAATATTTCTGCTATTGAGGAAGCTAAAGATTTGGATAAGTTGAAAAAGGATGAGCTCCATAGTATACTTGCAGCATTTGAGTTGAGAACTCAAGTGAAGGTTGATGTCAAGAAAGAGGCAACTTTCAAGGCTACCAAGAAATCCAAGGGTAAACAACTTCAAGATAGTGATGAGTCTTCTAGTGATGAAGAGGCATATTACAACAAGAAAGGCAAGTTCTCTAGAAAGCACAAAAGTATGAAAAATGTAAGATGTTTCAATTGTGGAAAGTTTGGTCATTATGCTACTGATTGTACTGTTCCCAAGAATGAAAGTGATGAAGATAAACAGGATTCTAAGAGCAAGGATTCTGAAAAGCACAAGCATCACAGGAAAAACAAAGATGAGCACAACAATCAAGGAAAGAGGTATTCTCACAAGCACAAGAAGAGTTTCTACCTAGACAAAGCAAGTAAGTGTTCTAGTAGTGATAGTGAAAGTTCTTCAAGTGATAATGAAAATGAGATGTTGTTCATATCAGAAAAAGAGGAAGAACCGAAACATAGATTCATTATCATGAAATGTCTTAGATGTGGAAATTTTGGTCACCTTGAGGATGATTGCACAAATAATGATTTGGTTTCTAGTATGTATGAGGATGCTTCAAAAAACTATAAGGAAGATGCATGTATGGTTTTTGAAAAGGGTAGCACCTCTAGTGATAAGAAATCTGAAAAAGGCTTTGATGATTCAAAAAGCAAACAAATAAAGGAAGATCTTGAAAGTGAACTTATTAGTGCTCTTAGTGCTTTGAAAAAGGAAAGAAAGAAGAATGCTAGACTCAAGGATAAGTTAGATGAATGTTGTATGGAGAGAGATGATCTTATAGAAAGTCTTGACTTCTCTATAGCTAAGACACAAGAACTCAAGGATGAGTTAGAGTCTAAGGTTCTTGAGTATAGTGAGTTAGAACAGAAAATGGCTTCTTTGAAAGAGGAAACTAAAGAGTACAAGGATAAGCTTTACAGGTTTCAAGATAGCTCCAAAAAGGTTAAGTCACTCATCAAAGGTCAAAGAAAGACAACAGATAAAATAGGCCTTGGTTTTGTTAAGCCACACAAGGAACAAGTTGGAGAGTCTAGTAAGAGACTCCAAAAGGAAGAGAGTTCTGATGAGGAAAGTATTTCAGAAAAGGAGTCCTTGAATGATAGATGCACAGAAACAAAAAACAGAATTCAGAATGAGAAGAAGAAGTTTTCAGAACCTAAGAGGTCAATTAAAGGAAAGTTTCAAGGCAGATGTTTTGCTTGTCACAGGTTTGGTCACATGGCTTCACATTGCATGGCTCAAGTGAAGGAGGTAAATGACAGTTTTAGAAGTGCTAGTTACTTTCAAGGGTATTGCTACTCTTGTAAATAGTTTGGGCATAAGGCAATTTATTGCAAGGCTAATAACAGGAACAGGGTTAGTCAGAACAGGTGGATTCAAAGAACAGGTATGCCTCAAAGAAATAACATTGTTACTTGTTATAAGTGCAACAATGAAGGTCACATAGCTAGACAGTGTAGAGCTGAACTTCCAAGGTACAGGAACAGAAACAGTGGTATGAACAGGTCCAAGGATCAAGGCATGGTTAAGAACAGGAACAGTGACAGGAACAGGAACAGGAATATGGACAAGGAGAACAAGAGAAGACATGGTAAGGCAGCTATAGACACTGATGATGATCAGTGCCTAATGGGAGTTTTACTCCCACCCCGAAATTAAACACCTCAACAGGAGGTGGGGGAGGGACTAAGCTAAGAGGCTCATTCTTAGTCCCGAGCCCCAAAGGTGACCCTTTGCCATTGATGACAAAGGGGGAGATATTTGAGTAAGGGGGAGAGCCTCAAGACAGGGGGAGCTATTTATGTTGAGTTTCTGTGTTGTTGAGAAGCATGGTTTGCCATCAATGACAAAGGGGGAGATTGTTGGCAATTTTGGGTTTGAGATCCTA
The DNA here is from genome assembly GCA_028583015.1 of Wollemia nobilis. NCBI lineage: Eukaryota > Viridiplantae > Streptophyta > Pinopsida > Araucariales > Araucariaceae > Wollemia > Wollemia nobilis. Next base: position 16,428,412 of record JAQPPZ010016946.1, on the reverse strand, counting down.
GCTTCTTGTCTATGAGTTGTCATTGATGTCAAAAGGAAATGGCATTAATGTTAAGAGGATGTGTTGGCTTCAAAGGTGGAAGATTCCAAGAGAATATTTTTAAGAGAATCCGGAGAGATTCCATTGGCAAGGGTTTTTTCATTAAAACCAAGTTAAATGGTTTTTATTAAAACCAATGGAGGTTCTCTTTATTATTTATTTAATTATTATTTAAAACCCTTCAAGGTTTTAATTAATTAATTATTTAATTAATTAAGGGAGAAATTATTTTTAATTTATTAAAAATACTTAAAGGTTTTTAAACCTTTTTTTATTCTTAATTTATTAAAATTATTTAAGGGTTTTTAAACCCTTTTTGAAAAGACTTTTGATTAATTTCGAAATGGTCTTTATTTTCGCCGACGTCAAGGTGTCTTCGAAGAGACTATTTATTCTCCAACTCCTAAGGTTGGAAGGCTAATTAATTCAAAATTCCTCGAATGCAATTTGCGGTGTTTGTGCTCTGTATTCGCTGCGATCGAAGGAAGACTTAGAAGCACGTGCGGTTGAAAAGTCTTCGGGAGTTTTTTTTGAGGGTGAAGTGGAGGGAAGTTCACTTGTGAACTTCGTAGCCCGCGTGGGCTAGTGGCAGCGAAGGCTGCTGTTGGGCGCTGCATTGGCGGAGGTCATCGTTTCGAGTCTCGCGGGGGTGCTTTGCTAGAGTAACACACGTTTTTATTAAAACGTCTTTATGCCACGAAATTCGGAGTTTCTTGGACAACGATTTATAAGGTGTGATTAAATTTTATGAGTTTTGGCTTTTGTGATTAGCATTGAATAAAAGCTTAGGAGAAATAAGGGCATATTTCTTTGGATGTATTTTTAAGATTATTCTTTGCTATGCTAAAATTAAAAATGGAGGTATAAGGTGTGAGTCCGTGATTGTTGATTTATTGGCATGTTATGGTGGTTGTGTTTAAAGAAGTGGAGCTAAAAGGTGTAATAAAGGAAGTTTATATTATTGCTCATTTCTTTTTATTCTAACCCTAACTTGGTTGGAAGTTTGAGAGTTGTGTGTGGTGACAGCTTGAAGGTTCAATTATCTTCTACTCCAATAAGGTATGGGCACATTCTTCTTATGAGTATGATTGGTGTATGTTTTCTAAAATAAGGTTGGAGTGAAAAGGTATTCTACTAGGTATCCTTTGGCTAGGTGTAAATCCTATTTTCTGGTTTGTTGAAGACTACTTATGCATTGTTATCCTTAAGGAGAGTTTTTGGTGAATGCATAATTTCTGGTTTGAGATAGTGGAAGCTTTGTGCACTAGGGTTTATATTTGTGAGTCTAGCTACTTGCATTGAGTTGGTGGAACCCTTGGTTGGCTGTTTTGAGTTTGATGGTTGAGTTGCTTCCATAGAGGTTGTTTGATCAAGTTATTGCTTTACTTGATTCATGATATTGGGCTTACTCCATTGAGTTGATTTGAGCAAGTTATTCTTTGCATTTGGTGATATTGTGTTGGTGGTCTGTTTTGTTCAAATATCTTTGGAGGGAAAAGGATTTCTACTTGTTTCCTTTTCTTGTGATGATTGGTTGAATGCTTCAAGGTTGATGTTGAGTTGAATGGTGTTGGTTGACTAAACCTTGTTTGATGAGCATTGTTGTTGAAACCCTAATTGATGGTGAAAAGAACATGAGTATCATTGTTATGTGATTCTTTGCATAGTTGGCAATTGTTGGGGTTTCATGTTCTTGAAAGAAAACATTCTATCCTATCCATTTCAGATATTGAGTTGAGTTTTTAGATTTGAGATTGAGATTGAGCTGAGTTGATTTGAGTTGAGTTTTGAGATTGGGATTTGAGTATAGAACATATTGAGTCTCTAACAATTCTCTTTATGCTTCTATGAGTTTGACAAATCACATTGGGTCTCTAACAATTCACTTTGTGATTTCCTACTAAGAAAGTTTTTCTTGGTGAGCTTGCTGAGTTTTTGGACAGGTTCCAGTGGGGACTTGTGAGCAGTTTTTGGACAGGTTCCGGTGGGGACTTGTGAGCAGTTTTTGGACAGGTTTCGATGGGGACTTGTGAGCAGATTTGGACAGGTCCTAGCAGAGGACTTGTGAGCTGAGTTTGATAGTTCTATCAGAGAACTTGAGGACAGAGGTGCATTGGTTCTATGAGAAGAACCTCGAGGACAGATTTGGCAAGTCTTTGAGAAGGCTTGTATGCAGAGGATTGATTTGTTCAAGAGTTGGACAGATCCGACAGACAGAGGAAGACTTGTACTAGACCGACCGACCGTGTTTGGTACAGGTTGCTTGAGCTGCTGTGGACGTGATCATAGAAGGCAGAGGTCTCTTAGGCTAAGCATTGAGGATAGGAGGTCTTCGGTGGAAAGGAGTTCCACGTGCCTGGCAAGAGGTAGAGGCAGTTGATCTTCTGAGGGATCATTTCCAGAGCGAGAGGGGAAGGTATCTCCTTTGAGCAGAGGCTCATAAATTCTAATTGGGGGAAGGTATCTCATTTGGTCCAAGGCTCATAAATTCTGATTGGGGGAAGGTATCTCCTTTGGGCCGAGGCTCATAAACATTGTAATTGGGAAGGATTCCCAAAGAACTTTGAGATAACTTTTAGAGAAAAGTTTTGTGGATGTAGCTCAACCATTCTGGGTGAACCACGTTAAAATTGGTGTCACTTTGTGGATGATATTGTGCATTGCTTTGATATTGCTTTGGGTATATTGCTTTACTATTTTGAAGTATAAAGGAAAAAGTAAAAAGAGGTCTTATACTGTTCACCCCCCCTCTCAGTATAAGCTTGTGTTCTTCACTTTGAGAGGATAACCACCCAACCTATTTGGTTCAAGTTACCTGCACTACCACTATAATATTGGAATGAGAAGATATTTATGGATATAGGGAAATATTTGGGAGTTCTTGAAGTGGACTCAAAAAAATTAAATGAAATTTAGAAATCGATGGTTGTAATATTAGTGGAAATGGACCTAAGGCTAGGATAACCTAAGAACATGAAATTTGTTATATGAATATGGTATCACATACAAAATTTAGGCTACATTAGAGTCCCATTTCAATGTAGTTTCTACCAACAATATGATCATCTAAAAGTAAAATTTGGACCAAGAGTAAGCAGTAGCCACATAAAAGAGAGAAAAAAAGCTAAAACTTCCATTGGTACAAGTAATAGAGAGAAGATAATAGTAACAAAATTTTAAGTAGATAAGGGACAAGCAACAACCTTAATGTAACGTCCCTTCAACTTAGCTACTAATTTTCTTGCTTTTATAATTAGGATGTGGTATTGCTAATGGTTTTGTGAATGCAAGGACAAGTGTTCATCTCAAAGCAAGCAAATCTGTTGAACCTGGTACCCACCTTCTGGCAAAAAGATAAAGGTTTTCTGCATGAGGTAATATGGGATATGATGTGTAGTACTTAAAAGCACCATGGTCTATGAGTACATAGAAGCTCATTGAAAAAAATTCATATAGGGACATCCTGACTGCTGAATGCATTATGCATATGTTAGTTTGATGCATTTTTTTATAATTTGCATATACTTGCTTGAAGAATTTGGTTGCAATGTGTATTCTGATATAAAGGTCTTGTTTGTTTTACATATAAATAATATATATAAAACAATAATATTATAATATGATATTATTTATATATTTAGAAAAAAATAAAATAAAGAGAAATAAAATGAATTAAACATTTTATATCTTAATATTTCCTTATGTTGGACCACCGTAGGTTGAGCCACCCGATAACCATCCAAGAAGCATTGTGCATGACCTCTCTTAGGTATCATTAAATATGTGCATCTTTTTCCTATAAAAGAATGGATAAAGTAGTTGCTATCTATCTGGTTCTTGGCTGAGGACTACTTACGTCCGATTGATGTTGTTGTGTATACCCTATGTTTGGTCTGAATTGGATTTGCATTCAAATTGCTATAAAAAAATAAACATGTCAGATTCTATCAATTATTGTGTTTGAGTTACAAATAAATGTTTGTGCATGTTGATCAAGTGCATGCTTTAGATGATAAAATATTGCTTGAAAAGATTTAATTTTCTTTTACTATGAATGTTTCTCTTCTTATAATTATTATGATTTTTGGGTATGCCCTTCTTGCACTATGTGCTTCAATATTAATTTATACCTACCTATCAAATTTTTGGTGCGCCCATAGTGTGCTAATACCAATATCTAGATATAAAAAAAAAATATTAGATAAGAGAATTACCCATATTAGGAGAGAGGAGAATGCAGGTCGAGTAGCCAATGCTACTCTGTATTAGCCTCAGGTAAACAAATCTGCAGATTAAATTAAAATAAAATAGATAAATAAGTATATATAAAAAACTTGGTAATGGTCAACCAATGCATTCGTATTATGTATTCTTGATATTAATTTTTGTGTGTGGGTCTTTTATTCAATTATATTTCATGCATTATATTGGACCATGTTGACCCAACATGCCACAATAAAATATCTTTCCACCATTACCAAAGCAAGTTGCACAAAGGTTGAGTGTGGCTGGCGAATGGGGAGTCCTTTGATAGGAGCCATATCCTCTACACATATCATCCCAGGAATAGATTAGCATAATAATTTGATAAGTGTTGCAATTGGGATGTAGATGTTGGTAAGAGGAGAATAAATTCAATTCTAAAAATTTGTTTATGAATAGAAATTTTTTTACTGAAATTGGTTATACCAGAACTTGTGAAACCGATTTGTTTACAATGTTTCATTATAAGACTTCCCTATGCAACATGTAATTTACACAGGATAATCAATAAAAATATTAGAAATATGTGATCTTTATTTTGTAATTGACCTATGATAAATGGCCTTTCAAAATCATTCAAATTTAGAGTAAAGTTTTTTATAACTAACTTGTCTCTTATTTTGTTTAGCCGCAAGTGTGTGAGATCTCTTTTAGATTCACTATAACTAGGGGAAGTCATAGTTATTTTATACAATATATGCTTGGAAACGAAGCTCTATCATGTATTACAAGCTTAATTTTTATGAATAATTTCACAATTAATGAATGCTTAATTAACTTGCGGTTTGGAGAAATTGGTGTAAAAGTGGAAGATGTAGTTGTGTTAATATCATAAAATAATTACTTTATATTCGAGCTACATTTCTTATTTTTGGTGAATAAATTTTAATTAAAATATAATGTAGAAGCTCATACCAGTTATAGAGGAGTAAGTCTTCTAGAGATGTCTAGATAATGAAATTAAAGGCTTTACATAGATGGATACTGATGAGACGATTCGACCAAGTTCATTTTAATAAACCTAATTCTAAATTATTTTGGATGTTGTTTCCCAATAGCGCCTTCGGAGAAAGAACACATTTCCAATATATTATTCATTGTCTTGAAAAGTAATACCATAGGTTTTGCAAGTAACTCGTCTTGTTCATAATTTAACTGATTTATTAGGAGGATTATGTGAATGATTTATTCTTAGAAGAAATATATAGGTGTTTGGCTACTTCAGTAGAGAGCATGGTTTAGATAATAACGATTGTAGTCATATTTTCATATTAAAGGTGAGTTTCATTATCGAATTGTAGACTTGTAACCAAAATGTGCTCATAGACGAAAACCTTTAATTGAAGATTTATATTAGAAGATTTGTTGAATTATTAAATAATAGCAAGAATTTAACTTTTGAAAGACAACATTAATTCATTTTTCTAAACTGATGTTATAAGGTTTAGGGATCAATAAATTAATTTATCTATATTTTTCGATGGCTAGGACATTGTATTATCTGATGCTTTTAGAACACTACCAGTATCCTTTACACCAAAACTTAACCTTGCCTTCCAACCATGATTTGTCTTGAAAAAAATTATGTAGGATTAATTAAACCATAACGCTAATTCATGAAGTATACAAATAACCCTTAAATGATTTAAGTGAGAAGTGTATTTGCAAGAACCAAAAGGTCTCTATTTTATTATATAATGTTTGCTTTAAAAAATATATTATTATACTCCATCATGAGATTCTTTTTATGAATTTTAAAAAATATATATTAGATAATTCGTTAGATTGGCAAAAATTGGATTTTTTTTGAAATCCAATGAAGTGAAGACAAACTTTACTTTATAAGTATATTTTAATAAGGTATTTCATTTATTAATAAATGGAAAAGAATGCTTTAGTAAAATATTCCATTAAATATTGAATGGACATGCTTTAAGATGTTCTTCTGTTATACAGAAGGAAAGGTAATACAAGATTAGTATTGATCATAAAGGATAGAATAGTACCTTAATATTATAGTTCTATTAATTTTATTTTATTAAAGGATATTTTTTTTATGAAATTTTATTATGAGATAGATTAACTCTAAAATTATTTCATATCTTAAGGGAGAGAAATGTATTTGTTTTTTTAATTTCTTGAAAGCATAGTTTTTAAGAATGTGTTAATTCTTTGGAAGAGTTGCTATTAGCGAGATCATGGAGTTTTGGTTTCATATTTTAATTAAAAGTATGATGTTTAATAAATAGATATTTGAATATCAACACAATTTAATTTATAGATATTAAAAAAAGTTTTTATGAATTGTTTTCATTAGCAAGCTTGGCCTATTATTTAACTAATAAACTTGAATGTTTGAGATAAAATCTTCCCAACCAAAAAATCTATCAATCCCTTTTCTAAAATCATCAAGAAGGATGAAGTATGTTTTGGTGTATCATCAAGACGGATCAACATCCACCCAACACCGCTAATTACAAGTAGACAATTATTGTGATTCGATAACAACTATTTTCTGGCAAACCAACCCGAGATAAGTGGTCCTTTTATCAAGAACAAGTAATGAGGGATGGTATGAGATGTCACCTCTAGGTTGTTATGCAAGTAGTACGGTGAGGTATTTCATGTTCATTGTTCGATTGGAAAATTGCTAGGAAAATATCGATACTAGAAGTTGCTAGATACCAATGCTAGATGGTTCAACAATGAGTTGGTATGAAATAACTCCTCATCAATCATAGCATGAATTGAGATACCTGGTCTTGAGCTAGTGTATTGATGGGTCCTAGTTGGCTCCATAAGATGTTGGACTCTTAACTAGGTACCAAGCATATTTATGCTATACACTAGCATGTCTAAATACAATCGGGATAAATTTAGGCCAAAGAAACCTAAGTCCTCCATGCTATGGTGTGAGGAATTATGCATACACCCTTCTAGGTGATATGGGCCCTAGAAGGACAAACTCGGTTGTGAAATTAGACCTCTACTAAAGGAGAAGAATGTGTTCACAAAATAGCACCTTTGCGATATCTAGCCAATCTCGACCACTTGAGAGACCATCTGCAATGGTCAGTATTCTCAAAATGAGTAATTCTATGTCTACGTACTAATTAAATATTGGGTGAACAATAGACCTTCTGTGGTATAAACCTTGTGTTTGATAAAAAATTTCTCTTTGTATTTCCATTGAGTTAGTTTGGAAAGGACAACCAGGTGTGTTAGATCTGGGTTGTTACACTAGGCATCACTCAAAAAACAAAAGGAAAATTACTAGGCAACTAGAAAAATATTCACGAGACTTATAGAAGAGAAGAGGGAGCCTTTGCAAATATTTGACAAGGAACTTAGAGGACTAGATTTAGGTAATCCAATAACATCTCTACATGATGATTCGAATGATAAATAATAAATTTACTTTTTCTATACAAATATAGCTTGACATTGGTTTTGGAGGACCATATTGAGAATATTCCTAAGAGAAGGAGGATATAAGCGAGTGGTTCTCCCTCGGTAAGAGAAGGAGGAAGATAATGGAGGACAAATAGGTAGAGGGATCAAGTAAGGATTTAGTTTGGGATGGAAGAGGATAGACTATCTAAGATCAATTTAGAAAATAAGAAGGAAGAAGAAATAAACCTCATGGAGAACCTTATCCCCTCAAAGAGAGGAAAAGGAAGTAAACTTAGGAAATCCCCTTTCAATTGGATTTCCTCTCCCTCTAGTCCCTCATATCAATGTAAAGTTTCACCTCTTATGGAAAAATATACTTTAAGATCTTAGAAAAGAGCATAGAATATAAGATATTTGGCAAAATTCAAATGGGGTTGAGCTTTGAAGCTAGTCAAACTCAAGGTTCCTCAGCATGTAGGATTTCCTATCTAAAAATAGCTCAAAAAAGAGTTGAGAAAAAATTCTTTAGTAAAAAATTATCTATCTATGGGTACTTAGAGAAGGACAACACCCTGAGTTAGGTAATCCATGATTATAATATCTCTAAATATTAGAGGATTGGGGGATCCTCACAAAAATAACCCTAAAATACTTATTAAATTTAGAATGATATTTTCTTGATTCAAGAAACCATATTACAGTTAGAAAAGGCAACACTTATACTTAATTTACTCCTACCAAGCTAGAAGTTTATTGGGATAGATTCAAATGGAAAATCAGGGGGAATTGTATCAGGATGGAAAATTTCTTGTCAATTGATTAAAAATTCCTTCATAGAAGTAGAAGTAGAATCATAATGCCACTCCAAGGAGTTAGGGAAAACTATAACTATAGTAAATATATATGGTCCATATGAATATAGGAAAGTTTTCTAGGAGGATTTATTTTTGTTGGAGAATATCACATTATTTAGTACATGCCAATGTACCACCTTGGTACATTATTGTAAATATTAAAATATGGTCGTGTCTTAGATTAGTGAGTGAATAAATAATTTATGTAATGTAATAATGTGTAGGAAATGTACAAGTGTCATGTAAATATGTGTGCAAGTGTTATGAGTATAAATGTGCACAAGTGTCTAATATATGAGTGTCAAGGTTATGCATAAGGGGTCGGTCCCAAAGAGTATTTATAAAATCGAGGCAAATCTAGTCCTAAGGTGTATAAACATCGGGGTAAATTTTTCAAATTTATATTGGCAATTTTTTGAAAACTATGTATTAAAATTTTCAACCTTAAAAATGGTGACTGAGAGAAGTGACTGTCACAAGGTGACTGATGTGACTGACAGAAGCGACTATCAAAAGGCGATTGACATAAGTGACTATCAAGAAGCAACTGCCAAGGGGTGATTTTCAAGGCGCAACTTCTAGGAAGCAACTGTTAATACACGACTATCAATGATGACTGGCAAGATGCAACTATCAAGTAGCAACTATCAAGAGGCAACTAACAAGGGTGACTGTCAAGAGGTAACTATCAAGTGGCGACCGACATATGGTGACTGTAACGTGGAAAATTTCAAGCAACAACTGTCAAGTGGCAACTAACAATGCATGACTGTCAAGTGGTGACTAACAATGCATGACTGTCAAGTGGTGACTGTCAAGGTGTGATTGTCACAGGGCAATTTTCAAGTGGTGATTGTCATGAGATGACTATCAAGGTATGATTGTCAAGAGGTGACTGACAAGGTGTGACTGTCAAGATGCGGCTGCAAGATGTTACTATTAAGAGGTGACTATCAAGTGGCAACTGTCAAGAAGGAACTATCACATAGTGACTGCCACATGGCGATTGTCACATGGCGATTATCACAAGGCGATAGGGCAAATGCAACTGCAAAATACCATCAGTAATATGCTACCACATGTCCTCTATTTTACCATGTGTCACACATACATCAATTTTAGGCATGCATAATTTTTATAAATAGAATAGCAGCGTCATTTTCACCTTTTGCACAATGATTTCCAAAGCAATTTCAAATATTTTTTTAGTATTTTTAGTGCATTTTCTACAGCGGTTTTAGACTGTTTCTAGGCGGTTTTCTAAGCATTTTTTGATCATTTTCAAGTCGTTTTCTTATCATTTTTAGGGTGTTTTTAGACCTTTTTTCAGGCAGTTTTCTAACCTTTTTTGAGTGTATTCAGGTCGTTTTTCTAGCATTTTTAACACGTTTTATCAGGGTTTTTCTAGCGTTATCAAAAATGGCTAGCGATTCCTCTCGTCTCACTTCCAAGGTATCATTGAAGAGCTACTATTGCCCAAAATGTCAAGAATATTTTTAACATTCCTGAGAGATATTCTAACCATATTTACACCTCCGAAGTTGTTGGAGTCATCAAGATGCCACAGTTGGATGTCAATGTCTCCCTAATGCAACATATTGTTAGTTCCTATGACCATTATGTGTCCACTGTATAGATCCAAGTTGATAACAAGGATGTTGTTTTTTCTGTGAGCCTCTCAGATGTACAACGATTAATAGGACTTCCATTTTCTAAATGGTCTCCTTGTTAACAACCAATACGCATTGATAGATTCTGATAAATCAATGCTGCCATCCAAATATGACGTGAATCTAGACCATTTGAAAGGTAAGTTTTTGAAAATTTTGTTTTTGTTTATCCTTAATTTTGATGTATTATTGTTTCCAATTTCCATTCTCTAATAATGTTCTCACTATTTTTTAGTTAATTCTTCAAAATCAAAAAGGGGTTTGAACATTTCCAACATTACAGGTAAATTTCTTTATGCCTATATTGAATTGTTCTTGGGAAGGCTTATTCTGCAGGGCCGATCTATAGAAATACCCTTTTGGAATTTGTCATTGTTGATTCGTTGTATTGATGGGGGGAGATATTATTGGTCCACACCCATTTCAAACCACCTAAAATAGGACCTCCTTTCTGCACAAAAAATTTAATCTGCGTATACAGTTACCTCCAGCAACTATATTCTTTGTTTTTTTTATGAAGCATATTATAATCTTCAAAGAAAAAGTCCTCCAACTGCATTGCACCCGGATTTGTTGCGTATTGGGTTAAACAAGAATGAAATACAAGTAAAATTATATATTGGAATTGTATCTCTTTTATTTCTTTTCAAATTTCAATCAATCTTGTTATTTTCTAATTTTCTTTTGAAAATAAAGAATAGTAGCTCACTCATCCAGTAAAAGGGATGTCGCCTTCAGGATTCAAGAAGCGTCTGGTGAATCTAACTCGTAGTCAGAATGGTCACCGATACCTTCCACCCGTAAACGTAGGAGGTCTCCTGATGGACAACATACATGTGCTACTCCTCTTACTTCTAGATATGCATCTGCTACAACGAACATTGAAGATGAAACCTCTAGCTCATAAGGTAAACATATTTTTCAAATGTTCTAATTTTAATAATGTATTTTAATGATATTCAATTATATTTAGTTTGAAAAAATATTTTAACTAATTTCAAAGCAAAGGACAATAGTTGCACCATCAACGAAAACGGTTGCAGAGTTTGAGTCAGGTATGTTTAGTTAAAATTGTTATATTTTAATGGCACTATTTTTAAAACTAGTTTTAATTTATAATTTTCATGTTAAATTTTGCAGAGGGACTGACTAGAATTAGAAGACTCAGAAAATAGATGCCTCCACTGGGTGCACAATAGGAAAAGTAGCCAGTCCTACCGCTAGTCCATCAATGCCAAGTTCATCTATAGTTCATCCAAAAATCACCACAGCACGCATCATCGATGAGGAACCAATAGCGCATGCATGGGAAACAATTCTTCACATCGCTGCATTAGCCACTTCAAGGAACCAAAAGTTAGCTAAATACATAAACTTAGACTGTGGGTCAATCTATTATTTCAGGGATGGGGTTCCCTATTTTAATACTTGATAATTTATCAAATGTAGAAAGTGCATCTCACATGCGCCCTCCAAAAGCTAATTTGTATGATGATTTTATGTATCAAGATATGAATAATTTGAATTTACCACTAAAAACATGTGATTTGTTTCATGGTCTAGGTTTAGGTGATGAAGCACACGATAATGTTGAATGAGATTCTGACAATGTTTCCTCTTCCCCCTACCAGCATGTCAATACCGATCATCATACGACCGATGATAGAAAATATTTTATTAGAAAATAGATGTAGGGCTAATGTTACTAATAATCTTCTTGTAGATATTGATACATTAAGACAATGGGAATATTAGGCCAAGGTTATGATCAAAGCAATAAATGGTCGATACAAGAGCTTTGGACATAGAAAGGAACTATTTTCAAAGGTAGAGAATGAGCCACAAAAGCTAAATGCTCTGTCACTAAAGTTCAAATCCGGCATCGTCAAGGCCAATTCTACAAGCAATGATGAAGTTCTGACCATTATACTTGACCGATTAGAGAACCTAAATGTTGAAGCATAAGCATATTTCAATGAATGGAAACTAGATAAGAAGAAATTAATAGTGGTAGAAACTGCAAGACTAATATCAATTGTAAGTTCTATGCATATTTGAAAATCATTTTTTTCTTTAATATATTTTTTAATTAATATTAATATTTTTCTCTTGTATTTTGTAGTCTAATTATCAGCATTTAAAGCAGCAGGTGTCAACCATGAAAATATGAATCAAGACTACAAAAATCAGTGTGACTAATGCTATTGAATTGAAGAAGAGACTATAACACACTATTTGAGAAAAAAATTGGCTGAAGAAGCTTATCAAAGAAAAGGACCTAGATGTGGATGTTGCATTAAAATACAATTAGAGAGAGTTGAATGCACCATTTAAAGAAGATCCCACGAAGGAAGAAGTTTTAATGTTATCAAGGATAAACGCTATAGTTGATAGTTTGGTACAGTATGGTGCATTGGAAGCAAAGAATATTGAGGTAGATGTAGTTGACACTTCAAGCACTTTACAACAAGAAAACTTAGAAAAGTAGAACTGATGTTTTATTATATGATGATTCTGAAATGTGGCATTATGGTGAAAAGAAACTTGGTTTCAAAGACTCGTATTTTAACATCTTTTAAAATATATTATTTTATAATACATAAATTTTATATTACTTTTTAGTTTTTATTTCAATATTGTAATGTTTTGATCAGTTGTGTGGATGCAATAAATAATTTTGAATTATGTGGTGCAATAATGGAGCACCAATATCTAGTTTGTTATAAATGGTTTACTTAGTACATTGTTTTCAACATAAGGATTGCCATACATGGTTTATTCAATTCATGGTTTGCTATACATTTTTTTCAATACATGGTTTGTATACATGGTTTCAATCAATTTGATATTCAATACATTGTTTTCCATACATTGTTTTCAATACATGGTTTTTCATACATTGTTTTCAATAAATTGTATATTCAATACATTGTTTCAATCAATTTGATACATGGTTTCAATACATGGTTTATTGTATACATGATTTCAATACATGGTTTATTGTATACATGATTTCAATACATGGTTTTAATCAATTTGATATTCAATACATTGTTGTCCATACATTATTTTCAATACATGGTTTGCCATACATTGTTTTCAATAAATTGTATATTCAATACATTGTTTGCCATAAATGGTTTATTCAATACATGGTTTGCCATACATTTTTTTCCATACATTGTTTTCAATACATGGTTTATTCAATAGATGGTTTGCCATACATGGTTTATTCAATAGTTGGTTTATTCTTTATTCAATACATGGTTTATTTAATACATGGTTTTCAAAATATGTGAAATCATAATATACACATATTCTATTGACAACTGATAGCATAATATATGAAATCAAAATACATGTAAAAAATAGTAATATCTGTGATTTAGTAATCAATATTTTGTTCCAAAATACATTAAAATATATCTCAAATTATAATCAAATCTCAATATTTGAATTCATATCAAATAAATGAATTAAATCCCAATATAATATTGGGAAATGAAAGCATCTTTGCATCATAATGGTGAAAGCTAAAACAAATTCTTTTTAGATTGTGCAAATTCTTCTGCACTCATTTCAAAAAATTTGTTATCACGGTGTCATCAGTGTTACTATTATCATGATCATCCAAAGTATTCATGACACCTCTTCTCTCTACCAAATATTTCCAATATGACAAAGCTCTTTTGTATGAAAACTTCTCAACCTCATAGGTCAACACATATACTCTCAATTTTTTTTCCAAATTTTTGTCCAATCTATTCCGAAATTTAGATTTTACATATGATAATGCACTAAATACCATTTCATCCTCAACAGATCCTAAAATCATCGTTTGGCATAATTTATACAAACTAAAATATTCACTCATAGTATATTGCAGGATACTACTCGGATATAAATGTTTCCAGATTCGTGAAATAGAACCCCTTTCATGGTCATTAGCAAATTGTGAAAGTTGAGTAGAAATTGTTGTTCCAAAATAGTTTGGTTTGTCAAAAGATCTTTGTTGAGAATTTCATTGATTTCAATACCATTAAATACAACAGGTTTAGCAAAATGGCTAGCAATATTGCCCATGTATTTTTGAAACAAACCACTTATATTTTGGTATTCATTACAAGGATTCCAAAATATTGGGTTAACCACATCCATAGCCTCAAGAATTCATATCTTTGAAAACAATCTCTGATTTCTTTTGTCAATGATTCTGCTATTTGTTTTAGTTTGATTTTTGTATCTATTAAAACTACATGAAATTTGTTGTATGTTATGGATTTTTTTCAACTTCATTTCTAGCAATATCCATTCGCTGACAAAAACAACATAAAGGAATTTTCTTTTCATGGACATTAATACAAAGATGATCGTTTATATTCAACTTCAAAAGTTCTAAGGATCATTCATGTTTGTCAATGCTCTCCAACTCTCAAACATGGGATCCATAAAACTTTCACCAAATGCGTACATCGTATCAATATGTAAGAAAATTCATTTTCTCACTGTGATGAAATTCATAATATATAACGATATCTTGTGTAATTTTGATCAAAGTATTCATTTCTTTCAACATTGGAAGAATACCACACAATATGAGAAGTGTTTTAAAGTCACTCATTCGTGATAGAAAATCCTTAGCCTTATCAACTGCCCTATGATTTACATACATAAACCCTGCCAAGGATTGATATTCTTTGAAAACTTTGTATACTGGTTGATACATTGAAATACACCTAGTATCCACATCTTTTAAGATTTTTTTACCATCAATAATTCCAAAGTGCAAACTGCTGAAACTCTAAAAATATTTTTGGATTGCGTGAAAAATAATCATGAATTTCATGGATAAGGTCTTCCACTCTAGCTACATTTGTAAATGTATCCATAATTTTATATGCAAGATTAATTCTATGAGCAATGTAATGAATATGTATCAAATATGGGTTAACAGATGTTTGTAGTCTAACACAAAGACCATTCTTGTATCCTTGCATTGTAGCAAAACCATCAACTTCGACACATATTAATTTAGTGGCTATTTCCATTTCATTAATTTCCTTTAAACTAGAAACAACAACATTGTAGATGTTTTCTGCATTGCAATTTTCCACCATATTACATAGTCCAAGTAAATGAGGTTGCCTTAAATGATTTTCCAATGTGTAAACATGCATGCAAATCCAAGATGTGTTGTCAACAGCAGTCACCTCATCAATTGAAAGTGATATAAATTTGGCCTTTTTTATTTTCTCTTTGAGGTCATCCTGCTCAACCAATGATAGACATTTTGTAATTTCCCAACCACTTCGATCTAACCAATGGACGCTGGGTAAGTTCTACACATTAGCTAATTGAAATAGAGATTTATAATCAATGAAATCTGACATAGGTCTAACATTTTTAAGAATAGTGAGTACAACGATAAATTGTAAACTTTTTGAAGCTAAACTAAACTTTTCCATTTTTTAAAATTGGGCTTGAATCATTGCACCTTTCTCAACCAAAGTTTGTTTTTCTTTCATTGATTTATCATATTATTGTGCACATCTAACATGGGCACACTCTGATGCATCCTTCCAACTATAATTTTTTTGTATTGGTCCATCACTTTCTTTTGTTTTTATATAAACCTTTCCACAATGTTTTTCTACTATATCTTAACTTTCAATCTATGATCTTTTTCGTGCTTCTAGCTACAAATTATGCATCTCAGTTCTATTATTACCTCATTACTATTCTCTAGAAGCACTGGCTCAACAAATGAAAAATATGAAACTCAATCAGGCTGAAATGATCTATTAATTGTCCATCTAGATGACCTGGCACGTTTATGTTTTTTAGAAGAAAATTCTTCGAAAGTGGGTACTACATAAGAACTATTACTTTGTTTTCAATTTTACATGTTTATTTTAGGAAACTCCTCTTGTTGTTGTTCCATTTATTTAAAAAAAATTCATTTGTGGATTTTTCATTATCGTAGTTATGTGGAAGTGGATTCATACTAGGGTCAAAAGTGTTTTTTGTAGAGATAATACTAGGGTCAATACTAGGGTCATTATCATTATTCTTTTTAAAAGCATACATTCTGTTAAAAGCATACCTTATTTTAAAAATACAAATAAACAATAGAAAAAGCCATACACAAAAAATCACCCTTCTTAATGAATGAAGACATTATATATAAAATTAACAATGAACTAAAATTAACTTTTTAGTAAGTAAATATGTTCATACCTTCAATTTGTGCAGATGCTGATGGCTGATTGGATTTTAAAATATTATGAAATTTTTTGAGGATACTCCTTTTATCAGAACTGGAAGACTGGTGATGGAGAGACAAATAGCTCATGCCAATTCTATATTCATATTCAAAAAATTGGAAAAAGATTACAGTAATGGCAGCAGTTTGCCAAATAAACTCCTTTATCTCGAAAGATAGTTTCTGTTACAACATCTTTCGCCTAGAAGAAAAATAGCCTAATAGGTCCAGAATGGCCTCTTGCATTCACGTCTACAACTATGTCTCCACAGTTTTCTGATAGCTCTACATGCCTTCGCTTCCCATTTTAAAATATCTGGCGTGACTCCCCGTTTCCCTTTTCTGACCCTTCATTTCATTTCTCGTGTCTCTTCGTTGCCTTGGATTTTGAAACGTCTTTCTTTTTTACTCTTGATCTTCGTCTACTTTCATTGCACCTTGGTGCCACGTGCTTGTCCAGTGCTGCCACTGTAGACTCTGTCCGCATGTCAACCCATGATGACATTCGGAATACCCATTGCTCGATGATTCCCTCTGTAACGACACCTGTAACTGCCTGCATTTTCTTTCCTTTTGTTTGGTCATGAAAACGCGACATGTCGTGATATCACGACATTTTTTTCTTCACTACCTTACAGTCCCTTGCGAGTCACAAAAATGCAACATGTCACGATATCGCAACACTTTTTGCTTTTCGGCCTTTCAACCCTTTGTGAGTTGCGAAAATGTGACATGTCCAATATCGCAACACTTTTGCTCTTCGGCCTTCCTACCTTTTATGAGTCATGAAAATGTGACATGTCACGATATCGCGACACTTTTCTCGCCTGTGCCTCCTCTTGCCTGTTGGTCGCGATAATGCGACATGTCACGATATCGTGACACTTTTCACTCCTGCACCTTCCCACGCATTTTGGTCACAAAAATGCGACATGTCGCGATATCACGACACTTGTTCTCCCTTGCGCTTTCTCTCGTCCCTTGGTCACGAAAATGCGACATGTCACGATATTGCGACATCTTTCCTTTTTGGCTCCTCTTTCTCCTTTTCGATCGTGAAATCGTGACATGTCGTGATTTCACATCTTTCCTTTCTGCCTCCTCCTCGCCTCTCAGGTCACGAAATCATGACATGTCACGATAACATGCGACAACTTGACTCTCTACTTTCTTTCTCTGTTTCGGGTAAAATCATGACATGTCGTGATATCGCGACAATTTCCTTGCTTTTTTTTTTTTGCTCCTTCGATCGCGATTTCGCGACATGTCGTGAAATCGTGATATTTTATTCTTTGGCCTTTCCTGTCTTTGTTCGGTCACGATTTCATGACATGTCATGAAATCATGACATTTTTGCTCTGTGCCTTCTCTCTCCTTCCTGAGTTGCAAAAACGCGACATGTCACGATATCGTGACACTTTTCTCTCTTGCTATTCCTCTTCTCTTTTAGTTGCGATAATGCGACATGTCGCAATATCGTGACACTTTTCTCTCTTGTGCTTTCTATAATTTTCTGGTCACGAAAATGCGACATGTCACGATATCGTGACACTTCTCTTTCTCGAGCCTTCTCTCGGCTTTTGGTCGTGATTTTGTGACATGTCACGAAATTGTGACATATTTTCTTCTCGGTCGACATGTCACGATATCGCGACATTTTTTCTACTTTGCTGTATTTTGCCTTTTGTTGGATGCTCCTGCATCAGACATCCAGGGTGGATTGAGAAGTGAATTTCACTTCTGTACTGTTCTGTCACCTTATTTTTAACTGGGGTTGTACAAGCTCTCCAAGATTTAGCAAAATTTGGATCTACAGGGTGCAAACCCTTAAGTTCTTCAAATCCCACAACTTCCACTCTCATTGTTGTCAGCAAATTCTTTTCATCCATCTCCTTCACTGGCTTCAACTTGTGGTGCACTCCACCTTTCTTCAGAGAGTAAGTATTCGCATGCCCATCATGTATCGCATGTCTGTCAAATTGCCATGGCCTTTCCAACAACAAATGGCAAGCATCCATAGGCAAAACATCACACAGAACCTCATCTTGATAAGTTCCAATCTAAAATTTAACTAAATACTGCTCACTGACTAATGCTCTATGATCTTTTTGCAACCATGCAATCCGATATGGATGCGGGTGCGCCGTCTTCTCCAGTTTTAGTTTAGCAACCATTTCTCCTGAAACCAAATTATCTGTGCTACCATTATCTATGATCACATTACAAACCTTACATGAACATTTGCACCTTGTGCAGAACAAGCTCTTCCTCTGGTCTGGTCCTTTCTGTTCATTCAACAAGGTTCTCCTTGTGACCATAGCTTCTCCTCTCTCTACCTCCTCAGAATGTTATAATTTAGCACCTTCATATGCTACAATAGCTCTGGCATGACCCTCAGGTCTCCTATTCGTCCTCTCTTGGTGTTGGGGACACTCATATGCCCGATGTCCCTCTTCTCCACAATGGAAACAGGTTCCATGAAATCCACCTCTTCCATACCCACGTCTAGATCTACCTCTTCCCCTTTGGTAGTTGTTCTAACCACGGGATCTGTAATCATTATCTCCCTTCTAATCCTGACTACTGCTAACTTCTTATTTCTCCTCATATTGTCCTCCATCTATTCTTCCACCAGTTCTTCCATGTCGACCTCTTCCTCTTTGTTTGCCTTCAAATCTTCTGTTCAGCTTCTCTTCAACCTTCAAGGCAAACTAATATGTATCCTCAATGGTGGTTATTTTGACCAAACCAAGTTCTTCTTGGATATTCATTCTTAACCCATTTATGTAATGAGCTACTTTCTCCTTACTATCCTCTGAATGTCCAGTTCTTATTAAAATCTGGTAAAACTCCTCGGTATATTCCTTGACATATTTGCTTGACTGTCTCAAGCTCTGCATTTTCCTCAACAGCTCTAATTCGTAATCTACAAGAATAAACTGCCTCTTCAACTTCTCAACCATTCGATCTCATATGGTTATCCTTTCCTTTCCTCTCTTATTTCTTTCTAACTGTACTTATTTTCACCATATGCTAGCATGGCCTTTCAACTTTGTTTTTGCCAATTTGATCTGATCTGGATCTACAACCTCGTCATACTCAAAATACTCCACCATATCATTGATCCAATCAATAAACTCCTCTACATTGAGTTTCCCAGAGTACGTAGAGACATCAAACTTTGGCTTCTTCCCAATCTAAGTTATGGCCTTAACTAATTTGACTTCTACATGATTCATTGCTTCCTCTTCCTTTGATGGATTATCAACCTCCCAAGCTTCATCTTCACTATGGTCTTCTCCCCTTGACTCCTCTTGCAGGGCTTGCACTTGCCTCTGCAAAGCTCTGAAATCTTCTTCAGGTACCACATTCCTCCCACCACCATGGTTTCTTCGTGGAGGCATTCTTCCTCACTCTCTTCTCACAACCCTTCCACAGATCCTAGTGAAAACTGCCTCACTTTCGATGATCTGCTCACACACTCAGGAACTCCTTCTTTGATACCACTTGATGGAGAGCGAAATAGCTCACGCAAATTCTATATTCATATTCAAAAAATTGGAAAAATATTACAGTAATGGCAGCAGTCTGCCAAATAAACTCCTTTATCTCGAAAGATAGTTTCTATTACAACATCTTCCACCTGGAAGAAAAACAGCCTAATAGGTCTAGAATGGCCTCTTGCCTTCACGTCTGCAACTCTGTCTCCATAGTTTTCTGACTGCTCTACGTGCCTTCGCTTCCCCTTTTAAAATCTCTGGCGTGACTCCCCGTTTCCCTTTTTCGACCCTTCGTTTCATTTCCCATGTCTCTTTGTTGCCTTGGCTTTCGAAACGTCTTTCTTTTTGACTCTTGATCTTCGTCTGCTTTCATTGCACCTTGGTGCCACGTGCTTGTCTAGTGCTGCCATTGTAGACTCTATCCACCTGTCAACCCATGATGATGTTCGGAATACCCATCTCTCGATGATTCCCTCTGTAACAACCCCTGTAACTGCCTACCTTTTCTTTCCTTTTGTTTGGTCGCAAAAACGCAACATGTCACGATATCGCGACAATTTTTTTCTTCACTGCCTTACAGTCCCTTGCGAGTTGCAAAAATGTGACATGTCATGATATTGTGACACTTTTATTTCTCGAGCCTTCTCTCGACTTTTGGTCGTGATTCGACAACATGTCGCGAAATCGCGACATATTTTCTTCTCGGCCGACAGGTTGCGATATCGTGACATTTTTTCTACTTTGCTGTATTTTGCCTTTCGTTGGATGCTCCTGCATCAACTGGCCTCCCTTATTTCCACTGCTAACATGTGACATTTTACCTATATAAACAAAAAGTAACAAGAAAATCATTTTGAAAAATGGAAATAACTAGTTAAAGAGAACTACTATTCAAGACAACAGAATATCTGACCCAAGGAGGCTTGAGATTGGTTCCCAAATAATAGGAAAACCTCTTTATTGAGCATAAATGAACATAAATGTATAAAAAAGAAACATAATTGATAATAGAAACTTACCAACAAATGGTTAGCCTTGTATGTCAGTCGTCATGTGATGGTCACTATTTGACAGTCGTGGCTTGTCAATCACCTTGTGATAGTCACGATGTGTTAGTTGCCTTGTGACAGTCATGGTGTGTCAGTCACCTTGTGATAGTTGGGCATGTTAGTCACCTTGTGACAGTTGCAGCGTGTCAGTCATCTTGTGATAGTCATAGCGTATCCGTCATGCAATGCCAATCATGGCATGTCAGTTGACTTATGACAGTCATGGTGTGTCAGTTGCCTTGTGATAGTCATAGTGTGTTAGTCTCCTTGTGACAGTCATGATGTGTTTTTTACCCAATGTCAGTCGCTTCTGTCGGTCGCCTTTTGTAATTTTCTTCTATCAATCACTTTTTATGATCACATTTTGACAATCATCTTGAGACTATGAGTGTCACTCCTAGGGTTACCTATATATAGTGGGGGTACAAGAGGCGAATTATGTGGGATAATTTTTTTAAATAATTTTAGGGCGAATTTTAGGTAGAAATACATATTGTATTGGGGTAAATTTACCCCAAGAAAATTAATTTCGTAATTTTTAGGCGAATGGGCCGACCTCTATAGGTCCCAAAATTAGAAAAATAAAAAATGTTAAAATATTAAAATTCGCTATAAATTGCGAAATTCGCCCTTGTGCATAACCCTGGTGAGTATGCACATGTGTCCTTAGAATAGGAAAATGAAGAGTTGTAAAGAAGAGTGAAGGTCAAGAGTACAACATATAAGAGTCACATATAATTATATATCTGTGACAACATTGTAATATTCATCAAATGTCCATAGCTTTATGCTTGCATTAGTAGACCTTTATCCAATAGTATTTTTAGTATTTTGTGTGCAATATTGTGAGCATGTCTATGTGATTATTCTATGAGTATTATTATGAGTTATTCTATTTTGATATTATATTTTGAGTTATTATTTGATTCATTATATTGCAACTTCATTATATTAGATCATGTGATTATTTCCTATGAGATTTATATTAGTATTAAAGCTTCAAAAGCTAACATTTTTGGCCAACATCTTAAAAATGAGAATTTAGTGGTAGGAGGGGACTTAAAATTTATTACAAAAATAAGTGAAATATGGGGAGAAGAGGCCAAAATAGACCTAGTAGATAATTTTTTCCTTCACAAAATTTGAAGTGATTAACTATGTGATATAGAACCAACAAAGCTTGCTCCTACATGGAGAAATAATCTAATTAGAAGACATGGGATTTCTAAAATATTGAATAGATTTCTAGTTTCAAAGAAGCTCATAATTTTTTTTTTATAATATGAGAACATAGATAGATCGAGGGTGAGGGTTAGATCATTCTCCAATCCTTTTACAAATAAAAAATAATGAGGATAAAACACTAGAACCTTGCAAATCCAATCCCATTTGGCTTAGAGATGAAGAATTTTAAAACTTGGTAAGAACAAAATGGAGGTATTATGACCTAACCTCAAAAGAGACAACCATGTTTTTGTTCACTAGTAATCTTAGAAGAATAAAATATATCATATTAGGTTAGTCCAAAGTAAAATATTGGGAATTGGAGGTAAGATTTACTAAAATTGAATCTTCTCTAAATCTACTTTATAGTACCAAAGGTAACAAAGTTTTCTCAAAAAATGAAATCAAGCAAATCAAAGAATTGGAAAAAAAGAATAAAGAAACATTAGAATGGGAGGAGGAAAAATGGAGAATAAAAATCAAGGCTTGATGACTAGAACAAGGGGATGGAAATACAAATTTTTTCTTCAAAATTATGCAAAACAAAGAAAATAGACAAACATAATTTGGGAAATGAAAGGGGAAAATTGAAACACTTTGAGAAGATTCTAAGAGTTGGATCCATTAATAGTAAACTACTTCAAAGACTTGTATAAATATCCAAACAAAGCAAATATAGTAGAGATAATCAAACTAGTTTTTAATATGCACAAGATGGTCAATTAGGAACGAAAATAAGCTTTGTTCTCAAAAATCATAGAGGGTTTACATTCAATAGTCAAATTATTTCATAAAAGGAAAAGTCTAGGTCTAGATGGATGGACAATTAATTTTTATTTGGATTATTATGAATTGTTGGAGGATCTTCTAAAAGTGGTAGAAGAATCAAGGATTAAAGGTCAATTTCTAGGATCCATAAAATCCACTTTCTTGGCTTTGATAACAAGAAAGGACTATCCAACATATTTTGGGGATTTTAAACCTATCTTTTCATGTAATGCTATGTATAGAATCTTTTCAAATATTATAGCTAAGAGAATTAAAGGGATATTCATAGATGTTTTTTTAGAATAAAATTTTGAGTTTCTAATAAAAAGGTAGATTCATGAAATAATAGGGGTAGCCCAAGAAGGTTTGCATTCAATAAAGAAAAGGAAACAATAAGCAATGGTAATAAAATTGGATATAGAAAAATAAAGTAAATTGGTTATACATTAGGCTAATCCTAATTCAAATTGGATGTAGCATTTCTTTGTGAATTGGGTGATAGGATGTATCAATTCAACCTCCTTTGTTATACTTATCAATGACTCAACTTTTAGTTTTTTTAAGACTTTCAAAGGTTTGAGACAAGGGTGTTCTCTTTCTCCTCTCCTTTTTATTTTGGTAGCAAAAGGCTTAACTAGATTGGTCATGGAATAGGAAAGATAAAAAATGATCAAGGATATCAAAATTGGTAACTCTTTTAAGGTTACCCGCTTGCTCTTTGTAAATGATGTCATAACCCACCTTGGCAAGACTCATTTATGAGATGGATTATGTATTGATGTGATGTTTTAATGCTTGGTATTAATTGTATTATGGATGTTTAACTAAAATTGTTGCTTTGTTTATATGAGAATATGGTACTATTGATATTATGTGTGTTGCAAGACCAGGTACTCTCGGTGGACAAGGAAGTTGGCCACCATGAACGAGAGGCCAAAAAAGGGAAATTATGTTCAGTCTAATTGACAACAACTCCAAGGTAGGATTTACCCAAAGTAGAATTTACCCGCATATTCATATTGGTGTGTGTTTTAAGGTAATCACCATCAACTAAAGCCTTTCATAGCAATAATATTGATAACCTAGAAGTTATCATAAAATATTTTGCTTGAGGATATGGGCAAATGGAATGATGGTGTATTACTTATTTTTTTGCAAGCTTTTGAATTCAATGTGTATGTTGATGTGGAATGAATCTAGGAAAGGATTCATTAAGGGGAATGATTAATAAATATATAGGTTTTATTAAGCCCCTAATGATTAAATATCAATGCTAAGAATTCATATTAAAATTTGACATCAAATTGATTAATTAGGGGTTAATTAATTAATTTACCATGGCTTTTTTAATGCTTCAGTTTATCATTAGAATGAAATGTGATTGGCATGTTAGGAAGCAATAAGTTTAATTAGTTGCTTTGAATTTTAATAAGTTAGCATTAGAAAATAATATTCTATGGTTACCACTTATAAGAAAATATAATGAGCTTTATAGAAAAAGGGAAGGTCCCTTTTAGTAATTAAAAAAATAAGGTTCATTCCACTTTATTTAATAAGCAATTAATGAAAGAGCTATGGGCGGGTAATTGAGAGTTGGTTGGAAGGAACAAGAATGTTTTTTATTGATTTGAGGCCCAAGAAAAGAAGGAAGGGGGAATGCACAGAGAAAAGGTAGAGATGATCAGGGTTACGCATGGGAGGAAAGAGAAACCAATGCAAGCATATCACTAGAAATGTAAGCTAAGGAAGAAATACGACTTCATTCGGATGCTCTTAACAAGAAAACTTTAATTCAGTAAGGTGTGACTTATGTTTACAAATGCTTTATGAATTAATAAAAATGCACTTAAGCTTACTTCAAGGTGAATATTAAGAGAATACTGTGTAAAAATTTAGATATTATTTGTATTTTGGTAGTTTGCATAACTTTCCCTTGTATACTCTTTGAAAACTGGACTATTTTGTTGGAGTTTGAATTTTTCTGGTTGAAAACACCTTATTTATTTTGGATGTGAGATAAATGTTGCCTGTAGTGCCTTTGTCTAGAAGGAAGTAGGGTTTTTGTTGGGCAAGTGTTATTTAAGTTTTCTTAAGCCAAGTTAAATATTTTGCAGCACATTTGAGTTTGCTTATAATCAGTTTTGTTTATGCTTTGGTAACCAAATAGCTACCAATGCTTTTTTGTAAGGTAATAATTTTTATTTGTTTGATTTGTCTTCAAACCTTATAATAGTTTGTTGTAAATCATATACCAAGTGTGAATGCTTTTCAGCTTGAGGTTTACCAAAGTAGTTTCCATTTTGATTTCCTTTTAATGGAACGGTGCCTGTGTTCATCTGCTAGTGATGGGTGCCCTTATATTTTTTATTAATTTTGTGATGTGTATGGTAATTTTTTTCATTCTGAATTAATACAGTATAGAGCCTTTATTTTGGAAGAAGATAATGTATTGGTCCTCCATCTGGCTAAAATTTATGAAAGGTTCTTTTATTCATGAAACAAATAAATTTTTGATTGCCCTTTTTCTAGAACCTTCTTTTAGCTTTCTTTGTAAAAATCATGCTGCATATTGACTGCCTAAGAATGTCAAAGTGAATATTGTTGAACATAAATTATTAAAAGGTTCTTTTAAATTTTGATAAATGAATATTGGCTATCTTCTTTGGTTTATAATCCTTTTTGTATGTATTACAAAAAGGTTTTTTATAATAATTTGCTTGGTATTATGTGCTCTTTAAAACGTAGCTTAAAATTAAATATTTCAAGCTTCCTATGGAAATAAAATAGGTTATTTACCACAAGGGAATATTGGTCATTCTTTTGAAAAACTAGCTGTAGTTTTCAAAATGAAATATTGGGAAACCTAAGAGTTTTGGTCTTCTATTTATCATGGTTAACTATGTTTGAAATGAGGTAAGAGTTAAAGAAAGTTATATTTAAAATAAGTTTCTAAGATAAATAAGGATAATATTTTAAATGAGTATATATATTTTTTAGATATAAAAGAGGGCATTGATTCTAGTTGCCTTAGATAAAATAATATGTTAGGGGATATTTTTTTATTTTATTAAAATTATGGAACGAGATATAGATGCTTAGTTCATATGTATTGAATATAAAGACATAGAATTTCTTTATAGTGAAATATTATGGGGTATTTCATGTGTTATTATTAGTGGGCATGGAGTCCACTTATAAGAAGGAAATAATGGAGTTGTTAGTTTTTGAGATATGAATACAAATTTCTTATTAGATGAAGAAATTTATGGTGTTTCTTCATGTGAATGGTTCCATATTTTAAATGGAAATATTAGGAATATTTTCTATAGAATGGTAGGAATGTATTTGGTATTTCTATATGATTGATTTAATGAATGCATTGAATATAAAAGAGCATTTTAGGAATACAATTGCATACATATGGAGCTATCATGATCCCTTACTCCTCTCACCTCTCAATGGAGCTCAATGAATTTAGAAAGCAATATTATGGATAGGAAGAATTATATCAAGCTTTTATCAGAAATTCGTATTGGTTTTGATTATGATGTTTACAAAAATCAAAGAGATGTAATTTTGAAAAAATTATAGGGATTAGTTCATGTTTTTGTATAGATGTATTTTGAAATATATTAAAAAGAGTTGTAAAGAGGTTTTTATTATAATTTGATATGAATGTTTAGTTTAAATATGCACCATGGTTATTCCAGTTCATTTTGTAAGAATTAAGTTATAGTTATTCTTTATGTAAACTCCTCAAGGGGGATGAAAATTGAATGAAATCTATTGCACAATGTGGTTTTAAAGTCATGTTCTTGCTTATAAAAAAGTAAACTAATTATATGTTTAATGTTTTTGATAATATACTTTAGAAATATTTTAAATTTATTTCTTTAAATTAGTAGAGTGATCATACTTTTCTTTAATGTAAGAGAGAAAGTTAGTTAAGGTTTATAATGTTTAATATTTGGGTTGGGGGTTTAATAAGGGCATACCTTAAGTAACCTTGTATATAATCCCTATAAGATGAATCTAAACCTATGGGAGTTGTGGAGAGGCAACACCTAGGATTTTTCAGAGGGTACATTGTGAGTGGAAAACTCAATTGTGAACCAAAGACAAGAGGTTTTTGGGTAGGAGTCTAAGTGGGGTAGCTTGAATCCTATTTTCTACTATGGAGGTTAGGAACCCATATGCAAATGAGTTAGATGATGGTACCTTGAATGAGAAGTTTGAAAGTCCATGTAAATTTATCTAACAAATTGATAATCATATTAGTTAATCCATCATGGAGATGAGATAATTTAGCACTGCAGTATTAGTCATTCCACCACAAAGGTGCAATATCTAAACTTTAAGGTATTACACCTAAAAAACCAACACAAACTAACTTATGTTGGTGAGGAAATTGACATCCCCTTCTCTAAATATTGAGAAGGGATAATCCCAATGATATGTTCAATATATCTCACATTTGTAGAGAATGTAAAAATTTGGAGTGACCATTTATAGCATCCTTTATACCATGGAGGTATGAAAGGTAAACTCCATAACCTACAGGAGTTTGGCCACTCCTGTCCACTTGAGATATGTTTGTAGTATCATGGTTTCAAAATGTAGAATTTACCTGTCAACTATAATATATATTGAAACATCTTTAGTGAACCTTGACTATGATATTTACCTGGTGTAAAAAAAAAATTACTCTCTCTCGGGTTGGTTAAATTTGGGTTGTTACAAATGATGTTTTACTTTTTAGAAATGGGACATTGAAGGAAGCCTAAACTATACAAAAGTGTTAGATCTATATTGTATGGATATAGGATGGGAATAAATCTTCAAAAAATAGATATAGCCTTCAATAGGTTTCATCCAAGGCAAATAGAAATAGTAATAACTATGGGTACTAGGTTTGGATCTAGTTATACACCAAAATAGATAAGAGGATCACCACTTGGTGCACTAAATATATATTATTTGGGGTTGAATTACATTGGTAATATTTGTCTTGGAAGCCACCATAGTCTACTAGAACTCCTTGGCTTACATTCGCATCATAATAGTAGAGAAAATAAGGAAGACATATTTATAATTCCTTTGGTCAACAAACAAACAAAAGGATGTAATGGATCTAATTAAATGGAATATAATAGCTAAACCAAAATTAGACTAAGGATGGGGCCTCATGAATATACATAATTTTAGAAAATATTTAGTAGCAAAAAGTCTATGGATATTTTGAGGCATCATGTCCTTTGTAGATTGGATTAGACTATAGAATAAATTAGTTTTAAAAGCCACAATTATTTGGAAAGCACTAATGAGAACTTTTCTATTAGTTGGGAATTTATTGGCATGGAAAATAGGGAATTAAAAGGAAGTAATTATAGACAAATATCCTTGGATAGACAACAAAGGAGACTATCATATTCCCATAAAACATAATAAATCATCTCCATAACCAATAAAATATATTATTAGCATAGGTGGTATCAATAGATAAAATAAGGCATAAGATCCAAGAATATAGCAAGTAGATAGTACATGATAAAAGAAGGGTATAAGGTAAGCTTTGACAACAACAATGGGGAAAATATTTGGTGGTGGACCAGAATATGGAAGGTAAAAGCTCTCTAAAAACTAGAATCATTGCTTGGTTAGATCTATTCAAAAAAACACTAACATGGGATGTTCTTCAAAGGAGGTCCTAGCAAGAACCAAACCAATGTGTCATGTGTAGAAAGGAATAAGAAATAATAGACCATATTCTTCTTCATTACCCTTTTGCAAGAGAAATGTTGAATTCTCTTCTACCTTTGGCTCAAGGGAAAGGACAATAGCCTATTAGGAAACTTTCAAATAAAATGTAATAGTGATTCAAATAAAAAGGATTAAAGGATAGATGTGTCCCTTTGATAGTGTTATGGAGTGTAGGGTTATGCATAATGGCTAATCATCATTAATTAGTATTTTGATTTTTGAAATTTGGAATTGGCTAATATTAGGGACCCTTGATTGGGGCCCATTAGCCAAAAAAATTGGGTGTAAATTTTTTTTTGGTAGATTCATCCCAATTTTATAATAATTGGACCATTTTAAGTTTAAATATCCAATATTACCCCTAATTATAGGGGACCTTTTTACCTTGAAATTTTAAAGAATTTTGAATTTTAAAACTGATTCACCCTATTTTTAAAATACATTGTAGAGCCAATCCCTTACGCATAACCCTGATGGAGTGACTAATTAGGAATGCCATGTTGTTTAAAATTAAGGAAATTCGTGTGATTCATATGCAAATTTATATTAAATTCATTTTTGAAAACCTAAAAATCTCCCCAAAACTAAAACTGAGTAGTCATATAGAAACTCTAATAGTGGATCCTATGAAGCCATGGACTTTCTTTGATGGAGCTTGTTAGGGCATCCTAGATAGGTGTGGGGTAGAGGGAGCACTTTACTTAAATAAAAATCATAAGATCACTTTCAAGGTAGGTTTAGGGAAAGATAAATAATATAATAGAATGGAAAGCATTGATTCTCTTGATGAAAATAACAGTGGAGCAAGGAATTATAACTTTACATATTTATGGAGATTTAAAATTAGTCATAAGTTGGGTTGTAGATCATTTTTATATGAAAAATTGCACCGCGATCCTTTTTATGAGCAAGTGAAGTTATTAGAATCTTTTATAATAAAAATTTCATACAAGCACATCTATAGGGAACTAAATGTAGAAGCATACGCTCTTCCAAAATATGGTTTGAACCTTATAGAAAGCACTTGGTAAAGGGAAGAAGTGGTTAGAAGGCTTGGGGTTTCCTCAAAATTCTCCTCTTATTAAGGATCATATTATAGATATATTAATGGAAAAAAGGGGTTTGAAAGGGACCATTGCTTTTAATCTATAAAAATACAGGCTTTAGAATAACATCAGTCTTCAAATTTGAAACCTAACTCCTACTTAGTTTTAGAACTTAGGAAAGAGTCATTCAAGAACCATGATTGATCAAGAAATTACTCTTGTTTTTCATATATCAATCTTATTATTAGTTTTTTGTTTCTATATTGTAAGCTGACTATAGGATATTACAATAAGGAGGCAAGTACTCTCAATTCAGTTTAGACTAGCTCCTAGATGGGATGTAACTAAAATTTTTAAGGGTACTTCATACCCATAGCATTTTAATTTTTCCAAACTCAGAAACAAAAATTACAAAAATATATGAATCTAATTCCTCCTATAAGAAATTACCCCATTTTTATATGATATGAAGGATATATAGCTAAAACATTTCATATAGGTTCGATGTATTTTTTTTAATTTTGGATAAAATAAGTAGTTATTTGAAATATTTAAGGGACTAATAAATGAATTATTTTTTTCATTTATACCTCATAAATTCCTATGAATCTACTTTATATTTTCTTTGGAAAGACTCTATTATAATGATGAATGGGGGAAATATGATTATAATACCTCTTGCTATTCTATGCCTATATTACCATAGTGACATGTCTAATCATGGATCTGGACAACTAAATGAATGATTTAAGCCTTTTTTTTTTCATATATGAGTTAGGGATATGAGTATAATTTTACACATGTTTTTAAATTATTTTATGTTAACATGGTATGATAATTTATAATTATATTTTTATTTCAACAAGTGTAACATAGTTTTAATTTTAGTTATTTTATTTCAGCAAATGTAGTTTAGATTCCATTCTAATACAATTTACATTTCTTATATTTTAGTTCCAAATAAGTAGCATTTAGTTTTCATTCTATAATAAGTAGGTATATATGTTGTTTATTTCTTCTTTAGAATCAAACATGGTCATCCTTAGATGTGTGGATACATCCTTGGACCAACATTGAATTAAAGTGACCATTATATAGATATATAATGGTCAATAGATATATAGATATAAAGTGACCATAATTAAAGTGATTTCCTCCTAGAAATGAGTTGGATTATATAGATATATGAGCTAACTGGTCAATAGAATATTGAATCCAACTCATTTCTAGGAGGAAATCACAGTGTAATAGTGCCAAAGAAATATGGGGCAAGGTGATTATGTATTGACTAAAGTATACTCAATAAAATAAAAATAAAGAATAGGTACGCACTATCATGCATTAATGAGTTAATATACCAACTTTAGGAGGCTTGATGCTTCAACAAGATTAGGTACCAATTAACCCCATGGACATCAACAAGATGATCTTCAAGACCAAATAAGTACTATATAAATGGTTGGTTATGAATTTTATTTTGACTAATGCCCCAATTACATTCATGCACTTGATGGATAACATTATTTATTAATTCATAGTGTCTTTCATTATTCTACTCAAATGATATCCCCATGTTTAGAAAAACATGGGAATATCATTTAAAGGATATGCACTAATTCTTATAAACTCTGGGTCAATGTAAGCTCCAAGATAACTTGGGTGAGTGTAACTTTGATGTCGCACAATTATCATAGCTAGGCTACATCATTGATCAACAGGTGATACATGTAGATCCAAATAATATCTATGCCAACTAATAATGGTCAAAACCTAATAATATAAAGAGCTCAAAATTTTTCTCAACATTATAAATTCTAATGTCAATTCATATTGGTTCTATCACTTGTTTTATGGCATTCAAACCAAGTCATGAATGATAAAGTGAAGTTCCATTAGGCTTCACAATAGTAAAGGTTGTTTGAAGAACAAAAAATAGTGACTATTAAATACCATTGGTAGCCATGACATACATCACTTAATCATTCAAGATAAATATTGAAGCAACTAACTATGCACTTGGAATCATCCTAATATAGAATAGATATGTAATGATATACCATTCTAAAAAACTCTCTTTGACACATCTTGACACTATTTCATATATGAGAAGGAATTGTATGTCATTTTTTAAGTTATAACATAGTGATACCACTACATAATAGGTAAAGAAACTATTATTTTTTTTTATCATAGTTCTTTGCAATTATTACATTCCTAAAATAAAATAGATAATTATAGGCATATGAAATAGAATATTTAACTACAATAATTCCACATTATGATCAAACATTCTAAGAGAATAGAAAATCATATGAAAAAATGTCTAAATCCTCAAATTATACAAACTTTATTGTTATTTCTCAATACAAGAGGCCATGACACCAATTATTAGAAGCCACTATACCCCTTAGACATTGATTTCACCTACGTTCATCATAAATTAATATAAGATAAGTTAGTACTTAACCATCACCTCCATGATGGGTCATTATACCACCTTGGTAAGTTGTACATGTCATTTAATATACAATACTAGATATTGACATTAGAGGAATACGATGATCCATAACCTAGGACATAAGGTGATCGGAATAGAGGACAACTTACAGAACTAGCTAGTGGCACCTAGAAGTTATAATCAAAGTGATGTTGCAAAAGCTTAGTATGTATGATTTGGAAGAAATTCACTTATTTTTAATCACATAAGAAAGTATTTCAAATGTAAAAATATACTCTAGAATATAAAATCTTATACTATGTAAGATATTTTCTTAAATATGCTACGAATAATTGACTCTATAATGTGTAGGCCACTTTGTACAATAGTGTTATAGTAAAGTAAACTAAAATAAATGAAATAGAAAGTAAGAAGAATAAGAAGTCTTAGGATTTTGGATTTATGTTGTGAATATAATTCCAAAGCTATATTTATACAATGTAAAATATTACAAAGGACCCATACGGTAAAATTCTTAAGCTTCTAGTGTATCTTGGTGGGTACCAAGAAATGAACATAAATATATTTATTACACTTTAGTAAACTAGGTGCTAGGTTTTGAAGTATGCAAGTAGTTAAACTAGTCTAAAATGATTGAGTTGGGTGCTACAATGATCATTTGATGGTTATGAATATTTAAATTATTCATTTGTGTTATTCATGCAAGCACTAATGGAATTTATCATTTCTAGATGTGCATCAAATATTTATCCTAAAAAAATCATGGAACTAAAGTGACCATTTAGCACTAATGTAGTCATCGTGTAAACATAGGGGGGTTAGCACCAACTTATCTAGTGAAGAATCTAGATGGAAAACAAGGATGATTATCTAAATATCCTTTAGTATCATGCCTTGAAGAACTCTAAGTAGCCCCTATTTTTCTTAGACCATTCATCCTCACCTTGAGGATAAATTGGTCATTGCATCAACTTTGAACTAAGGGAATATGTGATTGATTTGGTTGAATGTGTACCATTTTTATTGCAATAGAAACTAGCCATATTTCACAATGGTATATAGGTCGTGTCCTCTAGTGAGTGCTCTTACTAGTAATCTCAATTACCTTATCTATAGTGATGGGTTCCAATTATTTTGGATTCATATTAGTTGAGTGTTTTATCACTATGGGATCTAGTAAATGAGGTAGGATAGCACGAGTAGCTTAGAATGAAGTGTTTTATTTAAGGTTTTTAATTAAAAGGAACCTTTGATTTATATGAGATTTATTTAAGGCTTTTAATTAAAAGGAACCTTTGATTTATATGAGATTTATTTAAGGTTTTTAATTAAAAAGAACCTTTGATTTATATGAGATTTATTTAAGGTTTTTAATTAGAAAGGAACCTTTGATTTTTATGAAATGTATTGAAGGTTTTTAATTTAAAGAGAGAACCCCTTTGATTAAGGTTGATTATCTTAGGAGTTTTAAATTAAAGAGATGTGGATTTATTCATGAATTGAAGTTATGGGGCTTCAATTTAGGGAATGAATGAATGTTTGTTTTAAAGGTTAAAGGTATGGGACTTTAATGCTTTAAAAAGGTAATTGATTGATTGTAAATGGTGAATTAAAAAGGATGTAGATTTATTCTTTGAATTGAAGTTATGGGGCTTTGATTTAGGGAATGAAAAGAAAGGGATTGTTTTAAAGGTTAAGGGTATGGGACTTTAATGCTTTAAGACATGAATGAATTTGATTTAAGTTAGACCTTGATCTAAGTGGTACATGTTGGATGACTCTCTAAGGGAACTTGAGAGGTGAAAATAAAAGTAAGGGTTCTTTTATGATATCCATTATGCATTAGATGGTTAGAAACTTAATTGAATTTTTGTATAGTTGCAATTTGGCAAAGTAAATGAATAGATGCATTTAAAGGTATGCCTATCCTGAACCATGAGTATCCTGATCCCCTACTACCCTCAAAGAACCAATGGGAAGCAAGGAGAAGCAAGGAGTTCCATGGAAACAAAGAATAGGTAATTGTATCTTACGTTGATTTACTTATGATCAAATAGACTAGAATTGTGGGGAGATATCCCCAATGCAGATAATGTGATATTCTTTAAAGTAAGAAGGATTTATCATGTAAGATTTAATGAGATAATTGTTTATTGGTTTAGTGAAGGTACTTTTCCTTTATTTTTGTATCTAGTTATATTATGTAGTTGATTCTCTTTAGTGTTAAGCTTGCTTTATTTTCTCTATCATTGTTTGATTGCTTTCTGATGTTATAGTAATTAGATGTATCATTGTTTGGTTGCTTGATGATAGAAATCTAAGTGTAGAGTTCTAGGGTGAACTCAGAGGTGACCTAAGGGAATTAAGAACCCCTTAGGGTGAACATAGGTAACCTAAGGGAATTGAGAACCCCTTAGGGTGAACATAGGAGACCTAAGGGAATTGAGACCCCCTTAGGGAGATAAAGGACTAAGTTGTGAAGAGATTACATCTGAGTTAAGATAGCTCATCGTGGAGATGAGATAGATAGCTTAACTCACAATACTCATAGCATACCTACACATAAGGATTTGTGTATGGTATGGAGATGCGTGTATACCTTCGATGGACTGAGGGTGATAGGTCTAGCTCATCAAGAATGATGGGATAGATGGACTTATCTATAGTAACACATGTTACACCTACACAGATGGACTTGTGATAGGGTACTTCATGAGATGTAGCTTCCAGGAAAACTTAGGTGATTGAAACTTTAGGTTATTATTAGTTGGGTTAGGGGTTCATGAAGGGTTCATGTATCCCTCTCCTTAGTAAAAAAAAATTTCTATTTTTTTATTTTTTTGTTTGTGTATTTTTGGGTCATTACATTTGGTATCAGAGCTCTAGGTACGAGGGTATAGAGCTTCTATGTGTGCTAAATGGAAATTAGATGTATCCAACGAAGGCTTGCTTAAGGTAAAGGCTAAAGTTGGAATGATCTAGGATACCCTAATTGCTAGAATCTAATGGGAATTAACCCAAGGGAGCATGGATTGTTAGGATGCCTTAGTATGGGCTTTGGTATCAGTGATACATCCTAGCCTGGGATATTACCCTAGTTAGGTTGATAATGCATATAGCAAGAGAACTTTGTATTATGGCTTGATTAGAGATACAACTTAAGGTGAAACTATAATCTAATCTTCTTTCTTGGATGGAATCAGGTTAAGATGCCACCTAAGACTAGAAGAGGGAGGCCTACACCTAGAAAAACTCAGCAAAGTAATGTCGAAGAAGAAAACTAGGATGGGGGACCAACAAGCCCCAATAGGGAGGTAGAAGACCTCACCGCTATGGTCATTGCTATGCAGGATCAGATAAGATAGTTGCTAGAAATGGTTGCAAATCAGAATTCGCAAGTTTGAGGCTCAGATATTGGTCTAGATAGTGGATTAACTATAGAACAAGTGCAAGCCAGAGCCTTAGCGAAAAAGGAAATAACTAGGGACATGAAAAACATCAGTATCTCCAAGTTTTATGGAGAGGGCGATGGGGATGCAATGGAAGCATGGCTGAGAGAAGCAGAGGTTCACTTTATGGTAAAAGGCTACTCATCAGGAACCCAAACACTTTGGGCTATGATTAACCTAGAAGGGGCTGCTCTGGAGTGGTGGGAAACCCACTATGAGGAAACTAAGATTGAACCCATTGATACTCCATGGGAGGAATTTATAAATATCTTTAAGAAGAGATTCCTAACCGAGCATTTCTATGCCCTAAAGTTTGAAGAGTTTGCTAGTCTGAGACAAGGAACCAACATAGTAGAGGTGTACTATAAGAAGTTGGTAAGATTGTTCAAATATGTACCTATCTATAATGAGAAAATATGGGTTCATAAGTTCACTCTTGGATTGGAATCTAGGTTAAAGCATGATGTAGACATGCAGGAGCCTAAATCACTGCAAAAGGTATATGACCTAGCAAAGAAAGCAGAGTCACACTTCTGTTATAAATACGACACTCTACCCGAGCAAGCTCGACAAGAGTTAAAGAAGAGGAATAGTAATGGGTTTGTAAAATGGGAGGCGAAACAAGAGCGAAAGGCTAAGAATCCCCAAAATCCTGAGAAGAAGCCTTATGGGAATCAGAAGAAGTTCAAGAAGAACTTTTGTAAGAAGGATAACAAACCCAACAACATGAAACCTCAACCATAGAAGTCGCAAGCTCCAACTCCAGTAGTTAAGAGTGGGAATGAGAAACCTAAAAAATAGCAAGGACCCAAGGAAGGGTGCTACAATTTTCGAGGACCTCATTACTATAATCAGTGTCCATATCGAGTAGGGACTAGCACAGCTAATGCAAAAGGGAAGGAACCAGAACATCGAATCTATGCCGCAATCGAGAAGTAGAAGCTAGAAGGACAAGCCACCCCATTACTTGTGAAAGGTAAGGTTTTCAATAAGCAAGTAAACATTTTGATAGATAGTGGAGCCACTGATAGTTTTATTTCATCTAGTCTAGCAAGGACTATGTCGAAAAGGCCTGGGTATTTGGCTCAAGGGTGGAAGGTTGAGTATGGTTCTGGGTAGACCTACTCGATGAACCAATGTTATCCTATGGCAGAAGTCACTCTATCTAAAGGGACTATGGAATGTTGTTTATATGTAGCTCCCTTACACGCCTTTGATGTGGTTCTAGGGATGGATTGGCTACAGGCTCATAAAGCCTTAGTCAATTTCCAAGACCGCTGGATTGAGTATTCAGAAGGAAGCGGAGAGAGACTAAGAATTCATAGCAAACAAGGGGTGTTTGAACCTCAAATGTTGTCCGCTATGCAATTGAAAAAGGCCCTAAAGAGAGGAGGGATAGTGTATGTGGTAAAACTCAATGAAGTGGAGGACCATGAGAAAGGAGAAATACTAAGACAACATCCAATTTTATAGGATTTTCAGGACGTATTTCCAGAGGACCTACCTGGACTACCTCTTGTACGGGAATTTGACTTCACAATTGAACTTATGATGGGAGTCGAACCTATTCATAGATCCCCATATAGGATGAATCCTACTAAAATGTGAGAACTAAAGGTTCAATTGCAAGGATTATTGGAAAAGGGTTTGATAAAACCAAGTGTGTCACCATGGGGTGCACCAGTTTTGTTCATGAAAAATAAGGATGGTTCACTAAGATTGTGTATTGATTACAGGATGCTAAATAAGGCTACAATCAAGAACCGATATCCTTTACCTAGGATTGAAGATTTATTTGATCAACTAAAGGATGCTAAGGTGTTTACTAAGATCGATCTGAGGTCAGGGTATCACCAGTTAAGGATTCATGAGGAAGACACTCACAAAATGATATTTAAGACTAGGTATGGGCATTATGAGTTTATGGTTCTACCCTTTGGACTGACTAATGCCCCAGCTGCTTTCATGAACTTAATGAACAGTGTGTTCCAAAGACACTTGGACCAGTTTGTCCTGGTAT
Organism: Wollemia nobilis; assembly: GCA_028583015.1. NCBI lineage: Eukaryota > Viridiplantae > Streptophyta > Pinopsida > Araucariales > Araucariaceae > Wollemia > Wollemia nobilis. The sequence continues at coordinate 16,390,657 of JAQPPZ010016946.1, read as the reverse complement.
TCCTAGATGATATCCTTATATACTCTCGAGATAAATAAGAGCATGATAAACATCTTAGGATCATGTTGGAATTGTTAAGGAAGAATCAACTTTATGGGAATCTGGCTAAGAGTGAATTCTATGTTCTAGAGGTACGATATCTTGGACATGTTATATCAGAAAAGGGGATTGTTGTGGATCCAAAAAATATAGAGGCTATTCTGAATTGGCCACCCCCTACTAATGTGACTGAAGTACGAAGTTTCATGGGGTTAACGAGCTATTATAGATGTTATATAAAGGACTACTCCAAGATTGTTGGACCCATAACAAACCTTCAGAAGAAGGGGAAATAATTCAAGTGGTCAGAGAAGTGTGAGGCTGCCTTCGTACTACTAAAGCATAAGCTTACTACTGCACCGATACTAAAGGTTCCCGATCCTCAAGGGGACTTTTTAGTGTGCACTGATGCATCCATAGAGGGGTTGGGTGGGGTACTCTCACAAGAGGATTCAGTAGTGGCATATACTTCAAGGAAGCTCAAAAAGCATGAAGTTAATTATGCTACGCATGATTTGGAGCTAGCTGCAGTAGTGCATGCTTTAAAGGTTTGGCACCACTACTTGGTGGGAAGGCCCTTTGAATTAAAAATAGACCATCAAAGTCTATGGTATATATTCACCCAACCAATACTCAATGCGAGACAGAGAAGATGGGTGGAATTTCTCGTTGAGTATGATTTTGAGATTGAGTACATAAAGGGAAAAGAGAATAAAGTAGTTGATGCTTTGAGTAGAAGGAAATATATAGCAGCCATAACTAGAATTCACATGGACTTGATGGATCGAGTGAGATAGGAACAATCTCAGGATGAGTATTTCCAAGGAATTTGAGTCAATATGGATAGAGATCCTGAAGGAAATAAGGAATTTAGTGTGAAATATGACTTTATGTGTTATAAGGGAAGGGTCATCATACCAAAGTTGGGTGATTTGAGGAACTTGATAATGCAAGAAGCTCATAGATCTCCTTATTCTGCTCATCCGGGAGGAGCCAAAATGCGAGAAAATATGAAAAGAGCCTTCTTTTGGGTAGGAATGAAGAAGGATATCATAGATTTTATCACTCGATGCCTCGAATATTAGAAATTTAAGGTGGAACACTAGCATCCTATAGGAAAACTTCATCTACATGATATACCTATGCAAAAATGGTAGGTAATATCTATGGATTTTATCATGGGTTTACCCAAGACTCGGTACCAACATGATGCCATCTTTGTAGTGGTCAAAAAATTGACTAAGGTTACCCACTTCATACCAGGAAATACCAAGGATGATGCTCAGGTAGTGGCTAGAAGATTCATCAAAGAGGTATTCCGATTGCATGGGTTTCCTGAGGTAATTATCTTAGATAGAGATTCCAAATTCACTTTTGAATTTTGGAAATCCCTTCATAGTGCAGTTGGTATGAAATTGAATATGATTTCAGCATACCACCCTGAAACCGATGGTCAAATAGAGTGGGTAAACCAAGTTTTGGAAGACATGCTCCACATGTACTGCATGGATCACAAATCTCAATGGGAAGATTGTCTACCTTTGGTAGAGTTTGCCTACAATAATGGACATCACTCCTCGCTAGGAATGGCACCTTTCGATGCCTTGTATGGGTGAAAGTGTAGAACACCATTGTCTTGGGATAACCTAGAGGATCGAGTTGTGATTGGGCTAGAAATGGTCAGGGTAATGGAAGAGCAGCTAAAAGAAATTAGGCAAAGGCTTAAGGAAGTTGTGGATAGGTAGAAGAGTTATGCAGATCTAAAAAGGACTCCTAGAGAGTATTCTATTGGAGATAAGGTGTTCTTAAGGGTTAAGCCAAAGAAAAGTGCTATCAAATCCATGAATTTGGATCCACATTTTGTGGGGCCCTTCGAGATCATGGAAAATATCAGTCCGGTTGCATACCGACTTGCATTACCACCTAATCTATCCAAAATCCATGACACCTTCCACATATCCTTGCTTAGGAAATATGTTGCTGACCCTGAACATGTGTGGGATGTTTCTAAATTGTAGATGGTAAATCCAGAGGCCATTGAAGTACTACCGATGAAGATTCTTGAGTTTCATTCTAAATATCTATGGAATCAGACTCTCGAATAGTGTAAGGTCTAGTGGGACCAGTTCTCTGAGAAGAATGCCACTTGGGAGAAAGTGGAGGTTATGCAAAAACATTTTCCCTTTTTGTTTGAAGCTATATGATGTAATAATTTTACTTTCTATTAAAAACAAAAGGAAAACTAGAAACACCGAGGATGATGTTTAATCCTAGTGGGGGAGGATGTCATGACCCTCCCTAGCTGACTTTATGGCACAAGAAAATAATGTATTAACCTATGATGTGGTGATACCTAGTTTGAACAATTGAACCAACTATATGATGTTTAGTTGATTTATAATGGCGTGTTATCGCTAACATATTGCCAAGTGTGCAGGATCAGGTACACTCATAGGTGGAACAGGTAGAGTCACCCACCAAAAATGAGGGTACCAAAGATCAGGGGAAATGATGATTAAGGTACTCGAAGGTAACATGGATAGATACCTTCATATAGGCATGCATTGATGGAAGGGATAATCATCGATGGCTGATCACCTTGAGCTTTAGTTGATAGCCTAGTAGCTATCATAAAATCTCTGGCTAAGATAGGTGATTGGGTTGATGGAAAGATTCCCTCTTTGTTGTTGTATAAATTTGTTTGCTCTTTACTGCATCATGGCTTGAGTAGTTTAATGTTGGGTTTTCTATATGAGAACAACTGCAAGATGTATATAGATGCATAAGGTAAACTGTCATGTTGAAATGAAAGTAGAGCATCATTCTTATGAAAGAAAGCAAATTAAATTTATATGTTGAATGAAGATTCCTTTAAATTAATTAATGAAGTTTAAGTAAATAATGTTTGGCTCATTGGAGCCCATTAGTAAACTTCATTGCAATTAATAAATGAGTTTTCATTTAAATTTATTAAAAGTGTTCATTTTAATGATAATAGAGAATTCATTAAAAAAACTTTAATTAATTGAATTAAATGAAAAAGAATTCATTTTAAGAAAAAATGATATATGTATAAAAAAATAGATATCTTTTATTTAAAAACAATAATGAAATTGTGCAAATAAAAGTAATATATTTTAATGTTGATAAATATCATAAGAATGATATTTTAATTAAAAGAGCCATTCTTCATTTTTAAAATAAAATGTAATCATCCCTTTCCTATACAATGAAACCTAGGAAATAGCCTACGAGGCTACTAATTTTCCAAAGGTGGAAAATATGGGAAGAACATAGAGGATAGGGGATGGTGCATTGAAGAACGGAGGCTCAAGATGGGGCTTGGGGTTTGAGAAGATGGTGGATGGGCACGTAAGGAGGAAAGAAGGAAAAGAGAAGGGGGAAGGAAGAAGGGGAGGAGAACATAGCAGATGAGGGGGCAGAGCAAACTCAGTAGATGCAAATGAGAGATGGGGATAATGGAAGAACGCACCAGAAGCTAAGAGGAGAGGTAGCTAGACATTGCCATCTTTCCAATATCCATAGGAGTTTAAGGTTGGGTTGCTTTAAATTTGGAATTCGATTTTAAATTGCATTGGTTTGTTGTATATAAGTGTTGTGTAGTTGAAAGAAACCACTATATGTTGTGTAGTTGAAAGAAACCACTATATGTTGTATATAAGCATTGTGTAGTTGAAAGAAACCACTATATGTTGTATATGAGTGTTGTGTTTTAACTGGAACCACCTTGTGTGTGTGTTATGAAACCACCTTATGGGAGCATTGTGTTTTAACTGGAACCACCTTGTGTGTGTGTTATGAAACCACCTTATGGGAGCGTTGTGTTTTAACTGAAACCACCTTATGTGTGTAGTTTAAGAAAGAAACCACCATATGTCGGGTGAGCATTGTGTGTGTGTGAAATCACCATAGGCTGTGTTGAGCATTGTGCGCTAGGTTTAAGGAAGAGACCATCTCATGTTTGTAAGCATTGTGCACTATGAATACAATGAGCACTTTAGTGAGCGCTTTAGTGAGAGTTCTAGTGAGTGTTTCAGTGAGCGTAGACTTTAGAGGAAACTAGTGGGCGTTAGCAGTGAGTGTTGTGCATGTTCGAAGGCCACGCCATGTCGAAGGGAGCATTGTGAGGGTTGCTTGGTCTAGTTTTCTTAGATGCTAGGTTTCGTCATGGTTGCTCAGCATCCGCCTTGGAAGGCATTGACCTCTAGTTGTAAACCCTGTATTAGGGAAGGTGTTGTGTAACTTGTTCTAATTAAAAAAAAACCTTGTTCTATGAGAAATATAATGAAGGGTTTTAATTAAGAAACCTTAGTTTCATATAAAATATAATGAAGGTTTTAATTAAAAGGAACCTTTGATTTATATGATATTTATTTAAGGTTTTTAATTAAAAGGAACCTTTGATTTTTATGAGATTTATTTAAGGTTTTTAATTAAAAGGAACCTTTGATTTATATGAGATTTATTTAAGGTTTTTAATTAAAAGGAACCTTTGATTTATATGAGATTTATTTAAGGTTTTTAATTAAAAAGGAACCTTTGATTTATATGAGATTTATTTAAGGTTTTTAATTAAAAGGAACCTTTGATTTATATGAGATTTATTTAAGGTTTTTAATTAAAAGGAACCTTTGATTTATATGAGATTTATTTAAGGTTTTTAATTAAAAAGAACCTTTGATTTATATGAGATTTATTTAAGGTTTTTAATTAGAAAGGAACCTTTGATTTTTATGAAATGTATTGAAGGTTTTTAATTTAAAGAGAGAACCCCTTTGATTAAGGTTGATTATCTTAGGAGTTTTAAATTAAAGAGATGTGGATTTATTCATGAATTGAAGTTATGGGGCTTCAATTTAGGGAATGAATGAATGTTTGTTTTAAAGGTTAAAGGTATGGGACTTTAATGCTTTAAAAAGGTAATTGATTGATTGTAAATGGTGAATTAAAAAGGATGTAGATTTATTCTTTGAATTGAAGTTATGGGGCTTTGATTTAGGGAATGAAAAGAAAGGGATTGTTTTAAAGGTTAAGGGTATGGGACTTTAATGCTTTAAGACATGAATGAATTTGGTTTAAGTTAGACCTTGATCTAAGTGGTACATGTTGGATGACTCTCTAAGGAAACTTGAGAGGTGAAAATAAAAGTAAGGGTTCTTTTATGATATCCATTATGCATTAGATGGTTAGAAACTTAATTGAATTTTTGTATAGTTGCAATTTGGTAAAGTAAATGAATAGATGCATTTAAAGGTATGCCTATCCTGAACCATGAGTATCTTGATCCCCTACTACCCTCAAAGAACCAATGGGAAGCAAGGAGAAGCAAGGAGTTCCATGGAAACAAAGAATAGGTAATTGTATCTTACGTTGATTTACTTATGATCAAATAGACTAGAATTGTGGGGAGATATCCCCAATGCAGATAAGGTGATATTCTTAAGAGTAAGAAGGATTTATCATGTAAGAATTAATGAGATAATTGTTTATTGGTTTAGTGAAGGTACTTTTCCTTTGTTTCTGTATCTAGTTATATTATGTAGTTGATTCTCTTTTAGTGTTAAGCTTGCTTTATTTTCTCTATCATTGTTTGATTGCTTTCTGATGTTATAGTAACTAGATGTATCATTGTTTGGTTGCTTGATGATAGAAATCTAAGTGTAGAGTTCTAGGGTGAACTCAGAGGTGACCTAAGGGAATTAAGAACCCCTTAGGGTGAACATAGGTAACCTAAGGGAATTGAGAACCCCTTAGGGTGAACATAGGAGACCTAAGGGAATTGAGACCCCCTTAGGGAGATAAAGGACTAAGTTGTGAAGAGATTACATCTGAGTTAAGATAGCTCATCATGGAGATGAGATAGATAGCTTAACTCGTAATACTCATAGCATACCTACACATAAGGATTTGTGTATGGTATGGAGATGCGTGTATACCTTCGATGGACTGAGGGTGATAGGTCTAGCTCATCAAGAATGATGGGACAGATGGACTTATCTGCAGTAACACATGTTACACCTACACAGACGGACTTGTGAAAGGGTACTTCATGAGATGTAGCTTCCAAGAAAACTTAGGTGATTGAAACTTTAGGTTATTACTAGTTGGGTTAGGGGTTCATGAAGGGTTCATGTATCCCTCTCCTTAGTAAAAAAAAACTTTTCTATTTTTGTATTTTTTGTTTGTGTATTTTTTGGGTCGTTACAATAATGTATATATAATTCCTAGTGCCTCTTAAGTATACATACCTAGATTAAAATATTTAGTGCTTTTTAGACATCATAGATAAGAAAGAAATACACGTAATGATAAATAAATTAACCAATAGGAGGATAATTTTAGATAAATACATAGGAGCTTGTGATATTCTAAAGCAATATCTAGAAAATATATAAGAAAAATATTCATTTTTATTAAATATTAAATTATCTAATCCCATATTAAATTAGAAATATTATCACTAGATATTTGTATACTAACCTAATTTGGGAATAAAAAGTTAAGGTGGAACCATTCAAGAAGGCATATCTTAGGAACATGACAATATAGGCCTTAGACACAATTGTAAATTTGGAGGTATTGTTGAAAAATATTAAGAAAATTATAGATAAGGTAGTAGATCTTCCTAAAAAGCAATATGAGGAATTTTAAAATGTTGACCATAGGGCTAAGAAAATCATAGACATCATCTAATGTATAATTAATAGAATTATAAACACTTTATCATGAAGCTAAAGCCTCCAATTTGAAGATGTTCCATAATTTTAAATTTTTGCTTTTTGATAAACCTAGTTTAAGAGATTTTTAGCCTAATGAAATAAAACATAAGATGGGATCTATCATCAGTCAAGACTCATGTCCTTATAAGTTGCTATAATTATAGCATATCAATTACTACTACCACAGTCAATAGGGAAAATTAGTCATTTAAGAAGAAGGTAAAGTCAATATTAAGGTAACTTGAGCTATAAAATGAGTGGGGGGAGGAAAATATGATAGAGTACCTAAATTGCACTTGAGTGACATAGATTTGAAGAATAAAATCTATTTCTCAAGAATTTTGAGGAAAATTTATTCATTTCGTAGTTGTTCATGTCAACAATTAATCTAACAAGCTTGATGATAATTTACAACTCACTAAAGGGGCTGATTCACTATCTAGTTAGTCATTGGCTGGCCAATCAATGATTCGATGACTTTTCAAAATGGGGAATCATAAATTAAGAAAATTCAATAAAATAATAAATTCAAATGGATGATTTCCTAACTAAAGCATATTGGACATGGATTTCAAGTCACAAAATTTGATAAAACATCATATATAATAAAATTTATCACTTGAAGTAATTTGGTAATGACTAAAGTGCTTTGAGAAGAGTTTGTGTGTTAAATATGGCTTATTGAGTATCCATTTTCCATCTACTTAGTCAAATATTTTACTCAATTATTTAACTAGAATTAGAATTTACTATACTAGCCTAATGGTCACTCTTTTGGCTAACCCTGTAACTTTGGCTATGTTAGACTCTTCGAAGGACTTGAATTCTACATCCTGATTCACTCTCTAGGGACAAGTTGGTTTTAAATGTAGGTATGGACACCTTGATATCTATTTTTCTTGTCATTAGTGATACCCAAGATTCCTCCAAAGACTTGAAATTTCCTCTAATTGGATAGGTAAGAAGTTTTAATCTAATAACCATGACACCTTCTACTTTTGGTCCCCCATTGAATCAGGTTTAAGCCTGGGTGATGCCCCCTGTTCTGGGCTTAGGGGGTAGTGGGACCAAAATGAGGAGGTCCAAGCATCTAGTTTATAAATAGACTTATAACAACCTAGATAAGGTAGATGATTCAAGGGATATTCTTACCCCAACCAAGAAGAAAGTTAAGTTCATGAAAGAGACTAAGTGTAACCCCAAGCCTAAAGTAGATATAGAGTTGAAGACATTGCAAGTGTCCCCCTACATTCCTATTAGGTCCATGGAAAAAAATATGTACAAATATATTTTTTATCTCATGAGGATGTCTATTACTTGTGTCGAAGCTATAAAGGCCCTAATAAAAGAGGACTAGCCTGATTCTCTAGTGGCACTGGTCAAAGCCAAGCTAGATGATAAATCCAATTAAGGATGTTTAATTTTTGGGTGGTCTCCTACTTTTTTGGCCAGGTATTTATCTATGGCTATCCCTACATGGGAGGTACTTTTATTGTGTCTTCATACTATTTGCTTTTAGGGTGGTCCTTTCTATTCTACTTTGTAAATTATCCCCTTAGGTGGTTATAGTTACAAGGCATTAAGGCTCCCTTTGGGTCTCTTTGGGTGGTGGTTGGTGTATCTTTTTTGGTTATGTGGTATTGGTTCCCCAAACAAATTATTTTTGGCCCTTGGTCAATGTGGGTTAACTCTATCTTGTAAAGGTTTAGGGACCCTTCCAAAATCCCTTCTATCATATGATTAAAAAAAATGCTATACTACAACTAGGAGCAGATTTAAATTTGGTTGCTATAAAAATGATCTCAAGGCTTATTTGTAATGGTCATTTTGGCTATTCAAAAAAATGTTGCTCTTTGAAATCAAATTTTTATTTGTAAATTCACATTGGAATTAACAAATAGGGTGATGACACCTTTTCTCTTTGGCCGTGATGATGCAACATGTCACGATATCGTGACACTTTTTATCTTTGGCCGCGATGATGCAACATGTCACGATATCGCGATACTTTTTCTCTTTGGCCACGATGATGCAACATGTCATGATATCACGACACTTTTTCTCTTTGGCCGCGATGATGCAACTTGTTGCGATATCACGACACTTTTTCCTCCTTTGGCCGTGGCAATGCAACATGTCGCGATATCGCGACACTTTTTCTCTTTTGGCCACGACGTTGCAACATGTCACGATATTGCGACACCTTTTCTCTTTGGCCGCGATGATGTAACATGTCACGATATCGTGACACTTTTTCTATTTGGCTGCGATGATGCAACATGTCACGATATCGCGACACATTTTCCTTATTTAGCCACGACAATGCAACAGGTCGTGATATCGTGACATTTTTTATCTTTTTGCCAAGACGATGCAACATGTCATGATTTCGTGACACTTTTTCTACTTTGGCCACGATGCTGCAACATGTCGTGATATCGTGACACTTTTTTTCCTCTGGCCGCGATGATGCAACATGTCGCGACATTGCAACATTTTTTCTCCTTAGGCCGCGATGATACAACATGTCACGATATCGTGACACTTTTTTTCTTTTGGCCGCAATGTTGCAACATGTCACGATATCGCGACACTTTTCCTCCTTTGGTCGTGATAATGCAACATGTCGCGATATCGTGACACTTTTTCTCTTGTGGCCGCGACGGTGCAACATGTCGCGATATCGTGACACTTTTTCTCCTTTGATCGCGACAATGCAACATGTCGCAATATCATGACATCTTTTCTTCTTTGGCCTCGACGATGCAACATGTCATGATATCGTGACACCTTTCCTGCTCTTGCAGTACGATGCAACTTGTCACGATATCATGACACTTCTTCTATTATGGCAGTGATGTTGCAACATGTCGTGATATCGCGACACTTTCTCTCCTTCGACCGTGATGTTGCAACATGTCACGATATCGCGACACCTTTTCCTCCTTTGGTCGCGATAGTGCAACATGTCGCGATATCGCGAAACCTTTTCCTCCGTGCTTTTTCCCTATGCTTTGGACTGTGAAAATGCAACATGTCACGATATTGCGACACCTTTCTTCTTGTGGTGTTTTGCTTTTTCTTTGATCTTTAGCTCATGGGCCTCTTCGATCGGTTTGGAAAACATGTAAAAATTATTGTACAAGGTTCAGGGACCTTTCAACACCCTTTCAACCAATCAAAAAGAAAACAAATAGGGTGAGCATGGATTTCAAAGATCAATTATGTGCATGCACCTTTTTATCTTTAGATACATTATATATGTGGCCCTTTTTGTTTATCTTTTTTTAGTCCTTTTTATACATTTTATTATAGTTTTCTTCAAAAATTGATCCACTAAAGATATTGGTTCTTCTAATTTTTCTAATTGGATCATGTTAATATATGTATGATTACTTGGTTGTATTTTATTATGTGTTTTACTTTGATTCTATTCCATTTTTGAAAAAAATAAAACTTATATTAGATTTGTTAGATTAGCAAGGAGTTAGACCACTCTAGCTATTGTAAGGATTAAAATCCTTTCTTTTAATATTGACTATGGTTGTGTGGGCACATTAATAATAATAGATGCTTTTTGGGATCAACAATTATCCTTGGTATTATACATATTTTCAATCTAATATACTAATACAATTTATGATGCTTGAAAAATATAAAGCTTCAAGGATATTAAATATAGAAAAGGTAATTATCTAGAAATTATATATTTTATATAAAATACACAAATAATTACATTCATACGTGGTTTTAAAATAAAGTTAATAAAATATTTTTTAAATAAAAGATATCCTAAATGAATAAAGCATTCACACTTCAAATGAATTATGTTAATCTTAATATCTAATTTTACTAGGATATTGGAAGGGAAACAATATATTTATTCATTAATTTTAATTATATAAATAATGGACTTAAAACTATTGAGTCTTATAGTCAATTGAAATAGTCCTTAAGGAAAAAAAAAATTAAATTTGATTAGGTTTGAATAAAAAAATTAATCTAAAGCATACTAATATTAAAATGATCCTATTATCAATTATTAGAAAAATCATAAAGGACAATACATTGACATCTTTTTTTGGAAACAAGTTCAATAAGATTAAAATATGGATATATTTTACTACGACAAGTTGGACCCCATGTGCAAATATATCATTGATCTATCAAAAAATATATATTTCATTAATTATTAGTTCAAGGTAAATGATTGAACTTGAGAGAATTTTTCTCTCATGCAAGTCCACAAGACTTTAGTCATAACCATAAAAAGGTTTTATATTTAAAAAACCCAAAGTGTTTTTTCTTAGAATACTTGTCAATGAAACATGTAGGTATGATTGCACTCAAGGTAATATTTAATTATTGTTATCAATAGAGCATACAAATATATTTCTCATTTCATGGGTATACACCTAGATGCTATTCCTACAAGGATAAATTCATAAGGTATAAATTAGTTAAGTCTATGTTCCCATCCAAGGATGCATTTAATAACATAAATGGCTACCAAGCCAATATTTTTGATAGGGATGCATGAGATGCTATAATATATTTAAGCCTTCACTCTATATAGGACTATTTATAAATCCAACAAGGAATTCCAAAAATATAAACAATGTAATAGGAGACTTTACACAAGGTATTTTTAACATTTAACTAAACTTCTTTGAAGTGAAAAGTGCAATATAACTTATGACTAGGTTAACATTATACGATGCAATATTGTATAGGCCTATAGGCAATAATTATCCAAATATATTTAATGTGTTATATTATTTTATTATGTAAGCCCTATGGGCCATGATTAACCTTGTTATAGTTAAATACACCTTATAAATTTTAATTAACCTTCATCCCTCTTGTTATGTCATCTTAGGTTAAATTTATTTATGTAATTGGGGTATTAGAATTGGTATAAATACCCCCAACACTCCATCCATTATATAAAAGTGTTATGATACTTATCTATGGGTAATATAGTGATTATTTATGATGCCTATGTGTTCCCACTATATCTTTCCCTCTTTTATTCTTTTTTATGCTTTTTGTATAATATTTGAGTGGATGGATTACTTTTGTTTATTTTTGGAAATAGGTACAAATCCTAACATTATATAAGGGATGGATATTTGTTGTTAGGTCATGTAAAAAATATTTTAGAGCCTCTAATATTTATTTTGATTTCTAGTATAGATTACATTAGAATGCTTCATAAGCACCTTCAAAAAAAGAGGCAAATGAAAGATACACTTATTTCTCTCTAATTATTTTGATTTTTTTGGATAATTTATGCCTACTCTAGGTTATGTTCCATTATTATTGGAATATATTATGCCTATTTTACACAGATCCAAACCACTTATAGCATAAGTATTGTCACTTTGAATTTAGAAAGGTATATTTTCTTCATAGAGAGTCAAAAATTATTTCCTCTCAAAGAGGCCTTGGTGTTGTTATAAAGGAGGGAAATTGTGATATTTTTTTCACTTTAGAGTTTAAATATTCATACCACAAAGGTTAATTGTGATGCTTTATGTCATATTCATTTTTCTTGGTTTAAATCTTACATACCATGTCTGTATAAATGGTTGGAGCTATTTATTGTTATGGATCATGATTATATTCTTAATGGAGAGGGAATATTCATTGAACCAAGCAATTATGGTTGCAATTGTAGGCAGCAAATCCACCTCCTAGAAGAAGAAGAAATGATCCTTGGATTTGCACAATTTTGTTTAGTTTTGCTCAATTTTGACTAAAATGTACAAGTGTCAAAATGTACAAGCATGAGCAAAACGTACAAGGTTGCAAATGTACGATGTGAAATGTTAATTAAATTAGGTGAAATGTACATTTGGGGTTAATTTGATAAAAATAAAATTAGACATTAGTAAAACCTTGTAATGAAGTATTTTTGAGTTAATTCGGGATGGTAGTTGTAAGTAATGTGATGTCTCAAAAACCACTTTGGAACTATCTGGGCATGCATTATATAGCCCCTTAATTCATTTTTTTTGTTTTTTCATTGTGGTTCATTCATGCTCATTCATAGTTGAAGTTATTCATTGATGAGTCTATTCATGGAGTATTTGATTGTTCTTGGTAGAATTAATATTCATTGTTGATATTGTGATTGATTATGGAATATACATGTATAGGAATACTCATAATATAAATATAATAGTCATTATCCTTATTTAATTTCCCTTATGAATTCCATTGTATGTTCCAAATGTTGCAAGTTGTGTGGTTAATGTTGAATGCCTATCTTGCTATGTTAATGGATGGAGTTGCATTGTGAATGATCCTAGTTATTCTACAAACTTGGTGTGAAGAGGGGAAATTATTACATGATGAATTATGACTATACAAATATGTTTCCAGGTATTTTTTACAATTTTGGAATTACCCATGATGAATACAATTCATTGCTAGTGAATTAGGGTTTGCATGTTAGGAAGAATTGGAGGAATTATCATATAGAAACATTCCAAAACTTGTCTTGGAAGGATTGGTTGTGTAGGCTGATAGATCTAAGTATTATTTGTAGAAAGGGTTCGTAAAAATTGTACAAGTGTTGTACCAAATTGTACAAGTTGTTCATTTACCCGATTTGGTAACAAAGTTGCAACCCAAAACCTACCAAATAAGGAAATATTGCTAGTTTGGAGAAATTGATTACAAAACTGATCAATTTAACTTGCAAAACCTGTTACAGTGAATTGGTTGGGTACAAAATAATACAAGGTATATTTTTGTACAATTTAGATCATACAATTGTATGATTTGGTGATCGTACAATCTATTTTGATAGATTGACATAGTGTATGACGAAGATAGTACAAGTTGTACGATTTGTGCAAGTTGAGTTTGAGAATTTGGTGATCATTTCTAGAGCTTCCAAATCACCTCCCCTTTGGGAATAATACATCCTATATCTACATCAATCAAGCTATATGGGCATGGAATAAGGACATTCTACTTTTAATGCAAGAAGCAAAAGAAGAAAAATATTTATTATTTTTCCTTATAGAAAAATTAGAAGGGAATTAAAAAATTTAATATTTTTTAAAAATGTCACTTGGGCTATTTTGGAGGGTAGACTTCCAAAATCCATAAATTTTTCATATGGAAGCATTTTGAGCCTCTTTTTTTAATTGTATGATTTTTTATCTCTTTACATTAGTGGTATTTGTTCAAGGATTTAGTACAAGTGGAGGGATATATCATTGTGTGATTATATTCAAACCCTATTTTAAAAGGAAAATTTTATAATATGTTATGTAATAAAAATATTTGATCTACATTTATGGGAGAAAAATTTGGATTTGTGATAATTATAATAGTTTTTGAGTCTTTTGTAGGCATACAAGAAATGATTCCAAATATGCTTTAGTCAATATCTCTTCCTTATTTAGGCTATTAATTCAATTTATTCATGAATATATAATATTTCATGATCTAATATTTCTTTTATTATTTGTCTAGATACTCTTAGAATTTTGTAATGTCTCTTTTTATAAATAAATCCATGCAAATCCTCTTTTTATGTCAAAAATTGCGTTCCCTAAAGGCAAGTTGAATTTTTCAAATAAGGTGATGTATATTATAAAAGGAAAATATATGCTTCCAGTTCTTACCTTACATGACTATAGAATATTAAAGTAATTTTCTTTATGAGTATTCTTGACTTGTCTTCTTCGTATAGAGTTTTAGTAGAAGTATTCTTTGGATATGTCAGTAGAATCTAATATTGACAATTATGACTATAGTCTAGCATAAAAATATTCTTGTGCAAAAACATTTTTGCATCAACAAATTTCTAGATAATGAGGGAGATCCATATGAGTCTTATTCAAGTGCATAGGCCAACTAGAGAATCCACTATGGGGGAAGATATTATTGTTACTAGTATCTTCTCATCTTGGTGCCTTATCTTAGATTATGAGGGGGTGTTGAAAGTGTAATATGACTTATGTCCAAGGAAAATATTGTATGAAGCAATATTCTATAGGCCTACAAGAAATCATTGTACAAATATATTTAGTTTATTGTATTATTTATTATGTAAGATCTATCTATCATGGTTAACCTTGTTATGGTTAAACCCACCTTATAACTTGTAATTAACCTTAAGTGATCTTATTATATCAACTTAGATTTTATTTTTTATGTAATTAAGGTTTTGGTATTGGTATAAATACCCCACTACTCCATCCATTATATTTGATCATTTTGATTATTATCTATGGATAATATAAGGATTATCCATGATGCCTATAGGTGGCCACTATATATTTCTCTCTTTCATCCCTTTTTATGCTTTTTTTAATAAACATTGAGTGGATGGATTACTTTTGTTCATTTATAAAAATAGGTATTATATGTCCATAAAAGCTCCCACATAGGTAGTTCTTAGAAATTTAGTTAGACTATCAATTTTGAAAAGTTTTGAATATCAATTACAAGAAAGTATTTCTAAGCCTAAATTTTTTGCATACAACTTGGCTAGAATCCCACATAGAAAGTAGTTTGTTAGGCCTAAGACTAAGGTAGGGAAATTTGACCACTCCATGATGATTAGGTTCAAATTGACTGGGTGAATAGGTGGTTGGGTATTTTAGAGTGACTAAAATCTTTGAAGCCTTATGATAGCTCTAGATTGGTCCCTAAATTCCTAAAAATCAACAAAAAATTATGGAAGACAATGATAAAAGGAAGGATTATGGGTAGGTCCATTTCAAGAGAAGTCATGCACATTATAAGCAAAGGACATTTAGGCACTTCTTAGCTATAGAGGGTAAAGAAGTTATAGAAAAACAAGAGCCAATCTCTTGAAACCTACAATAGCATCGTTCACTAATAATCATAAAAAAATCTCTCTAAAAATTTAATAGATGGTGAAACAAGGCATGATGGGAGAAGTTGAGCATGTTTAGGTGGCACAAGTCTATCGAAGACATGTGGTAGCTACAAAATATGATAATATCGATCAATAATAGATGGAAAAAGTTAAGCTAAAAGTGACATCTGCTTCTTCTAGTATGCTAATGAAGCACAAACTTCAAAGAGATCCAAGTTGTGCCTATATTGTTAGGAATATGGTAGGAAATCCTTGTAATAATTATTTGGGCTAGTATAGTAATATATAGCAGCATTTACATCAGTGTGAGGGTAAAAAATTTGAGTGTTTTCCTATTGTATATTTGTGATTTTGCTTTACAATTTTAATGAATTAGCTTGTCATTTAACCTTTTCTAACATTATATTGTTGAATTATTTCATATATGGATGCTCTATAGGCCCTAGATATTTCTATAAAAGTTCTTTGGGAGGTATAGTAGTCTATTATTTTATACCTAGACTACTGGAATATTATAAATGCTTAGTGTTTGATTATGTTGCTCTATTTTCTTTTGTAAAAGTTTCTTAGGGTGCTAAGATATATTGGAGTAGTGGGGGTATGATATTAGGATCAATTCATATCAAATTATACTTTGCCTAGTTACTAGTCTATAGGCCATGTGTGTAGTTTAGTTGCAGTGTGTGTTGCATAGTATATGTAATGTTAACCAAATTTCATTTGATTCTAATCCACAATTTCCATTCCTAACCCTCTATTTCTTACTCTAATCTTCTTCATACTTTTAATTTTGTGTTATAACAAGGAACTAGCCTTATTCGAAGGTTAGCAAAGGAGAAATATTGATCCATCTAATCATGGCCCTACAGTCAAATGATGCACTCCCATATATTAGGTAGATCATAGACCAAGAGTTTTTGGAATGCTTGGTAGGACTAAACCTATTCAATTTATTTCTACCAATGCATTACTAGTGGGATAAAGTAGTTCATTTTACTCACCTAGAGAATCTAATATTTTTGTGAATAGTCTTGACCTCACAATCAAAGAATACATGTTCACTAGATGACTCCACTATTAAAAGAAACTACGATTGACAATTCCACTAAAGGAACAAGCTCCAGGTATGAGTTCCAAAATCATGTATTAATGAGATCAAAGGGAAAAAATATCAAAGATCCTATGTATTTTGTTGAATTGACTAAATAGAGAGCTCATAGAATACTAGGTAAATCCCACTCTCTAATTAGAGCTCCTTGCATTTAGGGTCTTACTCTACTACAATCCTTTCGCAAGAAATCTCATGATAGTCCCAACCTAAAAAATATATCTAAAAAAATCTACCTAAGGTGCAATAATAATGGTCCCCTTATACCAAAGGTGGAGTAGCAATGGTTTCCTCCTCCTTTTAGATCTCCATAAAATCCCTCATTTTGCTCTTAAAGCTCTACCAAATTTTGGTGGAACTAAGAAAACTATATATGAACATTGTCAAGACATGGTTGCATTTGTTGCTATTCATTATATCAAACATGAGATATCAAGGTGTGACTATTAGCCATATCCTTTAGAGAAAATTTATCACCTAGCATAGATCCCTTGATGATAATGATATTACTTAATGGGATCACCTTGTTGAACCATTCATCTTGGAATTCAACTAGGTAGGAGATCCATTTTTATTGCTTACCTAGTTTACCTCCATTCAGAGGCATCTACAAGAAAATTTTATTGATTTTGATATTAGAATCAACAAAATATGGAAGAAAATTCCTCAAGAAATTAGACCTTCCTAGCCCCAGGCATATATATTACATCTAAGCCTTTGACCTAGATCTAGGCCTTTAGATCTAGTTAGTCAATGAGATGAGATTTCCTCAGGTCTTTCAAGTTGTAATTTTTATAGAATATGAATTCATCTTAGTTGGAAAGCTTAATCCTAACATTATCATATCATACTTTTTAGAGTTATATGCACACACAATATGCTCCTACTCTAGCACCTAGAGATCTACCTAATCCTACTATACCATATTTGCCTCTCTTACTAGCTCCAAAATTGAAAGAAAATATAGAATTATTAGAGCTAAGGGTAGCAATAAATTCATTATGCTAGAGAGATATAATGCAGAGAAGAGATATGAGGGCTATCAACCTATAAGTTTTCCCTGTATTACCAAGGACCAAGGGGCCTCTAGTAGCAATGTCATTGGATGAACCAATTTTACATACAATGAATCATATATGTCATCAATTTTCACTCCTCATGAAATCTATTTGGTGTAAATCCAACTGCAAGAGGTTAGAACAAATACCTCCAATCACATGAAATTTACAAATAAATTAAAAAAATAAACCTGTAATGATTTTATTTTCTCATTCTTGGATCCATCCTTAATAATGCAATACAAGGGGAATATATATCCCAAGATAAACCCTAAAATGAAACCCTAAATATTAAAGCCCTAAATATAATAAATTACTATTTTTGGAAAATTATCATTTTTAGCCAAAGACTTGCTATTTTTAGTAACTTGGGAAAAAAAACTTTAAAAAAACACTAAAATTCCATTTTCGAGGCACTAGATGAAGGAATTAGGGCCCAAAAAAAATCTCAAAAGGTCTAAAAGTTATGATCTAGGCCCCTTTATGACCTAGCCACAACATTGTCCTCCTCAATATCTAGCTCCTTGTAAAATATCAAGTTGATCTAATGATCGGATCAAAAGTTATGCCCATTGAAAGATAGGCTCCTGCATCATTCTCTTATGGTTAAAAATAACTTTGCTCCTATGAGTTCATCTCATAAAAATCCTGCAACTTTCTAGTGTCAATCATGTTTAGTTCCCACTCTAAAATATAATTATCATCTTCCTATTTTAAACCTTCCCACTATACCAAGTATTTTTTGTAGTTTCCCTACCTAGTATTGATTGTCTTCTTATCAAGTACTTGCACAATTTTTGCTTTCTTCTTCTTGGGTATTTGTTGCTCCCAGTTTATGTCCTCTTCTTCTTCAACTTCATCTTCATCCCTATGAAATTCATACAAATCTATAACATTAAAAATTGATGAAATATCAAAATCACCAGGCAACTCCACTTTATAGGCATTATCATTCATATTCTTAGATATTCTATATGGTCCAATCTTCTTATAATTAAATTTGTTGTAAGTGCCCTTAAAAAACCTCTCCTTTATGAGGTGAACCATCGCCATGTCTCCCACCTCAAATACTTTCATTCTCCTGCTTGCATTTGTTGGTATATTATACTTTTCATTACTATCTTGTAACTTCTTTCTAACATCTTTCTACAATTCATGTATGTGTTGTACAAATGCCTTTGCATCATCACTTATTTTACCCTGAATTTATAGATAAATCAAATCTAGCACACCATTGGGATTTTTATCATAAAAAATCTAAAAAGGAGATTTTCCTGTTGACTTGTGGACTAAATTATTATATGCACACTCAACTTGTGGTAAGACTGAGTCCCATTGTTTTGGTTTTTCTCCAACAATACACCTTAGAAGATTTTCCAAACTTCTATTTACTACTTCCATCTACCCATCAGTATGGGGGTGATATGCACTACCAAAACATAGCTTTATCGCCATATTCCCCCACAAAGTATTCCAAAAGTGACCCAAAAACCTTGTGTCCTAATTTGAAGTGATCATTTTTGGAACACCATGCAGTCTAACAACTTCTCTAAAAAGTAAATCTGCAAGTCTAGTAGCATTATTAGTTTTTTGACAAGAAATGAAATGTGCCATATTAGAAAATCTATCTACTACAATAAAATTTGAATCCTTACTCTAATGTATTCTAGGTAACCCCAACATAAAATCTATACTAAAATTTATCTATGGTTATAAAGCCCTGTATTCTATGGATGGCCTTTATCCATTTGGTACACTTTGCATCTTAACACAAACCTGGTTATGTTCCTCTTTACCTTTAGCCAATAATACTTTTCCTCTATAAGAGTAATCATCTTGCTCACTCTAAAGGGCTCAACCAAACCTTCATTGTGTAGTTCTCTAATAATATTCTCCCTCGTTGAACCAATATAAATGCATAGCTAATTCCCTTTAAATAAATAACCATTTCGCATAAAATAATCACAAACAACACTACCAAATTCTCCCAACACTGGATTCTTACACTGCTTCACAATATTACCAAAATTTGGATCATAATCATACATTTTTTTAATTGCCTCAAATCCAACTACTTCATGCTCCATAGTAGTCAATAATACTACATACCTACTTAAAGCATCAACAACTTGATTCTACTTACCTAACTTACTCTTAAAAATAAATGGATACTCTTCCAAAAATGATACCCACTTTGCATACCTATTGTTTAATTTATTATGGGTATTTACATACCTCAATGCTTCAGGATTAATAAATAATACACTCTTAATCCACTAAATAATATTTCCACTGTCTCAATTTCTACACAATAGCATAAGATTCCACATCATAATTAGAATAATTCTTCCTTACCTCATTCAAATTTTCAGTAAAGAATGCTATAGGTCACCCTTCTTGACTCAACACGACTTCAATTCCCACATGTGAGGCATCACAATCAACCTCAAATAGTTTGCTAAAATTTGGAAATATCAAAATAGGCACTTATGACACCTTCTTCTTCAATAGTTCAAAACTCTCTATTGTTGCCTTTGTCCACACAAATTCTCTCCCCTTCATGCACTTTGTTATAGGTGCAACAATGCTACTAAAATTCTTGATGAATTTTTTGTAAAAGGTCACCAAGCCATGGAAACTCCTCACCTTTGTCATGTTTCTTGGAATGGGCCATTCCAAAATTGCCTTCACCTTCTCTTCATCCATCCTTATTCCATCCTCTAAGATTACAAATCTCAAGAGTATTAGACTCTTCTAAAGGAATCTATACTTATTCAAATTAACATACAACTTCTCCTTCCTTAACAACTCTAACACTAATTTCAAATGCAATAGGTGTTCTTCATTCCTATTGAATATTAGAATGTCATCAAAATACACAACCACAAACTTACCAATAAATTCTTATAGTACTTTGTTCATCATCCTCATAAATGTATCAAATGCATTAGATATCTTATTAACATCGCCAACCATTTGTACAACCCATATATTGTCTTGAAAGTGGTCTTCCATTTGTATCCTTCCTAGATTTGAATCTGATAGTATCCACTATGTAGATCATTTTTTCTAAAAAATTGTGCTCCTGCTAGCACATCCATCATATCATCTAGTCTTGGAATTGGAAACTGATATTTGATTGTAATTTTATTGATTGCATTACTATCCACACACATCTACCATGTATCATCTTTATTTGGTTTCAACAGTGCTAGAGTCCCACACACACTCATACTTTCTCTAACAACTCCCATTTTTATCAATTCTATCACTTGTATGTTCAACTCCTCATTCTTCATGGAACTCATCTTATAGGTTGCATGATTTAAAACATCCAATATTGGAATTAGATCAATATGATGTTGAATATACCTTTTTAGGGGTAATTCATCTAGTAAATTCTTTGCTATGATATCTAGATACTCTTTTAGCAACTTTTTTGTTGCAGGTGGTATAACAACATCCTTAGTATCCACCTTATTTGTTGTCAACACATAACAAAAACTAGCTTCCTTCATCCTTGTGATAAATTCCTTAGTTGTCAATAGTATTTCACTCTACCCTTCTTCCTTATGTGGTAACAAGACCATTTTTACTCCATTCTTCTAGAATGTATAAGTATTACTTCCCCCATCATGGGTAGCATTCCTATCATATTTCCAACGCCTCCCAAAAATATGTGACATGCATCCATATGAATTACATCACACCATACTTCATCCTTGTAGGTATTTCTAATTGAAAACTTAACCAAATACCTATTTTCTATAATTACCTCATTCCCTTTCTTGAACCATGATATGCGATAGGGATACAAGTTCTTCTCACACTTCAAATTAAGTTTTTGAACCATTTCATTTGAAACCATATTTTCACAACTACCACTATCAATAATTATCTTACATACCTTTCCTCCAGATGTGCATCTTGTTCAAAAGATATTCATACATAGCCAAGAATCACCACCATAATTATCTTGCACTTTCTCCTTCCTTGGTATGATCATCATCCTCCTTTTCATGAGAATTTTCTCCACATCTACAACAACTTATATCTTAGTTTGCTCTTATGCCTCAACTAACTTGTTCTCCCTGTCTTCTTTCTTGTGTGGGATAGTGCAGACACTCAAAATATTTATGCCCTTTCTCACCACATCTATAATAGGTATATTGCCTTTATGGGCCATCCCAATTTTGTCCTCCATCATAGCCTCTTCCTCTCTAAAATCCTCCACCTCTATGGTGGTTACTTTGACCCTACCCAAACTCTTCTTGTTTCTCTTTATTATAATATTATCTCTTTGAGGTATTAAATCCACCATGCCCTCTGACTAGAGGAGACAATTGTTCTTTCTTCAATCCTCTTCTAAAATTACTCCTCTTATGTTTCTCTTTCATTCTTAATGCAAACTGATATGCATCCTCTACACTATATATTTGAAGTATACTCAACTCATATTGTATGGCATAACTTAATCCATTCACATACCTTGTATCCATTTGTTCTTCTAACTCTTCAAGCTCTACTCAAATTGATAACTTGCATAATTTTTTGGTGTAGTCCTTGATGCCTTGATCATTTTGTCTGAGGTTCTAAAGTCTAAAAAACAAATTTTGGGTAGAATATTTAGGCAAGAATTTCTTCTTCAGTTTTTCTCTATTTACACCAGATCCTAATATTTTCCTTTCCTTTTATTTATCTCTTCTTCTGTAGATGATCCCACGAATTCAACACATACCCTTTCAACTTCATGCATGCAAACTTCACTTTATTTTCCTCTGAAAGGATTTTCCACTCAAATCAACTAGTCTTCAACTCCTCTATTTTCAACCCTCCTAAATACTTAGTGACTTTAATCTTGATCCCATCTCTATTTTCTTCCAAGAACCTAATCAACCTATCATTAATATGATGCTGCTCTGGCTGACCCTCTAGTTCTTCCTTTACAATGACCTCTGATATGTTGTCTCCTTCCACAATCTCATTATCAAAATCTAGATCTATAAAATCCATTGGATGTATTTCCCTTATATGGGCAATTACTCCAGTCAACTAAGCTACTTGGACCTGCAACTCCTACATATGCCTATTAACCTAGGCATAACCTTCTCTTCCTCTCCTCATGCTAATATGATCTGTATTATTCCAAAAAATAAGAATAGCAAAATAAATGTAATCAACAAGATTACCTTCTCTTCCCTAGCAATATCCAACTTGCTCTAATACCAAATGATGTAAATCCAGCTACAATATGTTAGAACAAATACCTACAATCACATGAAACTTACAAATAAATTAAAAAATAAACTTGTAATGATTTTATTTTCTCATTCTTGGATCCACCCTTAATAATGCAATACAAGGGGAATATATATCCCAAGAGAAACCCTAAATCTTAAATCCCTAAAGATAAGAAATTACTATTTTTGGCAAATTATCATTTTTAGCCAAAGACCTATTTTTAGTAACTTGGGAGAAAAACTTAAAAAACACTAAAATCCATTTTTGAGGCACTAGATGAAGGAATTAGGGCCTAAAAAAATCTTTAAAATACTTGAAAATGGTTATTTAGATCCCTTTGTGACCTAGCCATGATATTGTCCTCAATATCTAGCTCATAAAATCTCAAACCGATTTGATGGTTGGATCAAAAGTTATGCCCTATAGAAGATAGACTCTTGCATCACTATTGGTGCTTAGACTAAAATTATTCCCAAAATGCAAACACACGTATGGTCTACCAACACCAACATTAGTTAGCAACATCAAAGAAAATAAAAAATAAAATCCATAGAAGGAAGTGGTCAACATCTTGGTAGATCTAGAACAATTCATGGTAACCAAGAAACCCAAGGAGGAAGATTATATTCATGTCTTGACTATATTTGGGAAGAAATCTCTACAAGTGGAACCATAGAAGCTACAACCATTTAAAGTCCCTACTCAACCTTACAAAGAGCAAGCAAAAGAGTAGCCATGGCTAGAACCATTCAATGTAGAACCAGCAAAAGCAAAGTCCATGCAAGAGGATCCTAAGGAATAAGTTCTAAAAAGGCTAAGGTATTCCTCTATGACCAAAAGGAAAATGCTAGAAGACACTAAATAATATCACAAAAGGTTTGAAGAGACTGACCAATAGGAACAAAAGATATCAAGAGTCACCAAGTCTAATATTATTGAAGAACTCAAGAGAACTCCTTCCAAGGCAAACATGTATGATGTATTGCTAATACCTAATAAAATATATCTTCTTAAATTAGAATTAAAAGACATCAACCCTAAAAAATATAAATCATCAAAATCAAATTTTTATCAGGATAAACTAGTCCTCGGCATGAGTAAGATCCAACCACCCATATTCTACATATATTTATAAATGGAGGGGTAGATAGTAAACAACTATTAGAATATGTTACATTATTTGGTACATGCTAATGTGCCATCTTGGGTACATATTTATATTAGGAGTGTATCATAGATTAGGATTTGAGTATTTACTTTATGCAATTTAATAAATGCACAACTATTGTTAGAATGTGCAATGATGTAAATGTGCATGTTGTCCATGTGTACATGAGTCTATAGAATAGGAAGATGAAGAGTCATGGGAAGGTGAAAGACCAAGAGTCACATCCCATTATATATAGGCCTTTGATATAGTGATATAGATATAGAGAATAGTAGAGGAGTAGTATAGAGCAAGGTAGATACAATGTAGAGCATGTATAAAATATGGAGAGTTTGAGATCTCCAATTTTTGTATGAAGATACTATTTCATGAGCTTTTATTAATGGTAGTTTTATGAGTAGTTATAGAAGTTTCTTATAATTTTTACATGCTTTGCATATTGCTATTATCTTATATTTAATATTGCATACTCATTTTATACCTTGTGGTAGTTATTTTATTAAATATATAGCATAAAAAACTAATAGTAGTATTAAAGCCACAAGGGAGATTTATAGGAGATAGTGAGAGCCACAAGAGAGATTGAGATGAGATAAGGAAATCTCATTTTCAAAAATTTTAAAATTTATTTTTAGCTAGACTCTTTCCATAGGGTTACAAGAAAAATCATGAAGACTAGGACTCAACATAGATCTCTTTCCACTAGATTGAAGGATAACTAGTTAAGCTAATTAATTTTTATATATTTAGAGATTTATATGAATTTGGTTGCTTTTGTGTGAGTTTTTTGTTGTAGAATATTAGTTCTCAGAAGTTGAGAATCTTCCTACAACGAATAGAGAATAATTTCATCTTCGATTGCCTGAAAGTATATGTGCTTTCCTCATGCAGGGATTAGTTCTTTGTTATATAAAAAGAGTAGACATTGAATATTGAGGATACCCATGAATAAGGTCCCCATAGAAGCTTGAAGATTGAAGAAATAATAAAGCAACTCTATTGAGAGAAAGAGGCCAAGAGAAGCCCTATTGAAGATTGAATAAATAGGAGATCCAAGAGAAGATATCTCATTGAATAACTTCTATATTTGGAAGATAGAAGATTTGAGAAAGAAGATAGAGGAGGACTAAGGAAAAGGTCCAATTGAAGAGTTGTAGAATTTTAAGACCCAAGAGAAAAGGTATCAAGAAAATTTGGAAGGAGAAAGAAGAAGGCTAGAAAAGTCCTATTGAATAAGTGGTCATTGGAGAAAATTTGAAGAAAGCTCAAAGTAGAATATTGTAAGAAGGAGTAGCTCCTAAAAAGAAGAATTTGGAACATTTTTTGCCATTTGACAACAAGCCCAAAAGGAAAAGGAATTGGCAAGAATTTTTCAAATTTTAGAAAGGATTCTTGAAGAGCTCAAGACATTCATATTCTTGATGGGGAGACCAATGGTATAAGTCAGATTGGAAGATAGAATCCAACAAGAGCTAAAGAGGAGAAATAAGATAGAAGAGACCACCAATTTGATAAATTTAAAGACTTCCATTACGGAGAAGAAGATTTTTGATTATTGTAGCAGAAGTTGAAGAGTCATAGGACAACAAGTTGAAGGTGACATAGTGCTACAAACTTGAAGAAGATTTGAGCAGATTTTGAAGTGCCCTTGAACAGCCAATTGAAGGAAGGCTTGATAGAAAAAAAGTCAGCAATTTGAAGGAATTGAGTGTTGTTTTTTGAACAACAATATAAAGGAGGAGAAGTCAAAATTTTAAGGCAACAATTTAAGATATTTTGACAACATTTTAAAGGCAACATATTGGATAGAGTTAAAGCTACAAAATTATACAGTCTTGGGCGACACAATTAAAAGAAAAAATAGGCAGCAACTTAAGCTAGCAAATTGAGAAAAATAAGGGCAGATTTGAAAGCATTCTTGGTCAGCATACAAGCTGATTTTTGGCAGCAAGCTAAGGCTGCAAATTTGAAGGTGAAGAATAACAAGTTTGAGTAGCTGAAAGGAGAGGATATGAGCTACAAAATACATCCAAAGAGGTTTGGAATTAGGTGCTTTAGTTTTATAAAAGGTTGATTTAATTTAAGTTTATTTGGCACTATATATTAGAGAGTTCAAATCAAGAGAAGGAAGAACTCTAAGTTTATTATCTCCTAGTTAAAGAAGGAGGTTTAGAAGCTTGCAAATTATTTGATTCATTTTAATATTTGTATGCTATTAAGTAAGCAAGCATTAGCAAGCTAAGGAGCTTCAAATAAAAAAGTGTTGGCAATTTTGGGTACTTTGGGTACATTGCATTTGCTCAAGTGTATAAGTTGTCATTGATGTCAAGAAGCTTTTGAAGGAATTTGGTTTGATGTAAAATAATATGTTTTGATGAAGGTTTCGGCATGACAAGTTCGAAAGAAAGCAAGTTAGAAAAATGTTGCGATATCGCGACATGTCGCATTTTCGTGACTTAAGCCGGAGAGAAAAAGTTTTTTAGAAAAGTGTCGTGATATCGTGACATGTCATAGTTTCACGACTCAAAGAGGAGAGAGAATGTTCGGAGTCAGAAATGTCACGATTTCGTGACATATTGCAAGGAAGGTTGAACGGACGAAAAAGTGTTGCGATTTCGTGACATGTTGCAGGAGAGAGAGTTCAAAAGAAAAAATGTCATGATTTCACGACATAATGCAAGAGAGAGAGTTCGGGAGAAAAAGTGTTGCGATATCATGACATGTCGGGTTTTCGTGACCCGAAGAAAAGAAAAGCGCTAAGGAGAAAAAGTGTCACGATTTCACGACAAGTCAGAAGACAAAGTGAAAGCAAGGTAAAGTGTCGTGATTTCACGACATGCTGCAGAAGAGCTAGAGTCCAGTGTGAACTATCGTGATTTCATGACAAGTTCAAAGAGAGAGAAAGCAAAATGAAGAGTGTCACAATTTTGCGACATGCTGTAGAGTTCAGAATGGGAACTGTCACAATTTTGCGACATGCAGCAAAGGAAAGTGTTCCAAGTGAGAACTGTCGCGATTTCGTGACATGCAGTAGAGAAAACAGTTTGAAGTGAGAATTGTCATAATTTCGTGACAGGTTGCAGAGAAGTCGTACGAAAGTTGAAAGCGTCGCGATTTCGTGACAAGCTACAAAGAAAACATACAGAAGCTAGAAGTGTCATGATTTCACGACAAGTTCAAGGAGGAAGAGCTCAAAGGTGAAAGCATCACAATTTTGCGACATGTTTCGTTTTCGCTAGTGCAAGCAGTCAAGAGTGCAAGGAAGAGAAAGTGTCATGATTTTGCGACAGATTGAGGTAGCAACGTTCTGTTGGAGAAAGTGTCATGATTTCACAACAGAAATAGAATGCAGGCCTTCTATAGGAGAAGTGTCATGATTTCATGACAAAAGCAAAGAGGAAGGCTATGAATACAAAAGTGTCGTGATTTCATGACAAAAGCTGAGAAGAGGTTGAGAAAGCGAGAAATGTCACAATTTCACGACAGAAGTGAAGATGACATCAGCAAAGGCAGAAGTGTCATGATTTCGTGACAAAAGCCAAATGAAAGTGTCCGATTGCAAAAGTGTCATGATATCACGACATGTAGTTTCGTGGCAGAAGCTACAGAAGAGTTACAGAGGCAGTGAAGCCAAAAAAGTTAAATTTGGGCCGATGAAGATTAAGGTTTGCAACCAACGTAGTTTAGGGTTGTGTAGCCGAATAAGATCAAGGTTTTGATCTTGAAAGTATTAGTATAAAAGGAGGGCTGTTTGAAGAGTTAAGGTATCAATTCGGGGTGTGCGTTCGAAGTGTGACATTCATAGATAGAGTGCGAGGGAGAAGTCCGATCGCTGAGAACAGAGTGTATTTTGTCGAATCATCTAAGTGAGAGAGATCGCAAGGAATCAGAGTGCACGAAGACGGTGCTGCTGAGTTTGCACACAGAGAGCAAAAAAGCGAAAATCTATGGGGTGCATCATTTATATGACGTTCAGAGATAGTGCACAGGCTTTGATGGTCTTGGACAAATCATTGAGAGGGATTGTTGGACAGATTTGAGCAAGCTCTTGTTGAGCTTGTGGAGTAGTTTGGGCAAGTTCTAGTGAGAACTTGCAAAGCAAATCTGAGACAAGTCTTGGTGAAGACTTGGGTGAAGATCAAGCAAGCTTTTGTGGAAGATTGTGAACAACTTCTATGAACTATATTCGAGGACATTTGTGCCAGATCGAAGGACTGTGTTTGGTGCAGATCAGAGAAAGAGGACGAGGACATTTGTGCCAGACCGAAGGACTGTGTTTGGTGTAGATCAGAAAAAGAGAATGCAGACATTTGTGCTAAATCGAAGGACTATGTTTAGTGTAAATTCGAGGACCAATTTTGGAGGTGATAGAGTTAAGGACAAAGGTCTCCAGCCAGAGCAACGAGGACAGGTGTCTTCTATGGATAGAGTTCCATTTGCTAAGGGCAGTGGAGGCAGAGGTCTTCTAGAGGATCACCAGCAAGAACAGAGCTAGGGGATTGGTGTCTCCTTTGGGTTGGTGCCCATAAACATTGTAATCGGGAAAGGTATTCCCAGAATTTGGTTGATAAAATTTTATTGAAATATTTTATCCGTGGAGTAGCCCACATTGGGTGAACCACGTAAATTGTTGTGTCTCTTTGTGGATGGTGTTTTGTGCATTTCTTTGATTACGACTTTTGATACTGCTATCTATACACTGCATAATATTGAATTAAAAGTTGAATTGAAGGAAAAAGTAAAAAGTGGTCTTATACTGTTCACCCCCCCTCTCAGTATAAGCTGGTGTTCTTTAAAAAGGAGCACTCAAAATATTATGCTCAATACATAGTTTTGAAATATAAGTCTTCAAAAGGTATTTTGATCATTTCAAAACCTACAAAATACATCAAACAATATAGAGTTAAAATATTACAAGTAATAATATTGTAGAATATAAATATCAAGACAACATTTGAAGGAGTACATTGCTAAGAAATCCACCATTTCAAGGAAGCAAGAATATCTATTTAAGAAAGAGTGAAAGTATAATTTGAGTAGAACTGAGTATAGGGGGCAAGCATTCAAAAACCATGTGCTAGTGTCTTCCTAGATCTACGAACAATAGTCAGCAAAGCACCGTGAGTCAGTAATTGCTAGAAAGTAGCCACAAAACAACAAGGACAAGTTATTGAAGTACCATTGGAAAGTGAAGCGGTGCAAGAGTTGAAGAGCCAAGGTTACCTTCAATCATTGAAGAGTCACTTAAGGGAATATGAATAGAAAGAGTAATGCAGCATCTACAATTAGGAAACACTAGGGAAAGTGAAAATATCAAGTAGAAATTATTTTTCTAAGGCTTGAAACATCTTGGAAGGAGTGTCATCATTGGAGCATTGGCAAGAGATTGTTTTCTAGGTGAAGAGAATCAAAACCATAATACCTAGAAGGAAGGAGTACCATTTAGAAGCATGTGAAGAATCTACATGCCACATGTCATCGTAGAAGGAGGAGCACCAACCATCATGCAAGCAAGGTGAAACATCTTCTTACATGTATTAATGGAGTAAGACCAAACTTAGAACATCCAAGAAGTAGTAGAATATTTGAATGAGTGTTACAAGGAGGAATGAATATTGAGAAGGATATTAACCACCATTGATCATGATTTGTGCATACCCATTCTAGTAACATAGAAAAAATATTAAGAATACTTGAAGAATACAAATCATTAAGCATTGTGCAAAGATATTGAGTGCCATGTATCACATGAGAAGAGGAACATTAGCAATATTGGAGGAACCCATATGTTTCCTAAATGTGTATTAAGTCCATTGTTGGTCAAAGAATATAGGGAAAACGTAGAGGAGAATAAAACTATTCAAGACTGAGTTTAATAAACATCAAGGAGCATTAAATACGTTGTAGTGAAGGAATATTACCTTGAAGAGCACAAGTTGCAGAGTCAAAGAGAAGCAAGTCAAAGTTTTATGTGTCGTATTCAAGGAGGTATGAAATATTTAAATTGATTTAAAACCTTTGCAAAATATTAAGGAGATATAAGGCATAATATTATTGAAGTCAAGATTAATTAATTATACTTAAGGTTATTTGAATAATAGGAGAAATAAGGTGATGAATTATAACCTTAGAAGAATTATTGAATGCCTTAGAAGATATTTGAAGTAAAAAGCATTGTGAATTTTTTTTAAATTACTTTATTCAATTTTAAAATTCATATTGCATAGAAATATTTACAAATAGTTTAACTTGGAGGAATAAGAATTTCTAAATTGAAATAGGTATATTAAATTTGCAAATACATTGCTTTCTAAATTTTCAATTAGGGAGTTATAAGGAATTCAACACTAATTTAAAGTTCTTGAAATTTAGAAACTATATTATTGAAAATTTAAACATAACATAGAGTTATTTGTTAGAAATAGATTCTATTCTATCATTTGGGTTATGTAAATGTATCTTCCAAGGTACATACTTATATTACTTTAGGGGCAATTTATCTAGTTAATTCATGCAATGTAATAAGTGCACAAGTGTCAATGTACAATTTTTACATGTGCAAGTTGTCCCTTGCATAGCTAGTTAGAGTGTTGGCCAAGTATCCTATTTTTCCAATATAAGGATGGTCTTATAGAGTCATAGATATATAGATTCATAGACATAAAGAGTCAGGGGACATAGTGTATCTTAGTGTGACACCATCCATTGGTGATGGGTGCAAACTAGTTTAGTAGATTTACATTGGAGTGTTCATTTCCTCCATAGCAACATTGTAATATTTTATATAATTTCTATTTATTGCATATTTCAGTCATCTAATAGATTTACTTTCTTTCATATTATTCTACATCTTGTGATTGCTATCTCCCAGTGCTTGCTACATCAAAAGCTAATATTATTGAAAGGTTGGAAATATATATTAGTATTTATCTCATACTCAAATTAACGAGACATCAGGAATCCAACTTATAGTTCTTGAAAATAGAGAATTTTATTAAAATTATCTCTAGCTTTCCATTCATAAATAGAGAGTCAAAATAGATTCAACTCAAAGGTAATTAAGAAATCTAAGCATCATATCAAATCCATATTATACTCAAAAACTAGGGAGACATAAGGTAGTCAATCTCAAAGGTGTAGAGTTTTCTACATCAAAACTAAGGAGTTACAAGAAAAAATTACCTTAGAAAAACAATGGAAGAACTTATTAAGTATACAATATTTAAGGAATCAAAATGGTTTAGAGATATACTTAATTCAATCAAAATAGAAAAGCCAATATGGCTTAGAAAGTTTTTTGGAAAGTCACAAATTGATAGTTTGGCAAGAGTAGAATCTATAATGACATCCTCTAACAACATGATAGAAGAAATTGATGATAATCATATTAATGGAAATATGGAGAATAAACTCAAAAACCACTCTCAAAAGGTAGCAAATAATATTGGCCAAAAATATCATTTACATATTTATAAAATAAGTAAAGATAGAATAGCTTCAGAAGTATACAAATGGTTTTACTATTTTATCAAGGAAATGGATGAACTCAAAATTTCAAAGACAAGTAACAAATAAGTAGATATTTTTTTGGTCAGTAAAAGAGAATTTCATTGAAAATGGGTTTTGAAAGGAGCCCTAAAACCTTATTACAACCAAAGGAGACACATCAAAATTTTAGACCCAAAGGCCAAAACAAAGGGCAGCCCATGGAAGGGGTTCAAACTTACACGAAAGCAAATTTTCAAACATAGAAAACCATAGGGGATGACCCTGTCTTGACCAAAATGAAAAATAGGGCCATCTTGGGGGTACACCCCACAACAAAAACCAGTAATTCAATTACCATAATTAGTTCTTGGAGACTCATCCATCTCCTTGAATATTGTACTGAGATGACCATGTGCTGCATCGAGGTCCTTTGCTACCTGGTTGTAGATCACGAGTTGGCAGCCATGGATAGGGTGGCCACCAAGCTGGCAATATGAATGAGAATAAATTTGCAAAGTGTAGCAGTGGATGTGACACTACCCTCCTCCTTCATTGTATCCTTAGGGTGGACCGCCTTGCATCAAACCTCCTTGGTCAACTCAATTGTTTTTATTGAGAATGGTGTCTCATTATTTAGATTCTTCAAGTGCGGTGAAGTATATACAGAGGATGGGCTAAGGTTTTGGAAGAACTTGGATGAGGAGCACTTAATGAACCTAGGTTTAAGATCAAACTCGACATATAGGGGGTCATCCTTGGGCTTCAAAGGGATAGGGGAGAAGAATTTAAGATCATTATCATCACTAGGCACCTCATGGATGGGTGTATCATGATTGCTATTATCTGTGGGCTTAGCAGGGGTGGTCTGAATGGGATTAAGTGAGGAACTTGGAGGGATAGGGGTAGGGGTAGGTTGAATGGGGCTAGGATATGAACTAAGAGGGATAGGGGCTTTTTGGTTGGGGATGAGAGACAAACTAGGAGGAGAAAGGGCTGGAAGGATGGGGCTAAGGGAGTATCTAGGGGGGATGAGGATGGAATGATTAGGGTAGAGGGAGGCACTAGGAGGGACAAGGGAATAAACGATCAATACATTCTTGGTGAAGGTATCCAAGGTATGTTTGTAGAGGATGAGGTGCAGGCCATGGTGAATGGAATGATGGAATTTCCCAAACCTAACATTGGTAATAGACAACTCTATGGACCATAATAGGTATTCAAGGATGTTCATCTTTTTTTTTCCCCTAAAATGGTTCAATAATGCTAAATGAAAGTTGCAAAGGGTGACATCAATCTTCTTAATGGTGAAATATTATAGGATTGGCACCATGAATCGATCCCACAACCTAAAAAGTTTAGTTATTTTGATTTATCTATCAGTAGTAATTAAATCCTTACCTTTATTATGGAAGTAATCTAGCTCTGCCACCATGGTGTTCTTGTTGGATTGGATAGATTTTCCATTGAGAGGGAACCTCATAACTTCAGCCAACATGCAGATGTCGATCAGGAAGTCAAGGTCTCTAACAGTAACATGGCCACCATTCCAAGTGTTAACAATTTCATTGAATACATCTTCATAATTACCAATAAAATTCAAGAGGAAGAGTAGGTAATTTTGACTCTTCAGGATGTCTTCGATGATAGGGTTGATCTAAAGCACCGAGGGCTCAAGGAGGGCCATGGAGGGATGGGTATGGGGGATGTGAGACTTGGTGTGGGGGCTAATGATATGGGGATAGACAGTGAGGTTGAGCCTTGGGTAAAGGTGGTACTTAAAAGGTCATTTAGCTTGCATGCCAAAGAAGATAGGAGAGAATTGGCACTAGACCAAAGTAGAGTTCGTAGGATAATGCTTCTTGAGTTGCATGCCTACCTACGAAGACCAAATTCTATAGTGGAAAGGAACCACAAGGGTAGGGTAATGACTATGGCACTAGGTATAATATTGTTTTGGAAAGGAGCAATGCTCAAGGTGGTGGAATTGTTGAGAATTCTTGATGTGGCCTAGATAATTACACCATGGTAATCAAGTAAAATTTTACATTTGAGAATCAAGCACAAGTTGCACCATGTGAGATATTATGATGGCATAGCTATTCATACCATGGTGACTAGACATATTTCACAAACCAAGACTAAGAGGGTCAATTCAATTGAATAAGATGTGAAAAATCATGATGACACCATCAAGAAAATTGATTAAGATCTTGAGGCCGAGCACGATGTGATAAAGGAGATAACAATGAAAGACCATGGGGAAATGTGAGGAGCCAATGTGGAAGGAGGGGTACACATGGGTGGATGCCATGTGGTGGATGAAATGGAGGGGCATAGGATGATATGGCAAGGGGAGGGGTACGTGATGACTAGGCAAGGGGAGGGGTGGAAAATAAGTAGATATATCTTTACAATGTACTTATTGCAATAAAATTTGTCATGAGAAAGCAAATTTTTGGAATCTCCATCCATGTAAAAATTATGGAGAAAAATCTCACTCATTAATTTTTTGTTACTATAAATATAGGTACTATAAAATATTTGAAGAGATATTAATATTCATACTAGATTGTCTCTTTCAAGTTCTTATTTCTAAAGCATCTACTAACAATGATTTCAAGTTTAAAGTTTGTGAAGAACAAGAAGAAATGACATCCAAAGAACCAAAGGAAATAAAATGGATTAATTATGATCCATTCATGACTTATAAGATAATGATATATCTTGTTCATCAAGGCTACTTTGAAAACCTCATGGATAAATATCATGTCAAAGACTTTGAAACACAGACAAGCAGTGAAATGAAAAAAATAAGAAAAGATATCATGAGTTCCAAAAACAAGGTGGAGACTAAATAAAAATAAGAACAGGAACCTGATCCAGTTGAAGAACATATGAAATATGAAGATCTATATTGAAGACTAAAGTCTTCAATAATCAAATAATGTAATAAAGGGGGTTTTGGAATATATTACATTATTTGGTACATGCTAGTGTACCATCTTGGTTACATCTTTATATTAGGAGTGTGTCTTAGATTAGGGTTTGATTATTTACTTTATGCAATATTTTTAATGCACAACTATTGTTAGAATCTGCAATGATGTAAATGTGCATGTTGTCCATGTGTACATGAGTCTATAGAATAGGAATATGAAGAGTCATGGGAAGGTGAAATGCCAAGAGTCACATCCCATTATATATAGGCCTTTGATATAGAGATATAAATAGATATAGAGAATAGTAGAGGAGTAGTATAGAGCAAGGTAGATACAATGTAGAGCATGTATAAAATATGAAGTTTGAGATCTCCAATTTTTGTATGAAGATACTATTTTTATTATATTTCATTAATGGTAGTTTTATGATTAGTTACAGAATTTTCTTATGAGTTTTACATGCTTTGCATATTACCATTATCTTATATTTAATATTGCATGTTCATTTTATACCTTGTGGTAGTTATTTCATTAAATATATAACATCAAAAGCTAACAACTATATTATTCACTCAAGAGCAACCACTATTGTTATGCCAAAGGCAATATGTGAAGCAATAGAAATGGAATACAATTGATCAAGCCCTAGAGTTATGCAATTATATAGTACCCCTCTCCAAGTAGTTGGTGTGGCCAAGGACATACTGATGGTGCTTCATAAGCTACAATGGTAACAATAATTCAAGAGATGGTCGATATTTTGATTAAATTTGGTTTGTGCCTATCTAGATAATTCATTGATAAACTAGGATATTATCTATATCTAGATTATTCTCATATGGTCATCCTTTACAAATTCCAAAATATCAAAATCTAAGTGGAAAAGTCATCTCCTTTCCATGTTAAAAAAATTGAATAAGAAGAAAGGGTTAACCTACTAGGAAATGATCTAGAACATGTTATTGGTTGAAGAGAACTAGGATTGTGATATTAAAATGATTGAATAAGATCAAATGGAGGAATATTATTATCTTCAAGAGGTGACCAAATACTTTTATATGGATTATAAATTCTCTTTTAAGGACTTTATCACCACAGTTGAGGATGGAATATTATTTCATGTTGATGTAAGCATAGGAGCATAGAAATTGATGGCTACTCCAAAGCAAGGATTCCATGAAATAAGGACAATTGGATTGTTATTCTAGGACGAACCTAGAAAGAAGGTTTTTTATGGCGTACAACAACACTTTGTGAAACTTTGCTCTAATAAGGAGATATGATCACAAGATTTTTTTAAGGGTAACCCACTATATTGGGATGAGGAATAAAATAGACCTACAAAAGGTCTAATTCACTATGGATTAGGATTTTTAAGAGTAATAAGGAGTATGACAATAATTTATATGAAATAACTACTTCCAACAATTGAATCTTGTCATTATCAACAAATAAAAAAAATTTGATGTATGATACATAGAAAAGTAAACTTCAAATTGTGTTATAGTGTAAATAAAAGGATAAATACCTATATGACATAGAATAAATTAAGTAGTGTTACATGTGGTATATTTTACACACAATTTTTTTTGAAATGGCAAGAGGTAATTGGATATGGTAATAGTGGGTTTCAAAGTCATAGCACAACAGGTGGTTTGAAGATAATAAAATTGAGCAAACACTAATGATGCTACAAAGATACATTTATAGAAGATATATTCCATGATATAATATGTATATGACACAATAAATTTTTGTGGAAAATCCATGATCATCTACCTAGAATTTTTCCTAGTAAAAATGGCTATCCAAAAGAATGAGTTTGAAGACCTCATGGTAGATATCCATGATCTAGAGATCACTAAAAAATGAAAAACCTTCAAGATGCGACAAAGCAAAAGGTCCTAAAATTTTTAAGGGAGAATCCAGACAGTTGCATGGCACTTTATATACCTCAATGCATGCATCCTTGTCTAGAATTGGCTAGAGTGGTGGAATATTACTATGATCCCAAAACCAAAGTAGTGTGTGACAATAAAAGTCAAGTACTTTTCTCCCTTAAACCTAAGAATTTCATAGCTACATTTGAAATAGGGATTTTCCCTGAAATTTATCCTAATTATTTTAACAATCAAAATCAAAAGGTATGTTATGATGGAAAACTAGCCCCTTAGCTCAACAAGCAACCATGTGAGTGCATCCCTAAAATTTTCAAAGATCCATTAGAGCTTACTAATTTCAAATACATGCAAGAGATGTTTGCTATGCTTTCTATTATTGTTGGTTTGGACACTAATAAAATTGTAGATAACTACCTAATATCTATAGCATATGCTATGACTAAACCTCAAAATCCCACTTACATTAATTGTATCTTATATCTCAACTCATCCATTCATTCTCAACTCAAACTTAAAATAAATCAATATGGAGTATTTAGGCATGCTTCATACATGTTTTGGTTGTTTTTATATTATAACATAAATTTCTTTCCATTATTAAAAATACACAAGCAAACCCCATAAGGAAAAGCCTTAGCCATAGCATATTGGACCTTGATACTCAAGAATACAAATTCCTATAGAATTTAATAATAATTTTCTAGGTCCTACCCTAGCATGTATATATGGATCAATTCCTTAGTTTATTAATGGAACATAGCCTATCTATGCACCCTTGGGTGTGAAACTAGATATTGGCACTGCCTTAAGAAAGACACATTGATTAGAGTGTATGGTTTCAATGAGGATCCTTTCTTACTTCCCTATTATGTGATTGATGAGGTTTTTAGGATAGAATTATATTGACAAGTGGATTATGTGGATGAATTTTTTGAGATAAAAGTAAAAACATTTGCTACATATAGTTTTCCCTTGAGCTATGGGTTGATTACATTGAGGTCCTAACAAAAAAATAGAGCCTTAAAATCTAGTCTCCAAAAATTCCTCAAGATAAAAGTGATCCCATATAGGTGGAGATATGATCCAAATGATATTTTTGAGGCTAAAATAAAAGGATAAAATAACAAGATTTTGAATTTCAAGCATATTAAAAGGAAAAAAGTAGATATATAGGAACAAATCATAGAAAGAATTTTTTGACTTAAAAATGAGAAAATAGGAAAGAAGACCTCCCTAGAAGAATTTATATGATATAGTAGAAGAATATGACCTAGCAAAAAATAAAAGTCATATTTTGACCAAAGAAAGAAAAAATACAATAAAGAATAAACAAGAGTGGGATGAAAAGAAAATTCAAGAATGGTGGAAATTTTAGATGTGAGAATGGCCTATAGAAAAAGGGCTTCATCCTTGGATTAGATCATAATTTTTCAAAGCTATATGACAAAAACTATGAAAAGTGGTAAAATGATAACAATGAATGAAGCATTAATCCTTCGAAGTAAAATTATGAGAAACATGACTTGTGTTAGGATATCACTATTAAAATAAAGCACACTCACACAAAATACTGAAAAATAACTCAAATACATCAAATAACTCAATAACACTATGCGGTAATTAAATGTAGAAATGGAATAATCTCACAATATCATAGAATCATAGGTCTCTTCGAGGGGGCAACCTCATTCAATATTTCATTAGCTTGCAAAAAATGAATTCATACATGGCTTCATATCTTTTAAAGAAAAACTTCATGCAACCCTACCTGAAGGCTCAAGAGTTGGCTTACATGCAAAATACCACTTAAGCTAGAATATCCTACCTAAAATTGATTAAAATCTTGATAAAAATGGTTACATGAGATGGTGCCACTTGGTTAGGTACCTTACTTGCCACATACAATACACAGTATTATAAAATAATATTATAGTGGGATCCCGCATGTTGGGAGTGGGTCATTACATAAGTAAATGAGAATTACAAAATGGTGTTAGGATAGGATCCTAACATGTCCTTCTCCTTCGAAAATATTTTGTCCTCAAAGTTTAAAAATAAGGGAACTGGTGTTGGAGCTGATGGAGAGACTCCCATGTAGCATCTTCTAGCTAGAGCCCACACCACTGCATAAGAACTTTTGTGATGGTATGGTTGCAGAGAGTGCAGGTTCGATGATCCAACAATTGTTCAAGCTTGAGTAATATGGACCCTTCTTCATACAATTTTGGTAATGCTGATGAACCCGTACCTATGTGCCCACACATTTTTTGAGAGAGAAAACATGGAAAATAGGATGGATCTTGGAGGTGGGTGGAAGAGCCAATTTCTAAGTAGGTTTCATATTATTTTGTAGCAATTTTCTAGCATTGACAAAGTTGTAGAGATGATTGTTTGTACGACTACAAGCGAAGGAAGACCATATCACCTATATCAAAGCTATGCTCAGAATGATGTTGGTCAGCCTGTTATCGCATCCAATTCTAGGCCATGTCCAAATTTTGCTTTAACTGGTGAAGAACATTGGTATATTGGCTGAGAGTAGTGTCGACTGCCTAGACCTTGGAGCTTCCTAGGATGTATGAAGAAGGTGTGAGTGGAGGGCACCCATAAATGGCCTCAAAAGGGGTGAGTTTGGTTGTTGTATGAAAGGAAGTTTTATACCACCATTTGGCCAAAGGAAGCCACTTTACCAATTGAATAGGATGATTTGATGCAAAGCAACAAAGATAGGTCTCAAAACATTTGTTGACAATCTCTTTTGACAATCTATTTGTGGATGATAGGTTGACCTCATTGTGAGTTGAGTTCCCTGTAAGTTAAACAATTCTTGCCAAAAATGACTAGTGAAGGTTGGGTCTTGATCGGACACAATGGAGGTGGGCATACCATGAAGGTGAAAAATAGAATCAATAAATATTTGGGTAATGGTGGAGACTGTGCAAGGATGGCCAAGGGAATAAAAATGAGCATACTTTGAAAGGTGATCCACTACCACAAGAATAACAGACTTACTACCAAATTTAGGTAACCCTTCTACAAAATCCATGGAAATATTAGCCCAAAACTGATTTGGAATGGGCAATTATTGAAGAGTACCTAGAGAACATACCATTTCACCTTTCATTCATTGATAGGTATCAAAATATGCTACAAAATCATGGATGTCATGTTTCATACCTTTCCAAAATAATGTGTTCTTGGGGCGTTCATATGTTTTAATAAATCCTGAATGGCCTGTAGAGAGAGTAGTATGTAGTTCCTTCATGAAAAGCTCAGAGAGTGGGGACATGTGAGTAAGAACAAGGTATTGGCAATAATGTAGGTCATGGCCATCCCAATTATAGCCTAGTAATTAAGTAGGATCATCACATAGTGAGGCCACCAAAGCTTGCAAGTCTGCATCTTGAAGTAGCTCCTATCATAAGGAATCTATCCATTGAGGAACAGGTGAGGAAATGGCATATAACATACTGAGGGATTCAAATTGGCGAGTGAGAGCATAAACCACAAGATTCTCTTTTACCTTCTTATAGGTGATATCATAATCATATCCCATGAGTCTAGAAACCCATTTTTATTGTTTTGAGATAACAACCCATTGTTCCAATAAGTATTTGAGACTCTAATGGTATGTTTTAATGGAGAAATAACACCCAATGAGATATGGTCACCAATGGGTTATAACATGTAATATTGTCAACATATCCTTGGCATATGTAGATTTCCCCAAGTTACGATCATAGAGTGCCTTACTAGTGAAAGCCAAGGGTATCCCTCCCTATATCAACACTGCCTCGATGCCATGACCAGAAGCATCACTTTCAATGATGAAAGGCTTAGAAAAAAATGGCATGGCTAAAACTGGTGTGGTGGTCATAGCATGCTTCAATTTGAGGAAATCTTGGTCAATGGGCCCCATCCAAGTAAAAGAGTCCTTATTTAACATGGATGTGAGGGGGCTGCTATTTTACCATAATTACGAATAAATTTGTAGTAGTAACCTATAAGCCCTAATAATCCCTAAAGTCCCTTGAGAGTGCAAGATTTGGGCTAGTATTGAACTACTTGAATCTTCTTGGGATTGATCTTGACACCATCTTTGGAGATAATGTGTCCTAGATAATCCACTTCAATCAAACCAAAGAAACATGTGTACCACTTAGAAAAAATTTGATGTTGTGCCAACAATTGTAATGTCTAATCCACATGGATAAGGTGTTCTTCCCATGAGCAGCTATAAACCAAGATATCATCAAATAAAACTAGGATGAAATTCCATAGGAGAGGGCAAAATATGTTGTTCATCAAGCTCTAAAATATGGAAGGAGAATTTTTAGACCAAATGGCATTACCAAGAACTCATAGTGACCTTCATGAGTACAAAATGCAGTTTTGGAAATATCCTCATCCTTGAGCTTGATTTGATGGTAGCCAAAATGAAGGTCTAACTTGGAGAAGTACATAGCTCCATGTAATTCATCCAAAAAGTCATACACTATAAAAATGGAGAATTTATCCTTGATGGTAATTTTATTGAGCTCATGATAGTCTATACACAATCGCCATGAGCCATATTTCTTGAGAACTAGTAAAACTAGAGAAGATTAAGGGCTGGTATTGGGTTGAATGACACTAGCTTTGAGAAATTCTTATACCATATTCTCAATTTTAGACTTGATAACATGAGGATACTAATACGGTTTGATGTTGGGTGGTGCATTACCTAGTAGTAATGGAATAGCATGGTCATGTGAACGATGAGGTAGCAAGGTAGTTGGTTGTAAAAAATGCCATCGTGCTTGGTCAAAACAAGTTACAAATCTACTGGAATTTTATCCACTATGGAAGTGCCTGGTTGAATTGAAAACATTTGTGCAATGACCCTACAAGATGACTTTTTCAACAACTTCTCCATACGATTGGAACTGATAATTTGAGAAGGGTCTATTTTGGTACCATGGAGGGTGTGTGTTTGTCCATGTTGTGAAAAATAAATTCATAGTTTTGCAAAGTTATAGGAGATAGTGCCCAAGGTGCCCAACCATTGATCTCCTATTACAATTTCACATCCTCCCAATTGGAGGGCAAACATGTCTTGCTTGATTTCATAATCATCCATTTTTATTTTAACATTGTGACATTTACCTTTGCAAGGTAAAGTGCCTCCATTTGCCATCATGACTTAAAATGAATTGCATATGTGTATATATAAATTAGCCTACTTAACAACTTGAGAACCAATAAAGTTGTGTGTACTACCTGAATCAACAAGAATAGCAAGGTGTTGGCCTTTGAAAAAACCCACAACTTTCATGATTTGTGGAGTGGTAATCCCAGCAAGAGCATGGACTAAATTTTTTTCTTGAGTTTCTTGGGTTTCCTCTTCCTATTGAGTTGGTACTTCAGTTTTGTCACTCTCCTCATCACTATGATCACTGCTATCAGGTTCCTCTACATCTATTAAGAAAAATCTCTTATTTGCACATATATGCACCTTCATAAACTTTTCATCTCAATTATAAGATAGCCCTTGGATGCAATGCACATCCATTTCATTTGTAGTCAATCAATTATGACCAGGAGGTTTATTATTAGTATTATTTTGTAATCAAGGAGGAAAGGGAGGTAGAGATTGATAAAATCATGGTGTTCACCTTTGATCTGAGAGTTTAGATTCAATCAATTGGTCTAAACTGATAGTTTACATCATGGTTTGGGGTTTAAACATCTTGAATTCAACCTAAAGATTACATTTATTGAACACCCCCATTCAGAGGTAAGGAAGGATTGCAAAAATTTTAGGGTGTGATATAGCAAACCTCCCCACTTCATATCTTGGTCTCCCTATTTTCATTGGTTCTCCGAGAGAGTCAATGTGGGATAGGGTTATTGAAAGAATTCAAAAAAAACTTGTTGGATGGAAAGGTCATCTTATATATTAAGCAGGAAAGTTGACCCTCACTAAGGCCTCTCTTCAGAGCATTCCAATCTATTTCCTCTCTGTTTTCAAAGCCCCTATGAAGGTTTTCCAGAAGATTGAGAAACTCCAAAAAGAATTTTTATGGACTAGATCAGAGGAGAAAAAAAGGATACACCTTGTAGGATGGACCAAAGTGTGCAGAACCAGGGAAAATGGGGGCTTAGGTTTGAGGAGAATTGCTCATATAAATTTAGCTTTACTAGCTAAGCAAGCGTGGCATCTCATTTTTGGTGAATAAAATGAATGGACAGCTATCATCAAACGAAAGTATCTTCAAAATATGGAATTTCTAAGTGACTCAGTTCCAATCAGAGGTTCTACTTTTTGGAAAGCAATTCTTAATTGTAAGGAAATCATAAAAAAAGGTTTAAGATGGGTTTTAGGCAATGGTGAGAGGATAAATTGTTGGAATGACAGGTGGGCTAAGGATGAACCACTGATGCAATATCCTAACTTAGACCGAATCAGAGATATCATAGAAGAACTCATTGGCAAAAAAGTCTTTGATTTTATGGTTGAGAACAAAGGTAGAATGAAGTGGAAACAAATAAGAATTCATGGATTTCAATTAGAATCAAATGATCTTTGTAACATTCTCGGGAAACATTTTATCCCCATGAGACCCAAGGAAGATCAAGTGACCTGGTATCCTACGGAAAACGAGCAGTTCACTGTTAAATCAGCTTACAAGCTTCTACTTGATGACAAGGATTTTGTCCTCCAAAAGGACTTAGTTTGGATAAAAAATAAAATTCCAAAAATTGCAGTATTTTCATGGCTGGTTA
The DNA here is from genome assembly GCA_028583015.1 of Wollemia nobilis. Taxonomy (NCBI): domain Eukaryota; kingdom Viridiplantae; phylum Streptophyta; class Pinopsida; order Araucariales; family Araucariaceae; genus Wollemia; species Wollemia nobilis. Next base: position 16,347,344 of record JAQPPZ010016946.1, on the reverse strand, counting down.
TCCAAGAAATAATTCTAACCATTGATAATATGATGCATAAAGGTATTTGTATCACTAATCATTGTTATCTGTGTAGGGCTAATTGGGAGACCATTTATCACATTTTCCTTGTGTACCCTTTTTCCTTAACTGTCCTAAGTGGGGTTTTTCAGTCCTTCAATATTTCATGGGTTAAACCAGCCACCATACTTTATTTTTTCATCTAGTGGCCTTGCCCCTTTTCAATCCAAATACTTAGATACATGTGGAAAATTTGTCTCAATCACTATCTTTGGAAGGTGTGGTTAGAAAGGAACCATAGAGTGTTTAATGAGTCTATCCATGATCATCAAACTATCATTTCTAGGATCCTATATTTTGCCAACGAGAATATGAACCTTATCCCTTTTTATAATTATAAACCTCATCTGCAGGAGATCACGATAGCTCAATATTTAAGCTTAACCTTGTTAGATGAGTCTGTGCCTAGGGTAGTCAACCCTAGAGCCCATGTTAAGTGGTCTCCACCTCCTACGAGTTGGTTTAAGCTTAATTTTGATGGAGCATCTAAGGAAAATCCTGTCAGAGTAGGCACTGGTGGCATTGTGCACGATCATAATGGGAATATGATGCTTGCATTTTCTAAATATTTGGGAACAAGGACAAACAATGAAATTGAAGCTAGAGCTATGTGAAGAGGCATTCAAATGACTCAAGACTTAGAAGGCAATTTGATCATAGAAGGAGACTCTATGCATGTTATAAATCTCCTCAATAATTGGAAAACACCTCCTTGGAGGATTAAAACAATTGTTGAAGAGGCTAGGATCCTTTTCCAGGGAAGACAGGACAGAAAAGCCCAACATGTCTTTCAAGAAGCTAAAAAAATTGCTGATAAGATGGCCAATTTGGGTGTCGATGATAATGAACTTTTCAAATAGGAACATGATGTCCCAAGTGAAGTAGAGGAGCTTATTCAACAAGAATGCCAAGAATTATAGTCGAATTTACCAACAGGGAAGGCACTGTAAGTTCGAAGGCTACGAGTATTCCCATATCTTTTTTGAATTGGACTCACAATAAAAATTATCTGAGTTGTCAGTATTTGTGGATGTTGCTTGGAAATACCACAAATACTAATGGGGACAGTCACATGTCAGATAACATGGCTCCTAGTCATCTTAGTAATTTGATGTTGGTTGATAATCACAGGGAAGGAAAGAAATGACAATATAAGACTTCGAACCAAAGCCATGTGGACCACCAAATAGCCACCGCCATAAATCTAGCCAGCAGGTTCACTTCTCCAATGTTGATTGGACAAGATAATATGTGGTACCAAAGCATGTCATATATGAAAGAAAGCAATTACCAAAGAATTATTAAGAGTAACTGTCAATACAAAGCTTGTGGGTATTTTTTTTAGTACTCTACTATGTGTGTCTGTAGCTTTTTATTTCTCCATTATCTCAAGGAAGGGATTCGTTTCTATTTATTTTTTGAAATTATGATGCATGTGTGTTTTCTCAAGGTATACCCAAAATGTTGTATGGAAAGTTTCTTTTTGATAACAGGCTAAGTGCCTTACCGAATGTAATGGCTTTGGCGACATGTAGATTTTACATATATAGGATCCTTAGTAAGGATATGCTCATCAAAAGCCCTGGGCTAATTTTTGTAAAAGGTTTTGGGTCAACCTGTAAAACCCAGTATTAATGCTATAGTATCTTATCTACCGAAAAAAAATCCCTTAGTTTTATTTGCCAACTTCTCAAATTGTGTCTGGTAATCATGAACTGTGGCTATTTATTTCAAATTTCTCAATGCTCCTGTAAAGTCTTCATAGTCACTATGGCCAAATCGGGTGAGTAGTTGGGACTCAAAGTCCTCCCAAGATAGATCAAGGGTAGTGGCTCATAGCCATTGGAACTAGTGTAAGGCCTCAGATTCTAAGTTGAAGAAGCCATCTAAACCCGATGATATACAAGGACATTATGGAGTCTAAATAATTGATCAACCCAACATAACCACCCATTGATATCCTTTCCACTGAACTTAGGGAAGTCCAATTTAGGCATTTTGAAGATCGTATCATGATCATAGTGAGTGGTTTCTATTTCTCTTCTTCGGTATTTTTTTTCCCTTCTACGACCTGGTTTAGAGTTTTCAACTTGGTGTTCAGATGTGAGAGTACCTTGCAATTTGGTCTCCACCTCTATAATTTGTTCTACTAAGTGGATTCTAGTGGTATCATGATCCATTCAAAGCTCTTGAATCTCTTCTCTTATGGTGAAATTTATAGTGGTCAAGTAGTCAAGGGATTTTTGCATGTTGGCCAATATTGTGGCAAGTTCTAACTCCTTGTGTTGTCCACGAGTATCGCTTGCCATTGTGGGTCCTATTTTAGTAAGTTACTAAAATATATATGGGGTTTTAGGAGTTACTAATTTTAGTAATGCATCCAAAAAATTTCTTGTGTGTGGTATACCAAAATGATTAGCTCGAAAAATTAGGTACAATGAGCTATACCCCACAACACTGAATTTTGGCACCCCAATTTTTTTTTTCTTTTTTTATATATATTATTGTGTTGACAAGTCTACTGGTGTTGTCAATTTCTGATTTGGAGTTACAGTTCAAAATTTAGGGTCCAGGATCAACTGTCTCTGACCTGTAGTCTGCCCCCTGACCACCCTATCACTATCCTATCTCTTCCCTTATCACTTGTATTGTGGTTACTGACATAGTTCCTATCACTGACCCTAGGGATTCTTTGACATTGATAGTACTATTTTTTACACTAAAAATCTATAATTTTGGATTGTTATAGAGGGTTGTTGCTATCGACCTAACTATCATTATTACTGACCAGACTATTATTGTCACTGTCCCAACTATTCTATCTCTGATCATAGGCTATTGCAGACACTTGTAAAATCTATCCTAACTATTAGTGCATGTAAGTTTATTTTTTGTCATAACGAATGCCTTCTCCGTATGTTCACTTTTGGGGTTGTGAATGCAGGTTAGTATAATATGGATGGTGTTGATTTGTAGGTGGAAGTTGTGTTTTGTAGAACTAGGGTATGCTAAGTAAGAGAGTATGTAATATCCATAGACCCTCTGTTATACCATAATGATGAACAATAGTGCTCGGACCAATATTTTAGGCCACTACCCAAGGAGGATTCCACACATACCCTTGAGCATACTATTTGCCTCTCTGAAAGTATGGGAGGATGATCATCTAGGATGTTGTGTCCCATGGACTATGGATAATACAAGGCTAAAATGCTTCCTAATGGATAAAATTTTATTTAAGCCTAGATTGTCTCTCGATACACCCAAATATGCATGAGAGATCAAGTCTGTGTGCGAGTGTTGTCTAAGGCATGGGTAGTGGAGCCTGATCACCCCTCACTTCACTAGACATTTTATGAGTTATCTAGCTTAGAAAATAATGAAAACTCCTTCACGATACTTAAAATCCCTCGAAAAGGGTTTCTAACCTACACAACTATTGAAAAAGAGATTGTATTTTTTGTGTTTTTTGGTTTTTTTGGTTAAAAAATTAGACAGTATATTTTTTGGATTTTTTAATAAAGGAAAAAATAGAAATAAAAAATACACAAAAAAATCTACCTAACAGGCAAAATGAATGGCAAAAATCATCTCAGTTGTAGCTGAACTCGGTCTTGGAAAGTGCTCTGATACCACTTGTTAGGATCTCATTATTAAAATAAAGCACACACACAAAATACTAAAAAATAACTCAAATACATCAAATATATCAATAACACTATGCAGGAATAAAATGCAGAAATGGAACAATCTCACAATAACACAAAATCATAGGCCTCTTCAAGGGGGCAACCTCATTCAATATTTCATTAGCTTACAAAAAATGAATTCGTACATGGCTTCATATAGTTTAAAGAAAAACTTTATGCAACCCTACCTAAAGGCTCAAGAGTTGGCTTACATGCAAATTTCCACTCAAGATAAAATATCCTATCTAACATTGGTTACAATCTTGATAAAATAGTTACATGATATGGTGCCACTTGGCTAGGCACCTTACTTGCCACATACATTATAAAGTATTATAAAATAATATTATAATGGAATCTCTCACATTGGGAGTTGGTCATTACATAAGTAAATGAGAATTAGAAAATAACATTAGGATAGGATCCTAACAACTTGCTAGATAAATAAGGGACAAGACTAGAGGTTGAAAATCAAGTCTCACAACAATAATATTCAAAATAATATTAGGTTACCTGAGAATTATCAACTAGCATTCAGTTAGTCAAGAGAACAAATAGGCAACAACAGTCATAAAATGTCCTAGCAAAATTCTAAAAGGCCAATCCACTTCATCACAATAAAGACATGATCTTCGATAAATATTTACAATAGGGGTAGATCTCATTCAAACAATGATTTATATAGGAGGTGGCCTAGTAAAATCCTCATCTAGGATCATCGAACCTTCTCAATAGTAGCCTAGGGGAAGGCTAATGGGACTTAGAGCTGCAATGCATGGTTAAAGAAAAAATAACACCTCACTTTGTGCCTAAAATATTTGAGCTATCAACATAGCCAAAAATAGGGAAAAAAATCAAGATAAAAGGTTCTCTAATACAACAATCAAATTAAGGAACAAAGAAGTTCAAAATTCAAGTTATGGTGTTGCTAGTGAAAAACTTAAATTAGCCAAATTAGGAGCAAACTAGAGCATAAGGAATAGGTATGTCCCCTACTAACCCTACTCTTGACCCTTCTAATTTGTTGATGTTTCTTGTTTCCCTCTAAAAATATCCTTCACTAGAAGAAATCCCTCCCCAATCATCAACCAGAAGTATCACTTATACCATACTCCCTAAACATGAGTAGATCGTTGAAAGCTTAAATCCCACTACCACTGCTATAATTCAAGTCTTCCCTAGTTCCCCACTTCATTTAGCACAATCATACTTAACTCCCATATATTGATAGAATGATATCATAATTGAAACCAATAGATTATAAGAGTTCAATTCAAGAAGTGGATATCACCAAAACCCCCTTGAATGACATATTCTAAACAACCCATTAATCACTCAATCAATTGCATGTAAAAGGGGTCCAAATGGAAGCAAAATACTATGGGGAAGAGTAGAAAGCAAAATGTTTAGAAATATCTCTAGATAAGGAGGTGGATGAAATGAATACCCTCTAGATACAAGTAGAAGGATTACAACAAAGCCTTTATGAAGCCTCAACCACAACTTAGTTGTAAGAAAAGGATAAACAAATATAGGTCTTGGAAGAATAGCTGAGAAACCTACAACTACAACTTTATAAGGAGAAGTAGAAAGCACAACTTTCCCACTTCTCTAGGTAGACACTATTGCAAATAAAAAAGTAAGGATAGCAAAAAAAAATTTAATCTTCCAAGCACATACAATCAATCATAGAATATCTAAGCTTCATCTTGCAACTGGTAAATAATACTCAAAATAAATTTTAGACTCAAAATGAAATTGTGCAAGAGACAAAGGATGTTATGGAACTCCTAAAGGAAACACCTAAAGTATAGTTAGTGGTATTCATAAGCAAATAAATTGTTGAAATAATATACTTGGCAAGTATTGTCTTAGAATGACATTAGTTGTTGCAGCAAGGATGGAGGCTTGTTGATTCATTGAGTGAAAAAAATATATAATAGTTGCATATTTTGAAATAAATTATGGCTCTTGGCTTTCTAGAGATCTAGGATGATGAAGGCTTTATACTCAAGAAGAACTCAAGATCCAGTTTGAATAGGCAATAATGAAGAATTCAATAAATGGTTAGAGTCAATCAAATAAAATGCAATAATTGTATTTTTTGATAATATGATCATAATTTAGGCCAAAGTGCAAGAGCTAGCCAAAATATACCCAAACCCATTTTATGATAAGATATGCCAATTGATTTCCATTCATGATAAGGCTAAGAAAATTAGTCCCCATCAAGAAGAAAGTAGGAAACAACAAATCAACTATTATTGTTCATAAGGAATACCTCAATGGATAAAGAAATGAGAAAAAGTGATAAAGGAAAAGAATCAAATATAGAAGAACAAAGGGAGGAAAAACAAAATGGATTTAAAAAAAACTAGGGATACTGAGGTTGTTTAGAATACTGCCACTATAGCACCTTTCAATTCTAATGACTTTTGACTCCACCTAATAAATAAGGCTTTCTAACATTCTAATTTTACATGAAATAATACCTAGGAGGCACCAATAATGTAGTTCCATAAAAGCTCCCACATAGGTAGTTATTGTCAATTTAGCCAAAGTATCAATTTTGTGAAGTTTTGAATACCAATTACACAAAAGTATTTCTAAGCCTAAATTTTTTGCATACAACTTGGTTGGACTTCCATATAGAAAGTAGCTTTCCAGGACTAAAATTGACTAAGGTATACAACCACTACATATTGATCAGGTTTAGACTGACTAGGTGAGTGGGTGGTTAGCTATTTTGTATTGTTGAATTTTTTGGTATGTGGATGCTCTATAATCCCTAGATATTTTTGTAAAAGCTATTTGGGAGGTCTAATAGTCTATTATGTTAGGCCTAGGCTATTGGAATATTAGGGATGCTTAGTGTTTGATTGTGTGGTTCTAATTTCTTCTATAAAAGTTGCTTAGGGTGCTAAGAGCTATTGGAGTAGTAAAGGGCATGATATTGGGCTCAATTCATATTCAATAATACTTCACCTCGTAGTTAGTCTATAGGCTCTGTATGTAGTTTAGTTGCAATGTATATTGCATAGTAAATGGCAATGTTGTTAGCCAAATGCCCACTTCTAATCCATAATTTCCATCCCTAACCATCCATTTCTTACTCTAATTTTTCCCATATTTTTACTTTTGTTTTATAAAAAGGAACCAACCTTATCTAGAGGTTGGCAAAGGAGAAATCTTAAGCCATTCAATCTTGCCTTGTGGTCAAATGGTGCACTCCCATCCATTAAACAGATCAAAGACCAAGAGGTATAAACTTCAACAAAAGGTAAATATTAAGTGTAATATTCAAATAATAAAAATGTATTTCATCAATATTCCTATATTTATTTGTTTAAAAAGAATAATGTTTCTACCAATATACTAATTTTTTTGGAAATATGTTGAATATTTTCCATGTTATTATGGCAAGGTTAACTCTAAAAGGTACTAGACACTCTCCATGTATCCTCAATGGGATTTAGAGAATTTTTAGGGTTTCTTAAGATATTTTTAGATCCATATGGGTTGTTTAGGGTTAAATATTTAAAACCATGGTATTAAAAAAAAAAATCTTGTGTTGTTATTTAATTGCACTTGCATCAAGATTTGAAGAGAGATGAGAGATGAACATTATTGTATTGGAGATAGTTAATTTTATACAATAAGGAGATATTATTATGTTGGGTTTTTCTTGTATGGGTTTCCTAGGTGAAATACTATGTTATGTGTGTATATGTTATCTTATTCTTTTTTTATTTGATTATGTATTTACTATTTTCTAGATTTAGTTTATCAAGGCATTTTAAAAGAGATTGCAGATCTAAAAAGGTTGATAATAGTTGATCATCTAATGAAGGAACTTTCACAAAAATGAATAAATAAATATTTAGGGAACTTATTCTTAACTATAACATGCTCAAATGAATGCCATGACTCAGGGTTGATTGACTTAGGTGCTTCCTTTTATATGACTCCTTATAGGGAGGGGTTCTATGAATATGAAAATATAAATGGAGGTGAAATCTTCTTGGGAGACAATTTGATATATAAAATATAGGTCAAGGAAGAGTCAAGTTGAGGTTAAAATATGGAAGAATTAAAACCCTTCCTAGTGTGTCACATATTCTGGGTTTGTAAGTAATCTGATATCCATGAGTAAGATAAATAATGTGGGTGTGATTATGGTATTCAATACGGATAGTTACAAGATGATTAATGGAGTATTGATGTTAGCAAGGGGAGTTTGTACAGGAACTTTGTTCAGACTTAATGCTAGTACTGTAAGTATTTATTTCAATAAATATTTAGTTGTAGAGGATAATAATATGGTAGAAGTAGCTCTGAGTATTTCTATAGTGAAGACAATATTGTGGCATCAACGCATGGGGTATATTGGTGAGAAAGACCTTTAAACATAAAAAATGAAATGTATGGTTGAAGGAATTTATGATTGCCCATTAAATTTTGATTTTTATAAGCATTGTGTTTTTGAAAAGAAAACTCGAGTCATTTTTCCTAGTAGTTCTACAAAATATGAAGGAATTTTCCATCTAGTTCACAGTGATGTGTCTAGACCAACAAAAGTACCATCATTAGGTAAATCTATCTATTTTGTTACATTTATAGATGACTTTTCAAGAAAGACTTGGGTATTTTTTTATGGAATAAATCTAATATTTTCAATACATTTAAAGAGTTTAAGGCCCTTGTAGAAAATCAAATACAGAAAAATATGAATATTTTGAGAAGTGATAATGGTGGTGAGTATTGCTCTAATGAATTTGAGCAATTTTGCAAGTGGAATATAAAGGTAGAAAATAACTTTGTATACTCCACAACATAATGGAGTTGCAAAATGGATGAACAAAACATTGATGGATAAAATCACAATTATGCTAAGTGGTGTAGGATTAGAAATAAAATTCTAGGTAGAAGCCATGTTAATTTCTTGTTACCTCATCAATAGACTTTCTACCTTAGCTTTGGTGGACAAGACTCCATAGGAAGTGTGTACTGGTAAGAAACTCTCTCTTCATAATATAAGGATTTTTGGTTGTAATGCTTATGTATGTCCTAAAAGATAAAATGACTATAATAGACTATAAATCTGAAAATGTTAAAGGATATAAGATATGGAACCCACAAAAATAGAATATTTCTTACAATCATAATGTGATCTTTAGAGAAACAAAAGGGATTTTGAAATAGAAAACACAACCAATAAAAGAACCTAAAATTGTTCAAGTAAAATTGGAATAGGACGAAGAACCTATGGTAGAACCTGGTGCTACAAAATAATATGAACTACAAAGAGAGTCTGGAGAGGAAAATTTAGAGGAAGAAGGTGAGGAGGAAGTTTAATATGTAGAATCTAGAACTCCAAGTTTGAGGAGATCATATTAAGTGAGAAGACTCCCATAAGGTATAGCCCTTCAAATATTTGTTCTGCATTTAATATATCAACTACTAATGAAGAACCCAATACTGTAAATAAGGCACTTTAGTCAAGTGAGAATAAGTCTTGGAAAAGGGCTATGGAGAAATAAATGGAGTCCCTAGATAAAAATAAGACATGGGACTTGATGAAATTACCCCCTGGAAGAAAATTGGTTGGTTGTAAGTGGGTATTCAAGAAGAAGTACAATGTAGAAGGAAATTTGGAGAAGTACAAGGCTTGCCTGGTACCAAAATTTTCTCAAGTTGAAGGAATTGACTTTGGTGAAATTGTTTCTTCTGTGGCTAAACTAACTTCAATTATATTTCTATTGTCTATTTTTGTTGCTTTTGATCTTGAAATAGAACATATGTATGTAAATATAACATTTATAAATGGTGAAATTTATGAAGATAAAAATATATATCACAAGTAGAATGCTTTAGGGTAAAAGGTAAGGAAGACTTGGTATGCAAGTTGAAAAAGTCTCTTTACGACTTGAAGCAATCTCCAAGAATGTGGAACCAAAAATTTGATAAGTTTGTTTTGACACTTGGACTTGGAAAAAGCAAAGCATATCCATGTGTGTATTTTAAATAAGAAGGTGAAAATTTTGTTATCATTGTTTTGTACATGGATGACATGTTAATTGGTAACAATAAGGATATGATAAAGCTACTAAATCTCTATTATATTTTGAATTTAACATGAAGGGTTTGGGTTATACAAAAATTATTTTGGGTATGGAAATAATAAGGCATCATGCAAATAGAAATTTATGGTTAAATCAAAGAAAATATGTTGATTTGATACTATAGAGGTTTAGGATGCATGATTGTAAATGAGTATGTACTCCATATCCTGTTGGTCCAAAATTATCTATTGAATAGCATCCTAAAATAGATGAGGAAATTGAAGAAATGTATCATGTTCCTTATGCTAGAATTGTTGGTAGTCTGATGTATGCAATGGTTTGTACTAGACCTGATATTTCACATGTAGTGGGAGTAGTTAGCAAATATATGTCCAATCTAGGAAATGAACATTGGAATATTGTGAAGAGGATCTTGATACTTGTGTTGAAATTTGGACTATGCTATATATTACCAAGGAAAATTTGGAGATAGTAATATTGTAAATCTATAAGGTTTTGTGTATGTTGACTAGGCTAGAGATTTGGACAAGATAAGATCCACAAGTGCTTATTTGTTTAGACTTGGAAGGGCAGTAATTTGGATAAGTATAAAGCAATCCATGGTTGTTTTTTCTATAATAGAGGCAGAGTACATTGCAATAACTCATGCCTATAAAGAAGTAGTGTGGATATAGAGGTTGTGTTCAACATTTGGTTTTAAGCAGAAGGTTATGAGAATTGACAGTGATAGTCAAAGTGTAATATTTTTAGCCAACAATCTTGGTTTTCATGATCGATCAAAATATATTAATATTAAGTACCATTTTGTGAGAAAGGTGGCTGAAGGGAATTGGGTGATGCTAGAGAATTTTTATTAAATAATAATGCTACTAATTCATTAGCAAATATTATACCTGATCAAAAAAAATCTTGGTGTATAAGATCTATGGGCATGGTTGCCCTTGTCAATTGACAATGGTAGTTTTTGGCCCCTATGGAAAGTATTCAACAAGTGGAAGAATGTTGGAAATATGTTGAATATTTTCCATGTTATTATGATAGGGTTAACTCTAAAATGTATTAGACACTCTCCATGTATTCTCATCAGGGTTCAAGGAAATTTTAGAGTTTCTTAAGATATTTTTAGACCCATATAAGTTGTTTAGGGTTAAATATTTGAACCCATAGTTTTTTACCCATGGTATTGTAAAATGCATTCTTGTGTTGTTATTTAATTGCACTTGCAGCAGGGTTTGAAGAGAGATGAGAGATGAATATTATTGTATTGGAGACAGTTAAGTTTATACAATAAGGATATATTACTATGTTGGATTTTTTATTATAAGGGTTCCCTAGGTGAAATATTGTGTTATGTATGTATCTGTTATCTTCTTCTTTTTTCCTTTGATTCTGTATTTACTATTTTTCTAGATTTAGTTTATCGGAGCCTTTTGTTATTCAAATTCTAAAATATAAGTACAATGCAATTAATTTCTAAAATATAACTTTTGAATAATTCACTATCCAAAATAAATAATAAAGAGAAATAAGAATATTTCTTAATTAATTTTCCACAAGAATCATTTCTCTTTAAAAAACACTTTTTTTATTAATATTTTTTTGAATGGGTTATATGGGATTGAAACAGATCCCACTTGTATTACATCATCACCACATAGTGGTATTACAACAAAACTTGGATATTATCCATATATCGTTTGGCAAGATTTGAATTTGGATCTCCTCCTTGAAATGTTGAGCAATTTAACTGGTTGAGCTAACGCCACTTAATAATTTAAGTTTACATGGTTTTTTTATGAAGGTTCCTAGTCCCCTCTTATAAAGGTTTGAACTTGGATCTCCTAAATGAAAACCCAAGGACTTACCACTAAAATATTTGTCACAAGTTTACTTTTTTATTAATCTTAATATTCTAAAGAAAAATTTATAACTTTAATAAAATAATTAGAATAAATGAAATAAAAATATTATAAATATCTTTGATATACATCCTTATTCCAATATTTTCATGATTTCCATCACAACATAATTTAATATACAATCAATAAAAAAATTATATTATTTTGCAATCTCTTACTAACACATGCTACAATTTAAATGCATCTACATTAAAATAAAAATGCATTCTTTCATAGATCCTTGCTAATGCAATTATAACCAAAATTTGATTTTCAAAAATATATTACTTCATTCTCTTGCACATAATATGAGTGAAAAAAGGGATTATGGGGTCTTTTCTTGAAATTTATTTTATAAAAAATGATTGAATGATAAATTGACTTTCAATCTTGAAGAATGAATGTAGAATTCATTCTTGAGGGAATTATGGGGTTCTCTTATTAATTTTGTATTATTAATTAGATGGACATTTCATGATTTTGAGGACATAATAATTATGAGGTTCTTATGTATTTTGATATATGACTTGGAAAAAGGAACTATGGGATTCCTTTATGTCATTGTATTTGAGACAGTTTAACTAATGAAATAAAAAGGATGTTTCAAGGCTAGGTTTTTCCTAAAAGGGTTTTCCAGGATATATAATGTGTTATATCTTCATCCTATGATATTTCATTTGATTCTTTCTAGATATAGTTATTGGAGTTATGTTTGCACTTCAATGAGATGGTTATTAGAATAAATCATGGACATGAGTTTCATTTGAATATAGATGCAATGTTCTATGCTTTTATCTTACATGGAATGCTCAAAGAGGAAGTATTTGATTATAATTAATTTATGAATGAATGTTGTAGTCTTTTACATTGTTTAATGATGAATGGCTTATGATGCTATGGAAATATCTTGTGCAACCTTTGCTTGTGTAATTCTGCACTAAAAAAATTATTCTCTTGGGTTGTTTTGAGTTGAGTAATGAGTGGGTTGTTACAGTTGGTATAAGAGCCCAAGCTAGAAAATGAACTCTAGTATAAGGTCTAGGCTAGTAAAAGGATATTGGTAAAATAACCAAAGGTTGGTTCAAGACTAAAGGTTTCTCAATTTGAGTTTAAGGTTGTTTAAACCATTGATAACAATATTTCAGTTGTTAAAGCTTTGGTCATAGGACTAGAAGCTTCCATGAATAAGCTAAATATTGCTTAAAATTTGATCCTAGGAAAGGTAGCTTTACTTTGATATGGTACCTTGCATGAAGCAAGAGTGACCATCATTATCAAGTGATTGATAATGTATAAGCTTACCTAGGAGTAGTATCTTGCATGGAGCAATAATAATCATAACCATTATCGGATGAATGATAATAAGAAAATTTAGTTCATAGGGATAAAGAACTAACTATAAATAACTAAACTCAACTTTTTGTAACCCTAATAATTATAGAATGAATGATAAAGTGCAAAAATTTTGAGATGGCACCTTGCAAATAGGCAAGCGTGACCTAGATAATTATCAGTGGAGTGATAATGGTCAAAATTAAAATGACACCCAAGGATAAGGTGTATAAATAGATTTATACAAGATGGATTGATGGAATTATATGATGAGACATAAAATGGGTTAAAATACCACAAAGGTAGGATACACATGAAGAAATAATAGGATTTCAATCACATTGGAAAATATTGTAGCCTCGAGCAGCTTAGAGGAATGATGTGTTCCTAGTTAATTAATACAAGAATGGTGATGAGTGGCATAAGAGGAATAATATGGCCTAAGATGATTGAGATATGATCTACGAAGGATGAATGTGGAGACTTGAGATGATCGAGATGTGATCAGCTAGATGGCTAAGTAGGATCGATGTGTCATAAACTGGTTATTGGTTAGACACTTGGCACTTATTGAAGGAGTAATGCTAACTCCATAATGTAATGAAAATAGGTTGAATATACAAAAATATTGGAGGATTTTCATTCAACATTGGGGAAAGAATTAACCTATCAAATATTCATGGCATTTAATGTGATTATACTCATATTAGGTTTTTTATTGTTGATATTTATTATATTCAAAGTAAATCCCATATCATGCTTCATGATTCTTCTACTTATGATTGTCGATCTACTAGTGAATAACTTTGAGAAGAGAAGATGGCTTTTGATAATGCTGGAACAAGCTAGGGAGGCAATGCAGAGCTAAAAATAATAATACCATTGAAGACTATAAAACCATGCAACACATTTAGATTAATCTTCTAGGATGTGAGGAATATATTGGATGTTGATGATTGGCAGTGGTTGAGAGAAATAGGATTAGAAGAAGCAACACATCTAGATCTAGTGCATGCAGATAGATATTATCTATCGATCTTAATTGAAATATGGAATCCTAATAGGGGGACATTCTAGTTACCCACTAGAGATATGACCATACCTCTAGAAGATGTATACCAAATATATTGGTTACCAATAGAGGGATGTATGATGATCATTGTAGATGAATAAATAAAGAAGTGGATTTTAAAAAGAGTATTTGGATCAAAGTGGAGAGATGTGAACATTGAGAAAGGTAGTATAATGTATGATTTGTATTATGTTTTTGGTAGACTAACACATAGACATGCTATGATGATGGTGCTTATATCAAGAATTATTTTACTTGATTCACTAGGTGCATGATTTCCTTGGATTATGATAGGAGTAGTGCAGGACTTAGTGGAAAGTTCAATCATATTTGCATGGGTGTCAGCCTTGTTGGCCTAGAATTATAGAGAGTTATTCAAGGTACAAATTATAAAGTGAGTAGGAATGAGTTGTTACCTCTTATTGCAAGTATGGACCTAGGAACATATGTTTGTGTAAAGACCCAGAGGATTACCTTATGATACACATAATTTGGTAGGGCTATAGAACCCTTATGCATTAAGGTGGTAAAGGAGGAAAGAGTTGAACATTAACATAACACCTAAAGGCAATAGAGAGTAGTATCACTCTATTTGGAAAAAAAATCAACTCCAAAATTGAGAGGGATCAAAATCCAACTGATGTTTAATTCATAAACTAAGGTTTAAATATGCCCTTAATGCCCAAAATACATAACAATACACCCTCATTTTGTAACCATATGCCTAGATCATGCTAGAGGAGAAATAAGGAGGAAATAAATATTCTAACCTAACACTCACTAACTAAATAGAAATTAAGGCAACAAATTCTTAACAAATCCAACCACACCAAAAGTGCACGTGGGGTTTATTTGCCCAATAATAATTAACCTAGGAACTATAGAAAGAACTATGCCTAGGTGAATGGATGAGATACCCTCATCAAACTTCCCCACTCAAGAAGAATTAGACTCCAATGCTTTTACAATAGGAGTGGAAGGTGAGTCACCAAACATTGTATAGATGTCTCACAACCGAGCAAAAGAACATCACAAAAATCTCTAGATGTCAATGTAGAGAAACAACATCAATAAATCACATCCTTTCCAAGTGAAAAACTAGGACAAGGAGAAAGTGCCTACTGTGAAAGCTACAATATCTTCTAAACATTGAGAAACTATAAATATGGCATTGGAAGAGGTTGTTGTAGTGCTGAGGTAGATCAACAAGAGGGCCAGTAGGAGAAATAGGAGTAGGAATGACTTCCTTAGAAATACAAAATTTTGTAGGCCAGGAGATTAACTATAGTAGCTAGTTAGGTCACTTTGCATGCCAAAGCAGTAACCATTTATCCCCTGGTGCAAGCCAGGAAGGCTATCAAGTTATCTTAAAATGAGTACAATATTTTACCTTGCAAGGCAATTACAATGGTGTTGTGGTTTTCAAGCACTCTACAAGAAGCCAAAAGGCTTTCAATATTTTCCTCATAAGGCAATTACAATGGTGTTATGGTTTTTAAGCACTCTACAAGAATCCACAAAAGGCCTTCAATATTTGCCTCTACGAGTTTGTCATCTATAACTACAAAGATATTCAACCTCACAGGGATATGGATCATCTATTTGTAGGGTTTTAACTCATAGGAATAAAATGCATAGCTACCAAAAACCTACATCTCAAGTAGAAAAATATAATTTTACCTGGGACAATAGTCCCATATGTGAGACACGGGATGCCAAACTAGATTTTAAAATGAGAAACCATCACTATGCTTATTAACCACCTCTCGATGGTTCATCCCTTACTTGCTTTCATTATCCAACCCTTGACCTCTCACCATGTATGCCTCATTGTTCATACACCGTGTTCACATAGGTGTATTTATCCATTTAGTCGTGCTTACTATCTAGCCCTTTTCAAGTTGTCATACTTTTCCCGATCTGCTTGTTAGTGTAATGCAAAATATTCTTAATGGAAAATAATAGGTGGGGGACCTATTATTAAAAGGAGTATGGGATCCTCTCTCGAATATATTTAAGAATGTATCAAACTATAAGACTATATTAATGGTTCAAAGAAATATGTAAGTAAAAATTAAGGTTCCTTGTGGACTCGTGAGTCCATGGGAGGGGAACTTTATTAAATTAAACTTCATTAATAATTGGACTGGATGATCCCAATACTTGAGGGAATTTGTGGAAGGCAACACTCAAGTCTTCTTATTTTAAGGAGAGTTGTGGTAGGAAAAACTCAAACCTTCTTAAGGGGAGTTACGATAGGCAACACTCAAGTTTTCTTATGATATTCTAGGTGGTGTAGCCCAGAGAATTTTAAAAAGTGGGAAAGCTTTTGGAAAGTCCTAAGCAGGAAAAATTGGACTAATTATCCTACCGCGGAGGTATGGGTTATTATCACAAGTTTGTGTTGGCACCTTAGGATCAGGGAGGCCAAGCTATTTAGTAATAATAGCCTTAATTAGCCACATGGTAATTAAGCACTAAGTCCTAGATGACTCACCATGAAGGAGCATGTATCTAGGCCCAAGGAAAATATGCCAAGATCCTACATAGACATATTTATGTATGAATAGGAAAAATGTGTTCCCTTTTGATGGACTAAAAGGGAGAACCTTGTGCTATGGTCAAATGGTCTTACATTCATGAATATTGGTAAGATAATGTGGGGGATAATTAAGACGTTCTTTATGTTGGAGCATAAAGGTGAGCCCCAATATTATAGGATGGGGCCACATCTTGACCACTTGAGTGTCATCTACAATGACTAATTTTTAGTTGTGGTATGCCTTAGTATGGAAGAAGAAGAATTATATGATTCATCTATTTGAATATAACAAACTTAATGTGAAAAAGCCTAGAAAGAACAAGGATTTCAACATAAAGGATGGACTCTTATATCTTAAAAACTAGGTACTTATAAAGATTAATTATATGGTAAGTGCATATTTCTTATTATTTTACTCATATTAGAGGGGCTAAGATGAGTAAGAGCATGAAAAATACCTTCTTCTAGGAATTTATGAAGAAGAATATCATTGATTTTGTTACTCAATGTTTGGAATGGCACCTTATGTGAAGTAAGTGTGACCATTGCTATTATCAATGGATGATAATACTTTTGGAATAACACCTTACATGGAGTAAGTGTGATCATATATATTATCAATGGATGATAATATTTGTGGAATGGCACCTTATGTGGAGTAAGTGTGACCATTGCTATTATTAGTGGATGATAATATTTTTGGAATAACACCTTAGGTGGAGTAAGTGTGGTCATAGATTTATCAATGGATGATAATATTCATGGAATGGCATATTACGTGGAGTAAGTGTGACCATTGATATTATCAATGCATGATAATACTTTTGGAATAACACCTTACATGGAGTAAGTGTGGTCATATATATTATTAATGGATGATAAAATTCATGGAATGGCATATTACATAGAGTAAGAGTGATCATTGCTATTATCAATGAATGATAATACTTTTGGAATAACACCTTATGTGGAGTAAGTGTGGTCATAGATATTATAAATGGATGATAATATTCTTGGAATTATATATTATGTGGTGTAAGTGTGACCTTTGATATTGTTGATAGATGGTTAAGAAGAGTATATTATAATTCATGGTCGACTAATCAATATGAAGCTAAAGTAAGACCTTGATGGGATATTTGGAGGAATATCAATTGAGAGAGAAAGTTTCACCACCATAGGGATTGCAAGTACAAGTGAAAAAAAAAAACAATGTTTTATTTTATTATTTTATTTGCTTAGAAAGACTAAGCAACCTGAGTACAAATAAGGCCTTTGACTAGAGAAATAAGTTGAACATATCATCCATGGTGAAATAATGAAGAGACAGAGCCAACATGAACCTTAAACATACCGCATCACATCTAAAGATAGAGGTAAATATAATCTTTACCACAATTGAGATGCCATCAAACATCACCATATTTGGAGCAGAGCAATATGCCACCCAACCACCTGGTGGTGGTCAAGTTTAATAGCATTTTGTGCGCTATTTAAATAAAGGTTTATACTGTAACATAGTGCACGTGGTATTATTGTATCGCTCCAAATTTTTTGCATCCTTACCTTCAAGCTATAGGATCCGTGCCCAGAAAGGGGATGTGAGAAGTATGGGACAATACCTCAGAATGAGAGGCCCTTTGAAGGTCGCGCCTCTCGAGGAGGTGGTATAAGGGTAAATTTTCAATGGATGGTGGGTTCACCAGGAAACTTTGAGTGGCAGTTTCCACGCCTAGGTTGAGAATGGGTTTGATGTGTTCATTTTTATATTCAATCATTCAATTCCTAGGTTTTTCCAAGATGAATCTAAGCTATTATATATGCCAATGCTGATTTATATGGATACAGAAAGCATGAATAAGTGCTAAACACAGAAAGTGTGCTAAATAAGACAAAATATACCTGATTTTGGATGTCTGATGAAGATTCTAAGGTTTTTAAAAGTACAGATAATCTCAAATCTTACATTATCATCTGCAATTACACATAATCATCTCATATCATAGTCAGTCATCTGAGATCAGATGATATCATCGAAGACTTGACGAATTCGTCAGACGAATTCGTTAGAAACCTGCAATCACAAAAATAGATACCAAAGACTAAAAATGCAACTACAAAAGCAAGGGGAAATGATAGAAATAATAGTAAACTTGTCTAAATGATAAATCCAGATAACAATTAAAGGAAATGCATTAATTTAATAATTTATTTTAACTTTATCATGCATCTATGTTAAATGAGGTGAACTCCAGAATGCAGAAATAGAATAAAACTAAGTCAATGCATAAAGAAATGAAGAGAGAAGATAAAGAAATGCAAAATCTGGGCTCTGATTGCCCCCAATCTAGACTACAATCGAGATCACCTCCAATCGTACGAGATCATCACTAATCTACGACAGGATCATCCAAAATCATCTGGAATTGCCTGTGACGATTCGAGCTTGCTCCAGCTAAAAAATAGTAAAATTCCTACAAGAAAAACTTGAAATACACAATGCAAACGATGATGTGAAGGTGTTCTAATGCACAAAAAGCTAAAGTTGCAGGGAAAATCAGCCAGGGGGAATTCAAGAAAAATCCAAAGTTTATATAGGATTTAGGGAGAGGTTAGGAGGTTGGAGATCACCCCAATTTGGGAGATCTCCAATGAGGGAGACTCTAATCGCGCAGACATGCTTTCTGCCCAAGTTAGATAAGCTGTTGAAATAGAAGCTAATTATGAAAATTTAGTTTTGGGACGAAATTATCTGGACGTTCATTTCTAGATGAATTCGTCATATCTAGGATGATTTCGTTTGATCGTCGACGATATCGTCCAACGGTCAAAACAAATCCTAAAAATGGCACAGAAAACAAGGGGAACAGGTAACGGGCGGTTAACGGGCGGTTTTGGGGTTAAAATTCAAATTTTTATCTTTTTACTAAGGGTTTAACTGCACCAATTTTAGGGTGCTACATTTTACCCCCTCTTTAGCGAATTTTCTAAATAAAATGCGTTAAATACGAGTTCTTCCCGTTTTATGAGAAAGCAAAAATTTACTCAATTTTTTAAATGACGATTCTAGGTCGAATCATATGACTGCTTACTATGGTGCCCCCTCTGTGTTTTTACCCAAATCGAATGTTCGAGGTAAAAGCACGAAAAAGCAAAATTAAAAATGTTTGTTGTTTTTAAAATAAAATTAAGATACAATGCCTGGGGTCGCTGATGGATATGACACCTGGTACACAGGCATCCACCCTCCTTGGATGACAAGGGCACAGGGTCCGATGCACGTGGTTGTGCGATGGATGGGGAGGCGGTGCCATGCTACTATCGATGCAGCGAGTGGTCGTAGGGGGAGAGAGCAGCGACGGTCTTCGCAGGAGAGATGCCAAAGGATGCCACAGGCTCTGCAAAGACCGCAACAGATAGGGAGGAGGGAGGAGGGATTCCCTGCTCAGCAGGGGGAGAGGCCACCATCAATTGATAAAGGCAAGGATTTTGAGGTGGGGAAGAGCAGCGAGATGGCAGCTCTTCGAGCTGAGAATGCCCACCTACGAGCTTAGGTGCAGACTCTACAGGATGAGGCTACATGGCTCAGGGCTCGGAGTAGAGGGGTGAGCATGCAGGAGTTGGTGTGGTCTATGGCTTAGACCACATTCTATCAGGGAGTATACTTACAGTTGGTTCCATAGGGCCAGAGGATATAGCTGCCAGTCGGCATTACGGAGCCGATTAGGATGGGATCGTCGAGGACATCCTCACGATCAACGACGAGGACCTAAGACATAGCACGGACCTCTATGGGACCACCTCCTCCATGCCAGGGTGGGAGAGGAGATGAGGCTGAGAGCTCAAGGGCTTCTCGAGACTAGATGCTATAGACTATAGATTGGATATATTATTGAGAGGATTGAGTATGCCAGGATATAGATTGTGGCATACCAATCTAGTTTTGATATGATGTACAGATATTTTGATATATATATATATATATGATGTTTTATGATATGACTTGTCCACATGTTTTATGATGCTTTAAATTTTATATTTGTTGATTGATTATTCATGTAATTATGTCATTGGAAATAAATTATGATTTTATGTCATGCCATAAAATTTAAATAGAATAATCTGATGTAAACAAATTGGTTGTTTTGTGGTGTGATGTGATTAAAAATAAAAGGTACTTCTAACAATAATTTCAAAGGACATTGTCGCTATTATAGATGATTTCATGGAGTCGTCGCTCGCTAGGTCGTCAAGCTAATCCCAGTATAGAAATATTGCTAAAATTAAAAGAGTGCTTAAGAGACTGTCTTAAGACTTTGTGTTGTGATGATGAAAATGATGATGGTGATGATTTGTTTTCAGATTTCCATGAAAATATTATGCATGAAATATTAAAAATATGATTTTTTTGCTAGGCATAAAATTCCTAAGTGTGATAAAGTTTTGAACAATTCCTTAGGAATTATACCATCATTGCAAAATGAAATGTTGACATAATGAAATGAAATAGAAAAAGTGTTTGTTCTTTTTAAAGCACAATTGTGTAACATAATGATGTAAGCCATATGTTTTTATGAATTAAAATGAATGGGAAAATAAAATTAGAACAATGGTTTGTGCTAGGCATAGAATTATAGGTATAGACTTATACCATCATCGTGAAATCCAAAGAGGAAATTGATATTTTAGTTTTATTGCATGATTGATTTTTGATTTTATTTTTTATTTTTTTAAATAAACAAAATATAAGATAAGGACTTGCGCTAGGCATAAAATTCCAGTTTAGGTTTTGGAACTATACCATCGTTGCGAAAGTCGAATATATAAAGAAATCTGACTTTATTGCATGTTTTGAAAGGAGGTTTGGATTTTTGAAAAACATGTATGTAATTGTTTTTATACTAAACAGATGTTCTCAAGTAAGAAAATGAAATTATTCTAGACAATTTGCATAAATATTTTAAATTATCTCAAAGACAAAATTTAGATTTATAAGGAACCCCATGTGCAGATGTGAGTTCATTGTCGATCTTGATTTATCATAATGATACAAAATCTCTCAAATACAAATGTGTGTGCAATTGTATTGTTCATTCACCAATTTTGAGCAAGATAATTTGATACAAGTAATTTGAATTAACCAAATAAGTGTTCATTGACCATGATTTATATGCATGTAACCGTACCAGACTACTATGTAAGTCGGGTCATCAAGAGCTAGCTGATCCATAAGCAGACATAGGTCTATACAAAAAAAGGTCACTAATGTGATAGACATATCACCACGCTAGGAATTACCCAAGGCCAAGCGGGTTGGGCACAAACCACATGTTATGGGGCTTACCTCACAGTTTTCGAATAATTGAGAATTCCAGGGATTCAAGCTCATTCACCCTTCTTTTCTTTTTCAATGGATAGGGAAAGGGATTTTATTGCTTTTTGCTTTTTCTTTTCTCTTTTTCTCTCTTTTTTTTTGTATTTTTGCTTGATACTGAGATAATGCTGAAATATTATTGCGATGGTACAAAATGATATTTTTTATTTTCTCATTTTCTTTGACTTTTCTTTTTCTTCCTATACTAGGGATACTTTCTCGGATTGGCTATGGAGCAAGGGATTTTTATTCTGGGCAGGGGTGAGCTTGTCCTTTTGTCAATTCTCAAATATTCTAGACCATGTGCATGATAGGATAGCAGGGGAAAATTTTCGCTCAAGAAACCATTTCTACTATGTAGCATCATATCGAATTTGCAATGAAATCATTTTAATTTGAAAAGATATGCTTGGTTCAAGTCAATAACAAGATCAGTTCTCTATGCTCAAAACTTTATTTAATTCAACTGTGGACTTTGATATAAGAGAGATTAATAATCATACCAAATAAAATCAAGATATTTATTCATGTGAGTGTGAAAGTGAGGGATTCCAAATAAATGCTAATTTATCCAAAATAATTGAAAATATAACTGCAATACTTCAAGAATTGACAGGTATGAAAATAAAATATTTTTTTGAAGATTTTGATGATTTTGAAGTTTTTATATTTTGATTTTAATTTATGAATTGAAAGAATAAATACTATTACTGTTTTTGAAATTTTTATATGGATGACTAAAATGAAATAATATACAAAATAACAATATATATAATGATGAAATGACCAGATTTTATGCATTATAGTGCTTAAGATGCATAATATTCATAGGTTCTTTAAGATATTTACCATCTAAGGTAGCTAATCGGTATGCTTCCGATCCAAATTTAGCAGTGATGATGTATGCCCAAGCTAGTTAGGTTCAAATTTACCTTTAAGATCTTTAGTTGCATTAGTATTTTTTTTATTTTCTTTTAAGACAAGGTCGTCGATCTCAAAGGATCGATGATGAACTTTCTTGAGGTATGCTCGTTTAAGCTTGTTTTGGTAGGCGCAAAGATGTTCCAAAGCATTGATGTGCTTCTCATCTAGGAGTTCCAGCTAACTAAATATGCCAGCACGATATTCATCTCCTACTTCAGTATCTTGAAGTAGTAGAGCCAAAGAAGGAACTTCTAATTTGAAGGGAAAAATTGCTTCAGTGCCATAGAAAAAAACACAAGGTGAAGTATCTGTGGGGGTACGAACACTAGTTCGATAAGCCCACAAAGCAGGACATAGTTGAATGTACCAATCTCGTCTAGATTTATTGACCAGTCTTTTGAGGATTTTAATTAATGTTTTATTAGATGCTTTTGCTTGGCCATTACCCTGAGGATAATAGGGAGTGGACCAACGATGTTGAATTTTATATTTTTGACATAATTTTTTGACATATTTATTTTTGAAACAAGTTCCATTATCTGAGATGATATTTGCAAGAATTCCGAACCTACAAATAATTTGATTAAAAATAAATTTGGAAACTTGGGTTCCAGTGCAAGAAGCTAAGGGCATAGCTTCAACCCACTTCATGAAATATTCGATGGCGGTTATGATGAATTTGTGTCCATCAGATGACACGGGGTTGATTTTTCCAATGATGTCTAAGCCCCATTTTGAAAAGGGCCAAGGAGATGAAATAGCCTGCGGTTCTTGTGCAGGCGCATGGACAAGGTTAGCATGTTTCTAGCACTTGTCACAATGGCGCACGTAATCATGTGCATCATTCTCCATGGTGGGCCAAAAACATCCTATCCTAAGGAGCTTCTTAGCAATGGCGCTACCACTGAAGTGTCCTCCACAAGATCCATCGTGGGCTTCACTCAAAGTTGATCTAGATTCGTCTAAATTCAAACATCTCAATAGGATACCTTCAAAAGATCTCCTATACAACGTATTGCCAATAATTACGAAGCGACTTGCTCGTCTACATAATAACCGATGCTGGTTGTTATTACAACCTTCAAGGAAGGTCCCATTTTGAATAAAATTAAATATATCAGTGTACCAAGGTTCAGGAGTAGTTTTGTTGATTAAAAACACATCCAAAGGTTCTAAGCATGATTTATTTGAAGCGGGTTCCTAGAGTCGACGAATAATGATGGTAGCATATTTGTCATCTAACTCCAAGGGCAAAAGAGATGTAGCTGCAGCCATAGCGTCAACCACACGGTTGCTAGTTCGAGGAATAGCTTCCAAGGTAACTTGATCAAATAAAGATATTAATTATAAGACATATGCTTTATATGGATGTAATTTATCATCTCTGGTCTGATAAACATCATTTATTTGATTTATGACAAGTTGAGAATCACCGAAAACCAATAGATTTTTAATTTTTAGTGCCAAGGCAGCTCGTAATCCAAGGATTAGAGCCTCATATTCAGCAGTGTTATTAGTACAAGCAAATGTTAATTTAAAGGACAGAGGTATAATATGTTTCTACGAAGATATTAAAATAATACCTGCACCAGCCCCACTCATGCATCGGGCTCCATCAAAGTATAGGGACCATTGCTCTGGATGGTCTGCCTCTATTGTAAGGCATTCATCAGGAAACTCAATGATGAGGGGATGGGTAGACTCTAAGGGTGCAGCAGCTAATTGATTTGCTATGATTTGACCCTTAACATACTTTTGTCCTATAAACATGAGTTCAAACTCGCTTAACGCAAGAACCCACTTTTTTGTGCGACCAGATAAGTACGGTCGACTCATGAGATATCGCAAAGGATTGAATTTAGCAATAACATACATTTTTTGACTGAGCATATAATGGCGTAGCTTCTGTGTAGAAAATACGACTACTAGACATAACTTCTCTAATGTTGTGTAGTGGGTTTCATAACTGATTAAGGTTCAGCTAATGTAATAATTAGCACGCTATCTTTTCTCATCGTCAAGTTGAGCTAACATAGCTCCTAAGGCAAAATCTGAAGCAGAAATATACAGGATAAATGGGCGATTAGGTCTAGGTGGTGAAAGCACAGGTGGGTTAAGGAGATATTGTTTGAGGAGTTCAAATGCTTCCTGACATTCTTTGTCCCAATGAAAAGAGACATCTTTCTTAAGAAGCTTAAGAAAGGGTCATGTTTTGTTCACCAACTTATCGATGAAGCGACGAATAGCTTGAAGCTTACCTTGTAGACTTCGTAATTCGGATATATTTGTGGGTGTGGGCATATTAGTGATAGCCGTGATCTTGAGAGGGTCAATTTCAATGCCACATAAAGAAACTATAACCCCCAATAATTTACTAGACTTAACTCCGAATATACATTTGGTTGGATTTAGTCGGATAAGATATTCCCTTAACCGATAAAATACTTTTCTCAAGTCATCTAAATGATCATCTTCTTTGATGGAATGAGCTATAATATCGTCTACATAATCATGTAGAATATCATGCATCATATCATGAAAGATATAAGTCATGGCTCGTTTATATGTTGCACCTGCATTCTTCAAATTGAATAGCATCACTTTCCAACAAAAGGTCCCCCAAGGGGTAATAAAGGTTGTTTTAGCCTGATCTTCAGGAGCTATCTTGATCTGATTATAAACAAAAAATCCATCCATTAAGGATATCATTCCACTCCCAGCAGTAAAATCAATGATATGATCCATGTTGGGAAGAGGAAAATCGTCTTTAGGGCATGCGACATTAATATCTCTAAAGTCTGTGCAAACCCTAACTTTGGTAGCTTCTTTCTTAGTTACTGGAACTACATTCGATATCCATTCAGCATATTCAATGTCTTGTATAAAAATAACCTTCAGGAGTTTTTCTAACTCCCCTTTGACTAGTAAGGCCACTTTAGGATGCATTTTTCTAAGCTTCTGTTTAACAGGTTTAGCATCCGGATGGACTACTAGGTGATGCATAACTACAGAAGGGTCTAATCCTGGCATATCATCATATGTCCAAGCAAATACATCTTCATATTCCTTAAGAAATGCAATGTATTTATCTTGTTTTTCTTTACTCAATTCTGATCCAATGTTTATTACGTGAGGGTTATCGTTGGTTCCAATGTTAATTTTTATGACTTTTTCTACTTCCATGTGTAGATCTCTCTCAAAATTAGGTGGGGCGAGTGAAACGCCCAATTCTTGTAATTCTTTCGAGGTTAGCTTGGATAATTCATCTTGAGGAATCGTGGCCTCAAGCTGGGCTATACTAGGTATAGAGCCATTGAAATAAAATCCGTTATGTAATAATTCCTCAACGGAGACATCATGGAAGATATCTCCCTCCAACTCATTGTCGGATTTAGCGATCATCTAAGGGTAAGCTATGGATAGCATATTACATGTAAATGGCTTATTCATTAAATGCAAGGCATCATGTTTATCCAAATAATCTTGGTAACATATGAGATGGTCATCATCCTCAAATGGGAAGGGCTGACCTTTACTAGGAAATAGGCCCACACCACATCGGGCGGGCCACGGCTCTACCTCAAAAGGTTCTTTCATACCATTCTGGAAAGGTCCCAAACCTTTCCCTTTATATCCCAATTTAAGCATTATAGGCTTAGCTTTAATATACTCATTAGTAAAATAACATCGAGCATATCCATCATAATGTGTCTTGATGTTTCTAGGTATTCTTCCCCAGTCATATCCCTTATAAATAAAAGCATAGCTCCCAACTTGGTAAATACTTCCCATAGGCTATGGGAGGCCCAAGGTACGAGGAGAGGGTGGCAAATTATTTAAAATAAGGGAATCTTGCATAGCAGCGTTTGTTTTTTCTGATATAAGAATTTTAGATAAATCAGGCAAGAGCTCATCAGTAAGAGCGTAAGAGGTAGAAGAAACATTTCCTACATATTCGGATGTGGAAAATATGCCTTTGGTAGGTGTAGATGTTGTAGAGATGTCAATGGATGGGTCTATAGGTATGGAAGTTATAGGAGTAAAACAAGAAGCATTGGTTGTGGGTTTAGGATCTTTTTGAGGTCCTAATGTGGTTTGTTCGGAATATGGTTGAACTATATGTAGAGGTGGAGTTGATGGAGAAAAAGTAGATGATGTTATAGGTGTGTGTTTCACACATTTAGATGGATGATGAGAATTAGAATGTGTGGATGACAGAGTAGGGTAAAATTAAACTCCAACAGGTTCTGCCAAAGCACACATATCAAAGGGTCTAGGATCACCATGAATGGTAACCAACTGATTCTTAAATTTGAATTTAACACATTGATGTAAAGTTGAGGGAATAGCTCGCATCGCGTTGATCCAAGGGCGACCCAAGAGTATATTGTACGATGTAGGGCAATGTACAATAAACACGGTCGTGTCTAAGGTTCTTGGACCAACTTGCAATGGGATAGTAATAACTCCACACATTTCTTGTGTTTCATCATTGAAGGCTTTTATGATCATATCAGTTCTTTTCATTTCGTCACTTCTAAACCCAAATCTTTGGTAGAATTCAAAAATGCAAATGTTTAAAGATGAACCATTATCAATCAAGACTCGTTTAACTGCTACATCTCCAATTAGGGCAGTAATATATAAGGGGTTATCCTTATGTAAACTATGTTGCGGTATATCTCTATCCCAAAAGTCAATAGAATCGACTTCTCTAGTTATGATAGTATTGGCCATGGCTTCAGGTTGAATATTTTGTGGTACCATCATTTGGCTTAATGTGATCATTAATTCATCCCTATGTGTAGGAGAATATCTTAAAAGTTCCAAAAGGGAAATTCTAGTTGTAGTATTTGATAATTGTTCATTAATATTATAAGGAGATTTAGGTTGAACATTAGACACATGATTCCCTTTATTAGGAACTTTCAAAACAAATGGAGCTGATCCATCATTCTGAGTTTGATCTTGTTGAGAATTTTGATCCTGTTGTCGAGTAACAGCTTTGATGGTACCTACAATATTATTTTGCAGATGATGAATGGGTCTTGGTCTAGCGTTTATGGCTTGTTCATTAGAAAGTAATTGGTGAGAAGATGGTCTAGTAGTGACTCTTCTTGTAAATGGTTCTTTTGGGACCATATGACTTGTGATAGGTTGAATAACATCTGATTCATCTTCAAAACTATTCGATTGATTTGAGGTGATTTACATATCACTCTCAGTATCGTATTCTGTATCACTAAGATCATGTGTCTGAATATTATATAGAGGTTTGGTCGTAACCATGGATAAATTTGTGTCAAATATTTGCATATCATGAGTAGGTAAATGTCCACTAATTGTCCCTACATATCGGGTAGGAGGGGGAACATTATGATGCTCAATTTCTCTTTACCATGCTTTGGTAAAGGATGTTGAAATATGTCCAATGATTGATTGGCATTCTGATTCTGATTTTGGGGGATTTTCTTTTGAGCATTATTAGGAGGATTTTGTTTAGGTTGAAAGGCTTGCACCTCCATCTCATTGTTATCAATTAAGTCTTGTATTTTATGTTTTAATATTTTATAAGATTTGGTAGCGTGTCCAGGTCCTCTATGGAAATCACAATGTAAATCAGCTCTATATCCGGGTATAGTTGGGTCAGGTTCCAGGATATTTGGTAATTGGATCAAACCTCGTTCTAATAATTATGGTAGAATGGTTGATAGAGGTTGATTTAACCTAGTAAATTCTTGAGGTGGTTTATCAAGAGGTTTCAGTATAAACTTCTTTGTTGTCTTTGCAACATTAATAGTAGCAATATTTCTACTATCAGTGACTCCATCACCCACAACTTGTTTATTTTTATATTGATTTCTAGATGTTTTCTCATCATCTTTCTTTTTAAGCTGACCTCTCCTAATGAGAGCATCTTCCACTCTTCAAGCTAAGTCTATAGCTTGATCGAAGGTGGTCAAGGTAGCATTTGATAACTCATAGGATAGTTGTTCTTGTAAATTATTGATAAAGATATCCAGCATTTCTCGATAATGTAACACAGTGCAATTTTCCTATCAACTGTCTCCATAGAGCTAGGAAATCAGCAAAACATTCATCTTTGTCTTGTTTTAAGTTGTACAAATCTTTAATGGTTACATGCCTTTCGATGTAGGCACTAAATTTATGAACAAAATACTCGGCTATTTCTTCGAAATTTCTCAAAGAATGAGTGGGTAATTGATAATACCACTCTAATGCCATTCCTCCTAAACTTTTCGGGAACATTTTTAGTAATAACAAGTCATCATGTGATATATCATGACATGCTATCCTAAACATATGAAGATGCTCTATGGGATCTTCGGTTCCTTTGTATATAGGTAGGACAAACATAGGAAAGTGTTTAGGATATGGTTGTGCTACGACTATAGGATATAAAGTTTGAATACACATCTCTCGATAATTGTACGAGGGACGATAGGGATCTATCTGGTCCATGCGAGAAACTAACTATTTCACCACAGTTTCAAGATTACTAGTTTGTCCACCATATTGGTTTGGTGGTACATGAGTATGGGATTTGTGAGCGTATGATGGCATGACGTAAGTATTAGATTCTATATTGCTATTATGCAAATGGTTGGTAGGGAGAGTATTATGAAGAAGATTTGTAGTAGCATTATGTTGTATCCCATATTCTTGGAAATTGGTGTTTGGTTTTATTTTGGGCTTTTGTTGATTTGAGGTATGTTGATCAATAACCTATAAAAACAGAGTAGTGAATGAAGGTTTCTTTTGTGTGGGAATAACTCTAGGATTGGTAACAGGCACTCTAGGTGGTTGGGTAACCTGTTGTTGTTGCATGTTCTGGATTATAGCGGCCATATCCAAATTGGATGGTCCAATTTGATCACTTTCTTGATCAATGAAGGACAAGGGATTAGTGCATGTGTGATATATTTCTTATAGGGTTGCTTGAGTGTCACTAATTTGATCCTTTTCCATATGGACTGCTCTATTAAGAGCTCCAATATTAGTATTGAGGAACTTCTAGAAATGTTCCATGTTCTCAAAAGTAATAGCTCCTCCCGGATACATTTTAGGGGATGAGGATCCTTCCTCTCCAACAGTTTATCTTTGTTCATTTCCTACAACAAACTCTTCTTCCTGTTGGTCTAGGGTTCCTTCTTCCTGAATTGGATCTTCAGGAAGGACATCTGGGTTATTTAATGGTTTTCTTAACCAATCTTCTTCTACTTCAGTCTATTTTCCATTCCTAAGTCTAGTCATTATGCTTAAACTTAGATTTTAGCAAATATATATTTATATATATATATATTTGCGACAAGTTTGGGAGGTATATATTTTAATTATATACCTACTATAATACTTAAAAGAAAACGTTTTAATTTTTGTTATATTTTTGTTTTTTATGTTTTTATAATAATATTATAAAGACAAAAAACAACATACTAAATGCAAGAAATAATAATAAAGAATGGCTTAGTTTTCTATAAATAGTTTATGGATATCATTAATAGGATCAAGTTCATCAGGAGTCATGAAATGCTCCTCTTCAAATTGGAAATGGTTTTTCAAGAATTTGACAAAGTGTGCTATGGTGATATTATCTATTTTAGACTCTGACCTATAGAAATAAAGTTCATGGCAATACTCTTGATATAACACAGCTCTAGGAACTCTATTCCATCTCTTTCTATCCGTAAGAACAACCTCTTGATCCTCTATACGAGATAGAAATTTATGTACTATAATTGCGTTGTCGAGGTATTCCTCAAATGTGTACAACTCGAAAGACATAAGTGCTCTTTTATCAGCTAACCACCTATGGCAAGCTCTCTGAAGCTCATGGTACAAATTCACCTGATCAGGATCCAAGATTCTATCTAGGACAAACCTCTTAATTTGCCTAAGTTCTGTTGACCTAGATGAAATAATACTCAATCTCCTATTAAGTTCGTCCCATAAATGTGGGACTCTATATGTTTGAGATACTCTAAGCAAAGAAGTAATCTCTATGGCTACTAATTGATTTTCAACATTTATGGTGACAGCTTGTCTTTTATTATAATCTACCATCTAAATATGATATGCAATCTTAACAATCTTCTCCTTTTTTCAAAAGGTTTTTATTTTTCATGTCGGGTTCACCAAAATGTATCGCTCCAAATTTTTTGTATCCTTACCTTTAGGCTATAGGATCCGCGCCCGGAAGGGGGATGTGAGAAGTATGGGACAATACCTTAGACTAAGAGGCCCTTTGAAGGTCGTGCCTCTCAGGGAGGGGGTATAAGGGTGAATTTTTGACGAATGGTGGGTTCACCAGGAAACTTTGAGTGGCAGTTTCCATGCCTAGGTTGAGAATGAGTTCGATGTGTTCATTTTTATATTCAATCATTCAATTCCTAGGTTTGGCCAAGATGAATCTAAGCTATTTTATATGCCAATGCTGATTTATATGGATACAAAAAGCATGAATAAGTGCTAAACATAGAAAGTGTGCTAAATAAGATAGAATATACCTGATTTCGGATGTCTGATGAAGATTTTGAGGTTTATATAAGTCCAGATCATCTCAAATCTTACATTATCATCTACAATTGCACATAATCATCTCAGATCATAGTCGGTCGTCTGATATCATATGATATCGTCGAAGACCTGACGAATTCGTCAAAAACCTGCAATCACAGAAATAGATACCAAAGACCAAAAATGCAACTGCAAAAGCAAGGGGAAATGATAGAAATAATAGTAAACTTACCTAAATGATAAATCCATATAACAATTAAAGGAAATGCATTAATTTAATAATTTATTTTAACTTTATCATGCATCTATGCTAAATGAGGTGAACTCCAGAATGCAGAAATAGAATAAACTAAGTCAATACATAAAGAAATGAAGAGAGAAGATAAAGAAATGCAAACTTTGGGCTCTGATTGCCCCCAATATAGACTGCAGTCGAGATCGCCTCCAATCGTACAATATCATCGCCGATCTGGGACAGGATCATCCGAAATCATCTAGAATCGCCTGCGACGATCCGAGCTTGCTCCAGCTGAAAAACAGTAAAATTCTTGCAAGAAAAACTTGAAATACATAATGCAAACGATGATGTGAAGGTGTTCTAATGCACGAAAAGCTAAATTTACAGGGAAAATCAGACAGGGGGAAGTCAAGAAAAATCCTAAGTTTATATAGGATTTAGGGAGAGGTTAGGAGGTTGGAGATCACCCCAATTTGGGAGATCTCCAACGGGGGAGACTCTAATCGTGCAGACATTCTTTCTGCCCAAGTTAGAGAAGTTGTTGAAACAGAAGCTAATTATGAAAATTTGGTTTTGGGATGAAATCGTCTGGACGTTCTATTCCAGACGAATTCATCAAATATGGGACGATTTCGTCTTATCGTCGATGATATCATCCAACTGTCAAAACAAATCCTAAAAATGGTGCGAAAAACGAGGGGAGAGGGTAACGGGTGGTTTTGGGGTTAAAATTCAAATTTTTATCTTTTTACTAAGGGTTTAACTACGCCAATTTTAGGGTGCTACAATTATTAATATCTACAAATGAGAATCTGATGTGAAAATATTTAATGGTTCAAGTATTTTCCTCCCACTATTGGAACAATTGGTGAATCAAATGGAAGAGCTAAGCAAACCCTCTACTTCTTATGGGTCTTAAGAAGTGTACCTTATATTCTTTTGAGGACCTCACTTGGCATCTATCTCTCGAGGTAAGAACCTAACATAATTCAAGCAATAGTCAATAGTTTTATTAAGAATTTATACCAGGGGACATCAAGGATGATGCACTAGTGGTGGTAAATATTTTTGCCAAAGAGAATTTCAAGATATATGGGTATCTTGAAGTGAGATTTATGTATTCATGGATGTTTCAATACTTAATATTTATGCCATATGGATTTTTTATTGCATTAAGGATATGGTACTACTGATATTTTTTTGAATTACAGGTCTAGGTACTCTCATGGGTAGAATAAAATGATCAACCACTGGGAATGGGATACTAAAAAAAGGGAAATGATGATAAATACAATTCAGGGTAACATGAAATATTACACTCATGTAGTTGCATTACATTTTACATATGCTCATATTTGCACCATTGGACCAAAATGTCTACCACTAGTCTCCTTAGAGTTGTTCAGTGGTAGTTGAGTCTATCTTAAAAAATAGGCCACCCACTTAAGGATAAAACAATGGTGTGAAACATTGATAATGCATTTGATGCTTGTGATTGTTGATTTATGAAAGTATATTGATTGTTTTCTAATTTTCAATGCTTATGGAAATATATAATTGCTTTATGTTTTCTATTATGAGAAACACAAAGGATTTTGTTTAGTCCAATGGGGGTAGTATGTCATGACCTGCCTTAGCATGACCCTTTTACATGATGAACTAGGACCTAATTGTTAGTTTTGTAATGTTTTATGAAGTAAATTGATGCTTTTATGAAAGATATATTTTAGAGAATATGTTTTGGAAAAAATAAAAACAAATCAATTAAATATGGTTTAATTAATATAAATGCATATTACCTCATTGATTTGATAGGTTTTGGAATGCAATTAGGTGATTTTTGTGTTCACAAAATTTGTCTAACTTTGATTGGACCAAAATATCACTAAGATAATTTAATAATATATTGATTGTTTTATTAAAATAGAGGATTATTCATCCTTCTCTATGGTTGCTTCATGGCATTTACTTTTAAAGAGATTCCTCTTTTTTTTCTCTAATAGTTTTAAATTTGTCAATGTTCTTGAGAAGGGGGAAGAAACAAAGGTATTGATCACCTTTACACTATTAGGATTAAATAATATTTTAATTTGTTTTTACCTAGTATGGGGGAA
Organism: Wollemia nobilis; assembly: GCA_028583015.1. Classification (NCBI taxonomy): domain Eukaryota; kingdom Viridiplantae; phylum Streptophyta; class Pinopsida; order Araucariales; family Araucariaceae; genus Wollemia; species Wollemia nobilis. The sequence continues at coordinate 16,313,480 of JAQPPZ010016946.1, read as the reverse complement.
ATGATTTATTTAATAAAGGGCATCTTACTTTAAGGGAGAGAAATCCCTTTAGATTCATGAAGAAAGGATTAGTTGAGGCCAAAGGAGAAATAAGAGGGAGGCAATAGGAGGCTACATATGGAGTGCAATCATAAGAAGTTTTTGCAAGAGCTCTAGGTTGGAGTTTCTTACCTATGCTTTGATTTTTAATGTTAAAAGGATTGTAATGCTTTGATTAGAAGCATATATGTTTCAAATTGAACAATTATATTTAAATTCATGAATCAAGGCTTAGTTGAGGCTACAGCAAAAATAGGAAGAAGGCATTAGGAGGCTACGTATGGAGTGAAATCATAAGAAGTTTTTGCAGGAGCTCTAGGTTGGAGTTTCTTACCTATGCTTTGATTTTTAATGTTAAAAGGATTGTAATGCTTTGATTAGAAGCATATTTGTTTCAAATTGAACACTTATTATATATATATATATATATATATATATATATATATATATATATATATATATATATATATAACTCATACTTCTTTTTAGAACCTTTGAATAATTTTTTAATTGCATCTATGTTAGCTTGATTTAATCTAGCTATAAGGTGTTTGATTTCTTACTTCTTGGTAACCTTAAGATGCTTAAATCAATTGATATCTTGTTAAAAAATTTGATATCGATGGCTAAAATAATTTCTTTCCTTGCGATTGATTCCATGCTATTAGATGGTTAAATCCATTATTTAATGCTTCAAAATCCTCTTAAAGATAATTAAATATATTTATAGATCCTTTTTGTTGGTTTTATCGAGGTCCAATGACCTATGTAGTTTCCCTTGAGCTTCCATAGCACTCTATACAGCACCCAATGTGCTCAGACAGAAGGCCTTCATGGCCTTCCATAAGCATTGTCCCGCATGGGATGTGCTTGGGCCACATAAATGTTTAAATGGGGCCAAGCTCCCATAAACCTTTGACCATGAATGGTGGTCAATATCAAGCCACTTGATGGCTACTAAGCTTTTTATGGATTAAAACACTTACAAGTCGCATCTTTCAGTTGGTTTGACCTCTTTTTGTTCGTTGTTGATCACTTGGGGTTTGAAGGAGCTTCTAGTGGGAAAATTTTTTGAAAAAGGCTTCTAATGTTTATTCCACACACATGTAGTGGGATATACATGGTTTATTAGGCGCTTAGCACCTAGAGGCTTATAGCCAAGCACCTAGGCACTTGGATAAGCTCTCTAAAATTGGTTGATCCCTCTTTTGCCCTTGAATATCGCTTGTGACCTTGGATATTAGCCTATCTATGTTTACCATGTGGAGAGTTTGGATTTTATGATGTAATTAAAAATTTGGTTGCTCGTGCATCTTGTAACAACTTTAAAAAAAAATTATAGGGGAAATATCCCACATGCTCCCTAGGAGCATGTGAGATATTGACATAAGGGTGTCACCCCTATTAGCCTAACCACCAGATGATGGTAAGGGTAGCCACCACCTGGCGAAGGCTGAGCATTAGTTTTTGATGCTCTAATTGACTTGTAGAGGTTAGTTTGACCAAGTAAAAGGTTATTGACTGGATTGGTCTATGTTTTGAATGACTGATTAGTTTGAATCTAAATAAATATTTTTTTGCCTAATTAGACCTTTAATATTTTGAGTTAATTGCCTTGATTAAACCATTTCTTTTTGCAAAGTAACCCCTAGGTTTTGGAGGTTATAAAGCATTTATTTTGTTGAGACAAAAATACTATGCTAGAAAAGAAATTGGTAGAGAAAAACTCGAATTTTAAGGATAGACCAACTTTTGGTGTTTTAGAGCAAACCTCTAAAATGACTCATAGGGAAAAAATTTGGGAAAAATTTGCATGATTCATAGGGAACAAATTTGGGAAAAAATTGTATGATTCTTAGGGAACAAATTTGGGGAAAATTTGTATGATTCCTAGGGAACAAATTTAGGGAAAATTTGTATGATTCTTAAGGAATAAATTTGTGTAAAATTTGTATGATTCATAGAGAACAAATTTGGGAAAATTTTGTATGATTCTTAGGGAATAAAATTGGGAAAATTTTGTATGATTATTAGGGAAAAAATTTGGGAAAAAATTGAATGATTCTTAGGGAACAAATTTGGGGAAAATTTTTATATGATTCTTAAGGAGCAAATTTGTAGAAAATTTGTATGATTCATAGGGAACAAGTTTGTGAAAAATTTGTATGAATCTTAGGGAAAAAATTTGTGGAAAATTTGTATGATTCTTAGGGAACAAATTTGTGGAATTTGTAAGTGAACTAAAGGGAAATTTTGAGTAATTGTTTGAGATCAATTTCATGGAGAAATTGAATAAGTTGTTGGGATCAATTTCTATTCTTGAGGAAATTATGGGATTTCCTCTTTGTTTGACTATTTAGAATGTTTATATTATAGTCATAACCTTTTTAAAAGAAAGGCTTCTTAATGAAAATAAATAATTAAGGAAGAATGGATAGGGAGATTCATTCTTGAGGAAATTATGGGGTTTCCTCACTTTATATGCTTTAAGCAAATTAAGAAGATGAATGCATGGTTGCATTAGAATTTTATTTTGCAAAAAAATGATTGATTTTTGAAGAATGAATTGGGAATCCATTCTTGAAGGGATTATGGGGTCCCTTATTGAATTTTTTTTATACAAAATTATTGAATGATAAAATGAATTTCAATTTTGAATAATGAATGTGGAATTCATTCTTGAGGGAATTATGGGGTTCCTTCATTAATTTTGTATTATGAATTAAATGAGCAATTCATGATTTTGAACATAAGAATTATGGGGTTATTATGTATTTATATATATATGATTTGGAAAAAGAAATTATGGGATTCCTTTATATCATTGTATTTGAGATAGTTAAACTTATGAAATAAAAATGATGTTTCAAGGCTAGGTTTTTCCCGAAAGGGTTTCCTAGGATATATGATGTGTTGTATCTTCATCTTGTGATCTTACATTTGATGCTTTCTAGATCTAGTTATTGGAGTTATGTTTGCACTTCAATGAGATGTTTATTAGAATAAATCATGGACATGAGTTTCATTTGAATATAGATGCAATGTTCTATGAAATGCTCAAAGAGGAAGTATTTGATTATAATCAATTATGAATGAATGTTGTAGTCTTTTACATTGTTTAATGATGAATGGCTTATGATGCTATGGAAATATCTTGTGCAACCTTTGCTTGTGTAATTCCACACTAAAAAAATTATTCTCTCTTGGGTTGTTTTGAGTTGAGTAACGAGTGGGTCGTTACAGTATAGATAGTATTTGTTACACTTTAGGGTTTCAAGAGCAACATAATAAAGAAATGCATATGAAGGATATCCATCGAAATTTAAGGTTTCCAAGTAGTATAAAAAATTAATTATCATGGAGGATCATCCTTGCACTTTAGGGTTTTTGGCAACATAAAGAAGTGTTTACGAGACTATTCCTTGCATTTTTAATTATTTAGGGGAACATAAAACTTTAGCATTGAGGTCTTATTATGAACAACATGAAAAATTAGAAGATATATGAATATTAAAGTGTTGGTGGGAATGAAAAAAGAGAGGAAGATCATCAAAGCATGAACAAAGAGAAAAAGAAACTCAAAGGGATATTAATTTGGGAAGCCAAATAAATTATCATAGGTGTTAACATAAAGTGGAGCTCATCCCACTAATAAAATTATAAAGTAATGATGAAAATAATATTATGGAATATTAGGGGTATGATTAAGACCCCTAAAAAAAATTATTAAGAAATTAATAGGTTTTTATAGTCTTGAGTTTATTTTAATACAAAAATAAAATTAAGTAGTAAGGAATGTAAGGATGCTTTTAAAAAATAGAATATGGGTGATTGTCTAGAAATTCCTTTTATAGGAGCTTCAAGTGATAATACAACAATATGGGACAAATACAAGTGGGATGGACAATTGTTAGAAGCAAAAAGTAATTGGGTTGCTAGACTATTTGCAGGAAAGAGGAAAACATCAATGTTAGGGTTATAAATTCATATGCTCCAATTACAGTTACTCCTCATTAAATATGTTGGTAGGACATTAACATATTCTTGTCAAACATAATAACAATTCATAATTGTAATCTATGGATTCTTGTCAGTGACTTCAACATAGTTTTATCTCCTTTGAAAAAGAAGGGTGGTACTCCATAATGGTTTGAATCAATGCAAGATTTTGCTTTATTTTTCAATTCAAATGGCCTTTGGGATTTTAGTCCTTCAAGTTTTCAATATATATGGGATAATAAATGCATTGTGAAAACTCATATAGTAGAAATATTAGAAAGCTTATTTTATCCAACACATGGTTGCAAATAGAGTATGCAATCTCTTTAGATATTTTTTCATTAAGTTTACATCGGATTTTATGAGGGGTCTTAGCCCCCTCATACTGAGTAGGGTTCGAACCTTGAACCTCTTAGGGAGAGGCCAAAGCCCTTACCACTACAATAAGCTTTTAGCTCCATCTATTTACATATTTTACATAAAATAAGATCAAATAATAAACCCATACTTTTGACTTGTAATTTACCTAATATTGGTCATCCAAAGTCATTTCACTTTCAATTCATGTGGATTCAAGACCTTAATTTATTCTAGATAGTTATGTTATGGTGGGATGAAGAAAAGTTTGAAGGATCACATATGTACAGGTTTGTTCAAAAGAAAAAATATTTAAAGGAGCAAGTGAATATTTAGAATACCAAATATTTTGGTTGCATTTTTAAAGAAAAGAACGAAATCAAATTCAAGCTCAAAAATTTACAAGAGATGGTAGAAATAAATTGAATTGACTAGGATTCTTATGTAAAAAAAAAACAATTACTTTTTTATTATCATAATGCATTGAGAAAGGAGTCATGTTGGTTCTAAAAATCTAGGGATAAATCACTCAATGAAGGAGATAGAACTTTTAAAAAATCATTCTATAGAAAATATAATTTTTTTATTACACCAAAAAATATTTTAACTCTGAGTGGAAGAAATAGTGAGGAAGAAGAAGATATAAGGAAGAAAGAAGTTAGTTTTTTCAAAAATATTTTGGTAAATACTAGACAAGATAAGGAGGTACAAGATAAGGTTTTACAAAATATTCTATCATCACCTAGGGACAAAATGAAATCTTGATGAAGAAATTGATAGAGGAGCTGCATGAAACAATATTTTATTTCCATCCTAACAAGGCGTCTAACCTTGAAGGATTTCTTGCAATTTTATTTCAAAGAAAATAGGATTTACTGAAGAGTGATATGTTGGTTGCAGTTGAAGAGGCCCAAGAAAGGAAGACTACCATAAGTGAGATCAGTGTCACTTTTATTACATTGATTCCTAAGAAAATTAGGATAAAATATTTTAATATTTTTGTCCAATAAGCCTTGTAATATAGTTTATAAGATCATTTTAATAATTTTGTAAAATAGGGTGAATGGCATTCTAGACTATGTTATCTCATAGGAAGAAAGTGGTTTTGTTTTGTTGGTAGTTAATGTTGATATTTCTAGTTATCGAGAAGGAAAAAAATAGGAAAACACAAAAAAAAACTAAAAGGTTTTTGAAAAAGAAGGGGCATGTCTTTTAGCCTTCCATATCCTACCTTTATTCCCATTGTTTAAAAAGCATAAATAGGTTGTATTATTGTATTTTTTAAGTTTACTAGCAAGAGAAGCATTATAGAATTTTTTTATGAGAGTTGTTATAAAAATATTGCTGTCATGGATGTCTTAACATTGGTTGATATTGGTTTTAGTTAGTCCTCATTTTTTGGCTGCTACTAGTATAAATTAAAGGACTGCATTTTTATTGTTGTTGATGTAAAACAGGGAACTATATTTTTTTTGTTATTGTTGTAAAATAGGGGGCTACATTTTTTTTTCTAGCAAGGGTGTTTTTAAAATTCTTTATTTGGTATTAGAGCAGTAGGTTAATCACTATTTGGGGTAGAAATATTTTTTTTTGCAAACCTTTATTACAATTAATCATGTCCAACACAAATTCTCATCCAATTCCATAATTCAATGGACAATATTATGATTGTTAGAGTACAAAAAATGAAAACTTTGTTGACAAGAAAGGACTTATGGGAAATAGTTGAATATGGTTATGAAGAGCCAAAATATTGGACCATAGTGTCAAATAATGATAGACAACATATGGAAGAAGCGAAGAAGAATTTACTAGCTTATATCATCTAGTTTGCTCTAGATAAGAGCCTATTCCCTAGAATAGTAGATACAAAGTCAACAACAGATGCTTAGAAGGCTCTACATTTACCAAGGAAGTGACCAGGTTAAAATTGTGAAATTACAAATCCTTAAAAGAGAATTTGAAAATTTAATAATGTAGGAAGTAGAAGTGATTATTATATCAAAGTGAAATATGTGGAAAATAGAATGGCCATACTTGGTGAAACTATTGCAAAATATATTGTGTGAAGATGGTGTTAAGAACACTAACACCAAGGTGGAATCATGTATGAATTATAATTAAAAAAAAAAACTGGCTACACTTGAATTTGATCATTTGGTTGGATCTCTTATGTCTCATGAGGAGAGACTAAGAGATACATTTAGAGATTATGAAGAGAAATAATTTGCATCAAAGCTAAGATTTTTTAAAAGTGAAGGTGTTAGCACTAGTATTCAAGGTCATTAGCAGGTCCAAGTAAGAGGCCATAATCAAAAAAATTCAAGAGGAAAATGAGGTTTAGGTACAAGAGGAAGAGATTGATTTGATAAAATAAATATCCAATGTCATCATCCTAATATGTATGGGAATTTTGAGAAAGAATATATAATTAAACATGGTAATAAATATAGAAGAGCTACTTATACCAATGAGAATGAGGATGTTCCACCAAGCTACTTATTCTTATCATGTGATAAATTTGAAAATAGTCCTTAATAATCCTTGTGCTTATATTTTTGGTTGCTCTAACCATATGTCCAACAACAATGACATATTCTCTACAATGGATGAAAGCTTCAAGACCAAGATCAAGCTTGGTGATAATAAATCCTTGGATGTTGTTACAAAAGGGGTTGTGGAGGTGAACACAAAATAAGGTAAGAAACATATCAAATATATCTATTACACTTAAAATTTAATAATTTATTGAGTGAGTGTTGTAAGAAGAATTATAAGGTTATGTTTGATAATTGACAATGCATTATTTATGACAAAAAATAGGGAAATATAGTTGTTATAATTGTTGTAATATCAAATAATAGGATGTTCCCATTAAATTTTAAAGATAAAATAACCTCACAAATATAGCATTTGAAACCAATATTTGGTTGTCATATAAGGTATGACCACTTGAATTTCCAAAGCCTAAAGTTATTAACTTTACAAGAGTTAGTTTTTATTTGCCAAAAATTGAAGAGCACAAGGAGGTTTCTAAAGGTTGTGCTAAATGCAAACATGCAAGAGAGAAGTTTTCAAAAGGTAGAACATGGAGGTTCCTTTATGCACTTTCGTTGACACACTCTAATTTACATGGTCTAATGTTAAAAAAGAGCTCAAGTCATCATATTGTATCACTTTTATTGGTGATTTTTTAAGGAAATGGGTTTAATTTTTGAAACATAAATATGAATAGTTTGATGCATTTAAGAGGTTTAAATCCCTCATTGAGAATGTGAGTGGATTTAAAATGAAGTGTTTAAGGACTAACCATAGAGGAGAATTTTTCTAAATCAATTAATGACTTTTTGTGACAAGTTTGGCATTAAAAGGTAGGTTACTATAGCTTATATACCTCAAAAAAATGGATTAGTAGAAAGGAATAATTACATCATTATTAAAATGTCAAGGAGCATGTTACAAATAAAGTTAATCAATGTTTTTTAGGATAAGGGATCAATAAATTTTTACAATAGTGTATATTCTCAATCAAAATACTACTAGTGCATTTGGGAAGATGACTTCATACAAAGCATGGCATGATAAAAATCCCAATTTCAACCATTTCAAAATTTTATGTTGTTTAGCTTATGCACATATTTCTAATAAACATAGAAATAAATTAGATGCAAAGAGTAAGGTATGCATATTTTTTGGTTATTGTGAATCAAATATTATAGGCTCTACAATACCATCATTAGTAAAGTTATGTCAAAAGATGTGATTTTTAATGAAGGGGAAGTTTTCTATCAATAGAAAACCATGTTGATTAGTCCAACAAAAATTTTAATGAAGGTATAGCTAATGAACAACCCACTTATGAGTCAAATCTTCATGCAAATCAGCCAAGCATATCCTCATCAAGTTCTACAAGCAAGAAAGGTAAGAGGATTGTTACATCTCATCCTCCAAGTCAAATGTTAGATATAAATTTTAAAATAATACTTATAAAAATCCAAGCACATGAAGTTTATCATGATGGCTCAAGAATATAAAGGCTACAAACTTATGGTTATTATGAAGAAGAACCAAAAGGTGAGATAGTAAACTATGCATTCTTATTAAAAGCTGATTTTTAACCATCATATTTTGAGGATGCTTGTACTATTGATGTTTGGGTGAAAGCAATGAAAGAAGAAAGGAATTCAATTCATAACAATGAGACTTAGGATTTTGTAAAAAATTCTAATGATAAGAAATATATTGGCATTAAATGGTTCTACAAGACTAAGTACAAGAGCGATTGTAGTGTCAAAAGACACAATATAAGGCTAGTTACAAAAGAATTCACTCAAATATATGGCATGAATTATGAAGAGATATTTGCACTAGTGGTAAGACAAGAGACCATCAGAATGGTGATTTAATTGGTAGACCAAAGGATATGGAGCATACATCATTTGGATGTGAAGAGTGACTTATTAAATGGGTACTTAAGTAGGAAATTTATGTATAGTAGCCACAATATTTTGAAGTTGAAGGTAAAAAAGACCATGTCTACAAGTTGAAGAAGGTCTTAGATGGCCTCAAGCAAGCTCCAAGTGTATATTCTTGAATTGATGGATATTTTTAGGAAAGATATTTCATGAGAAGTAAGAGTAAACCCACTCTCTACGACAAAAAGCAAGGCAACAATATTCTCCTTGTTTTTTAAAATGTTGATGATTGATATACATGGGTATTTTTTCTAAGATAAAATATGAGTTTAAGAGTACTATTATAAAATTATTTGAGATGGACTTAGGTTTGATGTAATATATCCTATGAATGGAAGTACATCAAAGTAAAAATCATTTTTTTGTTTGTCAAGCCAAGTATGCCAAGGATATGTTAAGAACATTTAGCATAGAAGAATGCAATCCATTCCAGACTCAATTATTCATGGAGAAGTTTTATACAATGAAGATGAAGGTAATAATATGAACATGATAGGCTATGGAAAAATAGTTGGAAGCTTGATGTTTCTTACTCATACTGGACTAGACATTGCATGTCATGTCCCTCATTTCTAAATGTCCCTTATTTCTATGTATATGAGTGAGCCATAAAATATACATTTGAAAGTATCCAAGAGGATATTAAGGCATGTGGAGGCTATAACTGATTTTGGCATATATTATCATGAATCTAACAAGATTGAGTTGGCTAGTTATTGTGATGTTAATTGAGGTGGTATTTTGGATGACTAGAAGTCAACATTTATCAATTATTTCACACTTGGTTTGGGGTTAATCACTTGGGGTTCAAATAAGAAATGATATTTACACTCTCTTCTCCAAAAGTATAATGTATTGCTATCACTTCAATTGGTACACAAGCACTATGGCTCAAAATTTTTTAGAAGAAATTGGGATGAAACAATTCCATCCAACAATATTCTTCTGTTATAGTATGACCACCATCAAATTGGCAAAGAATCTAGTTCATCATAATAAATCTAAGCATTTTGACTTGAAGTGCCACTTAATTAGAGACATGGATCAAAAGAAAAAAATTGAATTGAGGTATGTGAATACTTGTGAATAGTTGGCTGATATTTTTACAAAAAGAGTAGAAAAATTCTAGTTCCTAAAACTTAGAAATAAGATTGTTCATCCACTCAGCATCAAGAAAGAGAATTTTGGTATTTGATGTTGATATTTCCAACTGTTGGGAAGGAAAAAAAGAGGAAAAAATTACAAAAAGAAAACTAAAAGGTTTCTAAAGAAGAAGGGGAATGGATTTTATCCTTCCATATCCTACCTTCATTCCCATTGATTATAAAGTATAAATTCAATGTATTGTTATATTTTTTTAATTTTACCAACAAGAGAATAATTTAGAGAATTTTTATGAGAGTTTTTATGAAATATTATTGTCATGGATGTCTTAATGTTTGTTGCTATTGGTTTTAGTTAGTATTTATTTTGTTTTGTTACTATTGTTATAAAATAGAAGACTGTATTTTTTGCTATTGTTGTTGTAGGGGACAACATTTTTTTTGTTGCTACTATAAAACAAGGGATTGTATTTTTTGCTAATAAGGGTGTTTTTTCAAATTCTTCATATTTATGGTAAACATTGCACAAGAAGCCATACATTCTCTTTATTCCATGAAAAACTAGGTATGCATATGAAATTAGATATGAACAAAGCATATTATAGGGTTTCCTTGAGTTTTCTACATGATATTATAAAAAATTTTGGTTTTGATTACTAGTGTAAATGGATTAATGTTGTTATAGCACTACAAACCATTCTATTTTGATCAATGGTTCTCCTAGTTTATCTTGTGGAATCCATCAAATTGATCCACTATCTCCTTATCTATTCAATATTCATGTAAAGGCATTAGGGAGAGCTTTCTCAAAGGCAAAAATGGAAAGAAAAATAAATGGCATTCAAGTTGAAAAAAATGATCCCTTTGAATCTCATCTCTGATTTGTTAGTTATACTTTCCTTTTGGGCTATCCCTTAGTCAAGGAGGCTAAAGAGTTTAAATAAATATTATCATACTATGAGAAGGCTACTAGACAATTGGTTAATACTACAAAATCTAGGACCTTTTTTATTAACACTACCCTATATTTACAATGAATTATTTGAATATTTTAGGGTTCAAATTAAAAAAAAATTCCATCAACCTACTTAGGTATTCCATTTTCCCATAAAGTAAATAGAGTGAGTTTTCATTATACTCAGAAGGAGAAATCCTTAGAAACATTTCATGAAGATAAACTCAATGGAGAATGAAGTAGTAGACAAGCACGGGTAAAAGTTTCAATCAAAAGTTTTGAAAATCAAAAGGTCAAAGAAAGTTACAAGGAACAAGTATTTTGATATAATGAAAATTTATGATCTAATGTTAATGCCACTTTCTCAAAGTTTTGATAAGAAGGGGAAATCAAAAATTTTGATGATTCAAAATATCTAGAGTCCCAAAAGTTGGAAGATGGCAAAAAAATTGAAAGGCACAAAGAAGAGTAGAATGATTGAAGATCATATATTTTAAAAAATTTAGATAAGAAAGAATAAATTTTTTGACATCCCAAATTTTGAGAGTCAATGGTGATAAAATTTTGAGGTCAAAAGTTCTAAGGTTAGATGACTAGGAAAATTTGAGGGGTAAGCTATTCATGCTTCATATTTTAGGAGATCAAAACTTTCTTTAAGGGAATCCTGCCTCTAAATCCTAGCATGGATGGCTACTAGGCCCCCATACCCCTAGCTAGGGTCACAACCCTAAACCCCACATATTGTGCTAAGGTGCATAATCTCCTGAGGTGTATAGTCCTTTCTTGCAAAGAATACAACATGTCTCTTAAGGATGGTAATTGAGTTTATAAAGGTAGTAGTAAGAAAAAATCCTCAAGCCCACCTACTTATACTACTTAAACCATACAACTAAAGAAGGAAGAATGTGGAAGCTACAATAGAAGAAACCCCAAATCTAGAGCATTGATTACATATATTTCCCATGATTAGGCTTTGAGAATCCCCAAAAATAGTAGATGGTAATAGTAATAGTAGTATCTCATCCAAAAGCTTAGATCCATTTAGCATTAATGGGCTCATATCCATGGACATCAAAGCAACCAATAACTTAAATGAAGATATGACCCAGCACGTAGAAGAGCAATCATTTTTTAAATCCTTGTACAATTTTAGAAGTAAAATACAATCCTTATAATGTATAAATAGTAGAATTTTTACCATTGTAAAGGATTGGTAAGTTGTATAACTTTCCCTTTATTTTCTTTAGTATAGCAACACTTGGATTCCTAAGTGGTTTTACAGGTAAGATTTTGAGCTCCCACAACCGGTATAACGTGTAATCTTTCATATTCATATATACATGCTTAAGGCTATGACTATTTGTTTCTTTCTATCTTGTTTCATGTATTTGTATTTATGTGTGTATACTGGAGGCCATAACTAACAAATTTGTCATGACCTACCTTGGTAGGACATTTTCTCATGATAGACTTTGTATTGATGAATGACAACTTAATGCCTAGTTTTGATGCCTTGGGGATGGTTATGCTATTATTTATATTGAATTATCCTTAAGAAATATGGTACTGCTGATGTATTATCAATTTGCAAGACCAGGTACACTCATGTATGGAAGAGATAGAATCGACCATCGATAACGGGGTAATTGAAATGGGAAATGTTGATTATGGTGGCTCAAGGTAACATGAATGACTACCCCATATAGATGCATGTATTCTTTATTTTAGGGTGATCATAAACAATCCATCCATCCTTAGCCAGAAGTTGGTAACCTAGAAGTTACCATAAATATTTGGCTAGGATCGACGATTAGATTGCAATGACTTCACCCACCCTTGTTTGATGCACTTAACTGCTTGCTTTTGTTTACACATGTGTTTTTGTGTAAGTGGATTTGGTAAATAATTCCCTCCAAAATTAATTAATAGACATAGAGGTTCTATTAATTCATTTCCCACTTAATACCATATTAATGGTTGATATTAGTATAGGTATTTTATTGGAATCAAGCAAATGAAAAAATCATTTACAACTTCTATGGTCTGAATTAAAGTGAACAGATAAATAAATGAATGGTTTTATATTTTATAAATTAGAGAAAGAAATGAATAGCTTTATAAATTAAATAAATAAATAAAATAAATTTTTTGAAGGCAAGATATTTTGAAAAGGGAAAAACCATTATTAAATTCAAATATCTCCTTTTTGGTCATCTTGGGTAGGGATGGTATTACTTTTGGTAGTTGGCATTTATATCAAAGGGGACTTTAGGGCGTGGGTAGATGAGTCTCCATGTTATGAGGGTTGAGAGGAGTAAGGAGGATTCTTCCTCTTTTGGAGACTGCAGAAATGAAGCAAGGATGAAGCAAAGATGTTGATTGTTGAAGAAGAATGCTTCACAAAAAAATTCTGGTTGGAAGGCTACTCTCATTTGTTTTAAATTTTTAATATATCTATGTTGTGTATTTATCCTTAGGATCTCTTTCACAAAAAATGGTTGTTGTGTTAAGTCGTGATGACTTTTATGTGTGTTAGCAAAAGGAATTTTAGCCTGCACCTTTGTAATTATTTTATTTAAAACTTTTATATGAGTCAACTTGTGCTCTTTGATAATTAGAGGTTTGTAAAACCTGTGTTGGTTTTTATTTAAACTGATGTTGGTCAACCTACGCTCTTGATTTTTAGAGACTCATGTAACTATGTGGTTATTTTATTTGAAGATTACACTTTTAGAAGCTTTTGTGAAACCTTTGCGTTTTCAACCTATGAGTATGCTTAGTTTTAAAGCATGGGGCTTTACCTTGTTCACCAGAGATTAGATGGAGGAAATTAAGACTTCAATCAGTGCTTCATTCCTACAAATTCCATTTAAGCACATAGAAAAAACTAATTCCTCTCACTATTCCTCATCTTGTCGTAACATCTTCTAGCTATAGAGGGTGTTTTACACTGAGTTTTATAATTTTTAAACATCTCCTTCAAAGTTCTTCTAGGGTTGGTTGAGCTTCGAATACCAGTGGTCTATTTTTATTTAACTATGTACAAAACCTATGTTCACCATGCCATATCAACTGTTTCTCCTTAGTTTATGGAATCCTTTGTTCACTTTGGGTGGTGGTAAAAAATGTATCCATCGCTTCTAATTTTAATTAGTTCTAAAGTTAAACTTTAGAGTATCTTTGAATCGCCACCCCAACACTACCTTGCAGCACTACGATGTGATATATCTATGCTTGGAAAAGGTATAGCAAGGGAAGGTTGCTTAAGCCCTCCCTAAATTTAATCCCACATCAAGGATGTGGGGGTGTTCTCATCCTTTAAATAAGTTGATACCCCTAGGTTTATTTACCACTGCTCAATGGTTTAATGCACCATTGAGTGAGGCTGCCCATGCATCAATTGGTTAGTGTCATCCCTCTTGGACACCTGTATCCTACAAATTCCTTGTTGACTATTTTTATTACTATACCTAGTTTGTTTGGCCACCACATGGCTTGTGGGATGTCGTTAAAAATTTACATCCAGTTGAAACTCCCTTTTTTTTATCTTGGGCATAGGTTTAATCCCACATACCGGGTGCAAGAGTTGCTTAGCACAAAATAAGGATGAGGCCTTTCCCTTAGAGGTGACCATCTCTAGGTGGTGTTGAGTGTTAATTTCACCCAATTGTGAAATTGCACTCTTCCTTAGGATTTGAATTCAAAATCCCCTCTTGCAAATAAGTTAGACAAAACAACTTCTCCAAGGTCTCCGCTATATTAGCATTTGCATATGTGTATTAGTAATCTCAAATAAATATGTATCAATTTAAATGCTTGGAACACCTTAGTGATTGCAAGTAACTGTAAACAAGGGGCATGTGTTGGTTTATTTTACCATGCTACTTTAATGATTGTTCATTGAACCAAAATAAAGCAAATGTGAGTTGGCCCTCATATGACCATGATGTAATGCCTTAATTCCTTTTATCTTGGAGGATTTTAAGGTAGATTTTATCTTCTTTATTAAGTAGCTTTTAAACAAGTTTTATCTTGCATTAAATCCTACTTTTAAACATGTAAATGAAGATGAAATCTATCTATGAATGTAAATCCGAAATGATGAATAGGCTCCTTGAATATGGCTTCTTATCATGAAGATAAAGATAGCTTTCAATGTGATCAATAAACTATCCCTTTTTGGTGAAATTGATTTTCACAAAGAGGCAATAATTTATGGCCTTAAAATAAGGGCTTTAAAATGTCACTTCAACTTATCCCTCTTAAATGAAATCAAATTTTCATAAAGATGAATAATTTAGTGCTTTGAAATAATAACCTTCAATGTAGTGCAAAAATTACCCCTCTTTCATAAAATCAAAATTTTTATAAAGAGAAGGCAATCTAGGACCCCAAAATGGTAATTTATAAAATGCCATAAAACATAACCTCCTCAATGAAATTGAATTTTTCATGAGGGATATGTCATCATAGGCTCATGAATGAAGTATGAAACTGAAAAAATTAAATTTGGCCCAAAAATGAAAATTTTGAAATTTTAAAATCTACAATAAAAACAACAACTTCGGATAATTTTTAAAAATGTGAAATGACTCCGAAGTAAAAATGTCTAAGTGCATAATGGAAGTATGAAGTATGCTCTATATAGCCATGCAATTATTTTTAGATTTTGAAATTTTTTTACTATTTATTTTAATGTCCGAAAATTTTTAAAAAATTAAAAATAAAAAGTTAAAAAATAAAAATAAAATCTAAAACTTGAAAATGAAAGCTGAAAATGTAAAATGTGCTACAATCAGTATGATGCCATCCCATTTCAGCAAAACCAAATATGTGAGATATTCCATGCATGCAACCTAACCTATTGGACCTGCAATTCTGCACAATCAAAACAAGCTAGGTGCTAGCTCCTAGGGTATAAACATAATTTTCAGATTTAAGACATTCACCTGAAGCAACCAATAAAACATGCATCAACTTCATATATAAGTCCTAAATCTGAAAAATAAAGATAAACAATTAAATCTTGCATGCAGAAAAAAATTCTCCTCCTTTCTTGCCCATAAGATGCAAATTTTTGAAAGTTTCTGCATTAAAAAAATATTCATATTACAAAAACAAAATTTCTGGTTTTCTCCAAAAACCAGTCCAAATGAAAGGAAAAAATTTAGAAAAATCCAATGCAAAAGCACCTGCCTCCATTACTGCAATCTTCTTTGAAAAGTTTCCAACCTCGTTTCAGTTCCTCAATGAAGTATTTAAAATTTCTCCATTTTTTCGTTTTCCTAAAAATCCTTTCATTTTCCTTATTTTGGCTCTTCATTTCTCCTTCTTCGCTTTGGCTCCCTGTTTTGATGAAACAGTTGGTTTCATTTTCTCTCTATGTTTTTGGTTTCCTCCATTCGTTGCATAACTTTTCATTCTTTTTTCGTTTTTTCAAAGTTTTGATTTTCGTTTCATAATCCTGATTTAGATTCTTTAAACCCCTTTACCCATTTGGGCCTTTGTTACCTAACATGCAACTTCCTAAACAGTATACGCACCTCCCCATGGTCTCTTTTGTAAAGTAATCGAATATCTTTCTTAATGCCTAAGATAGGCCTAAGCCTAAGACAAAGGCTTGGCCCAATAGTCATGCATTAGAAATCCCTTTTAATTTTTTTTTTATATTAGCCTTCCTTGAGCCACTTTCATCCACGTCCCATGATGGACAGTTTTACTCACCATCCTCCTTCAATGGGCACCTCTACCTTGTTGTCGTATCTGATATTCTATACGATCATTGGACCTGCTCTGCCTTTCTACACACTGAAGGTAACCGTCGCCAGCCAAGTACACCTGCTTGTCTTCCACATGGTTTGACGTTTCTCTGGCCACACGTCGCTCATACATAGTGTCTGCCAAGTCCTTGTCACCTCTAGACATGTCAGCGCTTGTGTAATTTTGTCGAATGTGTGGGCCCACCAAACTATTACTTTAACCTCCGTCGTTGAGCCGCATCCTTATACCTCGAATGTCATCGTGGAAATGCATCGTGAAATTCTATCACCACTCAAAATTATGCCCGCATTGGGATTTAAATTTCAAACCAGGTCGTGAGGTCATGATGGTTTAATCGAGCGTTAACCCTTCGTTCTCGCCTCACTGATATTTGCCTTTGAGGTTTTTGAACTTTCGCTAACGAACATTTTCATATCCATCGTGTTATGACCGCCCATTAGGGCCATGTCGTTGTGTGACCTATTACAACTTGTCTTCCAGACTAACGTATGCCGTTTAAAAATGCAACCCATGCTCGTTGTCGATGCACGCCTCTATTCATACCTATCGAGGTTGCGTCCCACCGTCAGGATGTTCAATCTTATGAAACTCGCTATCTCAAATATTTTGGGCGTTTGCATTCGAATCCTCTGCTACACATTTGATGAAATCCTCACTAGTGGTTTGCGAAAGCTAAGATGCCCATCCTTCCTCTACACAGGTTTATCTCTGGAAAACCAACATCGAAAATCCACTGCACCAAATTAGCACTGCACTCCTTTCCTACCATATATATATATATAAAATATGGTAGGTTATAATTTTTTTTTTTTAAAGCAAAAAAACCTCTTGCGGAGCCGCCTTGGTCTAAGAGACCACGAACAAGGGGTTCTACATCGTCAAAGTCACTTAGGAGTTGCACCCGACCCTGCCCGCACCAACATTATCAATTGAATTTTGGATACCCAATTCAGCTTTTTGGTAGGGTGGAGATTTGAACCTGGGACCTCCCTTGAAGGATTGTCCTCTCCTCTCCAACTCACCTACAACACTGGGTTTTTATTATTATTATAATAATAATAATAATAATAATAATAATAATACTACTACTACTACTACTACTTTGTGTGAATAATGAAAGAAGTATGCTAGTATAAAAAAAGGTAATATTATATGGAAAAATGGGTGTGAGGAAATTATGGGATTTTCTCCTTATGATTTGATTGAATTATATAGTTGCAATTTGGCATACAATTTATAAATGCACATGTTTCATAAGTCATTTAGTAAATGCATTTAGTTACATGCTTTATAAGATCTATGAGTTGTCTTGATCCCTTACTACCATCAATTGAGAGATGGAGGAGCAATAAGGACAAGGAAGACACTTAGAACCAAGACATTGACCCTTGATTTATATTGTAGTGAAGCTCTTCTTATGGAAACTTGTTGTGGAGTAGACTCTAGCATGAGTAATCTCCTAGTTGGATAATGATGTAATGCTCTATTCTTTTAGTGTGGTGATACTTTTACCCTACTTGGGTTATGTAATGATTTAATTTATGAATGGAAGATGTATCTCTTACTTGTTATTTATAAAAGATCTATGATGGCATAGTTTCATAAACTATCATATTTTGTTAATGTTTTAGATAAATAAAGATATATTATCTATGTATATTCTTCTGATGTTATCATAGATGTTATCCAATGTTAAATAATTAGGTAGACTTAACCACATCCTTCTAAGGAAAGAAATATTAGAAGATCTTAATGGTTTAATATAATTTAGATGATTAGAATTGATATTTAAAATAATTATACATGTGTTAGAAGTAGAAAAAGAAACCTAAGGGATTATGGGGTCCCTTAGGGATAAACTTTAAGTAATATTATTCTTCATAGAACTCTTCTAAAACCTAAACTAGTTAGATGCACAAGAACATCAATTATATTTAAAATGAATATGGTTATCACTAGAAGAGATGGATGGAATAAGTTAGCTCATCATAAAGATGATACTGATAGCTTATTCACATTATGCTTACTGCACCTGCATAGATGGACTTATGTATGGTGTAGTTATGGGCATACCCTTTGACAAAAAAAGGGATAAGTTAACTCATTTGTGGGGAATGATATGGATAGCTTATTTGTAAAATGCTTAGTAAACTTACATAGACAAACTTATGTACGGTGTAGGGATGGGTGTATCATTTTGATAGAGTAAGGAAGGGAATAAGAAGGCTTATCATGGATATGAGATAGATTATTTAAAACATTAGATTAGGCCTTAGGTAACTTCTTAGATTAACATACGTTGGATAGGGATATGGAAATCTCTATCAAGTATATGTTTGTGAAAATAATAATAATAATTCCTTAGTTGTTTGTTAATTTTTAGGGTTATTACAAAATATCTATCTCATTTCCTTTATATACAAACTTGTGCTTAACATTCTCGAAGGAGGATGGTTCATCTTAGGGTTGTCATTGCATTACACTCAAGGTTTTTATGTAGAGGGATCTTATCATGATCTTGGTGCATCACCTCCTATTATGTTAGATTAGCTTAGTATCTTTTCCTTTTTGTTGTCTTTGTTTTCTACAATTTCTATAACCCTTTTTCCCTAAATTTATAGATTGGATAGAGTATGAAGTGTGCTCAAGTTCACATCTTAAAAGGATATGACCTTGTAAAAAATCCTTAAATCACCTGATTAATCTTAACCCTATGCTCTTAGAATTGACTTGTGTCATTCCATGTGAGGCATGATAGACCTGCCCATTTGGTCCCTACATCTGACGGTTGAGACAATTGGAGAGGATAACAATTTAATGGAATGTTTTATGGGATCCAATCAAATCATCTTTTAGTTCCATGACCAAAAGAACTTATGGATTGAGACTCTAGTGATGGTTTATGTCTATTTGCTTATGTGAAGCACCTAATAATATTACCTGGCGACTCTACTCAAGATGAATATCCAAAATAAACCATATTTAAGGACATTAGATTGAGAATCTGGTGAATATTTCAGTCTATCAACTCAAAGAGCACATGTTGTATTCACCTAGCACCTCCAATCCAAACAAAGGATCCAAAAATATATGAACAAGATATTTGCCACTATATTTTTTGTCGCTACCAACCTTTAAGTGTTACTTTTACAATTTTACATCATTCCACGAAGAAAAAGAGATCAAGGGCAGAATATGGATACTCCACAACCACCCAAATCAGTCCCTACCTTGAATAACAGAGATCCCTTGATACCTACTTTGCATGAGGTATGGATCAAGATACAATGTATGCTCTAAAGTATATCCTATATTTCACTAGGGAGGACCTAACTACCAAAATCAAGCATATGAAACACATGATGGACCTATGTGTGCTTCATAATGTAAAATAAAAATGTGGCTTTAAGATTGTTGGTGGCCTTATTTAGAGGTAGAGCTCATGAATGATATGTTGCACTTTAATATCACTCAATCATTGATTAGGACCAACTCACCACCCTATTCATAAGAAAATTTATAGAGAAGACAAATAGGGTGTGTTGGAGGAAATTCTTGCACAATTAAGATATTTGTTATGGCGCAAGAATTCCTTGATCCAATCAGCACTATGGACTCTAGTGGATCCACCTCTTTGACTTGGGAAAATATTATCACAAGACTCTAGATACATCGAGTAAGGTAAGGAAACCCTTAAGGTGAGCCTACAATATTTCTTATATGCTCATGCTCATCCAAATTTAGAAAAAGGAAATAAACTACAACACAAAAGTTGACCAAACTTCGAAGTAACTTCTAACTAATGCTTCAATAAGTAGACCAATGCCTTATCCATTAGGTAATTGTAGCCAGACTTAATGTGGTAAGGAGAGAAGGGGGAGAGGATAAAAACTGAGCCAAACACATCCATTCAAATAATATAATAAAAATGATTGAACATGTCAGTAAAAGAAGATACCATTTACACATTCAAATGATGTAGCATGTAAATGGGATAACACACATAATTGTTCAAAGGAGGAAGTAAAATTGTATTAATCAATAGATCATTACAATGGGAGTTTGATCAGGATAACCAGATATCGCTAAGCATCTGCTTGTTGTGGTGTAGTGGTAAATGCCCTAGGTGCTGGTAGAGGCCGACCCAGGTTTCATTCCCCTTGTCTCCATCCTGTAGATATATGGTATAGTTAGGAATGTCCTATGTGCTTTGGTAGAGGCCGACAAGGCTCCATTCCTCCTATGCCCAACATGTTGAAAGTGGCACCTCGAAAGGGGTGTTTTCCACTATAAATTAGTTTTAAGCGGGTGCGATCATACCAGCATTAGTGCATCGGATCCCATCAGAACTCCATAGTTAAGCATGCTTGGGCCGAAGTAGTACTGGGATGGGTGACCTCCTAGGAAGTCCCAGTGTTGTACCCTTTAAAAAAATATCTGCTTGTTGTGGTGCAGTGGTAAATGCCCTGGGTGCTGGTAGAGGCCGACCCAGGTTCCATTCCCCTTGTCTCCATCTTGCAGATATATGGTATAGTTAGGAATGTCCTATGTGCTGGTAGAGGTCGACAAGGCTCCATTCCTCCTATGCCCAACCTGTTGAAAGTGGCACCTCGAAATGGGTGTTTTCCACTATAAATTAGTTTTAAGCATTTAACATTTATTTTAATAAAAAACTTAGGAGGAATTGAGCAGAGACATTTTTCACAGGACTGCCCAAAATGCTGAACTCGTTTCGGCCATATCTCACTCATCCGGACTCGGATTGAGCTAAAATTTTGAGGGTAGATGCCTGAAAAACCCTAGAACGTCTCCACCAATTTTCATATCATTTGGAGCAACACAGATCCTAGCGCATCCCTATGTGTGAACGACATATTTGGCAAGCGACTATGCGAGGGTTTCATCTCGGGTTGAGTGCAAGCAGCTCCAGAGGTTGGTTTTTAGGGCCTTCGGGCCCTAGCGGCCAATATTTTTGTGGTTTATGCTCAATATTTTAGCAGGAAATGTTGCAGGGGATACAATATGGGTTAGAAATTTGTCTTTCAACAGATCATACTATGAACTTGAGTGACAACGACTTCCAATTTGTTGCACAAAAGAAAAGTGAAAACCATACCTTTCCACGGCATCTAGGGCAAGGATTAAAGAGATCACGAAACAAGTTTCAAGTAGTTGATCAAAAAATGGCTCATATCTCAAGTGAATCTGGTGCTAAGGTGCACCCACAAAATAATTCTACTATGAAAACCCCTATCAAGGGTAAGAATTTTGAAGACTCGACTCCAAAAATGAATTTTAGGGATGCCCTTCGTGGTGGACAGCCTCAGCCCAATGCTAATATCAATATTAGGGCTTCCCATAAACCTCTAAGAATGCCTAATATTGATCCTAGGAAAACGGAGTCAGGATGTCTTAAAACGTTTGATGGAACTCCTATTGTTAAGCTTGATATGGGTAACATTCAGATTGGCATTGAAGATTTGGAAAAAAGAGGACTAATTTGTCGGTTCGTGGGTTTTCGTCCGAGTCTATCTGCTTTCAAAGTCTAGGCTACAAAAAGCTGGAAAACTAAAGGTGAGTTACAAATCTCTATTTATCCAAATGGTTATTTTCTTGTTTTATTTTCTAATAATGAAGATAGAGAGAAAAATTTTCAAGGGGGTCCTTGGTTTTTTGGAAGGGCATGGCTTTTCATGAAGCCCTGGCATACTAAATTTAAAGTCGAAGAAGAGATGCCTTCTATAGCTCCCGTGTGGGTTAGACTCTTTGGCCTCCCTATTGAATTTTGGAATCCTACTATTTTTTCTTCAATTGGAAACTCTTTAGGAACTTTTATGATGACTCGTTGATTGTACTCAAAATTTTGAACATATTATTTATGCTCGGATTTGTGTTTTAATGGATTTTGACAAACCCCTACCTAAAAATATCACATTACAATTTGGGGAAGACACTTGGGAGCAAGTAGTGGACTATGAGAACATTCCTTTTCGTTGTAGAATTTGCCATGAATATGGTCATTTGGCCAATGCTTGCCCAAATAAAATTCTTGATCAAAAGAAAGAAGATATAAACTCAGCAGGTTTCCAAATACCTAAGAAGAAGAACACTTAGAAAAAACTAGTTATGAAGGATCAATCAAAGTCATCTGCTAATATGTTTGAAATCCTTTCCACAAATGATGTCCCAAGTGAGGAAGAGGAAATAATGGAAACTGAAATCTTAGAAACACAATTTAAATATGAAGGGAAGAACTCAGAGACAAACCAACAAATCAAAGGTTTTCAACAGAAAAAAAGGAGAAAATTTACACAAGAAAAACAATATTTCAAATGTCAAAACTTCAAATAATGCAAGTCCCAATATAGACTCCGTTGAACCATCTAGTAAAATTTTGGCTGTGTACGAGCATTCTTCAAGGTTAGAAGCCATCTCAGATTCAATTGGAATAAGTCAAGAAATAGGGAAAAAAATTGAAGATGGATTCTAATCAAAAAGTAGGTCGCAAGACCAATCAATATCATATGGTAAAAGAAGGTGAAAAGCTTGTAGAGGAAGGTAAGATTAATGCCCTTCCCAACTTTTTTAGCCCTGGTATTAATGAAGATCATCACTTGGAATATTAGAGGACTCAAAGGGAGTCTTTCAAAACAAAATGAAATTAGAAGAATGATTCAAGTAAATCATCCACATCTTGTTTTCCTTCAAGAAACAAAGATGTCAATGGAGGATATGGACTTAATTGCCAATAAAATTTGGCTAGCTAGAAAAGTGGTTTCCCTCAGTTCCCAAGGGACTTCGGGTGGCATTGCTTGTCTTTGGGATCCAAAAGAGGTAGTTATTCACCATATGGTTGGCAGTTGGGGTTTGTTGGCTATAGCTATTCAAAGTAGACATTCCAACCAGATTATGCTCTGCATTACTCGTTTATGCTCCGACTTCTTTGGAGGAAAAAAGAAGACAGTGGAAGGATATTACTCATATTATCTCTCATTTTCCTAAATCTTGGATCTTGATCGGAGGAGATTTCAATACCATCCTCTCTCTGGATGAGAAAAGGGGGGAAATAGAAATTTGGACAAAAGCACTGACCTCATGAGCGAATATATTGCAAACCTCCATCTTGTGGATATCCAACTAGATAATGGCCTTATGACTTGGTCTAACAGAAGGCAAGGCTTAGCTTGTATAATGGAGAGATTGGATAGGTTTTTGCTCTCTAAAAATTTCTTAATCCATGGTCACATTCCTAAAGTGAAGACTCTTAATAATGTCTGGTTCGGATCATTGGCCGATCATGGTGGAAATGTGGAAAACCAATGTGAGTTTCTCTCCTTTTCGTTTTCAATTAATGTGGCTTAGAGACATTTCCTTCAGGCCTCATGTGCAACAATGGTGGAAGGAAGGTAAACCTAGGCATGGGACTAAGATGTTCTATTTTGCCAAAAGACTGCAATACATTAAATCCAAAATCAAGACTTGGAACTGGAAAGAGTTTGGGGATGTTCATAAAAAAAATATGAAGTTATTGCTCATCTTGAAAATTTGAATAAGAAAATCCGTTTAGATGGCCTCACAGAGAAGAGAAGTGCAGATGAAATTAAACTCACAACTCAGTTAGAGGAATGGGAAAAAAGAGAAGAAATCTTATGGAAGCAAAAATCTAGAATTCAATGGCTCAAAGAAGGAGATCGAAACACAAATTTCTTCCACAAATATCTTCTAGCTCGAAGATCTCACAACTTTATTTCTTCCTTAAAATCAGATTCTGGAGATGTTGTTTATACTTGGGATGGCATGAACTCTATTGTTGTTGATTACTTTTCCAATATTTTTGCTGCTACTCCCCTTGACTCAACTTCACAATATAATGTTCTTCAAGCAATCCCTTCTCTTATCACTTCTAGGAGAACTCTATTTTGATTGCTCCTGTTACTATCAATGAGCTTCAACAAGTAGTTTTTAAAATGCAAAAAGGGAAAACCCCAGGTCCCGATGGTTTTCCTATTGAGTTCTACCAAGAGTTCTGGGATATCCTTCATGTTGATTTATTAGAGGTGGTGGAAGAAGCCAGGAAATCCAAAGAAATTTTGAAGGTTATCAATAAAACTTATATTACTCTTGTTCCAAAAGCTCAAGAGGTTGATCATATCTCAGCTTTTAGACCTATTGCTTTATGTAATGTTCTTCTCAAAATCATTACTAAAATCATGGCAGAAAGGTTGAAGCCTCTTTTGCATAAGATTATTTCCCAAGAGCAAGGGGGTTATGTGGAAGGACGTCAAATAGTAGATGAGATAGTTCTTGCTCGGAAGCCATCCATTCCATGGATATGCAAAATTCTCCTTCCATGTTCATTCGGTTAGACTTATCCAAAGCTTATGACAGAGTGGATTGGCACTTCCTTATCAAAGTTTTGAGGCAATTTGGTTTCTCTAAGGATTGGATGGATTGGATTATGGGATGTATCTCTTCAGTTTCCTACTTAGTTCTTATCAATGGCAGGCCTTCTCAGTCTTTCCCGACTTCCAGAGGTATTAGGCAAGGTGACCCGCTATCCCCTTATTTATTCATCATTCTTGTTGAATGCTTGGGTAGGACTATAACCAAAAAGAGGGAAAACAAAACCCTTGAGGGAGTTACCATTGCTCATGGAGCTAGACCTATCTCTCATCTTCAATTTGTGGATGACTCTACTCTTTTAGGTAAAGCTACAGTTAAGGAAGCTTCTAATATTAAGCAAATCATTAGCTGTTTTTCTAAGGCTACTGGGCAATTGATCAATGAAGACAAATCTAAAGTTATTTTCTTTCACTGCTCTGCTAGACAGGAATCCATGGTCTTGGATAAGCTAAGATATAAGAAGACCTCTCTTCCAATCACTTATTTAGGTATTCCCATAAATATTCAAAGGCAAAAAAATAAATATTGGAATTGGTTGTTGGACAAAGTCAAGAAGAAAATTGGAAAGTGGACCAACAAGTGGCTTTCTTCTAGGGGTAGAATCACCTTGGTAAAATCAGTCCTTCAAGCTATTCCTATTTATGTTTCTTCCATTTTGAATATCCCAAAGGTTGTTCTTCGAGAATTGGATCAAATCAGTCATCGTTTCCTTTGGAGTGGTACTAAGGAGAAAAGAAAATGGGCCTTGGTGAAATGGGATACTTTATGTCTTCCTAAGAGTGAAGGGGGGTTAGGATTACGGTCTTCAATTAATAACAACAAAGCTTTAGCCTGCTAAATTATATTGGAGGATGTTGCATAACCCCAATGCTCTTTGGGCCAATAATCTTCGTGCTAAATATGCTGAGAACAAAAGTCCTAAAGACCTTGTTCGCTATCAACTTCCTACCAAAGGTTCTCCCATTTTAGCAGTTCTTAAGACTCATGAGGATTTGATAAAGAAAAAATTATTTTGGATCATTCATAATGGTCAACATGCAAATTTTTGGACAGATTCTTGGGATGGTCACAAGCCTTTGATAACTCAGTTTCCCGATTGGAGGCCTTGGATGGAGGAGCTTCACCGAGCTAATTGGATAAAGGTGGCTAATTACCGTCGGTACCATACTGGTAATTCAAAGGTTGGTAGATATTGGATCCCTATTGAGGACTGGCCTATTCAAATCCCAGAAAGGCAAAGACAAGATATCCAAGGCATCCTTCATATGAGATCCCTCTCTTGGTCCCATGAAAAAGATTGTTTTGGATGGAACAACACTACTAAGGGTGAGTATTCGGTTGCTCAAGGTTATTTGACCTTATGCCATAATAATCCCAACCATTCTTCTAACATATTTTCTCAATTGTGGGCTCAAAAGCTTTGGCCTAAGGTGAGGTTCTTTAATTGGCTTTTATTGCATCGTAGGGTGCTTATCGGTGAGCAACTTATGAAGCATGGTTTTCATGGCCCTTTTAGATGTGAAATGTGTGAAGAGAATGTAGAAAATATCAACCATATTTTTATTGAGTGTACTTTAGCCTTCGAGCTGTGGAGGAGAATGGCCACTTTACTTGGCTTACAATGGTCCAATTTTTTTACTTTTGAACAACTTTGGAGGGATTGGCCTAATCAAGAGGGTGTTGATCATTTTATTAGGCAATTAGTTTGGATGGGTTCTACCATTCTTCTTTGGAATATTTGGAATGAAAGGAACAACCAAATTTTTAATCAAGATAGGAAGGATATTCACTATATTTGGCAAAAGACCATAGCCAACTTAGTTGAATCAGTCCATCATCTCCTTAATCACCCCCAAAACTCCCACCAAATATGGGATCAAGTGATGCAAATATTGAAGATTAAACCTTCTAAGGGCAACCAACTTAAAGGGAATGTGAGTATTAGTAAGATGGATAGGAATAGAAATTGGCAACCTCCTCCTAAGGATTTTGGAAAAGTCAATACCGATGGAGCCTCTAGAGGGAACCCTGGAAAAGCCAGTGTGGGAGGAATTGGTAGACTTTCAGATGGCTCCCTGGTTTTTACTTTTGCTAAGAATTTGGGTATTCTTTCCAATAACCTTGTTGAGGGGTATGGTATCCTCAGAGGTCTTCAGGAGGCTACTAAGGTTGGATGGGAAAAGGTGTTAGTTGAGTCTGACTCTCAACTTATGATTAATCTCTTGAAGAATCCTTCTAAGAATCATAAGGTGGATTGGAGAATAAAAAGAATTATTGAGAAGATTCAGTTAATCCAGATGGGATTTTTGAAAGTTGATTACAATCATGTGGTCAGAGATCAAAACAAGAGTGTTGATGCTTTAGCTAATTGGGCTTTGGACAAAGGTGATCTTACTTGTTATGGCCACCCTCCTATATGGTGGGCTTCTCAAATTAGGGAAGCTCTTCTTTCTATCATTTCTTTGGATGGCTCCAGTTCTGAAGGTACCTAGTTTCTTCTTCTTGTTTTTTTTTTTTGCTTCTCTTTGGTTCATTCAGTTTTTTTTTAGTTCCCTAGCTCATTCTATTCTTTATTTTGTTTCCTCTGTTGATTCTTGCCTTAATAGTCTTCTGGTCTAGATAGGTCTTTGTTTTGTTCATTTTTTATTTATTTTTTCTTTTTTGTTTTTTTTTGTTTAGTTTTTTAAGGTGGGTGGGTTTTTTAATTTTGTTTTGTTTTTGTGTTCTTTGTGTTGTTTTTTGTTGTTCTTGTGTTTTTGTTGTTTTGTTTTTTTTTTTATGTTTTTTGTTATTGTTCTTGTGTTTTTTTCGTTCTTGTTCTTGGGTTTCTCTTTGTTTGTGTTATTTCATGTTTTTATGGGTGAGTGTTTTCTATGTTTTTTGTTTTTGTTTATTGTCTGTTGTTGGTTGTTTTTTATTTTTATTTTTATTTTATTTTTAAATTTTTTAGGTTTTGGTTGTGTTTATTTTTCTTGTTTTTTTTGGGTTATGTCTTTGTAGTGTTCTATTGTTTTTGTCTTGTTTGTGTTTTGTTATGTGGTTCTTGTGTTTTTCTATGTGGTTTGTGTTGTGGTTTCTTTTATCTTATTGTGCGTGTTTGGTTGTGCTTTTGTTTTTGACACACTCAAGGAGCATGTTTTTTATTTTATTTTATTATTTTTGTTGTTATTTACTTATTTTTAAATTGGTTTTGTGTGTTTGTTTGCTCCTTGAGTATGTCAAAGGTGGTAGGCCAGGTCCGTGTCCTGGGCATTTTTTGTGGAATGGATACCCCCGCCTCCTTGGGTCTTACCCGAAAGTGGCATCCCTTTTGGGATGTTTTCCACAAAAAAAAAAAAGATATCGCTAAGCAAATATAATAAGTTCTCCATTCAAATAATATAATAGAGAACTACAATTCTTTGTTCAAATGATGTAACAAAGAGACTCCTGGCTTTCAATCTCAGCCACTAGAAATAATATTAGTAAACTGGACACCTTCTCAACAAATACCTGCATAGTAATGGGAAAGAAAAATGGGTGACTAGACAAGACACAAAAAG
Source organism: Wollemia nobilis (assembly GCA_028583015.1). NCBI lineage: Eukaryota > Viridiplantae > Streptophyta > Pinopsida > Araucariales > Araucariaceae > Wollemia > Wollemia nobilis. The sequence goes on along the minus strand of JAQPPZ010016946.1, from coordinate 16,284,826 downwards.
GAAAATACAATTGACAAGGATGAGCACTCTAGTATACCTCTTGCAAAATTTTACTATGCAAAAACTTGATCCCTTTTCCTGTTGCAGCAACTCACTTAAATAGCTTGATAATTTGGTCCATAATTGTAAAAAACTACAACTACCTCAAAGATGGCCCATAACTGCAACTATCATTTATTAAAACTACTTGATGGCCCATAAAAACTGCAATTGCCTCTATATTTGATCCACAATATTGATTGCATTAATTATAGTGGCTCTCTTTTGTTGCTTGGTAGTGGTCTCAACTAGTCAAAAATACCTTCATAATTGTCTATTACAATTTCTCTCAAAGTTGGCCAAAAACGACTTCAAAAAATTAATTAATTTTCAGCCGTTAACCTCAGCCAATAAAAAAAATTGAGGCATATTACAACTTTTATGTAAAAACTTTTAATAACAATAATAATAATATTATTATTATATATGTATTTTTCTATATATATATATATATATATATTATATTTTTTTTTCTATATATATATATATATATATATCCTCCGTTGGAATTTTGTTCCACTTTAATACCTCCTCTTCTTCTTCTTCTCTTTTTTAACCTTTTTCTCTTCTTTTTACCTGGCCCCATGGACCGCCATGTAAAAATGGGACCACAAGGCCCTTTCCTTTTTTTACATGTTCCACGAGGCCTTTTTAATAAATAAATAGCACTTTAAGTGACCCCATGCACCGTCATGTAAAAAATGGGTATGTAGGGTCATAAACATGGGCCCCTACGCACGTATCCCCACGCAATCTCACAATCAAGAAAAATTGGGCACCCTCACATGGGATATGAAAAAAATGAAACTAAGGAACCTTGTCCCTCCACTTCATGCCTAAGCCTACCATGTGGCACTTCCTGATTGGAGTGCATTGGAATCCGCACTCCTACTCGTAACTGCACCATCGATTTGCACATTTTTCCATGCATCATCGATCTATGTGTTGACTTTGACCACCTCGATTTGTGTTCCTACCTTGGTGGGCTCCAAGTGGTGGTCACAGACCAATTTTCCTCTTATACCTACACTCACCCGCATGATTGGATTGCATATTATTTTTTATTTTATTTGTTTTTTTTGCCAAAAGGCTCCACGTGGCAGTCACGGACTAATTTCCTTTTACCACCCGTGTTGTCCCGCACCATTGGATGGACCTTGATTTTTTTTATTTTTCTTCCCCTTTTTTGTATTTTTATTGCCAAAGGGGTTTCATGGTGGAGAAGGGGGGATGGGTTATATTTAAAAGGGAAAGGGGGGATGGGTTAGGTAGAGGGGGGACGTAGGAAATAGGAAGGGGGGGCTAGGGTGGATAAAAAGGGAGATGAGTGGTGCCCCCTTTTTTTATTTTTTTATTTTTTTTAAAGGATTATATAGGGTAAGGGGGGCTTTAGGATGGTAGGGGAAAAATAAATAGGGAATAGGATAGTGGGGGAAGGGAATTAGTTTAATTACATATATAATTAAATTTTAATTTAATATTTAATTAAATATTTAATTAAACCTAATTAAATATATAATTAAACCATATATAAAAGGAAAAAACTTAATTAAATATTTAAGACCCTTGGAGGTCAAAAAATAATTAATTAAACCTTATTTAGGCCAAAATTTGACATAAGACCTTAGGAAAACAAAAAAAAACACCTAACCTTGGTGACACAATTTTTTGAAAAAATACTCTTGAAGGATGAGATAGAACCCAAAAACACTAAAAATTTGCAATAATTGGGAAGGACCCAAAATTTTATTAAAAGGAGACTAACTGAGAGATTATTGCAAATTTTGAAAGGACTTGCAAGACACCAAAATTTCAAAAATTGGGAGTAAACTTCAAGTTGGATTTTGAGGATCCAACATAGGCTTCGACTAGGATAGGTGATGAAAAGACTCTTTGACAATGAATCACCTGAGAACTCCAGAATCTCTAGTAGACCACAAGGACTCAAAAACTGAACTAATCACCTAAAAGAACACATTTTTTTTGGTAGGTAAAAGTAACTTTATTTACTTTACGGGTTGGAGGGTCCCGCCCCTTTGTACATATGGATTATCCCTAACCGGGAAGACACTGCCCAATACCCAGGGGGTATGGATACGCCAACAAACAAAATCGTGCCAAAAACTAACACAGAAAACAACAGAGGGGTCTTTTCGACCACATACAGTATCATCCACATAAACAAAAATCCAAAAAACTGGGACCACCAAGCCCGCGCACATCATGAGCCAGACACCTTAGTTCCCAGTCTTCTGGGATTTATCGCTCTCTTCATTTTTGGTACTATCCCCACCAGGCAAGAGAGTTTTCAGAATAGTAGGGAGTCTTTTGAGCTCCTCTATGGCATTGGTCATGAGATTTTTCCCTTCACGCTGAACATTGGCCATCGTCTGGAAGTGGCCAATCACCTCGTTGATGCGGGTCAGGGCCATAGTATGCAGCATATCCTGGGTGAGGAATTCGTTGACTTGGTCCTTCTGGCTGGCCTCCCGAGGCTCTAAATGCTACTCCCCCTGAGCTTCCTAATGAATATCCTCCTAGGACTCATCATCATCGTTGGTGAGGTCCTGGAATGAGCGATTACTGTTCTAAGTTAACGCCGATAAACGTCTAGACACCCTTTAATTCTGGGAAGCCTCGGAGTCTGCACCAGTGTTGACAAACACTCTCGTGAGTGGGAAAGCATTAACGTGGTGGTGAGGACCACCGTTATTGGCACTAAGGCCCTTTGGTGTTGAGGAGACACCGTTGGGGTGGCTACAACCACCGTTGTTTGTGGAGCTAAGATGGTGCTGAGGGCAGGGTTTGCTCCTCCTTGGTATTGAGGAAATATCATTGCTCACATAGCCAGGGCTACGATCTAACATAATTCCCTGCATCATATTTGACTTTTCTAGTGATCTCGCATGGGAAACTATTTTCCCAAACCATTAAGGAAGTTTGAAGGATGGCCTTATTGGCTAGAGCATCGGCTACCTGGTTAGCCTCTCTATATACATGATTGATGCAGTTCTGCTTCTTGTCGATGAAGTCTTTTTCACATTCCTGGACAATGTTCTGGATGTTTTTCCCACCCTTGGAGTTATTTTGAACCAGTCCCACAATAACTTCTGAATCGCCTTCGAATATGATGGGGTTATTCATGGATTTGCATATGGTGATGCATCTCCAGAGAGCTCTAGCTTCGGCATAGTTGTTGGTCTGGGTACCCAAGTTTTCGGCAAAAGCTCGAATGATGGTTCCATTGTGATCCCTAACCACCCCTCCTGCTCCTGCCTTGCCTGGATTGCCTTTGGAGGCACCGTCGAAGTTAGCCTTCAGCCATCCTTGGGGGGGAGGGATCCATTTGGCTGCATTTCTATCATTGTGGGGCTCTTTGACTTTGCAGCAGTCTTGGGGGATCTTGAGGACCCTAAACAGGTGGCCTTCTATTCCATCCTAGGGAATTTCTGGGCAAGGAATGAGGTTGTTGTTTTCTGTTGCAAAAATCAGGGCTCTTGATGCAACTGCTTTGTGATCCCTGCAGTCTTCACTGAAAATCCTCCTGTTGCATTCCAGCCAGATTTTCCAGGTAGTGTGATGGACCATAGACTTCCACAGAAATTTTAGTCTCGGGTTCTTGAAGATATCAGGCCATTGGACAAACATATCCTTAACCGTTCATGGCCTAATCCAACAAACCTACAATTTGTTGACCACCAGGGAAAACACGTTGCTTGTGAAAGGACAATCCATGAGAATGTGTTGGGTAGACTCCCAAGCTTGCTCACACAGGTAACACCTATTAGGGACAATGACTCCCCTACGCATCAGATTGTCCGTAGTAAGGAGCTTGTTATGGGCAGCCAACCAATAGAAGTGAGCGACCTTAGGGATTAGGGCTTTAAGCCATAAACTTCTTGCTAGAGTCTGACCATTGTTAAGGTTGACTTCCCTGGTACTACTCTCAATGAACTGGGCTGCATATTTGATAGAAAAATTACCCTCAACCGTGCCTTTCTAGCAGCGCTGATCTTTGATCTGGGATTGGGGGACAAAATTTGCCCTCATGATCGCATGGATCTCTATCACTGCGTTGATGATAGATTCGTTCCTGAGTCTGAACTGCACTTTCTTCCACAATTTGACACCCTGGTTAGAGGTGATGAAGTCTGCTACGTGAGTCCCATACTTGTTATCTGTCAGGTGTTTAATTACAGCCAACCTCTGATATTTTATGAGGGGGTCTTTTCTAGCCCAGGCATCTTCCCAGAAGTTGATATCTTTGCCATCTCCCAGCTGCCACCAGGAACCCTGATGCAAGAGATTTTGGGTGAGGGTTATGGACTTCCAGAAGTGAGAATAGTTGTGAGGAATGTCCATCTGGAGGAAATATTGTTGCTGGAGATATTTTCTCTTGACTATGTCCACCCATTCGAGATTAGCATTGGTGACGACCTTCCAAGCTTGCTTAGCCAGAAGGGCTAAATTGGAGACATTGATGCACCTCATTCCTAGGCCGCCCTGGTCCTTGGGGGAGCAGACCTTGTCCCAGGCCACCAAATGGAACTTCTTCTGATTGTCACTCCCTGACCATAGAAACTGCTTCTGAATTTTTTCAATGGTTTCACCCACTGCCGCTGGGATTTTGAAGACAGACAGGAAAAATGTGGGAATGCTCTACAACACAGCCTTGACCAGGGTTGCTTTCCCGACACTAGAAAGGAGAGCACCTTTCCACCCCAAAAGCTTTTTATGAATCCTGTCGGTGACATTCCTCCACATGTCTTTGAGGGGTCTTCCTTTAAACATGGGTAATCCCAAATAGGTGGTCGAGAAATCTGTGATGGAACAACCCAGAATGCGAGCGATCTTGCATTGTCTCTTGGGGGGGTATTGATGAAGAACAACTTGCTTTTTACATAGTTAACTTTTTCCCAGCTGCCTCTTCATAGAGGTTGAGAATGGTTTTGATACCTTTGGCGTCGAAAACTACTGCTTTGGTGGCCAACAGGGTATCATCCACAAATTGTTGGTGGGTAGAAGGCATGAGACCAGTGGCAGCCTTGATGCCTGATATTAAGTTGTCGGAGCATGCCTTCTTGATAGCTCTGCCTAAACTCTCTGCCAGAATGATGAAAAGAATGGGGGACAATGGATCACCCTGCCTGAGACCCCTGAGGCTGGGGAAGTATCCAGTAGCAGACCCATTCACCATCACCGAAAACCAAGAGGATGAAATGCACTTATAAATAAGATTTACCCAAGATTCATGGAAGCCAAACCTGAGAAGGATTTGGGTAAGAAATTCCCTGTTGACTCTATCAAAGGCTTTGTTCATGTCTAGCTTGAGGAAGAGGGCAGCATATTTAGAGATGTGGGTGGAGTGAATCAGCTCGTGGATGGTAATTACTCCATCAAGGATATTGCGGCCTTTGACAGTGTTGCCCTGGTAGGGGTCGATGATAGAGGGGAGAATGCTAGTCAACCGGTTAGCCAAGGCCTTAGAGAGGATTTTATAGGTGACATTACACAGGCTAATGGGACGGTAGTCTGAGAGGGAATGGGGATTCTCACCTTTAGGGATCAAAGCCAAGAAAGTGGAATTGACATCTCTGGGGATGGTTTTGGTGGCCTGCATTTCCCTGACAGAATTGCACAGATCAGAGCCAACAACGTCCCAGTAGGTTTGGAAAAATCTCGATGGGAAGTCGTCTGGCCCAGGGGCTTTATCTGGGTTCATGGAGAAGAGAGCTTGGTGGATTTCTTTATGGGACAGAGGGCTGAGGAGGAAAAGGTTGGTTTCCTGGGAGATGATGGAGGGAATGTTGTCCAGAAGGGCCTCCATGGCATTTTGGGACTGGGTCGGGGAGGAGGCAAGGAGATTTCTGAAGTGACACACTACTTCTTCCCTGATCTGAAGGATGTCTGAGGTGACAGACCCATCTTGCCTGGCCAAATTTTTTATCCTGCTTGAACCCCTATGCCTTAAAGTGGATATATGGAAGAACTTCGTATTGGAGTCCCCCTCCTTGAGCCACAGCTGGTAGGATTTTTGTCGCCAAAAAGTTTCCTCCTTGTTGAGGATGTTGTGATAGTCAGCCAACAGTTGTTGTTCTTCAAGATGGAGTTGGTCGTTGCCTGAACCTTTCTGGAAGTTGTCTTCAATCTGGATGATTCTAGACTTGACCTTATTCTTTGCTTCAAAAATATTCCCAAAAGTTGTCTTGTTCTAGATCCTCAGATTACTTTTGATAAATCTGAGTTTCTGCATGAACTGATTGGTGGCTGACCCTAGGAATTTCCTCTTCCACCAAAGTGCAATCTGATCACGGAGGTCGAGATGTTGGGTCCACATGGACTCAAATATGAAGGGGGTTTTGAACTGGGATTTGGTGCCTGTTTCCATCAACAGAGGGTTGTGATCAGACCCAATCTTGGGGAGACCTATCAAGTTAGCATCCCCAAAAATGGGGAGGGCTTCCTGGGATAAAAACACATGGTCAAGGCACTCTTGAATAAGACTACTTCCTTTCCTCCTGTTGCTCCAAGTGAAAAGAGAGCCTTGAAGTTGAACGTCCATGAGGGCATTAGAATCTATGAAATGATTGAGATCATTTGTGTCCCTATGGGAAACCATGGTTCCTCCCATTTTATCAGAACCGTACAAGGGAGAGTTGAAATCCCCTGCTAAAACCCAAGGAATTCCATCAAAGGCTTGCCTCATCTGCATGAGTAAGTTCCATAGAGCCACTCTGCCCTGAGGGGAATTTGGGGCGTAGACATTAGTCATTACCCAGGAAACCTGGGAGCTGAGATCCTGAAAAAGAATATTACTCAGTATTTCCTGCCCTGAAATGAAGTTGCCTTGCACTATAGTGGGGTTCCACATGCATAACAGGCCTCCAGCTGTACCGGACGTCGGGGAATGAATACACTCACAGTTTTTCCAGATCTTTTTTGCCACCCTGGGTGACCATTGATCATTGAGTTTAGTTTCTTGGATGAAAAAAATAGTTGGGTTATGTTCTCTTCTCATGGTTGCAACCACTCTCTGCTTGGCTGCCCCATTTAGTCCTCTTGCATTCCAAGAGAGGACTCTCATTTAGAACTTTTGGGGATTTTTTTGCCCCCTTTTCCTTGCTGCGTAGGGGGTTTGGTTCTCTGGGCTTCTTCCTTGGTGCTCGTTTCGGTCTCCTGGAAAAGGGTTTTCTGAGTTTCGTTAGCTATGTCTTCTACAGTGTCCCTGGTTCTTCTATCTGCTTCTGATGGTCTACCTTTTTTCCTTTCCTCGCCAACATCCATCTGAGATTTTCTGAAGCTACGAGTTTGTTTGGGACTCCATTTCTCGGGGGAAGGTTGATCCAGGTCTTCGCTGTCAGAGTCCACAGGATCGTAAAAAGTGGGTGAGGCTGGAGATCTGGACTCTAGGGGAGGAGAACCTTGAGGGGTGGGCACCTGGGTAGGGAATTTTAGGGGTGAGCTGCAGGGGGAGCGGGGGAGGGGGGAGCTGGGTGGTTGGATCGACTGGGAGACAACCTTGTGGGTCTGGGAAGACCTGGGTCTAGGGCATTGGGCATGATCAGGATTAGGGTCTAGGTTTGAATCAACAGGGATTTCACCCTCCTCAACATCTTCAGAAATGCCAAAATATTTAAGCGCATCAAATTTATTAGCAACAGTAATAGAATGACTTGCCTTTGGAGGAGGAGAGTTCACCCGTGATGTGGCTTGATGTTCGATGCTCGAAACATGCTTTTTTGGGTCTCATCTGTAAATTTGCTTCGGGCGGTCCTCGGCCTGGATGTCCATGCTCTTAGTTCGGGTCTTGGGACACTGGGGTTGCAAATGTCCTTGGGTCTAGCATTCAGGGCAGAATGTCGGTTTGTTTTCGTAGATCAACGGTTGCCTCCATTTGAAGTCTCCATAGATGAGGTTCAGGTGCTCCGGGAGATGACTTTCCAAGTTTACATTGACGCAGATTCGTGCTTGAGTTAACCGCGTTCTCGCTTGGGTGGCTGGGTCGATGGCCATGAGATCCCCGATGGCTTTAGCTAACCCTCGCAAAGCGTCTTCATAGAAGAAATGGGTTGGGAGATTCGGGAGCTTCACCCAGAGCGGAGCGAAATTGATATTCTAGGAATTTGGGTCAAAATTTGGCTGCCATTTTTTTAAAAATAGACTTCTTCTGCCAAAAAACCATGGTCCCCCGGATAAAATGCGTTCTGCGTCCTCTGTTGTATTGAGTTGGATCATGAAAAATCCTTGGGTCATGGCCGACAGTTCCATATTTCCCCTTATTTTCCATTTGGTCGCTGCCCATCTGCGAATCGAATCCATATCTGGCCGACCTCCTATGAACTTCCCTACCAGGGAGTAAGAATCGCGTGATTCAAAATCTTCCATGAGGCTTTTGGGGCATATGACATCGCAACCCTGAGTGACGAACTCGAAGACAGGGTTAGGTTTCAATTTTTGCTTGTTCTAGAGTAGCTGTGCAAACGATATTTTTCCCCCATGGCCTCCGCTTGAGGTTGAAACCCTGGTTCCATTGGTGCTCCCGAGATTATTGGTGATGTCATACAAAATGCCCGAATCCTCGGTCAACAAAATAGGGCCCGTGCCCGAAGGAGGACCGCTCGCCTCTGCGCCACGCACAGACTTAGACCCGTCTGCCTCCTCGCCCCGTGTCGTCATGGTTGTGCCCTTCGACACTCATCCGAATCGCACGGGAGATACGCCTCTACTGGCCCTCAGATTTTTTCGTTGTCACCGCAACAAACCTTGCCTAGATGAAAATATTCGAAAGTCACAGAGAAATTTGTCGTCACTCCAAATCTCCTCTAACTACTATTATTACTTTTTTCATGTATATTGAAAACATGAAGGAATCACCTAAAAGAACACCTTAATCACCTACAAATAACCCCTTAATCACCTAAAAAAAATACCTTAATCACCTAACAATAACAAGACTAAAACACTCTTCTTTTTGGTGGCTTCTCAAGCCCTCAGTGCTGAATGATATAATTTTAGATGCTAGCCATTGATATCAAAAATTTTGTACCATCCAAAGTTTGCAATTTATAAGTATGTTGGCCTACATTCTAAAGGATTTAATAGGGGCCAAACCATTTGGGTTCCCACTTCCCCTTCTCACCATGCTTATCAATTTAGGGATCCTAGTATAGCACTATATCTTCTCCCTAAAAAGGTTTACCATTGGCTTTCTTATTTAACAACTGCATTGTTATCTTCATTAATGAATCCTTTATATATTCCTACAACTTCACAATTTGATCATCTTTTCTACAATACAGTTGGATTTTCATGATCCTAAAGAAGCAAAGATACTTTCCACCTAAGGGGGTAATAGATCATTCTCACCATATACTAGTTCATAAGGAGATTTTCCTGCACTTCTTTTGATAGATATTCTATCAACCCATAAAGCAAACTTTAGCTCACTATATTAACTCCTTTTTTTTATGCCTAATGCTCTTCTGATTCTTATGATCAAATAATCATTTGAATATTCTGCTAAACCATTCCATTGAGGATAGTAATTTGTAGATGAGAAAGCTTCATATTGTACCTAGCACAAAATTCAATCATCTCAAAATAAGTGAAGTAGTTACTATTATCTACGACTATCTTCCTGGAACCCCAAATATTGTCAATATGTGCTCTTCTAAAAAATTGATGACCACTTTTGTAGTGGATTTCTTGAGAGGTGCTGCTTCTACCCACTTGTTAAAATAGTATGTTACTATGATGATCCACCTATGACCTCCAAAATAATTGGGGTTATTCTCATCTATGAGATCTATTCCCCATTGAGTAGGAGCTTCCATAATTACTGGCCTTAGGGGCATGGCTAGCAAATTATTTTCCCTACAAAAATTTGATAGTTATGACAACTTCAAACAAACTAATAAACATCCTTAGACATGGAGGGCCAATAATAACCAGTTCTTATTATTTTTTGAGCAATAGCTTTTGGAGTAAAGTGACCTCCACAAAAGCCAGAATGATATTCCTTTAGTACTTGAGGACCTCTTTTTCAAACAAACAAAGAGCAACACACTATCGGGATGCCTCTAATACAATATATATTCTTGAATGTAGTATTTTTGGGCCAATTGCTTGATAGAAATCCTTTTTTTGGGGGGTATATCTTTTGTAAATGATAAGTTATGAAGGTAAAACAAAATTCCATCATATCATCGGTAATCAAAATAATCAACTGCTCTAGCTTCTTGTTGTTCATCTACTATGAGAGTGTTATTGATGGCTTTCCCTTTTTTTTTGGCCATATACTTTATCAGTCCTTGTCCTCTAACAATCTGTACTTCTTTTAATTCCACATCATACTGTAATAGCATTGTCATCCATATTTAACAACAATGTAGGGAATATAAGCTATTACCTTGTTGGATACAAATATACCTTTGAAATGATCTAATGCTTTGATTAATGCATAAGCTTGTTTTTCTAGCATAGAGTATTTCAGTTTAGCACCCTTAAATATTGTACTCATAAAGGCTATTGGCCTTTCATTTTTCTCTTCATTCTTTCGAGCTAGAACTGTAGTAATAGTGTGTCCTAAGGCAAATAACTATATTTTAAAATCTATAGAGTAATCAGGGTAGGGTTATGCATAAGGGGTTGGCCCTAAAATATATTTATAAAAATGGGATAAATTAGTTTTGAAATCCAAAATTATTTATAATTTCAAGGTGAAAAGGTCCCCTATTACCAAGGGTAATATTGGTGATTTAAACTATAAATGGTCCCAAAAACTTAGCAAGAATTTGTTTATTTTCACAATGTTAAATATTCTCTAGTCAATAGCAAATTCTATTGTTAAAAAAAGATCTAATGGTATAAAAGAGAGTCCCATTAAAAAGAGAAATGGTAGTAAATTCTAAAAATATTAGATAACATTGAATACCCTATAATTGCATATGTTTTATATAAGATTTACTAAATGTTAGCTTTTTAACCAACTTATCACAGGTCCCAATATTTAGGAACAAATATAAATCATATAATATGTATATGTGAAGACTCACTCATAGCATAATATCAATGTCAATGAATATAACATTCATAAAATCTATCAATATCAATATCAATCAATAATATACTCATAATATCATTGATGAATCAAATATACAAGCTATGTATTTAATATTCAAGCTTGATTAAAATATGATATTCTTCGATGATAATTAGATACATTTCATGGAGCTTTATCTCCATAATATAACCTTAGAAAGGTGACTCTTTAATACTTTGACTATTGCTCTCCTCACATATCTGGGAGATGCAACCTTTCCTATTCCATACATAATACAAACCTCTCATACCTCTTGGATTTACATCTTACCACATACATATGTCTCTTGACTTGCATACTTGACATATACACACATGAATTTTGGCTTTCAATTGACTTGCACACTTTACTATATGACGCTTCACACTCTTCTACACACTCCACACTTGCACACTTTCTCATTCATGATACTTGTACACATCCTACACATAGACACATACTTTAGAAAAAATATAAATCACACACCCTAAATTATAGACTCGCATCCTATTATGATATTTATAATATTTATAATGTATCAAACGTACCATGGGGGTACATTAGCATGTACTAAATAATGTAATATTCTCCAACATATCCTTGTATTATATTATTTGGTTATTGAATACTTTAGACTTCAATATCTGATTCTTGCATTTGTTCCTCTGCTCTGACTCTAACACTGCTTCAAATTCTAAGTTGTCTTGTTAACCTGTTTCCTTTAGTATTTTGAATTTATTCCTTTATGTTATTCTTTATGCCAAATAATTCATATCTTTGTGAATATTTTGAATCATTGTTACAAACATAATTTGAACCAATACACATTCATTAAACAAGATCATATCCTTTATTTGTTGTCACTATTTTACAAGTATCACAAAGAATCTTCATGATAAATTTTCTTGTACTTGGATTATACATAAAGAATATAGTCTTTACCTATATTGATTGGTTATGTGGCAAGAGTACCTTAGTTTGTTCCATATTCAAATATGTTATTGAAAAAATATTTGGAACTTCATTCTTGGATGGTATTTCATAATTTATCTTGAAAATTTTCTTCAAGTAGAAATCATTTTATCTCCAAAAAAAAAAACAAAATCAAATTAATTCCTTTGGAGTAGAAGACCTTATGTCTCCCAAAATTCAAATAATAAAACTTTAATATGCAAATCAATCAAATCTTTAAATTTTTCAATTTTCAAATGTCTTTTGGAGTAAAAAATATTCTCTCCAAATTTTCAAATTTGTCTAAATAATCAAATCAGCTACTAATAATTCCCTTTTTCTTAATGATCAAAGCTTAAATAACAATAACTTATGACTTCAAATATAACTTTTAAAAATATTTGATAAATATGCATCTTTCATAATTTAATTTTAAATAAAGTCTTACCTCTCTAGCTCCTGTCTACTAATATTGTTGCAAATACCAAATATTTCATGACATCCATGTCTCTTCATTTTTCTACTCTAATTCTCATGCACACTCTAACCTCAAACATTAAAAATAAGAATATGTGTGTTACCAAAGACTAGCATATTCAATGAGCATTTATACCTTTTCACTTATCATTTCTTCTTCTTTAGAAAAATCCAAAATACTTAGGTGCATTGCAAAAAATGCTTTGTTTTCTAACTTGTTCTCCTAAGATGCTTCTTAGGCTTCTTGGATTGAATTCTCTAGCAGCTTCAATGTTAAATGGTTTTAGCACTTCTCAAACACTTTGAACTACTCTTTTATCATAGGCTTTGTGATGCTTCTTCTCCTCTATATTAATCTTTCTAGATATACCTCAGATGCTTTTATTTCTCAAAATATGAGCAACTTTCATACATGCTTCTATACTCCAAATTTGTTGATGTTCCTATCCAATTGGTTCAATGGAAAAAGGTTTATTTTTTAGACTTGTTGTGGCCATTGCACAACTAGCCCCAAATTTGGGGACCCACCTTTAATTTTGTGTTTTTGAGTATTTTGGTATTCTTGGAGCGATAATTTTGATAGGTCCCATCCTTGATGTTTGCAATTTCATTTCCAAGGTTCCTTGTTGGGTAGTGCCTTCTTGTCTTCTTCTAGAGGGTCTAGCATGTTGTCAGTTATAGGGTTTCCATAGGTTTAGTTGTTTGTTTGATTATTCTATTGTTTTCATTTTATTTGGATTTTTAATAAATCAACCTTTTAAAGGTTGATTGATCTTCATTTTAAATAAAATTAAAAAAAGGAAAAAAGAAAATAAAAATAAAAGAAAAATATAATATATATGTATGTATATTATATATATTTATTTATTTATATGTGTATATATTGATATATATATATATATATATATATATATATATATATATATATATATAAAACATAAATAAAATAGATAACAGTAAAGTTTTTATGTATAAACAAAACATATATAGAATAATATAGTCATTTTAAATTGATTATTACGTTTACCACAGGGTTTAATTCCTATGCTACACAATTGCATATTATGAAGTAGGGATTCTATTGGTGAGCCCAACCCAGTCAAAATGAAGGTTACTCAGGTGGTCATGCAAACAAACCTCGCGGTGATGACGCACAAAAAATGATACGGATTGTGGATAGACCAAGGCGCATGCATGAGTACATGGTCAAAGCTAACAACAGATAACTTAACGCTGATGTGGATTGACGACCACCAAGCAATTTCAAAGGAAGATAATTTTGATGAATGACGAACCAGAGGCTTGACCTCAACAAGAAGATAGGATAGCTGGATAAAGCGTTGACCATGCGATTAGCAACACGAGGACGTTGTGATTTTGGGCCAGCAATGATGCAGCCTATGTGTGTTCTAGACAAGGAGGTGATGTGGCTACAACCTGGATTTATCAATAGGGTGATGACATGACGTGATGATGTGGCTTGAAACACCCAAGAACAACGTTGACGTGAGCATGATTGACTGGCAAGAGGATATGAACATAGACTTGGGTTACGTGGTTCCAAGATGCAGACATGGATTCAATCGAGTCTGTGGACATTCCTTTGGTGTAGATAATTAGACAATTTTGGACCAACGTGTCATGACCCGTTATCCTCCTACCTTATTTAAAGAACATTAATTGATCTTGGGGGATCAATTAATGCCTAATAGAAGGGGCATGACCCTAAAGAATCCTACAAAAATTCTAATAAAATAATTTTATAAGGGATAAGAAATATTAATTATTTAAAGGCTATTTATGAGGCCTAGTAAAAGATAAATTTAAAGAATTATATTTTACAAAAATTATAACCATATAATAAATCATGAGTAGATTTAGAGGACCCTATGTGGATGGGCCTAAAAAAAAATACCAATGAATTTTCAAATAATTTAGGAGTCATCATACCTTTTTAGAGGTACTCATGTGGACACCTGACATTGGTGGGAGTTATGCAAGGAATCCCATGGCTTATCAAGAATAGTTCCACCCTTGCAACTATATTATGCCTCAATAGTAGGAACTTTGACATTTATCTCATCCCTAGAGAACCCTTGAAGGACATGATGAGGTCATAAAGGGGTCAAAGCATATTTTAATATTATAATAATATGACCTTTATTTGGCCCATGAGTGGGAAATTTCCCTATAAATAGAGGGCATTTTGGGAATAAATGGCTATCTAGGTTCTAGGGGTCTTAATGGTCTAGGGAGTATGCTCTTCACCCATGGGGGTGAATACGAAACTAGAAGGCCTAAATATTTCCTACATATAATAAAAAGGTAATACATAAGGTTAGAAGGATTCTCTAGTCGATGAGGAGGTATTTGGAGAACTAGAAGGAAACAATTGAGGTCACCATAGAAGTGGAGAGGGACAACTTGTAGAAGGAAGGTTAGATCTCGCTTAATTGTTTGCATTTCGAAATTCGAATGGAAATATTTGTTTTTAAGCATGGGTATTGAAGATATATTAAGCTTGGGATTGAATATATATTAAACTTGATTATTTTAAGCTTTTATGTTGGGTTGAAGATATATTAGATTGATTATTTTAAAAGCTTCAATCTATGTCATGGTTGTTGAAAATAGATGAGATCGCCATAATCTTTGGTTCTTTAATCTAGGCACTATGTTAAGACCTAACCCATGAACTATTCATATAACTTAGAAATAATATGGCCATTGGTATTATCTTAATATTCACCTACGAAATATAGCTCCACTCTCGACATAAGCTGGACTAGGCGAATCCCCGGCTACGGAGTCTACCCCTGTCGTTGATTGTGCTAGAATTTCAATAACGATTAATGGACACTCTATGACTACTTAATTAATGTGGGGTTGGATTATTAAATGGGCTATAGTATCAACATGAGAGGGCTCGATTCCCAAGGATTAGTTTTATTCAGAAATAAAATCTTGTCATAGGCTTATCACTAGCATGGTGATGCTACGCTGTCAATTGATCTTTGTGTTATTGCCTACTTTAAGGCTAGATAATAGTAAAACATTGGATAGATGATTATATACTCGGATTCAACAATCCACATGCTATATTCACCGATGAATATTCCCTGTTTCATGTCACCATTAAACCTTTACTATGACAAAATGTGTGAACTAAGTGAAAACATAGGAGTAAAATTTACACCTGGATCTGTGATTAGTTTTGAATTAAGACTCCACCCAAGTCAGGTTTCAATATTTTCAAATGAAGAGCTAATCTATTGATATGGTCAGTAGTGAAGATGATTTATGTCCATAAACTTGAAACTAAAGTACAGTCAGAGTCTGCCATAATTTGATGCAAATCTATAGTTGTGAACCCTATTCTTCCCTGCGACATTATCCCTGAAACAGGTGCCATATGCAAATAGAGAATGATAAGACATCCACTATAAGGTTTAAAGGAGATTGCAAATGTGTTAGGAAGTATTATTGGAACCTTAAAGGGTTGATTCAAGTCCCTGTGGATCAATCTCTGCACAACCAAAGCACCATAGACTCACCTGCTAAGATAGAGGCCTATGTAGAAGGACCTAGCTACTATTTGGTTTTTTAAAGATCCCACCTAAAACAATACAATAGAGACAAGTGATATCCCTTATGCCACAACCCTGATGAGATACATAAAATTAAAATAAACATCTATACCAGGTCCTATTTGAGTCTATAGTTGATTGTTGCCATCCGATGAAACTAGTTTTCTCAACGTCGACCCTGGAGCAAGATGGTGAACTATTTGAGAAGACCGACAGACCCTAGGTTCCCTATTTTAGTTCTTTAATAGCCATTGACCTATTTTTGGATGAGTTTCGACTCCACCTTTCCCTGGTTCAAGCCTTTTTGTGACTGCATACGACTGCGTTCGGGCATGACTGCGTGGCTCCTATACGATTTGACCTTTGACAGATCATAACCCCAATCCTAAGGATGCGTGGTGAAGGTTGTAAAACATGTTGTGGGCTTTGGTGAGAAGCTTCCCAGTGGATCTATCACCGCCTAACACAATCGCTTGAGCAGGGCTATTAGGGTTGTAGGAGAAACTTTGGTACCATGCTATACCTAAGGTTGTTTAATCCAACAAAGTTGGTTAGGCTCTTGAAAGAAAGAAATGAATTTTTAGCCATTAATCGACCTAGTTTAGCTTGGGTTACTCTATTTACGAGTCTAAATGCTATAGATAATCTCGAAAGAAAAATTAAAAAGGATTTGAATTAAGAACCCAACCTCCTAAAGGGATAATGTGGTGATGTTCCATACACACCTCGTGAAGGCTTTCAGAAAGATACCTTTATTAGATCTAAAAAGGGCTTGATTCATGTATAAGAATGACCATGGGATGTGGTCAGAATAGGTGAGTGAGTATATTAAACTAAGAAAACCTGGTCAGTAGGTAATCTAGTAGAATCCTTTTGGGATGGTGTAGCCCTTGTATCATCAAATAGATGATAACAAGTTTAGTTGAAATAGTTAGACCTTATGAATTGAGATTCTAATAATGGGTGAATAGTTAATTAAATTAGCTCATAAGGAAAGTAGCATTTATTTGATTTCAAGAGATGAAAAAGTGATCACAAAATTAAGGGAAACTTTACTATGTTCAAAAATATGGATGCTTTATAAATTAGAGACATGGACTTCAATTTATAACGCAAGGGTTAATTATTTATTATCATGAAATGATGAAAATAGCTATTGAGGGGATTTAAAGGTATGGGACTTTAAATTCATTGCTCAGGAAATTGATTATAAAACTATTATGAAGAATGAATTTGGAATTCATTTAGGAGGGAGTTTATATAATTCCCTCAAAGTACGATATCTCCAAAATATAATCCAATGACTTTTCATGAACAATGTAAGATGTTAAATGTCTTAGGAACTAGAGGTTCCTTAATGTTATTGTAAATTTGATATAAAATAAGGGATTGGGTGATCCCTTAATTTACATCAATAGGTCAAAATGGAATTTTTGTATACCTCGACCTATATTTGGAAAAGAAGGGCCGGTAGATGCCCTGCTATTATTGTAAAAGTTTCCATTTAAGTTTATGAAAAAGAGGAAGGAATATTTTGGAGGCTGGGTTTTTCCCGTCAGGGTTTTCCCAGGATAAATCTTGGTGTTACTCTAATTTTGTGGTTTGATTTATTATATTTTGTGAATGTTGTTTTTATGTTCAAATGAAAATGATTTAAGATGTAATGTTTATTTTATGCACTATGATATATGCTAAATTTTCATTGGGTTAAATATGTTTGGATGCTAGAAAGTATGCTCAAATTCCATTATGTTGATAATTTAATGTAATGCAATTGTCTCATTCTTTTTGTAATAATGATTTATTTTAGTAGAACAATCTCATGTGATGGATGGATGTTATTTAAATGTGTTAATGGTTCAATGGCATTTGTCTAATTTTCACTATAACATTGAGGGGTAATTAATGATATGCAACACCATTTATACTCATGTTATAGAAACCAAACCTTAAGGGGAAAATTGGATTTATGCATTATATCCTTATTCTTGAATGGAACACAAATCCGTCTAAAAAGAAGGTTTTGTATAATGCTCTAAACCTAAGGACAAGATGTAATGAATCTTGCTTCATGGATTAAATGCACTCAAGATGGTTTAGTTGAAATCATATTGTGGAATGAAGCTCTCAAGAGGGCACTATGACCTTGATTTACAAACCAAGATAGATCCTCCTCTCTACACTAAAGGATTAAATTTACATGGGACTAGTATTGTCCATTTAAAAGGAATTCATTAGAGGGATTGCCTAATTAAAGGTGTAATAATGTGCAAGGAGGATTAAAGATAGATGTTCCATGGATTTTTAGTAATCTTAGAACTCCTTTCTAGATGGATTAGATCGGAGCTAAGATTTATGGATAACCATAGGTGTGGTTATTCCATCCATGATGGTTTACCATCTTCAAGGCATTCACCTGGTCTGGGTGGACCATTTGGTGATTTCCTCCTTTTATGAGGTTGAAACCAGTATGCTTGGCCAACATACTCATACCAAGTGAGGTATGAGGGTTTCGTAGAAGCTGATCACTTCTACTTAAAGAGACTCTGATCAAGTCTCTATAGCTCTTGAAGCTATTTGCCTTGAAAGTTATAATCCAATGGAATATGCCTATCTTGAGTTATGGATTGGGTCTTTGCCATATGAAGACAAACATTTATAAAAAAAATATGTGGATAAGAAGGAGTAACGAATGGGTTTGTTACAGTTGGTATCAGAGCCTTGGCTAACTGATAGGCTCTAGTGAAAGTCTAGGTTAGCAAAGACTTGGGGCATGAAACTAAACTTGAGAGAAAATTCCACAACTCTAAAATATACACTTGGTAAGTGCTTGGGATAATGATGTCTGAGTTCCTATTCCCCACGAGTAGATCCTCAGTCGTTCGAAAGTGGAAGAGCTAAGTGAACCCTCCTGCATGGATTTTAAGCGGTGTACTTTAGACTCTTTTTGGAAATTACTCGACATCTATATCTCTAAGATTTACTGGTGTATGAGTCAAGGTTGATATTTACTAAGGATTCACTTGAAATTATGATTTTCCAACTAATTTGGATAACTTAAATGACTATAGTCATAACTGAAAGTGAAACCTTAGGAGATACAAACATAAAGTTTATCAAAAAAAAAAAACTAATTGGTGGAAGTTCAAATAAAACAATGTTTTCTTTATTTTGATCAATGTTACAATACACTTTGGGATTTTCCCAATCAGAGGCTAAGGTGTAGGAAATGGTGGAAGAAGTCGCCCGACAACAACACCAAAACCAAAAACTCCGCTATGTTGGAGGAGAGCAAGGAGGGTGAAACTTCACATAAGTCCCCCCAAATATGAGAATTAGGAAACTCCTCCAAGTAAGCCTTAGAACCCCAAGTGTCACCGCCACATGCAGCTCCGCCAATTTTTCTGAAAGGTATGCACCCGACCACCCGGGTGGTGGTTGAAAGTAATAGGGGGTGATAAGTTATTTAAACCAAAAGCTAGTCGCTATGGCATGCATGTGGTATTATGACTTATATGAAAACTAAAGTGTAGTTTCAAAATAGTGGTATGTAGCATAGAAAAACCACGTATATAAAACCGGTATAACCCAAGCACCATAGTTTAAAAAAAAATGGGGTAATGCGAATCAATTACAATTTTACCATATGATAATAGGGTCAATGGGGGTACACTTTACAATGAAAGTACCGTGCGATAGACGCATTTTTCCAATAGATAAATAAGGTACAAAATCATCCGTTGGAGTCATCAAAGGGTCGATGATAGGACGTGATGCAAACCCAGGAAAGGACACGTGGGTTATGATGATGTGATCTATGCATATCGAAAGAAGATTACTCCCTCGAGAATTGGAAGAGAACCAATAATTCAATCTGATGGATCTACGAATCTACGGAAATAAATGGACCTCAAAACACTATCCAACGAATAAAACTAGAGTAAAATCCCCAACATTGCAGAATGGAGAAGATAGTGTAGAATTTATCTCAGTCTCAGAAAATAGAAATACCCTAAGCACTATTCATGGTAGTAAATATCATATTGCTCGCATTAGGGTTTACCTTATTAATACTAGAAATCTCGGGGACAAACATCATAGTGTGTCTCGTAATTATCTTACTCCTGCTAGTTGATCTATTGGTACATACTCTTTGAGCTATGGCTTCTGAAAATGTCAGAACCGATAGTAGTAATCCTACCGAAACATCAAGAATTTAGCCATTAAATATCATTAGGGTAAGGTATCCTTTGAAGATGATCTTTTAGAATGCCAAAGATAGATTAGATGCAAGTGACTGGCAATGGCTGAAAGAAGTAGGATTTGAGGGAGTGGCTCGATTAGAGCCCATACATATAGACATATGTTATTTATCTACCCTAGCAGAAATATGGGATCCCAATAGAGGAACATTTTAGTTACCCACGAGAGAAATGACTATCACGTTGGAAGATGTATACATAATATACCGAGTACCGATAGAAGGACGTGTAGTAACCACTGCTAATGAAGCAAAAATGGGGCATATTCTGGAAAGAGTGTTTGGGGCCGACTGGAGGAATGTAAACATCGATAATGGACGTATAGAGCATGAAATTCACTATGTATAGGGTAGACTAACACATAAGCATGCGGTCATAATGGAACTCGTATCGGGTATCATTCTGCCCGAATCAAGAAGTGCACATTTTCCCTAGAATTTATTGGGAATCATGCAGGATATAGTGGAAGATTCAATAATATATGCATGGGCACCAACATTATTGGCCCAAACCTATAGAGAGTTGTTTGATTTAAGAACAATGATGAAAATAGTATTGAACTGTAGCACTTTGCTACAAGTTTGGGCATGGAAGCACATAGCGGTGGCCAGACCCCAAGGACTACCTTATGATGCACACCAATTTATGGGGCCAGAGAGACCCTATGCGTTAATATGGCAAAAGAAAAAGGAATGGTCTAACCGTAGACCAATTGAAGGAAATAAAGAGCAATTTTGTTCTATTTTGGAGAAATTGCAATCTGTGATGTTATTTGGAGATCCTAGAGATTGGGCCCATTTTGGGCAGAAGATGGTGTTTAACTCACCTAGGTAAGATGAGCAAGATGGTTGATTGGATGTACCAGTAAACAATACGAGTATTTTCAATATACTCGGGTATTACGACAATTTGGTATCACACAATGAATACTGGACCCGTCCATGGTTTACACGAGGAAGGAACGATCAGCCGTGACACCTCCACCAATAGAGCCACTAGCTTCAGAGCCTGATGAGACTATATGGACACCTGATGAGGATGATGTAGGCACGACCCCTGACTACGACATTTGGTGGTCCGCATAACGGCAACGCCAAGAGGAAGACTCCAATGAAGATAGCGGTTGTAGAGAAACAACCACATACGTAGAAGGGAAATACCCACTTAGAAAGGAAAATGAGGAAGAATCTCCCGAAATATGTGTGCACCAACGGTTGGATCTCGGAGCAGGACCATCTAGCCTAAGAGAGAAGGAACCAGTGAAGGAAATGCACCTAGAGATAGACGTATTGAAGAAATAAATTCATCGGTTAGAAGTTCAGCAGTTAAAGTTAGTAGACAAATGGGCACAACAAAGGTTCAATTTGGAGTCTGAGAAAGAAGTCGTCATCTCCGAACGAGAGGAACTTCGATAGGAGTTAACACAAATCCAACACTGGAGAGATACCAAGGGGACAACCTTGCAAGCAGAGAACGTGCAATTACGTGACGAAAGGGATATATACTAGACTGCGTTCTTAACTTCTTGTATGGATGCGCTTATAAGCCATGGTTTACTCCTTCCAATACAACTAGTGGCTATGGCACAACGTGATCAAGAAAATACAACTCAAGCAGCTGGTCAAGCTACTCCTCAAGTGGTTTCTCCAATAGACTCTCAAACTGGAAACTTAGTTAGGGAACTAATATATGATAGGTCTAACCGTGACCACTAACCCAAGAACTAAATGTAAAAGTATGCCAATATGGTTGGTCAATTATAATTGAAATATATATTTGGTTCAATGTGTCTTTGATCATGAAAAGCTTATGTATGTTAAGCATTAAAATCACAAGGCACGATAAAAAAATTAATGAAACTAGGAAAAAGAGACAATGATAGGACTTCACATGAAAATAAGAGGACACGTGCCATCTCAAAAATTGCAACAGGCATGGTGTGCCTTGTTTAGTCAGCTCAAAATCATCCATAGGACAATCAAGCCAAAGAAAAAGAACGTATCACAGAAGATGAATGATTCACCTCGGGATTGTCAGGATACGATGGGTAAATGCGCAAATAAAATCGATATGGGCTAACCTTACAATAATTTGAGTATTGGAGAAGTTACACGCCATGACATCCAACACGGTTGTATTTATGGCAGGAGTCGCCTAGATGATATTAGTTTTAAGTGGGGTAAATCCTATAACATGCTTCATGATTCTTCTGCTCTTGGTTATCGATCTATTGTTGCATACACCCTGAAAAGGGAAAATTGATCTGGAACAACGCTAGTGTTTAGTAGGCACAATAAACATGGTAAGAATTAGGAAACACCTTAAAACAATGAAGGGGAGGTCTCCAGTACAACATGCTCAGGAGGATTCTTGGGCGCATGAAATATTAAGGTTGGTAACAAAAAGAGATGATGCCATCGTGAAACGAGATCAGCTCAAGTCGAAGAGGTTGCAAAGAAATAATTGGAGGGCAACATCGATGGTAACCATGCTCACAGAAAACCCCCAATTTCATCAACAAAGGGAGGAATTCACTGTGGCATTCCTGGAATCTTGTTTGGTTGCCTTGATGAATCACGGTATGCTTCAAATGATTGCTGGAACAATAGCTCCACCACCATCCCCAGTCGTAAGTACCAACACAGTACAAGGAGGAAAACAGACTCAGGAGCATCAACCTTAAGGTCCTTTAGACCACCACTCTATAGGCTATTATTTTGTAGTAGTCTAGTAATGCCAAGGATGAGGCATAAACAGTAACACCTTTTGAATTTTATATTTTTGTTTGAAGGTTATCTGAATATTATTGTTTGTGGTAAATTTATGAAACAAAAGAATGCATGAATCTTGAATTTTGTTGAAATAAAAGGAATATGAGGAATGGATTGGTGTCCATTCTTGGAGAAGGTATGGGACTTCTCCATGATTTTATAATGACATAAAACCAGAGGACACCTGGGTGGATGCTCTAGTATTAAAAATGCATATTAGGATATATGTGAATATCCTGAATTGAGATTCTGAAATTATGTTGTATCTTTGTAGCATTTGATTTTATCAGGTTAATTTGTGCCAAAGGTTAACCAAATTATACTGTGACACTCCTTGGTGGGAGTTTTGATAAAACTAACAAGACTTTTTATGTCTAGTAAGGTACAAATGCATAATTTCATGATATCTTTGTAACATCATTTTGCAAAATTCTAATACTATAGTTCTCTAGATCAATTGTTGGTGCAATTTGAAATGAGTTAAAACTGTAGTTTTGTATTAATATTGTGTATTGATGATGCTTTCAATACTTTTTGATATGCAAGATGGATGTTATATTGTTTACAAGAACATGGTACTACTGATATTTTGCATTTTTGCAGGTCCAGGTACTCACTTGGATGGAATATACAATTTTCTATCAAGATTGAAGTACTAAATGAGAGAAGACCTGATTGTAAAATAGCAGAATAAATGTTAGCTTTTGCTAGACAAATGTGCTTTTATAAGGAAGAAGTTCAAACATAGAGGACTGTGTTTAATCTAAGGGGGGGTGTATGTCATGACCCGTTACCCTCCTACCTTATTTAAAGAATATTAATTGATCTTGGGGGATCAATTAATGCCTACTAGAAGGGGCATGACCCTAAAGAATCCTACAAAAATTCTAATAAAATAATTTTATAAGGGATAAGAAATATTAATTATTTAAAGGCTATTTATGAGGTCTAGTAAAAGATAAATTTGAAAAATTATCTTTTACAAAAATTATAACCATATAATAAATCATGTGCATATTTAGTGGACCCTATGTGGATGGGCCTAAAAAGAACCAATGAATTTTTAAATAACTTAAGGGTCATCCTACCTTTTGGGAAGTACTCATGTGGATGCCTGATATTGGTGAAGGATCTCATAGCTTATCAAGAATAGTTCCACCCTTGAAACTATCTTATGCCTCAATAGTAGGAACTTTGACATTCATCTCATCCCTAGAGAACCCTTGAAGGACATGATGAGGTCATAAAGGGGTCAAAGCATATTTTAATATTATTATAATATGGCCACTATTTGGCCCATGAGTGGGAGATTTCCCTATAAATAGAGGGCATTTTGGGAAGAAATGGCTATCTAGGTTCTAGGGGTCTTAATGGTCTAGGGAGTATGCTCTTCACCCATGGGGGTGAATAAGAAACTAGAAGGCCTAAATATTTCCTAGATATAATAAAAAGGCAATACATAAGGTTAGAAGTATTCTCTAGTTGATGAGGAGGAATTTGGAGAACTAGAAGGAAACAATGGAGAGGGACAACTTGCAGAAGGAAGGTTAGATCTCGCCTAATTGTTTGCATTTCAAGATTCGAATGGAAATCTCTGTTTTTAAGCATGGGTATTGAAAATATATTAATCTTGGGATTGAATATGTATTAAAATTTATTATTTTAAGCTTTTATTCTAGGTTGAAGATATATTAGATTGATTATTTTAAAAGCTTCAATCTATGTCATGGTTGTTGAAAATAGATGAGATCGCCATAATCTTTGGTTCTTTAATCTAGGCACTATGTTAAGACCTAACCCATGAACTATTCGCATAACTTAGAAATAATATGGACATTGGTCTTATCTTAAAATTCACCTATGAAATATAACTCTGCTCTTGACATAAGCTGGAATAGGCAAATCCCCAGCTACGGAGTCTACCCCTGTTGTTGATCGTGCTAGAATTTCAATAATGATTAAGGGACACTCGATGACCACTATGTAGTGGAATCTTAATTAATATGGGGTCAGATTACTAAAGGGGCTATAGTATCAAAATGATAGGGCTCGATGCCCAGGGATTAGTTTTATTCAGAAATAAAATCTTATCATAGGCTTATTAGTAGCATGGTGATGCTACGTTGTCAACTGATATTTGTGATATTGCCTACTTTAAGGCTAGATAATAGTAAAACATTGGATAGATGATTATATACTAAGATTGAACAATCCACATGCTATATTCATCGATGAATATTCCCTATTTCATGTCACCATTAAACCTTTACTATGACAAAATGTGTGAACTCAGTGAAAACATAGGAGTAAAATTTACGCCTGGATATCTGATTAGTTTTGAATCAAGACTCCACCCAAGTCAGGTTTCAACATTTTCAAATGAAGAACTAATCTATTTATATGGTCAGTAGTGAAGATGATTTATGTCCGTAAACTTGAAACTAAAGTACAATCAGAGTCTTTGCCATAATTTGATGCAAATCTGTAGCCGCAAACCATGTTCTTCCCTACAATGTTATCCCTGAAGCAGGCACCATCTGCAAATAGAGAATGATAAGACATCCACTATAAGTTTTAAAGGAGAGTGCAAATGAGTTAGTAAGTATTATTGGAACATTTGAGGGTTGATTGAAGCCCTTGCGGATCAATCCCTGTACAACCAGGGCACCATAGACTCACCTGCTAAGATAGAGGTCTATGTAGAAGGACATAGCTACTATTTGGTTTATTAAAGACCCCACCTAAAACAATACAATAGATACAAGCAATCTCCTTTATGCCACAACCCCTATGAGATACATAAAATTAAAATAAACATCTATACCAGGCCCTATTCGAGTCTGTAGTTGATTGTTGCCATTCGATGAAACTAGTTTTCTCGACGTCGACCCTGGAGCAAGATGGTGAACTATTTGAGGAGACCGACAGACCCTAGGTTCCCTATTTTAGTTCTTTAATATCCATTGACCTATTTTTGGATGAGTTTCGACTCCCCATTTCCCTGGTTCAAACCTTTTTATGACTACATACGACTGCGTTCGGGTATGACTGTGTGGCTCCTATACGATTTGACCTTTGATAGATCATAACCCCAATCCTAAAGATGCGTGGTGAAGGTTGTAACATGTGCCATGGGATTTTGTGAGAATCTTCCCAGTGGATCTATCATCGCCTAACACAATCGCTTGAGCAGGGCTATTAGGGTTGTAGGAGAAACTTTGGCACCATGCTACACCTAAGGTCGTTTAATCCAACAAAGTTGGTTAGGCCCTCGAAAGAAGAAAAGAATTTTTAGCCATTAATCGACCTAGTTTAGCTTGGGTTACTCTATTTACAAGTCTAAATGCTATATATAAGCTTGAAATAAAAATTAAAAAGGATTCGAATTAAGAACCCAACCTCCTAAAGGGATAACGTGGTGATGTTCCATACACACCTCGTGAAGGCTTTCAAAAAGATACCTTTATTAGATCTAAAAAGGGCTTGATTCATGTATAAGAATGACCATGGGATGTGGTCAGAATAGGTGAGTGAGTATTTCAAACTAAGAAAACCTGGTCAGTAGGTAATCTAGTAGAATCCTTTTGGGATGGTGTAGCCCTTGTATCATCAAATAGATGATAACAAGTTTAGTTGAAATAGTTAGACCTTATGAATTGAGATTCTAATAATGGGTGAATAGTTAATTAAATTAGCTCATAAGGAAAGTATCATTTATTTGATTTCAAGAGATGAAAAAGTGATCACAAAATTAAGGGAAACTTTACTATGTTCAAAAATATAGATGCTTTATAAATTAGAGTCAGGGACTTCAATTTATAAAGCAAGGGTTAATTATTTATTATCATGAAATGATGAAAATAGCTATTGAGGTGATTTAAAGGTATGGGACTTTAAATCCATTGCTTAGGAAATTGATTATAAAACTATTATGAAGAATGAATTTAGAATTTATTTAGGAGGGAGTTTATAGAATTCCCTCGAAGTACGATATCTCCATAATATAATCCAATGACTTTTCATGAACAATGTAGGATGTTAAATGTCTTAGGAACTAGAGGTTCCTTACTATTATTGTAAAATTGATATAAAATAAGGGGTTGGGTGATCCTTTAATTTACATCAATAGGTCAAAATAAAATTGTTGTATACCTCGACCTATATTTGGAAAAGAAGGGTCGGTAGATGCCTTGCTATTGTTGTAAAATTTTCCATTTAAGTTTATGAAAAAAGAGGAAGGAATATTTTGGAGGTTGGGTTTTTCTCGTCAGGGTTTTCCCAAGATAAATCTTGGTGTTACTCTAATTTTGTGGTTTGATTTATTTTATTTTGTGAATGTTGTTTTTATGTTCAAATGAAAATGATTTAAGATGTAATTTTTATTTTATGCACTGTGATATATGCTAAATTTTCATTGGGTTAAATATGTTTGGATGCTATAAAGTATGCTCAATTTCATTATGTTGATAATTTAATGTAATGCAATTGTCTCGTTATTTTTGTAATAATGATTTATTTCAGTAGAACAATCTCATGTGATGGATGGATGTTATTTAAACGTGTTAATAATTCAATGGCATTTGTCTAATTTTCACTAAAACATTGAGGGGCAATTAATGATATGCAACACCATTTATACTCATGTTATAGAAGCCAAACCTTAAGGGAAAAATTGGATTTACGCATTATATATTTATTCTTGAATGGAACACAAACCCATCAAAAAAGTAGGTTTTGTATAATGCTCTAAACCTAAGGACAAGATGTAATGAATCTTGCTTCATGGATTAAATGCACTCAAGATGGTTTAGTTGAAATCATATTGTGGAATGAAGCTCTCAAGAGGACACTATGACCTTGATTTACAAACCAAGATAGATCCTCCTCTCTACACTAAAGGATTAAAATTACATGGGACTAGTATTATCCATTTAAAAGGAATTCGTTAGAGGGATTGCCTAATTAAAGGTATAATAATGTGCAAGGAGGATTAAAGTTAGATGTTCCATGGATTTTTATCACAATAGTGATACAATAGTCTTAGAATTCTTTCTAGATAGATTGGATCAAAGCTAAGATTTATGGATAACCATAGGTGTGATTATTCCATCCCTGATGGTTTACCATATTCAAGGCATTCACCTGGTCTGGGTGGACCATTTGGTGATTTCCTCTTTATATGACGTTGAAACCAGTATCCTTGGCCACCATATTTATACCAAGTGAGGTATGAGGGTTTTATAGAAGTTGATCACTTCTACTTAAAGAGACTCTGATCAAGTCTCTATAGCTATTGAAGTTATTTGCCTTGAAAGATATAATCCAATGGAATATGCCTATCTTGAGTTATGGATTGGGTATTTGCCATATGAAGACAAACATTTATAAAAAATATATGTGGATAAAAAGGAGTAACGAATGGGTTTGTTACACAACGACATAAGCAATAGGTCAACGGTGGGAGTGATAGTGCATGCTCTTCTGGCAACACAAGCCCATGATACTCAAATCTATTTTTGGCTTCACAATGAAGTTTGGATGGTCTTCACTGGCATATATTCTTGGAAACTTACCCAATAACAACAAAGGGATTTCTAGAAGAAGGAGATATACCGAGATAGTTGGGGATAAATACAAAGCGTAGGCTATAATTGATTCAACAATCAATAGAGCTACCAAAATAGATAAGCTACCATTACAGAAACTAGAGCAAATATACCAGTAGGTATTGGGATACAAATAAAATTTGTGCAGGGGTTTGTATATTTTACTGTAATAAATGCTTATCTTACGTCGATGGTGACACAAGGTATTATTGAGAACCTGATACGAAGACATGCCAACAGAGACCATGTGCTTCTACAACGGTAAGAAGAGGTCGGTGATGTTCGTTTGGATGGTCATATATTTGATAGAGGAGTAAATCACAGAGAATTTTATGACATCAGAAATCCAACTTTAGATTCACACGTACATAATGGCTTCAATGTATTAATCTAGATTGATTTGGTAGAACATCTATTGAGCAAAAACGTAGTTGGTCTAGATAGCGAACACCCCAAAATAGATGGTATAAGGTACAACTTCGATCGAAAGCATGAAGTGGCATTATAGGAAAAAAATTCCTTGAATATCAACCTATTTGGAATGAAGATTCAATGCTAAAAAATGGGATTTCAGGAAGGATATGCGAGAGTTACCTGTGTGTACAGTAGATGAATATATCTATCATTCCTGTTAGTGTATGAATATCAACCGAAATGGATGAGGAGTTGTAATATGTGTATGTTTACTTGTCCATGATTCCTTGGAGTACACATGGTATGTTGTCTTGTGTACCACCGAGCGATGCTGGTAAGGTATTTCAATTAGAAAAGTCTTCAGTGGCATGTTATTCGAATACCTCTTCTAACAAAGATGCCATATGAATAAGTGTAAATGGGTTGGTGGTGTGGCAGTTACATGTGATATGGAAGACACTCGGGTGCCCATGTCAACTCAATAAAAAATTATTTTAATATATATATATATATATATATATATATATATATATATATATATATATATATATATATATATATATATATATATATATATATATATATATATATATATATATATATATATATATATATATATATATATATATATATATATAATATTTTTACGCTTATGCCTTAAACAAAGTAAAGCTCATCTTGGGAAGTTGTACTAGGCTAGAAAATTCCAAGTCTTTGAGTCGATGGTGGAAAATAAGATAAAGTATATAAGGGCACCTGAGTTAATGTGGTGGCCACATGGTAAAAAAATATTGAAGCAAGTAGGCTATAGGCCATAGGATGGTCACCCACCATGGAATCCAAGATATTATTGGAAGAAACGCATGTGATGGTTACCGTAGCCATTATGGAAGATAATTGGAAAGGAAAGCGAAGGGTCCCTGAAAATTTTTAAATATCCTTTTGGATGATAGAAAGGTTGGACATTTTGGAACAAGAGGAGCATGGAAGAAGATTGGAAGGATTTTTAAACTGCTACCACAATCTTGGTTGGAAATTTTGTATGTAGAAAAAGGGGGTTTTTACGAACAATAAAATAAATCTTTTACTACACATATTTTACGCATGTATTGGATATATTTAAGGGTGTTTTATGCAGGAATATGGTAGCATATTTAAATATTTTAGTGCATGTTGTATTTCCTTATACTCTCGCCATAACCAGATTTTAGATTATGTATGCAGGTCTAACATAGTTGTATTTTTGTGTTCAGGATCTAACGTTTTCTGCAGCGTAGGCCGAATTAGGGTTCTATAGTTTCTCTTTGGTCATTTTCCATATTCTGGTCTATTTTCCAGATTGTTTTATTTTATTTCCATAACCCTATCTTTTTCATTTTTTTACTTCTTAAAACAAAATAAAAATATATTAAAAAAAAAAATTAAATCCAAAAAGAGATGCATGGGTGTCAAGATTAAGCTTTAGCATTTCATCTTAGGCCATTTCAATTTTGTTTGAAGCTAATTTGAAATTACGAAAATTATTCAAATTTCACATTTTAAAGCAGTTTTGTAATTTTGAATTTAGCATAATTTCACACTTTTATGAAGAATCAAATTTTAGGTTTTATATTTCTTTTTGTAAGCAATAAATTAACTTCTCTTTATGAAAATTACAATTTCATTAAAGAGGGGTAATTTATGTGGCACTTCAAAGGCCATTACATTTCAAAGTTAGTCATGCAAATTTATTTTCTTTTCATTCACCAAGCAAGCTAAAATGAATCCAATCATCATTCAAACTTTGCATTTCCAAAGATAGATTTTAGTCTTCTCTTTTATGCTCAAAGCAAGGTTTAACAATGCAAGATAAAACTTGTTTAAAAATTGCTTAACCAAAAGAAGATAAAATCTACCTAAAATACAAATGAACTAGGCATTTACATCGTGGTCATATGAGGGTCAATCACATTTTATTTTCTTTTAAGTTTCATGAACAATCACTGGCATAACAATAAAATAATACCAACACAAGCCCCTTGTTAATAGTTGCTTGCAAATCACTAAGGTATTCTAGCACTTATTTGACACATCTTCACAAAAATACAAGCCCACATTAAGTAAAAGGAACCTTGGAGAAATTTTGATTTCTTGGCAAGAGAGGGTTTTCTAATAAAAATATTAACTGTGAGTGTGGTTTTGCAATTGGGAAAAATTACCACTCAACAAGACTTTCAATTCTTCTCGAGGGTTCACCTTGTGGACTATTCACTCTTCAAGTCCAATCTTCATAGCCTTTACGACTTATCTTTCAAAATACTAACGGGCACTTCTCTTTTCATAGTCAAGGTGTATTAAACCCAAATCAATCACTTTTCTTTTGACACAGATTATAGTTTTTACATCCTCAACATATCACTCTTATCATAGTCGATTGTTGCTTTCAATATCTCATCCTTATTTTCAATAATATTTTTTCTTTTGGAAAATTTCTTCACTTCTTTCAATATTTTGCCTTCTTTTCTCAATAATCAAATTCTTTTCAAATTATTTGAGTCTAACTCAAATATAATATGAGCCTTAGTAGCTCTTCAATTATCAATATTTTTCTTTAAATATTTGAATTCAAATTCACACCAAAATATAACTCTGATGCTAGATTTTAAATTTGAAACTTATCACTTCAAATATTCACACCAAATTTCTTCTTTGATGCTAGATTTAAACCTGTGACTTTGTCTTCATAAATTCACAAATTCACACTATAGTCCTCTCTAATTCTAGATTTAGATTATATCTAAGGTAGCCCTGATAGAGTCTACACAATGTAGTTTTGATACCATTGTTGCCTTTGTAGATATATTATCATAGGTCCCAATATTTAGGAACAAATATAAATCATAGAATATATATGTGAAGACTCAATTACAACATAATATCAATGTCAATGAATATAACATTCATGAAATATAACAATATCAATGTCAATCAACAATATACTCACAATATCATTGATGAATCAAATATACAAGCTTTGTATTCAATCTTCAAGATTGATTACAATATTGAAGAAATAATACCCCAATAAACAAAATCTAGAAAAGCAATAAGTGCATAATAAAAAGGAAAAACATATAAGAAGAACACATTACACAAGAATTTATCATGGGAAACCCTTTCGGGAAAAACCCAACAAGAATATCTCCTTATTGTATAAACTTGATCGTCTCCAATACAATAATATCCTTTTGCTCACTTTTCGCTTGCGATTACATTTATTGCAACATTACCAAACCCTCATGCAAGTGTTGTTTTATATACCAATACAAGAAGGGGTTTTACAATACCATGGGCACAAAACCATGGATCGACATTACATTAATCCAAAAATTCCCATATGGATCTAAAAATAGCTTAAACTCCCAACAAAGTTTCCCTGAGGGCTAAAACCCCTGAATCCCCAAACAATGGCTACCACCCCTATACCCCCACTCAAGGCCTGACCCAACCCTACACCCCAACAAGGATATGGGTAGACTATAAATTCCATTTAGAGTTTGCCCCAGTTGAAAAACATGGAAAATATTCAACACAAGTCCAACATTCTCCCACTTGTTGAATACTTTCCATAGGGGCTAAAAATTTCCATTATCAACTATCAAGGGTAATCATACCCATAGATCTTCTATATAAATAATTTTTTTGAGCAAGAAAAATATTTGTTAATGAATCAGTAGTATTCTTCTATGTATCAACTTTCTCTAACATCACCTGATTCTCTTCAACCATATCTCTCACAAAATGGTACTCGATATCAATATGTTTTGACCAATCATAAAAACCATGATTTTTTACCAAAAATATTACACTCTAATTGTTATTGTCAATTCTCACAACCTTCTACTTAATGCCAACTATTGAACACAACCTTTGTAGCCATACTGCTTCTTTATAGGCATGATTTGTTGTAATGTACTCTACTTTTGTAATGGAAAAAGCAACAATTGATTCCTTTTTACTCATCCAACTTACTTCCCCTCCAAACAGTCTGAACATGTAAGCACTCATGGATATTATCTTATCAATATCTCTAGCCTACTCAGTATCCACAAACCCTTGTATATTTACAATATCATTATCTCCAAATTTTCCTTCATAACAGATAGCATAATTTGTAGTTCCATGCAAGTATCTGAAGATCCTCTTCACAATAGTCCAATGTTCCTTTCCTATATTGGATATATATCTACTAACTACTCCCACTGCATGTGCAATATCAGGTCTAGTATAGACCATTGCATACATCAAACTGCCCACATCACTAGCATAAGGAACATGATGTATTTCTTCTATTTCCTCATCTGTATTAGGAAACTGTTCAACATATAACTTTTGACCAACCAAATATGGAGTACATACTAATTTACAATCATGCATCTTAAATATTTGTAGTATTAAATCAAAATATTTCCTTTGATTTTAACCATAACTTTTCTATTCACATGATCCCTTATTATTTTCATACCCAAAATAAATTTTGTAAAACCCAAATCCTTTATGTCAAATTTAGAAGATAATTGAGATTTTAGTAGCTTTATCATCTCCTTATTGTTACTAATTAATAGCATGTCATCCACATACAATACAATGATAATAAAAATTTTACCTTCCTTTTTGAAATATACACATGCATCTGCTTTGCTTTTTCCAAGCCCAAGTGTCAAAACAAACCTATCAAATTTTTAATTCCACATTCTTGGAGACTACTTCAACCCATAAAGAGACTTCTTCAATTTGCATACCAAGTCATCCTTACCTTTTACCCTCAAGTATTTTGGTTGTGACATCCATATATTCTATTTCAATATCAAAAGCAACAAAAATAGCCAAAAAAATTCTAATTGATGTCAATTTAGCCACAGGAGAAATAATATCACCAAATTCAATTCCCTCAACTTGAAAAAATCTTTTTTCTACCATGTGAGCTTTGTACTTCTCCAAATTTCCTTCTACATTATAATTTTTCTTGAATAACCACTTACAACCAAAAGATTTTTTGCCAAGGGGTAATTTCACCAAGTCCCATGTCTTATTTTATCTAGGGACTCCATTTCTTCTTCCATAGTCCTTTTCCAAGAATTATTCTCACTTGAATGAAGTGCCTCCTTTATAGTCTGGGGTTCTTTTTTTTTTTGGTAAGTAGTGTTTGTATTTACAACGGGTTTTAACAAGGATCCCAAAACCTGATTACATAAGCAATGGGCCTAGGGCATCAATCCCTTGAAACTGAACACCAAAAGCAAATCCCGCCCAGCGGTAACATAAGCATGAAACAATCCCTCTCAACGGGAAACAAAAAAATAAGAAAGAAAGTAGTTTTGGAGATCCCGCCCAACGGGGAGTAGCCAAAAACCACCATCGAGAAGATCCCGCCCAGCAGGAAGCAAAGAAAAATCGTTACAATAAAATCCCGCCTCGCGGGAAGCAGTCAAAACCACCACAAACAGTCCCGCCTAGCGGGAAGCAACAGGGAAATCCCGCCATCCGAGAAACCAGCAGAAAAGAAAGGATCCCACCTCGCGGGAAAACCGACGGATTTGGCGGATCTCGCCCTGTGGAGAAACCATCCCGCCCACCGGGAAAACATTCCGTTCAGCGAGAGTCATCCTGCAGGAAGCCGACAGCTAGCATAGAGAGGATCCAGCCCATCAGGAAGTGACCAGAGAGTTGCACCACAAGGAACCCGCCCCGAGAAAACATAAGAGGATCCCAGCAGCAGGGACCAAGAATCCCGTCCAAGCACAGAGCCCACCGAGGATTCACAAGAAAAATGGGGAAGCTGTCCAAACCCTAAACCGTCACCTCCACCGCACCGAGAAACGCAGGGGACCAGATCCACGCGAATAACCTGCAAAAAACCCCAGGGGGAAGCCTGAGGGAAAAGGGAAGGGATCCCCAACCAAACAGGGATCCCTGGGAAGCACCAGTCCGAAAAAACAACCAAGGAAACCCTAGCCGACCAGGAGGGGCGCAGATAGTGGAGAAGGATCTCCCCCTAGGAGATCATCTGCAAACAACCACTCCCCGGGAGGGATGACCTGGGTTGAGCCAGGGACTGGGCAGGAACCAGGAGCCATGGGAGGGGGAGCAGGGGAGGGACCACAGCCCTCCCCTCTCTACTTTCTTCCCTCACCATCTCCGGTCCAAAAAACATAATAGTCTGGGGTTCTTCATCAGTAACTTATAAATTAAATGTAGAACAAAAAATTGTAGTGTTATACCCTTCTAGGAGTCTTCTCACCCAATATGATCTCCTCAAAATTAGAGTTCCAATTTTTACATCTTTAACTTCCTCCTCACCTTATTCCTCTGAATATTCCTCTTCAAAATCTCTCTATAATTCATATTCTTCTATAGCATCAGGTTCTACCATAGGTTCTTCCTCTTGTTCCAATTTTACCTAAACTATTTTTGGTTCTTTGCTTGGTTGCATTTACCATTTTGGAACCCCTCTTTTTTCTCTAAAGATTACATTATGATCGTAAGTAATATTCTTTGTTTCTAGATTCCATAAATTATATCCTTTCATACTAGTACTATAACCCAAAAATATGCATTTCTTAGATTTATAGTCTAGCTTAGTTCTTTTCTCTTTTTGGACATACATATAAGCTTTACAATCAAAAACCCTTATATAACTGAGAGAGGGTTTCTTTTTTTTGGTCATTATGTAGTGTTTGTATTTATAGCGGGTTTTAACAAGGATCCCAAAACCTGATTACATAAGCAATGGGCCTAGGGCATCAATCCCTTGAAACTGAACACCAAAACAGAAATCCCGTCCAACGATAACAGTAA
The DNA here is from genome assembly GCA_028583015.1 of Wollemia nobilis. NCBI lineage: Eukaryota > Viridiplantae > Streptophyta > Pinopsida > Araucariales > Araucariaceae > Wollemia > Wollemia nobilis. The sequence continues at coordinate 16,248,802 of JAQPPZ010016946.1, read as the reverse complement.
GCATGAAACAATCCCTCTTAGCGGGAAACAAACAAATAAGAAAGAAAGTAGTTTTGGAGATCCCGCCCAGTGGGGAGTAGCCAAAAACCACCATCGAGAAGATCCCGCCCAACAGGAAGCAAAGAAAAACCGTTACAATAAAATCTCGCCTCGCGGGAAGCAGTCAAAACCACCACAAACAGTCCCGCCTAGAAGGAAGCAACAAGGAAATCTCGCCATCCGAGAAACCAGCAAAAAAGAAAGGATCCTGCCTCGTGGGAAAACCGACGAATATGGCGGATCCCGCCCTGTGGAGAAACCATCCCGCCCATCGGGAAAACATTCAATTCAACGAGAGCCATCCTGCAAGAAGCCGACAGCCAGCACAGAGAGGATCTAGCCCATCAGGAAGTGACCAGAGAGTTGCACCACAAGGAACCCACCCCGGGAAAACAAAAGAGGATCCCAGCAGCAGGGACCAAGAATCCCGTCCAAGCACAGAGCCCGCCGAGGATTCACAAGAAAAAGGGGGAAGCTGTCCAAACCCTAAACCGTCACCTCCACCGCACCGAGAAACCCAGGGGACCAGATCCATGCGAATAACCTGCAAAAAACCCCAGGGGGAAGCCTGAGGGAAAAAGAGAAGGGATCCCCAACCAAACAGGGATCCCTGGGAAGCACCAATCTGAAAAAATAACCAAGGAAACCCTAGCCGACCGGGAGGGGCGCAGATAGTGGAGAAGGATCTCCCCCTAGGAGATCACCTGCAAACAACCACTCCCCGGGAGGGATGACCTGGGTTGAGCCAGGGACTGGGCAGGAACCAGGAGCCATGGGAGGGGGAGCAAGGGAGGGACCAGAGCCCTCGAGAGAGGGTTTCTTACCAGTCCACACTTCTTGTGGATTTTTTCCACCAAAGTTGAGGTGAGAGATCTATTGATGATGTAGCAAGCAGTTAACACGGCTTCTACCCAAAAAAAATTCTAATCCTGCATCGCTTAGCATGCTTCTAGAATTTTCCATCAATGTTCTATTCATTCATTCTTCAACTCCATTCTATTATGGAGTATACAAATTTGTTATATGTCTTTCTATTCCACAGTCCTTGCAAAACTGCTCAAGTTCATTTGAGCAATACTCACCACCATTATCACTTCTCAAGTTCATTTGAGCAAGATCCTTTAACTCTTTAAATTTATAGAAAACATCATATTTGTACTGTAAAAAGTATAGTCAAGTATTTCTTGAGAATTCATCTATAAATGTAGCAAAAGAGATGGATTTACCTAATGATGGTACTTTTTGAAGTCCAAACATATCACTATGAACTAGATGTAAAATTCCCTAAGATCTTGTAGCACTACTAGAAAACTTAACTCTGGTTTGTTTTCCAAAAATACAATGCTCACAAAAATCAAAATTTAATGGACAATCAAAAATTCCTTCAGCCATACCTTTCATTTTCAATTTTCGAAGGCCTTTCTCACCAATGTGCCCCATGTGTTGATGCCACAACATTATCTTTGCTATAAGAATACTTGGATCTTCTTCTACCATATTAATTTCCTCTACAATTGAAGAGTTATTGCAATCAATACTTACAGTGCTAGCCTCAAGTTTGAACAAATTTCTTGTATGAACTCCTCTTACCAACATTAAGCATCCATGAACCATCTTGCAATTGTTCTTATTGAATTCCACAATCACACCCACATCATTCATATTACTAACAGATATTAGATTCCTTACCAAACCTAGAATATGCAACAAAGTAGGAAGGGTTTTAACTCTTCCATATTTTAACGTTAATTTGACTCTTCCTCAACCTATTATTTCTTTGTCAAATTATCTCCCAAGAAAACTTCACCTCCATTTATCTTTTCATATTCACAAAACCCCTCCTTATGAGGAGTCATATGAAAATAAGTACTTGATACAATCAACCATGAGTCATGGTGTTCACTTGAGCATGTTGTAGCCATGAACAGGTCCCATGAATCTTTATTTGTGGTCTTCATTTCCAGAGAAGTTCCTTCATCAGCATTTTTAGATTTACAATCTCTTTTATAACACCCTATTTTACCACACTTATAGCATTTTATTTTGTCAGGAACAACAGATTTTCCCCTAGATTTTGATTTCCTTTCTCCTGATTTATTTTTTCTTATTTCTTGAGAATGACCTCTCACAACCAAGGCATCCTTCTGATGATAATTCTTGAAATATTTTTATCTCATTTCCTTAGAAATTTTCCTACTATATCCTCTACTTTCAATTTATAAGTAGTATTGATGATAGCCATAACTAGGTTATCCCAAGAGTCAAGTAATGAACAAAGTAAAGTAATACACTTTTCTCTTCATCCATTTTTACATCTACAAAGTTTAATTGACTTACCATAGTGTTAAAAGCATTCAGATTTTCAGCCACAGAGTCACCATCATTCATTTGAAGAGAATACTTCTTTCAAATAAAGTATATTTACCAGTAATTTTATTTGATATAGTGCTCCCAACTTTTCCTATAAACTTTATCATGGACTTTATTAATACATTTAGCAATACCAAATCAAATAAGCACAATCTTATAAAACTCCTTGCCTTCCTAATGATATTTAGCCATTTCTCATCTATCATTCCTATTTATTTTACTCTTGAAACCACGACTCATTGATCTTTATCCACCAATAGATCCTCCATCTTGAGTTTCCATAACTCAACTTTATCAATTAAATTTTTTGATCTCTACCCGTGTGCTTCTTTTCATTTTTTCTTTACCTAGATTCTTCCACGCACTACTCCCACTTAATAATTGATTTATCCTAGGTTTGAAACCCTTACTCCTCACACAAAGCTAAAACCTAGCTCTGATACCAAATGAAGAGAAATAATACATCGATAAACAAAATCTAGGAAAGTAGTAAGTGTAGAATCAAAAGTAAAATAAAGAAGAAGAAAACACTACATAAGAATTTATCTTGGAAAATCCTTTCGGGAAAAACTCAACAAGAATATCTCCTTATTGTATAAACTTGACCGCCTCCAATACAATAATATCCTTTCACTCGTTTTTTGCTTACGATTACATTTCTTGCAAATTCATTACCAAACCCTCATGCAAGTATTTTTTTATATACCAACAACATAAGAATGGGTTTTACAATACCATGGGTGCAAAACCATGGGCCGAAATTACATTAGCCCAAAAATGCCCATATGGTTCTAAAAATAGCTTAAACACCCAAAAAAGTTTCTCTAGGGGCTAACACCCCCAGACTCCCAAACAAAGGCTATCGCCCCCATACCCCCACTTAGGGATCAGCCTAATCTTGAACCCCAGTGAGGATAGGGACAGACTATAAATTCCTTTCAGAGTTAGCCCCACTTGAATAACATGGAAAATATTCAACACAAGTCCAAAATATGATATTGATTGATGATAATCAGATACATTTCAAGGAGCTTTATCTCCATAATATAATCTTAGAAAGGTGACTCTTCAATATTTTGACTATTGCTCTCCTCACATATCCGGGAGATGCAACCTTTTTTATTCCATACATAAGACAAACCTCTCATGCCTCTTGGCTTTACATCTTACCACATACATGTGTCTCTTGACTTGCATACTTGAAACATACACACATGACTTTTGGCTTTCTATTGACTTCAATACTTTACTATATGACACTTTGCACTCTTCTACACACTCCATACTTGGACACTTTCTTACTTATGATACTTGTACACATCCTACACATAGACACATACTTGAGGGAAAATATAAATCACACGTCCTAAACTATAGACTCACATCCTATTCTATTATTTGTAATATTTAGCATGTAGCAAGTAGCAAGTAATGTAATATTATCCAACACTAAGAACCTTATCATGAGAAATAGATTGTTTATAGAAAATAACTTGATAAAGGAGATCTAAGGATCAAATCTATTGATTTTTTTACTTGATAATGTAGTGTGATCCCCATTGGCTCTTTGAATATGTCATTTATGCTATGTTAAAATATAATTTAACTATTCCTTAGTATTTGGTTGGATGACTGGATAATCTTGAGTAGTGACAACTTATATTTCTTAGTATTTGATCATTAGAAATGTGAATTTTATAGTTTGACAGATCAAAATTTTACACCATTTGGTGATTTAAAAAAAATATATAGTAGTAAGGATATATTTAAATATTTTATATAGTTAATATCCCAAAATTACAATGATGTTTTGAGGCTCTAAATAATATATAATGTTGCACCTTTATCAAAACTTTTTGTCAATAGGGAAGAGTAATATATGAAATTAAGAATTTCCTAATTAAGAAAAAATACCTTAACTCTGGGAATTGAAAGAGAGGATGGAGAGCGGGAATGCAGGCAAGCGAGTGGCTGATGGAGATTGATCGGGAGGATGCGGTAGAAAGGAGGTGTGATGGTCAGGCAAGGATCCTAGAGGGACAAGCCATGGCAGTGATGACGGGGCAGGGCCCAATGCAGCAGGGGCCCATGAGGATGGGTCAGACAAGAGTGGAAAAGAACCTCCTGACAAGGAGGGACCAAGATGCGGGGTAAACCTAAACAAAAAATGATCAGTACTAAGTCCAGTTTCCCAAAAAAATCAACCCACCCAGGAACTACTTCCTTGTGGAGCATATTTGGTCATCCCTGCATACCTAATGGATAGCTACCTAGAGCTTGAGCGTTTCACTTTGATTGGCAAGTTCTTAGGAGGGCGACCAGACATGGAGACCATTCAAAAATGGGCTTTTTCCAAGTGGAAGACCAGTGGCAACATGGAAATTGTTGCCCTCTCTCGAGGGTTTTTTGCCATCAAGCTCAACACTCAGGAGGACTGCTACAACATCTTGGTCGGGGGACCATGGTTCCTAGGGTGCATGAGCCTTTTTCTTTGGAAGTGGGGAGAGGATTTCAACCCTGAAACCCATAAACATAAATGTAGCTCCTTTGTGTGTTAGGTTTCCCAACCTCCCTTTCAAATGTTGGCACGAGAATGTCATTAGAGGGATAGCCCGATCCATAGGTGAGCTCGTTACCATTGATTCTTCCACCAAGGTCCGATCCAGGATGGTCCATGCCTGCTTATGTGTCTCCGCTAACCTGGAAATAGAGTTACCAACTTTCATAAACTTGTATAGAGGATCACACATCATCAAGAGGCATCCCATCAAGTATGAAAACAAGCCAGCCAGTTGTACTCACTGTCGCACTCAAGGTCACATTCTAAATCAGTGCCCTGTCTGAGGGCCCAGAATAAAAATGTGATAGGTTCGAACAAGTGCATGCAAAGGAACTAGGGTATTCCTCTCTCAACAAGGAGCTGGTGTTAGGCCTAAAATACATCATACGTAATCCCGCCCACCAAGCACCTCAGGAGGAAGGTCAAAGTGATGTTCCAGATCAAGGCAAGCAAAACTATGAGCGAGGAGAAGCCTCCCCGTCAACCCAAAAGGAGCAAGAGGTGCTCTCAAAATCCTCACTTCACACTAGTCCTAGCATAGAGGATCCAGTTACCCAAGTACAGACCCTTCCCAAAATTGTTGTTCCAAATTATTTTATGGATGAGTACCTAGCGGGCAATAGGAAATCCCCAAACCGCTCGAATAGGAGTGAGGTACCCCTTTATCCTTTCTCTGAAAAATAAGGTCCATCTGTATCCGGGAGAATCAGCCCCAAAAAAATCAGGAGCAGGAAACATGCCATTGACTATGACAGTGAAAGAAAAATAGGGAGACCCTCTATCAATGAGAAGAGAAACAAGGAAACGATGGAGGACATCGTAAATGGAACCTAGTTGATGCTTTTCTCTGACGATTCCGACAACCAGAATGACAAGCAAGGAACCAAACCCCCCTTCCAGCTGGTGAAGGGAGGCAAGAAAAACCCTAAACCCTCGAAATGAAGGTCCTCTCATGGAATGTGAGGGGCCTCAATGGGGCAACCAAGTAGTGGCTGGTGGCTGACCTAAGGAAAAGGATCAATCCTTCCATCTTCATTATGCAAGAAACCAAAATCGATGAGCTCTCTTCTCAAAAGTCTACCAAGGCCATTTGGGACAAAGGAGAGTGCCTTATCAGTCTAGCTCAAGGCACGTCAGGTGGGCTCATGTGCCTTTGGGAACCTACCCTGGTTGAAGGAAGGCTTTTGTCATCCTCAAGCATGATCCTAAACATTTTGTTTCACTCCAAGACCAACAATCAATCTTGGATCTTTCCCAACATTTATGCTCCAAATTTCCCCATCGAGCGGGCTGAAATGTGGGAAACTGTAACAAAAATGAGGACCACCTTCAACACCTTTCCATGGATCATATCAGGAGACTTCAATAGCCTGCTGCATTCGTCTGATAAGAAATGAGGTAATGACTCTTTTAGCAGAAGCATGGAGGATTTTAGAGGTTTTTTCAATACCAATGAGCTCATGGATGTTAAGCTCAAGGGGTCCTCTTTCACTTGGAGCAACAGGAGGATTGATAGCGGGCTCATCCAGGTGAAGTTGGACAGGTTCCTCATATCTCAAGAAGTTATCCCTCAGTTTGGCGATGCCACCTTGTTGGCCTTACCTCGGATCGGATCAGACCACAGTCCCATCCTCCTTGAAACTGGTAGGTCTCCCTCCTTCAAAACTCCTTTTCATTTCGAAGCCATGTAGACTCTCCACAAGGATTTCAAAGATCAAGTGTCCTCATGGTGGCATTAAAATTTTGGAGGATCTGCCACTTCTCGGCTGGCTCAAAACTGAATATGGTCAAAGAAAACTTGAAAATCTGGAATAGGGAGGTTTTTGGCAACCTTTTCTCTAGTAAAAAATCCATTACTGAGAAACTTAAGGAGATGGAAAGGAGAATCAAAGCTGGGGACCACAACAACCCCACTAGGAAGGAGGAAAGGAACCTCCTAGCAGAGTTCCATAACATCCTGGCTAGAGAGAAAATATTCTGGAGGCAGAAGTCAAGAGACCTATGGGTCAAGGAAGGTGATGCTAACACCAGGTTCTTTCATGCCTCCACTATGTGGCACAGGGCATCCAACAAGATCAGGGAGATTGTGTGCAGCAATGGATCATCCACCAAGGACATAGTTGAGATCAGGGCTGAAGAGATGTCCTTTTTCTAGAACCTCTTGGGAATTTCCTCGGAGGGTGCAGCATTCTTCAGGATGCGAACCTCAGACTGGTGGAACCTTTCTCCCATGATGAGATTAAGGAGGCCTTATTTTCAATGCAACTTGATAAAGCCCCTGGGTTGGATGGTTTCTCTCTGAGTTTTTTCCAAACCCTGTGGGATGTGGTGGGGAATGATGTCTGTGAGGCCATTAGAGAGATCCAGTCAACCAAATTTTCCCTCGTAGTTTCAACTCCACCTTCTTGGCCCTCATCCCGAAAGCCTTTGACTGGAAATCCATATCTGATTATAGGCCTATAAGGGTATGCAACGTCATCTACAAAGTGTTGACCAAGGTTATGGCCAATAGGTTGAAGCCCATTCTCCCCCTTATCATTGATCAGTATCAAGGTATAACATGGTGCTCGAGAGAATCCATAAAAATCTGGCATCATGGAAAGGCAAGTTCTTATCCCAAGTTGCCAAGGCAACCCTCACTATGGCGTGCCTCCAAGGGATTCTAACCTTTTTCATGTTTGTTTTCATATTTCCTGCCTCGGTTCTTCACAAGATTGAGCAGACCCAACAAAACTTTCTTTGGTCAGGCAATGAAGACAAGTCCAGGTTTCCTTTGGTGGCCTGGGACAAATTTTGTATAAGAAAGAAGCAAGGAGGATTAGGGTTAAGGAGAATGGCCAATATGAACCTAGATCTCATTGCCAAACACACCTGGAGGATCCTGGCAGATGAACCGATAGAATAGGTAAGAATTGTCAGGAGGAAATACCTCACTAAAACTTCCTTTCTTGAGGATGGGATTCCCACTAGGGGGTCGGCTTTCTGGAAAGCCATTGTCCAATCCAGGTAGCTGATCCAAGACAGCATCAGGTGGATCCTTGGGGATGGCCGAAGCATAGATTTTTGGAAGGATAGGTGGGCCCTAGAGGATCCTCTCTCTAAGCAGACCGGGCTGGTTCACCTTAAAACTTTTCTTGATAGCAACTTTGGGCAGAGGGTGGCCAATTTCATTGAATGGAGAAATGGCTCCCTACAGTGGAAATTCATTGATGCAGAGGGGCTATATACTGAGGCCGACTTCCTATCCTCCATCCTTAAGGACATCATCATACCCACCAACAGAGGTCTGAATCAAATGATTTAGAGGGGGACCGATGATGGTGGATTATATGTCAAATCTGCCTATGAATTCCAATGCAAAGGGTTGAAATCAAACTTTCCTTGCAATGTGGTCTAGAGGAAATGTTTGATCCCAAAGGTAAATTTCTTCTCGTGGATTGCTTTTCAAAATAAAGCTCTCACAATTGACAATATTCACAAGAGGGGGTTTGCTATTCTCAATAGGTGTTATCTGTGTGAGTTTGCCTGTGAGTCCTCTGACCACCTGTTCCTACACTACATTTTCACTAGGTCGGTCCTTGGCTCCATCCTCTCTACCTTTCAAATCCAATGGATTCCCCCCAAGACCATTAAGTAGGCTTTCTTCCAATGGCCCAATCCTTTTAAAAATCCCAAGCTTTGTTTCCTATGGAATGCTTGCTTCCACCATTTTTTGTGGTAGATATGGTTGGAACACAATGGTCGGGTCTTCGGTAATCCTCCTAGGGATCCTCCCTCAGTCGCTCACAGGGCCATCACCTTTGCCATTGAGAACTCCAAGCTTATCCCCAATCCATGGCCCAAGCATGTGTTTGAAGAAGGTTTGTTCAAATCCTTGAAGTTATCAAGGGATATCAAGGAGCGAGAGGATCCATGGTTATCCAGGAAGGACGTCAGGTGGGTCAGACCTCCTCAAGGATGGTTGAAGTTAAATTTTGATGGGCCTCTCGGGGTAACCCAAGGGCGATCGCTGCGGGTGGATCAGTTAGAGACAATAATGGACAGCTCATCCTAGCTAATTGTGAAAACTTTGGGTTTCAAACCAATCATGTTGCAGAGGCTAGAGGACTTTTGAGAGGACTCGAGCTCATTTTGGAGGATCCTCGACCCTTGGTAGTTGAAGGGGACTCACTGAACATCATTAACTACATGATGAATTCCCAGGATCTAGCGTGGAAGGTTTTCAATGTCATTTCTGAGTCTAGGAACCTCCTCCGGAGGAACTTGGTCCAAGTCAAGCACACCTATAGGGAGGGCAATGGTTTAGCCGACCACTTGGCAAATAAGGGATTACTATCCACATATCTCGTGGTGTGGCGGCAGTTGTTTCCGGCGGACGTGGAGAAGGTCGCCAGCCAGGATATCGCTAATGATTCCACATAAGCAAGAAGAGAGGATCGGGCTTGGGCGGACGGGCATGGGGAGCGGGGAGAGGATATTCGGGTTTTTAGAATGGATGCATCTATTTCTTTTTGTTGTTTTTCAGCATGTTTTACCTCCAGTTTGAGGTTTCTAATGTAGCCCTCCTGGGCATTACTATGTTTTTTTTGGTAAGGTTTACTATGGTTTCTATTGTACTAGCCCAAGGGGCTCCTTTTGTTACTAAGGGCTGCGGCCTCTCATGTTATAAGGTTTTGGGATCCTATATAAAATATCTACTTACCAAAAACTTTTGGTCAATAAACATATGCTATTATACAAAGTATCTTATTTTTTAAATGAATAACATAATAGGCAATTTATTTAGTTCTATGTGTCTACTTGATTTTGAGTACATACTATGATTTATATTTTTTCTTTGTAAAGATCATTTTTTAGATACCATAATTTTTAATCAAATGATAAAGCCTTAATTTACTAAAACAATTGAGTGGGTCGATCATTATTTCTCTTCAAGCACCATGTGTAGTACTTATGGTGTTGTAGTTGTAGCTCATTCACATCTTCTTTCATGATATTTTTCCTTTGTCAACACTTACATCTTAGAAGACAACACCCAACTAATGAAACTCATCTTTTGAATGTATGGATGTTTACAAAAATTGCAACACTTAATATTTTTATTTTTGTAATTTCTTATTTGGAAGGATTTTCTTTTGGAATAATTTTTTTAATCTTGATGTTGAGAATCCTTGTTGGGTTATCACCATCTTTCTTACTGGGTTATACATTGTTGACGATACATTTTTTCTTATTTTTATATTTAAGCTTATTTCCAATTTTGGACCATGTATATCTAATGCCTTATCTACAAAAGTTCCATTTTGGACTAATATACTCATAATGAATATGGCATTAAGGACTTCACATATTTTATGATCATATATACCAAATTTTAGAGGTAAGGTTGTTATGAATAATACGTTATGATGGCATATCACATTATGGTTATGATAATTAAGGGTAGTTGAGGAGGTGGTTGTATCTCCCGACCTCATACATTATTGATTGTTTATATATTTATTCTTCTATCTCATCAATGCCAAGTTTGATCATATTTCATGAATGCATTCTATGATTTTAGCATTTGGTATCATAACATGATGATACCATAATGAAGGTTTAACTTGTGAAGGTAACCCAATTTCTGAGGAGAAAGAGACAACTCTCAAATTTTATTTGATAGGATGCTACCACTAGTTAATCTAGAAAGGAATAGACACAAGTTCAAGTGAGGAGAAGACCTTGTTGATTTAAGAAATAAATTTAGTTATTCATGTTTGTATTTGTAAGTGTTGCATACATTTTGTTTATCTCAAATAAATTGGAGAGTTATCCAAGAAGATTTATGTTCTTACTAATTAAATTGTATTCATGAAAATTGTTTTCATCTGGTGTAAGGAGAAATGTGTCTTCTAAAGAAAAATGATCCATCTTGATCATTGCATTAGAGTTTGAATGTATTAGCAATCATCCTCTTTGTATCTTAATGTCCTAATTCATGTCAAGTATGCATAGGAGGGAAGTGATATTAATTATTCATGAACAATTCATATAAATCCATTAGTGTTGTCACATAATCCACTACCTAGAAAAGTCATCTAGAGAAGAGATACCCTTTTAAAACATATTTCATAAAATATTATCATTTGGAAAATGTTATTGTATAGAGAAAATATTGTCATTTGGAGAAGAGTTATCATCTAGAGTCTTTTTGAAGAGAATATTTGACATCTAGAGAAGTATTTTCATCTAGAGTTGTCATTTGGAGAAGAACTACCATCTAGAGAAGAGTTGTCATCTAGAAAAGAGTTGTCATATTGAAATATGATGAAGGGTATCTAAGATGTTCATGATGATTGGGTCATTAGAAGAAATTTACTTTGACATTGTCAACTATTGACCAAGCCATCTAGCAACAAGGTCATTTGAAGATGCACAAGGGTCATTTAATATTAATTTTTTATCTAATAGTTGAATAGGTCATCTAAAAGTTAACTTTCAATGAAGTGTTGTTTACTAAAGGCTTGCAACACGAAAAACAAAATGTGCACTTGGAACAAAACGTAAATAAAAAATAAATATATTATTTATAGTTTACTTGGAAGAAATTTTTGCACATAATCTTTTGCATGCAATGTATGTACCGTTTAAAAATTGAAAGGAGACACCAACATATTTATATTTAAAAACATAACCAAATCCAACATTTAATTCAATTTATATGGTAGATATTTCTTATAATTGCATATAATATATTGTTTTATTGGTGTTTGACCATTGTCATCCATGATTTTGTCATGTACACTTTCTTGATTCTTAAAATCAACTCCACATTTATCCTCAAATCTACATATCCCACATGTCATGATAAGACTCTTCAAATCCTTTAAAACTATTTTATTTTTTATTATTATTAAATACAAATGACAAGATAGATAGCATGTATTTTAATTACCCTAGAACATTCAAACAATATTCCAAAAATATTTCCTGAAGATTCAAGTTGAAGGGAAAAATAACTCAAACCCCTACACTTGATATTTTTCCCAACAAGACCCTGTTGTTTTCTCATGCTTCAAGGCATTAATTTTATTCAAGTATAAGCATATATATACTCATTGAGAATCTTGTTTTGATCATGTTCCTATGGAAGCATTTTTTTTACAACTTTATGAATATTTTCCATGGCTACTAATGGCCCAAAATTATTGTTGCCTAATTTGTAGTTGTTAAAATGTGACAACTATTCCTTGTGGAAGATGAAGTTGAAGATTCACTTGAAGTTTGAATATTTGTGGGAAGTGGTATCTAGCAATATATAAATACATGTTGTGGGATGTGAAGATTTAATTTGTCAATGGTGACCTCAATATAAAATTAGGCATATGACACAACTAGATGGATCCATCATTCTTGTTCCAAAAACCAAGGTATGCAAGCTCATCAAATCTTTTTATGGGTTGAAGTAGGCACTCAAATTCTGGTACATGAAGATCAATGAGCATATTTGAAAACATGGATTTTGTCATAGTCCATATAATTTGAACCTATACTTTAAGAGGCAAGGAAGAGAGGTCATCATCATTATCATGTATTTTGACAACTTGGTCATCATTGGGAGTTTGATAAATCTGACTAAATATACCAAGAAAGCTTTGAAGTATTCTTTTGACATGACTAATGTTAGGATAATGCATTATTATCTTGGCTTATATTTTTGGTACACTAAGAACCATGTGTTCATGTCACAAATAAAGCATGTTGATGCATTGCTTAATAAGTTTTGGATGATAGATTACAATCCCATGAACACTCCAATGGAAATAGGGTTGTAATTTTCATGCTATGATCTATATCTATAGGTGAATGGAACTCTTTATTACCAATTTATTAGGATTATCACTTATCTAGCATACATTAGATCAAACATTAGCTATATTGTTAGCTATCTTTCTCAATTCCTGCAAAAACCAAAGGTGTTTCATTAGAAAGCAACAAAGCAAGTACTCATGCATATCCATAGTTCTAGTGAGTATGGTATGAAGTACAAGAAAAATGGTCAACTATTCTTGATAGAATTCATGGATGCAAACTTTGTAAGATCCATTGATGATAGGAGATCCACTTGTGGATGTATTCATGTACGATCTGCTTTGATCTCTTGAGGAAATAAAAAGTAGTGCATTATTGATTTTTCTTCCACCAAAGTTGACTATCACACTATAGGAAAATTTATTTATGATGCAATATAGTTACATCACATCTTGACATGAATAGGCATCCCATAAAAGAAGCCAACAATCTTGAGTTGCAACAATAAAAAAAAATTAAAGCTTGTTGATATCCATTTTCCATGAGTGCATCAAACACATTGAGATCTAGTGTCATGTCATATGTGGACATGTTCAATAATAGAACATATAGCTTCAGTTTTGTTCCATAGAGGAGCAACATACAAATATTTTGACAAAGTCTCTTGCATGTGTAAAATTTAAAAAATATACAAATTTTCTTACATGTACTTTGATTGAGCATTGTTGTAATCAGGGGTGAATGTTACAAATAATACATCATTGATGATATATCACATTATAGTTATGAGGATTATGGGTAGTTGAGAAGATGGTTGTAACTCCTTACCTCATACATTCTTGATTGATCATGTATTTATTCTTCTATCGCATCAATGCCAAGTTTGATCATTGTTCATGAATGCATTCTGCTTTTCTAACAAAGGCGTGTAATATAATAACATAGTTTTGCAAAATCTTTTCATAGTTTTTAAGACGTACTCTTTGTAGGTTATTATACACAATTTGTTGAAGAATTCTAGAAGTTTATTTGGAATGAATTATCCCTTGAATTTCTAGCTTGAAAATATGTTTTTTACAAAATTTTGAATGTGAAGTAAGCTCAAATAGATCATATATAATTGATAAAGGAATGTGATTTCACTTTATTAATCCTTCCATTTTTATGTTTGTATTAAAATATCTTTAAAAGGAGGGATCTAAAAATCAACTTGTACTTTGATAAGTATTGAATCTCTAAGGGATCAAACTTTTAAAGGATATGGATTTATAGGTATGACTTACAAAAGAATATAGAAAAAATATTCAAACATCCAGTTTCTATACTTCTTTTGTGCACCATCAAGAAAATACTAAAAACACTATTATTTTCCTATATTATCTAAAATTTGATATTGTTCAAAATCATAACATATATTAATGTGTCACACAACTCAATACCATAATTTCTATAGCCAAATATTATCTTATAAGACATAAACATCAAATAAACTGGTCATATGCCATTGATCCAAATAAAGAAATGATCTAATGGAGAACACATTAAATTTATGGATTTACAAAATTATAAAAAGTTAATTCATGCTAATACTTTTCAAATTGCACACAAAATTAATAAAAGCAATATAGAACCATTCTTATAGAAATAAAGAATAATATTGGTAATATAGACTAAGTTAGAAGTGTACCCATAAGATAATTCTATAAAATAATTCTAATGAGAAAAAGAGGTAGTGCTATTATATTTTGTTTCTTATAATTAGGTAACATTAATCATGAACTATGTATAACATCAACCAAATGGAGACTAATGGAAGATGAATTTGTTTTCCTTGCAATGGCTAAAAATAATTAACACTTTATGCCTTTGAGTTGGTTGCATGAAAGTTGGTGTCATATGAGGTTGATGTAGAATAACTGAGTATTATCACATAATAGAAGGCAATACAATGAAATATTGATAATAAAATACTACATAATAAAAATGAAGATAATGTGATAAAATATCAACTCACATACACAATAAGTATGCAATCAAGACATGGATATATTATGCTCCAGCAAGTCTTCAATAAAATTTAGAGAATAGCCATAGTCAATACTGCATCAATAATACTCTATATCAAATATTTGGATATACATATATAGTCCTATGAGGAAGGGATGATAAATATAAATCATTACACCCATTCAACTACTTGTGCACTGACAAAATTAAATGTATCCTTAATGCAACTATGTATAACATATCTCATTATTTCATTTTTGTTCTTAGAAAAAAATATTGAAAAAATAACAAACTGTATAATCAACTATCTACAATTCATATGGACTAACTCGTTTGCCTACATCTACTCCCTTCTCTAGATTTCTTGACCCCTCTTTAAAAAACTAGCTAATTCACTAAATGGTATAAATTTTTATCTTAATCCTTCCACTTATTCATGTTTCATATGACCTAATTGTAATTTAAAATTTTTAAATGAATCTAGCAAATTTCCTTTTCTACTGGTGGCTAGAAAATGATCTACTAGCAATTTGTATGGTGGTTTAACCATTATGACTCTCCTCTCTAATGATTTTATTATTTCTCTATTTTGGATGGGATCAACATGAGATGAAGGGATGAAATCAACTCAAAATTTGTGGTGGGGTTCAAACTATAATATCCCTTATAAGGTCCAAAGGTAGCATCCCTTATGAATCCCTTACAACAAAGAAGGATGAGATCAAGGGGTCTTCTAGTGGTTCAAACTATTATTTCTAATTGACTAGACAATATTTTAGTGGCATGTAATGTCATTGATACTTAGTTTTTTTTAGCGATGGTAGTGTTGTCCATATTAGTAAGGATGATACCCACTTAGCCCACTTAGATAAAATAGCCTAAATAGCACACCAAGACCTCTCTATGATGACAAACAACTTATTTGAAAAGGACCCTTGAGTTACTACCTCAGACAACCTTGCTTCTCTGACATTGTACTTTATGATGTCATAACTCAGTTTCCAAATTGTATGGTTTTTGTCACAATTGTCTTAGATAAAATACACCATGTAGTTGTGGTTTATGCCATTAGCATTTCTTTTGTTTTTGATAACATCCATTACATACTTAGGTGTATCATTTACTTTTTTGAGACTAGTTGCAAGATCCACCACCAAATAATAATATATACTTATTGATCAACATGCTATTTGGTATATGGCATGCATTGCTTGTTAGACAATATATACTAGCATTGCATAGATGACATAGGACTTTGTGGATACCTCAAAACCCTATGTGATTGCTTGTTTCCTTATATATTTCTTGTTTATTTGGTATATTATCTTCACAAATAAACCCCTACCACTCCCAAATTACTTCTTCTTCTTATTGACACTTGATATTACTTGAACTTTATTCAATCTAGTGACTCCTATACCTTTTCATCCTGAAGCAGAGTTGCATTAACCAAAACACATAAAATCCACAGAAAATAGAAAACAGAGAAAATGCCAAAATCTTTCTAATATTCCTTGCTTAGGAGAATGGAGCTTACAAAGACTAACTGATTACAAATTCAAAATTCTCCCCTTTTGAACCAGTTTTCCCTTTTCTCGCCTAAAACCATCTATTTCAAATTTGAATTTTGGGGGCAAACTTGTCGAGGTCATAACTTCGCACTCGTTGCTCCGATTGACTATTATTGCATGTTTTTAGAAAGGGCATGAGACGAACTAAGTGGGGCAAGCCTTAACTACATGTAACTAAAAATCCTCAAATTCGACCTCTAAGACTTCAAAATTCACCTACAAGTTTTACTAGTTTCACTAGCAGGAAATTTTCACCAGTTTTTGACAGGGTAGGAGACACTAAAATTTACATATCTCCCAAACCGCTTAGGATATTGGGACGATTCTTTCGACATTGGGTCAATTTCTCCATCCTCTAAACAACTAGACCAAATTTATAACAAAATTAAACAATTAAAATTTTTGGGTGATGCAAGATCACTCTTACACCACTAGATGCTCCTACATCAGACACCCAGGGTAATTTGAGAAGTGACCTTCACTTATCTTTTATTGGAAGAAAACTAAGGCATTCAACCTCAGCCTTCAACAACCAAGAGTAATATTCAATAGGCATGCCCTTCCACTTAACCATATATTCTACATACTGCTTGTTTCTTGTGCTTTTGCCTATGCAGGTATCTAGGATCTCTTCTATCTCTTCTATCTCTTCTGTCTCTAGAGTAGATGCTGGAATACTCCACAATTCTGCGATTGGCCCGCCATTATTGTCACCTTCATAATACTCTACCAAATAATAAATATTGAACACAGGTGATATGTTCAGCCCACTTGACAATTCTACCTCATATGCATTTCCTGAATCCTATCTCTTTGTGATTCTGCATGGTCCAAACTTCTTCATTTTCAGCTTGTTGTAGGTTTTAGCAGGAAACCTTTCTTTTCTTAGGTGAACCATAACTTCATCTCCCACCTGGAATTCCTTGAAACATCACTTTTGATCTACCGTTATCTTTTACTAAGTGTTCATCTTAGTAATATGTTGCTTTACTTCTTCATTCAAACTCTTCATGTGCTCTGCAAAGTCCTCAGCCTCAACATTACTCTTTTCTCCTTTGTCCATATTTATCAAATTAGAAGCATTCATTGGGCTGCTCCCATACACAATCTAGAATAGGGATTTATTAGTACTCCTATTGACATAATTATTGTATGCAAATTATGCCTGTGGCAAAACCAAGTCCCACCCCTTGGGATTATCTCCTACCAAGCATCTCAGTAGATTACCCAAACTCTTGTTCACCATATCTGTTTGCCCATCAGTTTGTGGGTGGTATGCATAACTGAATTTTAGATCTATCTTCAATTTATTCCATAGGTCGTCTAGAAATACCCAATAAACTTGGTATCCCTGTCGAAAATAATACTCTTTGGTAGACCATGAAGTCATACCACCTCTTTGAATAACAACCCTACAACATGAACTACATAATTAGTTTTCTAGTAGGGAATGAAATGTGCCATATTTGAAAACCTATCAACTACCACAAATATGGAGTCATTCCTCCTTTGTGTCCTTGGTAAGCTAAGAACAAAATTCATGCTGATGTCCTCCCATGGTCTCTTTGGTATAGGTAATGACTGATATAATCCAATGTTTTATCTCACACCCTTGGCCATCTGGCATACTCTACAACTTTGTATAAATATCTTCACATCTTGCTGCAACTGTGGCCAATAGTAGTTCTCACTAATGAGAGCAATGGTATTATCCCGACCAAAGTGTCCAACCAACCCTCCGTTGTGCTTCTCATTGACTAGATTCTCCCTCATTGGACTACTTGGAATGCATAATTGATTTCCTCTGAACAACATTCGATATTGGATTAGAAAATCCAACCACTTAGTCCTATCCAAAGTCACAGGTGCCAAGCAGGCCCTCCAAGCCTCTACAAAATCAATATCTTCAGGGTACAAACCCTTAAGTTCATCAAACCCTACAACTTCCACTTTCATTTCTATAACTGCCTTCTACTTAAGGCATCTGCAACTCTATTTGACTTTCCACTCTTGTGCTTCAACACAAAGGTATAACTCTATAGAAACTCAACCCACTTCAAGTGCCTCTGATTTAGTTTCTCTTGGCTATTAATATATTGTAAGGCCTGATGATCAGTATATAGAACAAACCCTTTTGGCAACAAATAGTGCCTCCACTTCTTTAGATCCTGAACTATAGCGTAAAACTCTTGATCATAAACTGAATACTTTTTCGTAGCATCATTGAGTTTCTCACTAAAATAAGCAATAGGTTTACCTTCTTGGCTCAATGTATAGCTCCTATGGCAGTACCACTAGCATCACAATCTACCTAAAATACCTTATTCAAATCTAGAAGTGCCAAAACAGGTTGCTCTGTGACCTTCTTCAACATATCAAAGCTCTTATCTACTCTTGGAGTCCACTTAAAATCCATATCCCCTCTCATTGTCTCTGTTAGGGGTACACAAATACTACTAAAATTTATAATAAACTTTTTGTAAAAACTGGCTAGACCATGAAATGATATTACCTCTGTAATGCTCCTCGGGGTAGGACAATCAATGATAACCCTCACCTTTTCTGGATCCATTTTAATACCTTCAACTGAGATGAAAAATCCCAGATACACCAACTCTTTCACAAAACTGCACTTCTTCAAATTAATTAGCAACTGCTCCTCCCTCAGCTTCTCAAAAACTCTTCTGATATGCATCAAGTGTTCTTCTAGGATCTTGCTAAATATTAAAATGTCATCCAAATAGACAATGACAAGTTTTCCTAAAAACACCTTCAATACCTCATTCATTAGCCGCATGAATGTGCTTGGTGCATTGGTTAGACCAAATGGCATGACCAACCACTCATACAACCCTCTCTAGTCTTGAAGGCAGTCTTCCACTCATGCCCTTCTCTGATACAAATCTGATGGTGCCCACTCTTCAGGTAAATCTTTGTGAAGTACTTGACTCCACTCAAATAGTCCATAATGCCATCCATCCTTGGCAATGGAAATATGTATTTGATGGTGATCTTGTTAATGGATCGAGAGTCTGTACACATCCTCCACTCTCCATATTTCTTTGGTGCTAGTATTGCAGGTACTGCACATGGACTCATGCTCTCCCGAATTAGTCCCCTTTTCAGTAACTCTTGGACTTATCTGTTTAGCTCCTCACTTTATACAGGAGTCATTCTATGGACTGTCTTATCGGGAAAACTAGCTCCTGGTACCAAATATATATGGTGATTGATATTCCTCACTAGTGGCAAGCCCTCAGGCACATTATTTGATATAATATCTAGAAATTCTTCTAACATACTTGAGACTTCTACTGGGGTATCTTTGCATTCTTCTTCCCTAACTCTAGGAATTAATGCATAGCACATATGCTCATGCTTCAAACCATCCAAAAACTTTCTACCTTCAACTAAACAAATTTTGGCACTGCTACATACCTTTTCGTCCACCTCCTTCAGGGGCTTCAGCTTATGGCGTACTCCATCCTTTGTCAGGGAGTAAGTGTTGGCATGCCCATCATGTATTGCACGTCGATCAAACTGCCATGGAATTCTCAACAGTAAATAGCAAGCATCCATAGGCAGGATGTCATACAAGACCTCATCACGGTAATTCCCAATATTAAATTTTACTAAACACTGCTCATTGACCAAAGCCCTATGGTCCTTCTACAACCATGCAATCCGATATGGATGTGGGTGTCTCTTCTTCTATAACTACAGTTTGGTAACCATTCCTTCTAAAACTAGGTTATTTGTGCTACCATTATCTATGATAACATTACAAACCTTACCTGCACATTTACACCTTATGCAAAATAAGCTCTTCCTCTGATCTGGATCTCTCTCCTCATTCAACAAGGCTCTCCTTGTGATCAACACTTCTCTTTTTTCTTCTTCAGAGTGCTCAGATTCAACATCTTCATCTACAACAACAGCTCGGGCATTACCTTCGGGCCTCTTATTTGTTCTCTCTTGGTGTTGTGGACACTCGTATGCTCGATGTCCTTCTTCCCCACAATGGAAACAGGTTCCATGAAATCCTCCTCTTCTAAACCCTTGTCCAGAACTTCATCTTCCTCTTTGGTAATTGTTGTTCTGATCAAGGGGGTGGTAAGCATTATCCCCCTTTTGGTCCTGACCACTGTTGGATTCTCCATTCTTCTTTTGATCATCATTTTTTCCTCCATTTGTTCTCCCACTAGTTCTTCCACCATGACCTCTTCCTCTTTGCTTGCTCTCAAACCTTCTATTCAGCTTCTCTTCAACCCTCAAGGCAAACTGGTAAGCACCCTCTATGGTGGTCTTCCTGACCAGACTTAACTCCTCTTGAATACTTGCTCTTAACCCATTAATATAATGGGCTCCCTTCTCCTTTTTGGCCTCAGAATGGCTTGTTTTGATTAAAATTTTATAAAACTCCTCTGTGTATTCTTTGATAGACTTACTTGACTATCTCAAACCCTACATTTTCTTGAGCAAATCCAACTCATAATCAGCTGGAATAAAATGCCTCTTCAGCTTCTCCACCATTTGCTCCCACCTTGTTATCTTTTCTTTCCCTCTTCCGTTTCTGTCCAACTGTACTCCCTTCCACAAAATACTGGCATGGTCCTTCAGCTTAGTCTTAGCAAATCTGACCCTTTTAGGATCTTCTACCTCCTCATACTCGAAGTATTCCTCCATGTCATTGACCCATTCGATCAACTCTTCTGGGTTGAGATTTCTAGAATACGTAGAGACATCAAACTTTGGTCTCTTCCCACTATGGGATATGGCCTTATACAGTCTGGCTTATGTAGGATCTACTACCTCTTCTTCTTCCTCAAATTGGTCCTCTTCTTCTTCAGCTTCATCTTCACTCTCATCTTCTCTTCTTGGCTCAAACCCTCTACGCAGCTCCTCTTACAGAGCCTGAACTTGCCTCTGCAAAGATCTAAAATCTTCTTCTAGCACCACATTTCTCCCACCACCATGGTTTCTTCATAGAGGCATTTTTGCTCTCTTTTCTCATAGACCCTAACCACAAATCCTGGCATAAATTGTCTCACGTTCGGCGATCTGTTTACACACTCAGGAACTCTAGCTCTAATACCACTTAGAGCAGAGTTGCATTAACCAAAACATATAAAATCCACAAAAAGTAGAAAATAGAGAAAATGTCAAATGCTTTCTAATATTCCTTGCTTAGGAGAATGGATCTTACAAAGACTAACTGATTACAAATTTGAAATTCCCTCCTTTTGAACCAATTTTCTCTTTTCCCGCCTAAAACCATCTATTTCAAATTTGAAATTTGGGGACAAACTTGTCGAGGTTATAACTTCGCGTTTGTTGCTCCGATTGACTATTATTGCAAGTTTTCAGAAAGGGCAAGAGATGAACTAAGCGAGGCAACCTTAGCTCTTTACTCTAAGGCCTATGTCTAACTGAAAATCCTCAAATTCGGCCTCTAAGGCCTTCAAAATTCACCTGCAAGTTTTACTAGTTTTACTAGCAAGAATTTTTCACCAGTTTTTGATAGGGTGGGAGACACTAAAATTTACATCTCCCAAACCGCTCAAGATATTGGGACAATTCTTTCGACGTTGGGTCAATTTCTCCACCCTCTAAACAACTAGACCAAATTTATAAAAAAATTAAACAATTACAATTTTTGGGTGATGCAAGATCACTCTTACACCACTGGATGCTCCTGCATCACATCCTCAATAGGTGACTCCTAGATTAACAACCTATTTCCATGTTCTCAACCAAACAACTCCCAAATTGGTAGCATACATGTATCAAATGGATCTTAGGATGATTATATGTTTACACCTTGATTTCTTTATAGCATATGTTCTTAGACATAAAATATAAATTTTCATGTAGTTGGCATCCTTCTATTTTAAATTACCTCTTTGCTCTAGAAAATGACAATTTTCTTTTGTAAAATTAGATTATTTAAAGATGATATTTTCTTTGTGGTATATCTTGCATATATGATATGATAACCTTCCTCTATAAAGTAATATTTGTTCTCTAAAATATGACATTCTTCCTCTATCAAATGACATAGATTCAACTTAATGATATACATGCTCATATCGATGACACTTCTGCTCAAGAAGATGATACTCATGCTCAAGTTTAGAAAAATAACAATCTTCCTTATGCTTAGATAAACGACCTACTAGGATACATCCTTCAATCTCCATGCTTCAAATTACATAAATTAGTAAGTCTATGCACACTTTTAGAGTACTCTTCTTTTGACTTCTTTATATTTTAGTTTCTTTGAACCATACTTTTCGGATTACATTTCTTTGGGTACTCTTTTAGATTGTACTTTTTCACAATTGAACTACCTTGATAATCTTATAAACAATATTATCCATTTGAATAACCAAGTTCTTAGGCTTGATATCCATGCAAATTCCACAAATTTTGTTTTTTCAACTTGATTTTATGAATTAGACTTGAAGATTTGTCTTGTTTTTTTGGTACATTCCACTTCAAGAATCTCTTCATTTACTTCCTTTGATCTCAAAACCATTAATTTTTTTTACTCTTCTCTATAATTGAAATCATCTTCCACTCTATAGTTTAAATTTCTTAGAGGAAACCTCTTTCCCTTGTGGTTGTCTTTACTTACAATCAAGGATGGAGATACATTATTGATTTACTTGGTCCTTCTCCACACATTCGTTTTTTTAGTCATTGGTTGATCAATATTATACTCTTGAGATATATTCTACTAAATTTATAGATGCATGACTTGATTAGAAGCTTCTTCATAAGGTGTTAGAAGAACAAACATCTTACTAGATTTAGAAAATATTTTCACAAAACCAAAATTTTTGAATTCACATCTTGATTCTTTTTTCAAACTATTGACAATTTTTTTTAATCATCTTTTGTAAAATCAAACAATCTCTTACTCTACACTATGTTAAAAATATTTACAACCATCTCATCACTTGTGATGGTCTAGTTTATTTTTAAAAGCTTCTTGTAAGTCTATCCAAGTATGGAATTTGTTGTCTAGTAACTATATGTACTAGTTGATCGTAGCTCTATACAATTTCATAGGAAACACCCTAATCTAATTTGCTTCATTAATTTCATGATATTTTATATATCCTACAATATATCAACGGATCTTCCTTTTTATCACCGTGGAATTTCATTTTTGCTTCTTCCCTATTGTCTCCATTGTTCTTATAAATTGATTTAATGATAATATTTTTAGGTTTACAAAATTCATCGTTTGAGGAGAAAGGACAATTTATCATAAAGATGCTCATTTTTCACTTGAATCCATATGTATCCTTCAACTAACCTTATTATCAAGCTTCTTTGAGCTTTGCCTCATACATTTATTTGTTCCCATGTTAGATTTATGCTTCATGCACTACTAAACACACTTATTTTGCAATTCCTCTTGTGCCAAACTTTTGTGTTATGCATTGTTAAATGCAACATATTGCAATTGTTCCCATGCTAGAATCCTACACCATGCACTTTTAATACACCTCATATCAACTATGTCATCTTCGATAATATTGGCTACTTGTTCTTCACACTTTCTCTTAAGTTCACATTCGTGTGACTTTGTTATCAAATGACATGAGTTCAACCTATTAGATTCAAAAAATTTCAAGGGGGATATTGAGGTTTGAATCTTGCTACGTGATACGTGCATAATTGTCAAGTTGTAATACCACTTTGTAGTCATGATGTAATATGGGTGATGCCTATTTCAATTCTATATAACCCATTGAAAAAAAAACTAGTATATAGTAGTTTCCTTGATAGAGAAGAGGTCCTCGAAGGTCCCACTCTAGAAAATAATTTCCATTGTCTCAAGAAGACCAAATACGTCCTAACTCCAACGTAAAACTTTCCTCACCCAAAAAACATCAAATATGTTCTACTAGAAAAACTCACTTCTTGATTATTGTTTTCTACTCATTTTCATTCCCATTGAGTAAGCAGGTTATGCACGACCTCTTTTCTCCATTAATCATCTTGGAGAAAGTAAAATTTTGTGGTATTCTTTGATTCCATTACTAGCTTTACTATGTGCTTTATATTTTGGCATTGACCATGCCCTCACAACATACTTTTATTTGTGATTTTCTCTTTTCTTGTGGGTTAGTCTCCTCACCATTGCTATTATCTTCTTACTAGAGTGAGGTCAAACTCTTGCTTATCAAATCACTAAATCATTGACCCAAAGTCATGTTGGCAACAATGCCAAAAATATAGTATGGGTTGGTACTCAACTCTTGCAATGCAAAAACAGACAACATAACATAGTAATGTAATAAAGTAAATACTCAACTCTTGCAATTTCAAGATCATTTTGTAACTTGGCCTTGTCCTTCAACTTGATAAGGAACACGTAATAGGTGTTGTTTCTTAATCTAACAAGGAAAGCAAGGATAATAATCAAAAATTTAGTTGGGACATGCATAGTCTAAGAAGGTCCCCATGTTAATTTTTTACTTGGATTAATTATATAACCTTCCAATGTATCTCAACACTATCCTTGGGTGATACTTAGGTCATACTAAGAGATGTTAAATACTAACAACTCACTTTTTACACCCAAGAGAATAAATTTTATTCTAATAAAATCCCTAAAGGTCTTGCATTTTTCTTTAAAGCAATCTATTACTTGAATTCAGGATTTGCACATCACACCAAAGGCAACTCTAGAAATCTTCAACTAAGCTAAATTTCCATTAAAAAAATATATTAAGAAGAAAAACGCTCATTAATGAAATTGTGAATTCAAAGCTAGAGTTGAAGTTGTCATAAATTGTTGCAAATTAAAACGATCCATGTGACCCTCATATAACTAAATTTCTTATCTAATATTCACTTTAAAGGATTAGACTAGAATCTATTCTCTTTTTCTTTGCCTTCTTGGTTTTCCTTTTCATAATTATAGTGTTAGTCTTATTTCCTTTTCTACCATGGAAAATATTTGTTAAACATATCGATCAAGTTCAAAATGTTGGCCTTCATTCTTGTTAGTTTATGAATTTTATGCTTATTTCCTTAGTTTATGATTATATGAGAACTCTCCCTTACTAAAATCATTTTCTTGTTTCGTCAATAACAAATTTCAAAGGTGGCATTTTCTTTACGCTTTAAAACCCAAAGAGACCATCCTAAGCATTTGTACAACCTAGGTCAAAGGGTTTTAACTTTATACAAAAGGCAAGCAAAGTAGCAATATGAAAAGTACAAATAATGTTGCAATGAATCTTAAATTGGCATAAACTTCTAACAACACAAGTGTTAATGTTGCAATGAATTTAATATAGTGTAAACTTCTAATAAAACAATTATTCAACTCTATTCAAATATCCATCGTAAGATGTACTTTAAGAAAACCTAAGCAACTTAGAACAAGTATACCCAAAGCACTAAGCTATATCAATTTTGTTGATAAAGACCTTGCATGTATAACCATTTAGCATGAGCATAGCCTCAAGACCCACTCTTGAAGCAACAATGAATGGTTTAGAAAAGTAGGGAATTTCTAGTGCTAGAGTTGAGGAGAGCACTTATTTTAACCTTTGAAAACTCTTTGCTTTTAAGTGTCCATTCAAAAGAATTCATTTTTCATATATCAATGTAACCACAATATGAACCCATGGGATTTAGGGCAATGTTGGATATCAAGAATTTCATAACATAAACTAAGGTTCAGATCCCATGGTTGAACCTTAACATTTTGAGCCCATGAGGTTTAAAGCAATTGGTAGAGAATGAAAAATTATACACCCTTAACCAAGGTTCAAATCTCACGATTGAACCTTACATTTATCCAATAACATGAACAATTCCTCAAATTTCAAGAGGCCTATGATTGAATATTGCCCAGTTGTTGTAAAACCACTTTGTGGTCATGATGTAATATGGATGGCACCCATTTCAATCACATATAACTAAATTAGAAAAAAGGAATCATGATATGCATGTAGTGCTTAATAAATCAATAGTATGATCCTAGTCCCATAAACATGGTCTTATGTTTAGACAATTCCATTATTAACTTAGTTATTGCAAAGTCAACCTCAACTTCCTTTGTTGAAATTACATCACATAACTATTCAAGTAATATTTTTGCAAAATTATAATTGGATTTCTTTACAAAAAAAAACTTATTTTCTTGCAGACTGATAACTACTAAACGATCCTTCCAATTTCAATTGAAAATAGGGATATCATCAAAGAATCCTAGAATAAGCTTTTGTAAACATGGGTAAAAATCGTATTAATAACAACTTGAAAGTGACAATAATACTAGTTGTACTAACAAGCATCACCTTCAACTTATAGTAAGCTTCATAAGCACAAAACATAGTTTTAAGAATTTAGTTTATTCTAATTTGGTGATAGCAAGAAGCAAAATTTAGCTTAATAAAATACTTAGCATTATGTATTTCATCTAGCATCTTGCTAAGAAAAAAACACAAAGGTAACCTATTCTTAATAATGATTTTATTAGTCCCTTGGAATCAATACATAAAAGATTGGGCCATTTTTTCTTGTTAGTATAAATGGTGTTATGTATGAGATCTTACCAAGTGTTATAAAACTAACCTTAAATAATTCATGAACCAATTGCTCTATTTCAAACCTATGGTGATACAAGTAACAATATGGTTTGATATTACTAGTGAGAGTTCCAATAGATCCTCAATGATATGTTCGTCATCTTTTTTTGGTTGGTAACCTTGAAATTTGTAAAATAAAATTGCATGTTTATCAATTATTTGTTTCATTTTATGATTTGTTGTCTTCTTTTGTTGATGTAGCATTTCTCAACATCAACCTTTGATTATGTTTCCATCTTTTGTGATGAAGTAAATTATGAAGGCGGAACAATAAATCCTTCTAAAATATACTTTTTGCGTTACCACTCAAATTTGACAAAAAAGAACTAATGCATTTGAAAAATGTAAGAGGTCAATCATTTTGCTCCCATTACTATATATAATCCATCCAATAGAAAAACATAAAAGTTATTTCGACATTTATAGTGCATTTTTACTTAAAAGCCAAAATAATCACCTTCTAGGAACAACAGATTGAACCCTTTTATTTAATGAATAAATAGATTGTCTTTTGTCAAACCCTAATCTATAAATTTATGGGTAATTGGGTTGGTTTTTTATATATGCCCTTAGATTCTGTATGGTTTGTGGATGTTAACTTCTTAGTACTGAAAATATGAAGATTGTTCACTTTGTTTTGGTGTTGATTCTCCTCCTACTTCAAACACTTCATGCTAGTTATGTTGTTAGTATCTCAACTTTCCTATGCAAAATATTTTTCTTTCACATATGTATAATACTTTGTGAAGTTTTGGATTCGAAGTCATAAAAAAATCCTACTCCCCTCGTTCATATTTTGTTTCTATAAATTTATTGATACAAAGGTTTATGTTCCATTCGTTCTAACAAATTCTTATTCCACATACCATTGTTCTTATATACCATTGTTAATATATTTGAGCTACTTTGATAGTATATGGTAGATTAAATCATTCAAAACTTAAAGTTAAATTTCTTTATCATATTTAGTCCACCCAGAATACATAAAATTACACAAATTAATTGTATATCATATTGTCACCAATGTGGATAATAGCTCCAATTAAGGTGAATTTATATAATCTCTTTTTCCCTTAATGAACTAAGTAATAAACTAATCTATCTCCCTGTGTTTGAGTGTGTTACAAATTATGCCTTGTGTTTTCTCATTACTCCATGTTTGCCACTTGCACGTCTTTCCTTCTAAATCTAGAGATGTGACCTTGATAGCATCCTCTTTTGTATTGAGAGATGTGTGGAAGGCATGTGGAAAGAAGAAAATGACAAATAGCAATGACTATAACATTATAATCATAAAATAACTCAAATATATTAAATAGGACACACACATAGGTGTGTATTAGAAAAATGAACTCTATACACCGACGACAAGACACCTATGATTGGCAATGAGCTATAAATTAACAATGTATTAGGTAAAGTTATAACAATGTTTTTCTCTTAACTATGATAAGATTGGTTATATGGTGTTGAACCAAGCTTCACCTATATTACATCTATTTCAACACACCACAATACCATTGGTATTGTGACAAATCATACTTTATGTACTGTCTTGTCATAATAGTGTCCATCAAAATGCAAGGATTTGAATTCAATTTGTATTCATATGATTCCATCAAAATATAGGGGTTTAAAGTTAGTTTTTGCATTCATATGATTGCAATACATTTACCGTTGCTACACACTGCATTGAACTTTCTAAGGTTCACCGATGGAGTAGGAAACATTGACTTACAATGTGAAACTCCTTCCTCTGTACTATTTACTCCAAACCCATTGGACAAAATGTTTAAGGTCAACCCATGGTATAAGAAGATTGGTCCTTCCATTATTTGTTGGAATTTATGGGTTGAAAGAAATATAGAATTGTCAATAATAAATCTTGAAAGTATTCAAAAGCTTGGAGTCGTATTATTGCCTCCCTTGCAGAATGCTTATCGACATGGTACTCATTAGGGGAAGTCTCAAGTATGAAAAAAAAGGTCCTAGTCTCTTAGATACATGATTTAAAAATTCATGGAATTGTCATCTGTAACAATAGAGTTGACATAAAAAATAAAATCTGCTTTGATCTATGGTATAATGGAAATATCCAAAAGTTGGGTTTATCAAAATTAATTTTGATGGTGCTTTCAAAGGAAATTCTGGAAAAGTTGTTGAAGGTGGTGTTTTTCAAAATACTATAAGTATAATTCTCCTCACTCATAATCATATAAAACTTATTAACTAAAAGGCCGACAACACTTCTTATAGAGATCAAAATTGTTATTGAAAAATGTTATTAAGAAAAATGGATGTAAGAATTAAATAAAAAATAACATTATTTCTAATGTCCACCAACTATTGTTGGAGGAAAAATCTTGGAAATGTCATCATATCTATAGGGAAAAAACTAGGCAATGGATAATTTAGTCAATAGTAGTGTTGAAAATTCAAATTTTAAAAGGCAACTAGCCAATTGAGATTTTATTAGATTTTATTGCTTAATGAAAATGATGTGAAGCAGCTGATTGGGCAAATATAGTTGTTTGAAGTTAAATATCTTTGATAGAAAGACAAATGAAGAATATCTTTGGTAAAAAAAAATACAAGGTGGATATAGTTTAATTGATGTGATAGCAATGTAATATGTTTTGTTATTTTGATGGAAGTGGCCCCAATAAAAGCCACACATAACTTGAAAAAATAATAATGATAGACAAAAATAATTTAAAACCTTGACTTACAATGTAAAATTTCTTGCTTCTCCCAGATTTGCCCAAACCTATGTTATTTTTTTTGTTACATAGAAGAATCGGTAACTACCTTTCCTTTTTAACAACTGGTCACAGGGTCAAGTCGCATTGCCTCCGATCGTAGCGTCAAATCATGGTGCTACCACTATATCCCTCTCGCCTCAATAAACATGATCCGAATTGAGGGAGACCCCTGGTGGCTTGGGGTTGGTACTGCCGTCATCAAGTTGGCGCACACTCAACGAATAATCAAGTCAAACTATTACCTTTGCTTAGATTAGGCATGCCCCCGAAGTTTGAACCTAGGTCTCCTTTTGGTAAGTGCCCAACAGCTTACCAATCCACCTAACCTTTGAGGACAAAGTATGTTAACAAACTCATTTTCATCCTCTAGATGCACTTTTTTTTTTAATTAAAACTTGGTAATTAATGTACTTAGGACTCTAGTAACTTTCAAAAATAATAATTTGAACATAAATATTTTTCTTAATCATATGATTAATGCTCCTCAAATCACATTAGCATTCATTCGGAACACTGAAAAAGTAAAAGAAAATAACTTTATCCAGATCAGAACTCGGAAATGGTGAGCACTAAACGGTAACACACATACTCTGGCCAAGTTGAACAAATGAAAGAATCATCATAGCTATAATTACCAAAATCATTGATATCTGAACCGCACCAAATTTTAGCTAACGCTGCAGAAGTTTCTTCTGGGAGCATAGCTCATATTTCTTAACATGATATCATACTAAACCCTAAGAATGAGGCTTGTAAACCAGAAGTATCATTAATTAATGCCAACGTATCCATTAATTTTAGTGAAAAGGCAAATAACATGTACAGTGAACGAGAAGTCACCCAAAGAATGGCATAGCAACAGCTGTGAGACAATATCTCACTTAAGAAAAAGTCCTCTGGATTATGCTAAATTACTCCATTGACCTTTGGGGCACTCCTGGCAGATTTTTTTTGTATTTCAACTTCATAATGAGACAAAGCCGCATCTATAGCCTGAAATTATTAGTAGATATTTTATACCACGAACTATGACAATAAATCAATAAGATAACTTTGAGATTACAAATCATAGCAATAGCAATTCCAGATACTACAGTGAATATGTCTTATAGAAAAAGGAATGTGTGGTTGAAGTGCAATGCACCTGAAGCATTGGTTGAATAAGCAATGAAACTTGATGACGAAATTCCGATTGTACCGATTCCTTTATTAACTGCAAAAAATAAGTTGCATTGTCTTAGTTCATTGTGACAAGACGCAACCATGTAGAAAGAGCAGCATATGTAACTTTAATAAAAAGAATTCATAAAACTGATTTACAAGTTGAATGGCATCCATTCTCCATTCAAGTAAATCTTCACATATCATTACCGTGCTTGGAACTCAGTAAATATGCCCCACTTATTAGTTTTCCTACCTATGAGTTGGCAAAAGAGTGAAAAGAATGCTGAGCATTGTTTTAAAAAATGTACCAAGAACCTTTCAATTACATAGATATTTCTTTGAAAAATTTGTCAATGAAAAACATCATCGTCTGGAGAAACAAAATATCCCAGTAAAAAGGATTGAAAGAAGGGGGTAACCATGCCTTCTTTTTTAACACCTTTCACAAATGCCCAAAACCCTCGGTAAAGTATTCTCTAAAAATTTTATGCAATCGAAATTTGCATGAATGCTATTATTATTCTTCAAAGTACAATGTTTGACTTGCGACTTGTATTTCCATTCCATTCTACGTGTTGATTGACACAGGCTATATCACAGGAGCTAGAAACTAGATAATTGCTCAAACAACAATACAGGTGGACAGTTCTGCAAGTACAAAAACTGAAGTACAATATTTATGATGACATGCTTTTATTAACATAATAGTCGTTTTTTTCATTTTTCACTACTGATAAGAAAATAACAATTCACTCATTATGTTGCACTTCTCATTCAGTCTCTGCATGTTTATTTCACATATTCAATAATCATGTGTACAGGACGACTGTCAGATATATTCAATATTTATGTTCTATACTTTTATGGGGAATCCTATTTGTTTGGTCTCTAAATGTTGCAATAGTTAAACTCAAAAATTACAAATTGCTTCACATTTTACATTGTCATTGAATCACTCAAAAAATTGAACGCTATATTCCACACTTCAATGAAGTCCAAGACCAACTCCAAATAGCTACTAAATATTATCCATCGAAATGTGATCTCATCATCAGGCAAGAACAAATTAATCTCACAAAAACTAGCTCATTATCTGTTCAAAGAAGTATAATCATTGATTGAAGAAGGAACATTCACAACTCATTACGCATTAATGAAATTTGCAGAAAGCCCATCATTCATCAGAGATAATAACATGGAGGAATAATTAGTCATCATGGTCCATCCATATCCACATACATTACAAGTATATTGTGGAACTATTATAGCAGAAAAATTTCTTATAAGACAAACTTGTTTTTTGAGTAATACTTCTTATACATATCCACCATGGGGATTGAACCGGTCACATCACCGATAATGCAAGTGGCGTCCTTTCCGGTAGACCACACTTACGGGGATAAGACAAACTAGTCTGCAACATCCATATTTATAATTTGTATTGCACATATCCATGCGAGTCCTAAATTTTTTTTTTTTTTTGAGTAAATACTTCTTATACACATCCACCATGGGGATTGAACCCGGGTCACATCACCGATAATGCAAGTGGCGTCCTTGCCGGTAGACCACACTCACGGGGATGTCCTAAATTAGTTATACGATGCCTTGGAGGTTATGCATGTATTGTTATCTAATGACTTGTGCTCTAAAGATCTTAAGAGCACTGCCTACTACAGGAGTTGGATTGAACAGGCCTCTATTTTTATGTAAACAATAGTTCCATAACCCATCCAACACTAAGAACTCCAACATTATATGCTACTTAAATGACAGATTTCTTTTGGGTACCTTGGTCGCCACATAAACAAAGTTTGACTTGTAAATCAGATAGGATTGAAGATTTATGTGTAGGCCTTCAAGTAATTCTCTATGATGATGAATTGTGGATTCCAACATGCCTAGGGAATCCTCCTTCAGAAGCTTTAAATCCTTAAAAATATTTGTAATGCCTCATAGATAGCAATGCCTATAGGTGTGCAAGCCTTTAGATAAGCACGTGACACAAGGCATTCCTTATCATTATGGTTTATCTACCTCGTCTTTAGGACTTATGATTCCTATATATAAAAAGTTTAATGTCCTGTACCTTTGAGAAGAAGAAAATCATTATCAATAATAATGAAAAAAAAGGAACTACAAAAAATTAAAAAATTAAAAATCCGGACTCCTTTATGAACCTAAATCCAACTAGTACAAGAACTCCATGAACACCTGTACGAAGACTTGCATTTCATCGTCATGATTTTATTCAAGGATCATCACACAAGATACTCATACATATTAAGATCAATCATAGGACAGCTTACATACAATTGAGGAGAATCAGATTTCCTCCTAAAAGATTATAATACCACTGCAAAATTGTTATTATGTTATTAACGTTCACAATGCTATTGCAACAATGCCATCACAATTGTTATTAGCGTTCACAATGCTATTGCAACAATGCCATCATAATTGTTATTAGCGTTCACAATGCTATTGCAACAAGGATTGAGACAAGACCAACAACTGAAGAATGTTATTTAATAGGTACCATTACTCTCACAACCATATTAATTGGCGACAGTCAATGCTCTTCTTGGATCGTACCTTATATTTCTATCCCATTCTACGTTTGTTTATAATCATGATAAAGTAAATAAATAAAAATGAATTACAAACACAAAAAATACCTGTAATTTTTTATATATTTGTGTCATTGCATCTTTTAGTCGATTCACCTGCATAATTTCAAACATATTGAATTTTTTTAAAAGTTACCAACCATAGCCCCCAAAAAAATCACTTCACTAAAGACGGAGGTCAAATTATAACAATGGTTAAATTCAAATAAATGCAAAATGACTTACAAATAAATAAGGTAACCAATTAAATTGAGATAACTGATAAATATAAGCTAAAATGTTTGGGAACAAAGCTTGCTTATAGACTAATTATCGGTTTAGGACCATCTTCTCTGGGGACGAGATGCAAAACAAAGATGATGTAGAAGACAATAATCAATAATGAAACCATGTCTTACTCATTTATTTCACAACCTGACAAATGGGAAAGCATAATTGTTTTTAACTTTTTTTTTTTCCATGAAACAGACCGTGCAGAGAGAAAATTACGGTATACAAAACATAAAAAGGTGGAAAAATCATACTGTATGTAGTTAAAGAAACTAGAATTTATCACAGAATACTAATTAAGCATTGATTTTTATTCATAAATTAATATTTACTGTATGTATAATTGCTATATAAAAACCCAGTTCCTTGGCAAATGGATATCGATTAGTCTATGTTCCACAAAATTCTGAGACAGGGACAGCAGGACAACCTTTTGGGATGGCGAGAGGATTTGAGGGAGGTGGGACTCCTTTTTGGGATGTCAGGATGGGTCTCTGAGGCAGAGCCCCCAAATCCCAGGACGAGCCCCCATGGAACATAGTTATGGATTGTATTGTTGTTGCTCCATTATTACCAGTCTTGCAATAAAATCATTTCAAAAAATATGGGCTTCTTCATGCTGTATATTTTGAAAGAATCCAACAACCTATCTAGAACCTCTTTGATTTAAGCATACAAATATGGAGTTGCATGGGAAATAAGAGGCCAAAAACAAACACAGTTAAGCTACATGAACAACAGCTAAACTACTTTAATATTATACTAATTGAGCTGTGGGTCAATCAAGGCCACCTGAGGTAGACTCGGCCATGGGGCACATAACTCCCTAGAACCATTACCATCACTACAACATTTTCCCTCGAGTTGATCTTGTATGGCAGAAGACTGTCATTTCTTTCAGCCATGACGAAAATACCATTAATAATAAATGGCCTGCATGATCAACTATTTGTATAAACTTGGTCAAAAGCACACCCACACTGACGCAACCACCCAAATTAAGCATGCCAAACAAATTCTACCCCCAGAAGCATTGAATCTAGATTAGTCTAATGACTCTAATCAGAAGGCTTATTGATTAGACTTGATCTCAATTGCCATCATTGTTATTGTGTGATCATTGTTAAATACTGAATCCAATTTTGTTATCCTTTCATTTCAGTAAAATTTTCATGTTGGGGACATAATTATTTCCCATCTTATCAGTCGATTTCACATTTAAGCTGCACTGTAATTATTGACATCAATATATGAGTAGAGATACACTAACTTTCATAAGGATGGTGTAACCTTCATATCTCATATGGGAGAGATGCCTTAATGAAGCAACATCCTTCAAAATTTTGTCATCACATTGTCTTTTTAATGACAGATTTACATGAAAACACCATCCTACCCACACCAAGATCATTGTATGTTCATAATTTATGTGATCTATATTCAAGATTTGAGCATGTCAAAAGTTTATGATTGGAAAAAGGGTTACTCAATTTTGGTCACTAACAATATTTAAAACCAAGAAAGACAATGTGTATAGAAGGATTTCTCTTCCTCTATTGTTCATTGCTAAAAGCTATGAAAAACTTCAACTTCATAGGGCAGAAAATTAACAGTGTGAGTACATGCTGAGAGGCTATAAGCCAGCAGAAGCATATTTTTTGGAACAGTAAATTCTAAAAATCTGGATGATGTGAAGTGGGACAGGGCCTGTTTCATTCATGTCATTTCCCATTAATACAAACCAGTAATTTGGATATGTTAAGTCAATTGTTAAAGACTAATTTCATTTCACAGCATTTCCCAATTATTTCAATCACCAATTCAGATCTCTAAAGTCAAACATTAAAGGGCAATTTCAAAGACATATGGATGACTAGTCGCAACAATATTTGTATAATCCAGGCTTCAAGATACTTCAAAGTAATAAATGTCTGCATGACTGACCAAGTCAGTTATAAATTATAATAACTTCCACATTCAAGTGACTTGTGGCCTAAGTCAATACAAAAGAATCGACTCCCTAACATATACTCCAGGTTTTGAAAAGACTCTCTCAGTAAGATACTTTGTCACCTAAAAATAGAAGAAAAGTCTCAATTGGAGATGCTGAGGTTTTTCCAAGTTTCTTTTGTCAAGTTCACTCAAGATTATGATTTTGTCAAGTTTGAGCAGCATCTGTATCTGGCTGCTATGGAGGTTCTCTAAATGAATCTGTCATGCAATAGTCTTTTTTATAGAATGCCTGAAATTAGCATAGAAATTTCAGGTGTGTTCCAATATTTATGTCAACAAAAAACAGTTATAAATTCAAACAAGCATGACATCTTTTTCCAACAGAAGGGTAATAAGAAAGGAATATCAAGATGGGACCAAACATGTAATAACTAATAATTCATTTCATATTCTTTACATGCATAATAGTAAGATCACATTTATTAATGTTTGGTCAAATCTATTTACAAGGCATGTACATAATAATTTATTAATCAATTCCAGATGTGTTTATCACATCATTTTTGGCCATTCACTCCTCTTTCACTCACTGGGAACCCATGCTCTCACTACTGATTCACGCCTTTGCATCTCTTATATTTGATCACAGTTTGCTGTTTGACTATGTTTTATGATGGTTTTATGTTTTAACTTCACAATTTATTATAATGTGCACATGTTTTGGGGGGCCAAACCCTGCATTCCTTTGCATCCTCATGTCCATCATATCCATATGCCTTCACATCCACATACCCATGTTTTGGGCCTCTGCACCAGATGCTTGTAAGTTGTACCCACACCATTAATACCATCACATCTCCACACCTATACAACCTTGCTAGTTAATAATAAATATGCTATCATAGTTTTATTATAAACTCTCCCATCTTGAACATGTGCTGCCTGCAAACCATAGAATGGGTATTACCCTCAAGCTAGTAAAAGGTATCGTAGGAATTTGGTAAGCTCGGGTGTTCTTCAGAAATGATTTCTCGCAACCATGGAATCTCTCTTTCTAATTGCATCGCCTTGTCATTAAGTCTCTCTTATGGTCAGAAAATTAACAATCCATATCCACAATCTTCTATGGTATATTGCATTTAACAGAGCAAATATCTTGAATTGTTTGTTTACATTGATTATTGCAGAGACCTGCAAATAATTATAATGATCACACTCGTTCATCAGATATTCTTTAGTTGTGATGGCATTAATGTCCAAGGTGTTATACAGAATATGGATCTATTTCGATGGCATTGTCAAATGAGACATTATTTGTTTACATTCTGTACGTGTCATTGTTCATTCTTAATTTTTGCTACTGTTAATTATTCAGATCATATAATTTCATCAGCAGTAGCTATTTCTTGCTATAAACATTGTACTCTGGTCAAAATGTCACACTGACCATTTTCATTAAGAGACTCGTCTTTGCATGTTCATTTTCATTAAAATATAATTACTAATTTGTTTTTATTTTTTTGTGCCATATTCCAACATAAACATGCTTATAGTTTTTATTATGATTTAAAGTAACAACAAGCTGACCATCTTCTTTGGTAAGTTGCCTCCTTTTCCAAATCCAAAAAGTAGACTAAAAATTGGTTTGATTGTCACCTTAATTTGTTTGACACACAGTCTTTTAATTTATAGTGGCCACAAATTCTTTTTTGCTTCTGCAGATAGCTAGGCAAGTCTTGCCTCAGTATTCCATACCACCATTCCAAAGATAAATGTTTGACCTGACAAAATGAGCAAAGTGACCTTTAGACCTTCAATTAACTAATTAAGACCTGCTAGAAGATGTTTTGAATTGTAGAATGAGTCTGAGATCACTGAGATGCAAAGGGGACTCAAAAAATAAAAAAATTAAAAGAAAATTATTAACATGAATCTTATGGTTAAATGAAATTTAATAATTCAACAGAACAACACAACTCTGAAGGTGTGAAATTAAGGAAGCAATGCCCCATGAAGGTGCAAGATAACAGGATCCTTGTACGGGAATCATAATATGCAAAACCTGTCATAATGGAAATGGAAAAAATAAAGGCACAAGATACAATGGATGCAAATGATATGAGGTGAGGAGGTCTAGAGCAGGGTATGATTGCAATCGGATTTACCTGAGTGGTTAGGAATGGGTCTTAGCAATACAGCCTGAAAGAGTATAACAAGAGGAATGCAATGAAAGCCTCAATATGCATAGAAAATATGAAGATGTGCATGCTTGACAAGTGGGTTGATGTAATTTTGATGATGGTTTAAGGACAACAGATGATGCAGTGAATCGGTTAACAATAGAACATGAAAAACAAGATATTGTTGAGACAGCAAATTCAGACAAAAAAAACATCTCCCCTCCCAACAAAGCATAATTTAAACCAACCTAGCGAAACTTGGGCTGCAAAAGGTCATTACAGGAAGTGCTTTTAATGCATTGCTCATATTGACTGACAAAATCCTTAAGGCATGGCATCCAATGTCACCTGTTTCTAGTTACTTGATTAATTGTAACAAAAAATTCTTGTTTTATTCAATTTTAAATGCATTTGTAAATAATGCTTCAACACATAATTCTCTGACATCCTCAATGAAACCCGAGATGATGTTGCAGTTGCGACAAGAAGAAATCTTGAATTGGATAGTTGCTGATTTAGAAAAGTTTTGATTCAAAGACTGGCACATTTAGTTGCCATCTGATACAAAAATAATTTCAAAGGAAATATCAGCATTCCTTGTTAAAAAGCTCCAAGAAGTTCGATAGGATAGGTATCCTGGATTTATAATTTTCTTATCATGCTGTTCAGCAGTTCTGTGGCTAAAACCAAACTCATAATATGTATTAGGCTCTTTGTGAGAAGTGATTTCAGATATTTCATCTAAAGATTCAACTCTACAGAGCTCTATGTATCTCCCAATTTATGGCAACTTGAAAATTTCAAAACTATTATCAAATTTAATATAAAACTATTAATCACTATGTAAGCTTAATATAAATCACTTTTTCTGTAAATTTTTCCCTAATACAATATCTGCCTATCAAGAATCTGACTTAAAACAAGTCTTGAAAGGAGAAATCCTACAATTTCACGGTCAAACAAATATCATGAGATGCATTTAACATAAATCATCAGCTAAAGTATTCACAAGGGACTAACATGGATTGTAAAATATTTAAGAGCCATTTCATTTCATAAAACATAAATAAATAAGGGCACATCCACTTGGTAGGTTGGCTACCTAGCAGTAGATTAAAAACTGCAGGCATGGTGAGATTGTTAGAATTGTAGTATTTTGCATACATACATATGGCACGTTCTACACAAGAATATATAACTTGCATTGTTGGTTTTAGCAAAATCTGCAAAGCATTCGCTTTTTCAATCTACAATCACCTATGGGGAGAGAGATGTCACGTCAAACCCATGAGTAAAATTTGACTTGGACACAAATACAATCCATGAACACAAATTTGACTTGATGGGCACAAATACAAGTTAAATTTGAAGCCTAGTTGTGATGGGTAATCAACTTCAAATACAACCAGATCAAAGCTAAAGGTGAAGATTTGGTATCAATCTACCCATGATACAATTATAGACAAAATCAGAAACCCCTAATATTATTATGGATTGATAAGAAACCCTTAAACATGGAGAAACTACACCCTTTTTAATGCTGATACCATAATCTTTAATGGGTTTCTTGAAAGATTGAAAATTTGGATTAGAATTGTGCCAACAGAATGCTTTAACCAAGTTGAGATGATATGAGATTGGATACCAACATTGTTAATGTGAATGACTATGACTAGAATTCTCTAATAATCATGGTTGCAGGTTTCTTTTTTATTGAGATCCTTGAGAGCCCAAATTAAGCCAGAATTCATGTCACTGGCTATTATCAGCAAGTTTCTGTCATTATAGCAGATTGTCTCCCTCCCTGAGACATGGTTTTTGATGTACAATCTCAATGATGGCATTAGAGGAAAACTCCACATATAATGGATTCAACTTTGAATAGCTACTTCCTTAAAAGGTAATTTTATGATACTTCCCCCAAGCTCCTCAAACGCCAGTATCCCCATTGAATAAGATAGACACCTTGACATATACCTAGAGATTTTACATTACTCGTCCTTTAGTGATGTCATATTACCCAACAAAAACAAATGCATGATAGAATGGATGATAAGCTTCGGTTTCAAGAACTCCATTGGAGGATTTCAGATTTCATGAATATCCTACTAATATCTCTTCCCCCATGATCCTATGGTGTGATGTTAATAGTACAATTATGCATAGATCTTTTCAATTTGCTTTCAAAAGCAAACTATATCTTCTTAGCAATGAAATCAAAATCTGGTGGAAGGGTATAGCCTGTTGGTACAAGTAGTCAAAGGGAGGGAAAAAATATTAAAAAGAAAGGAATTCTATATAGCTTACTGGTGCAGATCATCAGATTTTTTTAATTTTTTTACTCAAAAAGAAAAAACCAAAATTAAAAAACTTTGGTTGAAATGGCAACAAAAGCAAAGCTTTAAGAAGATAAGGCACAAGCATAGTTTGTTTATATGCAAATATTTATTTATATATAGATGCATTTATTTATTTATACATATCTTCTGAACCGAACTGAACCTTTTTCATAGAAACTAAACTCTCAAAAAAATTTTGGCCTCCTATTTGGACCAAAACTTTCAAACCTGGTAATCAAATTCCAATCGCCAAATTGCCCTCCATGCTCTTCCTTTTTCAAATTTCTCATGATGATACTTTCTGAGTACACAAGCTTCACACGCTTCCAATGAAACCATAAGTGGAAGTTCTACTATTTCTAGCCTTCTCATCCAATTCTGTTGCAAGTGTGAAGAGGGTTATTGTCTAAGTGGCTCAAAAATATCCTGATTTCTGGCCACAATGTGAACATGCACCCAAATTTGTCGGCAACATGTCGGCAAGATTCTCTCTCTCTCTCTCTCTCTCTCTCTCCGTCTTTCTTCCCTATTCTTCCGCCACCATTTCCTCCTTATTCCTCCGTAACCTCTGCTCCTCATCCCTCCACCTCCTCCCTCTCCCCTTATCCCTCCACGTCTCTCCCTTTCCCTTATCCCTCCTTATTCCTCCACCTCCTCCCTATAAATATCCTATCCTTCAATGTATACAGTGTTGCGGTGTGGAATGTAATGTTTTAAGTTAATTACATAAATTATTTTATTTTATGATATAGCCCACCTTCGATCATTGGTATCAGAGCAGGGCGCTGCACCAAGGGCACGGAAGCCAAGGCCAAGGGCACAAAAATTGAGGCGGAGGCATTTTTCGAGGCAAGAGTTTGGCATGGTTTTTGAGGTGCATCGAGAGGTGGATAGGAGGTCCACGCAAAACAGACCGAGCATGCGGATCGAGGCAAGCATTTCAAGGCAGCACGTGGCGCTGACTGGGCGGCTGACGCAAGGCTGAGCTAGGCACACAGTTCGAGGCACCAGGTGGCAGGTGCAAATTGGGCACGCAGCTCGAGGAGCTGAGCTGGCAAGTTGAGGTGGCGAAGAGTCGAAGATTCGACACGTGGCGGCAAGGTAGGCGTTGACGGGCCGCGTTGACGGGCCGCGGCTGAGCAGTTGACGACGTGGCACGGTGAGGTGGCGTGAACGCCACATGGCAAGTTCTGACTGGATTACGCGTTGGCAAAAAGTTGGTTAACCGATTGCTCGAAGGCAATCAGTTGTAAAGGAGCGCCTTCACATTAATAAACACTCCTGCTCCTATTTCCCACTGCATGTGGGATAAAAGGGAGGTATTTAAAAAAAAAAGGTTTTCGTCGGATGCTTTAAATTATTATTATTTACCCTTAGTTCTCATCCAAGCGCATAGCACAATTGGAAAATACGGAAGAGTTGCTTGGCGGAGGTGTTGGGTTCGAGTCACGCCGAGGTTGAAAAGTTGAAGGAAAATTATTTTTTGTTTTAGCGCGCGTCGAGGAAGAATATAAGGCACGAGGTGCCTTGTGCCTTCAAAGACGTCACGTGGTGTAGCGGCTAAACTCCTCTCTTGCAAAGCGGCAGGTCGGGGGATCGATTCCCCTCCGCTCCAAAACAAAGGTTTTTGTTTAAAAGGTTTTGAATTTTTTTTAAAGTTTTTTAATTTTTATTAAAGTTTTTTAAATTAATTTAATAGTTTTAAATTTATATTTTTAATTATTTTTAAATATAAGTTTGTTTAAAAAATAATTAAAGATATAAAAAAAATTATTAAATTTTTTATAAAGACTTTAAAAATTTTTTTTGAAAACCTTTTAACTTTGTGGAAAAAGGAAAATTGTTTTTCCTGGAGATTAAAAATTTTGTGCAATCTGGAAATTGACATATGCAACTCAGCTAAATTTTTTGCCATGATGAGTAGATGATCCGGTCAACCGGATGTTACCACGCCCTATGCTCTCTACTGAGGAGAGAATCAGCTGAGTCCTTTGATGAGCGGATCCGGAGAGATGGAATACATGTGGTATTCAGTCAACTATA
This sequence comes from Wollemia nobilis, assembly GCA_028583015.1. Classification (NCBI taxonomy): domain Eukaryota; kingdom Viridiplantae; phylum Streptophyta; class Pinopsida; order Araucariales; family Araucariaceae; genus Wollemia; species Wollemia nobilis. The sequence goes on along the minus strand of JAQPPZ010016946.1, from coordinate 16,206,501 downwards.
GAACTCAGTAATAGCCCACCAGAGGAAGCCCGATTCTGGATACGAGGCTGACTCAGAAGATAATATTTTTGGACAACGAGTGGAGGAGTCCGATTCAGTTGCATTTGAGCCTGAGGAACAATCCAATGAGAGCTATACCCCACGCTCTCCAGAGCCTGAGCCTGAGCCAGCCAAGGCCGAGCCAGAAGCAGTTCCTGAAATTGTCGTCATCAATGACGACGAGGATTCCATTGCAGACAATTTTGGACCTCCAGTACTGGGCAATCCACAACAAGAAGAACAAGAAATCAGTGAGAGAATTAAGAAATCTAGATTTGATTTGAATCTGTAATTGCTTTGTACTTCCTGTTTTCAGTCAAATCAAAGTTTGCTTTCAAGTAGTAGAAATGGCCTCAAATTCAAATCTCCCAATTCCTGAATTTAATGGTAGTGATTATGAATATTGGTCAATAAAGATGAAAACTATGTTGATTGGTAAAGGTTTATGGGAAATAGTTGAAGAGGGTTACACAGAACCCTTTGCTACTGACTGGTCTGCTTTAAGTGCTACCGATAGAAAAGCCAAAAAAGAAGCCCAAAAAAACAATTCCTTTGCCCTGTACCATTTACAAGCAGCTCTAGATAAAAGTATATTTCCTAGAATAGCATCCTGTGTAACAGCTCAAGATGCTTGGAAGGCTTTAAAGGAAAGTTTTCAAGGGAGTGATCAAGTGAAGCAGGTCAGGCTTCAAACTCTGAAAAGAGATTTTGAAAATCTCAGAATGTAGGAGAATGAGAAAGTAGGAGACTACTGCGTGCGAGTCAAAGCCGTGGTAGATAAAATGGTCACTCTAGGTGAAGAAGTTAAACCAGAAGTTGTGGTGAAGAAAGTGTTGCGAACACTTCTTCCTAAGTGGAATCATGTAGCAATCATTATTGAAGAGTCAAAATATTTGACTACACTTTCCTTTGATGCACTGATTGGTTCTCTCCTTTCACATGAAGAGAGATTGCAGGAATCTCCTTCCACTAGCCACGGAGGCGATGACAAAGCCTTCGCTTCACAAGAAGGAAAAGGCCAAGGTAGAGGTCGTGGCAGAGGTCAGCAAAGAGGAAGAGGCAGGAATAGTCCACGAGGTGGAACTCCAAGCAGAGGAGGATCTTCAAACAGAGGTGGAGGTCAAAATAAAGGTGGTCAACAGAATAAAGGAAAGCATCTAGGCAGAGGAAAAGGAAGTGACAAGTTAAAGCAAGTTTGTTACAATTGTAGAAAACCAGGCCACTTCGCTCGTGACTGCTGGTCAAAACCCTCACAAGGGAGCAACAACAGCCAAAGCAATCAGTATGGCAATTTTGGAGAAGAGGAAGGGACCTCAAATCTCTTTCTTTCATATGGCCAATCAGATCAGAACATGAATGACACCTGGATCTTGGACACTGGGTGTTCAAATCATATGAGTGGCAAAGAAGAACTCTTTGCTACCCTGGATTCTTCCTACAAATCCAACATCAAGTTAGGGAACGACAAGTCATTGGCGGTTGAAGGTATTGGAGCCTTGGAGGTTCCAACAAAAGAGGGCGTCAAACAGGTGAATGATATCTATTACACACCTCATATCCAACACAATCTTCTTAGTGTTGGTCAAATGATGGAGAAAAACTATAAGTTGCTATTTGATGAGGGTAAATGTATCATTTTTGATAAAAATGATAGTAATAGAGTCATTACACAGGTTCCAATGACTAAGAACAGGTTATTCCCTTTGAAGTTTGGCCAGCCAGGAGGAGATCAATTGGCAAATGTTGCTATTTCAAATCCAAGTGTGTTGTGGCACTTGAGATACGGTCATCTGAATTCAGCCAGTTTGAAGATGTTAACTTCTCAAGCGATGGTAACCGGACTTCCTAAAGTTTAGGACAATAAGGAATTCTGTGAAGGTTGTGCCTTGGGCAAGCACGCTAGAACCAAATTTCCTCAAGGGCAAGCATGGCGGGCCAGTTATCCACTCCAACTAGTGCATTCGGACATCTGTGGTCCAATGCAGACCAAGAGCATTGGTAACAACTCTTACTTTCTTCTTTTCATTGATGATTTTTCAAGAATGTCTTGGATATATTTTTTGAAGCATAAAGATGAAGCATTTGACTGCTTCGTAGATTTTAAAGCAAGAGTTGAAAATGAGAGTGGATATTCTGTTAAATGTCTCAGATCAGATAAAGGAGGAGAATACTCCTCTAATGAATTTTTGAAATTTTGTAAAGAACATGGAATAAAGAGGTAGTTCACTGCTGCCTATACTCCACAGCAGAATGGTGTGGCTGAGAGAAAGAACCGCACCATTGTAGAGATGGCAAGATCTATGCTTCAAACGAAGCATTTAAGCAATATGTATTGGGCAGATGCAGCCAGGACAAGTGTGTATATTTTGAATAGGAGTCCTACTTCAAGTTTGAAAGGGAAAACTCCTTACCAAGCATGGTATGGTAAGAAACCAAATGTCAAGCATTTCAAAGTGTTTGGTTCACTGGCTTACTCACACATTCTTGATGAACAAAGGAAGAAGCTTGATCCCAAGAGTCAAGCATGCATTTTTGTAGGGTACTGTGAGAACACAAAAGCTTACAGACTCTACAATCCCAGGACTCAAAAGATAATACTTTCTAGGGATGTGATTTTTGATGAAGGGGGAGAATGGGGACATCCCCAAATTTATAGTGATGTTGAATCTCATGATGCAGGTTCTTCACAAATTCAACAGGCGCCACAGAAAGGCAAGAAGTCTCCTCCTCCAAGCCCAAGCAGACATTCTACATCCAGTTCATCATCTTCTTCACCAAGTCCTTCTCCACAAAGGTCAGTCAGTTCCTCACCAATGGATATTGATTCTCCATCCAGAGGTAAGAGAACTCTCCAACATCATCCATCTTATCAGATGTTGGATAAAAAAATTTCAAGAAGATATACTAGAAGTCAAGCTAGTGAAATGAGTTCTATTTTGCAAAGACTTGAAAATATGCATTTGTATGGTGATGATGACTCCCAAGAACCTCGGGGAGATGTAGTTAACTATGCTTTGATGACTAGTGCACAACTTGAACCTTCTAGTTATGAGAAGGCATGTACTCAAAAAATTTGGCAAGATGCCATGAAAGAGGAGATAACCTCTATAAAAAACAACGACACTTGGGAGCTGGTAAAGCTTCCTAAAGGAAAGAAGTGTGTTGGGTGCAAATGGGTCTTCAAGACCAAATTCAATGTTGATGGAAGCATTGAAAGACACAAAGCAAGATTGGTAGCAAAAGGATTTACACAAAAGTATGGTATTGATTATGAAGAGACATTTGCTCCTGTAGCCCGACAGGAGACCATCAAAACAGTTCTTGCTTTAGCTGCTCACAAGGGTTGGAAAATCCAACACATGGATGTGAAGAGTGCCTTTCTTAATGGGTACTTGATAGAGGAAGTGTATGTTGAGCAACCTCAAGGATTTCAAGAGCAAGGTAAGGAGCACCTTGTTTACGTGATGAAAAAGGCACTCTATGGCCTCAAGCAGGCATCACGAGCTTGGTACTCACGCATTGATGGGTACTTTAAAGATTTTGGGTTCACCAAAAGCAAAAATGAACCCACCCTTTACTACCTAAAGCAAGGTAACGACATCCTCATAGTTTGCTTGTATGTGGATGATCTCATATTCATGGGTAGTAATAAAAAAGTGAATATGGAGTTCAAGCGCTCCATGATGAAGCAGTTTGAGATGAAGGATCTCGGCTTAATGCACTACTTCCTTGGATTGGAAGTTCATCAGTCAGATACGAGGATCTTCATCTGTCAACATAAGTATGCTCGGGACATGATCAAGAAGTTTGCTATGGAGCATTGCAAAGCGAGTTGCAACTCCAGTTGGACATGGGATCCAATTAAGCAAAGATGATGGAGCACCAAAAGTTGACATGACCACTTTCAGGAGCATGGTTGGGAGTTTGATGTTTCTCGCCAACACCAGACTTGATATTCAGTATGTTGTTTCTCTTGTCTCTCGATTTATGGCTAGCCCATCTGAGCTGCATTTGCAAGCAGCTAAGATAATTCTCAGATATGTGAAGGGTACATTGGATTTTGGAATCCGGTACCATAAGTGTAACACTATCAAGCTTGTAGGCTTCAGTGATAGTGATTGGGGCAGCAATATTGATGACAGAAAATCAACTTCAAGGAACTGTTTTAGTCTGGGATCAGGACTAATAACATGGAGTTCCAAAAAGCAAACTATGGTAGCTTTATCTTCTACATAAGCTGAGTATATAGCAGTCACCTATGCTAGTACTCAAGCCTTATGGCTAAGAAAAGTGTTGGAAGAGATTGGAGAATAGCAAAGTGGTCCGAACAGGATTTACTGTGACAACATCAGTGCCATTCAGTTGGCATACAATCCGATCCACCATAGCAAAACGAAACATTTTGATATGAAGTACCACTTCATCCGAGACATGGTGGAGCATGAAATTGTTGAGCTAAAATTTTTCCGCACTTTGGAGAACGTCGCAGATATCTTCACCAAAGCGATGGCTAAAGCTCAATTTATAAAGCTGAGAGACTATGTAGTCAGTCCTCTCAACTTTAAGGGGGAGAATGTTGCAAGTGTGAAGAGGGTTATTGTCTAAGTGGCTCAGAAATATCTTGATTTCTGGCCACAATGTGAACATGCACCCAAATTTGTCGGCAAGATTTTCTCTCTCTCTCTCTCTCTCGCCGCCTTCCTTCCCTATTCTTCCGCCACCATTTCCTCCTTATTCCTCCATAACCTCCGCTCCTCATCCCTCCACCTCCTCCCTCTCCCCTTATCCCTCCACATCTCTCCTTTTCCCTTATCCCTCCTTATTCCTCCACCTCCTCCCTATAAATATCCTATCCTTCAATGTATACAATGTTGCGGTGTGGAATGTAATGTTTTAAGTTAATTACATAAATTATTTTATTTTATGATATAGCCCACCTTCGATCAAATTCAAAATCTAATAATTTAAATGTCCAAGTCTCTCACATGATAGTTTGCTCCTATCATCAACTCTTACTCTGAATGCAAAGGTTCTTTTCTTCTCTTCACACCAAGGTTACATAGGTGTGCAAGAGAAAAGGTATGCAAGATGCAAGTACGGAGCAGCAAATGCAAACTCTCTAAAACTAAGGTACATAGAAGCAATAGTGGAATTTTATTATATGCATATATATATGTCACATATCCATGTATTAAATGAAAATTTAGAATCAAACTAAACATTATGCTTTTAGTTTTAGTTCTTTATTTTGAAGGATTTGCCTTCATTTGATTTTCATTTGTGATTGTGACACATCCCATTATATGGCTAATAGGAAGGATTGGGCACATGTTAACAGTGCTTGTATTTTTCCCAAATTTAGACAATGCCCCCTTGACAAACTCATGCATCCATCTGCTTCACCAGGTGTGTCGTCAGGTATATGCACATATCAACTGCAAATGCATCTCAAGTGTGGCCCAGAAGACCATCAGGTAGATGTATTTTGAAGCTTGTTTCAGAATAAAAAGATCGTTTATGTGACATTTAATTTCCTTGGACACTTGTCAAATTATCACTCCTACAATAGCATCTACTTGAACATCATATTTCTATTTCTCCTTTTGTCAAGAAGGACCTCTACTTTTGATGTAACCCTCCATATGGCACTATCCCTGAGTTCAGTTTGTCTTTGCCTAGTTGCAATAATTATGTCGTTGATGCATTCGATGTGTTTGAAGTTTGAACCATCAAAAAAACTCTGATGTCATGCCACTTTTGTCTTGCTCAAACAAGTCAGAGATATAAGATCAAGTTTTCCTCAAATCTGGATTCCAAAATGAGGCTCCCCTCAAATCTAGCTTCCCTTATATCATAAACGTGGCTAATCTAGACATCCCTCAAATCTGATGCCCCTTAAACACCTACTCAAAAATCTGAAGAAGCTATGCCATTTTGGAATCTCCCTCGAGTGTAGGCCACCACAGTGAGCTAGTGTGTTGATCAAAGAGTTGTTCGAGTATGTTACACATTGTCATTTTGTACATACCACAATATCATGAAAGACAATGTGTACGGTGTTGTGTTTGTGATTAGTTGCACTAAGTTGGTAGTTTAGTATGAGGGTGAAAATTGCAACTGTCTATATACCATTTCCTTTTTGTATATATTCCATATGTGAGTAGTCGAATGGTATCATCATCATCAAAGTGTTGTGAGAACATCGTAGTGTCGTGTGGCTGTTGGATTGCTGTTGTGTCATTGTGTTGTTGATAGTGAAGACGAGAACATCTTGTAGTGTTGTGATAGAGATCATATCGATGTAAGTGATGTATATATCGATTGCACATAAGAAAATGGTTTTGTTCCTAAAATTATTGTTCATTCCTTGTTGCATGATCTATTTGATTTGTTCACTCTGATTGTTCAGAATGAAATCTATACTACATTTGGCACCATTGTCGTAATGAACCTAGAACGAGAAAGAGGATGCTTGTTGCAAGCAAACGCAACAAAACAAGGTGAATGAGTGAGGCACCAAGATGTGCATGTCAGCATAGAGGGCATGGAAGACTCATGCAACAAGGACAAGGACAAGAACTAACATGGAGGTTTGAGTGCATTGCATATCGTGAAGAAGGAAGACATGTAGATGCAAGATATGAAGAGGGTTAATGTGACAAAGAGAGCATAGAGGTGCAGATTCTTCAAGAGCTCCTTTCGCAAGCGAAGTGTAGAAGGAAGGGTAGAAGGAAGAAGACCTTTTATAGATCCTATACTTGGATGCAGACAATTGGATATTCCTTGTGTGACAAAAGGAGTTGAAAGACAGAGATTCAATATGTGTGGCCCCCTCAGAAGGAGGGAAGTGAGACTTTGTTTAGGACATTGTTGTTGACAATGGAGAAGACAAAGATGACAAAGGTCTTGCAACAAAAACCACATAGCAAACAGAGGTCGTGCAAATGGAGGAAGTGATGAAGATGGAGAAGGTCGTGACGTCAATAGTGGTGCCCTCAAATGTATTGATGAAGATGACAAAGGTGTTGACGAAGGAGTCGACGACGAAGGTAGCATCGATGAAAGAGGTCCTAAAAAAAATCGTGAAGATGAGGAAGTTCATGAAGACAACGAAGTAGGAAGTCAACAAGAGACTCCACTACAAACACATGAAAAGCACGAGGGAGAGTTTGTAGATGTATGGAACGAAAGTTCAATGCAAAGACTATCATTAAGGAGAAAAGTATTTGTGGGAGGGTGGAATTTTGGGAGTCAACTAGAGTCTACCCAAGTTTATTCACAAAGATGACCATGAACCAGAAGCAAAAGTATTCCAACTAGGAGACAGTTGGGCAATGAGTTCCAAAAAGCAATCAAAGACGAAGAATTCAACGCAAGAGACCCTCCAACATCATCAACTGGAGTGAGCCAGCCAATAACAAGTTAGAAGACTATGAGTTAGTTGACAACAAATCAACCAATAGTCATGGTTATCGCTACGGGCAAGCAGAAGTACCCAAAGACTTATGGAGATGGGAAAGAAGATCCCACCAGGCATATCGACACTTGCACAACGATATGGAAGTCAAACGGGATAACAGATGAAAAACGTGGTCAGAATTGTTTCCAACAACGTTGCAAAAGATTGCAATTGATTGACATCTGAAACAAGAGAACCTATTCAGGTCTAAAGAATGAGTTTAGGGAATTTAAGTTGCTTCATAACACAGAGATCATCAAAGAGATCTATGTCATCAAGCAAAAATCCTACAATTGCCATTTGAAAGAACTCGTTGACAAGATAGAAAATAAACCAGGAGACAGACTCCATAAGAGGTGGTTTACAGACAGAATCCTTCCAAAGTATAAGAAGACGATGAAGGTTATACCACCATCTACATACCAAGAAGCATTCGACAAGGCATTGAGACTGGAAAGAGAAATGAAAGCAACATCGACAAGAGGGAGTGTAAGCCAGAACAATGAAGATACCAATTCCGATAGTGACCAGGAAGATGTGGGCACAACAATCCAAGCGCTCAAGAAAGAAAGACATGAAGGGAGAGAAGAAAAGCAAAGAAAAGAAAGACATTTCATGCTTGGATTTTTGGACAGAAACCCAATCAAATGCCAATTGTCCAACGAAAGCATATTTCCTTATCTATGAAATCAATGGTCATTTCATCACAAATTACCCATTCAACATGAAAAGAAAAAGGCACCAGACCTTAGTTGTACAGGAGAAGGAAGAAGATCAAAGGCCAAGCTCCTTGAAGAATGGACAAGCTGTGACAAGCAGAGGATATCAAAACAACCACCAAGTAAGGATATTTGGTGGGCAGAACCAAAGCAACAATAAGTCTAGTGGTGGAGAGAGATTGCAATATTACTCCAACAAAAGACCCATCATGCGTGAACACAGTAGTGGGCAACAATGTATTGATGATGTGTCGATGGTGTGGATTAGGAAACCACAAGGAAGCGAATTGCCCAAAGGCAACTAGCAATAGCAACAATCAAAATGTCAACCTAATTGACATTGAAGAACCGAGCACAAGGACAAGAGATGTTCTCGCAAAGACTTGGGCGTAGGCAAAGAAGATGGAGGCGTACCTTTATCATACAATGAAGATGAAGGGATGGCAGGAAGCCCAAGATGAGCTTGAAGACGAGATAGTGAAAGAGCAAGATGCAAACAATGAAAGTGACCATGACCAAGGAAAAATATTGATGATGAAGGAGCCATCAACATCATCTCAAAACTTGGTAAGCCAATTGTTGCAAACGAGTCTACCAATTAATGCGGCAACCTTGTTAAAGGCAATCCCGAAATTGCATACAATAGTCAAGAAGATGTTGCAAGGACTAGAGAAGGAGAAATTAGAGGAACAAAAGGTGCCACAAAAGAGTACAACACAAGATCAATTCCTTGAACCCACAATTTTGTTGATTAATGAAGTGAAGCAACTACCTCTATTGGGCCACAATTTGATGCAAGTCATTGTGGAAGGTGTGCAAGTATCAACGTACTCCCAAATATTTGGAGGGAGTTGGAAGCATCGAAATTATGGTGACCTAACTTTCAACTAGTGAGAGATATCAAGGTGAAGGATGTATTGACAGCATAGAGAATGACCATAGCCGACCAAACATTCATCTTGGACTACATAGTCATCACAATGCATAAGCCAACTTATGACGCCTTGTTGGGATGAGGTTGGTTGAGGGTGGCAAGAGTTGACCACAACTGGAAGAACGGTTAGTTAACATTCAAGAAGGGACATCGCAAGTTTTCCATAAAGTTGCAAGACTAGTAAATTTGTGAGAACATTACATAATCAAACGGACCGGAAATTTTGTCATCTGACGAAGAGGAGGGAGAAATGAAATGAAACATTATTAATGTCCGCGGTGGGCCAAAATAAGACCCAAGGGACTATAAGAAGTACAATAATGACTACCAGCTAGCAAGCTAAAAATCCCAACAAAGAAAAGAACTAAGAAAAATACAAGATCAAACCCGACAAACGGGCCAAAGAGAAAGGGAAAAGAAAAGAAAAGGGAGAGCAGAGGGGGGAGGGCTGCAGTCCAACGAGAGAAGTGCATGCCAAGAAGAACGGAGAGAGAGAAGGAGGGGGAGGGAGCAGCCCAGGAGGGGCAAGCTTCGAGAATCCCCCAAAAACTAATCTCTCCTAACAGTCGAGGCCGAAGTACCGGAGCTGAACAAAAACCAAATGAGAATAGGATTTTGCGGTTAGAGTGCACAAAAGATGTACATTCCAATTGTAGTATTTATCATTGGCAAATGGGTGACTATGAAATCTTTCAACCAGAATGTTTGTGTGTGGATATGAAGGAGAGTTAGAGCGCAAATGGAGAAAGTGCACAAGTAAATTCCCTCAATTAAGAGCTAGAGATGGAGAGTAAAAAAGAACTATCGAAGGTGTCTAGTTAGTTTGAGGACTCATTCAAAAAAGTTGACCATTTTTTATGTTGGCGAAAGCAATCAACCAAAAGAGGTGAAACCACCAACTGATGATAGTGCAAACGGTTGACACTTTGGCAAGGAAAGAAACAAAGGAGACCCAAAGTGCCAACACCAGAGCCAGTTGAAGTAGTTGATGAAAGAAGTGAAGTTGAAGAACTTGAAGTCAAAGGAGAATTTTGGAAAGGAGAATTCCACTAGAAGTTTTGAGATTATGGCAGATAATGTAATTTGGTCGAAATTGGAGGCCTTAGGAAGGTGAATTCTTGAATGGCATAGAGGTGATGAGTAAATTTGGTGATACAGTAGAGAATATCGACATATCAAAGAATATAGGATGGACTAATTTTAGGGTAGAAAGATAGTATCTTGTCTCAAATTGGACAGATTGCAATGCCAAATTGAAGCATTGACTGCACAACGATGGACGTACATAATGGAATTATGTGAAATCATCGAATGCTAAGAGAAAAAGCATAAAGCCAATAAACTTGCTTTTAAGCTTGACAAAATCGAAGAGGACTAAAGCAAAGATGGGATTTTTTTAATTTTAAGGGCTGAAATATCAAAAACTTTAAAATTTCCTAAAAAGGATAGTCAAATTGTCAAGATAATGGTTTAGTCCAACGAGGTGACGAGAGATGCCGACATCAGGGTGAGTGTCAAAAGACGAAGATGCACAATTAGAAGACAAAGACCACTGCCACACATAACTATAGTAACCATAGTAATACTTATCAAATAAAAGTGAATTTTTTAATAAAAAAACGGAAAAGAAAGAGAAAATTTTACCTTATAAAAGTCAAAAGGAGAAAGAAGAAGACTGATAAGTTTTTATTTGAATAAGAACTAAGTATGATTGGGGAAGAGGACGATTGTAGCCCGAGCAACCATCACCAAGCCACATCCTTCAAAAAAGGGCACATATTTGGAGATCCACAAGGTCGGCTTGGAAGAAGAGGGGCTTGAGTAAAGAACAAAGGCAACGGAGACCTCAAGGCAGCCAATACCCTTCATGGTCAAGACATGAGTGTTATTGTGAAGAATGGAAGTTGCAGGTTCTAAACAAGGCTTGGTTTCCGCAAGTATGACCAACGTGTTGTTATCATTCTCGACATATTTGACGGCATACCCCAAAACTTGCAAGTGTCGCAACAAAAGAATATTTTGAATCAAACAACTCCATACATGTTGGACCAACCAATGTTCTTGCCAACCTTGGAAAATTGATCCTTTGCAAATTCACTATTGTTGCTAAACAATGCACAACCCTCTCAAAATCTACAAGTGTTAGTGAGAAATAGTCACCAGCCACAAACCTCTTACCGTCGACAAGACTAGCCAATCCATTGTCTATGCATTCAAGAATCGCGTTTGGGCTCAATTCGTTACCAAAACAAGACATAGATCCTTCAAAGGTTGTTATTCAACATTCAAGTAGCCTTCTTGTCGTTTCCATTGGGAAAATCACTCCCACCATAGCCAACAAACATACCCTAATTATTATTAGAATTTTTTTGGCCCATGTCGATGTTGCCATTCTTGGAGAACCAATCACAAAAAAGCAAATATTTTCGACCAACAAGTGTCCCCAATGTTTTCTACATACTTTGCATTTGTGGCAAAGACTTTGTTGACACTATCGCTTTCGCCATTGAAAGTCTTGTTCTATGGGTCACTTGCTTTCTTATCAACGTCAGTGGGACAAAGAATATTACCATCAACAATTGCAAGATTGTCCCTATCAACACAATTCATGGTTCCATCAACAAATTAGTCTTTCTCCCCATTGGCAAGGTTGTCATAGGTAATAGTGTCATCGGTTGGCCCCTCGTTGGCAAGTTTGTTTATGTCATCATTGTCAAGACCTACATCATCGTTGGCAATTCCATCTACATAGTTGTCAGCAAACTTGTAGTCAGTCCCGACAAACCATCATAGTTCTACATCGGTCATTCAATTCTTGTCATCGTTGTTGGTAGTTTACCCTTCACCATCATCATCCGAAGTGTAACTATCGTTGTGTAAGCTACCATCATTCGTAGTAGAGTCGTGAACGTCGACCACATTGGATCATTTGCCTCTTCATCATTGGCAATCTTGTTGTGAGCAAGCATCGAATCATCGTTATTGTCCTCCCTTCCTATACTGTCATCTTGGAGTTCATTGTGGGCTACCACCATTCTACCCTTGTGTCATTGTTCCTCCAATCATTCCATAGGACAACATCAACTGGCACATGGAAGCCACAGTTTCTACCATCGTGCAAGCTTGCATCAAATGAATCCTTGTCCAACTCTACGTTGTCATAATCCAGGTTCACATCAATCAAGGAATTGTAGTCCAAGTTTAAGTCCAATGGGCCCAAGTCGTGGTCATTTTCCAGACCAAGTCTAAGTTTAGTTCACCAATGTCATGGAAGGCCTTGCTTGTTGCCACTTTGGCACTAAAATTCTCCATCTATCACCTTGCCACTTCTTGTCAAACAAGTATGACATCATTAGTGCAAAGAAGAATGTTGTAGCTCAAGTCGAGAAGACCAACATAAGATAGCAAGGAGAAGAATCCAACAATAAATTCAGTGAGGACACCGACAAATCTAGAGGGGGAATATGCAGGCCACCTCAGTGAGTTATGAATGAATTTTGTATATAAGCAGTTTTGTTAATGTGTTGATTAAATAATTGTTCGCGTACGTTATGTGTTGTCATCTTGTACACGTCATAGTATCATGAAAGACAATGTGTAAAGTGTTGTGCTTGTGATTAGTTGCAATCAATTGGTAGTTTCGTACAAGGGTGACGGTTAAGAGTTGCAAATGTCTATCCCCCCTTTTATTCTTGTATATATTCCATATGTGAGTAGTCTAATGGAATCATCATCATTAGTGCATTGTGAGAACATTGTAGTGTTGTAGTTATTTTTATTATTATCTCGAGCCATAGATTTAGTTAGTCTGCCCTTGAGCATTAGGGTTGGATTATTATTGATTTCATGAGTAAATACTTCTTATACATATACATATCCGTTGTGGGGATTGAACCCGGGTCACATAACCGATAATGCAAGTGACGTCCTTGCCGGTAGACCACATCACACGGATGAAAAAAAAAAAAGAATCTTTTGGATTTAAGTCGCCTTAATGCACGTACGAGACTTTGCCCTCTCAAAGTGGCTATGAGACTTTGCCCTCTCCAAGTGGCTATGAGACTTTGCCCTCTCCAAGTGGTTGTGGATTTGCTATTGCATTGATTTATTCTGGATTTGATATTTGCTCATGGCAATTGATTGCATATGGTTTGTGGCATTTGAATCTAAAATATTATTGTTTGCTTGTTAATAATAGTTAAATGTTGAAGTGTTATTAATGAATATATTTGTTGCGGTATCATAACAAGTGGTATCAGAGCACAATTCTGGAACCAATGGAAATTAATGAAGATATTTGGTGCATTGAAAAAAAATAATTTAATTTTTTATAAACAAAGGTTTTCAAAATCTCTCTTCCAAAAAGGTATATTTAATTTCCCGTAATTAATTAGGGATTTTTTTATTATTTAGCACAACTCCCCACCCTCCTTTATATTAATTAGGGTTTTTTAAATTATTTCACATCTCCACGCATTTCGTTCCCTTCCATTTTTCCCCGCCTCGCATCTCCACGGTTTTACATTTAGTTTTTTTTTTTTTTCTCCTGCTCCGCATCTCCACGCATTGCGTTCCCTTGCATTTTCCCCGCCCTGCATCTCCACAATTTCACATTTCATTATTTAAAAATTATCAAACACCCCCCTCCACTTTCATATTTCATTTCTTTTTAACTATTAAACCCCCTATTATTAAACACCACCCCCGCTCAATTTTTACAAAAATATTAAATCCCTCTCTTTCTCATTTTTAAACCATTTCTCCCTAATTAATAAATTATTAAAAAATAATAATAATAAATTAATTAATTAAATTAACATAAAATATATATGAGTAGAAATAAGCGCCAACCTAGAAATCCCGGTAATCATCACAACACTCCCGTTAATATCAATAGCTTTGATCAACATCTTTTTTCTTCCTTAAACGCAATGGCTTCTTTCCCACTCAACACATTTGTTTCTTCTTCTCCTCCTCCCACTGACCTTGACCCCACTACCCCTCCAAGTTATATTCCTTTTCCTAGTAATATTGACCCTGCTTTGCATCAATATCTTTCACAACAAAAACAACTAGTTGCTTCCATTGTCGACCTCTTGAATAATCTAACCGAAACCTTGAATAAAATTCAAATAATCCTATTTCCATCCACCGTTGTGCCCCCTCTTGTCCATGGGTCACAACAAACTATCAAGCCCCAACCTTTGACCATTCATCAAGCACCAAATACTAATGTTCTTCCACAACGACCACTTTGTCATAATCATCCAAATTTTAGCTCTTAAGACTAGGCTTTGCCTCTGATCTAAACTCCTCGGTTGGCAATGCTTCCAATTTCCTGGAATGGCCTCATGATGTTAAGGTTCCTCGCATCAACATTCCCACCTTTGAAGGTGTCGACCCTCGAGGATGGTTGGCCAAAATGGAAGGCCTTATCCATTTGCACCATATTCCTGAAACAAATCATGTCGCATTAGCAACTTCTAAGTTGGGTACCCAAGCTTATCAATGGTTGTTATGGCAGCTTCGCCAACATGGTGGCCCTCTTTTATGGCTTGACTTCAAGGAACGATTTCTCCAAATATTTGACAAGGGATCTTCCACATCATATGTGGTACGTCTTATGCAAACTAAGCAAATGGGAATAGTGGAATACTATTGCTCCGAGTTCACAAGTCTCCTCACCTACACCCATCAATTGAGTCCAGTAGTAGTGGTCTCCGCCTTTCGCTATGGTCTTAAGGATAAAATACAGAAGGAAGTCGACATGCACAATCCTTATGCTTTTGATGATGCACGACGTATAGCTCTAGCAACAGAACAAAAGCTCCAAGATTATGGTCCTCCATATAGACGTGATTTCAACTCTCGTTGTCCTTACCGCAATTTTGAACGTTCCACAAGATTTTTCTGTGTAAAATGTTGTTTACACCATCCCCGAGATCAGACCTTTGAAGAACGTCGTAACTTTCTCTTGGAATATGGAGACACATCAATTTTTGAGGATGAAGATTCATTACAACATGAGCAATCAACAGAACTAGGACAACCAACAAATGTGGATGAAGTAGAACAAGAGAATAATACTGTGGTTCTCTTTGCTCATGCACTTATGGGTCTCCAAGCTCACCACACTATCAAGATACAGGGATTTATCAAACGACAACATGTCAATGTGTTGATTGATTTAGGTAGCACACATAACTTTATAGATAGTAAGACAACAAAATTCTTGGTCTTGTATATCAGTACTTCAAATCAATATAAATTTCAACTATTAATTGCAAATGGGGGTACAAGTCAGTGTGTGGGTCTAACGGCTAAAGTTAACATCCAAATCGGAGATTATACTTGGGTGGACAATCTCTTTGCTATGAACCTAGGAATTTCAGATGTTATCTTGGGAGCACAATGGCTTTCTCAACTTGGTGATGTTACTATTAATCTACAAAAATTATATATCAAATGGACAAACAATGGAAGGGTCGTTGTCTCCAAGGAATTCAACTCCCTCCCTTCGAGGTAGTTAGTTCCCATCGCATCTAAAATATATTGAAGAAGGGTGGTCTTGGATTCTTTTCCCAAGTCAATCGCATGGAGGTTCAATCCTCGGATCCATCTCTTCCAGCTCTTCTTTTGGATTTCCAAAGCATTGTGGATCGTTATGAGGAGGTAT
This sequence comes from Wollemia nobilis, assembly GCA_028583015.1. Taxonomy (NCBI): domain Eukaryota; kingdom Viridiplantae; phylum Streptophyta; class Pinopsida; order Araucariales; family Araucariaceae; genus Wollemia; species Wollemia nobilis. The sequence goes on along the minus strand of JAQPPZ010016946.1, from coordinate 16,190,674 downwards.
TTAGTGAGCCAAGGGGTCTACCTCCTAACCACACACATGATCATGCCATCCATCTAATTCCAGGAAGTCAACCTCCTAATGTGCATCTTATCACTACCCCCAGCCCCAAAAGTCAAAAATCGAGAAGCTGATCCAAGAAATGTTAGAGCATGGAATCATTCGTCCAAGCATTAGTCCATATTCCTCTTTGGTGGTGATGGTATGACATAAGGATAACTCATGGCGCATGTGTCCTAATTTTCGTCCTCTTAACAAGATCACTATCAAAGATAAGTTTCCTATCCTTGTTATAGATGATTTGTTGGATGAATTGCATGGTGCTAGATACTTCACTAAACTACACTTGAGTTCTAGTTTTCACCAAATTAGGGTCAGAGAAGAGGATATCCTTAAGACTATTTTCCATACACATGAGGGTCATTATGAGTTCCAAGTCATGTCTTTCGGACTCACTAATGCTCTTTCCACTTTTCAAAGTCTCATGAACCATGCCTTTCGTCCTTTTCTCCGTAAGTTTGTCCTAGTTTTCTTTGATGATATTTTAATTTATAGAAAATCTTGGGAGGATCATCTAGTTCATATTGACAAAGTCCTTCATCTGTTACAAAAGGAAAAACTCTTTGTTAAAAGGTCGAAATGTGCCTTTGAGGTCCAAGAGGTGGAATATTTGGGACATATAGTATCAAATGAAGGAGTCAAGGTACATCCTAATAAAATCAAAGCTATTCAAGATTGACCGTTGCCCGAATCCCTTACAAAACTCCATGGATTTCTAGGATTCACAGGTTATTATAGAAAATTTGTCTGCAATTATGGTAAGATTGCCATGCCTCTCACCGCCCTCACCAAAAAGGATGCTTTTGTTTGGACTAAAGCTGCTTCTCAGGCCTTCCAAGCCCTCAAAGAAGTTATGTGTTCCACTTCAGTTTTGGCCACTCCTGATTTTAGCAAGCCTTTTGTCATTGAGTGTGATGCTTCCGACACAAGTATTGGAGTTATTTTAATGCAAGATGGTCACCTATTGACTTTTGAAAGCAAGCAACTTTCGAGCAAGAATATGGGATGATCAACTTATGAGAAGGAAATGCTAGCTATTTTACATGACATAGAGAAATTGAGGCATTATTGTTGAGTAGTCGTTTCATCATTCAGACTAACCATAGTAGCCTGAAGCATTTCTTACAACATCTCTCATGCCCTGAACAAAATAAATGGATGACCAAACTCTTGCGTTATGATTTTGTCATTGAATATAAGAAAGGTAAGGATAATGTGGTGGTTGATGCTTTATCTCGCAAATACGAGGATGATGTGGCTATCAATGCCATCTCTGGTCCTTGTCCACAATGGCTTTCTCAACTTCGAGAAGATTGGCTTTCTGATTCAAAGACTGCTCAAATCATTCAAGACATGAAAAAAGGATCATCATCGCATTCTTGCTTCTCATACTCTGATGGAGTGCTTCACAAAAAAGATTGCATTTATATTCCTCAATATTCAACTATTAAGTCAAATGTTCTCCAAGAAATGCATGCATCTCCTTTGGCAGGACACTCAAGATTCTTGAAAACATACCAACGGGTGAAGCAATCATTTTCTTGGAAATAAAAGCATATGTCAAGAGGTTTGTAGTTGAGTGTGAGGTATGTCAACGTAACAATGGGGAAACAATTATATCTCCTGGATTGTTGCAACCCTTGCCTATCCCTAACCGCCAATGGGAGCACATATCGATGGAATTTATTCGGGTCTTCCCATATTAAAGGGCAAAATAGTGATCTTTGTGGTAGTAGATCGCCTTTCCAAGTATGTTCATTTCTTTGCATTACAGCATCCCTACTTAGCAAGTAAGGTAGCCAAGGTATTTTTTGATTATGTTTTTAAGTTACATGGTATGCCCAAAACCATTGTGGGTGACCATGACCCTATCTTCACTAGCAACTTCTAGAAGGAATTGTTGTCATTGTGGTACCAAGTTGAGTATGTCCTCCTCATAGATTGTTAATAAATGTTTGGGTACTTACCTTTGTTGTTTTGCTCAAGACAAGTAGTATCACTGGGTCCAATGGCTTTCATTAGCTAAATGGTGGTACAAAACTTACCATTTTTCCCTTAATATGTCCTCATTTGAAGCATTGTATGGTCAAAAACCTCCATCAATCACAGACTATGTTCTAGTATCTTCCAAAGTTGCCCAAGTAGATGATTTGTTACAAAAACGACGAATCATGCTTTAGGTTCTTAAGGATACTTTGACTGAGGCCCAAAACCGTATGAAGAAACAATAGCATTCACACCGTCCTGAACGACGGTTCAATATAGGAGATATGATATTTTTACGCTTACAATCTTACAAGCAATTGTCCTTAAAGACCAAATCAAGTAAGATGTTGGCTCCTCAATTTTATGGCCCCTACATGGTGGTTCATCGCATTGGTGAAGTAACATATACTAGTTGGAGCTTCCACCGTCTTCCCGCATCCATCCAATTTTTTGTGCATCCTATCTCAAACAGGTTATTGGCCAAAAGGTGCAGTCCTAGACAGAGCTTCCATTACTTGATGAAGAAGGTCGAATCACTCTTCAACCTGAAGCCATATTGTAGTCCGGAGTTCGTCATCTTTGATCTCGACAAATTCAAGAGTTTCTCATCAAGTGGCAGGACCTTCCAAAAGAAGATGCTACATGGGAGCCTGAGAGCATTTTCCAGTCTTTTCCAGCTTTAAGGACAAAGCTTTCTTAAGGGAGGAGCCATGTAACAATCCCAATATAGCCATGTCAGCTAATTATTTTTATTATTTTCTCGAGCCATAGATTTAGTTAGTCGACCTTTAGCATTAGGGTTAGGTTATTATTGATTTCATCTATAAATAGGGAGAATCTTTTATTATCTTGGATCATCGGATAATTTTGGATTTAAGTCACCTCGGTGTGCGTATGAGACTTCACCCTCTCAAAGTGGCTATGAGACTTTGCCCTCTCCAAGTGGTTGTGGATTTGCTATTGCATTGATTTATTCCGGATTTGATATTTGCACATTGCTCATGGCAATTGATTGCATATTGTTCGTGGCATTTGAATTTAAATTATTATTGTTTGCATGTTGTTAATCATAGTTAAAAGTTGAAGTGTTATTGTGGATATTAAATATTTATGCAGTATTATAACAAGTGTTGTGTGGTTGATGGATTACCATTATGTCATTGTGTTGTTGATAGTGAATATGAGAACATCTCATAGTGTTGTGACAGAGATTATATTGATGTAAGTAATGTATATATCAAATGCACATAATGAAATGGTTATGTTCCTATAATTGTTGTTCATTCCTTGTTGCATGTTTTGTTTGATTTGTTCACTCTGCTTTTTAGGAATAAAATCTATAATACATTGAGCACAAAGTAGTGATTCAAATAAGAGGGGACCGGGACCCCTCATTAAAACCCGTGTAAACTTAAATTTTCATCAAGTGGCATTAGCTCAACTGGTTAAATTCCTCAACATTTCAAGGAGGAGACCCAGGTTCGAATCTTGCCAAACGATACATGGATAATATCCAAGCTTTGTTGTAATACCACTATGTGGTGATGATGTAATACAGGTGGGGCCTATTTCAATCCCATATAACCCATTGAAAAAAAAAAAAGTAGAGATCCAAATCACTGGAAAATTTTAAGTCCAATGAAACCCAAAAACCAAGACTTTTCAAAACATCCTCACTGCAATATCAGAGTAAATAACAAATTATCAAGCATACAAACTTCTACACACCTTGTCAAAGCCCCAAGCCCTCTTTGCTTTACAATGAGACAAGCTTGTCTTAAACTTACCTGACCAAGTCTTCTCCCACCTACTGATCAGGATCCTCACCAATTTTCACTGCTTACCATACTAGGCCATGTCTCAGGTGATGATCATTTCCCTATCCTAATCTTTTTTCATCAAACTTGCATCTTATTCTTGCTTCCCTGTTTAGATAGAGATCAAGAGCTAGTCCATACATACACCCTACTACAATCTTGAGAAGATATTGCACATATGGATTGTAAGTAAAGTTGAAGCATAGTTACCAGCTTCAAAAAATTGGTATCATTTGAAAAGCTCAAAAATCCAAAAATGCAGAATCTCTAAAAATATTCACATTAACTATTAAGAACATTAAGAAAACACTGGTAAATTGATGTTTTTCTTTTTAATTTAAAAATTTATGTCTTCATATAGCTGTAAGAAGGTTCTAAACTTCGGATTCACTCAGAGATCCAAAATAATTGGAAGTTCAGAAATCCCAAAAACAATTGAAAAAGTCCAAATCCAGTTGAAAAAATAAGAATGTAGATCATATAAAAATACACAACAATTCATGAGCATACCTTCAGAGAAATCTATTATACATTGTAGATGTTATATAATGCAAAGTTAGATATTTTTTTTCTTTTTAATTAAAGCATTTTAGTCAAGCCTAGTCAAACTTGCATAGTGCCATTGCAAGCTGGCTTTGGCAATTGCAATAATAATATATTAAAAATTGACTTTCTTTGTCTAAGAAGAATTACAAAACAGCAATCTGCAAAACATCTATACCGTATCTCTTGCATGTTCTGCGACTTTTAGCTGTTTCTCCTTTTGTATTTAGTCTAGTAGTATTAAAAACTATTTTGTAATATCAGAAACTATTTTTAAAATTACATAGCTACAAATCTGGTCAATCTAATCCATACAGTCAATGAAATCCGGTTTGTTCAGGATTTAGTTAGGATCCAGCAGGATTTGATAACTATGACTCAAAGCAAAACCAATCAAAAGATTACAACATTATGAAGTATGTTAAGGTATGAAGCAGTGTCAAAGACACCAAAGAATGCTGAAAATTTGAATAATACAAATGAAATAGTACAAGGTAAGCATAAAAGGATGGGTGCACACTAGTGTATTTTTACACTGCAAATTATGAAATCATGGATCCCAAGACACCTCAGTTCAGCGATCCATAAGTCACCATACAATGATACAGTTCAACATGATGCCCCATAAAATTAAACCTTAAGTGCCCTAAAAAATCAATTTTACTACCAACACAATCTAACATTTACATGAGCTTGAACAATTCTCAAGAGAAAACACATAGATAGATGATGATTTCCTTTGAAATTACATTAAAACTTCCATATTTATCTTTGTTGATGATGTGGTCCCTTTCAGCTTTTGGTCGTAGTGTTTGCAAAGGCAATTAGATACTTTGGCTGGTGTTTGTAATCTTACTCAACAAGAGTATGGATACCATCTTCAATACCTCCATGGATCCTCTATACAAGATAAGCTTCACTTATCAAAGGCAACTAATCATGATTAATTCAACTACATGGTTGAGTATAAGGCCTATTGGTCACCATTCAATATGGAGCCTACTTCCTAGTCACAACTATGTAAGGTGCACTCCAGTGCTTTCGAATCACTTAAGGACGTCTCATCCAAAATATGCCTTTGGATATGTTATCAAACTCACATTGTTATATGACCAAAAATTTTAGCAACTTAAGATCAGCAAAGAGAAATAAGATCTAGAGCCCACATACAATCACTCAAGAGCAAAAAACCAGTTATTCATTGACTCAAACCATTGGTAAATACCAAAATTATGCAAGAAATTCAGGAGCATCAACTAGATGGAACTTTATAAGCAAAGAAATAATGTAATCCAAAACAAATTTCTGTTTCTTATTTAAAGGCCATAAACTATCTAATAGTTTAAAGCCATGTTGATGGCATACACATAGTATGCAGCCCAGTATGTGAAACACCTCCTAATATGCATAAATGACAAGAAAGAAGGTTACCTTATTGGCAAGGAATGTAGTAGTAAGAGGATATGAAGCCCAAAAATGTCGTAGTAGTTCCTGAATTGTTGTCCATTGCTGTTCATAAAATAAGTCCATCACATATAACAGCAGAATATAAAATTGAAAGCAATTCCTCAGTTGTCAGTAATCGAGCTCTATTATAATCATAAAAAATGCACCATATAAAACTTCACTCAGAAAAGGAAAATTGTACATTACGAGAATAGACAAAGCCTCAGGTTGCTTACCTCCAACAACTCATCCTTTGTTTTCTTGGGGAGCTTATCCAGCACATCCTTCTCAGGGTTCTTTCCAAGATGATACTTTGTACTTGAAATATATTGAGTCATATTATTAAAAACCTGTAATTTAACAAACATGATAAGAATATAAAGAGTTCACAAGACACCCTCCTATTTAATACCAATAAATCCATCATTCCAATGAAAACATAAAATATTGAAATAGTTGAAATCAATATTGACAATTAACAAGTCCCATGCATTACAACTATGCAATATGAAAACATGCATTTAAAATGCATTAGAGGATAACAAAATTATGGAGCTTAAACAGTTCTTGTTTCCCTTATTCTATGTCATGTTTTCATGAATCTATATTTAAGGCCTCCATACCCTGTTTGAGGACATGGTCATAGCTTTCTGGATAATTTTTTTGTTTCATACGCAAAAGGGGCTTACCGTTGTTCCATTTATAGTCTTTCCATATAAGCTAACACAAGTCCAACTATATTTTAAACAAGCTGTAGTACATAATCACTTTCTATTTTTCAAGGAATCAAAATCTACTCTAAAGGTGGAAGGCAATGGCATTAATTCTTACCTCTCAAAATAACCACATGGGCAATACTTTATCTTGTAAATCCCCCAAATGTGGCATCCCTGATTAGAAAGGCTTTTTAGAGCAAAATAAGCAAGGTGTACTGGAATACTTCCAGACCATAGAAGGGAACATTATTTCTTTCTATTGGACTCATATAAATCTTCTATAAATCATCATCAGAAAAAGAAATGAGATGCTTTACCAAGAACTAGAATTCTGACCAATGTCAAACAAAATCTCAAGTGAAAAAATAAATCAATGTGATTGATTTTGTAACTTGCCTTCAAATCCATCCAGAATCACCCACAATGAAACATGGGTCAACATTGAATAGAAAAATGAAACATAGCACAAAGCCATCCTCACATTCCACGTCAGGATGTTTGAATATGACCAAATATCAATAGAATGTTCAAAATAGAAAAAGGAAAACTAATGTTGACATTAAGACCCTATGTGGTATTCCAACTGTCAAATTTCAGTTTTTAAATTACTTGATTTCACAGAGTATAATATTATATCATGTACATAGGCACATAGAACATGAAACATAGACAACAATTTTAGAACATCACTAAGAAAAGAACTTGCACAATAAACATTAAATTAAGTCTGGTGACAACCCCATAAGCCCCCTCTTAGCATCAGCCCAAATTATCCTACATGTTCATGTTTGCTCTTTTCCATATCACACACACTTATGACAGAGAAAGATTCATAACATTCATCAAGCTAATAACCAAAAAATCACATCAATAATTGCTTTTTAACATCAAATATTACATCATGATCATTAACATTTTAAAGCTATGTTACATGAAGTTCCTAGGGTGCCCTTGTTTCCCTCATTTCCGAAACTCATGAACTCCTCAGAACTTCCCAGAAACTTGTCATCTTACTTCATTTTTCTTTGGGTTTTCCATTTTTCTTTGCGGGCCGCGGCCCAGCCCAAACCCGGCCCCCCGGCGCCGGGCGCCGGCCCCCCCCCTCCCCTCCCTACCCCCCCCTCCCCCCCCCCCCCACAGAAAAAAAAAAAAAAATAAATAAACTGTCCAAAAACCCCCCCCCCACACCAGGGCCTTTTTTTGGGGTATTTTTCCCTTTTTAAAAAACCGCTTTTTGCCCCCCCACGCTACTTATCAATTACTCATGATATGTTCATGCAAGTCTTCAACCTATTACCACACATAATAATCAAACTTTCTGCAAGTACAAATTTTATTTAGATAATATCAATACTAATATTTACTTCCAAAAGCAGTGATTCATCTATCAGACATATCTTTTGGTTAGTTTAAAATTTGCCAACCAATTTTTCTTTACGTTATTCCTTCAACCCTCCTGTATAGCTCCATACACAGAGTTAACACCGAACACATATTTTAGATATTTGCAATGTCCCATCTACAAACTCTAACGTCTCAACTGTCCACCCAAATCCAACATCACACTATTCTTGAGACACTTGATTCAACAATTAAGGATTCATCCATTGATTTAAACTTTATACATATCAATTTCAACCATTGGCTCCAATTTAGACCAACAAAACTTCAATCCTGCTGCTCTTTGTTATCAAATGCCATACCCATATTATGTCTTTTGTAACAATACCCAGGTTCAATTCAACTATCTTATGTGAGTTCATATTAAGAATGTTAATCGATCTTGTTCCATTTCTAGTTTTTAGATCTTTAAGAAATAGGTCTTCTTAAGCAGCCATTCCTAACAATGTCCTTCAGCTACATGTCACCAGACTGCATTACTAAAGCCCTAATGTTTCTGCTCAATAAGAATATTACACATCACTGCATGATTGTTCTCCCATAGGCTGTTTGGCCTTGCAAACATTAGAAGTCTTCTTTTCTATTCTATTCAGACCCTGATCAAGGCTGTGAACATATAAGCCACAAACGGATCAAAAAAAAGTGAAGCTGCATAGGATAATTATGTTATTGGAACTTGAACTAAATTTGGTCTGTTCCCCAGGAAGCTTCAGAATAACTAAATTGTCGTCCAGCAAAACGTAAGAAACATCAACCAAAGAAGTTGGTACCTAGATCCTATTTTATGTGTGAATTTCATTCCTTCTAGTCTTAAGTGGCTGGAAGCAGCAGTCATAAAAACATAATCAAAATACATAATGAATGGTCTAAACAAACAACAAAAATTCCTCCGAAACAGAATACCTCATTCAACTAGTAAGAGGATATACTGTACATCTGAGTCTTAAATTACCTTGAGTGCCGCATCAGGAGAGATTATTGGATCTTTCAAGCCTTGCTTCTTGACCTCTGAGATCTGTCGTTCGACAGAAGTATAAACTTGCTCAAGATCAAATTGTCCGATGTTTATATTTCCTGAACCTCTCTCTCCCAGAGCTCTAACTGCATTAGCTTGCTGGGTATCAAAATACTGCCGAGGATCCTGAAAGAATCATTTAATTTATAGTTTATGGAGCAGAAACCATTCATATTGCATCAAACACATGAACTATAGTTTCTGAAGCGGAAGCCATTCATACTGCATCAAACACATACAAAAGAACAGTAGTTGCATTAATTAAACCTTGATGTAGAGTGGAGCATAAGGAAGACCACGAGAGCCCTGTAAATCACCGATTTCAGCCATCTCATTAAGCCTATCCAGGCGCCTTCGCTCTGTTCCTTCATCTACTGCCTCAGATGCCATTTCAGCTGCAGAGAAATGTTTGTTATAGTAATCCAACTTTGTCTCTATGTAATCAAGAAAGAGAAGACATACAAAAGAACATAATAAAGAATGATAGTAGCATAAAACATAGAACCTGAAAAACAAATCCTAATCATGTATTGGAATGCAAAAGGAAATTGATTACTCATAGCATTCTCACCTTGCTTGGCCCTTGCAAGTGCCTCAGCTACTGTCCTTGTATCTCCAAGCTCAGAATCTACATTTTACACAAAGATCACTAAAATTGTGTCAAATTTTAGAGTAATGATGCTTACTAAGAATCTCCCCACAAAACCAAAAAGAATCAGATTTTAGTCTGATCATACCAAGTCATATTTCTGGAAGCAAAACCGCAATTATCAAAAATGTCAAATCTAACTCCCACAGAATCTATAGTTATATATAAAACACCATATTTTAGGGTGATGATGCTTGTTAAAAATTTTCCCTAAAAAATGAAAGATAATTTAATTTTAACTTGATAGTAACATTAGAATGAGTATCAATATTCTCAATCAACAACCTGCTCTTTAATCCTATGTAGGATGGAGCACCCAATTTGGTTGTCTATGAAACCATATATTCAACATGAAAACATATTTTAGGGCATACACCACTTCACTATTCTTTAAATGCTGATAACCTGATGGAAAGATTTGAGGTAATTCCCCACAATGATGGAAGCAAGAGAATATTCTGAAACCCTTCCATTTCATCCAAAGGACTGCAACATTGGCTAACAAAGATAGATAAGCTGTCCATAAAGGCTGTTAATTGCTCTAAGACCTAGTTTCCACTTCTATGGAAAGGGATAATTCTGTTGACAATACAACTGGAGAAGTTGCTAACCAGGCATAGGTTGCTACCATTGTACAATTCTGTAGTGAAAGAATTTCCAGATTCTTCAATATTATGGACAACAAACAACATAGAAATCCAATCAATGAAATTTACAAAGTTCCAAAACAAATAAGGGCAATTCAATAATTTACAGTGTAAGAAACAGGACATATTTATGAAAAGTTCAATATTATACCTGCCTTTTAGAACTTATGAAACCCAACTTAACAGCTAGTGAACTATAGCCAGAGCAATCCCAAAGTAGACAAAGAAAAATTATATGGGAAACAAGTTGAGTCCATATTCTAAATAGAAACATAAGATTTAGTCCAAACAGAACATTCTTACCTAAAGCCTGGCCTTCAAGAACAACTGCTGCATGTCGATTGAGATCCCGTAATAGTGTCCGTTTTGGCTGGTGGATGTCCATTTCAGCACCTTCCCTACCAGCATCACGAACAATTCCATGACCCTACAAAAAACATAGAGGCATAAGAAAGAAAGTCCAAGCACTCAGCAACACACATCCACACAAATACTAGTTTGTTCCCACAGAGGAGACTTAAAACAGATTGATGCAGCCAATGATGTCTTTTCAAAGTTCAAACTAGTCATAAAACATTCTTCTCAAAATTAAAATTAGCATACTTGATGATTGTCATCTCACCAAACGAATAGATATCTCCATCTTGATGATTAGGTTCTACAAGGGACTCCCAAGACTACCCTAGCCTTTCCAATTGAAGATGGAAGAGCACTATATTTTCAATTGTCCTTTCTTTACAAGATCTCAGAGAAATACCATTGTACATACAAATTCTCAAAGTGGTTCCTGACAATCACTTTTTCATTGTTACAACCAAGGGCACTATCTCTTTACCTTCAAGCAGCTATCATTTGCAGACATTAAGCTCTACAAAGGACTACCAAACCAAGCCAATTAATTACCCACTTCTATCCTTTTCCAATTGGGTGTGGCAAATGTTAATTGGGTGTTGCAGTTACAAGCACAAATGATAATACCCATGTGAAACAGTGTTCCTCTTCTCAAATGGCCACTATGATAACCCAATGTGGCTGTTGTAACACCAGGCACAGAGAGTCTGCTAGCATCCAGCAAAGAGGGTTGGACACTTCCCCTCTTCTACATTCAAAGTTGTGGAAAGAAACACACATTAGCAATTCTCTCTCTACTTCTGGAGCACATTCAACTATCGATGATATGAGAGGATGTCGGATGAACACTCTACTTCATCTTAGAATTGTCAAGTCAAGCCCTCTAAGCTCAACCCATTCCCCTATAAATGTCATTATATCTTGTATTTGCCCCATAGTGATTGCGGAGAATGTTGGTCATTCTTCTGCTACAAAATCTGGTGTAGAATAGAAATAGTACTGGTCCCCTCTGACCCCTTCTCCTAGATTTGTTGAATGTTTCTTGAATAAGTACCCTTCCTGATGTATGGTTATATGCATTATATGGCTTTGCCCATTTGTAACTTGTCATAAGAGTTACCTGTTTTGGGTTCAACCACTTCTAATTATGGCTTCTATTTTTTTTAGTTTTTAATTACTTGTTTAGTTGGTGGAGTTCCCTTTAGCATAGTTGGAAAAGTCACAACTTGCGATAAACTCAGCACCCCAATTTGGAGATTTTATCGACAACTCACGATAAACTCGGCCAAAACAAAAGGCTAAGAATTTTTCCTAATTAAAAGAAAAAGAAAAACATTTTAAACAATAATTGGATAGCCATAAAGCTAATTTTCTATTAGATATTCATAAAAAAGAGGACAACTACAATTCATGATCATTAAATCCAACCAAATACATCATAGTATCATACAAATGCAAAATTTCAAAAATATAAAGCAGTTTTTAGACTGTTTTTTGTTTTCCCCTCCCCTCCCTTGAACTAGATGGTTGGCCTTGGATTTGAACGAGTGGTTGAATTGGAGGCTTCTCAGGTACAGGATCATCATGGTATGCCTTCTCCAATCCTCTCAAATGTAGGTGGACACGAGTAAAACAAAAATCATGATTTTTTCAGCAAAAAGAAGAAGCAACATCTCAAATTTCAGTTTGCAGGAGAACCTCTTGAGGTAGTGGTAGAATACAAATATCTAGGCATAGACTTTCATGACAAGCTCAATTGGAATACATGTAGGATGAAAAGAACTCTAAGTGGTTGGAGAGCGCAATATGCATTTCAAAATCGGTGTAGGAATACCAAGTTGTGGGATTGGAAGACCACCAAGGTCTTATTTGGCCTACTTGTCACACCGATTGTGTTGTATGGTTGCAAGGTGTGGGCCAGTGGCACGACAAATACAAAATGGAGGCAAATAGAAAGGATTCAAAAACATCTAATTACAAATTTTCTTAGAATTAAGGCCACAGTCCCTTATGAAATTATTCTAGCTGAAACTGGAATGTTCCCTTTAGAGGCAATTGCTATGACCAAGCTGTTATGTTACTTGAAAAAAATAGAAAACATGAAAAACAACAGATGGCTTAAGGCAGTTAGGGATGAAGAGCTGCATAGGCGGAAGAACACATGGATGAAACAAAATCAGAAATCGATGAAACGTTGGGAAATCAACATAAATGAATGCCCAAAGTTCAGCAAAGACATAAAAAATTATGTGAATGAAAAGTTCAGAAGTGGAATGTGGAAAAATGCAAGCAAGAAAAGACAATACTATATTGCAAATTTTAACCCAACGTATGACCACAAGGAAAAAGCATATATAGGTGCTGAAATCAAGTGGAGGGAAAAAATCCTCATTGCTCATATAAGGACTAGCTCTCATAGGCGTAGATGTGAAACAGGGAGATGGACAACGCCCAAGGAACAATGGGAAGAAAGGATATGTACTCTATGCAGCACAGGGGCAATAGAGACAGAAGAACATTTCATCTATGAATGCCCGAGTTTTTCGGACATCCGTGGTAAATACAAAGAAACGCTTGGAAAATGGTCTATGATAGAGTTATTTGAAGACAGTAAAATAAAAAAATTTGGGGAATTGCTAACCCAAATTAGGTGGAGAAGGAACAACCTTCTCAAGGATATTAATGGTCATATGACTTGAATAACTGTGTTTCCATATTTGGGGGTCCCATAGGCCATGTTTGGGTCTCACGGACGTAATTAAAATCTTTCATTTCGTTTCATTTCATTCTCCTCTAGTACCTCGAAAAATGAACAAGCTTTCAATGAAACCTACTACCACTCTTAGCTTTGTATTCCCTTTCTTCATCCTCGTTCATTTTCTTTAAATTTTCCCAAATTTAAATTCTAGTAGTATTATATTAGGAAGAGATGACAAGTAGAATCTGCTTGTTATAATAATAAAAGAATGGCAATCAACATTCAACATACTATATTTTTAAACAAATGCAGCTACAAATATTTTGCCAATTTCATCAATTAGTCTCTTTTCCCAAGGGTACATGGAACTATTAAGAGATCTCTATATTTCTATTGCATTTAAGAACTTAAGCTTACCATAAATACCATGGTCACTTTCTTGGAGATTTATGTGAATGTAGTTGAAATTTTGAAACTCTCTTAAATATAGAAAACACATTATTTTCAAAATTATTAATAATGAAACTCTATAAAAAATTGTTCAAAATCAAAGAGAACAAAATGCACAAATAAGGCCAAATGGCCTTTTAAAAATTTAATTTTCCCACCATTTTTTGCTACTGTCCAAGGCTTGCCAAGTTCCCCTCCTGCAAGAAACGACAAGAAATCACGAGAAATATCGTTGCGAGTTGGAAATTTTCTTGGCACCAAGAAAATTAAAAACAAATCACTGCCCGCAATTTCTTGCGAGTTTCACGATAAATCATTGAAAACCAGCGATTTTTCTAAAGATGACCTTTAGTACTAAATTATTAATATCTACACTGCCATTTGTGGACATTAATATAAATTTTGTACTCACTCTGTCGTATAACCTACACACTTTTAAGCCCTCATAAGAATTTTATTGCTTACTCTTCACTTCATCCAAGAGGAAGATTATGAGACAAATGAGGACATTTTCCATCATTATAGAGGGTGTTTCATCCTAAATGATTTTGCCCCATCTACACTATTTGAAGGCCTGACATTGTCTCTAAGCATACACACAAGTTCCATGAATTAGGACAAACAATGGCTTCTTTCTAACTTTTTCCGCTATTATTCTCTAATTAGATTGCAAAATGTTGGAACAAATCCAGGAATTAAACAAAGTTTCAGTTTTCCTTTTGAATTCCACTGGCAGAAGATGTTAATAGGCAATCTCTGTTTCTGATAACATTGACATTTTTCTTCTTTTTTTTTCTTTTTTTCTTGTGCGTGTGTGAGAGAGAGAGAAGTCACACACAGGAAGTCACCCATGCTTTCTGAAGAAACCATAATTGGTGTAGATATTGTAAACTATATCCACAGCCAACATCTCATTAATTTTCTTCTTTACCTAATTGACACAAGAAACTTATATGAAAGACCGTGCAACAACTGTGCAAATACTAGCTCAATCTGAGGATTCATGGAAAATTATGGAGCCCACGACAATACAAAAGTATAGGCCATTGATTTCAAGAAAATAAGGGATGAAAATTCAGGCAATAATATTTAGTGCACAAATGAACCAAATGATCTCACGAAATGTCACATTCACAGTTCTATCACTTTCATTAACTCATTCGGTATTTATGTCATTCTACGAGAGATTGTTTTCCTCTTTTACAACATGACTCCTTAATGACATTTGGCGAAGCATCTTAATAAGGTAAGTTCTCATCAAGGTTACAGAATTATCGGGGGCAGGGGGACAGTGGGACAGGTTTCGGGGACGACGGGAGACGGCAAGCCGATTTTGGGAAATGGCTAGGGGACGGCTAGGGGACGGCAAGTATAATAGTATTAAAAAATTTAGAAATTTAAATATATAAAAAATATGAAATATGTCTAAATTATATAATTAAATATTGTGTTAAAAATGAGATCAAATATATAATCAATAAAAACTATATAAAAGTGTATAATAATTAAACATCAAATTAATTATAAATATTTTTATTTAAACTTAAAAAATTTAATTGATTTGCATTATAATCTTAAATACATAAAATTTCAATAAATTTATTTTTAAAAATTAAATTTAAATTGAACATATTAAATTTTTATATAAAAACTTTATTTATTTTTTTACTAAAATAATTTTTTTAGACTTTTAATTATACTCTACAGTTTACTCTGTTAGTTATATTCTACAGTAAGGGTTTCAAATATTTGACGTTACCCTTATGATTTAAGTCCCCTGTATACTCAATAACAGTCCGAATGTACAGGGCATCACCTTTAAAAAACAGATTCTCGTTGAACATTTTCTGCAATGAGGCCGAGGCTCCGACACATTGATTGGGCATATTTCCCCGTTAAAATTCTTCTGCTATTATAAACAGGGGAAACGATGGACAGTATGTGCGAGGTTCGAGTCCCGACTCCTCTTTCCCAGGGTTTGAAATCATCCTTCCAAGGGATTCTGATCCATTGCTCTGGACATTGAATACGTATGGCCAAGTATGGTTTTAGCTTATTTCTCCCTATTCATTCTCAGGTATGGTAGCCTTATCAATTCCGGTTAATTTTTCTAGAATGCCATGAGATTTTACAATCATTACATACCTGTTTGATTGAGGAATGCCGGCGAGCAATAGCAAATTGGTAAAATTCAAGTAATTTATAGCTTGAGACACCTAGGCAAGGAAATGTTCCCTTTGCCGTCCCCCCATTTTGGGGACGGCAGGGATAGGGGGACGCATCCCCAGGGGTGGGGGATGGGTCCCCACGTATCCCTGGTTCTCATATACATGACTGATGACAATTTTAGCAAAATGACTATCTTTATGACCAGAAAAACAAAAATGCAACCCTTAATATAATGAAGGATGAGACCAAATATACATATTTATTGTTTTTGTTTCCCTTTTAGTCTTATAGAATATTTAACTCCCATATAAGCATATTCATTCTTTGGAGACTTGTATTATGAGATAGGTCAGTAAAATTAGTATGAAATGCCTGCCTATAGTCCTCAGACATTTATAATTCAATCTTACATAGATCATGTGTATAATCAACTACTTATGTGCTACAGGCATGTGTCAACCTCTTATCAATAATTCATTGATATCACATTTTATCTGCAACAATCAACATGTTGAATTCCCATTAAAAATACAGAAACAAATCCCATGGATAGCACAATTTCATGATTCAGACCAGCATTCAGATAACTTCAATCCAAATGCCAATTTATTTGATGTATATAGCAAAAAAAAATAGATTACCGGTAAGTGTGTGTAGTCATCTGCATAATCTGAAGCCATGTCTACAGTTGGATCAACCTTCCTGATCTGCAAAGAGAAACAATGGATAAATTCAGAGATTCTGACCATATAGAAAGAACAACTAAACCATGCCTAGTATATTAAGAATGTGATAAATAAAAAGAAAGTGACAATATCAAGAATATGACCCTGCATCTCAGTGTAACCATTATGGACATAAATGAAAGACCAATACCTGCAAAAAGAATGATTCTTGCTTATCACTATAGTCATCAGAATAGGATTTCAATGCTCAATGACCTATAATGAATGTTAAACATGAGGGTGCTGCTGCTATTTTTCAGTTGTCACAGTTCCATTTCAAATTCTAGTTGATCAACATATCCTGTAGCAGATGCTGATCAATTTTATTTGTAGCAACTCAGAACATCATTAGCAACTCAGAACATCATCCCTTGGTACATGTGTTATTATCGTGTAAGTTGGATGCAAGCTCTTATGTATGTTCTACAATGCCTTCTGTCAAAAGAACATCTGCATCAGTTATCTCCAATTAGCTATTTTTGGACTCCAATTTCCACAATGGTATTTCTCATAAGTTTGCCATTCCTTGAATGATTAAACCCAAAACTCATGTTTCAAGACTCATTACTTTTATAAGTTAAAAACAATCCTTTTACTTAGAAATGTATATACCAACTTCCAACTGTATGAAAAGCACTTCAATCCACATCTATGTTGCATGGAAACGGATACAGCATCGGATACTTATACGACAAATTTTCAAGACCTCCTAATATGGATATGGCTGGATATGACATTATAAAAAGCATATATGTTTTATATATGAAAAGAAGAAAATATAACACAAAGATGTTTACACACGTATAAGTTTTGAAGAGGATATTTTCATTAACTAAGAAAATGATTGTCATTGATTTTTTAATTTTAAATATATTTCTTAAAAATTGCATATTCTTCTTTTAATCTCACGTTAAAAATACAACAATAGACATGCCTAAGCCATAGCAGGATATATTAGATATGGACCGAATAGGAGCATGTATTCGGATACATCTAGATAAAGTACCCGTGTATTAAGTTAAAAAGTAAAATAACTTTTAAGATCCAGGAGCATTATGCATATTACACTACCCTGTACTCCTCGGGTCCACTCTGCATGGGAGGGGGCACTCGTGCTATTTTCCTAGGGACCGTACATATCCTACCCTCTTTTGGATTCAAACCTTGGACCTCCTATATGGAATACCCAAGCCTTCACTGTTAGGCCCACTCAGGCTATAATGTCTGGATATGGTACCCATATACTTGGAAAGGTCTGGATATGGCACTCGTGTGTTTGGATACATCTAGATACAGTATCCAAGAAGTATTGTATCTGTATCAGTGTCTGATATGTGGATATGGGTATCTGAGCAAGAGACTTGTCGGATACAGTATCTATGATCCACATCTTTTTGTACTCCCATTGTAGAGATTATCATGCCCTTCATCTTGAAGACTCTGCAATTTCTAAGTCCATATACTATATCTTTGTCCATACAAATAAATTAACAATCAGAAGTGTTTCCACTTAATCATGTTTTGAATTTGCATTCTATGTAGAGAGTAAAATATCCAAAATACTTATTAATGACCTTGTCCACTAAATGCAGAACATGTACCACCAGAAAACCTTAACAATAAAATTATAAATAATAAGCATGCAAACCAAGCTAATTCTGTAGCAGGCCACCAAACATGTTTTGTAGGACTTAACTGGATTCTAACAATACATTTTTTTTTCCCTATCCTAAAATAGCACTGCAATATAGAACTAAAACCTGGAGCTTCAGTATAGAAGAAAGGTTTCTCAGGGCTAAAAACCCCAAATGCTCACCAAGAGAGAAAATAATTGGAAACCATGTTATATAGGATAAGACATAAAGAACATAAAGACTTGAAAAAACAAAGAAGCTAATTTTGTATCCCAAAATAACTCTTTTTTTTTGACAATTTTGAGAGACCTGTTTGTCTTATGGCAACAAATTACGGTGGTTATGAATTCTAGGATTCATTATTGGTCAACAAAAAACTCAAATGCAAAACACATTACGAAGATAACTGATACTTTCGATGTTTCCTGTGTTAAAAATATACACAACTATATGTATAATTTAATATGAATGTGTACTAGTCCATGCATTATTTGATATGGATGTGTGTGTTGTGATAATACTAGGCCATGTATGTCAGTTTCTTTGTTCCTTCGGACTTAAATTTAGTTCGACGTACAGCACAATCAAATGGGAACAGGTACCGGATCTAACCACAGCCTTATTATACCTCTTACAATACCTTTATATTATACTATAGCCTATATTATTTTAATATTTATAACCTACCTTTCTAATAACCTGCTAAATAATTATTTATTAAAAGGTGGGTATGAGGGGTTATGACTCTTTATATTATACCCACACATGCCTCTACCATTTGGTGGCAAGGGTATCTATCTCTCTATTTATCTCTCTTTTATATGTAACAGTTTATATTGAATTCAATGTTGTAATTATCAATTAATTATGATCTTTTTCACAAGATTTATAGCTTTTTCCATTTTAGCTTAAATTTTTAAAATTTTGAAATTTTATTTGATGCATATATATATGGATGAAATATAACAAGCTTGTGAATAATCCATCCAAAATATATAGCAATACTTGCAAATTTAAAATTTCAGCCTGAAATATTTTTCAAATGTAGATTAGTGTTACCCTAATTAAAATGATTTTTTTTAATGTTATTAAATTTATTAAAAAAATTATCCTCAAGGTTATGAGAAAATAATTAAATATGTTCCTATCTTTCGCATTTTAATTGTGAAACTGAATGTTGTTAGCATCTTTGCGTTATGGTCAGAAGTCAAATTTTATTGAAGTCATTAAATGTTTGCAGAATTTTTGGCAAATAATAGGATCTTTCAAACTTTAAGGGGGGGGGGGGGGGTAGGGGCGCGGGGGGGGGGTCGCGGTCCTGTGGGGGGGGGGGGGGGGAGGGGGGGGGGGGGGGGGGGGGGGGGGGGGGGGGGGGGGGGGGGGGGGGAGGGGGGGGAGGGGGGGGCCGAAAAAGGGGGACGGCGGGCCGGGGTGGGGGGGGGCACCGATTCCCATGAAAAAAAAATTTGTCCAAAGTGAATCTATTGATTAAAGATAATGGGATTGCGAAGAATTTATCCAAAAGCATATCAAGACTCATGAAGTTAAATTGTTTCATTGTTAGTCTCTAATTAAAATTTCTAACTTTTAAGCCAATATACGTAAAACCTGAGTTCATAGGGTCCAACTCTCACAAAATTACAATAATCTAAGATAAAGGGATCTAAGATAACCTAAGAGTAAAGCCAAATAAGCTTGATTAGCTTTGAAATGCCATTTCATTCTTGAATGTTTTGGAGAACAAATTGTTGTTGGCCTAATTAGCATATTCTTTCAATTTTTTGAAAATCTATTACAACAAATTGTTGTTGCCCTGATTAGCATGGTTTTTTCATTTTGAAAATTTATTACAAATTCATCCCTAAAGGTTTGAGAGGAAATGTATATAAGTTTCTATCTCTAACATTATATTTTTCAATGTTGACATCCCCTAAACATTTTTTTTATATATCAAGGGACTCGGTAACATCCTTTCATCTTTAACAACTGGGCACGGGGTCAGACATTCTCACCGAGGTTTTTGCCTCTGAACACAGGTCAAATTATTGAATCTGCCTTTATAACCCCTGCCTCTCCTCGGTAAATGCAGCTCGGAGTGAGGGAGACCCCCGGTGGCTCAGGGTTGGTACCGCCATTGTCAAGCTGGCGTGCACTCGGCGAACTAAAGACAAACTACTTTCTTTGCCCTTATTGGGCATGCCCCCAAGGTTTGAATGAATGAATGAATGAAAGATTTTAATTACGTCCGTGAGACCCAAATATGGTCTATGGGACTTCAAATATGGAAGTACAATTACTCAAATCATATCATATGATCTTTAATATCTTTGAGAAGGTTGTTCCTTCTCCTCGCTGATTTGTGTTAGCAATTCCCCAACTTTTTTTATTTTACTGTCTTCAAATAAATCCGAAATAGACCCGTTCCCAAGTGTCTCTTTGTATTTTGTCACGGATATCTGAAAAACTCGGGCATTTATAGATGAAGTGTTCCTCTCTCTCTACTACCCCTGTGCTTGCATAGAGTACATATCCTTTCTTCCCATTGTTCTTTGGGCGTTGTCCATCTTCTTGTTTCACATCTAAGCCTATGAGAGCTAGTCCTTATCTGAGCAATGAGTATTTTTTCCTTCCATTTGATTTCAGTGCCTATATACGCTTTTTCCTTGTGGTCTTACGTTGGGTTAAAATTTGCAATATAATATTGTCTTTTCCTGCTTGCATTTTTCCACATTCCACTTTCGAACTTTTCATTCACATAATTTTTTATGTCTTTGTTGACATTTGGGCATTCATTTATGTTGATTTCCCAACGTTTCATCCATTTCTGATTTTGTTTCATCCATGTATTCTTTCGCCTATGCAACTCTTCGTCCCTAGCTGCCCTAGGCCATCTGTCATTTTTCATGTTTTTCGTTTTTTTCAAGTAACATAACAACTTGGTCATAGCAATTGCTTCTAAAGGGAGCATTCCAGTTTCAGCTAGAATAATTTCATAAGGGGTTGTGGCCTTAATTTAAAAAAAAAAATTATGATTAGATCTTTTTGAATCCTTTCTATTTGCCTCCATTTTGCATTTGTTGTGCCACTAGCCCACACCTCGCAACCACACAACAAAACCGGTGTAACAAGTAGGTCAAATAAGACTCCTCTTGGTAAGTGCCCAAAGTCTTACCAATCCACCTAACCCTTGGGGGCATCCCCTAAACATTTTGATTAGGAATAAAATTTTAAATAGTTTTGAATTCACAGCATGTTTACAAAATTTGAAATTTTCTAACTTTAATTAAAATATGTTCAAGGCATACCTATTGATGATATTTAATGGGTTTGAGAAGATTCTACTAAAAAATATATGAAGACTAACATATTTAAATTCATGTCACCGTTTCTCTCTAATTAAAATTTCTAAGATTTTCAATATTTAAAAAAAACTAAGCTATTGTGTCTAACTCTAGAATAGTTGCAATAATCCAAGATAAGTACCTATTGCTAAAATTTAATGAGTTTGCAAATAATCTATTCAAAAATATACCAAAACTACTAGATTTAAATCTCAGCCACCATTTCTCTTTAATTTTTTTTTTTTGAATTTCTAGGCAATACATGGAAAACCAAGTTTTAGCCACATATTTGGCTAAGTGCGATCCCCAATTATCCCTATGTATTGTCCTTTTCACATCCTTCAAATTCCAGGTTTTAATCTGTTGTTTTCCTTTCGGCCAAAGTTGAATTACAAAAGGGATTTTCTTTTTTTTTTTATTTGTGGAAAACATCCCAAAAGGGATGCCACTTTCGGGTAAGACCCAAGGAGGCAGGGGTATCCATTCCGCCAAAAACGCCCAGGACTCGGACCCGGCCTACCACCTTTGACATACTCAAGGAGCAAACAAACACACAAAACCAATTTAAAAATAAGTAAATAAAGTAAATAACAACAAAAATAATAAAATAAAATAAAAAACATGCTCCTTGAGTGTGTCAAAAACAAAAGCACAACCAAACACGCACAATAAGATAAAAGAAACCACAACACGAACCACATAGAAAAACACAAGAACCACATAACAAAACACAAACAAGACAAAAACAACAGAACACTACAAAGACATAACCCAAAAAAAAACATGAAAAATAAACACAACCAAAACCTAAAAAATAAAAAAATAAAATAAAAATAAAAATAAAAAACAACCAACAACAGACAATAAACAAAAACAAAAAACATAGAAAACACTCACACATAAAAACACGAATTAACACAAACAAAGAGAAACCCAAGAACAAGAACGAAAAAAACACAAGAACAATAACAAAAAACATAAAAAAAAAACACAAAACAACAAAAACACAAGAACAACAAAAAACAACACAAAGAACACAAAAACAAAACAAAACAAAAGAACCCACCCACCTTAAAAAACTAAACAAAAAAAAAAAAAAAAAAAAAAAAAAAAAATTGAACATAACAATGACCTATCTAGACCAGAAGACTATTAAGGCAAGAATCAACAGAGGAAACAAAAGAAAGAATAGAATGAGCTAGGGAACTAAAAAAAACTGAATGAACCAAAGAGAAAGAAAAAAAAAAAGCAAGAAGAAACTAGGTACCTTCAGAACTGGAGCCATCCAAAGAAATGATAGAAAGAAGAGCTTCCCTAATTTGAGAAGCCCACCATCTAGGAGGGTGGCCATAACAAGTAAGATCACCTTTGTCCAAAGCCCAATTAGCTAAAGCATCAACACTCTTGTTTTGATCTCCGACCACATGATTGTAATCAACTTTCAAAAATCCCATCCTGGATTAATTGAATCTTCTCAATAATTCTTTTTATTCTCCAATCCACCTTATGATTCTTAGAAGGAGTCTTCAAGAGATTAATCATAAGTTGAGAGTCGGACTCAACTAACAACTTTTCCCATCCAACCTTAGTAGCCTCCCGAAGGCCTCCCGAGGATACCATACCCCTCAACAAGGTTATTGGAAAGAATACCCAAATTCTCAGCAAAAGTAAAAACCAGGGAGCCATCCGAAAGTCTACCAATTCCTCCCACACCTGGCTTTTCCAGGGTTCCCTCTAGAGGCTCCATCAATATTGACTTTTCCAAAATCCTTAGGAGGAGGTTGCCAATTTCTTGTCCTATCCATCTTACTAATACTCACATTCCCTTTAAGTTGGTTGCCCTTAGAAGATTTAATCTTCAATCTTTGCATCACTTGATCCCATCTTTGGTGGGAGTTTTGGGGGTGATTAAGGAGTTGATGGACTGATTCAACTAAGTTGGCTATGGTCTTTTGCCAAATATAGTGAATATCCTTCCTATCTTGATTAAAAATTTGGTTGTTCCTTTCATTCCAAATATTCCAAAGAAGAATGGTAGAACCCATCCAAACTACTCGCCTAATAAAATGATCAACACCCTCTTGATTAGGCCAATCCCTCCAAAGCTGTTCAAAAGTAAAAAAATTGGACCACCTGTAAGCCAAGTAAAGTGGCCATTCTCATCCATAGCTCGGAGGCTAAAGTACACTCAATAAAAATATGGTTGAGAGTTTCTACATTCTCTTCACACATTTCACATCTAAAAGGGCCATGAAAACCACGCTTCATAAGTTGCTCACCAAGTAAGCACCCTACGATGCAATAAAAGCCAATTAAAGAACCTCACCTTAGGCCAGAGCTTTTGAGCCCACAATCGAGAAAAGATGTCGGAAGAATGGTTGGGATTATTATGGCATAAGGTCAAATAACCTTGAGCAACTGAATACTCACCCTTAGTAGTGTTGTTCCATCCAAAACAATCTTTTTCATGGGACCAAGAGAGGGATCTCATATGAAGGATGCCTTGGATATCTTGTCTTTGCCTTTCTCGGGATTTGAATAGGCCAGTCCTCAATAGGGATCCAATATCTACCAACCTTTGAATTACCAATATGGTACTGACAATAATTAGCCACCTTTATCCAATTAGCTCGGTGAAGCTCCTCCATCCAA
The DNA here is from genome assembly GCA_028583015.1 of Wollemia nobilis. Lineage (NCBI taxonomy): Eukaryota > Viridiplantae > Streptophyta > Pinopsida > Araucariales > Araucariaceae > Wollemia > Wollemia nobilis. Next base: position 16,166,377 of record JAQPPZ010016946.1, on the reverse strand, counting down.
GGCCTCCAATCGGGAAACCGAGTTATCAAAGGCTTGTGACCATCCCAAGAATCTGTCCAAAAATTTGCCTCGTTGACCATTATGAATGATCCAAAATAAATTTTTCTTTATCAAATCCTCACCGGTCTTAAGAACTGCTAAAATGGGAGAACCTTTGGTAGGAAGTTGATAGTGAACAAGGTCTTCAGGACTTTTGTTCTCAGCATATTTAGCACGGAGATTATTGGCCCAAAGAGCATTGGGGTTATGCAACATCCTCCAATATAATTTAGCAGCTAAAGCTTTGTTGTTATTAATAGAAGACCGGAATCCTAACCCCCCTTCACTCTTAGGAAGACATAAAGTATCCCATTTCACCAAGGCCCATTTTCTTTTCTCCTTAGTACCACTCCAAAGGAAACGATGACTGATTTGATCCAATTCTCGAAGAACAGCCTTTGGGATATTCAAAACGGAAGAAACATAAATAGGAATAGCTTGAAGGACTGATTTTACCAAGGTGATTCTACCCCTAGAAGAAAGCCACCTGTTGGTCCACTTTCCAATTTTCTTCTTGACTTTGTCCAACAACCAATTCCAATCTTTATTTTTCTGCCTTTGAATATTTATGGGAATACCTAAATAAGTGATTGGAAGGGAGGTCTTCTTATATCTTAATTTATCCAAGACCATGGATTCCTCTCTAGCAGAGCGATGAAAGAAAATAACTTTAGATTTGTCTTCATTGATGAACCGCCCAATAGCCTTAGAAAAACAGCTAATGATTTGCTTAATATTAGAAGCTTCCTTAACCGTAGCTTTACCTAAAAGAGTAGAGTCATCCACAAATTGAAGATGAGAGATAGGTCTAGCTCCATGAGCAATGGTAACTCCCTCAAGGGTTTTGTTTTCCCTCTTTTTGGTTATAGTCCTACCCAAGCATTCAAGAAGAATGATGAATAAATAAGGGGATAGCGGGTCACCTTGCCTAATACCTCTGGAAGCTGGGAATGACCGAGAAGGCCTCGCCATTGATAAGAACTAAGTAGGACATCGAAGAGATACATCCCATAATCCAATCCATCCAATCCTTAGAGAAACCAAATTGCATCAAAACTTTGATAAGTGCGTGCCAATCCACTCTAAGCTTTGGATAAGTTTAACCGAATGAACATGGATGGAGATTTTTGCATATCCATGGAATGGATGACTTCCCGAGCAAGAACTATCTCATCTACTATTTGATGTCTTTCCACATAACCCCCTTGCTCGGGGAAATAATCTTATGCAAAAGAGGCTTCAACCTTTCTCGCCATGATTTTAGTAATGATTTTGAGAAGAACATTACATAAAGCAATAGGTCTAAAAGTTGAGATATGATCAACCTCTTGAGCTTTTGGAACAAGAGTAATATAAGTTTTATTGATAACCTTCAAAATTTCTTTGGCTTTCCTGGCTTCTTCCACCACCTCTAATAAATCAACATGAAGGATATCCCAGAACTCTTGGTAGAACTCAATGGGAAAACCATCAGGACTTGGGGTTTTCCCTTTTTGCATTTTAAAAACTACTTGTTGAAGCTCATTGATAGTAACAGGAGCAGTCAAAATAGAGTTCTCCTCAGAAGTGATAAGAGAAGGGATTGCTTGAAGAACATTTTGTTGTGAATCTGAGTCAAGAGGAGTAGCAGCAAAAATATTGGAAAAGTAATCAACAACAATAGAGTTCATGCCATCCCAAGTATAAACAACATCTCCGTAATCTGATTTTAAGGAAGAAATAAAGTTGTGAGATCTTCGAGCTAGAAGAGATTTGTGGAAGAAATTTGTGTTTCGATCTCCTTCTTTGAGCCATTGAATTCTAGATTTTTGCTTCCATAAGATTTCTTCTCTTTTTTCCCATTCCTCTAACTCGAGTTGTGAGTTTAATTTCATCTCGCACTTCTCTTCTCTCGTGAGGCCATCTAAACGGATTTTCTTATTCAAATTTTCAAGATGAGCAATAACTTCATGTTTTTTTTTATGAACATCCCCAAACTCTTTCCAGTTCCAAGTCTTGATTTTGGATTTAATGTATTGCAGTCTTTTGGCAAAACAGAACATCTTAGTCCCATGCCTAGGTTTACCTTCCTTCCACCATTGTTGCACACGAGGTCTGAAGGAAATGTCTCTAAGCCACATTAATTGAAAACGAAAAGGAGAGAAACTCACATTGGTTTTCCACATTTCCACCATGATTGGCCAATGATCCGAACCAACATTATTAAGAGTCTTCACTTTAGGAATGTGACCATGGATTAAGAAATTTTCAGAGAGCAAAAACCTATCCAATCTCTCCATTATACAAGCTAAGCCTTGCCTTCCGTTAGACCAAGTCATAAGGCCATTATTCAGTTGGATATCCACAAGATGGAGGTTTGCAATATATTCGCTCATGAGGTCGTGTGCTTTTGTCCAAATTTCTATTTCCCCCCTTTTCTCATCCAGAGAGAGGATGGTATTGAAATCTCCTCCGATCAAGATCCAAGCTTCAGGAAAATGAGAGATAATATGAGTAATATCCTTCCACCTGTCTTCTTTTTTCCTCCAAAGAAGTCGGAGCATAAACAATGAATGCAGAGCATAATTTGGTTGGAATGTCTACTTTGAATAGCTATAGCCAACAAACCCCAACCGCCAACCATATGGTGAATAACTACCTCTTTTGGGTCCCAAAGACAAGCAATGCCACCGAAGTCCCTTGGGAACCGAGGGAAACCACTTTTCCAACTGGCCAAATTTTACCGGCAATTGAGTCCATATCCTCCATTGACATCTTTGTTTCTTGAAGGAAAACAAGATGTGGATGATTTATCTTGAATCATTCTTCTAATTTCATTTTGTTTTGAAAGACTCCCTTTGAGTCCTCTAATATTCCAAGTGATGATCTTCATTAATACCAGGGCTAAAAAAGTTGGGAAGGGCATTAATCTTACCTTCCTCTACAAGCTTTTCACCTTCTTTTACCATATGATATTGATTGGTCTTGCGACTTGCTTTTTGATTAGAATCCATCTTCAATTTTTTTTCCCTGTTTCTTGACTTATTCCAATTGAATCCGAGATGGCTTCTAACCTTGAAGAATGCTCGTACACAGCCAAAATTTTACTAGATGGTTCAACGGAGTCTATATTGGGACCTGCATTATTTGAAGTTTTGACATTTGAAAGATTGTTTTTCTTGTGTAAATTTTCTCCCTTTTTTTCTCGTTGAAAACCTTTGATTTTTTGGTTTGTCTGGAGTTCTTCCCTTCATTTTTAAATTGTGTTTCTAAGATTTCAGTTTCCATTATTTCCTCTTCCTCACTTGGGACATCATTTGTGGAAAGGATTTCAAACATACTAGCAGATGACTTTGATTGATCCTTCATAACCTGGTTTTTTCTCGAGTGTTCTTCTTCTTAGGTATTTGGAAACCCTTCTGAGTTTATATCTTCTTTCTTTTGATCAGGAATTTTATTTGGGCAAGCACTGGCCAAATGACCATATTCATGGCAAATTCTACAACGAAAAGGAATGTTCTCATAGTCCACTACTTGCTCCCAAGTGTCTTCCCCAAATTGTAATGTGATCTTTTTAGGTAGGGGTTTGTCAAAATCCATTAAAACACAAATCCGAGCATAAATAATATGTTCAAAATTTTGAGTACAATCAGCGAATCATCATAAAAGTTCCTAAAGAGTTTCCAATTGAAGAAAAAATAGTAGGATTCCAAAATTCAATAGGGAGGCCAAAGAGTCTAACCCACACGGGAGCTATAGAAGGCATCTCTTCTTCGGCTTTAAATTTAGTATGTCGGGGCTTCATGAAAAGCCTCGCCCTTCCAAAAAACCAAGGACCCCCTTGAAAAGTTTTCTCTCTATCTTCATTATTAGCAAATAAAACAAGAAAATAACCATTTGGATAAATAGAGATTTGTAACTCACCTTTAGTTTTCCAGCTTTTTGCAGCCCGGACTTTGAAAGCAGATAGACTCGGACGAAAACCCACGAACCGACAAATTAGTCCTCTTTTTTCCAAATCTTCAATGCCAGTTCGAATGTTACCCATATCAAGCTTAACAATAGGAGTTCCATCACCGCTTTAAGACATCCTCGACTCCGTTTTCTTGGGATCAATCTTAGGCATTCTTAGAGGTTTATGGGAAGCCCTAAGATTGATATTAGCATTGGGCTGAGGCTGTCCACCACGGAGGGCATCCCTAAAATTCATTTTTGGGGCTGAGTCTTCGAAATTCTTACCCTTGACAGGGGTTTTCACAATAGAATTATTTTGTGGGTGCACCTTAGCACCAGATTCACTTGAGATATGAGCCATTTTTTGATCAACTGCTTGAAACTTGTTTCGTGATCTCTTTAATCCTTGCCCTAGACGTCGTGGAAAGGTATGGTTTTCACTTTTCTTTTGTGCAGCAAATTGGAAGCCGTTGTCACTCAAGTTCACAGTATGATCTGTTGAAAGACAAATTTCTAACCCATCTTGGATCCCCCGCAACATTTCCTGCTAAAATATTGAGCATAAACCACAAAAATATTGGCCACTAGGGCCCGAAGGCCCTAAAAACCAACCTCTGGAGCTGCTTGCACTCAACCCGGATGAAACCCTCGCATAGCCGCTTGCCAAATATCTCGTTCACACATAGGGATGCGCTAGGATCTGTGTTGCTCCAAATGATATGAAAATTGGTGGAGACGTTCTAGGGTTTTTCAGGCATCTACCCTCAAAATTTCAGCTCAATCCGAGTCCGGATGAGTGAGATATGGCCGAAACGAGTTCAACAGTTTGGGCAGTCCTGCGAAAAACGTCCCTCCACCTCATCCACTTTTTTTTTTTTTTCTTTTTTTCTTTTTTTTTTTCTTTTTTTTTTTTTCGGGTGTAGTTTCTTTTATATAGATGAATTTATTTAATATTTAATATTGGGGCTATGAATTTTAAAGGCCATAGACTAACAACATACTTGGTGAATAAATGATTAAGAAACATAAATTAATAATATATCAACTATAAGTTTAAATTTGTAAGGGAATAAACAATTCTTTTGAGTAGAAGAATAGAAATATAGATGATTGTGTTGAACAAATTTCTAGATTTACCTATATAAATGAAACAAAAGAAATACATTGATGTTTTTGATAATCTGCATGAGGAGAATACCATTAGATTGGAAAACATATACTGCTAATACATTCCTGTCAAGTACCAAAGGTAAAACCTTTGATGAGGAGAATTCTGTTCTAACAAGGGTCCCAAGCTAATTAAAGGCACAAGCTCCAAAAGAAGCATGATACAATTGGAATTCAGGATGTTGTCAATATGATGCGAATTGGGCAAGCTCACAAGGAAGCAACACCTATCTGGAAAATAAACATCAAAAGGTTAAGAAAACCAAGGTGACGGGTGAGTAGAAGTGGGAAAAACCATGCTGCAGACACTCTATGACAAACACTGGAATGGGTGAAGTTTAAATGACTAGGGATGGAAGTTTGCTTGATGTCTCAACTTGTATTATGACAACTACTGACAAACATAAGAAAGCATCTCACATCTACATAATGAATATGCACCACAAACCTCTCAATTTATTTATTTCCGCAGGAAGTGGCTTCAAATATCTAAATATGTTGCAATGTTTTCTCAAGGGAACCACCATGAAATGGCTTTACTGTCCAATCAAAAGCAAACCAATAATAAGAGTAGTCAATTTTTTTCTTCACCAATTCAAAAAGCAGCAGCAATAGAAACCTGAAATTACAGATTATTTTTAAGAAGACTGTTGTAGCTTTTTGATGTTATTCTTGATGATTAAACAGATGCAGACTTCCTGCAATCTGAAAAAAATAAAATAAAATAATAATAATAATAATAACAACAACAAAAACATCAAATGGCATAAGCTCAACCGATTAGATTCCTCAACATTCAACGAGAAGACCCTGGTTGAATCTTGCCAAGCAATACATGGATAATATCCAAGCTGTTGTAGTACCACTACATGGTGATGATGTAATGCGGATGGGGACCATTTCAATCCCATATAACCAATTGTAAAATACAACAACAACGACAATAAATAACAAAAAGAAAGAAGATAATGGAACACCTTCCGGCGAGCTTCATTTTCTAATATATCATCATCTTTTAAGAAAACTGCAAGTTCTTCATCTTCGTCAGCTTCTGCTTTTGCAGCAGCAGCACTTTTTGTTCTATGGATGTATTCTGCTTTACAATATTTGTTCCAAAAATCTATTTCGCTCATCTGTACACAACAAATAATATTAGTCCAAGACAATACTACACTGCTTCATTCAAAACATTTTCATGATTATTTCCTTTTTGCCTAGACTAATTATTGTTTTAAGCTGAGTAGTTAACCAAATTTTGAAAACATTTTTCCAAAAGCAGGAACATCACCTTTTTGGGTACATTCATTAGAAATGCATGATGCACAGATGGTTTTTCAGCAAAAATCTGCAACATACAGTTTATCTCATAAAGCTCAACCTCATGATGTATTTCAAATAAATGTCAAAAACACTCGGACTTTGAAATCTCAAGCAAAGGCACAAAAGTCAGCACATTGTCACAGTTCATATGACATACACAACTAAAGAAGATTACCTTCAACCAAGGCAATATAAAACTCAGGAAATGAAAGCATGAGAACAGATACTGAACTAGCTCGATGATGGATAATTTCTAACAACAGTACAGTGGACATTAATTATTCAGTTAACATTCCAGATATTAAACCCCACATAATGAGTTGGTAAAGAGAATAAGGTTCCTTCAAATAATCAACAAGAATACTACTAACTCTGTAGAAATTACAAATGAAGTTGTTTTTTTGCCGATACCAGAAACTTGTGAAAGTCTTTAGGTCAAAATCAACTAGTAAACATCAAACACAATTGCTTTGACATCAAAAGTCCCTTTCTAGCATCTCATATCTAACTAGATAGAGTTCAGTTCACAATGCATGGTAATTTTGCTATGCAATTAAACGGTGTTTAAATGTTATTTACTAACTTTACAAAAAGATCAACAAAGAATGAGTGCATTGAAATAGGTTTTGAAAAACATGGCTTTGCAACACCCTAAAGTAGGAGAACGTAGTATTTAAGAAACACACATTCCAAAGTTAATATCGTTTGACAACAAACACAATCGTCACAAAGGATTAGGACATTTTTTTTCGGAAAAACGTCTCATCTTTTAGGAGCCATATCTTCGCGAAGGTTTGTCCGATTCAGCTGATTCTTGGACCAATTTGTGCGGAATTTGAAGAGCTTTAAAATGAGTGGAGATACGACCGAGCTTTAAAAGGAATCCGAGCAATATTGAGGGAGATACAACCCTATGAATTCAACCATCCGGAACAAGGGCAATGACGATTTTTCAAGTTGCGAAAACCAAAATTGCAAATATCTATCAGCCAAGGTTTGGATGATGGGAGGAGAAACGGAGGGCTAGGGTTTCAATGAGGCAAGACATATCAGCTGAGTTTCTTTTTCCCGTCTTTATATTAGAAATTTTGCATGCAAATTATTATTATTTATTTATCAAATATTACATTCGCTATAGGATATTCTGGTAAATTTCAATAGATTTTGAGTTTTAGTTTACTTCCCATGGACCAATTTATAGCTAAATCCTTAATATCATCTCTAGTAGTAGAGGTTAGTGAGAGCACTACACAGGATCGATCCTCGTTGCTCAAAGATAGGGCGTTTTTTAGTAAATTTAATGGGTATTGGCCAAGGGCTTTAGCCTTCAAAAAATGGATTGATAGGATTTGGAAGTCTCCAGGAGTGAGTCTATCCTTTCTTTCCAAAGGTTTCTTCGTAGCCATTTTTTGTTCTAGGGAAGAAAGATATAGAATCCTTAAAAGAGGGTCCTTGGTTTATGGGAAGAGCAAGACTCTTCCTTACCCGCTAGTATGAAGGTTTTTCACCTAAAAATGTAAATCTAATTTGGGTTAGGATGTATGGGTCGCCCATTGAATTTTGGAAAATGGATTCCTTCAAGGAAATAGGTAACACTCTGGGAGAATTCCTTGATATTTCAGAAATTACGAAAGATGGATTCTTGATTATTTATGCTCGGATATTCGTCATGATTGATATAAGTAAATCTTTACCAGAATCAATCATTTTTAAGTATGGGGATAAGATGTGGCCCAAAACATAGATTATGAAAACATATCTTTTAAATGTAGAAGATGTCATGAGATGGAGCATGAGAGATCATGCCCTCTGAAGAGTTCAGCAGAATCATATGTAGAAAACAGCAAGAGAAACTTACAAATGGATATGGATGAAGATGGTTTTAAACTTCCAAAAAATAGGTCTAGACAAATGAAGGCAAATAAACAATGGAGACCAGGAAGGGAGGATATTGGAAGAAATACCAACTCTTTTGAGTCTTCAGCCTATGAAGAAAAAGTTGATCAAAGCTTAGAGAACATAGTACAACAAGTTCAACATATTAACAAGGAATCCTCTATTCAGTATGATCTTGATTTAGGGACCAACATTCTTGATAAACCTAAGGATGTGTTTCATCAGAATTTGAAGACCTCTTGAAGTACCATGCACCATTGAAGAGAAAAAAATTGGTAAAGAAAATGCAGTGGTAGATGTTAATACTTCTACCATTAATAAGGAAATACGAGAAAATGAGCAAGACAAGTCAAAAGCTTCCGTAGTGGAGACAAGATAGGATAAATCTAATGAAAAAAAAGTTGTGAAAGAATATTGAGGAATAGAATAATAAGACCTAATCCTAATACAAGGAAGGCAAAAAAGGAAAACCCTCAAATTATCAAGCAAGATCTAAGGAAGCAAGAGCAAACATAGAGAAAGGAACACAAACTAAGTTGGTTGAACTTCAGCAAAATCGTATGTAGAAAACCGCAAGAGAAACTTACAAATGGATATAGATGAAGATGGTTTTAAACTTCCAAAAAATAGGTCTAGAAAAATGAAGGCAAATAAACAATGGAGACCAGGAAGGAAGGATATTGGAAGAAATACCAACTCTTTTAAGTCTTCAGCCTATGAAGAAAAAGTTGATCAAAGCTTAGAGGACATAGTACAACAAGTTCAACATAATAACAAGGAATCGTCTATTCAATATGATCTTGATTTAGGACGAACAATCTTGATAAACCTAAGGATGTATTTCATTAGAACTTAAAGACTCTCCTAAAGTACCATGCACCATTCAAGAGAAAAAAATTGATAAAGAAAATGCAGTGGTAGATGTTAATACTTCTACCATTAATAAGGAAATACCATAAAATGGGCAAGACAAGTCAAAATATTCCGTAGTAGAGACAAGAGAGGATAAATCTAATGAAAAAAAAGTTGTGAAAGAATATTGAGGAATAGAATAATAAGACCTAATCCTGATACAGGCAAGGAAAAAAGAGGAAAACCCTCAAATTATCAAGCGAGATCTAGGGAAGCAAGAGTAAACATAGAGAAAGGAACACAAACTAAGTTGGTTGAACTTCTCTTTACCAAACAACAAAATGATATTGGTAATTTGCAAGTAGGGCGAATAGCCCCTAATGAGACATGATTACCATCTTATGGAATATAAGAGGTGCTAATGCCCCCTCAAAGCAAAGGTGTATGAGGGGCCTCTGTTCAAGTAATAAGCCTGATATTCTTTGTATCCAGGAAACTAAAATAACAAAAGAAGTTTTCAAAACTGTGAAAGCAATATAGGCAAGATGTCAATGGGATGCTATAGATTATGAAGGAGCGACAAGTGGAATTCTAACATGTTGGAATCCTATTAGAATGTCGTGTAACCATTCATAAAACTAGGCATTCGATAGCCTCTTGAGTCACATGCTACTTTGCAGATATTCGTTTCATACTTATCAATGTCTATGGACCTACAACTCAGTTAGACAAATTAGAAGTTTGGAGTGGGATTGAAGCCTTTATGAGAAATAAAGACCAAGAAACTCAATTCATGGTCATAAGAGATTTTAATGTCATAACCAAGCTGGATGAAAATTTGGGGGAATTAGGAAATTAACCCAAAGTATAAGAGATTTCTCAGCTTTTATTCAAAACAATAATCTATGGGAGGTTAAGTTTGAAGAAGACAACTATACATGGACCAACAATAGGAGAGGCCAAAACCTAATAGCAAAAAAAATAGACAAATGCATACTCTCAAATCATTGGCTAGATGAAGGGACTTGTGCTAAAATTAATACCTTGACAAGGATTGGTTCAAATCACTGGCCAATAAAAGTTAAAATGGTGGTAAGTGAATTAAAAAAAGATCATATTTTAAAAATGAGCAGATGTGGGAAGACCATCCTCAATTTGTTGATATGATAGCACAAACGTGGAATTCTTTAGGCAACAGTGGTCTGTATACACTTCCAAAACAAATCAAATCTATGACATATAGATTAAAAGAATGGAACAAAAAAACTTCTGGAAATATTTTTGAGAAGAAAGAAGAACTAAAAGATAGACTTTCAAAATTCCAAAAAGGTGATCATAATAATCTAAGCTCAAAGGAAAGGGAGTTGTTAGTGAATATCATAATATTTTGAGCAAGGAAGAGAAATTTTGGCGATTAAAATCAAGACAGACTTGGTTAAAAGAAGGAGATAAAAACAAAGTTTTTTCATAGGATGGCAATAGTACAGAGATCAACATCCACAATTAGTAAAATTAAATCAGTAGAAGAGGTTTGGATTGAAGACCAGAGTGAAATTAGAAAGGAGGCAAGGTCTTTTTATCAAAATATTTTAGGATCAAAGGAGTTTGAAGTTCTTAATGATAAACTTCTACAAGAAGTTCCTTCTGTTAGTACAGATGAAGACAATGGAAAACTGATGGAGCCTATTACTCTGGAAGAAGTTCATCTAACTCTTTTCTCTTTTAATAAGGATAAATCCCCAGGTCAGGATGGGCTCTCTGCAGCATTCTATCAACATAATTGGGATATAGTGAAGGATTCTTTATTGGTGGCAATGGAACAGTCTAGGGTAAAACAATACATGCCTTATAAAATAAATGCAATATATCTTACCCTGATTCCAAAAAAGAAGGATGCAGAATTGTTTGATTCATTTCGACCCATAAGCCTATGTAATATGGCATATAAGATTATCTCCAAACTGATGGAGAATCGGTTAAGACAATTGTTTGATTCATTTTGATCCATAAGCCTATGCAATATGGCATATAAGATTATCTCCAAAGTGATGGCTAATTGGTTAAGACAGTATTGTTTGATTCATTTCAACCCATAAGCCTATGTAATAATGGCATATAAGATTATCTCCAAAGGGATGGCTAATCGGTTAAGACAGTATTGTTTGATTCATTTCAACCCATAAGCCTATGACTAATCGGTTAAGACCATTGTTAGAAAAAATTATTTTAGAAGAGCAATGAGGATTTGTGAAAGGAAGACAAATTGTGGACAGGATCATAGTACCTCATGAACTCATGCATTTAGCAACTTCAAGAAATGAGAAAGGAATGATCTTAAAACTTGGTATGAGTAAAGCCTATTGATAGGGTTAAATGGGATTTCTTTTTGCAGTATTAGAAAAGTTTTGATTTGGGAAGAAATGGGTCAAATGGATGAAAGCTTGTGTCTACAGTTTCATATTCAATGTTGGTCAATGGGTTAGTAACAGAACCTTTTAAAGCAAAGAGAAGTCTTAGACAAGGAGATCATCTATCACCATATTTGTTCATTATTATGGCAGGGGTTTCGGGTAGGAACTTGAAGAAGGCTAATAAAGATGGGCTTATAAGTGGACTTAAGGCTAGTAATAACAACAACAGCATCACCCATCAACAGTTTGTAGATGATACAACCCTTTTTGGCGGGAAAGGATAAACGAGGCCAGAGCATTGAATAATTTATTAAAGGAATATGAAAGAGCATCAAGGCAGAAAGTTAATAGGACAAAATCCAAAATTTACTTCCTAAACACCCCAGCTAAAATCAAAGCAGGGATATGCAGGTTACTTCAAATGGAGGAGGCAAATTTGCCAACAACTTATCTAGGGATGCCCTTATTTGAGGGGAGAATGATAACAGAATTATGGAATCCAGTTATACGTAAAGTTCAGGATCAACTACCAGCATGGAAAGGTAGATGGTTATCATTAGCAGGAAGAGTGCAGCTAATTATATCAGTCTTATAGGCCATTCCAACATATTATATGTCCTTGTATACCATGCCAAAATCGATAGAAAAAAGTTTAATCTATATTATACGGTCATTTTTGTGGTCAGGATTACATGATAAAAGGAAATTTCCTTTGGTGAAATGGAGCAAGGTGTGTGATGATAAAACTTGGGGAGGTCTCCGTTTAAGAGTTCTTACGGATGCAAACTAAGCTCTTAGGGGAAAAGTAATTTGGAGATTGTACAAAGAGAGTCAAAGACAATGGGCAAGAATTCTTCTAAGTATGTTGAGCCTAATAACCCAAGCTTAATATTTACTGCATTGTCTCTACCAAATGGTTTTGCTCTATGGAACGGTTTGAAAAAATCAATTAGTCTAGTGATTAAAGGTTTAAGATGGGTGGTGGGAATTGGAGAAAAATTTTCTATTTGGATCGATACTTGGTGTCAAAAAAAAAACCACTCAATCTAGATCCAGTTTTGAAAATATGGATGAGATTACTTCAAGACAAATATGATGATAGGGTTTCAAACATTTTGTACAAGGATCGAGAAGGAAGATACAAATGGAAAGAAGATTTTTTTACAAGTATACAAGACATCGATGCGAGGAGGCATTTGAGTAGAAAGATAACAACAGTGATTATTCCGAGGGGAGCCAAGGATAAGTTGCTTTGGGAGTTGAATAGCTCAAGAGAATACACAACAAGAAGTGGATATAATGTAAAGCACCATCAAAATAGGAATATCGCAAGAATATGGAGAGATATTTGGGATAGCCTGAGCATTCCTAAAATCAAAATGTTTGTTTGGCTAGTAGGTCATTTTATCTAGAGATAACCTTATGAAAAGGGGTTTTCATGGCCCCTCACAATGTGTTCTTTGTAAAAAGGAGGAGAAGAGTATAGACCATCTCTGGGAACACTGCTCAATAGTCTGGAACCTATGGAAATGGATTCTTGATATGTTTGGTAAATGCAATGGCAAAGCGCTTTTAAAAGTGAGGCTTTACAAACAATCTGGGATATATCAAAAGATACAATACTTTGGACTGTATGGCAAGAAAGGACTAGAAGAATATTTAAAGGAAAAGAAAGTAGTTTAGAGGCAATGAAAAGGAAGATTTGCTTGGCCATAGAGGAGTCTAAACCAACCCTATCAACTCAACCAATCCCTAATTTGGAAGCAGAGAGCCTTGATAGTTGGAGTCAAGTCATCAAATGAAATTATGATTTTGGGGACAGGAGAAACAAAAATAAGGCAAAGAATATAAAGTGGAAACCACCAGCTGTGAAGTTGGTCAAATTGAATTTTGATGGAGCATCTAAAGGAAATCCAGGACTACGAGAAGGAGGTATTATTAGAATAAATAGAGGAGAGATTTTGTCTCATTATGCTTTCAATAGTGGATTTAAGAGAAATAATGAAGTTGAAGCTTTGGCAGCTTTGGAAGGGTTAAAAATATGCAAACAAATGAAATGGAACAAACTATGGATGGAAGGTGATTCACTAACAATAATAAATGCAATTTTGAGGAAAGCAAAGGCTCCATGAAATATACAAGAGATAATTGTGGAAATTTAAGACTTTGCTATGGAGTTTGAAGAAATCAGGTTTGCACATACATTAAGGGAAGGAATCAAATGTGTAGATAGGCTAGCCAATAGAGGGGTTTTAATTGAGAATCTTGAAGTTAAATTCTCTTTTCCTTGGTTAGAGGAAGTAGTAAGATTAACTGAAGCTGACATGAAAATGTTGACTGCCTGAATCAAATAATGACTAAGATTTACTTTAATGTTTTCCATTGGTAATATCTGCTTTTTTTATAACATAAATGTTTTTTCATATAAACTGTTTATTACAATTTTTGTGGTTGCACTTGTGCCTCAAGAAGGAAATTAAGCAATCTAAATCTGGTAAAGCTGACTATGACAATGTTCTGTTTTGGAAATATTACTCTACTAAGATGGAATGCATAGATAGTAGAGGTGAAGTTTTGGAATTGTGAAGGCTGCTGGAGGAAAATGTCAAGAAGGATGCTGAATTCTGGGATATCTGTATTCACACAGAAAATTGAAAAAGATCCAAAAAATGAAAATCAAGAATTTAGACATTTTATGTAAAATGATGTAGATGTCTAGCTATAGCAACTCAATTGAGATGAGAATTTGTTTGTAAACTCTCAAAATCTAAAGAAAAGAGTTGTGATTTATCAAGGGTGGGGGACCTAAGTACAACCCCTTGTTCTCTAGCAAAAAAAGATATACACATTCCAAGTATTTGGCTAACCACCTCCTATTTTTTCTGAGCTTAAACCTGAATCAAATTGAGAAGACAATTCATTACCTGATGAATTATCTCTGGCGTAAGGTTGAAAGTAACTCTATTTGTCTGCAAATACAAACAATCAAAAGAGAAATAGATGATTTAGTGGCATAGTTTTTACTATTGAAAAGTCCATAAAGGCAATTCTGCTAATAACAGAGCTGTAAAACTTATAACAATTAAACATGCCAATATTAAAACAACGCTAGCTATTTCCTCTACAGCATTGAAAGCATTAGAGAATATTTTTACTTGAAAACATTGCTGTAGATACACATAAAGCAAAAAATCATTAAGTACATCAGTTCTTTCTACCTAGTGTACCATAAAATACAGCCTTAATGCAATTTTCAACAGTAAAATAACAATTGAAGATTGCATCAATTTGATAAGCACAGAAGAATATTGTAAGTGAAGATTATACACGACCGTCAGTCATTGGTCGGACATCAGCAAGCATTGCACTTTTTAACCCGGTCCGCTGTTTTACAATTTTTGATGCTTCTTCTGCTAGCAGATTCTGCACAACAGATGTGTCCATCATTTTACTGTAAGAATACATCCATTCAATTCACCCTAATATTAGCAGAATTGAAGATCAATTTCAAATCAAAATTGGCTACAAAGATAACACACCCTGAAGACCACTACATGAAAAGTATAACCAGATTTCATTGACCAGGACACAAAATCAATTGTTTAAATAAATGCACAAATATTTGATCTGGCAAACCTTTCTTGTAGCCCAAAATTCAGCTTCGGAGATAATACCACTAAAAACAAGTTCTTTGTGCAATTTCTGCAACTCACTGTCAAAGGGATCATTGCAAATCACAAAACATTCATCAGATTCTATGAAAGATTGAGACATCACAAGAATATTTAACATGTTCTGAAATTCATAAGCCATGAATAACACTAAAGTAAACATTAAGCATTAAAATTCACATAAAGGTAATTAATTTCACTCTTCAGATATATTTTTTGAGGTATGTAAAGCTCCAGAAATCATCTGTGCTCCTCATAACAACAGCACAGTTGCACACTAATCCCCCCCTCCCCCATCCCCAAGTTTTCATGCCCAGCAAACAAATTGATATATATTTCCAATCAGGATAATGCTTATCTAACCGTAGATACTTCTCATGACCATAATTTCAAATCAAAGACATGAAAGGTAGATTGGGTTTTGTAGAAGAACAAAGGACAATTGTGATATCCATTGCCAAAAGCCCTCAATGCTATATTGTAAAACTATCAGGTCATAATGGGCACTTTTCAGAGATCTTACAACTAAATTTCTTGGAAAATTCTCATGATCTGAAAGTGATGAGCTAAAGCAGTGTCAATAAGATCAGCTAGAAGGAATCTTTTTGCTCAAAAGTGATGCAATTCCAGGAATTGAACAACCCATTCCCTTCATCCCCTAGACATCTAGTTCTCTTGATCATACAAACTTTTAGCATTCAATCATTGTCTATGATATTGCATCCTAAAGTTACAATGAAATAACTGCACCAAAGTCATGCTGCACTCAGGTTGTAGAAGCAATGATTCAAAATACACTCGTCACTTGCCTATCAAGTTTAACATGACCGATGAATTGTCTAACTTGCTAACTTCTATTGTAATTGACAGACCATTTACCTTGTTATACCTGATGGATTTCCCATCATTATACCTTTACAGAAACCACAAAATGAGCTCTACCACTGCAGATCAATGCAAATTATCTGCCCAAGTTTGACCCCATTGTCCACTAAAAAGGCGCTCAACTTTGGCCTGCAAAGTTGCATCCTTTATCAATTATGCAATTGGAATTGTTTCCATGTTTATGGCACCACCAAAGATGTCAAATTGGTAGATTAAAGAGTATTTTGAAATATCTGATGTAACTAGAGTTTAAGAATATGGTAAAACATAGCTTCGTTGTACACAGACCACAAATGGGGTGGAATGTGTAAATGACAGAAACTTCAAATCAGGATAAATTTACAAAAACAGATCAACAGCTAGTTCTTAGATGTGTAAGAAACAAAAGAATATATGATTGCCACTGACAAAAGTAGTATGTCAAGCAGCAACTGGATCAGCAATGCAGATGTAAGGATTATTACAAATTCAAATTGCAGCACCTGTCAAAAACACCATTGTACTTTATTAATCAATGAAATGATTCACTCGACAAAATATTGGTACTCAATGCAAGGACAAAAAAATGCCAAACTGCACTTCCATTACATTTATTAACAAACCATCCTATTTTTGCAATTCTCCTCAAGGATGCTTCCAAATGACACATTCCCCTAAAGGCATGTTCCCATAGCACAGGGAGGAGAAGGCATAATAGGGACATCCTCAAGTCATTCCCTTTGGCATGACAGGCTGTAATATACTGCCTGCTCTATTTTCATGTAAAGAAAGGGAGAGATAAGATAAGATAATTCATTAATATTCACTAATGACCGAAGTAAGCCAAAACTGCCACGAAGCACTGTAGTAGCCAAAAAGTACTAAGAAGACATCAGACTGGAGTAAGCTACACTCATGATACTACTGTAAAACACCATAAAATAGCCTTGAGAGGTAAGCCCAAGATGGGAAAACCCTAAACATATTACAAGTAGCGATGACATTATCATAGAAAGAACTTAAGTGGGTCCAAGCACCATTATAATCAGTGGTGAAAAGTAGAGACAGATCTATTGACATCATCGAAAGTCACAAAAAAACCAACATAGGATCTAACTATGATCCTATCACCTACAAGACTAATTTGGGACTCAAGGGGCCGGGTTGGATAGTCCTAGGGGTAATAGAGTACAATCTCCCAAAATGCTCCTCCCATCCATGGATGATGGACCAGTAGAGGAAGACAAGAATCCAATAAACTGCATCTGTCTGTATTATTTGGGGTTGTGAGAAGTTGACCCAGTACCGAAAAAACCATGTTCCTGCCCTGTTGTGTGCAAGAAGGCACCAAAATCCTAGTAGCTACTCTTGCATGCGAAAAGTATACAGATCTGTCACTAACGTTCCAGAGATTCATAGCTTCAGATGAATGCTTCTTGCTCCATATGGCAGAAATATGGTGATAAAATGACATCATCAACCAAGTGATAGATAACCTTTCCTGTAATGCATGGCTTGATTAGGAAAGCATTCTGCCTGTACAAGCAATAGTACATCCCTTGAATCTCATAGTAAATAGGACACTTAAAAATGAAATGCTCTTTAGTGTCAACATCTTGAAGAGAGCAAAGCTAACCTAACCTATCCTCTTAAGGAATATGGTAGTCAGTCTCCTCCACCCACAACTGATGTGAGAAGACACTGAGTTAGCAAATATGGCTCATGAGGATATGTGTCCAATATAGTTTTGTATAATCAGGACAACCAATAATGTCATCTTCAATCCTCATGAAATGCTCAGTGTAGAAGGCTAGCATAAGAGGCTAGGGCAAGCAATCCAAGTAATCCAAATAAATTGCCAATATATGTAATCCTTGACTACGTGATTAATCACTTTACTATCATAAAAAAGGTGGGAAGGAGCAACCCAGAAGCACTTGAATGAGGAAAGCTGATCTATAGAGATACCAAGTGACTGAAGAAACTAGCTTTTCTGAGTACCAGCCTCGATGGTGACCAGATGTGTGCATGAACTTCATTTCAAGGAACAAAGTACTAAAAATGAGTACCTCTCTTGAGCTGAAATGCAGTCATCCATGAATCTAAGGCCATGAAGATGAAAAATAATCTTGAAGATGCTCTCGAGGCCAATAGGGTGAATATCAAAACGCATCCTAGACAATACGTTGTGGAACTATTCTCCTATATCAGATTAAACATTTGAACAAAATAGTCTGGACCCTCTCAATACAAGTCCAATCAGCACACCTTCAACTTGGGCCCTAAATCTCAAATCCATAAAGATGCAGTCAAAGAGGCACATCTTCATAGGTTATGTCTTGGAAGTGCGGCAGAAAACATTGACATTCCAAAACTGAGAGAGATGCATATCCCTTGCAAAGGTGTGAATGTGAAGTTGGCTTAAGATTAAGGGAAAGGCCTGTAACTTGAACCCCCAGGCAGGTGTAAGCAATGGTGATCTCAATCAGGTTGCCTTTATAAAAAACCTAAAGCTTAGTGACGGTTGTTAGGACCCCATCCTAACATTATTATGTATTCTCATAATATTATGTAATGACCCCTTTCCGACGTGGGGACCCCATTATAATGATATTTTGTAATAGTATGAGGTAATTGAGGCGCCTAGACAAGTGGGGCCATTTCATGTAACCATTATCAAAAATGTAACTATTGTTTGGTAGAAGATTCTAGCTCGAGTGGCACTTTGCATTTAAGCCAACTCTTGTGCATTAGGTTAAGGTTGCATAAAGTGTATCTTTAAAAGACAAGGGTCCATAAACGAATGTATCTTTTTGCAATATTGAAGGAGGTTGCCCCCTCAAAGAGGCCCGCGATTCTGTGTTGTGTTTTGTGAGATAATTATATTTCTATATTTACATTTCGTATTGCAATATTTTGTTCTTCATGAATTTCTGTTTTTATTGCAATATTTATGTGAATCTGCTTATTTTAATTAGAAGGTTCTTAACAAGTGGTATCAAAGCGCTTTTCAAGGTCGTGTTCCACTATGATTGTGACAATTCTTGCCCTGTCGTTTTGACTGTTAGGTATAATTTTCCATGTTTTCATTTCCTTATTAAAAAAAAAAAAACCTTCTTTTTTGCATTAGTTTATTAGGTTAGAAACCATGCGCCGAGGGTTTTAAAATATCATAGATTAGTTGTCGTTATTGGCTAAGCTAGATTGTCTGTAAAGTATCTAGTGAAGTGAGAGACGATCAAGCTCCAATACCCTCAAACAGTACCCGTATAGTATCTTCGAGTATATCAGGAGATGCTCTAATATTAGGAGAAACCTTTATCCCTAAGAAGATTTTCAATCGTGTATTCTTCGTAGTACACCGAACACAGCATCCGAAAAGATCACCCTCCCGTACTGTTGAAGAGGCGGGTAGTGTGCTCAAGGGTATGTGTGGAATCTTCCTTGAGTAGTGACCTGAAATATTGGTCTATGCACTATTGCTCATCACTGCAATATAACAAAGGGCCTATGGGCAATACACACACCTTGGCTTAGAGTAGCCTATTTCTGTTTATCCTGCATGTCAAAAAACTACATCACAAAAAATGAGCATACGGAGGAGACTACACTATCCCAGAATTAACTGAACACAAACAATCGACAGAAAACTGGTGGTAAGAATAACAGTAACAACAGGTTCTGTCAGTAACAGTTAGGTAGTAGTCGGTAACAGTCAAGACAGAGTCTGTCAGCATCAGTAACAGTTACTTGTAAGATTCAGGAATCATACTAAACAGGGAATTTGTCAATAACAGAGTCAACTTCAAAAGTTGTCAGACAGTGACAGAACAAAGTCAGTAAGTGCAGAGTCTAGTAAGGGATTGTCAAACAAAAGTCAATTTTTTGAGTGAACCAAGACTCCAGGAGAAAAACCGACAACACTTGAAGACAACACTCACCTAGAAAAAATCTAGGGTGCCAAAATACAATGTTGTGGGATATAGCCCATTGTGATCATCTCGTCGAGCTGATCACTTTGGTATATACATTTTTTCCAAGGTACCAAAAAACATCATTGTGGGACCTAGCCCATTGCGTTGATCTTCTCGAGCTGATCATTTTGATATATAGCACCCAAAATCTTTTTCTGGCTCATTACTAAAAATAGTAACTCCTGGAGCAATACTTATGTTTTATATTAAGTTAGTGGGAGTGGTTCAAATCGTGTACCTAAATGGCTAGAGGAACTAGAGGACACCAAAAGGAGATAGAACAAAGCAACCTTATGGAGAAAATGAGTGTCACACTCACTAACCTTGGAAATGAATTTAAACACATGAGGGAAGAAGTATCGCTTATGAGAGGTGACCATCTTAGATCCAAAGCTGCATTTGAAGAAAAATTCCTAGAGGTTGAGGACAGATTAAGGGAAGGCCCAAAGGTGTGTGATCATCTTAACATTGAAAAACCAGGTGGTAATTGAGGCAATAAAGAGAAGGGAGTCCATAAGGGGAAAGAAGGCTACCATTCTCTTTTTGACACAGATACTCCGTTTAAGATACCTAAATTAGACTTTCCTGAGTTCAATGGAAAGGATGTTGATGGGTGGTTGTGTCGAGCAAATCAGTTCTTCAAACTTCATAATGTACCTAAATATGTGTGGGTCACCATGGCATCTTTAAACTTTGAATCCGAAGCCTTACAATGGTATCAATGGTTACAAAACAAGATTCCAAACCCTTCTTGGGAAGAATTTGAGTCACAATTACTCACTCGTTTTGGCCCTAGTGAGTATGTGGACTTTACCAAAGCCTTAACCAATTCAAACAAACCTTACCTGTATGTGACTATTAGCCCCAATTTGAGAAACTGGCTAATAGGACAAAGGGGTGAATGAAGGATTTTTTTAGAGTTGCTTTATTAGTGGATTGAAAGATGATATCAAGGCTGAGGTCAAAATGTTCAAACCGTAGTCTATGATGCAAGCCATAGGATTGGCGAGATTAGCAGAAGAAAATTTTTTGGCTCAAAGGAGACCACCTAAATTTCCACAGGCCAAACCCACATTTGCTTGAGGATGAGGGTGAAACACAAGAAGAACCACAACTAGAAATTTTTTTCCATGCCCTTGCAGGAATTTCTACCCTCAAACGATGAAGGTAGTAGGATTCTTCAAAGGACATTATTACGACTCTCATTGATTTAGGTAGTTCACATAATTTTATTGATCCCCGAGTTGCCAAGAAAGCAAATTGTTACATACATGCTTGCAACTTCTTTGAGGTTACGGTGGCAAATGGCAAAACATTGCCTTGTAAAGGTAAATGTCGCAATGTTAAGTTGAAGATAGGGGACTATGAACTCAAAACTTATATGTTTGCTCTTTAACTAAGAGGATGCGATGTTGTGCTAGGAGCTCAATGGCTAGGTACCTTGGGAACAATAGCCTGGAACTTTGTAGAATTATGGATGTAGTTTTCACAGAATGGTAGGTCCTACACTCTCCGTGGTTCACCAACAGGATATCCACAAATTATCAATTCAAGTCGTATGGAGAAGTTAAAAAAATCTTCCCATGGGGTAGTAGCTCAGATATTTGCAATTCAACCGCACACTTTAGTTGAAGAGATATTTGCAATTCAACCCCAAGACAAGCCCCAAGACGATTTGCAACTCATTTTGACTAAGCATGAAGCCCCAAGACGATTTGCAACTCATTTTGACTAAGCATGATGCAGTTTTTTGTGAAACCGACAAAATTACCTCCACGTCGTTCCCATGATCATGCAATACCATTGGTACCCGATAGTGTGCCACCTAACATCAGACTTTACCAGTACCCCTACCTTAAGTCAAAAATCAAGAAATTGGTACAAGAATTGCTACAAGCAAGAGTCATTTGGCCTAGTAACAGTCCTTATTCTTCTCCAATCCTATTGGTTAGAAAGAAATATGGGTCATGGCAATTGTGTATAGATTTTCGTGAGCTCAATAAGCTCACCATTAAGGATAAATTTTCTATTCCAATGGTCGATGAATTGTTGGATGAGCTACATGGTGGAATGCTTTTCTCCAAGTTGGATCTTCGCTCGGGCTATTATCAATAAGGCTCAAGGAGGAGGATATTCCTAAAACAAAATTTGGAACTCATGAGGGCCATTATGAACTTGTGGTTATGCCATTTGGCCTAACGAATGCACCATCCACATTTAAGAGCTTCATGAATAACATCTTCCGCCCATTTCTTCGCAAATTTATTCCAGTTTTATTTGATGATATTTGGTTTATAGTCGGTCTTGGGAGGAGCACCTTATACATTTGGATCAGACTCTACAAATTTTGTCTCAAAATAAAATTTATGTTAAGAGGTCTAAGTGTTCTTTTGGGATGACCGAAGTGGAGTATTTGGGACACATTGTCACCAAAGATGGAGTTAAAGTTGAGCCTAAAAAGATTCAAGTTGTTCAAAATTGACCGAAACCTCACACTCTCAAGGGACTTCGAGGATTTTTGGGACTCATAGGGTATTACCACAAATTCGTCAAAAACTATGGAAAAATCGCAGCTCCTTTAACAGCCATGTTGAAAAGGAATTATTTTACTTGGTCAAGCCCAACTAAGAAGGCTTTCTTTGACTTAAAGCACGCCATGACAACCATCCCAGTGTTAGCCACGCCCGATTTTTCAAAAGTGATGCTTCGGGAAATGGCATAGGAGTCGTGTTGATGCAAGAGGCATAGAAATGAAATTTAACATGCTTATACACAATTCCATTTCTACTTAAGTTATTCAGTAGATCTACAGTCATTAGCAATAACAATACACAGAGCAACAATAGCAACAACAATAGAAGATGACACATAAATATGCAGATTTATGTTAACAATAGCATATACAGTTTTAGTAGTACAGTCTACAACCCTTGTGCAGAATCCTCTTCATGACTGCATCCATAGCCTGACTGGATCATGCCCTACACACACATACACCTTCTCTTTCGCACGTATCAATGCTCTTCCATCAATACATGACTGAATGAGAGAAGGGAGGGACATATTTATAATTTTATACAACCAAATATTAGTTACACCCCTCCAACTACCTGACACCTCATCATTTCCCTACATTACATTTCATATGCGCTTAACTTGCATTTACATGACATTTCCCACTACAAGACAAACTTATAACTTATGACTTTACCAACATACACAACTTAACATCACATTTTTAGAACAAATTTGGACAAATATTTCCATGGATTTTATTGAAGGGTTACCTAAGTCAGGAGGCAAATCAATTATTTTGGTGGTAGTGGATCGTCTCACAAAGTATGCTCATTTTTGTTCCCTCTCCCATCCCTACACAGCCTCAGTAGTAGCCCAAATATTTCTAGAGTCCATTTTTCGCCTTCATGGCACGCCTGCATCTATTGTGTCCCACAGAGACCCTACCTTCACTAGTCACTTTTGGCAGGAACTGTTTAAGTTGTAGGGAACTCAGCTCAAAATGAGTTCAGCCTATCATCTGCAAACGGATGGCCAAACAGAAATTGTTGACAAATGCTTGGAGACCTACCTTCGTTGCTTTGCCTTTGAACATCCTACACAGTGGGCAAAGTGGATTCCCTTGGCCGAATGGTGGTATAATACTTCATATTGCACCGCGGCCAAGGTTACGCCCTCCTCCTACATTCCAAGAAGCTCCAAGGTTCACACTATTGACACTACACTCAGCTAGCATGTTGCAGTCCTAAGTCAATTGAAGATGAATCTAGAATTGGCCTAGAACCGTATGCACCAACAAGCTGATCATCATCATTCTGAGCACAACTTTGAAGTAGGAGATATGGTTTTTCTCCGTCTGTAGCCTTATAAACAATCATCACTCCAGCTCCACAGATGCCAAAAACTAGCTGCCAAATACTATGGTCCCTACCAAGTCTTACAACGGATTGGTGCAATGGCCTACAAATTGGCCCTTCCGGCTACATCAAAGCTCCATCCTGTCTTTCATGTCTCCTCTCTCAAGAAGGTTGTGGGTAATAAGGTACAGGTTCAATCTACTTTACCAGAACTAGATGAAGAGGGTTCACTCTGCTTTACCAAAACTGGATGAGGAGGGTTCCATATTGCTCGAGTCTAAACAAAGTTTGGACCGCAGATCGTGCAATCTTTGGAACCGTGTCATCATTGAGGTTTTTATGCCACTTGGGAGTCTCTCCAACATCTACAACACTAGTTTCCTCATCTCCAACTTTGAGGACAAAGCTTTGTAAAGGGGAAGGGCATGTTAGGACCCCATCCTAACATTATTATGTATTTCTCATATTATTATGTAATGACCCCTTTCCAACATGGGGACCCTATTATAATGATATTTTGTAATAGTATGTGGTAATTGAGGTGCCTAGACAAATGGGGCCAGTTCAAATAATCGTTATCAAGAATGTAACTATTGTTTGGTAGAAGATTCTAGCTCGAGTGGCACTTTGCATGTAAGCCAACTCTTGAGCATTAGGTTAGGGTTGAATGAAGTGTATCTTTAAAAGACAAGGGTCCATAAACAAATGTATATTTTTGCATATTGAATGAAAGTATTGAAGGAGGTTGCCCCCTCGAAGAGGCCCATGATTTTGTGTTGTGTTTTTTGTGAGATTATTATATTTCTGCATTTACATTTCGTATTGCAATATTTTGTTCTTCATGAATTTCTGCTTTTATTGCAATATTTATGTGAATGTGCTTATTTTAATTAGAAGGTTCCTAACAAGGGTACTTTTGGATGTGTTGAAAACCATCACTTTAGTCTTGCTAAAAGATTGACCTCCGCCTCCTCTAAGTCCCAAAAGCATTCAATTGTCTTTGAAGAAGAACAATATCATTTGCAAAAAGCAATATACCTATCAAGACATGATGTAGGAGGTAGTGGTTTTCAACATTTGTGTTTTGACAAACATATTCTTTAAGGTCATCAATAATAAATATAGATCCCAAAGCATGGAAGAAAGAGAACATCCTTGTTTGACACCAGTAGTGCTCTCAACATCCATTGCGGATCTAAAAGCTATTTAAAAACAATTCGTGAAGCATCTCAATAGCAGTGACAAAGAGCTCTAACACACTGATGTCATGTAGTCTTTGAAACAGAAGATGCCCAAGAACAATGTCTTAGGCCTTCCTAAGGTCTACAAAAGACGTTGAAAGGGAGTTCATGAGTCTCCTCAAAAATAGCCTAGAGAGTGAAAATGGGGTCAATAAGCTAATAATCTCCAGTCAAAAGCCAGTCTGCCCTCTTGCTCTAAACTTGTAAGAGTTTTGTTTCCAAGATAAAGCTTAGCAAATGTGTACCCAATCATGATTATTCTGAAGTTATAAGGATCTGAATGATCCCCATATTTGTGGATGGAGTATATAATACGTTGCACCAAGGAGGAGGAAGCAAGTCCAAAAAAACTGATCGAATAATTCTGAAATGGGGTGGCTAATAGGTTCACCACCATCCTTCAGGATCTCAGCCTGAAACCCCTCAAATTGAGCAGCCTTGCTGGTGCACATTTCTCATATAGCTCTTTGATATCCCCTAAAGAAAAGAGGTGTGAGTGCACAAGATATATGAAATGTGGGTTGCACTGGGATATTATACAAGGAATTGATCTATAATTTCCACTAATTAAACCTTAGACAGATCATTTCAAGAGCTTGAAATGCTCTTTGGCTTGGCTTCACTTGGACGGCCAAAACTAGTCACTATATGCTAAGGGAGACTTTCTATTTTGGCATCAAATCTACTTTTATATGCCCAAAAGTGTCTTAAATGAAAAGTAATGAGTACAAACAGTGCATAAAGAGCCAATATAATGTTAATGAAACTTGAAATCCATTGTGAATGCAATGATATGCTGCTGCATCAAATTACTGTTCACTTCTACTAAAAAAATGTTAGTTTCTATAGCATAAAGACCAAATAAAACTATCAAATCTTACAGAATGAATTAATCAAAAAAAAAAACACAATAACAAAGCCATAGTAAATAAAATGAGGAAGAGCCCCTAGGAGAAGAAAACCCACAGATGAATCAGCCAGGCTTCATATTCCTCGCAAAATGGAGGTATCACAAGAGATCTTTGCCATCAATCGGCCATTGTTGAGACGTACAACTACTATGCATTTGTTTGCACCCTCACATCGTGCCTTGCCTCTCAGATTTCTTACTCTCCTTTTAATAATACTTGCCATCCCTTGCTCCTGGTTCTTTAGAACTTCCTCCTTCCTTGTCTTGGCCCATATAGGTCTCATTTAGTCTCCTCCCCTTCCAAATCCAAGCATGCCACTGATGTTTCTTGATTACTAAGGTCTTACAAGAGTTCTTTGCCATCAATGTGGCCTTTATTGAGACTTACAGCTACTATGCTCTTGTTTGCACCCTCACATGGTGCCTCCTAGTGGTTTCTTGCCCTCCTTTTACTACAACCAGCTTACCCTCGTTCCTTGTCTTGGCCAAAATACACTTCATCTAGTCTTCTTCTCTTCCAAATTCAAGCATGCAACTGATGTTTCTTTATTTCTAAAGCTCTTTCAATTGAAGAAATGCATCAATGTGATGTATCATGCTTCCCCCTTTACATACTCCTCTTCACACTTGCCCAGTTCATTTTTAGGCAACCTTGCACATGCCAACTCAGCCCATTCCCAGCCAGCTTATTGGTTAGAGTATTTTTGGGCCTTTTAAAGATCCAAACGGATGCATTTCGAGCTGAAAATTTCTCGGCATGTATGCAACAAAAGAAAGTATAAATTTCGTCTTATTTGGAGCTTGCAGGAGAGAGAAATAAGGATTATACAATAGACTGAGCTTTGTCAGTTTGAAGGGTCAAATAGATGTATTTATGGACGAAATTTATATCATATGAAGTCCTTTGATTGCTATTTCACCTAGGAAAATAACCACTCAAAATGGACATCATTTGGTTGACATAAGCCAAAACACGACAAACTGGTCTTTGCTGTTCTTTTCTCTGTTTCAGGGGTCAATTGATGGATTTTTGAACTCATTTTAACTCTGAGCATTCTTTATGATGTCAAAAAGATCCCTTTGAATTTCCATTCAATTCTAACTTCATTTGAAAGAGTTATGACCAAAACACAACATTGCCCTGCTCTGAAAGCAAGTTGAGTCACCATTACTTGGCCATTCTTCCTTGAAAATCATTGTCTCATGCTTCCAAGTGACCTGTTATGGATCCATTTGGATCGGAAATTAAGATAGGAGACCCAAGTACAGGGATCAATGCACAAAAGAGTGGGATGCCAAGGAGCAGGGTGCACTAGAAGGGTTTCGGACGGTGATGAAGGGCATCCAGAAGCTCACAATGCTTAGCAGGCAAATGCAAATTTTTAAATATTTCTTCTTAAGGAGCTTCAAAATTCTGAGTATTTCTCTTAGCTTTACAATCCTCAAACACTTGTCCTCCTAAAACTCCAAGAGCACTATTGCTAATCTCGCCTGAACAAGAACTATTTAGAGTAAGTCTTCTCCAAGGTTAAAGCCACCACCAAATATTTCATAATAGAATCTACTTCTAGCTATTTAATTTGCTTCTATTTTGGTATTTTGAAGTTATTTTGGACAATCATCTCATTTTTCGTACGATATAAGGGTACTTCCAAACCTTCCCATAAAAGAACTTGAATGGAACACTGAATCTGGAGTTTGCAACACCGAAGAACAATTGCAAACATTTTCACCAAAGCCTTGAGCATAAAAAGTATCAGAGATTTAAAATATTATATAAAATGATAAATATATTTATGTTTGACCATCATTACTAAAATAGTAGGCATAGACTGTTAGGATATACGTGTATTTCACCATTTAATTGAAGTTAATGCATGTTAGGATATACATGAATGTAACATGCATACTACATTATTCATAACTGCAAATAAGTGTAAGGTCCATGATTCTTTCTTCTCACCTAGATACATATTATCATTAATATGTTAACACTCCCCCTTAATAATAATTTGATGGTTACAAACTCATCAATGACCATATTGGTGACCATTGAGAGTATGCGCTATTCTATTACTAGCCTTCACAACTCATAATGAGATCAAACTATGGGCCCCACCTAACTAGAGGCTGATTAGCTACCCATTCATGTCATTTCATGACTCGTAAGACTCATTACTCCTAAGTATTTGGTGGTTTTCAAAATTTCACGCTTCTGGGTCATCAACATCTGCATCATTTGGTATACCAGCAAAAGGAATTTTCTAGATGTAAGCTACAAAGCAAACTACATCTCACCATTATTATCCACTTGCCTCCAAAACCAATGTGAGCACAATTCTATCATACAAGATTTTTTATACCTTTAGCCATTTTTCAAATTCCCTTAATCGTCTATACAATACCCATTTCTCTATGTTTAGTGTAGTTTACACTAGTTTCTTTACTCTAGCTTAACTTATTTTTAGTGGCACTCTTTATTTATTACAATGCATTATAACAGCTCTTTTTGAAGAGTCTCATTAACCTACTTTGTTAATCCATGGACATCAATAAAATTATTTTGTTGGATCGAGCATAACAACCTCAACAATGGTTTTAATTGGTTTATCACAACCAAGTTTTTGAGTGCTTTCATTAGCTTGCTCAAAACTATTCCAAGGAAATCAAGTACACACCTAACAGCTCTCTTTTTAACAAGACATCAAAGCTAGCATATTAACTTTTCATACTCATTCAGACCCTCACAATTGAAGATCTCCTCTCATAACATCATCTCAAAAAAATTGTGACCATGCCATCTGATCACACACAGCACCAAAAAAGAGCAAATTATGCTCTTAGAGTAAATTGATATAGTCTTTGATTGAGCATGAATGCTCATATTTTGTTAGAAGGCTGTAATGGCTTTTAAGAGGAGAACCCTTTAGAAATTGATTCTAGGACAATCTACCACAATTTACAGGGAATTATTACAAAAGCAAGAATCAATACTATATCTTATTTCCACTATTACAACAAGATCCAAAATTGAGGCCCTAAACACCTTCATATAAGCAAGAAATCATGCCTAATGCCTCTGTGTTGCAAAGCTGTTGAAAAAAATTACAATGCATCAAAAAGCACTTATATTGGAGCTTTATATGAGAAATATATGGCTAAAATAGCAACAAGAGGTCAAGAAACTCTAGGGCATCGATCTAAGGGTACTACCCCTAACCATTAACATGCCTCACACTTAATAGGTCCTCCAGCTCATGAGGCAATTTACAGGTGGGAGGGAGCTAGTGTGGGCTGGAGTTACACACTTCGCCACTAACTTCGTGACATTGCAAAGCCTCTTTGATGCAAAGGGGGCATTGAAGAAGATGTTTGTGAGAGATGAGTGGAATGCAAAAGACATTGCTAGATACTGACTCTCCAATAAGAGGCAGAAGGTATATAACTATTTGTTTGAGGAACCCTTCTAGATAGCCATGGATGAGGCCATCAAGGTACAAGACTAAGTTTCTTATTTTATTTTATTATTTTTTTTTTAAATTTAAATTATTTTTCCATTTGCAAATCTTGTATTGTAAATATTTCTTATTGTATTTCCTTTTATTTTAGGTGTCAAAGCCTTTTGTGAGGGTTCTCCGTATTGTTGATGGAGAACAATCACCAACAAGATATGTATATGAGGCTATGGATTGGGCAAAAGAGGCAATTGCCTTGATTTATAAATATTCCCACACCAAATACGGTCCCATTTGGGAAATCATTGACCGGCGAAGGACATCTCAGCCTCATAGCCCTCTTCATGCAACGGGGTAATACCTCAACCCCAAATTTTTTTATGCTGATTCATTCCAGGCCTACTATGAGGTGATGTTGGAACTTCAACTACGCATTGACCACATGTTCCCTGATGAGGAAATGCGCACTAAGATGCAGGCTTATAAGAAATGTAAGGGCATCCTTTTCCCATCCTCGTAGTGCATTCAAGCAAGGTTAACTATTAGGCCAGGTAACCCTCATCGAATTATTAATTATTGTCTTTTGATTTTATTTTGAGAAATAATCTCAATTTACGATTAACATGTGAATTATTAAATTTCCTTTTTCATGGTTGTTTCTAGATTTATGGTGGGAGGACTCTAGCACATATACGCCCAATCTACAACGCTTTGCCATCAAAGTTTTATCTCAACCATGCAACGCTTCAGGTTGTGAGCACAATTGGACTATGTTTGAGCACATACACTTCAAGAAGCGCAATTGGCTTACACAAGAAAAGTTTGATGATCTTGTGTTTGTTTATTACAACCTTCACCTCCACCATAAAAAAATTACAAGAACAAGTAATGAGGCCATTGACCTAGACAAGATTGATCCATCATCTGGATGGATCACAAAGCCATAGCAGGAGCAGCAACAAGAGCCTCTCTTCTCCATGGATGATTTTGAAAACCTAGCGGAGGAGTTAGCAGCCAAGGCATAGGAAGAGGCAAGGGCACAAGGGCAAAGAGAGACTAGACCTTCTGCTAGGGCAAAGGGAAAAGGCATTGCAATATCTTGAGACATTATCATGACTCATGACACATTTTGTAATTTGTACTTTTTTAATATTGTAAGCAATACAAGAATATTTGAATTTTGGATGCATTAAAATTTCATTATTTAAGATGAGTTTTATCACTTTCATGTGTAGTTAAGGCTTAAGCTTGCCACTTTCATGTGTAGTTTAAGCTTGTATCATTTACAGTATTAATTATGATTTGCATAATGTTAATTCATTGTGATATGCATGAAAAAAAAAATTGCATTTTCTTCTGTTTTTTTTGGCCGAGTTTTTCCAAGTTCTTTTGTCGAGTCCCAAGTCTGAGTTCGAGTCCCATGTGGGCGTTGCCAAGTCCAAGTCGAGTCTAAGTTTCTCAACTATGCTCAAAATCATATGGAACTTCAACTAACAACTATGCAAAGGCTAGGGCACTTCTTACAAGGATTAAAATTGCCGTTGAAAAAAGGATCGAAATATATCTTAATTGATGGCAATTCATAAAGTATTATTAATGCTATCAAGAAAAATGTATGTAACAATTGGATAAAACAATATTTTTAAATTTCATGTCCATCAACTATTGTTCGAGACATTATCTTGGAAATGTCATCATATCTATAGAGAAGGAAACTGGGTATCAGATTTGTCCATCACATGTTGATCTTTATCTTGATAAAATTCAATTTTTAGAAGGCAACTGGCCAAATGAGATTTTATTGATTGCAAAAACATAGTTGTTTGAGTAAGATGAAGAATATCTTTGATAGAAAGACAAATGAAAAATATTTCTGATAAAAATGCAAACTTGATATGGTTTAATTAATCCGATAGCAATGTAATGTTTTGTTATTCTGATGGGGATGGCCCCCGATAGAAGCCACACATAGCTTTAATTATATACACACATACTATGTGCATTCACTTCTTAACTAAGATTAACTATTACTTCTACTAACTAATGCTGTCTGACGTTACATACTCTCCATTTTCAGTTCCTAGCCAATACTGTCTACATTGAGCTCCTAACTAAAACTAACCATTATTTCTACTAACTAATTTAAATAGAATAAAAAACAAAATGAAAAAATAAAATATGTCTCAGCCTCACCACTAAGCCAAGCATCTTAGGAAAAGAGAAAAATTAAATAAAAATAAAAAACAAACAAGACCAGCACCCTATTTGGCCTTGACAAGACAAATAGCCTTCTTCACAAAAACAATCAAGCTCTTGATAGCCTTGGGGTCCAAGATACTCTTGTGACCAGCCTTCTCCATTCTCAGAATCCTCCATATCCATGCCACCATGTCGTGGGGAAAAATGACACTGTAATGAATGTAATCATAGAAGGGATGTTTAAGTAGGGAGATAGCTGTTGATAAGGGCATGTAGTGTTCAAAATCTAAAACTGAGCTTGTCATAGTTCTTGAGGAGTGTGGACTACTGGAAGGTGTCAAGTGCAGGCATCACACTTTGGGGCTTTATCAAGTAATATCTTTCTTTATATGTGTCTCTTGTCACCTTGTCTTCATGCACCACTACGGCTGCGACCGCTTTGTTGTCACTTGCATTGTTGCTTTTGTTACTTTTCTTCCTCTCCAATGTCAATAGAAACAGAAGCCAAGTTTAAACGAAATTGGTGAATTTTAATGAATTTATTCAAGCCCCATTCAAATTTGACAATTTTTTAATTTAATGTTTAATTTTTGTTGAATATGCTAACACATATTGAATCAATTACAATACATTTGATGATCCACTTGAGATATTCGTTACTTGGACCCCTATAATGGTGGGCACGGACTTTTTGTTAAAATTTCAACCTTTGCTACATAAGAAAACAAGTATGACCTACCTTATCTATGATTTTTAAATTTAGACAATAAATGGTGACTTTAGATATAATTTTATTGTTAAACTAATGTCACACTTTTCACTTTTTTAATTGCATAATATTAATCTAAATTGCATAAAACTTAAGACCGCTTATTATTTCAAGGAGGAAGACTCTAACTTCTGTGAAGCTTAAAACCCACTTTTGGACATGCACTTCATAATCTATGTAAATGGATAGCAAATTTGTGCAATAACTTAAACATACGCTATTTAACACATTTTCAAAGTTCCTCTAAGTACACACTTTGTATTAGAACCTTAGGCTTGTAAATTGAACAGAATGATACTATTAAGGATGACATTACTTTTATAAACCTTTCAAATAGACCAATTACTTTTATAAACCTTTCAAATAGACCAACCAGCATGTGATGGACTCAGTAACAAGATTATGTTATTTATAAGTGACTCAATGTCAAACTTATAAGTTTTACACTCTAGGCCACCTCATGGTTTGTAATATTTTAAAGATGCCCCTATACTTGTAATTGCACAGGTGAGGATTGTGGTGAACTTACTGTCATAATGCAATAAACTCACGAGTCATAACATTACTTTCAGTATGGGGCTTAATGTTTTTTTCCATGACCCAAAACATTTAATCAAAAACAAGAAAGACCCCTATAGAGCTTTTGTAAAAATACCTTCCACAACCCAATAACCTTATAGTGAATAAAATACCTTTTACCAAAAATTTGTGCACTATGGGCACTTGGTTTGGCCTAAAATCATTCTTAACAAAAAATTGGAATTACTTGATCACAATTTAATGCCACACACACTCTCATACCTTGTACCTACGATACCTTATATATTGGCCCATCATTCTAACCATAGTTGAGAAAATTGGAATCAGATCGGAATTGGCATGGAAAAGATTCAGAAAAAATCGGGAATCAGGGACAAAGTCGCCAAAAAATCGGCATATTTTCATTGAAAAAAACGAAGAAAATGCAATTTTTCATTTAAAAAAAAGCTTTTTTCATGCATATCAGAATTTTTCAGGAAAAAATCGGCAAAAAATCAGCTAGCCTATGAATCGGAAAAAATCGGATCAAATGGGGTTTTTTTGCAGATTTTCTCAACTATGATTCTAACCATAATCTATATTGTCTCCTTAGATATATCCTTTCAAGATTGTGTTCAAGGTCAAATGAACTCTACCACACTCTTGGTCCACAAGAAGACACTACAATCTAATTATTGGTAGCTCTTAGTTAGCAGTGTTAACTTATTCAATGCATCATTGGTTAATCACTGAAGACTAGCCTCCTAAGTGTGGCTAAACATGTATGAAGTATTATCAACACTATTTTCTCGTATACATGAACAGTTTACTCTCAGCTTACAGATTGTTGGGGATCCAATTTACATATCCTTCCCTCAATCTTTGGCTAGCTTCACAATCACAGCTTTGCAAAGGATACACATCTCTCTCAGTCTTGGAATGCCAATGTTTCCAATAGCACTTCCAACACATACCTGCAAAGAGATGCCTCTTTGATTAACCAAACCCATCATCCTTTATGGATCTAAGATTTGGGGACCAAGTTTACGGCATGCCAATTAGGTTTGCATTGACTGGGTCCAAACTAGTATGCTTCAATGATTTATCCGATGTAAAAGAAAAATTTCACAATGTATTGCGCAGGCCAAGTTTCGCACCCCCTCTTCCTTGAGGACATCTTCTGAATTATTTTTCAGTTCACTGCCTTATTTGGTACTCTGCTCCAAAAAATGGGTTTTCTCTAGAATTCCGCGAATTTACACTCTGAAATCTTAAAAATTCGAGATGAACAGGCTGTTCTTCTTGCTGAGCAGGAACGTCTCAAAGAAGCATCAACTGCACAAAGCCAAAAATTAGCTGACCAACAA
The DNA here is from genome assembly GCA_028583015.1 of Wollemia nobilis. Taxonomy (NCBI): domain Eukaryota; kingdom Viridiplantae; phylum Streptophyta; class Pinopsida; order Araucariales; family Araucariaceae; genus Wollemia; species Wollemia nobilis. The sequence goes on along the minus strand of JAQPPZ010016946.1, from coordinate 16,131,918 downwards.
TCTTGGGTTCAGGTTGTAGCCGGAAAGAAGAACCCCCCTCCCATAGTTGAGTTGGCTGTCCAAGCTAAATTTGAAGAAGAAAGAATCCGTAATGCGAAAGTGCTCAATCTTAGGGTTCGTGGGGTGCCCAAACCTATTGATCCGCTTCAAGCTGGAAATGCCTTCATTCACAACACTCTTGAGTTAACAGATGTTACTCTCGAGAGAGCATGGTTCTCTCCCGAATCCACATTGGTCATACGCTTCAAAAATTTGGAAGAGCGTATGAAGGCGTTGAGGGCCAAACGGAAATTATTTACTCTTCAGGACAAGATCTACCTTGATGAGGACCTTACGCGACTCCAGGTTTAAGAATTGAAGAAAGCTAGGGAACAAGTAGCCGCAGCCAGGAAAGCTAACAAATGGACAGTTATTCGTAATTTGCGTGCAGTGATTAGGGACTCTCCCCCACCTGGGTGATCCAAACCCTTGCCTAACAAATGACTCCATCGGCACGGAAGGGGGGTGGCAGATAAGTTAGCTATAGCTTGCTGGAATTGATGTGGTCTGCCCCAGGGTCCCTTCTTGATGTGATTGGTAGACATGACATCATTCTTATCTGTGAGACGCACGAGAGTCCCGAGCGGGCCCTTCCAGTTATCTCTGGTTACTTTTGGTGGTCCAGTTGTCGGCAACTCACTCGACGCTCTGGAGGGGTTAGAGGATCAGGAGGTGTTGCTGCTCTTATCAAGGATAAGCTCCAGGGTTCGGTTTCCTTGGTTTCAACTGACCCCCACTCCAGGTTTTTATGGATTAAAATCCTTCGTCACCCACCTCTTTGGGATATCTACATTGCCAACTGTTACTTTCCCCCCACCACGTCCAATTTTGTTATTCACACGGACGGGGACCCTTTCCAGGATCTCTATGAGGACATTACTAGATACTCGGCTTCAGGGGAGATACTTTTGTTGGGAGATTTCAATGGTCGGACCGGACCTATGCAGGTTTCTCTTCATGACCTCACAACCGATGAGATGCAGACTCGGGAATTGGATCTTGAGGACCTTGGTTTTGCTCGAACCTCCAGCGACACACAGGTGACTGCTTATGGTAAGCATCTTATTGAGTTGGGTGAATCCAACAGGCTAGTTCTTCTCAATGGTATATCTTGTTTTCCAGATTCTAGTGGGTTTACTTGCTTTCCTCATAGTGGTGGAGCCAGTGTCGTCGACTATGCTATTTCCTCTACCACCCTCATTCCATTCATTTCCCGATTCAACGTCTCTGATCACCCTCCTCCCCTTACCGATCATTCAGTTCTTTCTCTTACGTTATCCACTCGTTTCCCTTCCCGTTACTCCTCCCCCTCCTCCCTCCCCTTCAGTCCCTCGAGTCACTATAGACTTTGACTATTATTATTCCTTTACCTACATGGACCGGTTGCGTCATGTTCTCCCCAAGGTGTCTTCTCTTCCAGATGTTTCCGATCATTCTGCTTGCTTGGTCCAAACTATTTGGAAGGCTGCTTTGGAATCATACCCCCACACTATTCGTCCTCCTCCTCCTCCTCGTCCCCCTGGTCATTGCCCCATGAACATCTGGTATGATGAGGAATGTAAGTCTGCCCACCGAAGGTTGAAATATGCCATTCGAAATCCTTCCCAGCCCCATGCCATTTCTCACAAAGACTATAGGATGCTTCTTCGAAAGAAGAAGCGTCTCTTCCTCTCTCGGCATCGACTTGATCTTATCCACTCCCTTCAACAATCTCCTAAATCCTTCTGGCGCCTTATCCTCCCCCGTGATCGGATTACTCATGGGATCGATCTTTCCTCTTGGACCATCCATGCCTCTTCCCTTTATACCATCCCAAATCAGCCTCGTATTTTTGTTCCCTCCCCCCTCTTCGTGCCACCTCTTTTCTACTGGTCTTGTCAGGCAGGCTATCTGGAAACTCTGTACAAGCAAAGCAACAGATTTGGATGGGTTACAGGCGGAATTTTTGAAGCATGGTATTGACCCTCTTGTTGGGCCCCTTGCTGATCTCTTTAATCTTGCTGTCTGTTTTGGGTTTCCTGAGTCCTAGACTCAACATATCATTCACCCCATTCATAAGGCAGGTGATCCCCATGAACCCAATAACTACAGAACTATCATGATTGGGCATATCTTTGCCAAGCTCTATGCCACAACATTGGATGTGCTTCTCTCTCGAAGGTTGGAGGAGGGGGGTTTCAGGGCTCTTGGCCAAGCTGGTTTTCGGCAAGATCATCAGACCACAGATCACATTCTAGTCCTCAGAGCTATTATTGAGGAGGCGCGTTCCAAGTCCTCGAAGGTTTATTGTTGCTTTGTAGACTTCAAGAAAGCTTTCGACACGGTGCCTCGACATTTACTTCTTGAGAGGCTTCGATCAATTGGCATCTCTGGGCAGCTTTTGACAGCGGTTACACGGTTATATGAGACTATGAAAGGTCGGTTTCGCTCCCCTCAAGGGCTTTCAGCCAATATTCTTAGCACCATAGGAGTGAAACAGGGATGCCCCCTTTCGCCGACACTTTTTGGGATCTTTATCGACGAGCTTGAGACTTTTATCAGGGAGAACGCTCACCCAGAGGATGGTTGCCTTCTTCACCATGTGTTGATTTCTATTCTCCTCTTTGCTGATGATGTTGTTCTTTTGGCCTCATCCCCTGAGGGGCTTCAACGTCATCTGGACACACTTGCCGCTTTTTGTGACTCGAGACAGTTGACGGTGAATCTTTCTAAGACCAAGGTTATGGTATTCAATACTACCAAAGAGGCTCTATCCCATCTCCACTTCCTTTTCCAGGGCCAGGAGGTCGAAATCACCACCTCTTATGTGTATTTGGGGGTTCTTTTCATTGGTCCCACTTTTGGTATGAAACCCGCCGCCCAGGTCCGGGTGTGTAAGGGGTATGCAGCTCTGTCTTTGCTAGAGAGGAATTGCTTCAAAGCACATTTTCAGGATATACCTGTGAAGATGAGGATCTTTGACGCTTTGGTCAAGCCAACTATTACTTATGGGTCAGTGGTTTGGGGCCCTAGTCTTGGCCCGACTGAGTGGTCACGGGTTGAACGAGTGCAGACACTCTTTCTTCGACGATTCATTCGTTGCAAGGGAACAGTCCCTCGTTCTATTATTCTGGCAGAGTTTGGGGCTTCTCCTCTCCAACTTGAGATTATCTTCCTGATTATCGGTTATCTTCACAGGATCCGTACTTTCGGAGATACCCCTGAGGGTTGCAGGCGGTACCCTTACCTCGCCCTTCGCTCCTCGATGGAACTCTCTCCGAGTTCCCGGGGAGGTCGGAGGAGCTGGTATTTTCAGGTTTCTACTCTCCTGGCCAACATTCAGATACAGATAGACAGAGCTGCCCCCTTATTCTTTGGGGGTTCTCCCCCATCTCGGCTTACTAAGGAGAAGATGCTCCACGAGATTCGAAAGGATGTTAGTCTCCAGTTTACCAGATGCACATGGATCTCTCCTGTTGCCCCTCTTTCCCCCAAGCCGTCTTTCTACCATGAGCACTTCTTACAGATACAGGAGGGCAGAATAGTTCCTCCACAATACCTTCAACAACACACAATGCATAGTCTTCGGATCACTATTGGGCAACTCAGGGTGTGTTCTCACCAACTCCGGATTGAGTCAGATCACCATCTTCCGATGGAGGAGCGGATTTGCTTGTTTTGCTCCTTGGGTGAAGTTGAGACCCTGCATCACTTCATTTTTTGTTGTCCCATTTATTATGAGATCCGGGGTAGGTTCCATTGCCTTTTCAGGGACAACTCTCGATGTGTTTCTACCTTCTTCAGATACCCGGACCAGCGTTGTCTCGCACTCTTTCTTAGGGAGATAACTCAACTTCGACGACATAAAAGTTCTCCAAATGGATCTCACCCTCCTCAACATCGGCTCATCACAACATACTTCACCAACTCCGACGGACCAGGTGACTTCGACCGGAAACGCCCCACACCATCCAGTTTGAACAGAAGCAGGGTCACTAGACAACGCACCAACAGTTTGTCAGGGTTCCGAACTAGCAATGGGCAAAGACATATCATGGACTTCTTCAACTCCGGTACTTCGGCCTCGAGTGTTAGGAGAGATTAGTTTTTGGGGATTCTTGGAGCTTGCCCCTCCTGGGCTGCTCCCTCCCCCCCTCCTTCTCTCTCTCCGTTCTTCTTGGCATGCACTTCTCTCTGTTTGACTGCAGCCCTCCCCCCTCTGCTCTCCCTTTTCTTTTCTTTTCCCTTTCTCTTTGGCCCGTTTGTCGGGTTTGATCTTGTATTTTTCTTAGTTCTTTTCTTTGTTGGGCTTTTTAGCCTGCTAGCTGGCAGTCATTATTGTACTTCTTATAGTCCCTTGGGTCTTATTTTGGCCCACCGCGGACATTAATAATATTTCATTTCATTTCTAGGAGCACTTCTGGTCATCACTACGGTTCGTACTCAGATGTCATTTCTGTTCTTCAATTCATTGCATCTCCATAGATCGATTACTTCCATTTAAGTACTCTCTAAATACTCCTCCCTACCTTCTGATTGATTAATCAAGCAATTAAAGCTGATGTTTATCAACAACATATTCAACTCACTTAGGTCACTCCATCTCCGCCTCTTAGCCCTAACTTGGCTTTTCACACTAAAAATTTCATGAGGATAAGTAATTTTTACAGTAAAAATCTCTTTTCCTGAATATATTGAGCAACATTAGAAACACAACCTCAAGGTTCCTCTTGGTCAGCTCAGAGTGTGGTCACATCAGATGCAAATGAAAACAACCCACCATATTCCTTAAGAGGATAGGGTGTGTCTTTGCTCTCTCCAAAAGGTAGAGATTGAAGAAAATTTCATATTCAGGTACCCTGTTTATTACAAGATTCGACGAAAGTGCTATTGCTTGTATGGAGTCTCCGGTGGATTGCTTACCAACCTTTTCAGCTATTCTAACAACAGATGCTTGGCTTTGTACCTATGGGAAGCTATCACTCTTCGACATCAATTGGATTAATTACATCTCACCTAATCACCTCACTCTTTCACCCCGTCTCTACTGCAGAACTTGCAAACAAACGCAGCTTGCCAGTTTTCTACCTTCTTCTATTGGTTCCACAGCTATGGATGGCTAGAAGAGTCTTGAAGGGTCAAACTCTATGTCCTCCCAAGATTATTCAACCAGGACTCCTTAGTTCCAGCCTATCTCCGGAAGCATCAATAGATGCTATGTTGGCCCTTTTGGGATGTTTGGTAATGACAACAATGTTTTTACTTTCCATCCTACTACAGACTAGTGTTAGTGATTGTATCCATTGGGGATCATCTCTCTCTCTCCAACCTTTACCTTGACTGATGGCTCTCTCTTGATCATTACTTCTAGCATCTTAGGATTTACCCATTTTAGGTGCAACACTTAAGACTGTAATTTAATGTCATTCTGTTGTTCCTCTTTAGTGTAGTTTACCTTGGTTTCTTTACTCTAGGTTAGCTTATTTTCATAGTAATTTTTGGTTATTACAATGTATCGTAAAAGCTCTTTTCAATTAGTCCCATTGGCCTACGTTGTTCATCCTTGGACATTAAAAGAATTAACTTATCTCATACAGTGCACGTTAACTTACATATGTTACTGCTTGCTCCCAATGCTATCTCAAATTAACATCTGATACAACAATAATTGCTTTGCTCAAAATCCAGGCTATCACGCACTATAGTGTAATTGCCACTTGATGCTATCTCAAATTCACATCTGAAACAGCCAAATTACTTTGCACAAATTTCAAGTTATCACGCAATACAGATTAATAACTATTGTATTCCTTGTACTTATTGCAAGAAAACCCAGAACAAAATTATGATGGATCATATAAACAGATTCAAGACTTATTTATCAAGTAGAAGGCTCATCTTGAACTCATTAAGATTCCAAATAAGCATGCTTTGATAACTATGTTAACTGTGAATGGAGTAAAATAGAGAATATCGAATCAAGAAATAGCCAATCTGGCTTGAGGAAAGAAAGTTTAACAAGTGGATTGGATAAATACGTGACCGGGCAACCCCAAAGCAGGTGGGTCTGCATGTCAATAGTAGGCTATTCATGGCAGTAATTTTAAGGCTCTTCCTGGAAGATAGTATAGAGAGCACTTCAGATGCCTACTTGCTTTAAGTTAGATTTCAATCATCTTTTTCTTTTTGATATACAGGGGAATCGGCAGCGTCTCCATCATTTAATCCGAAAAGCTACAACAATAACCACCTGCTCCACGTCGGTAAACACTTACTCCAGTGAGGGGGACCCAAAGTAGCTCGACAACACTCACTTACTCTATCACTTTGATTATATTTCTGGTCATTGCTCACTACAACCTATGACTTGTGATGGATGAGCTGTACTAATCATCAAATTAACATTGCTGAAAGCAGTATGTTCATGAAAGGCAAAGTCAATAATAACATCTCATCTTTATAGAAAACTGTGCACATTAGCAAGAATTGCAAAGACGAGATATAACTCTCCAATCTGGTAAAGTATAAAATTGTGAGAGCTCTGTCAGCCTAATCACCTCAGCTTTCTAATAGAATTCAAATAATTTGCATGGATACAGATTATCTGACTCGTATGTCACATGTTCACTCCTTTACATCATTGGATTCCTACATGGCAAGAAAGCATCTATAATTTGACCCTGCAGTAGCCATGCCTAAAGCAAATTAGTTCAGTGAAGTTTGCACATAGCATGATGCCTGTATGAGCTGTAGTTATCTTAGTTATCATACATTTTTATATACAATAATATTGGTAGTATGTTAATGCCACTTCTGATTTAGCAGAATGGCTTCTTGAAAAAACATCAGAAACACAGCGTAGAAAATATAAATGTCCAAAGACAGAATGTTGGAAGTTCTGGTATAGGAAATCTACTTGCAAAGGAAATAGAATAGCTAATCCTAGCAAAGTCATTGCTAAAAGATTTTGTTATGACCTTTAGGCACTTCCCATATATATTATGCATAATTCATTGACACTGACAGTTGTTTTGTTTATCATCCATAAACATTATGAAAATCTCTTCCTTTCATCCCTGCTCATCTGTTAGTCCCATTTTTGTGCTTGGTCCCCCTTAGGGAAACCATAAAATAAACTATCTAACACTCTACCATATGATTATTATACACAAAAATATGTCTTAGGTTAAAATTTGGTACATGATTACTCTCTTAAAAGGAAGTTGTAAAGCATTACAATATTTAATATTATATACCTTTGTTATTGTACATCTACAATCTCTCCTCTCACATCAACCCTTTAAAGGTAAAGGTAAAGTAATTTTTAATGTCTGCAAGGCCATAGGCCATATGAGACAACCCTCATGGAGGATGTTGTTTACCCAATATATGGTTATCCAACCATACTCCGGTTACCAAAGCATGATGCACAACCATATCCCCCGTAGGATTCGAACCTTTGAAATGGCATACCATTCACAAATTTTGTGGGAACTTCATGTATGATGTACTATGCATTTGACAGGGCTATCGACAACTTGTTAAGTTGCTGGTCACTAGCACCTGGTCATCTGTGCACGTTGACATAATTTCCTGATCGTTTCCTCCTCTTGCCAGGGTCTTCTTCTCAGGGAAAAACCTGTGTAAATAATTGTCTGCAACTTTCTGGCTAGTCTGGGCTCAACAATATGCTGCATATACTATATAGCATAGCTGTGGGGCTAGTTGCTAGTTTTGTAACCAACAGTTATTCACCATATTTGGCCATATGAAAAGGACATCTATATCCCTCAAACTAAGGATAGAAAGAAGTATTCACAAATTGTCAGAATGATGTTCAGCATGATCAAAGAGAAACATTTTTAACAAATGCAATCATGCTACTCAAACCTGAAAACTTACTGCCAATAAAAAGAGTCAATAACAGACAAAAGCATATAGATTTAATTTTGATTACCAAAGGATATCAAGTTACCTGTCCTCACTAAGTAATTTTACCCTGCTCTCCATTTTAGACGTACTGAGTTGCTCACCATGGATAGCTGTGGGTGCTGGTTCAGGTTTATGAGAGCCACTTTGTTTACCTTGTCCATCTGGGACTGAAGGCTGATACTTTGCAAGAATTTTAGCTGCCCATTTAAGCGAAAAAATTTAAATCAATCTGCAGACCTAATCACTAGCAAATTTTTACCTAAAATCACAAGATGCTACGAGCCCTTCAAGAATACTTAGGTTTTTGTCAGTGTGAAATAAGACCACAGTTAGACCAGCCGTAAGAGCTATGTTTTATTCTTCAGGTACCTATCAAATCAAAGTTTCTGAGTCTCATGTACCTCTAGAAAACCACTACAAATCAAGACAAATAAAAGAATGCATGTAGAAAAGAGCATGAACACAACATAAGACATGTTCAGTCTTAACTGCTATGTGTATATAAGCTTATGCCCATGCTACAGATTCAAAGAATATGATAAGGGCAAGATGACTAGAAGTGAAAATAAAAAGGTAGATATTCTTCCACAACTTAGCATCTCAAGTGAATGTCAATAATGACTTCAAAAAAACAATACCAAAAATATACATTTAACATTTCTAAATAGGTAGCTGCAAGCTCACTGCAGTGGTGAGGGCTTTGGCTTCTCTTTAAGGAGGTCCAAGGTTCAAACCCCACTCAATACGAGGGGATCGGGACCTCTCATAGAAACCAACGTTTTTAACTCAAATTTTTTTTTGCCAACGGGTCCTTGGTTCAATGGTTGGGACAAATAGTTGATGTAGCCCACACCAAGGTTCAAATCTCAATGGCACCAATAGTTAAAATCCATGTAAAAGGAAAAGGTTAATCCTTTCAAAACCCTACTATTAAAAAAAAAAAAACATTTCTAAATATGGTTCCAGTGACAAATTGGAAACAGGTTTCAACTGGACTTATTCAAACATCATCAGAAAATTCAACAACCACGTTTGCTAGTATAATTCCATCCAAAGCACAATGTATAAAAGTGCTTGTAATTCTTATAAGAATCAACTAATTCAACAATACAAAAACTTGTGTCAAGACCTTTTGCTAAGATCAAAGCTCATTGATATTTACTAAGGGCCACACATTTCATTGTAAACACACATACACATTTATTCCATCAATTAAAATTAAAAGAATATCATCAATAACCTAAAAATTATCCTAATCATTCAAAAAAAGCAAAAAACAAATAGTTTAAAGAAGCCATGAGTAAAAATAAATAATAAAAATGAATCATCAATATCAATACAGGCATGCTCTGACAAAATGTGTAATGATGTAACGGCCCTCCTTGGCAAAACATGATATTGATATTCATTTATGTATTAATGTGTGGATTTCTAGTGCATAATCTTATCAACCCATATTGATATTCATTTATGTATTAATGTGTGGATTTCTAGTGCATAATCTTATTTTATGGGTTGATAGTTGCATTTTATGCTTTAATTATATACTTTTGGAATATGGTACTACTGATGGAAATTATGGTTGCAGAAGGGACAACCACCAGAGTTGAGAAATGAAATGAAATGAAATATTATTAATGTCCGCGTGGGCCAAAATAAGACCCAAGGGACTATAAGAAGGACAATAATGACTGCCAGCTAGCAGGCTACAAAGCCCAACAAAGAAAAGAATTAAGATAAATACAAGACGAAACCCGACAACCTGGCCAAAGAGAAAGGGAAAATAAAGGGAGAGCAGAGGGGGGAGGGCTGCAGTCCAAAAGAGAGGAGTGCATGCCAACAAGAACGGAGAGAGAGGATGGGGGAGGGAGCAGCCCAAGAGGGGCAAGCTCCAAGAACCCCCCAAAAACTAATCTCTCCTAACAATCGAAGTTGAAGTACCGGAGTTGAAGAAGTCCATGATATGTCTCTGTCCATTGCTAGTTCGGAACCTCAAATTGTGGGTGCGTTGTCTAGTGACCCTAATTCCGTCCGAACTGGATGATGTGCGGCATTTCCGGTCGTAGTCACCTGGTTCGTCGAAGCTGGTGAAGTATGTTGTGATGAACTGATGTTGATAAGGGTGAGATCCATATGGATGAGAACTTTTATGTCATCAAAGCTGAGTTATCTCCCTAAGAAAGAGTGTGAGACACCACTGGTCCGGGTATCTGAAGAAGGTAGAAACAGATCGAGAGTTGTCCCTAAAAAGGCAATGGAATCTACCCCGGATCTCATAATAAATGGGACAACAAAATATAAAGTGATGAAGGATTTCAACTTCACCCAAGGAGCAAAACAAGCAAAGCCGCTCCTCCGTCGGAAGATGGTGATCTGACTCAATCCGGAGTTGGTGAGAACACACCCTGAGTTGCCCAATAGTGATCCAAAGACTGCATTGTGTAATGCTGAAGGTATTGTGGAGGAACTATTCTGCCCTCCTGTATCTGTAAGAACTACTCATGGTAGAAATATAGCTTAGGGAAAATAGGGGCAATAGGAGAGATCCATGTGCATCTAGTGTACTGGAGACTAACATCCTTTCGGATCTCGTGGAGCATCTTCTCCTTACTAAGCCAAGAGGAGGGGAGAACCCCCAAAGAATAAGGGGGAAGCCTATCTATCTGTATCTAGATGCTGGCCAGGAGGGCAAAAACCTATAAATACCAACTCCTACGGCCTCCCTGAGAACTCGGAGAGAGTCCCATCGAAGAGCGAAGGGCGAGGTAAGGGTACCGCCTGCAACCCGCAGGGGTATCTCCTAAAGTACGGATCCTGTGAAGATAATCTCAAGCTAGAGAGGAGAAGCCCAAACTCTGCCAGAATAATAGAGCGAGGGAATGTGCCCTTGCAACGAATGAATCGTCGAAGAAAGAGTGTTTGGCCTCGTTCAACCCGTGACCACTCAATCGGGCCAAGACTAGAACCCCAAACCACTAACCCATAAGTAATAGTTGGCTTGACCAAAGCATCAATCCTGAAAATGTGCTTTGAAGCAATTCCTCTCTAGCAAAGACAGAGTTGCACACCCCTTACACACCTGGGCCTGAGCGGCAGGTTTCATACTAAAAGTGGGACCAGTAAAAAGAACCCCCAAGTACACATAAGAGGTGGTGATCTCGATCTCCTGACCCTGGAAAAGGAAGCGGAGATGGGATAGAGCCTCTTTGGTAGTACTGAATACCATAACCTTGGTCTTAGAAAGATTCACCGTCAACTGTCTCGAGTCACAAAAAGTAGCAAGAGTGTTCAAATGACGTTGAAGCCCCTCAAGGGATGAGGCCAAAAGAACAACATCATCAACAAAGAGGAGAATAGAAATCAACACATAGTGAAGAAGGCAACCATGGATGAGTGTTCTCCCTAATAAAAGTCTCAAGCTCATCGATGAAGATCCCAAAAAGTGTCGGGAAAATGGGGCATCCTTATTTCACTCCTATGGTGCTAAGAATACTAGTTGAAAGCCCTTGAGGGGAGCGAAACCGACCTTTCATAGTCTCTTAACCGCTGTCAAAAGTTGCCCAGAGATGCCAATTGATCGAAGCCTCTCAAGAAGTAAATGTCGAGGCATCATGTTGAAAGCTTTCCTGAAGTCTACAAAGCAACAATAAACCTTCGAGGACCTGGTGCCTCCTCAATAATAGCTCTGAGGACTAGAATGTGATTTGTGGTCTGGTGATCTTGCCGAAAACCAATTTGGCCAAGAGCCCTGAAACCCCCCTCCTCCAACCTTCAGGAGAGAAGCACATTCAATGTTGTGGCATAGAGCTTTGCAAAGATATGCCCAATTATGATAGTCATGTAGTTATTGGGTTCATGGGGATCACTTGCCTTATGAATGTGGTGAATGATATGCTGAGTCCAAGAATCAAGAAACCTTGAATAGATAGAGAGATTAAAGAAATCAGTGAGGGGCCCAACAAGAGGGTCAATACCATGCTTCAAAAATTAAAAATTTTGCTTGTAACCCATCCAAATTTGTTGTTTGCTCGTACAGAGTTTCCTAATAGCCTGCCTAACAAGACCAATAGAAAAGAGGTGGCACGAAGGGGGGGGACGGGGGGAACGGTAATAGGAGGCTGATTTGGGATAGTATAGAGGGAAGAGGCATAAATGGTCCGAGAGGAAAGATCGATTCCATGAGTAATCCGATCACGAGGGAGGATAAGGCGCCAAAAGGATTTAGGAGACTGTTGAAGGGAGTGGATAAGATCAAGTCGACGCCAAGAGAGGAAGAGACGCTTCTTCTTTTGAAGAAGCATCCGCAGTCTTTGTGAGAAATGGCATAGAGCTAGGAAGGATTCCTAATGGCATATTTCAACCTTCAATGGCCAGACTTACATTCCTCATCATATCAGATGTTCATGGGGCAATGACCAGGGGGACGAGGACGAGGGAGAGGACAAATAGTGTGGGGGTACGAGTCCAAAGCAGCCTTCCTAATAGTTTGGACCAAGCAAGCAGAACGAGTGGAAACATTGGGAAGAGAAGACACCCTAGGGAGAACATAACGCAACCGGTCCATGTAGGTAAAGGAATAATAATAGTCAAAGTCTACAATGACTCGAGGGGCTAAAGGGGAGGGATGAGGGGGAGTAGTAACAGGAAGGGAAATAGTGGGTAACGTAAGATAAAGAACTGAATGATCGGTAAGGGGGGGGAGGGTGATCAGAGATGTTGAACCAGGAAATGAATGGAATGAGGGTGGTAGAGGAAATAGCATAGTCGACGACACTGACTCCACCACTATGAGGAAAGTAAGTAAACCCACCGGAATCCGGAAAACAAGATATGCCATTGAGAAGAACTAGGCTGTTGGATTCACCCAACTCAATAAGATGTTTACCATTAGTAGTCACCTGTGTGTCGCTGGAGGTTCGAGCAAAACCAAGGTCCTCAGGATCCAATTCCCGAGTCTACATCTCATCGGTTGTGAGGTCATAAAGAGAAACCTGCATAGGTCCTGTCCGAGCATTGAAATCTCCCAATAGAAGTATCTCCCCTGAAGCCGAGTATCTAGTAATGTCCTCATAGAGATCTTGGAAAGGGTCCCCGTCCGTGTGAATAGCAAAATTGGACATGGTGAGGGGAAAGTAATAGGTGGCAATGTAGATATCCCAAAGAGGTGGGTGGATGGATTTTAATCCATAAAAACCTAGAGTGGGGGTCAGTCGAAACCAGGGATGCTAAACCCTGGAGCCTATCTTTGATAAGAGCAACACAACTCCTGATCCTCGAACCCCCTAGAGCACCGGGTGAGTAGCCAACAACTGGACTTACAAAAGTAACCAGAGATAACTGGAAGGGCCCGCTCAAGACTCTCGTGTGCCTCACAAATAAGAACGATGTCATGTCTGCTAATCACATCAATAAGGGACCCTAGGGCAGACCATATCATACCATTGTAGTTCCAGCAAGCTATAGCTAGCTTATTTGCCATCCCCCTTCTGTGCCGATGGAGTCATTTGTTAGGTAAGGGTTTGAAGCACCCAAATGGGGGAGAGTCCCTAATCACTGCACGCAAATTACGAATAACTATCCATTTGTTCGCTTTCCTGGCTGCGGCTAATTGTTCCCTAGTTTTCTTGAATTCTTCAACTTGGAGTCACGTAAGGTCCTCATCAAGATAGATCTTGTCTTGAAGAGTAATTAATTTCCGTTTGGCCCTCAACGCCTTCATACGCTCTTCCGCATTTTTGAAGTGTATGACCAATGTGGAGTCAGGAGAGAACCATGCTCTCTCGAGAGTAACGTCTGTTAACTTAAGAGAGTTGTGAATGAAGGCATTTCCAGCTTGAAGCAGATCAATAGGTTTGTGCACCCCACGAACCCTGAGATTGAGCGCTTTCGTATTACAGATCCTTTCTTCAAATTTAGCCTAGACAGCCAACTCAACTATGGGGGGGTTCTTCTTTCCGGCTACAACCTGAACCCAAGATTGTTGGTCGGCTAATTTTTTGTCTTTGTGCAGTTGACGCTTCCTTGAGACGTTCCTACTCAACAAGAAGAACAATCTGTTCATCTTGAATTTTTAAAATTTCAATGTAAATTCGCAAAATTTTGAGGAGGTTGTTCGGTATGTGTCGTCTGCAATTGAGCAATGATGGCTTGCTGATCTTGAAGTTTAATTTGGAGATCCGTGATAATGCAGTTGTCGTCTTTCACTTGGTCTTGCAAGGAGAGTATAATACTAGCTTGCATGTAGCTGTTTTTGAAGAGAATTAATCTGTTTAGACAAACATTGATATGAAACTGTTGTGTGAAGGCGTTGGACAGATTTAAGAGGAGAAGCCTACGTCTCCTCCATTCCTCCTTCATCAAGTATCCAAATAACAACAAGAACACTAGGTTGCTAAACGATTCACAGTGAGGATAGCTGGGACATGCTAGGGCACAGTCGGGGCTGCTCTAGGGCACACGTAGAAACCCACCTCAACGCAGCAAAAATCCACCACAGCGCAGCAGAAATCCACCTCGAGCGCAGCAAAGATCCACCCGAGCGCAGCAAAAATCCACTCGTGCGCGGCAAAAATCCACCTTGAGCGCAGCAAAAATCCACCCGGGCGTGCAGCAAAAATCCACCCGATGGATGACTTGTTCACCGACAACTCAAGGTAAAAGAATGCCCTTCATATAGATGCACTGCATATATGTTTGTTGTTTTGGACACACCGTTGGGCCATGAGATTGCTATTGGCAAAGGAGTCATCCTTAGTAAGTTGGGGATAATGTTTTGGTTATCTTAAAGAGCCAACTACTTAAGGAAAAACAACGTGGTGTATTATTGATTTGCAAAGTCTTTTTTTTTGCTTGTGTTTTGGAAGCATAGAATTGGTTGGTTAATCCAATAAAGTATTAATAAGGTTAGTAATATTAATACTTGAAATATTAATATCAATGTTAATAATTAATATTAACATTTGGTATTAATTTAATTTTTTAGGATGGATAATTATTCTAATGTTGGTAGCATTAGAAAAATGGATTAATTGATTTAATTATTTAAGCTATGCAAAAGCATTAGTTTCTTTTTAAAACATATATATGAGTATATGTTATTTTTGCATAGGAGGATGCATTTGTTTCAAAAGAAAGGAAAATGTTGTTAATATTAATGCTAGGGTCATTAAGATTTGAGTAAGCAAAGTGAATATTCATAAAATTAAATATATGATTGTGCGGGGAAGAGCTTCACTGTAATTAAAGGAATGTTGTATCCTTGGTAACGCCTGGTCACCAAGATGTTGCCAACCTTTGGACTCCTTCACCTGGCGAGCAGGATGGGCACTTCCGGGGGAAAGAAAAGGAGTAATAGGAAGAAAGGAAGGGGTTGTTGTTAACGAGGCTTTGCTTTTGGAATACGAGTGCAAGGGTGGATATATCTCATTGGTGTCGTTAGTGGTGGTGATAGCAAAGACAAGAGAGTGCAAGCAGGTGAATCGGGTAAGTCGTGATCCAGTTACGTTCTCTGCGTTAATTTGGAGTATGCTTGCTTGTTAAGCCTTGCTAGTTAGTTCGTTGTGATGAGGTGCTTTATTGCTCTGTAGAAGTTTGTTTTTGTCTTCTTAGACTAGCAGTTTCACCCTATAACCTGACCTACGTTGTAGAGTGCACTTGGGAACTTAAGCCTTGGGGTTATGCTCTTTTTGTTTCTGGAATTAGCTCTTCGATCTTCCTAGTGAGCGCCCTAGTTTGGATCTCATTTATGTGAGCCGTGTTAGTAAGCTTTGGTAGCCACTAGCTTGGTTGGTATTTGAGCGCCCTGGTCCAAATCTAGTTTGTGTGAGTCGTGTTAGTAAGCTTTGGTAGCCGCTAGCTTGGTTGGTGTTTGAGCACCCTAGTTTGGATCTGGTTTGTATGAGCCATGTTAGTAAGTCTTGGTAGTTGCTAGCTTGGTTAGTGTTTAAGTGCCTTGTGCCTTGTTTGGTTTTGTTAGTGTTTTGAGAGCCTGTTATAGGATGGAGTTCCGAGCATCTTAATGTTTAGGTAGAGCTCGGTTGTTCTTGGTAGTTTTTTTTCGAAGCTTTCAAATTACTGCTCTATGAGAGGTTTAAGCACGCTTGTATTATTTGCTTGAGAGGATATTATATCTTTTTTATTAAATGTAAAGTGAATGAACTTTTGGGATATTTAACGAAATGTTTGCTTTAGGGGTAGTATTAGATTTACGTTATCTTTGGGTAGTATTCTTCTTAAGGAATTAATGTAGAATATTATATTTTTTTAAGGATAGCATAGATGAAGTAAAGCAATGCTGGATGGATTTGTTTACCTCTATTTTACTTTTAATAGAGTAAGCTTTGTTTAATTGATTAGTTATTAATATGAATGAGCTATGGAAAAAAGTTTTCGGTTCTAAAAAGAAAAAGAAAGATTTGCTTAAGATAATGGAATTCCTAAGGCTTAGGTAGATAAGGATTCCATTAATGAAAGAAGTATGGGATTCTCACAAATGTATTGCATGATTTTTCTTGCATGGGTGTTGCATCTATTGTATGTTATTGCTAGTAGAGTAATATTCCATTCTTTGGGATATTTACCCTTTTACTCCACTAGGTTAAAATAGATAGTATATTGCATTACACTACTTAGGTAGATTATTACATTTACTGTTTTACTTTCTACCATGTAGATATTTACTGTCTTAAATATCTAATGGTAACTAGCATAATATCCTAGGTGAAATCCCGAGCATATCGCGTATCTTCTCTCAACGCATTGGTTAGCGTGAATGCAGGGAATATAGGTTTTATTCCTATTTTGTAATCTATTTAACATTAGCTTCATCGCTAATGTTATTAATGATTAAGTTTGATTTTTATTCTCACTTTTTGCTTCATTGGCATCAGAGCCACGGCTGCGATCATGGAGCAGGCAAACCCTGGACAAGGCGAGAGAGAGTCTCTCGTTCCAGGCGCACCCTGGACAAGGCGAGAGAGAGTCTCTCGTTCTAGGCGCACATTGGACAAGTGGAAGCAGGAGGCCTCTCACTACCCGGCGGACAAGACCTATTGGCGATAGTCGACCGGTAAGAGAGGGCAGGAGCGCCCTCCCTTTTTTCGGCGACTGGCCGGACTAGGCTCTGCCGGCGACCACCGACCGGTCATCTAGGGCGGAGCGCCCTCTACCGGCGCCGGAGACATTACTCCAGCGAGCGGTCGACAACCGACCGCTTGACGATAGGCAGCAGGCGCGCCTTCACAAGCCGGGGCCAGAGACTAGCCTCCGACGACTAACCAGTGGCCCAAAATTGGCACCGAAAACTATTCAACGACCAGCCCGACCGGCGATCGACCACATGAAGGCCGACGACCGGTTCCGGCGACCGGGATCTGCAAGGGCAAGAGCGCCCTCCAATCTCCGGCGACTGGTGGCCCACATTGACCCGACTCCCTAGAACAACCTGAACAGGCCCTGACACCTGGCCATGACCTGTGAACGTGACACGTGGCGAACCCTAGACTGACCTACGGTGTTGACCTGTCGACTGGGCAGATTCGGGTGACGTGGCAATCCAGCTGGAACAGCTGACGTGGCTCAAAGACTCGAGTGACGTGGCACCCACGCTGACTGGGCGTGCTGATGGGGCACTATCGGTGACGTGGCATAGTTTGATTGGCGGGCTGAGGTGGAGAGTTTCGATTGGTCTAATCGGCAAAAGGGGAGGATTCTTGACTGCCCGATGGCAGTCAAATAAAAAGGGGCACGCCTCACCTTTTATTTAGGTGAGGCGAATACCTCCTATTGAATGTGGGACAAAAGTCCCACATTCAATTTTTTTTCCCGCCCGGAGGTGGGAAAGCCTTCAATACGAAGGTAGGCCCCCTCCCATTCCCGTTGGGCTAAATAGCCCGACCGGCAAGGGGGTCAGGAGATAAAGCTCCCAACGGGAGGTCGGGAGTTTGACCCCCCGTCGGGGGCAATACATTTTGCTCCACAAAGCAATAAAAGAAAACCAAAGACGCGCCAAAGCCATTTTTTGGCTAAAAGGTATTTTTTTTAATTTGTTTTAATTAAATTAATTATTTTTTTAATAGTTTAAATATAAATTATGTTTTATAAAATCTTTTTAAATTGATTTTATTATTAAAAACATCATTTTTTTTTTATTATTAAAATTAAACTATATGATTAATTTTTATTTAAATTTTTGCAACTTAAGGAAAAGAGGGTATTTTTTTTGCAAAATCTCATAAAAGAAGGAGCTTTTGTTTTCTCCTACCAAGGGGATATAAGACATATAAGAGCATCATTTTTTTTGCAAACTTAGGAGCCCTCAAATACTTCTCAAACCTTGTCAATTTTGCACCATAAAAGGGAGACAAATATCAAAACAGTTTGCTTGCAAAATTGGAAAACAAGGAAACTTAAAAACTTGCAAAACATCAAAATTGAAAGTGTGCATTTGTTTTCTCAAAAGGGGGATATAAGACATAAAATTGCACATATTTTTTTTGCAAACTTGAGAAGAACTTGAAGCCTTGGGTCCATCAAAACCAAGTCGTTTGTCGACTGGTCTGGAAGCCTTTCAAACGCAGGTCGTGTGTCGACTTGTCTTGAAAGGAGTGCTCATATTGTTAATTTTGCCAAATAAAAGGGGGGAAGACTACATTGTACTTCTTTTGCAAAATTGTAAGACAAGGAGACATAAAAATATCAATTTTTTGCACAACACACATTTTGATGCAAAAATTAAAAGGTGCATTTTCGATTTTACTCGACACCTTCATTGGCAAATTAGGTGCATTTTCGGTTGCATCCGACACCTGGATGATAAGAATTTTGTGGGCATTCTTGTTTGATTATTGCATTATTTCTTTTTGCAATTATAAGTCATAGAATCAAGAACACATTGAACCCCAAAATTTCACAAATTTGTGTAAATCCTTGCACAGATTTAAAGCCAAAATTAATTGATATTCTCTCCTAAATCAAAACCCCTAATTCACTCTTATTTGTTTGGCTTAATTTCCTCAAACTGATTATTCCTCTTCAAGAGGATTTTCAGGCAGGTGCCATTAAATATCTGTTTGAGTGAATTATCTTTTGGTACTCTTTTAGGGTAATCAAAAAGAAAGAACAAATTTTTGAAAAGTAGGAACCTTAAAAAGTTGCAGTCCTTTGCAACTAAGGGGGGATAATTCCTTTCTTCCTTCAAAACACAGATTTTTGACAAGAGGGAAATAAAACTTGTAAAGGCAATCATAAAAGTAGCAGTCATCAAAATTATACCTTTTCTTTTAGACTTCATAATAGCAACCATGCTTGAAGTACTTGCAATAAGGAAGGATGATTTGGTGAACTTTTTGATAAAATTGCCTAGAAAGCATAGTTTTGCACAACTTGTAAAAATGACAACCAAGATACCATTCAGTGTTGGTTTCAAAACAAGCAAAACTAAAATGGCAAAGGCACATCACAAAAGCCATGTTTCTAGTGAAGTGTCTCATTTTGATTCTGATTCTGATTCAAAGAGAGCACACAAAGTGCTCATGGCTAAACCAGTATTGTAGAGGAAAAACACATGTGTCACCTTGAGGAAAACACCATTTCCTCTCTCTCTTTTTAGGCTTCATAAATAGCATAAGTTTTTGTTTGAAGTACTTGCAATAAGGGTGATTGTACCTCTTTTAGGCTTCATAAATAGCAAACTCTCAATGTTTGAAGTACTTGTAACAAAAGGAGGGAATTTTCTGGTGTAAAATTGCCTAGGAGGCAATACTTGTAAAATCCTTCACAACACTCTTGAGTTGCACATCTTTTGCAATTAAAGGGGGAAATACATTTCTTTTCTTCACAATTTTTTGTAAAAAGGCAAGGAGACTTATAAGGGTGCATTTTCGGCAGCGACCGACACCTTAGTCATACTTCTTTCATAAATTAATTACAACATGTTTTGCAACGAGAAGGGGGAACTTATAAGGGTGCATTTTCGCAGTGACCGACACCTTAGCTACCTTATCTTTTGCAAACTCATATTGTAAATGAATGAACCTCGTAAGAAGTGAGATCTACTCTACTACACCTAGCGATTGCAGCGGCTGGTTACCCATGCAATTCGGTTGGATGATAAGATTACAATAAGGACATTCGTTGGTGTGAAGACAAAGTGAAGAATGACCCATTTTTTTGCTTAGGAGCAAGTTTGTTATGAGCAAGAACCAACAGATCGACATCTTTTTCACTGTATTGGGGCAGTTATATACATTACCCAAATAATGTAATAAGGGGTTATGTTAGAGTAATATTTCATTCTTTGGGATATTTACCCTTTTACTCCACTAGGTTAAAATAGATAGTATATTGCATTACACTACTTAGGTAGATTATTACATTTACTGTTTTACTTTCTACCATGTAGATATTTATTGTCTTAAATATCTAATGATAACTAGCATAATATCCTAGGTGAAATCCCGAGCATATCGCGTATCTTCTCTCAACGCATTGGTTAGCGTGAATGCAGGGAATATAGGTTTTATTCCTATTTTGTAATCTATTTAACATTAGCTTCATCGCTAATGTTATTAATGATTAAGTTTGATTTTTATTCTCACTTTTTGCTTCAATTGCTTGTTGCATCTTTTATTTGCTTAGTGCATGGTAGGCTTGCATAAGCAATTTTATGAGTTGTCTCGATCCCTAAGCTTTTCTTAAAGTTCATGAGAGATCTTCATTCATGAAGAGGATCGTGAAAAGAAGGTGGTGCAGAGGCCACTTAGGCGGATGTGCTCTAATGTATTTGGGAATAAAAAGTTGTTATGTAAATGGAAGTTTTGTTATGTAGCACTTGGTTATTTTTATTCCTGAATTAATAAGGCTTGGAAGTCTTCATGTAAATGTATGGAATATTTGGTTTTTGAGCAAATGAAATAATGAGTTGGTTATGATCCTTTTTAAATAAGTTTTTCATTGTGGAAAGAAGAGAAAAATTATATGTTAGCATGATGATCTATTTTAAGCTTGCTTTACTAGCTTTAATTAAATATATGTTTTATGCTAGCATTATGTTTAGATGTTAGCATTATGATTAATTTAATCATGATTTAATCTAGAGAGATGCTTCTTTCATGCTAGCATTATGTTGGAATTTATGTTTTATTTAAGTATGGGTTGAAAATGTTCTATTTAAATCCAAGATCTAGCATTGTGTTATAACTAAGCATGTTATTTCTGTTATAGCATTTTAATTTATTTTAAAAGGAGAGATGTTATATTATTGGGTTAAGCATGAATCTTGGGGAGGGGTTCTTTGGCGTGGATCTAGAAACTTATTCAAACCCCTAAGTCAAAGAGTCAACCCAATCCTGGGAGGAGTTGCGGTGATGCAATAACCAGGTAGTTGTGAGTCCTGGAAGGAGTTGCGGTGATGCAATAGCCAGGTACTCATGAATATGGAAGGAGTTGCAGTGATGCAATAGCCAGGTATTCATGATTGATACACCTTGAACGGTGAGGATCGGGTGTTCCATAACTATGAAGTTAATGGAATCATTCACGAGACAGCAATGGTGGTACCTTGAACGGTGAGGTTCAGGTGACCATGCTCATTACTAGGTGAGTGGTAATGACCTTAGTTAGCCCGCGAAGGTGTGGTAACTAAGCACCAAGGCTTTATGCCAAAATAACCTACATAGACGGACTTATGAAAGGGTTAGGAAATAGGCGTTCCCCTTTAAGTGTTATGGGCCTTAAAGGATAATCCCTATGTTGTGGTCATATTGTCCTATACCAAGAAGGTATAGGAAAGGTGGGGGGACCACTTTGGCATCCTTCTAAATGGTGAGTTTTAGTAAGGTGAACCCCAGAAATACGAGATGTTGGCCACTCCTATCCACTTGAGTGTCGTCTGCAATGACATTGAACTCAAATGTGGTGAATCCTTGAGAATGCTGAAAACAATATTGGGACATTTTTGTGAACCAACCTTGTGAAAAAAAAAAATCTCTCTCTAGGGTTGTTTTGGTGGGTTGTTACAAATGACCCCAGTATGTTGTCAAATACATCCCAATGACTTCTTATTGGTCTTACAATCAAGAAAACATTTGAGGGCACCTTGACTTAAATTTTAAATTTAATATGGTCGTCTGCTTATTAAAGTTTGAACCCAATGTCAAGACCAAATCTCCCTTTCTTCACTCTTATTTCATCTCACAGGCTGATCGACTAATCGATGAGTGATCCATTGGTTACTCAATAGTTGATAGGATGCAGCTCGGGGAATATAATATTTGTATAATTTTGTAATTATTCAATTAATGCTTTTTATCTAGCTTATCTAGCCTTTAATGTGTTAATGCTTCGTCAAGTTTGTAGTTACACCAAAGAATTTGTGACAGCAGAATGGGAGAAATTGGGTCTTAGTATGTGATGATGGCATCTCTGTTGCCTAAAGGAATTGTAACAATGTATGTTATTATCTTTCCCAATTATCTTCTCAGATGTTATGTTACCCTGAAGTCTCATGTTTTAAACTGAGGGCTGCTGGCCCACCCTCCTGTTACAAGTTACCTTTGAATCTCAGCTTCTGAAATTCATAGATCAAACTATGTTCATCAATCTGGCAATGGCCTGCCTTTTCCATGGTTGCCTTCAATCAAAGGAGACATTGTTAGATTTTGAGAAGCATGTTCAAAGGGGCCCACACCCTCCTCAAGATATCTTCATTGTTGTTGTTATGTCCCTAGAGTTTCAACATCCTTTCTTAAAAATATCGACAGCAGTAGATTCCTCGAACCCTATTTAGAAATTTCCCATTATTTCGCATTAGATAAGGTCACTCTCATGAGTGATTTTAATCCACATGGTGGGAACCGCAAATGCCTATTCATGACCTTGTAAATGACCCCTTCAATCTTCTTAAATTAGGTACTAAAGAGTTCAGCTTACAGAGAATCTCGCCTAATGGTAGCCATCTTGCTATAGGCTATTAGAAGGCATCCTTTCCAAATGAGTCAGTCGCATGGTCTTCATATTACGAAAGGAATGCCTTTTCCCAAATTTCGGATTTCCATAAGTATACTTGCTTTCCTCAAGGTGCCAATGCGGTGGATTCTGTTCCAAGGGATCCTTGAATCCACATATTCATGGTTTTCTTCTCTTGTCAACTCCTCTTTGTTGACCATGCTATTTGACTTCTTCTCCCTAGTCAACATCCCAATCCTCCTAACAATCTTAGGCTTAACTTTGTCTTTGCCCAGGACCCTCCTCCCATATCCTCCATGCATGGAGACTGTTGTTGTCTCCTTCAACAAAAGAAACATAATTTTCTTGCAGTTAGGCTCCAAGAACTATTTTACACCCTCCATCATTTCCCAAAGACCTTTTGGCGTACTCTTCTTTATTGACATCTCCATTGATTTACCTTTCCCATTCAGACATCCCTGGATGCCCATTGCCAACTTATTCCCCCAAAGAAAGTGATCAATATAGCAGTCAAGATTCAAATTTGGATATATAACAACAACAGATTCATGTCGGTTAGGTAAGATAAGATCATTTTATTAATGTCCACAGATGGCAAAATTAGGCCAGTGGAACTTGTTGAAAAGAGTAATAGACTTTCGTAATCAAAAAATAATATGAAAATAAGCTAATCTTAAGTAAAGAATTTAGTGTAAACTACACTGAAGTGGAACAACTATATGGCATTAAATTACAACCTCAAGGGTTTACCTAAGATGGATAAGCCCTAACATGCTAAACATAATGATGAAGAGAGCCAAAAGCCAATATATCAGTGATATAGAAAGGAGCTCCAGTGGATCCAAGCACCACCACTAATTTGTAGTCAGATGTGAAGTAGAAGCAAGGTTGTCATCATCTCCAACTACCCCACAAAGGCCAACATAGGATCTAATGATGATCCCAGAAGAACGGCCAAGATTAAGGGGGTCTATTTGGATAATCCTGAGAAGACATTGAGTTCAACCCATCAAGACTCTTCTAGCATTCCCCTGTCAACATTATTTTATCATGTCTTCTAGCATTCCCCTAATAACATTATTAAATCATGTCTTCGCTCCAGGTCCTTGTACAAACAGACAGATGATAATATCAATCTCCTGCTTTGGCCTCCATCATTGATTCTTTTCAGTTTTTGTGCTTATTGTGGGACCTTATCCTTGCATGGCTATTTGTACTTGGGCACATGCTTTAGATTTTAACCATACTGGGTTTACCCTCTTCTAAATATGCTTTTAAGAATTTTTTTATTTTTAATGCTTTAGTGTTTAGTGACTTTTAAAATCCTAGGGTTCCACTTATCCTAACACTATCCACTGTAGCCAGTTACACTCAAGTCCCATTAGGTTAATATGCTTGGTAACAGACATCAATATAGTTTTTGTTTCTTTTTACATTAAGAACAGTGAAAACCTCTATAAACATAGCAGAGGGTGAAGTTTCCATGTCAATCTCTAGTACTTTAATAGACAGTTTTATGAAGGATTTCAGCTATGATTTTGTTCAAAGCCTTTCAACCTATTTATTGTCTCTTGAAAGTGGCAAAAAGGTCAGAGTTTATTATTTACAAAGATTCTCATAGGGTCCCATGATTTATTGCAATAGCCCGAGGGACTACAAATCTAAAAAGTAAATGATTGAATATGCTCTGCTACCACAATTGGCACAGCATCTAACCCACACAAGCTATACTCAATTTTGATCTTATCCTCAATACCATTTCTAGAGGTCACAACAATAAGCTCAATTAAGTATATGGCTCATTTGCACATTTGAACATAATATAGTGGCAGCAAAAAGGGGCCATGACACTTATTTGCAAAAGGTTGAAATTGGCAGCAAATTTTGCTGGAATTAAAGAACATGAGACTTTAAAACTTCAATAATTTTTTTGGGTTATAGTTTGGGCAGAGAAATGGCAACAAAATAAGCAATAGATGTAAACTGACCAGACTAACTTTTTTAAGTCCCCAGTTTCTCATATGTAGGTTCTTCACTCTTGTTGACAGGATTCATCAGTCCACCAAAAAGGTAACAATAAAACTTAATGACATAGTTGGCAAAAAAAGTAATTGAATTCAAACTTTCCCAAAGCACTATCGTCTTGATAAATGTTTTTAGCCAATGCCACTACATTTAAGATAATAATAAACTTACGCAACTCACTCTAATCAATGCATACAGAAGAAAAGGTGTGGTAAATACACGTGTGTGGATGCAAGCCATATTTGTGTCTGTGTACATATATTGCTTACTTAAGAAATGATGCAATTGAAATTTATATATGCATAGGTCTGTATAGAGATATATAATTACATTAATACCATTTAAAAAAAAACAATGCCATTAATTATTAGATGGCTCACAAGTATGAAGCACCAGAAACATCAAACTACATCGTTTGTCCAGGCAAATGCGGCATACCAATGAGATCTCGGCAGACATTTCGGTCCTGGAAGTTATCAAATTCAAAGATAAAACCGCCTCCCTAGGAAACACCAGAAATATGACAATCAGATATTTGCCAACAATATACGCAATCAAAGCCTTATGCATAAATACTAATCAACAGAACATGGAAATTTCTTCACTGAGTTGGTCATAAAGGTCCTTTCAGAAATGCAACCTTTACATCAGGATCTTGAGTGAGGTTCAAGAGTGCTTGCTTTGAGCCTTCTTTGCTGAATTTATGGCCTGCAAAATTGCAATTCAATTGAATAAACAGTAAGCCAAAACTAACAGATGGAGTTCCATAACATAATTGACTAAAAAATCATAAAGTCTCTGCTCACCACAAAAGAAAACCCACCTTCCTTACAACAAAAACATCAGGTTACACTTAATTGAGCACTCAATCAAGTATAATTATAATATTCTATATGCAAAACATTCTCTTACTGTATAATCTCATGTCAACTCTTTGTCACAAAAGATTGAGAAAGGTCCGAGGTGTAGACCAATTGGTGCGGCGAAACCCCGTAAGGGGGACGGACGCCCAGGGTTCAAATCTCAGGCCTCGCCGGACTGAACGCTTGTCCCTTTCTTGGTGCTTTTGGTTTAAAATGAATGTGGCATGGCGGTTATAGGGCGGACTGCGCGAAGTACTGTGTGGCGGCTTCCAGGGCAAACAGCGCGGAATACCATGGCAGCCATAGAGACGGACAGCGCGCCCGGATCATCGTGGCGGCTACCGATTCCACCATGTAAATCAAAAAAAAAAACTAAAGATTGAGAAGGAGGAAGCTAAGTTGATTGCACAAATGGAAAGGATTGAGAAGGAGGAGAGTGATCTATTAAGGTTAAGAGCAAGAGTGCTCTAGGCACAAAAAGGGGATGCAAATTCTAATTTTTTCCATAAAGACTTAATTGCTTGCAGAATGAAGAACCGCATATCATGTATCAAACAAGACAATGAGGAGGAGATAGTAGAGGATAATGAAATACGAAATGCTGCAACAAATTATATTCAAACCACGTTATCAGATGATAACATTGACAGAGAAGAAATCCAGAGAGAAGTGGTTGAATTAATAACAAAGGTAGTCACACAAGAAATGAATAATCATCAAGGTTACAGAAGTATCGGGGATGGGGACGGGTTTCGGGGACAGCGGGGGATGGCAAGCCAATTTTAGGAAACGGCTAGGGGACGGCAAGTATAATAGTATCTGATGGGCTGCCCTCATCATATTTAGAATAATTTACACAACAAAAATATTTAGAATAATTGTTTTTTTGTAGAATATTTAGAATAAATCATATTATAGAGAAAATAATATATATATATATATATTATTTATATATTTATTTATTTTCTCTTTCAGATCTCTTTCTGGTTCACTTTCTTAACATGGGACTTTCCTTTCACATGGTTAGTTTGTAGTTTGTATAATGTCTTTGTATATACTGATTTGTCTAGGGTTTATCATTTGGGCTATCCCTCTTTTTTATGTTCTTATGCATCCTAGTTCTATTTCAGTGTGTGTTTTAGATTTTGATCTTTGGTCGTCAGAGAACTTTTTGTACTTTTAGTGTTTGTTTTAGATATTTATTTTTGTTTGTTGAACACTTTATTTATTTCTGATTTGCTATTTCAACAGACTGTATTTTGGAGTCCCATTGTTCTACTCTGGTCATTTGTGGACATCAATATAATTTCTTTCTTACTGTTCTAGAAGAAGTGAAAACAGATATGGCAAAGACAACAGCTTTCTTATCCACTTAAAACTCTATGCATAGACCAAGGATCTGTTGCCTGGTCTAACAGCAGGTATAAGATGTCCTTTCTAATGGAAGAAGAAAAATTATATCATAATTATAGTCCATGTAAGGCATTGGCTGTTGAAAATGTTGGCAGAGAAAACCCATATTCAGACCAGTTTGAGATATCAAAAGAAACCATCCAACGCTTGATACTAATATCAGGACAAGGTTCATAGGATGAGCATCCCCACAACTTGTGCTGAAACTAACATCAGTAGACACACAATTTGTCTGTAAAATCTTCCATATATTCTGTAAACCAATCTATCCTACCGTCCACCTCCTTTAGAAGCTGATGAAACTGACTGGCAATGTGCCTAAAACAAGACAAGCAGAGCTTCATTCCAAACATCCATGAAATTGTGCTGAGTAGAACTGAGTTTTTTTTTTTTTGACGCCTATCCGTCCCCTCACAGCAAGGGTACCGGGGGCGGTCCCCTACCACCCAGCCGTCCCCCACAGCGTCCCCTCACAGCAGGGATACCGTGGATGGTTCCCTACTGCCGACCAGTGTCCCAAGGGCGTCCCGCTTGTCCCTCCCAAAAGGGGGACGACGGGGATGGAGGGGATGCGTCCCCAGAGGTGAGGGACATGTCCCTGTGTATCCCTGATAATCATCTAATAAAGGAAGTCAGCATGGAAGAATTAAGAGAGATAATGTATTCATTAAGCTAGACAAAGCTCCAAGTCCAGATGGATTTCAGGCAAAAAAAAATTTAGCATGGGAAATTATAGCTGAGGATCTGCTAGCAATTGCAAAAGAAGCGAGAACAATAGGAAAAATTTTGAAGTCAATAAATTCGACATTCTTGGCACTTATCCCAAAAGAGGAGAAGGCAAGTAAGTTTGATAGATTCAAACCCATTTCTCTATGCAACTTTTCCTATAAAGTAATTTAAAAAATAATGGCTAGTAGATTGCAAAAATGGTTGCCTATGATCATATTGAAAGAGCAAGGGGGAGTGGTTAAAGGAAGATAAATTTTAGATGAAGTCATCATTGCGCAAGAAGCAATTCACTCTACAGTTAAATCAAGAAGAAGGACAATGATGATCAAACTTGACTTTGCTACAGCCTACGACCAACTCAACAAGAGATTTCTCTTAATGGTCCTCTGCAAAATGGGGTTCTATGAGCAGTGGATAAAATGGGTGGAAGGCTGCATCAGCTCTAGCACATTCTCAGTTTTAGTCAATGGAGGACCATCTGATTTTTTCAACTCTTCTAGAGGCATAAGACAAGGCTGCCCATTATCACCAGCTTTATATGTCATCATGGTTGAGGCATTGAGCTATCTTATCAAGCAAGCAAGAATGCAAGGACAGATTGAAGGAGCATCAATTACTTCAAATGTAGTAAACACCACCCACCTACAATTTATAGATGACTCTATGTTAATGGGACAAGCATCTATTAAGGAATCCAAGAACATGAAAGAGATATTAGAAAAATTTTGTATAGCAACAGGAGCTGTTATTAATTGTGGTAAGTTTGTCCTTTATGCATATAATTGCTCAGTAGCTTTCGGGAGGAAACTTGCTATAATTTTTGGCTTCAAACTAGGTGAATCCAAAGAATTCTTTGTGTATCTGGGGGTGCCAATTGGCCCACGCAAGCATGCCAAAAAGCAATGGGAGAATGTCCTCAACAAAGTAATACAGAGATTGAATATGTGGTCCCATAGATGGCTGAATCTAGCTGGGAGAGTGATTCTAATCAAATCAGTTTTATCTGCCATCCCGATATATTTAATGTCATCTATTCATGCACCAATAGGGGTAATTAAGAACTTTGAGAAGATAATAAGGACATTTCTGTGGAAAGGTGCCAAAGAACAAGAAAGAAAGAAGTTCGTTAAGTAGATTAGGAATAAAGCATTTGTCCTTGGGTGTGGGTGTTGTTGTCCTTATTGCCAAAGGTGTATGGAGCTAAACTAATATGGAGATTAATCAAGGAAAGCAACTCACTATGGAGCAAGATCATGGTGAACAAGTATCTTGGAGGCAACCCACCGGAACATATACTAACAATGAATGTAACTTCAGATCAGGGATCTACTACATGGTCGAATTTGTGTGCAGCACTATCCTTTTTAGAAAAGGTTGTTCGTGGCTCATTGGTGATGGCAAAAAAGCGGACATATGGACAGATGCAATCAATGGCATGCCACCAATAGGAGGATATCTAGAAATACTCCAACTAAGAGATTGCTTCAGAAGCAAAGGTATGGAAAATATTTCCAATTTTTTAAACTGACAATTCTCAAAGTGAATGGCCAGAATCCAGAATCAAAGATTGGGGGGAATGGGAGATTGAATCAGCAGACTTGAAGAATGAATATCAAAAACTTGCCAAGTTGTTAAGAGAAAGAAATGTCAAACTCAGAGATGAACCGGACCAGATAATATGGGGACCAATAAATAAAACAGGAAAATATCATGTCAAACAAGGATACAACTGGCTATTGGCTGATAAATATGGTCACTTAATTCCAAACAGCAGGTGCTGGACAAAATTATGGAGTGTAAGATCCATTCCAAAAATTGATCATTTTATGTGGATCTTAACTCACAAAGTGATTCTTACTGCTGAAAATCTAAGTAGAAGGGGTATACATGGGTCGTCAGTATGTATGTTATGTAAGAAGCAAGAAGAAAATATTGAACACTTGTTCATTCAATGTGAAGTCTCGAACCAAGTTTGGAACTTCATGTGGCAAGCATTGGGCTTTAGAGTTGACATCCATTCCAAAATTAAGGAGTGTGAGGAATTTTTAACCAAATGGGACACTAATTATCCTTTTTGCAAAGATGGAAAATCAGCAATAAAGTTAATTTGGGAAGTACTACCACGAATTGTATTGTGGCAGATATGGAAAGCTCGAAATGCAGTAATCTTTCGAGACAGAAAGATGCAACCTTTTGGGGAATATTCGCGTAGCATAGCAATCCTCAAACTCTTAATTAAAGCCAATAGAAGCGGGATTGAGAATGAAGACTCACTGGTGGAAGCTGAAAAAAGAACAGTTCAACTTCTGGAAATACCGTTTGTAACCAAGCAGGTAAGTAAGAAAGATGAGCCCCCAAGATTTAGTACCGGAGCATACCATCTGTTTTTTGATGGTGCATCAAAAAAGAATCCGGGAGCAACGAGAGCGGGAGGGATTATAATGAATGACTCAAGGAGAGTATTGGTAGAATTCACTGAAGGATTAGGAGCGAATTCAAACAATTTTGCAGAGCTGTCGGCTTTGAATAGAGGATTGAAAATTGCCAAGCGGAAAGAGTGGTTAGAATTGATAGTATATGGAGATTCAAAATTGGTCATTGAAGCAATGAGCAGAAAGGTGGAAATATCAAATCTAATGCTAGATGTGATTCTACAAGAGAATCAAGAAATATGCAGCCATTTCAAATCCATAAGTTTTGTACATGTGAGAAGAAACTTTAACAAAAAGGCTGATCAACTTGCCAATGAAGGAGTTCAAATGGAGCATGGAAAGACCAAAATAAGATATTTTGACATTGTTAAAAAAGGAGTTACTGGTAAAGGAGCAGTGTGATTCACATGAGCTACAAAATAGTACAAGAGTGACAAAGAAAAGTGCGACAAATGTTTGTACTACATATTTTGGTGCTACATACGATTGAAGCTATTTTGCTGGTGCTACATTCCAATGGGGCTACATGCAACTAGTGCTACATTCCAATTGGGCCACATGCAACTGATTCTACACATCACTCACACCACATATCACTGATGCTACACATCACTGGTGCTACACGTCAAGGGTGCTACACATCACTGGTGTTACAGTTTTTTATGTAATTAGTGTTATATGTTATGTGTGGATCAGGAGATTCAGTTTTTTTAAGTAGTAATGCATATTATATATGTTACTTATTTCACCGGGCATAGGATAGTCTAGATCAAGAGAGAGCTTGGCTTAGATAAACAGTGGCTAGATCATATCTTTTGATTTTACCCATGGGAATTGGGTAAGAATTTTGTATCATAAGCTTCTCTTTATATATAAGAAATTTTTTTATAAAAGAAAATAACTTTCACTGCCATGAGATGGCCTATCAACTCTGCATTTGGGAAAAGAAGGAACACACAAGGATGCATCTTTTTTAAGTTAGAGGTGGTTTCCAATTTGTTGTGTGAAATCTGCAATATTTACAATTAACAGTAATTAGAAAATTAATACAGTGCTTGGTAAACAACCATCACATATTTGAGTGTCCTATTGCCCTACATTTTCTAAATGCAAAACACGAATCAAACACAAGGCTGATAAAATTATGGAACATCAAAAATTCCTTGGAGGACATTTGAATAATGCACAATTAAAACATAGCGCAGATTGTGACAAAGACAGTAGCAAGATATTAGAGGCATTGCTCTTCCCAACCTCAACAGTCTACCTTACAGGCTTCTGTTCCAATCAAACAGGGGAAGGAAAAATGGACCAACGAAGTAATTGATAGGATCTGTGAAACCCCCTCAAAGATGGGTGTTCAAACCAAACTCTGGAAAGTTTGGTTAAAGCACGACCTCACAAAAACCCCTGCTTTTGCAGTTGCCAACAGTTGAGTTTTAGCTTCTCTGTTCAATGTTCTTTAAGGTACCAAACTTTCCGTTGTGTTGTGGTGGTTCTAAATTCATTGATACTTAAGTATAGCTATAGACTAATGTTTTACTGATTACACTAGACAAAGTTGGTGTAATTTTTAACTAATTGAAATTAAATTCTCATTACCTTTTATTTGAGACATAACAATCGTTAGCACTGCAAATTATTAAGTCACTTTTATCTTAAATAAAAATTGCAATATAATGAGAGTAGTCTTTTCAAAAGACCTGCATCTGAAATGGGTGCTACATTCACATCGTGGTAGGTGTTAAAAGAATTCAATGATAGATATACTGGCCAATTCTATTTATATTCTGATGCATTCTAAATTCAGATGCAAATCAACATGCACATACACCCTTTTCAGCATAGAAACATTGAACAAATGAATGGAAAAGAAGTTGGCAAATCCCCTACCCTTTATGGTTCTAAAGTCCACATCAAGCTTGTGGGCAGAGGATAACCTTGGATCATTTGGAATAAATGTGAACTTATTCTCTGTCTGTGATATGAAACACAAAAATATGTTAAATGAAAAAAAAGGCTATAGGAAAATAAATTAAAGAAAGATGCTATTGCCCAGCTATGATGTTAAATATTTTCCAAGGCATGTCTGTTAACTATTATTGCATAAGAAATCCATATGTATGAAAAGGGCTCTTTATAGCATGCATGCTGGTCTTAATAAGTTTGCAATTCTGAATCCAAATTCTTTTTTTATATTCACTCACTCTCTAAGTAGGCCTAGATAATATGAATTCCAAATGCAGTCAGAACACTGAAAAAGTGATTTGTACATAACAAGCACTATAAAATACCAAAATCAAAGCACCCTGTCTCCCAGCGTCCTTCAATGTGGGTCTGTATCTTGCACGCATTGTGGTCAAGGGTGCCTCCATATTCAATTTTCCTTCTGAACATAAAATAACTTAAACTCACTTTGCAACCTTTCCTTCTTATTTTAACAACACATAAAAATGCTGCAGCAACAGAGCCACATGGGTTAGCACTATGAAAAAGAGACCAGAAGAGAAAAGCAAAAAGCAAACTGGATATATTAACAAAAATCAGGATTGTCTCACAGCTAAATTTAAAGATATCAATAAGATAGAACAGCACCTTTCAAAATAAAATTAAGAACGAAGAACGTGTAAAGCCTTAATGAAGTGGTTGTGATATAATGGGTTGGTCTTATCACAACGATGTAAGGACCTGATCATAACATGAACAGGTATTTATGCAAGATTTGTTTTCTAGCTCATTTGTTATCATTTAACTCAGTGACAAACAAAAATTAGATAGCAAGAGTCATTGGCAGGCCCCTGACTGCCACATGGTGAGGAGAGAAGGACTTGTCCTTCATATGGTCTATATAGGCAGGGCAAGTTAATAGTAGGAGGCTTCCAGAAAAAGGTTGAAGTGCTGCATGATCCTTCAAATGCTATTCATTTGCCTTGCAAATGCACTGTGACAACAAAACTGTACAAAAGTCAGTCAACGCTTGAAAAGCATATTGATTTAAAGAACATAGATGTCAAATATTTCAAAAAAAAAATAGAACAGAAGTGCAATGAAATATGTTCAAAACCACAAAGACTTCTTTTTCCATACATGAGTGGGCTTATCTCTGAATAAATGGTCATTCTGTAAAGCATTTACTTGTCAATTGTCTCTTAAAATTTTTTCAGGTTATATGGATTTCCAAAGAATGGCTTGAAGCTACCTTGACAAGAATCTGCTAATACAACATTAGCTAATGAGGTCCAAATCACGTGAAATCTCCTTGTATTATTAAATTGGAAGCTTCTCATGAGTACTCTTGAAAGACAATCCATGAAACACCAAAGATCTACAGTCCTTGCTCAAAAAGAGACAAGAAAAGGATGGGATGCCTTATTTGTTTTTATTGAATAAATACTTCTTATACATATATATATATCCGCAGTGGGGATGCCTTATTTTTTATCGGAATTCCAAAGGAAATTCAAGAACAAAGGAAGAGATTATTAAAAATCAGAAACAGTATAGATACACATGCCACCATATTGTACCATACTGCTAATCATAGTTATGAAAATCAGCAAGTTTCCAAAACTTGCCAAGTCCGTGCCCAAATCAGAGTTCCCACATTTTTTAAAACCCACTTGGCAAGTTTTTTTTTTTTTTTGACTCACAAGTCAGATTAAAAAAGTTGGCCGCAGCGGGGAAAAAACAGAAAACAGCATATAAGTTTTTATTTTCTCCAAATTGGCCTCATTTTTGTTGTTTACACATGCAGAGAGAGCAGCGAGAAGGTGAAGGCAGACCCAAAAAAAACACACATTTGCATCCTAAACGCAATTTTTTCCTAGTTTTCAAGAATCTAACAGCCACCCCACAGTTGCATTTGAGCTAAAAAAAACAAAGTTTCAGCTGCCAATGCTTAAACCCTAGGTCCTTTTTTCCATTTGTCTTTAATTTCTAACTACTTGATGATTGTTTCCATGTGCAGCCACATTAAATGACCAGCAAAAGAGACCCAGCATGGAAGTATGGGAGGGATGGTGTGAAGAAGGGGGAACCTTACTGCATCTTTTGTGATGAAAAGGCATAAACCGCCTCAAATACCACTTCACGAGGACATGTGGCCATGATGTCAAGCTATGTGAAAGTGAAGTCTGAAATTATGATGGAAGGCTTTTATTTATTCCGAAGAAAAATATAATAAATAAATAAATATATATATATATATTTTATAAAAACAGTTATTCTAAATATTTTTGTTATGTAAATTATTTTAAATATGATGAGGGCAGGCCAATCAGATACTATTATACTTACTGTCCCTTACTTGTTTCCGATGGTTTACTAAAATTGGCTTGCCGTCCCCGCTGTCCTTAAAATTCGTCCTCCCATCCCCATACTTCTGTAACCTTGATGATTATTCATTTTTTTTGTGATTACCTTTGTTATTAATCCAACCACTTCTCTTTGGATTTCTTCTTTGTCAATGTTATCATCTGATAATCATTATCCTTTACTATTTCGTCCTCATTGTCTTGTTTGATACATGATATACGGTTCTTTATTCTACAAGCAATTAAGTCTTTGTGAAAAAACTTAGAATTTGCATTTTTTTGTGCCTAGAGCACTCTTGCTCTTGCTCTTAACCTTAGTAGATCACTCTCTCCTTCTCAATCCTTTTTATTTGTGCAATCAACTTAGCTTCGTCCTTCTAAATCTTTAGTTTTTTTTTTTTTTTTACATGGTGGAATCAGTTGCGGCCACGAAAGTGCATTGTCCGTCTCTATGGCTGCCATGGTATTCCGGGCTATCTGCTTTAGAAGCCGCCACACAGTACTTCTCGCAGTCCACTCTATAACCACCATGCTACATTCATTTTAAACCAAAAACACCGAGAAATGAAAGGGACAAGCGTTTAGTCCGACGAGGCCTAAGATTTGAACCTTGGGTGTCCGTTCCCCATCACGGCACCAATTGATCTACACCTCCGACCTTTCTCAATCTTTTGTGACAAAGAGTTGACATGAGATTATACAGTAAGAGAATGTTTTGCATCTAGAATATTATAATTATACTTGATTGAGTGCTTTTGTGACAAAGAGTTGACGTGACATTATACAGTAAGAGAATGTTTTGCATCTAGAATATTATAATTATACATGATTGAGTGCTCAATTAAGTGTAACCTGATGTTTTGTTGTAAAGAATGTGGGTTTTCTTTTGTGGTGAGCAGAGACTTTATGATTTTTTAGTCAATTATGTTATGGAACTCCATATGTTAGTTTTGGCTTACTGTTTATTCAATTGAATTGCAATTTTGCAGGCCATAAATTCAGCATAAAGGCTCAAGCAAGCACTCTTGAACCTCACTCAAGATCCTGATGTAAAGGTTGCATTTCTGAAAGGACCTTTATGACCAACTCAGTGAAGAAATTTCCATGTTGATTAGTATTTATGCATAAGGCTTTGATTGCGTATATTGTTGGCAAATATCTGATTGTCATATTTCTGGTGTTTCCTAGGGAGGCTGTTTTATCTTTGAATTTGATAACTTCCAGGACCGAAATGTCTGCCGAGATCTCATTGGTATGCCGCATTTGCCTGGACAAAGGATGTAGTTTGATGTTTCGTGCTTCATACTTGTGAACCATCTAATAATTAATGGCATCGTTTATTTTTTTTAATGGTATTAATGTAATTATATATCTCTATACAGACCTATGCGCAATTGCATCATTTCTTAAGCAATATATGTAGACAGATACAAATATGGCTTGCATCATGTATTTACCACACCTTTCCTTCAGTATGCATTGATTAGAGTGAGTTGCGTAAGTTTATTATTATCTTAAATGTAGTGGCATTGGCTAAAAACATTTATCAAGACGGTAGTGCTTTGGGAAAGTTTGAATTCAATTACATTTTTTTTGCCATGTTTTTTTTATTAGTAATGGGTTTTAAAAGGGACCCAAAACCTTATAACATGCTACAAGGAGGATTTTGTGAAGGTTCAACTCCCTAAAGAACAAGCCAAAATTGGACTATTCGCAAAATCCATAAACAAAAATAGTCTAAACTATTAGAAACATACCTCCCATGGGCACAAACAGAAAACAAAAACAGCATAGATATCGCAGGGACCTTCCCAAACAATCATATACAAAGAGACAGTGAGAGCACAAAGACCATCCCAGGAAACAAAAGGGGATGATCCCGTTCAGGACCAGTTGTTTTACTCTGGGATGTAGTCCTCGTCATCTTTGGGATCATCCATAAATACTTTAATCATGGCATTAATCATCATTGGTAGCAATAAGTTCACTACAGGAATCAACAATACATTGGGAAAGATTCCCTTGCCACGTCGAAAAAGATTGAACAGTTAAGCCAAAGTGTGCCATTGTATCTGCCGCCCGATTGCCTTCCCGATACACATGTTGAATACACCTATTGTTGATCGCCCTTAGCTGGACAATGGACTCTTCAATGGTTGGTCCCACATTCCAAGGAGGATTCGAGACCCCTTCAAATAGTTTATGGTGTTTAAGGAGTCTCATTCGACTATCAAGTACTGGATATTGAGATCGATGGCCATTTGGATGCCTCAAAAAGCTGCCCAAGCCTCAACAAAATTATTAGATTGGACTCCAAGTTTTTTCGCATATGCCAAAATGAGTTGACCTCTGTCATCCCGGATCACTCCTCCACAACTCGCAGCGCCAGGATTGCCTTTTGAAGCACCATCAAAATTTAGCTTGAACCAATGAGGAGGGGGGGAATCCATGAAACCAGGGATATGTCCACAGCAACTTGAGGATGACCAAAAACCTCAAAAGATAGGTTCGCAGAACGTGCCACTTGAATCTCAAATGGGGATGAAGGACAATTGTTCGAAGGAATTATATTAGCATTTTCTAAGGCAAACATGAAAGCTCTCAAAAAAATTGACTCCAAGTCAAGGCACAAATATCGAAAAGCACGATTGTTCCTTTCCAGCCAGATTTGCCACATAAAGTGAGGGAGAATGATCGCCCACCAAAATTTCAGACGAGTGGATTTAAAGGGGTTTGGCCATTGAATAATAAGATCACTGATAAACTGAGGAGCAACCCAAGAAATGGATACACTTGACATGATAGAGAACAAGACAATGCAAGAAAAGGGGCACTCTAGAAACAGGTGATTGACTGACTCCCATGCAAATTTGTAGAGGTAACATTTGTTGGGCAAGAACATACCACGAGTTACTAAATTATCGATGGTCAATAGCCTATTTTTTGCTGCCAACCAATAAAAGTGAGAAATCTTAGGAATAAGATTTTTGATCCATATACTCTTGGAGGGGAACCAATCATCTTCAGATTCAGTCATAGCCATATATGCGGTTTTGACTGAGAAATTCCTAGATTGGCTAAGTTGCCAGAAGAGAACATCAGGTGGCCTGGTGCTTCGAATCACATGAGTTCGAAGAAGCTCAGATAGGCGGAGGCGGGCAGAGCGAATCCAAGTTTTATTGTTACCTTTTTGGTGGACTGATGAATCCTGTCAACAAGAGCGAAGAACCTACATATGAGAAACTGGGGACTTAAAAAAGTTAGTCTAGTCAGTTTACATCCATTGCTTATTTTGTTGCCATTTCTCTGCCCAAACTGTAACCCAAAAAAATTATTGAAGTTTTAAAGTCTCATGTTCTTTAATTCCAGCAAAATTTGCTGCCAATTCAACCTTTTGCAAATAAGTGTCATGGTCCCTTTTTGTTGCCACTATATTATGTTCAAATGTGCAAATGAGCCATATACTTAATTGAGCTTATTGTTGGAAATGGTATCGAGGATAAGATCAAAATTGAGTATAGCTTGTGTGCGTTAGATGTTGTGCCAATTGTGGCAGCAGAGCATATTCAATCATTTACTTTTTAGATTTGTAGTCCCTTGGGCTATTGCAATAAATCATGGGACCCTATGAGAATCTTTGTAAATAATAAACTCTGACCTATTTGCCACTTTCAAGAGACAATAAATAGGTTGAAAGGCTTTGAACAAAATCATAGCTGAAATCCTTCGTAAAACTGTCTATTAAAGTACTAGAGATTGACATGGAAACTTTATGCTCTGCTATGTTAATAGAGGTTTTCACTGATCTTAATGTAAAAATAAAGAAAAACTATATTGATGTCTGTTACCAAGCATATTAAGTTAATGGGGCTTGAGTGTAACTGGCTACAGTGGATAGTGTTAGGGTAAGTGGAACCCTAGGATTTTAAAAGTCACTAAACACTAAAGCATTAAAAAAAACGCTTAAAAGCATAATTAGAAGAGGGTAAACCCAATATGGTTAAAATCTAAAGCATGTGCCCAAGTACAAATAGCCATGCAAGGATAAGGTTCCACAATAAGCACAAAAACTGAAAAGAATCAATGATGGAGGCCAAAGCAAGAGATTGATATTATCATCCGTCTGTTTGTACAAGGACCTGGAGCGAAGACATGATATAATAATGTTATTAGGGGAATGCTAGAAGACATGATTAAATAATGTTGACAGGGGAATGCTAGAAGAGTCTTGATGGGTTGAACTCGATGTCTTCTCAGGATATTTATTTATTTATTTATTATATTTTTCTAGAGAACAAAAGTTCATAATAAACTACCAGTATAGAAAGGTAGATGATTATCGTTAGCAGGAAGAGTGTAGCTAATTAAATCAGACTTACAGGCCATTCCAACATATTATATGTCCTTGTATACTATGCCAAAATCGATAGAAAAAAGTTTAATCTATATTATGAGGTCATTTTTGTGGTTATGATTACATGATAAAAGGAAATTTCCTTTGGTGAAATGGAGCAAGGTGTGTGATGATAAAACTAGGAGAGGTCTCGATTTAAGAGTTCTTATGGATGCAAACTTAGCTCTTAGGGGAAAAGTAATTTGGAGATTGTACAAAGAGAGTCAATTAATATTTACTGCATTATCTCTACCAAATGGTTTTGCACTATTGAACGGTTTAAAAAAATCAATTGATCTAGTCATTAAAGGTTTAAGATGGGTGGTGGGAATTGGACAAAAAAATCTATTTTTATGGATACTTGGTGTGATAAAAAACCACTCAATCTAGATCTAATTTTGAAACCATGGATGAGATTACTTCAAGATAAATATGGTGATAGGGTTTCAAACATTTTATACAAGGATTAGGAAGGAAGATACAAATGGAAAGAAGAATTTTTTACAAGTATACAAGACGTTGATGATAAAAGGAAATTGAGTAGAAATATAACAACAATGATTATTCCATGGGGAACCAAGGATAAGTTGATTTGGGAGTTGAATAGATTAGGAGAATACACAACGAGAAGTGGATATAATATAAAGCACCATCCAAATAGGTATATCGTAAGAATATGGAGAGATATTTGGGTAGCTCGAGCATTCCTAAAATCAAAATGTTTGTTTGGCTAGTAGGTCAAAGAATAATTTTATCTAACATAATAAAAAGGGGTTTTCATGGCCCCTCAAAATTTGTTCTTTGTAAAATGGAGGAAATTATAGACCATCTCTTGGGACATTGCTCAATAGTTTAGAAACTATGGCAATGGATTCTTAATATGTTTGGTAAATGCATGGTGATAAATGACAAAATTGAAGAATGGTTAAAGCAATAGCAAAGCACTTTGAAAAGTGATGCTTTACTGACAATTTGGGATATATAAAAAGATACAATACTTTGGACTGTTTGGCTATAAAGGGAAGGAAAGTAGTTTAGAGATAATGAAAACGAAACTTTGTTTAGCCATAGAGGAGTCTAAACCAACCCTACCAACTCACCCAATCCCTAATTTAGAAGTGGAAAGCCTTGATAGATGGAGTCAAGTCATCAAATGGAATTTTTATATTGGGGATAGGATAAACAAAAAGAAGGCAAAGAATATAAAGTGGAAACCAACAGATGTAGAGTTGGCCAAATTGAATTTTAATGGAGCATCTAAAGGAAAAGCATGACCAATAGGAGGAATAATTAGAAATAATAGAGAGCTTTTGTTTCATTATGCTTTCAATAGTGGATTTAAGACAAATAATGAAGTTGAAGCTTAGGTGGTTTTGGAAGGGTTAAAAATATGCAAACAAATGAAATGGAACTAAGTATGGATGGAAGGTGATTCACTCATAGTAATAAATGCAATTCTGAGGAAATCAAAGGCTCTATGGAACATACAAGAGATAATTGTGAAAAATTAAGACCTTGCTATGGAGTTTGAAGAAATTAGGTTTACACATACATTAAGGGAAGGAAAGAAATGTACAGATAGGTTAGCCAATAGAGGTGTTTTAATTGAGGATCGTGAAGTTAAATTATCTTTTCCTTGGTTAGAGGAAGTAGTAAGTTTAGCTAAAGTTGACAAGAAAATGTTGATTGCTTGAATCAAATAATGATTAAGATTTATTTTAATGTTTTCCATTGGTAATATCTGCTTTATTTTATAACATTAGTGTGCTTTCATATATACTATTTATTAATTTGTTTGTGGTTGCACTTGTGCTTTAGGAAGGAAACTAGCATTCCAAATTTGGTAAAGTGGGCTATGAAAGTGTGATGTTTTAAAATATTACTCTACAAAGATGAAATGCATAGATAGTAGAGGTGATGTTTTGGTATTGTGAAGGTTGTTGTAGGAAAATATCAAGAAGGATGTTGAACTCTAGAATATTTGTACTCACACAAAAATTTGAAAAAGTTCCAAAAAATAAAAATTGAGAATTCAGACATTTTATGTAAAATGATAGAGATTTCTAAGTATAACAACTCAATTGAGATGATAATTGAATCTATTTGTAAACTCCCATGCTCTAAAGAAGATAGTTGTGATTTATCAAGGGTGGGGGACCCAAGTACAACCCCTTGTTCTCTAGCAAAAAAGAGAAATACAGTCCAAAGTATTGTATCTTTTGATATATCCCAAATTATATGTAAAGCCTCACTTTTTAAATTACTCTGCCATTGTTTTAACCATTATTTGATTATGACATTCATCACCATACATTTACCAAACATATTAAGAATCTATGGCCATAGTTTCCAGACTATTGATCAATGTCATGAGAGATCGTCTATACTTTCCTTTTTACAAAGAACACATTGTGAGGATCAATGGAAATCTCTTTTCATAAGGTTATCCCAGGATAAAATTCTTCTATGACCTACTAGACAAACAAACATTTTAACTTTAATATTTCTTGGGCTATCCCAAATATCTCTCAATATTCTTGTGATATTTCTATTTTGTCGGTCCTTTACATTATATCCACTTCTTGTTGTGTATTCTCCTGAGTTATTCAACTCACAAATCAACTTATTCTTGGCTCCCCTCGAAATAGTCATTGTTGTTATCTTTCTACTCAATTGCCTCCTAGCATCAATGTCTTGTATACTTGTAAAAAAAATATTCTTTCCATTTGTCTCTTCCTTCTTGATCCTTGTACAAAATGTTTGAAACCCAATAATCCTATTTGTCTTGAAGTAATCTTATCCATGGTTTCAAAATTGGATCTAGATTGAGTGGTTTTTTATCACACCATTTATCCATCCAAATAGAATTTTTTTATCCAGTTCACTCCACCCATATTAAACCTTTAATCACTAGATCAATTGATTTTTTTAAAGTATTCCATAGTGCAAAACCATTTGGTAGACAGAATGAATTAAATATTAAGCTTGGGTAATTGGGCTTAATATACTTACTTAGAAGAATTCTTGCCCATTGTCTTTGACTCTCTTTGTACAATTTCCAAATTACTTTTCCCCTAAGAGTTAAGTTTGCATCCATAAGAAATCTTAAACTGAGACCCCCCTAGTTTTATCATCACACACCTTGCTCCATTTCACCAAAGAAAATTTCCTTTTATCATGTAATATTGACCACAAAAATGGTCGCATAATATAGATTAAACTTTTTTCTATCGATTTTGGCATAGTATACAAGGACATATAATATATTGGAATGACCTATAAGACTAATTTAATTAGTTGTACTCTTCTTTCTAATGATAACCATCTACCTTTCCATGCCGGTAGTTTATTCTTAACTTTACTTATAAATGGATTCCATAATTCTATCCTCATTCTCCCCTCAAATAAGGGCATCCCTAGATAAGTTGTTGGTAAATTTGCCTCCTCCATTTGAAGTAACCTTCGTATTCTTGCTTTGATTTTAGTTGGGATTTTTAAGAAGTAAACTTTGGATTTTATCCTATTAATTTTTTGCCCTGATGCTATTTCATATTCCTTTAAAAATTAATTCAAAGCTCTGGCCTCATTTATCCTTGCCCTCCAAAAAAGGGTTGTATCATCTACAAATTATTGATGGGTGATGTCATAGATGTTATTACTAGCCTTAAGTCCACTTATAAGCCCATATTTGTTAGCCTTATTCAAGTTCCTACCCAAAACCTCTACCATAATAATTAACAAATATGGTGGTAGAGGATTTCCTTGTCGAAGACCTCTCTTGTCTTTAAATTATTTTGTTACTAGCCCATTGACCAACACTAAATATTAAATTGTAGAGACACAAGCTTTAATCCATCTAACCCATTTATTCCCAAATCTAAACTTTTATAATATTGCAAAAATAAATTCTCATTTAACCCTATCATAGGCTTTA
Source organism: Wollemia nobilis (assembly GCA_028583015.1). Lineage (NCBI taxonomy): Eukaryota > Viridiplantae > Streptophyta > Pinopsida > Araucariales > Araucariaceae > Wollemia > Wollemia nobilis. The sequence continues at coordinate 16,088,902 of JAQPPZ010016946.1, read as the reverse complement.
CTTGTATCAAGTTTTAAGATCATTGATTTCTCTTTTCTTAAAGTTGTTGAATGCATAACTTCATGAGCTACTATGATCATGTCTAGAATTTGTCTCTCTTTCATAAATCCTCCTTGCTCTTCTGAAATAATTTTGTCTAGTAGTGGTTTTAATTGATTTTCCATCACTTTGTAGATTATATTATATGTCATATTACATAGGCTTATGGGCCTAAATGAATCAAACAATTCTACATCCTTCTTTTTGGAATCAAGATAAGATATATTGCATTTATTTTATAAGGTATATACTATTTTACCCTAGACTATTCTACCACCACCAATAAAGAATCCTTCACTATTTCCTAGTTATGTCGATAGAATGTTGTAGATAGCCCATCCAGACCTGAGGATTTATCCTTATCAAAAGAAAAATTAAATAAATGAACTTATTGTAGAGTAATAGGCTCCATCAGTTTCCTATTGTCTTCATCTGTTATAACTAAAGGTACTTCTTATATAAGTTTATCGTTAAGAACTTCAAACTCCTCTGATCCTAAAATATTCTTATAAAAAAACCTTGCCTTATTTATGATTTCCCTATGGTCTTCAATCCAAACCCATTCTATTGATTTAATTCTACTAATTTTGGGTGTTGATCTTTGTATTAAACCATCATATGAAAAACTTTGTATTTTTATCTCCTTCTTTTAACCAAGTCTGTCTCGATTTTAATCTCCAAAATTTTCTTCCTTACTCAAAATATTATGGTATTCACTAAGCAACTCCCTTTCCTCCGATCTTGGATTATTAAAATCACCTTTTTGAAATTTTAAAAGTTTACCTTTTAGTCATTATTTCTTCTAAAAAATGTTTCCAAAAGTGTTCTTGTTCCATTATTTTAATCTAGATGTCATTGATTTAATTTGTTTTAATACAACCTATCGTTTCCTAAAGAATTTCACATTTATGCTATAATATCAACAAATCAAGGATGGTCTTCCCACATCTTCTCATATTTAAAATATGATTTTTTTTAATTCACTTACCACCATTTTAACTCTTATTGGCTAGTGATCTAAACCAATCCTTGTCAAGGTATTAATTTTAGCACAAGTCCCTTCATCTAACCAATGATCTAAGAGTATGCATTTGTATAATTTTTCTACTATTATGTTTGGCCTATGTTTTTCTATAATTTAGATCTTCACTTCGGGTACCATCAGATCAGGCTCAAGGATGAAGATATTCCAAAAATCGCATTTCATACTCATGAGGATCACTATGAGTTCTTGGTGATGCCATTTGGCTTAACCAATGCACTTTCCACATTTCAAAGTCTCATGAACAACATTTTTTATCTGTTCCTTCACAAATTCATTATGGTTTTCTTTGATGATATTTTGGTTTATAGTTGCTCTTGGGAAGAGCATCTTCTCCATGTGGATCAGACTCTCCAACTATTGGCACACCATCAAATTTATGCTAAGCAGTCCAAGTATTCTTTTGGGTTGACAAAAGTGGAATATTTGGGACACATTATCACCAAATATGGCATTAAAGTTGACCCCAAGAAGATTCAAGTGATTCAAGAGTGGCCAAAACCTTGCACTCTAAAAGGTCTTCATAGATTTTTGGGGCTTACAAGCTATTACCACAAATTTATCTGCAATTATGGAAAAATTATCGTTCCCTTAACCTCCATATTAAAAAAGGATTCTTTTACTTGGAATGGTCCAACTGAATAGACTTTCCTAGAGTTGAAGCATGCTATGACAACTACTCTAGTCTTAGCAATGCCTAATTTTTCTGTCTTTTGTAATTGAAAGTGATGCTTCATGCAATGGTATTGGTGCGGTGTTGATGCAGGAAGGACACCCCTTGGCTTTCACTAGTAAAGTGTTTTCTAGTCGTAACCAAGGTAAATCTACTTATGCTAAGGAAATGCTTACCATTTTGCATGCAATCACTCATTGATGACCTTATCTCATTGGGTGTCATTTCTCCATTAAAACATATCATCAAAGTCTCAAATATTTCTTAGAGCAACGGGTTGCCACCCCCAAACAACAGAAGTGGGTCTCTAAGGTCATGGATTATAATTATGATATTACTTATAAAAAGGGTGAGAAGAACAATGTGGTGGATGCCCTTTCTCATCAGTTTGAGGCTCACAATATGCTATGTGCCATTTCTTCCCTTATTCCCTAGTGGATAGATTATCTTCGTGAGGAGGTGCTTAAGGATTTAGGCTTACAAACTTTGGTTTCCTCCCTTCAAACAAAACCTACTTCATGTCCTAGTTACACTTGGGACGGATAGGATTTACGCTATCATCAGTGCCTTGTTGTTCCTCACACATTCCCACTCTAGAAACTTTTCATGAAGGAAATACATGCTTCCTCCACTACATGCCATTCAGGGTTCCTCAAAACATATGAAAGTATCAAGCGCACTTTTCTTGGAGGGGTATGAAGAAGGACATACAAAATTTTGTAGCAGCATGTGACACTTGTCAATGAATGAAGGGCAAAATAGTGCATTCTCTAGGAACTCTATGTCCCTTGCCAATTCCTTACCAGGTTTGGACATATATTTCTATGGACTTTATTGAAGATTTACCTAAGTTTGGAGGCAAATTGATTATTTTCATGGTAGTGGATTGTCTTTCAAATTATGCTCATTTTTTTTCCCTCTCCCATCCTTACACGACCTCTACAATTGCCCAATTTTTCCTTGATGAAATATTTCGCCTTCATGGCATGCCTGCCTCCATTATGTATGATTGTGACCCTACATTCACTAGTGATTTTTGGCAAGAATTGTTTAAGTTGTAGGGAACTCAGCTCAAGATGAGTTCATATTACCATCCGTAAATGAATGGCTAGATTGAGATTATCAAAAAATGTTTGGAGACCTACCTTTGTTGTTTTTCCTCTGATCATCCTACAAAATGGGTAAAATGGTTTCCCTTAGTCGAGTGGTGGTATAATACTTCTTATCATGCGATGACCGAGGTCACTCATTTTGAAGCAATTTATGGTTGACCTCCATGCACACCCTCCTCCTACATTCCAAGTAGCTCTAAGTTCCATGCAATCGACACTACACTCAACCAACATGTTGAAGTCCTCCGTTAGTTGAAGATAAATTTGGAAGTGTCTCAAAATTAGATGCATCAACAAGCTAATCAATATCATTTTGAGCATAGCTTTGATGTTGGTGATATGGTCTTCCTTCACTTGCAGCCATACAAACAAACCTCTCTCCAGATTTGTCGGTGCCAAAAACTTATGACCAAGTACTATGGACCCTACCAGGTTTTACAACGAATTGGTGCCATGGTCTACAAATTGGCCCTACCATCAACCTTCAAGCTCCACCCTATTTTTCATGTATCCTCTCTCAATAAGGTTGTGGGAAATCAAGTACAAGTTCCATATGCACTCCAAAAATTGGATGAAGAAGGTTCTATCTTGATCGAGCTAGAATAATTATTGGATCATAGGACGTGCATGCTTTGCAACTGAGCCATCACTGAGGTCCTTGTTCAGTGGTATGGTCTACAACTAGAATATGCTACATGTGAGTCTCTCCACCAGCCCCAACATCAGTTCCCTCATCTACAACTTTGAGGACGAAGCTTTTTGAAGGGGAAGGACATGTTAGGAACCCATCCTAACATTATTTTTGTAATTCTCAATTTATTATGTAATGACCCACATCCAACATGGGGACACCCTTATAATGTTATTTTGTAATACTTTTGTAATGATATGTGGCAAGTAAGGCACCTAGACAAGTGGGGCCATTTCATGTAACTGTTATCAATAATGTAATTGATGTTGGTAGAAGATTCTAGCTTAAGTGGCATTTTGCATGTAAGCCAACTCTTGAGCTTAGGGTTAGGGTTGCATGAAGTTGTTATTTAAAAGATATGAATCCATGTATGAATGTATCTTTTTGCAAGTTAATAAAATGTTGGAGGTTGCCCCCACGAAGAGGTCTACAATTTTGAGTTATTTTGTGAGATTATTTCAATTATGCAATTACTTTATGCATAGTGTTATTTTTTTATTTGATGCATTTTAATTATTTTAAAATATTTTGTGTGAGTGAGTATATTTTCAATAGTAGGTTCCTAGCATCCTTTGAATATAGTGGCTCACATAGATTGTAAGCCTTTCAAATGTGTGTTAGTTGACATTGGCTCCTCTATCAACATCATCACCTCCATTGCTCTTCAACACCTTAACCTACCACCCTCCCATGTCGCAGCTTCTACCTTCACCCTTCAAGCTTTCAATGATACCTTGTGCTCAACACTTGAAATGATGGTTTTTCCCATTCAAGTTGATGTAAAAATCATCCACGCCCTCCTCCATATTCTTGAAGGGAAAATGCAATACAATGTGCTCCTTGGTAGACCATGGATCAGGAACATGTGATGTGTCCCCTCCACATTACACCATTGCCTTAAATATGTTCATGAGGGTTGTATCCATTATATCCCCACTGATGATGAACCATTCAAGTATTGCAACTTGATATCCAATCCAAATGAGCCCCCCTTCCTTCCACCCACTTGACCATATCTTTGATGACTCGTTAACTTACCATTCACTCATTTACCTAGCCTACTTAGCCCCATGTGCAAGCAACCCAATCCAATCCTTCGTCGAGTCATTCCCCCTCTTTCCATCCTTCATCTCATGATCCCTCGCCTTTGGTGTCTCAAAACCCTCCTGTCCCTTTGTATCCCTTATATGCCTCTTCTTCACTCTTCGCTCATGCATCTCCTTACCAACCCCCATAACATTACCATAATTCTCCCTATTCAACTCAACCGCTTTATCCTAGCCAACCTTCATCATCCCAACTTCTTTCGACCAAATTTAATTCCTCTTTTTGTTACCACCATCAAACCCACATCCAACATCTCCTTCCTCTCACCTACCACCTTATCCTCCATCGCATCCTACCACTTTTCTTACTCCCCCTCATCCTAGACCAACCACTTCAATTTATCGATGTCTTAGACCTATCCATTTGGTCTCCACTTCCTAATAATCCATAAGCATGCATACCTCTACCACACCCTTAATCCCTACCATCGCTCATCCTGCGGTGACACCATCATAAGTCACCCCTTTTTTCACATAGCCATATCCCACTCTCCTATCAGTTGTTGAAAAAGTTACCACGGTACCTTCCCCAACACATACCACCTCCTCATCCCTTCCAATTTTCCCAACCATTCCCTCTTCTACTCAACCTAACCCTCCACATCCTTTGGATGTTTTTTCTTCGCATCCTGTTTTTTCTTCGCATCCCTCCATTCTTGATTATACTCACATTATCCCCATGGATTAATCACCTTCTCCATCTGAACCATCACCCCAGGTCATCGATTCCTTTGTCATCCAACCTACCCCACACTCAAGCTGTAGTTCACATGACTAATCCCAGTATAGGCGAGTATTTCATTTAAAATGTCACCTTTACACTACCAATCATTGAGTTAGTTAGAGATTACGACCACCCATGAGATCCTCCTCTAGAAATATATGTGGTCTATCCTATGAGTTCTTCCTTTAATCACATATTTATATATGGGGGACTTGACAATAACATAGATCAACCACCAGATAAAGAATCTAAACCACTTTTTTGTGGTAATATAGGCTTCTTGTCAAACCCTTATTTTATCTTGTGATGCCTTCACCATTTCAACTAGCATGGTTATGACCTTAGATATTACGAGCAGGCACTCACAACATTATTGAGCCCCATCACCAAGTGTCTACCGATAAAGTTGGTCTAGGGTATAATCGTTCTCCTTCCCCTGATCTTCTCATAGATGAGTTTCAATACATTACCCTTGGTCTCAAGGAGGACAATGATGATGATTGCATTGATCTCGAACCCGTGCACCTTTCACCTAATGATCCTCCCCAAGTTGCCACTATTGATACCTTCCCACTTGATTCTGCAAAAGATAAACTTAAGGAGCTATTTGAGAAACTTTCAATCGCTTCCAATAGTTCTAAAGAGGACTCGTCTCCTATTTTCCCCATCACAAGTCCCATGGATGATGGTAATACCTACCTATGTCTATTTCTCATTCCTCACACCATCATTCCCATACTCCTTCCTTCGAAGTGCACTAATCCCCCTGTCCAACTACCACGAGCTCTACCATACCCTCATCCCTCCATTGTAGCATAACTCCTCCCTCATGAGTATAAGAATCCAAATTCTAATATGGCCTATAACGAATCATCACACCAAAACCTTGAGGTAAAAGTAAAATTTGAATACACTAGGATCATAATATTCCTACCCACTTTGAGACCAAACTCTGGACGACGGGCCTAACTCTTCGTTCGCTTCCACGTGGGGACTCTGGCATGGCAGACCTGACTTCCCGCTCACTTCATGACTCAAATTTGGATGGTTTCTATTATACCAAATGTAACGAACCGTTACAAAAAAACCTCAAGGTTAAAGTGAAATCTGAATACACCAGGATCATAACATGGTCCCTAACCTGTTCCCACAATTCAACATGAACTCCATTGATCTATTCACTTTGATTCACAATCCAATTCCTTTTCTAACCCCATTCACATCGATCCTAACCTCATTGAATTTGATTACCTTTTCTTACTCCTTCCCTCTGATTAGCTCCTCCATGATGCCAGCTTATACATTCCTCCATTACCTGTTGATGCGTTTGTTTATCAAACTAACATTATCAAGGATGAACCCTTATTAATCCATGTTAATATTGTTGATGACATACACTTTATTCCCACTCTACATCAACTAGAAGAAGGTTCCCATATGCTCATTGAGGATACCATCGACATTGACCTTAGCACTAATCCAAAAATCCTCATATCATCAAGCTTGGCCAAGGCCTTTCAGCTGAAGAAAGGAAACAATTCACAACCTAGTTAATTGGCTACAAGCAAGTCTTTGCTTGGTCCTATAAGGACATGCCTTGCTTAGACCCCAATTTAGTGGTCCACAATCTTATCTTGCATCCTGGTGCCAAGCCAATTAAATAGAAATTACAAAAACTTCATCCCACTATCACCCTCATGGTCAAGGAAGAATTGCAAAAGCTATTATATGTGGGTTTATTTCAACCCATTGACTACCCAAACTGGCTCTCAAACATGGTGCTCGTAAAAAAACCCAATGGGAGGATTCATGTATGCATTGATTTTCATGACTTGAATAAAGCAATTTCCAAAGATGACTTTCCTTTGCCCAACATCAATACACTTATAGACTCTACTGTTGTCCATGAGATGCTCTCTCTTATGGATGGTTTTTTGGGATATAATAAAATTCGTGTCAGACCATTTTATCAGCACAAAACATATTTCACAATGCCTTGGGAGACATTTTGTTACAAAGTTATGCCATTTGGTATTTAAAATATGAGAGCTACTTATCAATATTCCATGACATATATTTTCCATGATTACATGCACAAGATCATCAAAGACTATGTGGATAATATTTTGGAAAAATCTAAAACTCATCTTGGGCACCTTGATGTGCTACGCAATATTTTCGATCGACTCCTAGAGCACAACATACAATTTAATCCTAAGAAGTATGTCTTCAGTGTTACTTCTAGTAAAATCTTAGGATTTATTATCTCCAAGCAAGGTATTGAAGTTGACCCTAACAAGGTCAAGGCCATTGTTGAAATACCTCCTCCTAAGAACCTTAAAGAATTGAGCAACTTGTAAGGAAAGATTCAAGCGATCCATTGCTTTATCACACAACTGTCGGACAAATGCAAATCGTTTAATCATATTTTGTAAAAGGGGGTCAATTTTGCGTGGACCCATGAATTTTAGCAAGCTTTTGATACCATAAAATGATATTTAGCATATTTGTCTATTTTCTCACTACTTCATCCAAGCATTCCTTTCCTTCTATACATTTTTGCCATTGATTTTGCTCTTGGGACTATGTTGGCCCATAAGAACGAGAATAATCACAAACAAGCGATCTACTACATCAGTCGTAAATTGGTGAGCTATGAGACCAAATATACCTATGTGGAGTAGCTTTGTCTCACTGTGGCCTTTGCCACTAAGAGAATTTACCACTACATGCTCAACCATACAACTTATGTCATTGCTCAGGAAAACCCATTGCATCATATGATGAGTCCTACATACACCAATAGCAAAACTGCTAAATGGATAATACTCCTAACTGAATATGACCTTGAATTTATCAATCAAAAATACATTAAGGGTTAGGTCATCATCGACCAACTTGTCGAAGCTCCCCTTCCTATTGATACACCTCTCATAGTCGAGCTCTCTGATGATTTCATCTTCATAATTATTGAACAAGAAGAACCTATTGAATCTAAAGATGATGTTGATCTCACCCTCTTCTTTGATGACTCTAAGTGTGAACAAGGGAATGGTGTTGAGATAGTATTTTTCCTACCACAAGGGGTTCCTATCCCCCTTTATTTCAAACTTAACTTCCCTTGCACCAATAAAAATGCAGAGTACAAAGCCCTAATCCTTGGACTCCAAACCGTTGTGGCTATGCACATTAAACGTATTTGAATCCTAGATGATTCTCAACTTATTGTTAATCAAGTTAAAGGAACTTACCAATGCAAATGCCTAGTTTTGAAATCTTACAAGAAGATAGTCAATAAACTTATCACTAATTTTGATTGGTATGATATTGATATTGCACCATGCTCAACCAATCATTTTGTCAACACCATGACCTCTCTAGGGTCACTTATTCCATAGAATCCCTTTGACAATGTTAACACTATTCGTATTATGAGACTTTCTCGATTCGCTCTTACTTGTGATTCTTCTTCAAATGAATAGGATATTCATTTTGTTCAAATAGAACCATACCACAATTGGTTCTCTCACATATGTGACTTTCTCAAGCTTGGCTCTCTTCCTCCATACTTGCTCTCTATCGCCAAATGAATTTTTAAACAAAAGGTATCTCAATTTGTTCTCCTAGGGGATATCCTTTATCGCAAAGGCTATGATGGCATTCTCCTTCATTGTATTGAACCACAAGAGGCCAATTGGGGAATATCTTAGGCACATGATGGCATCTGCGATGGCCATTTCAGTGGGATAGCCATCGTAAAGCACATATTACACGGGCTATTTTTGGCCCACAATGGAACGTGACTATTGCACATATGTAAAGAAATGCCTCAAATGTCAACATCATGCCAACCTAATGCATCTACCCTCATAGGCTTTACAATCCATTCAGGTCATGTGGCCCTTTTTCCAATGGGGCATGGACCTTATTAGAAAAATATCACCTCCCTCCTCGAGGTATCACACATTCATTATCATTGCCATTGAATATTTCACCAAATGGGTTTAAGCAATCTCTCTTATCAGTATGATGGGTCCTTGAATCATGTATTTTATACTCCATCATATTTTCAATCACTTTGGCATTCCTTCCAAGATCATTTTTGACAATGGTCATTCTTTTAAGAATAAGGATGTTCGAGCTCTTTGTGATAAGTATCATATTCAACATAGTTTCTTGATACCTTATTACCTCAAAGCAATGGACAAGTTGAGGCTACCAATAAGACTATCATTGCCATTCTCAAGAAAACTATTCAAGAAAATCACAAATATTGGCATATTCAACTCCCCTTGGCATTGTGGGCTTATCGAACTAGCATTCGCATACCTATTGGGGTAACTCCTTTTTCCTTGGTCTATGGGGACGAGGCGATCATACCTTTTGAGCTTGAAGTCCCATCCTTGCATGTTTCTTTGCAAGAATTTATCGATGATGACACTTACCAACAGGTGGAACTCGATCAATTGAATCTCCTTGATGAATGATGAATAAACGCCTTAAATAATATTCACATCTATCAAGATCAGGTCAAACAAGCTTATAATTCTAAAGTCCATCCATGAGAATTCCAAGTAGGAGATCTTGTCCTCAAGGAAAATAAGCAAAATTCTCACTTATCTTCGTAACTACAAGATAAATTTATTGCCAACTAGCTCAGACCATTTATTGTTAAGCAAAAGCTTGGAATCAGAGCTTACAAACTTGCTAACCTCGAGGGGGTTGAGGAGTCTAATCCATTAACATCATAATTTGAAAGCCTTTTATGTATGATGTAAAAAAAAAAACCACAACAAATCATTTTCCAAGTTGTACATCTTGACCCCTGTCTATTCACATGTAATATTCCACCTAGAACAGAGGCTTTGTCATACTTTGTGTTTATCCAACTCATCTTCAATGTCTTTCAAAAACCACATAATATTGGAGTCGCACACATGAGCACTAATAGATATTGTATCTTAGTTGGCTAAACTTGAAATATGCCCATTGAATCTTGTCCTTTTTGCCTCCTTCCATCGTCACACTTCATTTTCATCCAACCATTCCTCAACATCCTACAATGCACAAATTGACCAAACATCAAAATACGAAAATGCCTCACTATCATTCATATATTGGGGGATGTTGAGCAATGCTAGGATGAATGTGTGGAATTTCAGTCCACTTACACCATCCTTCTCCATTTTATGCACTTTCATAGCCCACCTACATTTACCCATCATCCCTCATCACTATCGCTCCTCATTTTCATCTAACCATTCCTCGAAGTCTTCCAAGGTAACAACTAGCAATTGGACATCAATCATTGCACTTACTCAACGATTTCACAACATAAGCTGGTCAATGTTGAGAAATGGTCAGGTGAAAGTGAGGACTATTATTTGACCTTTCCCCCCAAAAAAAAATCATCATATCATTATCATACCATAACGTACACACCAATCTCTAATTTTTGGCTTGAATTAGTTTCATATGCATTCTTTCTCCCCTTGGCTTGTCATTCCGTCTTCTTACTCCTCTTCTTATTTTCCTCCTTGCACATCACTCTTTTTTGTATGTCCATGATTCGAGCAACTACATACCTTGGATCGTTGTGCATTTCTTGTCTTTCTCCCTTATTTTTATTCTCCTCTTTTCCCTTCTCATTTCCTTCCATCTTCTTCATATTTTTCCTTTATTTTCTCTTGCAGTAGTTTCATCTCCTTTTCGCTTCCAAAATAATTTTGCTTTCCACATAACTTTTATTTTTGCCATGGCACTCGTTGTTGTCATGTTAATCAAGGGCATCTTCTTTATTGTAGTTGTTTTGGCCCTTTTCATTTTTGATCACCACCTTGCTCATTTCACTCACACTCGACCAACAACCTCACTGTACATTCCCACATTACTCTATGACCTCTTATCTCTTTCGATGTCTTTTATTTGAAGAATCTCTAAGTTCTTTCAGTCACTCAACCATTCCTAGTGTTGCAATCAACCTCAATCGAACATCATCCAATATTTGAGAGTTATAGGTCGTTCTTAGTTAACCCGGGTTCCCTTTTGGACCATGCACATATATCACACATTAATTATATTTTGGTGCTTAGGGAAGATGAGGCCATGCATGGCTTTTTCCATAAAGCAAATGGTTTCCCCTTCTCATCTTGTCATATGCATAATATAAACCTTAGGATCCATGTCAAAAAAAGAGCAAAAAGAAAAAGCAAGAGTAAAATAAAAAATTATTTTTATCACTCATCATGGATACTTTGGCATTTTAGGCATCTTTGTCGGGGCTATAGACACCTGACTAGTAATGGAACAAAATTGAAGGACTATGAGACTATCTCCATTGAGGTTATAGATGCTTGACTAGCAATGGAGTATACCCTTTGCAAATGAGCTAGCTTACAATGGCTTGAGTTACAAATGGTCAATCTAACCTTACTCAAAATTAGGAAATGAACATTCACTACACACACAGTTGGTCCTTGAGAGACTTGACTCCCTAGGGCAATCTTAGTATCTTTAAGGACCTATTTGATTACTAGATAAGTTTGATTGCGATCACTAGGGTGTTTGAGTCTTTTGAAAACACCTCTAGATTCTTCATCCCTAAGACATACAAATTGGCACATGCTCCCATTTTCATTTTGCCTTGTTATCTATCCCATCCATCATTTGTGCTTCTTGTTGCCACTCATTTTCTAGCTAGGTCAGTCTAACTCTGTTGATACCCTTGATTAAGTGATAAATAGCAAGTTTACCTCTACTTATATAAGTGGTTATTATTTTGTCATTACCCACACGGTATATCTATTTTTGTATTCCACTACTTTCACGCATATCATCTACACTATCTAATTTATGAACTACCATCATCTATCATAATTTTACAACTAATCCACATCACAACATCATATCCATTCATTCACACATAACTCACATGTCACAAACCAAAATCAATATATATACAAGTACATCATCACCGCCCATAGGCTACATATAGTCAAGCCCTCAGGGTCATCATCACAATACATCCAAAACTATGATACCTATTGGCATTGGCCATTTGTCCCTTATTGCTCATATAATCACTCCACTTCGATCTCTCACATCACGATTACTCACCCATGCTCTAATGCTCCCTCGAACTCTCATAAGATGATCTAGCATCTGAGGCCTATGAGGTTGTAGTCTCTCTAGTATGCGATATTGGTTGCTGCATCGACATTGCCCTTGAACCTCCACTCTATCAATTGAACTCTGCTCATGAAGAATAGGGTCGTGCAGGTATTCCTATGTCTCTTTCCATCAGTTGATCCTTTAGGACCTCCATGTATGTGCTCTCCTGTTAAAACCAATGCTCTATCATGGTCGTCTGCTCCTACATCGATGCCACCTCTGTTCGTAATGTCATCATTGCTACCTCATGCCCTCCGCCATCCTTGAGCTACCCTCACAACTCCTCCACCTTTAATTGTAGCTCATCCCTCTTTGTGTACCCTAAATATTTCTCCCATTGAGCATAATCTCTCTCTACCATCGCCACATCTCACTCACCTTGTATGCAATCCCTCTTTGTTATCAGTGTCTCCATCCCCTATCGTAAGCTCTCCCACTCGACCACCTCAACCATGTGCTCCTCTTACATCTGCTCTAGCAAGCACATTAGTCGTGCTTGCTCTATTTCTAGGTTGTCTCACTCTATCTGAAGTGTCGCCCATTCCTCCTCACCCTATCCCCATTCATCCCTTAGGTTCCCCCATGGGCACCTCAACCTTCTTGACCATCTCCATGATGTCAGCCTCCTCTAACCCCACCTCTCCACCCATGGTCCCCATCACCCCAGTATCTGCCTCACATTATCTCGGGGTCTTTATTTCCTTGTCTATCCTACGATGCATACATCGTCATAGTGGCTCCTCCACCTTATTGAGCTCTTCCTCATCATCATCTTCGAGCCCTGCTTCCCCTTCATATCCAAACATTGTTACATCCATCTTCCTCGATCGTTGCTACTGCTATATCACCCACTAGGAATCATACTTCATAGTAGTCTCTGCATCGTCCATGTCTGGTATATCTATCACCTCATCCACCTCCTCTTTCACCAGCCTCACTTGTGGTGCTACCAAGGCTAGCTCATCACTCTACCTCCTATAGATAATAAGTGGGTCTGGTACCCCCTACACTAGCCTAAACTATCACTGAATAAGTGAGAACTAAATAAGTTCACACTCCATCTAGTATCGACCCTACACCCATCATCCTCGTCTCACTTGTGTTAGGTGCACCTCATCCTCATCCCAAACCTCTACCTCCCACCATGACATCCATACCACGTAGTCGACTATCAATATAACCTACAACTGCCTGACATGCTCCTCATTATTTCATCACGGTTGACTCTATTGTGCCGCCTTGTCCTTTTGCCATCGCATAGCATAAGGCTCCCCCATTTCCCTCTCACATGGCAACCCTTTGGGGTAGCCTATAATAAAATGCTTCCAACCCCATATATACAGAAGCAAGCTACACCCCAAGCCCTTCCACCCTAATGTCGTACCTCATAGAGCTCATCATATATTTTAGCCTGCAATATGGGTGCTCATGCGTACATTGTTGGCCTCTCCACCTGATCGAAAACCATCATGTTCCATGCAAACCGTACACCTAAAAAGTTTGGAAAAATGACCCTAGAAATTAGATACATCAGTACTACATGTATCAACTCCAGTCATCGTCGCTCATAATCATCTAGGTATGAAATATTTTCGTGGCCCACCTCCACCTTCCTCCATTTTTCACCATACACCAGTGACATCACCTCCTCCTTGTCCCATGCCACATAAATCAGTCAACCCTCCATTGGAAATCAAAATATGTGATGTCTTCCAGTGTCACTGTAATATCCCCTATAGGGAGGTGGAATGTCCCTCTATCTAGATCCCACTGCTTTGTGAGGGCTGATAAATATGTTGCATCTGCATAGATGGGCTCTATTTGTGTTGCCCCCTCCAAGCCAATTGATCTCAGCCACTTCCAATCAGCCTCATTCAGCTGATCCCTATCTCCGGAACTCTGTGCTAAATCGATGTCATGGTTGCAAAAACTTCAACTGCACAACAAAAATAAAAATAAAAAAACACCATCCACCCAACCATGCCATCAATTTATATGTCAAAAAATCCCACCATTTTTTCACCCCCATCCCAAACAATGACAAAAAACATAAAACAACACACAACCTTTCAAAAAAAGAAAAACACCTCTTCCCTTCCCTTCTTCTTTTTTCTCTTCAAAAAAATATTGTTTTTCCTTTCTCCCCTTTACTTTTTTTTCAAAAAAACAAAAACATATTTTCACCTTCCTCTCCTTCCTTTGCTTATTTAAAAAAAAAAAATCAATCAAAACAAAACAACACAAACTTTTCCCTTCCTCCTTTTCTTTCCTTTCAGAAAAAAAAAAAATATTTTTCCTCCATTCCCTCCCTTTGCTTTTTCAAAAAAACAATACAAATAAATAAAAAGAAAAATACCAAAGCACCTAAACATTTCTAACTGAAATTACCAAACAAAGGGCACCTAGCTACATACCTTCTCCGCACTTCCTTCAACTAATGTCGTCGATCTTTCTCTCGCCATCACACTTCTTCTCTTTGCTCCTCCTTTCTCCTTAGTCATCACATGCAAATGACCTTGAAAACCCCCCTATCATGCCTATTTATAGCCCATCTTCCCTCTAACTGGTCGAATCAATCATTTTTCCTACCCCTAACCGTCTATGCCAATCACAATGATGCAGGAGCATCCGGGGGCATTAGAACAACCTGGCAAAAATTTCAAAAAACGGAAGGTAAGTTGTTTAAAGGCTTGGGCAAGTGTTGGAGAGAGGTCGCGAAATCGCGACCTCAAAAGCTGCGGTAGAGCAAAGGGTCAAGTTGCATCGCGATATCGCGACATTATTTTCAAAGCAAAGCTGAGGAGTGAGTTGCATCGCGATATCGCGACGTCACGATATCACGACGTCACGATATCGTGACTTTGTTTTTAGGGCGGTGGTGAGGAGCTTCAGGCGTCGCGATATCACGACGGTCTACAAAGCAAGGCGGAGGAGAAGAGCCCTGTCGCGATATCGCGGCCATTCAGAAGCTGCCACGTGGTATATTTCCAAGGCAGTACCAAGGGTTAAAACAAAGCCAAGATCATAGCAAAGGACTTCGAAAAGGTGAAGACGTAGGTGGAGGGGTCGATCGCGACCAAGTAAAGTTAAGGCCGAAGAAAATAGCGGACGGCCATGTAAGGCCAAATTCGACACGTGGCTGCCACGTGTACCAAACAGTGGTGAAGGGCAGCACGTGTATCGAATATATTTTGTCAAAGAGAAGGCATGGAGAAAATTATAAGCGGTCGACCACGTTTAAGAAAATAAAGATGGAGATCGCGGAGGTTTAGAAGGGGTGTTGGCCGCGCATTATGGCAACACAGCCATTACTGGTTATGGCAGGATGGAAGGGACAACCGTACGGAGGACAGACTGACCGAAGCGATGGGTGCAGACGAGGAAGGCCATGAATGCAAGCAGCAGTGCAGATCGGGCAGATGGCCCATTTAATGACTAAAATTTCAAAAAAAAAACCCGGGAGGGAAAAAGATGAATTTTAAATTCTGTTTTAGGCGGGGCATTAATGGCCGAGAGGATGGGGCCTCGATAAAAACCTGAAATTTTGGAATGTAAAAGGGACGGTGGACCGGAGAACAGGAAAGAGACAGAAGGTCGGAAAATACCAGAGCACCTCTGGTTAATGTAATGCTCGTGGCTGTGTTATTTTAGGATGCATATGTAAAGTTTTTTTTTTTTCTGCTAGTCTTCATGAAAAGGTGAAATTTGTAAGGTGTGAACTTTCCGTCCCCCCCCCCGTCAGTGGTATCAGAGCCGTAGTTCCTGAGTGTGCAGCAGATCCGCCGAAGGTGAGGCAGTTGCACCAGGACTTGTGGGAGGGCTTGAGATCAGGTGAAGATGCCTCCGAGAAGAAATCGCGTGGGTGGAAGAGGCATGGCAGCGAAAGATTTCCGGGCATTGCAGCGGCAAGTCCAGGCCCTGCAAGAAGAACTACGCAGAGGACGTGAGCCGAGAAGGGATGCAGACAGTGAGGATGAAGTGGAAGAGGAGAACCAGTTCGAAGAAGAAGAGGAAGAAGATGTAGATCCGGCACAAGCCAGACTATACAAGGCCATATCTCAGATCGGGAAGAGGCCGAAGTTAGAAGTTTCTACGTATTTCGGGAACTTAAATCCGAAAGAATTAATAGATTGGATAAATGATTTAGAAGAGTATTTCGAATACAAGGAGGTTGAAGACCCTAAACGGGTCAGATTTGCTAAGACCCGACTGAAGGGTCATGCTAGCATATGGTGGAAGGGGGTACAGCTGGAGAGGAATCGAAGAGGAAAAGAGCGGATAACGAGATGGGACAGAATGGTGGAGAAATTGAAAAGGCAGTTTATCCCCGTGGATTATGAACTGGACCTGTTACGTAAAATGCAGAGCTTGAGGCAGATGAACAGAACAGTTCAAGAATACACGGAGTAATTTTACAAGATCTCCATCAGAACCGGGCATTTGGAAGCACGCAAGGAAAAAGTGGCCCGTTACATTAATGGGTTGAGACCCAGTGTTCAGGAGGAGTTGAGTTTGGTTCGGGTAAGCACCATCGAAGATGCTTACCAATTTGCTTTGAAGGTTGAGGAAAAGTTGAACAGGAGGTTTGATGGCAAACAAAAAATAAAAGGACCGGGAGGAAAGAACGGTGGAAAGAAAGAAGGAAAGGAAGAGAAGAAAGAAGAGGAGAGCAGCAGCCGGGATCAGAAAGAAGATGAAGAATCCAAACCGCAAGTTCAGAATGATGGCTACCCGAGAGGAAGAGGTAGATCTGGATGCGAGAATGGAAGAGGAGTGTTCCGAGGAACATGTTTCCACTACGGGGAAGAAGGACACCGGGCATTTGAGTGTCCACAACATCGAGAAAGGACAAACAAGAGGCCAGTGGGTCCTGCCAGAGCAGTTGTGGCAGTTGAAGATGCTGATTCAGAACATTCTGAAGAAGCTGAAAAGGGAGAAGCAATGATTGTGAGGAGGACCATGCTGGTGGAGGAAGAAAAATCTGAGCAGAGGAGAAGCCTGTTCCGCACCCGGTGCAAAAGTGCAGGCAAAGTTTGTAATGTCATTATAGACAATGGGAGTACAGACAACTTAGTTTTCGAGGAGATGGTTACTAAGTTGCAGTTGGAGAGAAGGAGGCACCCGCACCCGTACCGGATTGCGTGGTTGCGGAAGGACCATAGAGCTTGGGTCCGGGAACAGTGTTTAGTCACGTTCCAGATTGGGAGATACCAGGATGAAGTCCTGTGTGATGTATTCCCCATGGATGCTTGCCATTTGCTGTTGGGAAGGCCATGGCAGTTTGATCAGAGTGCAGTGCATGATGGTCGTGCAAATACTTACTCCTTGGTGAAAGATGGAGTGTGGCACAAGTTGAAGCCATTGCAGACAGAAGATGAGAAGGTGTGCAGCAATGCCAGAACTTGTCTGGTAGAAGGCAAAAAATTTTGCCAAGAAGCAGGATTTGAGCAGGTTGAAAGGATCGAGGAGTGTTCGGAGATATTGCAAGGGACGCAGACCGAACAACATAGAAGTGAAGGTCACTTCTCTTGTTACCCCGGGTGTCTGATGCAGGAGCATCCGGGGGCATTAGAACAACCTGGCAAAAATTTCAAAAAATGGAAGGTAAGTTGTTTAAAGGCTTGGGCAAGTGTTGGAGAGAGGTCGCGAAATCGTGACATGTCGCGAAATCGCGACCTCAAAAGCTGCGATAGAGCAAAGGGTCAAGTTGCGTCGCGATATCGCGACATTATTTTCAAAGCAAAGCCGAGGAGTGAGTTGCGTCGCGATATCGCGACTTTGTTTTCAAGGCGGTGGTGAGGAGCTTCAGGCGTCGCGATATCGCGACGGTCTACAAAGCAAGGCGGAGGAGAAGAGCCCTATCGCGATATCGTGGCCATTCAGAAGCTGCCATGTGGTATATTTCCAAGGCAGTACCAAGGGTTAAAACAAAGCCAAGATCATAGCAAAGGACTTCGAAAAGGTGAAGACGTAGGTGGAGGGGTCGATCGCGACCAAGTAAAGTTAAGGCCGAAGAAAATAGCGGACGGCCATGTAAGGCCAAATTTGACACGTGGCTGCCACGTGTACCAAACAGTGGTGAAGGGCAGCACGTGTATCGAATATATTTCGTCAAAGAGAAGGCGTGGAGAAAATTATAAGCGGTCGGCCACGTTTAAGAAAATAAAGATGGAGATCACGGAGGTTGAGAAGGGGTGTTGGCCGCGCATTCTGGCAACGCAGCCATTACTGGTTATGGCTGGATGGAAGGGACAACCGTACGGAGGACAGACTGACCGAAGCGATGGGTGCAGACGAGGAAGGCCATGAATGCAAGCAGCAGTGCAGATCGGGCAGATGGCCCATTTAATGACTGAAATTTCAAAAAAAAAACCCGGGAGGGAAAAAGATGAATTTTAAATTCTGTTTTAGGCGGGGCATTAATGGCCGAGAGGATGGGGCCTCGATAAAAACCTGAAATTTTGGAATGTAAAAGGGACGGTGGACCGGAGAACAGGAGGGAGACAGAATGTCGAAAAATACTAGAGCACCTCTGGTTAATGTAATGCCTGCGGGCTGTGTTATTTTAGGATGCATATGTAAAGTTTTTTTTTTCTGCTAGTCTTAATGAAAAGGTGAAATTTGTAAGGTGTGAACTTTTCGTCCCCCCCCCCCCCGTCAGTGGTATCAGAGCCGTAGTTCCTGAGTGTGCAGCAGATCCGTCGAAGGTGAGGCAGTTGCACTAGGACTTGTGGGAGGGCTTGAGATCAGGTGAAGATGCCTTCGAGAAGAAATCCCGTGGGTGGAAGAGGCATGGCAGCGAAAGATTTCCGGGCATTGCAGCGGCAAGTCCAGGCCCTACAAAAAGAACTACGCAGAGGACGTGAGCTGAGAAGGGATGCAGACAGTGAGGATGAAGTGGAAGAGGAGAACCAGTTCGAAGAAGAACATGAAGAAGATGTAGATCCGGCACAAGCCAGACTATACAAGGCCATATATCAGATCGGGAAGAGGCCGAAGTTAGAAGTTTCTACGTATTCCAGGAACTTAAATCCGGAAGAATTAATAGATTGGATAAATGATTTAGAAGAGTATTTCGAATACGAGGAGGTTGAAGACCCTAATCGGGTCAGATTTTCTAAGACCCGACTGAAGGGTCATGCTAGCATATGGTGGAAGGGGGTACAGCTGGAGAGGAATCGAAGAGGAAAAAAGCGGATAACGAGATGGGACAGAATGGTGGAGAAATTGAAAAGGCAGTTTATCCCCGTGGATTATGAACTGGACCTGTTACGTAAAATGCAGAGCTTGAGGCAGATGAACAGAACAGTTCAAGAATACACGGAGGAATTTTACAAGATCTCCATCAGAACCGGGCATTTGGAAGCACGCAAGGAAAAAGTGGCCCGTTACATTAATGGGTTGAGACCCAGTGTTCAGGAGGAGTTGAGTTTGGTTCGGGTAAGCACCATCGAAGATGCTTACCAATTTGCTTTGAAGTTTGAGGAAAAGTTGAACAGGAGGTTTGACGACAAACAAAAAATAAAAGGACCGGGAGGAAAGAACGGTGGAAAGAAAGAAGGAAAGGAAGAGAAGAAAGAAGAGGAGAGCAGCAGCCGGGATTAGAAAGAAGATGAAGAATCCAAACCGCAAGTTCAGAATGATGGCTACCCGAGAGGAAGAGGTAGATCTGGACGCGGGTATGGAAGAGGAGTGTTCCGAGGAACATGTTTCCACTGCGGAGAAGAAGGACACCGGGCATTTGAGTGTCCACAACACCGAGAAAGGACAAACAAGAGGCCAGTGGGTCCTGCCAGAGCAGTTGTGGCAGTTGAAGATGCTGATTCAGAACATTCTGAAGAAGCTGAAAAGGGAGAAGCAATGATTGTGAGGAGGACCATGCTGGTGGAGGAAGACAAATCTGAGCAGAGGAGAAGCCTGTTCCGCACCCGGTGCAAAAGTGCAGGCAAAGTTTGTAATGTCATTATAGACAATGGTAGTACATACAACTTAGTTTTCGAGGAGATGGTTACTAAGTTGCAGCTGGAGAGAAGGAGGCACCCGCACCCGTACCGGATTGCGTGGTTGCAGAAGGACCATAGAGCTTGGGTCCGGGAACAGTGTTTAGTCACGTTCCAGATTGGGAGATACCAGGATGAAGTCTTGTGTGATGTATTCCCCATGGATGCTTGCCATTTGCTGTTGGGAAGGCCATGGCAGTTTGATCGGAGTGCAGTGCATGATGGTCGTGCAAATACTTACTCCTTGGTGAAAGATGGAGTGTGGCACAAGTTGAAGCCATTGCAGACAGAAGATGAGAAGGTGTTCAGCAATGCCAAAACTTGTCTGGTAGAAGGCAGAAAATTTTTCCAAGAAGTAGGATTTGAGCAGGTTGAAAGGATCGAGGAGTGTTCAGAGATATTGCAAGGGACGCAGACCGAACAACATAGAAGTGAAGGTCACTTCTCTTGTTACCCCGGGTGTCTGATGCAGGAGCATCCGGGGGAATTAGAACAACCTGGAAAAAATTTAAAAAAACGGAAGGTAAGTTGTTTAAAGGCTTGGGCAAGTGTTGGAGAGAGGTCGCGAAATCGCGACATGTCACGAAATCGCGACCTCAAAAGCTGCGGTAGAGCAAAGGGTCAAGTTGCGCCGCGATATCGCGACGTTGCGATATCGCGATATCGCGACATTATTTTCAAAGCAAAGTCGAGGAGTGAGTTGCATCGCGACGTCGCGATATCGCGACTTTGTTTTTAGGGCGGTGGTGAGGAGCTTCAGGCTTCGCGATATCGCGACGTCGCGATATCGCGACGGTCTACAAAGCAAGGCGGAGGAGAAGAGCCCTGTCGCGATATCGCGGCCATTCAGAAGCTGCCACGTGGTATATTTCCAAGGCAGTACCAAGGGTTAAAACAAAGCCAAGATCATAGCAAAGGACTTCGAAAAGGTGAAGACGTAGGTGGAGGGGTCGATCGCGACCAAGTAAAGTTAAGGTCGAAGAAAATAGCAGAAGGCCATGTATGGCCAAATTCGACATGTGGCTGCCACGTGTACCAAACAGTGGTGAAGGGCAGCACGTGTATCGAATATATTTCGTCAAAGAGAAGGCGTGGAGAAAATTATCAGCGGTCGGCCACGTTTAAGAAAATAAAGATGGAGATCGCGGAGGTTGAGAAGGGGTGTTGGCCGCGCATTCTGGCAACGCAGCCATTACTGGTTATGGCAGGATGGAAGGGACAACCGTACGGAGGACAGATTGACCGAAGCGATGGGTGCAGACGAGGAAGGCCATGAATGCAAGCGGCAGTGCAGATCGGGCAGATGGCCCATTTAATGACTAAAATTTCAAAAAAAAAACCCGGGAGGGAAAAAGATGAATTTTAAATTCTGTTTTAGGCGGGGCATTAATGGCCGAGAGGATGGGGCCTTGATAAAAACCTAAAATTTTGGAATGTAAAAGGGACGGTGGACCGGAGAACAGGAGGGAGACAGAAGGTCGAAAAATACCAGAGCACCTCTGGTTAATGTAATGCCTGCGGGCTGTGTTATTTTAGGATGCATATGTAAAGTTTTTTTTTTTCTGCTAGTCTTAATGAAAAGGTGAAATTTGTAAGGTGTGAACTTTCCGTCCCCCCCCCCGTCAGTAGTATCAGAGCCGTAGTTCCTGAGTGCGCAGTAGATCCGCCGAAGGTGAGGCAGTTGCACCAGGACCTGTGGGAGGGCTTGAGATCAGGTGAAGATGCCTCCGAGAAGAAATCGCGTGGGTGGAAGAGGCATGGCAGCGAAAGATTTTCGGGCATTGCAGCGGCAAGTCCAGGCCCCGCAAGAAGAACTACGCAGAGGACGTGAGCCGAGAAGGGATGCGAGACGGTGAGGATGAAGTGGAAGAGGAGAACCAGTTCGAAGAAGAACAGGAAGAAGATGTAGATCCGGCACAAGCCAGACTATACAAGGCCATATCTCAGATCGGGAAGAGGCCGAAGTTAGAAGTTTCTACGTATTTCGGGAACTTAAATCCGAAAGAATTAATAGATTGGATAAATGATTTAGAAGAGTATTTCGAATACGAGGAGGTTGAAGACCCTAACCGGGTCAGATTTGCTAAGACCCTACTGAAGGGTCATGCTAGCATATGGTGGAAGGGGGTACAGCTGGAGAGGAATCGAAGAGGAAAAGAGCGGATAACGAGATGGGACAGAATGATGGAGAAATTGAAAAGGCAGTTTATCCCCGTGGATTATGAACTGGACCTGTTACGTAAAATGCAGAGCTTGAGCCAGATGAACAGAACAGTTCAAGAATACACGGAGGAATTTTACAAGATCTCCATCAGAACCGGGCATTTGGAAGCACGCAAGGAAAAAGTGGCCCGTTACATTAATGGGTTGAGACCCAGTGTTCAGGAGGAGTTGAGTTTGGTTCGGGTAAGCACCATCGAAGATGCTTACCAATTTGCTTTGAAGGTTGAGGAAAAGTTGAACAGGAGGTTTGACGGCAAACAAAAAATAAAAGGACCGGGAGGAAAGAACGGTGGAAAGAAAGAAGGAAAGGAAGAGAAGAAAGAAGAGGAGAGCAGCAGTCGGGATCAGAAAGAAGATGAAGAATCCAAACCGCAAGTTCAAAATGATGGCTACCCGAGAGGAAGAGGTAGATCTGGACGCGGGTATGGAAGAGGAGTGTTCCGAGGAACATGTTTCCACTGCGGAGAAGAAGGACACCGGGCATTTGAGTGTCCACAACACCGAGAAAGGACAAACAAGAGGCGAGTGGGTCCTGCCAGAGCAGTTGTGGCAGTTGAAGATGCTGATTCAGAACATTCTGAAGAAGCTGAAAAGGGAGAAGCAATGATTGTGAGGAGGACCATGCTGGTGGAGGAAGACAAATCTGAGCAGAGGAGAAGCCTGTTTCGCACTCGATGCAAAAGTGCAGGCAAAGTCTGTAATGTCATTATAGACAATGGGAGTACAGACAACTTAGTTTCCGAGGAGATGGTTACTAAGTTGCAGCTGGAGAGAAGGAGGCACCCGCACCCGTACCGGATTGCGTGGTTGCGGAAGGACCATAGAGCTTGGGTCCGGGAACAGTGTTTAGTCACGTTCCAGATTGGGAGATACCAGGATGAAGTCTTGTGTGATGTATTCCCCATGGATGCTTGCCATTTGCTGTTGGGAAGGCCATGGCAGTTTGATCGGAGTGCAGTGCATGATGGTCATGCAAATACTTACTCCTTGGTGAAAGATGGAGTGCGGCACAAGTTGAAGCCATTGCAGACAGAAGATGAGAAGGTGTGCAGCAATGCCAGAACTTGTCTGGTAGAAGGCAAAACATTTTGCCAAGAAGTAGGATTTGAGCAGGTTGAAAGGATCAAGGAGTGTTCGGAGATATTGCAAGGGACGCAGACCGAACAACATAGAAGTGAAGGTCACTTCTCTTATTACCCCGGGTGTCTGATGTAGGAGCATCCGGGGGCATTAGAACAACCTGGCAAAAATTTCAAAAAACGGAAGGTAAGTTGTTTAAAGGCTTGGGCAAGTGTTGGAGAGAGGTCGCGAAATCGCGACATGTCGCGAAATCGCGACCTCAAAAGCTGCGGTAGAGCAAAGGGTCAAGCTGCATCGCGATATCGCGACATTATTTTCAAATCAAAGCCGAGGAGTGAGTTGCATCGCGATATCGCGACTTTGTTTTTAGGGCGGTGGTGAGGAGCTTCAGGCTTCGCGATATTGCGACGGTCTACAAAGCAAGGCGGAGGAGAAGAGCCCTGTCGCGATATCGCGGCCATTCAGAAGCTGCCACGTGGTATATTTCCAAGGCAGTACCAAGGGTTAAAACAAAGCCAAGATCATAGCAAAGGACTTCGAAAAGGTGAAGACGTAGGTGGAGGGGTCGATCGCGACCAAGTAAAGTTAAGGCCGAAGAAAATAGCGGACGACCATGTAAGGCCAAATTCGACACGTGGCTGCCATGTGTACCAAACAGTGGTGAAGGGCAACACGTGTATCGAATATATTTCGTCAAAGAGAAGGCGTGGAGAAAATTATAAGCGGTCGGCCACGTTTAAGAAAATAAAGATGGAGATCATGGAGGTTGAGAAGGGGTGTTGGCCGCGCATTCTGGCAACACAGCCATTACTGGTTATGGCAGGATGGAAGGGACAACCGTACGGAGGACAGACTGACCGAAGCAATGGGTGTAGACGAGGAAGGCCATGAATGCAAGAAGAAGTGCAGATCGGGCAGATGGCCCATTTAATGACTGAAATTTCAAAAAAAAAACTCGGGAGGGAAAAAGATGAATTTTAAATTCTGTTTTAGGCGGGGCATTAATGGCCGAGAGGATGGGGCCTCGATAAAAACCTGAAATTTTGGAATGTAAAAGGGACGGTGGACCGGAGAACAGGAGGGAGACAGAAGGTCGGAAAATACCAGAGCACCTCTGGTTAATGTAATGCCTGCGGGCTGTGTTATTTTAGGATGCATATGTAAAGTTTTTTTTTTCTGCTAGTCTTAATGAAAAGGTGAAATTTGTAAGGTGTGAACTTTCCGTCCCCCCCCCCGTCACACAAGCACCTTTAACTGTATTTGAAGATCTCTCCCAACCGTTTTGGATGGTTAGCAACCATTTTTTATAGTTATAAACCTGCAACTTCAGCCCAAAACCCTCCTCTCACCCTATTTTTTTGGTTATCTCTTCACCATTTCACATTCCATTGCATGTTTCATTCATCTTTTTATCAATCGGCTCATCGTTGTCATATGTTTTGTCCTTTGCCCATTCATATCTTGAGGGGGTAAGGAAAATCCTAATTTTAAAAATCATTCACTATTTGATGGGGCAACAAGCTAAAAACTTATCCATTGAATCAAGTGTCTTCTGTTTTTGCATTACATTGTGTTTCACGCAATGCGGTACAAAAAGGGGCATCTATAGACACCAAATTTTAGTCATTTGCAATTGAATTTCCACAAAACCACCAAAATATCTCTCAAGTCATTACAAATTCACAAAATCCCCCAAATCATTACAAAATTATTGTTAGGTGCCCAATTTTGCCCAATCTTGTCCAATTCTGCTTAAATTTCCTCAAGTCTCCTTCTCCATGTCTATTTCCTCCAAATTCTTCTCAAATTCCCCTTTTGTCTAAATTCCTCTAATTTTCCCTCTTTCTCTCTCATCCTTCTTAATTTCCCTAATTTCCTCTAAATTTTCCCTAGCCTTCCTAATTCTATTTCCCTCTAATTTTCCTAAATTCTTCTAAGTCTTCCCTAAGGTCTTTATTTTCCTCTAAATTCCCTTTTCCCTAAATTCCCAAAATTTTGCAATATTCCCTAATTTTCTCCTACTTTGTTTAATTCCCTTAATTATTCTTATCCTCTCCTTAATCTCCTTCATTTATTCCTCCCTTCCCCCTCAAATCTCTCATAATCTCTTCTATTTGCCTAATTCCCCATTAAGCCTTCATTAGCCTCTCTTTAATTATTTAATCCCAGATTAAGGCTTAGTCAAATCCCTAGGGTATGTGCATAATAATTTAAAAATCTCCTCAAATCCCAAAGGGTTGTCCAGATATTTATCCACCAATTCTCATTTATCCCACTTGGTCCCCTCGCTCATGCTTCTCTCCAAAATTGTGCAATTTAAAAATGCAAGAAAAACTTAAAGTCAAAGTGGGTTAAATGGCAAGTTTAATGACCTTGTCCTCCTTAGCTGCCATGTCACATTCTTGGGCAATTTTAAATTCATGTGAGTAGCTCCCAAGGCACACATTCTCCCATGGCCCTCACTTCATCCAAGGCCACTTTATGGCATGTGGGTGGGTGAGAGCTCACTCCACCCAAGGTCATTCAATGTGGAGGTTGCACATTCCACCAAGTGGAATCCTCCAGCTTTGCCTTGGCCCTTGCACCTGCCACATCATTACCATATCCCTGCCACATCACGTCCATGCCACCTACCCCTCCTCTTGCTAAAATATTATAAATTCCCCTCTTCTTCTATAGTTTGTAAGGAGAGTTGAAATTTCTATGTTGTTATGTTACCAAAATTCGATCAACCACCTTTGCTGCCTTTGGAGAACCCTCTACCACCACTGTACCCCTTGAAGAGATCAACAATGGCTTCTGTGGAGGATGTTTGAAGGGTCCAAATAGTGATTTGACTTTCCATTATCCTTGAACTAGTCAACTTCCTGCAACTTCATTGGCATCAGATGAACCCAAAAGACCACTTGCATCCCCCAATAGAGGCACCTTGTCCCCTTTGCAACTTAGACTCAACTGTCTCAGACAACCACATAGACTCAACCATTCCATATGGTTACTAGAGCCAACTATCCTAGATGGTTATATAGATACACATAAGACAACACACACACACTAGATAGGTAAATTAGGGTATGAAACATCTTGTCTCTTGATTTGTAAGCTTTTATTGTAGTTTGCAAATGTTTAAATGGTGTTTGTAAAAGCTTTCATATCTTTATATTGCTAGGGGTCTCATGCAAGGGAGGCCCTTCATATGCTTCTGACTCCACTTGGTTTGCATATGTGCAGGTCCTACAATTCTTACAGCAGTAGATACAACACCCGGGTAGTCTGAGTATCACACACACAAAACCCACCCACATCTCCGATTGTGGCATGAAGAAGAATTGCACTTGATAGCTTGTTGTAAAAGGGATCAACCCCCTTTGTTTTATTCAAAATATAATCATGTTTTAAAATCCCCCTTCGACAGGGCTTGGTTGTACTAAAAGACCTTTTCATTTGTTTGTTATATATATATATAGTGCTTATCCCTCCTTTCACTTCATTTGCAAGTTGCATTTTCATTGTTAGGTGCATTTTTAATGCTTACAAAATGACATGTCCTGTGGGACCTCACCTCTAGCTCATTAGGCATTGTCCTATTTTGTTTTTCATGTAAGAGCATAAAGATAGCAGGTCTTTGGTTATTAATATTATGTGCCTAGTGGGTCATATTTTGGGGTCTTTTATCACTGTTTTGTAGCTTCATTTACCTGTCTTACTAATGTTCAGTTGTCTATTTTGGATGCAGGGTTTGTTGCAGTCGTAGAAAAAGCATTTACTTTGTGATCAACAAGGATATTTCTTTCAAGAATCTAGACAAAAGAAATTTGAATGATGCACAATTTGAATAATAAGATAAATCTTATCCAAAATGAGATGATTAAAGAGGTTGAAAATTCTTTGTAAAAGGTAGAGATAAGAGGTAAATTATTATTTTATTTATGGCATGCACACAAGGAAAGTAGGGTAGGGAGGGAGCATTATGGTAGATACCACGATGAAAACCTTGGATAACATAGAAGGTGCGAGTTCACGAGTTGTATATGGTGGAAGGGAGAGGGTAAAAATGAAGTTAGATGGATGATGAGCACTTGGGATCCTGAAAGAGAAGTAGAAGTACCTTGTAAGTTCAAAATGAAAAACACAAGTTTATATTGATAGGGGGGTGAACAATATAAGATCACTTTTTAAATTTTCTTCCAAATCAATATTATGTTGTGTAAATATAGTAGTATCAATAGAAGTAATCAAAGCAATGCACAAAAACCATACACAATAGAGACACCACAATTTACGTGGTTCACCCAATGTGGGCTACTCCACGAAGAAAATATTTTACTAAAACTTTCTCAATCAATCCCTTTGGGAATCACTCCCAATTACAATGTTTATGGATCTTTATCCAAAGGAGATGTTGATCCCCTAATCTCAAGTTCATGGATCTCTTCCACAGGAGAACTCTTTCCCCTTTTTCTCTGGCTATGTGATCTTCTAGAAGACTATGTTTCTCTGTTGCACTAACTGGTGGACCTCTCTCCACTTAAAGACTCCTCACTCAAATCTGTCTTCAACTGTATTGGCTGCTGGATCTCTATCCACTGTGACTTTTTCCTCTGTACTCTATCACCTCCAAAGCTCTATCAATAGGCTCACACAAAACCTGCTTAACAAGCTCACACAAAACTTGTCAAATCTGCGCTAGCAAGCTCACCAAGAACTTGCCCAAATATGCTCTAGCAAGCTCACCAATAACTTGCCCAAATCTGCTCTAGCAAGCTCACCAAGAACTTGCCCAAATCTGCTCCAACAAGCTCACTAAGAACTTGTCCAAATCTGCTCTAGCAAGCTCACCAAGAACTTGCCCAAAATCTATCCACAAAGTTGTCCCAAAACTGTCCACAAGGCTTTCTCAAAACTGTCCACAAATGCCTTCTCAAAGGCTCAATCATTCATGCTCAAGTAATACTCAAAATGAACTCAACAATGAATGTCAATCTCAACTCAAATTTACTTATAGAAGCATAAAGAGAATTTTTAAAGACTCAATATGTTCTAATATCACTCTCAACCCAAATCAATCTCAACTCAACTCATAGAAGCATAAAGAGAATTGTTAGAGACTCAATATGTTCTAAACTCACTCTCAACCCAAATCAATCTCAACTCAACTCATAGAAGCATAAAGAGAATTGTTAGAGACTCAATATGTTCTAATCTCAATCTCAAATCAATCTCAACTCAACTCCACTCAAATCAATCTCAAATCAACTCAAGTCAATCTCATAGAAGCATAAAGAGAATTGTTAGAGACTCAACATGTTCTAATCTTACTCTCAACTCAAATCAGAATAATGGAATAGTTTATTTCATAGGACTTGAATAATCACTTCACACATCACTTGACTAGGCTCAATCAACTCAATTCAACCAATCACCACAAGGGACAACTCTCTCTCACACAACCCTAGTCCAAGTATGTATCAACCAACTTAAATGTTTCCAACAATGCTCAACCACAAATCTCACATAACAATGATACTCATGTTCTTTTCTAACTCAAGTTCTTTCACAACCAATGGGCTTCAACAACTATGCTTATCAAACAAGGTTTAGACACAACTCTCAATTCGGAAAATCTTGAAGCATTCAACCAACCACTTTCGAAAAGGAAACCACAAACAATCCTTTTCCCTCCAATGATATTTCAGAAATCAACCACCATAAACAATCAATAGGAGAATGTGCCCATACCTTTTACGAAGATGAAAAAACCTCTTTGTAAATCTGCCACAATCACAAAATTCTTTTGCCAATCT
Source organism: Wollemia nobilis (assembly GCA_028583015.1). NCBI lineage: Eukaryota > Viridiplantae > Streptophyta > Pinopsida > Araucariales > Araucariaceae > Wollemia > Wollemia nobilis. The sequence goes on along the minus strand of JAQPPZ010016946.1, from coordinate 16,059,238 downwards.
TCACAAGGGTTAGTAGATCACAAAATAATCAATATTACTCCACTTTTCAATAATCATCACCAAGGCCTTTAATTGCATAACTTCCTTATCTCTCCTAAAACCACTTGTACCATAAAATAAAATAAATCAAAACATTGCATAACCTTTTTACTCCCAAAACCACTTATACCATAAAATAAAATAAATCACAATATTGCATACCTTGTCACCTCATGAAAGAATTAATCCTCTTGAAAAAAAGAACAAGGCAAACTTCACTTTTGGAACCCCTTTGCAAAATCAGAAATATCTCTTTACACACACCTTATTTCTCCTTCTAAATAAGTTAGTCAAATAGACCTTGAAATAAGCTTTTCGACGATATATAATATGCCCCCTTTTCGAAATAAATTGAAACCTTTATATATATATATATATATATATATATATATATATATATATATATATATATATATATATATATATATATATATATGCCAACCTCCATTAATTGCACATAGGTCGGCCCTCCATTAATTTAAACTTAAACTTTAAACTTTAATATCTTCATCACCGGAGGTCCTTTTTCGATGAAACAAAATTCCACCTTGGCTTTTAAGAAAAGCCCTTTCCACATAAGCCCACCATGGTTTTAAATAAAACCTTTTATTTTACCTGCCTTGGTTTTCATAAAAATCCTGTATATATCCATGCTTTCTAAAATATCATAGATGATTATCTATGAAATGCTTTTGCCACCAAAACTCAATGTGACATCAATGATCCATGTGACATCAATGACAACATAAAATAACTCAAATTTCCAACACAAAAGACACAACATCTTAATATATCTTATTTATAGGAAACAACCTACAGGGCATGGGGCTAAGATGACATTCTAAGACACCTAGTGGAGAACAAGTCATTAATCCTTAAAAAAATCCTAAAAGAAAATTAGGGGTATAAAATTTTGTACCACATAAATGTTATTGAAGTTTATATCTTCAAAATGAAAGAAGAGTTCTCAAATGCACTTAGCATTAAAATTATAACATCTATTTAAATACTTCCTATACACTATTTATGTATGGTAAATATTTTCTAAGCTCTCGGGACTATGGCAACACAACCAAGATAATGGGTCCTTCATTCAATTGACCTAAATAAGGTTGTAGGGAAACAACTCTAGCACATGGGTTAGGGTGATTCCTCCTATGCTAAGGTATGATGGAGACTATTGTGTAGGTCTTCAATCATGTATCGATCCCTAGAGATGTAACCTTGTAGATATGTAGGTTGCATGTCAGTAATCCCCAATAGCCTTTATCTACACATAAGGAAAAATCCATATTTGGAACTTGTTGTGGAAAGTGCAAGGATGGAATGATAAATTAGACTATAGCTAGAATTCAAGCTTCAAAGGGTAAAAGGTAAAGTAGTTTTAATGTTCGCGAGGCCATAGGCCATATGAGATGACCCTCATGGAGGATGTTATTTACTCAATATATGGTTATCCAACCATACTCCAATTACTAAAGCATGGTGTACAACCCTAGTCCCCGTAGGATTCAAACATTAGATCTCTATTCAAAGTTCTAAAATATCTACCAAAAAGACACTTTAATCATAATATAGAAAAATAGGAAGAAGCATTTTATCCAACAATTTACATATCTACCACAAAGAGAGAATTGTACAAGTCAAATTATATATCCATTTGCATCAAATGATGAGACCCCAAAATCTGTCGACAAATCATAGTCAATGTAAAACTTCTCAATAATATCATCTCTATTAATGGTGTACAACCCTAGTCCCTGCAGGATTTGAACCTTAAATCTCTATTCAAAGTTCTAAAGTCTCCACCATAAAGAAACTTTAATCATAGTATACAAAAATAGGAAGAAGCATTTTATCCAACAATTTACATATCTACCACAAAGAGAGAATTGTACAAGTCAAATCATATATCCATTTGCATCAAATGATGAGACCCCAAAATCTGTCCACAAATCATAGTCAATGTAAAACTTCTCAATAATATCATCTCTATTAAACCATCAAATATAATACAATTAACAATCAAAAGAAAATCAAGTGACATTAGCAAAACCGGTTAGATTCCTCAATATTTAAAGAGGAAACCAAGGTTCAAATCTTGTCAAGCGATATATGGATAATATCCAAGCTTTGTTGTAATACGAGTGGGAGTCGTTTCAATCCCATATAACCAATTAAAAAAAAAATCAAAAGAAAACACATTAGTTATCACTTTTTATTATTAAAAAAAATGCTATAAAAAATGGGCAACTATACAAAGGAAGCTCATACAAGCTATCCATTAATTAGTAATTGACTTTTACAACCATTTATAATCAAATGTCAACAAGTAGAGATGAAGCACACACTCTCTCCTAAATAGAAGGGCTAATTACAAATGATGAAAATAATCTTATACATTCAACAATTGGAGATAAGCTCATCAAAGTAGATTTTATTATTAAGAATGAGAAAGCATCAAGATCATTTTTCTTCCAATTCCCTTGATAATTTAAAGATATTATCAAATGTAGCCTTTAAAGGGTAGTATATTTTTTTAAATCCAAAATGATAACCTAAGCATTTTAACATAATCAAATTGTTTTTTGTATCGAAAGATAAAGCTAAACTAAATTCCTATAAACCAATCTCTTTACACATACAATTTACAAAATTATCTCTAAGATAATGGTTAATACAATCTCACCATTTTTAACTTAAAACAATAGTTGTACTCTTTAGCTACCTAGAATAGACTAATAAACCATAAAATTAAAACTTAAATGCTATGATATATATTTTTGCTTGTAACTAATTTTTTTAAGCTAATTAGATTCTATTATTGTATTCCTATTTGGAGTAACAAATTTTTATATATATCATCAAAGACTAAGATTGTAGTTAGAATTAACATGTAGTTTGTTTAAATTTCCAACTATAATTGAAAGCTAAAGTGGCAATTTCACTTTTAGAAATTTAAATACTTTAGTTAAATGATCCACTTAAGGTTAAAAAACAAAAAAATACATTATTCTAATAAGAGTTAGTGAGCTTTTATTTTAATTTTCCACCCATAATCAAGAATTAAAATGTTCTTCTCATGCTTAGATGTCGATTTCCATTTATAATTGATAAAATGGTCTTCTCATGCTTAGATGCCAATTTGTAATTATAATTGATAAAATAGTTCTCCACATTTGAAATCCCATTGAACAAACCCTTAGGGGTAATCAGGTCTCCTTAAATTAAATATGATAAATACCTTCAATAGAAGTATTTAATTTATAAATGATTAAATTCAAAATAAATTATCTAATAGGTCATATGAGACAATGTGGTTACCCAAGTGTTTATTCACTCATACAATAGTGTACAACCCTACCCCCTTTTTGATTGGAACAATGGACTCGTAACACAGGTCTCAATCAAGTTAGCCTTTGAACTCCTCAATAGGACTAAGATAGGGTGACTAAATTCAATGTTTTCATCATAATGGGAAGGGGTCAATCACCAAATAAAGCCAAGTTAATTAGAAAAATTAATTGCACATGAATGACCTTATGAAACATAGCAATTCACAATGTTGCAAGTAGATGACTCTTTAACTATACTAACTTTGGAAATGTCTATTTTTTTCACAAAGGGCTTAGATGATTTATCAAAAACAATTTTCAAATCTACTTCCAATATACTTGATGAAAAAAAGGCAAGTTTCATGATCTCGAACATCAAATAAACACTACTTCCTATAAAATATAGGTTCTACAAAGATGTACTAATCTATAGTGGAAGGACCTCAAAGCTCAACTAAAAACAAAATTTAGTAATTAGATAGTCAAGTGGTTGCCTTTAGGAGACTTCAACTCATTACAATAGTACTAAGGCAATTTCTTTGCACTCATCCACAAAATTATTTTAAAATTAATTAAAAACAATTGAGAAGCACTCAACTTGTTATATTCCTCTAGTTTCAAGGAGACTCATGTTAGAATCTTGCCAAGCTATTGTAATACTACTATGTGATCATGATGTAATATGATGGGCATGTTTAATTGCATATAACCAATTTAAAAAAATGATGAGCGTTTAGAGGATTTTTTTTCTAAAAATAAAAGTAAGATTAATATAAATATCCTCTAATTGAAAAAGTATCACGGTACTATTAGCAAGAAGGGTACTTAACATCAAGGACCTTCAAATATCCAATCAAATCTTCATAATAAAGCTAGCTAGGAGATTGTATAAGACCACATATAACATGACAAACTAAACAAAATAATCAACTAGAAACAAAAAAATTTATATAAGAAAATAAAAAATTAAACCAATTTTTAAAAAAGAAAAATAATATATTAAACATTAACAAACATCAAAGAGAATGTAAAACACAATTTGCCATGTAGATCATTAATGTTATGATGAAAATAACCATATGAGATCTAGCAAGCTCTCAACAAATAAAGCATTGAAAATATTTTATGGATTATCAAATATCATAAAACGTTAACCTTGACTAAGTAGATTTAGCTAACACGATAAAAACAATGCAAGAATTAGTTTCATTCAAATCAATTGTCATTTAATGATCAAGGAGTTGCCTTACACATTAAATAAAGCAAATCTAGTCATACAACCTTAACAAATCAAGATTAACTTTCATAACTATAAAGAAAGCCTTGTTCACACCTTTTAAGGCTAATATTGATCATGAGTTGGTAATATGGCTAACACATAAGCATCTTCAAAAGATCTTGCCTTAAAGAGTTTACACAGGTTTTATGAGGGGTCCTAGTCCCCTCATACCGAGTGGGGTTTGAACCTTGGACCTCTCAAAGAGAGGCCAAAGCTCTTACCACTGCAATAATATTGTAACTCTGATCTTGCCTTAACAATTACAAGTCCCTCTCTTCCTCTTTTCCACAGTTGAGAATTCAAAATTTGTGATTTCAAATATAAAGTACCAAATCAAAAATACAAGTTTCATAAAAGAGAATCTTAGAAGCTTGAGTTTACTCACCTTTAAGTTACAAGCTTTTGAAAATATAAAATAAAATTGTATTCTAAAGAGTTAATTGAAAGGAAGAGAAGCTTTAAATGGACAACATGAATCTAGATTTTAGGAAAGAAGATCCAATATCACAAATTGCATTAACATTCAAAAAGATCAAAACCAAGTGAAAAAGAGGAAAAATTAGTCTACCATTGAGAAAGCATATAACTACATATTTGAACCTAGGATATGAAGTCGTGTTAGATGAAAGCTACAATAATCCTAAGGTTAAGAAAAGTGGTTGAACCATATAATAGCAAAAGGAACTTACCCAACAACAACAACATAACTTCAACCTATGGCAATAACTAACAACCAAAAGCAACGTTGGGCAAAAGATCTTCACACACATGGACTAAGTATAACTTATAGAAAGAATTGGTCAAGAAGCTTCCAAGACCCTTTGATGATAAGCAAATCTCCCTATGGTACTATTTAAAAAAATTATAATTTAAAAAATAAATAAATAATAAAAGAACAAACATAACTCCCTTCACCACTCTTATTTAGATCAAACCCTCGTTCTAAGCTCTAATGCAGACATGCGATTAAGTCTTGCATACTGCCTATCTATAGCACAAACCCCCACAAAATAGCAAAAGCTACACACCCATGCCCATTGGTGAATCAACCTTGAAGTTGAGAAGCACACAACTTTGATCCATAGCAATAACTGACGAAAAGCAATATCTTCGAAATATCTTGGTTTGTACTAATGACTATAAAATTACCTTATAAAAGAGTTGTTAGCTAGTTAATAGGCTTCCAAGACACTCGATAAGATATGCAAAGCTCCGTGGTAATCCAACCATCTGATCAAAACCCCATTCTAAACTCTAATGTGACATGCGATAAAGTCTCACGTTCTACTTTTTTAAAGCATGTATGAAAATACAATACAAATACTCATAATTCTCATTCATAAAGAAGATGGCTAACAAATATATCAAATGATTTACACTACTATATCATATTGTTTACACTACCATACAGCATGGCATTAATACTAGAGAAAATATTGGATCTTCACATTTCATTTGTAAAAACTAGCACACTGTTGACTATATATAATAAAACAAAACAAAAGGTTTAACCTTAAGAATTAGCAAAGCAAAAACTTGTTCTTTTAAGAAAAAAATTACATATTGATAACGATACATACTTATAACATTTAAAAAAAAATAAAAAATTAATCAAGCGTATAAATTAATAACACAAAAACTAGGATAAGTTACATTAACCAGTAAAGTGAAGCCACAAGAAAAGACAATACAAAGAATACTTCATTGTTATATATAGGTAAATAGATTGGAATTATCTGATAAAGGCTTTCATAAAGATTAAGAAATCATCAACAAATGAATCACCATTTTTAACTTGCCTAAAGATATTAAAATGCTTAATCTCTGTCCCTTGAAGATAAATAAGGTTACAAGTCATGTATAGATAAAGGAATATATTAAAGCTTGAAAAAGGACATCTACGTACAAGAAGTGAATTTGTTCAAAGTTTTAGAGGCATTTATCTAACAGTGTGCAATTTTTAAAAGAACATGGAGATATCAAAAGCAATTTCAACAGTTCAACAAGAGTTTCAATGGATTTGTGACAACCAGATAAAACCATCAATGTCTCAAGGCAAATGCATGAGTCCATGGCACCCAACACTCTGCAAGATATTGACTAACACAACTCAGTTTTCCAGCTGCCAGCAATTATACAAAACACTGCTTGCATATACACCCTAGAAAGCAAGGGACTAATGACAGCCACTCCATGCGGCAGAGTCAGACTGAAGCATTTGTGATGGAAATCATTGAATATCCTAGTTAACTTAAGATGGTGTATACAGGTTGTCACCATTTGTAACCTACATTCATGCAAACTTCAATAGTATGAAGCAAATAACTTAATCCTCGTATTTTTAATAATTTCTACGCATGTCATACCCTTACAATGAGGACACTTACTGTAATTTTGTTCTCATCCATGTATTTTTATATGTATCTTTAATTTGCTTCAAAGCAAACCAAGCTTAATCCAAATTTTCTTTTTTAACAAAAAAAAAAGGTTTGCTGTGGAAGACAATTTTAAAAATAAATAGTCGATTTGTGGCTTTGTAGTAGCAATTCTTTTCATGTATGTTAAAACAGAAATTGTTCAGACAATTTTGTGATGTTTTATAATTTACTAGGAAACCATACAAGCAGGCAAGGAATTCTTGAAACCATGAACATTTTATATTCTCTAAACCATTTCTCCAAAAAGATAGCAAAACCTACAATAATATTTACATGTTTTTCGTCCCCCTATTCAAGATACTGCAACTTAAAGGAATCGGACAAAACAGCCTCCCATAGAGCAATTAAGACTGGATCTGCTTACATCTCAAAACTCCCACAAAGTGGTACTACATGATTATAACTATAAATGTTACAAAATTAACTCAGCCATTGGCGTATTCAGAAGTGCAATCCTTACACAACCAAATAATGGAAGATTCCCAACAAGTATTGTTGAATAGAATATCAATCGTTGGAGGGAAAATGCTAGGATTCTTTCACTCTCTTAGGCAAATCCCCAACCTCATTTTCCAAGAGCCCAATGCCTCTCTTTCCAGTGGGTTCCTTCACTCTTTTGGAGAAATCCCCTGACTCATTTTCTGAGGATTCAATGCCTCTTTCTTCAGTGGATTCCTTACCTTTCTCTGAGAAAATGCCACCCTCGTCTTCTATGGGTTCAATATCTCTATTCTCTACAGTTCCATTACTTGTTATTGCCACTGGCTTCGAAGTCATAAACTCGTTTGTGACAAAGCTTGTGACCATGGCATATTCAGTGTATGTTCCTTTTGAACCTAGTATTTGTTTCTTCTTTATGGGAGAAATATGCCCACATGACATATCCTCAAGCGCTCTGTTCCTTAAGCTCTCAATGACATTGTCTTTTTTGTGGTCAAAACCTTCAAAAAGGTCCTGCAAAAACAAATTTTAGTTGATGAGTTCCAGCAACTACATTAAAAAAAAGTATCCAAAGGTAGCAATGTAATCCCCTTATTCTGAAAAACAAAATATAAGAGCTGTTAAATTCTTTTAGGAAATTAGATCTTGCTATATGCTCCAATGTCATACCAGAAGTACTAAAATTTAACAGGAGAAACATGTACTTATGAATGCTCAGCACCAATCAATCTAAAGCAATTTTCAAATTTTCCATGATGATCAAGCCCACTCTTAAACAGGGCAGTTCTATTATAGCACAAGAGTCTCTTGTACAATCTCATGGGGACTTTTACAATCATATTGATAATGAAAATATGCTTCATCTTTATGAAAAATGATGGTTACATCTTATCTTTATTTTGTTCATAAGCTTTTGACTCTCAGGAACATCTAGAGTATCTATTCAATAAGCCTTTCCAAAAACTGTATTACATGTAAATGCAACTTTAATGCCCAATAATGAGAGAAGCATGGTTTGGAAATTACTTAATCTTATAGCAGAATAATATCTTTCTATAATGATTTTGTCATCTCCCATGAAAGAGGGCAGATAGACAGAATTCTTAACTGATTTATGCCAAACCACTCAGAAACAAAAGAGGAATACCAATCACTATTTCTCTGCAACATAATAAGAATATATGTTCCATACCTGAAAGTTAATAGGGTAATCTAGATGGACTGAGGAACAGCCACATCCATCACCAAAATTGATCTTCACAAAAACTTTGTATGGTTTTGATCTCAAAGTTTCCCTGTGAAACAATGGTTAATACTAAACAATACCTTGGACTTAAATCCTTTCTTAAAATTCCCCCATGAATTGTTGGTATGACAATTAACAGAGTGAGAAAAAAAGGACAAAACTGTAACTGTCCTAGGTTGGATAAAACAGTTCATAAAATAATGAAAACTATTGTATTCAAAATAATTTCTGATTACCTTTGTAGTTTAAAGGGTCGTTCAGTCAAGAGAGCAGTCTTTAGATCAGGTCTATCTGGAAAGCTTACCTGCAAAACATATATATAATAGGTATTTGGCATGGAAATGATTACAGGTATCCGATAGGGGCAACTTTTCAAGCCCCCCTAATATGGATACAGCTGGATATGACCTTATAAAAAAACACGTGTTCTATGTATAACAGGAAAAAAAAAAACATAATACACAAAATTGTTTACACAAATATAAGTAGAACATGCTTACTAAAGAAGAGGATTGTCATTGTTTTTTTTTTCAATTTCAAATTTACTTCTTAAAAATTGTGTATTCTTCTTTTAATCTAGTGTCATGGATATAGCTCTAGACATGCATGTATGAATGTCTGATATGATATCCATGTATTCAGATACATCTGGATACAGTACCTGAGAAGTATCATATCCACATCTGTATCTGATACATGGATACAAGTTATCTAGGCAGGAGTGCTAGATAAGGCAACTCTGAATAATACTTTACAGGATATGATTTTACAACATTTTTTATAATCATTATATGCTCCACAAAGATTTAAAGAATAAATGAAAGATAATCACATCTGACCTCCAACCAATAGTTGAAACTATTAGACAAGAGTAGCATGCAATCTACATCTCATAAAGGGTACCAGAAAGACAAAACACTTTCGTTGAACTAAGCATGCTAAATGTCATTGCCATTTTAGGCGCTGTGTCAAAGAGGGTCCAAAGTATGTCTTTACCTCCACAGATGTAACAAAAGGCAAGGGAGCCTTATCTCCATGGACACTTGAAATCCTCAGTTTCCACTTCACTGTCCTTTTCTCTGCAAGAATTAACACTGAACGAGTTTTATTCTTTAGGTCTTAATATTGTCTAAATTACCTTTCGAATGGTAAAGATAAACTACTCTGGAGGAAATCAAGGGACAATGGTGGCTTGATAAAACTTTATGGAAAGAATATGATCAGCAATGATCAACTTTTTGTGATTTATCTATAAAAATGTTTAAAAATAAATAAAGCAACCATTTTCCTTCTGAAATTTTCAAAGATTAAGGGACAATTTCTACTTGCGAAAATTAAAATGCCATTCTATCAACATGCTCACTAAGATAAAACTTGACGAACAGTGTTCATAGAAAGACCAAAGTGTTTGGTGTACCTTCATGTACAACTAATACTTCCTATGTGTTCCGGTCCTGTGGTCAAATAAGTAGAATACCAAACTAACTCATATAATGATGCTATACATTTAAGATATTGCCTTTAAGCTTTAATCACTCATTGATTATTAAAGACATTGTATACAGAATAATTCAATGCTGCCAAATATCTCAGGAAATGTATTCCAAAGGATTAATATGTATTAGAAATCCATTTGTAATGTCTAGTCACATTCAACATTACACATCCTAGCACAATAACATGGACAGAAATCCCAGAAGAATACCCGCATTGCAGCAATAAGACACTGATAATACAAGATAAATTTGCTAATAGAGAATCAATAGGCCCACATCTGACAGTGAATTATTCAGGTCCACTCAATCCCTAGTCATATTAAATCCAATCAAAATAGATTATTAAAGAAAATGCAAAATGTTCTTAAGTATCTATAATTACATATAAAACAGACATCTTCTTGTTATGATTACCATTTCTGTCAATTTGTTCTTATAAGGTAGGCTGGGACTTTTCATTCCCTATTTTCTGACTGACAGAAAACGTGTTCTGCACCCTAATTTTTATAAATAAATAGGTCAAAAAAGAGTTCTCATCCACAAGTAGTTGGAATAGTAAGAGTTATGCCAGATACAAAATTCACGAGTACTAATCTCGCAAAGGTTTGTGAATCTATCACATGAAATTTTGGATACAAATTTGCAAACAATGTTTTGCATCGATTAAATCCTTTTGTAATGAGAATTATTCGAGCTTAGTTTCTTTCCCAGAAGTCACCCTATCAGATTGCATTTTTCGAGCAAATTTGACATTTTAACATCTTGCTGTGTACAATGTAGCTACTAAAGTTCTGGTGGATATGTAGAGACCGGAAGGGAAAGGCAATAAATCAGAAACTGGAATAGTCCAACTTGAAATTTAAAAATGTAAACAAAAATAAACAACATCCAGAAGTTTTGGTGGTGAAATGATCAGCAATGTTAAAATATTTCTAGTACGGTGAGGACCGTAAAACTATGTCTGCATACAAGGCTTTGCTTTGTCCTGCATTACAATCCAGCCACCATAGCATCCACCCATAAAGAATATCGTTGTCTCCTTCGACTTAAGAAACAGGAGTTTCCGGTCTCCAGCAGAAGTGAGCTCTTTGATGCTATGCATAATTCCCCTAAGGTCTTTTAACTTGCCAGGAAATCCCACCATTCTGGCATTGACACACACACTTGGGCACATATTCTCCAAGCTATGTGCCACAAACATAGACATAAATCTCCTTGAACAACTTGAGAGCAATGGTCCTAAAGCTAGAGAGCTAGCAGCTTCATGAAAGGTGTTTCAAATCACAAATCCTATCCTCACTCTTTGTGTGATTATTTAGATGGCTCAAGTGAGCTCTTATACAGTCATCTGCTGCTTTGTGAACTTTAGAAAGGCATTTGATACAATGCCTCAAAGCTCCTCATTTTGGCAATTATGTAGTTTTATGAGACAGTGGTTGGTCACTTGCATGCAGCCCACAAGTTCTCTGAGGAGATCAAGAGTACAATCAATGTTAAAAAAGGGTATCCTCATTGCCAACTATCTTTGGCTTCTACATCAATGAGTTTGAGGATTTTATTTGGAAGCATACTCAGGCAAACGAGGAATGCCCTTTACATCATGGCTAGGTTGCTATATTACACCTTGCAGATAATGTGCTCCTCCTTGCCCACACTCTCAAGGGCTTGTAGAGACAATTAGATGCACTTGCTCTATTTGTAACCTTTAAACAACTTAAGGTCAACCTTGATAAAGCTAAGGCTATGATCCAAACACCTCCAACTTCCAATTTTCCTAGATGGGCAAACCTTTTTAGATTGCAACATCTTACATTTATTTTGGGTGCAATTTTCACCTCCATCCCTAAATCTCAAACGTACTTCCCAGTTGCAACTTTGCAAGAGGTTATGCAACACCTTTATCCTTGAAAAACAAGGTTGTCATATACATTTTTGACGCACTACCTAAAAAATGTGACTTTTGAATGTTCATCAAACCCACAACCCTCTACTAGTCTGGAGATATGAGGGTCAAGTTTGGGACCTACAAGCATACAATTCATTGACGCCATATAGAAACCAAGTTCATAGCAATGCCTTTTCCCTTCAAAGCATATTCAGACTTGATTCTCCAAAAAGTAAAATGCATTGGGGATCATGTCTTGGTTCAAGAGAGACATGATTCCTAGCCCTTTGCTCTATAAAGATTGCTTCCTTTATGTATATCCCTCGTCAAGAGAAGTCATGGTACATGAAGACTAGCTCACTTCTCCAATCTATTGGGATTTCCACATATCACCTCCCTCCCTTCCCATGTTCATTAGATGCTCCTCATCTCCTCCCCAAGCATGGGGTATATTTGTCAAGGAGGATAGCTATCAACAACACACTCAAACTACATGGATCTCTCCTCCTTAGGCTCTTGGCCCCAAGATGGCTCTATGTTGAGCACTTTGTGCATATTAATGGCATCATCACTCACCCTGACTACATCAAACAACACCAGTCCCATGGTACAAGATTGCCCTTGACCAGATGCAGGTAATGCTTCCACAATCTCAAGATCAAAATCAACCATCATATTCCCAAGGAACCAATATTTACCAGCTTTGCCCCATACAAGAGACATACAGAGAAGCACTTTATCTTTGGGTGTCTTTTGTACTATGAGAACAAAGGGAGACACTACTGCTTACAAAAAATTCAGGGATGACACACTCCCTCGTCCAATATCCCAACCAAAGTTGCTTAAATATTTACCTTCAAGAAGTGATTACCCTTATATGGCAGACTCTAAAGGGTCTCTCACAGCCTGAGTAGACTACCGGGCTGATTACCTCTTCCTTTCACACTTTCTAGTAGCAAGGGGTATCAAGTGCCCCTCGACTGACATAACTGCAAAACCCTTAGATGGAGTTAGACATGTCACGCAAGGCTTTCTTTATAGAATAGCTGCTAAGTGTACTACCTGACATATAACACAAGGCAGGCAAAATTGCCCATGTCCACATCCTAGGAGGTCTAGAGTCTAGACAATTAGACATCTCTAGATTCCCCTCAGTATCTTCCAACTTGCATGATAGGAGGGCCCTTCAGATGTAGCCTGGATCTTTGCTCCTGACCATTGTCCCTCAGACCTCATTAGACCTTACATTGCCTCATTCATAGCAATCAACAATGATTCGCCCCAATTGGACTTAGACCAATGAAAACTGCCAACAGATCATGATTCCTACCTGTAATCCTCTCTTAATAGTAGGTGCCCTATGGCAGCTTGGGTATTCATTATACCCATAGTTGAGAAAATCTGCAAAAAATCCCGATTTTGCCGATTTTTTCCCGATTCACAGGCTAGCCGATTTTTTGCCGATTTTTTCCCGAAAAATTCTGATATGCATGAAAAAAGCTTTTTTTCAATGAAAATTTGCATTTTCTTTGGTTTTTTCAATAAAAAATGCCGATTTTTTGCCGATTTTTAAACCAGCTGATTTACTACCCGATTCCTATTTTCTCAACTATGATTATACCATGAATATATAATGTCTGTACTATGTTTGAGATTTATATGTTCCACAGGATGTCACATTACGTAGAGATATGCTCTGCCAATTTGTATTTTAGACTTTGTAATTCAGTATTTGAACAATCTTTGGCGAAACTTGCTTTCCTCCAAGCTATTGTAACCAACCATACTACTTGACTCTCATTGACCGGATTTAGTCATCCGTGGACATTAACATAAAAGTTACTTTCTTTCTTTCATTTTTTCGACATTAATAAAAATCACGCATTGAATCTTTTTGTGAATTTTTATTTATTTTACATCTCTGTGAAGGGAATTTGTCTAATTTGTTATTTAGGTGTAAAATGATTCTGAAATCTGAAGAGCAAGCGAGGTTCATTTGAGTCATGTTCAAGAGATAAGGTGTGAAGTCAAGTTCTGCTGTTTTGATGAATATTACATCTTGCAGGAGAATCTGCTATACTAATTAAGCAGGTTGATAACTGAACTACATCCAATCAGCATTCAAACTTATCTTGCTGCTTAGATTCTTTTTATAACACTGGTATGCTTGAAAGTCATAGCAAGCATTAAAATGTAGGGCAATCTTACAACAATGCTTAGTCCAGCCTAGAAAAACCTAAACATGAAATGCCACCTGTACAAGAACAAAACGTTGTGTAAGTGTTGGGAAGTAATGTAAGGTGCTATTCATTTCCCTCAAGGTGCAAAAGAAGATCAACAAAGAAATATAATAAAAATAAATTAAATATGAAATTTGGATTTAGTCAATTAAAGTATCTTCCATATTAAAAAAAAGGAACCGAAACCACTCCGCCTACATATAACCCATGTAGGGCTGCTTGCTTAAACCTCTAAGGAGTGCAAAATAATTGAGTGAAAAAAGCCAAGTTCAGTGAGACAAGTCATTCAAGAACTGTGAAGAGCATGAAAAACAAGAATGAAAGAATATTTTCCCAAACAATACTTCATACTGTTTAATAGCTATGTAAACTTTATGTGTTTGCCGAAAATACGACAAATTTTGAAATTTGGTGAACTTCCCCAAGTAATTCGGATAAAATTTTGCCCATATTTGCCTCTGAAAGTCAAACAGCAGTCGAAATAGCAAACAACGTTTGCAACTTGTTTCATCCAATCAGTGTTGTACTCCAGGCTGGAGAGGCTAATGAGGTCACCAGGACTGCAGCATGCACAACTTGAAGCGCCCTCTGCATGTACTTGGAGCAGCATCCAAATGTCCACAAGTGACTAATGTAGGTTAATGGACTCGAATGTTATACTTGATTATAATAGCCTGAGAGACGCCAAAAATAATAGAGCTCCAAATAATACACAGTTACAAAATGAAAATACAGAATGAGCAGAGCATGTCTTTGTGTGAAATAGCACAGTGAAAATATAATTCAAGCATGGAAAAGTGGAAACTCAACTGTTGTAGACGACCCACTGGTGAGATGAGGTGGATTGCAAGCAGAGATCATAAATGAAATCAATTATAACTAGTTTGTCAATTTGACTAAAACATTGTCAACTATTGTGGACAAACCATTATTAGATTTGATCATGTGTGATGCAAAACAGCCTGGACAAGAACTAGGCCAGATCCCAAGAACCATCCTATCATCAAAAGTTCAAATATCCTCTAGAAACAAAGGGGAATCTAGAATTACTTGCTCATCTAGACACCTTAGGTTGGAAGCATGGGCAATGTTGATTGCCTTGTCCTATATGTGGAGGCCACATAATAGTTGCTCTACAAGGTTGGCACTATCTCATAGGTCTAACCTTATTTGGGAAGAATGTAATGGTATCATCTGAGTGGTGCTTAATGCCGCCTGTTACCAAAAGACAGAAAAATGGAAGGTAATCAGCCTAGTAGTTAGATGGGGATATAAAAACCCCTTGAAAGTTGAAACCCTGTAATTTGAGAATAATGGCCTCCGAAATATAAATGTTCAAACACCTTTGGTCAAGACTGAAAGAGAGTAGAAAGCCACATCCCTGAATCTTTGTGTAAGCAACAGCACCTCCCTTTGATCTCTTAAGACACAAGGCGCATAAAGATAAAGAGCTTCTTAGTCTCTACTCTCCTATATGGAGAAAAGTCAACAAATCTTATACCTCCTAGGAATATGATGGTCATCCTTGATCTTAAGCTAGTGAGAGTATACCCTCAAAAATTAAACGCAATCCTGAGGCCTCGGGACTAATGTCCTCACATTATCAAGGTTGGCCAGCTTGGTCATCTGAGTTTATTGTCGATAGATATCATCTTGAACAATCTTATGAATCACCCCTTTCTTTAGGAGGAGATGAGGGGCAGCCTCCAATGAGTATCAACTAGGGAGAACATTCAAGATTTGGACATGTGTGATTCTATGGGGTAGGTCAGGGTTTACCTTCATGAAGTTACCCTGGTAGCTGCCCCATGAAGAAGGCACTGTCTGACAAATTTAACCCCATCTATGAAGGATGTAACTATATTGTAAGGAGGTAATCGACTCAGTAGCCTTTTGAGATTGTGAGGACCCTTTATGGCCTGACATCCTAGGGTAATAACTTATCAGACACATAAGGCCAAACATCTCTAGTCCATATATCAAAAGATGGTAGAAACGTGACCTCACTGAATATACAGAAAATCGTACATTCCTTTGCTCTTGTGGTACAGGAGGAACCTGAAGATAAAGTGCTCCTCTATATCTATGTGTTATGCAGAGCAAAGGAATATGATGGCCAGCCTCGATTCATAGCTGGTGCAAGTGAATCCTCATCCAAGGCGAATCCAAAACTTCTAGAAGAGAAGCTTTGGCAAGATAACTATATATTTGAACTGCTCAGAGAAAGGATGATACAAAATAACAGACAGGAGATATAGACATGGACCAAGGAAGAAGAATGACATCATCAAGTTCAAACCATGATATTACTATGGCATCAACTTCTCATTTATTATCAAATTGCTAGCATTATGAATATAACATGAAACTAGTATACGACTAGGTTGAATTGCAAGATTTCAGTACAAATTTCAAACAAACATCCATTAAATATCTAGGCACCCTTCATAAATGCCACATTCATGATTTTTTCTTACTTTGACCTGCACTAAATTAGGAAGCAGAAAAGGAAGGCTTCCATGTACAACAAATGCAGCTGATATTATCACTGACCAAAAAAGACTGCAACATTGACTGAGTTGACTGGTGTAACAGCTAAAGTGAGTACAGAAATATGCACCGATGATTGAAATATTCTGCTTGAGTAAGCCGTCTCACTGTTGACTGAACATTTATTAAGGTAGATTGACTTCTTTAACCAATTTTGTCATATTTTACATGCATTAATGAGGATTTATTGCTGTATGTGCAAAAGCAATGATGAATAAGACTGTTATCAATGAATTATGGGTTATAAAGGCACTCACGCTAGTTATAAATGAGTTGGTACAATATTCTGATGAGGGACCTACATCAAGTATATTATGTGTCCTAAGATTAGGCCAATGCATATGTTTTTATCCAGATGGAGCCCAATCCTAACATATTCTGTCTCAAGAAGGGGCCAATTTCTACTAGTTTATTACATATCCCAAGCAGGCACTTGGTAGTTCATATCCCCAGATGGGACCTGTCACTGTATATTCCATCACCCAAGGAAGCGCCAGGCAGTAGTATTTTATCATGCACAATGAGGGAAATGGACTCTGGTTATGCTTCTTTGTTAAACATGGATCTCCATTCCCCAAGATACGCCCAAGAAACTGATAAATGCTTCATTGTCTGGGATGGGCCAAACTCTATATTAAGAATCCTTATCTAATATGGTCTAAGCAATAGAATTCCTGGTTAAAGTTGACACTTGCATACTCTTGGGACTTCTTCCTTGGTTGCTGTCTCCCTCGTTTCCTCTATACTTATAACATATTTAGAATTTACCCCTTGGTGAGTCCATCCCAGAACGTTAAGATACAGTGCTGTACAGTACTTTTACTTGAGTGCAGCCTTGTTTAGTTTATTAACTCTAGTTTGGTTTGTCTTTGTAGTGTATTTTCTTTCGGCCATTACAGTGCATTGCAACAGATTATTCTGACAAGTCCCATTGGCCTATTTTGGTCATCCATTGACGTTATTTTGGTCGAAGTCTTGTACAAAGTCTTATGGTAATGAACAATGGACACTTATATTTGAACATCATTTTGTGATGGTATCTCTATGCCAGGACTATTGTGTTTGATTGCTAATTTAAGTAGTATGTGTGCAAACATCATTAGAAGTCCATTATATTGTATTTTGTTCTTGGATATGCAGATATCCTACTCACCTCCAAGCACTACACATGAATCCACGTTGAAATAAAATGCTGAATTAATGATGTAGACTAATCACAAGTGACAACTTCAACTCTAGTTATCATTTCCAACATTATCTACCTCTCTTGGCAATGGATCTTTCTTATTATGCTATTTGAGCTTCAGTTTTATTGTATCTATTTCTAATATTATATTCATAATATATTTGCCATGCACCATGTGGTTTATGCCTTGGACTTAATGATATTACACATAGAGTCATGGGATTTTGTTTTTGAAATTTTAGTTATGGGAGACACTTATTTCAGGCTCTCTTCTTCTTACTATAACCATATGTACATTTTAAGTCTCATTAACCAACTTTTGTCACATGAAACATTAATATAATTCAATGTTGCATAAAAACGAATACAGTATCAAATATGGACACAGAAATTTTCAAGAGCCTCTAATACAGATATTGTTGGATATGCTATTATAAAAAGCATATAAATATATTTATACTTTATAAGAATTGTAAATAGAAAATTTTCATCAAAAGTACCATTGAACGTTGTTTTTCTATTTAAAAGTTGTTTGGTAAAAAAATTGTATTTTCTTTTCCTAGTTTCATGTTATGGATATAGCTCCAAACGTGTTTAACCATACCTCAATGCATAAGATATGGCCTAGGGATGGACATGTACTCAAATACATCCAAATACATAGCCATGTATTTTACTATGTCTAGATACAATATCCAAGAAGTCTTCTATTTGTGTTTGATATGCAGATACACATGCAGGCAAGATGAACGCCAAACATGGGAACTCTAATATAATTTCTTTCTATTTTTTAAATTAAAGAAAAACTTCTTTTATATATTTGTATAAATATTTTTCCTATGATTTTTAATATATAAAATATTTCCACTGACATATACTGCATGTTATACTACCATATTGACATTCTTGCAAGAACACATGCTGGATGTCGCACCACTTTAATTCTGGAATTTCTAAAATCAAAAACCTACCTCATATTTTTGGTATGCATCATTTTAAAAAATCAGCAACCTACCACATTTCATCATCTGTAATCTTCAATACAATTTCTCTTCTTTTTATAGTGTTTTTCCACTCATAGGGAGCAAACGGAAAATTTATGTGTGATGTTAGTTGACCATGAATTCAATTCCAAATTTCATTATATATTTTCATGACTAAATTGGAATAAAATGCATATTAGAATTATGAATTACTCAAGCATAGAGGATAAGCTTACTCTTTGAAGGATAGGATAAACTAACTTTGATGCAATCCACTCTAACAAACGGAGGGATTTTGTGGTTTAGAAATTGCATGACACCAGCAATAACCTGCAATGGGATAATAGTAGATGGTGAAAATTTGGGAAATGTCCAAAACAATATGATTAGGCAAAAAGACATTATCTTCATAATACTATAAAAACCAATGTAATAATTTAGAAATTCTCTAAACCCAAGCAGACAGCATCATACCAAAAAAATATTAATAGCATCTATCACATTTCCATGCTAGAAGGTAAATTGAGAAAAGTTGCAAGTCATTTGGAATGTGGTGCATGCCTTTTTTCTTGAGTCAGTTGAGTGGCATAGGCAGAGCAAGAAAAACAGAAATGTCTTTATGAAAAATATGCTTCTTTCTTTTCTATTAGAATTTAATTACTACTATAGCTTCATACAAAGGTGCACTCTAGCATGCAAAAAGTGAATATAGCAGTTTGCAACAAAGTAGGTACCACCATAGCTCGCTTATATTAGTACTTCCTGATATTCACTTTACATGGATAAGATAAGATAATTCTATTAACATCCATAGATGGCCAAAGCAGGCCAATGGGACTCATTGAAAAAATTTGTTACAATGCATTGTAGTAACCAAAAGTACTATGAAAATAAGCTAAACTAGAGTAAAGAATCTACTGTAAACTACACTGAAGTGGAACAACTGTATGGTATAAAATTACAGCCTTGAGGGTTACCCAAAATGCATAAACCTTAACATGCTAAAAGTAATGATAAAGAGAGAACTAGAGGTCAAGGTACAACAGATACAGAGGAAAGCTCTAGTGGATCCAATCACCAACATTAATCTATAGTGGGATGTAAGTTGAAGCATGATTGTCGTCGTCAACATCCCAAAAGGGCCAACACAGGATCTAATGATGCTCCTTGGAGAATGGCCACAACTAAGAGGGCCTGGTTGGATAATCATAGGAGGACATGGAGTTTGGGCCATCAAGACTCTTCTAGCATAGAAGAGGATAGGAAATTGATAAGTTGTCTGTCTACAATTCCTCGATACATGAGGGGTGCTCAAAACCCAATGCTGGCAAACTGCAGTCCTATTCTGTTGCAAGTATGAAGAAAGAACTGAAGCCCTAGTAGTCACTCTTGTCTACAGACAAAGGTGCACATATCTATCATTGACATTCTGGAGAGTTGTAGCTTCAAATGAACACTCGTTACTCTCAAACACTTGACTACTAAGCAATGGTGATTTCAATTGACTCGCCCTTGTAGAATAACTAAGATAGGGTACTCTTTGATGTGTTGAAGATCATCACCTTAGTCTTGCTAAGATTGACTACCAACTGTTTAAAGTCACAAAAGCGAGCAAGAGCATTCAATTGTCTTTGCAAACCCTCAAAAGTGTGAGCAAGAAGAACAACATCATCTACAAAAAGCAGCATAGCTATCAAGACATGATGTAGAAGGCAACCATCATCAACATCTATGTTTTGACAAATAAATTCTTCAAGCTCATCAATGTAGGTCCCAAAGAGTGAAGGAGAAATAAGACAGCCTTGTTTGACACCAGTGGTACTTTGGACATCCTTTGAGGAACCAAAAATTTTCCGAAAACAGCCAACAACTACCTCGTATGTTCTGTTGATGGCGATGATAAAGAGCTCCAAGATGTTGATGCCATGTAGTCCTTGAAATAAAAGATGTTTGGGAACGGTGCTAAAGGCCTTTCTAAAGTCCACAAAACAACATAATATTTTAGATACTGTTGTCAAGCCGCCTTAATAATAGCCCTGAGAGTGAAAACATGACCAATAGTTTGATGATCCCTTCCAAAACCAGCCTGCCTTCTCCCTCTAAGCTTGCCCTGATCCAGCGATTCTGAGAGTTTCATATCCCAAACTGTTACATAAAGCTTAGCAAATGTGTGTAGTTAATTAGATCTGAAAAGTCCCAAAATTTGTGGATGGAGTGAATAATATGCTATGACCAGGACGCAGGGAATCCAGAACGAACACTCTCATTGAATAATTCTGCAATGGGATAGACAAGAGCTTCAGCACAATACTTCAAGAACTCAGCCTGAAATCCCACGAAATCAACAACCTTGCTAGTGCTTAATTTATGTACAGTTCTTTTGATGTCCCCTAAAGAGAAGAGGTGACATGATGTAGGGGAGGAAGAGATATGAATGGTGGGCTGCCCTAGGATATCATATAAGGAATTAGCATGGGAGACCCGGAACTTGTTATTGATGCACATGGGATGGGATTTTCTAGGAAGAAAAGTGCATCAAAAGGCTTTGGAAGAGTGATGAAGAGCATGTGGAAGCTCACAACATGTAGTTACAAGAAACTCTAATTTCTTACGTCAATTATGGCATTTATATTCCATTCATGTAGAAGATATAGCTATAGAAAAGGAGTATCCAAGCACAAATTCTAATCTGGAATGGAATGCAAAGTAGAAAAAGAGTCATCATCATTGCCTACTGTCCCAAAAGAGCCAACACAAGATCTAACTATGCTTCCACAAGAATCATCAAGACTAAGGGGCTATGTGTGGATAATCCTAGGGAGGGCATATAACCTGAACCCTCAAAACCATAGGTATGAAACTCGACGAGTTTTTGAAAAACTCGCCGAGTCCGTGCCCAAGTTGGGCCTCCCGAGTTTTTTTCACTTGGCTTACTGATATTTTTGGGACTCGTTGAGTTTTTTTGAACTCTGACCCAAAAAACACTCATTTACATCCTAAACCCAAATTTTTCCTAGTTTTCAAGAATCTAACAGCTAACCAGCAGTTACATTTGAGGTAAAAAAGCAAGAACCAAAAGGAAGGCTAACGCCACAAAGGCCCACCTGATTGCAAAGGACCAAAGACGAAAGGAAAAGAAAAATTAGTCAGCAGAGTATAGAGATAAGGTCAATGAAGATCAACAATGGAAGTTGAGACCAAAAGGGTAGACAACATTAAGAGGAATCTAAACCAAACTTGTATGGTTCCATGGCAATATGTTCCACCCCATGCAAAGTGTACCACCTTCAATAATCAAGAGCAAAATTTCTTTGCACTTCCCTATAATATACATTCACTAGAACATTCATCTAACCACTGGACCTAGGAACATTCATCTTAGCATCCATGGCCAAGGAACTAATAAAAGAAGATAGGGAACTAGTAAGTGTCTATATGCAACTCCTAGGTTCGTGAGGGGTGGCCAAAACCCAACACCAAATAATTGTGGTCATGTCTCGTCACATGCAACAAGATGGTGTCAAAGCCATAGCAACCACTCTTGTATGGGAACAAAAACGCACAAAGGTCATGTCTCGTCCAAGCCACCGCCTCGTCCACATCAACAAGCACTGAAGAGAACTTCTACTTTCTCCCTTTTCTTCTTCTTCTCCTACTCCCGCTCCTGCTCAATCCTCTACTTCTAAGCATACTTTTCATGCTTCTTCTTCTTCTTCTCAGTCTAAGTTTCAGAAATATTGTACTAATTGTAAAAGGAAAGGGCATGATAGATTTGAATGTAGACAATTACAAAAGTATAAAAAGAAGACTTTGCTTGTACAGTCTGATGAGGGAACAAGTGATAACCCAATCAAGACTACTGGAGAGGATCAGATTTATGAGTTAAGGGGAAAACTCAATCATGTAACTTTGATGAATCATCACTCTACCGTAGGAGACCGTGACAATCTGTTCATCACGTGTGCTCACTTGCTTCATGATTTTGTGGTTGATTGTATCATCAACAATGGCTCGCAAAAGAACTTGATAGTGAAGTCCATTGTTGATAGGCTCAAGCTCCCTACTGCACCACATCCTCATCCTTACTCTCTCGGATGGAAGGATAGTGAGACCACTTCTCAGATCACACACATGCACCATTGCATTTGCTTTTGGTACTAAGTTCAAGGATAAGGTCACTTGTGATGTGACCCCAATGGATTGTTGTGGTTTGTTGCTTGGTAAGCCTTATCAATATGATAGGTGTGCTCAATATGATGCTTATAAAAACACCTACACACTCCAATAGGATAATAAGCACTATCTCATTGAATCCACCAAGCACACTTCTAATTTATTGCTTAGTTGCAGACAGGCCAGAAAAGTAGTAAATCAAGCTCAAGCACTTGCACTCATTTTCATATGACCACAGCATAAGCAATCATCAGCACAAGTCCCTAAGCCCACTCAACCCACAACACTTGATAAACTTTTGCAAAAATATGAATGTGTTTTTCAGGAGCCCACTTCTTTGCTTCTAGAGAGGGCCATTAATCACATCATTGATATCATTCCAACAACACCTCTCCCTAATGCACCCATGTATAGACAATCACTTCCTTAGTATGATGAAATTAAAAAGCAACTTCAAGACCTATTAGCTAAGGGGTTCATCAAACCCAACATATCTCCTTATGCCTCTCCTATTCTTCTTGTTCTCAAAAAGGATGGTACTTGGCATCTTTGCATTGATTTTTGGGCACTTAATAAAATCACTATCAAAAATAGATATCCACTCCCCCGCATTGATGATCTCTTAGACCAACTTCAAGGTGCTAAATTCTTCACTAAGATTGATCTTAAGAGTGGATACCATCAGGTCTGTATTCAGGCTAAGGATACATGGAAAACTGCTTTCAAAACTAAGATGGGTCTATTTGAGTGGCTTGTTATGCCTTTTGGTCTCACAAATGCTCCTACTACTTTTATGAGGCTAATGAATGAAGTTTTCAGAGAGTGCTTGGATAGATATGTCATTATCTACCTGGATGATATTCTTATCTTTTCTCCTACATGGCAGACACACTTGGAGCACATTGAGCATGTTCTTTCTACCCTCCAAAAGCATCAACTTTATGCTAATTTGCCTAAGTGTTCTTTTGGGTAAACTTCCATTTCCTACCTTGGCTTCATCATTAATGAGCAAGGTATTCAGGTGGATCCTGTCAAAGTAGAAGTCCTTCTTAATTGGCCCACTCCTACCAATGTCACTGAGTTACGGAGTTTCCTCGGCCTTGCTAACTTCTACCATAAGTTTATCCTAGGGTATTCCACCATTGTTACTCCTTTGCATCAGTTGACTAAGGCCAAAGTTGTATTTCGTTGGACTCCTGATCATGCCCATGCCTTTTCCACTCTGAAAGATAAGCTATGTTCTACTCGGTTTTGGTCATCCCTAACCTTTGACAACCTTTTGAGATTGAAACCAATGCTTCCCAGTTTGCCCTTCGTGCTGTCTTGAAACAAAATGGTCATCTTGTAGCTTATCATTCAAAGACTTTTTCAACAGCTAAGCAAAACTATTCCACCTATGATAAGGAGTTGTATGCCTTAGTCCAAGCCATCAAATACTGGCGCCACTACCTCCTAGGAAAGGAAACCATTGTCCATACCGACCATTTGCCTCTCCAGTTCCTTCAATCCCAAAATAAGATCCAAGAAGCTCGTCACATGAAATGGGCCTCATATCTCCAACAGTTCCACCTAGTCATTAAGTACAAAAAGGGTAGTAAAAACTCTATGGTTGATTGTCTAAGTTGTCCTCCTTCATCCCATGCCTTGACCATTGTCACCACTTCACACTTGGGTTTTCAGTCTTGGCCTTCTGAGTATGCTCATGATCTAGACTTTGCACAGGTTTACCAGCATCTTCAACATCCTTCATCTTCTAATTTGACCCCTTTTCAGGACTATTATCTTAAGGAGGGTTTGCTCTACCATCTGGATAAACTTTGTGTACCCCATGAGCATAGGCCATCCCTTCTTAAGGAGGCACATTCTACTCTCTATGGTGGACATTTTGGCAAACACAAAACTCTTCATCACTTGCAGCGCTTCTTCTACTGGCCCCACATGCAACGTGATGTTTTGAGGTACCTGAGATAGTGTGCCCTTTGTTGCCGATCTAAGCCAACTAACAAGAAGTTGGGCCTCAACATACCTTTACCTATTGCTTCTTGTCCTTGGGAGAGCATTTCTATGGATCTAGTCAGTGGGTTCCCTATGACTGTATTTCAGCATGATTGTGTTTTTGTTGTTGTAGATCGTTTGAGTAAGATGGCTAAGTTTATCCCATGTCGTAAAACCAATTTTGCCAATGACTTAGCCCAACTTTTCTTTGATGTTGTCTGGCATTCTTTTGGTCTTCCCACTAGTATCGTGTTTGATCATGATTCCCGTTTTGTTGGTCATTTCTAGCGTTCTTTGTGGAAACTCTTAGGTGTGTCTCTTAACTTTTCTACTGCCTTTCATCCACAGTATGATGGTCAAACCGAAGTCGTTAATCGCACTCTTGTCCAAAGTCTTCGTATCTTCCATCATTCGTCTCCGTCTAAGTGGGATTTGAGTCTTACACACATTGAGCATGCATATAATAAGGTTGTCCATTCATCCACAAGTCATTCACCCTTCAAAGTCTGTCTAGGTTTGCAACCATTAGCTCCATATGAGTTACCATTGTCACTTCCATCTCCTGTCACTATCCACATGCAAAAAGAACAAGACAAAGCCCAATCCTTCATTCAGCATTTGCAGCAACTCCAATCGAAGGTTGTTCAAATTTTGCAAAAGACTCAGCAACAATAGAAGTAGGCCATGGACCGACACCGTGTTCCACATCACTTCCAAGTTGGAGACAAATTTTGGTTGTACCTCGACCGTCGTTGCTTTCTAGAGAAGGCACATAGTAAGATCAAACCTCTTCGCTATGGGCCTTACACTATCTTGCAACAAGTGTCCGAGAATGCTTTCCGCCTTGATCTTCCAACACGCTTGGGCATCCATGACGTCGTCAATGTTGATCTGCTCAAGCCATACCATGATTCTGCATTGGAGACAACACCAACCATCAATCATCCTGTAGATGTTGTACCTGATTTCCAGCTTCCACTTGATGTTGATCGTGTGTTTGACACCAAGACATGCCACACTCACCAAGGATCTTCCACTTCATACCTTGTTGCCAGACAAGGACAACTTCCGCATTAGGCCCAATGGATCTCTCTCCGCCAGATGGTTCAAGATTTTCCTTCCCTTTTGTACGCATTGGAGTCCAATGCTTCTATAGTGGGGAGGAGTGATAGGGATTAATATATTATATCTGCATATAATGTTTTGTTTTGGCCGACAAATAATGTTTCATTTTATTTGTAGGCCACCTACCTTTTAATTATTTGTCAGTAGGTAGATAGGCAGATAGGGTTTCTGACATGGTTAATTAATATGATCCTATCCAAAGAGTAGGTAGATAGGCGGATAGGGTTTCTGACATGGTTAATTAATATGATCATATCTAAAGGATCCTCCTCCAAGCAGTGTAATCTCTATTTATAGCCAATTTTGCAATGCATTTCATCAGTTCTTCATTGCCAAATTTTTCTCGTGTCTGCTTGTGGGTGCCCGTATATTTGCTGGCAAAAACAAAACATTATATGCAGATATAATATATTAATCCCTATCAATTTGGTGGTTCAAAATATAATACATGAAAATGTTAGTAATGACAAGAGAATGTTAAGTGAGGACATATGCAATGCACTTAAATGAATAATCGCAAGTCATTTCATCATCCTTTGGTGGTCTACATTTCATCATTGGCCACATGGAATGTTACACATCCATCAATGAGATGAAATCTAACTAGGTATTTGGCTTGCTAGTAATAAAATCCACTACTTAAGAAAAAAAAACTATGTTCCACAGATTTTATGGCACAGGTACAGGGTGATACGACAGGACATGTTTCCTTTACTGTTTGGCTTCAAAATCTGGGATGGCAGCAGGTTCACTTTGTGTGTGTGTGTAAAAGCCCCCCAAATTGGATTTTTCAAGCAAAAATATATAACATAACATAATGTAAAACCCAAAAAAAAAAGAAAAAAGGAAATTACTAAAAGATGTATAATCAAACTTCCATCATTCATGTAACAATTAAACGAAAACCATGGGAAATTAAGAATTGTCAATACAAACTTTCAGCTATAGTTCATGTTCCAACTACATAAGCAAATTTCCAAAATGAAACCAAAAAGCAAAAACCCTGAAATGGTGAAATGTGAAAGTCTTCAATCATCCTCATCATCATCTGCATTGTCATAGATGCAACCATCATATTTTTTTCAGTTTTTCTTGTTTTCTTTTCAAGCTTCAAGGTGAAATAGGTGGACACCCTGCAGGATGTCCAGCCGTCCTAGGGACAGTCATGGGACATCCCCAACATCCCTTAAGCGTATCGGGTGCATTGTGGTGTCTCGAAGATTACCTGACATCCTCAGGACATCATGGGGATGTTTATTGATGCATGACATCCCCATGGTATCTTCATATGGCTGGGAATCTCCGAGACATTTCCTTGGAAGCCAAACTTTGGGGACGACCCTAGGGGGCCTGGGACATTTTAGAGACAGCCCTCTTTAGCTCCCCAAAAATAGGGACGTTTCATCTTGGGGCATCTCTGAGACATAACCTTGAATGGCCCAACTTTGGGGGCGACCATAGGGGCCTGGGACATTTTAGAAACAGCCCTCTTTAGCTCCCCAAAAATAGGGACCTTTCGTCTTCACCCCCAGTCCCCAAAGGGTGAAGGCAAAAGGCCTTCCACAGTTGGTCTAGGTTAAGAGCATCAATTTAGGTTGCATCGTAGAGTTAAACTACAAAATAGACCCCAAAAAAACAATGTTATTTTTCTTGCAGAAAACATTTCTGAATCTAGAATCAATACAAATTGTCAGTCAGAAAACAACAAATACATGTCCTCTACAGCATGTATGTGATCAAACTTGTGCTCATGAATTAATTCCAACCTTGTTGTATCAAATAAATATCCTAAACTCTTGGAGATGATCATGGATGGTACATAGCCTTCCCAAACTGGGAAGAAAGATGTAACCAGTTTAAACATCACAAGTGAATAAATAAATTAGAAGGAATGAAGTTTTCATTACATCCATGAGTTAGGAAAGTGCACACCATGGAGCTGGCAAGTTAGAGATATGTTATATATAGCCAACGAAGTACCTAAAGCATGTCCATCAAAAGTTAGCATGTCACTGAAAGGTACCAAATATAGTCAACTTTTTCCAAAGTCAAAACTTCAAGATAATATCTATGTTGGCTTGCGAAAAAGAACTCTCCACTTACAAATTACAAAGCAAAAGTAAAATTTCATAACATTGCTATTTCTATGAACATATAACATAAGGTTCATAAATACACAAGGAATACGTTACGTTTAAAACATCTTACTTATGATGCTTATTCAACATTGATACCTTGTCCACCTGGCCATGGATCAGCAAAGCTGCCTTCTTGTCCTTTGGAGTTGGCTGCAAACATAAACAGTAATATTGTAATTATCAGATTACTTCAAAGTTCAGCCTCTAAATCCATATATGAGCAACATAATCAGTCCAGTTGAAGACTTCATCAATGAATGGACACTAGAATCATGACCTTGATGTATCTTTTCAATTACAATTTAGGCATTGCCTGTAATCATATTGAATGCATCATTCATACTCGCAATCCTCTTAATTTGCTTGACAAAACAATTTGGCAGAATATGAGTCTGAATGACAAATCTTACAACCTTATCATTCCATTACAATTCACGTGGCCCAGGCATGTAGTAAACAAATATTCCTGATAGCATGACAGCTACATCTCTTTGTAACCTAATAGAGTGCAGATACATGATAGCTTCAAAGCCTTCAACTAACAGTAACGTTAATATTGCAACTAACATGCATCAAATGGTTGAAAGATTATCTATATCTATATCTGTATATCTGTAAATGCATACATACTAATGTCAATATCCAAAAAGAAGCTCAGCAACTGCCATACAGTACCCAGTCATGTGCTTAGATCAAGTGAAATTGAACAATTTTCTTAATAAATGCAACTGACTTTTAATCCAGAAAAATTCTGCATACAGACTTTGCTTTTTGTTCTTACATAAAGCTAACAGAAGGAAACTTCCATGCATCTATGACTGAAATTTGAAAACAAAATCATTCTGCTTAACATTGAGCAACAGGGATTATAGTGAACTTCAAAAGGGAACTGAATAAGAGGACCAATTAAAAGTAAGTCACTTTCATTCAATGGGACATATATCAAGGCAAGTGAGAAACGCAGTTACCATGTTCAAAATGTCTGGATAAGTTTGGGCAAAAAAAAAGTTCACAGAAGTTCAAAATTTGAAAAAAATTACAAAACTTTAAAAACTATAAAATATATGAGGTTATTAATAATCTGATCTTAATATTATGATTATAAAAGCTATCCTCATGTAAATTATTGTCTTCAACAATATTAATTTAATGTAGGGACAGAAAGGAGTGGAACAATACACGCTTCATTTACTATACTTCAATGTGGAGTACAGTGTTAATAAAAAATTCCCATTCTAAATTTTTGTTGTGAAAGTCTTACCAATCTTGTATTGTCAACCTGTGTTACACATTATGTAAACAGGTTTTAATATCATATGCTTTGATGATTTTAATCTTAACATAGTGTTATTAACACTACTGAATTTAAGACTTGTTAACACACTCATAATTCTTGAGAAATCATAAAGTAAACATTATAACATGTATTGACCTCAAATCCTTGTCCCCAAATAACATTTCATGTCTCATCCACAATGATTAATGATATTTCATTACAAATGGACACAGACCAACTGCAACTGCTGTTCTTCTACAATACTTTGAGCCCCCATTGTGTCAAATTTGTATCCTAGAGTTGAGACTCTCCCCTAGTTTGTACATACTAGCAGGGCCGTAAGCCAGGTGACCTTCCCAAGTGATTTTGACCCTGGCAAAACTCTTTCTGTAAAATCTGCCATATTTTATGTTTTTTTAATTTCTTGAGTCCATGTCATCCCTAGTTTTTGGCCTGATCCCGAGTCCAAATAAAAGGAAAAAAAAAGGCCGGCCAAGTATGAAACAAGATACTATGCTATGTATATAATTGCATTACATCTGTACTATGCTGTGATGTAATTGTAGCACACAGCCGCTTGACATAATGACATGTACCATCGATTCTGGGTCAGAGTTTGTAATTTGTATTTTCAACCTTAAAGCACTATTTCTGACTTCACCATCATACTGTAAACAAGTTTACTATTTAAGTACCAATAACATACTTTGGCCACCCACGGACATCAATAACATTTCCTTCTTTCTTTCACATGTGACCACAGAGAAACTTCAACCTTTAGGCAGAACTTCTGTAATTGTAATGAATATGCCCTTTTAAAATACTTGAAATTGATGAGCATGTGTCTGCTTTTAAACCCCTTACCGATCAAAATGTATCTGTCCATTTGTTTGAATTCCTGATTTAGAAATATTTGACAGCCATCTCCACCTTTTATAAAAGAAATCAACAATAGTATATTTTTTCAAAAAGTTGGTGGTGGATCAATTTGCCACAATTCAGCAGCATCTTTTATATTGCTATTTGAGGCAAAACTCTACTCGATTTCGATCTCGTGTAGGACCTGTCAATGGTTTAGTCTGAACTGATCTTCAGCAATGGAAAAGGAAACCATGATGAATACTTAGTCTTCAAAAACCCTGCATCTATTGTATCTTGTTCACCACAGGGAAGGGAGTGCTTAAATTCCCCATGCTGCTTGGTACTCATCAGTTGTGTTTGGCTTTGATGGGTAGGTGATGGGATGTGTCAATATTGATATTCCTTAATACCTAATATCAAACTTTGCACTGTTTCAAACTTTGCATCTGATATATTTTTAGTTTGACCTTTCAACGTTCTTTAATAAAGATATTTTTTGAAAAATGAACCCTTATTGATAAATTTTTAAGTAACTCTGAATGACCTCGGCCTTTCATGTCTCAATATCTCTCTTCTAACCTTCAATATTTCAATCTAGTCTGTGTTCTCTGAACTTGAAAAACGGTTACCTTCACTCCAGGTTATCATGCTCTGATATGACCATTAGAATATGTATCAAAGATTTTAAAAAGCCCAATAGTGTGTGACACCATCATTCTTAAAAATTCAGTACAATATCCAAAATCAATCTCATTTTCGAATGTTCCTGTGTGGAAAAGTTCTACTTGATATCGTCTTAACAACCTATCTACTGAATATAACATATACATGCGTAAATAACATGATGTCAACCAGATTTTTTAACAACTACGTCAACCCGGAGAACTTATACCTAAAAAAAATTGAGAGTACACTGTATCAAATGTCCTGGATAAACTTGTATGTATTATGTTTCACATATTACGAGCAAGTACTGAAGGTAGGACAACTTAATAACAATATTCTTTTGTACCCTATCAAAATTGCCCTAGTACACAAATGAGAAAATTTAAAACCAACAAAGACACTCGACTAAGCTGTTGTCCAGTAGTAAGTAGGTATGCTTAACACAACAGTGCTTCAGGATCAAATCTTGGTAGGCTCAAGAGCCACCCTCACTTAAGTACAGTTGTGTTATGCCCAGAGACATCACTAAATATTGTCTGTGCATGTAACCAAGTTTCAGTCCTTAATTTATCACAAGGAGCTTCTTAAATCAAAAAGCAATAAGATTTGGTAGAGTAATTAAATGCAATAAACAAAAATAAAACCAGAATAAAACAAACTCTCAATAGCAATGAACAACTGAAACCTAGGATGAATCCATGATGGTTTTCACAAGAGGACAAGCAAGTGTTAGGAGGTGAAGTCACTATCCAGAGTTTTAGTCAGCAAATGCTAGGCAGCAGAGGTTGCTGCTAGAAGTCTAGGCAGCAGACGTCTAGGCTGCTGCTAGACGTCTAGGTAGCAGACGTCTGCAGAGGTTGCTGCTAGCAGCCTAGACGTCTAGGTAGCAGACGTCTGCAGAGGTTGCTGCTAGACATCTAGGCAGCAGACGTCTGCAGAGGTTGCTACTAGACATCTAGGCAGCAGACGTCTAGGCTGCTAGACATCTAGGCAGCTAGAGTGCCAGATATGTAGCTGCAGATGATCGCACAGTTTTCGGAGGCTTTCCCTTGGGAGAGGAAACGAACAGCTTTTCGGAGGCTTCCTTTGGGAGAGGAAACGAACAGTTTTCAGAGTCTTCCCTTTCTTATCTATAAAAGGGGAATGACCCCTTGCACGTAAGAATGTTGAGTGAATGTAAAGTTTGCTGAAATCAATAAAATAAAGAAGCTGCCATTGCCTCTGTTTTTTCCTGCACTTTGCAGGTTTCCACGTAAAAATCTCTGTGTTACTGTTTTGTTCTCTGTAATTTTCTGTCTTTGTGTTTTCTGCTTGCAGGTTAAATCTAATGTTTTTACCAACAGCAAGGAGGTCTGTTCCTGGATCTTGTCACAAATATTGCAAGCCACTGTCACTACAGCAATCAATAATTTATTATTGCTCTTAGCTAAAAGGCCTTGAGGGTGCATATGTGCATCCTTGGAGTGGTCTTAAGTGACAGGATAATTAATAGACAACCAAAGTTAATATCCTAGACGAAGGTACAGAGCAAAAGCTGAATAAAGCTATTATCTCTGGAACTGATAGACGACCAAAGTTAATATCCTACACGAAGGTACTAGGCTTACTAGTTAGTATCTCCCCCTTTCATCTTCTTCCAATAGTAGGAGTTGCACAACACTCGTCAAGTGATGCAAGCAACCTTACAGAAGATTTATATATCTGAGACAAAGTCTTCATAAGGATTAGCTAACAGGGGCCCTTCTCCTTGACTTCGCACATTGGAACGGACAATCATCAGTTCCATTATGACCACAATCAAGAAGGTCTAGCTAGCATGTGTTTTTGGGTTTCTCTCTTAATCAAGACAATCCTCAACCTTCGTTGATAAGAGGAAACATGTGGGATAGAACCCTTTCAAAATTGCCCAGCCTAAACTACTTAGTACAAGAAACGCTCCATCAGATATCAGATTTTGCATTGCCCCCTTCATGGTGATGGATGACGATGTCAATCCTTCACTTACAGATACAAACCAATGGCAACTACAGCTCTACTAGTGGTCTCTATCAACATTATCTACCTCTCAATAGCAATGGATATTTCTTACCTATAGCTAATTCAGATATGTTGTATGATATATATATTCTAATGATGCTAGTGTCAGATGGGGTTATACCTTAAGCTAAATGATGCTACACATGGTGACATGGTTAACCCCTCACCAGAGTTAATAACTAATATAATTTTTTTGTCTGGAGTTATGAACACATCTTTTTGGTTCCTTCGTGATATTGTAGTCAAGTGTACATTTCAAGTCCCACTGACCTACTTTGGTTAATTGTTGACACTAACATAATTCTTTTCATTCTTTCTTCTTATGCAATACTACCTTTACAACTGTGTTCCATGGAAACAGATACAGTATTGGATATAAATGTAATGGATTCTCAAGACCCCAAGACACAGATAAGGATCGATCTATCAACTTTGGAAAAAAATACATATTTATAAAATAATATATTAATACACTAACAAAAAAATTAAATATAAAGATAAAAAGCATATTAATAAGATAACTAAACAACATAATTCATTATCTAACATTGTGGCACTGCTTGCACAACAATCTAATACTGTCAGTCTAACCAATGTGAATTTGCAAACCATGAAGCAACTTTCCATGAGACACCCAACCATGCCAGGAACAGTCATCGGAAGGTCCCAAGATGATTCGAGCATGGACCCCCTCAAGTCTCCAGATTTGGAGACATCTTGGGGACATTTCGTTCGTGCCCCCTTCCCCCATTCCTCTAAATGTGGAGGATGGCAAAACGGGACCCCCAGGGATGAGGGAAGCATTCCCGTGGATCATTGAGGCAAACACCCAATTGTTTCTGCTACATACACGGCTTTGGTGGGACAGAGCTGTAGATGAGACTATCTCCATCCTCTCCTATAGCAGCAAGTGACACTAGATGGCCCTCAAAAGAAAAAGACACCTCATTCTTGATTAGGGTTAAAACTATGACATAATGCCTTGCTCATAAAGCAAATATTTGAGGACCTCCTACAGACATAGGGCAATGCAAATTAACCCCTCAGAATTATCCATGTGCACAATCAAGGAGGTCCAGAAGGGCACACATTTCTAGAATCCTTTGTATGTGGACACTTTTTGAAATCAAATGATAAGAGGGTACCTTAGATCCAACATAGCCCATTCTGTCCAGACTATTCTCATTTAGACATCATCAACCCTTGCATTGACTCATCCAAAGTGATTGATGATGGTCCATTATAGATGGGCACAGGCTAGTCACAACTACTGTTCTGTTCATGATCTCTGCCTACATTATCCACCTTTCCTCTACATTTGATCTCCTATATCAGTGAGACGATGTTATGTTTGTATTATATTTATACTAGTGATGAAATTATTGTTGGAAGTATTACATTATTTGGCCCCCTTGTAAATATTAGTTTGGTAGAATGATTTATATTTTTATATAATGTATGTGTCAATATGAGAGAAAGTGCAAAGTGTCAAGAGAGAGAATGAAGAGTCACATTGATATGTGGCAAGATGAGAGTTTTGTCTTAATGAGAGGAATATGAAAGGATGCATCTCCTGGATGTTTGAGGAGAGCAATAGTCAGAGTACTGAAAAGTCATGTAAAATTATATATTGGAGACAAAGCTCCATGCAATGTAATCAATCTGAATCATTCTTGTAATCTTTTGATATTGTATATCGTTGAGTTATATTTGTGAGATATTGTTGTTATTCCAATATTGAGATTCATTGTTATTTTGTATGGCATTTATCTAATTTATACTTGATCCTGGATAAAGCTTTCTGTGAGTTAATCTATCTGGAAAGCCAACAATTAAACCACACGATACCACCTCACACAATGACATTGTACCCAATCCAAGATGTAATTTTATATTCTGGATTTCGAAGCACTATTTCTAAATGCCCCCTGCTACCATAACCAGGAATATTGTTTAAATCCCATTGACTTGTTTTGGTAACCCATGTACATTAATAACTTTCTTTTTTGCCTTTCTCACCGTAAGGATCTTGAAATTGAAATTTAATGAAGTATGCGGTCAAGTTGATAAAGATTGTGATAGGCATCTCATTTTCACATACAAATATCATCTTTCAATGTCAACAAATAGGAAGGTTAAGTGTGTCCCTTGTTTTGAGGCCTCAAAATTGCCAAACACAAGGGTACACATTTGCTATCTATTGTGAAAATTTCTCAAGTAATCATCAACTGCATGAACAGCAGAAAGATGAACATCTTTTAACTTAAAGAGACACTGCTGAGGATACCTCAGCCTTTTGTCCTCATTTGAATTCTTCTCTATAAAGCATAAACACCCGAAGAGAGGGAAAAAAAAAACATCGGATCAAATGCAAACCTTAGCATTGGTGTTCAGTCCTGAAGCCAAATTCATTTGTTAATTAGCAATCAAGCTGAGGCAGAAGATTGGGAGAATCTGAATGTCATCATTAAGTGGGAGAAATGGACATCTCATGGAAGCAGCTCCTAATTTGGTCTCAATGATATCTTGAGGAAGAAAGGCAGAAAGGGATCAAGTAAGTTGTTAAAGCAAATAGACGGCTGGAGAGCTAGTTACAGGGGACTTTAGAAGTCACCAAGGTCAATCTCTTGCCAGTTGCAACTTGTGTTTTCCTCTTTCTGAGGACGAACTCTCACACATGAACAATGACAAAGACCCCTGTTATGTGTACCATAGTTGAGAAAATCGGAATTGGATTGGAATCGGCATGGAAAAGAATCGGGAAAAATCGGGAATCAGCAAAAAATCGAGGACAAAATCGGCAAAAAATCAACATTTTTTCATTGAAAAAACCGAAGAAAATGCAATTTTTCATTGAAAAAAAGCTTTTTCATGCATATCAGAATTTTTCGGGAAAAATTTGGCAAAAAATCGGATCAAATCGGGATTTTTTGCAGATTGTCTCAACTATGATGTGTACAACCATTAACCTGTTGCTCATATATCTTCATGACATTGAATAAATAAATAAACAAATAGATAAAAAGATGATGGCATCACATATATTATTTCGGCCACTATTTCTGGCTCCCGTGGGCTAATGTACCTACTGTAATATATGGTTTTCATCCACCTTTTTTGGTCATCCATGCACAGTAATAAAATTTCTTTCTTTCTTCTTAATGATTCTTTTATAATTCATATTAAATTAGTTGACTTAGGGAATTATTTAGATACTTTATTTTCGTTGGACTTTTACTTGCATTTAATATTAGACATAACTACAATGAGCGGTCATTTTATTCAATGAAATTTTAAATCTCCTCTTATAGGCATTTGTCTCTACGATTATTTCTCTAGGTTATGATTGGACAACTTACATTTACATTAATGCCTCTCAAAGATTTTGAGGTCTCGTCAAAGTCATTTCCTTCTAATTTAAGAGGCAATGTAGTGGTCATTATTATATTTCATGGCTCCCTCTCTAAATCCTTCACACCCTCAACAATGACTTGACCATGCTCCATAGCAGCTCCTATTACGTTCAGCTGTGTGTTTACTAGTCTTTCTTTTAACCCGCTTCTACCCACTCCTGGTTTGCTCTGACTAGTGCACATGACGAAATCAAGCAAGATGAAAATTCTGTGAACATGTGTAATGAATAGACCTCAGAAACCAACCAGCAACCTGATGGTATCCCTGCTGACTCTATCAGACTGCAGATTCTCGTCTTATAGCCAATCATTAGAATTCTGCGTATCCAAGAAGATTTTTGGCATTTAAAAAAGGAACTCGCATCAGCCAGAATGTTGATCTGCATTCATAAATAGCCAGATAACTCCAAGCATCACCTTGCGACATGGCTTGAAAGCTCTACGTTTTATGTCAGTACTGGGGTGTAAAAAGAATTGGCAGTTTCTGTTCAGTTGTCTGTGTCCGAACTATTTAGCAGCTGGAGAACCACTTTAACAGGACTTTGGCTGTTTCCAAGCAGCATATGAAATACTGCACTGACTCCACGAAAGATGTTTTAATAAGTAAAAGAAATGGAATACAGGAAGGTGATTATAGGAAAGATGTGAGTAGAGACTTGAAAGGCTGGTTCAATCACCCAAGTGAGATTAAGGTAGCAGTTCTCAGGAGCATTTGAGCCCTCAACCAGATAGTTCTCAATCAAAGATAAACTCTCCCACGTTGACAGCAGCACTTCAAGTTAATGGCTATTTGATGTCTCTCTTGTTTTATGTTATCCGTTATTATGCTTTCTAGTCTCCCTAGCAGAGTGGTACACAACCTTTTTGAATAATATCCAAGAATATTCGTTTTTCTTTGTAAATGTCATATGAAAAGCTCCTATGAAAGGATCTTGATACTTAAATTTTCCCTTAGACGGCTTCTAAATATTTGTTGTAAATGGTGGTGCGAAGTCTTTACCGGTTCACAGAACCAGTTCTGGCACTCTTTTTCAACGTCAATATAACAATTCTAATAAAGCCACAAAAAACATATATCATTATAATTATTATAATCCACAAAACTCCTAATGATATTAATAAATAAGTTTCCATTAAAACATTTGTATTTTACTGTATTGGCTTGATTTGTTTGGGAATAGAACACTAGTAGACGTGACAAATGTAGACAAGTACAAGACAACTATTTCAGTTTTCAACCGTATTTTGCCTTCTTCGCCGAATGTGCTGACTTTCCCTGGTACTACACTGTCTGATCATTCACCTATTTTACTCTCGGTGGCAATGTTAAACTTTCAACCCAGAGTGCATTCTTTGCAGTTTTACCTGAATGTTTCTTTTTTGCATAGCTTTAGCATGAAAGCTCATATATGCTGCATTTAGAATTTGATTCCTAGACCTGATGGTCTTTCTGGAAGGATTGAGTGGTGGAATGCTGCCATTCAACAAACCACTAAGGTGTTGTGGACTCTAGGTGTTGAAGTTGCAAAGTGGCGGAAATAGGCTAAGTCTGCCTTGCAGAGTGAGCTATCCAAAGCCTATCTCAGGCTTGAAGCCTCTCCTTTCAGCTCTCTTGCTCGGTCCAAAGTTTCTTCCATTCGGCATGAGCTAAAAAATGAAGGGTGCTCAATTACGTGCTCAAATGCATTGGCTCAAAGTGGGGGACAGAGTGACCAAATATTTTTTTCAACGCCTCAAACCTCCTGCCCAGTATTCCCAGTTTCAAGTTATTCAAGTTGATGGGCAGAGATTCACAGACCTTCCGGACATTGTCAAAGCCTTTGTTTCACATTATCAAGGTGTTTTTGCTTCTCAACCCTTGATGATGCTAGAAGGCAAGCTCTTGCTGATTGTACCGTTGTTGTCCCCAACAAGCTTTCTCTTGAGCAAATGATATTCTGTGACACTCCTATTTCTTTGGAAGATCTGAAAAATGCCTTGTCACTCATGGCCAATGATAAGGCACCTGGTCTTGATGGCTTCCCATGTGAATTCTACAAAGAATTCTGGGATATGCTTGGTTCTGATCTCCACAAAGTGTATCTTGAAGCCCTGCAATGTGGTTCACTGGGTTCCATTATTAACAAAGGCAATGTTAAATTTATTCTTAAGTCTGGAGACCTTGAGCTCATCACTAATTGGAGGCCGATCACCCTACTTAATGTGAGCTATAAGATTATTGCCAAAGCCCTTGCGCTTAAGCTTAAATCTCTCCTGCCTTTGATTGTCAGACCTGAACAAACTGGTTTTGTTCAGGGAAGATACATTCTTGATAATGTTCTTGTTGTTTGGGAAGGTATGGAGTGGGCAAGAAAATCTGAACAAGATGCTTTATTCATTAAGATTGACTTTGAGAAAGCCTATGATAATATGGAGTGGTACTTCATCACTGCCATGCTTCAAGCTTTGGGCTTTGGGCCAATGTTTGTGAGCACCGTTCTTATGTTATTTCAAGATGCTTCAGTTGTTCTTACTTTAAATAATAGTCAATCTCAGTCAATTTCTCTTGGTCGCTCTGTAAGACAGGGGTGCCCTCTTGCTCCATCTCTTTTCATTCTTGCTGCAGAGGCTTTTGGCTATTTGTTGGCCCATAAGGTGGATCAAGGATTAATCAGGAGTATTGCTCTCCCCAATTTTGACCGTCAATTGGTCAATGGTCATTTTGTTGATGATTCTTTTTTAACGATTCGAGAAGATGAGCAATCCCTTTCCTCGGCTATTAGTTGCTTAGAGGTGTTATGTTTAGCCTCTGGTTCCTCTATTCAATGGAAAAAAAACTCCTATTTTCGGCAATCTCAATCCCAGCTGCCATGTTGGCTGCGTCATTTCCAATGGACTTGGATTCAGCCGAGTGAGGTGTTTAAATTTCTTGGAATTCCTTTTGCGTTTCATGGTTCCTCTGCTCAATTGTGGCAGTATGTTATTGAGAAAGTGGACAAGCAAATTTTCTTACTGGACTAGTAAGAAACTTTCTCTGGCAGGAAAATTTCAGATTTGTTCTAAGGTTTTAGCCACTACCCATGTCTATTATTCGTCTTGTTGGGTTCCATCCAAATCTTGTTATAAAAAGTTGGATAAGCTTCTGAGAGATTTCTTGTGGGCCAAAGACTTTGTCAAACGAGGTTTTCATCGGGTAGCCTGGGAAATTTGTTGTTTGCCCAAGGATTGTGGAGGCATGGGTTTGTTTGATTGTCACCGACAAGGTTTTTCCCTTTGTGCTAAATGGATCACCCAATCTTTAATTGGGGATGAATCGTGGAAAGTGCTAGTCAGGCATTGCATTTCTTCAGGTTTGCTTCAGGGGAAGAAAATTTGGAAAGGGGTGGGATTGCAATCCATTCTTACTGCCCCTGTCCCTGTTAAAGTTAAAGGTTCTTTTGTCATTTAGAGTATTTGGAAAGCCTGGGAGGCCTTCAAACCCTGGCTCAGTTGGAAAAGGAGTTTCCGCAAAGCGGTGCCTCTTTGCCTTCCATGAATATTTGGTGGTCTCCTGTTATCACTTGGCGGGGGCTCTCCCCTGGCTTTGGTGCAGTGGGTCAGAGCGCAGAGATTCTATAAGCGTGGTATTGCTTCCATTTTTTATTTCTTCTCCTGACATACCAGGAGTTTGATACCTTGGGAATCATCAAATTCACAATTTAAATCCTAGTAATAGAGATACTTACGAGGTGGTTATTGATAGTATTCCATTTTCTATTTGGTGCAAACTGCATAAGCATCTTCAAAAACCCTGGAGGTCAGATTGGTGTTGGCCTGGGGAGCTTCCTGTTTTGCAATATAAAGCTCATCTAGGTTACAAATGGCTCACCAAGCAAGTTCCAATGGTTGATAAGCTCACTCTGAGATGGGACTTAGTCCCTCTTCCCTCCCGATGGAATAAGAGGTTTCGTATTGCTTGGGCTACTTATATTGAACCTAAACAGAGTTTTTTTGCTTGGAGCCTCTTGCACCAAGGGTTGCCTATTGGCAATAGGCTCAAGCATCTGGGTGTTCATAATCCCATTTGCCCGGTTTGCGAACAAGTGGAAGATTTACTGCATGTTTTTTGGTTTTGTGATCGGGCTCAATCGGCCTGGGAGTGGCTTCTTGAATTTTTTAGACCTTTTATGCAAGAGGATTTTACCTGGGTGCATGCTATTTTGGGTGACCCTATTGCTTTTTCCTTCAACTTGGGTGTTATTTGGAATATTTTTAGAATTGGTACCCTGTTTTATCTTTGGAAGTCCCAGAATAGAACTATTTTTTCTCAGCAAGATGTTGGGCGTGTCTTCTCTATTGCTGATAAATATGCTATATTCTTTGATTGTTGGTTACAGATTCAAGTACATGTTGAAAAAGTACATGTGGAGCTGCAGTACTTACGTACCCTCATGGATCATTGAGGGAATGCGCCCTGCGCTATGAGTCGTGTGCCTCTTACTTCCCCTTCCAAGTCCCGGTTGTCGACTCACCGGGGGACCCGTCACCGACCGCAGCCCTCTGCTACCAGACACTTCCATCTTGAAGAAATGATATTTTTATTTATCATTAAATTTTTACAACTGTTAGTGACTGCAAATAAGTCCTATATAGTCAACTGTTCAACTCTCCGATTACCAATTATTTAATGTATTTGGAGAATGCACAACATTCCAAATTTTGTCATTGACGCGGTTCTGTGTTTTGTCCAAAAGAATTCTATAGTTCGAGATATGGTATGGTAATCATAAGATTTTCACAACAATGAAAGTTTTGTTGCCAATCATTACTTTACAAAATTCATGTCCATGGACCAAATACAATTAACTCATCCATAAATACTCCTATACAAAAACGTAAATGCAATGTTGGAGACTCAAAGATTCAATTCCTGAGATCCAAATTAAACTTTCTTCCATATAAGCAACTCAGTAGATTTCTAATCTTTAGTCCAATAAGTACCATATCACAGATAAGAAAGTTTACCTGAAGATTAACAATTACAAGCTTGCCACCAGCTCGAACTGTTTTTAGGGGCAAGTTGCATGCAGGAGTTATCTGCAGGCTGCTCAGAAAGCAAACAAGGACAGAAAAACCTAAGATAATAATTTATATTATAAAAAAATCAAACTGGTAACTTTTTCTGATATCTAATAAATAATCATATGACTGGAAGCCAATTATTTCTGAATTTCATTGGCTTCTTGAAATGGTAAATTTCAACATGACATACTTCAGAGTCTTATGATACTGCCAAAAATTTACCTGTCATATTTTCAACATAATATTGCTGAAGAGTTAAACTAATAAGCATCTGTGTTAAACTTATTCTCCCTCAAAGTTTTATATTTTACACCCAATAAGACAGATCACCATTCTACATCACCTATCTTCAAGAATGTTACTACAGCTGACATGCAAAGCATCTAATCCAGTCCTCTTGAAATAGAAATGTTTGATGCTAACAGATGAATGTCGAACAGTACCATATAAAACTTTTTAGCTTCTATAATTGTTTCTAGATTCCTCATAATAGCACAGCAAGAGATGGTTACCTAGTTCCCAGGCATATTATAAGATCCGCTATTTTACAATGCTTCTCTGCAGGAGTCATCTCCTTTGGAGGCAATGCATCCTGCAAAAGGAAAGGAAGGAGTTTAAGTAGAAATCACCCATAGCCCTAAATTTCTGTATTTTAACCAGTATATGATCTGTTGAAATAGTATGTTACTAATTGGTAATGCGATTGTGACTCCTTTAGCTACTCAAAATTACACGCAATGTAATTTCCAAGGTGGTAAGTTCAAAACATTTCTTTAATAACTTGTTCTCCATAGTGTAAACTGTAGACCCCACAAGTCCTTCAACTTATTAACATCAGTATATTGATTTTCTTAATCAATAAAATATATAACGCTTGCAATGATACTCAAGTTATTGGATTATCTTCTGGCATACTTCACTGATTTATTTATTCTCTCTACCCGTCCCAGTAGTAAGATGCTCACACAGGATATTTAAAATTTCATTAGTTAATATTCCACCACTTTAACTACTCATATTTATAAATTGTCTGTACATAAGAAACCACAATATTTCTTAATTAGGAGTTCTAAAAGCGCTTTATTATGCAACTCCAAAGCTTACACTGCAAAAAGAATTTGTATAGTGTTTATACTCCTCATTGATCATCTTATCTGCATTTCCACCACACAACTAGATCAAATACGCTAAACTGAAATTTGTGAAGCATTCTTTTATGATGCTTCTTTCAACTTGGTTAAAACAACACAAATCACTAGTCAACATTGTGCTATTCGCATTAAAATAAAAATTAAAACAAATATCCATTGGGTGTCCAGATAAAATACTAAAGGTCTATTGTACCAGTTGCACTGACAACACAAAAAAACAAAAATCAAAAGTAAAACATGGCCCTTAAATAATAAGATGGATGTTGCAGAATTGAATATTTTTCAAACAAATTTCATAGTGACTTACTCACACATGACAATGAGGAGTTTATTGTATGCATCACTTTGGTAAATTATTCCAAATTATTTTAGTGTATACAAATATGTTATTGAAAGAAGGTAGGCACATATCCTGGCAGCAAATTCAGAAGAAAAGGGTTATGCCTGTAGAACACATCAAGGTGGTTGTTCATAACACATGAATCTTTGACTATGGCCAACACCATCAGCAGCCATATTTCCCAAGAATTTGCTTCATACATCATAATTTCTGAGGTCCCAATGAGGGTGCAAAGACTCTTACACAACTATGGCTTGATTGGGTCACAGCTTTCTAGAATGGTTTGATTTATAACAGTTGTTCTTTGAATGTCTCCCATCACTACATCTCTTTTGCACTTGATCGAAGGCCAGGTTGGAATTGCCACCATTTGGTTGAATGCCAGATCATCAAATATTTCTCTGTTGCACAAGATAATATCTTCAAAAACTGTCAGTGGGATCTGCAACCGTCTTAGACTTGACTATACCTTGGCATGAAAAGCTTCTAAGGAAAAAGCCTCTTTATTTGATATTTTCTCTCTGTGGCAACCATCTAGCCCTAAGAAGTCTCAGGGTATGATTCGCAAGCACCCTATAGCAATACTTGACAGGACCAGATTATAAGGTGTAAGATTATCACAAAAATTGAAGTTAATATAAGGAGTATATGTGCCAATCAAATTCGCTCTTCTGTTAGTTAAATCCACATGACCTACCTCTCTGTTACTCAAATTTACCTGTGTTGTTCATCATGGTATCTGTTTGTATACCAACCCAACAGGACCTTATATCTATCCATTTCATGTATGCCCCACTCAATTTCATGTTTATGCTGGTAATTTTTAATTTTGTGTGAATCAAATTCCCAGATTTCACGGTATCAAAGCAGTGTTGCAGAAAAACAGATAAAGGTATCCAATATGGATATGATATGGGATACAGATACAGCAAATTTGCAAGAGTTCTTGGGATGGAAAAGGCTGGATAAGACATTATAAAAAGCATATATATTTTATGTCCTTGGGGGAAAAGGCAAAATATACACTGCATATAAGATA
The DNA here is from genome assembly GCA_028583015.1 of Wollemia nobilis. Lineage (NCBI taxonomy): Eukaryota > Viridiplantae > Streptophyta > Pinopsida > Araucariales > Araucariaceae > Wollemia > Wollemia nobilis. Next base: position 16,014,866 of record JAQPPZ010016946.1, on the reverse strand, counting down.
GTTTCATTAATAAAGACAAGGAATACTTATTGTTTTCATTTTTTCTATATAAAAGACTTAAAGGAAAGAAAAAAACTAGAGTTTTTTTATCTCGTGTTATAGATACAGCTCTAGACATGATTGGTCAGCCAAACATGGAATTGGATAATGACTAACACCGTGCGAAAGTTACAAGATGGTCTAATTTTCTTATTTCCCTTCAGTCTTGCACTCGACCATACCTGCAGACAAATTGTTTTTGTTTTCTTACTGTTGTTTTCCTTACATTTGATATAGAGACGACCTATTTGTACATAAGTAAACTAAATTGCAGGAATTGGTATAAGCAAATACAACAGATCTGTCATTTTATTGTACGTCGATGTCTACATTCATCAAAGAAACCAAACTGTAAAATATGGTTTTAAAAAATGGAAAACAGGTAACTAGCTGTCAAATTCCAGGCCTATTTGGACCATATTTACAAGTATTCTAGTTATGAAAGTATATAAGCTTGTATTCAGATACATCTCTGTATACGGTATCAAAGGAAATGAAAAACGATGAAGTTCTTTTTTTGATATCATTTTATGGATACAGATCTAGACATGATTGGTAAGCCAGGCCTGGAATTTGACAATGACTAGCACCCACTGTGTGAAAGTTACAAGATGGTCTAATTTTTTTATTGCACTCCAGTCTTACACTTGACTGTACGTGCAGATAAATTGTTTTCGTTTTCTTACTGTTGTTTTACTTACATTTGATATAAAAGTAACATATTTGTATATAAGTAAATTAAATTGCAGGTATTGGTATAAGCAAATACAACAGATCTGCAATTTTAATATACGTCAATGTCTACATTCATCAAAGAAATCAAACTGTAAAATATGTTTTCAAAAAACGAAAAACAGGTAACTACCTGTCAAATTCCAGGCCTAATTGCACCATATTTACAAGTATTCTAGATATGGCCCACACATGAGCTTGTATTCAGATACATCTAAATATGATTTCCATGGAATCAAATACACCTGTATACTGTACAGCGTATCCAAGCAATATCATCTTTATATCCTTATCTAATATATGGATATGCATGTCCAGGCAAAAGAAGTGCTGGAAATGGTAACTCTACATCAAAAATGACAACCAATAGAATGATATTTGACTATTTTCTCCATGCGTTGAAGGCTTCTAACATTAATCATAATCTTTTACGTTATTTTCCCAATGTTAACTTGAAAAGATTCAGCCCAATCAGCTTTTATGTCCCTTCTCAGCCCATATTGAATTTTAATCATGCAGACATTAGTACAAGTGTTTGCTCTTCTATTCTTTCAAGGAGGGAACTATTAGTTACATGACTAGCAGTAAAAAACAATTTTTCCTTTTTCCTAATATTCTTTACTTATTATAACTTTGTTCACTCATCTAATCTAGATCCCCAAGGCATAACCTCCTTACCACTTCCTTTGATCCTTCGCTTAGCCCAATGGTGTCCTTCAATTCTCTCCACATAATATTCACCCCATCCATAAATGAAGACTACTTCAATTCAAATAATTATAAAGTCCATTATGATTGGGCACATATTTACCGAGTTATATGCCACAACAGTTCCCATCAAGCTCTCTGATTTGATTGCCAGTGATGGTTTCAGAGCTAAAGGTAGGCTGGTTCTTCGAGTGGTTTCCATACAACAAACCATATCTTCATTCCTTAAGCAGTCATTGGGGAGGCTGAAGCTAGGTCCTCTAAAATCTTTTGTTTTATTGATTTTGAAAAGGCCTTTGATGCGGCACTCGCCACATACTACCCCAAACATTACATGATATACACATCTCCAAGCTCCCTTTCACAATTATCATGTGGCTTATTACACAGTAATCGGTCAATTCCAAGCTCCTGAATAGTTATCATATGAGATCAAGAGTGCTATGGGGTCCAACAGGAATGTCCTCTTTTGCTAACACTCTTTGGCATTATGTATATTGTCACCAAAAGTCTATTGTGAAAGAGGATGAAGTCTAAAGTCTATTGTGCACTTATGCACATCGCTTAATATCAATACTGATTTCCAATTAAGACATTGCAATGGATGTGCAACACTCACTATTATTGAGCATCAATGTTTTGTTCATGTCTAAAGTCTGGGGGCCAAGTTTAGGACATGTTGATTGGGCATGCATTAAAAGAGTCTAGACCATTTTGCTTCACCACACAATCTGCAAGCATAGAGTTCCTCAATACATTGTACAAGCCAGGTTTGAAGCTTCGCCTATTTGTCTTGAAAGCATCTTCACACTCATGTTCCATTCCATCTCATCAGCTATGATGCTTCAGGTAAAGAAGGATACCCATTCCTTGCCCTCTATTCTACAGCAAGAGTTCCTGACTATGTATGTCCCTACTTGAAGGAGAAACTGGGACCTAGAGACTTGCTTACTTCTGAAATATTAGAATTTCCACAGGCCATCTCCTTCCCTTAAGGTATTCAGTGGACGTTCCCCTTCCTCTTAAAGAAAGGGGTGATTCATAAGTCTATCAAAAGGGATATCTACCGAATACATGCTCAAACTACATGGATCTCTCCTCTTCAAACTCTTGATTTTAAGTTGGCCCTCTATGTTGAGCACTTTATGCAAACCGTCTATGTTAAGCACTTTATGTAGATTGTGGATGGTGTCCAAAATCATCCTAATTATGGCAAGCTCACAATTCCCATGGCCTCAAAATCACTATTAACTAGATGATGATACAATATCGTTAACCCCGGATCAAGGTTGAGTGTCACAATCTAAATAGGGATATGCTCTATCACCTCTGCTCCATATAAAGGTAGAGATAGAGGAGCACGTTATCTTTAGGTTCTCCATACACCAGGGTCAGATGTAGGTATTACTACTTATATAAAAGTTCAAGGAGGTCCCTTTCTTTTCTTCTTTTGATTTCTCAACCATGTGTTTGGCTTTATACTTCCAAGAAGCAATTACCCTCAAACAACAAGCCCTAAATGGACTTTCACAACCACAACAGACTATCAAATTGATAACCTCCTCCTTTCACCCTCTAATTGCAGGCAGCTATAAGTGCCCATTGTGCAATATGGTTACATCTTTTTCAAATGTGAATAGTTATGAGACAACGCCTTCCCCATATACCAGTTAACAAGGGATCTTTCCACAAATCAGAAGATCTAAGCAAGCATGCCTTTCAAGGTTCCTCTATGCATCCTCCAGTCAATGTAGGCAAATGCGTTGGCGAACATCACATCTACAGGAGTGCATGAATTTATGCCCCATGTCAACAATGCATTAACACTGTGTAAATAGAGTTTGTTGTAGGTGTGTTAGCATCACACAATATTGCAACTTATATATTTGATGACATATATGTTTCTAATAAATACCACAAATGTGTTAAAAGGTATGTTTAAGGTTTCATGTCTATGGATAGTTTAGTGGCAGGTGGGCAATTGTCAACTATCTATCGGATATTATAATACCTACATGTACACCATATACCTTGGTCAAGGCAGGTTGGCTGTATGTTTGTCATGTGTTTCGTCTATGTGATTCAACTAGACCATGACGTACTGCTGATGACAAGAATATGAAGGATCCATGTTATGTTGTGTACTTACATCTAAGTTCTCGCTGAGCATCTTATAATGGAACTATATTGCAATGTGTTGCGTTTTTTTTTTATGTGTGAGTTCTAAATTTTGGCATCTTTGCCCCCACAAAGTTGGGTAAGGGTTGGTTACATGGAGTTTCAACAAGAATCTTGCTCCCAAAGATAAGCAACAACGACAACAATGAGAAGATCACAACATAGTCAATAAGCATTGTAAACCAAGCACGTTTTTACGCACTCAAGCGGAGGGAAGATTGGAGACTAATACAGAAAATGATGCAGACTTTTTTGTTAATGTCAACAAAGGACCAAGTGATGTATGGCCAGGTGAAAATGAGTCTAAGGCCCCTCGAATTTGAAGAACATTCAATAGGTGTATGCGGCACATAGGGACATTATTCCAACGAAATATGCCACTGATGTTGTGTTTTGTGACAACTACCAACGCAATGGACAAAGACGAATTGCATATGATATTGAAGGCAAACCCATTATGCAATGTTGGAGATGTCATCTTTGGAAACACGTTGTATGATAATGCCCGAGTGATGAGAGTCAAGAAGAACCAATGATGTTGATAGGATTCATGTATCACAAGGATAAAGAATGCCCCAGAGTTAAACCTAATTGCAATAGAATTCAAAGAGGTAGAACATGTCGTGTAGGTCGAGCGATCGAGCAACTAATACAAGCCAACGCCAATGAAGCAACAACCACAAGGATCTAATTCCAATTCCATATACACTTTGGGAAATATTGTCATTTTCTTTTGAATGTTTTTGTCTACAAAAGGAGGATAAGGACTATGATGAAACTAGCAACCAATCGAAATACAATCCACACGGTGAGGGATGCCATCTAGACATGCAAGCCTATCAGGTAGAGGATGCAAACAGTGTGACTTAAGGATGAGGAGGTAGGACATTTGGACGATTAAGTATGTCATCCGAATAAGCAAGTATGTCATCTAAATGATGAAGGATATTGTTGTGACCTAGAGAACAAACACAATCAAGGCAATAACAAGGTTAGTTCAAGTGAAGATGAAATGAGGGAGCCTGTAATGGTCCTCGCACTTCAATAATAAAGGTGAAACAAAGAAAATGACAAACACATAAATTTATTTAATGATAGTGGGTTTTACACACGTTCCAAGCACTACGGTGAAAAAGAGGTAAACTATTATCAATTGGGATTTTTAAGTTACACGAGGTCAAGACAAGGACTTTCGACACATAGAATCTGCAATGACAAAGGGTGTTGCAAAGAATGCGAAAGGGGACATCCATTTTTCAAATCACAACAATTTTTAAATGCTTGAACCATGATTTAATAATCATAATACAGTTCATGATTATTTCCAGCAAATAAGCATGGAGGAAACACAATCATCTAGTGGAGCTCAGCAACCTCAAAGCTGCAAAGCATCATGGCAAAAAGAAGAAATTGTAGAATGCCATAACCAGAGTAAAGGAAGAAAGGATAAAAGGAGGTCAAAATAAAGTCTTCCTAAACATCAATGACACAGGGGCTAAACACTAAGAACGAGGAAGACAAACTAGGGCACAATTTGGAAGGATTAGAAGAATAACATTGTTTGCAGCCCAAGATGCTACCTCCAAAACACGAGAGAAAACCACCATGCAAGTCATAGTGCTTTCCACTTGAGGAATTCCACCACACTTCATGGCCAAAGTTCTTTGGAACATGCTTATCATTCAAGATGAAGGAACCATCAAAGGGGGTATAGTTGTTTGCCAAGAAGTCGTCAAAGAAAGAAAGGATAGCTTTTCTCAAGTCTGAGATGAAGACATTCATACATCCATCTGCAAAGGTGTCATTTGAGTGTTGTTCATTTACCAAGGTGTTGTTTGAGTGCCATCCATCTACAAGATGGGTGTTGACTACAACTACAATGTTGGGCCAATGGATCCGACCAAGCCATCTTGACTGACGCAGTCAACACAATCATTTGGGATGTCCAGGCCAATCAAGTTTCCTAGGTCGATGAATTGATTAACTCGACTAGGCCATCTAGGCCACAAATAGAAGGTTGCTTGCGGGCTTACCATTGAGACCCAACCATCTAGCAAGAGGTAATCTGACTTACCCATTTGGGACCCAATCATTCAACAGAAGGTCCTTCAAGGACTGACCATCTAGAACCTATGTTGCATGGAAATAAATATCCGATTTGGATACACCAATTTTTTTCAAGACACCACCAATCCACAACACAAAAATGTTTACATAAGTTTTAAATATAATATTTGCATTAATTGAGAAGAGAATTGTCATTGCTTTTAAAACTTAAATTACATTTTATTTTTTTGTAATGTTACGCACGCACATGAGGACTTGAGACCACGAGGAGCATTGTCAAGTTTCAAGGGGACTCAAACCCTTGACCTCTTCACAGCAAGCATCACCCACTCACCATGCACTTTGGCAACACCTCCTAGTTGTATTCTTTAAATCCCATGTCATGGATACAACTCCAAATGTGCCTAGGCCATATTCCAAATATATTAGATAGAAACAAAAAAAAAGGTATGCTTTTGGATATGTCTAGATACAATACCAATGCATTCTAATATGTGCAGATACGATATCTGAAATGTAACCAAGTAGGAGGATTGTCAGATATGCTAACTCTGTCTAGAATCCAAATCCAACCGTCCTAGAGAGTCATCTAGAAGGTAGCTATCTGAGTTGTCAAGAGAGCCATCCAAGAGGCTATCGTCAAGCACAAAGTCATCTAACGAACTATTGTCCATATAGACAATTATGCCTTAGGGATCAGTTTGTTGTATGTAAAATGATCGTCCAATCTAAAGAGATTATCCATTGATGAGGGGTCAAGGAAGGCTCTGTCAATAACATGTCATCCAGGCACCTACTGACCAGGCTACCTTCCAGTGTGCCATCAAGGCACCTATTTTCCAAGCACCCATCATTTGGGGTGCCAAGCAATGTACTTTACAGGTATTTATGACATAGGATATTACTAAGCATAAGCCACATGTCACCCTATTTGCATACTATGCTTAGGAGAATTCAAGCAAAGAAGTGTCATTCAATAAGGTTTGCTAAACAAGGGAGGCATTTATGGCATAGGATATTTCTAAGAATAAGCCACATGTCACCCTATTTGCATACTATGCTTTGAAGAATTCAAGCAAAAGAGTGTCATTCAATAAGTTTTGCTAAACAAGGGAAACCATGGTTACAAATATTGTGTTTCTCAAGATGGGTGAGATGCTCAAGCATATATATTCGTCAAAGTGGGTCACATAGGTGTAAAAACTATCTTCAAAATGATTTCATTGTCCATAACCAAAATGTTGTCCATGGAAACAATTTGCACCAAACAGTGGAGGATTTCGCTATTGAACAACAGGCCTTGCCCACCAAACCTATGATATGACTAGTTGCATGAAGCATACCAAGAGAGGGGAACATAAACTTGAACTAGTAAGCATTTGTAAATTCGATTTTTGTAATGTATGCAACAAGAAAAAGCATGGGAAGCACGACAACTATTCAAGTACATAGATCAGCACCTCTACCCCCATTGATGAATAAGTTGGTCTGTCGACAAGGATGTCAACAAGTCTAAAGGAGGGGGTTGATGTAGATACAAAAGTTGAGGCATGAACATCATGTCTACAAGTGTGCATGAATGCATGAACATATGCACCATGTCGATGATGCATTAACAGTGTGTAAATAGAGTTTGTCATTTATGTCTTTTCATCACATAATGTTGTCACGTGTACATGATGACATATATGTTCTTAATATCATGTAATGTGTTATAACACTTCATGTCTATGGATACTTTGGTGGTAGGATGATCTCCTTGAACTTGGCTTCTTTCACCTATCATCTACCTTGGTCAAGGTAGGTCAGATGATGTTGGTCACCTATGTTCGTCATGTGTGGGGTTTGTATGGTGTGATGATTGCAATCTCAACGAAAGACGAGTTTTGTATTTACATGTATTTTTTTTTCTTCTCATTTTGCATAATTTTATACTGCAACTTGTTTCATTCTATTTCTTTGTTTGTGACTTCTACACTTAAAGTCCACCTCTTCCCATCAACAAATCTTTTACAAAACTTATGGCTTCCACTGTGCCATGTTACTATTTCCCTTGTATTATACGTAATATATTAATCTATATATTCCACATGATGTGTAACATATTTCCCTTGTATCTATTTCCCTTGTATTATGTATTATACGTAATATATTAATCTTCTTCATGACTAGTGCAATTCATTATAGCTTTTTTAAGACAAACTTTGGCTGCTTCCAACCATCAACATAGGGATCTTAATTACATTAGACAAGAAGATGTTTTGAGCTCAAGTGTAAGCCCTTCTGGGTTGCTCACTTTAACAATATTTTACCAATAGCTATAGAAGTAAGGCACTGGGAAACCCAACACTAGAACTCGAAGAGGTGAAGTAAGCATTTCCCCTCTTTGATGGAAATTCTCCATTGTGTTTTCAAAATCCAGCACAGTGGGATGCAAACTTTTGTCGTATATCCTAGTTTTTCCAAATGTGAGGCTCATAAATAAAAATTAGAGTTTGTGTATTAAGGTTGCACAAGTGCCCTTGGATCGTGTCTCAATTTGGATATAACTAAATGGTCTCGATTTCCAACGGCATATTCCTATTATGGAGTTTTGTTCCACTTTAATACCTAGTTCTAGCTACATATGCTCACTTTATGTAATGTTGTACATCAGTCACCACTCCCAAAATAGATTAACTTGAGGATGGAGGAATGCTCATGTCAATAGTTAAAGTTGCAAATGGTGCTACAAATATTGAAACCAAATAACTTCAAATTGAAGCACAAGAAGCCATCAAAGTCAATAGTTTAGCTCCAATTAATTGTAATGTCAAGAGGTGGGAGAGGGAATGGCTCTCTTGGACTTCAAAGTCCCAAATAAACTAAGTATTATCAAAACTCAGCTCCTGCTTAGGCCAAATAACATTATGATTTAGGATTCCAATCTCTCTTCTAAGCCCTTTCTAAGAAAATATGGAGAAAAATATAACCACTAAGTTAAGGACAGTGTTGTAGCTTCTAGCAACATCCTTGCTTTCAAGAATCCAATGTGAGTGGTATGTACCATAGTTCTAAAACATGCAAGCGACTCATGAGTACTCACCAAAAACAACCCTTAACAATCAAGTCGCCCACAACACACCAAACCAAGTTGTTGATGAGTACTCGCAAGTTTCGTTGGCAAGAACATGTGAATTCCTAGCTCTAACTATTAGAACCCCAAAGGTTCTAATAATAAATTTAATTAATTAATTAATAAAAACATGAATCACTTGCCCTTATAGGGGGGCTCCCCTTGAATTAAATAAATATATTATTGCTTCATCATGGATGCCTTCAAATGAATGATTGGACAATGATTTATATCTACCCTAACCCTAACCCTACGTCCTTTCAATATGACTGTTCATAATAATTAATATATTAATTATTATGACTATCCTATCCCTAATATAATAATTAATTAATAATTAATTATTATAGCTATCCTAAAGCTAATATTATTATTAATATAATAATTAATGATATTATTAATAATAATAGATAAATAGAGTTAGGATGTGGAATCCTAACATGCCACCCCTCTTGGAAAACAACTGAGTCCTCAAAGCTGGGAAGGACTAGAAAATATGAGCCGGTTTCATATAGTATTGTCCTTTGAAAGATTCTGCCATTGGTACTAATTGGTGAGTAAAGGTTGTGTGGATGAGCAGGGTGATCTTCTTCGTAAAATGAATCACAAGAACTTTGTGTCTTTGCTTTGCTATTTCAATGTCACCAAACAACTTATGCTTGTCTAACAACCTTGCTATCAAGGATCATCTTTATGGGGGGCCATTACTCCAAGGTTAGATAATGTGGGTAATTAATGTGTGAGGGAGACAGACTAATCCATCACAAACTATATTTGCAAGTTCTGTGGTTTTCACGGGGGGATTGGAAATTTAGGTTGTGAGTGGCTCTAGATGCAGCGGAAGGTAGTAACATATACTTGCTTTCTAACCTCTTTCATTGTCATCAATAAACCTAATTTCTTCCGCATCAAGTAACATAATTGGACGACGTGGCATTATGAAGGTTTTGGAGTGGAACAATCTTCTTTTTGCACAATATTTTTTAACAGATTTAATCTTTGCCTTCAAATTGGAACCGTACTCTCTGCAAGATGATTAAAATATTAATACTTCCCCTCATGCTTTGAATTATTTTGGAGATATTGTGGTACACAATCGCCACTAAACCAACCAATGCAGGCTTTCGTATTGGAAGGGTTCTCGAAAGTAGCCTATAGAGTGGAATTTCACTCATGCACGCTTTCTTCTTGAAAATTGTTATGTACAGAGGACCAGGAGGTCGTCCATCCCATAATAGAAGAAGAGTCGTTGATCATGGCATGACTTCAACAGTCGGTTGCAAGTTGGCCTGCGTAGCATCCAAACTCAAATGCCATATACGAGCAAGGGTTACGAAACTTTTCATTTTCCTGCGTTTTCCCACACACAGGTTTAATTTGTTGGCCAGTGGACCTTTTAAATCACCCCTCAAGAGGAATCTATCTATAAACAGCAATTGCCATGCATAAGAGAAGTTTAAAAAGTTCCTCGTCATGTCTAAGACATTTAATTTATTTATTTTCTAACAATTAGTTGTCTGTCATCCTCAACTGGCTTTAAATAGTTCCTCGAATCTCACACAACAACAATCAATGACCAATCTCAACTTAACTCGCACATTTGCAAAGCTAGCCCTTACATCTTTGCCTACGTGAAGATTTCGAGGCCTAGAAATGCCCCATTCATAACTGAAATTTAGGTCGAGTTTTTGTAGAGTTTCTGCTTTGGGCCATCGTCAACAATGGTTGTCGTTCAGGTATGTTCCAATTTTAATATTGGTTTCACTGGTTGTTTGCACTGATTTTCTAGTTTTGTTTTGTTTTTTTTTTTTTAGCAGTTGGTTTTATTATACGTTTGTTGTCAATTGACCATTGCTCAATTATTTGGCTCCGCCAACATGCTATCTCCTTCCACCTTTTCACAACTTGTAACAGGTACTACCCCTCGCTGCGTCGAATAAGTGCGCAAACTAAAAACATCAATCTCCTCCATGCAACGTTAGGGAAATAATAGATGATTGTAAATGACAAGTCGTGATTCTTCTGGGTTTTAAGTAAAGGTAGGACAGCCTTCAATGGAAACATTCATAGCCGTAGGGCAAGAAGCCAATGGACAGCCGTCTAAATTGGTTCCTCACCACTGGAAGGTTACATTCTCCAAACCCAAACAAACATAACGGAGGACTCCCATAAATTCCAACCCCACATCGATTGGTGCCGACAGTAGATAGTTATGATGCTGCCACCCTTGCCTGTCGTATCTGAAACGAATCCCGTAATCAACCAGCTATTGAAGTTCATAGCGGTGGCAGGAGGCATCACTCTTGTGGCTGCAATAAGTACAGGCATATTGATGAACTTTATCCAAGTTTTCTGAGGCCATTGCTTTTACAGAAGCCATGACAAGATTAGGGCTACGGCGCCTAAGAGGAAACCCCAGTTGACAGCCCTGTATTGACCATGGTTTCCAAAAATTCTACTAGGACCTATCAGTCCCCTCACTACCGATGCATCATATATCACTTGATCCATTGGACAAATCCATGGACTGTCGCTTGGTAAAATGACTTATCCTTAACTTCTCTAGATATTGGTAGATTTTTCACTTTCCATCTATTTCTCTTCCATTTACATGGTTTTATTTGATATTTTTTCTATGAATTCGAGCGTTCAGTTATACAATACGTGTCTTGAAGGATGAATTACTAGTAAAGTAGAAGAGAAAAATTATTACTTTCCATGGAAGATGACTGCGCGCATGACTATGGCGGCCAGTGCTGCGAATGAATTCGCATAGGAGAAAACCATGAAAGGGCATTGGCCATGCTTGTCATAGGCCTCTAAGTTGAGATGAACTTTTGAATCCACAATGGCAGAAACATTTTAGATTTGTCCACTAGACGTGAAGAGATCCTGGGAGAATATTGGAAACACTCGAGCATCATAAACATTAAACCAATATGCCAGTGGCGTAATTACATATATAGTGAGCACAAAACCTACAGTGACATTGGCTATAGCAAACCAAGGTGTGGCTAGTGGGCGTCCCAAATATGAAGCGATAGTCGACCAGTCCAATCCAACAATACCCACTCCTAGTCCATGAAGGCCAGAACCAATCTGTTGTGCAATAACAGACTTAGGAAAGATCCAGTACGACCACGAAAGAGATGTCATCATTGAGAATAGATAACCAGGAAGCACGTAATATGCAAAGCTGCATATCACAGCTATTACAAAAAATTAATTCCTCATTACGCCTCCTTTCTGTCTTTCTTCCTTCTCATGATGGAATTTCGTTCCACTTTAATACCTCTTCTTCTACTTCTGAGACTTAGACGAGATTTGCTGGCTACCACATGGTTTTCGGCTCTACTAAATGCTTCCGAAATATGCCTGCCCATCCAAATCCCAATATCTGCAGTCTGAGACGCGACGACTATGAGGAGGGCTACAAACAGATCAATATTCCTTCCATAGAAGACTTTAACAACGGTGACAATGCAAATTGCGATGATAGTGGTGGCTCCTGCACCCGTAAAGGTAGTAATATGGACGTGTTCCTTCAAATTGAAGGGCCCTGGATTCAGAGAAAACTGCTATTTGGTACCAGGTATTCTCATCTTCATCGTGGGCAGAGTGGCGGCCATAAAAACGCCCAATAGGAAGCTCAACAATATCCTGAATGTGAGCATCAGGAGAGAGGGATCGTCCGTTATTGGGAAAGTGAGGGCCACTACTTCAATTGGCGAAACGCCATCCACCTCAAAATATTTTTCTTCATTATCTAATCGGCTCCCACTCTCCTCTCTCCAACATTCCCCAGAATTTTTATGATATTCAAGAAAAGGTATTTTGGAAGATGGTGCAGAGGAGTCATCCGTTACCGCTGGACTGAATCAATCACTTAATTCATTACTTTACTTTTAGATAATTTTGATTAATATTACCTGTGTCTTTTTGCTTGCTCGTCTCTTTCCCACGGAACTAACGTGTATACATTCCAAATGTCACAGCCATGGTGTTAGAATTGTCTGTCACCTATGTATGTCCTACTTGACACCTGCAGTGAAATGAGAATAGAATCCGATGCAAAGGTGTGGCGTGCCTTGCATTCCACCTGCGTTGTTCAATTGGTGTCAAAAGTAAATTCTGCCCAATGCTTGGAATTTTATGTTGTTGCGAAGAGGTCAAGCTATTGAAGAGAGAGTGCAGTCTAAGCGTGATCCAACGGGCCAAAGCAACAACTAACATTCAGATTCTTTTTTCTTTTTTCTTTTTATTAGGCTAGGATCATAACATCCCACCACTCTTCACAGCCTAGACTTTGGGTGGTTGTGCGCTTGTACGAGGGAATCCACCACTCTCCGTACGAGCCTTGGGCTAACACTGCAATACCAACGTCCCCGCCCGGCGGTTGTGCGCTCATACGAGGGAATCCACCACTCTCCGTACAAGCCTTGGGCTAATACTGTAATACCAACGTCCCTGCACGGCGGTTGTGCGCTCATACGAGGGAATCCACCACTGTTCGTATAAGCCCTGGGCTAACACTGCTATACCAACGTTCCCGCCTGTTCTACGACTCGAAAATGGGTGGTTGCTCTGAAACTGGGTGGTTGCTCTGATACCAAATGTTAGAACCCCGAAGGTTCTAATAATAAATTAAATTAATTAATTAATAAAAACATGAATCACTTGCCCTTATATGGGGGCTCCCCTTGAATTAAATAAATATATTATTGCTTCATCATGGATGCCTTCAAATGAATGATTGGACAATGATTTATATCTACCCTAACCCTAACCCTACGTCCTTTCAATATGACGGTTCATAATAATTAATATATTAATTATTATGACTATCCTATCCCTAATATAATAATTAATTAATTATTATAGCTATCCTAAAGCTACTATTATTATAAATATAATAATTAATGATATTATTAATAATAATAGATAAATAGAGTTACGATGTGGGATCCTAACACTAACTTGAAACGTTAGCGACAAATAAAAGCCAATTCAATGCAAAAGCTCAAGTTTTACACTCTTCCTAACCCTAGAGCCTATTGAAACTTGAGTGACATAGGTTTGACTGTACTTGACATAAATTTCATCAGATTTGATTATGTGTAATGTAGATTTCATTCTTGGAGTTTGATTTCCAAAGGTGGGTTTTAAGTTTTTTAAAGCACTTGCTAGGGTCTTTCGTTTGTTTTGTCTTCTTGTCTTCTTTCTATCTCCTTTATTTTCCTTGCTTCTTTGCTAATGTAATGGCATCTACAAACATGTTTTGGAATAGCACAAAAAAGACCCTCAAGGTAACTTCCTAAATAGTCGTAAAATTTGTTACCTTGTAAGTTTGTGAAAATTATAAATTATTCTTTCTTTAATTTTCTTCATTTTTAATTTCAAATTTGGATTTCTAAGTATGTTTAATTTCAAATTATAATTATTTTTAGGTAACAGAATTGCTGTTAGACGTTTAGCATCTTGTTGTGACAATAAACTGCCAATGGATTATCTCTATGAGGCTATCTACAGGGTAAAGGTTGCCATTGACAATTATTAAAGAGGCAAACTACAAAAATACATACCATTTTGGCATATTATCATTTGGAGATGAAGCAAGCAGCTACTTTGGCAAGTACATGCAGCAGGGTATTGCTTGAACACCATTTTTTTCATAAGTCTGAATTATTTCAGGTTATGTCAAGGTTATGCAATGCATCACAACATGAATAGAGAGGATAACACCTTAAGAAACCTTTACAGACAAAATCATGGATAAGTTGCAGTCTTACAAGGCTACCAAGAGGAATCTCTTTTCTTCATCCATGTGCATTTGAGTAAGGATAACCCAACAGCCGAATAAAACAACTTCATAGAATTATTTATTTATTGTCTTCTTAAAATGCAATTCCATTGTAATTATAAATATTCCATTTGCAAACTTGTGATTGGAAGATCATGGCAGTCTATTTTCACTATAGAAGCGGAGACTGTAGAAGGCTGCTGCATTTGTGTTTAAAAAAAAAAGATCCTGTAATCAGCATTTCTGATATCTATCCATCAACAATTTAGCAAGTATACCAACAACAGTCCACACATGGTTGTGCAACCCAGAATGAATCAATCACTAAAAATTTTTGAAATACACCTGCTAGAATATGATCTGCAAGTTTGTATTGTAATCTAAATCTTTGTTTTCAATCTTATTCTTCTCAATGGGTTTAGTTTTTAATGCTTGCAATATACAAAATGCTTAATGTATGGTGGGAGGACTTTTCTGGTACTGACTATACACTTGATTAACCAGATCTGTAGTGCTCCTAACTGTGAGCATAACTCAAGTATGTTTGAGCACATAAATTCAAAGAAGCACAATTGAATAGAGCTAAAACAGATAACTGATCTAATATTTGTTCACTCCAAGTCCATAACAAGCAAGTGGAGGAAAGTAGGGATATTGAAGCCATTGATATCACCAATAGATGAGGATTGTATAGTGATATGTTTATGTGTATGGTAAAGACTAAATTCAATAAAAAGTGACACAACAACAAATTTGATTGTGGAAAATGAGGAGGCATCATATGCAACTGAAAAAATCAACTGGTTAAAACCCCAAGCGAATCATGCAAGCTCCCTCACAGGCAGGATATTCAGGGTCCCAGCCTTACACTTCAAAAGCATGGATTTTACACTATAAAATTGTATTTGATATATGGCAATTGATTTTGTTATCTTCATTGTGTAACTTTAATTTGTAATTTGTTTATTGACATTTGTATCTGTGATTGCAGTTTTCGGAACTACCTGACATTGAATTAAAAACTTCAGCATTCAATGCTTAGGAAACAAGAAGTAGTTATATGTATTTACAATTTTGTCTAATCATACAAGAACAGTTCGTTTTATTTTGAAATGATGAATATAAAATATATGATATCATTTTTATTTTGCTAGGTCAAAGTTTGAGAATCATATATTTTGGTGGTCTTCAAGTTTTTATCATGGTCTAAGTCAACTTTTGCCTCTTTGACTTGTCAAGCTTCAGTAACACCTTTGTCACAGAACCATATCATTAACTTAATAGAGATGTTACACCTTTTCCCAGAAAACATGTTTTTGATTACAGTTCTAAAGCAAAACTATGATAAAGGAATTTTGGTAAAATTTTGTGTTCATTGATCTCGCTCAAAGTATCAAATATATACTATTGGATGGGTTAGTATAACCTTTTCACCATAATGTATATGTATGTGTCCATGTATGGGCCTCATGTTAAGTGTCATTCTATTCCTAAGAAGATGTGCATTAAATATGTTTAGGGGTATTTCAGAAAACTACAAGACCTTGATGAGAGGATTTGATTAGATGCATACAGCTGACCTTGATTAGTGCCATAATGTTTTAATGATCGACAATGGTTCATTCTGGTTGATATGCTCTGTAGAAGTAAAATATTGATGCTTAGCATCAACCCTAGATAACCATTGTAAGTTAAAAGTATCTTAGGAATTGCCTTACCAATTGAAAGGGGTTGACGGGCACTTTCACATATTAAAGAGATGAAATAGATCCAGAAGCAAGGGCTTAAGGTGCAAAAGAGATTATATGTCCTTCTGCATGGAGTATAGCCTAGTAAGCCATACCAGGATTAGACACTGGCCATCAGGTTGGCTTGCCATACAAGGTTCGTATGCACCAATATGAATAAATCCTGAAGGGTGGTGTCCCAAGAACCTCTTTGCTAGGGGGCCTCGTGTATCAAGTCTCCTTTACCCTCTACTAGTGATGCATCAATAAAAATATACATGTACTATTTGTATTGTTATCTTATCAGCAGAAACTGACAAGGAGAAGTGACATGCAACAGAGGCTCCCTTTTTAATGGCCAACACAATCCAAATTTTATCACCAGACACCTAAGAACTGATGCAAGCTGTTAGTTGTTATTGTTGCACCTTCCCATGCTGAGGTCAAGCCAGGGATCGAGAAAACTATCAGATCAATGGTATCAGTTGTAATAATATCTGAAAAGGTTAAGTAGAGCTTGCAGTGAATGCCACTCTCCACTTCTAAAAGTCAATGCATGCTGTCAAGAGAAACCAATTATCCATCAGAAACATGCAACACTTGCATTATGCTAGTTTTATCAAACTTACCTCCCAATCAAGAACTGTATCCTTGAGTTTCCCGCCACAACTTAGATCAGAACAGCGCCGCCCTGTCTCCTTCAATCCTATAGTCTCCACCTCAAAGTCGCGGACATACCTTCACCAGTTCAATGCACAGCAGTGAAACAATTGGACAGTGTTACCTAATGCAATCATTAACGGTGCATGACAACAAACACAAAACTGATAATTTCTGATACACCTCGCAAGCAATGCTAAGGATAATTATTTATTAAACTCCAAAATATTTCCATATAACTTATATACCACTGACAGTGATTACAACTAAACAATAACACCCTACCTGCACACATACAATACTAACATAGAAAATTATCTATGTGATCATATAGCAAAACTAAGGTGATCACTGATGAGAATAAGAAACATACTCTTTTCCACAAGATGAGCAAATCTCCCTAAAAGAGTTCCCATGTAACTCTGCAAGCTTGTCCCTTGGTATCCCAGATCTCAGATGTAGTCCATCTATGTTCTGTCATAGATCAGCAGTTATAGTTCAGGATTTACTGACCATCAAATTAAAGAACGGCCTGCTAACTTACAAGTTAGGCAGCTAGATAACATGCTTCTTAGGATTCTGTTTCAGAAATAAAATTCCACTTTTAAGGACCAACCTCCAGACCTACAGTATAAATAATTTAAAGCATATGTGAAAAGCTAAAAAATAGTCAAGAAACTACGGTCAGTACTGGTACAATATCAGTAACAATACATCAATCTTGCTTACTGGCATCAATTCATGTTATGGGCTAGTCAGTCCCAGCTCCTGTTGGTGAAACTAAACCTCACAGGCTTGAGAGACATCGTTCATATATAGTGGCCTAAGTGGGAAGCATAGTGCACACACTGCAATTCATAGTTAAGAAATGCATTCTTTAAATGCATATGATACCCACAGAACATAGTGAAATACATAATTTCCAAAAGTGTACTGGTCAATTCTGCCTATGTGGGTATCTCTGCAACTCAAACAGAAATAAAATATTTGCATTAAAGACAAAAGGTGACGGCCTACTGAAAAAGTACACTTGATTAAAATAGCAAGGAGATAACCAAAAGGTAGTGCTCCAAAGTCGTAACCAGACATTATAAAATTACAAAACTCAAGAAGGGGTAAATAACTTCATGTTAGTTGAGGCATCACATCATGTAGTACAAGTATGGCACATATACTGTAAAATAAAAATATACTACAAGTATATTCAACTGAAGTTCAGAAACCAAATAATTGGAAAGATTTATTGCCAAAAAGACACAGATAATGCTGATGGCAAGCACAGCTAGAGCTGTCGTTGTTACTAGTCTGTGTCAGCAGGTGTAGGATAAACACAGTCATCAATCACTGTTACAGGACCAATGAAGAATGGCAAGTCTGCCCTGTCCAATATGCAAAGAGAAGGCCAACCCCTTCATACAAGTTCCCTGAGTAAGACACTCTCTCGCTGATCTAACACCCATCTGTTGGTTAGCTGTCCACACCACACCATAAGCACTAGGGCCCCTTAGGCCTAATTTCTATAGTTTATTACTTTTTGAAGGTATACAGTGAAGCATTTTTTGATGCATATTTGGCATCTTGATAAAATCCTTTTTTCTGGAGCAATTGTGTGCTATCTGTTTGAAACACACACAATACAAACTAAAAAAAGGATGTAATAATAATAAGTAATATCAATATAAAAGAGATAAATGATGAAAATTTGATTATTGAAATAAACACAAGTGATGTCTCAATATAGGTTCAAGGTGGTGAGAAATACAAGAGCCGGCCTCAATCACATTGAATGACGACAGTAAAATATTCCTAATGGGCCAAATAAAGTTGATGCAAGGGTCCATTACAAAAGATGCCAAAGATCCTTACAAGTGGGTTTACACATTCCAACATCTCCCTTTAAGACAGCTTTGAGGGACAAGAAAGGTGGCATTCTGCCATGACTCACCCCCTGCCTCCCAATAAGCCAATGACAACTTCCTACAACCCCTGCATGGCTCAGAAATTTGTGAACTTCTCAGTTAACAGCTTGATGAAGACGTCGACTTCTCAGTTAGGAAATTGTCATTAGCTTATTGGGAGGCAGGGGGTGAGTCACGGCAGAATGCCACCTTTCTTGTCCCTCAAAGCTGTGTTAAAGGGAGATGTTGGAATGAGTAAACCCACTTAGTCTTTAGTCCTACAATACAGGAGGGAAATAACCTTCTCATATACTTTTTTTGGCAAGTGATGAGCATGAATCTCAAATGTGCTTCATTCTATTTTGTGCAACAAGGTTTTGTGCTACCATTATAGTGCTCATGTTGTCACAAAAATGGTAGTTTATTCTTTTTGAAGGAGT
The DNA here is from genome assembly GCA_028583015.1 of Wollemia nobilis. Classification (NCBI taxonomy): domain Eukaryota; kingdom Viridiplantae; phylum Streptophyta; class Pinopsida; order Araucariales; family Araucariaceae; genus Wollemia; species Wollemia nobilis. The sequence continues at coordinate 15,995,502 of JAQPPZ010016946.1, read as the reverse complement.
TCAATCTACTAAAACAAGCTTTGGATCCATATCACTTCTTGCACTACAAGTACTCCTCTATATTTGGCTGCAGTGGCTGACAATGCTGCAATTGGTTGTTTTTTGAACCATCAAGCAATAGGCCTTGATCCAAGGTTGAAGATAACCTGATGTAGACTTCCATGAATGAACACATCTAACCCAATGAATCAGTATAGCCTGCCAATGCAACTGTACTATCTCTAACATATTTCAAGCCCAATGTGGAAATGACCTCGAAAATACCTCCCAATCTGCTTTGTTGCCTACAAATGACTGTCCCTCACATCCTACATGAATTTGGAAACAAGATTGACAGTAAAGATATTATCAACATGACCATCGTTATATAAATCAAGCTTCCCACAAGTTTTCTTTAAAGTCTTACATCAATAGTTTCAGTTGTGCAACTTTTGGCAAACTTGATTCATAAGGTATGATGCAAGAACGACAATCCTTTATTGGAAAGCACTATGGCATATAGAGTGGCAAATATCAATTTCTATGGCATATAGAGTGGCAAATATGTGCCCACATATAGAATGGCCAATATGTGCCCAAGAATAGTGGCCTATTATTATTTCGATCATAGTAGTATCCAACTTTATGGATGGGATGAATAATGCACTCAAACTAAGAGGAAGGAAACCAAGACAAATGACCTCATTGAATGGTAGTGCAATGAGATAAACTACAAATCCCCCCATATTTGAAAAATTCAGCCTAAAGCTTCTAGCAATTGAAAGCTTTATTGGCGCATAACTTCCTAATCGCTCTCTTGATATCCCTTGGACCAAAAGAGTTATCAGGAAGTAAGGGAAGAAGTGACCTTGATGGAAGGTTGGGATGGGATGTCATAAAGATAAGTGGCAGGTGAAACCCAAGTCTAGGATCAATGCAAAGGGGTGGGATTTTCTTGGGTGGAATGTACACCATAAAGTCTTTAGATAATTACGTAGGGCATCATGGAGTTCGCTGCTCCTGGAAACAAGAAACTTGTATTTCTTGCATTTAGGGAAACAACAAACTCTCTACAAATGGAAGGGATGGTAGGAAGGTCATGGTCTAAGACAAAACAAAGCCTCCAATGCATGATTTTACAATCCTTGTCATACCAGCAATTCATACAACAAGATCCAAACGTGCAAGATGGCTTTAAGTGATTGACAATTTACTAATGGAGATGTGAGGAAAAGAATAAAGGCAGCCACCCACAAAGCATATGAGAGGAAGTCATATTTGGCAACAAGTAAGGTTGACGATAAGGAATAATACCTTGCCATGAGAGGGGACATGCTTCGACATATGCTTTGTGGGGGCATATGCTTCGACAAAGTGTAGAAATGTATCAAGAGTAGCTATGCGAACCAAGGAGAGGAAAGTAGAGATTGGTGAAAGGAGAGGATACTAGAAATTGGGTGGAAACATAAAAATGGAAAACATGATGAACAAAGGGTATAGTAGCCTGAACATAATCAACAACACTTGCACCCCTAACGATGGGGACTTTGGAACTCTAAATAGAGGTCAAAGGTTCGAATCCTACGAGGATTAGGGTTGTACACCATGCTTCAGTAACCGGAGTATGGTTGGATAACCATATATTGGGTAAACAACATTCTCCATGAGGGTTGTCTCATATGGCTTATGGCCTCGCGGACGTCAAAAACTAAAAACTACTTTACCCTTTACCCTTTACCCTTTTACCAAGCAAGAAGCAAGCAAATTCACTCCAATATGGGAAGAAAGGGAGGCCATAAACAATCAAAAGGCCATGTGACTCACACATATGGAGGAAATGTCTCCCGTAGGCACTATCAAAACATTGGTGATTAAAGGAGTCTTCTCTAAATCCCAACTTCCTTTGCATCTAGCTCAAAAGAATAGAGCTTATTCTCTACTAGATCATGAAGTGGTATCAGATGAGTCCCAATATGGGCATTGACGTTGCCCATCAAGATAATATCTCCCAGAGAAAAATACACAAAAATATCTAGGTAAAGGTCCAAATATGGCTCAATATTTGTACGGATGACAATCCTCAAGGAAAGTAGCATATGGCAATTAAAATGACTCTTGATTGTTGTGGTGATAAAGGGCATTTTAGATCTAAGACACATATCTAAAGCATTCACCTGAGGCAACAAATGATGCTTTGGAACGATAGTAACCAAGGCTATGACATGGATACCCCTCTCGAGCCACAAACACACCCTAATCAATATGTCTTGTGTCTATAATTTGATATCCACATTTTCCAGTAACTAGTAGAAGTCCATGTTCAAAAATCTGTAAGTCTCGATAAGAAAAAAAAAAAAGAACATGTTAAGTTACCCAATCATAAAGAAACGCTACTATGACCATATTGGACCATTGCAAATTTTAACCCAAGAAGGAGAGACAAACAATGTTATATTGGATCCACAGACATTGTCCTTTAAACAGTCAAAAGCATATCCATCTTAGAGAAAAGAGGTCTCAAATCAATCCCCTACAGTTCTAAATTACCACCCAATTGTTGTTTTCTTGGCAGCCACAACCTATGCCCCGACTTCGCTTACTTCCTCCACCTAGATTCATGTTAGGTCCTCATCTAGATAGATTTCGTTAAGGAGTGAAATGAACCTGCAGTAAAATTATAACAGCAAAAGGCACAAGCTGGACTATTGGTTGTAGAAGACACAGATAAAGGAGTAAATGAGAGACGATAGCTGCCAAAAGCTGGTGGCTTACACTCTTTTACTGGAAAGTATTAAATAGCTATATAACAATATGGATGTATGTGCTGGATATGGTAACAAAGTACATACAAAAGATACTAACGACAAAGATGCTAATTTACAAACTATAGATGCTTCCTTTGAAAAAGTATGTACAAAGCATAAAAACATTTTAATTTATGATTATATAAATTCTAACATATTAACCTCATCATTTCCTCTATGTTGCATGGAAACAGATACAGAATCTAATACAAATATTGTATCAGATACAGATATGTCAAATTTTCAAATTATGGATTATAAAAAGCATATATCTTTTACATATTACAAGGGAAAAAAAGAAAAGCACAAAACACAAAAAACATTTACAGAAATAGAGGTTTTAATTGGAATATTTCCACTAATGAAGAAAAGGATTGCCATTCTTTCTTAAAGATAAACTTTTTTTTTTTTAGGGGGGGGAGGGGGGTATTTTTCTTTTAATCTCATGTTGTGGATACAACTCTAGACATGCCTAGGCGATATTCAAATGTTTTACATGTGGAACAAATAAAGCATATGCTCGAATATGTTTAGATACGACATCCAAGAAGTATCATATTCATATCCATATATGATATGCAGATATAGGTATTCAAGTTCGAGGACTGTCAGATATGGAACTCTACATTTCCTCCCTGCTTATTGGAATTTGTCCCCAACTTCTACAATAGGTGAGGTATCCGAACATCAACCAATGTATCATCCACAAAGGGTTGCTGAAAATGTAGAATCAGATCTTTAAGATGAGTGATAGAAACTTCGTCTTCCAAGTGAAATGGCTGTGAGATCTGTGCTTGTCCCATTTGTCTTGCTCCTTTTGTTCCTGGGATGCATGTGGAGTTGGAAGAACTATTCGAATAGGGGTGAAGGGTTGAAACTCATCACCAAACCGAATGTCCTCCCAGCTTAAGAACCAAATCAATGGCATTTACAAAGGAAGAAACATTGTCTTGCTCCTTTTGTTCCTAGGATGCATGTGGGGTTGGACGAACTATTCGAATAGGGGTGAAGGGTTGAAACTCATCACCGAACCGAATGTCCTCCCAGTTTAAGAACCAAATCAATGGCATACCAAGAAGCATTTATCTCAAGGATGAATAATTGTTGTAAATCAAGGCCATCAAGCATAGGAGTAATGCAACAAGCATCTTCTCAAAAGATACAAAGAATAAGAAATTTGAGCAAATCGAATTGTTCCATTGCAGATCTCCCAAAAACCAAAGGATTAACAAAAGAAGTAAATTTATACTCTTTAGCATATTTTTGCGACAAGTAGGTCTTGTGAAAGTCATCAAAAACAGCCTTACAATCATATTGATATGATGCTCCAAGTAGCAAAGTATAGCAATCTAATAGAATGACATTGTGTCCTAGAATGGCTCAATGGCAAATGTCATAGAACACCAATGAGTGACAAGAGTAGGCTGCCCTTCCTTCTTCACTCAGGTTCTTTTGATCATTATTATCAAGGGTTAGATCATAATTATTGAGCATATGAACAAGTTGAGGATCTGAAGTGTTGGGATTTATTACCTCGATCGGTGAATATTCATGTTGCAGTTGTGGTTGTGGCTATGAATCAGCTATAAGGGCCTTGGCCTTCTCTGACTGCGAGGCATTACATTCGCTTGTAGAATGTTGAATGTGCATGTGATAAGTACAAAAATTCTTCTTCGCAGTGCCAAAACCATAAGTGAAGCCATTTTGAGGCAAATTCTCATTCTTGGATGAGGTGGTAGGGTTTGAGGATTAGTTCGTATAGAACTACTCTTTCCATGAGAGACAAAAGAAACATTGGCATTCTTTTGTTGCCTTGATTCCACCTTTAAAGAAGTAAGCATGCTCTAAAGAAGTAATTGTAATAAGCTCTATCTCCTATTGGAGATGAGAAAAGAATCGAAAAACAAATTTAATGCAAGGGACGTTGTCAAGTTCGCAAATGTTCAATTTGATAGACAATTAATCTCCTAAATGCATTGCTTGACTGACTAGCTAGATTTTTGACGAAGATGAATCCAAACAGCCAATATCTCCTTTAAGTATCCAAGGGGATAAAAACACTTCCAAAGAGTTGTTTTGAACTCTTCCGATGCAACAATTTCCAACTGCTTTGTTGCTTGCATAAGCTTGACATGGGATAGCCATCGAGTGAGGGTTTATTCGTCGATATGGACTTCAGCCACCATGATCTTTTTTGCCTCTGTGAGCTAGGGTTGTGTCGTGAAGTATTCCTCTAGACTACCAACGAAAGCATCCATTTTATCCCCATCAAGTACACCATAGAAATTAGGAATAATTATCTTGGTGTCAAACTTGAATGCAGGTTGGCCAATCAAGACAACCAAAGAGGTAGAATTAAAGGATTGGTGTCCTTTTTTTTCCTTCCCCCTTTGGAAAAATAGATAAATTCTTCAAGTGAAGGTCATGAAACAGCCACCAACATTGGTAGCACTAAGGAAACATGGCCACACACTATGTGCAAGTTGCAAGCTTGTATAGACCCCAATCATGATTAGGTTCCACAAGCGTGTGTTGAAAGAAAGTTTTGGACTTAATTGTGTGCTGATGCCCAAAGTCACATTGTGTCATAGGCTTCTCTACGATGGTCAACGTTTTGTGCACACAATTAGACTAGGAAGCTTACATATCATTCACCCCTCCTTGAGAAACACCAAACCCCAGCACATCCCCTCTCAACTACAAAAAATGAGTAAAGAGCGATTCAAGGTGTAACAATTAGCCCAAATTCAGCCTTAAACAGATTTGCAACCTTGGGCTTAGATGGATTGGCAAGACTCATGACTTATCATTATCTTGATTAAAGGGTTGAAATCCATAAAGGTACATTATTTTACTAATAATATACAATATAGCTAAAACTCCAAAATAACTTCAAAAAGCTAACATATGCCTTGGCACATATGCATATCAGCAGTTTCAAACAACTAATCTTGTTGCACTCATTACAAATGGCTTAAGATTGAGGTCTGAAGGATGCTAAGATCAAGTTAGCTCAAGTAAAGGTGGTGTGTAAGACATGAGTAGGATCAACATTGGACACTAAGTGCATTCCAAGATATGGTGGCAAATCAAGAATGAAGATGTTCTATCCTGCCTTTCCACAATATGGTGTATGGACAATAACACACTACCTTGAGCTTCCCATGAAGACCTTTGAATCACTCTTTTTGAAGATGCAACTAGATTGTCATCGGCATAAAAATTATGAGGTGCTCGATGCACATCATGGTGCTCCTTGAACTTCTATTGTTGTTGAGATATGACACTATCGTAACTCGTGCCTCAATAATGCCCTTAATGAAATTTACCTCCTCACAACAATCAACCACCCCTATAGCTAGTTCTCCATCAATTCATTGTCATCACTATGCCTAAGCACCACTCATCCTCAAACATCACTTCGTCAACTAATATTGACCTTTGATTTAAGAGGTTAAAATGGCAAATAGGCAAAAACACAAAGGGATGACACTTTAGAAGTTATCATGTAGAATCTACAATGCAAACGATTTTTCAATCTTCCACACAATTTCCTAAAAAATGCAATTGCAAAAGAACTTCAGTAGTAACAACTCAACCATAGAGCACTTAAGACCACGAAATTGAAAAAACATCTACGACAGTGAAACATACATTTCCATTAGGCAATTGCCTAAAATCAACCAAATTGCTTAAAAAAACGAGTCTTACCCAAAAGACTCGGTTCATCTACCACAAAGCCAAATGGATACTTTAAAAGACAAAGCTTAAACCTCACTTCCTTTTAAAACTCACCTAGTTGATCTTTGAATTAAATCTGACAAAAATCCATTGAGGTCTCAAAGGAGGTCTCCTCAAATATTCCAATTGTAACCCAACAAACAAGTGAAGCCTAAACTTCAACTAAGAAACATATGGCAGGTCATGCACAACCAAAAATCTTTAATGATGCAATACTCCCCCAAGCACAACTACTAGACCCAAAATCAAAATCTTCGAGATTCAAACCCTAAGCTCTAATACCATACCAAGACAGAGTTACTTTGTGTAAGGATAAAAATAATTCCAAAGCATCCAACATGAGAAGACACCAAAGATATTGAAGCATGTCGAACAACACCCAAATATGTTGATAACAAAAGGATTAGTCAAATGAAAATTAAATGAAAGCACACAAGATGAGATCATGATGGAGTTTGCACATCATCCTGATAACACTAAATTAAAATAAGAATCCCAAGGACATTGCAAGTCAATGTCTCATTGGTCACTTTAATACATGATAGAAAGTGAAATCCTGAAGTAAACAAGCTTGAAAAACTAATAAAATGGGTATTTTATTAGATTAAAAAAGGGGGAAACTATCCAATTAGAGCAGCATAACATGTTGTCACAAATAGGGAAAAACCAAGACTTGTATGTTCCACCACTTCATTATTTGGTGTGAGATAATTTCATGATCCATTTGTAGACCATTGATCCACAGAATATTTCAGGGCCCTACTAGTGTAGCGAAATCCTTGAACGATCAAAGATGCAAATGAGTCTAGTATGTAGTGTCTTAGATTAAAGGCAATGAATTGTCTATAAAGCATTATCATCTATGGCTGAAAGCAATGGTACCATGACCACATGTTGACCATTAGATAAGAAACATAGAAATCTTGGATATTTACATGGGATGTCCTAAAAAGTACTCTCTTGTATGGCAATATTAGATTAATATATGATACTTTCAGTTTTACCTTCAACAAATGCTTGGGTACTTAGTCATTCATAATCCTATAACTCTTCATATAGCTTCTTTGATCTATGTTCTAGAAATGGTAGCCAAATATATCTGTTTTTTCCATTTTCACCATTTTTTAAAAGAATTTTTCACTGTCTCTATTAAATCGCAAAAAAAAAAGCACTCCTTTTAATGCCACTCTGCTGCAAGTTCCAAACACACTGCAATAATTATGTGATCAACTCCAACAAGGGTAAGATACAAAGAATAAATACTTTTCATAAAAAAGGATAATTAGATTTGCTCTTTCAGAGAGTGTTTTTGATCCAAAACTCGCATTGAAAAATCCCAAAGGGATGGCACGCAATCAATCCAAAACTTGCAATAAAAAATCCCATATGAAATTATTAGTCGTAGTTGTTTCAATAAAGATTAGACCATATGACATTATTCTGTAAAAGTTAAAGAACTACTAATTTCATGTGTTTTTTCCTTATATGCCCTTGATACATTAAAAGCATGACCTTGGGGATTTTCCACTCTTCCATGCCATGTCATTGTGAGGGAAAGACTTTATCTTGATAAGTACTGGCCTCATTTTATTCATGAATTTCTTATGTCATTAGATTAAATTTATGATTATTTATATGTACATATATATGAATCCCATATTTATTGTATTCTTTTGGTTCATCATTTTTTCCATATTTGAGGTCTACCATATGGACCTTTCCATATGTATTTGGCGACAATGGTTCTAGATAAGAGAACAAGAAACTGATCTTTTCTTCCTAAGAGAACAAGAAACTGATCTTTTCTTCCTACCACTAAAATGTTCAGAGAGTGCCAATGAGGCCTTGGTTCAATGGTTGAGACATATGGGTGATACAGCCCACACCAAGGTTCAAATCCCAATGGCACCAAAAGGGCTGTATAGCTCAATGTGACTAGTTGATGTGACCTATTGTACTAAGGGAAAGGGCAACCCTTTCAAAACCCTACCTTACCATTAATACAAAAAAAAAATGTTCAGAGATTCAATATACAGTACACAGAAGATTATTTATGTCTGCATGCCAACCATTGGATAAGACACTTGGAAGGAGGACAGATAAGTTATATATCATGTTCCTACAAGTATTTTCTCTTATACAAAAATACTAGATGAACATTTAATGCTCTCACTTTTTATGGTGCCTTAATGCCTTCAATCAAGTCACAATAACTCTCTGTATGGCTGTACGTTATGTTCCAAATATGAAAATCTGGTCTCTACATTTTCCCCCTATTTCATAAAATGTTCAAAGGCAATAGGTAAATACAAAACTATCATTACACTAATGTCCTGCCACTGGCCCCATCAAGATTGGTATACAACTCTGAACATCTCTTTTGTAAAAACCAAACATAATCATATAAAATGTGTCTTCCAAAGATCGTTGTAAAGGACATGTCCTTTTATTCGGACAGGAAATATATTATATCTCGGTAGAAAGACATGTGCACACATGACCATTAGTGAACAACAGAACTGTTTAAAAAAATGAACAAGTTGTGCACAAAGTAGAAAATTCACAGTTATCTCCAAACTATGTCTAGACATTCTATAAAATAGTCGAGTAAAATAATATAAGGCAACTTAGCCCACAACAGAGGACAGGTTTGTAATCAATTACTTTGAAACTAGACTAACTGTAGAATGCAGTTGGCAGCACAAATCATGTGACCTGTTCAACTCATATGACTGCAATAAATCCTCTTAATAGAGAAGCAAAAATCATATCCATTAAACATCTCATAATATTTCAGAAAGAAGTTTTAAAGGCAAGGTATTCTTTTAATTTCTTAAAAATTAACATTTTCTTAGGAAGAGATTCAGCAACGGGAAAAGTGGAAAATGCTAGAGCAACTATATGATATTGTATTGAAACAGCATACCAAGACATCCAATCTGAAAATATGACCAGTGTTGTGACATAAGAGAGCCCAAATGTCAAGGCTGTTACATCATTATATAGAGCCATACATGAGACAGCTAGTCTTCAACTCTATTTACATTAATAAAATACAGCTTGTGGAAAGCATAAAATAACACTAAAAAGAGTCTCAAAACTCCTGAGTGAGGCAATTATTGCACATAAAATATAAAACAATATAAATTATGATTATTATTTGCATACCTGACTAATAACAAACTTCAAGATTCCAGCCCTCTCTAGTTCTGCCAGTGCCATATGTGTAAGACCTGGCATTGCTCGATGAAATGGCATCTCTGATTTTGGCAGTGGTTTCCCTTGACGCTGTACATAGTCATTCAGTCCACTTACTAGGAAGCATATTTACAAACCATTGAGAAACTAACTTATTACAAAGATACCATGAAGTTGCAAATTATTTGCTAATGATATTTTGTTTATGCAATCTTCACTGTAGATTTTACTTGAAATTAAGTGGCCAAAACGGAGATATTTTCTACACCCTGCATTCCAGTCATTCAAATGCATTTATATCCCCATGGAACAACAAGTCTAGAATTGAACAATGGAAAAAAGCAGACCTATTCTTAGTTCAACAAATAAAATGCACATAGAAACTTCAATTCCTGATAAGAGTCTGGAGTTCAAACCTGAAGAGTCCAAATGCCTGTAGGACCACGAAAATCAGGAATACCACATGATGTAGAAATACCAGCGCCAGTGAACGCAACTAGGTGCTTACTCTGCACCCACAAAGTCAAGAATAAGTTCAGTAATCAATAAATTGTTTAAGCTTTGCAACAATTGATTGTTAAATTCAAATAAATTTACAGTATTAGAAACATCCAGCTTACGAAACAAACCTCTTCAATGAGTTTTGCCAGCTCCTCTATCTTCATTTGCACACGCAAATTGCAACCACAGGAAACATTCATACAAAAGATGGGTCAAAATATCTTTCATGCTTCAGCATAATAATTAATGCACAAATGTATAGATACATCTTAAATCAGAAAAACTTCCACTTTAGCTGTGAATTTCAACAAAAAGTACCAAGGAGTATTTTACATGCATTAGCCATATAATGGCAGATAACTATAGACAAAGAAAGTCAATGTACTAAGCAGAATAGAATTCAAAATAGACAAAAAGGTGGCATAGAAAATCATGTCACAATGAGAGAGAGAACAGTGCAAAACCTTCGGAAATGTTGATGTGGGATGATTCATGTCCTCTATTAGGAGATCATAGGACTATTGATATGCTAAGTAAAAAAATTCTGCTACCCAACAACTATTATTATGTATGGGATTAACAACTAAAAGTTTGAGATTTTTTTAGGTCACTTAATATTTCTCACAATAGTTGATTTTATCTCATACATTATTCATTGAACTCGTCTAAAGTGAAAATCTTCTTGTATGCATAATTTGCTACTCCAAAAACAATTTACAGACATCCTTAGATACAAAATTAGCATCAATTATCCTATTTCTGAAAGGGATTTGATGCTAATTTTCCATAAAGAGGGATTTTTGTCTATGATGTACTGGGGTTTTTTTGCTTTAATTATACACAAGCGTTCCAGATTTGTTTCTTCTTAATCTAAAACTTTCATGTTAAGAATGGCTGAAAATTGAATCACTGCTTTCCTAAGATCTCATCAACATTGATATCACAATACAAATGTATATCATGTTCTAATTTATTGCTTTAGTTACTGATTTAATTTTACCACAGGTGTGTTTTCTTTTTCTAAATTATAGCTTTATTTATTGGTTTGACTTTTAGTATAGAAATTAAAAATATTATAAGTTTTGATTCGTCCAAATTAAAAATAGGTTTGACTTTTAGCATCAAACTTCAGTGGATTGATTGTATGACCAATGCTCGGTCACAATCAAAGATTAGCAACAAGCAACCTAAACAAATATGGAAAGAACTGAGTTGCAAGGACTTCACTGCCTGTTATAAGGGATCCTTGATTTTCATTTGTGACATTGAAAAATAATTAAAAAACAGTATGTTAAAGAAGTGGCAATCCCTAAATATTGCCACAGTTACATAGTTATTATGCATGTTTAAAAGGCCTTGTTATTTAACCATGTGCTCTGTAAATGTATATAAATTTTGAAATGATTAAGAATACCCACTATTGTAATTAGTTGGTGTGTAGTTTGCTCTTCAGTCTTAAGGTGTATTTTATACAACAAAGTCTGTTATCTCCAAATCTAGAGCTTCCAACAGAACAAACGATGGCTTTACCAAAGTAAAAACTCAAACAAAAGCTCTCTTAAAGATCAATAACAATCACTAAAAAAATGTCACACCCATGTCTCAGACGAGAATGATGAATTTTACAACCAGCAAGGATTGAATCTTTCCCTAACAAAGCCAAAGAGATCACATGGCATCACTTTTAGAAAACTTTGATAAAGCAAGCAAGGCAGCCATACTGAAGATGTTCAAGTGATTAACCAAAACTCATAAACTTTACATGGGAATAAGGCTTGCTCTCTATTTCCATAAAAGCCCTTCAATTATTGAGCATCTTACATAACTAATAATAAACACCTTTTTACAATTTATAACACTCTGAAGATATTCTGAGAATAATCAACAGCCATGGCAACCAGCATTTGTGAGCAAGCAATAAATCTTTCATCTCAGGAAAAATATAACATACTCCAGAGTCTATTCACAAGGTCAACATCTGCCTTAAGAAAGATGAAATCGAAATAATATTAATCATCAATGTCAGAAAATGACCAAAGTAGATCAATAGAAGCAATGCTCAACTCGTAGGATATAGGACATAGGAGAAACCAAAAGAGGACGACTCTTCAAAAACAGAAAACACTGAGATGCAGGTCTAGCTATGTCCACGGCCCAAAGACTACCTTCGTCTGCGTTGCTGCCTTAACCAACTTTCATCTCAATAACTCGCAAGCATACAGACTACCCACCAGACAGAACATACGCCCTGAATACCTCTCCAAGCGTATGGTACACTACTCAATCATGGCTATAGCCCAGGCCCAGGCCCAGGCCCATTCACATGAATAAACTGAGAAAAAAACAATGTTATGCTATTATTTTACATGCACGTTTAAGGGGTAAAACCAAAATATCCTATACGGGTCTGTATCTTCCATTTTATGAGGTTCAAAATGCATGACTTTGGCATCGGCATTGTCCTCTCTTTGCATTTATCTTAGAAAAGTAGAAAGCAAACAACACCCATAGGAGATACAAACGTTATTTGAAGTAGACATGCAACACAGAAGATGGAAGAAAGGAAAGGGAACTAAAGAGCCAATATTCCAGAGTGTTGATTTTAGAGCAGAGTGGATGCATACCTTGGCCTGTAGAAGACTGGGAGAATCAAAAAGCTCAGACATTCCCACGTTGCCTATGTCCTCCCTAAATGACAGCTTCTCTGCATACCCCAAAGACATGTTTACGCCTCTAATGCCTCTGATCTCCCCGCTTGAACTGGGCTGGTACACAAATTTCATACAACGGGGGAAAAGGACTCAACTGGCACATATACAGTACTAATAGCAGGACTAGAACTGCCTTTTCCCTTTATTTAAGTTTTGCCACTACAAACACATTCATAGAGAGCCACGCTTTCCCACTACCCCGTCACGAGTATTTATATTATATGTGAATGGAGCGGTGCATCGCTTTAACAGCGTTGTAGTCACCAGTTTTTATAGCGGCTCCCTCGTTATACACCAATTTAATTTATATTATTAAGTTAAATTTTAAATTAATCTCTTATCAAAGAGTACAAATGAGATTACTATATATTGGTGATATGTTTATAGTTGTATTTCGAGGGTTAGATAAATTGGTAAGTGTCTGTCTGATCAGACAATTAGTAAGAAGATACAAAGGTTCAAATTTTGAGGGTAGTTGTTTGCAAAGATAGTAGCTTGATCTGAATCTTTTGAGTGTGCATCATACTGATGATGACGGTACAAATCTTGAGCGATTAGTGGTCCCCTTCACGCCAAGTCAACAATAATGAGATGAAATAGGTTTGGTAGAAGCAACCCTTGTGGTTTGAATCCTGCGCTTGCCAGTTACTAGTGTGGTTGTGACCAACTCTCAGAAGTAACCAAAAAAATATATATGTTTTGGTGGGAGCAGCCCTTGTGGTTTGAACCCTGAGCTTGTCAATTACTAAAATAATGTGGTTGTGATCCACTCTCGTATGTAACCAAAAAAAATATATGTTTATTGTTGTTAAAGATGTAGGGAAAAAAGTGGATGAGACATGGTCATCAAGGAAAGTGACACCTTTTATAATAATAGGATTAAGTATATATAAAAAATAATAATACTTTATCTAACATATAGACGGTTTTGATTGACCATCGTAAAGTTAAATTCTTCTTTCCATGGTTAGAGGAAGTAGTAATTTTAGTTGAAACTAACAAGAAAGTGTTGATTGCTTAAATCAATTAATAATTAAGATTTAATTAATGTTTTTCATTGGTAATATTTATTTTATTTGATCTGAGGGATATTGCAGTGGTAGTTAGATTTTCATTCAGAAGACCCAAGTTCAAACCTCGATAAAAAAGGATTAGGACCCCTCATAAAAACCTATGTAAACTTAAATTTTAGCAACTTAAGGGCTAGGTGGATTAGTAATTATGTCTATGGTCAGGTACTTACCAAGAAGAGACCTAAGTTCAAATCTTGGGGGCATGCATGTTGTAAAGGTAGTAGTCTGATCTAAAACCTCTGAGTGCACGCCAGACCAACAGCAACGGTACGATCTCAAGTGACCGATGGTCCCCCTCACGTCAGGTCATCAACAACAAGGTGGTATAGGCTTGTGGGGAGTAATCCTTATGGTTTAAACCTTGCACTTGGCAGTTATTAAAATAGTGTGGATGTAACCAACTCCCCTATGTATCCAAAAATATATATATGTATATGTGCTTTATTATAGTGTGGATGCAGCCAACTCCCCTATGTATCCAAAAAAATATGTATATTTGCTTTATTTTGTAGCAATAATGTGTTTTATATAAACTATTTATTAAATTTTTTGTGGTTTCACTTGTATTTCAAGAAGGAAACTAGTAATCTAGATTTGGTAAAGTTTATAGTGCTGAGATGTAGTGCATAGATAGTAGAGGTGAAGTTTTGGTATGTCTTGTAAATATTACTTTACAGAGATGTAATGCATAGATAGTAGAGATGAAGTTTTGGTATTGTAAAGTTGTTATAAGAAAATGTCAAGAAGTATGTTGAATTTTGAAATATTTGTATTCATACAAACAATTGAAAAAATCCAAAAAAAAATGAAATTCAAGAATTCAGATGTTTTATGTAAAATGATGCAGGTTTTAAGCTATAGCATCTTAATTGAGATGAGAAATGTATCTATTTCTAAACTCTCAAACTCTAAAGAAAAGAGTTGTAATTTGTCAAGGGTGGGGGACTCGAGTACAATCCCTTATTATCTGGGCAAAAAACATTTTACTCATGAAATAGTTTACAAGAAAATAATATTAATAATTAATTATGTATAATATTTATTGTTTGTTTTATATATGTTTTTAAATATGTATTCATACAAACAATTGGAAAGATCAAAAAAATGAAAATAAAGAATTGAGACATTCTATGTAAAATGCTATAGGTTTCTAGCTATAGCATATTAATTGAGATGAAAAGTGTATCTATTTCTAAACTCTCAAACTCTAGAGAAAAGAGTTGTAATTTGTCAAGGGTGAGGGACTCGAGTACAATCCTTTATTATCCGATCAAAAAAATCTTTACTCATGAAATAGCTTAGGAGAAAATAATAATAATAATTTAATTATATATAATATTTATTGTTTGTTTGATTTTTAATTTACATTAGTTTGAGTTTAGGTTTTTCTTGGATGACTACTCAAGGTTATATATATATATATATATATATATATATATATATATATATATATTTTTTTTTTTTTTTTTTTTTTTTTTTTTTATTTGGTTAGTGTGATAAATTCCTACGACCAACAGCACAGGGCTGAGCAAGCTCCCTCAACCATGACCCCTCCTAAAATCGAAAGCTATGCTTATCAATAGGGAATTTACCACACCCACCCCCTCACATACTATGTAATAGACTATGTAATATGCTCACAGAATTACATACCAAAAATAGAGGAGCTAGAAGTGGAAGATTCTCCAGTGAAACTTAAGTCAAATCACAACCCAATTGTTATGAAACTTCGAATGCATGGAGACAAACCAAGTGAAAAACACTTGCAAGGCAATCAAAATAAATATCCTCACAAGGGAAACATTCTCTTAATAGATGAAAATCGGCAGAATTTTAGAGCAGTATTAAATAATAAGTTATAGGAAAGGGAAGAACTACATCATAGTAGTAGAGATTACGATGAAGAGTGAATGGTTAATGCACGTTATTCAAGAAGCTCTAAACAAATGCAAGAGAGCTAAACCTAAAAAGAAAGAAAGGAATAGCTTCCCAACCAACCCATGGTTCGATGAAGATTGCAAAACAATGCGAAGATTACTAAAGGAACCAACGGGTAAAATAAGAGCAAACAAAAAAGCATATGAGAAACTGGTAAGGGCAAAAAAAGAAGAATACACTAGAACAAGGAGGAAAGAATTGATTTATTTAGGGACACATGAACCAAAGAAATTTTGGAAGGAACTAAGCATGAAAAGGATGCAAACTGAAAATAACATAACGATTAATTAGTGGTTGGAGTATTCAAAACAACTGTATCAGCGTAGTAACCAGCAGGAGACACCCCCTACTATCATTGTCAAGAAATAACTTTTCACAATTGAAGACATTATTCAAGGGATAAAAAAGTTAGCAATCGGTAAAGCCCGTGACATAGACAATCTTCAAGTCGAGCATATAAAATGGGGGGTAGATATCTTGGCACCGCAAATCAAAGAAATTTTCAATGAGGTCATACAAAATGGCCTCCCTACTGAGTGGACAACTAGCTTGACCATTCCTTTGTTTAAAAGTGGAGATGTAAATAATCCCTCAAACTATCGAACTATCATGATCAACCCTCTCTTTGCAAAGTTGTTTGGGAGTATGATAGAGCGTAGGATCAGCATATGGGCGGAAGAAAAGGGAAAGAGAGCAAAGGGGCAAGCAGGTTTTAGGCCCAAGCACTCAACTATTGATCATTGTATCACGCTTAGACACATAATGGAAAAAATATGGGACAAAAAAGAGGAGGCTTTTTGCTGTTTTGTAGACTTCAAAAAGGCATTTGACACAGTGCCAAGGAAAAAGTTATGGAGTAGAATGGAAGAGCTAGAGGTTCCAATTCACTACAGGGCAGCAATTCACAGACTATATGAGCATGTAAAGGCTAGAATCGGGAACACGGGAAGGGTTATCTCGAATGTTTTGGTAGTGACATAGGTGTCAAACAAGGTTGCCCTCTATCTCCGACCTTATTTGGGCTGTACATTGACAAGTTAGAACAATGGATAAACAAATTTGGGGGGGAGGGTGTGCATTTAGCCAAATATGTGGTAAAACTCCTCATGTATGCAGATGATGTAATTCTTATGGCCAAAACAACCAAAGATCTAGAAGATCACCTTCAAGCTCTAGAACTCTTTTGTAAAGAAGTTGGGATGCAGGTGAACACGACCAAAACAAAAATTATGATTTTTTCAACAAAAAAAAAGAAGCAACAACTCAAATTTCAGTTTGCAGGAGAACCGCTTGATGTAGTGGTAGAATACAAATACCTAGGCATAGACTTTATGGCAAACTTAATTGGAATACATGTAGGATGAAAAGAACTCAAAGTGGCTGGAGAGCACTATATGCACTTCAAAACAGGTGTAGGAATGCTGAGTTGTGGGACTGGAAGATCACCAAGGTCTTATTTGGCCTACTTGTTACACCGATTCTGTTGTATGGTTGCGAGGTGTGGGCTAGTGGCACAAAAAATGCAAAATGGAGGCAAATAGAAAGGATTCAAAAATATCTAATCTCAAACTTTCTCAAAATTAAGGCCACAACCCCTTATGAAATTATTCTAGCTGAAACTGGAATGTTCCCTTTAGAAGCAATTGCTATGACCAAGTTGTTATGTTACTTGAAAAAAACAGAAAACATGACAAATGATAGATGGCCTAGGGCAGCTAGGGATGAAGAGTTGCATAGACGAAAGAATACGTGGATGAAACAAAATCAGAAATGGATGAAACGTCGAGAAATCAACATAAATGAATGCCCAAATGTCAACAAAGACATAAAAAAATTATGTGAATGAAAAGTTCAGAAGTGGAATGTGGAAAAATGCAAGCAGGAAAAGACAATATTATATTGCAAATTTTAACCCAACGTATGACCACAAGGAAAAAGCATATATAGGCGCTGAAATCAAGTGGAAGGAAAAAATACTCATTGCTCAAATAAGGACTAGCTCTCATAGGCTTAGATGTGAAACAGGGAGATGGACAATGCCCAAAGAACAATGGGAAGAAAGGATATGTACTCTATGTAGTACAGGGGCAGTAGAGACAGAGGAACACTTCATCTATAAATGCCCGAGTTTTTTAGATATCCGTGACAAATACAAAGAAACACTTGGGAACGAGTTTATGACAAATTTATTTGAAGACAGTAAAATAAAAAAAGTTGGAGAATTGCTAACACAAATCAACAGGAGAAGGAACAACCTTCTCAAAGATATTAAAGATCATATGACATGATTTGAGTAATTGTACTTCCATATTTGAGGTCCCATAGACCATATTTGGGTCTCGCGGACGTAATTAAAATCTTTCATTCATTCATACTCGCCCAAATGTTTATTTATTTATTTTTGATACATTGGAAAGTTGGTTACATCCACAATAATATTTTTAAGTAACTACCAAGGGTTCAAACCACACGGGTTGCTTCCAACAAGCCTATACTATCTTATTATTGTTAACCCGATGTGAGGACTATTGATTGCTCGGGATTTATATTGTTACCATCAATTTGACATGCACTTAGAGGATTCAGATCAAACTACTACCTTTGCAACAGACATGCCGTCGAGGTTAAGTTGCCTCCAAGATTTAAACTTAGGTCTGACCAAACAACTACCAATCCACCTAACCCTTGGGGGCTAGCTCAAGGTTTTATTACTATGGTGTCTTACAAAGATTATTGTTTGAATGTTAAGAAATAATAAGATTATTGTTTGGATTATTAAGAAATAATATTGATTAATGGGATAAGGTTGAATAACTGGGTGAATAATATTTGGCTCATAGCATGGGACATCATTTAAGCTACCAGAATTTGAATCATAAGAAGGGAAGCCCCTATTGTGCCCCTCAAATTGTGACTCCATTTGTGCCATCCATTATACTTTACCTTCAAATATATATTTAGCTTGTATAATTTATGGAAGAAAATTTATTTTATATTTTTTTATAAAATAATATGATTTTAAATAGTCGTGTTTATAAATGTAAAGGTTTAAGATAGATAGATATTAATGTGAAAAAAAACACACTCATTCCCATAGCTTAAATCTAATATAATTTATTAAAAATATATAATATTAATTATATAATTACATTTTTATTGTATAACTTAAATGATTTAACTTATAAATATTTTAAAACTCAAACTAAAATATCTAACATTTGAATCATTACACATTATGCTAACTAAGGTTGAATAATTTTTTTTCCTTGGTTACATAGGAGAGTTGGTCACAACCACATTATTTTTAGTAATTAATAAGCGGAGGGTTCAAACCACGGAGGTTGCTCTCATCAAACATATTCCACCTTGTTATTGTTGACCCGACATGAAGGGGGCTATTGATCACTCGGGATTCATATCGTTATCGTCGGTCTGACACGCACTCAAAGGATTCAAATCAGACTATTACCTTTATAAAAAGGTTGCTCCCAAGATTTAAACCTGGATGTCTTTTTGGTAAAATTTATTTAGGTAATATGATAAACTCCTACGATCAACGCATAGGGTTGAGCAGTCTCCTTCCAACTATAATCTCTTGTAAAGATGAAAGCTACACTTATCAATAGAAAATTAATACACATCCAAACATCGTGGTTTGAACCTTGGATCTCTCAAAGAAGAACCAAATCCCAAACCATTGTGTTGTCCCCGTCGGGACTTAATAAATACATAATAGAAAATTAACACACAACCAAACATCGTGATTTGAACCTTGGACCTCTCAAAGAAAAACCACAGAGGTTGCTCCCATAAAACCTATTCCACCTTGTTATTGTTGACCCGACGTGAAGGGAATTATTGATCACTCGAGATTCATATCGTCATCGTCGGTCTTACACGCACTCAAAGGATTCAAATCAAACTATTACCTTTACAAAAAGGTTACCCCCAAGATTTGAACCTAAGTGTCTTCTTGGTAAAATTTATTCAAGTAATATGATAAACCCTTACGATCAACGCATAGGGCTAAGCAGTCTCCTCCCAACCATGATCCTTTGTAAAAATGAAAGCTACACTTATTAATAGAAAATTAACACACAACCAAACACCGTGGTTTGAACCTTGAATCTCTCAAAGAAGAACCAAATCCTAAACCATTGTGTTGTCCTCACCAAGACTTAATAAATACATAATAGAAAATTAACACACAACCAAACATCATGATTTGAACCTTGGACCTCTCAAAAAAGAACCAAACCTCAAACCGTTGTGTTGTCTCCACTAGGACTTAATAAATACATATTAGATGATAACATTTTCCATGAAATATATTTCATATTATCAATAACCCATAAAAACTAAATTACTTTAATTTCCAATGAGAAGTTTTCATTCTTGCATTTAAGGAGGGATGAATATATATATATATATATATATATATATATATATATATATATATATATATATATATATATATATATATATATATATTTGTTTTTGATACATAGAGGAATTGACAATTACCTTTCCTTTTTAAACAACTGGATCAAGTTGCATTGCCTTCGATCATAGCGTCAAATCATGGTACTGTCACTATAACCCTTATCTTACTTAGATAAACACGACTCGGAGTGAGGGAGACCCCCGGTGGCTCGAGGTTGGTACCATCACCATCAAATTGGTGCATAATCAACAAACTTAAGTATCAACAAACTTAAGTCAGACTACTATATTTATCCAAATTAAACATACCCTCGAGATTTGAACTTAGGTCTCCTCTTGGTAAGTGTCCAACATCTTACCAATCCACCTAGCCCTCAAGGACTAAAAATTTTATGGTAAACCAATGTGATTTGAATCGAAGTTGCATGGATCTGCATCGTATAGATCATGTTTTTCAACTGATCATCTCACACCAATTGTGCTACGCACTCATCCTTTAATTATATAATTATATTTTTTTAATTTTCATGGTGGAATCAATAGTCACCATAAATTCGGGTAGGTTGTTCGACTTTTATGGCCGTCACAGTATTATGCGTTGTCGATCCCGAAAGTCGTCACGCAGTTCTTCACGTAGTCCACCTCTATAACCATCATGCCACAATCATTTTAAACCTTTTACGCCACTAAAGCACTAAGAAAGGGACAAGCTTTCAGTCCGACGAAGCCCAAGATTTAAACCTTGGACCTTCGCCCCCTTACGAAGTTGGTCAAACCAATTGGTCTACACCTCGAACCTTATATAATTATATTTTTATTGTACGACTTAAATGATTTAATGACAAAGATTTTAAAACTCCAAATAAAAGGTCTAAAATTTGAATCATTACACGTTAGACTAACCAAGATTAAATAAATACATTAGATAATAATGTTAGATTTGAATCATTACATGTTATAATAACCAAGGTTAAATAAGTACATTAGATTATAATGTTTTCCATCATTGATGAATGATGGAAAAAACTACATTACTTTAGTGAGATCAATTCACTTTTGTAATTTCCTACTTTTCATTCTTGCATTTAAGGAGATATGGACTAAGCATCTACCTCGATACACACTTTAATTCAAATTTAAAAATTTTACAATAATTTTTTAGTAAATCAAATGATTGATTAAATACATTGAGTTTTAGGATGACAATTTGAAATTTAACGTTTTAAAATTATATATTTGTTAAAGAATATTGTTGTAATATGGCATGGTTATGATATGATGTAGTAGTCCCTAGGGTTTAATGTAAATAAGGAAAAACAAGGATTTTCATACAATAGATTGAGATTTCATAGTACACTTTTTATTAAATAGTATGAGTTCAACTAACTACATACCTTAATTTTAAAAGATAATTTATGTTATAATTGTCAAAAATATAATTATCGATGTGAGAATCAACCAAACTAAAGTTTGCATTAGAATGCATGTGTTTAAATAATCACTTGGAAGAAGTGTACAAAATGATAACCATTCAGAAATATACAAAAGATTATATATCAAGTCTTGATAGTAGGATAAGAATGCTAATAACCTTTTATCTCTAGTAGGTTTTAACAATATACTAAGCTAACTCTAGAAAAGTGCTAACAAACTAAAACTAATGTGAGCTTTTTAGAAGCTTCATGTATTACATTAGTGCAAATAAAAGAAATTTAAATGATCCCAAGATTAATAGTCCTAAGCTTAGCTATATGTCCGCATCATGCCTTCAAAAAATAAAAGCATTAGACCCTAATGCTTTTATAATAGAAGAAAAATTGGCTTGAGGTGGAAGAACCCTGGCAATTTGATGAGTCATCATGTCGAACACTTAATCAATATCTGTCAAAAGTTGCAAATTAGGTACCAAGTTGGGAGGAGAACTGATGATGTCTAGAATGTTAAAAGGTGCCTTGTCTACAAGACAACGCTTGATCAAAACTTTATTGCCAACCAAAAACGGAGGAAGTCGATGAGGACCAATGGCATGTTGTTGATTTTATTGAGTCTTCTACAAAATAGGAACCTACCTGGTTAACGGAGGCAATAAGGAAGATGGTCACTCAATGCCAAGAGGAAGCATAGTAGAAGGAGCAAGAGGAGGTATCGGTGGTGAAGGAGTGATAGGCATCGTGCAAGAAGGTGTAGTTGATGGTGTTGTGTCCTTATAGTGAAGCCTATTGAAGTTTAGAGTAATATTTTGTGGTTGATTGGAATGAAGTAAAAGTGTGGGGTTCTTGATGCAATAGATGAGAAATTACTTGTGCGCATGATGCAAAGTGTAAGTGTTGTAAAAAACAACATATTAAGATTGCTTATTGTATTTATAGGGTTTTCTAAGAAGTAGACAACAATAGTCCATCGAAGTCACATCACAAGTGACTCAATCCACAAAATGCAAGCCAAGGGCAAAGGACATTGTGCAAGTATGAATGATGTATGAGGTGGAACTATTATCCTTTCATCCAAGTGTTTATGGATGAGGATGTGGTTCTAGTGGCAACCGTAACTTATCAACAACAAATCACACAATCAAATTCTTTTGTGAGTCATCGATTATACAATCCACTAAGAAATTGTAAGTTGGGTGAGCTCTCATGACAAACGAATTATTACAAACACCTTCAAATAAATGATAAGACATGAAGGTGATATTGTTGAGTTTACCCTTAAGCTCATCGTACTCCCTATCTTCTCATATAACCTCAATGAAAACATTTTGTGGTGGTTCCTTGTTGTGAGGTTTTACAATCAGATTCTTTTCTTCCTAAAATATATAGATTCTTCATGACCTCTCCTATTATAATAAGTACAATTTTTTTTACGATCAAATAAAGGAGAAGGTTTTTGAGGAGGAGGAGGAGAAGAAGAAGGCTTCTTTTGCTTCAATGATTATTGTGAGAGTTGAAATGTCCTAAAGATCATGAGCCCCTCTTTTGAGTAGCAAACTTCTCTTCTACTAGTTGTACATGTAGCATCTAAAGTGGCAAGAGAAGTGTACTTCAACTCCTTATACAAATAATGTTGCAAGCTACTCTTAAACTCAATGACGAGTGTTAGAGTTGCATCCGCCACACCAAGAAGAATTCACAACCTATTGAATTGAAAAAATATAATCCTGCGCAGACATGTAATTACTTTGCCATAATCAAAACCATTCAACAATGAGATCTTGCTCATAATTGAAAAGATAGAAATTTTCCTTAAAGGACTCGATGAGGTCATCCTAAGTGTGAAGTGGGTTTTGGCCCTCCTAATGATCCATCACCAAAAAAATTGCTAAATCAAAAATCTTGAGTTTAGCAAAAGGAACTCACTCCTTATCAGGAGTTTGAGTATAGAAGAACCATGTCTTTGTATCAAGGATCTAGTTACTCAAGAAGTCTAGACCTCTAAAGCCATCATACAACTTGACCTTGCACTTGGCCTTGGAGTGAAGATGATTATTGTAATTTTTTACATCACTTGGGATATTTTGAATAGTGATGTTATTGAACTTGTCGGACAAGGAACCTATAATATTGGCTAACTTAGCCATAGTTTCAACCAAATTTGTGGCCATGGTTGAACAAGTAAAAACTAGGTGCAAAATGCAAAAGTGCCTAAGATAATAAACGATTTACAATATTGTTGCTATTCTAAGTAGGTATAAGGAAGTGGTTCAAAAGCGCTTCAACCATTTCAACATAATGTGCATAAACTTGTATATAACATGCACTTAATAAATAATATAATTACTTAATTAAATTAATCAAATTCATAATATGTCACTTTATACCTTTGATTAACAAAAAAATTGATTTGGGTTTGAAAATGTGCACCAATGGTCATGGAGAAGGTTACACCAATGGTCAATCACTTGGTCAATAATCCCCAATATGGCTGATTGTTGGGGCCATGACACATGGTAGAATTATATTATCTAGTTCAAACCAATACATCTATTTAATACACGTTTGTAGGCCTTTACCCATGGTAAATGTAATGCAACTTCTTTACATGTCATGTTCGTTTTGATAGAAGGTCTGATCATACTCTCTAAAATACAGGGTTGTGATTGAGTGGGAACTGATTTCAAAATGCATCTACTTGGCCAAATATGCAATGAGGTTCATTTTTTGTTTCTGCTTTAAACTAACGTGGCATCCTTATAATTGTTTCTATATCAAGGTTTTTTTATAAGCATGACTTCAATGGTCATGGTTTGGTTGTGGTTATATCACATGTTTGGTCTAGGTCAACGTTTGAACTCCCACATAGAGGTCTAAGCTTCCACATCAATATGAACCACCTTTACCTAGAGGAAATAGGCCACCAAACTAGACATTGAGATGCAAGAGTTGACGATGAGAATGTTTGCTACAATCTTCTAGTGCATTCCTCCTATGATCACGGATATTTGAAACTGATCCTACGATTAAATTTTGTAAACCTGAGGAATTTTCTTCTATGGAAGTATGCATCAAGATGTGAAGTTGGATAATGGCTTGTATTTCACAATGATCATGCTTTATTTCGAATAAATAATGTCATTCTTCAATGTTAAGGGAAAACTCTGTGACGAGAGTGAGTTGAGACTGAGTCTTTTTGTTTTGTAGCCCATGAAAAATCTATTCAATGCCAATCCTCTCAAGTTTACATGGCTCTGCCACTTTATTTAAACCTCCCATTACTTCATTTCATGGTAGGTTAGGGAAACATGGCCCATGCTGCCATGTGACTTTATGTCAAGATAGATTTAGAGATGTCTCATAGGTAAGTAAAGGTGATTGAGGTACAAAATATTGAGATTGCACAATCCAAATAAATTAGGAAGGGGGCTATGAGATTATTTCCAAGATAGTTTACAACCACTTGCTGCTATTCGCCAATAAGTTTGATGTAAAAACTATCTATGATGATGCCATCATCTAGTTTGAGGTAGCAACATTCCTACAATAGGTGTACTTATATGTATAATGAAGGTCATCATAATATCTTGTCTATGCTAACAACACAAGGGAAGTGCTTTCATGATCTCTTGTTGATGTTACTTCACCTTCCAAGCCTAATATTAGATTTTGCAAGCTAAATAATGAGATTGCCATGTAGTCGCATAAACACGCACCAAACTCTAGAGTGATGATGTCTAGTAGTGAGGTTGCTCAATACAAAATGTATGCAAAGTGGTTGTGCTTCTCAAACATATATAGATCACAACCCTTAAATGCAAGCCTAATGGGTTAGAATGCCATATTTTTGGAATAGCGATGAAAATGTTTGCTTTTTCTTATGACAAAAACATGACAGGTGCGTGACCATGTTCAATGAGACACCTTCGATGTAACATTTTGCATTTGTGTTTGATTGGAGATATTTAAAATTTCTTATCAAATGAGTTGTTAACATGTAACGAGAAAAGTTTCACACAATTCTTCCTTATGTCAACTCAACTTTGATTTTAGGCATTTACAAGGATGTTCTCCTTAACAGTTCTCAAATCACCTTATAACCAACAAATGCACGCAGTTACTAGCTCATTGGAATGCAAGTAAAAGAAGACATTCCATGGAATATCTAGGTTGACATCGCTTGATAAATAGTCTTCCTTAGGCCTTTTACACATACTCTATTTTATAAATTATTAGGATAAAATCCACCAAGGATCTTCAAGCTCTAATACCACTGATGTAGGAATCAACCAGGCTAAAGTTTGCATTAGAATGTGTGTGTTTAAATAAGCACCAAGAAGTGTACAAAAAGATAACCACCAAAAAGTGTACAAAACATTATCTACCAAATATGAATAATAGGATAAGAGTGCTAACAACCCTCTATCTCTAGTAGATTCTAACAATATGCTAAGCTAACTCTAGAAGAGTGCTAACAAATTAAAACTAACTTGAGCTTTTTAGAAGCTTCATGTATTATATTTGTGCAAATGAAATAAAATAAAAAAATGCTAAGATTTATAGTCCTAAGTCTAGCTAGATGCCCTCATCAGTTATAACAATAATACAAGATTAAAAAATCCTTTGAAAATAAACGATATTTGCCTCGTCTTCAATCAAACCCTACGCTAAAGCCTATGTCTCCTTATGACCGTGAAACCACAAAATCCTTTATCTAATCCTCCCAAGACCCTAAAGCCCCATATGACCATGATAAGTTGATAAATTATATGTGTGTCTAGAAAACTTAGAATGAAAACAATCTCTCGATCACGTGAAGCACACCAATGATAAGCTCCTTGAGAAAACTTTGCTTCTTCGATACAATACAAATCAAAATAAAAGAGGATTTTTTCTCATTTCAACCCACTCAAAATTATAATCTATGGATCGACAATAAGCCTAAGTTCATGCATTTCAGCCTTGATTTGATTCTATGGACATGATTTCACATTAATCGGTGCAAGTGAATTGAAAAATGCAAAGCGATTGGTGTAGAATTTAACAAAAAAAATCATTGTCATTAAATTTCTATTTTTGTGTTGAGTTGAAGTTTTAGAAAATAAAGACAAAGGAAATAAATACAAAATTTTGAAAGGTTTAAAGCAAATAATATCTATTATACAAGCATCGAGAGGGCTAGGGCTTCTAAGAGTTGAGTCATTCCATTTGGTTGTTGGAGTATATTACATTATTTGGTACATGCTAATGTACCCCCATCGTACTATCACAACCTGCCCTGGCAGGACCCTTGTTGAGGAGACAATATAGTTGGACTTATTATTTTAAAGCCTAACATTGTTGGTGCTACGAACATGCAAGTATATGATGTAACATCAGATATGTTTTATGATAATGGTGTTGCTAAGTTTTTATGGTTTTGCAGGGCTAACCATGCTTGCAGGTGGATAATGATGAGCTACAAATTTAATATCAGCTTTGATAGTGCTCTTAAATTGTTAAGCAAAGGAATTGAACAATATTATTTTATGCATACAATGGTTCGTAATTAAGATGACTAACCATTTTAATATCAAGCTAGCCATTTAATACTTATTGTAATATTGTTGGCTAATGTTCAATGAATATAATGGGTTTTAATGATTGACCATTATAATATTAAGTTGACAATATAATGTTTGCTTTAATATTACTTTTAGATGGAGTAGCAAAAAAAAAGGAGAATGATTAACATTTTTTTATGCTCATGATGGCTCTAATTAATGTGATTGTGGGTGAAATTTTGATTTCATTCACCCACCTATCCTTTTTGATGAGCAAGATGATGAATAGTAGAGAAGTATAACTTTTGGTTAAGGTGTAGCAAATGGCAGATGAATGTTGTTTCTAATCAAAGGAAAAGGTGTGATGATGTAAAAAGGAGGCTGAGCGTCAAATATGGTGGGGGTTGAGATAGGCTTGGAGAAAAATCAGGTTTCCCCTCTAGTTACAAAGTATTTCTAAAAGGCCATCACAAATATACTAAGAATTTGGTTAAGTGTTGCATATGGCAGACAAATGGGTAGCCACAAACTTAAAAAAAAACTCAAAAATATCTGCCAGACCATTGCTTGTAAGAGAAATAGAATGCGACCAGACTTTGGACAAGTCCTAAAATCCTATCACACATGAAAGCAAGAGAAAATCCCACCATCAAGTCAGGCAGGAAAATGGGTGATCAAGAGTTTTAGATGAATTCTAGAGCCCCGCTATTAAATCATTGGGTAAAAAATGGGCAGTTGTTGGACTCCACACAAGTTCTAAAACCCCATTGGTGCCTAAAAGATTGACACAAATTCCAAAATCCCACCATGAAGTGTTTTGTGGAACTTTGGGTCACCATAAAAGTCTTGGTGACTCCCAAAATCCCACCATGACCCAAAATCCTGCCATTCGCGAATAACATCAAAACCCAATTGAAAAGAAAGGAACTATGGGCTTGCAATGGTTGATCAACAAGAAGGATCTTGACACTTGTCTAATAGGCGATGGGTGGAATGCAGCCCCATGGGAGTAGTCAGCCTCAAAAGTTGGCTCTTGCAAAATAGTGATCCTCTACTAGTAGACACGCATGGACGAATATCTTGAACTAACAACACTATTAGATGAGTTAGATTAATCAAAGGTTCATATGCATTGAGCAGACCCTATCCCACTCAACAACCACATTTGACCCTAAAGTGCATAATGATAAAAGGGATCTACAACTTGGTCACCCCCCTAACTGAGTCGTCTTCTCTAACCGAACATCATCCCCTTTTGTAACAAAATTCATTGTAAAAACTTTATATACTAGAATGCAAGACATTCATAAGGGTCAAATCTTAGGCTTATACAATTTGCATGTAAGATGAGATTTTGTACACTAATACAAAGGAGTTGTTTAACCTCTAGTTAAATTCAATTGTGGAATGTGAATGTTTATGAGATTGCTTATTTCTAATTTAGCTTGATGAATTTTAATGATGTTAATTTTGCTTTCTGGATTCTCGCTCATGATGCATTCGCTTGTTTTGGAATTTATAGCTTAATAAGATAAACTTAAGTATGAGGGAAACATTTTGTGGTTGATGAGAAACAATTAGGTCTATTAGGTCCCTTGCTTTATGTTATAGCACTGTATCTTGCATGCATTTTAATGTGGCATAATCCACACCACCATGAGTTCTAGCTTTGGCTATATTTAATTCCTTTCAACACCCTTTTCCCATGTATTTAAGAGGTAGCTATCTAGGGCTTTCCAAGGAGCCGATTTTATCTAGAGATTGACTTGAAAGCTTCACGACAATTAGGCCATATAAATTTGGTAGAGGTTTGTGGGTGCACAAACCTTTCCATCAGGCAAATTTTAAGACCAATAGTTTTTGGCAAGTCCGGTGGGACTCAAAGATCCCACTATTTTTGTTAAACAGAGCCTAGTGAAACTTTTTTCTATGATGTTTATGCTCCATTTACTGGTGACTCTGTTGTGGACTATAATTCAAATCTATGTTGAAGAGAATTATTTGCTAAAAGTATCATCCCACCTTGCTACTAATAGTTTTCCCAATGGGACATCGTCCCGCTATCTGGTTGAATCAAAGTTTAGTGATGTCTTGGTTTACCCATATCCTTTTTCTAAAATCACTTGGAAACTCTATTGTCAATGACTTATTGCCTTTGATATAATATTAAATTTTACTTTTCTAGAGGACTTAAGGTTTGATGAGTAGTATTGATCTCATTGGTGGAAGAAATTATGCTCATTTGGTGACTCCAACATGAAGGAAGAGCTTAGAAGTCCTAAAGAAGCAACACCATAAAGGGACTTAAGACTCAACAATATAATCCTCGGTGGGATGATGTAGGTCCTCTCAATATCCTAGATCGGTATGATGTACCCAAGGTAACTTTGAAGACCTTTCCAAATTTTTATGGCACAAAGAAGTTTGCATTTAAGCACTGTCATGACATGGCTTCCATGGTTGTTCTTCATAATATCATAGCGAAGGATGTGATGGTTAGGCTGCTCATTCTCTCTCTCAAAGGGATGGTACTGTTATGGTACAAATATTTGGAAGATGAAAGCATCTTCTCATGGACTGATCTGGCAGAAACACTCATTGATATATTTGACAACTCCGTAGACCCATTCTTGTTGCTCACTTAGCTCTCATTCATCAAATGGTCCCATTATAAAAACATGACCGACTTCAATTCATGCTTTATAATAATATGGAGAAGGATACCCCATGAAGCACGATCATCACCTACTCAAGTGTACCTAATTTATATCCAGGTTTTCCACCCTGATATAAGCATTCTTATCCATAAATCTAGAGAGAGGAGATTACCACAACTTTTCAAAATGACCATTCATGCTGAAAATATGCTGATCCAAGCAAGCAAAAATCCATCTCAAGATTTTTCATTACCTCTCCCACCCTTCATAGCTTCATCCCCTGAGAAAATTAGGCCCTGCTTATATCAGACAACAAATATTAATACTCCCACCAACTCTCATGAAGGGAGGCACCAAACAGAGCAAGAATTGGGAGTCAAGGTCCCATTATTGGTTGAGGGGGCTATAAACATGAAACAACAACTCATAGAAGACAAGGGATAAGACATGAAACAACAAATCATAGAATACAAGGGATAAGACATGAAACAACAACTCATAGAAGACAAGGGATAATATCTAGACATATGCTTATCAAATACATGGCCACCACAAATCCCTACCCATATTCAGTTATCACATCCAACAACGGAGAAGCGATAGGATGATACCAAGGCACACAACATTAATAAAAGCTCAAAATTAGATGTGCCTCTGTTCCACAATAATATTCCATTTGAAGACAAAGACAATCATTATAAGAATAAAGTGATATTTTTTGTAATGAACAATATGATTGCTTGTATTACAATAAGGAGGTATGAATATGGGAGAATACAGGCCTAGTGACCTCTCATTTTGGATGGTATGCGAAGACTAGTCTCTTGCCTCCACCGACATAGAACATTGGAGTAAGAAGTTGTATGCTTGCACGATTTCCTTCACCACAAACTATGTTCTTAAACCAACAAAGATTGAAGTGATAGGGATTAATATTATATTTTATAATATTACCCCTTCTCACATGGATCATGTTATATTGTATTTAATACTCACACGAATCGTGCGTATTAAATGTTGATTATAAAGGCAGACATGCCTATAAATATGTTTTTCATTAATGCAATTTCAAGTTTTCATTTATGCCATTTTGCATCGTCTATTAAGAGTGTTTCCCATATCATTGGTATCAGAGTCGAGCGTTGGATAAGTGAGTATCCTCTTCCTATAGACCAGTTTGGTTCAAAATATGGATGAGAAAACCACCAACGGATCTTGGCATTGGATGAACATTATTTTCCTTTCGTAGATATCTTTGAGCACTTTTGTTCGTGAAAACTCTTAGTTGGGGTCCCTTTGACTCTGACCCTCATCTAACTGGGTCCCTCTGACTTCGACCTTCAGCTCGTGATCATCATTCACAATGTCGACCATTTCGCTTGCCGACTTTGTCGTACAACTTCAACTACTTCGTGCAAAAATGGTTGCACTTCAACAATTCTATGCAACAATGACCACCAATTTTTAGTAGTTTACAGTTGAAATCCTCGTTGTTGTCACCGAAGAACCTACTATTGATGATCTCATTCCTATCAAAGATCTCATTGAAAAATATCAATATTTCGCACTTGATCTAGACATTACAACATTTATAGCCACACTTGGATTCAAACCAGGATCTCTGGGTGATCTACCCAATATCTTTTCATTAGATGATGTGGCTTATGTTGCTCCTAATGTGGATTCGAGCTTTATTGAAGCCCTTGATTAATATCCAACCCCTCCAGATGCTACAGATCCAAGCTCTCCAGAAGTCATTGCTATCATTGTCATCGTGCTTGCATCTCATTATTGTCCACCTTTACCGATTATGGTCTTCACCAATATACCACTTTCTGGTGTCGCCTCCATGTTTTCTGGTCTTGATCCGCCTACCAACCCACTTACAACTAGTTTTTACGACAAATTTTGGATGTCAGATCCATACAACCACAATGTCGATGATTCACCATTTTATGACAATGATCTCCTATTTTCGGGTGTGGCTCCGCAATGTCTCTATGGCTTTTCAACATTTTCTTGCTCATTCAAGCCTAATCCTTGTTTTTCGGTATTGATATGCCACATTTCGTCGATGACGTATCTTTTTAGTCTGAAGTAATTACTCAGTTCTCTGCTGCATTCATTCCATCACAACACACATTTTTTCCTCTTAGCCGCAACCTTCTGTCTGGCATAACCAATCACATTTTCGGCAGGTTTTCTTTATTTATAAGCGACGAGCTACGAGAAGATTTTTTGCCAGCTTCCACCTTGAAACCATGGTGACAACCATTTGATCCCGATGGGTGTTGCACATACTTCTAGACACATTTCCATATATTAAATTAAATTAAATTTTTATTTAATTTAATTTTTCTATCATTAAACTGCATTCATTAATGCATTTATTAAATTAAATTAAATTTTTAATTTAATTTAATTTTTCCATCATTAAACTGCATTCATTAATGCATTTATTAAATTAAATTAAATTTTTATTTAATTTAATTTAATCAATAACCGCCATAACTGTCATTTAATGCGTGTCAAAACCAAACTTTTCTTCCCTTTGGAACGCATTGGAGTCCAATGCTTCTACGGTGGGGAGGAATGATAGGGATTAATATTATATTCTATAATATTAACCCTCCTCACATGGATCATGTTATATTGCATTTAATACTCACACGAATCATGCGTATTAAATACCGATTGTAAAGGCAGACATGCCTATAAATATGTTTTTGATTAATGCAATTCCAAGTTTTCATTTATGTCATTTCGCGTCATCTATTAAGAGTGTTTTCCCATATGAGAAGACATGTGGGAAGCTATACTTTCCAATTATTAATGCAGGGTAAAGAGCATAAAGGGTGGAACACTTGCATAGCTTATGCAAAGACTCCTCACCTATTCTAACAAGGTGGAGAGAAGATTTATTGGAATCCAAAAAGATCAATCTGGTCGACATCTCCCTCAAAAAAACACCAGCGATTAATAGCACTCAGGCATGCAATAAGAGCTTCATTTTTTGCACTCCAAAAGATCATGCTTCTCCTTCTACTTATCCCTGGCTTTGGATAAACACATGTTGCATAACTGTGTGGTAGATCCTAAGGCCCCAGTCTTAATCATACCCCTAGAGATCTACAAAAATTTAGGCTTCAACATTGATACGCATAAGCCAGAGATGTTGCATTTCAAGGGACAACCTATAAGGAAAGTGGGAACACTCTACAAGCTCCCAATTTTGGTATGTGGGCACCTAGACCTAGTGATCATCCAAGATATAAAAATAGTGGATGCTTCCCCATTATTTGGTATATGTTTGTCTCTGCATTTTCTCAAGCAGATGATGGGATGTATAAATCAAGAATATGATCATATGTTGATCATATTGGTTGGAAAGGTTATCAAAGTTATGATATAGGGATTGCACCCTTTCTGTATCGAAGGGTATGATCAACAAGAGATGAGACTTACCCAAGAGGCCACCTACAGACGA
Source organism: Wollemia nobilis (assembly GCA_028583015.1). NCBI lineage: Eukaryota > Viridiplantae > Streptophyta > Pinopsida > Araucariales > Araucariaceae > Wollemia > Wollemia nobilis. The sequence goes on along the minus strand of JAQPPZ010016946.1, from coordinate 15,961,997 downwards.
AGGTCCAACTTAGATGACATGCTAACAATACAGTCACCCCAACCTGAAGTATATCATGTACCCATTGCCCTGGTGGTCAATACAATCCCAACCATTAGCTTTCAAATCCAATGGGATTTAAGAGGTAGCATTTATGGAAGATGTATGATGACTCAAAGTATGGTGAAAGTAGAGAAAAGCGGTGTTTGGATGTTAAAGAAATTGAATTTCAAGAAGATACAATGTTGGTATCTGATTCTAGTAGGACCAACATTCAAAGTTTTGAATTATGTGGTAGGAATAAGTATTGTACTGACCACTTGTGACCTGAATATAGACACTTTGAGGGATAACATTGAACCTACATGGAGTCTTACAAGAGTTGATGACAATTACGAACCATACCCAACAGAATATCAAGAGTGACTCAAGTTTGGTACTATCTGGTTCGAACACTGCAGATTCATGGGATAATTCATAGGAGATCTCCAAACTTAGGCATTTCAGGTACATTGTAATTATGTTTAAATAAACCGATAAATAAATAACAGAGGTAATTGACACATAGTTGCTCGAGTAGGTGACATCATCTTGTACCAAGGTTACGAGGGGAATTTTTTTAATGATTTGTTGAAAGCTGCCCAAAATGCCATGATTTATGGAGTAAGGAATGCAGAAAGAAATTCTAGGTGTCATCAAAGTTCTTCATGAGAGTACTTTCTTCTTATCCCTTCTTTGTCTTCCTTGTAATTTTTCTTGCTTTTTGTATTAGTTTCCAGTTTTTATTTTTTGGTTTTTATTGTTGTAACTCTATCACCCAATGATAAGAGCAAAATAGTACAAAAGTTGTGAACCTATAGATCCACAACCACATGAAGCGGGACTGGTAAGACTCGTGTAAGCAAGAGAACACATCATTCCAAATAAAAACATGAGATCATGAGATAAAAGCATGCCCAAAAGCAAGCACCTGGACTTGCCTAATAAAGGTATTGGCTAATGATTCACATCAAACCAAATATTTCAAGAAAAGTGCCCATACCATCATCGATTGGTAGAATTCCCCTATATATACACCTTAGGTGCAATGAATAAGCCATTGTTCAGAGGAGAGGATGAATTCAAGGTTACAACTAAAAGTTCTCATGGTATTTTTGGACCTATAAAAGAAGATCTTGTTTAATCATATGAGAAAGAAAGCATGGTGCAAGGCAGACAAGTATCTTTGGCAATTTGTCTATCCTTGAATAGGCTTTGGGCTATAACAAAGTATGCTTATGGGAATACAATGCTTAAGGATATCCCATGAACTAGAATATTTAGTCTGCTACTTTGTGGGGGTGTCCTATGGATCCAATAGTTATATTTTTCTCCTTTATGAGGTGTGCTTGGCATTGTGTCCCCTCTTGTTCTTTTATTTTGTCTTTTTTTCCCTTTTGTGAAGAACACAAGCTTATACTGAGAGGGGGGGTGAACAGTATAAGACATCTTTTTACTTTTTCCTTTATACTTCAAAACAGTAAAGCAATATACCCAAAGCAATATCAAAGCAATGCACAATATCATCCACAAAGTGACACCAATTTTAACGTGGTTCACCCAAAATGGTTGGGCTACGTCCACAAAACTTTTCTCTAAAAGTTATCTCAAAGTTCTTTGGGAATCCTTCCCAATTACAATGTTTATGAGCCTCGGCCCAAAGGAGATACCTTCCCCCAATCAGAATTTATGAGCCTCTGCTCAAAGGAGATACCTTCCCCCAATCGGAATTTATGAGCCTCTGCTCAAAGGAGATACCTTCCCCTCTGCTCTGGAAATGATCCCTCAGAAGATCAACCGCCTCTACCTCTTGCCAGCACGTGGAACTCCTTTCCACTGAAGACCTCCTATCCTCAATGCTTAGCCTAAGAGACCTTCGCCTTCTATGATCACGTCCACAACAGCTCAACAACCTCGTACCAAACATGGTCGGTCGGTCTAGTACAAGTCTTCCTCTGTCATCGAGATCTGTCCAACTCTTGAACAAATCAATCCTCTCGCATACAAGCCTTCTCAAAGACTTGCCAAATCGTCCTCGGGTTCTTCTCATAGAACCAATGCACCTCTCGTCCTCAAGTTCTCCGATAGAACTATCAAACTCGGCTCACAAGTCCTCTGCTAGGACCTGTCCAAATCTGCTCACAAGTCCCCACCGAAACTCGTCCAAAACTCGCTCACAAGTCCCCACCGAAACCTCGTCCAAAACCTGCTCACAAGTCCCCACCGAAACTCTGTCCAAAAACTCAGCAAGCTCACCAAGAAAAACTTTCTTAGTAGGAAATCACAAAGTGAATTGTTAGAGACCCAATGTGATTTTTCAAACTCATAGAAGCATAAAGAGAATTGTTAGAGACTCAATATGTTCTATACTCAAATCCCAATCTCAAAACTCAACTCAAATCAACTCAACTCAATCTCAATCTCAAATCTGAAAACTCAACTCAATATCTGAAATGGATAGGATAGAATGTTTTCTTTCAAGAACATGAAACCCCAACAATTGCCAACTATGCAAAGAATCACATAACAATGATACTCATGTTCTTTTCACCATCAATTAGGGTTTCAACAACAATGCTCATCAAACAAGGTTTAGTCAACCAACACCATTCAACTCAACATCAACCTTGAAGCATTCAACCAATCATCACAAGAAAAGGAAACAAGTAGAAATCCTTTTCCCTCCAAAGATATTTGAACAAAACAACCACCAACACAATATCACCAAATGCAAAGAATAACTTGCTCAAATCAACTCAATGGAGTAAGCCCAATATCATGAATCAAGTAAAGCAATAACTTGATCAAACAACCTCTATGGAAGCAACTCAACCATCAAACTCAAAACAGACCAACCAAGGGTTCCACCAACTCAATGCAAGTAGCAAGACTCACAAATATAAACCCTAGTGCACAATGCTTCCACTATCTCAAACCAAAATTATGCATTCACCAAAAACTCTCATCAAGGATAACAATGCATAAGAAGTCTTCAACAAACCAGAAAATAGGATTTACACCCAACCAAAGGAAACCTAGTTGAAAACCTTTTCACTCCAACCTTATTTCAGAAAAACATACACCAATCATACTCATAAGGAAAATGTGCCCATACCTTTTTGGAGTAGAAGAAAATTGATCCTTAAAGCTGTCACCACACACAACCCTCAAACTTCCAACCAAGTTAGGGTTAGAACCAAGATAAATGAGCATATATAAAAACTTTCCTTAATACACCTTTTAGCTCCTCTTCTTTAAAAACAACCACCAAAGAAGCCAAAAACACAACAACCAAAACTTACACCTTATATCTCCATTTTTAAATTTAGCATAGCAAAAGACTAATCTCAAAAATACAACCAAAGAAATATCCCCTTATTTCTCCTATGTCTTTTAAACAATGCTAAACAATGCTAAACAATGCCAAAAATCATATCAAGAAAATAATCACACCTTATAATGGCTGCCCTTGAAGAATCCAAAATTCATGGCACAAAACACGTTTTAATAAAAACGTGACTAATCCATGCACAACTCCCTCTGCGGGGATCGAAACGCAGACCTCCGCCTACGCAAGGCCCAAATGCAGCCTTCGTTGCCACTAGCCCACAAGGGGCTTACGAAGTCCAAGACGGACTTCCTTCCACATAAACGGTCAAGCTTTCCGAAAGCTTTTCAAACCACGAGCTCTCCTCTTTCGCAGCGTAAACAGAACATTCGATCGCAGCCAAACCAATTAATTGCCTTCGATTTTCCAAGAGATGTTTAACCTTAGGAACCTTCTCATATTTATAGTCCATACGTGGACTTTAGAACACGTCGACTGCAAAGAAAAGTAATTTCGAATTTAATCAAAATTTGCTTTCTAAAGGGTTTAAAAACCCTTAAAGTATTTTTAATAAATTAAAAATAATTTCTCCCTTAATTAATTAAATAATTAATTAATTAAAACCTTGAAGGGTTTTAAATAATAATTAAATAAATAATAAAGAGAACCTCCATTGGTTTTAATAAAAACCATTGCCAATGGAATCTCTCCGGATTCTCTTAAAAATATTCTCTTGGAATCTTCCACCTTTGAAGCCAACACATCCTCTTAACATTAATGTCATTTCCTTTTGACATCAATGACAACTCATAGACAAGAAGCTAGGATCTCAAACCCAAAATTGCCAACAATCTCCCCCTTTGTCATTGATGGCAAACCATGCTTCTCAACAACACATAAACTCAACATAAACAACTCCCCTTGTCTTGAGGCTCTCCCCCTTACTCATATCTCTCCCCCTTTGTCATCAATGGCAAAGGGTCACCTTTGGGGCTTGGGACTAAGAATGAGCCTCTTAGCTTAGTCCCTCCCCCACCTCTTGTTGAGGTGTTTAATTCTGGGGTGGGAGTAAAACTCCCATTAGGCACTGATCATCATCAGTGTCTATAACTTCCTTACCATGTCTTCTCTTGTTCTCCTTGTCCATATTCCCTGTTCTTGTTCCTGTCACTATTCCTGTTCCTATACCTTGGAATTTCAGCTCTACACTTGTCTAGTTGTGTGACCTTCATTGTTGCACTTATAACAAGTAACAATGTTATTTCTTTTAGGTATACCTGTTCTTTGAATCCGTTTATTCTGACTAACCTTGTTCCTGTTATTAGCCTTGCAAAAAATTGCCTTATGCCCAAACTGTTTACAAGAGTAGCAATACCCTTGAAAGAAATTACCACCTCTGAAAGCTGTCATTTACCTTGCTTACTTGAGTCATGCAATGTGAAGCCATGTGACCAAACCTGTGACAAGCAAAACATCTACCATGAAACTTTCTTGTAAATGACCTTCTAGGTCCTATAAACTTTCTCCCCTTTTTCTGTTTCTGTGCATCTATCATTCAAGGACTCTTTCTCTGAAATACTTTCCTCATCAGAACTCTCTTCCTTTTGGAGTCTCTTACTAGACTCTCCAACTTGTTCCTTGTGTGTCTTAACAAAACCAAGGCCTGTTTTATCTCATTGTCTTTCTTTGACCTTTGATGAGTGACTTAACCTTTTTGGAGCTATCTTGAAACCTGTAAAGCTTATCCTTGTACTCTTTAGTTTCCTCTTTCAAAGAAGCCATTTTTTGTTCTAACTCACTATACTCAAGAACCTTAGACTCTAACTCATCCTTGAGTTCTTGTGTCTTAGCTATAGAGAAGTCAAGACTTTCTATAAGATCATCTCTCTCCATACAACATTCATCTAACTTATCCTTGAGTCTAGCATTCTTCTTTCTTTCCTTTTCCAAAACACTAAGAGCACTAATAAGTTCACTTTCAAGATCCTTTATTTGATTTCCTTTTGAATCATCAAAGCCTTTTTCAGATTTCTTATCACTAGAGGTGCTACCCTTTTCAAAAACCATACATGCATCTTCCTTATAGTTTTCTGAAGCATCCTCATACATACTAGAAACCAAATCATTATTTGTGCAATCATCCTCAAGGTGACCAAAATTTCCACATCTAAGACATTTCATGATAATGAATCTATGTTTCGGTTCTTCCTCTTTTTTTGATATGAACAACATCTCATTTTCATTATCACTTGAAGAACTTTCACTATCACTACTAGAACACTTACTTGCTTTGTCTAGGTAGAAACTCTTCTTGTGCTTGTGAGAATACCTCTTTCCTTGATTGTTGTGCTCATCTTTGTTTTTCCTGTGATGCTTGTGCTTTTCAGAATCCTTGCTCTTAGAATCCCGTTTATCTTCATCACTTTCATTCTTGGGAATAGTACGATCAGTAGCATAATGACCAAACTTTCCACAATTGAAACATCTTATATTTTTCATACTTTTGTGCTTTCTAGAGAACTTGCCTTTCTTGCTGTAATATGCCTCTTCATCACTAGAAGACTCATCACTATCTTGAATCTGTTTACCCTTGGAATTCTTGGTAGCCTTGAAATCTGCCTCTTTCTTGACATCAACCTTCACTTGAGTTCTCAACTCAAATATGCAAGTATACTATGGAGCTCATCCTTTTTCAACTTATCCAAATCTTTAGCTTCCTCAATAGCAAAAATATTTTCACTAAATCTATTAGGAAGAGATCTTAAAATCTTATCACAAACATCATTTTCAGCAAGCTCAAGACCTAAGTCTTTCATGGAGTTAACAACCTCATCCATACGAAGCATGTAGTCACTAATATTTTCATCATCATTCATCTTGAGTTGTTCAAACATACCTTTGAAGTGTCTCAACTTGGCCTTTCCGACATTTGTATCACCTGTATGAACCACCTTCAATCTGTTTCCACATTTCACTAGTTGTCTTGAGGTGAATCACTTTGGTGAGATCTGCTTTCTGTAAGCCTTTCGAGATTGCATTCATTGCTTTTGAATTGTTGTGATGTAGGAGCCTTTCTTCTTTAGTATTAGGACCATGTTCAGGAATAGTGTACTCATCTTCAATCACTTCCCAAACCTCATTCCCAAGTGCCATTAGATGAACCTTCATCCTTGCACTCCAAAGACCAAAATCTGACCCATCAAGAATAGGTGTTGCATTGCCACTTGAATGATCCATTGTGTTCTTTACTAGCTTTTCCTTCAAGCTATTAAACTTTTCGAAGGCACCCGCTCTGATACCAATTGAAGAACACAAGCTTATACTTGAGAGGGGGGTGAACAAGTATAAGACCTCTTTTACTTTTTCCTTTATACTTCAAAATAGTAAAGCAATATACCCAAAGCAATATCAAAGCAATGCACAATATCATCCACAAAGTGACACCAATTTTAACGTGGTTCACCCAGAATGGTTGGGCTACGTCCACAAAACTTTTCTCTAAAAGTTATCTCAAAGTTCTTTGGGAATCCTTCCCAATTACAATGTTTATGAGCCTCGGCCCAAAGGAGATACCTTCCCCCAATCAAAATTTATGAGCCTCTGCTCAAAGGAGATACCTTCCCCCAATTAGAATTTATGAGCCTCTACTCAAAGGAGATACCTTCCCCTCGCTTCTGGAAATGATCCCTCGGAAGATCAACTGCCTCTACCTCTTGCCAGCACGTGGAACTCCTTTCCATCGAAGACCTCCTGTCCTCAATGCTTAGCCTAAGAGACCTCTGCCTTCTATGATCACGTCCACAGTAGCTCAAGCAACTCTGTACCAAACACAGTCGGTCGGTCTAGTACAAGTCTTCCTCTGTCTGTCGGATCTGTCCAACTCTTGAACAAATCAATCCTCTGCATACAAGCCTTCTCAAAGACTTGCCAAATTCTCAGGTTCTTCTCATAGAACCAATGCACCTCTGTCCTCAAGTTCTCTGATAGAACTATCAAACTCAGCTCACAAGTCCTCTGCTAGGACCTGTCCAAATCTGCTCACAAGTCCCCACCGGAACCTGTCCAAAACTGCTCACAAGTCCCCACCGAACCTGTCCAAAACTACTCACAAGTCCCCATCGAAACCTGTCCAAAATTGCTCACAAGTCCCCACCGGAACCTGTCCAAAAACTCAGCAAGCTCACCAAGAAAAACTTTCTTAGTAGGAAATCACAAAGTGAATTGTTAGAGACCCAATGTGATTTGTCAAACTCATAGAAGCATAAAGAGAATTGTTAGAGACTCAATATGTTCTATACTCAAATCCCAATCTCAAAACTCAACTCAAATCAACTCAGCTCAATCTCAATCTCAAATCTGAAAACTCAACTCAATATCTAAAATGGATAGGATAGAATGTTTTCTTTCAAGAACATGAAACCCCAACAATTGCCAACTATGCAAAGAATCACATAACAATGATACTCATGTTCTTTTCACCATCAATTAGGGTTTCAACAACAATGCTCATCAAACAAGGTTTAGTCAACCAACACCATTCAACTCAACATCAACCTTGAAGCATTCAACCAATCATCACAAGAAAAGGAAACAAGTAGAAATCCTTTTCCCTCCAAAGATATTTGAACAAAACGACCACCAACACAATATCACCAAATGCAAAGAATAACTTGCTCAAATCAACTCAATGGAGTAAGCCCAATATCATGAATCAAGTAAAGCAATAACTTGATCAAACAACCTCTATGGAAGCAACTCAACCATCAAACTCAAAACAGCCAACCAAGGGTTCCACCAACTCAATGCAAGTAGCAAGACTCACAAACATAAACCCTAGTGCACAATGCTTCCACTACCTCAAACCAGAATTATGCATTCACCAAAAACTCTCATCAAGGATAACAATGCATAAGAAGTCTTCAACAAACCAGAAAATAGGATTTACACCCAACCAAAGGAAACCTAGTTGAAAACCTTTTCACTCCAACCTTATTTCAGAAAAACATACACCAATCATACTCATAAGGAAAATGTGCCCATACCTTTTTGGAGTAGAAGAAAATTGATCCTTAAATCTGTCACCACACACAACCCTCAAACTTCCAACCAAGTTAGGGTTAGAACCAAGATAAATGAGCATATATAAAAACTTTCCTTAATACACCTTTTAGCTCCTCTTCTTTAAAAACAACCACCAAAGAAGCCAAAAACACAACAACCAAAACTTACACCTTATATCTCCATTTTTAAATTTAGCATAGCAAAAGACTAATCTCAAAAATACAACCAAAGAAATATCCCCTTATTTCTCCTATGTCTTTTAAACAATGCTAAACAATGCCAAAAATCATATCAAGAAAATAATCACACCTTATAATGGCTGCCCTTGAAGAATCCGAAATTCGCGGCACAAAACACGTTTTAATAAAAACGTGACTAATCCATGCACAGCTCCCTCCGCGGGGATCGAAACATAGACCTCCGCCTACGCAAGGCCCAAATGCAGCCTTCACTGCCACTAGCCCACAAGGGGCTTACGAAGTCCAAGACGGACTTCCTTCCACATAAACGGTCAAGCTTTTCGAAAGCTTTTCAAACCACGAGCTCTCCTCTTTCGCAACGTAAACAGAACATTCGATCGCAGCCAAACCAATTAATTGCCTTCGATTTTCCAAGTAGGTTTAACCTTAGGAACCTTCTCATATTTATAGTCCATACGTGGACTTTAGAACACGTCGGTCGCAAAGAAAAGTAATTTCGAATTTAATCGAAATTTGCTTTCTAAAGGGTTTAAAAACCCTTAAAGTATTTTTAATAAATTAAAAATAATTTCTCCCTTAATTAATTAAATAATTAATTAATTAAAACCTTGAAGGGTTTTAAATAATAATTAAATAAATAATAAAGAGAACCTCCATTGGTTTTAATAAAAACCATTGCCAATGGAATCTCTCCGGATTCTCTTAAAAATATTCTCTTGGAATCTTCCACCTTTGAAGCCAACACATCCTCTTAACATTAATGCCATTTCCTTTTGACATCAATGACAACTCATAGACAAGAAGCTAGGATCTCAAACCCAAAATTGCCAACAATCTCCCCCTTTGTCATTGATGGCAAACCATGCTTCTCAACAACACAAAAACTCAACATAAACAGCTCCCCCTGTCTTGAGGCTCTCCCCCTTACTCATATCTCTCCCCCTTTGTCATCAATGGCAAAGGGTCACCTTTGGGGCTTGGGACTAAGAATGAGCCTCTTAGCTTAGTCCCTCCCCCACCTCTTGTTGAGGTGTTTAATTTTGAGGTGGGAGTAAAACTCCCAATAGGCACTGATCATCATCAGTGTCTATAACTTCCTTACCATGTCTTCTCTTGTACTCTTTGTCCATATTCCTTGTCCATCCTTGTTCCTATCATCATCTGTTCCTATTCCCTGTACCTTGGAATTTCAGCTCTACACTGTCTAGTTGTGTGACCTTCATTGTTGCACTTATAACAATTAACAATGTTATTTCTTTTAGGCATACCTGTTCTTTGAATCCACCTGTTCGACTAAACCTGTTCTTGTTATTTGCCTTGCAATAAATTGCCTTATGCCCAAACTATTGACAAGAGTAGCAATACCCTTGAAAGAAATTACCACCTCTGAAACTGTCATTTACCTTCCTTCACTTGAGTCATGCAATGTGAAGCCATGTGACCAAACCTGTGACAAGCAAAACATCTGCCATGAAACTTTCCTTTATTTGACTTCCTAGGTCCTGTAAACTTTCTCCCCTTTTTCTGTTTCCTATTTTTTGTTTCTGTGCATCTATCACTCAAGGACTCTTTCTCTGAAATACTTTCCTCATCAGAACTCTCTTCCTTTTGGAGTCTCTTACTAGACTCTCCAACTTGTTCCTTGTGTGGCTTAACAAAACCAAGGCCTGTTTTATCTCGTTGTCTTTCTTTGACCTTTGATGAGTGACTTAACCTTTTTGGAGCTATCTTGAAACCTCGTAAAGCTTATCCTTGTACTCTTTAGTTTCCTCTTTCAAAGAAGCCATTTTCTGTTCTAACTCACTATACTCAAGAACCTTAGACTCTAACTCATCCTTGAGTTCTTGTGTCTTAGCTATAGAGAAGTCAAGACTTTCTATAAGATCATCTCTCTCCATACAACATTCATCTAACTTATCCTTGAGTCTAGCATTCTTCTTTCTTTCCTTTTCCAAAACACTAAGAGCACTAATAAGTTCACTTTCAAGATCCTTTATTTGATTTCCTTTTGAATCATCAAAGCCTTTTTCAGATTTCTTATCACTAGAGGTGCTACCCTTTTCAAAAACCATACATGCATCTTCCTTATAGTTTTCTGAAGCATCCTCATACATACTAGAAACCAAATCATTATTTGTGCAATCATCCTCAAGGTGACCAAAATTTCCACATCTAAGACATTTCATGATAATGAATCTATGTTTCGGTTCTTCCTCTTTTTTCGATATGAACAACATCTCATTTTCATTATCACTTGAAGAACTTTCACTATCACTACTAGAACACTTACTTGCTTTGTCTAGGTAGAAACTCTTCTTGTGCTTGTGAGAATACCTCTTTCCTTGATTGTTGTGCTCATCTTTGTTTTTCCTGTGATGCTTGTGCTTTTCAGAATCCTTGCTCTTAGAATCCTGTTTATCTTCATCACTTTCATTCTTGGGAATAGTAGAGTTAGTAGCATAATGACCAAACTTTCCACAATTGAAACATCTTATATTTTTCATACTTTTGTGCTTTCTAGAGAACTTGCCTTTCTTGCTGTAATATGCCTCTTCATCACTAGAAGACTCATCACTATCTTGAAGTTGTTTACCCTTGGAATTCTTGGTAGCCTTGAAAGCTGCCTCTTTCTTGACATCAACCTTCACTTGAGTTCTCAACTCAAATGCTGCAAGTATACTATGGAGCTCATCCTTTTTCAACTTATCCAAATCTTTAGCTTCCTCAATAGCAAAAATATTTTCACTAAATCTATTAGGAAGAGATCTTAAAATCTTATCACAAACATCATTTTTAGCAAGCTCAAGACCTAAGTCTTTCATGGAGTTAACAACCTCATCCATACGAAGCATGTAGTCACTAATATTTTCATCATCATTCATCTTGAGTTGTTCAAACATACCTTTGAAGTGTCTCAACTTGGCCTTTCCGACATTTGTATCACCTGTATGAACCACCTTCAATTGTTTCCACATTTCACTAGTTGTCTTGCAGTGAATCACTTTGGTGAGATCTGCTTTCTATAAGCCTTTCAAGATTGCATTCATTGCTTTTGAATTGCTGTGATGTAGGAGCCTTTCTTCTTTAGTATTAGGACCATGTTCAGGAATAGTGTACTCATCTTCAATCACTTCCCAAACCTCATTCCCAAGTGCCATTAGATGAACCTTCATCCTTGCACTCCAAAGACCAAAATCTGACCCATCAAGAATAGGTCTTGCATTGCCACTTGAATGATCCATTGTGTTCTTTACTAGCTTTTCCTTCAAGCTGTTAAACTTTTCGAAGGCACTCGCTCTGATACCAATTGAAGAACACAAGCTTATACTGAGAGGGGGGGTGAACAGTATAAGACCTCTTTTTACTTTTTCCTTTATACTTCAAAATAGTAAAGCAATATACCCAAAGCAATATCAAAGCAATGCACAATATCATCCACAAAGTGACACCAATTTTAACGTGGTTCACCCGGAATGGTCGAGCTACGTCCACAAAACTTTTCTCTAAAAGTTATCTCAAAGTTCTTTGGGAATCCTTCCCAATTACAATGTTTATGAGCCTCGGCCCAAAGGAGATACCTTCCCCCAATCAAAATTTATGAGCCTCTGCTCAAAGGAGATACCTTCCCCCAATCAGAATTTATGAGCCTCTGCTCAAAGGAGATACCTTCCCCTCTGCTCTGGAAATGATCCCTCAGAAGATCAACTGCCTCTACCTCTTGCCAACACGTGGAACTCCTTTCCATCGAAGACCTCCTATCCTCAATGCTTAGCCTAAGAGACCTCTGCCTTCTATGATCACGTCCATAGTAGCTCAACAACCTGTACCAAACACAATCAGTCGGTCTAGTACAAGTCTTCCTCTGTCTGTCAGATCTGTCCAACTCTTGAACAAATCAATCCTCTACATACAAGCCTTCTCAAAGACTTGCCAAATCTGTCCTCAGGTTCTTCTCATAGAACCAATGCACCTCTGTCCTCAAGTTCTCTGATAGAACTATCAAACTCAGCTCACAAGTCCTCTGCTAGGACCTGTCCAAATCTGCTCACAAGTCCCCATCGAACCTATCCAAATTCACAAGCCCCAGAAACCTGTCCAAAACTGCTCACAAGTCCCCACTGGAACCTGTCCAAAACTGCTCACAAGTCCCCATCGGAACCTGTCCAAAAACTCAGCAAGCTCACCAAGAAAAACTTTCTTAGTAGGAAATCACAAAGTGAATTGTTAGAGACCCAATGTGATTTTTCAAACTCATAGAAGCATAAAGAGAATTGTTAGAGACTCAATATGTTCTATACTCAAATCCCAATCTCAAAACTCAACTCAAATCAACTCGGCTCAATCTCAATCTCAAATCGAAAACTCAACTCAATATCTGAAATGGATAGGATAGAATGTTTTCTTTCAAGAACATGAAACCCCAACAATTGCCAACTATGCAAAGAATCACATAACAATGATACTCATGTTCTTTTCACCATCAATTAGGGTTTCAACAACAATGCTCATCAAACAAGGTTTAGTCAACCAACACCATTCAACTCAACATCAACCTTGAAGCATTCAACCAATCATCACAAGAAAAGGAAACAAGTAGAAATCCTTTTCCCTCCAAAGATATTTGAACAAAACGACCACCAACACAATATCACCAAATGCAAAGAATAACTTGCTCAAATCAACTCAATGGAGTAAGCCCAATATCATGAATCAAGTAAAGCAATAACTTGATCAAACAACCTCTATGGAAGCAACTCAACCATCAAACTCAAAACAGCCAACCAAGGGTTCCACCAACTCAATGCAAGTAGCTAGACTCACAAACATAAACCCTAGTGCACAATGCTTCCACTACCTCAAACCAGAATTATGCATTCACCAAAACTCTCATCAAGGATAACAATGCATAAGAAGTCTTCAACAAACCAGAAAATAGGATTTACACCCAACCAAAGGAAACCTAGTTGAAAACCTTTTCACTCCAACCTTATTTCAGAAAAAACATACACCAATCATACTCATAAGGAAAATGTGCCCATACCTTTTTGGAGTAGAAGAAAATTGATCCTTAAAGCTGTCACCACACACAACCCTCAAACTTCCAACCAAGTTAGGGTTAGAACCAAGATAAATGAGCATATATAAAAACTTTCCTTAATACACCTTTTAGCTCCTCTTCTTTAAAAACAACCACCAAAGAAGCCAAAAACACAACAACCAAAACTTACACCTTATATCTCCATTTTTAAATTTAGCATAGCAAAAGACTAATCTCAAAAATACAACCAAAGAAATATCCCCTTATTTCTCCTATGTCTTTTAAACAATGCTAAACAATGCCAAAAATCATATCAAGAAAATAATCACACCTTATAATGGCTGCCCTTGAAGAATCCAAAATTCACGGCACAAAACACGTTTTAATAAAAACGTGACTAATCCATGCACAACTCCCTCCGCGGGGATCGAAACGCAGACCTCCGCCTACGCAAGGCCCAAATGCAGCCTTCGTTGCCACTAGCCCACAAGGGGCTTACGAAGTCCAAGACGGACTTCCTTCCACATAAACGGTCAAGCTTTTCGAAAGCTTTTCAAACCACGAGCTCTCCTCTTTCGTAGCATAAACAGAACATTCGATCGCAGCCAAACCAATTAATTGCCTTCGATTTTCCAAGAGTGTTTAACCTTAGGAACCTTCTCATATTTATAGTCCATACGTGGACTTTAGAACACGTCAGCTGCAAAGAAAAGTAATTTTGAATTTAATCGAAATTTGCTTTCTAAAGGGTTTAAAAACCCTTAAAGTATTTTTAATAAATTAAAAATAATTTCTCCCTTAATTAATTAAATAATTAATTAATTAAAACCTTGAAGGGTTTTAAATAATAATTAAATAAATAATAAAGAGAACCTCCATTGGTTTTAATAAAAACCATTGCCAATGGAATCTCTCCGAATTCTCTTAAAAATATTCTCTTGGAATCTTCCACCTTTGAAGCCAACACATCCTCTTAACATTAATGCCATTTCCTTTTGACATCAATGACAACTCATAGACAAGAAGCTAGGATCTCAAACCCAAAATTGCCAACAATCTCCCCCTTTGTCATTGATGGCAAACCATGCTTCTCAACAACACAGAAACTCAACATAAACAACTCCCCCTGTCTTGAGGCTCTCCCCCTTACTCATATCTCTCCCCCTTTGTCATCAATGGCAAAGGGTCACCTTTGGGGCTTGGGACTAAGAATGAGCCTCTTAGCTTAGTCCCTCCCCCACCTCCTGTTGAGGTGTTTAATTTTGGGGTGGGAGTAAAACTCCCATTAGGCACTGATCATCATCAGTGTCTATAACTGCCTTACCATGTCTTCTCTTGTTCTCCTTGTCCATATTCCTAATCCCTGTTCTTGTCCATGCCTTGATCCTTGAACTGATCATACCTCTGTTCCTGTCTGTACCTTGGAATTTCAGCTCTACACTGTCTAGTTGTATGGCCTTCATTGTTGCACTTATAACAGATAACAATGTTGTTTCTTTGAGGCATACCTGATCTTTGAAACCACCTGTTCGACTAACCCTTTTCCTGTTATTAGCCTTGCAAAAAATTGCCTTATGCCCAAACTGTTTACAAGAGTAGCAATACCCTTGAAAGAAATTACCACCTCTGAAACTGTCATTTACCTTCCTTACTTGAGTCATGCAATGTGAAGCCATGTGACCAAACCTGTGACAAGCAAAACATCTGCCATTAAACTTTCCTTTAATTGACCTCCTAGGTCTTGTAAACTTTCTCCCCTTTTTCTGTTTCCTATTTTCTGTTTCTGTGCATCTATCACTCAAGGACTCCTTTTTAGAAATACTTTCCTCATCAGAACTCTCTTCCTTTTGGAGTCTCTTACTAGACTCTCCAACTTGTTCCTTGTGTGGCTTAACAAAACCAAGGCCTGTTTTATCTGTTGTCTTTCTTTGACCTTTGATGAGTGACTTAACCTTTTTGGAGCTATCTTGAAACCTGTAAAGCTTATCCTTGTACTCTTTAGTTTCCTCTTTCAAAGAAGCCATTTTCTGTTCTAACTCACTATACTCAAGAACCTTAGACTCTAACTCATCCTTGAGTTCTTGTGTCTTAGCTATAGAGAAGTCAAGACTTTCTATAAGATCATCTCTCTCCATACAACATTCATCTAACTTATCCTTGAGTCTAGCATTCTTCTTTCTTTCCTTTTCCAAAGCACTAAGAGCACTAATAAGTTCACTTTCAAGATCCTTTATTTGATTTCCTTTTGAATCATCAAAGCCTTTTTCAGATTTCTTATCACTAGAGGTGCTACCCTTTTCAAAAACCATACATGCATCTTCCTTATAGTTTTCTGAAGCATCCTCATACATACTAGAAACCAAATCATTATTTGTGCAATCATCCTCAAGGTGACCAAAATTTCCACATCTAAGACATTTCATGATAATGAATCTATGTTTCGGTTCTTCCTCTTTTTCGATATGAACAACATCTCATTTTCATCATCACTTGAAGAACTTTCACTATCACTACTAGAACACTTACTTGCTTTGTCTAGGTAGAAACTCTTCTTGTGCTTGTGAGAATACCTCTTTCCTTGATTGTTGTGCTCATCTTTGTTTTTCCTGTGATGCTTGTGCTTTTCAGAATCCTTGCTCTTAGAATCCTGTTTATCTTCATCACTTTCATTCTTGGGAATAGAACAATTAGTAGCATAATGACCAAACTTTCCACAATTGAAACATCTTATATTTTTCATACTTTTGTGCTTTCTAGAGAACTTGCCTTTCTTGCTGTAATATGCCTCTTCATCACTAGAAGACTCATCACTATCTTGAAGCTTTTTACCCTTGGAATTCTTGGTAGCCTTGAAAGCTGCCTCTTTCTTGACATCAACCTTCACTTGAGTTCTCAACTCAAATGTCTGCAAGTATACTATGGAGCTCATCCTTTTTCAACTTATCCAAATCTTTAGCTTCCTCAATAGCAAAAATATTTTCACTAAATCTATTAGGAAGAGATCTTAAAATCTTATCACAAACATCATTTTCAGCAAGCTCAAGACCTAAGTCTTTCATGGAGTTAACAACCTCATCCATACGAAGCATGTAGTCACTAATATTTTCATCATCATTCATCTTGAGTTGTTCAAACATACCTTTGAAGTGTCTCAACTTGGCCTTTCTGACATTTGTATCACCTGTATGAACCACCTTCAATCTGTTTCCACATTTCACTAGTTGTCTTGCAGTGAATCACTTTGGTGAGATCTGCTTTCTGTAAGCCTTTCAGGATTGCATTCATTGCTTTTGAATTGTTATGATGTAGGAGCCTTTCTTCTTTAGTATTAGGACCATGTTCAGGAATAGTGTACTCATCTTCAATCACTTCCCAAACCTCATTCCCAAGTGCCATTAGATGAACCTTCATCCTTGCACTCCAAAGACCAAAATCTGACCCATCAAGAATAGGTGTTGCATTGCCACTTGAATGATCCATTGTGTTCTTTACTAGCTTTTCCTTCAAGTTGTTAAACTTTTCGAAGGCACCTGCTCTGATACCAATTGAAGAACACAAGCTTATACTGAGAGGGGGGGTGAACAGTATAAGACCTCTTTTACTTTTTCCTTTATACTTCAAAATAGTAAAGCAATATACCCAAAGCAATATCAAAGCAATGCACAATATCATCCACAAAGTGACACCAATTTTAACGTGGTTCACCCAGAATGGTTGGGCTACGTCCACAAAACTTTTCTCTAAAAGTTATCTCAAAGTTCTTTGGGAATCCTTCCCAATTACAATGTTTATGAGCCTCGGCCCAAAGGAGATACCTTCCCCCAATAGAAATTTATGAGCCTCTGCTCAAAGGAGATACCTTCCCCAATCAGAAATTTATGAGCCTCTGCTCAAAGGAGATACCTTCCCCTCTGCTCTGGAAATGATCCCTCAGAAGATCAACTGCCTCTACCTCTTGTCGACACGTGGAACTCCTTTCCATCGAAGACCTCCTGTCCTCAATGCTTAGCCTAAGAGACCTCTGCCTTCTATGATCACGTCCATAGCAGCTCAGCAACCTGTACCAAACATAGTCAGTCGGTCTAGTACAAGTCTTCCTCTGTCTGTCAGATCTATCCAACTCTTGAACAAATCAATCCTCTGCATACAAGCCTTCTCAAAGACTTGCCAAATCTGTCCTCAGGTTCTTCTCATAGAACCAATGCACCTCTGTCCTCAAGTTCTCTGATAGAACTATCAAACTCAGCTCACAAGTCCTCTGCTAGGACCTGTCCAAATCTGCTCACAAGTCCCCATCGAAACCTGTCCAAAAGCTCACAAGTCCCCAGAACTGTCAAAACTCCCTGTCCAAAAACTGCTCACAAGTCCCCATCGAAAACTGTCCAAAAACTCAGCAAGCTCACCAAGAAAAACTTTCTTAGTAGGAAATCACAAAGTGAATTGTTAGAGACCCAATGTGATTTTTCAAACTCATAGAAGCATAAAGAGAATTGTTAGAGACTCAATATGTTCTATACTCAAATCCCAATCTCAAAACTCAACTCAAATCAACTCAGCTCAATCTCAATCTCAAATCTGAAAACTCAACTCAATATCTGAAATGGATAGGATAGAATGTTTTCTTTCAAGAACATGAAACCCCAACAATTGCCAACTATGCAAAGAATCACATAACAATGATACTCATGTTCTTTTCACCATCAATTAGGGTTTCAACAACAATGCTCATCAAACAAGGTTTAGTCAACCAACACCATTCAACTCAACATCAACCTTGAAGCATTCAACCAATCATCACAAGAAAAGGAAACAAGTAGAAATCCTTTTCCCTCCAAAGATATTTGAACAAAACAGCCACCAACACAATATCACCAAATGCAAAGAATAACTTGCTCAAATCAACTCAATGGAGTAAGCCCAATATCATGAATCAAGTAAAGCAATAACTTGATCAAACAACCTCTATGGAAGCAACTCAACCATCAAACTCAAAACAGCCAACCAAGGGTTCCACCAACTCAATGCAAGTAGCAAGACTCACAAACATAAACCCTAGTGCACAATGCTTCCACTACCTCAAACCAGAATTATGCATTCACCAAAAACTCTCATCAAGGATAACAATGCATAAGAAGTCTTCAACAAACCAGAAAATAGGATTTACACCCAACCAAAGGAAACCTAGTTGAAAACCTTTTCACTCCAACCTTATTTCAGAAAAACATACACCAATCATACTCATAAGGAAAATGTGCCCATACCTTTTTGGAGTAGAAGAAAATTGATCCTTAAAGTTGTCACCACACACAACCCTCAAACTTCCAACCAAGTTAGGGTTAGAACCAAGATAAATGAGCATATATAAAAACTTTCCTTAATACACCTTTTAGCTCCTCTTCTTTAAAAACAACCACCAAAGAAGCCAAAAACACAACAACCAAAACTTACACCTTATATCTCCATTTTTAAATTTAGCATAGCAAAAGACTAATCTCAAAAATACAACCAAAGAAATATCCCCTTATTTCTCCTATGTCTTTTAAACAATGCTAAACAATGTCAAAAAAAAAAATCATATCAAGAAAATAATCACACCTTATAATGGCTGCCCTTGAAGAATCCAAAATTCGCGGCACAAAACACGTTTTAATAAAAACGTGACTAATCCATGCACAGCTCCCTCCGCGGGGATCGAAACGCAGACCTCCGCCTACGCAAGGCCCAAACGCAGCCTTCGCTGCCACTAGCCCACAAGGGGCTTACGAAGTCCAAGACGGACTTCCTTCCACATAAACGGTCAAGCTTTTCGAAAGCTTTTCAAACCACGAGCTCTCCTCTTTCGCAGCGTAAACAGAACATTCGATCGCAGCCAAACCAATTAATTGCCTTCGATTTTCCAAGTAGGGTTTAACCTTAGGAACCTTCTCATATTTATAGTCCATACGTGGACTTTAGAACACGTCGAGCTGCAAAGAAAAGTAATTTCGAATTTAATCAAAATTTGCTTTCTAAAGGGTTTAAAAACCCTTAAAGTATTTTTAATAAATTAAAAATAATTTCTCCCTTAATTAATTAAATAATTAATTAATTAAAACCTTGAAGGGTTTTAAATAATAATTAAATAAATAATAAAGAGAACCTCCATTGGTTTTAATAAAAACCATTGCCAATGGAATCTCTCCGAATTCTCTTAAAAATATTCTCTTGGAATCTTCCACCTTTGAAGCCAACACATCCTCTTAACATTAATGTCATTTCCTTTTGACATCAATGACAACTCATAGACAAGAAGCTAGGATCTCAAACCCAAAATTGCCAACAATCTCCCCCTTTGTCATTGATGGCAAACCATGCTTCTCAACAACACAGAAACTCAACATAAATAGCTCCCCCTGTCTTGAGGCTCTCCCCCTTACTCATATCTCTCCCCCTTTGTCATCAATGGCAAAGGGTCACCTTTGGGGCTTGGGACTAAGAATGAGCCTCTTAGCTTAGTCCCTCCCCCACCTCTTGTTGAGGTGTTTAATTCTGGGGTGGGAGTAAAACTCCCATTAGGCACTGATCATCATCAGTGTCTATAACTTCCTTACCATGTCTTCTCTTGTTCTCCTTGTCCATATTCCTGTTCCTGTTCCTGTACCTTGGAATTTCAGCTCTACACTGTCTAGTTGTGTGACCTTCATTGTTGCACTTGTAACACGTAACAATGTTATTTCTTTTAGGCATACCTGTTCTTTGAATCCACCTGTTCTGACTAACCCTGTTCCTGTTATTAGCCTTGCAATAAATTGCCTTATGCCCAAACTGTTTACAAGAGTAGCAATACCCTTGAAAGAAATTACCACCTCTGAAACTGTCATTTACCTTCCTTACTTGAGTCATGCAATGTGAAGCCATGTGACCAAACTTGTGACAAGCAAAACATCTGCCATTAAACTTTCCTTTAATTGACCTCCTAGGTCCTGTAAACTTTCTCCCCTTTTTCTGTTTCCTATTTTCTGTTTCTGTGCATCTATCACTCAAGGACTCCTTCTCTGAAATACTTTCCTCATCAGAACTCTCTTCCTTTTGGAGTCTCTTACTAGACTCTCCAACTTGTTCCTTGTGTGGCTTAACAAAACCAAGGCCTATTTTATCTGTTGTCTTTCTTTGACCTTTGATGAGTGACTTAACCTTTTTGGAGCTATCTTGAACCCTGTAAAGCTTATCCTTGTACTCTTTAGTTTCCTCTTTCAAAGAAGCCATTTTCTGTTCTAACTCACTATACTCAAGAACCTTAGACTCTAACTCATCCTTGAGTTCTTGTGTCTTAGCTATAGAGAAGTCAAGACTTTCTATAAGATCATCTCTCTCCATACAACATTCATCTAACTTATCCTTGAGTCTAGCATTCTTCTTTCTTTCCTTTTCCAAAGCACTAAGAGCACTAATAAGTTCACTTTCAAGATCCTTTATTTGATTTCCTTTTGAATCATCAAAGCCTTTTTCAGATTTCTTATCACTAGAGGTGCTACCCTTTTCAAAAACCATACATGCATCTTCCTTATAGTTTTCTGAAGCATCCTCATACATACTAGAAACCAAATCATTATTTGTGCAATCATCCTCAAGGTGACCAAAATTTCCACATCTAAGACATTTCATGATAATGAATCTATGTTTCGGTTCTTCCTCTTTTTTCGATATGAACAACATCTCATTTTCATTATCACTTGAAGAACTTTCACTATCACTACTAGAACACTTACTTGCTTTGTCTAGGTAGAAACTCTTCTTGTGCTTGTGAGAATACCTCTTTCCTTGATTGTTGTGCTCATCTTTGTTTTTCCTGTGATGCTTGTGCTTTTCAGAATCCTTGCTCTTAGAATCCTGTTTATCTTCATCACTTTCATTCTTGGGAACAATACAATCAGTAGCATAATGACCAAACTTTCCACAATTGAAACATCTTATATTTTTCATACTTTTGTGCTTTCTAGAGAACTTGCCTTTCTTGCTGTAATATGCCTCTTCATCACTAGAAGACTCATCACTATCTTGAAGCTGTTTACCCTTGGAATTCTTGGTAGCCTTGAAAGCTGCCTCTTTCTTGACATCAACCTTCACTTGAGTTCTCAACTCAAATGCTGCAAGTATACTATGGAGCTCATCCTTTTTCAACTTATCCAAATCTTTAGCTTCCTCAATAGCAGAAATATTTTCACTAAATCTATTAGGAAGAGATCTTAAAATCTTATCACAAACATCATTTTCAGCAAGCTCAAGACCTAAGTCTTTCATGGAGTTAACAACCTCATCCATACGAAGCATGTAGTCACTAATATTTTCATCATCATTCATCTTGAGTTGTTCAAACATACCTTTGAAGTGTCTCAACTTGGCCTTTCTGACATTTGTATCACCTGTATGAACCACCTTCAACTGTTTCCACATTTCACTAGTTGTCTTGCAGTGAATCACTTTGGTGAGATCTGCTTTCTGTAAGCCTTTCAGGATTGCATTCATTGCTTTTGAATTGTTATGATGTAGGAGCCTTTCTTCTTTAGTATTAGGACCATGTTCAGGAATAGTGTACTCATCTTCAATCACTTCCCAAACCTCATTCCCAAGTGCCATTAGATGAACCTTCATCCTTGCACTCCAAAGACCAAAATCTGACCCATCAAGAATAGGTGTTGCATTGCCACTTGAATGATCCATTGTGTTCTTTACTAGCTTTTCCTTCAAGTTGTTAAACTTTTCGAAGGCACCTGCTCTGATACCAATTGAAGAACACAAGCTTATATTGAGAGGGGGGTGAACAGTATAAGACCTCTTTTTACTTTTTCCTTTATACTTCAAAATAGTAAAGCAATATACCCAAAGCAATATCAAAGCAATGCACAATATCATCCACAAAGTGACACCAATTTTAACGTGGTTCACCCAGAATGGTTGAGCTACGTCCACAAAACTTTTCTCTAAAAGTTATCTCAAAGTTCTTTGGGAATCCTTCCCAATTACAATGTTTATGAGCCTCGGCCCAAAGGAGATACCTTCCCCCAATCAAAATTTATGAGCCTCTGCTCAAAGGAGATACCTTCCCCAATCAGAATTTATGAGCCTCTGCTCAAAGGAGATACCTTCCCCTCTGCTCTGGAAATGATCCCTCAGAAGATCAACTGCCTCTACCTCTTGCCAGCACGTGGAACTCCTTTCCATCGAAGACCTCCTGTCCTCAATGCTTAGCCTAAGAGACCTCTGCCTTCTATGATCACGTCCACAGTAGCTCAGCAACCTGTACCAAACATAGTCAGTCGGTCTAGTACAAGTCTTCCTCTGTCTGTCAGATCTGTCCAACTCTTGAACAAATCAATCCTCTGCATACAAGCCTTCTCAAAGACTTGCCAATCTATCCTCAGGTTCTTCTCATAGAACCAATGCACCTCTGTCCTCAAGTTCTCTGATAGAACTATCAAACTCAGCTCACAAGTCCTCTGCTAGGACCTGTCCAAATCTCCAAACAAAAGCTCACAAGTCCCCATCGAAACCCTATCCAAAAAGCTCACAAGTCCCCACCGAACTGTCCAAAACGCTCACAAGTCCCCACTGGAACCTGTCCAAAAACTCAGCAAGCTCACCAAGAAAAACTTTCTTAGTAGGAAATCACAAAGTGAATTGTTAGAGACCCAATGTGATTTGTCAAACTCATAGAAGCATAAAGAGAATTGTTAGAGACTCAATATGTTCTATACTCAAATCCCAATCTCAAAACTCAACTCAAATCAACTCAGCTCAATCTCAATCTCAAATCTGAAAACTCAACTCAATATCTGAAATGGATAGGATAGAATGTTTTCTTTCAAGAACATGAAACCCCAACAATTGCCAACTATGCAAAGAATCACATAACAATGATACTCATGTTCTTTTCACCATCAATTAGGGTTTCAACAACAATGCTCATCAAACAAGGTTTAGTCAACCAACACCATTCAACTCAACATCAACCTTGAAGCATTCAACCAATCATCACAAGAAAAGGAAACAAGTAGAAATCCTTTTCCCTCCAAAGATATTTGAACAAAATAGCCACCAACACAATATCACCAAATGCAAAGAATAACTTGCTCAAATCAACTCAATGGAGTAAGCCCAATATCATGAATCAAGTAAAGCAATAACTTGATCAAACAACCTCTATGGAAGCAACTCAACCATCAAACTCAAAACAACCAACCAAGGGTTCCACCAACTCAATGCAAGTAGCAAGACTCACAAACATAAACCCTAGTGCACAATGCTTCCACTACCTCAAACCAAAAATTATGCATTCACCAAAAACTCTCATCAAGGATAACAATGCATAAGAAGTCTTCAACAAACCAAAAAATAGGATTTACACCCAACCAAAGGAAACCTAGTTGAAAACCTTTTCACTCCAACCTTATTTCAGAAAAACATACACCAATCATACTCATAAGGAAAATGTGCCCATACCTTTTTGGAGTAGAAGAAAATTGATCCTTAAAGTTGTCACCACACACAACCCTCAAACTTCCAACCAAGTTAGGGTTAGAACCAAGATAAATGAGCATATATAAAAACTTTCCTTAATACACCTTTTAGCTCCTCTTCTTTAAAAACAACCACCAAAGAAGCCAAAAACACAACAACCAAAACTTACACCTTATATCTCCATTTTTAAATTTAGCATAGCAAAAGACTAATCTCAAAAATACAACCAAAGAAATATCCCCTTATTTCTCCTATGTCTTTTAAACAATGCTAAACAATGCAAAAAAATCATATCAAGAAAATAATCACACCTTATAATGGCTGCCCTTGAAGAATCCGAAATTCGCGGCACAAAACACGTTTTAATAAAAACGTGACTAATCCATGCACAGCTCCCTCCGTGGGGATCGAAACATAGACCTCCGCCTACGCAAGGCCCAAACGCAGCCTTCGCTGCCACTAGCCCACAAGGGGCTTACGAAGTCCAAGACGGACTTCCTTCCACATAAACGGTCAAGCTTTCCGAAAGCTTTTCAAACCACGAGCTCTCCTCTTTCGCAGCATAAACAGAACATTCGATCGCAGCCAAACCAATTAATTGCCTTCGATTTTCCAAGTAGGTTTAACCTTAGGAACCTTCTCATATTTATAGTCCATACGTGGACTTTAGAACACGTCGACTGCAAAGAAAAGTAATTTCGAATTTAATCGAAATTTGCTTTCTAAAGGGTTTAAAAACCCTTAAAGTATTTTTAATAAATTAAAAATAATTTCTCCCTTAATTAATTAAATAATTAATTAATTAAAACCTTGAAGGGTTTTAAATAATAATTAAATAAATAATAAAGAGAACCTCCATTGGTGTTAATAAAAACCATTGCCAATGGAATCTCTCCGGATTCTCTTAAAAGATTCTCTTGGAATCTTCCACCTTTGAAGCCAACACATCCTCTTAACATTAATGTCATTTCCTTTTGACATCAATGACAACTCATAGACAAGAAGCTAGGATCTCAAACCCAAAATTGCCAACAATCTCCCCCTTTGTCATTGATGGCAAACCATGCTTCTCAACAACACCGAAACTCAACATAAATAGCTCCCCTTGTCTTGAGGCTCTCCCCTTACTCATATCTCTCCCCCTTTGTCATCAATGGCAAAGGGTCACCTTTGGGGCTTGGGACTAAGAATGAGCCTCTTAGCTTAGTCCCTCCCCACCTCCTGTTGAGGTGTTTAATTTTGGGGTGGGAGTAAAACTCCCATTAGGCACTGATCATCATCAGTGTCTATAACTTCCTTATCGGGCCTTCTCTTGTTCTCCTTGTCCATATTCCTGTTCCCTGTTCTTGTACCTTGTTCTGAAGTTCAGCTCTACATCGTCTGATTGTGTGACCTTCATTGTTGCACTTGAAACACTTGACGATGTTATTTCTTTTAGGCATACCTATTCTTTGAATCCACTGTTTTGACTAACCCTGTTCCTGTTATTAGCCTTGCAAAAAATTGCCTTATGCCCAAACTGTTTACAAGAGTAGCAATACCCTTGAAAGAAATTACCACCTCTGAAACTGTCATTTACCTTCCTTACTTGAGTCATGCAATGTGAAGCCATGTGACCAAACCTGTGACAAGCAAAACATCTGCCATTAAACTTTCCTTTATTTGACCTCCTAGGTCCTGTAAACTTTCTCCCCTTTTTCTGTTTCCTATTTTCTGTTTCTGTGCATCTATCACTCAAGGACTCCTTTTCTGAAATACTTTCCTCATCAGAACTCTCTTCCTTTTGGAGTCTCTTACTAGACTCTCCAACTTGTTCCTTGTGTGGCTTAACAAAACCAAGGCCTATTTTATCTGTTGTCTTTCTTTGACCTTTGATGAGTGACTTAACCTTTTTGGAGCTATCTTGAACCCTGTAAAGCTTATCCTTGTACTCTTTAGTTTCCTCTTTCAAAGAAGCCATTTTCTGTTCTAACTCACTATACTCAAGAACCTTAGACTCTAACTCATCCTTGAGTTCTTGTGTCTTAGCTATAGAGAAGTCAAGACTTTCTATAAGATCATCTCTCTCCATACAACATTCATCTAACTTATCCTTGAGTCTAGCATTCTTCTTTCTTTCCTTTTTCAAAGCACTAAGAGCACTAATAAGTTCACTTTCAAGATCCTTTATTTGATTTCCTTTTGAATCATCAAAGCCTTTTTCAGATTTCTTATCACTAGAGGTGCTACCCTTTTCAAAAACCATACATGCATCTTCCTTATAGTTTTCTGAAGCATCCTCATACATACTAGAAACCAAATCATTATTTGTGCAATCATCCTCAAGGTGACCAAAATTTCCACATCTAAGACATTTCATGATAATGAATCTATGTTTCGGTTCTTCCTCTTTTTCTGATATGAACAACATCTCATTTTCATTATCACTTGAAGAACTTTCACTATCACTACTAGAACACTTACTTGCTTTGTCTAGGTAGAAACTCTTCTTGTGCTTGTGAGAATACCTCTTTCCTTGATTGCTATGCTCATCTTTGTTTTTCTTGTGATGCTTGTGCTTTTCAGAATCCTTGCTCTTAGAATCCTGTTTATCTTCATCACTTTCATTCTTGGGAACAGTACAGTCAGTAGCATAATGACCAAACTTTCCACAATTGAAACATCTTATATTTTTCATACTTTTGTGCTTTCTAGAGAACTTGCCTTTCTTGCTGTAATATGCCTCTTCATCACTAGAAGACTCATCACTATCTTGAAGTCTGTTTACCCTTGGAATTCTTGGTAGCCTTGAAAGCTGCCTCTTTCTTGACATCAACCTTCACTTGAGTTCTCAACTCAAATGTCTGCAAGTATACTATGGAGCTCATCCTTTTTCAACTTATCCAAATCTTTAGCTTCCTCAATAGCAGAAATATTTTCACTAAATCTATTAGGAAGAGATCTTAAAATCTTATCACAAACATCATTTTCAGCAAGCTCAAGACCTAAGTCTTTCATGGAGTTAACAACCTCATCCATACGAAGCATGTAGTCACTAATATTTTCATCATCATTCATCTTGAGTTGTTCAAACATACCTTTGAAGTGTCTCAACTTGGCCTTTTCGACATTTGTATCACCTGTATGAACCACCTTCAACTGTTTCCACATTTCACTAGTTGTCTTGCGGTGAATCACATTGGTGAGATCTGCTTTCTGTAAGCCTTTCAGGATTGCATTCATTGCTTTTGAATTTGTGATGTAGGAGCCTTTCTTCTTTAGTATTAGGACCATGTTCAGGAATAGTGTACTCATCTTCAATCACTTCCCAAACCTCATTCCCAAGTGCCATTAGATGAACCTTCATCCTTGCACTCCAAAGACCAAAATCTGACCCATCAAGAATAGGTGTTGCATTGCCACTTGAATGATCCATTGTGTTCTTTACTAGCTTTTCCTTCAAGCTGTTAAACTTTTCGAAGGCACCTGCTCCGATACCAATTGAAGAACACAAGCTTATACTTGAGAGGGGGGTGAACAGTATAAGACCTCTTTTTACTTTTTCCTTTATACTTCAAAATAGTAAAGCAATATACCCAAAGCAATATCAAAGCAATGCACAATATCATCCACAAAGTGACACCAATTTTAACGTGGTTCACCCAGAATGGTTGGGCTACGTCCACAAAACTTTTCTCTAAAAGTTATCTCAAAGTTCTTTGGGAATCCTTCCCAATTACAATGTTTATGAGCCTCGGCCCAAAGGAGATACCTTCCCCCAATCAAAATTTATGAGCCTCTGCTCAAAGGAGATACCTTCCCCCAATCAGAATTTATGAGCCTCTGCTCAAAGGAGATACCTTCCCCTCTGCTCTGGAAATGATCCCTCGGAAGATCAACTGCCTCTACCTCTTGTCGACACGTGGAACTCCTTTCCATCGAAGACCTCCTGTCCTCAATGCTTAGCCTAAGAGACCTCTGCCTTCTATGATCACGTCCATAGCAGCTCAGCAACCTGTACCAAACACAGTCAGTCGGTCTAGTACAAGTCTTCCTCTGTCTGTCAGATCTGTCCAACTCTTGAACAAATCAATCCTCTGCATACAAGCCTTCTCAAAGACTTGCCAACTGTCCTCAGGTTCTTCTCATAGAACCAATGCACCTCTGTCCTCAAGTTCTCTGATAGAACTATCAAACTCAGCTCACAAGTCCTCTGCTAGGACCTGTCCAAATCTGCTCACAAGTCCCCACGGAACTGTCCAAAACTCAAGTCCCCAGAACCTGTCCAAAACTCACAAGTCCCCACCGGAACCTGTCCAAAAACTGCTCACAAGTCCCCACCAGAACCTGTCCAAAAACTCAGCAAGCTCACCAAGAAAAACTTTCTTAGTAGGAAATCACAAAGTGAATTGTTAGAGACCCAATGTGATTTGTCAAACTCATAGAAGCATAAAGAGAATTGTTAGAGACTCAATATGTTCTATACTCAAATCCCAATCTCAAAACTCAACTCAAATCAACTCAGCTCAATCTCAATCTCAAATCTGAAAACTCAACTCAATATCTGAAATGGATAGGATAGAATGTTTTCTTTCAAGAACATGAAACCCCAACAATTGCCAACTATGCAAAGAATCACATAACAATGATACTCATGTTCTTTTCACCATCAATTAGGGTTTCAACAACAATGCTCATCAAACAAGGTTTAGTCAACCAACACCATTCAACTCAACATCAACCTTGAAGCATTCAACCAATCATCACAAGAAAAGGAAACAAGTAGAAATCCTTTTCCCTCCAAAGATATTTGAACAAAACGACCACCAACACAATATCACCAAATGCAAAGAATAACTTGCTCAAATCAACTCAATGGAGTAAGCCCAATATCATGAATCAAGTAAAGCAATAACTTGATCAAACAACCTCTATGGAAGCAACTCAACCATCAAACTCAAAACAGCCAACCAAGGGTTCCACCAACTCAATGCAAGTAGCAAGACTCACAAACATAAACCCTAGTGCACAATGCTTCCACTACCTCAAACCAGAAATTATGCATTCACCAAAAACTCTCATCAAGGATAACAATGCATAAGAAGTCTTCAACAAACCAGAAAATAGGATTTACACCCAACCAAAGGAAACCTAGTTGAAAACCTTTTCACTCCAACCTTATTTCAGAAAAACATACACCAATCATACTCATAAGGAAAATGTGCCCATACCTTTTTGGAGTAGAAGAAAATTGATCCTTAAATCTGTCACCACACACAACCCTCAAACTTCCAACCAAGTTAGGGTTAGAACCAAGATAAATGAGCATATATAAAAACTTTCCTTAATACACCTTTTAGCTCCTCTTCTTTAAAAACAACCACCAAAGAAGCCAAAAACACAACAACCAAAACTTACACCTTATATCTCCATTTTTAAATTTAGCATAGCAAAAGACTAATCTCAAAAATACAACCAAAGAAATATCCCCTTATTTCTCCTATGTCTTTTAAACAATGCTAAACAATGCCAAAAATCATATCAAGAAAATAATCACACCTTATAATGGCTGCCCTTGAAGAATCCAAAATTCGCGGCACAAAACACGTTTTAATAAAAACGTGACTAATCCATGCACAGCTCCCTCCGTGGGGATCGAAACGCAGACCTCCACCTACGCAAGGCCCAAACGCAGCCTTCGCTGCCACTAGCCCACAAGGGGCTTACGAAGTCCAAGACGGACTTCCTTCCACATAAACGGTCAAGCTTTTCGAAAGCTTTTCAAACCACGAGCTCTCCTCTTTCGCAGCGTAAACAGAACATTCGATCACAGCCAAACCAATTAATTGCCTTCGATTTTCCAAGTGAGGTTTAACCTTAGGAACCTTCTCATATTTATAGTCCATACGTGGACTTTAGAACACGTCGGTTGCAAAGAAAAGTAATTTCGAATTTAATCGAAATTTGCTTTCTAAAGGGTTTAAAAACCCTTAAAGTATTTTTAATAAATTAAAAATAATTTCTCCCTTAATTAATTAAATAATTAATTAATTAAAACCTTGAAGGGTTTTAAATAATAATTAAATAAATAATAAAGAGAACCTCCATTGGTGTTAATAAAAACCATTGCCAATGGAATCTCTCCGGATTCTCTTAAAAGATTCTCTTGGAATCTTCCACCTTTGAAGCCAACACATCCTCTTAACATTAATGTCATTTCCTTTTGACATCAATGACAACTCATAGACAAGAAGCTAGGATCTCAAACCCAAAATTGCCAACAATCTCCCCCTTTGTCATTGATGGCAAACCATGCTTCTCAACAACACAGAAACTCAACATAAACAGCTCCCCCTGTCTTGAG
This sequence comes from Wollemia nobilis, assembly GCA_028583015.1. NCBI lineage: Eukaryota > Viridiplantae > Streptophyta > Pinopsida > Araucariales > Araucariaceae > Wollemia > Wollemia nobilis. Next base: position 15,931,512 of record JAQPPZ010016946.1, on the reverse strand, counting down.
GCTCTCCCCCTTACTCATATCTCTCCCCCTTTGTCATCAATGGCAAAGGGTCACCTTTGGGGCTTGGGACTAAGAATGAGCCTCTTAGCTTAGTCCCTCCCCCACCTCCTGTTGAGGTGTTTAATTCTGGGGTGGGAGTAAAACTCCCAACAGGCACTGATCATCATCAGTGTCTATAGTTGCCTTACCATGTCTTCTCTTGTTCTCCTTGTCCATATTCCTGTTCCTGTTCTCGTCACTGTTCTGTTATCGTACCTTGGAAGTTCAGCTCTACATTGTCTAGTTGTGTGACCTTCATTGTTGCACTTATAACAAGTAATAATGTTATTTCTTTTAGGCATACCTGTTCTTTGAATCCACCTATTCTAACTAACCTGTTCTAGTTATTAGCCTTGCAAAAAATTGCCTTATGCCCAAACTGTTTACAAGAGTAGCAATACCCTTGAAAGAAATTACCACCTCTGAAACTGTCATTTACCTTCCTTACTTGAGTCATGCAATGTGAAGCCATGTGACCAAACTGTGACAAGCAAAACTCTTGAAATTTTATTGACTCTAGGTTGAACTTTCTCCCTTTTTTTCTTTTTCTCTATCATTCAAGGACTCTTTTTCTAATACCTTCCTCATCGAACTCTTTCTTTTGGAGTCTCTTACTAGACTCTCCAACTTTTCCTTGTGTGCTTAACAAAACCAAGGCTGTTTTATCTTTGTCTTTCTTTGACCTTTGATGAGTGACTTAACCTTTTTGGAGCTATCTTGAAACTGTAAAGCTTATCCTTGTACTCTTTAGTTTCCTCTTTCAAAGAAGCTTTCCGGCCGGTGTGGGGTGTGGGTGAGGGGTCCCCCCCCCCCATTTCCCCTTTTTTTTTTTCCCCCCCCCTTCTCCTCCCCCCCTTTTTTTTTTTTTTTTTTTTCACCCTTTTTTTTTTTTTTGGGGGCCCCCCTTTAAACCCCCGCTCCCTCCTTTTTTTTTGCCCCCCCCCCCCCCTAGAAACACAAAATTTTTTGTCCCCCCGGGGGGCAATTCCCCCTAGTTTTTAGATAATAATTTTGTTCCTTTTTGATATGAACAACATCTCATTTTCATTATCACTTGAAGAACTTTCACTATCACTACTAGAACACTTACTTGCTTTGTCTAGGTAGAAACTCTTCTTGTGCTTGTGAGAATACCTCTTTCCTTGATTGCTGTGCTCATCTTTGTTTTTCCTGTGATGCTTGTGCTTTTCAGAATCCTTGCTCTTAGAATCTTGTTTATCTTCATCACTTTCATTCTTGGGAACAGATACGATTAGTAGCATAATGACCAAACTTTCCACAATTGAAACATCTTATATTTTTCATACTTTTGTGCTTTCTAGAGAACTTGCCTTTCTTGCTATAATATGCCTCTTCATCACTAGAAGACTCATCACTATCTTGAAGTTGTTTACCCTTGGAATTCTTGGTAGCCTTGAAAGTCGCCTCTTTCTTGACATCAACCTTCACTTGAGTTCTCAACTCAAATGCTGCAAGTATACTATGGAGCTCATCCTTTTTCAACTTATCCAAATCTTTAGCTTCCTCAATAGCAGAAATATTTTCACTAAATCTATTAGGAAGAGATCTTAAAATCTTATCACAAACATCATTTTCAGCAAGCTCAAGACCTAAGTCTTTCATGGAGTTAACAACCTCATCCATACGAAGCATGTAGTCACTAATATTTTCATCATCATTCATCTTGAGTTGTTCAAACATACCTTTGAAGTGTCTCAACTTGGCCTTTCCGACATTTGTATCACTTGTATGAACCACCTTCAAATGATTCCACATTTCACTAGTTGTCTTGAGGTGAATCACTTTGGTGAGATCTCGCTTTCGTAAGCCTTTCAGGATTGCATTCATTGCTTTTGAATTTTTGTGATGTAGGAGCCTTTCTTCTTTAGTATTAGGACCATGTTCAGGAATAGTGTACTCATCTTCAATCACTTCCCAAACCTCATTCCCAAGTGCCATTAGATGAACCTTCATCCTTGCACTCCAAAGACCAAAATCTGACCCATCAAGAATAGGTGTTGCATTGCCACTTGAATGATCCATTGTGTTCTTTACTAGCTTTTCCTTCAAGTTGTTAAACTTTTCGAAGGCACCCGCTCCGATACCAATTGAAGAACACAAGCTTATACTCGAGAGGGGGGGTGAACAAGTATAAGACCTCTTTTACTTTTTCCTTTATACTTCAAAATAGTAAAGAAATATACCCAAAGCAATATCAAAGCAATGCATAATATCATCCACAAAGTGACACCAATTTTAACGTGGTTCACCCAGAATGGTCAGGCTACGTCCACAAAACTTTTCTCTAAAAGTTATCTCAAAGTTCTTTGGGAATCCTTCCCAATTACAATGTTTATGAGCCTCGGCCCAAAGGAGATACCTTCCCCAATCAAAATTTATGAGCCTCTGCTCAAAGGAGATACCTTCCCCCAATCAGAATTTATGAGCCTCTGCTCAAAGGAGATACCTTCCCCTTCGCTCTGGAAATGATCCCTCAGAAGATCAACTGCCTCTACCTCTTGCCAGCACGTGGAACTCCTTTCCATCGAAGACCTCCTGTCCTCAATGCTTAGCCTAAGAGACCTCTGCCTTCTATGATCACGTCCACAGCAGCTCAACAACCTGTACCAAACATAGTCAATCGGTCTAGTACAAGTCTTCCTCTGTCTGTCAGATCTGTCCAACTCTTGAACAAATCAATCCTCTGCATACAAGCCTTCTCAAAGACTTGCCAACCGTCCTCGGGTTCTTCTCATAGAACCAATGCACCTCTGTCCTCAAGTTCTCTCGATAGAACTATCAAACTCAGCTCACAAGTCCTCTGCTAGGACCTGTCCAAATCTGCTCACAAGTCCCCACCGAAACCTGTCCAAAAACTGCTCACAAGTCCCCACCGAACTGTCCAAAACTGCTCACAAGTCCCCACCGGAACCTGTCCAAAAACTGCTCACAAGTCCCCACCGGAACCTGTCCAAAAACTCAGCAAGCTCACCAAGAAAAACTTTCTTAGTAGGAAATCACAAAGTGAATTGTTAGAGACCCAATGTGATTTGTCAAACTCATAGAAGCATAAAGAGAATTGTTAGAGACTCAATATGTTCTATACTCAAATCCCAATCTCAAAACTCAACTCAAATCAACTCAGCTCAATCTCAATCTCAAATCTGAAAACTCAACTCAATATCTGAAATGGATAGGATAGAATGTTTTCTTTCAAGAACATGAAACCCCAACAATTGCCAACTATGCAAAGAATCACATAACAATGATACTCATGTTCTTTTCACCATCAATTAGGGTTTCAACAACAATGCTCATCAAACAAGGTTTAGTCAACCAACACCATTCAACTCAACATCAACCTTGAAGCATTCAACCAATCATCACAAGAAAAGGAAACAAGTAGAAATCCTTTTCCCTCCAAAGATATTTGAACAAAACAACCACCAACACAATATCACCAAATGCAAAGAATAACTTGCTCAAATCAACTCAATGGAGTAAGCCCAATATCATGAATCAAGTAAAGCAATAACTTGATCAAACAACCTCTATGGAAGCAACTCAACCATCAAACTCAAAACAGCCAACCAAGGGTTCCACCAACTCAATGCAAGTAGCAAGACTCACAAACATAAACCCTAGTGCACAATGCTTCCACTACCTCAAACCAGAATTATGCATTCACCAAAACTCTCATCAAGGATAACAATGCATAAGAAGTCTTCAACAAACCAGAAAATAGGATTTACACCCAACCAAAGGAAACCTAGTTGAAAACCTTTTCACTCCAACCTTATTTCAGAAAAACATACACCAATCATACTCATAAGGAAAATGTGCCCATACCTTTTTGGAGTAGAAGAAAATTGATCCTTAAATCTGTCACCACACACAACCCTCAAACTTCCAACCAAGTTAGGGTTAGAACCAAGATAAATGAGCATATATAAAAACTTTCCTTAATACACCTTTTAGCTCCTCTTCTTTAAAAACAACCACCAAAGAAGCCAAAAACACAACAACCAAAACTTACACCTTATATCTCCATTTTTAAATTTAGCATAGCAAAAGACTAATCTCAAAAATACAACCAAAGAAATATCCCCTTATTTCTCCTATGTCTTTTAAACAATGCTAAACAATGCCAAAAATCATATCAAGAAAATAATCACACCTTATAATGGCTGCCCTTGAAGAATCCGAAATTCGTGGCACAAAACACGTTTTAATAAAAATGTGACTAATCCATGCACAGCTCCCTCCGTGGGGATCGAAACGCAGACCTCCGCCTACGCAAGGCCCAAACGCAGCCTTCGCTGCCACTAGCCCACAAGGGGCTTACGAAGTCCAAGACGGACTTCCTTCCACATAAACGGTCAAGCTTTTCGAAAGCTTTTCAAACCACGAGCTCTCCTCTTTCGCAGCGTAAACAGAACATTCGATCGCAGCCAAACCAATTAATTGCCTTCGATTTTCCAAGTGGGTTTAACCTTAGGAACCTTCTCATATTTATAGTCCATACGTGGACTTTAGAACACGTCGGTCGCAAAGAAAAGTAATTTCGAATTTAATCGAAATTTGCTTTCTAAAGGGTTTAAAAACCCTTAAAGTATTTTTAATAAATTAAAAATAATTTCTCCCTTAATTAATTAAATAATTAATTAATTAAAACCTTGAAGGGTTTTAAATAATAATTAAATAAATAATAAAGAGAACCTCCATTGGTTTTAATAAAAACCATTGCCAATGGAATCTCTCCGGATTCTCTTAAAAAGATTCTCTTGGAATCTTCCACCTTTGAAGCCAACACATCCTCTTAACATTAATGCCATTTCCTTTTGACATCAATGACAACTCATAGACAAGAAGCTAGGATCTCAAACCCAAAATTGCCAACATTTTGGTTGTTGTTGTTCGGTTAATTGCATCTCTAGCTCCCTGAGTTGGTGGTACTTTTAGCCCTCCTACTGTTGCTTCCTCTCCTACTTTTTTTCCTTGACGTTTCTTGTTTTTATTTCCTTCCTCTATCCTTACCGTGCTTCGTCTTTCTTCTTCGCTTCACCATTATGTCCCACCTTGTTGTGCAAGTTGTTAGCTTTTGATGTAATGAGCACTGGGAGATAGCAATCACAAGATGCAGAATAATATGAAAGAAAGTAAATATGCTAGATGACTAAAATATGCAATAAATAGAAATGATATAAATAATACAATGTAGCTATGGAGGAAATGAACACTCCATTAATAAAGCTATTGAACTACATTGCACCCATCACCAATGGATGGTGATACACACAAGACTACACACTAAGCTACACTATCTGACTATGTCCCCCGACTCTATATCTACCTAATAGTGAGGCCTTCCTTATATAGGTAAAATAGGTTACTTGGCCAACACTCTACCTAGTTGTGCAAGGGACAACTTGCACATATACAACTTGCACATTGACACTTGTGCATTTATTACATTGCATGAAGTAACTAGATAACTTCCCCCTAAAGTAATCTAATGTCCTAAGTATGTATCTTGGAAGATACATTTACATGACCCAAATGATGTAATATATTCTATTTCTAACACCCCTTGTATTACATTATTTGGGTATTGAAGACTTTAGTCTTCAATATGGATCTTCTTCTTCTTCATCCTGAAATTTGTATTCTTCCTCTGCATTCTTTGTGTTCAGGTTCAGTAGGTAATTTGTGTCTTCATATGATGCAGAGTAAGCTGGAGCTGAGGCTTCTTCTTTCATTGGATGATCTTTGGCTTGTTCAGATTCATCTTCCTTATCTTCTATCCAACCACCTTTATAGTTCTCTTTGCAAGTATCTCCATCTGGTTCTGATTGTTGATGAATGAGTAGGGCATGATGCAATTGTCCTCTCATATTTTTGTTTTTGATCCTTCTGTGCTTACCTTTTTGGTGTACTGGTTCTTCATTTTCTTCAACCTGTTCCTCTATAAATATGTTAGCATCATTTTGAAACACCACAATGTCTTGTGAGATTTCCATTGAGTCCAGGATGTATGTATTTTCATGAATTGAACCTATTGCTTTTATGCCATCTTGATTCATAATGAGACAAGTATTGATCCCATCCATATATCCAAAGTTAATCATATAGTTATTTTCTACTAACTTGCTTATTGAGATGAGATTGAATGTTAATCCAGGAACATACAATACTTTTTGTAGTAGAAGATTTGGAAATGATTTTCTTGGTGTTACACATCCATATCCATGTATAGGATATGTTTGGCTATCTGCAATTCTTAGTTTGTAACCTTTAGCAACTTCAAGACAATCAAACCATTGTATATTTCCTGTCATATGATGGTTGGCTCCTGAGTCAATATACCACAAGTGTTCATGATTTGTGAACTGGTTTTTGTTGGAGCAAGTTTTACATTCATTGTATGACATTCCTTTACCCATTTGAAGAGGTTAAATTTGAAGAAATGAGATAGAACTGCAACTCCCTAATTGAAGTATATAAGCTTGATTTGATGAAACCTTTATTAATCCTTAGATTGTAGGCTTCCTTATGTCTCCCTAGGTATGAACACCTAATTTTAGGTTTTTGAAGAAAGCTTATATCTTCCCAACTTGATAATTTTTTATGGATATTATTATTATCAAGTTTTGTAGAATGCCTTATGACTCCCTAATGTTTTGGAGTATGATATAGTGCTTTTGTAAAATATAGTTCAATTTTGGTTGATTTTGTACAAATTTTGTAAAGATCAAAAATCAACTTCTTAACTCCTTATTACTCCTATTGAACTAAGCACTTTTCAATTTTTGAAGAGGTTTTAATGTTGGATTTCTTTTGTCCCTTTTTGAGAAATTTTTGAGACAAGAATATAAATTTCCAACTTCAATAAAATATCTAAATAACCTCTTTTTGTAACCCTTAGGATTTTATTCAAGTGTTTCTAATTTCCAATAACCTAGTTTGATGTTGTAACCCTTATCACTCCCAAATTTGGAAAATTAGAACACATTAATATTTGCAAACATTAAATGGATTAATTCCAAGTAGTATCCCTTATTTCTCCTAAGTTGTATTTTGCAAATATTATATCAATTTCCCTAAGTTTTGCTTTCAAGTAAAGATTGATTTCATTTAATATCTCAACCTTAACATATAACCTTATAACTCCCTTTTTTAAAATGAAAGCAAATTAGATGAGGAAATTTTGATTAAGGCTTTGTACCTTTATGAAGCCGGATGTAAATGGTAGTAATATGTCCTTCTTGAGCGTGAATTCCCCAAGGTGTGCTTTGGCTTTAATGCTATCCTTCAATGTTGGTTGACCGAGAGTGCTTTCGAATGCTCTCGTCTTGCTCTGGATCACTACCAAACTGCCATTGTACTTTTTCCAAACTATCGTCGATCTGTCGAACTTCTATCAAGCTATTGTCGAGTAGCTTTCAAACTACTGTTGTCTTCCTTTTCCAAGGTCCAAGGCACCTTTAATATGTGGTCAGTTGAGTGACAAGTGTCATGGCAAAATTTTTAACACCTCATGGATGCTTCGACTATTTGGTGGAGATGTCGAACTCACTCCATTGCTTGTGACAAATGTCACCTTTTGGTTGAGATATTTTTATTCCCCTTTGAGCGTTGTCCAAGAAACACTTCTTCTTCAACATCTACGAGACTTCCTTGTTGTAACAGACGTATATCAAGCTATTAGTTGTACGTAACTCCTCTTCTGCATTGAGTATGGTCACCAAGATAGAATTGAAACATCTTCTTTGTGAGCATTATTTAGAGTTTCTCTTGAAGAATGACAAGTGGCGTCTGCATGCCCTTGTCTTTATCAATGCTTTCTTGAAGGCTCTCCAACGCGTTTTCCACCTTGTTCTTTGTTGTTCTACGTAGATGCTAAAATATCTCCAGCCAAGCAATGCTAATGGTGGAGCTATGGTGGAGATATGGAGGAGCTTTGGTGGCCCTTGAATGGAGTCCGAATGGCAGCGCTTGGATGAGGACTCCTTGATGCTCCACTTATGGTAGAAATGCTCCTTTATTTGAATGTAGCTTGCTTTGATAGGAATGCACCTTTGCTTTGACGTATGCTTGCTTTGATAGAGATGCTCTCTTGCTTTATACATTGCTTGATTTTCCCTTGGATTTGTGCCTTGTCTTTTGTAGGTTCGACCGTCCAAGATACGTAGAGGATGAGCCAAAAGAGAGGCTCTTTGATATGCTTGGAAGAGTGATAGTATTCGACCACCTTTGGCTGATTCAACCTACTTGTAGTGTGCCTTTGAGGCACTTTCCAATCTACCCTTTTTCCTACGTAGAATGAGTTAGAGTAGTGCAACTCAATGTATCAATATCTGTAAATAAGATGCCTTTTTGCACCTTTTCTTGCACTCCCTTTTTGCAGGTCTAGTATTCTGATTTGTATGGCAAAATTTTGAATGCAGTGTAGGGTTTTGAGGTTGTCTTTTTGCTTAGACACCTTCCCCCTTTTTGCTTGGATATTATGATGACAAATCCAAGCTTAGATAGAAGTAGATATATGATGCAATTTTTTGCACTTTTTTATCCTTGCAATTAACCCTGTAATGCTTTGGATTTGAGACTCACCAAGTCTCAATATTTGAAGCTTCTACTTCTATTTTTGGTTAGTTGTATTCTTCTCCAAGTTTTGGAGGATTCTAACCTATTTTGGTGGCTTCTCTTGGCCACACTGTGTTGCAGATATTTGTGCTTTAATAGTGTCTTTAGACACTTGATACAAATCAGATTTTGTGCCCTTCAAGAAACACAAAAACTAATTTATTTTTGAGAGTAGTATAATAGTGCAAGTCTTTCACTTTTAATGCACTAATATTACACCTTATCACTCCAATCAACTCTCAAATTAATGCACTAACAATTTACTACAACTAATCAAGAATAACCTAAAATGAATCTTTAGGAGTTATTCTGCAATTTCACTACAATTAATATTGTAGGACTTAGTCTTCTTCAAAGTAGATGATAGGTAGTTGATAGAAGCAATTTTGAAATCTAATCAACTCCTAATTAATGTGCAAATGAACCTTAAAAAGAACTTTTTCTTTTTGCACTTTTGAAGACTGTAATCTAATTTTCTATTTGCAACTTTAATCCAAATTCAGGTGCTTCTAACAAATCTGATAAGTAAACCAATTAATGAATCTACTTGCACCAATAAGTTGCATACCTTTTTTGTAGCTCTTTTATCACTTCTGTAGAGGATGTAGATCTTGGTGTCTAGGATCACCAAGTTGCTGCTATGAGTATGACCTTGCAGCTCTTTGTAGACTATCCTGAACAACTCCTTCTTCACCAAATGATGGTCTCAAACTTTCTTTCACGAGCCTAGGATTTGATGGCTTGTTCTCCTCCTTCTACTGCATATTTGGAGAAGTCTTTGTCTCTGAAGCGATGCCTTCTTGCTATGAGAGGTAATCTTCAAATCTTCAAGATTTGGTGAGCTTCTTCTATCTTCAAGTCTTCTTGTCAAATTCTGACTTCAAGCAGGATCTTCTTCTGAGATCTGGTACTCCTTGCCAAATTCTTCTTCATTTACTCCTTGCCATTCTTTTAGGATTTAAATTCTTCTTCACTAATTTTGCACTCCTTGCCAAATTCTTCTTCTCTGATTTGACACTCCTTGCCAAATTATTCTTCTCTAATTTGGCACTCCTTGCCAAATTCTTCTTCTCTTGGGCTTGTTGTCGGATGGCGATAATTGTCCCAAGTCCTTCACTATCAGGGGCTTCTCCTTGGTAGTGGATTTCTCCAATGAGTTCTCCTTTGAGAATATCTTCAGTAAGGCTCTCCTATCCTTTTTCTGGATGCTCGATAAGACCTTCCCAAGGTCTCTGATCTTACAGCTTCTGATGGTCTTCCTTGAGACCTTCTCTTCAACCTTCTGCTCCTGGAAGTGTTGGTGGTGAGATCTACTTCTGGATATCTGATTCTGTTGCTTCTGGATTCGAGTAGGACTCGCCTAGTCCTTCTTCTTCTTTGACTTCCTTGACTGGAAGTTCTTCAATGAGATCTTCTCCTGATCTCTTCGATTTTGCTTCAGGTGTTGAATTGATTCTGAAGAAGATACCCTTCCTAACTTTCTTGTAGGAAGTTTCCCAACTCACTGAATCTTCTTTCCCTACAACAAAGTATTAGTACTGAAATCTTTAATCTACTTCTGAATCAAATATTCTCTTTGAATTCTTCTTCAGGATCAAGGCTTCTATGGCCTTTTTCAGTATCAAGGCTTCTATGGCCTTTTTTCAGTATCAAGGCTTCTATGGCCTTTTTCAGTACCAAGGCTTCTATGGCCTTTTTCAGTATCAAGGCTTCTATGGCCTTTTTTAGTACCAAGGCTTCTATGGCCTTTTTGGTATCAAGACTTCTATGGCTTCTCCTTCAAGGCTCCTATGGCATTTTCTTCAAGGCTTCTATGGCCTTTTATGTCAAGGCTTCTATGGCCTGTTCTTCAACTTGTGAAGTTCTTCGATTCAACACTGGAGATCTTCAGTCTCCTGACTTCACCACAACTCTTCACTAGAAGTCTTCTTTTGCAATATTCTTCTCTTGCACAAGGAACTAATATCTGCACTATGAAGGTACACCAACCTTCGAGCAACGAAGTTGGAGTCTCCTAGCTTTCTGTTGTAGGAGTCCCAATCCTTTGAGAATTAATTTTTTGCAACAAAAGAAACTTTAGGCAAAAGTTAGCAAATTCTAGATATCCTGGATGATCTTCACTAGATGATTTGTCAATCTAGTGGATTGAATGTTGAGTCCTAGTCTTCACGAGTTTTTCTTGCAACTCTATGGAAAAGACTCTAGTCAAATGCAATCTCAGTATTTTTGGAACTGAGATTTCTTTCAATCCTAACTTTGTGACTCTCCCTAATTCTACCACCTAGATTCTTCTGAGATCTTTTGACAGTGGCTGGTCCAACGGCACATTAGTTTGACAAAACACTCAAGCTCAATGATAATGGTGGTTTCCCTATTGACCTACATAGACTAGATCTACCATGGCTCTGATACCACTATTAGCTTTTGATGTAATGAGCACTGGGAGATAGCAATCACAAGATGCAGAATAATATGAAAGAAAGTAAATCTGCTAGATGACTAAAATATGCAATAAATAGAAATGATATAAAGAATACAATGTAGCTATGGAGGAAATGAACACTCCATTAATAAAGCTACTGAACTACATTGCACCCATCACCAATGGATGGTGATACTGTTGTTATCATCGCACAACGTACCCCAATTTGGGGATCCATTTGAAATTTTGATGTTTATATGGAGTTTTGGTTTGCATTGAATAATTGTTGGAGTTTACCATGGTCTTAGCAGTGGATATTTTTGTGCTTGATATCATTGTTCTCATGTAATTGACCTCATGTTTTTACCAATGAAGTCATCCCATTTCGAATATCAAGATTAGTGTCACTTTTGTTTCACCATATTGTTCATTCTCCCAATATCTATCTAGCAGCTTTTGAATCTTGTTTAAGATTAATTTAATATTTTATATTAAATTACTTTTGAATCCAATCTATTCATTATCCATGCATTAGTTAGTATATATATAAAAAAATAAAAAAAATATATATAATAAAATTAAAATATCACAATCCTACTTTTACATTACTATCATTGCACTCACGTAAAATTTTAGTTTTACATTATGGTTTTGTCTAAATAAGCTTTGAATTAACTTATTTTTATTTCACATATTTAGGTTACCAAAAAGAAGGTGGACCCTACCAACCTATGGATGTAGTGCCGAAGCACGATCAACGTAGGTGGCATGATTTTTAAGGAGCGCAATCAACACAGCTGGCACGATTTTTGAGGAAAACCCTTGACCCAATCTGATCAATCAACAAATGTAGCACTGGAGCAGTCAATACAGAGGCATGGATGCTAGAGAAAGGGCAATGTGTGGCATAAACCAAGGTGTCTCCAAAGGGCTTAACTGAGTCATTTGTGATAGTGTGTTTGCATTGATAAACACCGTCTTGGGCTTTCATGCGATACGTGTGGGATTAAAAGAATACCAGAGACACTAGTAGATGTATTCATATGATGCTACAATCAGTGGATAACCAAACGTGTTCATACATTGTTGTAATCAACAGAAACGTAGAATACCGCACTTAGAAGTTGGTTGGATACAAGTCATAAGACTCAATGGTGGAGGACGAAATCAAGCATTCATAAACTACATTCACTGTATACTTTGGCATCGTATTTATCCTGTTGCATTCCACACAGATTTTTATTCATCTAAAAATTGCTAAACTAAGCTAAATTACTATTTGGATATATGTTTTCAGTCTTAGACATTGTAAAAAGGGCCTGACGAGTACTTCCCAGAGTGAACGTTTTTCATAGGCAGTGATCACGCCATTAATTGATTTTACCAGATCCATCTGAAGGTTCTGTTTGTTCCTCACAGTGCCAACATGGTTAATTGGATGATTTATCGAAGGAACAAGCAATTAGAACTCATTTTGAAGACTGTTATTTTAGGAGGCTTGATAATATCTATGGTTATCCTTAGGAGCATTTTACTGGGTTTGGGTTATGGCCTTGGTGCACCTCTCGTGGCAACCTTTGAGGTTGTTGGTGCTGGACATGAAAAGCAATTTATCCATTGCTTTGTGGATGGGACTTGGAGCATAGTTAAAAGAAGTTGTACAGTGGTCCGAGACTTCACAAATATGTGCATCTATTTCTACTTCTCTTTCATGAATGAATTGCTTGAATAGCCACCAAAAGATGGTAAACCTTTGGATATCAACTACCAAGTTGCATAGATGTCGATTATCACATTGCTTACAATATGGAAGGCTCCTTACATGCTTTTGAAAGAATGACACCAAATATTTCATGATCGGATAAGCAGGAAAGGACCATTTTTAGAGGCTGCTTGCGTACCATTTGTTGGATTCTCTATCTTCCTTTGGCCATTGGCAGTTATGGAGGCTGTTGTAGCTGCATGTTATCTAGTTTTTTTCTATGCCTTTATGGGGCTGTCAGTGTATATCAGGAAGATTCAGTTCAACTGAGATTGAACTATATTTTATCTGTAGTAGCACTATTTGATGTATATAGCAATGATTATATAGACATGAGAGAATGGTCTTAATTTCCAAGCCAGGCTGGAGTATGAACATAAATCTAGCTTTCAACTTCCATAAGCTTGTTGCTCACCTGAAAACTAGAGACTAGGTAGCAGTAACAAAGCAGGAAAGCACACACCTAAACACACAAAAACCTTGAGTAAGGCTCTACAGGAGTCGAAGACCTATTAAAAGAGCATGAACATAATCATTTATTCACAAAGACATGTGTTGGATGCTTTAAATTATCCATCGATAATTTCTTGGGAGGCAACATAAGCGGAGAAGCGATGATGTAGTTGAGATTCATTCGATGCATACATGTTTTCTATAGATTCGTTCTTTGAGAACACGAGGTGTATATGTATAATACACATAGCTCAACTTTAGAACGACTTCAATCACATTAATTATGAAGATTATTGGGTGATACAAAAGTTAGCCAATACCATACAGAAACCAGATACCTCTGGATGAAGACTATTCTATCGAAAATATTAGAAGCCAAAAAGGCAAAAGAATATTAAAAACAATGAAAATATTAATCATATTAAAATTTCAGCATTACAAGGATGAGAAATATACCTGCACTAGGAAGACTGATAGATTTAATAAATGTGTTATCAAAGATTTTTTTAAACAAGTGGAGGACGAAATAGTTACAAGTTGAAGCATTAGGAAACCAAATGAGTGAAAAGTAAATGAAGGTTTTTTTTGAATTTTAAATACCCATTGAAACTCACGAAAAAGGGTCGAAGAATATTGGCAGCAAGTGCATGTTGGAAATTTGATTTTCTTGAAGAGCATCTCCTCCCTGGTTGCTGGACTGCAGAAATTTCACCCATTGTAATCCATTTGAAGCAAGGTATTCTGAAGGAGCATTAATTTAATATATTTTATTTTGGCAATATATTGGAATTTTTAATAAGTTTTATGCATGCGAATGGTATACTTATTTATTTTTCTTAATATATTGTGTTATTCCCTTAGAAGATTGCATCACATTAATTTTGGACTATGTGAAGACTGGTCGGATTAATGTTGGTTTAGTGTAGGATATTTGTTTATGCAGATTCGGGTTGAAATTTTAAAAGTTACAGCGACTTGTTCTTTTCATTTTATTTTCTCTAACCCTAGCCTTTTACATTTTTTTAATTTCATCAAATAAAAAATAAAAAATTTAAAACCCCAAAAAGAAATATGTCGGTTTCAAGAATTAAGATTCAAATTTTCATATTTACGTAAATTCACATTTTTTAATGAAAATTTGAAGTTTTAAACTTTGCATAGTTTTTCAAATAATCATTTAGTTTCATTTTATGTAAAATTGAAATTTCAATAAATTTCAAATTTTCATTAAAGTGAATAATTAATATGATATTCCAAAGTTTTTACATTGCAAAGTTAGATTCAATCACTTCATTTTTATTCTCAAGCAAATATTAACAATCGAAGATAAAATTGGCTTAACAATCGAAGATAAAATTTGATTAACAATTTGAGATAAAATTTGATTAACAATTTGAGATAAAATCAATTAAAATCAAATTTTCAAAGGTTAAAATCAAATATTTATCAAATTTCGAAGGTTGTTAGTTGATCAATAATTTCACATTTTCATAAATTCCATGAACAACAAAATCATTGCAAATCAAATCAACCCAAAATAGGCCCCTTGTTAATAGGTATATGCAACATTGAGGTATCCAATTAACTTTTGGCATTTCACATTTTTCACTAAGCATTGCAAGCAGATTAATACATTAAATAGAACCTTGGGGAAATCACAAATATTTCCTTGCAAGAGAGGATATCTAGGTAGAATCCTAATTGTGAGTATATTCTTGTGATTGGACAAAAATATCACTCAACAAAATTGGTGCTAGAAGGAGGGCCTACTTGAAGGTAATTGATTTGATTTACGAAGTTCTTTTTAAGTTGTTCACATTTATTGTTGGAAATTCTCTAATTTATGATGTATTGATTCTAATATTTTACAAATTGAGAATATTCCTTATTGTTATGGTTTAATTGATGCATTTTTAATGAACATGATGATTTATCAGTTAAACATTTGAAAATTGGAAGTCTTTTCATTTCAAGAGCATTAAACACTTGTTGTTTTCATTATTAAGGCTGGAACCAAAAATCATAATCACAAGATCTAAGGCTTCTGAAGATACTATTTTCCATAGCATTTCTCCTACAAAGAGGATCAGAAGGTCCAAGAGTCAGATGATTGTTATTCCACCTAGTAGCAGTTCATTGCTACCCATCATCCCATTTATTCCTCCACTAGTAATTCCAATGGTAGGAGTTGTAGCTTGGTTAGGTGCTCATAGCAGTCCTTTAAACATTGTTGGAGAAGCCCATGACATTCCCAAAAATATAGAAAGGTATTTACCTAAATATAAACATGATGGAATTAGAATTGTTGAAGAGCATATTCAAGCTTACAAGGATACCTTGATTAGACTGCAAGTTGAACATGAGGATGTTGCTTGTAGAATGTTTCCTCTCACCTTAGATGAAATGGCATATGATTGGTACATTAGTTTACCTACCAATTCCATTACATCTTGGGCTCAGTTGGAAACTACTTTCATGAATCAATTTAGGCTACCCATAGATCCTGCTGTAATCTATCATCAATTTGCATCAGCCAAGAGAGAGCCTAATGAACCTTTGAGATTGTTCAATACTCATTTCCATAAGTTGTATAGCAGGTTAGTTGCTCCTTATACTCTTCAGGCAACTGCTGCCATACAGATGTACTTTAGGGCATTGGACCCTTTAACATCTATGTTTGTAAGGAGAGCTCCTCAAATCACTACACTTCCCATGGCATACAGTGAGGCTTTGACTGTAGAACAATAGTTGATACCACAAGGTTTTGGGATAGGATAGTTGCCTTCCATAGGACAACCAGGTGCTTATAATCAAGTGCCTATGATCAATCAGGCTTTGTCACAACAAATGCCAATGTTGAATGCCATACCATTCAATAACTTCAATTTGCCATACAATCCACCTATCACGCCCACTTATCCTACCACTCCACTATATTTAGAAAATCAATTCACCACTCATAAAATGGTTGAAACAAATGCTCAAATCATGCCTACATTATTTAATACAACACCCACTCCAAATGCATCAACATTTCATCAAAATAACACAACATTTCCACAGGTTGTCCAAAATCAAAGTTTGCCAAATTTTCAAAATCCCACTGCCACTACGAGTAACACAACCAATCAAACTACTGTAGGATAAAATAATGAACCTAATTCTCAGGTAAATGACCTACAAAGGGTTGTCCAAAAACTCAGTAGTGACATGGTTCAAATGCAGAAACAATTACCTCAAAATTCTCATCAAAATAGAAATTTTAGTTTTTAGAGAAAACAATGGAATACTCGTCCAAACAATGGAGGAGTACCTAATCCCATTGTTAATCAGAACAATGCTACCACTAGTTCCAATCAAACCAACACTATTGTTAATATTTCAGATTTGGCTTTAAACAATTGGTGTAGGGTACATTCTATGACACAACATAGTGAGAATGAGTGCCTTGAATTCAAAACAACTCTAGATATTCTACAAAAAGAGATGGATAACATGGAAATTGTTTCAGATGAAGATCCTTCCCAATAGGCTAGTACTAGCAAAGGGAAAGAATCAATGCTAGTAGTTGAAATATTTGAATCAATTGAAGAAGATGAAGAAGGGTATGATGGGTCTATAGAAGAGGAAGTTCAAGCTTTCAGACAATTTAAAAAAGGAAATCATAATTACAAGCTTAGGAGTAAGACTAAAGCTCCATTTACTTCTTCTACTCCCCCAAATGACACCATCATTCCTCCTGACACATAGGCTAGTAACAATCCCATACCTCCATCTAAATTTGATCTACCTCAACCACCACATGATAAAATTACATATAATATTGTGGAGGATTTAAAGAAAACAAAAGTGAATATATCTTTATTTGATGTTGCTAAGTTGACTAATCAACAAGAATTTTTGATGCAGGATTTTGGTGATAAAAGAAAAAATGAATCCTAAAAATCCATGGATGCACAATTTGCCTCATGAAGGGACAAAGGAGAAGCTCCTCCCTTTCTTTTGACCATAAGAATTGTAGGAAGAAATCTGCATAATTGTCTTGTTGATTCAGGAGCATCCGGTAATGTCATGCCTCACATTGTTTGTCAAAAATTGGGTTTGAAACCCATCCCTTCTAATATAATAGTTGTTCAATTGGATAAATCTGAAGTTAATGTGGTTGGAATGCTTAAGAATGTTCACATACAACTAGCCTCAGAACCTAGGATACAATAGTATATTGATATACATGTTGTAGATATACCTGATAGGTATGGAATGTTGTTGAGCAGAGATTGGTCTAGGAACTTAAATGGATACATGGCCACAGATTGTTCACATATGTGGCTACCATGGAAGGGTGTTGCTAACCAAATAAAAGTTGAAAGAGAACCTAGACTCAAGGATTTGATTACTGAATATAACAAAACCAATGATATTCTTTACAATGATTCTGAGTTAGGTGTTTACACTTTGGAAATAAAATTGGATGTAGGTGAATCTGAAAATGAAATACCATCTATTAATCCAATTAAGGATGAAAATATTGTTTGGATGCTTAAATTTTATGGATCTAAATCCAAACAAGGTAGTGGAGCTGGTGTGGAATTGATTAGTCCTAAAGGTAAGTCATCTCTAGCAGCTTATAGATTACAATTTCCTTGCACTTGTAATACTGCAGAATATGAGGCCTTAATATTTGGTTTGCAGTTAGCCTTAAAGAAAAATATTAAATGTTTGAAAGTGCTAGGAGATTCAGAATTGGTTGTTAAATAGGTGAAAGGCCAATACACATGTCATGATAAAAGGCTAATTCATTACAAAAATAGATTTAGGGATTTGATTGATGAATTCCATGCTTTCAATATTTCATTGATATCTAGGAAGAACAATCGAATTGTTGATTCTTTAGCTATCACAATAGGTACTCTTAAGCCTATTGATAATAGGAGGCTAAAGAAGTTTTCAATTGAGTTGATACCCTATCCTTCTATACTTGACAATGTGAAAAATTTATAGGTATTTGAAAGTGACAGGCACATTTTTTATTTTGTAACTAATTCAGGTGTTTTTGAAAATCAGGTGATCGATGAGGACAAGATATTGCAAGAAGATGAAAATGAAGATCATGAGGTAACAAAGAAAATCAATGTGATTCCTAAAGGTATAGTTTCTCTCGAAAATCTTTTTGATATTGATTACAAAAGCAAAAGTTGTAATAAAACCTCACTCCCACAGGATGCTTATAATTCTATTGATCTTGGGATTAGTAAAGACCCCATATCATGTACTCATAGGAAAGGCTTGCACTCATCATGAACAAGAAGGGATTGTACAAGCTCTTAAAGATTACGTTGATGTAATAACATGGAGTTATGAGAATTTAAAGACTTATAATGAAAACATCATAACACATACTATTCCTTTAAAGCCAGATTCAAAACCATTTAGACAAAAACAAAGACCAGTTAACCCATTGCTAGAGCCTCTTATACAAAAGGAGGTTAAGAAATTATTGGATGCTAAGATTATCTTTCCAATCAGACACTCTACATGGGTAGCAAACATTGTACCAATTAGGAAGAAAATAGGTGAAATTTGTTTGTGTATTGATTTTAGGAATCTCAATAAGGCCTCACAAAAAGATAACTACCCCTTGCCTTCCATTGATCATATTTTGCAAATGGTGAATGGTTCTGAGATGATGTCTTTTCTTGATGGTTATTCTGGATATAACCAAATTCTTATTGACCCAAAAGACAAAATGAAATATGCTTTTACCACGAAGTGGGGTACCTTTTCTTATAGAAGAATACCTTTTGGATTGCTTAATGCAGGTGCCATATTTCAGAGAGCCATGGACTATGCATTTAGATATTTGATAGGTAAATGCATAGTCATTTATGTTGATGACATTCCTATTTTATCAAAGAATAGATTTGACCACATTAATGATTTGAGAAAAGTTCTTCAAAGGTGTAGAGAACATGGCATTTCACTAAATCCCAAAAAGTGCATTTTTGGAGTAACTGAAGGTAAAATTTTAGGCCATGTCATCTCAAAAGATGGAATTTCCATAGATATTGAAAGAATCGAAGCCATCCAGAAAATCCCTTTTCTTGGTAGCAAAAAATAATTACGATCATTTTTTGGGAAAATCAACTTTGTCAGGAAATTCATTTCAGGATTTGTTGAAATAGTCAAACCATTAAATGATATGTTGAAAAAGGATGCTAACATTATTTGGACTGGTGAAGCTAAAGCAACTTTTCAAGATGTTAAAAATTCAGTATCTTCTACACCTATGCTTGTGAGTCCTGATGAGTGTCGTTGAGTCTCATCATTTAATCTCAATGATTTATCAATCCGGGGTGGTGTCCAAGGCTGTCTACGATAGAAGGTTAGGGCAGAGTACAATTCAGGCATTCAGATTTCAAGCAATTATTGGTGAAGCAGATTTTGGTTTAGCCTTTTGGTGTCACACTAAACCTAGTCTGAAGAATGGAAACTGAAATAAAGTACAGGAATTGAAAACTAAATCTAAGTTGCAAGAATTGAAATCTAACTACAATTGCATGAATTGAAATTGCTAAATTGAAATCCTAAGTTACTTTTGCAGAATTGAAATCTAGTTACTCTTGCATAATTGAAATTGCTAAATTGAAATCTAATCTACTTTTGCAGAATTGAAATCTAATTACTCTTGCAGAATTGAAATGATGCTTGTAAATGAAACTTATTCTAAAAACACCTGTCAATGCCACTGCCACGAAAGGTCGTCAAGCTTCGCTACGGGAATTGACAACAAAATGAAATATGCTTGAAAATGGAAAGTTGCTAAAATAGAAAGCAGGGAAAACATAAAGGAAAAATGCTTAATATAATTTGTCAGCTGACATACACACAAATGCTGTACACAAACATAATAGGAAACATAAATCACACAATACAAAATAAAAACAAGAAAATGAAATCGGCAAGCAATCTATTAATTATGCTTGCAGACAAAATTACAGATTAAAACCTGCCATAAAATCCCTCCTTCTAGATCTGAAATTGGGCCCATACTTCCTGATCTAGAAGGAGGTGAAAAGCACTCCTTAACTAATTAACACTCAACATAGAAAATGATAAAATACTGCACTTTTATTGATGACAAAACATGCTGAAAAACTATTACAGAAAATCACTGTAGTCCTAATTGCTACTATTGAAAACTCTCCTCTATTCTAATTCCTAACTGGCTCAACCAAGGAGGGAGCTATGTTATTTATATAAATATTTACAATATATCCCATGCTCAAATCAGCCTATGTGCTATTTTACGAGTCATTTGCCAATAATTCTGGATCTGAAATAAATGCAAATCCGGACAGTTTGTGTTGCAGCGAGTAGTCATTGGCCCTTAGAAAGCATCTTCAATGGTGGGAGTATGTGGGAGGAGTCTAGAAATATATCACACATAATTATCCACTTCATAATATGCCATTCCTATCTTGCAAACAACTTTCTATTATCCTACAGTTTTTCTGGGTTTATCCTAGAAGAGGATCAAATTGATCTTTTCCATGCATGGTGGCTTTGGACGGCAAGGACAACAAAATTAGATGGAAGATATTTTCCCTTAACTTTATCAACCTTCTTATCCCCTTTTCCACCGCCAAAATTCAGTCAACAAGTCAAAAAGTACATTATGTTTTCATTTCGAAGATAAGTGGCTCATTCTGAAGATATTGCAATTCTCATTCCGAAGACATTGTGTTCATTCCGAAGATCTTTAGAATGACCAACTGTGTTGACTCCAAATGGTTTTGGCTGCATTTCTAAGGTGGATTAGCCTTCAGGATCAGATTGCAATAGTCTTCATTCTTCCTTGGATGTGAATTTCATGCCTTGCCATTCATTGGTAGCTTGCTGGAATTTACATGGTAAATTATTGCATTTTCTAGTTCTGTTGCACAGTTGTAGAATATTGGCATTTCTTGCAAATTCAATCAAATTAGAACATGGAAAACTTATTAAAATATCAACATGAAGGAGTACATCAAGTTGCTACTAAATTTATACACTTCATTCACCAAGTAACCATGCTGAAATAGTGCAACAGTGCTGCACAATTGCCCTCGCTCTGTTATACCCTGTTTCTGCCTATTTAGACCATGTGGGAATGCTTCTAAATAGGTCAGATGTCTTCTGTAGTCCTTCTGAACTCATTCCATCCATATCCTCATGCTTTGCTTGACAACTTCAAGGTGTTCCTATAAAGTGACAGGCTTGCTGATTTTTATATGGCTGTTTTTTCCAGATTTTCAGATTTATGACAGTCCTAAACTTTTGTCTTCAATGTGGATTTGAAACAAGTTGAAGGGCAGGAAAACATTCAAAAACCATTGAGAAGTTAATGGATATCAGCATACCACATTTGGTTAATTGAAATGCATGTTCTTACTTGCTACTTAATCACGCAAAATCAGTCATAAAATGCTGAAAATAGTCAAAAACAGAGATATAGTATTCCTAACATAAAATCATGCAAACACTTAACAAATAGTATATTCTAGTCAACTATTTGGCAATTAACTTATCATATGGTAGTCAAACATTGTGCAATAATGAGTCAAACATTGTGCAATAATGAGGCATTTTTGGGCCTCATCATCCCCCCAACTTGAACTGATGCATGCCCTCATGCATCTTAGTAGGCCATAGTAATATGCAGGTTTTATTCTTATGAACAACATCCTTTGCTACCTGCTAACCGAGAAATTCCTCCTTGCTGCACTATATCAAGTATTTTGCAATTAAGCACATGTATGACTCTTTTTCTATTTTTCTACAAGTTTTAGTCTTGCAAGGTACCTCTTAAAGGCTTGATATCATATGATTCATCTTGCAATAGTCTTATTGTGGAACCGTATTTGGCAGATGCACTACTACTGATGGAATTTTCTGTTCTTAACAACATTTCAGCCTGAATGCTTATTTTTGTTGTTTGCACCTTTTGAACAAAATTGAATTTTTTTTTTATTTGAAATGCTTGAGGGATGTACTTACTTGTGGTAGAGCCTTATAAACCTCAATATTTGATGTACCCTACTCTTTTTGCTATTCTGTAGCATTTTCAGCAATTCTAGTACAGTTTCTGCTCATTCCGAAGATATCCTGCTCATTCCGAAGATACTGCAATTCTCATTTCGAAGATCCGCTCATTTCGAAGATACTGCAATTCTCATTCCGAAGATCCGCTCATTCTGAAGATACTGCAATTCTCATTCTGAAGATCCGCTCATTCTGAAGATACTGCAATTCTCATTGAAGATCTCATTAGATTTAATTTGTTCTCATTGAAGATTGTTCATTGAAGAGCATTTCTCATTCCGAAGATGTCTGTTCATTTTGAAGAGACCGCATTTCTCATTCCGAAGATCTTCAAAAAATTCAGAAATGACCTCCTATGCAAAAGTTAGCTACAGATTCTATTGTGGGTCCATATCTAGAGTGTATAAGCCTTCCATAACATCAAAAAAATCCCTTCTTCATCCTTTTGTTTAGATGTTATTCTTTGTTTTGTATGTTGTTGTTTTATTCCAGTAGTACTAAAATAGAACCTTCGGGTGCATTTTGTTGATTATCCTCCTTCAATTTATCAGACAATTATGAGATATAAACTTGTAGTTCTCCTTCTAAAATTTGCCCTACAAATTGAAATAGAATTGCTGCCATGTCTGTCCCAAAATCAGGTTTTTGCATAGTTTTGGAATTTCCATGCAATTAAGGGCATAAGGGGGTGTTTCTTGACATCTTGAACATGTTCCTTTTTCAACTTGTCACTATTGTATGAATAGTTTATGCCAAATACCGACTATCATACACTAAATGCTAAATGTTTACTATGAATTAAATGCAAGAAACACATACCTTACTTGTCCTGAAAATTGGTCATGCACCTTACAATCTGCTTTTGATGATTGTTAGCGAGGCTATCCGAAAACATAAACAAATAACACATGTGCGGTGTGATATTTTTACAATGGTGGAACAATGATGGGTAGATCAACAAGGCAATGCATGCCAAAAAATCGGTTTTCATGCAAGCCAACTCAGTAGCGCCTCCAAGAAGGTTTTCACTATTGAATTATTCATTTTTTTTTCATCTCTTTTTTTTCATTTTTTCATCAGAAGAGGCTGCCATTTCTGGTTTTCAACCAACTTCTGTCCTTTTTTTTTTTTCAAGTGCTTCAATGAGAGAGAAAATCTCTCACTCTTATTTGGATAAGACCAATCCTTATTCTGCAAAAACATGTCAATTGTTGTATGAAAACACCATCTCTTTCTGTTGAAACCTGCAACATTGATGCAACCTTCCTTACTAGATGACCGGTAAGAATCTTCTTACATCATCATTGCCTCCTTATTGCTGGAAATGAAGTATTGGCTCCATTGTTCCTCTTTCTTGCTGAAATTGATGCTTGTCCTCATGTATCCCCATTTTGTGGGACATGCCTTTGCTGCAATTTTTTTTTTTTTTTTTTTTTTTTTTCAAATTTTCTTGTCTTGCTTGTACCCAAGAAGGAAGTTCACAAACAAGACTATTCTTCTTTTTGCTTTTCTTGTATTTTTTTCTTTTTTTCTTTTTGTCAGACTTTTTATCATCACTCTGAATCTGATATTGAAGAGAAATTCTCTTCCATTATGTGTACATCCAATGGAATCTCCTTCAAGAACTCCTCCTTAGTTAATGGTGCATGGTATACCCGAAGGCAATGTCCATTCACCACTAACATCCTCCATGAATTACCAATGGGAGAAAGAAGCACTTGCTCCATATCTGAAAACTTCTTCAATCAAGTGTTGTCCATGGCTCCTAGTCTGCAAAATCTTGTCAATCTATTCTTGAAACAATTAAATACCAATTCCCAAAAGATGTTAAGTGCTTACATCAAGATAAAATCTTGATATACCCTTGTAATTCCATGTAAAGGGATTGAAATATTGTTTCAAAATAGCAACAATTTTGCTTTTTGTTTATAAGTCAACCAGCTAATAATGTTCAAGAATTTTCTTGGCTGCACTTCAATTTGTTTCATTCCTAGGAGGACATAATTTACCCCTTTGTAAAATGGAAGTAAATTTTCTATGTGCAGTTTTTCTAGTTTTTCTCCTTTATCCAAGGCTAATTTCTGTGTGTTTGGACTAAAGGTTTTTTGTGTATCTCCATTGATTTTTGTCTCTTCAAGCTCAGGTAAGTTCTTGTTTTAGCACGGTTGGATGTTGCTGCAGTCAATAACATTTCCTGCAAGTTTTTTTTTTTATACCAGATTCAGCTACATAGACAGGGGTTGCCTATCCTGTATTATTCAGACTGATCATAGGTTGGGCTAAAAAAATATTTTTGGTTTGCACAATAAGACAAGAAGTGTACAACTTTAGCAAGATCAACTACTTGTCAGGTAGGATCACCTCTAATGAGATCAACTATTGTCTGTGTAGGCTAAGAATTGCTAGGTTGCGGTTTAGCGCGGTAAAATCCTAACAATCTTTAAGTAATAATGGAAAACTCTAGGATCATCATTAAGTTGTAAACTCCTATTTTTATTGTGCAAAAGTTTTTGTGATTTTTTTTTTAATAGATTCAACTTACATAGACAGGGGTTGCTTGTCCAGGTTGGGCTGAAGGTGGTGGTTGCTTGTTTTCTAAATGGACTGAAATGCAACTATCAATAATTATTATTTATACCAGCTATTACATTCAGATTTAACTCTGAACTTCATAACTTAGCACAATAATAATTATTTGACTGCTTTTACCCTCTAACAACACCATGTTCCCCGACAACGATGCCAAAATGATGAGTGTCATTGAGTCTCATCATTTAATCTCAATGATTTATCAATCCGGGGTGGTGTCCAAGGCTGTCTACGATAGAAGGTTAGGGCAGAGTACAATTCAGGCATTCAGATTTCAAGCAATTATTGGTGAAGCAGATTTTGGTTTAGCCTTTTGGTGTCACACTAAACCTAGTCTGAAGAATGGAAACTAAAATAAAGTACAAGAATTGAAAACTAAATCTAAGTTGCAAGAATTGAAATCTAACTACAATTGCATGAATTGAAATTGCTAAATTGAAATCCTAAGTTACTTTTGCAGAATTGAAATCTAGTTACTCTTGCATAATTGAAATTGCTAAATTGAAATCTAATCTACTTTTGCAGAATTGAAATCTAATTACTCTTGCAGAATTGAAATGATGCTTGTAAATGAAACTTATTCTAAAAACACCTGTCAATGCCCTGCCACAAAAGGTCGTCAAGCTTCTGCTACAGGAATTGACAACAAAATGAAATATGCTGAAAAATGGAAAGTTGCTAAAATAGAAAGCAGGGAAAACATGGAAAGGAAAAATGCTTAATATAATTTGTCAGCTGACATACACACAAATGTTGTACACAAACATAATAGGAAACATAAATCACACAATACAAAATAAAAACAAGAAAATGAAATCTGCAAGCAATCTATTAATTCTGCTACAACAAAATTACAGATTAAAACCTGCCATAAAATCCCTCCTTCTAGATCTGAAAGTGGGCCCATACTTCCTGATCTAGAAGGAGGTGAAAAGCACTCCTTAACTAATTAACACTCAGAACATAAAATGATAAAATACTGCACTTTTATTGATGACAAAACATGCTGAAAACTATTACAGAAAATCACTGTACAGTCCTAATTGCTACTATTGAAAACTCTCCTCTATTCTAATTCCTAACTGGCTCAACCAAGGAGGGAGCTATGTTATTTATATAAATATTTACAATATATCCCATGCTCAAATCAGCCTATGTGCTATTTTACAGTCATTTGCCAATAATTCTGGATCTGAAATAAATGCAAATCTGGACAGTTTGTGTTGCAGCAGTAGTCATTGGCCCTTAGAAAGCATCTTCAGTGGTGGGAGTACGTGGGAGGAGTCTAGAAATATCTCACACATAATTCTCCACTTCAGAATATGCCATTCCTATCTTGCAAACAACTTTCTATTATGCTGCAGTTTTTCTGGGTTTATCCTAGAAGAGGATCAAATTGATCTTTTCCATGCATGGTGGCTTTGGACGGCAAGGACAACAAAATTAGATGGAAGATATTTTCCCTTAACTTTATCAACCTTCTTATCCCCTTTTCCACCGCCAAAATTCAGTCAACAAGTCAAAAAGTACATTCTGTTTTCATTCCGAAGATAAGTGGCTCATTCCGAAGATACTGCAATTCTCATTCCGAAGACATTGTGTTCATTCCGAAGATCTTTAGAATGACCAACTGTGTTGACTCCAAATGGTTTTGGCTGCATTTCTAAGGTGGATTAGCCTTCAGGATCAGATTGCAATAGTCTTCATTCTTCCTTGGATGTGAATTTCATGCCTTGCCATTCATTGGTAGCTTGCTGGAATTTACATGGTAAATTACTGCATTTTCTAGTTCTGCTGCATAGTTGTAGAATATTGGCATTTCTTGCAAATTCAATCAAATTAGAACATGGAAAACTTATTAAAATATCAACATGAAGGAGTACATCAAGCTGCTACTAAATTTATACACTTCATTCACCAAGTAACCATGCTTGAAATAGTGCAACAAGTCGTTGCACAATTGCCCCTGCTCTGTTATACCCTGTTGCTGCCTATTTAGACCATGTGGGAATGCTTCTAAATAGGTCAGATGTCTTCTGTAGTCCTTCTGAACTCATTCCATCCATATCCTCATGCTTTGCTTGACAACTTCAAGGTGTTCCTATAAAGTGACGACTTGCTGATTTTTATATGGCTGTTTTTTCCAGATTTTCAGATTTATGACAGTCCTAAACTTTTGTCTTCAATGTGGATTTGAAACAAGTTGAAGGGCAGGAAAACATTCAAAAACCATTGAGAAGTTAATGGATATCAGCATACCACATTTGGTTAATTGAAATGCATGTTCTTACTTGCTACTTAATCACGCAAAATCGGTCATAAAATGCTGAAAATAGTCAAAAACAGAGATATAGTATTCCTAACATAAAATCATGCAAACACTTAACAAATAGTATATTCTAGTCAACTATTTGGCAATTAACTTATCATATGGTAGTCAAACATTGTGCAATAATGAGTCAAACATTGTGCAATAATGAGGCATTTTTGGGCCTCATCAAGTGCCTAATTATAAGAAACCTTTCTATATTTATTCATTTCTGAGCATTGTTTTGCTAGTGTATTAACTCAAAAGAAAAAAGATAATTCAAAAAATCCTATTGCTTTCTTGATTTCTCCTCTAAAATATGCATAGTTGAAATACACTATTATGGATAAACAAGTATATACTCTTTTCAAAACCGTGAAGAAGATTAGACATTACATTTTGCACAGTAGAATTTTTGCAATAGTACCGACCCAACTATCAAAACAATGTTGATCTAAAATGACTTGGGATAAAGGAGAGGCAAATTGCTAGATACTTTGTAGGAGTTTTATTTAGAGATCCATATGATGAAGCTTGTTAGAGGATAAGGTTTGACAAAGTCTCTAGTTAAAATCGATCCTCAAATTGCGTGCTAACAATACACCACGGAAGGCATCACTACGGATGAATGGTATAATGATATTGTGTATTTTATTTTGAATGAAAAGTACCTTGATCACTTTAATGCTATGCAAAGAAGATCACTTTGGTTAAAAAGCTTTAATTTTATGATTAAAGCTGGTGTGTTATATAGAAGAAATCATAAAGTAATTTTCCTTAGATTTTTGAGTAAGGATGAGTGTATGTAAATACTTAAGGACTTTCATGGTAAGTATGGGATTGGGCATTGATCAACTAATGCCACAACATACTAGATTTTGAGATCTAGTTACTATTGGTCCCACATTTTCAAATATGCCCATGCCCATGTTTGTTCTTGCCATACATGTCAGATTTTTGCTAACAAAGAACGAAATGCCTCCATGCCTTTACAACCCATATTTGAGGCTAGACCATTTGTACAATGGGGTTTAGATTTCGTAGGAGTTATAAACTCAAACTCTTCACCTGGTCACAAATACATTTTAACCGCCATAGATTATTGTACCAAATGGATTGAGGCCATTCCCACTAAGATCTATACTTTTGAAGTGGTTATTCAATTTTTAGAAGGATACATTGTTACTAGATTTGGTATACCATATTCTATTGTTTGTGACAATGGTTTTGCTTTCACTTCACTTCAATTTACAGAATGGGCTTACGACAATAAGGTAAGCATAAAGTTTTCTTCAAATTACTACCCACAAGGTAACAGTTTAGCAGAATCTACTAATAAGAACTTATTGTCGATCACTAAAAAATTATTGGAAATGTATCCTAGAGACTAGCATAACAAGTTGAAATATGCTTTGTGGGCGGATAAAATGAGATCAAAAGGGTCTATAGGCACTTATCCTTATAATTTATTTTATGGTCAAGATCCAATTTTTCCAACTAACTTTAAATTGCAGACTCTTTAGTTTATGAAAGATTATCTTGAAATTGATGATAAAACAGAGGCAAGACTTACTCACTTAATGAGTCTAGATGAAAAGAAAGAAGATGCCCTACAACATTTTAGTAAGCATCAAGGGTTTTTTAGAAGGTGGTTTGATAAGAGAGCAAAGGTCAAAGCCTTTAGGATTTTTGATTTGGTTTTATTGTGGGATAAAGCACACGAAAAGAAGGATGATCATGATAAATTTGACAAACTTTGGTTAGGACCCTACCAGATTTCCTAGATTATTAGGGAAAATGGTTTTAGATTGCATAATTTAAGTGGAGAGAACATTCCTTTGCCTATAAATGGGCAGATCTTAAAGCATTATTTCTATCTGTGAGATAGAAAGCACAATCATCTCTTGTACATAGTTGTTGGTTTTGTAATTTTTGCTTGTATGTATCTTTGGTATTTTGTTTTGGTTTTCATTTGTACATAGTTTTATGTGTGTGCATACCATTTGGATGCTGTCATCACTTGTTGGTTTGTTTTAGTTGTTTTTATTTTTGAAAATTTATTTATTTTTAGCTTTCAATAATTCAGGTTCTTGCCAAATTGTGTGTTTTGGTTTATGTTCACATTTTGACTTCTTTATTTTCACAACATGTTTTGGTTTTTATTTCTAGATTGTGGTATAGTTGTGTAGTTGTAATAAAATTTTCTCCCTTTGTTAGAGATGTTTCTTAGTTATGGGGGACGAATAATTTGCTTGAAATTAGGTGAAATTGAAGCTAAGAAAATTGGATTGTTTAGTGGTTATTCTTGAATTATGGATTAAAATAGTGGATATTGAATTAATACGACATGTTGGTAAAGATTCACATGTAAAATCACATTTAAAAGATATTTTTTACTCTTAAATGATGAAATCATTCTGGTTTGTTGATTAGGTAAATTGTTTTTATACACTCCATATTAAGCTTTAGATGATCTATAACCCAAGAGGCGCATATGACACTTGCAAAGAAATCAAATGCTTATAAAAAAGAGAGCTAGAAATACAAATCAATCAAATGCCTGGGTGGTTAATATTATCTCTACCGAGGATATAGACGCTGGATGGCAATAGAGCATGGTTTAAAAGAGATCAAAGTCATCTCCACCGGAGCTATGGATGCTTGAATGGCAGTGGAGCAAAAAAGAGGTAAATTTGTATGAGTAATATTTTTCATAGCCTAATTGCAAAACAGATGAGGAAATTTTGATGGATTCAAAATAGAGAATGAATTTACAAAACACACACTAAGCTAAAGCAAATGAAGTGTTTACATTCAATTGAAGTTATTTAACCCCATATTTCTTGGATGTTACTAGATGATTTATATTTTGCTAATATTTGGTTTACTTGGTTTCAGATTGGGATATTTATCCAAAATGCTTAAGAGCATTTTCCAGTAGAGTCACCATTTGTTGTTGTCATCACACACTGTACCCCAATTTGGGGACCCACTTGAAATTTTGATGTTTATATGGAGTTTTGGTTTGCATTGAATAATTGCTGGAGTTTACCATGGTCTTAGCAGTGGATATTTTTGTGCTTGATCTCATTGTTCTCATGTAATTGACCTCATGTTTTTACCAATGAAGTCATCCCATTTCAAATATCAATTTTAGTGTCACTTTTATTTCACCATGTTGTTCATTCTCCTAATATCTATCTAACAACTTTTGAATCTTTAGGATTAATTTAATATTTTATATTAAATTACTCTTGAATCCAATCTATTCATTATCAATGCATTAGTTATATATATATATATATATATATATATATATATATATATATATATATATATATATATATATAATAAAATTAAAATATCACAATCCTACTTTTATATTACTATCATTGCACTTATGTAAAATTTTGATTCTACATTATGGTTTTATCTAAATAAGCTTTGAACTAATTTCTTTTTATTTCACATATTTAGGTTACCAAAAAGAAGGTGGACCCTATCGACTTGCGGACGTAGTGTCAAAGCGCGATCAACGCAGGTGGCATAATTTTGGAGGAGCACGATCAATACAGGTGGCATGATTTTTGAGGCAAACCCTCGACCCGACCCAACCAATCAACGGATGCAATGCTCGAGCATAGTCAACACAGAAACATGAATGCTAAAGCAAGGGCAACGTGTGGCACGAACCAAGGTGCCCCAAAGGGCTTAGCTGAGTCATTTGTGATAGTGTGTGTTTGCATTGATAAACATCTTCTTAGGATTTCACGACACACGTGTAAGATTAAAAGAATAACGAAGACATCAATGGATGTATTCATATGTTACTGCAACCAATGGACTATCAGACATGTTTATACATTGTTGTAATAAAAAAAAATGTAGAATCCTGCACTTGGAAGTTTGTTGGATATAAGCCATAAGACTCAAGGGTGGAGGATGTAATCTATTGGACATTTTGAGTAGATGAGTTGTCATTGATGTTAAGAGTGAGTGGTCATTGATGTCAAAAGTCAGTTTTAGTGAGCAGTGTAAGGAGAAGCAGTTCCGCAATCAGTGCAAAAAGGAGAGTATGCTTCCAGTTGATCATATATGGTTCTAGGTAGTCAGATGTGGTCCAAAGTGGAAAGAAGAGGCCCAAGAAAATAATATTATAATATTTTATTATAATATTAAAAAGGAAAATTTAAATTAATTAATATAATTTTATTATAAATTAAATTTTTAATTAATTTAATTAACTTCCAAAGTTATTTAATTTAATTATAACTTAATTTTAATTTAATTATAAATTAATTTATATTAATTCAAATAACCCTAAAGAGGGTTATAAGGTTAAATTAAAAATCAAATTTGAAATTTGATTTAAGCGTCGACGTTTTATGGCACGAGGCCTTAGTGTATAAAAGGAGGTAAAAACCTTTGCGTTACCCCCGACATGCCATCGATCGATTTCCTAAGCTCCAAAGAATAGTGCACAAGGAAGAGAAAGATATTTTTGCATTTTGAAAGGTCTCCGATGGCGAAAGGTTTAATAAATAGGAGCGGGGCTCCTCTTACCTCGCATAGTGCTATGTAGCATAGTTGGCAATGGCGGATGGCGCTAAGGCTTGTGGAAGACAAGGAGTGCAAGGTTCGAAACCTATCGAGTTCGTTTTGCAAGGAAGAGAGGGCATTTTCATTTTGCATAGCGTCGAATGAAAGGAATAAAGGGAGGCTTGTGCCTTCCATTTCTCGTGGAAGCACTTAGCCCATGTGGTGGGCTAGCGCCTTGATATGGTGCTCGTTGGGAGTGGTCTCACGTTCAAAAACCGCCGAGGCCTTTTAGCAAGTGTTAAAGGTATGCGTTGATGTCATTTGTCTTGGCCGCTTGATTATTTTGGATGTGCTAAGGTTGAAAAAATAAAATATTTTTGATGGTTTATAAAGTTTATTTTTGCCTAAATTAATTTGGATATTGAGTATTTGAGGGAGATAAAAGGGTAGGCAATATTATTTTGAAAGTTAAATTTTGGAGGTTGATTAATTAAAGTTGGAGACTATAAGGAGCAATTGAGTAATTATTTTTATGTATGATTTGATGATTGCTAATTTCAAGAAGAAGTAATAAGGTGTATTTGAGTTTGATTATTTTTGTAATTGAGAAATATTTTGAGAGAGTGTTAGTGTGATATTTTGTCATCTAACCATTGAAATTACCAAAGAAGAAAATTGTGATTGAGAAAAGTTTTTAAGGGCACTTCTACATCAAACAAAAAGGTATGGGAACATATTCCTAGTGAGTGATTGTTGGATGTTGTGAATGCTAAGTTGGAGTGAAAAGGATTGTTTGACAAGCATTGTTGAGTTTGATTATTGAAGGTTTTTCTGAGTGAGAGTTGATGATAAAAACCTTGTTTTATAAGAATTGTTGGAAATATTGAGTAAAAATTTTATATGCTTGAACTAGGGTTTGTGCAAAGAACATGAGTATCATTATTATGTGAAGTTGTGAAATATTATGAGTATCATTGTTATGTGGGGTTGTGAAATATCATGAGTATCATTGTTATGTGAAGTTGTGAACTATATTGAACTAGGGTTTGTGAAAGAACATGAGTATCATTGTTATGTGAGATTTGTTGGAAATAATTGAGTGAGTGTTCATATGCTTGGACTAGGGTTTGTGAGCAAGGATTATTTCATTGAGTGATTGATTGAGTGGAGTTGGTTGAGCCTAGTCAAGTGGATGTGTTGAAGTGATAGTTCAAGTTTTGTGAAACAAATTATTCAATATTCTAAATTGATTTGAGAAAGAGGTTGAGTGTTTATGAGTGTGAAAGATATTGATTCTCTAACAATTCTCTATATGTTTTTGTGGTAAAAAGAGAGATTGAAAGTTACTAAGCATTGTGATGAATGTGAAGCATATTGAGTCTCTAACAATTCTCTATATGAAACTGTGAGACTGGATAAGTTCTAAAGAGGACTTGTTGAGCATATTTGAGGTAAGTCTTAGAGAAGACTTGTGGACAAATTTGTGTGAGCTTTTGTGGAAGCTTACAATGCATATTTGAGGACAAATATTGAGAGCAGATTAGACAAGTTCTAATGAGGACTTGTTGAGTATATTTAAGGCAAGTATTTGAGAAGACTTGTGGACAAATTTTTGTGAGCTTTTGTGGAATATTATAATACAGAGTTTAAGGACAGAGATTGAGAGCATATTAGACAAGTTCTAGTAAAGACTTATTGAGCATATTTGAGGTAAGTCTTTGAGAAGACTTGTGGACAGGTTGGTGTGAGCTTTTGTGGAAGCTTACAAGGCAGATTTGAGACAAGTCTTTGAGAAGACTTGTGAGCAAAATTGATTGATTTATTTGTTCAAACCTTGAGTTAAGGTTTGGGGCAGATCCAATAGAGTTGATTTATGATTAAGTCAAGCTTTGTGTTAAGGCTTGAGGACAGATATTGAGGACAAATTTGTGCTAGAACTAAGTACTATGTTTAGTGCATATTTAAGGATAGATTTTAGTGTATATTTGAGGACAGGTTTGTGCCAGACCATAAATAGAGATTGAGCATATTTGTGCTATACTGAAGGACTATGTTTAGTGTAGATTTAAGATAGAGCAAAGAGCAAGCTTTGGAGGTGATAGAGTATAGAGGATGACAATCTCGAGTAGATAGATATCCATTAGCCAGGGTAGTGAGGACAAGTATTTTGAGTGAGGACATGAGTCTTCAGTGGATAAATATCCATTAGCCAGTGCAGTGGAGGTATTAGTTTTTCTAGAAAATCACCAGATAGAGCAAAGGAGAAAGGAGTTCTCTTATGGATAGAGATCCATGAACTTGATTAGGGGATTGGTGTCTCCTTTGGACAGAGGTCCATAAGCATTGTAATAGGGAAAGGATTTCCAAGATATTTATTGAGAAAATATTAGTGAAATATTTTCTCCATGGAGTAGCCCACATTGGGTGAACCACGTTAAATTGGTGTCTCTATTGTGTGTGGTGATTTATGCATTGTTTTGATTATTGTTGTTGATATTGCTATTGATACATTGCATAATATTGATTGGGAAAGAAAAGTAAAAGATGGTCTTATATTGTTCACCCCCCATCTCAGTATAAGCTTGTGTTATTTAAAATCAAGGATCCACATACTACATTCGTTACATGCTTTGGCATCGCATTTATCCTACTACATTCCACAGATTTTCATGCATCCAAAAACTGCTAAAATAAGCTAAATTACTATTTGGACATATTTTATTTAGTCCTAGACACTGTAAAAAGGGTCTAACAATTACTTCCTAGAGTGGACATTTTTTATAGGTAGCGATCACACCATGAATTGATTTTACCAGCTCCATCTGAAGGATCTATTTGTTCCTCACAGTGACAACATGGTTAATCGAATGATCTATCGAAAGACCAAGCAATTAGAACTCATTTTGAAGACTGTTATTTTAAGAGGCTCGATAGTGCCTATAATTCATGTGTAGTAATGGTTATCCTTGGGAGCATTTTGCTGGGTTTGGGTTATGGCCTTGGTGCAACTCTCGTAGCAACTTTTGAGGTTGTTGGTGCTGGACGTGAAAAGAAATTTATCCATTGCTTTGTGGATGGGACCTAGTGCATAATTAAAGGAAGTTGTACATTGGTCTGAGACCTCATAAATGTGTGTGTCTATTACTACTTCTCTTTCATGAATGAATTGTGTGACTAGCCACCAAAATATGGGAAACCTTTGGATATCAACTACCAAGTTTCATAGATGTCAATTATCACATTGCTTGCAATATGGAAGACTCCTTACATGCTTTTGAAACAATGGTGCCAAATATTTCATGATCAGATAGGCAAGAAAGGATCATTTTTAGAGGTTACTTACGTACCATTTGTTGGATTCTCTATACTCTTTTGGCCATTGGTAGTGATGGGGGCTGTTGTAGATGCATTTTATCTAGTTTTTTTCTACACCTTTATGGGGTTGTTAGTGTATATCGAGAAGATTCAGTTCAACTGGGATTGAACTATATTTTATCTACAATAGCACTATTTGACGTATATAGCAATGATTGTCTAGACATAAGAGAAGGGTCTTGCTTTCCAAGCTAGCCTGGAGTATGAACATAAACCTAGCTTTCAACTTCCACAAGCTTGCTGCTCACCTAAAACATAGAGACTAGATAGCAGTAACAGAGTAGGCAAGCACACACCTGAACACACAAAAACCTTTAGGAAGGCTCTTTAGGAATCAAAGACTTGTTAAAAGAGCATGAACATAATTATTTGTTCACGAAGATGTGCACTGGATGCTTTAAATTATTAGTCAATAGTTTCATGAGAGGCAGCGTAAGCGAAGAAGCGATGATGTAGTTGAGATTCATTCGACGCACATGTTTTCTATAGATTTGTTCTTTGAGAACACCAAGTGTATATGTATAATACACATAGCTCATCTTTAGAACGACTTTAGCCACATCAATTATGAAGATTGTTGGGTGATACAAAAGGTAGCCAATACCATACAGAAACCAAATACCTCTGGATGAAGACTGTTCCACCAAAAATATTAGAAGTCAAAAAGGCAAAAGAATATTAAAAACAATGAAAATGTTAATCATATTAAAATTTCAGCATTACAAGGACAAGAAATATACCTGCACTGGGAAGACTAACGGATTTAATAAAAGTGTTATTGAAGAAGTTTTTAAACAAGTGGAGGATGTGATGGTTACAAGTTGAAGCGTTAGGAAACCAAATGAGCGAAAAAGTAAATGAAGAGTTTTTTTTTGAAATTTTAAATACCCATTGAAACTAACGAAAAAAGGTTGAAGAATATTGGCAGCGAGTGCATATTGGAAATTGGATTTTATTTAAGAGTATCTCCTCCCTAGTTGCTGGATTGCAAAAATTTCACCATTGAAATCCATTTGAAGCAAGGTATCCTAAAGGAGCATTGATTTAATATTTTTTTTATTTGGCAATATATTGGAAATTTTAATAAGTTTTATGCATGCGAATGGTAGAATTATTTATTTTTTCTTAATATATTGTGTTATTATGTAGAAGATTACATCACATTAACTTCAGGACTGTGTGAAGACGGCTGGGATTAATGTTGGTTTAGTGCAGGATATTTGTTTATACAGATTCGGGTTGAAATTTTAGAAGTTATAGTGACTTGTTCTTTTCATTTTATTTTCTCAAACCCTAGCTTTTACATTTTTTGATTTCATCAAATAAAAAAATAAAAATTTTAAAATCCCAAAAAGAAATATGTCGGTTTCAAGAAGTAAGATTCAAATTTTAATATTTAAGTAAATTTCATTTTTTAATGAAAATTTGAAATTTAAAACTTTGCATAGTTTTTAAATAATCATTTAGTTTCATTTTATGTAAAATTGAAATTTCAATAAATTTTAAATTTTTATTAAAGTGAATAATTAATATGATATTCCAAAGTTTTTACATTGCAAAGTTAGATTCAATCACTTCATTTTTATTCTCAAGCAAATCTTAACAATCAAAGATAAAATTTGATTAACAATCTAAGATAAAATTGGCTTAACAATCGAAGATAAAATTGGCTTAACAATTGAAGATAAAATTTTATTAACAATCGAAGATAAAATTTGATTAACAATTTGAGATAAAATCAATTAAAATCAAATTTTCAAAGGTTAAAATCAAATATTTATCAAATTTCGAAGGTTGTTAGTTGCTCAATAATTTCACAATTTTTAAGTCCCATGAATAACAAAATCATTCTAAATCAAATCAACCCAAAACAGGTCCCTTGTTAACAGGTATATGCAACACTAAGGTATCCCATTAATTTTTGATATTTCAAAATTTTCACTAAGCATTGCAAGCATATTAATACATTAAATAGAACCTTAGGGAAATTACAAATATTTTCTTTGCAAGAGAGGATATTTGGGCATAATCCTGACTGTGGGTATATTATTGTGATTGGATAAAAATGTCACTCAATAGATATACACAAAACTACACTAAGCTACACTATCTGACTATGTCCTCCGACTCTATATCTACCTAATAGTGAGGCATTTCTTATATAGGTAAAATAGGTTACTTGAACAACACTCTACCTAGCTGTACAAGGGATAACTTGCATATATACAACTTACCGATGACACTTGTGCATTTATTACATTGCATGAAAACTAGATAGCTTTCCCCTAAAGTAATATAATGTCCTAAGTATGTATCTTGGTAGATACATTTACATGACCCAAATAATGTAATATACTCTATTTCTAACATGAGTACCTTCCACCCCGTCGCCTGCCACCCTACTTTATCTTGTAGCCTCCCCAAGCTAATTCCTTTTGTTCTTTTTTTCTTTTCCCCTTGTTAGAAGGTGCTTTTGCAAAATATGACCACCTAGGTTTCCTTTTCCACAAAGTTAAAATTCCCTATGAGTCACAAAGAATGTGGGTGAAATTTTGATTGCATTCATCCACATCTCCTTTTTTTATGAGCAAGGATATGGATATTTGTTTTTTTAGAGTAAATTACATCATTTGGGTCATGTAAATGTATCCCTTTTGGGTACATAACTAGAGTAGGAGTTTACCTTAGAGTAAAGTTAGGTAGTTACTTGAGGAAGAAGTAATAAATGCACAAGTGTCAATGTGCAAGTTGTAAATGTGCAAGGTGTCTACTTGTACAACTAGGTAGAGTGTTGGCCAAGGAATCCATATTCCTATATAAAGGGCCTCATAGTGAGTGATTCGAGTGTGAGAGTGCATTTCTTAATGCAAGCATAGGTAGAGTAGGATTGCTATCTATTGCATCCATTTCACATTTTTGTGAGTTCCATTAATAGCATATTTTTGTGTCTTCTCTAAACTTCATTATCTTGTTGCATCTTGTGATTTCCATCTCCCATAGTATACTTAATCAAAAGCTAACAATGGTATCAAAGCTATGATAGGTCTAGATAGGAATAGGGAGAGCCACAAGAGAGATAGAGAGGAGAAGAAAATATTAGTTCCATAATGTTTGATATTGCATTTAGCTAGAGTCTTTCCACAAAGTTATAAAAAACTCGTGAAGACTAAGACTCAACATTCATTCCACTAGATTGACAAATAAACTAGTGAAGATTCATCATTGATAGATTTAGAATTTTTGTCCTAATACTTTGTTGCAGGAAAAGGAGATTTCAAAAACCTAAAGGAAGTTTTGTTGCAGACCTACAAGTTCTAGAAGAAAAGGCCATAGAAGCCTTATTCCAGTTTCGAGGAAGAGACTCTAGAGATGAGTCCTAGAATATTGGAGGTTGGTGATCTCCATAGAAGACTACCTGTAGATTGTAGAAGACAAGAAAAAGGCTAGATTAGCCTTACTGTAGATTAAAAAACTTCTTCCAGAAGAAGCTAAAGAAGACCCACATAAGGTCTCATTGAAGAACTTCCATTCTTAGAAGAGATAGTGGAGGACTAGAAAAGTCCTGTTCATGATTCTAGTAGCAGCAAATTTCAAAGATCCGTGAAGAAGATCTCATTACCAACACTTCCATAATAGAAGGTTGAAGGAAAGGTCTCATTTGGAAGACCAAATAAACTGCAAGATTAAAGACCTTGGAGAGGTATCAAGGAGAAACAAGGAGAAGGATTGGAGAGCCTTGTTGTAGAGCTTGTTGAAGCTTCATTGAAGGAGTTTCTAGAAGAAATCATTGGAGAAATACACCAGAAAGGAAGAGTCATTGATAGAGCAGAATTTGGGATAATTATCACCATCTGGCAATAAGCCCAAAAGGAGAATAATTTTTCAAGGGGTATGAAATCTCAAAAGCTATACTGAAGATCTCAAGATATTCAGATTCTTGAGAAGGCCAAGAAATCTGAAGATTGCCTTACACAACTAATACACACTTTTTAGAGAGAAGGGTTTGATGTATCTACAACAAAATAATGAAAGGATTCCTAAAGGACAACAATTTAGTGAAGAGATTGAGTGCTAGAGGGCAACAATCAAGAAGGCATTACTAACTACAAAAATTTGAATATTCTAGGCCACATCCTGAAGGATAAGTTAAAGCCATCCATTACAACTACAAAGAAACAAAGTAGAAGGGTTCATAGTTGTAAGCAACCACCATTCCAGACAGAAACTTGGTGAATCAAAAGATATCAAAGGTAAGCAACTTAGGTGCAAAAGGTTCACAATGTGAACACTTATTCAGATTATTACTTAGCTTCAT
The DNA here is from genome assembly GCA_028583015.1 of Wollemia nobilis. Classification (NCBI taxonomy): domain Eukaryota; kingdom Viridiplantae; phylum Streptophyta; class Pinopsida; order Araucariales; family Araucariaceae; genus Wollemia; species Wollemia nobilis. The sequence continues at coordinate 15,891,986 of JAQPPZ010016946.1, read as the reverse complement.
TAAGCACCTTATTAGAATTCATAAGTTGTAGAGTAAAAGGTTGCATTTTAAGTCTTCAAATGAAGTGCAGAAGATAATTTCAGTTAAGTATTCTTACCTACACATTAATAGAAAGATAAATTCTTCTTATAATCTATTTACAGAGTAGAAAATTACATTAAGTTGCAAATATTATTGAGCATTCTTTAAGAGTTAGTATTAGTGCATAAGATAAAGTTCATTAAGGAGTAATAAGGTGATTTGAGTTGCACTATATTAGATTTTTCTAAATATTATTATAAGTGCACCAAATATTACAGTCAAGGTTAGTGCAAAGGTTAATCTCTTTAACATATTACTTATTTACTTGGATTTATTGTTACTAAACTATCCAAGTGGAAAAGTTAGATTCTAGTGTTGTCTAAAAGAGAGGCAACAATAAATTGCTCTCAAAATAATAGAGCAAGTAGCAACCATATCCAGGAAACCAAAGGAAAGATTTAAATTATCTTACATATAGCAAGAAGCATATCTATCTACACAACATTGAAGCCATCAAATCAAAGGAGGAAATAACATAAAAAGAGCTAAGGTGCACACTAAACTTTGGTGCAAAATAAAGTCTATTATTAATAATACATTGGTGCACCACAATACCTCTAAAAAGAGGACAAAGAAATAGTACCTTTAATACACTATTACAGGTAGTATAGGTATAATATCCAATCAGCTACATCACTAAATTTTGAGGAGCAAAATTTGAGCAGGGTAGAGAGCCAGCGAAGGGCTCACACATCTAGTTTCTTAGGAGCCTATAGACACCACTTCAATCAGTGTCTCCAATAGTTGCGATAGCATTAACCTATAACACAACATTCACTGTAAAGGAGCTATCATAGCCCAAGACATCTATGAGTATCTACATATAAGATAGGACAAACTATATACGATAGCCTATTATAAACATAAAAGACACAAGGAGAAGACGAAGGTGCAATACCTAGGTTTGAGACTTGGAAGAACCACTAGTAAAAGGAAGGGCCTATATCCTTGTTTAAAGCACCATAGAGCCTCCATTACAACATCGAAGGATTGTAACAATTGGATCCAATCATGTGGGAGAATGCCATCCGTCCTGGAGAAGTAGAGCAATCTCACACTTCACTGTCAAAGGAGCCAAATAAGCTTGCAAATAGTTGGCAAGAAGAGTGCATTGAGAAAGTTATAAGGATATTTGGTACATTATAGTAACCTGGAGTGCATGCAAAGGAGCGATCACACTTGTCTTGAAAAACGTTGAAGGTGTTATAACATCTAAATCATTATGTGCCAGTTATAACACTCATCAAATCTGCGCCACTTGTCCACAACTACAAGGAGTACAACAAACAAGTGGAGGAGGATATAACTATTACTAATCAAGTTTGGGAGTCCACATGGATAAGCGTATACGTACAAGGGAAGATTTCATTAGCGATTATGATCTAGAGAAGGAACCTTTACCTAAGGATGAGGTGAAGGTAGACATGTTAGTTTTAAATCTTGATAGTCATTACAAACAAGTTGATTTAGCTCATTCGATAGAATACATGGTACCATTTTCCTATTGAAGCATCACTGGAAAGAGTTAAAGGACTAACTCATTAATTTTCTAAGGCTTAGCAACATTCAGAGCTCTAGAAGGAAGTCAATCCCTATTGCACCATTCAAGAGAAAGACCACATTTTTCAGAGAAGAGTGCTCATTTGAAGGCACCAATCTAGAAAATACAATGAATAAGAGAGTAGAATTATCATTTTTTTTGCCATATATAGAGGTGGAAACATGATTTTAGCCAACACTAAGTAAGGAGTTAAGGTACGCTAGTCAGGAAGTCAAAATAGCCAACACTAAGATTAGTAGGCGAACCCACGTGATAGAAAGGATATGAAGGATAGCAGTAAACACTTTTCGAGAAAGGTGAAATCAGCCTAAGATTCAACATTTCATATAGTCTTTGGTGGAATCATATTTTATGGGTTCATTTTAACTCAGAACCGAATGATAAAGCAAATTAGGTGTTGAGATCCACTGAATGTTCATTGGAGATCATAGTGAATTAGTTTTTGAATAAGGAGGACTACAACTCAACATCTACATAGCAACCACACAGAGCAATTTAAGTAATGGGCATAGTTTGCTAAGGTAGGAAAAAAGACGTTGAATTGGATGTATCTCAACTACGAATGCATAGAACATGAAAACGAAGCTCGAAGATTTAGAGTTGATTGTGATGGCTTGACAACATTAAACCATTAGCCATTATTAGAGGAGTGTCTTCTTTAAAATTTCTAGCTAATAATACAAGGTCTATTAGCAAAGATGTAGGGGTGACATCATCTAAATGATTCAAATGGTTGAGTGTAGATAAAGAAGCTATCCGTTGGATAATAGATCCGTTGAACCATTCACATGCATAGTAGCTGTTAGCTATTGAAACTGTGTGGGAGTGAATGTGCCAGCAAACATGTTAACCATAAGCATCATTTTTTACTTACGTTATCCTCACCTAAATCGCCTTTTGACATAATGGAAAAGGTGCATCAAATTTTCATAAGATCATATAGCCGACGCACCTATATTACCATCAAGGAGAGAACATTTGACTAGTCGTTGCTAAGATTGAAGTGTTGCTATCAAAGGAGGAAGGTTTCCCAACATTCTTAAAGAAAACCATTTGTTATAGGCAGAACACTAAGCTACATAAGGATCCACAGATCGAGGCATCAAAGCCTAGGAATACCGTCATCTACTTTAAAAAACATCAAAGTGGTAACTAATTGTTGGTCAGACCATCAGGTAGCTAATGGCTGCTAGTAATTTGAAGCATAGTAGGGCCCACGTGGCCACCATTCACCAAGTTCAAGTAGTGAGTAAAGGTAAATATAGCATGTGGTGAAGAGAGCGCACAGTGAAGTGAAGAGGCAACAATACACATCGTCAGATTTCAGAAGCTCGTTTGCCATACAAAAAGGAAGTTAAAAGTTCTATATCATTTAATTTTTACTTTCCTTAATTCAAGAGTTATAAGGTGCATATTACAAAGGTTGAAAGATATTTATTACATTGATATATCAACCTTGGAAACTAAAGCAATTTTGCTAAAAAGGAGATCCAATATAATTGCTTGATTATATATATATATTTGCAAACAACCAAGTAGGAGGTATAAGGTTTTCAACCTAGATAAATTGATTTGCAAATATTTTATAATATTCCAAAAGTAGGGAGTTATAAGGTATACGACACCAAATTATAGCTATTTGGAATTTAGAAAATCAAATTACTTAAGGTAGAAGAAAAAAGCTCATTAAGCATCATTGAAAGTTGGAATTAAGTGATAACAATTGTCTCACATTCATACTAAGGAGACAAAATAAATCCAACCATTAGGGCATACTTCATTATGAGAGATAATTTAAAATTGAAGGTTGATTATTATCCTCAAAACATTATAAAATCAACTCAAAAGGTGAACTAATCATTACTAATCTCTTTTTCAAGCTTGTAGCAACTCTAATCACTTGGGAGAGATAATGAATCCTACAAAATCTAAGTCTTGAATAGGTTTTATCAAACTAGTTTACATATTCAAAACTAAGGAGCCACAAGGAATTCAAATTCAAGGATTAGAAACTTCCGAACAAAGCAATTATGAATACAGGAAATCCTTGATGGCATGATCACCTTAAAGTCTTAAATATTCATAATTTGACAGAACCAATTACAAGGTACATTTTAGTAACCAAACCAACTAAAATAAGAGAGATGGTAGAATCCAAGTATGAGATAAAAGCTACAAGACCTATTAATAAATATGCTCTAGATTTATTTGGGTTCACTCAAAATATTGTTGTTCAAGACAACACTAATGGATTTTTTGAGATACAAATTACAGGGAATGAAAAAGGAGAATGGATCAATTGTGATCCAAATTTGCCTTCCATATTCATACACAAGAATCAAAGAATGGAAGTGATGGAGCAAAAGTTTCTAGACAGAAAATCAAAGGATAACATGATTCTAGGAACAAAGGAAAGAGGAGAATTCTTCAAGCTCAAGAGACTTGTAATCCTGAAGCCACAAAGATTGAATTATACTAACCATTCATTTGATCAAGCATACAGGAAGATAGCAGATTGGAGCAAGGAGAAAAGACACATGAGCTCTAAGAACAAATTGAATACTGAATCAAACAAAGAGGAAGAACCTGAACAAAATAAAGATACTCATCCAGATTTAGACAAAGAAGACAATGAAGAAATCAGAAGAGAAGAATACAAATTCCAGATCCAAAATAAAGATTCATATTGAATATTAGAGTCTTCAATATCCAAATAATGCAATATAGGGGGGTTTTAGAGTATATTACGATCATGTAAATGTACCCCTTTTGGGTATATAACTAGAGTAGGAGTTTACCTTAGGATAAAGTTAGGTAGTTACTTAGAGAAGAAGTAATAAATGCTTAAGAATCAATGTGCAAGGTGTCCACTTGTACAACTAGGTAGAGTGTTGGCCAAGGAATCCATCTTCCTATATAAAGGGCCTCATAGTGAGTGATCTAAGTGTGAGAGTGCATTGCTTAGTGCAAGCACAACTAGAGTAGTATTGCTATCTATTGTATCAATTCCATATTTTCATGAGTTCCATTAATAACATATTTTTGTGTCTTATCTGAACTTAATTATATTGTTGCATCTTGTGGTTGCCATCTCCCATAACATACTTAATCAAAAGCTAATAGAAAAGTATAACTTTTGGTTCAGGTGTAGCAAATGGCAGATGAATGTTGTTGTTTCTAGTCAGATGAAAAGGTGTGATACTGAAAAAGGAGACTGAGCATTAGATATGGCAAAAAAATAGGTTGAGATAGGATTGGCAAAAAATTGGGTTACCTCTCTAGTTACAAAGTATTTTTGAAATTATGTCATAAAGATATTGACAAATTGCCTAAGTATCGCATTAGGCAGAAAAATGGTTAGCCATGAACTTTAGGCAAAACTCAAAAGTTTACCAGAACATCGCTTGGAGAAGAAATTGGATGCGGCAAAAATCTGGACAAGTTCCAAAATCTTACCACACAAGCAAGCAAGAGAAAATATACCATCAATTCAGGTGATAAATTAGGCGATCGAGAGTTTCAGATGAATCCCAAAGCCCTACCATAAAAGTATTGGATAAAAAAATGGGTAGTTGTTGGACTCCACACAAGTCGTAAAAGCCTGTTGATACCTAACAGATTAGCATAGATCCCAAAAGCCTACCATGAAGCATTCAATAGAACTTTTGATCAACATAAGATGCCTCGCAACTCCCAAAATCTTGCCATGACTAAAAAACCCACCATTCACGAATAATATTAGAACCTAAATAAAAAGGAAGGAACTATAGGCTTGCGGTGGTTGATCAACAAGAAGGATCTCAACACTTGTCTAATAGGTAGTGGGTGGAATGCATCCCCATGGGAGTAGTCAGCCTCAAAATTTGGTACTTACAGATGAAGATCTTGAACTAACAACACTGTCAGATGAGTCAGATTAATCAAAGGTTTAGATGCATTGAGCAGACCCTATCCCACTTGATAACCGCCTTCGATCGTAAGGTGTAGAATGATAGAAGATATCTATAGCTTGGTCACCCCCCTGATGCAACCATGTTTTTTGACCAAACATCATCCCCCTTTGTAACCGAATTCATCGTAAAGGCTATATATACTAGAATGTAAGGCATTCATAAGGGTTGACTCTTAGGCTTTTACAATTTGCATGTAAGCTAGGATTTTGTACATTAATACAAAGGAGTTGTTGTTTAACCTCTAGTTCAATTTAGTTGTGGAATGTGAATGTATATGAGATTGCTTATTTCTAATTTTATCTTGTTGAATGTTAATGATGTTAATTATTCTTTCTAGATTCTTGATCATGATGCATTCGTTTGTTCTAAAATTTATAGTCTGATAAGATACACCTAAGTATGAGGGAAACATTCTATGGTTGATGATAAATAATCTGGTCTATTAGGCACCTTGCTTTGTGTTATGAAATTATCTCTTACATGTATTTTGATGCGCCCTAATTTGCATTACCATCAGTTTTAGCTTTGGCTATATTTAATTCTTTTCAACACCCTTTTATCACATATTTAGGAGGTAGCTAGCTAGGGATTTCCAAGGAGTCAATCTTCTTAAAAGATTGACCTGAAAACTTCATGACAATCAGGCCTTTCAAAGTTGATCGAGGTTTATGGGTGCATAAACCTTTCCATTAGGCATATTTCGAGACCAATGGTGTCTAGGATGATAAGTTATTTAATATACATTATATATGTGTGAGTCTCTTATTGAATTTCCAAATGAAGCAAGTATTCAAAATGCATTTAAAAAGATGGCTATTTTTATATTATGGAATTAATGAGCTCAAGCCAGCTAGGACTGAGCAAGGGCATTGGCCTTAATGGCAAGGATGCCCCATTACCAACTTGGAAAAAAGAGTTCGGATGGCTCTCCAAGTTTTGGGATTTTGGGCACTTGTGGAGGACGGTGCAGGGAGGATGCTATATTTTTATTTTATCATGCACACTAAAAAGAAGAGGGATAAGGTACAGAAAGTCACTCCTTTCCTGGAACACAAAAAGGAGAGATTTGGGAAATGAGAGAAGGAGGAGGATTTGAAAGGCAACCTTGAGAGTCTAAGAGGGGGACAACTAGTAGATTCAATGAAGAAAAATAACAGGAAAAATACGTAGAGCAATTAGGTTGCAAAGGAGGAGGCAGGCATTGATAGAGTGACGAAAAACCAAGCTAGACTTCCTATACCTTTATGTTTGCTTTGCTCCTTTGAAATACGTTTGTACCTTACTTGGTAATGGCGGATAACTCTCCCTGCTAGTTTAGTGGTGAGCCCCGATTGAGTTTAGGGAGATTTTTTCTTGGTTATACTAGTGTTTGCTCTCCAAAATCACCTTAAAATTTAGTCAAGTACTCTCTCTATCTCCTTTACATGGTTATGATGCCAAATGAGTTTCTCTTTTTGTAAGCCTATGAATTCATTTATATGTGGAGCCTGTCCATTCATTTTATGAAGCTCATTTTATATGATAAGTGCACATTTTATAAACCCGTGTATTCATTTTTACGTGATGCCTATGCTATTATGATATATGAATCATTTTATAAGGAAAGCCTATGCATTCTATATAAAAGAAATGAAGTCTATGTACTCATTTGTATAGAATGAGAAGGCATCCATTTTAAACTAGAAAGCTTGAATATTCCCTTTTTTTTATGGGAAGTCATGTGCTCTTTTTAAGAGGAGACATATGGGTGCACTTTATCTTCTATACTAGATGATCTAGCCCCCATCTAGGCCCTTATAATTACCAAGTTGCCGCTTTGATTGTAGTGAATATCAGAAGTCTCGTTAGCATCTATGCTTTCTATTTGTTGTTCATCGATTGAAAGCAAATTGTGTTACCTAAGTTTTAATCTTACAGCCTTAAATATTGTCTATTTTTATTGAATCCTGGAAGTTCTAGAGAGCCCTAACATGGCTATGTGGCACATGGCACCCTATTGTTTGCTTGATTGCTCGCTTCATGGGTGCAAACGTGCTACATCATCTGTGTCTAGGATTGGCTCGAGTTGTAGTAGGTAAGCATCCAATCTAAGTGTGGGACCATCGGCCTTCTTAACCATCGTTGTCTATGGGTCCTTCTAGTTGTGGTCATGGCCACTTGTGGTACGTTATTGATTAGACCATGTCTTAACGCCAAAATGTCCTAGTTTGGCCAAGTTGGGCTTACATAATTTTTGTTGTTATGTTTTAGCGGGTTTGGAAATACATGAGTGTTTATGTGTCTCTATGAATATTTGGTGGACGATATGTCTTCGTTATAATAAAACAGACTCGACCGTTACGATGATTGATATCAGTCCCTGAATATTAATGATTACCAAATGCTAAGGGATGAAGTAGCTCATTTTACTAATGAATGGAAAATATGTTGGCACAATATGTACTGCATAGTGTTTTAAGATATAAATATCATTTGAGTTAAATGGTGATTCCTATTCGAAGTTAATATGCTAGAAATGTATTGGTGGAGGATATATTTCCTTTATTTTTTTATGAGAAGGATTTATTAGTGAGTAGTATATCTCTTCCGTTTTAAATTGAATGAGGAATATATTAGTGGATGTTATATTTCATTTGTATAATTTAAATTAAGGATATATCAGCGGACAATATATCTTTTTAGGATGATATATTTCATGTGAGTTAAATGATATATTTCGTTTTAAGTGGAATAGACTTGAAATATAGTAGTGGATATTATGTTTCATTTTAACTTATTGGACTTGAATTATAGTAGTGAATATTATGGTTCATTTTAATAGAATGGATTTGAGATATAGTAGTGGATACTATGTTTCATCGTAGATGATTGAACTTGAAATATAGTAGTGGATATTATGTTTTAAGTAGAATAGACTTGAAATATAGTAGGGGATATTATGTTTCATTTTAGTTGATTAGTATTGAATTATAGTAGTGGATATTATGGTTCATTTTGATATATTAGTTTTGAGATATAGTAGTGGATACTATATTTCATCTTAGATGATTGAACTTGAAATATAGTAGTGGATATTATGTTTCATTTTAATGGAATAGACTTGAAATATAGTAGTGGATATTATGTTTTATTTTAATGGAATAGACTTGAAATATAGTAGTGGATATTATGTTTCATTTCAGTTGATTGGACTTAAATTATAGTAGTGGTTATGATGTTTCATCCTAGATAATTAAAATTGAAATATAGTAGTGGATATTATGTTTCATTTTAATGGAATAAATTTGAAATATAGTAGTGGATATTATGTTTCATTTTAAGTGGAAGACTTGAAATATAGTAGTGGATATTATGTTTCATTTTAGTTGATTGAACTTGAAATATAGTAGTGGATATTATGTTTCATTTTAATAGAATATATTTGAGATATAATAGTGGATGCTATATTTTATGTTAGATATATGAACTTGAAATATAGTAGTGGATATTATGTTTCATATTAGTTGATTGGAATTGAATTATAATAGTGGATATTATGGTTCATTTTAATAGAATGGATTTGAGATATAGTAGTAGATACTATGTTTCATCTTAGATATTTGAACTTGAAATATAGTAGTGGACACTATGTTTCATTTTAGTTGATTGGACTTGAATTATTGCAGTGGATATTATGGTTCATTTTAATGGGATGGATTTGAGATATAGTAGTTGTTTCATCTTAGATGATTGAACTTGAAATATAATAGTGGATATTGTTTTTCCTTTAAGTAGAACCAACTTAGAAAATATATAATGGATGTCATGATTCTTTAGTAGAATAGACTTGAGATGCAATAGTGGATATTATATCTCATCTCTTGGAGAAAGTAGGATAAGGTTCCTCATATACTTGGTATGATAGCATAAGGATTTATTAGAGGGGATTATGGTGTTCTCTCTAATGGGTTGTGTGCACAATTCCATGGTTGATGTATGATTACATTTAACTCTTGGAGGGAAGATGTCCTTTGAGTTTAAGTCAAATATAGAAGTTATCCTTAAGAGGATGAACGTGGAGTTCATCCAAGGAAACTATATGGTTCCCTCATGTATCACAAAATGTGAATTAACAAATCGATTCACAACGTGGGACATAAGGATTATGGGGTCATTATATGCCCATAAATTGTAATAATGAGTTGAAAAAGGAATCAAGGAATTCCTCTAATGATTGTATTATATAATTAATCATTAATAAATGGATCAAGGATATTTAAGCCTCAGTTTTTTCTGCAAGGGTTTCCTAGGATATATGATGTGTCATGTGTGTATCAATTATCTTCATCTTTTAATCTTGTATTTTATGAATCTTGGATGGATGGAAAATGACATTTAATAATGTTTAAGCTTATGGATTAGAAGCATAGAGAGAGTGAGAGAGTAGACTAAAGGATTATGAGATAGCCTAATTGCAATACACTTAGTGCACCTACATAGACGAACTTATGTATGGTGTAGGGATGAGTGTACCCTTTTGACAGACTAAAAGGGGTAAGCTAGATCATTATGAAGATGATATAGATAGTCAATTTACATTATGCTTAGTACACCTATGTATATGGTCATATGTATGGTGTAGGTATGGTTGTACCCCTTTTGACATATTAAAATGGAATACGTTGGCTCATCGTAAATATGAGACAAACAACTTAATCATAGGGCTTGACATAAATACACACTTACATAGAATGACTAATGCAAGATGGGGATATGTGGATCCCTAATGGATGTATTAAAAAAACAAAATCTCTCTCTAAAGTGGATTAGATTTTATCGGGTCGTTACAATTGGTATTAGAGCTCTAGGTATGATAGACTAGAAGCTTCCATGGATGAACCAAAGGTTGCTTAAGGATTGACCTTAGGAAATATAGCTTTACATTGATATGGCACATTTAACTAAGCTAGTATGACCATCATAATTATTAGAAGATCAATAATGTATAAGCTTAGTAGTATATTGCATAGAGAAAGAATAACCATAACCATCATCAAATGAGTGATAATGAAAAAAGCTAGTTTAAAAGGGTAAGGGACTAACTATAAGCAACTAAACTCAACTTATTTGTAGATAAGGAGAATGACACATTACAGGGAGGTAAGTGTGATCTAGGTTATTACCATGAAGGTAATAAGGGTCGCAACCGAGATGGTGACCATTAATGATTTAAGTTAGCTCTTGGGAAGATATAGCTAACTATTAGAAATACAACTAAAAGTAATTGTTACTTGTCAAAATGATAAAGGCAAGAAAGGAGGTAGTTCAAAATTAATATTGGGTTTCAAGAATAAAATGGGTTTATATTTTGTACTTTTGGGGAACTCACCTTAGCTACTCAAAACTAGCAGAACCCAAGGATGGACCTAGACTTGAAGATGTTGTGGTGTAGCAACATCTAAAGGATTTGCAATGGGTATCTTGATAATGGAATTTTGAAGTGGACTCAAAGATAAGGACTACATTGGAAAATATTTGGGTGGTGTAGCTTGAATCCTCTCTTCCAACTGTGGAGGTTTGGATCCCATTGTCAATTTGGTTGGTGATGAAACCTCAAAATATTTTTGGGTGTCCATGTCAGAGATGTCATGCAAAGTGATAGTCACCTCAATCAAACCATCACATATATGGAATGATTGAGCACCATAGTTTACTAATGGTGGAATGTGTAAACTAAGAGGTTCTTACACCTAAGTATAGACATAAAAAGACAACCTAGTAAAGGAATTGGTATCACTTTTATCGAATGATAGAGACAAGGTTAATCCTTATGTTGTGGTCAAGTTAAAATACATTCAAGGAGAATGTTAGAAAATGGGGAGACCATATGAGGGTATCCTTTAAGATGTATGGGTAGTGTACAAGGTTAAACCCAACAAACTACAAGAAGGTGATCACTCTTGTCCACTCGAGGGATGTCTACAACATTTGGATCTCAAAATGTGGTGGAACCTCTATGATCTTATTTGGTGTATCTTTTGGGAATCTTAAATGTGTAAAAGAAATAATTTTTTTTTACTCTCTAAAAATGGTTAGATTTGGGTTGTTACATTATCATCCAACTCCTTTGTGTAGCAAGGAGAATTGGCACCCAAGCTAAGAAAGAGAAGAAGGAATATTATAAAAATCTAGGGCTAGATAAGTAGGATCGAAATAAAGCTAGACCCCAAAGAAAATTTTAGAAAATTTTAATAAAGAGGTAGAAAACCTCATGATTGTAGTATAGCCACTGCAAGAACCGATTGGACTATAGAGGGAATAAATAAATCAAAATGAGCAATTATTGGAAATGATTAACGATCAAGTTCCCTAGAATAAAATTTTTTGAGTGTAAATAGGAGGAGGATCCTGCTACAAAAGATTTTTGAAGATAAAATCTCGTATAGAAATAGAGCTAGCCAAGGACCTAAAGAATATTAGGGTATTCAAAATGGTGATTTCAGTCGAGACATGGTTGTATGAATTGGAAATGAATCTTTTCCTTGAGGAATTATTCATTTGTAACCCAAATAGTAGGGTTACCCTTCATGTGCTTGATATAATTTTGGAATGATGAAGTGACTTTAAAAAAAATACTGGCAAGAAGACTCAAGTAAGGAAACTTTAGTGGAATGGTTTCGACCAAACCTTAATCAACATCCATGATAAAATTCTACATAGGATAGACTATAGCACCATTCTTCATTCATGCTCTACATTGTATCTAACTTGAGAACTACTCTACTCTAATGTGCTCTTGCACTCTCACTATGTTCTCTTTTTTTCTCTACTACAAAGGTCAATATATAATGGAGTATGAATCTTGGCCTTCCATATTCCTATGACTCACTATATTCCTATTCTATAGACTCATGTACACATGGACAACATGCACATTTACATCATTGCACATTCTAATAATACTTGTGCATTTATTACATTGCATAAAGTAAATACTCAAACCCTAATATAAGACACTCTTCTAATCTAGAGATGTACCCAAGATGGTACATTAGCATGTACCAAATAATGTAATATATTCAAACACAAAATCCCTAGGAAAAGGTAACCAAAAATTCAAATCATTCTACAAGTTTTGGAGTGAAAATTTCCCTATTGCATTCTATAAATAGTTGTAGTTTAGGTTGTAAGGATCGAAAAGTTTGTAATTGTGTTCACTTGTAGGATTTCCTTTCATTTATTTTTGTAAAAATATTTGACTTTTAAGTAGCTTGTGGGAAATCTCAAACCCCCACTCCTAGCATAATATCTATAACTTTTTGCTTGCATAAATATACAAATCTTGTGTCAATTTTTTGGTATAGCCATCTATAGCCTCTTGTTGATCCATTCCTATGTGTATGTATATGTCTATAAATCTTTACTTACTTTGGGTTTTATTAAGTGTATGCATGCATGAGGGACCTATATCTATCTTTGGACCATTCATCTATCGTTGACTCTCTTACAAGACCCACCTCTTTATGCATACCTATACTGGTAACTCTCATCTATGCTTCACTATGTCAAGGATAGGAAGTGTTCACTATTGGTACATAGTGTTCAAGCTTATTTTTGCAAGATCTTAGCATATCTCTTGGTGTATCACCACCCCTTTTATTTTTTTGAGTTGTTTTATTTTATCTCTTGCACCCCTTTCCCTTTGTTAAGTCCAAGTGTGCCTTGAAGATCACATCTTAACGAGGAGCTAGCCTTGTAAAAACTCTTGGAGGTCCTCAATTGAGTTAAATCCCATGCTCTTTATCGTGGTCCTATTGTGTTGCTCCTTATGAGGTGTGATTGTCCCCACCAAGGATAATAAGAGATGATAATATTTTAATGGTATACCCAGTGGGATGCTAGTAACACATCATTGGTCCCAAAATTATAATAAGTTAGGCTTAGGATTGGTGAGGGTCTTTGCCTATCCCCACTTGATTGAAACACCTCTTTACTCACCTAATGACTCCACTCCTAAATTAATACCAAAAGAAGCCATTGCTAAAGATACTAGATTTAGGTTCAAGTGAAGGCCTTAGTCTACCTACTTTTATAGAAGCATGAAGTTACATTCACATAACAACTTTACCCTAAATGAGAAACCCAAATATAACCAGATGAAGAGCATGTAATCAAGTCTTTGCATCTGCAAATTGTAACAAGAGCTACTACCACCACCTACAACCATTTCATGAAGAAGGAAAGTCATAGGCCATAATATGACTACTCCACCTCCACCACCACCCTTTAGAACGTTCATTGCCTAGAATGATAGAGTTTCAATGGAACCACCAATACCAAATGAAGTATGGAAATAAATGCCCCAATATACTCTAAAATCTATCATCTATTTCACTAGAGAAGATCTCACTATTCCCATCAAGCACCTTAACCATGTGGTGAGCCTATGCACAATCCACAATATATAAGAGCAAAACATGGCTCTAAGTTTATTGGCAACCTCTTTTAGATAAAAAGTCCAAGAATGGTACATCAAAATCTAGCCTAGTTTGATCACCTATTAGGACCATCTCAATAATTTTTTTGTGGAGAGTTTCAAAGAAAATGCAGATGGGGTATCGCTCCTACAATAATTGGCAACGATCAAAAGGGCTCCCATGGAAGTAGTAGAGGATTTCAACCTTAGATTTCATAAATCTTGACATAGAATACCTAAGGATATGTGTCCCCCATTGGGTATGTCACTAATATACTATTTGAAATCTTTGTATTTTAAAATTTCAATGATGATTAAGGCCAGAGGAGGAAACTCCCTATCAGAAGCCTATGAATTGGTCATTCAAGTTGAGTATGATTTGAATTTAATTAAAAGGCTAGACTCTAGGCTTATTATACCTTTATTACCCAATGTACAATCCCTAGCTTTTATTTTTTAACCAATAACTTCTCAATCATTTCCTCATTCATCCTTAGTTACTATGTTCACATAGACTCCAACCTTTTCAATAGCCAAGGACCTTGATAATGATTAATCCTATAATCTGCTTACATTAATAGCAAATGAAATATTATCTATGAGGAGAGAATGAAATACCTTGAGATACCCCTATTAGAACAACTATAGGCCTCCCTTTCCATAAGGAAATCAGGGTTATAGAAACCCATCCAATGGATATCCTAGGCCTCAGTTCCAAAATAATTGGAAAAATGGTCAATCCCAAGCCCAACATCAACAAATAGTCCCAATAGTGACCCCTCTACAAATAGAAGTTCCTAGTCATGCTAGGGATATATCCCCCATAAAAAATAATTATGTAGAGGAGCCTACCTCATGGTACTACCCCACCTTCTAAAATCTCCCTCCGCCAAGGCAATGCAGGAGAAACATCACAACTTTTGGCTACTGCAACACTTGAGATTATGCCATCCCAAGCATCCATTTTATACTCAAAAGCTAAAATTTAAATACCAGAGCATATCTCTATACCTTCCATCATAGAACCTGACTACGTTTCTCAAGAACAAATCTTAGCAGCTTGGGATGAGGAAGAAATTTATGCAGTATCCAATCAGATGGGCAATCTAACGGCTAAAAGACCTTAGGTTTTTTTGGATTATCTGATGGGGTCTAAGAAGTAAGCAATGGAGGAAAGGGATATGAGCAATCTTCCAACCCCCAATAGCTAGCACAAGTTAAAAAAAAACTAGCTATAATACCTCAATGATTAAGGGTACCTATGCCTCTTGCTATCCTACAACCAAGTGGCCTAAAGGCTCTAGGTAGCCAAACTAGAGTAGCCAAATATATCTTGAGACTATCGACTACTATGCTACTAAATGTTTTGGCATTCAATGAGCAAGGCACCTTTGTGACCCCAAGGCAATATTCATCATCACTAGAACCAACCAAAAATACTTAACTAATTCAAGAGAGACCATGTTTTATTTTGAAAATGGCAGTATCTCTAGGATATTTCAACATAGTGGATCACTTGAAAAAACCCATGGTATCGATACCAATTTTAAAAATGTTAACCATTCTAGGACAAAAAGAGCATCTACAAAAGGCCATAGAAGAAGAAGAAAATAAAAGGAAGTAGAAACCATAACGAATTGATGTTGTCTTGCAATTTTAAACTCCTAAATTAAGAAAAGCAAATCCTCCATTTTATCTCTTACTCATATATGGAGATAAAATAATTTACAACTAATAGTGGATTTAGAATCAAGTACAATAGTCATTCTCAAAAATATTGCAGATGCATAAGGGGTCAAGTATCAACTGGTCAATAGGAAAATAACATAACTAGACAATAGTCTAATTTAGATCCTGGGAGAACTAAAAAAACTACCACTAGTTCTAAATACTTGCCCAAGTGTTACTATGACACAAAACATTTACATAATTTATCTCCCAACCTCATTCAACCTTTGTTTGTTGAGATATTTTACCACTAATAGGGGAGGATATATATACCTCGAATGGTCCATAATGATACTCAGAACCCGATATGGGACCAAATTTGAACTTCGATCAAAACCACTTTTCCTCCACCATAAATAACATATGCTAGTATTAGGATTAAGTTTCAACAAGATTTTGATTATATAAGAGGAATGATTTGAATCCTTAATTAATGAATTGCACTCTTTCATATTTGATAAACAAATGGATCAATGAGCAACAAAATGTTGGGATTTTGATTCCTTCAAGGTTTACACAAACTTGCATGGGATAAAAATAGTTAAATACCCTAATAAGGGGGTTCACAAAAAAAGGAAGGGTTGCAAGAACAAGGCAAAATACCTTCTTGAAGGAAAAGGGAAAGCCAAAGTCTTGATAGCACAAACAAAAAATCCATGATGATGTAGATAGAGAGCTCAAGGAAAAGTTTCAAAATGATGTGTAGTTTCGAAGGAGTGCACTAATACCAAGAGGGAGGTAGGTGATAGTGCATAGATTTCCAAGAGAATTAAATGAAGAAAATAGTGCACCATAAATATTTTGGCTCTACAAATTAGGTAAAAGTAGGTGAGTTGTTAAAGATAAAGGAATGGGGACCTACAACCATGGTAGTTGCAGACTAAAAAAAATGATATCAAAGGGCAGCCTCATTCAATATTCAAAATCCCCAAGAAAAGGTAGCCAAAAAGTCAAATCATCCTACAAGTTTTGGAGGGAATATTTTCCTATTGTAATCTATAAATAGCTATAGTTTAGGCTATAGAAAGGATTGGCAAGTTTACAATTGTATTCTCTTGTAGGCTTTCCTTTCATTTATTTTTATAAAAATAGTCAACTCCTAAGTATATTGTGGGCAATATCGAACCCCCACTCTTGGCACAATCTTTATAATTTTCTGCTTGCATATATATATGGAAGCCTATTTCAATTTTTTGGTATAGCCATATGTGGCCTCTTATTGACCCATTTCTGTATGTATGTATGTGTTTGTGACTATTTACCTATTTTAGATTTTATTAAGTGTATGTATGCATGAGAGGTTTGCATCTAATTTTAGACTAGTCATTTATCATTGGATCTCCTATGGGACCTGCCTCTTAATGCATACCTATAACTAGTAACTCTCATCTATGATTTTTTGTGTCAAGGAGAGGCAGTGTTAACCACTGGCACATAGCATTCAAGTATGTTTTTGCAAGAAGATCTTAGTAGATCTCTTGGCACATTGCCACCCCTTTTATTTTTTTGAGTTGTTTTTATTTTATCTCTTACACCCCTTTTCCCTTTGTTGAGTCCAAGTGCACCTTGAAGATCACATATTAGCAAGGAGCCAACATTGCAAAAAATCTCAAAGGTCCCCAATTGAGATGAACCCTATGCTTTTGGATATGGCCTTATTGTGTTGCTCCCCGTGAGACATGATTTTTCCTATCAAGGATAATCAGAGATGACAAGTCCTAAGTCTAATATTTTATTCAAATAAAAAATATCAATAAAATAGAGATGTTGGTAAAGGTAAATGACAACATAGTCATTGGTTTGTATTTTTTAGCATAGTCATAGATTTATGTTTAAAATTTTTAGCCTAAGCACAACTTATTGTTAAACATCTTCCATATTTGGAAGATTATAGTTGTAAAACTGCTTATTTAAGGATAATGTTTAAATGAAAATTGGCATGACCCTCCCTTGGTAAAATTTTTGTTGGATGGAATCATGATGTTGGAAATTTGAGTTATTTTATGTTGTCATTGATGTCACATGGATCATTTATGTCACATGGATCACATTTGGTTTTGGTGGCCAAAATATTTCATAAATAAGAATTTATGATATTTGGAAAGCATGGCTATTTACAGGGTTTTTATGAAAACCAAGGTAGGCAAAACAAAATGTTTTATTTAAAACCATGGTGGTCTTATGTGGAAAGGGCTTTTCTTAAAAGCCAAGGTGGAATTTTGTTTCATCAAAAAAGGACCTTCGGTGATGAAGATATTAAAGTTTAAAGTTTAAGTTTAAATTAATGGAGGGCCGACCTATGTGCAATTAATGGAGGTTGGCATATATATATATGTAAAGGTTTCAATTTATTTTGGAAATGGGGCATATTATATATCGTCGGAAATCTTATTTCAAGGGATATTTGACTAAATTATTTAGAAGGATAAATAAGATGTGTGTAAAGAGATATTTCTGATTTTGTAAAGGGGTTCCAAAAGTGAAGTTTGCCTTGTTCTTTTTCAAGAGGATTAATTCTTTCATGAGGTGACAAGGTATGTAATATTGTGATTTATTTTATTTTATGGTATAAGTGGTTTTGGGAGTGAAAAGGTTATGCAATGTTTTGATTTATTTTATTTTATGGTACAAGTGGTTTTAGGAGAGATAAGGAAGTTGTGCAATTAAAGGCCTTGGTGATGATTATTGAAAAGTGGAGTAATGTTGATTATTTTCTGAACTACTAACCCTTGTGAAGATTGGCAAAATAATTTTGTGATTGTGGCAGATTTACAAAGAGGTTTTTTCATATTCATAAAAGGTATGGGCATATTCTCCTTTTGACTATTTATGGTGGTTTATTTCTGAAATATCATTGGAGAGAAAAGTATTGATTGTGGTTTCCTTTTCGAAAGTGATTGGTTTAATGCTTCAAGGTTTTCTAGTTTGAGAGTTGAGGTTAAACCTTGTTTTATAAGCATTGTTATTGAAGCCCATTGGTTGTGAAAGAACTTGAGTTAGAAAATAACATGAGTATCATTGTTATGTGAGATTTGTGGTTGAGCATTGTTGGAAATATTTGAGTTGGTTGATACATTCTTTGACTAGGGTTGTGTGAGAAAGAGTTGTCCCTTGTGATGATTGGTTGAGTTGAGTTGATTGAGCCTAGTCAAGTGATGTGTGAAGTGATTGTTCAAGTTCTATGAAACAAACTATTCCATAATTCTATGTTGATTTGAGATTAATATTAGAACATATTGAGTCTCTAACAATTCTCTTTATGGTTCTATAAGACTTGAGTTGAGTTGAGATTGACTTGAATTGAGTTGAGGTTGATTTGAGTTGAGAGTGAGATTAGAACATATTGAGTCTCTAACAATTCTCTTTATGATTCTATGAGATTGACTTGAGTTGAGTTGATATTGACTTGAGTTGAGTTGAGTTGAGATTGATATTAGAACATATTGAGTCTCTAACAATTCTCTTTATGCTTCTATAAGTTGATTTGAGTTGAGTTGAGTTGAGTTGAGATTAGAACATATTGAGTCTCTAACAATTCTCTTTATGCTTCTATGAGTTGAGTTGAGTTGAGATCATTATGGATCATTATTGTCATCCATTTAAGAGTACATTGCCATTCATTGTTGAGTTCATCTTTGAGCTTTGCCTTGATAGATTTGTGGATGAGTTTTGAGTACTACTTGAGCATGATTGGTTGAGCCTTTGAGAAGGCTTTTGGGATAGATTTCTGGACAAATTTGTGGAAGTTTTGTGCATGATTGATTGAGCCTTTGAGAAGGCCTTTAGGATAAAGTTGAGGACAATGTTGGGACATATTTGTGGACAGTTTTGGGCAAGTTCTTGGTGAGATTGCTAGAGCAAATTTGGGCAAGTTCTTGGTGAGATTGCTAGAGCAATTTTGGGCAAGTTCTTGGTGAGCTTGCTAGAGCATATTTGGACAAGTTTTGTGTGAACTTGTTATTTAGTTTTGGACAAGTTCTGTGTGAGCTTGTTATTCAGTTTTGGACAAGTTCTATGTGATCTTGTTAAGAAGGTTATGTGTGAGCCTATTGAGCAGGTTCTTAGTGAGCCTATTGACAGAGCTTTTGAGGTGACAGAGTACAGAGGAAAAAGTCTCAGTGGATAGAGATCCAGCAGTAACATAGCTAAATACAGATCTGAGTGAGGAGTCTTCAAGTGGAGAGAGGTCCACCAGTTAGTGCCGCAGAGAGACAAAGTCTTCTAGAAGATCACATAGCCATAGCATAAGGGGAAATATTTCTCCTATGGAAGAGATCCACAAACTTGGGATTAGGGGATCAACATATCCTTTGGGCAGAGATCCATAAACATTGTAATTGGGAGTGATTCACAAAGAGATTGATTGAGAAATTTTAGTAAAATATTTTCTCCGTGGAGTAGCCCACATTGGGTGAACCACATAAATTATGGTGTCTCTATTGTGTATGGTTTCTGTGCATTGATTTAATTACTGCTATCTTTACACAACATAATATTGAATTGGAAGAAAAAGTAAAAAGTGATCTTATACTGTTCACCCCCCTCTCAGTATAAGCTTGTGTTCTTCACATGAATGACTATGTTGTATTGTTGATGAAATAACTGACTATTTCATGCTTAGATTCTACAAAAATATATTTTATGGAAGAATATGATGTATCTTGTTGATGAAATAACTGACTATTTCATGTTTAGTTTCTACAAAACATATATTTTATAGAAGAATATGATGTTGCTAATAGATTTGCACTTTTGCAGGATCAGGCTTTCTCATGGGTGGAAGAAAGAATTAACCACCAAGAATGAGATGCCATAAGAAAGGGAAATTATGTGATGATTTACTCCTCGAACAACTCAAAGAAACATGGATAAATACTCTTTTCATGTATTTGCATATCATGAAATTGCATGAGAGAAAGATACCAAATTTTTTGAATAAAACTTGTTTGTTGATTGATAATCTTTTGGTAGATGTGGTTTTATTTGATATAATATTATTTTGGATGAGTTTTTTATTTATTAGTGAGTGATCCTTTGCAAATAAGATTAAATTTTTGATCGTAGCATTCCTTATTTTTAGGAAAAAAAAGAATTTATCTTTTGGTAGGCATTAATACTATGGCATTAAGAAGGAATGATCATTGTTATTATTTACTTGAATTCAAATAATAGTTAAGGATTTCTATTAACATATTTATTAATAATTCTTGTTGTTCTCCGTCAACCATGGAAAGAAAGGTACTTTTGATGAAAAATGACCATTAAGTAGGGATTTAAGGACTTCATATTTTTGATAATTGAAGTCAATATCATACCTGATAATAAGTGGTTGCGAAAACTAGTAATCAAAGAAATGGATAATATTGTAGTTTCTAATGATGATATTGGAAAGAACATTGACAATTATTGTATTAAGCCTACTAGATGGTAGTTACCCATAATACTTTGTTTTTAAGAGGATGTACATAGTGATTATGGGAGATAATGCATAGCCCGCAAGAGATGTCGGTAGATCAGATAGTGGGGGAATGGTGGTACTTTTATTGGGGAGGAAGAAAAAAAAATGGAGCAACAAAAGGTAGAGAAGATAGCTAACACACCAGGAAATCAGGGGATATTGGATTTTTTTTTGGATAGATCAACTACAATTTCTAGGTAGACCTTGAAAAAAACTTAAGTCTTTGGATTGAAAACTTAATGTGTTAGTATTTTGAAACTCTAGCTTGTTTTGAAGTACGCCTTATCCTAGTATGCTTTGTTTTGAATTGATAGCCTTTTCTCCTCTAAAGGAAGAGAGAGTTACTTTTCTATATATATTTCTTGGTTTTGTATGGATATAATTTAGGAAGTGAACTATTTATTTTAGAACAAGATGGTCGGTTGGGTAACAATACCTTTTTAATATTTTCTTGGAATCCTATAGTTTAGTGAATTAGTTCACTGGAAGTGGATCGTATGTGAATAAGTTTGTGAATTTGGGAGTTGAAAAAAATGTAGGTGGGAGAATATTGTAAAGCTTGAATTATGACATTATTCGAGTGTTTTGTTTAAGTTAATTTTATTAGATTCTTTCTAGTTATAAATTATCCCTAGAAAAGTTGGTTGTGATTGTATTGTAATGGAATTGGTTGAGCTGCGTGGTGATAATGCTATGGAACACTTTATTTTGATTATGAATATTTAAGCTTTACATAAATGTCAAATGTTTGGTTTTGGGTGATGTGAATGGTCTTGAATCTTGTGTGTTAAGTCTATTGATATAAGATAGCTTGGAATTAATTTTTCTGTTTAAATAGGTAACCCAACCTCTTACGATATAATGCCTGTAACATCTTTGAATACCTAAAGTAGAAGAAAAGTTTGACATAGTCGAGCGAAGGGAATGAAATCCTTAGATAGGACAATATAGCTTATGATGGGCCTATGGATAAACCATTGAAAACACCCTTTCAATTACTCCCATATTGATAGGTATGGTAAAAATCTAAGATTTTGGCTAAAGCCTTAAACATTCAAAAATATGGAGTGAACTTGAATGTAAAGGTAGCACCAAAATAGGATCAATGGCGCTTTTTGAAGGGAACCCTTGGTATTAGATGTTATTAATATCATCAGGTGATAAACATGTGTATTGATATGCATATGTATTTTGGTTTTACATAGCTATGATAGATAAAGTTATCTATTAATTAGATATAAGGAAGATATGGTTGTTAGGAAAGCATTATGTAGTACATTGTTTGATCTTACATTGGAGTATAAATGAATTATGCTTGATCTTTTGTTGTCATTTTATGGTGTGTTATTAACCAAAATAAAATTCAAAAGTCGTATAATCTAATATTAGCAATAGGATTAGGGGGTCCGTGCTAAGATGGAGAAAATTGGGATGCTTACAAATATGTTCTATTGCGAGGCATGGATCCCACTATTATCAAATGAGATCATAAAGTTTATTTGTATTTTATTTAAAAATTCTCTCCTAAGGAAAAGAGTAATATATAGTTGTTGTGACTTGAATAACTCATAAGAAATATCTTGGTTTATTATGAGTTATGGCTTGCAAAAGAAATGAAAAAGATGCATGCATTTAGGAATGCATTCTCATGCTAAAAAAGTTGTCTTTGATCCCTTATTATATCCCTTTGTCGATGGAATAAAAAATGTGAGAACTTTAATATGGTGAAGATGACATAACACTTGAGAAAAGGACAAAATAAAGAATTTATGTTGCTATACTTGTAAGTCCATGCTGGAATGAACATTGTAATTATTGAATTTAAATACTTGAGATGTATTCCTTGTTATAAACAATGCACTTGAAAACTCTTGAAGAGAGAGATCTTTTGAAAATTATATGTAGTTAATTGTATTATGGATGGACAATTAGATATGAAATAAATAAATTGTTTTAATATGTTTCATAATTGTTGATGCTATAAGAATCTAGCCTTTATAATTGACAATTAAGTTGTAAGAGAGTTATCTTTGCATAGGAATTCTTATGGATTTTTAAAGAGATATTATTATTTATTGAGGGATTTGGTCAAGTGGTTTAAGGTGTGATAGCATTAGAATATACCTTAAGGGTGCCTTAAGGGTTCGTCATTTTTCTTTAAATTATAATGAGTTTGGAATAGAAACAAACCTGATCTCCCTCATAAATTATCTTTATGGATACCATATCCTAGAGTGATATTTGGTTGCATACTTTCTAAAAGGGACACTTAATGTGAATTTTTGATGAAGAACCACTTAAAAGGGGTTTTTGATAATTTAGAATACATGGTAAAGGGCATTAGATGGAATTGTCTAAGTAATGTATGCCATATTCAAAATGAGACCCTCTTCATGATAGATCCTTGATAAGTGGATAGAGTGTTAATGATCTTAAGTCCATGGATTATGGTTTTAAGTGAGACCCAATGATGATAGAGACTAGATCATCATAATGATGAGATGGATAGTCTAATTCCAATGCGCTTACCTACATGAATAGACTTATGTAAGGTGTAGAGATTGGTGCATCCATTTTGATAGATTGAAAGGCATAAGCTAGATCAATGGAAATGAGTTTGATAGCTTATCTATGCACGACATCTAGTACACATACATAGACAAGCATATATATGTCATAGTGATAGGTGTACTTTGTGATGGGTATGGAAGGAAAGATCGATATTTTCATGAAGTAGGGACAAACACCTTGGTTGGGGCCTCTAAGGACTATATCCAAACTTAGGAAAGGTCCTTGTGAAGTAGGACTAAAAACAATCCCTAACAAGAGTGTGAGCTTATAAAAAAGACTCACGCTTAAAATAGAAATTATGATGTAGAATTTTGGGTAGTGACAAAAATTCTAGCTTCTTTTCTATCCATTTCATTAGCTTGAATTTCCACATCAAATTTGGTATTAGAGTTAGAGATCAACCTTGGGTTGGATCACTTACACCAAGCATTAGTTTGTCCTTACTCTTGTTGATGCATTGTTATATGCACATATTTAGAAGCTCTTAGTTACTTGGTCCAACTCTCTCTTTGCATGAGTTGTAGTTTTATTTTTTAAATAAAATATTTATTTTAGATTAAAGTTGAAAACATTTACAAAAGAATTTTTAAGAAATATCCATTTTTTTTGGCATGTAGTGATGGTACATGTTGACAACCAAGCTCTTGTGAAATTGATCATTATACTTTTGATTAAATAGTGAATTTTCAATGGTGGGTGTAAGTTTCCCACCTAACAAATGGTGTAAACAAAATTTGGCATGTATTTGATTGCCTTGGAAGTGGTTTCTGGTGAGCAACTTGGTTTTGGTTCATTTTTGAGTGTGTCATGGGATGACCAGACATTGCCTTGCTTCTTCCTAAGGAACACAATTTCCAATAAGAAATATTTTAGGGTTATCTATTAATGTGTATACCTTTGTTGATCTTCGATAATGAAAATGTCAGCTTCCCTGGTGATAGGAGGCTGGCATTGGGATAATCAATGTAGGTCTCTTTTTGAGTCATTCGATGATGGAGGAATGATGTGGTCCTGGTGGAATTATTAACAACCATTCTGGAACCCCACTCTTACCTACAACATATACAATAGAGACATCCTAGCAAAATTTTAAATAAAACATGGAGTTATTTTTCACGCATATTCATTGAAATTTGGAGACACGTTTCTAATTGATAAAGTGACCATGACATTTCAAATTTTTTTATCAAACCATTTATCCCATATTTCTCGAGTGGGAGGTACTTCCTTGGTTTATAAGGAATTCTCAAAAGGAGGGCAAGTGGTCAGCCACAACAACCATTGTTTGTTTTGTAGTGATGACCCTTATGTTGATTGGTCGACTCTCTTTGCTAACCAATCACTCTAGTGATTGCACTTTGGTTGATTGAAAAATTGACTAGCATAGTTGTTGGAATGTGGTGAGTGCTATGATATTCATCCCTTATTTTTCTCTATAGACTAAAATGTATTAATACCATATGCATTGGATAGTGGAAGTACGTTGTATTTAAAAAGTCTTTGAAAGGTATAGTTGAATAACCAACCTCCCCTGGCTGGAAAAAGTTTGCATGCATGTTTGTGCTAGTGTTGTTATTGGATCATTATTGATACTTGGTACTATTTTATCAATAGGCCTATTGACCTCTATTCACAGTCAAACTCTGACTATGAAAGTTTCACAAATTGCCAAGTATGATAAATTAATTTTTTTAAAGGTTTAAATTTAAATTTTTTAACCTTTAGAAGAATTAGTTTTGTAGGGATATCAAATTTGTTTTATCAAGTATTTTTTTACTTAATAATCTAAGTAACTTATGCATTTTTCTATAATACCTTTTCACTTAATTCTTGGTAAAATTGGTAATCCTTCCAAGCATTGTAACTTGAAAAAATATATTTATTTGTTTGTATCGCTTGAGAAATAACATAGGTTTTCTTGCCTTGTGAACCTTTTTGTCCTTAGGAGTCCACTTGTAAATTTTTGGCTTATACCCAATCACAAATTGATTCTAATTTAATGGATCAAGTGGCCACTTTAGCTATTTTAGTTAGTCTTTTGGTTGAAAAAGTTAATGATATAGCAATCCCAAGTGGTCTTAGTGAAGTCAAAATCAATGACATTCACACAAAAGCAAAATACGAAGTCAAGATTTATGATGGTTCATATGATCCCAAAGTCTTAAACAATTGGGTCCTTGACTTAGATGCTTGGTTTACTTTTAGCAAAATCACGGAAGATGATAGAGTTCCCTTTGCCAAACTGAATATTTGAACTTGATTTTAATAATTGATTGCCAACACAATCAAAATCCCATCAAAAATTGGGATGAACTTGTAAAAGCTTTGAAGGATACATTTTATCCCTCAAATTATGGCAAAGATCTCATCTACAAATGGCTTCGCTTAAAGCAAGGATACAACATGAGTGTCCAAGACTACATTTTTTAGTTTAACAAGTTGAGAATATTAACTAGCATGGAGGATTTAGCTAATGGACTCATTATCAAGTTTAAAAGTGGTTTGCAAGAATAAATATTCAAGGAGTTGAAATATACCCCCATTACCACTTTGGATATATTGTTCAATCAAGCACAATTGGTAAAGGATAAATTTGCTAGCCAATCAAGTGGATCTCGATCTTTAGGCACTTCCAAGATGCCCAATCAATAGCAATAACAACAACCAATGACTACTTCTTCTCTTTCTTCTTCTTTTTTTCTATTATATTTTTAATAACAACAAATTTTGTAATCATTGTAAAATAAGAGGTCATGTGGAATCTAATTATTTTAGGAAGAGGAAGAACCTTATTGTACAATATCAAAAGGAGGAACCACAAGATGGTCCCATTGAGATCATAGGAGAAGATAGAGAGTATGATGAGTTGAAGGGTAAACTGAACAATGTTACCCTTATGACTCATAATTTGTATGAAGGTGGTCATGAAAATTTGTTTGTTATGAAATCCCACCTAACTCAAATTGTTTCTATGGATTCTATTATTGACAATGGTTTCAAAAAAGAAATTAATTGTGATATCTGTCATCAATAGGTTATGAATACCTTTGGAAACACATCCTTGTCCATACTCATCTGGATGGAAAGATAATGGTTCCACTTCCTACATCATATAAACTTGCATGGCGTCTTTTGCATTTGGCCCACATTTTGTCGATCAAGTCATCTACGATGTGATTCTGATGGACCATTGTGGTTTAATTCTTAGAAATCATTATTAGTATGAAAATATGGCTCAATATGGTGTATACAATAATACATACACCTTACATCACATGAATAATACATTCCTCATTTGTGGCCTTAAGAATATCATATTTGTGCTCTACTCTAGTTAGCCATAAAATATTGCATATTGTACCACCTCCTTCTTGTAAGGAGTACTCTTTTCTTCACATTCATACTTTTATTGATGTATATGCTTTTCCTATTTCTTTTGGTATTGAGTGTCCATCTTAGTTTCCACCTCATTCAACCAAAAAAAATTACGTTTTGTAGCAAACTCAATAGTAGACCTTTGATCCTTGTCAATTTCCTTCACATATTGACAATAGAATTATGACCAAAACTTGTTCCCCAAAATAGGCATCTATTGGCATTATTGACCTTGTCTAGGCCTACAACAATATGACATCTCAACTTCCACTTCATCCAACCAATGCAATATGATTTGAGTTTCTATTGTCTCACCCTCCTACTTTTATTGTAAAAGCATTGGAGTCCAATGCTTATATTATGGGGAGGTATGATGAGGACATCATTTAGGTATAGGATTATTTTTTATTCTAAATTCTTAGGCTTAGTTTATGTTTAATATTTTCTAAAGTCTAAATTCCTAAGTCTAAGTTAGATTTTATTCAAATAATAAAAGTCAAAAAATTAAAAATATTTATATTAAGCATAACTTATAGTTAAGCATATTCCATATTTGGAAGATTATGGTTGTAAAAATGCTTATTTAAGCATATTGTTCAAATAAAAACTCTAGCTTTTTTTATCCATTTTGTTAGCTTGAGCTTCCACATCAAACTTTGATGGTCAATTTTAATTGAAAAGTGACACCCAATGATATATGGCCTCTAGTGATTAATAACATGTAAAATGGCTAGTAGCTTTTTTTCATAAGTAGATTTGCCCAACTTTTAGCCCAAAAATGCTCTATTGGTGAAGGTCGATGGTCTTCCTTCTTGCATCAACATTACCCTAATTCCATTACAAGAAGCATCACTTTCAATTATAAAAAGTTTAGAAAAAATAGGCATTACTAACATCAGGGTGGTTGTCATAAATTGTTTTAATTTCTTGAAAGCTTTCTCCATTGGTTATAACCAAATAAATAAATTCTTTCTCAACATGGTTGTTAAAGGAGCCACTATCTTTCCATAGTTCTGGATAAATTTTTAGTAATATCCAATGAGTCCCAAAAATCCTCAAAGTCTCTTTAGGGTTTGAGGCTTTTTCCATTCTTGAATAGCCTAAATATTTTTAGGATCCACTTTAACTCCTTTGGTGATAATGTGACCCAAATACTCTACTTCTTGCAACCCAAAAGAACACTTTGACCTCTTGGCATAAAGTTGATTCTTAGACAAAGCTATAGGGTTTGATCCAAATTTTGGAGATGCTCTTCCTAAGAGTGACTATAAACAAAAATATCACCAAATAAAACTATAATAAATTTGTGAAGGGAGCACTAAAATATGGAATTCATCAAACTCTAAAAAGTAGAAGGTGCATTCATCAAACCAAATGGAATAACCAAGAATTCATAGTGTTCTTCATGACTCCTAAAAGTAATTTTAGGATGCCATCTTATTTTATTTGAATAGGATGGTATCCTGATCGTAAATCCAATTTTGAGAAATATTGGCACCATGCAACTCATATAGAAATTAATCAATTACTAGGATGGGAAATATCTTTAATGGTTACTTTATTAAGTTATTTTAAATCTGCACACAAACATCAAGACCTGTCCTTTTTTTGTACCAACAACATTAGAAAATAATAAGAAGTAACATTGGGGTGAAAAACCCTTGTAGCAAGAAGTTCCTAGACCATATTTTCAAATTTTTATTTATGAACATATGGGTAACTGTAGGGATGAACATGTGGAAGAAGACTACCAAGAATAAGTTGAAAAATATGGTTGTGAGTACATTGAGGGGATAGTCCTTTGGGTTCTTCAAAGACTATGGCATGCTTTTGTAATAAAAACTATAATTCCTCCTAATGGTCCTTGTCCCCATCATCCAAATCTTGTATAGAAAATAGTTGGGTCACAACTCCATGGGTTGAATTTTTTAATAGTTTCTCCATCATATGAGATGGACTCATTGTTATTTGAAGTGTCCTATGACCTTCATGGTCTGAGGAGTTTATATACCTACCAAGGCATACAACTATATTTTTGGGTGGGATTCATTTAGGTCCTTTGGTCGTTTTGTATGTTCCTCTTTCACCTCCAAAGATTCTATGGTTGTTTCCTCATCCACATCAAGCAATTTTTGGTACACACATTTATGTCCTAGGGAATACTTGTCATCACAATTACAACATATCCCTTGGGCTCTTCTAACTGTCTCTTCTCATGTC